>CM051460.1:356007581-360975081 GCA_028095005.1 Rhynchospora pubera
AAATAACTAGTATAATAGGAGTATCTAATATCTATAAGGGAGTAAATAACATTCAGAACTGATTCTACTGTTGCTTTGGAGTAACTAAAAACTATAAGGGAGTAAATAATTAGTAGTAAGGAAGTATTTAATATAAGTGAGAGAGTAAATAATATTTAATTTCTGATTCTGATAACGACAGGGCTGCGCGGCAGGGCTGGGCGATGGCGACGGGAGGGCTGGGCTGCGCGACGGCTGAGGACGATGGCGACGGGTTGGCGCGATGACTGTGGGCGATGGCGACGGGAGGGCTGGGCGACGGGAGGGCTGGGCTGCACGAAGGCTGAGGACGACGGCGACGGGATGGCGCGATGACTGAGGGCGACGGCGAGGGGGTGAGACAGGGTGAGGGTGACGCGAGGTGAGAGTGAAGTCGCGTAAGGGACGCGCGGTTAGAGAGGAACGTGTTTTCCTTTTCTAGTCAGCGATTTTTTTTCCGTTTTTAATATATGATTGCTTGATTGCGTGACTGATTGATTGTACTTATCAGTCCCGTGCGTTCGATACGTTTGCCAGGCCTACGCAATATCAAGTTATCAACCCCACAAATTCGGCCCCTAGAAATTGGTAGTGGGTTCGGGTGTCAATCCGAATCAACAAACTTTGAACCCGTTCCGTTATACCAAAATAATCCGACCCCATATCAAGGTATTATTATTATTATTTTTTGCTCCAACAACCTTGATCAGATTTATTTGCACAACGTTTACTATTTAGACCCGAGTGCCAATTTTAATCACAGAAATATCGTATATATGCTATTGGAAACAACTTACACATAGGTCCCTAATGCTGAAATTGCTCAACAAATCAGCTTACATGTATTGTGTACTGTGTTACGAAACATTAAGCTTAAAACCTCATTAACTGTATTGTGTAACGGAAACTTCAGTTTCTCTGTCACCCCCACCAACCAAGGATATACCTACTCAAGCTATACAGATCAAAACCATGCTATTAATCCCGTTTCAGTGTATTATGGTGTTTATCTATTTATCTAATTATAAACCTTCAGATTCAAATTTTAGTATATCTTTTGCGTGTTAATTTAATGTTTACATCGTTCCTTTTTTGACATATGTTCCAATTTTCTTTGGCAAAATGTACAGCATTCCACTTGAACTTCTCCACTTCTCCCACGTGGACTGCGCAATGGGACCCACATTGAAACTGACCAAAATTGCATAGGTTAGACGTGCACAAGATGTGGCATTTGTAAGGTATGCTATATATCCTACTGGAGGGATAACCCAGCTTATTCCCTATATATACCTCCATTTTCTCCTAAACAATTAATTCCCTTCTCTCTCTATATATATATCCTCCTCAACTGCGAAGAAAGGAGGTACAAAGAGAGAATTTCCATCGTCTTAGGTAAGGTTTTAAAGAATCTATAATTCCAAATTTACATCTGATCCATCTCTAGTTGATCCACAATTTCTACAATCCATGTTATTGTTAGACTTGAAATGATGAGTATTAAGTCACTGTCTAGCATCCTACAGGGGATTAATTAATTTTCATTCTAAACAATGGTCGGGAAAACAAATCTAACGAATGCTAGCTTATCTTGTCAAATCTGTCCCGCAAACATTGATGGCGTTATACGCGTCGCACTCGCAATCTACACTTGCGGTATCAACAATTTGCAATATATAATTCCTTAATCAAGGAAAAATAATCTGTAATTAGATAATTACTCACAGATAAATGCATATCTCTATTCCATAGCCTGTTTTATTAAGGATTTAATATTAATTTGATAATAATTTATATTTGAAAATTTTGCAGGTCCTTAAGGATATCACCAACAGCAGCTTTAGCTTTATCTATGTATACGTATGTGTTTTTACTCACATTTATTTTCCTTATTGTAGAACGAATTTCCGTGTAAATGCTAGGCACCGTCCCCAGTTAGTCTATTCTTTCCTTTTTCTAATGGCTTAATATAAGAGAACAAGAAGAGGGAGGAATTATTATAGGAACAAGCACGAATCTATAACGTCTTACTCTTTTTCCTTAAAAAGGGTCATAGCCTCATAGGTTTGGATGAAACAAACATGAGATGCATGGGTTCCTCAAAATTAATTCCTTGTGCAAATGCAATATAATGTCTTGCTGATTTATTAGAACACTACCACCTTTTCAAATTTCTGATATATTATATCTAATGGCGGATACGACATGGTTAATTATAATAAATTCTGGCTTCTTACCAATGTCAGGTTCTCTGGATAGACTCATTTGTTCTGAAATTATCCTTCAGATATTATTTTTCCTATCTTTATATTCCTGATGACATGTTCAATTCCTGATTTTACAACTACCAGGTCAAATATAAATAGGAGCATTCTAGCTATTTTGTTATGCACTTGTATTCTGTAAGTGATTGTGCCAATTTTTCCGAACGCCAAATATCCCACAATGTCACCACTTAATTAAATCTAACCAACAGAACCGCCACTCCCACTAAAAGAGAAAATTAATTTTTGAGATTACATGACAGATGGCACTTATGAATATTAATTTTTTTAACGGCTGAGATATATCGTTTCTAGCTATAAATATATGTGGGATAGGGTTCTCTTTGCAGTAACATAATGTTTTGTCGGCGCGAACCACTTGGAGAAAAATCATATAGAGCGAAATTACGATCATCTTTTGAGAAACCGAGAAAGAGAGTGAATTTCAACTTTCAATCGCATGCTAGGAAAACTTTTCAAATCATGGAAGTTTTTGCTTTTTCGTTATTTGGTGAGCAGAGGTGAAATCAATTTATTATACATTCATTTTATGCTAAATTTTATACAAAATTGAAGTCCAGCTCTTATTTTTTTATCTTACTTCTATCAAGTATACTAAATTTCTTATTTTGAATATTAACTTTATTCTAATTTATAAAAATAAGACCCGATCCTTCTACCAATTTGTTTGTGGAAACTAGGCGATCTTTTTTACAAATTGTGATGCACATGGCATACTTTCTCTTTCATTCTTTGTTTAGTTCTTTTGTTGTTTCGTACTATAAGATTTTATATTCTTTCTTAAAATCTGATTTTTCTTCCCTCTTTTTTTTTCAGAGTTTTCAGATGGATGTCCACACTCCACAGCCTCTGTCGGAGATTTTTGAGGATCCAAAGGACTCACTGTTAGGAGAGTTCAACACAAATGGCACACCAACCGAAGGAATGGAGTTCTACTTATGCAACAAGTCCTTCCTACTTTACCAGACATCTCGATCAGAGGAGAAGACGCTTGTAGTTAGGCGCAATGATGAGACCTTCATTCTGTGGGACCGATCGCTGGAACGAGAAGGTAGCGCTGACAAAGTCTCGGTGGATCCCATTGTTGACGGGATGTTAGAACTCGGAAGCTTCGAAGAGGTGACCAGTGGACAGCAGCTTGACGACGCTGCATCTGAAACAGGTCTAGGTAAAAAACTTGACTTAATTTTTCATTAATTTCATAAAACAATAATCTGAAGTTCTGAACAAATGTATCTTCTGAGATAGACTAGCCACTGCACTGATTGCCAATATTTTCAGAGGCTCCCTTTTTACTTTACTTCTTAATTTTTCTGTCCTTTTTGTGCAAATTTGATTTGTCTTGTAATTTAATAGACATGTATACAATGATTGAACAATTCAATTTCCCCATGTGCAGATCTTGTCAAGAATGCAATATTGGAGGTGCCTCCTGTGGACACAAACTTTGTTGAACCAAAGAAACGGGGAAGAAAAAAAGTGAATAAGATGGTTGTGAGAAAGTGCTGCAAAAGATCAAGTTATGGATCGAATGCATGGCACAAATTATTAAAGAAAAATAGACAAATTGTCCTTACAAGTTGTATAACTTGAGGGGGAGTGTTAAAACATGAAGTATGGCAGTGTGTGCTGCCATAGAAGATCAAAATAGGGCATTCGGCCAGGTGTTCGGCCAGGTCCAGCCGAATGGTTGGCAGAACAGACGCGTTTTTCATACAAGGAAAGGTCCAGGCTGCACCAAAGTTGGAAATACGTGTATGGCACGTCCAGGGGTGTGGTTCTAGTATGTTGGGATAGTTTCCTTGTAAATAAAATGCCAAATGTAACAAATAAAGAAAGAAATAATGGGGAATTATGGAAAGGGGGTGTGTGCCTCTATAGGATAGTTTTCCTATTTAATATTCATCTTCTCCATGTAATATGTATCTCAGACATTAACAGAAAAAAAAAAGAAAGAGTGTGCGTGTGTGTGGAGGACGTAGGCACTAAGTTGGTGCTGAACCTCGTTAAATTCTCGTGTTCACTTGTATTTGATTGTATTGAGATCCTCGTGTTGACTAGCCCTAAGGGGCACGGTTCTTGTGCAAGTTGCACTTGGATCGTGCCTCCTCGAACCTAAAATCTAACTTCCGCTGCGTAGACGCTCGAATTCTTAACATGGTATCAGAGCGTGGTTCAGAGATGGGAGGACAAATCGAAGGCGATGGAAGGCGAAGAATGACTCGAAGCTAGTGCAAGACGGGTGTTTCTTCAACCAAAAAGGTGTATGGAGATAGACAACCGTTCGAGTGGCTTTCTACATCGACTTTGGAGCACGAGCAGCGACATAACTGCTGAAAACAGACTATTCGGCTGTGTGTACGGCCGTACAGGATCAAGAACAGGGTTATCGGCTTTGTGCGCGGCCAAACGGGACAAGAAAAGAGGCATTCGGCTATGTGTTCGGCCGAACGGGAGCCAGAACGGTCACGTCCCTGGTGATTAAAGGTGTTTTTGAGTCATATGAAATTGTCACAGAGGTATCGCTTGGGTTGTGTGACCTATGAGCGGTGATTGGAGCCCAAATCTACCATAAAGAAGCAGATCTGTCTAGCCACAATAAAAATAAGGTATCTTATTTGTTTTTCTGGAAGATTGAATCAACAAGGTGATTAGATGTTGGTTGGTTGTGTGACCATGGTTTATCCAGAATAAAACTAGTTTGTTGTGGTTTGCTTAGAAAAGATCTTGTTGTATGGTTGATTGTATGGTTTGGGTATAGAAAGAATGTGAATAGATGAAATGACCAAAGATAGAACATCAAAGTAACCCAAGTTGGGTCAGATTGAAGGCTCAGGTCGAGTCGATGAAGTAATCCTAGTTGGATTTAAGTCTGTTCGGCTGTATGTTTGGCCGGATGGTAGGCCGAATGGTAGGCAAAATGATTTGTCTCATGTCAATTGATCAAAAGTATTGGTTGTGGCTCGAGTCGGGTCCAAATTGAAAACCTAGAACAGGTCAAATTGTCCATGATGGGTCTGTTCGGCCACGTGTTCGGCCGAATGGATGGCCGAATGGGTGCTAATGTGGTCAGTTTTGAAACAACAAACATGGTCCAAGTCGGGTTTTGAGGATATGGCCTACACTGGATCATTATGGTAGTCAAATCTGGTCAGATAAAAGGGCCCAAGTCGGGTCCAACAAGAAAAAAAAAGGAAGATGCATGTGTAACCAAATATCTCTCTCAGGGGGAGAGCACAATTGAGAGAGATCTTTGGTATGAATCAAGACGTGGCCCATGACGGGTCAAGAAAAGAGGCTCAAGTCGAGTCTAAGAAAAGTTCTTCAAGTAGAGGAGCTAGATGTCTTGAAGTCGAGGGCATGTGAAGTCAAGGGTTCTAACCAATTATTGTAAGCCACCAAATATCCCTCTCAGGGGGAGAGTTGAAATGAGAGAAATATTTGGTGTCCAAGTTGGATATCAAGTGAATAAGCATGAGAGATCAATGGAGACGAGAGGCTCTAGTCATGTCATATGGTCCAGGTTGGGTCAAGTGGTCAAGGCGAGTCAAGACTTAGACCTTAATCCAAGTAATGAAGATATACTCAAGGAATACTCGGGTCGAGCACAAGTGTGCTCGAGTCGGGTGGATATTGTGTCATGCAATGAGCTCTATAAGATGGCCAAGAAGGTAATGATCAAGTCATGTGCAAGTCAAGCAAAGGATGCTCAAGTCTAACATGTGACAGGTCAAAGGATTCAAAACCATTGAAAGGAGAAGTTGAAAATATGATGCGATAGAAGAAGACTAAGAGTAATCTACTTGGAATAAGGTTAGTAAATAATATCTCTCATGTGTGATGATATGAATGGTGAAGGTGGCTTAAAGCAAAAGGGTTACTTGGCTTTGGTGCACGGGGCGTGCCAGAAGGGCACGGACCGAGCAAAATGGTTTGATGCAAGGCGCTAGGGTCTAGCACAAGATGTGTGACTCGTGCCAAGTGAATAAACTGATCCATGTGGCGATGTGTGTCGTCGTCGTGTGTGCGACTCATGGAAAGTTTGAATGAAGAACTTGAAGGCATGTGTGTGCCAATGAAGACAAAAGGTGTATGCCTTAGAAGACGGTGTGTACCGGTGTGCAACACTCCATGCAAGTGAGACATGACAAATCAGTACATGTCCACTTGAGGGGGAGTGTGAGAAAGTGCTGCAAAAGATCAAGTTATGGATCGAATGCATGGCACAAATTATTAAAGAAAAATAGACAAATTGTCCTTACAAGTTGTATAACTTGAGGGGGAGTGTTAAAACATGAAGTATGGCAGTGTGTGCTGCCATAGAAGATCAAAATAGGGCATTCGGCCAGGTGTTCGGCCAGGTCCAGCCGAATGGTACGCGTTTTTCATACAAGGAAAGGTCCAGGCTGCACCAAAGTTGGAAATACGTGTATGGCACGTCCAGGGGTGTGGTTCTAGTATGTTGGGATAGTTTCCTTGTAAATAAAATGCCAAATGTAACAAATAAAGAAAGAAATAATGGGGAATTATGGAAAGGGGGTGTGTGCCTCTATAGGATAGTTTTCCTATTTAATATTCATCTTCTCCATGTAATATGTATCTCAGACATTAACAGAAAAAAAAAGAAAGAGTGTGCGTGTGTGTGGAGGACGTAGGCACTAAGTTGGTGCTGAACCTCGTTAAATTCTCGTGTTCACTTGTATTTGATTGTATTGAGATCCTCGTGTTGACTAGCCCTAAGGGGCACGGTTCTTGTGCAAGTTACACTTGGATCGTGCCTCCTCGAACCTAAAATCTAACTTTCGCTGCGTAGACGCTCGAATTCTTAACAATGGTCCCATTTACAGGACCAAGGCCGGATTGGTTGTCTGACATCTGGGAGATAATGGTGTCAATGCGGAAGAACGGGCATAAGGACAAGGTACTTATGATCTCATATTGTTTAAATAGTTTTGCCCAAGTAAATGTGTATATATTTCTGGACTATTTTCCATTTCAATTACAAATTTTGCAGTATTACATCAACACTGAAACTAGAGGGAAGTTAAGGTCGCTGGAAGAAGTAAAGCGCTATGAGGCCAAGATAGGAAATGGATCAAATGTGGAGCCTAATTAAAAATCTTTATTTAAATTTTTTTTATTTTTTTCTATTTTCTTCTCAGGAATAGTTTGCCGAAATAATTTCTCCTTTGTATTCAATTGTAATATTAAATCATGGAGTACTTAAACATTTAAGAGATACTCTACCTGTACATGGAAAATAAATGTACATAAACATTTAAGTAACGAAATAGAGAGAGTGCTATATATTGTGTATAAACTATAAAGTAGCGCCATAGAGACCACTATAATGAGATGATTAATGCATAGTAGCGGCTTTTTCTTTTGTTGACTAATTTAGTAATTTAGCGCCTTGCACTAAAATAGCCCACATAACGGATACATCTGCCTTACCCAACCGAAACCCCCAATCCGTACCAGAAATTGTACCGGTCTAAAATTTCAAAATCCTTATATCTTTTTTTTTTTTTTTTTTTGCCCCCCTAGCAAAAATTGACACATATCCATAAATGCAAATAAAGCCTATTACAACACTCCAACTTATTACAGTTACCATCAAATTAATTTTCTAAAAATGACATGTTTTAAAAAATTCGAAAAAAATAGTAATAAAATCTCAAAAATTGTAAAATTTAATTTTCTATGAGATTTCAATATGTAGATTAGATTGGTGAAATTAGATTTGTCAATTTACAAAAATATCCACGAAAAAGTCCGTGGTGCACGGATTGCCCTATGCACTATAGTGCATATTAAACTTCCTCTATATATATATGAGTAAAGTTATGGTGCCACAAGATTAGGGTGCCATCAAATGCCACGATTTTACTTTTTTGTTAAAATTTTAAATGTAAATTTCAAATCTAAATCATTGATCTTCTTCGTTTTAACGAGCGATGCATTTCTATATAAGTTTTATAAAATTTTTAGTTTATTTGATACTTGATCCAAAGCTCAAGCCATGAACGTATTATAATTAATATGTTACTTGATCCAAACCTCAAACCATGACCGTATTATAATTAATATGTTATAGTTAACCAGATTCGTTTATATTTTAACCTCTTGATCAAATATCAAATCAACTTCAAATTTTATAAAACTTATACTTATATGAAAATGCATCACTCATTAAAATAAAGAAGATCAACGGTTTAGATTGGACATTTACATTTTGAAATTTTTAAAAATAATAAAACTATAAAGTTGTGACATTTAGTGGCACCCTAATTTTGTGGCACCAGAACCCTCCTCTCTCTCTCTCTCTCCATGGCACGGGACCCTCTGTGTCATCTGTGACACATTAGCCATCCTCTATATATATATATATATATATATATATATATATATATATATATATATATATGTAGAGTTTAGCTATGGTGAGTCGCGACTCACAGACCCTTCGGTGAGTCGCGACCAATACTCCTAGATCTAGATCAAAATGACCGATCCAAACCGTCCAATATGATCTCCCTATTGAAATCTCCATGTAGACCAAATTTTTCATTTTTTCGAAATTTTTAAGTATTTTTTTGAAATTTTAGAAAATCGTTAACCTAATTGGTTCTGAACCATTCAAAAATATCAGTTTTTAAAAATCCGAAAAAAATACTTAAAAATTTCGAAAAAATAAAAAATTTGGTTTGCACGGAGATTTCAATAGGGAGATCATATTGGACGGTTTGAATCGATCATTTTGATCTAGATCTAGGAGTATTGGTCGCGACTCACCGTAGCTATATATATATATATATATATATATATATATATATATATATATATATATATATATATAGTTTTGCTATGATGAGTTACAACTCACCAAAGGGTCGGTAAGTTACGATTAAAACGTCTAAATCTAGTTCAAAATGACCGATCCAAACCGTCCAATATGATCTCTCTATTGAAATCTCCATGCAGACCAAATTTTATATTTTTTTAAATTTCTAAATATTTTTTTTGGGAATTTAAAAAATTGATTTTGAACGGTTCAGAATTAATTAGATTAACAATTTTCTAAAACTTAAAAAAAATACTTAAAAATTTCGAAAAAATATAAAATCTGGTCTGCATGGAGATTTCAATAGAAAAATCATATTGGACGGTTTAGATCGGTTATTTTAAACTATATTTAAGCATTTTGATTGTAACTCACTGACTCTTTGGTGAGTTGCAACTCACCATAATAAAAAACTCTATGTCTATATATATAAACTTCTGTTTTTGAATATTAAATATGTAGTTAGCTGATACCAACTTGAGGTTATTAGCATGATAAAATATATACTTGATAAAAAAATTGGAGGTTTGAAACTTTATACTGAATGCAGCGTACATGAGAAAACTAACACAATATATATAGTTCAGAGTACAGTTACGTGCCACAAAATGCCATTTGTTCTTTATTTGATTAATAATTTTAACATAAAAAATTCAAACTTCAAATTCAAACATTGATCTTGTTCAATTTAGCACATGATGTGTTTCCATATAATTTTTGTAAAATTTAATATTTATTTGAAAGTTGATCAAAAAATAATAATATGAACGTATTAGAATTAATCTGCTATATTCAACAAGATTCGTCCATTTTGAGAGTCCTAATCTAGTATCAAATGAACAAGAAATTTGATAGAAAATTATATTGAAATACATCACACATATATTAAATTTGAATAAGTTCAACGATTTGAATTCGAAGTTTGAATTTTTTATTTTAAAATTATTAATAAAATAAAAAAATTGTGATATTTGTGGTATTTTTTGCGGCACCGAACCGTACTCGTTAGCTAATTACGTTCTCTTATTCATTCTTCCAGTGGAAAATTCGTGGCTGCTCCCAATGTCCACCGATCATAGTTTTTAACTTATGAAAGTCCTCCAGAGATAGGAACTGCGCCAGTTTGACTGTGTGGAAAATTCCACCATCCCATATATATATATCTGAAAGAGATTCTATAGGCCATGAATCTTGTTGCTTCACTTTGATTTGAAATACTCATGAAGAAGATACCTTGCACAAACCTTTATCAGTACTTATCACTCTGCTTCATCATCCTAACAAGTCAGGTTGTTCTCATAAAAGCGCAGAGAACAATTGATGTAGGAGCACTACTCGATTTCACATCACCGAGAGGAAGAGCAGGACAAGCAGCAATTTCAATTGCACTCGAAGATTTTTATGCTTTGAATGCAAATTATTCCACCAGGCTCGCCGTTCATGTCAGGGATTGCAAGCAAGACGATATTAGTGCTGCATCTGCAGGTATATATATATATATATATATATATCAATTTGTAAGAAAAGCAGGTTCTAGTGCCACTATTTTTCTGTGCCACAAGTTACGATAAATTCATATTCTAATAATATTAAGTTTTTTTAGAATTTAAACGTTGCATCTAACCGTTGATCTTGTTCAATTTCACGAGCGATATATTTCTATATAAGTTTCATAAAATTTGAAATTATTTTCATACTCGATCAAGTGAACAAATGATGAATATATTAGAATTAATTTATCATAATTAATTAGATTTGTTCATTTGTTGACTACTTGAGCGAGTATCAAATCAACTGACTCCAAATTTTATAAAACTTATATAGAAATGCATCGCTCGTTAAATTGAATAAGTTCAATATAGTTTTGATTCAACGTTTGAATTTTATAAATTTTAAATATTGACAAAATATGAATTTGTGGCAACTTGTGGCTTCTAAAAATAATGGCACTGGAACCTTGCTCTTGTCAGAAATATTATATCAATGTTTTGGGTTCAACATGGTTACATTTTTCAATCTGCAATATGCTATAAATTTAATTACGACCTGTATAATTAAGGGGTACTTAGCCAAATTACGCATTAAAAATGATGTATACTAGAATAATTTCATTGGATGTACTCATGTACATATAACTTCGAATGCTTGTTAGAAATTAACGTTCTAATTAAAAATACATGAATAATTTCATTGTATTGTTAATACCTCATTTTAGATATACGTAATAAATAATTAATATACAAGTGAAATGGTTAATGTAGTAATTTGGCTTTAAACTTGTTGTTAAATGATCATATACGCATAATTAAATTAAATTAGTTATCGAGTAATATTAGTCATCATGTATTGTGCATATATTCAATTCAATGATACATTGGTTTGGGCGATCGCTAGGTTTTACAATAACTAATTAATTTGTATAGTTATAAGGCACACAACAGGTCCTTTAATTTAAATTTGACTTTTTTTTTATTGCACTCGTGGAACAATAATAATTAAGCAAAAAAGGAAAAACAACAAATTAAAAGATCGGGCAGCCATATATGATTCCCGAATATGCAGAAATTTAAATTCTATATATACGGAATACGGGTGATTGTCCGGGAAACATCTTTTTCCTTGCGGGCAACTCCATAAAATTATTGGACAAAATTGCCCCTGCTGCTATTCTCTGTCCTTTTTTTTTCAACCCCCCCCCCCTATCCATTTCAAACAATAAAAAAATAATATTGGCAAAAGTTACTAAAATTTGTGAAATCATTTTTCACTAAAGTTTCTCGTGACAACAAGTACAAAAGGTCTATTGTTATGTTTTTTTTTTATTTTTAATTTTGATAGAAGCCTGTAAATTAAAAAAATAAATCTATTATTCATTGCATTTAGTTAACACAGTATGAGATTTATTATCACGTCCTGTCTCATCGAGTTCATGCCTAACAAACCTTTTATTTAAGTTAAATTATTTTTGGCCGATATTTCACTCAATTTACCATTTTTAAAATACACCTAACAGAGAATGAAAGGTCTTCACTGCATTGAGTAATTGAACAACATAAAGAAAAAAACTAAAATAAAAATTTCCACACTAATATAAGAGCAAAGTACAAGGCCGAAGAATTCAAAATTATTTGGAAATCAGAAAAGTTATATGTTCGCAATTGGCGTAGATACAATTTTGTCTGAAAAAGATTGATTCGACTTGAAGAAAAAAGCCAATGGTGCCCTGTGCACTCCGTTAAATACATACTTCCTCTTGTACTTGACTAAGTCATGTTGAATTGACAAAATCAAAGTTACAAGTCCTCACCATTCACCAAGCTGAATTTGCCAAGGATAAGACTCTGATATTTTAGTTAATTTTTTTGAGTGGTAACAGATGACATGACAGTAACACCTCTGCTTCTCCAAGTACAACATTATAACTAAAATGCATGAATTTAAGTATTTGAAAAAAAAAACACACACACACACATCTCTTCCGGTCTTTCTTTTTATGCGACACAAGAACTGGAGCGGCCACCAGCCCACCGTTAGCGCTGTCAATACCCATCCGTTTCGCACATTTTCATTTCGTTCCGTCCGAAACGGAATAGAAGTGGAAGGAAAAATGGTTTCGTTTCTGAGAACGGAACGGAAACTAAACAAGGTGTGATACACGTTACTGTTCCGTTTTACTGAAAACTGGCTGAAATCAATAGAAAATGGGTTGAAATTAATGGAAAATTGAAAGTGGAACAAAAATGAAATGGATAATCGATTCATTTAATGAAACGGAACGGAAACGGAATGAGTATTGTGTTTCGTTGCTGAAACAGAACGAAAACGGTAGAGGATATTTCCGCTGCCGTTTCTCACGTTTGACAGCCCTACCCACCATGCTGCACCTCCTGTGGAAAAAAAAAAGAACAATTAGTATTATGAGAGTTACTGTATAATGTTGTAGAAAATATCCCAAACTTCAGAAATATATTTGAAGTCGAAGATGTATACATTTTAGAAAGTTTATAAAATATCGAGATTTAAAGTGCATGATCCGTCAAAATCGAGGTGTCTTATATTCATAAATGAAATAATCGAGGTGTCTTATAACTTGAGAAATAACTATCAACAAACCATCCAATTAGCAAAACAGAATAAGACATTTCAAGCATTCTTTTTTATCACTTCTCTACTCCACGTTTATTATTACAAATTGAACTACATAAGTTAACATTAATACGAATTTATTATTGACTCCACCATGAATTAATAATAGTTTCACTTAAAACATCAAAATTCCTGATGCCCCTATCTTCTGCCACTGCTCCTCTCCTGTCCCTTTACCTTACCCTCTTCTCTTTTTGTGCGCGGAAACAGGTTTGGTGTGGTAGCTTGTGATCATATTGTACCGGCAGTTTGGATAGCACTAATTTTTATTTAATTATTATTATTATTATTATTATTTTATAGTTTTTCATTGCGCCAGATTTCAGTATTTTTCATTTGTTCAGCCTTAGCTTGGTTCGGATAGGTATCCAAACATAAAATCTGATCATACTGCACTTGACTTGACCTACCGCTCACTCCAATTTCTTGACTCTTTTTTCACTTCTTTTCTGTATTTCAGCAATAGATCTTCTGAAGAACATCAGAGTGCAAGCAATAATTGGGCCCAGAACATCAACTCAAGCCAAATTTGTATCTGACCTTGGTAACCAGACACACATTCCGATCATCTCATACAGTGCCACAAGCCCAACTCTCTCATCTGACCATACCCCATTCTTCCTGCGCACCACTGTGAATGACTCTTCTCAAGTCGGTGCAATCACAGCTATTGTCTCCCATTTTGGATGGCATGAGGCTGTACCAGTATATGAGGACTCTGACTTTGGCATGGGAATGATCCCATACCTAGTAGATTCCCTTCAAGAAATCAATACACAGGTTCCTTATCGCAGTGTCATCCACTCATATGCCACGGACGAACAGATCAATCTTGAGCTATTAAAATTGAAAACCATGCCAACAAGAGTGTTTATTGTACATATGATGTCTGATTTAGCAGCCAGAATTTTTTCAAAGGCCTCAGAAAATGATATGATGAGTGCAGGCTATGTTTGGATAATCACTGATAGTATTGCAAACGTGATCGACTCTATTGGACCTCTCGCTATAAATTCAATGCAGGGGGTGATTGGTGTTCGACCATATATTGAATCAACCAAGAAGATTGCAGATTTTACCAGATCCTTAAAATCTCGACTCAGACAAGAAAACCCAAATATTGATCTACCTGAGCCGACTGTGTATGAGCTGTGGGCTTATGACACAGTATGGGCTGTTTCTATGGCTGTTGAGAATGCTCAACTACCAGATGAAAAAGAGTGGGTTTCTCAAATCGGTGAGAACTCCACTGATTTGGGTAGGCTTGCTGTTTGCAAAACTGGGACAAGGCTACTCAATTTGATATTGGACACAGCATTTGATGGGATTGCTGGTAAATTCCACCTAGTAGATAGGCAACTTCAATCATCTAATTTTGAGATAGTGAATGTAATTGGTAAATCCTATCAACAATTAGGATTCTGGACTACACAAGTAGGCTTTGCAAGTACACCGACTTTCACAGCTAGTAGTGTCCTGAAGCCGGTTATCTGGCCAGGACACTCAACAGCAACACCGAAAGGGTGGCAGATTCCAACAGCTGGGAAAAAACTGAGAGTTGGTGTTCCACTGAAAGATGGATTCCAACAATTTGTCAAAATAGAAAGAAACAAAGTTACCAACCAAACAACTGTTACTGGTTATTGCATCGATATGTTTGATGCTGTCATGCAGTCCCTGCCATATTATGTGCCTTACGAGTATGTGGCTCTTGAGGATGGTGATGGTCCTAGCAATTTAACATATACACAGATGGTTGAAGGGGTTTACCTCAAGGTTAGTACATTATTGGACTAGTCTTTTTTTTTCCTTTTTTCTGTTTTCTTTTTATCCTTTTTTTTTGTTTTTTTTCCTCTAATTATTTTAGAAAATGATTGTACATATGGCATGAAATATGTTTTAACTTACAAAAAAATAATTCTAGTTAACACCAGAACAGATAAATTTTGACTTTATTCGATTTGTTGAAATTGTATAGTTTTGATTTTGATTTCAAACTGTGTATTAACAACAGAAATATGATGCATTTGTTGGAGATACCACGATTATAGCAAACCGATCACTGTTCGTGGACTTCACTCTGCCATACACTGACACAGGAGTGCAAATGGTTGTTCCCATTAGGGATAAAAGAAGTACAAGCATGTGGATTTTCTTGAAGCCACTAGAGGACGATCTGTGGCTAGCGATCATACTATTATTTGCTTACACTGGATTTGTTGTTTGGCTTATTGAGCATCGAAGCAATGTGGAGTTTGGTGGAACGCGCAAACAACAACTTCTCAATATTTCCTTTTTCTCATTCTTCACATTCCTTGGCATACCAAGTTCAGTAATGTTACATTTACTTGTAAATGTTTTATCTTTTCACTTATTTTGTGGAATTTCAACTTGTATGAAATGGTAGGCAGATGTGACCCTCTATTTTATGCTTTGGGGTCATGTGACATACGTTGCATAATAATAATATTAGCAGCATCGTACTCATGTAATTCTCTTATTGCAGAGGAGAGGGTATTGAACAATTTATCCAAATTTGCGGTGATCAATTGGATGCTTGTGGCTTGGTTACTAGAGAAGAACTACAGTGCGAGCCTAACATCAATGATGACTGTTCAAAGGCTTCAGCCGACAGTCTCAGACATTAATGAACTCCTAAAAAGTGGCGAGTTCATAGGATATCAACACCAATCTTTTGTAGAAGATCTCCTCAAAAGCCTCAACTTTGATGAGAACAAACTGAGGAGCTACAGCTCATCCGATCAGTATGCTGAAGCACTCAGTAAAGGAAGCACGAATGGAGGTGTTGCGGCCATTTTTGATGAAATACCATTTCTGAATCTACTTATTACTGAGCACTGTAACCAATATGCCATGGTTGGTCGCATCTACAAAACTGGCGGATTTGGGTTTGTAAGTTTCTCCTACCTTAATTTATTGAATTAGCAGCCTGGATCTAAGGTAGTTTTAAACTTGTAATCACCTTGCAAAAATCCAATACGGCAATATCTTTTACCATTTGTAGGTCTTTCAGAAGGGGTCCCCACTTGTGCCAGATGTTTCAAGGGCAATTTTGAATGTAACAGAAGGAGACAAAATTGTAGAAATTAATAGAGCATGGTTCGGTGACGATGTTTCATGCTCCACTCAGGAAAATACATTCAATTATGATAGACTCAGTTTTCATAGTTTTCGAGGTGTGTTCTTGATCACTGCTGTTCTATGGGGTCTTGCTCTTTTCATCTCTGTTGTTCTATTTTTGTTGAAGAAAATATCTGCCGAGAACATTTCTACAAAGGTTAGAAACGTGGAAGTCCTTCCTTTTTCTGAACATAAAGAAGGTGATCAAGTTGCTAGTAGTACGGAAGTAATAAACTATGCTCATGAGGACGATGTGGGTGAAAACTGGGGAACCAATAAAATCAATGTTTCACAGAAAGTCGCTTTCCAAGCAGAAGAGTTATCATATCCTGAAGCGAGCTGTTAATTTGAAAAGAGTTAATTTAGTAGCGTCCTATATATTATTGCAAGAGACTTTGTTAACGATTCACAAAAAATTATATGGCGAAAAAATTTAATCCTGGATGATAATTAATTTCCACATTTGTATATTTGTAGGTACATGTGTAGTAATTGATGCATCTGCAGTGTAGTATTTCAAAAACAAAAACATTTGGTTCGTTACTGTAATGTATTAGGCAGATAAGAGATGCATCTGCAGTGTAGTAATTGATGCATCTGCAGTGTAGTAATTTTCCGTGTTTAAACGAGCACATAAGAGATGCAACAAGACAACATCAACTGCATGCCTTGTATAGAATCGAATTGGACGTAATGACTTTATTTATTCCTGTCCAATATGCCTGCATCTATTAATATTAGGCAGAACTGAAGCATGAAAATTTGTCCCTAAGGATGAACCAGACCCACCTATATATACATCATTAACAGGTGTCATTCAATTAAATGGCCTCATATTTGCGGATTGTACTTCCAATGAAGTTTGATTTACTTTATTATGAATTAATGCATCTACGGGAAACCTGTGAAGGTTTCGTCAATAGAGGTACTGATATATAGAAAGATACAAATATAAATAATAAAGAGAGCATATTTATATTTGCAGGCCACTGGCAAGCCTAGTTAAAACGAGGGGAAAAAAAACAGAGAGGGAGAGTATAAATTATTAATTTCTGTTTCATAAATTGATTCTGTTATGTATATTAAATAGTCAACGTCTTGAATTTACATCTAGTCATAAAACGTTTCGTAATTATCACCACTCTTCAGTGGAATGGTCAGCAACAATGGTATATTTTATTTATTCTCAAATGAGCAAAGTCCTATACCTTATTAGGCGCGTTAAGTTAAGCACACGCTCAGTTGCTACCTTTTCCATGTTTGACTTTGTCAAAGTAAACTCCTCTAGATAAAATTATATATCTTTTTGTTTATTTTTTTTTTGTTGTAAAGCCCAAAGGCAGAAGGTATAATATATAGGTACAGCCCCACAAAAGAAAGGACATACCGAGAATAGTATACTTCCCTAAAAGATGGAGAGAGTAACTACACTTGCTTTTTTCCTCTTTGTTGTCTTATTTTCAGTTGCTACAGCTCAAAATTCAAAGAAACACATTCCAGTAGGAGTTATACTCGATTTGGACACCCTTGTCGGCAAAATTGCTCAAACAAGCATTGCAATGGCAGTGGAAGATTTCTATTCAGTACATTCAAATTATAGTACCAAACTTGAGCTATATACTAGGGATTCCAACAAGGACGATCTTCAGGCTACATTAGCAGGTGATTTAATTAATTTAAAATGTACCATTTATTTATTGATTGTATGAAGGAATATGTTTTCATCAATACATTAATAATCCATAGTTAATAAAATTAGTCATCAAACAATTGGTTGTTCGCATTATGGCCATCTGAAAATAAATTAGTGCTAGCCAATTTCTGAGCGTTTATCTGTGATCCTCCCTCTCAAATTTTTCTTCTGTGTTTTCCTATCGATCTGAAAGATCAAATACTCCAACTAGATGTACTGTAATTAACTGATTAATTCATATGTAGTCTGTACATAACACAATTGCAAACAAAGGCCGAGAACTTCTGATACTGAGATGAAACACCAATTTGGGCTTAAATAAAGATAAGGTAAGGTAAATACTTTGGTAGAGACAATGAAAATAAACGTATAGGAATCCAATATAACTGCAGGTATATTGAGTATATGCTTACTTTCTTAGCATTTATTGTACAATTTGTAAATATATATAATATGCATCAAATTGTCAAACCAGAACAATGGATATACTTACTAGTAATAATATAATAAACTTTTCCAAAGAAACAGCAGATTGAGCGGCTATCCTGGTTTTTGATGATACGAAATTACTAAATTTGGAGTTTTGGACATGTATAACAGAGTAAGTATTAATTAATATGAAAATTGTATTTAACAGGACTAGTCTAGCTTGCCTGTTTTCTGGGCTTCCCTGGAGGTAAAGTGGCCTTAATAGACAAAGGGTTAAAGTTCTTATCACGGCTAACCCTAGTCATGCAAACACATGTGCATGAACACGGGAAACTAATAAAACAATTTGGTAAAACAGAATCAATTGGAACTTCCAACCTATTCTAGAAAATGTACTGAGCAAATTGATGCAGGCACTATTCTGCCGTTCAATATTATTAATTCTAGGGACAATGCTTATGTCAGTTTATCAACCAACGTAAATTAGATTCATTTTTATTTTATTTTGGTTCCCTATAAACTAGTGCAATCATAATCTTCAAATTTATTGCAGCACTAGACTTGCTACAAAACTTGAAGACTGAAGTGATCATAGGACCTCAGAAATCATCACAAGCTGTTATTGTCTCTGAAATCAGTAACAGTAATTTCATTCTCAGCTACCAGCCCCACCCTTTCATCGATGCAAGTGCCCTATTTTATAAGGACAACAATAAATGATGTGGGTCAGATAAATACCATTATCGCTCTCATAAAAGCCTTTGGATGGAGAGAGGTAGTTCCAATCTATGAAGATTCTGATTTTGGACGGGACATGGTCCCCTTCCTTGCTGATGCCCTTGAAGAGATAAATGTGCGAATACCTTATCGCAGCATAATACCCCTATTGTCAACTGATGACCAAATCAGGGAAGAGCTCTACAAGTTAAAGACCATGCAAACAAGGGTTTTTGTTGTACACATGTTATCTTCCACAGGCTCTTCCCTGTTTATGAGGGCTAAAGAAGTTGGCATGATGAGTGAAGGGTATGTATGGATCATGACAAATGGAGTAACAAACATGGTCGACTCCCTCAATTCCAGTGTTACCAGTGCAATGAAGGGGGCTCTCGGTGTACGACTATATGTACCCAACACTGATGAGTTGAATAACTTCACAACCAGGTGGAAAAAGAGATTCCACGAAGACAATCCCCAAGATATGTACAGTGAACCGAGCATCTATGGGTTATGGGCTTATGATACCATGCATGCAATTGCAATGGCAGTAGAAAAAATAGGTGCACAGACAATCAAAATTGAAAACTCTACAGATTCACAGCCGTTGCCTGTCTTTCCCAATGGAGAACAATTTCTGAAGGCAATTACCAATATCAAATTTCAAGCTTTGAGCGGAAACTTTGAATTAATAAATGGACAGCTGCAGTACTCTGTATTTGAAATAATTAACATTGTTGGACGGGGGATAAGAGAAGTTGGATACTGGACAAAAGAACAAGGATTATCAAAAGTAGTAGATGAAAGCAACAACAAGACTTATTCAACTTCACCAGAAGATTTGAATCCTGTAATTTGGCCTGGGGAATCAATTGTAGTCCCAAAGGGTTGGGAAATCCCAGTCAGTGGGGCAAAATTACGTGTTGGGCTGACAATTAGTCGTTATCCGGAGTTCATGCAGGTCGAGATAGATCCTGAGATGAATGCAATAAAAGCAAGTGGATACTCAATTGATGTGTTTGAAGAAGCAGTAAAGCGATTGCCTTATGCAGTTCCGTATGAATACGAACTTTTTGGAGGGGTGCCTCCAGTCAGCTCACAAAGCTACAATGATTTTGTTTATCAAGTTTATCTTGGGGTACGTATCTCTTCATTTAATAGATAACATTTTTTGCCAGTATAATATGTTTAGGAACTAAGGGACAGCTGCCAAAATATTTATTATTGCTTACCCTTCAACCATTTCTGCGTTAGTTTCCGACCTTTCTTAAAATACTTTCATTTGTTTTTAAACAATGGGGCAATGCATATCTTTTGACTAAAGTAATTTTTTTGTATTACAGAAATATGATTTGGTGATAGGGGACATTACAATAAGATACAACCGTACACGTTATGCTGATTTCACAATACCTTACACCGAATCAGGGATAGCAATGATTGTGCCTGTCGACAAAGCTGTGAATAAAAACACATTCATTTTCTTAATGCCATTAACTACTGACCTATGGCTAGGAAGCATCGTGCTTTTTATCTACACAGGCATTACCATATTAATATTGGAGCCAAAAATTAGAACTTCCCTCAAGGGTTCGTTATCAGGGCATCTCGGAACTATAATGTATCTATCAGTGTTCGGATATCGTAAGTAGAACTTTTTTTTTTAATAAAAATTACTTAATGACTAAATATTTTTTTCTATAATCTCTTATGTACCAGAATTAGTAGATTTAGAATTACTTAATCAGTGTACCAATTTCGCAAAACAAAATGCAGAAGAGAAGCTAGAGAACATCCTATCAAAGATTGTTGTTATAGTATGGGCCTTCGTTCTCTTAGTACTGACATCTAGTTACACTGCAAGCTTAACCTCGATGCTAACAGTACAACAACTTCAACCAACAGTAACTGACATCCATGATCTGCAAAAGAACGGTGAATACGTAGGGTATCCAAGAGGTTCTTTTGTGGAAGGCTTGCTTCAGGAGCTAAAATTTGACAAATCAAGGATGAGAGCTTACCAACCTGATGAATTTGCTGAGGCACTCGACAAAGGAAGTGCAAATGGTGGAGTCGCTGCCATAGTTCATGAAATACCTTATATCAAGTTGTTCCTTGCCAAAAATTGCAAGTCATATACTATGGTTGGACCAATTTATAAGACTGCAGGATTTGGATTTGTAAGTCTGTTGTTTCTTATAAAAGTTTATTTGCTAGAATGTAACTAGAGTGACATGCATACACAAGCAAAAGATCTTTTAAAAAGAAAACAAGAATTTGATGAAAGGAACTAGAAAAGCATACTTTGTGTCTCAGCAGACAAGAAAGGGTTGGTATCATCACCATAATTTTTAATTACCCCTTGAAAGGAACTAGAACAAAGAGGCATTATTTTCATTATCAATTTGTTCATTAGTTCTCATATTAGTTAGGGATACCACCTTTACCTTACTGAGCTCTAATATATGGACAGGCTTTTCCCAAGGGATCTCCACTAGTTCTAGAAATTTCAAGAGCAATCCTCAACATAACAGATGGAGATGACATAATCCAACTGGAGAAGAAATGGATTGGAGATGAGACATGCCTAAACAATGGTGGCATCAGTGTCGAGTCAAACAGCCTCAACTTTCTCAGCTTTTGGGGGCTTTTCCTCATCTCAGGAGCTGTTTCTACCATCTGTCTATTAATATTCGCAATCATATCATTATTTATAAGCCCTAATGAGATAAACCCAGAGGAAGACGAAGGCTTGCCCATTATGAACCCAGAGGAGGATAAAGACTTGCCCATTATGAACCCAGAGGAAGACGAAGACTTGCCCATTATGAACCCAGAGGAAGATGAAGAAGCTCACAATGATTGCAAAAATGGCACCGACACTTCACCACCACTAACTAACAGGGCATCATGAATAAGTTTCAAGAAAATTTAATTAAATTAATTAAATTTTTTTATTTTTGGGCTGCATCAATAGATTGTAAGAACCTATTTTCATAAATAAAAGATTTGGGCATTTTTTTTGTTGTTGACAATAACGATAGGAAATGAGGATAGTGGAAGTAGTAGATCTGGTTAGCATGTTCAGATAAATTTTCTAACATATTGAATATGTACTCTAAAAAATGTACATGATTTATATTAGCCAACCTATAAAACTATCTATAGCGATTTATATTCTTTTATTCCATTAAATCTCAAAGACGTAGACATAAAAATGGATCAAAATTGTAATAATGATCAACTAAGTTTAACATTATTTCGACTCAAGATCTGATAATATGTTAGACAACTGACGGAAATATAAAACAATAATGTAAAAGGTCAATTTTTACTGTTTACATTGTCTCCCAATGCCAGATACTGTACCAAGTAATTCATAATGAGGGACTGGAATCTTAATTGGATTAACCAAACTGAGAAATCCCAATTGGCGGTTGAAGTTAATTAAATACACCTATCCAGATCCTTCTCCACTCTGTTGCGCTTGGCTTAATAATCAAATTCAGCAAGTTCTACCAGTCTAAATACGACTAAGAAGGAACTAAATGTACCATGGATCTAAACTGGTTGACCACTGATGCGGCGCCATCGTCAACGAAGGCTTCTTCCAGCTCCTGCCTCAGCATGGGCTTCAGCATTTAATCATGGGCTTTTAGCTCAGTACAGGAGAAGTCCATACGTGGAAGGCCCATTAGGACCTTTCATGGGCTTCAGCATCAGCAATTTTCTGAAGGACTTTTTTTTGTTTTCAAAAAAAAAAAAAAAAAATCTATGCGTTATGAAGTAAGAAAAATGTGTTTACTTAATCTTACTTATCAAATCTGTCTTCATTGAGGGTGCGTTTGGATCGTTGGAAGAAAGAAGAAGAAGAAGGAAGAAGAAAAAAATTATAAAAAATCCAAACTCTTCACAAAGTTACACACTTCCCAATACTTCTTCCTACTTCTTCCATTCTTCCATTCTTCCCTTCTTCTCACACCTATCCAAACGGAGCTTGAAGTAAGAAAAGTATTTTCCCAGCTAATTCATTATCTATTGACACATTTAAATATACAAATCAAAAGGAAAAAAAAAATCAAGAATTTATTCGATGTGATTTTTTTTTTTTTTTTTTGGGAATATATTCGTGGTGATGTTGGTAAAAGATTTGAAACACGGATAGTGATGGAGATTTGACCATACACATGAGATGTGCTATTTTGTCGTGACCCATGCAAGCTAGATCCATACACTATTACAATTTTCTCAGCCTTTTCATGATTATTATAACTTATAAGTAGTCTTGCATGAGGAAGTTTACTATTTCAAAAGAATTACTTGTTGAGACAATAATAGCAAGTATACAGTGACAGGAATTTGATCTCACAGTCTCACTAGATTAAATATAAGGATTTTCTCGGAAAAGGTTGGCCAACTTCTAGGAAAAGGTTTGTAACAAACAAACAAAACTTCTAGTCTACCATTGAATTGTTTATGTTGGAACAGCAAATTATGTTAGAAATTTATTTCTTTTTTATAATAATTTATTAAAAAACTGTTAAAATATTAAAATAGAGAAAAAAAATATTGTTGTAGTTTATTTGACTATTCTACAAATTTAGTACATATATCAATACAAAATTGCCAGAAAATTTTTGTTAAAAGATTAATTGATGATTTTTTTTTCTAACTCATTTCTTTATTGTTTGAACAGACTAAAAAGAATAAAATATTTTTAAAAAATAAATAGACTTTAAAAAAAGTATGGTTATAATTTGAATTTTAATATAAAATCAATTTAAATAATTTTTTAGGAAATTAATTTAAAAGAAGAAGTATGTTCATGATGCTATTTTTAGTAATGCTAAAAATTAAATTCGTGTTGTTGTGTCATCTTCATGTCATGTAGTTCGTATTCATGTCGTGTTGC
The DNA here is from genome assembly GCA_028095005.1 of Rhynchospora pubera. Classification (NCBI taxonomy): domain Eukaryota; kingdom Viridiplantae; phylum Streptophyta; class Magnoliopsida; order Poales; family Cyperaceae; genus Rhynchospora; species Rhynchospora pubera. The sequence continues at coordinate 356,031,767 of CM051460.1, forward strand.
TTGTTAGTCGTGCCGTTTCAAATCATGTTAATTTTTCAAGATTGCCAACGCAACACGATTATGACAAGACACGATAATACGATCGCGTTGTGCTAATTCCGTACTCGTGTCGTGTCGTGCCAACACACATATCATGTGATGCCAATATGATCGTATTGTGTCATTTTGAAGAATCCTATACTAAGCGTATCACCTCTAACAAAACTATGAAGATATGGCAATTTCCCCTTGAAGAGAGAGAGAGAAGCACTTAAACAAACATGATTATCGAGAATAGTACTTTGAAATTTGAATGTAATCTAACTTAATTTTATATTTATTTATACACCTACGACGGCAGCATCTGTGAAGCTTTCATCCACAGAGACACTGATATATAAGAATATATATATATATATATATATATATATATATATATATATATGGGGAGTTTGGATCGCTTAGGAATAGGAGGAATTTGAAGGATTTCATGATGTGAATCGGGTAATTTTAAAAAAAAATTATTAACCGATAACATCTAAGATCGTTCTTATTATCGCTAACTTTCCTATATTATATTTGCATCACAATCACACATATTCCTATAAGAAGGATTGTTAAAACATACCTATGGTCTCTAACGAAGCTTTATTTCTCTTCGGTTCACCTTGAATCCGAAACAAGAATGACAGTTGAATCCGTGCTAGCGAATTTCCCGTCAACACCTAGCTCCGCCACCCGTGTCTTGATCGATTGCTTAATCGATAAAATATTTTAACAAATATTTTGAGAAAGAGAAAGCCAAAACTTTAACACATGAAGACTTACTTGTGTTCTCAAATTTTGATCTGTTTTACCTTTAAAACATCAGAATAAACCTTTCAAATTCGTATAGCATTCAAAGCCACTAATCAGAAATTAAAACAGCACTTTAATTTCTGACGTTGCAGCACTAAAATATTGATAACTCTCTGTAGGAAACTCCAAACGACATGACACTTGAACCATTGGATTCTACACTTCCAGAGCTATAATTTTCATATATCATTTGTCCAATTTTGTTATCATTTGCTATACTAATTGTCAGTTTAAAGTTAGCTCAAATTCTAACCCGAATTTAAAGCCTTCTTTCTCTCTTCATTTGTTAAAATAATTGGGCTTGGGCTTTAAATAAATTTATGCACTCTATAATAATATTCATATATTATTATAGTATGTGAAACACATATTATACTTATAATATTCACATATCAATAAATTTATTCCTTGCTAGTTAATCACGTCATGTGATATAATTTTCTATTTGTACACTCTGTTTCATACAACATGAAACCTTGTACATAGAAAATATATTTTTTGTTTCCCATTCAGTTGGTGTGACCTATATTGAGGATCCATATTATGTTGGAAATGGAATAAAACATTTTATTCCATAAACTGTAAGCGGTACTCAAGCATACATTACAGCTACCCAAATAATATAGATGTTTAGCAAATCCTTTTACGAAACACGATCATTCTAGTAATGCTATTAACATTACTTGTGTCTATTTCTTGCCATATGATATTATGATTATTATACAAAGTAGGGCTGTGTCATCTTTGTATTTATAATCTTTTCTTGGTCTCCAATAAGTAGGATTATATAATTATAACTACACTTCAGTTATATTGGATCCATTTATAATCTTACTTTACCAAGGGGCCCTTTATAATATCATTCCTCAATTCATGAGTGGCAATTAGCTATTGACATATATATTTCCCTCCTACACAAGTTATATACAAAGAACTATTACTTTTATCACCACAAGCTTCAAATGGCTTTAAGTAATAATCACGTTGCATATTTCTTATGTGAAAATATATCATATCAATCTTAGAATTAATGACACGATATAAATATTAATGACACAAACACAATCCATATAATATTTTTATCAATTAGGTCTGTTCAATATATGAAACTCATATACTCGTGTTATTAAATGATAATCCTTTATCAACGTTGACAAAACTACAACGTACTTTTAATCAACACGACAGTCTTGTATGGCATATTAGTGTTCCTGCTAATATCCAAGACCTGTGAACATTTTAGAGATATATATTCATTTTATTTAGAGTTTTGCGGTTCAAGACCAAAAGCATCTTCTTGAACACTTCTAAATACGAATATAAACTCATGGAACAAAATGTAATAACATCCAATTCATAAATATAACATATAAAAGTAATCACCATAAGATAACTTTTAGAACACAATTCCAACAGAATTTTCTATTCCTAGGCATAAAGTATTGGGAAGTGTGTAATTTTGTGAAGAGCTTGGATTGTTTATAATAAATTTATGCTTAGGAATAGAAAATTCCCCAAATTCTCACTTGATCCAAACGGCCCCTATATATATATGTGTGTGTATATATATATATATATATATATATATAGAGAGAGAGAGAGAGAGAGAGAGAGAGAGAATGGCTAACGCGCCATTGATGGAGTATACAAATGTGAGATCTGCTTAGTACACAATAAGCGTGGAAGATAGTCTATGATAGCTATCAAGAGCACGTCGAAACGACGACGCTAACGGTTGCTCAAGCAAGGACGTTGAAGGAGAATTAAAAGAAGGACAAAATCGTTCTTTACATCATTTTTTCAAGCGGTGGATGAGTCGGATTTTGAGAAGATAGTCGGTGCGATATTTTCATATGATGCGTGAAATATGCTCAAGAAGGCATATAAAAATGCAGACACCTCCAGGTGAGTTTGAGCCTTTATAAATAAAGGAGACAGAAGGTGTGTCTATTGAAGTTATGACCTACAAGTCAATATTTAATGACTCAATTTTAGTTTAATTATGTCATTGATGATATTTGATCATTTGTTCATAGGATTTATTATTGACAGATCATTCATGTTGAGGATCAGAATTGTGGATCTCTGTGTTTCATTTATTAATTAAATGACAATAATAAATCTGAAGTGTCCGTAATCTTGATAATTAACAAAAAATTATATACAAATAAAATAATGCATATGCTAATTCTAAAATAATTATAAATAAATTGATAATTAATTTTGTTCAACACATTTTAATATAATTGGTTGAATTATATTAATTAAATGAAAGTCCAATTAGAGAGTAATTAAAAATAGCAAGTATATGACATTGAGTACTATTTCAGATGAGATATATCCAAGTATCCAACTATGTCCGGCTGGAATAAGCTAGCGATATAAGGCCTTGATATCAGGGGATGCTTGACACAATGATTTCACATATTTCTTTCTGATATCACAAACAAGAAAATAGCAAGAAGATAATCGATAATAATCATAGGCTAAAAGTGTTTTGTCCAAAATTTTAAAAATAAATATTCAGAATTAGAAAATCATTAGAAAGAAACAAAAGAGTAAATGTCCAAACTAGTTATGATGGGAGGGGATATTTCTAATTTTAAAAATTAGAGGGAATATATGTAATTGGACAAGATTCGAGGTTATATGGCTGATTTTCTCATTTATTTAAATTTGTAAAAGTAAAGGATCCGGATAATTTGGGACACCCATATAATTTTTTATTTAGCTTTTTGTGAAACCCGAATGTGTGCCTACGGAGTTTCAATAATATGGATCGGCAGCTCTATTTGCTTAGGTGGGGTACCCCTACTTTAGGGCTTCAATCTTTTTTTTTTTCTGATTGTTTTCTGTACGGTGGTTTTAGAAAAACATATCTCTACTACTAAATAAAAATACGAATATAAGACTACTAAATAAACGTTTCGCCGCTACTTGGCAGCCAGTGTTAATTAAGTTTTTATTTTTAAAAAAAACGATGAAAACTTGTAAACCTTTCAATCGAAAGGTGCATCAAAATTTTTGGTCCCAAATGGAAAAAATTAAATGTGCAAAAATTAGATATTGTTTATTAAATGAAAAAAAAGAAAATCTACTAATTTTAGCGACATACTGAAATACAATTTATTTTGTTATGTAATTTTATTTGACACATTCAACATTACTACGTAAAGAAAAATTAAATAAATTGAATCATAACACGTTCACTATGATGCCACATATTCGGTAAACGTGCAAGTTATCTAGTAATATACGGGGTGATAAGGATCATCCCCGATATTCATCATCCCCATCATCTTCACGCGTTTTTTTTTATTTTTGACTCTACGCGTTTTTTATTTCTGGAAATTACTCTGTTTCTCTCCCTGCTGCGTACGCTTATCCCCCCTCCCATTCCTCCCGCGTACGCTCCCCCTCCCCCTCCCCTCTCTCACAGACACTATATATTGATTATAATTGTTGAAGTTAATATATATAACTGTTGAAGCTAATATAAATGCCAACTTCAATAATTTAAATTTGCCCACTTCAAATATTACCTTCAACATTTAAATATACCTAGTTCAACAATTATATATATTAACTTTAACAGTTATATATATTAAATTCAACAGTTACATATATAACATATTAACTTCAACAGCTACATATATAATTTCAACAGCTACATATATAAATTCAACAGTTACGATCGAGATGGCTTATTATTCCCGCCAATTGAAGACAAGAACAGTTTCATCCCGAAGAGGGGTGGACCCTCTATGCATTCCTCTGGGGCGCTGCGATTCCTTATCTCTACGATGATTTTTCGCTGCTTTCTTCGTTGCCTTCTTCCGGTTGAAGAACTGAATAATCCCCTGATATATTACATTGGGATTTCACTTTCCTATTCATCTTTTCTAAGAGGCCTCTGGAATCTTATATGATGAGCTAGATTCTCAATGAAAGTAGCAGCTCTTCCAAGAAAGAGGAGATTAAGCAACTTCATTGAAAAGCGGAGAAAATACATAAAGGGAAAGTGCCTCCAAGAATAATCCAGTTTGTTAATAACTAGAATTTTATCATAATTTCAACGTTATATATATTAACTTCAACAATTACATATATAACATATTAATTTTAACAATTACATATATAACTTCAACAGTACATATATTAACTTCAACAATTACGATATTGCCTTCAACATTTAAATATATGAACTTCAACAGTTATGAAGTGTGTAGGAAAAAGAGGAGAAGGGTGAGGGGGGGACGGCGTATGTAGGAGGGAGGAGGGAGGAGGGGGACAGCGTACGTGGGAGGAAGGAGGGGACAGGGGCGGGAGATAGTGTACGGAGGAGGAGAAGGGGAGAGAGTGTATGCGTGAGAGAGGAGTTAGTTACGTACGCGTGAGGATGATGGGGATGATAGAATCTGAAGGACAGTCCTAAACAATTCCGAGTAATATATATTCTATGGATGATTAAAAAGACATATAATTCCTTCCCGTTTTATTTATTATTTTTTTTTTTGTCTTTATCTACTCCACCGCGCTAAACGCCATGTTGCAGCACAAAACTTATTTTTCCATTAAATTCGAGTAGGTGTCCTAGGTCTTCTGCCTACTTGCACATTAAAACGGTTATATAAATATAAAGTCAATTAAGACTTAGTCAAAGAATTATAAGTTAGTTAGATACTAAAGCTTGTTTTGGAAATAATTTAGTCAAAATACCTAACTTTTATTAGCATGGAAAAATGAAGGGATATCAAAGTGACTAACATGTAAGCTTCATTTTGAGAAATAAAATATATAAAAATCTGTTTGTAAGAGTAAAATTATCAAGTATATGCATAAGAGAATTTTAGTTTATAAATATCTCTTTTATCTTCATTAATATCCTCATATTAAGAAGACGATCATGTCAAAAATGACAACAAACCTTAGTCTTCAACGGTGTTTCAAAACTCTGCAACATAACCGGAAAGCTTATATGATGTGCACGAATTCGATTGATGTTTATTTTGTCAATTAGGGAACCTACAGGATGTACAGATCTAAGAATACTTCTTTTGCACTTTATTTGTTCGTACAAAATTTGTGAGTTTAGTTTCGGACAAACAATACTTCACTGTTTATGAATAAAATAGTACTAGTTGAGCTTTTTTTTAAGTTCAAATACTGACTACATTTTATGATATTATTTATTAAAATAGTACTAGTTGAGCTCTTTTAATTATAAGTTAAAATATTAACTATATTTTATGTATAACGAACTTAGAAAAGAGTGGACATTGACTTTGAAAGGAGTGGAATCCAAGAGACTATTAGCCAAACTATAAGTTTGAAGATTCTACAGAGTACAGACCACTAGCCTGCCAAAAGAAAAGAATGGACATATTGACTTGAAGAGTTCCTATATTCACCAGACTAATTATGTCCCTTATTTTATTCTGACCAGGATTTCATATTGTCAAGTACTCCTAATAGCGTCCATCAGTTTCGTTCCAATTTCGCTCCTCATTAGCTGGGGCGGAGCAGGATTTTGACTTTGGGGGCCATAATTTTTTACTTAGACAAACTAAAAATTGAAAGTTTAAAAATCACAACAAAAAATAATATTATATCATTTTATAGTAGTAACACTTCAAGAAAGATGGCTTTTACATAGATTTTTATATCTAGACTTATTTATTCATGTTGGATATTATTATATTACTAGATTTATTTTTCTATTTCTAGATTTACTTGATGCACTAAATTTATATTTTTTTTAGAAAGACTCAATTTTCTATTAATATCTCCTGAAAAATCTACCGATTTATTTTTGATAGATTTTTCTAAAGCTTGTAATACCTAGAGTAGCAATTTGGAAAGGTCTAGCAATTTATTTTTGCTACGTTAGATATTACAAGATTTAGAAAAGTCTATAAAAAAGAAATAACTAGATTTTTAAGAAGTTATTAATAGAAAATTATGTTTTGCTAAAAAAATTGCTAGATTTCCTTCTTCTTTCTTCATTTCTTCTCTCCAACTCATTTCAAAATTTCTAATCCAAATCCTCCCTAGAAAATTACCTAAAAAATTAAAAAAAGTTTGAAAATTAAAAAATATAGAAAATAGAGAAGAGCAAATAGAAGTGAAAAAAAATCATTTTTAAAGTATATATTTGTTAGTTTTATAATCTTTTATTTATTACTTATATACTAAGAAATTTTATGTATTTTTAATAGAAAATTTTCATTTGGATGTGATAAAATAGGAAGAGAAAGAGAATGTGATTCTATTGATGTGAGAAAATCATCATTTGGAGAGAAATTTGATTATTTTCAATTTTAACACAATAATTTCAAATCAGTAAATTATTATGAATTGCAACCATACTTAATTATTGATATTTGCATATATTAGTTGTATTGTAATATAAAAAAATTGACTTTGAAAAAAATTCGACGATATTTTTCCTTTATGTTTTCACTGCATTTGTGGGATGGGGGTCCTTGGGAGTGATAGGCTCTGGATAAATATGTAAAGGTGATACCGATCATGAGTAAAGTACGTTGATGATCTTAATTAAATAATTTCCGTTAAATAAAGCAGATTACAGTTTTCTAGTCTACCATTTTCTTTTTCAGAGCATTATCATATATAGCCTATCCATAATTGATTTTATATAGTCAAAATTCGTAACTTTTATTAGGATGGAAAATTGAAGGATATTAAAATGACTAGGAAATTGTGCTGAGTTATTAAATAGGACTAATAAGTATCATATTCAATATTTCTCATTCTCATCATTCTCTATGAATCATTGATGAGGATAATGATTCATTAATGAAAATCATTTTCTTCCTAGAAATCATTCACTTCCTAAAAAAGTGTGAATCATCCCCTCCCTGAGAATTATTCAATTCCTCCATTTTGTTTCAGCGCCTCCCTATCCTCTGTTTCTCTCCCTCTCCCTAATCTAACTAGAACAATGAACTTTTTTCTAGAGAAATTATATTCTGAAACTAGAAGAATTAGTTTTTTGTACAGAACAATTTTTTTTTCTACATAACAATTATATTCTACAACTAAGTGTTAGAAAGTGTGCTAATTTTCATTTTTATGCTAATTACCAATTAATTAACCAAGCAAACATAGCACACACAAGATCTAGTACACAAGCTATTTAAACACACGAGAAAAAGGATTGGAAGTATACCTCTCTTGGTATCGCAACCAAGAGGCTCGTTCCAATGCGTTGGTGTCGGTGGCGCGCTCTCCAAGAACCTCCACGCCGTGCTCCTCGAGTCCACTAAGGAATTAACCACCTTCTCTAATCAATTATGCTAGTAATTGAGAGAATTGTGCCTAATTCCAAAGCTTTCCCTTTCTATTTAATTCTCCAATTAATTTATTGGAAAAGCTTGCTCAACACATGAGCTAAGTGGTGTGTGGAAGAGAGAAAGGGAATGAAAAATTCTGAAATTTTTCTTCCCTTGGTGTGAGGTGCGGCCAAAGAGAGAAGGAGAGAGAGAGGTGTGTGGAGGCTAGGGGTTTGCTCCCAAAGAACACCCCTTTATATAGGCCACTCAACCTAGCTCTCATCCAACATTACATGGACAAAAATGCCCCTTGCCCTAGCCGCACCTACCTACCCCACATATGGGTTGGGCCTCAAGTTAAGTTGAGCCCAATACTCTTCCATTTAAATGCACCTTCCATTGGACATTAAATTAACCAATTAATTTAAAGCCCAATTAGCTCAAATAATTAAATGTGTTGATTATAATTAATTATTAACTATTTAATAATTAATATGGAATTAGTCAATGCATTAAATTATTTCTATATGATCTATTTGACTTAATTAATCATAACGGTCCATAACGGCATACGATTAATTAATCAACTTATCATATTTTGCAAAACCAATTGTTGCAAATAAATAATTAATGCACGTGTGGTTAAACACCTTATTATGTGTGACCCTTTGAGGATTTATGCTATGTTGGACATGGAATTAAATCGCTATTTAATTCCAATAATCATAAGCGGTATCTAGCAACACGTTATGATTCCCAATTCACATAAATAGTGTACTGCTACAATATTTCAATCCTGCATAAGAGAATAATCAGTTTCTCTATTTTGATTCTTATGTCTCACGATATCATCGTATAATCCAAGATAGGAATGTGTCATTCTTGCAGATTATACGTTTCTTGATCTAGAGATAATTGTATAAAGTTGCATGCAAACAATCTATCTCCATCAAGGGGCCCAAACAGATATCGTCACTCACTAAGTGAATTAATGAGGGACATACGGTTTTCTTGATGATTAACTTTTCCCCGCACAACTCAAGAGAACATAAATAAAGTCCGTATAGCAGCCCTTATCGGGAATCAGCGGTAGACAGTATTTATTGAACCTATCCTCATGTGGAAAAGATAAACATCTCAAACTTAGAACCAAAATCACAACGAAATAAACAATGACACATAACACAATCCATATGTTTATTTCGATGGGTCAAGTCCTGTGCTATGTTCCATAACATACACATATGCAACTAAGTTGGTAACTCTTTACCTATGATTAGTAGAACTTAATCATCACTTAACTTGCATACTAATCTTTTATGATAATTAATGTTCCTTGTTAATTATCAAGATTATGGACCGTTTAGATTTATTATTGTCATTCTAAAGAATGATCAACAGAGATCTACAATTCAGATCCTCAACCTGAATGATCTGTCAATAATAAACCTAGGAACAGATGATAAAATCTCATCCAAAAACATAAACTAATAATTAAGTCATTAAATTATTGACTTCTAGGACATAACTCTAACAATCTCCCACTTGGCCTAGAGTCAATCAGTAGTGACTTCTAGCCAACGAAGAATTGAGAACAATGTCATATATCTACATATATACATGTCTCGGACCTCAAAATAAATAATACGCTTATAGCTAGTTACTCATACGTCCACCACGTATGGATGCATAACTGCATCTCGTATACTGCTCAAGGTAGAGGTCGTGCTAGAGTGTTCGCTGTGTTCGCGAACCTATCCAAAAATTGTTTGACTATATATATATATACTCCTATATATATTCTTGATCACCATCATATGATATCAAGTGATATCGTTATAGATCATATTTGAATCTCCAATGTAACATTGGGCTCTTAGGAGTAAGTTATGGTTCGAGATGCTTAGAACCATAATAACTCAACTAAGAAATCGATCCGAAATAAACTTCTTTTATTGCTTCACAAGTTGCTATGTATTTTGCTTTGGTGACGGAAACGGTTGTAATATTCCATTTAGAACACCTTCTAAATTTACAACACCACCTTTTAGCAAAATACGTAGTTCAACTGTGATTATATCAATCTTTCGAAAAACTAGCATTAGTGTAATTAACTTACACGAGCTCCTTTTAAGAGATGAAACATTATATCACTCTTTCTCATAAGGTACTCGAGGATATCCTTGACTATCGTCCTAATGTGTCTCTCTTGTATCCATTCGACAACTGTTTGTCATATCTTTTGGATACTACACATTGGGGCATATGCATAAATATGGCGTACACAATGAAACTCATAATGAAGGAATGCTTGAACTATTTCATGCACTTTCTCGAATCGAGTTGCAATAGACCGAGTTAAAACACTCAAGTCATGCCATGTGACGTATAGTTAGACATCCTTTCTTGGAGTGTAACTTTCGTGTTTCTAGAACACTTCGTCAATATATGCATATTTGCTCAAACCTAACATCCATCATAATCTATCTTTATAGATTTTGTTTCCTAGGATTAGGTAACTTCGCCCAAGTTCTCATTTGAGAAAGCATTCTCCAAAGAGATCTCGACAATATTCATTTTCTTAATGTTAATGTTATTCCCAATTTAATGAATTGTTATCTTGAACAATACAAGTAACACAATTATGCTCCCACTGAATATCTTGTTTATACAAGATACTTTTGACGAAGTTCAACTCCTTGACTTCCTTGTCAAAACTTTTATTCCAATCTCCACAACACTTGCTTTAATCCATTTATGGATCCTTGAAGCATGCGTATGTTTTTAGCAATACATAAAACCTCGATTTGTGTCAAATGCACAACATCATCCTTCATTCATACGAAGAAGGCGGTTTTATGTGTTTTTCCATATATCAATATATATGAAATACAACTATTGCTAGAATGATCTTTATTGACTTTTACATAGCCACAAGCAAGAGGTTGTGCTTTGTACGTAGTCAACTAGTCATCGACTTAGACATAGCTACAAGCGAGAAGCCGCGCTTTGTACATAGTCGATTTGTTATCCATGTCGATCTTTCCTTTTGAAGATCTAAAACGTTCTTGATGGATTGCTCCTTCATGAACGTCAACCAAGGTCTATACCTTGTTGTTATACATGGATTTTATTTAAAGATCATATGAATTCAAACCATATATGTGGAATCGGATCGTTCCATCGTTTTTCTTGTTTATCAACGGATTCTCATATGCTAAGTTTGAGAATGTCGTGAAGCCAATGCACCAAACGGCTTAGGCAATCAACTCTCGTTGATCTTTTGTAGGACTGGTACTTGAGGTTCATGAACTACTTCTACAATGAATTGTTGAACGAGTTCTTGACTCCTCATATATTCCATGAGTTTCTCGAATCATCATCAACTCGTGATATGGTTGAGTCCTCATTGGAAGGAGCGTACTATTAAACTTCTTTTCAAAACAACTTGTGAATGAAGTTCCGCTCAACTCCCACTAAGCACCATGTATGGAGTGACAAGTTTCCCATAAGAGTACTTCTTGTAGTGACGCATAAACTCCTTTAATGTTCACTTTACTCCCACTACTTCTTCTTGAGAATTTCAATTCATCAAGACTACATTATGATTAGCAACAACTACTTTGTTCTTATCATATTCGTGGAAGTAGTGCCTTTTAATATAAAGCATCCTACAAATATATAGTGTCTTATTTGGTTTAAGCTTACAAGTCCACAATACTTGAAATAAGCTTCTCAACACCAAATCTCGAGAAGTATTATACTTAGAGATCAAAATCTCGTAAGAAACCTTCCTCAATAGACTTTGATGGAACACCATTCAGTGTAAACAATATTGTCCTCAAACATAATTCCCTAATACGAGTCGAATAAGTCAATTTGATTTATTATCGATCGAACTATACAAAATATTGTTCGATACCTCCATTCTTGGACACATTATTCCATAATGTTCCTCATGGAGTGAGTTATGAAACTATTTTCATACTCTTTAGATAATACTTCAAATCATATGACTTAACTACTTATTTGCCACGATTAATTGTAAGACTTTTCTTTTTCCTTGAACGGTCTTTTTAACTTCACACTTGAACTCCTTTGAACTAGTCAAAAGGTTCATACTTATACCTTATCAAATAGATATGTTAATATCTACAATGATCGTTGGTTAAGTAGTAAAGTATCAACAACCTTTCATTGCACAAGTACTTATTGGTCTTTATACATCGATATGTATAAGTCCTAATCAAGTCACTTGTCCTTAAACCTTTGTAGGTTAAAGGCGCTTTTGTCATTTAACAAACATGATTCGCATATCAATCGATTTGAAATCGAATTGAATTTCGAGCTCTACGTTACGTAGACTCTCATAATGCGATTCTCGTTTATATATGTGACTAAGCGGTTATATATAACATGAAAGTCAAATACTTTATGTCAAGTCTTACGCATCCTATTTGTCATTCATAACTTGTTTATCTATTTCAAGCAAATTCCATCAAGATGCATGAAATCATATAAACAAATTCATAATAAAAGAACTTGTCTTTTATTAAACATAGTTATCCATCATCAAATATGAAATGGAGATATTATGAGAGGTTTTAGAATTAAGGTATGCAACCTTCAATTCCTAAACAAACTCTTAATAAAGATAACTCTACGTATTCAACGGTAATGACTTAAACGAATAAGTCATCTCCTATACGGAGTTTACTTTATATCTCTCGAACATTCTCTTATTCTTCATTGCCAACACATTTCGTTAAATGCGAGCATATGAACTAGTCTCAAGTTACTAGTGTAAATTAGAGATAGTGAGATAATTTGAACGACAAATACACTTTAGGATTAGAATATTTCTAATCGTCACAATCATGGTATTTCGGACAACCTTTCAAATGCCTCCCATAAACGGCAAATGAAACATCTCATGTGACACATGGTCATCAATGAGAGTCTCGAAATTTCAACTCATATATTGGTGAAGTATTTCTTGAATACTTAACCAATCACCTCTTTGCATCAACAAGCGTGCATAAAGGTAACATTATATCCTTTATAATTCCAAAGAGATCGTATGACAATATCAACAATCCTTGATATCGGAGATTAATATCTCTAGTCATCAATTAGCTACTTAAATCTTTCGATTTGTAAGCTAATGAAACATTCATATAACTTCTTTTAAAAGAATAATCTCTTGGTCAACTCATATTCTTTATACTCAATCATAAATGATGGAGTTAATATCTACTTTCTCCAAGAACACTTTCTTGAGTAAGTGAATGAGAGCGTACGAGTTAAATCTAGTCCATATGAATTCTCTAATTTCAAAGGTCTAGAAATTTTGAATGAGGATACTAGCCATACGCTTTATTGAATAACTTTTCGCCAAAAGTCAATCAATCATCGCGATGCTACGTTCGGGTAGTTTGAGAAAAGTTTTGGGAATTGACATACTCAAGTTTCTCTTCACTAAGATCGTGTCTTAGGAATCGGTATTACTCTTTCAAGTAACTACCTTTTAGAAACGAGTTTGTTAATTTTCAAAGATTGATCGCAACAAAATTAACAATTTAAACATCTATAACAAAATCAATTTACGGTCATTTAGTTTATGCAATTGTTTTATTTATAACAAATAAAACTCCCACTATATTTATTTAATGTCCCTAATATAGTAGGTTTTCCAAGATCCCTATTTTCGTTGAGATGGTGCTAGCGTCGGCGTGACACCAAAACAACTAGATAAGGTAGCTTCTCCAACCAATCATTCCATATGATTCTTGGTTTGTGAAATATCACATGTACATCCACAAACTTTGCCCCGATGTCCAATCCGATTAGAAAACATCGTTAAGTGACCTTTCTCTATTTGCTCCTAGTAAATCCGATTTACACCCCGACACGGATGATGGAACACGATGTCCCGCGTCGGCGAGAATGCATCAATGAACGATCATACACGTTAGAAGGGGATAGAGAGAAGGAGGGCGATTTAACTTAATCATGTTTTGTTTGGGACAATCAATTAAGTGACACTTGTATGGTGGTCATGTAAGCATACACCCATACCTAGCCTATGACAATTCATAGCAATCACAAGCAATCACATATAAGCATCTCATAGTTGTGGGTTTGTATGGCTCCCGCTTGCATTAGTTTCGCCACATCGTCCATGGAGCAAAACTAATCTAATCCTTGCCCTCCCACTAAATTCTATAAGGATCTAAATCCTATATAAAATAAAGGTGCAAAATACATGTGAAAACATCCTATTCCCTTCCTATCCTTAGGGGCATGCAAGCCTCACAAGTTACATCAAAAATTAATCAAAAATTAATTAATGGCACCAAAGGCCGCATTACAAACATTCACACATGCATTCATTTACAACCACAAGGCATTGAGTCTTGAGCCATACTAAACCCACTATCCACCTACAAAACAAAGTTAGCACATACAAGAACTTTGTTTCCAATTAACGATTTTCAAGCATCTTTGCGTATCGTTTGCTATAAGTAAATTCCGTGTATAAATCCTCAATTTTAAACAACCAAACTTGTTTAAATTCATTTAGAAAGTTCTTTCAACATCCCATAACAGAAAGGAGATCAAACAAGGAGTTTTCTAATTAAATTCAACTAGTTTGAATACTTAGAAAAACAGTAATTTACCAAAAAACGTAACTAATGGAATCCAACAAAAACAACAGTTTTCGGTCTCCAAAAATTCTCAAATAAATTACTTAAGCTCCTTATCAAAGTTGTGACTACCAGTAAAAATTTCAAGAAGAGATCTTAAACCATCTGGGAGAATAAAAAAAGACAAATCTCTTACAAGTGCACGAAACACCGTTATGAGATTTTCAGCTTATCCTCTCAACCATTTGGTCTGTTAGACCACCTTCTATCCAGTTTTTATATATACAATATACATAGAAACACTTGTTTAGACTACAGGCTATCCATTCATGAAAAGAAAACAACCAAGTTCAGTTCAATAATATTAAGTTACAGCCTAAACAATCAACAAATTCTGTACTGAAACAGACTGTCAATCGAAAGGTTTTAACCTAGTTGAAGGTCCAAACATCCACGAAAAATTACGAAATTAATTTTCCTGGAATCCTAACTCAAAATAGAACAACTCCATTTAAACAGAATTTTTAAAGGAGTTCTCAGTTGGTACAGTTTATTAGAACAATCGATTTGCTCAACAAACTGGATCTGACAAGATCTTCCTTTTCATACTTGAAAACCCACTAATTAATCCGAGTCATGCAACAAGTTATACATGCTCAGAAAGAGCTTCAAGTCCTCTTTATTTCTAGCCATAGAACACTGGTACTTATATTCAAAATATAAATCTTTCAAGCCATTCAAACAGGACAGTGCAAGCAAAAACTGGTTCTGCGCACTGTCGCCGTTTTATTCACAGTAAATCTATACTAATTCAGAAAAATGTGAATCCAACGCCAAAAGAATCACAATCCACAGATCTACAACTTTCATGTAGATGGAAAGATCTTCCAGAGAACTTATCACATCCAAAAACGCGAAATAACACAGAAAATACCATTTCCAGACAGCAAACAAACGCATCATCTCTACTAATCCATTAATTAGCCAATTTCTCTTAATTAAGTGTTAAAATAGCTTAAGTACGACCATGTGCTCTGATACCACTGTTAGAAAGTGTGCTAATTTTCATTTTTATGCTAATTACCAATTAATTAACCAAGCAAACATAGCACACACAAGATCTAGTACACAAGCTATTTAAACACACGAGAAAAAGGATTGGAAGTATACCTCTCTTGGTATCGCAACCAAGAGGCTCGTTCCAATGCGTTGGTGTCGGTGGCGCGCTCTCCAAGAACCTCCACGCCGTGCTCCTCGAGTCCACTAAGGAATTAACCACCTTCTCTAATCAATTATGCTAGTAATTGAGAGAATTGTGCCTAATTCCAAAGCTTTCCCTTTCTATTTAATTCTCCAATTAATTTATTGGAAAAGCTTGCTCAACACATGAGCTAGGTGGTGTGTGGAAGAGAGAAAGGGAATGAAAAATTCTGAAATTTTTCTTCCCTTGGTGTGAGGTGCGGCCAAAGAGAGAAGGAGAGAGAGAGGTGTGTGGAGGCTAGGGGTTTGCTCCCAAAGAACACCCCTTTATATAGGCCACTCAACCTAGCTCTCATCCAACATTACATGGACAAAAATGCCCCTTGCCCTAGCCGCACCTACCTACCCCACATATGGGTTGGGCCTCAAGTTAAGTTGAGCCCAATACTCTTCCATTTAAATGCACCTTCCTTTGGACATTAAATTAACCAATTAATTTAAAGCCAATTAGCTCAAATAATTAAATGTGTTGATTATAATTAATTATTAACTATTTAATAATTAATATG
Source organism: Rhynchospora pubera (assembly GCA_028095005.1). Taxonomy (NCBI): domain Eukaryota; kingdom Viridiplantae; phylum Streptophyta; class Magnoliopsida; order Poales; family Cyperaceae; genus Rhynchospora; species Rhynchospora pubera. The sequence goes on from CM051460.1 coordinate 356,048,315, forward strand.
GAATTAGTCAATGCATTAAATTATTTCTATATGATCTATTTGACTTAATTAATCATAACGGTCCATAACGGTATACGATTAATTAATCAACTTATCATATTTTGCAAAACCAATTGTTGCAAATAAATAATTAATGCACGTGTGGTTAAACACCTTATTATGTGTGACCCTTTGAGGATTTATGCTATGTTGGACATGGAATTAAATCGCTATTTAATTCCAATAATCATAAGCGGTATCTAGCAACACGTTATGATTCCCAATTCACATAAATAGTGTACTGCTACAATATTTCAATCCTGCATAAGAGAATAATCAGTTTCTCTATTTTGATTCTTATGTCTCACGATATCATCGTATAATCCAAGATAGGAATGTGTCATTCTTGCAGATTATACGTTTCTTGATCTAGAGATAATTGTATAAAGTTGCATGCAAACAATCTATCTCCATCAAGGGGCCCAAACAGATATCGTCACTCACTAAGTGAATTAATGAGGGACATACGGTTTTCTTGATGATTAACTTTTCCCCGCACAACTCAAGAGAACATAAATAAAGTCCGTATAGCAGCCCTTATCGGGAATCAGCGGTAGACAGTATTTATTGAACCTATCCTCATGTGGAAAAGATAAACATCTCAAACTTAGAACCAAAATCACAACGAAATAAACAATGACACATAACACAATCCATATGTTTATTTCGATGGGTCAAGTCCTGTGCTATGTTCCATAACATACACATATGCAACTAAGTTGGTAACTCTTTACCTATGATTAGTAGAACTTAATCATCACTTAACTTGCATACTAATCTTTTATGATAATTAATGTTCCTTGTTAATTATCAAGATTATGGACCGTTTAGATTTATTATTGTCATTCTAAAGAATGATCAACAGAGATCTACAATTCAGATCCTCAACCTGAATGATCTGTCAATAATAAACCTAGGAACAGATGATAAAATCTCATCCAAAAACATAAACTAATAATTAAGTCATTAAATTATTGACTTCTAGGACATAACTCTAACACTAAGACAGTTAGTTTTTTTTTTTCAAAACAGTTATATTATGAAACTAGAACAATTAGTTTTTTTTTTCGAGAACAATTATATACTGAAACTAGAACAATTAATTTTTTAGGTAGACCAAAATCAGTCGTGACTAATGGATGAGACTGTTAGCTACGATCAAATTTCAATTATCAAGATTCTAACAGTCCATCCAAACTATTCAATGTGTTTTCCATATTTAAATTTTATTGATTTTTTTTGTTATTTAACAAAATTCTTAATCTAAAAAATTATGGAACCTCCAATAATAATGATTTTTTAAATCTAAAAGAATAGTAAAAAAATTCATACAAATAGAAAATTTGGTCTCCAATGAGATTTCAATACGATAAACACATTGAATGGTTCGAATTAGTCATTAAAATCTCAAAAGTCTATTCGTCAATCGTGGCTGATTTTAGTCTACCTCTTAGTTCTTTTTTACGAAGCAATTATATTCTATAACTAAGAAAATTAGTTTTTTTTCAGAACAATTATATTTTGAAACTAGAACTAGCTTTTTTCTAGAATAATTATATTCTGAAACTAGAACAATTAATTTTTTCTATACTAATATACATAATTATTCTGGTTCATATGCTTAATTGTTCTACTTAAGCGATAGTGTGGGTACATAATGGGTGATAGTGCTGGATGGCAAGAAATGAGCAGAAGCGCTGGATAATTAATGAGTGCATTGGATAATTAAGCTCATCCCTTGGATTTTCTATCTCATCTCATGAACTTCCTATTAATGAGAGCGCAAATAGAAGTTAAAAAAATTTACATTTGAAGTATATTTGAAAGTTTTATAAACTTTTATTTATTACTTATATATTAAGCAATTTTATGTACTTTTAATTGAAAATTTTCATTTTGATGTGATAAAATAGGAAGAGAAAGATAATGTGATTCTATTGAAGCGAGAAAATCATCATTTGAAGAGAAATTCGTTAATTTTTTATTTTAATCCTCAATAATTTTAAATCGGTAAATTATCATGAATTGCATACATGCTTAATTATTGGCATTTGCATATATTAGTTGTATTGTCATATAAGACAAAATTGATGTCGGACATTAATTGTTTTGTCATATAAAACAAAATTAACGTTAGAATTTAAGCTATTTTAGACCGTGTCCGTTCGAGATTTATCCATTAAAAATTAACTTCGGATAGTCCAAATTGGGGACTTACTTTGTGTCATTTAGAATTAATGAGTGGTACAGTTGATTCAATTTGTTATATGAGAAAAATTCGACGGTATTTTTCCTATAATGTTTCCACTGCATTTGGCGGGCAGGTTGGGAATGATAGGCACTGGATATAATCCGAGGTAGCCGTTGGATCATAACGGATAGAGTGAAGATAATTATGTAAAGGTGATGACGATCATGAGTAAAGAATGGTGATGATCTTAATCATGGTCCAAAAATTCGGCCGATTCCGAGTCAAATCGAGTGATTCGGATCGGAATCGGGTTGAATTAGCAAAACCACCATTAATGGTGGTGTTCATCAATGGACAGAGGAGAAGGGGTGTGCGGAAGGCCGCCTGAGGTGGGTAGGGGCGAGAGAGATGCTTGGGAGGCCGGTAGAACCAGTTTGGAGGATGGTGGCGCACCTAGGTTTAGTGGTTCCGCTTCTTTTTTTTTTGTTTCCATTGCTGACTTGCTGTCTATAGAAAGGGAGTCGGGAAATTTAAGGATGGAGTAGAAAGGTCAAACAGGACCAGTCCAGTTAGGGTTTTTTTTATATAATTTAGACGGTTTTAGATATTTCTGAAATGAAAAAATAATAATTAAAACAAAAACATGCTAACCAAAGGCATTTATAAATTATAAGTTTATAAATAAGGCACTTAAATTATAAGTTTTTTATTCTATGTTAGTAATTGAGATTAAGGTGTTTTAATAAATATTTATTTATAATTTTTTTTTCAAAAATATTTCATTAATCATAAATTTTATTTTAATTATTTTCAAGATTTCGATTTTCTGAAAATTTTAACGCATTACACAGGCTTCCATAATTATAAAATTGTTATATATTAATTGATTTTATAGCTCCAAATTCCAATCTTTGATCTTTAGCTCATATTTGAAAAAAAAAATTTCCTTATTTTTTAAAATTTTTTCTAAATTTTAAATGCATAAAATATGATTTTCATGAAAATCCGATTCTCCGAGCCAATTCACCCGATTTTTTCCGATTCATCCGATTCGACTCCTCGGATCAACAATCTGATTCTGATTCCGATTCCGATTCCGATTTTCAGAACCATGATCTTAATTAAATAATTTCCATTAAATAAAGCAGATTAGAGTTGTCTAGTCTAGCAATTTTTTTCTAGCGTTATCATATACAGCCTAGCCATAGTTGACTTCATTTGAAGTCAAACGGTGCAATTAGGGATGTCAAATCTGCGAAACGGCAACGAAAATATTCTCTGTTGTTTTCGTTCCGTTTCGGCAACAAAACACACTGCTGATTCCGTTTACGCTTCGTTTTGTTAAATGAAACGATTTTTCCATTCCGTTTCTGTTCTATTTTCAATTTTTCATTGATTTCAACCCATTTTCTATTGATTTCAGCAAGTTTGGGTAAAACGAAAAACTAACTTGTACCACTCCCTGTTTCGTTTCCCTTCCGCTTTTGTTCCGTTTCGTCCGAAACGGAAACGTGCGAAACAGTATGGTATTAACAGCTCTAGGTACAATTATAAGTCCTATAAAAGGAGGCGGCATTCTACAAACGAAAATATATATGCAATACTCCTTACCAATAAAATGAAGGGACCAACTAAACTAATGGTTTTCCTCTTGGTTATCTTATTTCCGTTTGTTAGTACTCAGAGTTCAAACACAAAAACACCAGCTCCATTCCATGTCGGAGTTATACTTGATTTGGACACCGCTGTAGGCAAAATGGCTCAAACCAGCATCGCATTGGCTATAGATGATTTCTACGCGGTACATTCGAATTATACTACCCGTCTTGTTCTTCACACCAAAGATGCCAACCAGGATGATGTTCAAGCTTCTTTTGCAGGTAAGCCTAGCTAGGTTGAAATTACCCCTCGCTCTCTTGTAAGCAGTTCCTGATTGTGTTTTAAGTAGTCATCAACAAATAAGGTGTTTCCAAATAGCCTCCGAGAAATTAAATTTATGTTTTCTTGGCCTATATTGATATATATATGCGAAAATACTACTTATCTAAAATTTTTAAATCAAAGAAAAAGTTAGCAGAGTACAGTAAATTATGTATTAAAAAAAAACTGTTGGACAAATCACGCAAGATTTGAAAATTTATATGTAAGTACGTTTTTATCGCGTTGTGTGTTCCACCTTACCTATGCAATATGTACCACGTACCTATATATATCTTGAGTTGACACAAATTAATTAAATTACAAAAAGGTTGACGGGCTCTTCTAACAACGAGAAACACAGCTTGTACTTAGCTTCAATAATGATCATTAAGAAGTAAAACCCAAAAAAAAAAAAAAATCGGGTAAAAAGAAATCCAGACAATGGAAAAATCCATAAATTATACAAGTCAATCTAATATATATTTAAGCAAGTAGTGACATTATATAATCCAAAACATGTCTATTTTAATTAAAAAAGTTCTGCTTCTTATATAATAAATATAATTAACAGAACCAAATCATAGCTATAAATTATTGCCTCATAAATCTACTGAGACAACTTCTCAATTTAAACTTAAATTCTCCCTCTTATAAGTGCATCTTCTAGCATTCAATTCACTCAAAGAAAAGAATTGTTGTGATTCCGATCGAGATGCCCACATCACACTTCCCAAGCATTGCACAATGCACAAGCATGATCTAATTGCTCCAAGTTGGCACTCATTTTCTAATCGACTGGTTTTTCAAAATTCAAAATTCAAATGGTCAATTCAAACTGTTCAAGTTGATCACCAAATTAAAATACTCTTGGAGAACAAATTTTATATTTTTTCAATTTTATTTTGCTATTTTCTATGATATTTTTAAAAAATATTATATTTCAGGTTGTCCAATTTGAAAAAAATTATAATAAATAGCAAAAAAAAATTTGAAAAAAAAAATGAAAATTTTGATCTCCAAGGATATTTTCAATATGGTAATCAATTTGAACGGTTTGGATTGATCATTTAAATTTTGGATCTTGAAAAATGAGTGGATAAAAAATGGGTAGTTAAAAACAATGGATTGATCATTTCAACTTGAATGGTCATCCTATGTTACACGCTCGTTTTGTTATTTTGTCGTTCAAATGATCGATCTTCAAATGATCGTTTTGTTATTTTGTCCTTCATATTGAAATCTCATTAGAAACCAAATTTACATTTTTTTTAGAATTTGTTTACTATTTTTCTGAATTTTTGAAAATCGTTGTTATTGAAGGTTCCATGATTAATTAGATGAAGGATTTTAAAAAAAATCTGAAAATAGTTAAAAACAAAATAATGTAAAATTTGATTTCCAATGAGATTTCAATATAAAAAAGATATTGAATGATTTGGATCGAACATTTGAAGTATAAAATTTAAAAATAAACGCATAGCGCATAGCTCATATATATATGATACGTGTAGCATTTTAGCAATCCTCTAATTTTATATCAATTGCAACAAAATAGACTGTTCAGACTTCAGTCTCCTGCCTGTGTTAAAAAACATGATCAGACACAGTTTAACTGGTTTTGAACTGTAAAACATATAGAAGCAATTTCAGATGCACAATACGGTCTTAATTACATCAATTAAAAACGCAACAATATTTTTGTTCTGTTTTGATTTATACAACAAGAGTGATGCAAACTGTATGCTACAGTTGGTCTATTTTTATAAAAAGAGGATCCAAAAAGATATAATAATGGGTTTTTGAAAGGTATGAACACTTGCTGTTTGTAGCAACGGTGAAAGAACTTTGACACCAAATTTTCAACAATTTCAACAACTGATCAGACAATGATATGGAAATAAGTATTGTGGATTGGCAAAAAGAAAAATAAAAGTATAAGATAACAAAAATGTACTCAGGAATTAATCACATTGAAATCCTCAATATTGGCCCCAAAATTTATGGACTATTTAAGTAATGTAAAATTCACAATATAATTAAAGCCAGAGAATGATCATTGCTCATATTTGTTTTTTTTTTTTTTTGATGATGCTCATATTTGTAAAGAAATAAGCACTGATGTATGCTGCAACAGCAACACCCAAACTAGTCATGATAGTAAATGTGGACTATATATATTGTAATTACCCTCACCAAGCATATATAGTATATATAGTAACTACGGCATATCCATACAGATAACTAATTTCAGGGTTCCTGTGCCATATATTAATGCCGATTTTAGCAAATACTGACAAACAGAGGCAGGAGAGGTAAACTGAGTATAGAAAGAGAATTTCTTTGAATCAAAAAGAGAAATCACAAAGGGACATGAACAAATTACAGAAATTGTGGATTTATCATCCAAAACGAAAAATTTTTCCACTTTAAATACCGATTTCTCCCCTAATTGCCGCTTTTCCTTTATTTAATAATATATTTAATATTAAAATAATAAAACAAAACTTTTTACCATTATACCGCTACCCAAGTGTGCAATACCCTGAAGAAGGAGCAGATGAAGCGTAGGCGTTTGTGAAGGTGGTCAATTGGGTCGGGGGGGTCGGGGGGGGGGGGGGGGGGGGGGGGGGGGGGGGGGGGGAGACAAGGGAGTGCTAGGGTTCATGAAGGAGGTAGTGTAAGAAAGGAAAACAGATCTGGATTAATTCGACTGGTTTTGGGTATAATGGTCAAAAATTTTGTCTCTAGTATTTTACTATTAAATATATTATAAAAAGAAAAAGTGACAATTAGAGAAGAAATTGACACTGTGTTTGGTTGAGGGGATGCGGTGGGAAGGGACGGAAATGGAGATAAAAATCGGAAATTATTTCTGTTTGGTTGGAAGGGAATTGCGATGGGAAAATTTTAGCGGAGGGAATGGATTCCCTTCTAATTTTTCCTTCCTGTGCAAATTATTTCCCCCCCCCCCCCCCGAATCGGTGGAGACAGGAGGGAAAGAAAAATCGTGGATTATCGTCGACATCTAGATTTACTGCTGTACCCCTAGCTTGCGCAACCGTCCATTCTTGCCGCACGAGACGATTTTCCTTGTTTGCGCAACCTTCCTATGTAATCACGCTTGAGCACAAAATTAAGCACGATTTTTTTTTGCCTCTCCTCTCCATCGTAGGTAACCCTAGTTTCTTCTTTGTTTTGGTTCTTCTCTTTCACTTTCTCCCTTTTTATTGGGCTTCTGTTATTGATTTTTCGACAATCTGATGATGTCTCTTGCTATATGATCCTTTTTTTCTTACAATCCATGTATTTGTTTCTTTGATTCAGGACACTCTATCCCTGAAAAGAAGTTCATTTTTGCTTCAATCAAACTTTGCAAACTTACTAATTATTCATTTGAGTCCTTAATTTGGTTTTTAAGTACTAATCACAAGCACTAGTAATACCAGTACAGTACCATGTCCAATTGCTCTTTAGGCTTGTCAACAAGTACAGTATCATTCTTCAGGTTCTCAACTCTTGTTAAAATAATTACCAAGCATCCAGTATTGTGTCAAATTGCTGCCTTAACTTGTTTTGGCCTATCCTTTTTGAGTGAATTTTGCGTCTTCTTCAATTTCCTGTGCCAAGGTGAGAAGTCGAGCACTTGTAGTGCTACTGGTCAGAGCTGAAGGTCTGAAACATGCCCATCTTTGGGTCACTTTGTGTTTTGCACAGTCATTCTATTAATTTATTGTATCAAGGGTAAAATAGTCAATGATATTATTTTACCTTTGTTAAATTATTTGAACCAAACATGAAAAATGAAGGAAAGGAAATTAAATTTTCCTTTCCCCTTCAAACACAATCCAAACAGAAAAATTAAAAACATTTCCCTTCACATTCCTTCCCATCCCTTCCCTCTCTATATTTTCCTTCCCTTCCCACCGCATACCCCTCAACCAAACATAGTGTAAGAGTGACAAAAAAAATGATTTCTTTTTGGGTAGCAAATCCACAATTTCTCCAATTTTTGGTGGCACGGATAAAATTTTTCCTTACATTTATCCCTTTTATATACCTGTTGTTGTTGTCACAAAATGTATAATATCTTCTTTGAGTGTTACACTTTTATCTTTTTGAACCATTGAACACCATGCTTCCATCATTCTGTTAGAAATCCTGAGTTAAGAGAGTACTTTATTCACATTGCAGCACAAGATTTTCTCGAAAACATGACAGTTGAAGCAATCATAGGACCCCAGAAATCCACCCAAGCAATTATGGTCTCACAGATAGGTAACAAAAGTCAAGTACCAGTTATTTCGTTCTCAGCAACAAGTCCGACACTTTCCTCTTTGAATGTGCCTTATTTTGCAAGGGCAACAATAAATGACACAACTCAGGTAAAAACCATTACCTCTCTCATCAAAGCTTATGGATGGCGAGAGGTAGTACCTATCTATGAAGATACTGATTTTGGACGAGGCATTATCCCAAATCTTGCTGACAGCCTCCAAGAGATCGACGTGCGGATTCCATACCAAAGCTTTATATCCATATCATCAACCAATGACCAAATCCAAAAGGAGTTGTACAAGTTACAAACAATGCAAACAAGGGTTTTTATTGTACACATGTCATCTTCTATGGGCTCTGCCCTATTTTTGAATGCTAAAAATGTAGGGATGATGAGTGAAGGATACGTATGGATCATGACAAATGGTGTTACAAACATGATGGACTCCTTCGATTCAAGTGTAATCAGAGCAATGAGTGGAGCTCTCGGTGTACGACTACATGTGCCAGAGACAGAGGAGTTGAAAAATTTCACAACCAGATGGAAAAATAGGTTCCAAGAAAACAATCCGCAAGAAATTTCTAGTGAACCTAGTATCTATGTGTTTTGGGCTTATGATACGATCTATGCCCTAGCAATGGCAGTAGAAAATATTAGTATTCAAATCCAAAGTGGAAACTCCACGACTTCAGGGCACTTGCCTGTGTTTCCCAATGGGCCTCAGCTTCTTCAATCACTCCTGCATATCAAGTTCCCAGGTTTGAGTGGGAATTTTGAATTAATAGACGGGCAGTTGCAGTACTCAGCCTTTGAAATAATTAACGTGATAGAACAGGGGATAAGGCATATTGGATATTGGAGAGAAAAACAGGGGCTATCAAAGCAATTGATGGATGCAGATAACAAAACTTACTCAACATCGCTGCAAGATTTGAACCCGGTCATTTGGCCTGGTGAAACAATCATAGTGCCAAAGGGTTGGGCGATTCCGGTCAGTGGGAGAAAACTACGTGTCGGTGTTGTTAGTTCATTTTCAGAGTTCATCCAAGTGGATAAAGATCCGCTGACGGGTGCCACGAAAGCAAGTGGGTATGCAGTTGATGTGTTTGAACAGGCCATCAAAAAATTACCTTATTCAGTTCCCTTCGAGTATCAACACTTTGGAGCAGGGTTGCCATCCACCTTGGTGACCTACAATGATTTTGTCTTCCAAGTGTACCTCGGTGTAAGTATAAATACAAGTTCATATACGATTATGGTGATTGAGTTAACAGAATGTTCAAATGGTTGAAATTTTAAACATAACTATATTTATTTATTCGTTCATCTAGATAGTTAACTTTTCGTGCAAAATAATATGTTCACTACAAAACTATATGGTTCCTATTAATATAACTTCAATTGATCGACACTTAGCAAGAATGCGATGGGTGTTCAGGTGATGTGAAATTGTTTTGTGCTCTAGTAGGACTTGTAATTAAAAGTGCTTGAACCAATTCATATTGGTCTCCTTTTATCTTCTAATTGCACCTGTATTGATCAAAACAATTTTATTGTTCTTATAAATACAATTGTAATTCTGACACTCAAGTCCTTTAATTGCTTATTATCGTAGAACTATGACGTGGCTATTGGAGACATTACCATAAGATACAACCGTACCCTTTATGTAGATTTCTCAATGCCATACACCGACTCAGGAGTAGCAATGATTGTTCCAGTCAAGAAAGTTGAACACAAAAATGCCTCGATTTTTTTTAAGCCATTCAGTTTTTACCTATGGCTAGCGTGCATTGGATTTGTCATCTTCACTGGCATAATTATATGGATATTAGAGCCTAAAATCAGGAAATCAAACCATCTTGGAGTCATACTGCAATTATCCCTGTTTGCATATCGTAAGTGAAAGTAGTATATTTGTCTCTATGGACATGTGTCTACAGACAATAGGCTACATCAAACTAAAAGTTAACTATTTTCTTTATCACAAACTAACAATTTTTCAAATGAATTATAGAGAGAGAAGATCTTCACATCTACTCAAGGATTGTAGCTATTGTATCAGCCGGTGTTCTGCTTATATTGACTTCGAGCTACACTGCTAATCTATCGTCAATGTTAACAGTACAGAATCTTCAACCAACAGTAACTGACATCAATGACCTCATAAAGAATGGTGATTACGTTGGATATGAAGGTGGTTCTTTTATCGAGGGCTTGCTTCTGCAGCACCATTTTGAAAAATCAAAAATCAGAAGCCTCAGTTTAGACAATTTTGCCCAGGCCCTTGACAAGGGAAGTGCAAATGGTGGCGTTGCTGCCATAGTTGATGAAGTACCGTACATCAAGTTATTTTTGGCCAAACATTGCAGCTTGTACACAATGATTCCGATTCATAAGAGTGAAGGCTTTGGATTTGTAAGTGGCTACTGATATAATTTTTGCTTAAAATTTCAAAAATCTTTAAAGTACAAACTTTAAATTCTTTTTTATTTTTATGAACATGAAAATGAACCTGATCAGTACAAAGAATATTGCTTATATTCTTTAACAACATACTCTTTATTATTGTCATTCAGGAAGAACTAAGTACAGGGTGTATTTTATTGATCTTCGATTTGTACATTCTTATAGTCTTATTATAAGCATGTATATATAGCAGTATCATCTTCCTAGCTAGTTTATGTCCTTTTTATAGACAACTTAGCAGTGTGGCTACTAAATAACTAATTTCTAGTCCTTGGACAGGCTTTTAAGAAGGGCTCTCCATTAGTCTCAGACATCTCACTAGCAATCCTAAACATGAGTGATGGAAACGAGATGATGCGCATTGAGAAAACATGGATTGAAGACCAGAACTGCCAGGATAGCAGCAGCAACAATGTGGGGTCAAACAGCTTAAACTTTCACAGCTTCTGGGAGCTTTTTACCTTAACCGGAGCTATTTCTATCTCCCTCTTCGTTTTTGCAATTATTTTACGCTACAAGAAAAGTCACAAGTCAACCAAGGTGACACACCTTGAATCCGGCTCAAGCCAAGAGGGAAATGAAACTGTCAACCCGTCTCCACCTGAAGGTGATGTTTAGGTTTTTGAATAAAAAAAATCGTTTCTTTATCTCAATATTGCGACTCCTATGTTAGTTATTTCGACCAGTACCATGCCAATATATAAAACTGCACTTAGTTGAACACGAATTATTTTTATGTACTATATAATTTTATGAAAGAACTACTAATTATTGATGCATTATAAAATTTGTCTGCTGCGTGCTGCTTGTCTGATACCAAAGCAGAATCAGAATATGCCTAAATGTAAAACCTATGCACCAAATCCACAACAATGAGTGAATTTCCAAATAAATATTTTTAGCAATAAAGTTAATTATATGATTTCTTAAGTAACTCATCCTATGTCCTTATAGCATAAGAAATATTTATAAAAAAGATTTCTTTAATATTTTTGTGGCTTATTCAGGTGGTCATGTGAGTTCTAACGGAACTACAGTAACCAGAGCACGCACATGCTCCTGGTAATTGGAGTATCTTGCTTCCTACTGATCATTTGGTTATTAATTAATTTAATGGTGGTTTTCTTTCTTATACTATATTTATTTTGAATTTGTATTTATGTAGTTGAATCATCGTAATGTAGAATATGATGTGATGTTTAGGTTTTTGTAACATATGTGGTTCAAATTGTTAGGCAATTTTGTTCCACGTATTAATTTGGTCCCTTAATTCAATTGTGAAATTACTATCTCATTCGTTATTCTTTCATTTACTTAACATAGACTGAGACAGAGTAAGCAAAGCTATTATATCAAACAATTACAACTGCCTGTACTTTTCGGCCTCTTGTTGATGAGAGGGAATAACTGTTAAATTTTTAGTAACATTTTGTGTTTAAGTATAAGCAGCCTAAAATGGATAACTGTGACATTAAAGCTCAAAAAGCGTTGCATCATTCTTAACCAGAATGAAAACCCAAGAATTAATCTTGATGCGGTACTCTCTCCATACACCTCTCACCGTTCTTTCTCCTGCTAGTGCTTGTGAACACTGCAGAAAACTGGTCAGAGAAAAAACACCCAACAAAATACTGAAATTAAAGCACAAGGAAACAAGTCCCCACAAGTAAGAGTTGCAGTTCATCCAGCCATAAAAAAAATATTATTCTACTTCCAATTAATCACGTTTCTATTCTACTAGAGCCACAAAAAGAAAGCATTATTAAGAACAGTAAAAATAGTCTTATTGCAACATTATTAATACTGATAGAAATTTTGGACAAGCCTAAAATAAAAAATTCACACAGCTAGTGCTGTGGATCATCCAAGCAATAAAAATATTCCTTTTTACTTTCAGCAAACTACAATCCAGTTTCGTCTGCTCTAAGATTTATATATTAACTTAGCTTAGAATTGGTATGACACCCATCAGGTTCCATCACAGCGAGAAGACTAAAAATAACTTAGGTACCTATTATGCTTCAGGACTTTTAACTTCAAAAAAAAAAAAAAACTCATGTACATGTTTACAAACATTTTCAACTATACATTATAAAATTTCAATGGTTTACGAAAGATTTTTTTTGTTTAGCAAAATTACAAAAGACATATATTCATTTAAAATTTTCATTTTAAACATAAATTAATAAAAAACTTAAAAAGATGATTTTTTAAAAAAAATTGGTAAATATAATACACAAAAAATAATGGAATGCCTGCAGGCAGTGATTATTCAAATATTTTAGTATTTATAATCCATTTTGATGCTGCAAGTAGATTGAACGGAATTAAAAACATTTAATTGGAATTTAAAAATTCTAATAGAATGAAATAGTAAATTGAAGGAGGCGCTAAAATTATTAGGAAATATTTTTTATGTGATAAATTAATGCAATTAAAGACCTTTCACATCAAAGGAATGAATTTTGCTCTAATCAAGGGTTGAATAATTCAGCCGTAATTTCTTTTTCTTTTTCTTGGGAAACAAATAATAATGCAATTGAAGACCTGCAATGTAAAGAAATAAGGCAGCCGTTTTATGTTGTTGATGAAAGGAATACATGGCTGGAATGGAAATTAAGAGGATTTATGGAATAGAGAGCAGGACGTACAGGAATAAATTGATCTACGTTTGATTTTTCATAACTATGGAAATCAATAATAATCAGGAAACTAAATAGCAAATCATGTAGCAGGGGGAAAAAAGGAAAACACGTGCACAATATAAAAAGGTAACTAAGAAAACTAATATAGAGCAGGGTAGCAATCATCCAGCTAGGAAAAAAAAAAAAGAAAAAAAATCGCACAAATATTTAAGACAATTATGAAAAGGGTGGCGATTTGTTGATGTTTGATAATATTTGTTTGGTGGAAAATATTTTGTTTTTTTTTTAATCTAAGTTTGGTTGAAAACTTGGGCAGCGTCTCAGTTCAGACGCTTGCATCTGTTCGATTAACCTAAGGTTTGAGCAAGATTTACATCGAACGGATAAGATGCGTTCACTTTTTCTCAATTGAATTCAGTACCACTAATTCTGCAGTTATTTGGGAAGCGAGCGAGTGTTCATATAACGGCTGTCCCAACTGATCGCGCTAGTTTTGGAGGTACCATCGGATTCATCGTGACAGATATTGTGTCCATGGACATGTTTCCTCTGTAAAGACCGTTCAATCATGTATTGCTGATCAGAACCTGTTGCAGGAAATCCCCCCTGTGCTTTGATGGTGTTTGCTTATGGTAAATGCTGCGTATCTGCTTAGTATTTGAATAGTTATATCGGGGATTGCAAATCAAAAAAAATAGTAAAAAATAATAGTGTTAATAGTATTAACATTAATAGAGATAATTCGTGCATCTATTTTACTCAAAGTCGGAAAGTTCCCTTTCACCTATTTTGCTGTTAAAATGACACCGATAATTATGTAAATTAAGGTGATTTTCATGATTTTATTACCAAAAAAGCCGAATCGGCTGATTAGAAAAGTGGCAATTTAAGTCGAGCCGGGAGAATTTATCTTTGTTAATGTTAATTAATTCCACTATTATTGCAATACTTTTCTATCAACTTGCAAGCACAAAAAATCTATATTAAAATTATATTTCTGTTACGGGGACGTGGGCTTCACCGACTTGGAAACAGTTGTTTTGCTAGGTAACTAATCGCCACTTGTACATGTAAATTAAACCTGACAGACAATCAATATTTGAACGATCCATTTTTTACACAAAAAAAATACCAAATTGCCTTCGACCCCAGTACAGCTTCATATGTTCAGGACCTGGCTAACAATAATGATTATTTCTTGGACCTCTTCACGAAGGTACTTGTCAAGCTGAGCTTGGTCGGTGTGCTTGACGAAAACGAGGGAGAAATCAGGCAACAGTGCTCGCAAACAAACTAATTAAGGCTTGGTTTTTATTATGTGCATTGCTCATCTCGGAGCTTCTTTACTTTTTCATACTTGATTAATTGCTGTTCTTTTCATTCTTTTTGTTGTCCCATTTGATGTGCATGAATTTTTGTCTTTTTATTTTTACTTTATCCGAATTTCCTCTTTGAGATAATCATGTACTGGTTTGTATTCATTTCAACATTATGGAATGTATGATCATGTTAGAATGAATTGACTATGAAATCTCTTGTTCGACTTTTGGAATGCTACTTGTGCTCTTTAATTCTGTTCTTAGTCGTATGCATGCTTACAGTGTTTTACGATTTTTTACATTAATTACTTTATATAAGTTGTTAAGCTTTGGTGAGTTCCACGAAGGTCACCGAAATATACATGAGAGATTATGGGATAATGTAAGTAGTGTGTACTTGTTAGATCATTCACAAAAGACCATGCAAGTTTCATGGCGTCACGTATATTGGAAGACGAATTTCCAAGTCATATGGACAGTGCCCACGGATTTGTAAGTGGCTAGTGATATAATTTTTGCTTAAAATTTCAAAAATCTTTAGAAACTGTATTGAAAGTACGAACTTTAAATTCTTTTTTATTTTTATGAACATGAAAATGAAACTCGGTACAAAGAATATTGCTTATATTCTACTCTTTATTATTGTCATTCAGGAAGAACTTAGAACAGGATGTATTTTATTAATCTTCTATTTGTACATTCTTATAGTCTTATTATAAGTATGTATATATAGCAGTATCATCTTCCTAATTTTGTCCTATTAATTTTAGACAACTTAGCAGCGGCTGCTAAGGAACTAATTTCTAGTCCTTGGACAGGCTTTTAAGAAGGGCTCTCCATTAGTCTCAGACATCTCACAAGCAATCCTAAACATGAGTGATGGAGACGAGATGATGCGCATTGAGAAAACATGGATTAAAGACCAGAACTGCCAGGATAGCAGCAGCAACAATGTCGGGTCAAACAGCTTAAACTTTCTCAGCTTTTTACCTTAACCGGAGCTATTTCTAGCATCTTCCTCTTATTTGATGCATTTATTTTACTCTGCAAGAAATGTCACAAGTCAACCAAGGTGACACACCTTGAATCCGGCTCAAGCCAAGAGGGAAATGATGCTGTCAACCCGTCTCCACCTGAAGGTGCTATCAGCTATTCAACTTGTTTCATTAAGTCAATATTGTGAGTTTGTGACTCCTATGTAGTTATTTCGACCGGTAAGTCCAATATATAAACTGCACTTATTTTAACACGAATTATTTTAATATACTATATTTAACATAAAAAATTTATTTTAAATAATTTTCTGAAAGAACTACTAATTATTGATGCATTATAAAATTGGTCTGCTACATGCTGCTTGTCTGATACTAAAGCACAATCAGAATATGCCTAAATGTAAAACCTATGCACCGAATCAGAGCACGACAATTAGTGAATTTCCAAATATGTTTTTAGCAATACTCTTTATTATTTTTGTGGCTTATTGACGATGCTTTATGTCAGGTGGTCATGTGAATTCTAACGGAACAACAGTAATCAGAGCACGCACATGCTCCTGGTAATTGGAGTATCTTGCTTCCTACTGATCATTTGGTATTTATGTAGTTGAATCATCGGAATGTTTAATATGATGTGATGTTTAGGTTTTTCAAACAACTGTACTGGTTCAAATTGTTGGACAATTTTGTTCCACATATTAATTTGGTCCCTTAATTCAATTATGGAATTACTATCTCATTCGTTGTTCATTTATTTAATTAACATAGACTGAGATAGAATAAGCAAAGCTATTATTTCAACAATTACAACTGCCTGTACTTTTCGGTATCTTGTTGATGAGAGGGGATAACTGTTAAATTTTAAGTAGTAGCATTTTGTGCTTAAGTATAAGCAGCCTAAAAAGGATAAATGTGAGATTAAAGCTCAAAAACCGTTGCATCATCCTTAACTGATAGAATTTCAATTAATGGTCATAGTTGTTGATGAGAGGCGTTTGAACCTCATTCAATGATTTTTTTGGTTAAACTCACAAATCTTTATGCAAGCATAAGGTCATACTGGCTTTACCCAAATTGTATAGAATTTAATTGTATCCATAATTTATTTAGATGGTTAATTTGCAGAATGTTTTTTAATCCAACAAAATTTAAATTTGGACCAATGTGTAGTTCAGTATTTTATGCACATTAAAAGTTGAAATATGTTAAAACTCAAAACAAATTATAAATGTCTCACTCTGTGTGTAGAAAAGCAAGAATCGAGGTTGTACGTCACAAGTATATAGGTAGTACAAAACTTAATAACAACTAAAACCTATTGGATTTTTTCACATATATATAAGGAAAAAAATTTAACTATAACTACGTATTCTCTCAAGAGCTCGAACCCCCAATCTGTTTGTCTGCACAAATATTTATCGAAATCTCACTAGCTGACGAAATTATCAGGTGTAAAAATGCATCCTGTAATAGGAGAGCTATTGCAACAAGCCAACAACAAGTTCTCTTTTACCGTTCAATTGCAATGAGATCTGTGCAGACTTCAAATGGAGGGATCAGCAATCTAACAAAACTTGCCATCTAATGTGGTAGCTTAGGATCAGCCCCTGGTCGTAAGCTTGGAACGTCGGATTACTTTATGATGGAAAAGGCTTGGGTTAAGTTTGCTGAGAGACTCGATAATATAGCTTAATACAAATTAGTAATATTCTGAAGCTTTAGCAAGGCCTAAAAGAAAGGTTTAGCAAGGAAGTATGTATTACAATGGTTAGGTATACCATTATTGAAAGAGAACAAAAACAATGAAGAACTAACTAAATCTGGCAACTTCAATTATGTATCATTGATTGATCATATACTATGAACATCTTGGTTCGGTTAACATGTTTCTAATTAGAGTAAAACATGATTAGTCTCGGGTAATTTGGAAAAATCTTCAGATAGCACAGCTAACAAAACTAATTCCTACCATAACAGCCAGAATTATTCAACATGACAGCATATTCACATTCTTACTCCTGGGAAAATGAACTTACCAAAAAAAAATTACAAAAAAATATGAAATTGAATTTACTACCAAGTACCATACTAAAGAACGAATTGATGGAACCAGAAATACAAAGTAAGCCAATGGTGCAAAAGTTCAATGTCTATTATCTAACACTATCTCTGTGTGCCAAATAACTGTGCCTCTTTTTGTTTGCAAAATCAGGGTGAACATTAGCCTTTTCAACTACAACATTCAAGTCCTCATCAATTCGGTATGAAACATCAATCCCTTCAAGAATCAGGTGGTACACCACTTCATTTGGATGGTCTGTAGATTGGGGATAAATCTCTTCTTTGAAATTGACCTCCTCTATTTCCTCACAAACTGCATCACTACTTTTCGTAGCTACAGGGTGGGGCCGAGTGCGCTGAGAAACTGACCTTATATCCCAAGTTAAAACCTCCTTTATTAGACTTTCAAACTGCTCTGAAGAGTCATAAAGTGATTGTTTTTCCTTCAAATAATAGATAAAAAAAAATACATAATTAGTGTTGTCTTAGTCATGCTTGCATTTGAGGTATAATAGGTCCTTCAAATAAATTATTTATTTTAGCCTCAACACAATTAGTTGAAATGGTTTTACCCCAAAGAAATATGTTGGCAAATACCATTTGTAACCATTACATTAAATTTTAGATCAATAAATAGCTTACCACATCCACCCAACAACTGGAAAGGGAAGAAGCAAAATTTGAAGAGAAGGTGACTGAGCCAACAGCCAGTGTGGCATCTTCCTGTTATAATAGGTAATGGTTAAAATAATAGCAAGAGGTAGATGACTTCAGAAAGGTTCAAGAGAGACAAATTTATGTCCAAAGAAATAATAAAATGCTAAGAAACAAATGCACCTGAACCCAAGTAGGAACAGTTGCACCCTTCACTGAATCTGAATATGGGAGGTACGGTTTAATGTCAAGTATTGGCTGTTGACACAAAAAAAGAGGCAACATTTCAGCTGAACAAAGTGGTTAAACAAAAAAAGATAAAACTCGCTAGAACAATGCAAACAGTATGGTCACTCGAGAGTCTGACAGCATACAAATGCTACAGAATTGATCTCCTCAAAACATTATTTTTTTTACTTTGCAGTATTAAAGTCTTAGAGCAATGCTCAGAATGTTCCTTATTGTAAACAGAGAAAGGGTGATGGGCAGGAGAGTACCGTGCCATCAACTAAATCAACCCCAGAAAGCCAAATTGCTTCTCCATCTACTACCTCTATCTGTAAAGCATTGTTTAAAAATAATCTAAAATAACTGTAAACTATAGTACAATATTGTCTAATGTGATGGCCTTTGATTCATTAGTCTTTTACCTTTGCAACACTTAGACCTATGGGACAAGGTCTGTGAGGCGACCTAGTCGCAAGCACCCCCATCTTGCCACCTTTCAGCCTAGGCACTCTAACCTATCATTAAAATAGAAATATAAAATTATAGAATCCTTAAGAACAACAAAAAAAAGTGCACATGAGTAAAATGTGATTATTGGTAGCCTATTGATCATGTGTGTGTTTGTACTTCTATTGCATAAGTGCAGTTATTTGCACAGTTGAAGGAGAGCAACATATAAAAAATTTAGTTAAATCTGGTCTTAATTGTTGGCTTTCGTATATAATTACACTGGAATATGTAAAGAGAAATCAAATTTTATGTTCCAGAATATATGTTCAAACTAAAGCACATTGGTACCAGCATAAAATACCATGTGCAAAGTACCAATCAGGTTAAATATCTACAGTCATAGATGGAAGAGCAATTAAGAAGTGTCACCTTAGCCTTTATCTTGGATCGAGCAGGGTCTTTCCACATTTTCTCAAGATCTGTATTCAGATGAAACACATAAAGAATCCAACAATGCGAGTAGTCTGAGAATCCTTCAAGTGCCTCCGCCGATGCCCTAGCCGGATCAAGTACTAAACAGGCTCTTGCAAGTGGTACCACTAGGGGCTGTCTTGGAGTACCATTTCTACATCAGTAGTATGAGTTTACAGGGTTGAACACCATAACTGACAGTAATGTGAAAGCCAAATGGGGTTTAACTTAGGTTTAATCAAAACACAAGATTTTGGTTGATGGTTAATTAAGAGAAATTATGGTTTTCAATCAAGTACTTAATGCGTATTGGAACAATATTTGCAAAGTGATATCTCAATTGCTTCAAATGAAGTGTCTTTTTTTGAAAAAAATAAAAACTTGCAGTCAAGTAAAGATACCTAGTAGAGAAGCATGAGTGAACCGTACCGATTGGTACCATGGGATACACTTCTTTTGATCCCTCCCCACTTTGTTGGCTTACGACTTTTCTCAATGCCTAAAAATTTCAAAAACCCAAATTTGGATCGACAACAGTTGTAAATTGAAAGTATATTTGAATAACAATCTCAATTTATAATAGTGAGATATTAATCAAACCTGCTGAGCTCTGACCCGGCCCCGCCTCTCAGCAGCCCCTTTCTCCACTGAAGCCTCCAGAGAGGCCTCCAGCTCTCTAACCCGAACCTCCAGTTGTTTGCACCTTTTTCTCCTATGGAAAAGACCTGGAGAAATGTAATTTATCCAGCATTATTAATCACTTGTTTGCTTATTAATTATCTCAAACTCAAAGTATTGATGCCAAACAGAAAATAGAGAGGAAGAGGGAAAGAGTTACTTGAGAGAAGCAGTGTGGTGGCAGAGATTGCCACGGTGGCAAAGACAAGTGTGATTGAAGTTACATGCGCCTCCTTTACGCGAGGAGAGATCGCCATTTGAGCCTTTGTGAGGTTTGAGAATTGAGATTATGAAAAAGTTTTAATATTTTAAAAAGAGAATTGCCAAGGCTGACCCAAGCCCAATATCAGCCTTTTAGGCCTGCACTTGGTGCAAATTCGGCTATACACTTTTAACGGTTTTTCTTCAGAAAAGTTGTTTGTTTTTCATCATCAGACCTTGTATGTATGAAGAATTTGCATTCAGCTTGTAAAACGGTGCGACAGGACATAAATTTCATAAAAACATAATGAACATGTCTATGGGGTTCAAAGATGTATGTTCTTGGACAAACTATATTACGCAAAGTACTATTCTAATATATTCAATATAAATGGGGGACAATGTTCCCTTTAAATTCAGATACGCCACTCAATATGGAAAATCTCTCTCTTGATAAAAGTTGAATATTTTATAAGTTTGACAGAATACACAAAATGTAAGTCTGTAACCATCCCATCAACAGGTACAGAATGCTCACGTGAGTTGGCCTGTCCAAAATGTATAATTTCTTTTCAGTTTTGAAGGAAAATATCACTTGGTCTCACTTGTTCTTCCTGGTTCTTCTGAGATGCAAAATTGTTCGATTCTAGTTTTGAATAGTTTGTTAATGCACCACAAAGATCCGATATTTTGTGCCTCAAAATATTCTTTTCTGGTTATAATTTTAGAACGAGAGAAAGAAAACTACTTTTGACAAAACAAGTTCATCACAGATCCCTGAGAAAATAGGTCTAGAACTACATTGTCACCCTTTTTGCTCAATCTCAGGAATCCGTTAAAACTGACAAGAAAATAAGAAGAGAAGCACAGAAAATAAGTCGGAAACATTGAAGTTTGAACAGAGAGTGTACTTACAATATCAGAAACTGTATCAGGCTATCAGCAAGAAATAGTAACTAAATTAGCTGGGTAATCTCAATTACCAGTACAACAAAAAGTACCAGTTACCTCCTTTATGTTTTACTATACTGATTATCCGATACCAACCAGCCAAGCCAGGTGCTTCACCAATTTGAATGCCATCAAATAATACTTTTATCATCATAAATAACTTGTTATAGAAGTTGAAAATTCCAGTAAACTGCACTGAAACTTGAAAATTATATTGAGTTATATTATAACAAAAAATATATATATTGGTACCTCTTCAGGAATTAACATAGAATATGGGGCAGTTTCAAAAAAATTGGAACATAGTACAAAGAAAATACAGGTGAAACTGTCACTGTGAACACAGGGCACTCCCCTTCAATCAAAATTAAAATGGGAGCAATTTTGAAAACCCATGAATTAATCTTTACTGATCGAGCACAAATTTGAAGCAGTACTCTCTCCATACACCTCTCACCGTTCTTTCTCCTGCTAGTGCTTGTGAACGCTGCAGAAAACAGGTCAGAGAAAAAAAAACACCCCACAAAATACTGAAATTAAAGCACAAGGAAACAAGTCCCCACAAGTAAGAGTTGCAGATCATCCAGCCATAAAAAAAAATATTATTCTACTTCCAATTTATCACGTTTCTATTCTACCAGAGCCACAAAAAGAAAGCATTATTAAGAACAGTAAAAGTAGTCTTATTGCAACTTTTATTAATACTGATAGAAATTTTGGACAAGCCTAAAATAAAAAATTCACACAGCTAGTGCTGTGGATCATCCAAGCAATAAAAAAATTCCTTTTTACTTTCAGCAAACTACAATCCAGTTTCATCTGACGAATTCATATTAATAAAGCCTTCCCTGACACTCTGACGACCCACAGTAACATTCTTTAACTTTCTCGTTCCCTTGCGAGTCACGCACCTGCCCAATGGTGTAGTTGTAATGATATGTTAGCTCTTGTAACGGTGGAATATTTTCAGCCGCAAAGAACATAACATGCGGCATTTCCCTGTCATTATGATCAAACAAGACATTCTGCGCATACAAATTTGGTGAGCAGCTGTGGTTTATGAACCGGCCTACATTCCCCATTTCAGCTGCATCAATTGTGAATCCTTCTGACTCGCTGGCCTCACTACCAGATTTTGTACCTGCTACAAAACCTGCAAGCCCTTCCCAGAGGGCAGCATCATCATAATTATGACCAATATCGAACAAATATGCATCATTGTGTTTCCTCTTCTCTGCTTCCTCATCTTTCAAAAGCTCTCCCAGATATTCGCACACAAAACTGCCCGAGGGGATGGAACTCAGAGAGCGCACCCCCCAACCTCGAGTTTCTGTCTTGAATATCTCCAGAGGGATTCTAATCCCACGTTGACTAACACGGTTGTAGCACGAAGGGGGGCACCGGCATGCTGGTCCACACTCAAATATCAGTGGTTTTGCTTGAACTATTGCTCCACTAAAATTGAACGGCATTTCTCCACCATTTTTCAGAGCACATGCACACTTTTTCGAACTAGAGCATCTGCCGGTGCATTCACAACCACTTGCAACAGTTTTCTCATAGCCAGCCGGATATATCATTCTGGTAATATAGTTGAACTCAGGTGGCTTTTCATCATCCACTGTGTTGATGGCACAAATCGGCATTTTTTCTTGCCCCTGAGAAATATCAGCAACGCAGAGACCCTCTCTGACTTCAGATTTCTTGGACTTGTTAGCGATAAGGAGACCGACCTCAGGTTGGCCCGGCAGCCGTACCAACTTGAATTTGAATACCTTGGCAGTGTACTCACTTCCACCAATCTTGTACTTTTCTGGTTCTTCCCTGAGTTCCTCTACCATATAAAGACCGTCATATGTGAATGCCATCACTGACCTGCCAGTCTCAGTGATATTCTGCCCATAAATAACCCGCACGGGTGTTTTCAGATCAATGCTGTTCTTTAATGCAAGGTTACCTCTCACGAGCTGTTGATCTTGCGGTAGAGTGACGTGGCCTTTCTTGCCAGTAGGCTGCCCACCAGAGCCGGTGTAAATCAGCACACCAGAGCCATCCATGTCATCAAAGTACCCACCTGATGTGACAATACTAGTTGCCACTGGAACACCATTGACTCTGGTCCAAGCAATGCCACCCTGAGGAGGCCGATGGAGACCAATCAAATGGAGCTCCACCCGGTAGCGGAACTCATCTCCTACTTCAACACCTAGCACATGACCCACCACATCATCGGCCGATTTGACATAGTCACTAGAGCCCTTAACAACTTCAGAAGCGGTTAGATCGATTCTGTTGCCAGCTTTCAATTTAGGAAGGCTCTCCATCTGCGGTCCTTGACTAGAGCCACCAGATTCCTCCTTCTGTAAGAGCACTCTAGACACCATTTGAAACAGACGAAGGATCTTCTTCACCTTACCACGTGCACTGGTTGGTGCTTCGCCTTCAGAGGGAGTAACCGGCGGTAAAGTCAGAGTCATGACATTATTCACCTGAGCACCTGAGCCATCATCCTTCTTAAGGGATCGAGTACTCTTCTTGGCAACGCCGCTTCCTTTCTTCTTCATTTTGCCATGTGTTAGGCTCAGACGGGGCCGTAAATAACCCCCAACAGACTTCTTGGCGCAGACTCGGCGGCGCTTCTGAAGTGGAGTTGTCAGGCTGGTGTCACTAGCCCCTGCACCAGTGCAACTTTGGAAAGGAACGATTGCTGTCTCTGTCTCTGTCTCAGGAATTGTTTCAGTCACTTGCAGGGTTGCCTCAAGACCCATGCTGGCTACATCACCATCACCCTCCGGTTTCTCGATTGTAACACCGTGTCCACCAAGATCAGGGTCATCTCCTTTCTCCACAACTGTCAGTTCTGGACCCTGATCAGAAAGAGTAGAAGGAGAGGCGAAGCGGCCGCAGTGGGGAGGCCAGCGGCGGACGGCGGAGACACGGCGAGGCGTGAGGCCTCGAGCGGACGGCGCATCGGAGATTGGCCGGAGAGGCGTGGCTTCCGACTCGGGAACCATGGCTTTCAAAATTGGGGGGAATTGGGAAAATTGAAGAAGCGAATAGTGATTAGTGAGAGAGAGAAATGGGAAAAACAAGAACAATGAACAGTGAAAGAGCGAAACTAAAGGATTGCTCTCTTTCTTACTTATATAGTCCAAGGGGATCGGATTGGAACGGATCGGGTTCTCAGTGGGTGCTGACGAGTGGGTCCCCTTCCACAATCATCGGGAGAGAGAGCGAGGAAAGTTGATACTTGATAGCGACAGACGGTGAACGCCTGTCAGATATACGAATTTATCTGTCCAGCTGTCCAGCTTTAACTATTCCCTTCTCAAGTGAATTTTTTTTTATGAAAAAACAATTTTAACAAATTTATCTGTGCCTTTTGATAAAATTCCCTTCATGAATTTTTTTTTTCCTGATAATATGAACAGTTGCTGCTTCTAAATAAAGGAAAAATTGGATATAACCCCCTACAATCTTCTCTAATTGGATATAACCCCCTATAATCTTTAAAATTGGATATAACCCCTTCCAATCATGTGTATTAAGGATATAACCCCTTTCTTTTGATTTTAGCTATTTTTTAACTAAAAATAAATAAACATCATAAAAATTGACCAAAGTACCCTCATCCTTTCCAATAACGTTTCACCTTCTGCTCTAAGTATCTATGATGCAAAATTCATCATGCATATTTGGGTCCGTTCTCTCCCTCCCTCATTTTGTTCGTCTTTAATGATTTATATATATAACTACAATATGGTCAACGCCAAAATATATAGTTATAGCACTTTTTGTTGACCTGTTATTTTGAACAAATATCGGGTGTTGGATGCGTGAAGTATTAATTATGAACTATGCTACGATTGAATATGGGTAATGGGTAAATACTTTAACGAAACCTTAATTTCGATTATTAAACTGAAGTAAATTGGAATTCTATATAATAATTTTGAAAAGTTACGTGTAAGGATTAAAAAGTATCCTCATTTGATTATCACTCCGTTCTTATTCTGTGCAGAGCATACTACCAAAGCTGCAATTTAGGAAAAAATGTACCATCGTGGGTTTAATATAGAAGGAAGATGTAAGTTTATGGCAAAGTGGAAATGAATGTAAAAGGATCTAAGAGATATTAATGTTATCAGATTGTCTTAGGACGGAAAGGGAAAAAATGTCAGAAAGAAAGTGAAACTTGTTTGGAGAGGAAGAGGGCAGTTTGGTCACATAAATTTTGTTTTAATTTAAAAATAGTTAAAATCAAACAAAGGGGGTTATATCCTTAATACACATGATTGGAGGGGGTTATATCCGGTTTTGAAGATTGTAGGGGTTTATATCCGGTTAAAGAAGATTGCAGGGGGTTATATCCAATTTTTCCCTAAATAAATGACTCATAGATTGCAAATAATATCTTGCGTTTTGATTAATAGATGGTACATTTTCTGCATTTTGATTTCATTTAATAATAAAATGAACCTATCAGCAAAAATTGCAAGGGCCTTGTCAGATGCGAGGATTTAGGATTATACTAAATTAACCCTTATTCAAATATCTGAAATGATTTCTTTTTAGGTCTAACGGTGTTGAGAAAATAAAGCAAGATCTAATCTCAGAACAAATCTCATCGTTCATCCAATAAAGAAAGAAGCCCATTCAAAGGTCTAATTTAGAATAGCTTATAATCAAATAGCCGTTATAATCAAGATTAAGCAACAAATTCTTTAGTTAATATTTTTAATTACGATAGGATAATTACCCAATTAGGCAACGGCTACTAGTCTACTAGAACAAGCTAATAGGTCTATCTGGAGAGAGAATAAATGTGAGTGCATATCTGGAATAAAAATGACAATTTTCAATTTCATGGATATTAGGTGTAAAGGTGCATCATTGTAAAGAGTTTATGTTGGCTCTCTTTTCTTTTAAATTAGATTAGATTAGATTTTGTTGTTGTCCGAATTGATTGCACAAGAGAATGAAATACCCTTTTTCTTCCCTCTCTGGTGTGTCAACCTACAAATAAAGTCAAAGATTTAAATGTGAAAATAAGTTCTTCATTGAATGAGTGTATAGGTTCTGTGGTTGCCATATTGTATTTTTCAAGGACAAATGAGGACTAA
This sequence comes from Rhynchospora pubera, assembly GCA_028095005.1. Classification (NCBI taxonomy): domain Eukaryota; kingdom Viridiplantae; phylum Streptophyta; class Magnoliopsida; order Poales; family Cyperaceae; genus Rhynchospora; species Rhynchospora pubera. Next base: position 356,074,989 of record CM051460.1, read on the forward strand.
ATGGTAAAATGGTATGCCTGGCTTGTCAGAATTGAAGGAGCTCTATGTGTAATGCTATAGTTTGCTAAGAATTGTTTCCTGTAAGTACTCAACTGAATATGGTTGTTGTGTTGTAATGAATAAACACAGTTGAGGCTTACATATGTGTTTTTGAATACTGGTTGAACATGAAAGCATGTATTATTAGGTTGATTTGCACAAGCCAATAGCTGTTTACTGTAAACAAGCAGGTTGATGAAGCCGATTGTATAAATTAAAAGCGTGTAAAGACTATTAAGAAGGTGTTTTTCAAAATCTATTAAGCCGAGAAAATTCTATCGTGTACCACCTAATCCTGTGAACTACTGGTACCAACAACACCATGTTGTACCAAACCTTGGTGACCCCCCTCATAACAAATTGACTCAGCATCATTTTTTTCTTCTCTTCGGCACCGTTTGGATATAGGAAGAACGAAGAAGGAAGAAGGAAGAAGGAAGAAGGAAGAAAAAAATTATAAACAATTCAAATTCTTCACAAAGTTACACACTTCTCAATACTTCTTCCCACTTTTTCCCTTCTTCCCACACCTATCCAAACGGAGCCTTCAGGATGCTAAGGGTCTGCTCCAAAATCTGGTGAGAAAAGGAAAGGGAAGGGGTGGAAAGAGAAGAGAAGTACACTTCAAATTTTGGTGTAACCACAAGTTCACCTCTCTTTTTATTTTTACATAAGAGTTAAACTTCATTCTCTCTCGTTCTTCTTGACATTCTTTCAAATTTAAATTTCTAGAGCAGGATAATAATCTTGGAAAAAAAAGGACAGTTCAGTCAAGAAACTGTTGAAATCATCAGAAACTTAATGGCGCGAAAGCAAGGGCTCCAATAAAGAAGAGAACCCAATTCTTTAAGCTCCTCGTGCGAAATTTCTGATGGCAAAATACACTTGGAATTTAACGAACAAATCAACAAACACGACCTGCCCGGTAATAAAGAAATGAAAGAAATAGCAGTTTAAGTTTCCCGTATTTAAGTTTTCCAATCACCATTTATTTTTCTTTCCCAAATTCATCCAGACTGCATTACTCATTTACCTTGTAATAACCTTTTGAAATGAACGAATCCCAATATTAAAGTTTTAGCAAAGCAAAAATGGACACATTTTATCATTCCGCAAGTAGCACTTAATTGACATACTTTGGGGCCGAACAATAAAATGTTTAGCTCATTTGTGAAAACACCATAAACATCAACACGGACAAAAGTCTTCTCATTTAGAATCGTGCACGACAGCTGACTGTTAACTCCTCCAATAACAATATAAGAAGATAATAAATCTTTGGAAGATAAATCCAAAGCTGCATTCCCCATGTAACAAAATGAAAAAAGTGAACTTCTGCTCATGGCAACAACACTTCTGATTTAAATGGGAAAAGGGAAAATAGAAAAAATAAATAAATAAAGATCCGTCTACAGATTAATCTAATGGCTTGCCTCATAAAAACAATTGAACAAAACAGAAGAAAACATCAGTACAAAAATATTGCAAGGCCATAGAGAACGTCAAGACATGCTACATGCTAATAGCAATTCAGCCAACTCTCTTTATTGATCAATTGCAACTGGAGGTGGATAAAACCTCGTAGTTTTCTTCACCGGTTTATAGGAGTGTGCATTCGCTCGACAATTCTATTGACAGCATCTCGTGTCATAACAAGTGTGTCATGTTGCAAGATGCTGTATACATTTAACCCCTGCATTAAATGCACAAGCAAACAGCACTGTGAAATCAGTATTTACTCACAATACAAATAGAATGGTTGGAAATTCTAAGAACTTGTAAGGCTGTGTTTTGGACAGACCAAAAAGTAACTTGTCAATTTGTCATTTTAGGGAAAATAGGACCAGCTCTTAGCTTGGCTTATACAAATTATGTATTAGAGTTGCAAGTCATAATAATAAGTATTGGCTAACACAAATCCAATAATCCATACTGCATTGATAAAGATACAGACATACAGTACAATTCATACATAAAGAATTATTGCATCAACCTAAAAAATCACAACAAATCATGCACACTCCTAAGAAGCAGAAGAACATTGAGTGTTTTATATCTCTAAAAACATATGATGCCTCCAATCCAAATTTCTTCAAATATCCATGAACAATAATTCCTTATCTTATATTGAGTGTTTTATATAGACAATAATTCCTTACCTTATATTGGATAATAAGTGATATTTCTTGTTTTGCAGGGTTGGATGTGATAATTACATGATAATTATATGATTATGAGTTTTACAGGGGTTATACCCCACCACCTTATTAGAAGTAATAGCCAACAGGTGACTAGTAATTATTGGTTTCACTTACAATAGAGGGTAGCACATTGACATAGTGAAGGTTGCGAGTAGCCAATTTTAATTTATCATCCAATGGACCACCATCAACCAATAAAACTTTCTTTGCATCTGTCATTTCAGACACATAGTTCACAATGTTCTTTGTCTTGTGACTCGGTAGCTCCAAATCCTCAAAAACTAAAAGCTGCACACAACATTCAAATAAACCCAGGTAATTAAAATACAGTAGCACGGAAGAATTAGTAGAAAAGAGAAACTCCAGAAACCCAGTTGGAATGTTCAGCTTATCTATGCTAGCAAGAATATACCCTGGATAATTCCTGAAACCATCCAAATCTACTCAAAATCATTTGTTATTTGCATATAGCATCAAATCATTGAAACAAGTCTTCCTATGATTACCAAACTTCCCCTCAAGTCCATATTAACTCGAATAATAAGTTGACACTGTTGTGAATCTGGAAATCATCATCTTAAACCTATTAAGCTTGTCCTTTGGTTTAATCAAGAATTTGAAGAATATAGACATTAGGTACATTTTGCAATTTGCAAGTAATCTAAGAAATACTTGAGAGCATGTTAGAGCTGTTGAATTCTAGCTAACAAATACAAAATATCTGATAACTTTTGCAACCACAATAGGAAATATTTTGCATTGGACATGTTCAACTTGTGGTCGATTGGAACTTATTTCCCAACATACCAAAGAAGTCCTCAAGTATATAACAAGGGAAAAAAAAAAAAATCACCTTGCCCTCAGCCGTCCTAGCAGACAAGGCAACTTTGAGGCCAAGACGCCTGACCTTCTTCTGCAACTTGATGGCATGGCTCCTTGGCTTTGGTCCATGGCAAGCAGCACCGTGTCTGAACTGCCAAGTTTGATTTTAAACTATGATCAGAAGTTGGTGATCTCACAACACTACAAATATATGTGATTGTGTACCCAAATAAAAATAACATAAATAGAAAGGAAGTTTTACTCAAAGCTTTTATTTGCCTACACCCAAAGCTTTTGAATCTTTAAATTGTTGTTCATTATATATAATAAGGTAACAAGCTGGCTGTGCTAAAGAATTTTCAACTGGAGGGCCCAATAAAAATTCATGCAACTTCTGGCTACTCATTGTAATTAAGTTTGAATGCTTAAATGTAAATCTAACAGAATTTTATGTGAACGACTGTGTTTAGCTCAAGTGAGTATGAGTATATGCATAAGAACATGCTATAATAAGCATGAATTAGGGAAAAGAACAATGTTATTTTAACTAAAAAAAATCTATACACAAAACATTGGTACTCCATTTAACATCCAACTGGGTTGTATAACCCAGAGAACAACACATAATTTAATTACTTCGTTGTAAAAATTTACAAATTATATGTGTGCAAAGTGCAGCCACCAAACAATTTGGGTGGGTCCATTGTTACAGTCTTACAGATAAAGCAGAACCATAAGAAAACAATATAATGACAAGTAAGCAAACCTGAGGACCACGCAAAGTTCCATGACGTGCTCGACCTGTTCCCTTCTGCCGCCAAGGCTTTCTCCCAGTACCGCTCACTTCACTAATTGTCTTTGTTGAATGTGTACCCTGCCAACAAAAGGTGATCCAATTTTTGTTACACAATTATGAAAATGCAAATATGTTAAACAAAAAGGACTGCAAAATCTACAAAATCATGTAGAACCTTCAAGCTTTTAAAATGCGTTTTTTTCGATATGACGGTCCGGAATTGATTTAACTATGCGGCGTTTTTTCGGTGAAAAAACGGCGACAAAACGGTGTGTATATGCAACATTCTGAAGAGTATATTTTTTTGTATGTGCTAATAATCAAATAAGTAATATAGTAATATCTAATTACTTCAGAGGGCATATGGATGATTGGACGATTTGTACATTCTAACCTAGAGAGGCAATGGTATTTGGTACATAGAGAGAGTTGTTTTGGTCATGAGACATATAAATTTGTACAATTGAGGAATAATTCAATATATTTCATTAAATTCTAGTGGTACAACAGTGGTATACACATTTCTAGTGGTAGAATGGTACACTTCATTAAATTCAATATACAATACTATCAGTATAAGTATAATAATGTATAAAGTCTCTCCTCTCTCCGTTTTTTCTCCGCTAAACGATTTTTTGCCGAAATAACGGCGTTATTTCAGAAAAATGCGTAACCGCATTTTTTCTGGTTTGAAACTGTAACGTTGGTGTGTTTTTGTCCGGAAAATCGAAATTTTGAAAATAACGCCGCTATTTCGGCGAAATATAAAAGCTTGAGAACCTTACAACATACAAAAAAACCCAACTTACTCGTATCCTCACTCCAGAATTTCAGTGTCTGACTAACCATCTTAAATAATTTTAAAACATTAAACTTGAAAATTTAAGAAAATAGGAGCTAACTCTAATGCACAGAACACTGCTATGATATCATAGCATACATAAACTTGATAGAATGTAGTAGTCTACTGTTGTATATGACCGACTCGTAATTGCTACTGCCCACACTCAACCCCTATCCAACTCCACATTTCCAACCTCTTGTATCCTCATCATCATACTAATTAGCCCTAATCATAGTGGTAACAGTAACTCTTAGTTAAGACAGAACCTGACGCCGCTTCGCGAGCTGCCACTTGACCACTCGGTGGATGATATCAGTCCTAATGGGAACATCAAAGACATCTCCAGCCAAAACCATGGAGCCTCTATCTTCTCCTCTGAAGTTTGTCACCGTTGCCATCAAATCCTCATACTCACCTACAATAGTGCTCTTTTTAGTTAATAATGTTTTGTGCATCTGATAAAGCTCAGGAATTACCAAATAACAATATTTTAACCAGTGGAGACTCTGATTTCATGTAGCACTCCATGTTTCCTATCTATCCAGTTACTCCCACCGTGAGTGTTGAGAATTGAGATATTTTCATGGAAATCCTTAGTCCCAACTATTATACTGGTTTGATGTGAAAGGTTTTATCATTTTAGTCCCATATGAATTAAGAGAAAACCAATTAAAATTTGGAGTTGGAATGCAATTTCTTATGTGTGTGCAGCAATTGAGTTATACCAGAAGCAATTATTTTTACCCAAGAATGGCTAGGATCGACTAGAAAAGCTCGCTAAAAGTGAGTTGCTAGTTACAGGTCAGGTACAATAAATAGCAAGGTCATGCTTGCAAATAGAAATGAGCTACTAACAAATAACAATAATGGTCAAAAGTAAGTAAATGAGATACCAATTCTTCTGTCTGGAGTCAGCGCAGAAGGGGTTGATAAAAGTTCAGGTGGAATGAGCACTGGAGGTTCATGAGTTTGGAGAGTTGAATATCCTTTGTATGAAGAAAATGGGGTCAGATGCTGCAGAGAGAAGTAACAGTTAGAGAAATCCAATTAGTTATAGGAATGGTTGCAATGTACGCAGAGGAGCACCTTAGCGATCCAGGGGAGAAGACTAAGAGTAAGAGGCCCCTCTATGGGAGCTGCCTTGGGGAGCCAAGTGCGAGGCTGAGACTGAGACTGCCTCAGAAGCGCCGCCGCTCGGATCAGACCACGCATCGGAACAGATTTCACCCAATTGATGAACGAAGAAGAAGGAGATCAGACCACTGGTGGCGACGTGTCACGTGTAGTTGGTCCGTGTTTCTGCTCAAGTTGGGTTTTGGTAATTGGTAGCCGGGACCCGGGAGGGATTGTGCGAGACTGGTCACCGGAGTCGACTACGACTGGGTTTAAGCCGCGCCTCAATATAATTTGATCTCTCAGGGCCTAAATTGGGGCCTAATAAACATTTTTTAAATCAATCCGTCGTTTCTGGGCTTCATGGAGACTCGATTTAATTATATATATATAAATATAGACAGAAATGAACGCAAACTGATAACTGCCATCGCGATTTATGCAATCGCACGCCATCGCTACCCTTATTTTCCCTCCCCTCTCTTCATCTTCAGATGCGCTCTCCTCCCCTCCAATCCCCTCTCCTTCTCCCGACGCTCCTTTTTCGGATACTATCTCTCTTTTGCGCCTTCTTGGACCTCGCCTCTCCTTTCCTCTCTGTCTTTTTCTCTCTCACCTCTTAGTATGATTTTTTTTTCTTCATATTCATAATACGTTGAACAAATCGAACACTTAAAACAAATTCTTCTACCCCCGTGTCTTTTCTTCTCTTCTCTGTCTTTCCTCTGTCTCCTTCATCAATGATTCATTTTCCATCAAATAGTGAGAATGCAAAACAAATTGAACATATAGAATAACAAATTGAACATATGAATGAACAAACTGAACATATATACATAAATCTGACAAGCAAGAAAACAAATTGAACATATAGAATAACAAATTGAACATATGAATGAACAAAGTGAACATATACACATAAATCTGACAAGCAAGAAAACAAATTGAAGTGAACATATACACCAACAAAGTGAGACATAAAATAAACACAGAACTCTGACGCACAGCAAAACAAATTGAACACATAGAAGTAACAAATTGAACATATAGAATAACAAATTGAACATATAGAATAACAAATTGAACATATGCACCAACAAAGTGAACATATGCACCAACAAAGTGAGACATAAAAAATAAACACTGGCACACAGTAAAATAAATTGAACACATAAAAGTAACAAAGTGAACATATGAATGAACAAAGTGAACATATATACCAACAAAGTGAGACATAAAAAATAAACATTGACGCACAGTAAAACAAATTGAACACTTAAAAGTAACAAATTGAACATATGAATGAACAAAGTGAACACAAAAATCTGATGCACAACAAAACAAAATGAACACTTAAAATAACAAATTGAACAAATGCAATAAACAAATTGAACAAAGTCCGACTCACAGAAGGAAGGGAGTGAGAAGAGAGAGAGATGCACAGAAGGAAGGGAGAGGAAAGGAAGAGAGACGAAAGAGTGCGTAGAAGGGAGAGGGAGCGTACCCGAGTGAGGAGAGGAGAGCGCTTTGCTGAGTGAGGAGAGGGGAACGTTTCGCTGGATGAGGAGATCGCTTGAGAGGGAGGGATGCGATGAGGGATCCATCGGACAGAAGCCAGCGAGCGCTGACGCGATGACAGCGATGGTAGAATGTGCGATGGTAGTAATCAATTTCCGAAATGAACTGCCATCCGCAGATTTACCATCGTGCACCATCGTTGAACAGATGGCATGTGCACGTGAGCCTCGCGTGACTAGCATGTATCTATTATATATGTTCAGTTTAATAATCAAAACTGTTCAATTAAATACGTCATTAATGGTTTTATTATATAGAATCATGCATCAGTCATGGAGAGAGGCTCGCCAGGGATAGAGTCGGAAATAATTTAATTTCAGCCGGACCGGTTCATGACCCCTTCTAATTTTTTCATGTGTTTTCGTCCAGTCGTGTCCCCTTCACTTGACATTGAATCTATTAAAAAAAATGAAAGTAATAATTAATAAACTGAACATTTATATGTAATAACATTAACATTTGTACTTACTAAACTGAAAAATTGTACGTATTAAACTAAACATTTATACTTATCCAAATGAACATTTTCGCTTATAAAATTTATATTTTTTTTGCAACTAACTGAATATTTATATTCATTTAACAGAATATTTGTACTTACCCCAACTGAACATTTGTACTTACTAAACTAAACATTTGTACTTAATATAAAATCTACATTTTTGCTTACAACATTTATATTTTTTGTTGCAACTGACTGAACATTTATACACAAATTACGGAACATTTTGTACTTACTAAACTGAGCATTTAGGTACGAAATAAGTGCGCTAGATGAGGGACCATTGCTCAGTGGCGAAGTCTGGATAAAGAAATAGGGGGGCCAAGACAGAGGTCGGAAGAGTAAGAGTGTAGTCTTGGCATAAGAAGAAGAGTGGTTGTATAGAGCTAGAGCGACAAAATGTCAGAGCGAGGTGGCGTCTCTCAGCGTCGATGGATTTTTTCTCTTTTAAACTCAAAAACGAATAGAAAAAAAAAGAGAAAAAAATACTATAGGCCGAAAAGAGACCAAATTATTAAAGATAATTGATATATATCATCCAAAGAAATCACATCCAAGCATCCATTGGACTGAGCGCAGGCTTTAAGTGGGCCTTAGTTTCGGTCCATCCCATTGAAAATAAATTCAGATATATAGGAACCAGATCCTCTGGTCGGCAGACCAGCTGGTCGTGTTAGATCTGGGCCGTCTGATTTAATCTTAATGGCTATAGATGCCCCGTGCTAGTACCACGATTGATAGGCCCGAAAAAATGTTAACCGTTGAGATTAAATCAGACGGTCCAGATCGAAAACGACCAGGTGGTCGTTTGTAAAAAACGACCAGAGGATCCGACTCCCAGATATATATACACCTTTTGTGCGTCGCTTGCATCCCTTCGAAAGAAAACCTAGCCGCTGCTCGAGATCGACGGGATGTGCCATTTTCTTTCGATTAGATCGACGGATCGATCAGTCATCGACTCCAACCGCTCTCCTCTTTTCCCTCTCAGAACTCATCTCCTTCTCTCTTATTTCTCCTCTGCACTCGAGCACCAACCCAGGTGATGGAGAGATGACAAATTGAGGAGATACGACTGCTCGACATGAAGGAGCTTTAGATCAAGAAGTCGACTTCGATTATTGCTCCGACGAAGAACTCCCTAAGTTAGGATTTTGATTTTTTTTTTAAAGATGTTTCGTATGTAGAGATCGATTCTTCACGTGAAAATCCGTAAAATCTAAAATAAAAGTTTAATTTCAAAATGACTGTTAATTTCTAAATAAAAATAAAATCATATAATTTGACGAATAATTTAAAATTTTTAAAAAATTTTCAGAAATCATAATACAAAATAGCCTGAAATAAAAAATCGAATAATAATATTTAATGAAACTTCAAGCAAACAAATAAATAAAATTATCAAGGAATCAAATATCAAGTTCATAACAATTTCCATAGATTAAAATTTATTTAAAATTATATTCCACTGATCAATTAAGTCAGTAGTTAATTTCTTGTGTTTTTGAGTGGTTGGATCTAGACTTTAAAAATCTAGATTTTTCAGGACCGTTGGATCAGTGCCGTTTTGGACATCCAATCAAATCCATGGAATTATTCAAATTTCCTCGAGATTTCCGTCTCCTTCACTCACTCATCTCAGCCGTAACTCTCTGCCTCTTTTTCTCTCTCGCAAGAACCCAGCACCAACACTCCTCTTCTTCTTCCTGCCGATCACCTCACTCAATCGAGACCCCACCACTTACCTCTGCTCTCACCCTCCGCCATTTCCTCTCTGCCGAAGCCTCACCAAACCCGCACTCCACCTCCGATCGCCTCTCCCCCGACCTCACTTCTCTTCCCACTCGAGCCCCCACCGTAACACCCACCCAAACCCTTCAATCGCCTTTCTCAACCGTAAACCCACCTCACTGCCCTCTCTCTTTCTCTCTCCCCACCATTCGCCTCCTCTCCTCTCAAACTCGAAACCCCAATTCCCTTCTCCCTCACTGCACACACTCAGCCTCTCTCTCTCTCTTTCTCTTGTTCTTGGGCTGGCATTGTGACAACGACGTGTTGCCGTGGCAACGGCGAGGGTTGACGACTGATCGGAGACAAGGAGGCGACCTAGGCGGCGGCAGGCGGTGCTTAAGCTGCGCATCTCTCCTTCATCTTCTTCTGTTTGTTCCTTATCTCGGTTTGGTATTGTTTTCCCTCTCTTTTTCCTTTGATTTCATGCTGTGATTGAATGGATTGTGAGGCATGCACTCGAATTGATTTGTTGCTCTGTAAATTGCTTGACTGTGAAATTGATTGAGTAGTGATGTTGTGCATTGTCTTGAAATAACTTGATCTGATCTGTTATGATGAATTCGAGATGATTCTACACACTGGATTGCTTATTTGAAACTGTTGTGTATTGCTTAACTCAATTGGATACTTGCCTAAATTCTTTGCTTAGTATAATCTGATTTTGTTTGATACACATAGCTTGGTTGTCATTTGTTTGATTAATGGAGGCATAATATATTGTTCTGTTAAGTACTTGTCTTTGAATTTTGATGCACATACAATAATGCTCTTGTCCACTGATTAATTAGTTGTACCTATACTTAAATTGAATCATGTCGTTTCTTAATTAGTTGGCTGGTGTGTGAATTGATGAATAGAGGTCAAGTTTGTGTTTGTTCTTATATGAAACTAAGTAATATCCACTCAAAATTGGCTTGTGTGATGCAATCTGATGGTTCTTGTCTCTTGATTAGAAGCTATGTTGTTTGCAAGGCCTTAAATGGTTGGTACCAACTTGGTACCAGTTCGATTCTGCTCTATCTCGTTTGCTGGTACAAGTTTGTTAGTCCAAAGACTTATCTGTGAAGTAATAATGTTCTGAGGGATCTATTTGTAAACTTCTTTGAACTGTATAAGGACAATTCAGTAATAGATACCGTTACAAGGTCTATAATCTAAATTAAATTAAGAATATGTTAATACTCAAATGGACTATAAATTGATTGATAACTAAGATTTAATAAAAGAATAACATTTGAAATATATTGCTTAATGGAGATGGCCGAGAGTAACCTTCAGAATATGGAGATTAATAGTAAAAGATTATATTATATTAGATAAGCTATGACATGAAATTAAACGTTAACACATTTTGGTTAAAACCTATAAAAGCAGTTAAAATAATTGTATAACATATACTTATTGAATTCCCATAGAATAAATTACTAAATATTTTCTTAAAGTAAAATGGACAATTCTAGATTAATTAATACATGGTTAATGTTAAGTTTGGTACTAACATCTGTGTTAAATGGTAAAGATGAAAAATAATAGTGCATTTGTAAAATAAGAAAACTTAAGTGGATACACGTTCTATACAATTGGTATATGTATATTTGATATAACTTAACATTTTGAAATATTAAGTACGCATTTACGCATTTATACATGCCCTCCTTACAGTAGCATGATTATCAAAATAATATAAGGACATTAGCCTTACATAAATAAATATAGTAAATAAATTTTATAAGCACGTTAAATAACACTACAAAAATATTGTGCATGAGTTAAAAGTAGAATATTAAAATACAAATTATCAAATATAATGCAAGCATCTTTAAGACGGTTAGTCACACTACTTGCACATAATACATGCCTTTCGAAATACTATTATCAAAAATCAAAGAAACATAAATAAATTTCAGTCATGTAATAGCAACCCGTAACAAATAAGATAGAATTCAGTAGATTAATAAAAGTCCTTGTAACATATTTAAATTTAATATATACACGTTAAAATAACAACCATATTAATTATATTATCATTATGACAAATTATTTGAAGATTATATTAATATTAGTTCACCTTAACTTTATTCACATTTATGATTATATTTTCCTATATATTAATTATAATTACACCTTAAAATTACTTAATTAAAAAGATAAAAGTATCAATCCACTTTATTAACTAAAAATCCTTTAAATAAAATTAGTTATAAAGTTAATAAAAAATTTTCAGACTTGAGCAAAATTCTATTAAAAATATTACTAAACAAAAATACTTTATAATTTAAATACAACACAACTCTAGAATGGATTTTAGAAACACATCTAAAACGTTTTTCTTCACATTCACTTTTTAAATAAAACTCTGTCGAAATTTTATAAAGTATATAAGTAAATCTAATAATATATTTCAACACATAATCCCTTTTAAAATTAACTAAGTATTGTTTAAAACACATAAACAACAATTCTTTATAATTATGGGATAATTTGGTAGATCGTTAGTCTAATTCGTAGCCTTTTTGATCGTCAGGTAATCAGTCAGACCACTCAGGTGTAGTTAACCAATTGCTGATCTAAGTAAGATGTGCAAGGCGTTGGTAAGGACTTTGTCATTGCTTTACGGTTACAACTGTCTCTATGCCCGACATTTCAAGTGTGTGGAAGCTTTAGGTTTTGTTTAAACTTTAGATTAAGAATTAGATTAGTAACTTTATGTGTGTGTCTCGCACGTTTTTCTGGTCCTGTCCACAGAGGAAGATCGTGGATCTCAACTAGGGGTGAAAAACATACGGATCAGATATCCCTTGAGTCCCCTAAGATTCGAACCCCGCTGCACGCTTTACGAACGAAAGATAACGATGCGACCCTAGGGACCTCAAGAGTTGATTGTTTGTGTGTAGGTTATTTCCTTCCAGCAAACGCAAGCCCTTGCTGTTAATTATCTCCGGCCTGGGTCCAAATTAGAAATCAGACAAGAGCACTTTCGGATCAGGAACAAACAACATAAATGGGAAGAGTAATCTGGAATTTATTCTTTGTTTTATTCCTCGTCTTATCTTAGTTGAGAACTCATACTGGTATGGTGGATTTTACCATACTTTGGTACCTTGTCTAGTCCATAACTGGCTTACGATATTGATTTGTATTGGCACCGAACATTAATTAGTACCAGACTTTGGTTGACTTCTAGGTCATGTTTTAAATCAACTTAGTTATTTTACTATGCTGAAGTCGGCTTGAGGCCACCATATGATTACTAAAGTCAACACTGGAGGTTATATGTCCCAAGTCAACATTTAGTCGATTTAGAGATTTAGAATTTGAAAGTTTCTCATTCAAGTCTCGATGGTAGATGCGCTATGCCTCATCTCAAAGAGGACTGGAGAGGTTGTTCTTCCCACTGACTAGACGCTATGCCGTCTTGAAAGAACGTTTTGAGATTTTGAGTTCGACACTAGACAGATAGGCGATCTAGGTCAATTCTCAACCGTTTTGTGAGGGTAGAGATATCTCAGAGTTTCGTTCTAGTCATCGGAATGAAGCGCTATGCCACCCTCTGACAAGAATAACAAAACATGCTCCTTCCCCTTACTAAGCGCTATGCCGTCTCGAAGTGAGCGAGGGTTGGACTTTCAGTAGTCACATTTGTTTAGGTCAAGACTAATATCCTTTGTATTTCCTTAAGGCTTGATTTTAGATTGACTTTCTTGAATTTTGCACTTTAGTTTGATTTCATGAGTGTTAAATACTGTAAGTTGGACTTTTAAGTTGTGAACTTTTCAGTGAAACGTCAGACCTACACTTCAAGTGAGACTTTTACGGTCCAGTGCCATAAAACTGTATTCTTGATTCTGGTAGCGCTGAGCTGCAACTCAAGTTTCAGATTTAAGTGAGACTTATCAGATTTTATAAACTTTCAATCATTTTTTTTTGTGCTAGATTTAAATGTCCCTCTTTTGAAAGCTTGAGGATTCATTTTGGGATTTGGTCTTGGGAGTTTGGGTTTTAAGCTGCAAGGGTCCATTTTGAATTTCTAGGTAGGAACCTTCAGTATTGGTAGGGCTGTACAACGGACGGGTCAAAGTTTTTTAATCAAAATTTCAACCAAATCCAATTATATCGGGTTGGAAAAAACTTTTAACAAACTCATCCGTAACCCAATCCAATTATATCAAAATTCTAGCAGAATGTGATTTGAATTTTGCCAAAATAAAAATGAGCACGTAAATAAAATAAAAAATAACTCACAATAAAACAAAAAAACAACAATGCTAGATAATAACCTACAAAGTTCATAGATCATAGTACAAGTCTAAAAGACAACAATAAATTCGTAATATTAATTAAAATTAAAATTAGAAGTTAAAAATTTTCCAAAGATCACAATCTTCATCCTTAACTTCTTTTTCCTGCAGCAGAGTACCATATTGTAGGATATCCAATTTGCAGAGTACCTACAAAATGAGTAGGTTATCAACATGCACTGATTCACACAGACCTTATTTTACCAGTTAAGGAATAGAGATACCAAATAGTTTTACAATTTCATAATTATCGTTATTTTTTCTGATCAAATGTTAGTTTTATCAAATTGTCTTATATAGTAAATATACTTTTATAATAAGATCCTTTCCACTAAATTTTTTTATTAAAAAATTTCTCACTTCAAAATCATTTATCGACTTGAAAAATTAAGATACAATTTTTCTATATATTATTTATAGTAAAATTCAATATCTATAGATCTAGTTTTTAAAAAGATGGAGGAGTGAATGAGTAACTTAGGCATACCCAGAGCAATTCCCTCTACGTAGAGAGTAGTGTAGGATATGATTTTTACATTGTCAGGGTCATCGTCTGTCGTATCATTTTCATCACTAGTGGGTCTGTTATGAGAAGTACTGAAAAAGCTTTCCCAGCCAGAATGTTTATCCGTCCAGAAAAAAGCCAGAACTAGTGAAGGAGAAAAGGGCTGGGTCGAATTTCAAAGGACCGGACTTGACGGGTTTGGTAGAAGGGTCATGTCGGACCAGGTTAAGAAAAAGAGTCAAGATGGGACATGTTACACGAGTTTGTTTTTTGAAACATGAGATCGGCCATTCGAAAACTCAGCCCTTCTAGGTTCTTGGCCCTTCTAGTCCTTCTAATATAATACCAACATTTAATTTTTTTTAATAATTTTTTAATCACTATAATCCTGTCATGATCAAATAGTCGCACGATTGAAGGACTAGATCGAATCTGACCCTTCAACATTCGTCTTTGAAAAAAAAAATAGACCCGGCCTTTTTAAAATCCGGCCCTTATAGGTCCTTGTCCGTCGATAGTCCTTCGAAAGACCAGTTCGATCCGGATTTTAGGACGGTCCTCCAAAAAACAGACCAAGGACCAAAAATTCTTAGACTATCACCAGCCAGAACGACTAGGTGCATTTCTTACCGACCAAGATTGCTTACCAAAACGTAGCTTTTAAAGTGCATTTCACAGCAATCTTAATTTGTGAAGTAATTAATATATATAAGAATTAAGAAGCGTAGTTGGAAGTACTTAGAGTCATTACCAAAACGTCACCCATTTCATACCAACCAAGAGTTGCTGATCCAGACAACAAAACATTTAATCTGAGCAACAAAATATTTTATTAAAGACAATAATGCCCTCTCCTAAATCAGCAAAAACGTAAATTTTATACAAAATGTTCTTTTTTTGGCTGCTAAACGAACAAAAACGTAATGCAATTAAGCATCTAGAAGAAGAAATTATTTGATTTTTCCTTCTATTACAGGAAACCAGGAATAAAGATGTCTTTTGATTAATTATTAATCTCTTTGGTTGCGTTGGGAGCATAATTATTTTATTCTTAAACAAACGGATCATTAGAAGTTCAAAGGAGATCAAAGCTACATATGATTTTTTTTGTTAAGACAGACCAATCTCCTTTTGCATTTTTTAATTGTATCCATGATTTTATAATTAGACACTCATATTGTTATAGAAAATTTAAAACACGTGTAATATTGATCAAAACATCAACACATCAAAAATTACAAAATTAACTAAACGTGAATTTTGGAATAAAAATTGGTTATATGTGAAATGAGATTGTTAGTCAATGGAAGCTTATTTGGATGAGTAAAACATAAATCAAAACAAATAACAATGTTAATTTTACGCAGGATTTGGATGTGCTTTACCTTAATGTAACAATAATGCACGAAATATATAGGAAAGGTTAATTAAAGGAGGTTTTTGAGAGCTATAATTAATTAAAGAAAGTTGTTGGCGATAATTTATTTAACGAAATATAATAGAGTAATAATTAAGGGTATTCTGGTCATAAAATTTTAGAAATGTTGTTCAGATTAAATTTTTTGTTGTCCGGATCAGCACCCCCAACGAAGATTGAAGCGCGTTATATTCATATATATGTTAAACTAGATCTGTACGTCGAGCTTCGCTCGACGATATTGAATTTTATTATAATAATATATGAAAAAAATGTGACTTAATTTTTCAAGTCGATAAATAATTTTAAAGTGAGAATTTTTTTTAAAAAAATTTATTCGAAAAAATTCTATTATAAAAGTATATTTACTATATAAAACAATTTGATAAACTTATATTTGATCATGAAAGAAAAATAACAATAATTATTAAATTGTAAATTCTAATTGAATTGAAGTAAAAAGTGAATTAAAAAATAGAAACAATAATACATTGAATAGTAGTTCCATTACATATTTTATACATGATATTGTTTATTATGAAACAGTATAAAGGAGGTATTAAAATCATACATAGATGTACATTAACTATTATATTTTTACTAAGTAATAGAAATGGAGAGTAAAGTTTTTTACTTTATAATCGGTTTAACTTCAAATTCTTCATCTAATATATCTTCATGATTAAGAGCCATTGGTTCCATTATACAGTTTTCTCCTTCACTTTCACTGTCTGACATTTGTATAGATTGATTTTCTTCTTTAATCTCAATATAGTGTGGTTGTATTGGTTCTATTAGATAATTTTCTGCACCACTGTCATTGTCTGGCATTTCTATAGATTGGTATTCTCCATAAAGCATTGGTTACACTGGTTCTATGCATAAAATATGATCTAATTGGGATTATTGGAAATAGCTTGATAAATGTGTGAAGAGGTGCATTGAGAAGATGTGATGAATAGGTGCCATGAGCGGATGCGATGAAAACGTGCTATGGGTGGATGTAATGTGCAAATGTCATGAAAGGATACCATGACCGGATGCCATGAGCTTATGCATTGAAAGGACTTGATGGAAACATATGTAGTATACAGATAAGTAGAGAATTATTGAAATTAGCTTGATAAATGTATGATTGTGAAGAGTTGCATTGAGAGGATGCATTGAAAAAGTGTCATGTGAGGATGTGATGAAAAGATGTCATAGGAAGATGCCATGTGAACATGTCATGAAAGGGTGCCATGAGCAATTGCATTGAAAGGGCTTAAACATCCGTAAATAAGATTGATTAAAACGTTGAGAAAATCTTAGAAAATTACAAATTATTTTTCTTATAAAAGAAAGAGAGCACTATTTATAGATAAAATGTTGATACCTTTTGGTGAAGGCATATATTTGATTGCACCCTTTGGCCAGATATCCCTTTGATGACAAATTGAAAAATGCAATATTATTATAGTCAAAATATTAGCACCCTTTGGTGGAGAAGACATCCATTCAATTGCATCATTTGGCGAGACACCTTTTTAAACGCACCCTTTAAGACATTTTCTTAATAGGCGCCTTTTCATTCGCACCTTTTAGGACCATCCACGCATTTTTATTATTTTTAAGGTTAATAAAAATTTGAAAAATAGAATACTATTTATAGATAAAATATTAGCACCCTTTGGTGGAGGAGACATCCACCCAATTGCATCCCTTGATAGGCATCTTTTCATCCGCACCCTTTGGTGCCATCCACACATCTTTATTATATGTAAGTTTAATGAAAACTTGAAAAATGGAGTACTATTTATAGATAAAATATTAACACATTTGGTGCAGGATACATACACTTAATTGCATCTTTTGGCAATACACAATCACACCCTTTAAAACATTTTCTTGATAGGCACCTTTTCATTCGCACTCTTTGGAGCCATCCACGCATCTTTATTATATGTAAGATTAAGAGAACTCGGTATTACCTAGTTTTCCCTTAATTATTTGATGATGATACCAAAGTAAACGATTGATGGAAGATGAACCTATTATATTCCTATTAGGGCTGTCAAACGTAGACAAAAGCCACGGAACAAGTTGTTTTATTTTCCGTTCCGTTAAGACAAATGGTATCAAGAACAATTTCGCAAACCGTTTCGTTTTGAAAAAAAATAAAATTTCGTTCCGTTAACCGTGTCACTTCACAAATTCACTAAAAATGATTTGAAATGAGACTTAACGGTTCAGAACGGCACAATTTCACTTTTCGTTATTGGAATTAGCGCTATCAATTTCATATTGTTTCGTACGTTTTAATTCTGTTTCATCCGAAATGGAGCGGAAACGGAGTGGTTTTTTATTGCATTTCACTCAGTAGAACAGAAACGAAAGCGAAATAAATTTCGTTGGTAAGGACGTTGGAACATAAACAAAATAAATTGATTTCGTTCCGTTGTTTCACGTTATTCCGTGACCAATTGCATGAATTTGAAATTGTGAAATTGTAAAAGAGAAGAGGGGCGGAAAAATAGAGGAGACCTAGATAAATGGTTATCTCTCTCTCTCTCTCTCTCTTGCTCTCGCCACCTCTCTCCCACACTCGAAATCTAGATAGAGAGATCAGAAACCCTCCCCTCCACCTCCTCTCGCCAACCTAGAGAAACCCCTCTCCGCCAACCCTCTCCTCCTCCCCCTCTTGCTCTCACCAACCCTCTCCTCCTCCTCCTCTCGCCAATCCAGGGAGAAACCCTTCTCCGCCATCAAACCAAACTCCACCTCCTCCTCCTTCTCTCCTCCACCCCTTTCTCAGCCTAACGCCACCACAGACCTCCCCTTTCCTTTGGCCCCACCTCCCTCTCTCTCCTCCTCTCCTCCTCTCCTCCATTACCCACCTCCCCACCTCCTCTTCCTCTTTCTTCAACACGCGTCCCTCCCCAATCACCTCTCCCCTTCTCTATTCCAAGGTGAGCTCACCATGGCCGAGTCATCAAGCACGACCTCGCCGTCTCTTCCTCTTCGATCTCGACCGTGTCGTCTTCCCCTTCCTTGATCAGTCGGAGTTCGAGGTAAAGGAGCCAACAAGTATCCCGCATGTGGCCCCACCTCTTTGCAGTAATGGTACAGATAAAACCTAGCAGTGATGCTGGCGGTACTAGTATTGGTATTGGAGTTTTTTGGTTTTTTGTTTTATTTTGAATCATTTTTTTGTAACATTTATGTTGATTTTTGATTGGCATTGCTGTCAGTATGTAATTTGTCCCAATTTTGTGATTTGTGTTATTTCCATCTGTTGTTCCTATTTGTTTTGAGTTAAATTTATTTTCTAGTATAAGTTATGATTGTCACACCCCGAACCAAATCACCATTCGAGGAGGACAACCCCGCCATGCAAACACATTCTACTGTGTCCACGTAAGGCTGATAAATCGTATCACAACATAATAATGATAATCACAATAAATATTACATAATAAAGGATGGGTTGTTCATACATCAAAAGGGGCTGGTAAAGTATTTACATATCAAAATTTCCAGCCAAAAGATAAACAAAACATAACATAATAATATAACTAATCCAGCACGGTCTGGTCTTCGACTAAAACTTCATCTTCAAGCTCCACAAAACCTGAACCTGCTCCACAAGTAATTATGGGGGCTGAGTACGCGAATACTCAGTGAAATAGTAAGGAAAGCCAACAAGGTTTTGGTTAAACTAAAGTCAGAACTAAACCATACTTAAATACTTTTAAGATCCTAATTTAAATGCGGAAGCTAAGTGTATGTTTAGTATGATGACAATACTATTCTACAAATCATGACATGCCCAATAAAAATATGAAAAGTCTCTGGAGAAACGGAAAATAATATAACAAGTTAAATATAATAATAATACGAGAGTCAAGCACCCACACTCAGTAGTCATTTATAAGCATAACAGAATCGGGAATCAAATCTCACATATCCCAATATGATATGGACCTTTCTTATTGTAGATCTACCTACATTCTTCATAGAGAATCATAGCTCGAGAGCCTCGAAGGCCAGCTCCAAGCCTACATCCCCCGTCGAGGAGTAGGTCAATACCGGTATTGAAACGTGGGAGGTCGAGAGGTAGTCTAATAAATAAGTGGCAAACAACCCCATATAGTCCATTTGAAGAAAGCGAGAATATATATACAAATATCCTAACAATAATAATAAACTACCAAGTGACCGCAGTACCGCCTGAAGGTCGGTCTGCTGAGTGATCATCAGTAATGCGTTGCTCGAGATCGCTATCATAAGGAGACCACCGGCAATGGCTGGGGTGCAATCCCCCGATAATGCAGATCGCGTACAAAATGCTCTTATCTCACTCGGTCTCACTATCATGTACCTTACCTGATGCAAGTGTTGATTAAGGGGCACTTTTAAGTTATTAATCACTTTAATTAATATGGATGCATATCCTATATATATATGCAAAACTAATTTTGAATTAATGACATGCTTTTAACTGTTTACTTAATGTTAATGACATGATATGCACACAATTAATTAATGATCTAATCCTTAATCCAAAGTTTAAACAAAACCTAAGGTAATCCACACACCTGGAAAGTAAAGTGCAGAAGCGACTACTCAGCTGGAGGGTCGGTGAAGTCCTACTCTGCATCACCTCCCTCGTTCTCAGGAAAAGTGTCCTCAGCTAAACTCGAGTAGTCCTGCTGGTCACCTGACCAAGACAAAAGACTTAACTTAAGAAACGAACTCACAATCGAAACACTTGAACTAACGATCTCCAAATTATCCCTCTATTGGTTTTAGGTTCGAATTACTATGGTGTTTAGACTTGGACTTTCTGAAAGGGATTCTGTTTTAAAATATATTATCTTAATTAATTACTTTCTAGAAATAATCTGACAGAGTTCCATTTAAAACTGGTTGTGAAGAAATTCTAACCTAAGAGATTTTTAGAAATATTTTGCTATAGTTCATTTTATAAACTATTGTGTGGAAAGTTTGATTTAATAGTATTATGATTGCTTTTAGAATTAATTTGCTATACTTTGATTTAAAATCAATGTGAAGATTGACGTTGTGACGAATCCTACAAGTCTTTAACTACACGATAAATAGACGCATCACATTTATTTGGTTTGGAAAAACAGTTAACAAGTTCAATCAGTTTTCTAACAGTGTTTTAATCAAGTATGAAATTATTCTAATTTAATTTCCTAAAACAACTTTAGAATAAAATAAATAAAATAAAAGCAAATAAGAAAATAAACTCAATTTGGTTGATTTGGGTTTGGAATCATATATTGTCCGATTATATCATAGTTGTTGACCCTAAAAATTAAGCCCTGAAAACCAAAGTACAAAATACAACTTCAAGACAAAACCAAATTGCGAAAGCCAGAAGTCAAACAGCCAAAACTCAAAACCAAGTTACCAGAAATACCAAACAAACTCCAAAAATCCTCAAAATTTACCCAAAAATCCCTGAAGAATTATGATGATTTATCATAATTTTTAAATCCCAGAAATGCCCACACAAATGCCAAATTTTGCAAACAAACCCAAAAACTTCATAAAATTACCAAAATAAATCTATGAGGAATTTACCAAAACCAGTTGAACCATTAAATTCCTTATATTTTTCTAAGCCTACCCATAAAATTTCATGGAAAACTACTCAAGGGAAGACCCCAAATTAATTTATTTTGGTTTGGCCTTATAGAAATAAAAAGGAAATTGGGAAAATCAAATGGAAATCCCAGAAAAATGCAAAGCCCTTGGCGCGTGCATACGATTGCAGCGGATCCAGCAGGGGCAAGGAAGGTCGCTGTCCCCTGAGGAAATTACCATTCCCTTAATCGATTCTGGATGCACCTGTTTCATACGCCGTGTGTTTTGAATATCATATTTTGTTTACTGGCTCACGTGGAACCCAGTGCACCAATATCTCCCTCTCTCATTTACTCTTACAAGCGGGCCCCTCTCCTCAGATGCTTCTTCCCCCCAGTAAAAGATTTGAAGGTGAAAGCCCGACTTTTCACCGCACACGCCGGGTAAAATCGCGAAGCTCGACGACGTGGCCTCCTCTAGCGCCACGAACTCGAAACCACGCACCTGCGCCCATGGTATTGCGAAATCTAAACCCTAGCGCAGCCAGTGCCAAGCCTCTGGATGAGAATCAGACGATGGAGATGGCTCACGGCTTTGGAGATGAAACCCTAGTTCACTGCCTATTTAAAGCCCCTAAATCGAAGCCAGAAAAAAAAAAGGAAAAGGGAAGTGAAAAGAGGAAGGAGGGGTCAAGGTGAGGCTAGGATTAGAATACCAATTCTGTATTAAATTGAGAGGTTTTTGAGTGAAATTGTAATAAGCATTTCATCGAACAGTGAGAAATAAGAGAGAAATGTGAGAATTGAGTGATTCTTCTGTGTAACCCTTCGTTCCCAAGTCAGAAGGAAGTAAATTTGAAGTTTAATTTTGCCGTTTTGTTCTCTCTTTTGATCTCTCTCTCCCCTCCAACTCTTCACCTCTCTCCATTAAGGTTTTCCATTGAGGTCTCCTCAATTGAAGACTGGAGAGAGGTGCTTACATGCTTACCTTGATGCCATGCTCAAGGATAGGCAAAATAATGGCTTTGATTGAGGTCTCCTCAGTTTTAAGGCCAAGGTTCCATGGTTTGAGCTCAAAATAGCTCAAACTGTGAAACCTTTGTATAATTTAATGTTACCTAAATGTTATGCTGCCAAAATTTACATTACATTATGAATGAATAACTTCTAAAGTGAAGTCTGAATGGCCCCTTAGCTTAATTATTTCATATTGTTAAATTACATGTTGAGTAACAATCATAACAAAAAAATGTGAATAGTTGTATTTTCTGGATCCCTTTGCAAAATGCATGAAAAGCTGATGAATATCTCTGCTTATTTTCAAAATTTTGCCTAAACATGAAGGTGTCCCTCATTAACTGGGAAAAGAACTAAAATTGTGTAAATAAGCCATTAATATGAAACAAATACCATAAGTGTTCTCAACATTTGCAAATGCCTCAACTGTGACCTCTGCAACTTGTTTTTCCTGCAATTGAGGTAACTCAAAATGAAAATCCCCATAAACAGTGATAAAAGTGCATAATTGATTCAAGTCAAAACTACAAAACATGTATAAACGTTCCCTACACAATCTGCCATGCATCAAACATCAAAAACAACTGTGAATTGAGCTAAATAGGGTGTAAAGTCAAACTGTACTGCTGCAGAACGAGTTACATGCAAATGAAATTGAAGCACAAAAATGCAAATCTGTCCCCTTTGGCTCTCACACTAAATTGTGATGCCTCAAGTCAAAATAAAAGTGTGAACAAACTAAAATCAACTTCCTAGTTCTCTCCAAGCCATGTCTGGCATAAGAGAAATACTATGTGGGCCCCACAACAGATGTATCAGATCAGACCCAATCCATGTCGGAATGTCTCGGTTCAAAACACCTTATTCGAGACATTTACACACCAAATTGAACCCATGAACCTCATCAGAGCACCTTCTAGGGTATAATAAACCTCACGCTGGCAAGGAAAAGGAGGTAAAAAGCTTCAAACGTCATTAATGGAGGTCCGACATCTCTCAGGCGTGGGGAAGCAAACCAAGTCCCCAAAGCTCCAATTGATGGCATTAATGTCTTCTCCTCACCTCCACGACTCCAGCGCACCAAATCTTAGCCGAAACGGTGGCCGGAGGCGCTGTAATTTCGCTGGAGAAGATCGAAGGACTAAACTGCGAAAGAACCAAGTTCTGGCGGAGAAGATGGATTCAAACCCTTCGCCACAAACGATCTTCTGTGACCAAACGGCGTATGGCGGGTCATTGACAAGACAGAATCTCATTACACCAAGCGACTAATGTCTAAAATCAGGAATAGAACAAATGCCGCGTCATCAAGCTACGTCAGCGCCACCTCAGCGCCAAATCAAGGCCATGTCAATCCCTGTGCACATGTGGACCAATCAGAAAATGCCAAATATGCATAAACTTCAAAAATTCATTAAAAATAGTAAAAAACTCAGAAAAATACAAATAAAATATCCATAAAATCCTAAAAATCCAAATAAACCAAATTCACTGTTATTTTGATATAAAAATCTGTCAATTTATTGGCCTTTTATATTTTTGAAGTATTTTCCATATTAAACAAATTTTATAAATTTCTAAAATGATATTAAACAAACTTTATAAAATTTCAAAATGATTTCAAAACTCAAATAAACTCTTCTAAATTGTTTTAAAACATAAATATTGAAGCTTTAAAAGAAATACACTAAATATCAAGTATTTTTGAAAATAAACATGATTAGAAATATAAAAAGAAATTTCAAGAGTCTAAAGTTATAAATAAAAATAAAATAAAACTGTAAAAATGGTAAAACTCAAAGAGAAACTTAGGGAGTTAAAAGTCAAAACACGAAACCCAAAGTCAAAACCGAAACCTTTGCACTTCAAGAACGAAAACTCTTCAACAGATCGAAATGTCCTCAATTGGGTCCCGTCAATTAAGTCTAGTATACCAATCGAGTCCGGTTTAAACCCAAAAGAAATAAATCCAAAATAAACATAAAACAAACGATTTCTCTAGCCTTTATATATAATTCTTCAGATCCCTTAATCAGAAGTTCTCGTGAGCGATCACGGGGTAATTAACAGTAGGGGCTTGCGCCTACTGGAAAGAAAGGACCCACGAAATCAACAAACCTCTTTAAGAAGCGACTCATGTTTTGGTTCTCTTGTCGTAAAGAGATACTCGAACTGAGATCGGACCTTAAGGGGGGTGAATCCAAGGCTACGTTCCCATTTCTCGAGGAAACCAAATTCCATTCTTCGAGGGATGACGAAAAAGCCGCCACAGATTCTCTGGCACGCCCGGTGGGACTTATTTCTCCTCTCATCTTTGGGATTTAGAGGGTAATGTAAAAGTTAGGGAAAATCATCCAAA
The DNA here is from genome assembly GCA_028095005.1 of Rhynchospora pubera. NCBI lineage: Eukaryota > Viridiplantae > Streptophyta > Magnoliopsida > Poales > Cyperaceae > Rhynchospora > Rhynchospora pubera. The sequence goes on from CM051460.1 coordinate 356,099,865, forward strand.
AATTTTTAAGTACTAATAATTTTCTGTGGAGTTTTATTCTTTGCAGGAAAAATGATCTCAATCGAGTTGTCGCTGCACACTGGGGCAATTCTTTGGGAGCAACCACCACATGGCCTAAAGCATGGTGAAAACAAAAAAATGATGAATGAAGACATCCTCTCAAATAATTGGTCGCCGCATTCACTGGGGCAGTTATTGGGGCAAAGGCCGTATCTTCAAAATTTGGATAAAAAAAATTATGAATAAAAGGAAAGAAATAAAGTGGGGAGGAAAATAAAATGAAGAAGAAAGAAGAAGGAAGGAAAAGAAAAGGAGAAAGAAAGTGAAATAAAAAAGGAGCAAAGATAGAATAAAGGAATAAAGTCCCGAAACCGAAATCGGGCAACTAAGCAAGAAGAAAAAAAAAACGAGAAAAGAAGAAGAAGAAGATAGAAGGAAAGCAGAAGAAAATAAGAAGAAAGAAGGAAGAATAAAGGGGAAAGAAAGTAAATAAAAATGGAGGGAAAAACTGAATAAAGGAACAAAATTCCGGAACCGAAATCGGAAAATCAAAAGAGAAAAGGGAGAAAGATGAAGAAAAAAAGAAGAAGAAAGAACAAAGGGAAAAAAGAAGAAGAAAGAACAAGAAAAAAAAAAGAAGAAAAAAAAAACGAGGAAGAAAATGGAATAAAAATGGAGAAAGAAAAAGAAAGAAATTAAGTCTCGAAATCGAAATCGAGAGGCCAAATTGGAGGTTTATAAAAAAAAAAGAAAGAAGAAGAAGGAAAAGAAGATAGAAAGAAAACATAAGGATAGAAAAGAAGGAAAAAGAATAAAAAAAAGGAAAAGAAAAGGAGAAAGAAAATCGGAAATAAAAATGGAAAAAGAAGAAGAAAAGGAAAATAAAGAAGGAATAAAATCCCGGAACCGAAATCGGGAAACTAAATTGGAAATTTGCAAAGAAATAAAAAGACGGGGAAAGGAAAAGAAGATGAAAAAAAAAGAAAAGAAGAAGGGAAAAAACGAAATGAAGAAGAAAGTGAAAATGAAATGAAGAAGAAAGTGCAAGACAAAAATCTGAAATTACCAAAATCGTGCATTTTTGAAAGTATGCATCAAAACTCCAGCTTGAAAGTGAAGGAAACATCCAGCTTGAAAGTGAAGGAAACATCCAGCTTGAAAGTGAAGGAAACATCCAGCTTGAAAGTGAAGGAAACTCCAGCTTGAAAGTGAAGGACAAAATCCAAAGTTCTCAAAACCGCGCGCTTTGGAAAGTGTGCACCAAAATCCCAAATTTGAAAGTGAAAAACAAAGACAAGCCGTGCTCCATCACGCAACTCCGCGATCAACGCGACAAAGCCGTGCTTCATCACGCAACTCCGCGATTTCAACGCGACAAAGCCGTGCTCCATCACGCAACTCCGCGATTTCAACGCGACAAAGCCGTGCTCCATCACGCAACTCCGCGATCAAACGCGACAAGCCGTGCTCCATCACGCAACTCCGCGATCAACGCGACAAAGCCGTGCTCCATCACGCAACTCCGCGATCAAACGCGACAAGCCGTGCTCCATCACGCAACTCCGCGATCAACGCGACAAAGACGTGCTCCATCACGCAATTCCGCGATCAACGCGACAAGCCGTGCTCCATCACGCAACTCCGCGATCAACGCGACAAGCCGTGCTCCATCACGCAACTCCGCGATCAACGCGACAAGCCGTGCTCCATCACGCAACTCCACGATTCAACGCGACAAAGTCGTGCTCCATCACGCAACTCCGCGATCAACGCGACAAGCCGTGCTCCATCACGCACCTTTGAGAATTCAACATGACAAACACATGCTTAAAACTCCAAATTCCAAAATCCAAAATCCCTATGCTTAAAACTCCAAATTCCAAAATCCAAAATACCTATGCCTATAACTCCAAATTCCAAAATCCAAAATACCTATGCCTAAAACTCCAAATTCCAAAATCCAAAATTCCAAAACCTTAATGAAACCCTTATCTAAAGAGAAACCAATAAAATCCACAACTCCAATAAAAAGCCATGACAACCAAAACCCAAGGAACAAGTCTTATGTCTCATGTCTCATCGGGCTAATGCTTGAAAGGGTGTTCCGTTCTTTTGAACAATATGGGACTTTCCTTTGCAAATGCCCTAAATAAATATGGCAAGAATAAATAAATAAAAGTCCAATAAAATTCCCTAACTTTAAAAGTCCAAATAGAAAATAAATTAAACCCTACTTAATCAAAATCCAAAAAGAAACCAAGCATAATAAAACCCAAATAAATAAAGCCAAACTTGTCCCGCCGGGCCTAAGTTCAAAGGAATGTCTTTGTCCTCTTGGACATTCATAGACATTTCTTTTACGAAGGCCTACATTTTAAGAAAAATGTCAATACCGCCAATGCCGATATTGAGTGCCATCATATTGAGTGCCCATACCTAAAAAGAGAGGGTGAGAAATGAGAGGGTGAGCAAAACAAAGGGTGACTTGCCTTTATGGCTCCATAAGTCATTGCTTCCACCTAAATATTCCCAAATCCACAAAATCCACCAACCAAAAAATATATAGCCGTGTTGAGGAAGCCTGTGTGGTTTCTGAATACATGGAAAAGTGAAATTACCCAAAAGTTTTGTGCCTTGCACTTTAAACAAGGTACTAGGTGCCTGTTCATCTCACCGAATGAAAGGATGAACAAAAGTTTTGTCTTGAACTTTAAATAAGACACTGGAGAACGTCACCGCTGAAATAAGTGCTTACACTGGGGCAGTCAAACAAGACAAGGATCAACAATAACCAAACTGGGATAAGAGCCAAAAGGTCAACCAAAATCAGATACAAATCAAAGGGATAAGAGATAACCTAAGGAACTACAAAGTGAAGTCAAACCATGACAAAGAGCAAGGGGTCAAGAAGGGGCCACCAAAACACGTCGTTCTGCCAAGATCCTCACAACGTACTTTGGTGGGGGGCATTTGTTGACCCTAAAAATTAAGCCCTGAAAACCAAAGTACAAAATACAACTTCAAGACAAAACCAAATTGCGAAAGCCAGAAGTCAAACAGCCAAAACTCAAAACCAAGTTACCAGAAATACCAAACAAACTCCAAAAATCCTCAAAATTTACCCAAAAATCCCTGAAGAATTATGATGATTTATCATAATTTTTAAATCCCAGAAATGCCCACACAAATGCCAAATTTTGCAAACAAACCCAAAAACTTCATAAAATTACCAAAATAAATCTATGAGGAATTTACCAAAACCAGTTGAACCATTAAATTCCTTATATTTTTCTAAGCCTACCCATAAAATTTCATGGAAAACTACTCAAGGGAAGACCCCAAATTAATTTATTTTGGTTTGGCCTTATAGAAATAAAAAGGAAATTGGGAAAATCAAATGGAAATCCCAGAAAAATGCAAAGCCCTTGGCGCGTGCATACGATTGCAGCGGATCCAGCAGGGGCAAGGAAGGTCGCTGTCCCCTGAGGAAATTACCATTCCCTTAATCGATTCTGGATGCACATGTTTCATACGCCGTGTGTTTTGAATATCATATTTTGTTTACTGGCTCACGTGGAACCCAGTGCACCAATATCTCCCTCTCTCATTTACTCTTACAAGCGGGCCCCTCTCCTCAGATGCTTCTTCCCCCCAGTAAAAGATTTGAAGGTGAAAGCCCGACTTTTCACCGCACACGCCGGGTAAAATCGCGAAGCTCGACGACGTGGCCTCCTCTAGCGCCACGAACTCGAAACCACGCACCTGCGCCCATGGTATTGCGAAATCTAAACCCTAGCGCAGCCAGTGCCAAGCCTCTGGATGAGAATCAGACGATGGAGATGGCTCACGGCTTTGGAGATGAAACCCTAGTTCACTGCCTATTTAAAGCCCCTAAATCGAAGCCAGAAAAAAAAAGGAAAAGGGAAGTGAAAAGAGGAAGGAGGGGTCAAGGTGAGGCTAGGATTAGAATACCAATTCTGTATTAAATTGAGAGGTTTTTGAGTGAAATTGTAATAAGCATTTCATCGAACAGTGAGAAATAAGAGAGAAAGGTGAGAATTGAGTGATTCTTCTGTGTAACCCTTCGTTCCCAAGTCAGAAGGAAGTAAATTTGAAGTTTAATTTTGCCGTTTTGTTCTCTCTTTTGATCTCTCTCTCCCCTCCAACTCTTCACCTCTCTCCATTAAGGTTTTCCATTGAGGTCTCCTCAATTGAAGACTGGAGAGAGGTGCTTACATGCTTACCTTGATGCCATGCTCAAGGATAGGCAAAATAATGGCTTTGATTGAGGTCTCCTCAGTTTTAAGGCCAAGGTTCCATGGTTTGAGCTCAAAATAGCTCAAACTGTGAAACCTTTGTATAATTTAATGTTACCTAAATGTTATGCTGCCAAAATTTACATTACATTATGAATGAATAACTTCTAAAGTGAAGTCTGAATGGCCCCTTAGCTTAATTATTTCATATTGTTAAATTACATGTTGAGTAACAATCATAACAAAAAAATGTGAATAGTTGTATTTTCTGGATCCCTTTGCAAAATGCATGAAAAGCTGATGAATATCTCTGCTTATTTTCAAAATTTTGCCTAAACATGAAGGTGTCCCTCATTAACTGGGAAAAGAACTAAAATTGTGTAAATAAGCCATTAATATGAAACAAATACCATAAGTGTTCTCAACATTTGCAAATGCCTCAACTGTGACCTCTGCAACTTGTTTTTCCTGCAATTGAGGTAACTCAAAATGAAAATCCCCATAAACAGTGATAAAAGTGCATAATTGATTCAAGTCAAAACTACAAAACATGTATAAACGTTCCCTACACAATCTGCCATGCATCAAACATCAAAAACAACTGTGAATTGAGCTAAATAGGGTGTAAAGTCAAACTGTACTGCTGCAGAACGAGTTACATGCAAATGAAATTGAAGCACAAAAATGCAAATCTGTCCCCTTTGGCTCTCACACTAAATTGTGATGCCTCAAGTCAAAATAAAAGTGTGAACAAACTAAAATCAACTTCCTAGTTCTCTCCAAGCCATGTCTGGCATAAGAGAAATACTATGTGGGCCCCACAACAGATGTATCAGATCAGACCCAATCCATGTCGGAATGTCTCGGTTCAAAACACCTTATTCGAGACATTTACACGCCAAATTGAACCCATGAACCTCATCAGAGCACCTTCTAGGGTATAATAAACCTCACGCTGGCAAGGAAAAGGAGGTAAAAAGCTTCAAACGTCATTAATGGAGGTCCGACATCTCTCAGGCGTGGGGAAGCAAACCAAGTCCCCAAAGCTCCAATTGATGGCATTAATGTCTTCTCCTCACCTCCACGACTCCAGCGCACCAAATCTTAGCTGAAACGGTGGCCGGAGGCGCTGTAATTTCGCTGGAGAAGATCGAAGGACTAAACTGCGAAAGAACCAAGTTCTGGCGGAGAAGATGGATTCAAACCCTTCGCCACAAACGATCTTCTGTGACCAAACGGCGTATGGCGGGTCATTGACAAGACAGAAACTCATTACACCAAGCGACTAATGTCTAAAATCAGGAATAGAACAAATGCCGCGTCATCAAGCTACGTCAGCGCCACCTCAGCGCCAAATCAAGGCCATGTCAATCCCTGTGCACATGTGGACCAATCAGAAAATGCCAAATATGCATAAACTTCAAAAATTCATTAAAAATAGTAAAAAACTCAGAAAAATACAAATAAAATATCCATAAAATCCTAAAAATCCAAATAAACCAAATTCACTGTTATTTTGATATAAAAATCTGTCAATTTATTGGCCTTTTATATTTTTGAAGTATTTTCCATATTAAACAAATTTTATAAATTTCTAAAATGATATTAAACAAACTTTATAAAATTTCAAAATGATTTCAAAACTCAAATAAACTCTTCTAAATTGTTTTAAAACATAAATATTGAAGCTTTAAAAGAAATACACTAAATATCAAGTATTTTTGAAAATAAACATGATTAGAAATATAAAAAGAAATTTCAAGAGTCTAAAGTTATAAATAAAAATAAAATAAAACTGTAAAAATGGTAAAACTCAAAGAGAAACTTAGGGAGTCAAAAGTCAAAACACGAAACCCAAAGTCAAAACCGAAACCTTTGCACTTCAAGAACGAAAACTCTTCAACAGATCGAAATGTCCTCAATTGGGTCCCGTCAATTAAGTCTGGTATACCAATCGAGTCCGGTTTAAACCCAAAAGAAATAAATCCAAAATAAACATAAAACAAACGATTTCCCTAGCCTTTATATATAATTCTTCAGATCCCTTAATCAGAGGTTCTCGTGAGCGATCACGGGGTAATTAACAGTAGGGGCTTGCGCCTACTGGAAAGAAAGGACCCACGAAATCAACAAACCTCTTTAAGAAGCGACTCATGTTTTGGTTCTCTTGTCGTAAAGAGATACTCGAACTGAGATCGGACCTTAAGGGGGGTGAATCCAAGGCTACGTTCCCATTTCTCGAGGAAACCAAATTCCATTCTTCGAGGGATGACGAAAAAGCCGCCACAATAGTATCTGTAAAAGAATTATTTTACGGACATTTTAATCATCTGCTATTTAAAAGGCAACAATTTAATTTCGAATCCGACTTAATTCAATTTCTCGACCTAAAGCATTTACTTTAATATCCAAACTATTTATCTAAGCAATCAATAATTCTAGCTCTACTTTCCAAGTTTTAGTTTTATTTCTAAAAATCCAACTTATATAATAATAATTCGGTTTAGAACCGGAGCTGATAAGTGCAATCAACCTTTCAGGCAATCAAGCAATCAGACTCTAAAAATAGAAAAAAAAATTTCCGATCCCTGCCAAATACGGAAATCGCATCTACCTTCCACCTCACCCGCGTTTTCCTTCCCCCTCACCCCGCTTCACCCCGCTTCAACCCTCTATTCCGTCTCTCCTCTCTCACCGCACGCCGTCGAGCATCCCAGCCCTGTCGTCGCGCAGCCCAGTCCAGCCCAGCCCAGCCCTGTCGTCGCCGTCACCTTCGCGCAGCCCTCCCGTCGCAACCCTGCCATTATCAGAATCATAAATTAAATATTATTTACTCCCTCACTTGTATTAAATACTTTCTTACTACTAATTATTTACTCTCTTATAGCTATTTAGTTACTCCCAAACAACACCAGAATTAGATATAAATATTATTTACTCCCTTATAGGTATTGAAAAATCCCTTACTATTACTTATTTACTCCCTTAGAATTATTTAGTTACTCCCAAACAACAGTAGAATCAGTTCTGAATATTATTTACTCCCTCATACATATTAGATACTCCTTTATACTAGTTATTTACTCCCTTATAGCTATTTAGTTACTCCCAAACAACAGCAGAATCATATATGAATATTATTTACTCCGTTGTTTATATTATTTACTCCCTTATACTGATCAATTTCCTCCCTTAAAGTAATTTAGTTACTCCAAAAAAAACAGCAGAATCAGGCATGAATGTTATTTACTTCCTTATACGTATTAGATACTCCCATGTACTGATTAATATCATCCCTTATACAATTTAGTTACTCCCAAGTTGTGACAGAACTAGATCTAAACTTCTTTTCTCTTCTTATCTTTCTTGATTTCTACTTCTTTCTTCCTCAACCAGATCTGATTGGCATAGGAAAGGGAGCATTGAGGGGAGGCAGAGGTGGAGGTGAGGCGGAGGAGAAGAGAGACTGAAGTAAGGCGGAGGCAGATGCGAGGCGGAGGAGAGGTGAGGCGGAGGAGAGGTGAGGCGGAGGCGGAGGAGAGGAGAAGCGAAGGAGAGGTTGAGATGAGGTGGAGGAGGAGGCGGAGGCGGAGGTGAGACGGAGGAGAGGAGAGGCGAACGTGAGGAGAGGGGAGCGAAGGAGGTGGTGGAGATCTGAATCGGATTTTGTGATTGTGATTGTGAGGAGATCTGAATAGGAGGGAGAGAGGAGACGGAGAGGGTAAGGGTCTGCTCCAGAACCTTGACATTAAAGGAGAGGAACGAAGAGGAGAGTAAGGATTGACCGGAATTCGTTACTCTCGATTTGGGGTGTAGAAGTTTACTCTAAAAATTTCCGAAATTTGAGTGTGCTGTTCCATAGTCTTCTCTTCCCTTCCGTCGCCTTCTCTTTCTGTGTGGAGCGAGTAAACGGTCGGGCAGAGTAAAGTTCTCCAATTGTTTCGTTACTCTCCTCTCCTCTCCCTTCGATTCAGTTTTCTGGAGCACAACCTAAAAGAAGGGAAAGGTGAGACGAGGGGAGTGACTCACTCTGATTGCGTGATTGCATAAAATGTTGATTACCGTAAGTAATTCCCATTTAGAACTACATCAGCCACCACACAACATAGGCCACGTAGAAGTAAATCACAGAGCCCACTAGAAAATCCACACGGAACAAAACACAACAGAGAGGAGCCCACGAGAGGAACATGCCGAATGGCCCAGAGACAAGCACACAGTCCACACGGAAACAAGGATCCAAGTGGATCCGGATCACAACGGGTTCCGGGGATAAAATCCGAAACCCAACAGAGAAAACACAATCCGATCCAACAGTACTGAACTTTCACACTTAAGTCCCTGTATTTATTTTATTTACTTAAAATTTACCTAATAGTTCCTAATAACAGTATTAAGTCCTAACAGACCCAAAATCAGTTCAAAAATATTTACGAGCAAGTCCCTGATAGCAAAAACATCTTACAAATAGGTCCCTAGATAGAATTATACATGTACCAGACTGGTACAAGGCCTGAACCAGCCCTGTACCACGTACCAGAGGCGACAACAGCATCACACAAGCCTCAAAAGAGCTTCACAGCAACTCTCACACAAGTCTAAACAACTAGTATTAACATCTAAACAGATTTTTGAGTGTCGAAACTACCAAACAGATCCATTACTAGCACAAGTCACATAATCCACATTCATAAGCCTCGACAGAAACACAAGAATCCCATAAACAAGCACAGTACAGAATTTTCACCAGAGAAATGCATAACAGGTCAAGGATAACATCCAACATTCTCAACCGAATACACTGAGCCATCACAAGCACAAACAGATCATGAGCTCAGATGCGCAATTCAGATTTGAGGCATTAATCAATTAACAGATTACACTAGTCATCAAATTGCCTCAGTCAAGCACGCAATCAAGCAAGCACACAGAAACAAAAGGGCAAGGGAAAAGGGGTTACCAACAGAGCAGGGGAAAAGAGGAGCTCAGCCAGCGCACCACTTCGCCTCTCCGTCAGCACCACCACCACCTAGCCTCGTCGATCGTCGTCGTCTCCACTCCAGCCGCTAGCCTCCACCTTTCTCTCTCTTGCTCTTTTTCCTTTCTCTTTGCTGTTCTTATCGAGTGGTGATGGGTCTGAGCATAGAGAAGAGAAAGGGGTGACTTAAATGGACTGGAGATGGGGAGTGGGGCAGATCGAGCTGCTGAGGTGGCAGAAGGAGAGAGGGCAAGAGGGGCGGTGATGGGGTTTAGGTCAAAGGCGAGGGTGACAAGTGGCAGGTTTCCATTCGGCTAGGAGAAGCCAGAAGCGGAAAACCAGGGTTTTAAAAAGGGTGCTGTGGGGTTCGATTGATGTGAGGAGAGAAGAAGGGATGGGGTCGAGTGCTGATAGGAGAGGGCCAGACTCCGAGAGGGAGTGGGGTCGAGTGCCTCTGTCAGAGGCGAGAGGGAGAGAGATCAAGCGGATTGGTCGAGGAAATTCTCCGATTGGTGAAACGCGAGAGAAGGCGCGGAAAAGAAGGGAAAGGAAGGGGGAAGTGGGGACGAGGGTCTGTCGGGGAAGAGAGAAAGAGAAAAGATAAAAGGAGAGAAAATGAGATGGATCGGACGGCTCAGATAAATCAAGATTTCCTAAACTCAATCAAACGATCCAGAACAAAGGAATATTAGAAAATTGATATCAACAGTAGTAGAAAAGGGATTTTAACACAAATTTCAACTCATAACAATTTTACAAAAATAATTATTTAAATTTCCATAATATAAACTAGATATTTGAGTAATAAATTTTTATGAAAATACTGTATATGGCCGAAATTTAATTTTTATATCGGACTCGAAATGAATTTGACTTCTAAATTTTATGGGAGTCGATTATCCGCTAATTAACTGAATTAGATTTTTAATCTAATTTATTTGTATTTATTTGTTTGCTTGAAGATTTTCATTTTATTAGATTAAATATAATTAATATTTTTTGGGTTTTTACAATGATTATGTTTTGTAGAAGTTTTTTTTTCTATTTTCCTTTATCAAGTTTTTGTAGTTCCCTCTTTTATTTTATTCATTGTTTTTTGTTGTAAATTTTGCCCATGGAACATACCACATTAGGTCCTTTTTTATTTTTGTTAATATTTAAAGTTAGCTAGTTAGTTAGGTACAAAGGAGATCTTAATATAGCTCAGTAAATTTCGATCCTGGTATGTATAACTGAATACTGTTTGTATAACTGATACTGTTTGATGCTTAATATAGCTCACGGACTCCTTTTTTTTTAAAAAAAAAATATAGCTCAATATTTTTTAAACGGTAACAAAAATTAACGTTTTTAGCGTTTGTTCCGTTTAATTAGACAGAACATTAAACGTAAAAATATTTAGTTACGTTCAATTAACGTAACATAAGCGGAAAATAAACTAATTACGTGCATAATAACTGAACGTACACAGACGTTACTATTTCCATATACGTTCGGCACGTTTGACAGTCCTAATTGGAATGAAACAAAATTGGGTTCTATTATTCTACGTCACGTGTTTTTTTTTTCTTGTCGTTGACAGCCCTAATTCCTGTATAAAAGGAAACAACATGCCATGTACGTAGGAACATGCAGTGTTGCGTTTCCTTTTCCAAGTACAACACTTGAAATTTTATAATGGCCGGTAATCATTGAAAGTACAGACTATCAACATCGGGATCAAGCCAGCTCATCAGCATCAATAACCAGTGATCACATATATAGACGTTAGAATATTTTGGAAAGAATTAGGAAATTAGCAATCTTATTTTCATATTATAATAATAATAATTATTATTATTGAAGCTTCAAGCCCGTAGGCATAATACATAGCTAGTAAAAATACCTAGCGAGTAAAAATAACCTATTCTACTAGCAACGGAAATAAAACTTATTTTCATATTAGAAAGAATATCTCTGTCACATGCGAAACTCAAACGGCTCTTTAAAAGCTACCTGATGAAGGAATTAAATTCTAGTACTAAATAAAATTTGTATACCTAGACCTAACCTCACTAATCGTTTGGGGTGCATTTGGCAACCCAAGTTTAGCCTTCCCTTGAGGTTAGTACACTAATCTACATCAAGTATGATTGCCAAATGAATCAAGGTTAGTGGGTTTAGTTACTAAACTTTCACTACCCAACTAACCTAGCAAAATGGTGAGTTAGTCTTCCCCTTGCATTCAAGTGGAGAGAGAAATGTATAAAAGTTATTATTTGCAATTTTTTAATGTTGGCTTGCCATCTTTAATTAATCCACCGATTTTTTTTCATTGCCATGAGAATTATAAACATTTAAATAATCCTTAATATAAATAAAATAAGATTGATTAATAATTAATAAATAATAATAATAATTAAATTAATTAATAATTATTTTAAAATAATTAATATTAATATTAATACTAATATTAATATTTAATTAATAATTATTGTAATAATGATTTATTTCTATAATTAATAATTATTGTAATATTTAAATTAATTAAATAATAATTCATAATTAAAAATAATCAACATTAATAATTATAAATTTTTAATTAATATTTACTGCAATAATTATAATATTTAATAATTAATAATAGTTATTGTAAATAATAATTAGTAATTTATAATAATTTTATAAATTTAAATAATCCTTAATATAAAATAATAATAATAATAATAATAATAATAATAACAAAAAAAAAATAATAATAATAATAATGATGATGATGATACTTAATAATAGTTATTATAACATTGATAATAATAATTAATAATGATTTATTTCTATAATTTATAATTAATAATTAATAATAATAAATTTTAATAAAATTAGTAGTAATTAATAACTACTAATTAATAATAGTTAATAATAATAATTATAGCATTAAGGAATGATAGAAGTATTTTGTTAGTATTAAGAATATTATTAATTATTAACGTTAATAGTAATTAATAGTAATTTTTATTAAAATTAATAGTAATTAATAACTACTAATTAATTATGGAATTAACTTTTGTAAGCACTTTGATGACAATTATAAAAACCAAAAGTAATCAATAATTTATTCATTTTCCTCCATAACTAACCTCAATATACCACACCAAACAACATTTACTAACCTTAGACTACTACTAACCCCTTCCATTCACTACCTTTACCATTCTACCTTTCTAACCCCAAAAAGTACTAAACTTACACCACTAACCATGCTAAATCTTATTTTGCCAAACGCACCCTTGTAGTTTAGTTCTAGGGTCGAACTTAAAGGACGGATTAACGAATATCGGACTTGTTCTTTTTCTGAAGCTAGACAGTTAAAAAAGAGTGGATTTAATTGTAAAACAAACTAATTAAATAAACATGCACTAAGATAAATATTTTTGGGTGTTTTTGTGAATTAAAATAATTAAGAAATCTAAATGATTGTTTTGGTTTTTCAAATAGTATAAAAACGTCTTAGGGATCAGGTTTCGTTTTAGTTTGGACTTCTAAAACTCAAAGTTCAACACTTTCATGCAAAAACCCAAGTTTTATAGGCAACAACATTTCAACCCGGTCCGAATTGTGTCCATCTTGGTCCGAGTTGATGGGTGCAAACTAATACCCTAAATTGTCCTAAAATATACCGCAAGCGTACGGCCTATCGTTGGATATGGTTTAGGGGTCGAACCACAAGGACGGATTAGTTGAGTATTAGGTTTACCGTTTCACAAAATCTAGGTCGGTCAAATGAGTTGGTTTTGGTCTTTAACAATGACAAAATGAGATAAACAAACAATTAAACTAGAAACAAAATTTAAGCAAGTAACAAATTGATTGTTTTCTGGTGATTTCTAATAATAAAGTGTCCTAGGGTTTCTGTTTTTACCGTGGTTAGGCTTCGGGCTGTCAACGCTTGTGCTGTCGCACGTAACGTTGACTCGTGCAGCGCCAGACTAGCCCTGTGCGACCCGCATGGGATTCCATGCGACCCGCACAGGTAGTACTTGGTGCGGCACGACCCTTAGTTGATGGTGCAATGCATGACAATTAAGTTTCTAACCGGTTTGGGACAGATCTAGCCGGACTTGGACTCCCTAGACCTCAGCCGTCGCATGTTGGTCATGGTATCGTGACACGGAACCTAGTCTAAAGCCCCCATTAGTCTAGTTAACCCTCACTTTCGCTTGTTGGACTAACTATCCTAAGTTCACAAGTTGGTTTACAAAGGTATCTAACCGACTTTCGCCTAATTAGAAATCTTCTCCTTTTGGGATACCAATTGGTCACCTTTCGGCTCCTAACCTACCTTAAGTTGCCTACTCAATTCGATCAATTAGTCTACACCTTTAGCCAAGACTAGGTGTGGCCATTCACCTAGTAGGAGGTTCAACACAATTCATCAAACACAAAGCAAGCATGAACAATAAACAACCAACAAGTGATAAACCATAGAAACTTAGTCATTCATCCATTACATCAATCCTAACCTTGGTTCAAACATGACCCTAGAACAAACTAATCTAGCCTACCATAATAAAAACACAATCAAAAAGCAAGAAAGGGAAAGATACAATCTCCATAACCAAAGAGAAGAAAGGAGGAAGGCAAACGCCTCTAATCAAGCCTCTTCCTCGCCTCTAGACTGGAGATATGGCTGCTTGGGTCGAGAGATGGTCGAAACGTTGTCGGAACGTGGCTCACAAGGCGGCCGGAGGTTCTGTGCGGGTCGCACAGGGTGGCTGTGCGGACCGCACGGGAGAAGTGGAGTGGTGGATTGGATAGGTCTCGGTGCGGCGCCGCCTTGGATGGGAGAGAGAAAAGGATGCCCTAATTTCGGGGTTTCGGGGGCTTTATATAGCTGCGAAACTAGGGTTCGAAGTCACGTGCGGGGCGCATGGGAGTTTGGTGCGGGTCACATGGGCCAGGAATGAGTCGTCCGGCCCATGTCGCTTGTCTGGCATGCGGGCTGGGTGCTGTGCGGGCCGCACAGGATTCTGTCCAGGCCGCACAGGATCAAAATCTTCATGTTTTGTGTGCCAAACTTCACCAAAATTCCTCCAAGTTCCTACAAAATGAATATAGACCCAAGAAGAACCAAAATCCTACAGAAATAAACTAAAACACGCATAAAACATAGGTATTGAGTTGTGATTTAGGTTAAAGTCCGGTCAAAACATGTATATAAATGTGTGATATCAAATCCACCCAAGCTTAAACCTTGCTTGTCCCCAAGCAACACCCTAAACTTAGAGGTTGGACCATACCTAAATCTAAACTCTACACCTTGTAAACCTACAAGTTGAAACGTCAATTGATTGTGCAAGCAAGAAATTCACATGTTTTTGAAAAGAATGCAAGTGGTCGTCTCAATTTAGTTTGAAAAGGTATCAAATGTTTAAGTATTCCTTCGATTAGTTTGTGCAACACTTGGATCTAATGATTTGAATTTTTAACCTCAAGGACTCTAGCTCATCTTCATTAAAAAATCATGCAAAGTCAAAATTGATTGCCCGTTCATTCCTACACCTTCCATGGTCTTGTAAACAATTTCATTAATGTGTCAACTAGTTTCGAGTCTTCCAAAAATAGAGTTTTCACCAATTTATGTGCAAGTCGAGTGTGGGTGATTACTCACCTTAGGGTTTTATGCAAGAGACTTAAGCGGAAAGACTTGAATCGGAATTCACTCGCCCATGGCCACCGGTATCATCGAGCCATCGATCCCAGCGAATTCCTTTTCCGATGCTTTCGCATCGTATCAAGACTTTCTGAGCGGTGGGGTTTGATTAAGATAGATTTATTTTTGGTTTTTTTTTGTTTTTTTGTTTTTTTTTTTGTTTTTGTTTTTGTTTTTTTTTTTGCATAAAATAAATAGCATAACATAAATAATAATAATTTGGGTTAAACCGCTCATTTTTATCACTTAATGCCAAAAGCACCCTCATTTTCACACTATTTGGATGGTCCCATTAAGTTTGCTTGTTGGTGTCCCAAGCATTTTAAAAGCAACATCAAACAAGACTCAAGTTAAGTTTACACACATTAATGATACTCTTTTTGAACAAGTCCATGTAAAATGCAAGTCCGTTCACTCGGCAAAAAGTTATGCCTTTGTCTAATAGCATTTAACAATTTCAAGCATCCAAGTTTCAAGTCCTATCAACTTCAAAATCCAAACCATTCGATCCAATGGTGCACAAACTACTCCAAAAATTACTTAATCATTCACTATCTTAACAAAATAAACATGTTGACTACCACTTGTTATCTTAGAGTTCATGCGAAATAATGTCTTTTTTTTTTTTTGCCATTTATTTAAAATCCAAGTTCAAGCAAGCACATTCATTTGGTTTCCAACCATTTACATGCAATTTATATGAGGTTAAATGCAACTATATGATGCAAAACCACTTTCTGGTGTTCTGTGCGGGTCGCACAGAAACTGGTGCGGACCGCACAGAATTTGTTTTTGGGAGACATAGGCAAGACAGTGGTTTGTTGCAGCCAGGGACCCTGTGCGACCCGTACAGACAGGCCATGCGACCCGCACAGGCTCCCAGACAGCCATTATTTCATGCCATGATGCATTTCCTAGATACAAGTTTCCAAAATTCTTCAATCCTCCCCCCCCAAGCTGAACAATGCATTGTCCCTAATGCAATCATACATCAAAGAAAAAGAGAAGAGAAGAAGATTGGGAACATACCATTGCGGCCGGTAACGGATAAACCGCTACCGATCTCGTGGGCGACGATGGCGGCGGTGTGGGCGTGACGTGTCGTCCATCGCCCGCTCCAAGTTGTCAAACCGCGTGTTGGTTTCGTGGCGGTGCGCCCGAATATCCTCTTGGTTGTCCAAAGAAAGGTCGGTGAGGCGGCCCAAGGAGTTCGTCACGTCCGTGTACCATTGTTGAGGCGGATAATATGGTTGATACGGTGGCGGCATGTGTTGAGCGACATTGCTTGGGCCCGCATGAAAAGAGTTGGCATGGGAGAAGTGTGGAGCGCTCCATTGAGGCTCGGCATGGTATTGGTCGGGTTGTGCATGTTGTGGCGAGTCGGCTTGCATGGGTGAGTCGTTGCCGGCTCCGTCGCGCGGCGGTGCAAGGTATTCATTTGGCACGAGCCATGTGTCCACATTTCTCTTGTCAAGGCCCACCATGTAAGGAAAGTAGAAGTTTGGCCGGTCCGCCATGAGCCATTCGTAGTTGCCCGGTCCATGACTCTTCAAGAAGTGGGCCCGTTCCAAGTAGTCGATGTTGATGCGTGAGGGTCCATCACATTTTTCATGGCCTTCAAAATCGAACCCCAAGCCCTCGCCAAGGAATGTCACGTAAGAACCCATGGTGATTGCTCCCCCCGCTCTCGGATTGTCGCGAATATCCAACCAATGGTATGCCATGAGCAAGGTGAAGTCGGGTTTGGTTGGTCGGTCTTGCAACATCATGTCAAGGACTTTCAATTCGAGGTCGGTGGTGTGCGTGCATGTCTCCCCTTTCGCGAAAATAGTGCTTGCTAAGATGCGGTGCAAGATGCGGAGCGTCGGAGATTGGATGAAACGCACTTTGTTGCCCATGAAGGAATCAAGACATGTAATTGCTTTCCAAAAGATAGATTTGTCCCAACCGGGACGGTGAAATGGATTCTCAAGATCGGGGTATTTAAAACCAAGAAGGCCCCTCAAGTCATCAATAAAAACCCGAAATTTCTTATTACCCAAGCGAAATGTCATTTTATTTTTACCATCTTTGTCAATTTTCAGTTTTAAAGATGCCAAAAATTGTAAGGTCGGGTAGACATAAGTTGGACAATCAATATTCCAAAATTTCTTTGTAATGCCAATGTCCTTGGTTAAATCAAGAAAATCACTAAGAACATCAAGTTCCGCAAGAGTATCCCAATCAACCAATCTAGTGTTAAGAAGTCGCCTTTGTGAAAGACGTTGGACATTAGCTAACATTTGGCTAGTTGGGATTCTAAAACCAAGGGATTCTTCATATGAAGCGGCATCAAATGGAAAACTACTCAAGGGATTCTAAAACCAAGGGATTCTTCATATGAAGTTTTCCATGAAATTTCTTCATATGATTCTTCATATGAACCATTAAATTCCTTATATTTTTCTAAGCCTACCCATAAAATTTCATGGAAAACTACTCAAGGGAAGACCCCAAATTAATTTATTTTGGTTTGGCCTTATAGAAATAAAAAGGAAATTGGGAAAATCAAATGGAAATCCCAGAAAAATGCAAAGCCCTTGGCGCGTGCATACGATTGCAGCGGATCCAGCAGGGGCAAGGAAGGTCGCTGTCCCCTGAGGAAATTACCATTCCCTTAATCGATTCTGGATGCACCTGTTTCATACGCCGTGTGTTTTGAATATCATATTTTGTTTACTGGCTCACGTGGAACCCAGTGCACCAATATCTCCCTCTCTCATTTACTCTTACAAGCGGGCCCCTCTCCTCAGATGCTTCTTCCCCCCAGTAAAAGATTTGAAGGTGAAAGCCCGACTTTTCACCGCACACGCCGGGTAAAATCGCGAAGCTCGACGACGTGGCCTCCTCTAGCGCCACGAACTCGAAACCACGCACCTGCGCCCATGGTATTGCGAAATCTAAACCCTAGCGCAGCCAGTGCCAAGCCTCTGGATGAGAATCAGACGATGGAGATGGCTCACGGCTTTGGAGATGAAACCCTAGTTCACTGCCTATTTAAAGCCCCTAAATCGAAGCCAGAAAAAAAAAGGAAAAGGGAAGTGAAAAGAGGAAGGAGGGGTCAAGGTGAGGCTAGGATTAGAATACCAATTCTGTATTAAATTGAGAGGTTTTTGAGTGAAATTGTAATAAGCATTTCATCGAACAGTGAGAAATAAGAGAGAAAGGTGAGAATTGAGTGATTCTTCTGTGTAACCCTTCGTTCCCAAGTCAGAAGGAAGTAAATTTGAAGTTTAATTTTGCCGTTTTGTTCTCTCTTTTGATCTCTCTCTCCCCTCCAACTCTTCACCTCTCTCCATTAAGGTTTTCCATTGAGGTCTCCTCAATTGAAGACTGGAGAGAGGTGCTTACATGCTTACCTTGATGCCATGCTCAAGGATAGGCAAAATAATGGCTTTGATTGAGGTCTCCTCAGTTTTAAGGCCAAGGTTCCATGGTTTGAGCTCAAAATAGCTCAAACTGTGAAACCTTTGTATAATTTAATGTTACCTAAATGTTATGCTGCCAAAATTTACATTACATTATGAATGAATAACTTCTAAAGTGAAGTCTGAATGGCCCCTTAGCTTAATTATTTCATATTGTTAAATTACATGTTGAGTAACAATCATAACAAAAAAATGTGAATAGTTGTATTTTCTGGATCCCTTTGCAAAATGCATGAAAAGCTGATGAATATCTCTGCTTATTTTCAAAATTTTGCCTAAACATGAAGGTGTCCCTCATTAACTGGGAAAAGAACTAAAATTGTGTAAATAAGCCATTAATATGAAACAAATACCATAAGTGTTCTCAACATTTGCAAATGCCTCAACTGTGACCTCTGCAACTTGTTTTTCCTGCAATTGAGGTAACTCAAAATGAAAATCCCCATAAACAGTGATAAAAGTGCATAATTGATTCAAGTCAAAACTACAAAACATGTATAAACGTTCCCTACACAATCTGCCATGCATCAAACATCAAAAACAACTGTGAATTGAGCTAAATAGGGTGTAAAGTCAAACTGTACTGCTGCAGAACGAGTTACATGCAAATGAAATTGAAGCACAAAAATGCAAATCTGTCCCCTTTGGCTCTCACACTAAATTGTGATGCCTCAAGTCAAAATAAAAGTGTGAACAAACTAAAATCAACTTCCTAGTTCTCTCCAAGCCATGTCTGGCATAAGAGAAATACTATGTGGGCCCCACAACAGATGTATCAGATCAGACCCAATCCATGTCGGAATGTCTCGGTTCAAAACACCTTATTCGAGACATTTACACGCCAAATTGAACCCATGAACCTCATCAGAGCACCTTCTAGGGTATAATAAACCTCACGCTGGCAAGGAAAAGGAGGTAAAAAGCTTCAAACGTCATTAATGGAGGTCCGACATCTCTCAGGCGTGGGGAAGCAAACCAAGTCCCCAAAGCTCCAATTGATGGCATTAATGTCTTCTCCTCACCTCCACGACTCCAGCGCACCAAATCTTAGCTGAAACGGTGGCCGGAGGCGCTGTAATTTCGCTGGAGAAGATCGAAGGACTAAACTGCGAAAGAACCAAGTTCTGGCGGAGAAGATGGATTCAAACCCTTCGCCACAAACGATCTTCTGTGACCAAACGGCGTATGGCGGGTCATTGACAAGACAGAAACTCATTACACCAAGCGACTAATGTCTAAAATCAGGAATAGAACAAATGCCGCGTCATCAAGCTACGTCAGCGCCACCTCAGCGCCAAATCAAGGCCATGTCAATCCCTGTGCACATGTGGACCAATCAGAAAATGCCAAATATGCATAAACTTCAAAAATTCATTAAAAATAGTAAAAAACTCAGAAAAATACAAATAAAATATCCATAAAATCCTAAAAATCCAAATAAACCAAATTCACTGTTATTTTGATATAAAAATCTGTCAATTTATTGGCCTTTTATATTTTTGAAGTATTTTCCATATTAAACAAATTTTATAAATTTCTAAAATGATATTAAACAAACTTTATAAAATTTCAAAATGATTTCAAAACTCAAATAAACTCTTCTAAATTGTTTTAAAACATAAATATTGAAGCTTTAAAAGAAATACACTAAATATCAAGTATTTTTGAAAATAAACATGATTAGAAATATAAAAAGAAATTTCAAGAGTCTAAAGTTATAAATAAAAATAAAATAAAACTGTAAAAATGGTAAAACTCAAAGAGAAACTTAGGGAGTCAAAAGTCAAAACACGAAACCCAAAGTCAAAACCGAAACCTTTGCACTTCAAGAACGAAAACTCTTCAACAGATCGAAATGTCCTCAATTGGGTCCCGTCAATTAAGTCTGGTATACCAATCGAGTCCGGTTTAAACCCAAAAGAAATAAATCCAAAATAAACATAAAACAAACGATTTCCCTAGCCTTTATATATAATTCTTCAGATCCCTTAATCAGAGGTTCTCGTGAGCGATCACGGGGTAATTAACAGTAGGGGCTTGCGCCTACTGGAAAGAAAGGACCCACGAAATCAACAAACCTCTTTAAGAAGCGACTCATGTTTTGGTTCTCTTGTCGTAAAGAGATACTCGAACTGAGATCGGACCTTAAGGGGGGTGAATCCAAGGCTACGTTCCCATTTCTCGAGGAAACCAAATTCCATTCTTCGAGGGATGACGAAAAAGCCGCCACAATAGTATCTGTAAAAGAATTATTTTACGGACATTTTAATCATCTGCTATTTAAAAGGCAACAATTTAATTTCGAATCCGACTTAATTCAATTTCTCGACCTAAAGCATTTACTTTAATATCCAAACTATTTATCTAAGCAATCAATAATTCTAGCTCTACTTTCCAAGTTTTAGTTTTATTTCTAAAAATCCAACTTATATAATAATAATTCGGTTTAGAACCGGAGCTGATAAGTGCAATCAACCTTTCAGGCAATCAAGCAATCAGACTCTAAAAATAGAAAAAAAAATTTCCGATCCCTGCCAAATACGGAAATCGCATCTACCTTCCACCTCACCCGCGTTTTCCTTCCCCCTCACCCCGCTTCACCCCGCTTCAACCCTCTATTCCGTCTCTCCTCTCTCACCGCACGCCGTCGAGCATCCCAGCCCTGTCGTCGCGCAGCCCAGTCCAGCCCAGCCCAGCCCTGTCGTCGCCGTCACCTTCGCGCAGCCCTCCCGTCGCAACCCTGCCATTATCAGAATCATAAATTAAATATTATTTACTCCCTCACTTGTATTAAATACTTTCTTACTACTAATTATTTACTCTCTTATAGCTATTTAGTTACTCCCAAACAACACCAGAATTAGATATAAATATTATTTACTCCCTTATAGGTATTGAAAAATCCCTTACTATTACTTATTTACTCCCTTAGAATTATTTAGTTACTCCCAAACAACAGTAGAATCAGTTCTGAATATTATTTACTCCCTCATACATATTAGATACTCCTTTATACTAGTTATTTACTCCCTTATAGCTATTTAGTTACTCCCAAACAACAGCAGAATCATATATGAATATTATTTACTCCGTTGTTTATATTATTTACTCCCTTATACTGATCAATTTCCTCCCTTAAAGTAATTTAGTTACTCCAAAAAAAACAGCAGAATCAGGCATGAATGTTATTTACTTCCTTATACGTATTAGATACTCCCATGTACTGATTAATATCATCCCTTATACAATTTAGTTACTCCCAAGTTGTGACAGAACTAGATCTAAACTTCTTTTCTCTTCTTATCTTTCTTGATTTCTACTTCTTTCTTCCTCAACCAGATCTGATTGGCATAGGAAAGGGAGCATTGAGGGGAGGCAGAGGTGGAGGTGAGGCGGAGGAGAAGAGAGACTGAAGTAAGGCGGAGGCAGATGCGAGGCGGAGGAGAGGTGAGGCGGAGGAGAGGTGAGGCGGAGGCGGAGGAGAGGAGAAGCGAAGGAGAGGTTGAGATGAGGTGGAGGAGGAGGCGGAGGCGGAGGTGAGACGGAGGAGAGGAGAGGCGAACGTGAGGAGAGGGGAGCGAAGGAGGTGGTGGAGATCTGAATCGGATTTTGTGATTGTGATTGTGAGGAGATCTGAATAGGAGGGAGAGAGGAGACGGAGAGGGTAAGGGTCTGCTCCAGAACCTTGACATTAAAGGAGAGGAACGAAGAGGAGAGTAAGGATTGACCGGAATTCGTTACTCTCGATTTGGGGTGTAGAAGTTTACTCTAAAAATTTCCGAAATTTGAGTGTGCTGTTCCATAGTCTTCTCTTCCCTTCCGTCGCCTTCTCTTTCTGTGTGGAGCGAGTAAACGGTCGGGCAGAGTAAAGTTCTCCAATTGTTTCGTTACTCTCCTCTCCTCTCCCTTCGATTCAGTTTTCTGGAGCACAACCTAAAAGAAGGGAAAGGTGAGACGAGGGGAGTGACTCACTCTGATTGCGTGATTGCATAAAATGTTGATTACCGTAAGTAATTCCCATTTAGAACTACATCAGCCACCACACAACATAGGCCACGTAGAAGTAAATCACAGAGCCCACTAGAAAATCCACACGGAACAAAACACAACAGAGAGGAGCCCACGAGAGGAACATGCCGAATGGCCCAGAGACAAGCACACAGTCCACACGGAAACAAGGATCCAAGTGGATCCGGATCACAACGGGTTCCGGGGATAAAATCCGAAACCCAACAGAGAAAACACAATCCGATCCAACAGTACTGAACTTTCACACTTAAGTCCCTGTATTTATTTTATTTACTTAAAATTTACCTAATAGTTCCTAATAACAGTATTAAGTCCTAACAGACCCAAAATCAGTTCAAAAATATTTACGAGCAAGTCCCTGATAGCAAAAACATCTTACAAATAGGTCCCTAGATAGAATTATACATGTACCAGACTGGTACAAGGCCTGAACCAGCCCTGTACCACGTACCAGAGGCGACAACAGCATCACACAAGCCTCAAAAGAGCTTCACAGCAACTCTCACACAAGTCTAAACAACTAGTATTAACATCTAAACAGATTTTTGAGTGTCGAAACTACCAAACAGATCCATTACTAGCACAAGTCACATAATCCACATTCATAAGCCTCGACAGAAACACAAGAATCCCATAAACAAGCACAGTACAGAATTTTCACCAGAGAAATGCATAACAGGTCAAGGATAACATCCAACATTCTCAACCGAATACACTGAGCCATCACAAGCACAAACAGATCATGAGCTCAGATGCGCAATTCAGATTTGAGGCATTAATCAATTAACAGATTACACTAGTCATCAAATTGCCTCAGTCAAGCACGCAATCAAGCAAGCACACAGAAACAAAAGGGCAAGGGAAAAGGGGTTACCAACAGAGCAGGGGAAAAGAGGAGCTCAGCCAGCGCACCACTTCGCCTCTCCGTCAGCACCACCACCACCTAGCCTCGTCGATCGTCGTCGTCTCCACTCCAGCCGCTAGCCTCCACCTTTCTCTCTCTTGCTCTTTTTCCTTTCTCTTTGCTGTTCTTATCGAGTGGTGATGGGTCTGAGCATAGAGAAGAGAAAGGGGTGACTTAAATGGACTGGAGATGGGGAGTGGGGCAGATCGAGCTGCTGAGGTGGCAGAAGGAGAGAGGGCAAGAGGGGCGGTGATGGGGTTTAGGTCAAAGGCGAGGGTGACAAGTGGCAGGTTTCCATTCGGCTAGGAGAAGCCAGAAGCGGAAAACCAGGGTTTTAAAAAGGGTGCTGTGGGGTTCGATTGATGTGAGGAGAGAAGAAGGGATGGGGTCGAGTGCTGATAGGAGAGGGCCAGACTCCGAGAGGGAGTGGGGTCGAGTGCCTCTGTCAGAGGCGAGAGGGAGAGAGATCAAGCGGATTGGTCGAGGAAATTCTCCGATTGGTGAAACGCGAGAGAAGGCGCGGAAAAGAAGGGAAAGGAAGGGGGAAGTGGGGACGAGGGTCTGTCGGGGAAGAGAGAAAGAGAAAAGATAAAAGGAGAGAAAATGAGATGGATCGGACGGCTCAGATAAATCAAGATTTCCTAAACTCAATCAAACGATCCAGAACAAAGGAATATTAGAAAATTGATATCAACAGTAGTAGAAAAGGGATTTTAACACAAATTTCAACTCATAACAATTTTACAAAAATAATTATTTAAATTTCCATAATATAAACTAGATATTTGAGTAATAAATTTTTATGAAAATACTGTATATGGCCGAAATTTAATTTTTATATCGGACTCGAAATGAATTTGACTTCTAAATTTTATGGGAGTCGATTATCCGCTAATTAACTGAATTAGATTTTTAATCTAATTTATTTGTATTTATTTGTTTGCTTGAAGATTTTCATTTTATTAGATTAAATATAATTAATATTTTTTGGGTTTTTACAATGATTATGTTTTGTAGAAGTTTTTTTTTTCTATTTTCCTTTATCAAGTTTTTGTAGTTCCCTCTTTTATTTTATTCATTGTTTTTTGTTGTAAATTTTGCCCATGGAACATACCACATTAGGTCCTTTTTTATTTTTGTTAATATTTAAAGTTAGCTAGTTAGTTAGGTACAAAGGAGATCTTAATATAGCTCAGTAAATTTCGATCCTGGTATGTATAACTGAATACTGTTTGTATAACTGATACTGTTTGATGCTTAATATAGCTCACGGACTCCTTTTTTTTTAAAAAAAAAATATAGCTCAATATTTTTTAAACGGTAACAAAAATTAACGTTTTTAGCGTTTGTTCCGTTTAATTAGACAGAACATTAAACGTAAAAATATTTAGTTACGTTCAATTAACGTAACATAAGCGGAAAATAAACTAATTACGTGCATAATAACTGAACGTACACAGACGTTACTATTTCCATATACGTTCGGCACGTTTGACAGTCCTAATTGGAATGAAACAAAATTGGGTTCTATTATTCTACGTCACGTGTTTTTTTTTTCTTGTCGTTGACAGCCCTAATTCCTGTATAAAAGGAAACAACATGCCATGTACGTAGGAACATGCAGTGTTGCGTTTCCTTTTCCAAGTACAACACTTGAAATTTTATAATGGCCGGTAATCATTGAAAGTACAGACTATCAACATCGGGATCAAGCCAGCTCATCAGCATCAATAACCAGTGATCACATATATAGACGTTAGAATATTTTGGAAAGAATTAGGAAATTAGCAATCTTATTTTCATATTATAATAATAATAATTATTATTATTGAAGCTTCAAGCCCGTAGGCATAATACATAGCTAGTAAAAATACCTAGCGAGTAAAAATAACCTATTCTACTAGCAACGGAAATAAAACTTATTTTCATATTAGAAAGAATATCTCTGTCACATGCGAAACTCAAACGGCTCTTTAAAAGCTACGTGATGAAGGAATTAAATTCTAGTACTAAATAAAATTTGTATACCTAGACCTAACCTCACTAATCGTTTGGGGTGCATTTGGCAACCCAAGTTTAGCCTTCCCTTGAGGTTAGTACACTAATCTACATCAAGTATGATTGCCAAATGAATCAAGGTTAGTGGGTTTAGTTACTAAACTTTCACTACCCAACTAACCTAGCAAAATGGTGAGTTAGTCTTCCCCTTGCATTCAAGTGGAGAGAGAAATGTATAAAAGTTATTATTTGTAATTTTTTAATGTTGGCTTGCCATCTTTAATTAATCCACCGATTTTTTTTCATTGCCATGAGAATTATAAACATTTAAATAATCCTTAATATAAATAAAATAAGATTGATTAATAATTAATAAATAATAATAATAATTAAATTAATTAATAATTATTTTAAAATAATTAATATTAATATTAATACTAATATTAATATTTAATTAATAATTATTGTAATAATGATTTATTTCTATAATTAATAATTATTGTAATATTTAAATTAATTAAATAATAATTCATAATTAAAAATAATCAACATTAATAATTATAAATTTTTAATTAATATTTACTGCAATAATTATAATATTTAATAATTAATAATAGTTATTGTAAATAATAATTAGTAATTTATAATAATTTTATAAATTTAAATAATCCTTAATATAAAATAATAATAATAATAATAATAATAATAATAATAATAATAATAACAAAAAAAAAATAATAATAATAATAATGATGATGATGATACTTAATAATAGTTATTATAACATTGATAATAATAATTAATAATGATTTATTTCTATAATTTATAATTAATAATTAATAATAATAAATTTTAATAAAATTAGTAGTAATTAATAACTACTAATTAATAATAGTTAATAATAATAATTATAGCATTAAGGAATGATAGAAGTATTTTGTTAGTATTAAGAATATTATTAATTATTAACGTTAATAGTAATTAATAGTAATTTTTATTAAAATTAATAGTAATTAATAACTACTAATTAATTATGGAATTAACTTTTGTAAGCACTTTGATGACATTTATAAAAACCAAAAGTAATCAATAATTTATTCATTTTCCTCCATAACTAACCTCAATATACCACACCAAACAACATTTACTAACCTTAGACTACTACTAACCCCTTCCATTCACTACCTTTACCATTCTACCTTTCTAACCCCAAAAAGTACTAAACTTACACCACTAACCATGCTAAATCTTATTTTGCCAAACGCACCCTTGTAGTTTAGTTCTAGGGTCGAACTTAAAGGACGGATTAACGAATATCGGACTTGTTCTTTTTCTGAAGCTAGACAGTTAAAAAAGAGTGGATTTAATTGTAAAACAAACTAATTAAATAAACATGCACTAAGATAAATATTTTTGGGTGTTTTTGTGAATTAAAATAATTAAGAAATCTAAATGATTGTTTTGGTTTTTCAAATAGTATAAAAACGTCTTAGGGATCAGGTTTCGTTTTAGTTTGGACTTCTAAAACTCAAAGTTCAACACTTTCATGCAAAAACCCAAGTTTTATAGGCAACAACATTTCAACCCGGTCCGAATTGTGTCCATCTTGGTCCGAGTTGATGGGTGCAAACTAATACCCTAAATTGTCCTAAAATATACCGCAAGCGTACGGCCTATCGTTGGATATGGTTTAGGGGTCGAACCACAAGGACGGATTAGTTGAGTATTAGGTTTACCGTTTCACAAAATCTAGGTCGGTCAAATGAGTTGGTTTTGGTCTTTAACAATGACAAAATGAGATAAACAAACAATTAAACTAGAAACAAAATTTAAGCAAGTAACAAATTGATTGTTTTCTGGTGATTTCTAATAATAAAGTGTCCTAGGGTTTCTGTTTTTACCGTGGTTAGGCTTCGGGCTATCAACGCTTGTGCTGTCGCACATAACGTTGACTCGTGCAGCGCCAGACTAGCCCTGTGCGACCCGCATGGGATTCCATGCGACCCGCACAGGTAGTACTTGGTGCGGCACGACCCTTAGTTGATGGTGCAATGCATGACAATTAAGTTTCTAACCGGTTTGGGACAGATCTAGCCGGACTTGGACTCCCTAGACCTCAGCCGTCGCATGTTGGTCATGGTATCGTGACACGGAACCTAGTCTAAAGCCCCCATTAGTCTAGTTAACCCTCACTTTCGCTTGTTGGACTAACTATCCTAAGTTCACAAGTTGGTTTACAAAGGTATCTAACCGACTTTCGCCTAATTAGAAATCTTCTCCTTTTGGGATACCAATTGGTCACCTTTCGGCTCCTAACCTACCTTAAGTTGCCTACTCAATTCGATCAATTAGTCTACACCTTTAGCCAAGACTAGGTGTGGCCATTCACCTAGTAGGAGGTTCAACACAATTCATCAAACACAAAGCAAGCATGAACAATAAACAACCAACAAGTGATAAACCATAGAAACTTAGTCATTCATCCATTACATCAATCCTAACCTTGGTTCAAACATGACCCTAGAACAAACTAATCTAGCCTACCATAATAAAAACACAATCAAAAAGCAAGAAAGGGAAAGATACAATCTCCATAACCAAAGAGAAGAAAGGAGGAAGGCAAACGCCTCTAATCAAGCCTCTTCCTCGCCTCTAGACTGGAGATATGGCTGCTTGGGTCGAGAGATGGTCGAAACGTTGTCGGAACGTGGCTCACAAGGCGGCCGGAGGTTCTGTGCGGGTCGCACAGGGTGGCTGTGCGGACCGCACGGGAGAAGTGGAGTGGTGGATTGGATAGGTCTCGGTGCGGCGCCGCCTTGGATGGGAGAGAGAAAAGGATGCCCTAATTTCGGGGTTTCGGGGGCTTTATATAGCTGCGAAACTAGGGTTCGAAGTCACGTGCGGGGCGCATGGGAGTTTGGTGCGGGTCACATGGGCCAGGAATGAGTCGTCCGGCCCATGTCGCTTGTCTGGCATGCGGGCTGGGTGCTGTGCGGGCCGCACAGGATTCTGTCCAGGCCGCACAGGATCAAAATCTTCATGTTTTGTGTGCCAAACTTCACCAAAATTCCTCCAAGTTCCTACAAAATGAATATAGACCCAAGAAGAACCAAAATCCTACAGAAATAAACTAAAACACGCATAAAACATAGGTATTGAGTTGTGATTTAGGTTAAAGTCCGGTCAAAACATGTATATAAATGTGTGATATCAAATCCCCCCAAGCTTAAACCTTGCTTGTCCCCAAGCAACACCCTAAACTTAGAGGTTGGACCATACCTAAATCTAAACTCTACACCTTGTAAACCTACAAGTTGAAACGTCAATTGATTGTGCAAGCAAGAAATTCACATGTTTTTGAAAAGAATGCAAGTGGTCGTCTCAATTTAGTTTGAAAAGGTATCAAATGTTTAAGTATTCCTTCGATTAGTTTGTGCAACACTTGGATCTAATGATTTGAATTTTTAACCTCAAGGACTCTAGCTCATTTTCATTAAAAAATCATGCAAAGTCAAAATTGATTGCCCGTTCATTCCTACACCTTCCATGGTCTTGTAAACAATTTCATTAATGTGTCAACTAGTTTCGAGTCTTCCAAAAATAGAGTTTTCACCAATTTATGTGCAAGTCGAGTGTGGGTGATTACTCACCTTAGGGTTTTATGCAAGAGACTTAAGCGGAAAGACTTGAATCGGAATTCACTCGCCCATGGCCACCGGTATCATCGAGCCATCGATCCCAGCGAATTCCTTTTCCGATGCTTTCGCATCGTATCAAGACTTTCTGAGCGGTGGGGTTTGATTAAGATAGATTTATTTTTGGTTTTTTTTTGTTTTTTTGTTTTTTTTTTGTTTTTGTTTTTGTTTTTTTTTTTGCATAAAATAAATAGCATAACATAAATAATAATAATTTGGGTTAAACCGCTCATTTTTATCACTTAATGCCAAAAGCACCCTCATTTTCACACTATTTGGATGGTCCCATTAAGTTTGCTTGTTGGTGTCCCAAGCATTTTAAAAGAAACATCAAACAAGACTCAAGTTAAGTTTACACACATTAATGATACTCTTTTTGAACAAGTCCATGTAAAATGCAAGTCCGTTCACTCGGCAAAAAGTTATGCCTTTGTCTAATAGCATTTAACAATTTCAAGCATCCAAGTTTCAAGTCCTATCAACTTCAAAATCCAAACCATTCGATCCAATGGTGCACAAACTACTCCAAAAATTACTTAATCATTCACTATCTTAACAAAATAAACATGTTGACTACCACTTGTTATCTTAGAGTTCATGCGAAATAATGTCTTTTTTTTTTTGCCATTTATTTAAAATCCAAGTTCAAGCAAGCACATTCATTTGGTTTCCAACCATTTACATGCAATTTATATGAGGTTAAATGCAACTATATGATGCAAAACCACTTTCTGGTGTTCTGTGCGGGTCGCACAGAAACTGGTGCGGACCGCACAGAATTTGTTTTTGGGAGACATAGGCAAGACAGTGGTTTGTTGCAGCCAGGGACCCTGTGCGACCCGTACAGACAGGCCATGCGACCCGCACAGGCTCCCAGACAGCCATTATTTCATGCCATGATGCATTTCCTAGATACAAGTTTCCAAAATTCTTCAATCCTCCCCCCCAAGCTGAACAATGCATTGTCCCTAATGCAATCATACATCAAAGAAAAAGAGAAGAGAAGAAGATTGGGAACATACCATTGCGGCCGGTAACGGATAAACCGCTACCGATCTCGTGGGCGACGATGGCGGCGGTGTGGGCGTGACGTGTCGTCCATCGCCCGCTCCAAGTTGTCAAACCGCGTGTTGGTTTCGTGGCGGTGCGCCCGAATATCCTCTTGGTTGTCCAAAGAAAGGTCGGTGAGGCGGCCCAAGGAGTTCGTCACGTCCGTGTACCATTGTTGAGGCGGATAATATGGTTGATACGGTGGCGGCATGTGTTGAGCGACATTGCTTGGGCCCGCATGAAAAGAGTTGGCATGGGAGAAGTGTGGAGCGCTCCATTGAGGCTCGGCATGGTATTGGTCGGGTTGTGCATGTTGTGGCGAGTCGGCTTGCATGGGTGAGTCGTTGCCGGCTCCGTCGCGCGGCGGTGCAAGGTATTCATTTGGCACGAGCCATGTGTCCACATTTCTCTTGTCAAGGCCCACCATGTAAGGAAAGTAGAAGTTTGGCCGGTCCGCCATGAGCCATTCGTAGTTGCCCGGTCCATGACTCTTCAAGAAGTGGGCCCGTTCCAAGTAGTCGATGTTGATGCGTGAGGGTCCATCACATTTTTCATGGCCTTCAAAATCGAACCCCAAGCCCTCGCCAAGGAATGTCACGTAAGAACCCATGGTGATTGCTCCCCCCGCTCTCGGATTGTCGCGAATATCCAACCAATGGTATGCCATGAGCAAGGTGAAGTCGGGTTTGGTTGGTCGGTCTTGCAACATCATGTCAAGGACTTTCAATTCGAGGTCGGTGGTGTGCGTGCATGTCTCCCCTTTCGCGAAAATAGTGCTTGCTAAGATGCGGTGCAAGATGCGGAGCGTCGGAGATTGGATGAAACGCACTTTGTTGCCCATGAAGGAATCAAGACATGTAATTGCTTTCCAAAAGATAGATTTGTCCCAACCGGGACGGTGAAATGGATTCTCAAGATCGGGGTATTTAAAACCAAGAAGGCCCCTCAAGTCATCAATAAAAACCCGAAATTTCTTATTACCCAAGCGAAATGTCATTTTATTTTTACCATCTTTGTCAATTTTCAGTTTTAAAGATGCCAAAAATTGTAAGGTCGGGTAGACATAAGTTGGACAATCAATATTCCAAAATTTCTTTGTAATGCCAATGTCCTTGGTTAAATCAAGAAAATCACTAAGAACATCAAGTTCCGCAAGAGTATCCCAATCAACCAATCTAGTGTTAAGAAGTCGCCTTTGTGAAAGACGTTGGACATTAGCTAACATTTGGCTAGTTGGGATTCTAAAACCAAGGGATTCTTCATATGAAGCGGCATCGGAGTCATATTGGTTTTCGGGTAAGTCGGGATCGGAATCGGAGTCATAGCGGTCTTGGTCATATTGTTGTGGTTCTTGAGGATCGGGTTGAGGAGGGGTTTGCGTTTCGGCACGGTCACGGCGGTTACGGCGTCTATTTGAGGGTTCTGGTTGGTCACAGTTTTCAGACTGGAGGCGGCGTGAAAGACTGCGGGTGAGTCGGCCGATCATTGTGGCTTTTCGTGGACTGAAAGGGTCTGTGCGGGGCGCACGGGATCCTGTGCGGGTCGCACAGACTAGTATGGGTGGTGTGTGGTGGGGCTTTCTAGTGGATTTGGCTAAGTTCGTGGTAACGGATGGTCGGTGTAGCCAAATACTCAATAAATCACAGTTTAAAATTGACAACCAAGCACACCAAAAATGTAAACAAGAGAGTTAGAGTGTTACAACCTGATTTCGGTGCGAAATGGCGGTGGAAACGTGCTGAGCGGTGGCAGAAACGTGGAGCGCTGCAGAAATCATGTGTTGCGGCTGAAACTTGCGACGGCCTTGCGTTGGGGCTACGGTTGTCCGTTGGATCTCAAATTTTGACAGTGGGTGCATGAAAGGGTGTAGAACAAATGTAGCAGAAGAGATAGGGGTTTCGCCGGTAAGTTTTTCGCAGTTCGTGGGGCAGCGGTGATTTTAGCGGTTATGGCAGCGGTGTTTGATGGTTTGGAGCATGGAAATGGCTAAGTATGAAGCGGTGGAAGGTGTAATGACAGTGGGAATTGAGAGAGAGTGAGATATGGAAGTTGGGGTGGTGAAATAAGGTGAAGGGATGGGGTTTTTATAGGGAAATTGAGTTGGATCTGGTGGGAGTTTGAATTTGGGCGGGTTGGAGCCAAAATGAATTGAAATTTAAGTGAAGTGGGAGGGGCTGTAGGCTCTGTGCGGTCCGTATTGTGGTCCTGTGTGGTCCGCATGGGGGGCAGCAGCGTAGTAGGCGGGGCAGGCGCGGTCCAAAGCGGGGCGGGTAGCGTGGCAGGCGGTCCTTGTGCACCCGCACAGGCATTGAGTGCGGTCTGCACTAGCGTCAGCGTGGGCCTGGCGTGGTCCTTGTGCGCCCGCACAGGCATTGAGTGCGGTCTGCACCAGCGTCAGCGTGGGCCTGGCGTGGCTGGCAGCATGGCAGGTGGTCCTTGTGCAACCCGCACAGGATGTAGTGCGGTCCGCACCAATGTCAGATGGACCCCCAAAATGCACTTATTCACTTCAAATTCGAAATTTTCAAGGAGGGAAACTTCAAACCAGATTTAGTGGGATCTGTTGTGGCCTAAAAATTGATCTTTCGTGGCGGTGTTGCATGGAGAAACGGTGTGGAAGCAACACTTGATCTATTGTGGCAATCGGCTTGCGTGAGGTCGTGTGCGGATTGATGCCACGAATTTTTCAACCCATGGTGCTCTTGTACAAGCTAATTGGGGACTTCCACAATTATCTACAAAGACCACAAACAAAACAAACACGTTGGCCTTAAAATTCCACCATGAAACAACTCAAGTCAATTATTTATATTTTCACTTTTTCAAATTTTTATGTGTTTTTTTTATATATATTTTTTTTCTTTTGTTTTTGTTGTTTTTTTTTTCGAAATTTTCAAAAATGTAAAAATAAACGAAATGAAGGAAAAGTGAGGGGTTAGAAATTCTTGGGTTGCCTCCCAAGAAGCGCTTGTTTAAGGTCATTAGCTTGACCGTATGCCACTATTCTCCAATCGGTTGCGAGTCGACAAGTGTGTACGCCATGATGTACTCCTTGTCATGGTCGGCAATGTAGTGCTTGAGCCGCTGCCCATTCACCTTGAACGGCTCCGAATCCTTGTCGCAAATGTCCACGGCCCCAAACGGGTACACTTTTACCACACGGAATGGGCCCGACCATCTCGAGCGCAACTTGCCCGGAAAAAGTCGAAGGCGTGAGTTGAACAATAGCACAAGGTCGCCTTCCTTGAACTCCCTCCTTGCAATTCGCTTGTCATGAAGAAGTTTGGTCCTTTCCTTGTAGAGTTTTGCATTGTCATATGCATTGAGGCGCATTTCATCCAACTCATGCAAGTTCAAGACCCTTTTTTCACCGGCCTTTTGCATATCCATGTTGAGGGCCCTAGTCGCCCAATAGGCCTTGTGCTCTATCTCCACGGGTAGATGGCAAGGTTTGCCATAAACGAGTTTGAATGGGCTCATGCCAATTGGGGTCTTATAAGCGGTGCGGTAAGCCCATAGAGCATCATGCAACTTTTGTGACCAATCTTTTCTAGTACGGGCCACCGTCTTCTCCAAGATGGACTTGATTTCTCTATTGGAGACCTCGACTTGACCGCTTGTTTGAGGGTGGTAAGCGGTAGCAACCTTGTGGGTCACACCATGCCTCTTCAAGAGACCCTCAAATTGGCGGTTTATGAAATGCTTTCCACCATCACTAATCACCGCCCTTGGTACTCCAAATCTAGGGAAAATCACCTTTGAGAACAATCTACAAACCGCATTTGCATCGGCCGCTTTGCAAGCAACGGCCTCAACCCATTTTGACACATAGTCCACCGCAACCAAGATATACTCAAATCCATTGGAACTAGGAAATGGACCCATGAAATCAATCCCCCAAACGTCAAAAATCTCAACTTCAAGAATCGGATTTTGTGGCATTTCATTGGACTTTGAGATATTCCCCGTTCTTTGACATTGGTCACAAGACATCACAAAAGACCGTGCATCACGAAAGAGAGTAGGCCAATAAAAGCCGGATTGCAATACCTTAGCCGCTGTTTTTGAGAAAGAGGCATGCCCGCCATACGCGGAGGAATGGCAATGAGCAAGGATCGGCCTAACTTCTTCATGCGGCACGCAACGGCGGAAGATATCATCAATCCCCAACTTGAACAAGTATGGATCCTCCCAAAAGAAATACTTGGCATCGGTTTTGAGCTTCTTCTTTTGTTGGTAAGTCATCTCCGCTGGTAGGACTCCGCTTGCCAAGTAGTTCGCCAGATCTGCGTACCAGGGCAGCTGCTGTGCGGGTCTTGTGCGCATCGGATGGGCCATGGTTTGCACCACATAAGCCTCTATCGTAGCAAATTCCTCTGGTTCTGTGCATGTGCGGGTCGCATGAGATTCTGTGCGGGGCGCATAGGCCTTGGTTGCCAGCTCCAGCGTATGTCCCAGAGTGTCATTGCCCATGTCCAGACCCGAGATGGGGCCCGTGCGGGTCGCATGAGATCCTGTGCAGGTCACACAGGATGCTAAAGCCAGGACGGACAGCAGGTTTTCGTCCGGAAATTCCTCATTGATAGGCAGATCAACACCCTTTTTTCCTGAAAAATGCAGCCTTGACAGATGGTCAGCCACCGAGTTCTCCGTGCCCTTCTTATCTCGAATTTCAAGGTCGAACTCTTGTAAGAGAAGTATCCAACGAATCAACCGCGACTTGGCATCTTTTTTGCTCAAAAGGTAGCGGATTGCCGCATGGTCGGTGTAGACGATGACCTTGGATCCCACCAAATAAGACCGAAACTTGTCAAGAGCAAACACAATAGCAAGAAACTCCTTCTCGGTTGTTGTGTAGTTGACTTGTGCGGGGTCAAGAACTTTGCTTGCATAGAAAATTGCCACCGGTTTCTTGTCTTTTCTTTGCCCCAAAACAGCCCCTACCGCATAATCGCTAGCATCGCACATGAGCTCAAAAGGTTGGGACCAATCGGGTGGTTGCAAGATTGGAGCGGTGACAAGAGCCTCCTTCAACATTTGGAATGATCGTGTGCACTCTTCGGTCAAGTGGAACTCATGGTCTTTGATCAAGAGGTTGGTGAGTGGCTTGGCAATTTTCGAGAAATCCTTGATGAAGCGGCGGTAGAAACCGGCATGCCCCAAGAAACTTCGCACATCTTTCACGCATGTAGGCAAGCCAAGCTTCTCAATCACCTCCACTTTGGCCTTGTCAACCTCAATTCCATTGGCGGTTATCACATGGCCAAGCACCACGCCCCGTTGCACCATAAAGTGACACTTCTCCCAATTCAACACCAAGTTGACTTCTTCACAACGCTTCAAAACTCGAGAAAGATTAGTTAGACAAGCATCAAAAGAGGTACCATAAACTGAAAAATCATCCATAAAAACCTCCATCTCTTTCTCAAGAAAATCGGAAAAAATTGCCATCATGGCTGTTTGAAAGGTTGCGGGGGCATTACACAAACCAAACGGCATCCTACGGTACGCGAACGTACCATAGGGACATGTAAATGTGGTCTTTTCTTGGTCGAGTGGGTGGATGGGTATTTGGAAAAAACCCGAAAAACCATCTAAGTAACAAAAGAAAGAGTGATTTGCAAGCCTCTCAAGTAGTTGGTCGACAAACGGCAATGGAAAATGGTCCTTGCGCGTGGCCGCATTAAGCTTGCGGTAGTCGATGCACATGCGCCAACCGGTTGCCACTCGAGTTTGGATCTCCTCTTCCTTGTCATTCTTCACTACGGTAGTCCCTCCCTTCTTCGGCACAACATGGACCGGGCTCACCCATTTGCTATCCGAAATCGGATAAATGATGCCCGCATCAAGCAACTTTATGATCTCCTTTTTCACCACTTCTTTCAAGTTGGGGTTGAGCCTTCGTTGCCCCTCAACGGTTGGTTTATGGTCATCTTCTAGAAGGATGCGGTGGGTGCATAGGGATGGGTTAATCCCTTTCAAGTCTCCAATTGAGTACCCAATGGCATTGCGGTGGGCCCTCAACTCAACCAACAACTTTTCAGTTTGTTCCGGCCCCAAATTGGCATTCACAATCACAGGACAAGTCTTAGCTGGGCCTAGAAATTCATACCTCAAGCTGTCAGGCAGCGGCTTGAGAACCACCGCTTGCTGGGCCGAATCGGCACTGTCTGGCTCTGTCTGGGGCCCTGTGCGACCCGCACAGGAATTGGTGCGACCCGCACAGGAGCCATTTGGGTCCATGTCTGGCTCTGTTTCGATCGTCAGGACCCCATGTACTGGTTCTGTGCGACCTGCATGGGTTTGGTGCGACCCGCACAGAAACTCCAGTTCATCATCCGAGTCCAAATTTCCATCCTCACTCGATTCCTCAACACCAATTGCTTCTTGATTTTCTGAGAGAAAGTGTTGGTAACACCTAAGAGCTTCCTCATACCATTCTCTCAACATCTCCTCAAT
Organism: Rhynchospora pubera; assembly: GCA_028095005.1. Classification (NCBI taxonomy): domain Eukaryota; kingdom Viridiplantae; phylum Streptophyta; class Magnoliopsida; order Poales; family Cyperaceae; genus Rhynchospora; species Rhynchospora pubera. Next base: position 356,136,390 of record CM051460.1, read on the forward strand.
TGGTATATCAACAATCTCTTCAATCATGCAACAAGAATCAAGTTGATTGGGGTACCTCATGGCTTTGTCAATGGCAAACTCAATTGTTTCTCCTCCAATTCTCAAAATCAACTTCCCATCTCGTGCATCCAATAATGCCCCGGCCGTCCTAAGGAAAGGTCGTCCCAAAATTATCGGCACTTCCTTGTCCTCCTCCATTTCCATCACAACAAAGTCACCCGGCACATAAAATTTCCCCACTTGCACCGGCACATCCTCAATCACACCAAGTGGCAAGCGGACCGATGCATCGGCAAGTTGCAATGTCATGCGGGTCGGTTTCAACTCACCAACTCCGATCTTCTCATACACGGTCCTAGGCATCAAACTCACACTAGCCCCCATGTCACATAGGGCCTTCTTGATGGTTGCCTTACCAATCGTGCATGGAATCGTGTACTTGCCGGGATCGTCCATCTTGGCCGGCATCTCACTTCTAAGCACCGCACTACATTGCTCGGTTAGCTTCACCGTTTTCAACTCTTCTAGCGACCTCTTGTTAGAGATGATATCCTTTAAGAACTTAGCATATGTTGGGATTTGGGTGACGACATCGGTGAAGGGAATGATGATGTGAAGTTGCTTCAACATGTGTAGAAAGCTTTTGAACCCCTCATCGGCCTTTGTCTTAGCAAGTCTCTGTGGGAATGGCACTGGTAGGATGTATCTTGGATCGGGCTCGACCAATTTCTGCTTTTCGGCTCTTTTCTGTCCCTGTGCGGGCCGCACAGGATCAACCTCCACGATTTCGGGCTGCAGGACATGGTCTGTGGCACTGTTATTGGGACCCTGGGGCTCTGTGCGGGCCGCACAGGATTCTGGTGCGGGTCGCACAGAATCTTGTCGCGTCGTTTCGACGGGCATCTTGGGCCCTTCATACACCGTTCCACTCCTGAGGCTTATGGCCTTCACTTCCCCCCTTGGGTTAGCCTCTGGTTGGCTAGGAAGTTGCCCCGGGCCCCGTTGACTTGGTCCCGCTTGTTGGGCAAAATGTGCCTCCATCATTTGTTCTAGCCTTGTGATAGACCTCAACCCATCATCAAACTTATCTAATTTTTCAGCCACCGATTGATTCCACTTGCCTTGTTCATGCATGAAGCTTTGGACATTGAGATAAGGCCTCCTTTGGTAAGGTTGGTTGCGGTTGTTCTCAAAGTTAGCATTGCGGAATGTGGTGGGGTTGTTGTTGGGTTGATTGGGAGGTGGAAGAGCGGGCTTCTTGGGGTAGAACGGTCATGCATAAGAGTGGTTTTGGATGTTGTCTTTGAAGTTTGGAAAGTTCATGAGTTGCCAATCTTGCCGCTCCCTCGCATCATTTGAGTATGATGTGGTGAAAGGTGGGTTAGGGAAGTAGGAGGGCTCATTATTGATGGAGCTCACTTGTGCCATTTCCTCATCGGATTGTGCAAGAGGGCATTGGAGAGAAGTGTGCCCTTCTTCACCACAAGCACCGCATGGGTTGAATGGTTGGCTAATGGATTGGTCGGTGTTCTTCTTGGCAATGTCGGCCTCAAGTTGTGCAATTTTGGCATGCAATGCGGTGATCTCGCTCACTTCATAGCGATCCCCGCTTCTTGCATTGTCCCGGCCCGACCATTGTTGGTTCCTTGCCACATTATCAATCAAATCCATCGCCTCTTGAGCTTCTCTATCCATGAGACTTCCACCCGCTACCGCATCAACATTTATGCGAGTGCCATCGGTCAAACCATCATAGAAAGCTTGGATAACAACATCAATTGGTAGACCATGATGTGGACATGAAAACTCTAGGTCTCTAAACCTTTCCCAAGCCTCACTAAGGGTCTCATCGGCTCTTTGTTTGAAACTTGTCATTTGGCTCCTTATCCTAGCCGTTTTCTTGTGGGGGAAATACTTAACCAAGAAGGTTTGGGCCATCTCATCCCATGTGGTAATTGACCCCCTTTTTAGGCCACCAAACCACTTTTTAGCCTTGTCCCTAAGTGTGAAAGGGAAGAGTAAGAGCCTAATCGCGGATGGTGTGACCCCATTCATTTTGATTGTACTACACACATCCTCAAAAGTTTGCAAGTGTGCATGCGGGTCTTCATTTTCAAGCCCGGTGAAAGAGTTTTGTTGCACAAGGTTGATGTGGGCGGGTGTAATGTTGAGGTTGTTCGCTGCGATTCCGGGCAGCACAATTGCCCCTCCAATGTTGCTTGACTTTGGCGTAGCGAAATGCCTCAAGGTTCTTGGGTTCGGTTGTGGCCCGGTATCTTCGAAGCCGCCGTGGCTTCCATCATCATCACCTCCATGGACCCCATTTTCAAGCCTTTGCCTCTCCTGGTCTAGGCGGATACGTTCTTGCTCAAGTGCCAAGCGCTGTGCCTCGAGTTCGCGTCGTAACGCCTCCAATTCGGCCATTTTCTCGCTGTCAGAGGGCCTGTGCGGACCGCACGGGATTTCTGTGCGGGTCGCACCAGATTCTGACGGTGCGTGCGGCACTGGGTTGTCGCTCAGATCGTGCGCTGATTGAACCCTACGTGGTTGGGCCTGTGTTGGCTGATCAGTGGCTATCGGATCGAGTGTGCTCAAGCCTTCGGTGGACTTGCTCCTCAAGAGGTAGCGGTGCTCCTTGTTCGGTTGAGCCTTTTGCTTCGAACTAGCCACCGTTTATCCCTACAAGACACAGAAACAAAGCAAACAAAGAAATGTGAAAAACAAAAGAAATGACCTAGGCTCTTGATACTTAAGTAAGGTCCTAATATCAAACACCGTCCCCGGCAACGGCGCCAAAAAGCTTGATGGGTGCAAACTAATACCCTAAATTGTCCTAAAATATACCGCAAGCGTACGGCCTATCGTTGGATATGGTTTAGGGGTCGAACCACAAGGACGGATTAGTTGAGTATTAGGTTTACCGTTTCACAAAATCTAGGTCGGTCAAATGAGTTGGTTTTGGTCTTTAACAATGACAAAATGAGATAAACAAACAATTAAACTAGAAACAAAATTTAAGCAAGTAACAAATTGATTGTTTTCTGGTGATTTCTAATAATAAAGTGTCCTAGGGTTTCTGTTTTTACCGTGGTTAGGCTTCGGGCTGTCAACGCTTGTGCTGTCGCACGTAACGTTGACTCGTGCAGCGCCAGACTAGCCCTGTGCGACCCGCATGGGATTCCATGCGACCCGCACAGGTAGTACTTGGTGCGGCACGACCCTTAGTTGATGGTGCAATGCATGACAATTAAGTTTCTAACCGGTTTGGGACAGATCTAGCCGGACTTGGACTCCCTAGACCTCAGCCGTCGCATGTTGGTCATGGTATCGTGACACGGAACCTAGTCTAAAGCCCCCATTAGTCTAGTTAACCCTCACTTTCGCTTGTTGGACTAACTATCCTAAGTTCACAAGTTGGTTTACAAAGGTATCTAACCGACTTTCGCCTAATTAGAAATCTTCTCCTTTTGGGATACCAATTGGTCACCTTTCGGCTCCTAACCTACCTTAAGTTGCCTACTCAATTCGATCAATTAGTCTACACCTTTAGCCAAGACTAGGTGTGGCCATTCACCTAGTAGGAGGTTCAACACAATTCATCAAACACAAAGCAAGCATGAACAATAAACAACCAACAAGTGATAAACCATAGAAACTTAGTCATTCATCCATTACATCAATCCTAACCTTGGTTCAAACATGACCCTAGAACAAACTAATCTAGCCTACCATAATAAAAACACAATCAAAAAGCAAGAAAGGGAAAGATACAATCTCCATAACCAAAGAGAAGAAAGGAGGAAGGCAAACGCCTCTAATCAAGCCTCTTCCTCGCCTCTAGACTGGAGATATGGCTGCTTGGGTCGAGAGATGGTCGAAACGTTGTCGGAACGTGGCTCACAAGGCGGCCGGAGGTTCTGTGCGGGTCGCACAGGGTGGCTGTGCGGACCGCACGGGAGAAGTGGAGTGGTGGATTGGATAGGTCTCGGTGCGGCGCCGCCTTGGATGGGAGAGAGAAAAGGATGCCCTAATTTCGGGGTTTCGGGGGCTTTATATAGCTGCGAAACTAGGGTTCGAAGTCACGTGCGGGGCGCATGGGAGTTTGGTGCGGGTCACATGGGCCAGGAATGAGTCGTCCGGCCCATGTCGCTTGTCTGGCATGCGGGCTGGGTGCTGTGCGGGCCGCACAGGATTCTGTCCAGGCCGCACAGGATCAAAATCTTCATGTTTTGTGTGCCAAACTTCACCAAAATTCCTCCAAGTTCCTACAAAATGAATATAGACCCAAGAAGAACCAAAATCCTACAGAAATAAACTAAAACACGCATAAAACATAGGTATTGAGTTGTGATTTAGGTTAAAGTCCGGTCAAAACATGTATATAAATGTGTGATATCACGAGTTAAGAACTGAGGTGGCTCGATTTGACTTGATTTGGTCTGTTATGAATCATGCAAGGATTGGTTGGCTAAACCTAGACTTACTAACCCTCAACGTTCGCTTTTTGGGCCAGGGAATGGTTTAATAACAACCGCTTCTAATCAAACTAATTAACCCACAACTTTTGGTATAGGAAAGACAATTAGCTTGAACTTGTTTAATGGTTTTCGTAAGGATATTTAGAAGTCTTTTGCACTGTCTAAAAATAACACTTTTGGTGTTAATTAATCTTCCCTTTCGGATCTACGATTTATCCCATGTACTTGACTTAAACTAATCTTGTTTATCCTAACTTAGGCTTAACTAAACGTGACCATTTATTTAGAAGTTAATTAAGAAATCACAAGCAGTTCAAACAAGCAATTATAGACTACTCATTAAACAAATCACAAGTCATAACAAAACATCACAAGTCAAATATCGCCATCCAAACTTCAACTACTCCCTTACTCCTAAGACTACTCAAACTTAGCCTAACATAGTGCTAGAACAAACAACAACAAGAGTATAAATAACAAGATACAAGCCCATCAAAAATAGAGAAGAAAACATAAGAGGAATAAACTGAATACTCCTTCTAAGCTTCAACACCGTCTTCTAGGACAGTGGGGTGATGCAAGATGAATTATGAACCTTCTTCTCGCTGCCGTCGCTTAGAGATTAGGGTTCCTTAGGGTTTCTGTGGCTAACAAAGTTTGGAAAGGAGAAATTGCGATTGTGGAGGCTTAGATGGCTTCTCAGACAGAGGGAGAGCCTTTTATAATGGTTCCACGCACAAGGAAAGAGATCTAGGGCGCCAGGGCAAGAAAAACTACAAAAAAAATATCATTTCCATGCATGAAAATTTGCCATATGAGATAAGTCGGTGTTCAACTCGGACCGAGATGAGGTCAACTCGGACCGAGTTGAAAAGTTGTGAGTCAAGGCATGTGCAACTCGGTCCGAGTTGCCTCCATCTCGGTCCGAGTTGTAGTCTAAAAATCATCTTCTCATGCTAGGAATGAGTCGTCCAGCATTCGTCTTGTGCCGGAAACTATCTAGAGTTTGTAAATCCACCAAAAACCAAGTACAACCCTGAAAATAAGAAGAGAGACAACGACAAAGCCAATTCTTAGAAAAACATAGCATTTTATCAAATAATTTAATGGTTTGAATGTAATTTAGGTGCTAAGTATGGTCCGAATACCATCAAATAATAACGATATCACTACGCTCATAAAATAGTGTTGAAAATAAGGAAAATAATAAAAAATAATAGAAGGGACAATTGGCCTCAGGAAGATATCTCATCATTGGCCAATTTAGGAAGAAAAGCCTTCAACAAATCATTTAGATTAGGGCTGCTAATCTCCTTATAAATTACCATATAAAGCACCATCAGAATATTAGGAAAATCCAATATAGCCGTTAGAGCAATTGCCTATAAATAGGTTGTAAACCTCTTGTACAGATTAGAGAAATCAATAAAGAAATTATTTTCATCATTTATCTCAAAAACTTGATATGGTATCAGAGTCACTGATGCCTTAATTCTTTCCGCAAACCATACCAGTCCTCCAGTCATTATCATGGCGGCACCAACTAGTAACCCTCCACCGCCTAATCCCATCCCACAAACCACAGTTGTAACCAATCAAAAAACTAGACCAGATTTCAACTCCTCACAGAAGTTGACAAATGTCCCACACGATGGCCACAACTTCCTGGCATGGTCTAAAGCGGCCAAGGTGTCCCTCAAGGGCAAAGGCTTGATGGGTTTCATCAACGGCAACAGACCCAGACCCACTGCAGTAGGCGATGACCAAGACGAATGGGACACTTTGGATGGTCAAACTTTTACTCTTATTCTAAATTCTTTAAATTCAGAATTACTTGAAATTTTTGTTCATCATGAGACAGCCAAAGATTTGTGGGCTTGTTGAACAACACAGCCAAAAGTCCAATAACTCACGCATTGCAACAAGGACGGCCACCTTAGGGACGGTTGTTGGGAGCTCTACCCGCACCTCAAACCCAAACGGAGGGGTCAAGGAGGAGGCGGAACTCGACCACAGGGGGAGGCGCCGCCCAAACGAGCCTACCTTGCGGAAACTTTAGACTCGTTTGAGGGGGAGAATAAAGAGGAAATGACGAAGGGGTCGATTGGATCCAGCGGAGTCATCGATGGAGCGCACGAGAGGTTTAATTGACTCGAGTCGGAACTCAGTCGCCTAACTCAGCTATTGAGCCAGCAGAATTTTATGGGCCAAGCAGGCCCATCAGGTTTGAACAAATTTTGTTTATTTTCAGACCCGAATTCAAAGAGTAATAGTCTGGGCCCAAAACCAGAAACTGAATTAAACTGCTTGAAACAAAATGGCACATACAACTTTGAAAATAAATGTTTAGCTGTTGGGTACGCACCAAAAAATGCTCCAAATAAATGTACTAAATGGATTCTAGACTCGGGAGCAACTGATCACATGACTGGAAATCAAAACTTGTTAAAAAAATATTCAACCAACAAAAACTGACCAATTCTTTACTGTTGCAAATAACGAAAAAATTAAAATAAAAGGTTGGGGGATGATAAGCATTTTTCCAAAAGGTTTCTTACAAGATGTTTTTCTTGTTGAAAATTGTTCGGTCAACCTTCTTTCTATTAGCAAACTTTCAAAAGAATTAAATTGTGAAATTATTTTTAACAATAATACTGTGGTTTTTCAGGATTTAGTCACCAAGGAGAAGATTGCTGAAGGGTTCTTTGAAAATGGTCTTTATTTTTTGGAAAACAACAAGTTTGGTTTTAATATTTCAAAAGATGAAGATTTGAGCAAACTTTGGCATAGACGGGTTGGACATCTTTCTGATAAAATTTTTGAAAACTATGTTTAATTTTTCAAATTTGGATTGTAATAATTGTGAGGTGTGTAAGTTCGCTAAACACACCAAACTTCTTTTTTCTGATTCTAAAACTAAGAGTAGTGAACCTTTTGAACTCATTCATTCGGACGTTTGGGGGCCTGCCCCTGTAGATTCTTATGATAGTTTTAGATATTTTGTTATTTTTATCGACGATTTTTCTCGAGCAACTTGGCTTTATTTAATGAAAAATAAAAGTGAGGTTTTTTCTCACTTTCAAACGTTCTCAAATTTAATAGAAACGCAATATGATAAAAAGATTAAAATTCTTAGGACCGATAATGGAACAGAATTTATTAATCAAAATTTTTCAAACTTTTTAAAACAAAAAGGTATTTTATACCAAACCTCCTGTCTTTATACTCCTCAACAAAATGGTGTTTCTGAAAGAAAAAAATCGTCATTTTCTTGAAGTAACTAGAGCACTTTTGTTTCAAAACAACGTTCCAAAAATCTTTTGGTCAGAAGCTGTCCTAACCGCTACCTATTTAATAAATAGAATGCCAAGTGCCAAATTGAATTTTAAAAGTCCTTTGGAAATCCTTTACAACCGAAAAATTAGTTTGGATCATTTTAAAATTTTTGGGTGCACTAGTTTTGTACACAAAAATCGAGTTGACAAATTAGATTTCATTTCTATATAAACCAAGCTTTTAAAAAACGATTTTTTCGGTATGACGGTCCGGAATTGATTTGACGGTGCGGCGTTTTTTCGGTAAAAAACGGTGAACTATACAATCCTGGAGTACGGAGTAATATACCAATCAACCATATAAAAAAACTGCTTTTTTTTTAAGAAACATTTGCATAGCAGTAAGACTAATATGTCTTATTAAACCAATATGTCTTATACTCTTATTATTTATTAAATATTTGCATAACAGTAAAGAACTAAAAACTAATATGCTTCTCATATTAAGTAAATAACAGTAAAGATCAACTAAAGACTAAGAAAAATAACGAATAAATGATTTTCATCACAAAGAATCATAGTAAAATAATAAGTAAATAACTAATTTTCATAACAAACAGGCGAAGAACTTTCGCATCTATCCTCAGTGCTCAAAGACTCACAGAGTCATAGTAAAGAGAAATTAATAAATAACTGATTTTAATCACAAATTCACAAAGGAATGAATGATTGAATTAAGAACAAAAACAAACAAAGTCATCTACAGAACCAATTTTACCAAATTCAAATTGATACAATATAAGAGGAATATCACCACTAGAGAGGAACAGAGTGGAGAAGGATTGTTCTTGCGCTGCCAGTAGAGGAGATCAGAGTGGCGGAGGAGGAGAGCAGCAATGTGCGCAAGCATTGCCAGTAAAGGAGATCGAAGGAGGAGGAGAGTAGCGTTGTTCTCGCGCTGCCATTAGAGGAGATCGGAGCTTCTGGCGGAGGGGATTAGAGTGACGAAGCTGTTGGCGGAGGGGATCGGAGTGACGGAGCTGATGGCGGAGGGGCGGAGCTGCTCGCGGACAGGGTTTTTGGTCGAGAGAAAGAGGAGAAGGGGGAGAGAGTGATTTGGGGAGGGGGCGGTAGGGTTTTTGGTCGAGAGAGAGAAAGAGGAGAGGGTCTGTATCGCTGATTATTCCGTCAAAAATCCGCTAAAACGCAAATTATTTCACGCTTTTTCGCCGAAAAAACGCAAATGTCGCGTTACGACATTTTCCGTTAAAAATCTGTAACGCTCATGCGTTTTGATATAGAATACCGAAATTTCCGAAAAAACGCAGAAAAAACGCCGTTTTTTAGAAGCTTGATATAAACTATTTTTTTTAGGGTATGCTATTCAAAAGAAAGGATATAAATGCTATGACCCCATGGAAAAAAAAATTATATCACGAGACATGTAACCTTTTTTGAAACCGAACCTTTCTTTACAACCCGAGAAGAAAACTCACATGAGCAAGTAAACTCGAGTGATTTTGTTCTTCCTTGCATCACTAACGATAACAATAGAGAAATTGTTGTAGAAAGATTTGTCAATGAGACAGGTAACGAAAGTCAAGAAGGAAGAAATGTAGATGATGAACCAGAAACTCAACCACAAGAAACTGAGCTCAACTTGAGAAGGTCAACTCGTCAAACACAAACATCAACAAGGCTAAAGGACTTTGTGACTTATACAGTACAATATCCTATCCAAAATTCTATTTCATACGATAATATTTCAAATGAGCATTTTGCCTTTATAAATGTTATTTCAAACATGAAAGAACCAACAACTTATGAAGAGGCCAAGCAGGAACCAAAATGGTGTAAGGCAATAGAGGAAGAGCTTCAGGCTTTAGAAAAAAATCAAACTTGGACTGTGTGCCCTCTACCAAGGAATAAAAGACCAGTAGGATGTAAATGGGTATACAAAATTAAATACAATAGTGATGGGACCGTAGAAAGGTATAAGGCTAGGTCAGTGGCCAAAGGTTATACCCAAACCTATGGAATTGACTATCATGAGACCTTTGCTCCTGTAGCGAAAATAAAAATTGTTCGGATTCTCTTGTCTATTGCTGTTAACAATGGTTGGGGTCTTCATCAAATGGATGTTAAAAATGTCTTTCTTCAAGGAACACTTGAGGAAGTGGTTTATATGACCTTACCCCAAGGTCATAAGGAAGAACATGTGCCTAACTGTGTTTGCAGGTTAAATAAGTCTATTTACGGGTTGAAGCAATCTCGAAGAGCCTAGTATGGAAAACTACGTTATTTTTTAATTTCTCATAATTTCAAGGTAAGTGAAGCCGATACATCTTTATTCACAAAAATTAATGGACATGATATTACAATAGTGTTAGTTTATGTTGATGACATCATTATAACTGGAGGTAACCAACAAGAAATTGAGTCTATCAAACGAGATCTCAAAGAAAAATTTGAAATTAAAGATTTAGGAAAATTGAAGTACTTTTTGGGAATTGAAATTGCTCACTCCTCAAAAGGACTGTTCATTTCCCAAAGAAAGTATGCTCTTGACCTACTCAAAGAAACAGGTAAACTAGGATGTAAGCCTGCATCAACTCCCATTGACATAAATGTAAAACTTAATCCCGAGGATGGTGAACCATTAAAAAACATAAACCAATACCAAAAATTGGTTGGGAAATTAATTTACTTGATTGTAACTAGACCAGATCTTTCATTTGCTATAAGCCAAGTAAGTAAGTTTATGCATGCACCAAGAACCGCTCATCTAGATGCTGTTAACAAAATCTTAAGATGCTTAAAAGGAAGCCCTCGAAAAGGAATCTTGATGAAAAAAAATGGAACTAATGTTGTGTGTGGCTATTCCGATGCAGATTGGGCTGGGAGTTTTGATCGAAAATCAACTACTAGCTTTTGCATATTTGTAGGCGAAAATCTAGTCACATGGAAAAGCAAGAAGCAAAACGTCGTGGCAAGGTCGAGTGCAGAAGCAGAATATCGAGCTATGGCGTCTACTGCAAGTGAATTGACATGGATCAAGCAAGTGCTATTAGACTTGAATATTAAAACCGAAGAACCTATGAAAATATTTTGTGATAATCAAGCAGCAAGGCACATTGCAGAATATTTTGTGTATTTCACGAGCGGACTAAGCATATTGAAGTCGATTGCCACTTTATAAGAGACATAGTCCAAGCTAAGGAGATTGAGACACCTTATGTGAGGAGTCAAGATCAACTAGCTGATATTTTCACAAATGGTCTAAGTATTAAGGGCTTCAGTTATATCACAGACAAGCTAGGATTATTTGATATCTACAATCCTAGCTTGAGGGGGAGTGTTGAAAATAAGGAAAATAATAAAAAATAATAGAAGGGACAATTGGCCTCAGAAAGATATCTCATCACTGGCCAATTTAGGAAGAAAAGCCTCCAACAAATCATTTAGATTAGGGCTGCTAATCTCCTTGTAAATTATCATATAAAGCACCATCAGAATATTAGAAAAATCCAATATATCCGTTAGAGCAATTGCCTATAAATATGCTGTAAACCTTTTGTACAGATTAGAGAAATCAATAAAGAAATTATTTTCATCATTTATCTCAAAAACGTGATAAATAGCTGTCTCCTTTGTAAATTATCATCAGAAAATAGAAACACAAAAAACATTTTTCTTACAAAACTTATCAATCATGATATCATGCACTTAATTAACGATCACTGTTCATAATTTTGATGAGCAAGATGTGCTGTACTTTACATATGTACATGTTAAATTAAGAGAAGTCGTTATTACCTAGTCTTCCCTTAAGTATTTGACAATATCAAAGTAAACGATTGATGGAACATGGACCTATATATATAAATAAAAGGAGATAACATACTACGTACGTAGGAACATGCAGTGTTGCGTTTCCTTTTCAAGTTCAACACTTAAAAATATTGGCTGGTAATCATTGTTGAAGGTATCCTATGCAGAGTTCGTCATTCTGAAAATTTTATCACGACTGTCCGATCTAATTTCGTCAGTTAAAATTTATGGGCCATACAAATTCGGTATTAATCACAAAACAATATTCATTATTGATTGATGAACGGTTGTGACACTGCTCTGGACTCTGCAAATGCCGCAGAGGATATCATTTCACAGACTATCAGTTTATCAGCATCAATATTAAGCCAGCTCATTAGAAATATTTCGGAAAAGAATTAGGAAATTAGCAATCTTATTTCCATATTTGAAAGATTATACTATCTCTATCAAATAGGAAACTCAAACGGCTAGGGTTGTCAATGGATATATACGGTAGAGCATACGGTAGAGATATTTTCATTATCCGTATTCGTTAAAAAACTTTTTACTCATACCCTATCCTACCCGATAAAAATTGAATTATTCGTACCTAATGTTAGCCGTTAAAAATTAACAATAAGAGTAGGATAACTTTACAAAATGGATAATAATTCATGCTGATGATTGAATGAGAAAAAAAAAATGTACAATATACAAACAATGATGGAGAAAAAGCGATCTTCCAAAATTTTTCTTTATAATGTAGCGTGTGAAGGAAATTAAAAATAAATAACTAATTTTTCAATGTAATATTATCTCAGTCAAATCTAACAATTTAATTGTCTAATTAGTTATTGACTTAATCAATTGAATGTTACAATCATATCTTTATTATTTAATTAGCTATTAATTAACGTATCGATTGAATGTTACAATCATATTTCTTCGATGATGACAAAGATTCTAAACAATATATATATATGTATGTATGTATGTATGTATGTAACTGTACGGGTAAATCATGAATACAAACTAGCCTTACTCGTGTCCTTAACCAATAAATTAACCAAAATTTTATTTAATCCATACTCATACCCGATAACTTAAAAATTAGAGTACCATTTACAGCCCTACTTTGAAGCCACGCTTATAAAATAGCTTTGTATCCTTTGTAAATTATTATCAAAAAATAGAAAAAAAAAACATTTTCTTACAAAACATATCAATCCTGATAAATACTCTCAACGGATCATTTAATCGCTTAAAAATTAGAAGACAATACTTAACAATCACTGTTCATAATTTAATTTGATGAGCAAGTGTGTTGTGATTTACATTCATATATGTTAAATTAAGAGAACACGGTATGACCTAGTCTTCCCTTAATCATTTGACTTTATCAAAGTAAACGATTGAGGGAACATAGTTTAAATATAAAACGAGAACATATACTACGTAGGAACATGCAGTGCTGCGTTTCCTTCTGCTAAAAATGTTGAGATTACGTACTATTGTAGCTGCTTTCCTCTTTGTAATGTCATTTTGGGTTTTTGGAGCTCAAGATCCAAACAAAAATGGACCAGCTCAATTCGATGTCGGTGTTATACTCGACCTTAATACCTTGGTCGGGAAAATGGCTCAAACCAGCATTGCAATGGCTATAGAAGATTTTTACAAAATACATTCGAATTGTACTACCCGCCTTGTGCTTCACACCAGAGATGGCAGCCAAGACGATGGCCAAGCTACTCGTGAAGGTGATTGATTACTCGTTTATAGACAACTAATTAATATGCATTTTCATATATATGTTCAAATTAATATCTTGGTTTTGGATCACAAAAATTCGCATAGCCAAAATTTTCTTGCTGGATTTCACCAGACGAGAAATCGTGTGCTTTACTTGTCAGTTTCAATTAGGGATGTATTCGAATCGGGTTTGAGTTGGAATAACTCAAACTCAATTTAGATGTCATTCGAGTTAATTCGAGTCAAGTTAGAAAATAAATTAGTGTTATTTAAGCTAGTTTAAACTCGACTCATTTCAACTTGAGTTGGTTCACAAGTCACAAACCATCATAAAATAAGCATGTGGACTTCAAATTTTACTTTATTTAATTGATATATTAATTAAATATTAATGCAAAGTTTCAAATTATTATACACCATTTTATTTAAAATATTTTTATTTTTTATTCTTTCTACTGATTGAAACAAGATATATATGTCTTGAAAACTCAATCTGTGATATGTTACAATTATCTAAAATAAAAATATAAGAATATTTTTTAATTATTGTATGAGCTTTTAGTATTTATAAATCTTGATTATAATATTTTTTAAATATTATTTTATTATGTTACGAGTCGGAGTACGAGTTGCCGAGCCGAGTTGAGTTTAATTCAATCTCGAGTGATCAGCCAATCGAATTGGTGCAACAACTACGAGTTATGTTGATCGAGATATAATTGAATTTTATCTAAGTTCAAGTAATTAAATTCACGAGTTATGAATTTTTTCCTCAATTTTGATCAGAATATTTGGTAAAAGATGTTTTTTTTATATTCATTTCTCCTGTTAATTAATTTCCAGTTTCGACCAGCGGTTGAGTGATGGATTTCAATCCAGTCTTTTGAACACGAAGAACTATCTTAAGATTCAAATAACAATATTGCATAGAAAATAGTAACATTATATTATACTACAACGATGCAATTATTATCTATAAATATTATGCTTTGCATTTTTATTTGTTATACAAACTTTGTCATTTAAGAATTCTAACGTCGACGAAGCGAAAGTTGATTTTTAGTTTCGAGGAGTTACAATTCAAATGCAACTGCACAAGAACCGTGACTTTTAGAATTAGTCACCACGAGAATCTCAGAATAGTAATCACTCAATTAGATACAAGAGATGAGATTTAACGAGGTTCAGCACCAACTTCGTGTCTACGTCCTCCAACCACACGTACACTTTATTTATTTATTTTTCTATAAATTTTTCAGAGATACATTGTTTGAGGGAGGAAGAGAAAATAAATAGACATACACTACAAAAAAAAAGATGGTCTTTACATAGATATTTTTATAGATAGACTTTTTTATTTTTGTTGGACCTTGTTCTACTGCTAGATTTACCTGATGCACTAAATCTAACAATTTTTTAACAAGACTTAATTTTCTATTAGTAGGTCCTTAAAAATTTAGTAATTTATTTGTGATAGATTTTTTTTAATCTTGTAATGTTTAATGTAGTAATTTTTGCTACATAGATTGTTACATTAACATTGCAAGATTCAAAAAAAGTCTATCAAAAATAAATTATTAGATTTTTAAGCACCTATTAATAGAAAATTGAGTCCTGCTAAAAAATTGCTAGATTTAGTGCATCAAGTAAATCTAGTAATAGAGCAAGATCCAACATAAATAAAAAAGTCTATCTATAAAAATCTATGTAAAGACCATCTTTCTTATTGTGATAAAATTACATAAGACAACTAGTCTTTTTTGGTAATTCATTAAAACACAAAATCTTGTCTTTATTCTTCAAATTTCTTTCTCTTCTGGCATACATCAGATCTTCTTCATGATGAAAAGTCATCAATTCCATAAGAAAACTTTGTACTTGAAAAATTTTGAAATATTCCTATTTTCAACTTTCCAATTATGCAAATTTGGTCTACAATTTGGTCCGGATTCCAATTCGATCTGAATTCCACACAATTCGGTACGAATTGTACCATAAAATCATTAGTCTGAATCCATCCATGTTTGATCTGAACAGTGCTTTTGTTGATCCAAATTATTCGTATGTACCTCACGGTACATCATTTTGACTGCAAAATTGCAAACACATGTAGACGGTAGCCCTCATATATTTCATCTCTCCCTTTCAAGTTGGCATGTACACAGTTGGAAATGTCTAAATTGCAAAATTACTCAATGGACTTGGTATCCATGATTGGTTCTTCTTCTTAGTTTCCGACTTTTATTAACTTTTCTCTCAATTATTTAGTGTCATGCATTCGATACAGAGAACGATCTCATTCGCAATTCAGTATTTGGACCATACTCTAATTATGCACCCTTTTAGATGTGATCTCAGCCCTTAAATTAGCATCTATCAAGTGATTGGGGTTCCTTTATATACTCAATAATTCTGATGGATAATTATTGGAGTATCATTTCTCTCTGCCTCAAACTAAAGGCACCATTTGAGAGGAACAGAGAGAGGAGAAGGGAGACGAGGTCAGGACCGATATCCCTGAGTTCACCATCAAGGCAAGAGAAGTAGTTTCGGTTATGTAGTGCACTTCTCGGTGTTGTTCTCTGCAGGAATTCTATTCCACCATTCACAAGTGCAAGCATGGCTGGAGGTAACAATTGATCTTGGTTTATTCCGCATTCAAGGTCGTTAAATTGCTAACAGTTGGTATCAGAGCGGTTTAGCCTCTGTCTGCTTGTTTTAGACTGAATTTCATAAAAGTTTTCGAAATTCAAGTCTTGTGCATGTTTGTAGATTAGTTCTGGTTGTTTATTTGTGATAGTTTAGTCTTAATTTCGTGATTAAGGAGGAGAACAAGGGGAAATCCTAAATTCTGTTCAGAAACAGTTACTATTCTGATTGACTGATTTCGTTGAGACATATCTCATGATTCGCTTACTTGTTTTGAGCTAGGTTTTCGGCATTGGAAAGATCTTGGAGTCTACTTTCCATAGTGACCAATATATCGGTAATCAAATAAAAATACAGTGAGAATTGGAAGTCGAAATCAAAGGTTGTCAGTCAGTCTGTTTTTTGAAAATTCTGACCCTTCTAGAATGCGGGACGATTTTCTCTTACTCTGTAATTTGGATTGACATGAAAATTTTCTGGGTTATATTTCTTTCATAGATCTTTCCAGAAAGTATTCATTTGTTTTAATCCAATAAAGGATGAGTGAGATATGATGTTCGCAAGATGGGTTAGTCTGACAGTTTGTCAGAATCTGCCATGAAACATCTGAATTTCGAGGGCTGTATATTTCGATCTATGAACTTGTTTTAGATGAAATCTAATTTTCTGAAAAGATCTTTAAGTCTAGTTTTCAGAATGTCCAAGAATTCGCAAAACGTATCAGTATAGAGAAAGTTTTGGCCATTTTACCAGAGGATGTTCAGACTATCATGAATTCTGGAAATTGACATTTTATGTTGTTATGATCCAGAACATGTTGGCTGTGATCATGTTATGATCCATAATGTGTTGGGTGTTATCCAGAAATAAAGTTTACACGAAATTTAAGACATGACTAGTCTAATGATGATACTCCATATAGCCAACTAATGGTAATGATTATCTAACGATAGTCTTACAGATACAATCAGAAATTGTTATGGAATTGTAAGGTATATTTCCATATTAACAAGTAAGGTATTCTGAATTGTAATAAAGTTTTTGGATCACTCTAGGGATTGTGGAATAGTTAGCAATTTGTCAAAATATGAAATTTGTATAGAAAAATGGTTGGCATTTTTCGTTGAAAATGACTAGTCAATACATAAAGGATAAATGCTATGTTTGTATAATACTATAGTAGTAAGTATTGATGTAGCCCACAGGTCATCATACTGCAAAGATACTCTATAAGTATTAGTACGTTTTTACAAGCATTGTATTGATTAGATGGACAAATTGGTTTTACTATACATATGGTATAGTAATATATATTACACAAATTATATTTATAAAGGATGTGGCGGAAATTGTGTGTATGATTACTATTCTATATATTATAATGACTAGATGATCTATGATCATGGTGAAGTTTGGCTTTAATATTGTTTGGACCCGTAACAGATTGTTAATGGACCGATGCAGGTTATAACGGACCATTATACAAGGATACAATATGTGTTGAGGTTTGTAATATGTTCTTAACGGACAGTAAAGTTTACAATAGACCGTTTCATCTAGATTAAGATGATATTAAGTTATGTCTAGTGATTGATATATATTAAGTAAAAATTGAAGAGTAGCCACAGGATCTTCAATTGTATTAAGTATATATATTATATAGTGTATCTATAAATCACATTAGGAGTAAAGGACATAAATTGTGATAAAGCATATTAATGAAGTTAATATCGTCCCAAAGGACTATTGACTTAAATTAGTATAATTTATTAGGATATAATAATTAATTATAAATCTTAATCTACCCACAGGAATTAAGATTAGGCATATAGTTAACTAGTTATATCATAAAGGAATAAAGAATCAAAACATGGTATTTAGCCCACAAACAATGCTATGTAGGAACTTGATTCATGAAGTGATAATGTTTTGTTACATTTAGAATCAAAGTACGATATTTAGTCCATAGGTAATATTGTGCAGGAAATTGATTCATAAGGTTATGCACTTAGTTTACATCTAGTAAATTGAGTATAAAGGCTAAGTCTCAATATAAAATATAAGCATGTATCGGTTTTACTTTCATAAGGAATAGCAGATTTCCATTTAGAATTGTTATATTCTAATGTTCCTAAGTTGAGGATAATATGTACAAGATCTAGGAGGATGTTCGTTTCCTTCATTTTAAAGACATTGATCTTGCTATCTGGAAAGATCAACCAAGAAAATCAACTTTGAGGATGAGCTTTTGAACATGGATTATTGTGCACAGTGGGAGCGGTTTAACCGCTTATAAGTAATGTTCATAAAGGTTAAGCTTTCTCTATTAATTTGTGGCTTGGTTGAGAAACATAACAGTGTGCAGATCTTAGTTATGACATTAGATGAGTAGTTTGTCTATTTTGATTAGGCAATTGCAATGACACTCATCATAAAGTGAAAGTTCTTAGTCTTATTACCGTTACGGTTGTGCGAAAGCACGTGATAAATGTAAAATGTAGTTGCTCAACTAAAGAGTCTAGAAGTTAAAATTTAATTTCATCTCTTTGTCGGTATTTACTCACAATATATGTATCTCTACATGCTATAAAGGTCTTAAGGTTGAAGTAGAGAGACAATGCTGTAAGCAAATAAAGATTGTGAGGTTAGATAAAGATGAAGAATTTAGATATATGACTAGAATTGTGGAGTCTAGTAATGTTACATTTCTAGAAGAATTATCAGATTAATGGGAGTGATCAATTTAATGATCATATAGGTATTCCCTCTAATATATAATTGGATTATATTCTTTCAGGTTTTATGAAAATTGACAATCCAATTAGTGATAATTTCACAGTTGGTCAATGATACAATAATAGATCAAGTTGAATATTTATATTCAATGTTAAGATGATCTAATCGTGTGATAAGGCCAGATATTTCTAGTAATTATGTAGTTTATCTACATGACTCTTATTAAGATATAAGTGTTGAGCCTGGTCAAGTTACATTTTACAAGTTATTAATTGCAGCAAGTCTACATTTTTGTATAATGCCAAAAGAATTGACTTAGATAAGAGGAATCAACTTCATTGAGATATAATCTCTTGTATCAAGGAAAGATCCATTTCATGTGATTTTTGCATTGATAACTCATTTTGGTTGTGAGTTCAATTGAGTGGATAAAATGACTGCATTAGTAACGATATTCTAGAGGAGATGGTTGTATGGAATAACCATAAGGTTTCTTCTCTAATGGTAGTGAGAATTTAGCGTACAAGCTAAAGAAATCCATACAATGATTAAAACAAGTATCCTACACGTAGTATTTTGAGTTCTATGAGGTCATTTCTTCATTAGGTTTTGAAGAAAAATATCATGAACTGTTTTAAATACTAGAAGGTCAGTGGGAGTCAAATTATTTCTTGTTTTAGATATTGATGATATTCTGGTTGTGACTAAAGGCATAAGATGGTTCTGTGAGGTAAAATAATTTCTTTCTAAAATATTGATATCAAAGATATGGGTGAAGTCTTGTTTGTTGTAGGCATACAAGATCCATCGAGATAGAAATCAAGGTTCTTGATTTATCTCAACAAGCATATATCAATAAGGAATTAGAAAGATTTCAGTGGAAAATTATATTTATCGATTTAAGTGTCTATTTAAAAGACAATTAATTCAGTTTGAATCCATCCTCAAATTAACTTAGGAAATGGATAAATGGTTTAAATTTCATGGGCTTTGGTAATTGAAGCATAAAGTTTGTTAAGGTTTATATAGACCTGAGGACATAG
Organism: Rhynchospora pubera; assembly: GCA_028095005.1. NCBI lineage: Eukaryota > Viridiplantae > Streptophyta > Magnoliopsida > Poales > Cyperaceae > Rhynchospora > Rhynchospora pubera. The sequence continues at coordinate 356,156,133 of CM051460.1, forward strand.
TTCGTGTCAATGGAATGCTAAACCATAAATAAAGTAATCCAGGAAATAGACCACTGGCAAAGTGCTAAGAAAGTAATGAAATATCTTTAAGGTACTAAAAATAATTTGCTTATGTATCAATGAACTGACTAGTTTGAGATATTTAGGTATGAAGACCGGCTTACTCGATTCTAGTAAATCGAATTATGGATATATCTTAGCCAGTAGGTCTATGCATGAAGTGTCAAATAGACACTTATTGCTATCTCAACTATAAAGTGGTGTTCATTGTTTGTTCTTGAGATACTTCCCATGGTGGTTGAAGAGTTTTATTTCAGGACTTAGAATTATGGATTCTAAATCTAAGTCATTAAGGATTTTGTGTTAATAATTCTACTGCAGACTTTCTAGCCATGAGTAGTAATGTAAAAGTCGAGTTAAGTGTTTCGACATTAAGTGTGTGGCTTTGAAAGAATGCATCAAGGAGAATTTAGTGGTCATTACGGTATATTCACACAAAATCAATGCTGGTTGATCCTTTGAAGAAATGCATGCAATTAAGGAAATTCAAGGATCGTGTAGCGGATATAGGAGTTGGTCCTATTGTGAAATAAATCAATCGTATGATTGTGTGTATAAAATCTTCATATAAAGTTAATGTCATTCTTGTTGATTGTGCACAACTCATATTTGATTAATCATTAAGGTTGAGAATGACATTGTTAAGTTGACCTGGAATAAACGTCGGGTTTATTCATTAAGGATATTTTATCAATCACATAAAGAGTTAAATTAAAGTTGCACAGATGCATTGAAATGCATGGAAAGTAATATTCGCACAAAGATGACTTACTGCCATGATTAGTGTATCTTTGTATATTTTATTTTGACATAAAGATTGTAGATGTATTAAGGTTATTTAAGGTGCTGAGATCAAGTGGGAGAATGTACACTATAAGAAAAATGGTTTTTACATAGATTTTTATTGCTAGACTTTTTTATTTATGTTGGACATTGATCTATTGCTATATTTATTTTTTTATTGCTAGATTTAATTGATGTACTAAATCTAGAATTTTTTTAGCAAGACACAATTGTCTATTAATATCTCTTTAAAAATGTAGCAATTTATTTTTGCTAGACTTTTCTAATCTTGTAATATCTAGTGTAGCAATTTAAAAAAGTCTAGCAATTTATTGTTGCTACATTAGATATTACAAGATTCGAAAAGTCTATCAAAAATAACTTGCTAGATTTTTAAGGAGCTATTGATAGAAAATTGAGTCTTGCTAAAAAAATTGCTAGATTTAATGCATCAAATAAATCTAGCAATAGAACAATAATCAACATAAATAAAAAAAAGTCTAGCTATGAAGTCTATGTAAAGACCATCTTTTTTGTAGTGGTAATATAAATTGTATAAATTAGATTATTTTCCAATGAAGTGTTTAATTGGAAAAGAAATGGTTGACTTTCATTTAAATAAACAACCAATTGATGATTGGTATACGATTTTTGTTTTGGTGAAAGTATCATGGAAAGAATGTGTCGCATACAGCCAAACATTGGGTATACTGTTTGGATGGATCGGACAAATGAATTAAGTTGCGAGCCAATCGTTTATAGACGATTGGATATCGGCTTTAAATGATTTGTTCGGAAATTAAATCTGCGCAATTCAGTATTTGGACCATAATCTAATTATGCACCCTTTTAGATGTGATCACAGTCCTTGGATTAGCATCTATCAAGTGATTGGGGTTCCTTTATATACTCAATAATTTTGATGGATAATTATTGGAGTGTCATTTTTCTCTGTCTCAAGCTAAAGGCACCATTTAAGAGGAACAGAGAGAGGAGAAGGGAGACGAGGTCAAGATCGATATCCCGGAGTTCACCATCAAGACAAGGGAAGTAGTTTCGGTTCTGTAGTGTTCTTCTCGATGTTGTTCTCTGCAGGAATTCTATTCCATCATTCACAAACGCAAGCATGGCTGGAGGTAACAATTGATCTTGGTTTATTCCGCATTCAAGGTCGTTAAATTGCTAACATCACCTGCATGGAGTGTTGCACAACGGTACACATTGTCTTCTAAGGCACACACATGATACCAATTTCTTCGTTCAAACCTTCCATGAGACGCACACATGATGACGTCACACACCGCTACATGGATCAAATTTTCAACTGGCACGAGTTACACATCTTGTGCTAGACCCTAGCGTCTTTCATCATAAGTTCAAAACTCATCTTGCCCAATCTGTGCCTATTGTCACACCTCGTACAAAAAATCAAGTAACCGTTTTACCTCAAGCCACCTTCACAATTCATACCATCACACATGAGAGTTATTATTTTATTTATAAACCTTATACCAAGTATATTACTCTTAATCTTCTTCCATTGACTCACGTTTCGACTCTCTTTTTAATGACTTTGAATCCTTTGACTAATCGCGTGTTAGACTTTAGTATTCTTTACTTGACTCGCACATGACTTGATCTTTATTTTTTTCGTCTTCTTGTAAAATCCATTGTGTGATATCACCTTTACTCAACTCGAGTATTCTTTGAGTAGTAGAATCCATTGTGTGGTATCCTTAGCAAAACACAAATGACTATTTGTACTGAAATTGTGATATAATACTATATATATTTGCAATTCTTTAATTATTAAATGTCAAAACCCTACAAAATTTTGGATAATGGTTAAAACGTCATATTAATCTTAAATGTAAAAATTTCGTCATAAACCAATTATATTGTATCAATAGCTTTCTTGTTCTATGTGTTAAAATAGACCAATCTCGAACCTTCAAATCATCTAAAGTATCTCAAATGAAGAAGTGTACCTTAATCTATCGTTCTCTTGAGCAAAACTCCACAAATATATATGCTAGCTAGGGATGAAAAATGAGCGGATAAATTCCGCTCTAAACTATATCTGAATCTGAAAAATGCATTTAATATTTGAATCTTATGTGTATCCGAATATATCCATATATGTATCCAAAAAAAAAAAGAAAATACAGACATGGTTTGACTACAATCCTATCTATATTCGTATCTGACAAAAACTATTATTATCCGCTCTGTATTTGATCATTATATGACCATGTTCGTCCGTAATTAAATCAGTTGTACAAGATCGTGATGTACAGAAATACTCCTTAATTTAGTGCTGTAAAAAAGATTTTTCATTTGATAATGCTGAGCTTTTATTAGGTAGTTTTGTTTATAATGACATTTTGATTGGACTAGTAATAAGATATGATGACAATATAAAGAAATTATTTTTTTATTTTGTCTTATTGCGATGGTTAAATTTGATGACATATGATTAATATAGAATTTTGATGTATGATTGTATATGATATCAAAGTTAATATTTTAATTAATTTATAGACATCCGTTTTCAATATAAATAATAATTCATTATTCGTATCTGATTCATATTCATATACCCTGGATTAGTATTCATACAGTCTCTATATTGGTATCTGTATCTCAAAAAATATAGATACAAATATAATTTGACCACTATCCGATCCATTTTCATCCTACTTCTAGCATGGTCTTAAGTTTTCCAAAGTTTTTCAAAAGCCCTCAAAGAAGTCATCAATGTCGTTCAATAATGAAACTCTTTTTTCTCTCTTGAAATTTGATGGAAAAGAAAAGGAGATGGATTATCTAAATCTTGGAGATGCAAATTAAACTCACTTAATACGTACTCCAATGTATATATAGCTCATTAATAATAATAAGAGATGCCAAAAGAGTCTTGATAATTTTTCAATCGGTCCATGAATAAATAAGAAGTTACCTCAACCTATTTAAGTGCCTCATCATGGCATAACACTAGTGCAAAAGATAATTTAAATGGGAAATTGATTACTGGCATCGCTACTCATCCAGCGTTCTATCCTCTCCTGCGCGTATTTTTTGTTCATTTCGTTATTATAAGTGTTCACTTTATTAGATATAAATATTCACTTTGTAGTACGTAGAATTGTTCACTGTTTTATAAGTGTTCGCTATGTTTACTATGTTCATTTTTTTATTGCTAAAAAATTCAGTTAGTTAATTACAAATGTTATGTTAATTGATTATAAATGTTCAGTTAGTTGCAACAGAAATTATAAATATTATGAGTAAACATGTTTATTTTATTAAGTATGAATGTTTAGTTTAGTAAGTACAAATGTTCAGTTTAATAAGTACAAATGTTCAGTTATTTAAATATAAATATTCAGTTAGTTGCAACAGGAAATATAATTGTTATAAAAAAAATAAAGCGAAGGGGTCACGAATCGGACAAAAAACACATGAAAAAATTAGAAGAGGTCATGAACCGATCCGGTTCAAATTAAATTTTTTCCGACTTTACCTCTGCCTCCTAGCGCACCACTTGACCCACGCGCGACTCTGACGCATTTAACTGAATATTTTTTATTATTAAACTAAACACTTCTTATTATTAAACAGAACATTTGTAATATACAGCAGCGATGACGGAGTTGGTTTATTTAGCGATAGTAATTATAATAGCTGATTTAAATGTGCATATTAAACCCAATGTTGCATTAATCATCCTACACGTACCGTTATCCATTACCAGCCATAGAAAATGCTCACCTTTTATTATATCAATCGTATACATACTTGTAAGACTTGACGTGAGCTATACATAAATTACTACAACAATAAGAAACTGTTATAGACTCCCTTAATGTTCCTCGCCGAACCAAGATACAAAGATATTGCACTTCCAGATGAATCCTCACCGGTAGTTTTAATTTATCCGTTATTCGTCGTTTTCGTCGAAAAATAAGGCACGTACTTCTATTGGCATCTATGGCTGACATCTGTCCATATTTAGTTATCCCCCCCCCCCCCCCACACACACACACACACATATCTGTTTATTGTTTTTATTTTTTATTATTTTGTTATGTGCTGTGTATTTCACATTTTAACTATAAAACCATCACTCCGCACGTGTCGCTCTTGGCATGGATAAACCCCTTTTTTTTTTTCTGAAGCAAGGCATGGTTCGAATTCTTGCTTTACAACACATGCACTGTGCTAAATATCTTCTACTTCCTTAGACTCCCCCGTAAATTAGGAATCCGAAGTTATAAGAAAGTTCCATTGCTTAATTTGCAGTAATGCATTTGCTACAAACGATCAGGGCTAAAGCAATCATCGGGCCACAAAAATCCTCACAAGCTGACAATGTCGCTGGTTTGGGTATCATAAGTCGTGTACCTGTTATTTCATTCACTTCAACAAGTCCCACCGTCTCCTCAATGCGTCTGCCCTACTTTGTAAGGACAGCAATAAACGATGTGGCCCAAGTAAAAACCATTACCTCTCTCATCAAAGCCTATGGATGGCTAGAAGTGGTGCTTATTATTGAAGAGACAGAATTTGGGCGGGGCATTATTCCAGACCTCACTCATGGCCTCCAAATGATTCATGTTCGAGTTCCGCACCGCAGCGTAATAAACATATCATCAACCAATGACCAAATCCAGCAAGAGCTCTACAAACTAAAAACAATGCCTACAAGGGTTTTCATCGTACACATGTCATCTCCCATGGGCTCTATCCTATTTCTAAATGCTAAAGAAGTAGGGATGATGAGTGAGGGGTATGTGTGGATAATGACAAGCGGAGTTGCAGACATGGTGGATTCCTTGGACCCGAGAGTAATTACAGCAATGAAGGGAGCTCTGGGTGTGCGACTACATGTACCACTGACAAAGGAGTTGGGAGATTTTACAACCAGATGGAAGAAGAGATTTCATGAAGACAATGACAATCCCAAAGAACTAGTGTCTAGTGAACCGAGCATCTATGCATTATGGGCTTATGATACCATCTACGCCCTAGCAATGGCAGTAGAAAATTTAGGGGTTGAAATCACCCAGAGTGCATACGACCCTACACCCCATCTTCCTGTTCTCTCAACGGGACCTCAGCTTCTCCGAGCCCTCCTCAATATCAAGTTTCAAGGTCTGGCTGGCAATTTTGAATTAAAAGGCGGACAATTGCATCCCACGGCCTTTGAGATAATTAATTAATGTGGTAGGAAAGGCCGGCATAAGGGAAATCGGGTATTGGACAGAAGACCAGGGATTATCAAGGGAATTAGAATATGTAAGGAATAGCAAGATCCGTTCCACCTCGCAACAAAAATTGAACCCAATCGTTTGGCCAGGGGAATCGACTACTGTGCCAAAGGGTTGGGAGATACCAGTCAGTGGTAGCAAACTACGCGTCGGCGTCATAAAAGGTTCATTTGCAGAGTTCATGAATGTGGAGGTCGATCCTAAGACCAATGCCGTGATACCAAGTGGGTATGCTGTTGATGTGTTTCAAGAGGCCATAAGCAGATTGCCTTTTGGACTCCGATATGAGTATCAACTTTTCGGAGATATTAGCGTGGCGGACTCACTCACCTATGACGATTTTGTCTTCCAAGCACATCTCGAGGTACGCATCTCAATTTCTCAATTTCTAGTGGCGCACAGCCATCGAATGAGGTTTTTTCTATAATATTATTTTCAGGTACTTCAGTATAATTTGCAATTGATTAGTTCAATGAATCTACCCGGCCAGTGTTTGCATTTGCGCAATTGTCCGTTGTATTGTGTGTTAAAAATTCCGTAATTTTTTTTGTTATTTAATATTAAACATATATGTCAAGAGCGTTCTATTGGTGCCTTGGTGGTTAGACAGCGGCGTTCACTCCCACTGGCGCGCCAAACCACACAACGCTTTTCTATCTGTTTTTCAAGTTTGAAAAAGTTTGAATTTTCTATCAAGCACTTACTATTATTTTTAAATAGTAATTAAAAAATTATTACTATTTTAATTAGAAAATTTTCTAGACGTGCTAATAGCAGGAGCCTGTTACTATTTTAAAAATAAAAATAAATAATTATGCACAGGCTTTAATCAAGAAGATTGGCGAGGATATCGATTCCTGGATAAAGCATATATATCTAGGATACTAGGACATGTTTTTCCTTCTTTCATTTTAGTTTCTGCGTATAGTTCTAGTTTAGTATTATATAAAAAAAATTACGTGTTAAAATTATTAAAAACATTTTAGCGCAGCGTGTTTCCTTTTTCTTTACATTTGGTATCTCGCACTAACGATCTATTTAGCAATATTGCTAGAAAGACAAAGTATAAAGCTTTTGTTCAAGAGTCCTGTTTGTGCTTTGCAGAAGTACGATGTGGCGATAGGGGACATTACAATACGATACAATCGTTCGCTTTATGTAGATTTCTCCGTACCATACACTGAATCAGGAGTAGCAATGATTGTGCCGGTCAAGCAAGCTGCAAATAAAAATAGATTCATAATTTTTAAACCATTGAAATTATCTCTATTGGTTTTGAGCGTTGTAAGTGTCATCTCCGCCGCCGCCGTCATATGTCTATTGGAGCCAAATCTCAGAAACAACCTCGGGAGTTCCACATTTGATCACATTGTAACTGGCTTGCAATTATCCATGTTAGCATATCGTAAGTTGTTTAATAAGAAAATAGTCTCTGAATCGTACCAAAACAAAATTTTATTTAAGCAATCACCAGTGTGGAAGTTGATTAATATATAGGTAACTAATTAATTGGTCACCAGCTAACATATTTGCAAATAAATCGTAGAAGAGAAGCTGGAGAGCACCTTATCAAAGATAATATCAGTTGCAATGTTCTTCCTTCTGCTGGTACTGAAATCATGCTATACTGCTAATCTATCCTCAATGCTAACAGTACAGCAGCTGCAACCAACAGTGACAGACCTTCATGATATTGTAAGGATTGGTGATCATGTTGGATACGGAAAAGGTTCTTTTGTGGAGGGTTTGCTTATTCAACAGCTCAATTTTGAAAAACATAAAATCAAAGGTTACAACATTGAGGATTGGCACAATGCACTAGACAACAGAAGTGTTGCTGCTATAGTAGATGAAGTTCCATACATAAAGTCATTCCTCGCCAAACATTGCAACTCCTACACAATGATTCCTATTTATAAAACAGCGGGGTTTGGATTTGTAAGTTGGCATCTATACTTTCACCTGCTAGAGATTAACATCGCAATGACATATTTATATGCTTATTCACCAGTGAACGTTGAAAATGTGGCTCAACAGACGAAATGTAGATCTCACATTCTCAATAACTATGATTTTCAAATTTCCATCAGAATATTGCGGTCGGGTTCAATAAGATACCTCACTAAATTACATCACGAAGTAAGAGATTCAATATTGATACATCACATGAGTATTCACGGGATTCAAATAGAAGTTAGCTATAAGAAAATCAACTACAAATATGCATTTCTAACAACATTATTTTCAAAAAGAAATATGGGACATTGACCCCCATTCATTACACGTGATTCGGCACACTTGGAAGAACATTTAGGAAAATGGGAGCATCTTATTACTTTTTATATGTAATTTGTCGTTTAAAGTATGAGGAGGGTTCTAGGGCCACAAGTTTTTTGTTTCACAAATGTCACAACTTTTTTTTTATTAATATTTGAAAAAATCAAAATTCGTTTTAAAATCCAAACTGTTGATCTCGTTAAACTTAACGAACAATGTATTTCTACATAATTTTTATAAATTTTAGAATTTATTTGATACTTGATCGATGTGTCAATACATGAACGTATTAGAATTAATCTATTATAGTTAACAACATTCATTCATTTGAGTATCAAATAATCTCTAAAATTCATAAAAAAAGAAATCATATAGAAATAAATCGATCATTAAATTGAACAAATCAACTATTTGAATTTCGAATTTTAAAATTTTAATGGAAAAAAAAAAGTTGTATGGCACAAAAAAAAACTTATAACACTAGAACCTTCCTCCTCTTAAAGTATAAATGTGCCAGTTTTAATTATCCTAATATCCTAATCTTGGACAGGCTTTCCCAAAAGATTCTCCGTTAGAACCATATATCTCAAGAGAAATCCTAAACATAACCGGTGGAGACGATATAATTGATATTGAGAAGAAATGGATTGGAGACAAGTCCTGTCCAGACAACAGAGGCAGCGGCGAACCAAACAAGCTAGGACTTGATAATTTCATGTTCCTTATTGTCTTCGTGCTAGGTGTTTCAGTTATCTGCCTACTATACCACTGTGTAGCCAATACTAATGTTGGAAGTGAGCCCGGTGCAAGCAATGAGGGAAGTAATAACAATGATGGATATAAAACCAGTGCAAACAGAGAGGAAAATGATACTTATGTTGCTACAAGCTTGTCCAATGCAAATGGAAACAGAGAGGGAAATGATACTGATGTTAGAAGCTTGTCCAATGCAAATAAAGAGGGAAGTAATATTGATGACGGAAATAAAATCGCTGCAAACATAGAGGTAAATGACACTGATGTTAGAAGCTCACCCAATTATAAAATCACCGCTGTCCACTGATTTATCGTTGAATAGTACTAAACAGAATTTGATAATTTGAGTTAAATATTTGTTAAATTATTTACTTCCATCACAACTTGAAAACCAGACTTACATAAACACACTCAAACGTTTTAATTTTTTTTTTGTTTTTTTTGTAAATAAAACTGACAATCAGAACTGGCTGAACATATAAAACAGCAGGTTGGTAAAAGAATTTGGGCAAATTTGCCAGAAACACATTAGGTTGGTCATTGCCAAAGTAGAAAGAATTTTGACAAATTTGCCAACACAAATGTGTGTGTGTGTGGGGGGGGGGGGGCTAAAGACTAGAAAACAATAGCAATTTTGAAGAATAGTGGCTGCCACCTATTCTAACCACCTCTGTCCTTTTGGCAGATGACGATCCTAAACGAGAACATTGTGAAGGGATGATAAAGGGAGACAGCAGCACGAACATTGCGAAGAAGTGACTTTTGGCTTATCATCTGTAGGGTTCAGTTTAGTTTGGCAAGTAATTGTTTTGATTTGTGCCATTTGCTTTATTTGAGATTGTGATTTCTATTATATATATTGTGCTATGTACTTATTGATTTATGTTTTTGTGGGTGGTAGCTTTGAACAGCTTTTTATGAGGTGTATCTTATCTTTGTGTTGATTATTTCACAGTTATATATGAGGTTGGTGTACAAATATTATTGTTTTAAAATTTTAATAATAAAGCTAATAATTATAACTCATTACGCCATTTGTCCAGGTACAGTACCGTTGCTCTACTTGACAACAGATCGAGATTTGTGCAAATAATAATATTATATATACAATGGACCTTTGATATCTCCTGTCACCAGGCTTTTATGAAAACAATAGCAATAAAAAAAAAGGCCTGAAATAAAGATGTATTTTCAGATTTTGTATATTTTGATTGCTACACTCACTAGTACCCATGCATTACTGCGAAACCCCTGAATTGTTTTGCCATTCCTTTTCAAAATAAGGGTATTGCTTCAATTCTTTATAAAATCAGAATACACACAAATTAAAAATGATTATTGAACTAGCTAGATAGAATCAAAATGGTAACAGTAAGTCTTAGTTAAGAATGTACCCTGAGGCCACTTGGCAAGCTGACCAGGGACCAGGGTAAACCTGAGCCCTGAGGGGAACGTCAAAGACATCTCCAGCCAAATCATGAAGCCATCTAAACCAAATTTGTACTGTACATTCACCACAATATTTTTTTTCCCCATTTTCTTTCTGCGATTTATTTTCAAACGATGGAAGTTTCGAATCAAAGGAAATACCTCAAAGCATCAGTACAGTGTACAGAAATCACCAAAACTTTGATACCCAAATACTTTATAATTGGGCTGAGAAATTGGTCTTTAGGAGCCCCGAATTGCAAATAATAGGCCGATTGGGCCTTCAAGATGCTGGATCTTTGGATACCATACAAATTTACTCCCTTCCCTTTAAGATGCTGGATCGTCTGTTGCTGATTTTTAAGGGAACTACATGTGACGGATCATTGATGAAGAGTCAGAAGGACGTTCCAATCAATCAGTCACATTTGTTGGCCGTGAAGAACGAAGAATCCACGCGCTGTGGCTGCGCCTAAGGCTTTGTACCGGGAAATGAAATCCAGTCCCGGGCGGGACCGTGCAGCGCAGGAATCATAGACGTCTGATTTAATCTCAATGGCGAAGGGAGTCCCGTGCATGTAACTAGATTGATAGGTCCGAACTGTCCAGATCATATCAGTGGCGAGGCTAAGTAGGGGCAAGCCTGGGCACGTGCCCAGGCTTGTTTTACAAAAATCAATTTCCAGCTATTAGTTGAAAGAGTGGGTGCCTACAGGGGCGGATCTACCACCGGGGCGGGTGGGGCTAGAGCCCCACCTCATGCCGTCGAGCCCTTGGAGCCCCCCTTTAGCCCCAGCTAATTTTTTCTGCCATTGGAGCACTCAAAAGTGGGGCTGAAGACTTAAACAGAGGTTGTCAGACCCACCTAGATATTTTTTCTAGCTCCGCCACTGGGTGCCTAGGCTTGAGTTGGTTAGGTGCCCAGGCTTGTACTTCTTTTGTTTTCTTTTTTCTCATAATTTAGTCATTTTATTGTACTTTCATAACTTTTCGTGCTAGTTATCCTCTATGTTTTTTTCCGCATCCGGTTAGTCATGTGTGTGCTGCATGTGCATCATTTTTTCTCTTTCCAACTATTTTTTTTGGGCCTAGTACCTTCCGTTTTTTTTTTGTCACATTATGTCGATAGGGGAGTCATACATTTTGAATAATTTCACCCGGCCTATTGAGGGCAAAAGGCAGGGTCTGAAGAGTCTTAGTCGAGGTTTAAAGTACCTACGCATTGGCCACATTAACCATTTGTGGTTATCGACTTGTATCTGATTTAACCCAAAGTACTTGGAACTTGGAAGATAAAAAGATAGAAGTTATATTTTTGTTTTACATGACAAATTAATATTAGTGATTAGGTTACAAACAATATTTTTCTATTAAAAATTATTTATTATTAGTATTATTATTTTAATTAAATTTTGTGATGTATTTATTGTGCCTAGGCTTAAAAAATGGCTGGACTCGCCACTGGATCAGATCGGACGGTTCGTAGGCTGCGCTGGACGGTCCCGCGCGGGAGCGGATGGAGATTCTTTGTACCGGAGAAGGTTATCCAATTACGTCACGACACGCGCTCCACTGGGAACGCATGCTGCTGTCCGATTCCATCCCACCACCTTTCTGCAGGGAATCAATTCAACACCTCATTCTACCGTGTTGAATACAAACACAATATGTTATTTCAGCTTCTCTCCAGTTTTGACCCAATGGAGATGTTAGTTAATTCCAGATAGCTTTACTCAATTCATGGGTTTTCTTTATAAGGGACAATGCCGATAAAATCATGTAAACATGTTATTTGTGTACAAATCAGAATCTTTGTAATTTTGTTGGACAAAGTATGCGCCGGATATTTTTCTTGTTTTAATAACAAAATCTGCAATTGAGACATTCTTTATCACCTTTAAAACAATATACATACACTTAGGACTTTATAGAACTGTAGAGCTCAAAGTAAGTTTACCGTGTTTTGAAGCAATAAAAAATTTATCAGTCATTAAATATCAGATTTTAATCAGAGTTACATTTTTATTTAGGGTTTCTTTTTTTTAGCCCAAGTCACCCTACAATCAAAGAGCCATGTTATTCTACACTTATGTCCCTAATTATGAGTCATGTGGAAAGTTAAAATACATATTTGACAGCAGTTAACATAAGACTATGAAATTTCATACTTGACGAGATTACATTTGTTACATGACCTACCCTGAATATAGGACAACCTGAAAGGCTGAAAATGAATTTCTCATTCACAAGAATTACTAACTTTAATAAGTAAATATTCCACAATCTCACAATAAATTGAGTGTCTGCAAAATTATCTCCATTAGTTACTTTATTTTTCTAAGACCAGAGAAGATGAGATTTAAAAACACTTTTATTTATGGAGGTTGGGAAGTCTATTCTTAGAAGAGAATGCACAAAACATAAGAAATAGGTGGTCTCATTTTCATGACAAAATATATTGGATACCGCAGACCCACATTTATATGATTGCCTCATTGCCAGCTATGTTATTTTGGAATTTCATGTGTCCACAAATTTGAATAGAGTCCTAGACTCAATTTTTTTTTTATCCGTGGTTGGTTACATCTTGCAAACGGATCTCATCCATACCATTCTCTTCCAAAAAGGTAAGCATTTCATCAATTTACAGGTCTTCTTGCCAAATTAGACTAGCTTAATTGTGGAATAACAAGGAGGGTTAAGAACCTTAAAAATATTAATTATTTGGTCAATTATGCTGTGGTCTGAATTTAAAAACTGAATTTATATTCAGATCGTCAATTTAAAATTATGCACGAATAGAATTGATTAAGGCTGCAGTCAGATTTAAAATTTTAGTCCACCACAAAATTATCTTAATATTTTTTATATAATTAACCTTCATAATTTTATAAATTTAAATATAATCAATTGATGGCTTCTTTTAAATGAAATCAATGGATGCGCAATTTGTGCTAAAATTGAATTTCAAACAATAGAACATAATATTTTTGACTGAAATAAAAAGTTTATCAGCTTGCCTGAGCAAGGTTGAAATGGCCAAATTAAATGATATCCTTTCATTTAAAGAAACTACATTATATGCTAATCCATGACAACTTGTTTGGTACAAGTATTATACTGTAGTACATTTCAAATTTTCTTGGCAATTTTTTGGACGGTTTAATGTATTACTCTTTCAGATTGAAGGAAATATAAAGTTAGCATCACGTCTATCTGAATAAAGGAAGCCCCATCAATGCAACCACAGTCACGTAGATCAACACTATACAATTGCTAAAGAAGATAGGGATATATCACGGTCATATTGTCTCCTTTTATATTTTCGTGTTCTTTTATTTTTGTATTTGTCTTTAAATAAATTTCCAAATAATTGCTATACATCTTACGGTTGTTCATCTTTATGAAGTCTAATTAAAACATCACTTGCACATTCTTTTCTTTGGATTAGAATAAGGACCAAAAACCGTTTTAAATGTGAAGATAACCTTTTTTCTTACCTTCAACATTTTATATGGATAAATCTCATAACGGTCAATAATGATGACAGAATATACATAAATAAAGAGCGATGTTATGGTGCAACATCATCCATAGGTCCTTTGCACATCATAGCTTTATTTGTCACATTTATTTTAAAATCGAGGAATTAAATATAACCAATTTAATTTATACATTGAAATTTCATAGCAAACCAAATTATATATTTTATTAATTTATAAAAAATTATGCAAAATAACATTTAAAATTTTAAAAACAGTAATTTAGGTAAATTGAAATTTTTTTATAAAAAATTTACTATACTATACAATTTGACTTCCTATGAGATTTTAAAATATAAATTTAATTGGTTTAATTGTATTTGTAGATTTGTAAAAATGTCATGAAATAATTGCATAACGCAAAATAAAAACAAATGCTTTATAATGCACAATAACATTTCTTAATGATACATGTATATTTCTAATGTGGTAATATTTTTAAAGGCAGTAAGGCACAGATTTCAGAGTTCAGATATAAACAGTTGATCTTGTTCTGCATGAGTGATGTATTAAAAATTGTGACGTGGGGTAAAGAATTTCTGGTACAAAAATTTGTGGCATAAAAACTTATGATGTACTGTAAGTCTGTAATATGCATCCAATGTATCAGTAGGAAACCTTATGATGGTATTTTTACTTGAGCCGCAGGATAAAGAAATTTCGCAAGAAAACGCCTCAAATCTAGCAAAGTTGTGGTCATCTGCAACTAGAACTGCGTGTGGCCATCATTTTTGGTTCCTGTGACCAGTTCGTGGCAAGTGGCAACACAAAATTTCAAGCTTCTAGCTGCAGACAATCAAAGTCATTAACATATATAGTATTTTGAAAACAAAATATTTGGTCTTTGGTTTTTTAGAAAAAAAAAACAGTTAACAGCTTAGGCTCCGTTTGGATGGCTTCTTCCCGGAATAAGGAATAACCACTTTTAACCAATAAATTTATTTCTAACCATCCAAACTCTTCACAAAA
Source organism: Rhynchospora pubera (assembly GCA_028095005.1). Classification (NCBI taxonomy): domain Eukaryota; kingdom Viridiplantae; phylum Streptophyta; class Magnoliopsida; order Poales; family Cyperaceae; genus Rhynchospora; species Rhynchospora pubera. The sequence goes on from CM051460.1 coordinate 356,171,218, forward strand.
GTTACACACTTCCCAATAAATTTATCCCTTTCCAATAAATTTTTTTCCTTCTTCCTACTTTATTCTCAACGCATCCAAATGGAGCCTTAATGACACGAACTTCCTAACCTGCTAGAGTAATTCAACCAAACCAATGTACATGTCAGAGTAAGTGACTTAAATAAATACAGTTCCTCGTGATTCACCATTAATTCTGAGCAAAATCTAGACATGCTCTTTAATTCTTTCGTGTTGTGATTTTCTACACTTCTATCTCTGTGGTATAATATGCTGAAATAACGATGCATTCACTGGGAACGTCTTTGTAACATCTCAATGTTTGGTATTAACTTACCTAGCTAACTACTCCCAAAAAGATTTATTAATTGTGGCTGGTGGATCTTATAATAATAATAATAATAATAATAATAATAATAATAATAATAATAATAATAATAATAATAATAATAATAATAATATTATTATTATTATTATTATTATTATTATTATTATTATTATCGTTTTATTTTATTATTATTGTTGTTGTTTTTGTTTTATTCCAATATTTTGGTAACAAATCTAAATTAGCCGGAATGCATGCCAGCCATCTTAAATACCAATCGCAAAAAACAGGGAGAATTATGCGGCAGTCATTAAGAAATGCACTAATAATGATGCCTAAGTGACCTAAGCCTCTTCCGTTGTAATATTATAACTCCATGTAGTATACTAAAATAATGATGTGACTAAATGAGGATCGTCCATAGGCATTTATTACAAAAAAAAATGCCATAATAAACAAAAATGGAAAGACAATATATTAACAATGTACAAACTAGATTGTAATTTCGGTTAAATAAAGTGACTAATTATATTACCTTAGAGTAGGAGATTTGATAACTATCTCCCATTTATTGTCTTGAAGGAATTATTGTGCTTTATCTATGCAAATCCAACAGTTTTACAGCTTTATAGCACATTTACTGAGAATGAGCACGTCAGTATTTAGACACGTTTCACCACTTTTTCATTCTTCGAATAGCGGAACAGGGAGAAAAACTCTCTATCCGTATGGATCGCTTAGAAATTTGAGAAATTTTCAATTTCTAGGCATAAATTTATTGGTAAGTGTATAATTTTATAAAAAATTTGAATAATTTATAATAAATTTATACCTAAGGATAGGAAATTCCCCAAATTCCTCAAATTCTCACTTCAATCTGAAAAATAGAATTCACCAGGTAGCAGCTAGTTTCTCAAAAAAAAAAAAAAACATCTGAAAAATAGACCTGATATATATATTTTTTATTATAAATTAGGCATACCGTATTTAGATAGTAAAAGTTTACTTCTGAAGTCATAAACATTAATAAATATGCTCAAATTCTTGATAGTATGGCATTGATAAATACAAAAAAATTCAGTTAGTTTTGGACGATATAAACATTTGAATATGTGATCGAAAAGTTCTTTACAAATAAGAAATGAATACAATTTTGTTTTATTATAATTATAAAAAGAAGATATACTACTGTCAGAATCTAATCCAATTCAAATATACATTTTCCAAGTTCAAAATTTTGAATTTTATTCAAACATTCATTTTCCAAGCCCAAATTATTGAAGTTTGGATGTCATATTTGATTTGTCCTTTGGATTGCCAAGTTCCATTCTCGTACGCCAGGAATCGTCACCAAGTTTTTCATTCCTAAAGTTTTCTTGACTTTTTAATTTGTAATTATGTTGAGACTTGAGAGTCTTGATCTCTAATTTATCATAAATTTAAACTGCACTGCCATTTTATTAAAACTATATAGTTGTTCTATTTGAGCGACATAACATAATAAAATTGCTTCATATATATATGTTTCCTATAAGTTTGTAACTCTTGTTACTTAATAATATTAACTTGTCACGAGGGGTCTTGTCTTAGATTATTTAGACGTAATTCCAATTATACAGGTGAGCTTTAAATTCCAAATAATATTATCTCGCAAATCTTTTGTAGATAAATGCAGTTTCTTGAAGGCTTGAACACGCAATAGTGGCTTTTAAAAAATTCTAATAAAAAAATAATTTTAGATATCTTTAATATAATATCTAAATAGATAATACGATCCCATTCGTAAAAGGATATTTTTTTTATCCAATCTCCCACCGAAATGGACACATATGAGTTGACCTATAAATTATCTGGGGGAAGAGATTTGAGATCCATAACTTATTCTTAGAATATTGATGCCAATGAAATTATTTAACCATTGTTGTTACAATCATGAGTTATAACGTTGGTGTCAATTGCTTACCTGTGATTTCTTTCCGGATAGAAATTGCAGCAAATTTGTCCAATAGCAACAGGAGCTGTCAAATTCATGGACCGTCATTTTGTCGAAAGCAATAAAATTAATCTTCTACTTCCATAATTTTTTCAAGTAGGATACAATCAATTTCTGCCATTTGGACAATTTTTTCGACTACAAAATTGTATAATATCACTCGAAAACTAGCAAAGAGTATACAAAAGATAAATAAAAGTTTTTGGGAAGAAGTTATGTTACTGTCAGTTCTAACTTAGGGGCCGTTTGGATCGCTTAGGAATTTGGAGAATTTGAAGAAGTTAAAATTCCTAGGACTAAATTTATTGGGAAGTGTGTAACTTTGTGAAGAATTTAGATTGTTTATAATAAATTTATGGTAGGAAGATGAAATTTCCCAAATTCCTACCATAATCCAAACAGCCCCTTATATTGACATTTTAAAAAAATGAGTGTTTCAGTTATTGATAAGTTGATATATGACTTAGACTACAATCATATTCGACACCTCATTACATTTCAATAAAATATTTCCGCATAATTTCCATTTTTTTTTTGCCGTTTTGCATTTGTAATTTTGTACGAAACATTTTTTCTACTTTTAGCAGTAAAAAATCTGCCAATAGAATGATAAAGCGTTTTTAAAGAATGGTTTTATTTTCATTTGATAAAAATATCTATAAATTATACAGAAAAATAATGTATGTAAAACACATATTATTTTCTTGAAGTACCAGACAGCATCCAAACGGATTGTTAAAGAGTTGTGATGTTCATCCGATCTATATGAGAGGCTTTAAGATGGCGTGGCCTCTGTTTTTGATGCAATAAGATATTTGTGATAGTCCAAGAAAAATGTCGTGGACGTTGCACAGATATCGCCACAGCGAATCAAAAAACTTCACCAGTCAGAGCCACGTGTGACATGTCAGCGCGCTTTACACGCTTGCGATGGGAAGGACCCACCATTTTTGGCGACGCTGAAAGGATCTCTTGCAACATGTTCCCTATAACAACAATGTGCGAGGATAGAAGCTAGAAAGCAATGCGATTTATCCGACATATGAGATGCTCGTCCTCTCCATGCCCTCTGAGTTTACCATTTTTAAACGCTTATAAAATTGTAAAAAGAGTATCGATGTTGGTAACTGATACAAGAATTTTGGGTAAATATTGTATCATGAGAAAATGAATAAGATTGATAGTGTACTCCGCAACTTATTTTGGATTATAGTATAATGTGAAAATAAATTGGAAATCATTCCTGGTTATTTGATTTTAGAATTTGATAAATTATATATATTAATATCATGTATTCAAAACAGTGTGAGATCTTATATATGAACATTTAATGAGCTAATTTAGCGATATTCAGTACATTACTAAATTTTAAAATTCATACAAGATAAAATATTGTCCGGTCAAAATTTATCTGTTCAACAATGATTCTCAGCTTGGATTTAATACATTTTCAACTTATTTTTTTTAAATATCAAAATTAATTACAAAATATTACAAAACAATTTTTCTCAAAGTAACACATCAACAGATATTTGGTGAAGTATGCCCAGAGTAAGAAAATCTCTCTTATTTGATTTTGTTTTTGTAGTTGTCATAATAGCAGCCCACGGGTTGGTAGTGCACTTTGGTGTTATTCTTCCCATGAATTTATAAAAAAACAGAATTGCATACTTTTCTTTATTTGGCGATAATGATGCATCTCCTACTGGTGAGACTCCCCAAAGAAACACGCTTGCAGAAATGACAGTTCAAACTTCAAACGTGAAACTTCAAGCACAAAGGTTTTGAAATATATAACAGAAAGTGAAGCTCAATGCCTGTCATAATCATTATTAATTATGTTAGTTTTTGAGAACTTCATTATTATGGTAGTTAAAAAAGAATCATACGTTTTCTCTATATCAATAAAGTTAATAATCTAGGCTGTTTGCAAAATGACAAATGCATGACATTCATTGCAATTAAGATTTTTACCCGTATCATGACTATCCAATTTAAATCAAACAGTCAACATTTTCTTTTAATATTCCGAATATTATTATCTCGAGTTAAATTCGTAAATATTCTCGAGTCAAAATTTGGGAATTATCTTATATTAACATTAACAAACCAAGAAATTTTCATTTTTGGTTCTAGTAGTTTTTACAGTTTGGCAGGAAAATAAATTAGAAAGGAGCTCAATACCAGAAAATGATTATGGTTAATAACGGTGTCATTTGTGTCAAGTATATCCAGAATAATCCTTGGGAAATTTTCAAAATATCGAAGGTGTCATTTGTAATTTAATTACTGTCAGCAAATGTAAATTAAGTAAAATAATAATTCTTCCAAAAGGTAAAATTTATTCTTTGCTTGCTAAAAGCTCTTTTAAGAAACCAAAAAGGAAAAATAAAGAAACTGTTTGGACGGTTGTGCCCCACTTGACACCAATCCGACTCTGCTGTTACGCGACACAGCGTGTAGCGCACTACGAGCCGTCTGATCTTGATCGGATGGTTCACTTTTTACGGGCCTATCAATCTAGGTTACATGCACGGAGCTCCCTTGTCCATTGGATCTTAATCAGACGGGCAGAATACCGCGCGACACGCGGTGTCGCGCAGCAGCAGATCTCATTTCCACTTGACACAGTTCGAATTCAGCACCCCTAGTATCCCTTTACTACAAAAGGAGCATAGTTTTACAAAAACACACCCAATCTTTCTTTAATTCACATTGGCCTTCTTCGAAAAGTGTACACGTACTATTGACAAGCAACAAAATCCACAATTATTTTTTGGCCTTCTAAAGCTTCTAAAGTATGTTAACAATTATCCATCCTCAGTCATAACTAGAAATATATTAACAATATAATAAGTAGCTAGCTGGTTATTTTCAAACATCGGCTGAGGTGAAAGGGGTCAAAATCAACAAATTAAATCCCAAATTATTATTTGTAAAAACTTGTGAAGTGTCAAAATGTAGAAATATTGACGGAGTAAAACAGTTAGTTCACATTTTTTTAGAGATTAATAGTGTTTAGCGGCGTTTGTTTGAAAATGAATCATGTTTTATAAGGGCTTTACTGATATTTGTCATAAACATAAGAGTAAAAATAAAAAAATATTTAAATCCTTGCTCTGCTGGATACTCAGTTGTTAATAAACCATCATAAATTTGTAACTTCAAGGTGCCACCAAGAAATGTTCTATTGACGCCAAAATTTTCTTTTTCTTTTTTCTATTTATTGCACCTGCATTTTTACAAAAGGAGCGTAGTTTTACAAAAGCCCACTCAACCTCTTTTTTTTTTTTTTTTTAAAGTTCACATTGTCCTTCTGCAAATAATATATAAGTACTATTGACGGGCAAAAAAATTCACAATTATTTATTTTTTACATTCTAAAGTACCCAAAAAGTATGCAAATTGTTATTCATTCTCAAGTCAAAAACTACAAATAAATATACTATAGTAAGGAGCTAGCGGGTTATTTTCACATACCGGTTGAGGTGAAGAGGAGTCAAAATCAACAAATTTCTTAACGACTTGATTACTGAATTATGATTTGTAAAGACTTGGGACGTGTCACGTGTCAAAATGTTGAAATATTGACGAAGTAAAAGAGTTGGTTCGCACTCATCAAAGATTACTACCGTTTAGCAGCCTTTGTTTGAAAATGATATCCAATTATCATAGGACTTTACTGATATTACTTTTCCCACAAAAATAAATAAAGAGTCAAAAAAAAAAAATTAAACCCTTGCTCTGCTGGACACTCAGTTGATAAATGATAATAACCCATCATAAAATTGTAACTTCAAGTCTTCAAGGTGCCACCAAGAAATGTTCCATTGGCGCCAATATTTTCTATTTAGTGCTCTTGTATTACTTTCCTTGTTCAGAAATGGAAAATTATGTCACCTTCCTTCCAAAGGATCCTCTCTCTGTGCAAGTGCAACATAGCATTTTCTTTTCACTCACCTTCCAGCTTTTATCTAGCCAGACTTGACTGACGCAGTGCTCTGTTTCCTCCCTGTCCTTATCCCTTGCTTGGCCCCAAAATCCTAATTACACTCCTCGAATCTTCTTACATCTCTCTCTCTCTCTCCACCCATGTACAGATGTACTTGATGCAAAAGTTTTGACTAAACAGAGTTTAGTAAATGGTAAAAGTGGTAAAAGCAAGGAAGGAAAGAAAACGAGACTATATTGTTTTCTTGGGGCGACATTAAATTATCCCCACATGGTCTTGAGCTTTACAACTAGCAATAGCATCACCGATATACCTTACCTCTGCTATGCCATCCTGAGGAAGCCATGAAAGCAAGCCAAGCACCAAAACCTTAGCACCTCTTAAAACCTACTTGGCTACTTTACCATTGAAGTGAAAAGCTTCAACCCTTTGCGCCTTTGAAATTCTGGGTATTTAGTAGCTTTGTTCCATAGAAAGAGGAAACTATAAACAGAGAGAGAGAGAGAGAGAGAGAGAGAGAGAGAGAGAGAGATGCCACCTAATTTGGGTCTCTCTGACTGGTGGGGCCGGGAGGCAAGAAAGGGAACTCCGGTGGTGGTAACAATGGAGAACCCGAACTACTCGGTGGTGGAGATTGAAGGCCCCGAAATGGAGGAGTTCAGCTCGGCTGAGAAAGGGAGAGGAAAGAATGCTAAGCAATTCACATGGGTGTTGCTCCTGAGAGCTCATCGTGCGGCCAATTGCGTAGCGTGGCTGGCCAATGCCGTGTGGGCCCTGCCGAGAGCAGTCAGTAAGCGACTTGCGAACCGATCAGAGGAGAAGCCCGAGAAAAGCCGGCTTCTATACAAGTTCATAAGAGCATTTGTAGTGCTTTCTCTTGCTGTGCTCTGTCTTGAGCTGGTGGCTTACTGGAAGGGATGGCATTTCCAGAGACCCGACTTGGATTTGCACTTGCCGGAGAAGCTCGAGATCTCCAGTTGGGCCCATGGAGTTTATATATCATGGCTCGGGTTTCGGGCTGTTTATATTGCATATGCAATCCAAATTCTTTCTAAATTCTGTGTAGTTTTGTTTGTTATTCAATCGCTCGACCGGCTTGTTCTCTGTCTCGGGTGCTTTTGGATCAAGTTTAAGAGAATTAAGCCTACAGCTGAATCCGACCCGCTTAAAGAAGGATCCGATTACAAGTATCCCATGGTTCTTGTACAGATTCCCATGTGTAATGAAAGAGAGGTAACATATACAATTTTTGTTATATATTTTACTCCTTTCTTATTGATTTTATTTCCCCCCAATTTTAAACTAATATTCGTTCTGAAAGATCACATAAAAGCCTTAACTCCGATTTTCACTCCAAACTAATATTGTAACATACTCTTGATTTTCTGTTGAAATATTATAGTTTAACTTTCCAATGTGAATGCAAGGCTGGGTACTTTATTTTCCTTTCTCTAGTTTGTGATCATGCTCATCTTTGATTATTACGCATTTCAATTTATCTCTAATGATGATGATGGTCCATTGTTATGATAATTACTCTTATCAATACTTTTTTTTGGGGGGGGGGGGCAGGTGGAAATTGCGACGCCGACATATTTTTATTAATAGAAAATATTTACACAAGAGAAGTAAAAAAGAAAGAAAGAAAAAGAAAAACTGAAATCTAAATCCTAATACAATACAAAAAAAAAAAGGAAAACGAAAAGAAGAAATGGAAAACTAGCTAGGCATAAGTTTTCCAAGTATGGACACTCTTATCACTACTTTTGCTATCATCATTTATTGTTTTGAACTTCTACAATTGAGTTTTACTTCAACTATAGGAGTAAAGTTTGCCCCTACTCTAACTGCATTCTCTGTTTTAATTTCCCTAAAAAAAATTGTAGGTGTATGACCAGTCAATCTCAGCAGCATGTCAACTGGATTGGCCTCGAGATCGGCTTCTAATCCAAGTGCTTGATGATTCTGATGATGAGTCGATTCGAACTTTAATAAGGACCGAAGTTGCAAAATGGAGCCAACAAGGCGTGAATATTGTGTACCTACACAGGTTGGTACGCACTGGATACAAGGCTGGGAACCTCAAATCAGCCATGAGTTGTGATTATGTAAAGGATTATGAGTTTGTGGCCATTTTTGATGCCGATTTTCAACCAAGTCCTGATTTCCTTAAACGAACAGTTCCACATTTTGAGGTAGGTTCTTTATATTTTGTCTTGTAGAACTGTGCCATGTTGGTAGTATTTTAATTTAATTGCATTGGTCTTACTGCAAATGTCGGTTCTGATAATTAACAAGTCACTCAGTAATAGTAAAACCTGTACCATCCATTCTGAAGCAGTCTAATCTGTTAAATGTTATAAATTTGTGACTAAAACTTAACAAAAGCACTATTCCACACCTGCCAGTTAAGATTTAATTTGTACCTATCTGTGTTTGTTAGGAATTGTGGAATACTTATTTCAATTGGTAAGGTTGTAATTTCATCAATTCATGTGGGTCCCAAGGTAGTTCTGTTTTAAGTACTTCATGAAGGTTTGATTTTGAGATTTATTGCTATTTTAGGATAATTTTATTTCATCTGTCCAAATGAGCTTCCCATAATTACAAAATGACACAGAACATAAAAGAAATTCTCTTGTTTGATTTTTTTTTTTCAAATTGATTATTTATTGGCAATGTGAATATTTCAGAGAAACCCTGATCTTGGACTTGTACAAGCAAGATGGAGCTTTGTAAATAAAGATGAAAATCTTTTGACGAGGCTTCAAAATATAAACCTGTGCTTCCACTTCGAGGTGGAGCAGCAGGTGAATGGTGTTTTTCTCAATTTCTTTGGGTTTAATGGAACTGCTGGTGTCTGGAGAATAAAGGCACTGGAGACTTCCGGTGGTTGGCTGGAAAGGACAACTGTGGAGGACATGGATATTGCTGTGCGGGCCCATTTGAATGGATGGAAGTTCATTTACTTGAATGACGTCAAGGTATTGGATCAAACAAAAAAATTGACATCCCGGTTTACTCTATCAATTACTTGTTTCATTTATTTGTTTAACTAAGAGGTAGAATTGTTGATGAATATTAATCCATGCACATCATGGTAGCATAGTTTCATTTAAGAAAACGAGTCTTTTTGTAATTTTTCAGGTACTTTGTGAGGTACCTGAATCATATGAGGCATACCGAAAGCAGCAGCACCGGTGGCATTCTGGGCCAATGCACCTATTTCGCGTTTGTCTCCCTGCTATTCTTACTTCCAAGGTTCAATTCTACTATTTTAAAAGAAATTCTCAAATTTTTAAAATAATATGTTTCAGCTGGATGCTTTATTTAAACAACATTTGGAAGTGACTGTATGTGTTTTATTTTACAGATTTCTGCATGGAAGAAGGCAAACTTAATCCTATTATTCTTTCTCCTTCGCAAACTAATTCTCCCATTTTACTCCTTCACACTATTTTGTGTGATTCTGCCATTGACAATGTTTGTACCAGAGGCTGAACTTCCCATATGGGTCATTTGCTATATACCAGTATTCATGTCCTTTTTAAACATCTTACCAGCACCTGGTTCATTCCCTTTCATTGTACCATATTTACTTTTCGAAAATACCATGTCAATCACCAAGTTCAATGCCATGCTATCTGGCCTTTTTAAACTTGGAAGCGCATACGAATGGGTTGTTACGAAAAAGGCCGGTAGATCATCAGAACCTGATTTTCAGAAAAGTATAGAGGGCTTGCCACAATTTCATAAGCATGTATCAGATAGTGCATTGACTGAGTTGAGTAAGGATGTAAAGACACCTAGAGGTAAAAGGGTAAATAAGATCTACAAAAAAGAGCTTGCATTAGCATTGCTTTTACTTACTGCTGCCGTAAGAAGTCTTTTATCGGCTCAAGGGATTCATTTTTACTATCTCCTCTTTCAAGGGGTCTCGTTTTTACTTGTCGGACTTGATCTTATTGGGGAACAAATGTAGATAACCAAGGGTACACGTCTTTTGTTTTTTTAAATAAAATATATTTATGGGTTTTTGGAGGAAAAAGAAGGGAAGCAGTTGCATTTAGTAATTATGGTAGATTCTTTATTTCTTTTATTTTTTTTTAATTGTTCATCTGTTCTATTTTTAACTTGTTTCCACTTCATATATCTATACAGTGTTTACGCAATGGTTAATTCATAGTTGTATATGTATATGAATTCATTTTGTTCTTTAAGTTAAATGATATTTATTACTGTATATTCTCTAAAGGTATTAGGCAGAAATTCCATTTCATTTTCCTTTTTCTACGATCAATTTCTGACTTCCTACAATTAATTGTTACTGGTATGCTTATCAAATGCCATACATATTTACGAGTTAGAGATATTTTTGACAATGGACAGGATAAGTGTCCGGCTAGAATTCTTGTTGCATTTTACTCAACTTTTTCTGACTTGGATTATTTTCAACAAAAACTATAGAAGGCAGAGAAATTTTCAATGGCAAGGTGCCCAGTCTCAAGCTAAATATGGGTATAGGAACATTTTTTTTCCTTTGGACAAAAAGAATAAGCAAAAATGCACACTGCCAAATTGAATTTGACAAACTTAAAAATTAAAAAGAAATTGGATCGGGAAGTCCAACTGTGTTCTAAGATATTTTCAAATTATAGTTTTGATAACAAGTTTGAAATTATTTAACTCATTTTAAGCTAGCACTTTGAAGCATGCCTTAAAATAAATTTAAATGTTTTTTTCAACCTGATTTTTTGGCATGTCTTGAAGATTTTACTTCCAATACAAGGGCTTAAAATTCTATGTTTTTCTATTAATGAGAATAAAAAAAAAACATTTTGCCCATTTTCAAACAATAACACTTTCAATAAGGGTATATTCATTTTCAAATTTGTTGAGCATCAGCTCTATTTGAATTTTCAATTTTGGAAAATGATTGGTGTCGTCAATTACAAGTCTGGCCATTAATACATGATGGGATTTTCAAAGTTAAGACCATATTTTAAAACTGGCTGCTATTATACGACCGATTTTCAAGGTCTGATTTTCTTCACTTTTAATCGTTCTCACTTTAAATTTCGCGATGCCAGTTTTGATTTGTCTTACCCAGTTACCCCCCCCCCCCCCCCACCCAAAAAAAAAAAGCACAAGAATTTTCATCGATCCAAAATTATGCGCATTTCTAGGTCAATGTCAACCTTCTAGAAACATAAAAGTGGACGAAACGGTGGTTTAATAAAAACAGCTTTAGTGATGATAGTGACCAAAAATCAGTTGATGCCTTGATGGTTGAAAAGGACGAGATAAGGTAATTGGTTTATGGAATAATTCCAATGTTGTATAGAAGTGTCGGTCGAGACAGAATAATTGAAGCAAATAGTGCGTGGCTTTGCATTTTAATTTGCAACATACCTACCACCGCTTCCTCCACTTCAATTATCACCATATAATAATAGAGGTTTTAATGGACCAATTATGATGTCTTAGATCCCCCTCATTCATGTATTCCTGAACAAAAAGGTTATGCCATGAATAATGCATTCACTCTATAGATCATATCACTTTTCTTTTCTTTTCTAGCCTGTGATTTGTATCGTGTTTTGGAAGGAGTGACGTAATGTGACTATGGACTAATGTCATTGTCCGGACACTTTGCTCATTGCAAAGATATTGTTTTAACCTTTTCCTTTTTGTTTTAATTAGATTTGTATTGTTATGTTATTACTATTTTGTTGTTACAAACAATACTATCCTATGAATTTTTTTAGTTATATGGTAATTAGTTCATTCCTTGTCAATTTGAAAATTTGAATTTTTTTTTTTCTGTAAGCCTGATTGGAATAAAAGAAAAGTACGAGGAAAAAAGTAAATGTATCCTTAACTATTATTCATTTCTGATTTAAAAAAAAAGTGGACGTCATTGCATTTTTAGTGCCGTTTAGTCTTCTCATTTCTAATAATGATTTGATGTGCGCCATATGTTGGGTTGCGCGGAATCTTGATCCATTTTTCAGACGGATTGCTATCAACTATCCCACTCAATTCCTTGACAACTGCTGTCAAGTCTTGGGAGAAAAAAAAAAAACTATCCCACTCAATTTCTTATAGGCACTGTTTGGATGCGTTGAGAAAAAGGTAGGAAGAAGAAAAAAAGAGAAGAAATAAATTATAAACAATTCAAACTCTTCACGAAATTACACATTTTTCAATACTTCTTCCCTTCTTCCCACACTTATCCAAACGGAGCCATAATTTATTGAAGTATATGGCTATGTATATTGTTTTATAAACCTCTCGTTTTCAAGAGGGGAAGATTAGTTATGCATTCATTCACTACATGGTACCACCAGAGTATAACTGATCGAATAAATCCGGACTGCATAATTGACAATCAAAAACCAAAAGCCAAAACAAAATTCCCGCTGTAAGATTTACCTTTAGAGTAAAACTCCAAAGGTCACGAATTTAATTAGGCTCTTCAATCTTAATTGTTCCTTTGTTTGCATGGCACATGACTATGTCAAAACTTTTAGAAAAAATGATAGTCATGACGGTATACCGCGAATATGCGAAACCGATCCGTTCCGTCCATGTGAAACGTATAATGGAACAAAATTTCATTCCGTTTCGCAAATGGAACAGAAAACGAAATGCAATTCGTGATTCGTTTATGTGAAATACAGTATAAATTATATCATTCCGCTACGTTCCGTCTAAACGGAACGAATACGAATCAACCGGTACATACCGTTTGTTGAAACGGAACGGAATACGGAATGCCTCATTCCGTTTCCGTTTAATACGTTGCCCAGGTCTAGACATGACCCATACTTTTTCAAGCGGGCATTATAATTCTAGCTTCAATTGAGTTATTGTCTCTATTAAAGCACGAGGGGAAAAAATATTAATCAGAACCAAACACGTGGGTTGTATGATCACTAACAAGTGATGCACGGATTCATAAATATTAAATCAAATTTAGGATAGCTGCATTGTATGTTAAATGCCTACTATAACAAGCGGTAGAGCATGGCATATATTAGGTGGCATATTCATTAGAAGCCAAACAGTGGCAGATTTATAATATATATTTTGGGCTGGGGAGGGGGGATTGACCCCCATTCTTTTAAAAAAAAATTCTGCTATACATATGAAAACTTATATATTTGTTTCAAAAAATAAATAAATAATTATATTTATAATATAATTTCTTATTGGTACATAAATAAATAATTGCATGGCATTCTATTGTTGGACCCGATATATAATTATGAGTATAATCTTGCAAAATTATTTAAATTTAATGTTATTATAATATTAGTATTATAAATTTGCTGAAACTCATTATAAAATTTTCAGACTCTGCCACGGAAGCTAAACCTATTTTTTGATCAGTGAATTAAAGTTAAAACAAAATTAGATATTAAGTTATGAAATAGTAGACTACTAAGAATAGTAGTGAAATAAATAGATTTAGCAATAGTTAATACTAAAAGAATATTAAATTACTTCATGTACCATATTAGCGACTGAAGTTATAAAAAAAAATTGTCCAAAATTTTATAGCTTTGGTGTTTATATATATATTTTGTAAGAAACGTGGAGTCAAATGTCTCATTTTTTTCTTAAATTAAATATTCATAAGAAATTATAAGAAGGGTGAGGGGAGGGGAGATTAGAGAAAGGGAGCCTAGGAAAGATTCAATGGAATGATTACTTAGGCTACATCCTGAAATTGGGGGAATTAAATTAGATGCTTCAGAATAAAAACTTAATTCCCTCTTATCCTTTTCTTTCGCCATAAGAATTCTAGAACAAGTTCACCTCCTCTTCCCAGTTTAATCTTCCGATTTAAGTATTGGAGCACAGTAGTCAGTTTTAATTTTATTCTAATGCAATATATCTTAAATTACTTGTACTTGGTGATTTAAATTATTTCAATGTAATCATATCATTACCGCTCTATTGGCTAATTACAAGCTTAAACTTTTGTATAATTTGCAACATATTCAGGTACTCATGAATTCTTTTGATAAAAAAAATTCTTTAAAAATGAAGATGCTGGGGTCATTTCAGTCAACAATCTCCCTAGTATGTTTATTATTAATTATTAAATAAACAAATGCGACATGGTTTATATTTTTTATTCTAACTGCCCTGCAACGGCAAGTAAATGTGATGCGACGCTTGGCCTTTACTTGTTGGCTAGGTAATGCTATCCAACATATTTGAGCAAAAGGCAATCTCCTTTAGTCCTTTTTTTTTTTAGTTTTATCCCTTAACTATCTATTGTCAAAAAAAAAAAACCTTGCAAAATGAAATTTTAGTAAAATCATTACATTATTCGAGATAAAATGTAAATAAATACCATTTTTAATTTTTATCAGACTTCCTTGTGTGTTTAATTGGATTTAAATTACATTATTCTTCCCAAATGCTTTCTGCCGCACATGTATATAAAAATATGAAGGCCGCTAAACAGCCGCTGAAATTGGCTTTTTAATTAGAATTTTAAATTTTAACTTAATTAAGAAATATTGTCTACAATGGGACACTAAAGCCCTGATCAAAATGTTTTTTACGTAGGATTTCATTTCAATTGATTTCACAGGATTACGTTGGATCTAATTATATGAAAATTCCAACCAAATGATATCAAATCCATTCATTTTGATCAAGAATTTTCCAATGAAATGAAATGAAATCCCATGTTAAGAAAATGAAATTTTGATCAGGGCCTAAATAATCTACAACCATCCAGGAAATTCAAGATTTTTTTTTTATTGCTTGCTCTTCGGAACCTCATTAGAAACTCAGCAAAATACTAAAAATGTTATTCCAAAAGAATGTACAAAAATTCAGAATATTTTTCTACTATTCTTTTCTTATTTTTTTAGTATTATTTGTCAAGTACAGACATGAAAGTGAAATACCTTCTCAAGTTAATACTTAATAGTAAGAACATTATATGGCACAAATAGAATTTGTAAAAATTTTAGAACAGACGGGAAATTTTGATCCATCTACTGAAGGTCTGAAGCACCCCAAATTGGGATACTTGTTTCTATTTTATCACAGAAACAATTTTGATTCCAATTTTCTACAATTACCTATAAGGCTTTGCTCCAGAATTAGAAGGAAGAAGAAAAGGGAAAGAATGGGAAAGAAAGCAAGGACAATGTCAATAAACTCCAAATTTGAGGGTGAATCAAGTTTTCTCTCTTTTCATTGTTTTTACACATAGTGTCTCCTAGTTCTCTTCCATTCACCTCCATTACTCCTTAAATTTTATTGATTGGGAGCATGTTAACCTCATTGGACAGAGTTTGGTCAGTTTACTCTCTCCTCGTTCACCTCCTGTACTCCTTTCTGGAGCAAGGCCTAAAGCACCTCACTAGTCACTATATATGAGTAGAATTTGTCAAAGCAGACAAAGATGGACCCAATGGACCATTTGCTTGGTTTTTATACCCTGGAACAGCCGAAATTTTGTAAAATAATATTAAAATAATATAATCCAATAAAATTAATATCAATTTAATCAGTTTAATAAAAATAGTATCGTAAGATCGGAATCCTGGATTCCGAACGTTAGATCGGATTCCTAGATTCCGATCTAACGTTAGATCGGATTCTGGGATTCCGATCTAACGTTAGATCGGATTCTGGGATTCCGAACAGTGCTGTAACTGCTCAATTTTGTCTTTTTCCTGGTTTTATTGTAATTCTATTATAAAAATTAATTAAATATATGAAATTTTAATATTAAATTAATATATTATTAAATTTTAGTAATTTATTTTACTTCTATTATAAACATTAATTAAATATATAAAATTTTAATATTAAATTAATATATTATAATTCATTTAGAAAACAATATAAATTATTAATTTAATTTTACAATTTTAATTAAAATATAATTATTAATTTACTTAAATTGTAAACAGTAAAAAGAAAAAGAAAAAGTAATTATATTTGAAAAGGATGGAATAATTTAATTTAATTTAATTTCATTTAAATAATTTAATGTAAGTAATTATATTTGAAAAAAAATGATTTATTTTAGGTAATAAATTATTTTAATTAATGAATATGATAAAATTAAAATTAATTTTAATTACAAAAAATATAATATATATTAAAATTTAAATATATATATTATATTTTTTGTAATTAAAATTAATTTTAATTTTATCATATTCATTAATTAAAATAATTCATTACCTAAAATAAATCATTTTTTTCAATTAAAATATTTATAATTAAATAATATATATATTTAAATTTTAATTTATTAATTAATATAATTAAAATATTTATAATAAATATTATTAATTTAATAAAATAAATAACAGTAAAAGGGAAAAAGACCAAAAAGTGATTTGATGGGGCGGTGGATTCCTGACATGCTTAGATCGGAATCCAGGATTCCGATCTAAGCTTAGATCGGAATCGTGGATTCCGATCTAAACAATAAGTTCGGAACAAAGCAGCAAATTATTTGATTTGATTGGGAATTGACGTGAAGTTTTAAATCGGTTTGCTAATATCGGAATCTCAAATTCCGATCTTATCACTATAAATAGTTGGTCGTTATCACAATCTTAATATCATCTATCTTTTCCAATTAATTCTTAGTCATATAGAAATGTATTCAATTAGGGTGTGTTTGGATGAGCATGGAATAAGGAATAAGAATAAGGAATTTCGGTATGCGTGCTTATCCAAATTTCTTATTCTTATACCATGGTTTTATTAGTATAGGAATAAGGGCCCAAATTTCTTATTCTTGTGTTGTTTGGGTTGCACAAGAATAAGAATAAGCACGCATACCGAAATTTCTTATTCTTATTCCTTATTCCATGCTTATCCAAACACACCCTTAGTGTTTTTGTCAATCAATCTCCCTTTAATCCAGCAAAGTCGTATTAGTCTTGGTATAGGAGGAACAACAACCCACAACCACCTATCTCTTTGGAGGAACTTCAATCTGGTAGGCGTGCCAACACGCATAGACGAACAAGTACAAGGAATAGAGCTCCGCCTTCAACAGGTAACCGAGGTGAAAGTTCTTTTTCCAGGGAGCCAGTTCAACCTGGCCGAAGTTCTGTTAGCGTAGATCCACGAACTCAAAGTCGTATTAGTCTTGGTATAGGAGGAAATGAACCACGCCGAAATTCCATTAGCGTGGATCCACGCTCAAGTTCTGCTAGGTATGTCACAAGTCAGGGGACATCAATTACAAGGGATAGTCAAGGAGCATCGAGTAGCAGAGCACAAACCGGAATACGTGGTGGAATTTTACGTCTTGGCGCAAGAATAACTAATTTTGCAAGAGGAGGAAGAAAATAATTGTAATTTTTGTGGTGATAATGTAATATTTAGTTGAATTGTACTTTTATTTGATGTGATAATGTAATAATTGTAATATTCGTAATACTACGTTGAATCCAGAGCTGTTTTATCAATTGTACTTTTATTTGTCATTTTTGTTTTGAACAAATGGTACGCCTAAAAATTTTGAAATTTAAGTTTAGGAAAATAGGTCCGCCAATTAACAGCTCAGTATTTTTGATACAATTTTTCAGAGCGTATTTCATATTTTTCTAGCGCCAAACTTTTCGAATCCAACGCTGTTTTTTCAGTTCAAAGTGTGACTATCTTCATCCTTTGTCATTTTTGTTTTGAACAAATGGTACGCCTAAAAATTTTGAAATTTAAGTTTAGAAAAATTGGTCCGCCAATTAACAGCTTAGTATTTTTGTTAGAATTTTTCAGAGCGTATTTCCTATTTTTCTAGCGCCAAACTTTTCGAATCCGGAGCTGTTTTTTCAGTTCTAATTTTTCTCATATTTAATTATCAAAATCTTAATTATTAAAAGCAAAAAAAAAATAAATAAATTAATTACACATAAATTTTCATATGAATTTTTCTTATTTTTCCGTATTTTTAAAATATTTTTACAATTTATTATCTATTTTTCTAATTAATTAAGTAGTTAATAAACAAATAAAAAGACAACAAAAAAATCTAATATAATTAATAAATTACATAAAATTTTAAATTTTATTTTTCCTCATTTTTTCCGATTTTTTAAATATTTTTTGAATATTTTCTTTATTTTTTTATTTAATTAACTAAATTAAAAACTAATAAACTAAATAAATAAATAATAAAAAAAAAAAAAAAAAAATTAAACTTACTGTGCTCGCGCGCGGAAAGGAGGTCCGGAGCAGAGTTATATCGTAAACGTTAGATCGGAATCCCAGAATCTGATCTAACGTTAGATCGGAATCCGAGAATCCGATCTAACGTTCGGAATCCAGGATTCCAATCTTACGATACTATTTATATTAAACTGATTAAATTGATATTAATTTTATTGGATTATATTGTTTTAATATTATTTTACAAAATTTCGGCTGGAACAGTATGCTTCATTGGCCCATGTCCCATGTAGGATTTATAGGTAAGATACGATGTATAGCATTTTCTCGGAAATAGAAAGAGAAGTAGATAATCACGTGGGGGATTATGTATTAATCCGGTGATTAGGACGACGATCTTTACCTGAATTTATATTGAAACCGGCCCAAAAATAATATTATAGGGGTCGATTGGATCGCTTAGGAATTTGGAGAATTTGAGAAAGTTGTAATTCCTAGGAATAAATTTATTGGGAAGTGTGTAATTTTGTGAAGAGTTTGGATTGTTTATAATAAATTTATGGTAGGAAGATGAAATTTTTCAAATTCCTTGGAGAATCCAAACAACCCCATAGATATTAATGGTCAGTGGATTGATTTCTATTTCTTCTGGATATGATCGTGTAAATATCGGGCCTCATCAAAATCCTTTTCTTTTTTTCTACACGGGATTTCATTTCATTAGAAATTTTTTGATCAAAATGGATGGATTTGATGTCATTTGATTGGAATTTCCATATTATTGATCCAACGAAATTTTGAAAAATTAGTCCAGATGAAATGAAATGAAATTATGAGTAAAAAAACATTTTGATCAAGGTCATTTGTATGTTTAAAACAAATATTTATGTACAATTAAATATATAGTAGAAAATAATCTGTGTTTACAATTGTTCTAGAAAATTTTCCTCTCATTCAATTTTCGTTTTTTTATTGGGTTGTAATTAAGTACAAGTTTTGATTTCAACTTATTTCTATTAATAAACACAAACTTCTGCTATACTAATTTTGTAGTGCTAAGATTCAGGAAATTCATGCTATAAAGTTAATCGACCATCTCAAATGTCAAGAATTGTGCCATTTTCTTAGTATTTAACTTCAATAGTTCAATTTCTTAAAGAATAATTTTTGTTGTGTATATATATAACTCGTTACACGTAACCAGCTGTAAATTGTACGAATTGTATAAAGCAAACTTGCTCTGAAAATATTAACAAAATATTATTCAATATAACTAAACATGTGTGGATACTGGCTAGAGACAAATTAAAATGTCAGTAGACCTGTTTGAAGCTTGGAACTTAGCGTCCTTGCATGTACAGTTCCAGGCTATTACACCATGTGCGATGTTGATGATGCTTTTAAGTTTATTTTTAATCTCAAGTATCACTAATCTAGAAGTGTTCTATAAATAGCTATGAGGTTGTAACTTGTCAGATCTGGCATGGACAAGGGGACATGGCAGCGTGAATTGAACGCCTAAGCAACTGTACTCTGGCATGACAAGGACTCTTTTCATTCTTCTAAGTGTCCGTAAAACATATTTTGTATACGAATTAATTTAACTGTCACACCGTATTAATTCCACTTTTTTTTTTTTGCATATATATAAACAGCTCTTAAAGATTTTTTTTTTTTTTTTGGGGGGGGGGAATCTGGATTCCACTTTTTTGTATCGATCTAACCTATATATATATATATATATATATATATATATATATATATATCAAGCTTTTAAATTTCACCGAAATAACACCGTTATGACTTAAATAACGGCATTTTGGAGCAAAATGCACAGTAGCGTTATATTACCGAAAAATCGGTGAAAAAACTTAAATTTTTTGCATTTGGCGACGAAAAAACGGATCGGTCATTTGACTTGCAATTTTTTTTTGCTTAATACAAATCCATACCAAGTCCTAATTTGTTTAGCATTTAAAATTTTGATTTTGTCTATTTTTCTTTTTGACTTGTTAATTTTTTTATATTTTAATTTTTCAAGTAACTGATAAGATAGGCTAGTAGTATAATTATGTTTCTGCATACACCGTTTTTTCTCCGTTATATCACCGATATAACACCGAATCGCTATATCAACTCTGTACCGTTATACCGTAAAAACCGCATTTTAAAACCTTGATATATATATATAGACACACACACACACACACACACACACACATATATATATATATATATATATATATATATATACATGGAGTTTAGCTACGGTGAGTCGCGACTCACGGACCCTCCGGTGAGTCGCGACCAAAACTCCTAGATCTAGATCAAAATGACCGATCCAAACCGTTCAATATGATCTCTCTATTGAAATTTCCGTGCAAACAAAATTTTTTATTTTTTCGAAATTTTTAAGTATTTTTTTCAGATTTTTAAAAACTGATGTCTAGATTAACGATTTTCTAAAATTTCAAAAAAATACTTAAAAATTTCGAAAAAATGAAAAATTTGATCTACATGAAGATTTTAATAGGGAGATCATATTGGACGGTTTGGATCGGTCATTTTGATCTAGATCTAGGAGTTTTGGTCGCGACTCACCGTAGCTAAACTCTATATACATGTATATAGAGTTTTGCTATGGTGAGATGCATCACAAAAAGTCTTACGTGAGATGCGATCAAAACTAATGAATCTGGTTCAAAATGATCGATCCAAACCTTTCAATATGATTTTGCTATTGAAATCTTTTTGCAGACCAAATTTTATATTTTCTTATAATTTTTAGGTATTTTTTTCGGATTTTTAAAAATGATAGTTTTTATCGGTTCAGAACTAATTAGATTAATGATTTTTTTAAAATTTTAAAAAATACTTAAAAAATTCGAAAAATATAAACTTTAGTCTGCATGGAGATTTCAATAGAGAGATTATATTAGACGGTTTGGATCAGTTATTTTGAACCAGATTCATGAGATTTGATCGCATCTCACGGACGGTTTTTTGTGATGCATCTCACCATAGCTAAACTATATATATATAGAGAGAGCAAAACTATGTAGTTGTTAGTATATATTATATAAAACTAATCATTATCTGTATATATTCATACAGATTTAATTATAATATATTAATATTATTAATACTTAGAAGTTATATATTTCCATTGACCATATATTGCCAGACGCCAGTTCGATCAGTCATCAAATTATAAGTTTCCGAACCCCGAAATATTTCTCTTTTTCGTTGTTTCCAATAATAGATGTTTAAACTGGGAAGATGAGAGAACTAGCTATATAATACACAACCATGCAAGGAATGGCCGTTTTAGGAAACTATTAATATTACAAATAAAAACAACGCATGACTAATTGCTGAAAATACTTATTACAAATAGTTAATCCAATTTGAGCAAATTTTTGTTGAATCGGAAACGCTTCACTCGTAGCTCTGAACTGATGTCTTTGTTTTCTCGCCATTCTTTTTTTGTTTTTGTTTATTTTGCTTTTTAACCTTTGTTTAGCCACTAGCTAGCTTCTGTAATTATCACTTTATTTCAATAAAAAGATGGAGACCTGATCTCCATTTTTTCCTCAAAAAAAAAGTTAATCCAATTTGAGCAACGTTATTATTATGATCTACAAGACATAGGGGTGCATAACGTCTAAAACGACCACGAAATTGACCATTTGCGTTAACCGTTGCATTGATGAACGCAATTTTTTTACTTCTTGCGCTGTTCGTTGCATCCGTCTAATGTAAGTTGCGTTTGTCGTATCGTTCGCCAGAACGATCAAAACGATTATAACCGTCGATGACTGTTTAATCGTTCCAGATACTACAAACTCTATTGCCCAAAAAAAATTATAATTTTACAGATACGCAACCTATCCATTTAAATCATAGTCTCAAAAATGCTTAAAGACACATATGGCCTCAGAGTTTGATTCATCACAGGCCATTATTAGGAAAGAAGCATCCGGCCAATTATTTGGGGTTACATAATTTCCTTGTATAAAATAGGAACATTAGAATTTCCAAAAAAAAGATATATGTTCCAATCTTTCAGAAATGATCATCACAGAGAAAATCTCCTCTGGTATTTGTTCTTACCAGTAAACTTATTTTTTGAAAACCTTTACCAGCAAAAAATCCAACAAAAAAACAGCATCCAATTTTTTTGTTTCAGCCCTCAGAAATGATCATCACAGGGCATAATCAAGTGCCAAAAATCAAGTAAATCTGTTCATCAATCAAGCCAACTAATTGAAGCTCAGAATAATCAACTAGGATTTTCTTCATAGCTTTTTTTCCTTATTTAGACTCGGGAACAATTTAATCCATATGAAAATTCCAATTTAACAAACTAATCTCAACAAAAAATTCAGCCAACAAAAATCAAAACTTTGAATACTAATCTCAGAAAAACTTTCAGCTAGCGAAAAAACAAAAAAAAATCCATTCTTTCCCAAAGTAGTTCAAAATCAGACCAATTACCTTCGATTTAGAAGAAGAAAAAAAAAAGATCATGCTTCTTCTTCGAGGAATCGAGTTTGACGGAGGTAGTGAGGAGAGGAGGGAGGCAATGAGGAGAGGTGGCTGTGCTTCAAGAGATGGTTGTGCATCCTGAGGTAACAGTGAAGAGAGGTGGGAGTTGAGATCGAGCCACTGAGGGAAAAAGTGCTTCGAGATTTAGGGAAGCAGTGAGGAGACGGATCGACGCAGTGGATCGATGTAGTAGGAGATCGAGCGAGAGGTGACAGATCGATGCAGTAAGGAGACTGAGGGGGTTGAGATCGCCTTTAGCAGAGAGAAAGTAGTGGTGGAATGCAGTGGCGCTGTCGATCGGAGAAGAGAGGATCTCCGTGGTGCTGTGGTCTGATCGGAGAAGAGAGGAGGAAAGGGTCTCCGTTTTGGTATTGCGAAAGAGAGAGAGACAGAAAGATAGAAGTGAGGCGGAGAAAGAGAGGAAGAAGACTAGAAGAGAGAGAGAAAAGTGAAGAGAGGCGAGCGGCGCAAAAACCCAATTCTCTCGGAGTCGGATCCTCTGGTCGTTTTCGATCTGGACCGTCTGATTTAATCTCAACGGTTAACATTTTTTCGGGCCTATCAATCGTGGTACTAGCACGGGGCATCCATAGCCATTAAGATTAAATCAGACGGCCCAGATCTAAAACGACCAGGTGGTCTGCCGACCAGAGGATCTGGTTCCCAATTGTCTCTGCGTCATTCTCTCCGCCTCGTCCCCTACAATCCAACAATAATACCATGGTAGAATTTTTAGACGAAAGTCGCGAAATTAACGACCACGAAACGTACCAGTTTCGCTAACCGTTCCGTTCTGAGACGAAACAGAATTTCTATTTGCGTTAGCTGTTCCGTTTCTTAAACAAAACTGAAATCCTTATCCGTTATCGTTCCGTTTCGGACGAAACGAAACGATAAAACGGTCGAAACGGCTACCGTTTTCAGCCCTAACAAGACAACCAAAACTGTCTTTTGAAATTTCATAGACCCAAAATAAAGTGACTGCTTGTTGTGACTTGTGAGCATAAAATTCAGTCTGATGTAGGGCCCTTTTTTTGTTATTGTAACAAAAAAAGTAAATAAAGTAAAAGGCCCTTTGTTCATAGATAATGTTTCGGCCCAATCATTACAAGACTTTCGACCCAGATTAATAGATTACACGGTTTATGCCTTTCTTCAACTCTTCAACATGGCATTTGCTCGAATTAATCATGACAATAATGACACATTGTGTTCCGAGTTTCCATCCCTATATTATGTCTGTTTTGAACAGGGCAAGCCCATTTGCTAAAGTGATATCCTCTGATCCTCATACGACAAAAACTCGGATTAAAGGAAACTATAGTTCGTTTGCCATGAGGGAATGATATTAGCAAATTAAAGTTTGAATAGTACTAGAATTCTTCAATCAAACGGTAAGAAAAGAGGAGGGGAGAGGGGGGGGGGGGGAGCACTTCCTTTGGATATGAAAGAAATAATTTCCTTTCAACCTCAAATGCACGAGTGATTGAATGGACCTGGAGAATACACAAGGTAAAAATATGAAATAAGCGCAGTTGTTACGTGTTGCTAATTGGCGAGTATTGAAGAATCAATAGAAGAAAATCAAATAAAGCTGCCCTCCGAATGATCATCATCATTGGACGAGATTAAAAGAGCAAAATCAAGAAAGTATCTGTCCATGTCAATCAAGCCAGCAAGAGCTCAGAATAATCAATCAAGATTTTCCTCATAGCTTTTTCCTTCTATAGAAAAATATAGCCGTTATCTGTATAAATATTTCCTATCTTCTACATGGTGTTTTTAGCAACTCACAAACGGTCAAGAGGACCAATAGGATTATAAATACATGTACAACTCGTTAGAAAGATAATACAGAAAATTCTCTTCTTTTCAAATCACGCTGTGTCTCAATTCCCATCAGCGAGAGAGATGTGCTTTCTACGTACCGAACACCATTGGACATGATCATGGCTATTTATGAAATCTATCTCATTTTGACTTAAGGGAAAAGAACCATTTGTTGGTCTTCTTCTTACAACATGAACTTACCTATGGCTCCGTTTGGATAGGTGTGGGAAGAAAGGAAGAAGGAAAAAAGTGGAAAGAAGTATTGGAAAGTGTGTAACTTTGTGAAGAGTTTGGATTGTTTATAATTTTTTTTTTCTTCTTTCTTCCAACGATCCAAACGCACCCTATAAAACAATCATGACATATTAAAAGAGAACAGTGTGCTAAAAATTGTTTGGATCACTTCTATTATCAACACGAATTTTAACATGCCAACTTGAATATCCATAGAATTCACACTAATA
Source organism: Rhynchospora pubera (assembly GCA_028095005.1). NCBI lineage: Eukaryota > Viridiplantae > Streptophyta > Magnoliopsida > Poales > Cyperaceae > Rhynchospora > Rhynchospora pubera. The sequence goes on from CM051460.1 coordinate 356,196,498, forward strand.
AAAATATTATAATAAATGTTCAAAATTCATAAAAACACAAGTATCATTCTACACAAATTTAAATTTGTATAGAGATTCAAACTTTGTAGAGAAAATTGTAAAGTTGTAATTATACTCAAATTGGGAAGATAGTACACTAACAGAAACAGAAATGTTCTGTGCTAAAAACATAGCCCAAAGCTATGGTTGTACAAACTTTATGTAGGCCATGACAGAACTAAATCAGAGGTGCTCCCTGCAATCTAACTATCTAAGGCTCTGTTTGGATGTAAGAAGAAGAAGGAAGAAGAAGGAAGTGGGAAGAAAAAAAAATTATAAACAATCCAAACTCTTCACAAAGTTACACACTTCCCAATACTTCTTCCCTTCTTCCCTTCTTCCCACACCTATCCAAACGGAACCTAAGTGATGAAAAAGGTTATTGTCAAGAAGATTTAATCCAACATGATTTAGGTCCAGGTCCATATATCTATGGCCACTTGGCCAGGAATGATAACTGCAATCTGCAGTTTTGCCATTCCTGCCATCGCTAAATACAAAATGAACATATACAGAAAACTAGATGAACATATAGACGATCTAAGTGAACACTTACAAATAAATAAGTGTTGTCATCACTTGTTCACAAGTTTACATGCATATTCAACTTATTTTCATTGAACTTATTTGTTTGTATGTGTTCACTTTATTTGCTGTATATGTTAACTTTATTTTAGCGATGACATGGATGACAAAACTGCAGATGACAATAATCAATTTCCCATAAAAAAATCATTCGTGCTAGCGAGTAGCGACTATATATAGAGTTAAGTTCCGGAGAAATCACCAAAACTTGATCCAACTTCTTGGTTTTTTTGTTTTTTTTTAAATGTCATTTACATGATGTCCAAGTCGATTCTTCCTCTATTTTAGTTAATTTGTGTGAATAAAAGATAGAAAGAAATGATGATGGCTAGAAAAAAGAAATATTGTAGATCGATGATTATCAGGGCTCCTAATTGAGTGGATCACATCATATCATAATCATAAATACCTAAATTTCAAACCATTGGAAAACTGTAGAAATAATATTGAATCCCAGCCGTCCGTTCCTTTTGCACTGCCTAATGGATTTCATCTCGCCCCTTCGTCTCCACTATCCCTTAGCTTACTGTTACGCTTTGGTTTTCTCTTATCTTTTCTATGTGGCTTCATTGTGGTCTCCCTGTCTGTTGTGTGTGATGTGCGTGGCTGTGCGGTACCTTCCTTCGTCTTTCCACTTTTTGGCCGTAGCAAATCCGGATTCTCCCTTTTACCCTGCCACACCGCTTCCTTCTTGGTACTTTGCGGTCACTCCAATTCGTACTGATGTCTTTGCTTTCTCCAGACTCCAGAACCCTCTAAACGGCACTATTCTTCTCCGAGGGTTTTCATCTGTTCTGCTTTTGCAGTTGATGTTTGTTCTGTTCATGCCTGGCTTTCTTTGGTGCGTTCTCCTTGCTATTTCCTTCCCTTTTTCCTTTTATCTGTTGCAGTGTTTTATTCCTTTTTCTTTCTTTGGGTTTGGGTTGCGCACCAGAGAAATTAGTTGTTGTTTTTGGATTTTGGTTGCTCACTAGAGATTGATGCCGATGTTTTTCTTTAATGGAGGATTTGATGACAGAAAGATTTTGTGAAATTTTTAATGGCGACGAGCTCAGGCAAGGTTGATGCCGACTTTCTTTGTTCCTTATTGCTTTTTTTTTTCCTTATCGCATCATGTCAAGCTGCTAATCGGCTACTCGATCAAAGCTATGGTGAGTGTCTTGCTATTATTTGGTTTTTCCCATGTCCTTTTCTCTTCTTCTAGCAAAATGAAAATGTCTTCTCAGACGCGTAGTTTCATTTTCAGTTTTGATGTTGCAGGTTAAGCTATCAGATGTTGTTGTTTTTTTTTCTTAGGTTGTTGTGTTTTTTATTTTTCGGGTCATCTTGCCTTCGTTTGGGGAGTCCTTGGATCAGCAGTTTGTGTGCTTTTGTTTCTCATGTGATTGTTGCTTGCTTTTTCAATTTCAGGTTGCCTGTGGTTGCTGCTAGAGATGTAACTTTCCTTTCCCAGGTATGGCTCTGGTTTTTTTTTTTTTGCTGTTTTTTTTGTGCTTGATCCTTGCTTGGCAATAGGATGCACAGGGATTTACTTTATTTTGTAGTGTTAAAAAATGCACTATCGTCACCCCCCCATATATCTAGAAGCAGTCCTCTGGATGCATATACTACTCTTAGCATTAACAACATTTGGCTTGGAGCACTGTACATTTATCCATGGAGGACATAAACCTTGGATGTAACATCTAATGCTACATGGAAATGAGGAACCAAAAATAGTTAAATAAAGGTATTTTTTTTATTTCTGCTTATTTCTAGAGTTTTTTTGTGAAACCGGAATTAGTTAGAAAAGTAGGGAGTTTTGTGTATAAACACACTCCAACACAACCCCTGTACCGACCAAAGTACCTTTTTTGCACATGTGTGTTTATTTGGATTCCTTGAGGCTTTGCAACAAGGCTGGTACAACACCTATACCAGTTCAGTATTTCTTCTTTTCGGTTCTAACATAAGAACCTAGGTTTCAGGAATTTTTCTACAAAAAAAAAACAATAAAAATTAAAGGGTTATGTTTCTAATCTTCCATCTTGAAGCACTATTGGATCCAATTATCTTCTCTGTTGGAGCTAAACCCAAATCAGTAAATTAACTGTGCTTATATATATATGATGATACATAAAATGTGATAGTTTTAGCTTTTGGTCAAAATGAAAAATAGAAAACATAAAACAAAGATGCTTTTGGTCATAGTATGAACAATACTAAAATGGAAATTTTTTGAAAAATGTAACAAAAATTGGGTGCCTTTTCTTTGGATATAATATTGGCATTTCCATGATAAATGAGGAAAATCTAAAATAAAAAAAAATAAAATACCATTTTTTTTGCACCAAATAATTAAGCTGATTTTGCACAACAGATTAATCTGATTTTTATATTTCATTCTTGCACAGTTCTTCATTTTAGCTTTTCGTTAAATTTTCTATAGATGTAATGTCTTATGTTCAAAATGAGGAATGGCTCTGCCAAGAGATAAGGTTTGACCGTTCAACTGAAGATGGATGTCTATTTTTTGTCTGATTGAGATTATTATCTCCAATAAAAAAAAATATGAAATGAAAATGATTCCTCAATTATGAAATAATCTTCCCAAACGAGGTTGAATAATTTCATGATGTTCAGCAAGGATTGATGGCTTCATATGAATACAAAATCTGACAGTTGTTCAATACATACTGTACTGCATTAATGGTTCCTCAAATTTGGCATCACTTTCTTATGCGAGGGAGGAAAGTATATCAATTGATCTTCTATCTTGAATGGATACCGGTAAAGAGAGAGAAAAAAGGGATTTGAGACAAAAAGGTTAATTGATTTTATATTTTGAATGGATATTTATAGAGAGATTTCTCTTATACTATCTAGATACCTTATACTATCTAGATACATCTAGGATACCTAATTGAGTCTAAATATATTTATTTATTGTTGTGTACAGAACCTCTAAATTGACAACACTCAGTTCATAATCTGGCGCACTTCTTTGCTAAAAAAGCCACCCAGTAATCAGCTGATCGTCTATGCATAGGAGGTCTCCAGTATTATCCTTAACAGGTTTGTGTATGTACTAAAGAAGTTTATACTTGCTTGAAATTAACTATTGAAATAACTCTCAGGGATTGTCTAAGGAAAAAAAAGTTCTTATGATAAAAAAGAAGATGAGTAAATTGGTTTGGCAATTATTTTATTCTCGATAGAATGTTTTAATCTGAGTTCCTATTTAGTGAATTAATATTTTTTTCTATTCTATTCGTTTATTTCTTTTATTTATTTTGTTCTTGATTTTTTTTATAGCATTTGTTGTTTTAATTCAGGCTTAGACATTATAAACACTTCAATTTCAATCTTTGATTTCACTTACAAGGTCAATCACTTATTGACTATATTTTCAGTTTCAATCTTGCCAGTACCAGCAATAGTACCGAGTTGACTATGTTAGGTTTGGATTACTATTTACTAAATGGCGACATTGATCAAGTTTCTTTTCTTCAGGTTGTACTTAGAGAGCTGAGAGTGATAGATTTCTTGGCATTCCTGACGAGGTGAGTCACCTTATTAACAAATTCATAAATCACTACTATGATCTTTTCTTCTTTTGTTTTTTTTTTTATATTTATGCTCGCATATGATTCGAAAGGTGTATATTCAGGTAAGACGTTTGTATGGTGGTACAACGGCGATCTAGATTACCGTGATATGGCACCAAAATTATGAAATAGCAATGCAGGAATAGTTCTTGGCCAGGTACTCTTGTAAGATAACAACAATATCTATCGGTAATAGAATTACAAAATCATGTATCTTCAGCAAGGAATAATTTCATGACCTTATATTTAGCTTGGTTAATCCTAATTATTCTTTTTTTCGCACGATGTTTGAATTGTTAGGGCAATGTAGCACTTGATGTTGCCAGAATTCTCTTGCGCCAATAAGTGAGCTTGAGAAAACAGATATTGCAGACCATGGTCTAGAATCACATCGAAAAAGTACCATAAGGTAATTGTTACTATTACAGTGTGCATTTATAGTATACAGCTCTGACAAAATGCATGGTCATTTCAGCTGTTACAATCCTCTCTATGTATAAATGTGCACTTAGTTAGATGAACAGGTTCAGTAAAGTCTCCTTGAACAACAAAGGAGCTGCATGAAGTTCTGAATATGTATGGCTTTCTTATTCTTGAAAAAAAACATACTATTTTATTTTCTGAAAAGCACAATTAACTTATTTGAACAAAACTCACATCTTTTAAATGGAAAGTAACTATTCTTAACCTGAATTTTATTGAGTTACTGTTACCCTTCCATTATCTTTATTCACAACAGCAGTGAATTTCAATTTTATTTTCCTTAATTAAGTATTGAAATTAAAATATCAGGTTTTTCACAGCCCATGGTGTTCAGGTTTTTGCAATGATAAATTAATATGATTGTTTTCTTAGTAAGTTGATCATTAATCTCATATTTAGGCCCCTAAATTTCCTCCGTAAACCAAACAATATAATCATTTCATGTTGATCTTATATCGCGCGGAGCGCGATACAATAGCTAGTATATTTCAATTTTATTTATATTGGTGTTGAGAATTTCTTACAATATTTTCAAAATTTGTTTATATTATTACTAGTTGTTTGCAAACTATTGGTGTGCCGGCCTCAGAACTCAAATTGGACGAACTACATTCAAACCTAGTTATGTAATCGTCTGTTACTTTATATATAGATCAATAGAGTTGACTTAAAGGTATGCCAGTCCAACTTGGAATTCTCGACTTCTCGTTTTCAGTTGAATAGCTAAATAAAAAATTTATCATTGATTCTCTAATGGGGGTCTATAGCTAGCGCAGATGGGGCTACTATGGGAGCGACACCTATATACACAGTACACTGGCATGGAAGAAGATGCAAATTATTGGTTTGAATTTTATACCCCGATATTAACTGCTGATATTGAGGATAGTGCATGCGAAATAATACATAAAGGTCGTGTGATCATTTAATTTATGCATGGATATTAACTGCTGATATTGAGGATAGTGCATGCGAAATAATACATTACAAACCATTTTCTAGCTAGTGCTGTAATTGATGCCTGGATAATTAACTTGTAGCAATAGATCGTCGCGTGCAAGTCAGAAGTGGCCTCCTTTCCTTCCATTACTGCACGTCGAGAGGGCGGAACAGGATACTCTTTATGTGGATTCGGGCAGTCAGTACCAGGCTGCCGTGGATTCCTGGTGCATCCACTTGGTCCAGATCCGGGTGAGCTGCTCGGTGCCACAATTGGTTGTGAACTAAGAAGCAAAAGGATGGCAACGAAAACAAACATCACGCTCAGCCTCTTCATTGATGATATTCCCATGGCCTTACTTGGTTTTTCGGCACCTGCAAGCTATGTCAGTTAATTAGCTAGTTATGTAATTGTCTGTTACTCTATATAACAAATAGAGATGACTTAAAGGTATATATACTAATACCAGTTCAACTAGGAATCCTCGACCACTCGTGTTACTTGTATAGCTTAATCAACGATTCATTCTCTAATTCTCTGTTTTCTTATTGGGGGTCTTGTGCAGCTAGCGTAGAAGGGTGCAACCCCTATATAAACATACGGAAGAAGAGACCCTTCACTTTACAAGAAAATTATTGGTTTGAATTTTATACCCCGATATTAACTGCTGATGTTGCGGATAGTACATGCGAAATGATACATTAGGTCGAGTGATCATTTAATTTAGCACCGGAGATATATTGGCATGCACCGCAGAATTTTTTTTGCTATATATTTGAATCCAAGGTCAAAGTCTGCCCTTTTGTAGTTATCTTGTGCGAAATAGGAAGATGTGGAATAATACTAATACCATACATTGACCAAAAAATAAAGACGTGGAATAATTAAGGATGATACCTACCAAATTTCTACTAGGAACTTTCATGACCACTCTGGATTTGCAATTGTAGATAGGTGGATATTAGATCTCCCGAATGGATACGGCACTTTGAATATTTAGATTTAACATGAGTGTCTAACCCTTCTAACTTGCTTTAAAATTACTAGCATATACGCCCATCCAATGTGTGGGCAAAACAATATTTAAAGAAATATGTTGGTTACGCCCATCCAATGTGTGGGCAAAACAATATTTAAAGAAATATGTTGGTTGCGATATTATGTTTTTTGGTTATGACTTATGACATGCAACATATAGTAATTAATAATATTATTGTGCATGAGTTTGTTTTGATTCAATTAATTGAAAATATTATTGTGGATACCCTGCCTGGGCCTCTTTGTTAAACACCCATATTCTGAATGTCAGAGCATGTGTTCAATTAACTTCGTAACTAAATGTAAAGAAGAAGAATGATAGTAATCCTCCAGAAGTATATAAGGTCAAATTATATGTTCCAATGTTAGATACATCCAAATTTCTTCAAAAAGTGTTGAACGCATTATGAAAAACTCAATTTTGTTAAGAATCAGTTTTTGGTCTAGTGACAAAGAGAAATGTATCTTGAGTGAAAAGTCGCAGATTCAAAACTTGACGGGGGGGGGGGGATCTTTCATAGACATTTAATTTAAAAAAAGTTGGGTGGCTTAGACCCCCAATCTATCTTAAAAAAAAATGTTTATAAGGCTAAAATTCGGGCAATTATTAGTGTCGATTTTTTGTTGCAAATTTTCCAATTGAGATGATATGTTAAATTGCTAGTCAGATAAGAGAAGAAGTGACAAGGATGACCACTGACCAGTATACCAGCGACTAGGCAAAAAAGAAAAAAGAACTGAATTTTTGTAAATATAATAACTTTTAGGGATCTAGATGCGAAAGTTGTTGCATTTTCAGAGAATGTTTCCTGAGTACATGCTATTGTGTTTGTCAGTTGGGTACTTGTTTTAAAGTTTGGGTGTTCGTTAGTTGAAGTTAGTAGAGTGACAGAAAATTAGAAAACATGAGATGTGAGCACAGTGGAACGGTAAACTGGTACCAGCAGCTAGTTGACCTTGTATTGTAATAAGGGCTAGTAATTGTAAGAACTTGGAAATTTTATTTTCTCTATTGAAACTGGTAGCAGTATGCTGCTTGCTCTTCATCACAAAAAATAAATTAAAATTTGACGTTGTAGCCGAACATGTTTCTCATGAGTAAATGCATCAGTCACCTATTCAATTTGACCAAAAACCCGATTAATTAAAATTCCTATACACGAAATCCTTCTTTCTGGTTCAAACCGCACCGAAAAGGGACATGAAAAATGACCAATACAAGTGTACAACTATTAACTTGAGCAAGATTAGTGATCGAAATAGAAGTATCTGTAATTGAGAGACGAAATACAAGAAATTTTCAGAAAAATACCAATTGCGTAATTAGGTGATTGATATATGTGTTTTGGAAAAATATATATTTTAGAAACAATTAAACATACGGCATACAAATGGAAACTTGCATAAAAGATATACAACTTGTATAACAAATAAGTATATGAACTTCAATAATACAACAATATATATAAGAACCATATATAGATTCATATCTATTTGAAGACTGCCCACATATTATTATATATAAAGTAAGATTCTAGCTAGCTATTGCTGTAATTGATGCAAGGATAATTAACTTTTAGATCGTCACGCGTGCAAGTCAGAAGTGACCTCTTTTGCTTCCAATATTACTGTTCAGACGTCGAGAGGGTGGAACAGGAACATCATGATGTGGATCCGTGCAGGTTTTACTGCTCCCGTTGACAGTGCAACCTTTAGGTGCCACAATTGGTTGGGAACTAAGAAGCAAAAGGATGGCAACGAAAACAAACATCACGCTCAGCCTCTTCATTGATGATATTCCCATGGCCTTACCTGGGTTTTCGGCACCTGCAAGCTATACCAGTTCAACTTGGAATCCTCTCGACCACTCGTGTTAGTTGTATAGCTTAATCAAACTGTTGATTCGATCTCTAATTCTCTAATTCTCTGTTTTCTTATTGGGGGTCTTGACTCTTGAGTAGCTATCGCAGAAGGTAGTTTACAAGCAAATTATTGGTTTGAATTTTATACCCCGATATTAACTGCTGATGTTGAGGATAATACATGCGAAATGATACATTACGGTCGAGTGATCATTTAATTTAGCACCAGAGGGGTCGTTTAGATCGCTTAGGAATAAGAGGAACAGTCTATTTCTAAACGAAAAATATTAAAAAATGTATAACTTTGTGAAAAATTTGGATGATTAAAAATAAATTTACGCCTAGAAAGTGGTTATTTCTCTTCTTATTCTTAAGCGATCCAAACGGCCCATATAAGCATGCATGTAGCTCAGAGAAGTTAACCATCGCAGAATTTTATTTTGCCATATATTTGAAGAAGCCAAGGTCAAAGTCTGCCCTTTTTTAGTTATGTTCTGCGAAATAGAAAGATGTGGAATAACACAATATTGACCAAAAAAAACACGTGGAATAATTAAGGATGGTACCTACCGAATTTCTAGCTACTAGGAACTTTCGTGACCACTCATGGATTTGAATTGTAGATAGGTGGATATATTAGATCTCTCGAAGAGATACTGTACTTTGAATATTTTGATTTAACATGAGTGTCTAACCTTTCTAACTTATTTTATAAAATTATAAAAGAAGTTCAGTTTCTACCTCCAATAAAAATAAATATTGTCCTTAGTCACTACCCATTAAGCATTTGACAACACCATAAGTTAGTAGCGTTATGGGTTAAAACTAGTACTTTTGGATTAGTATTTGAAACTAAATTAGTAAAAATTAGTAAATGTTATTTGGTGTGATAGATTAAAGTTAGTGATCAAAATTACTCTTGGAAACATTAATCTTTGGATTTTTCCCAAGAGGGCTCAATTTTTTTTTTTTTATTTCCTAAAGGTTTGCGCACAACTGAAATTTTACAAAAGGGCTTAGGTAGGGCTGTCAACGGATACCGTTTCGCACGTTTTCGTTCCGTTCTGTTCCGTCAAAATCAGAACAGTTAATAGAAGGGAAATGAATTTCGTTTTTTAAAACGGAACTGGTACCGGTAAACGTTAGTGTTCCATTTACCAAAAATTAGGCTGAAATCAATGAAAAATGACTGAAATCCATGAAAAATGGAGAACGGAAGAGCTAACGAAACGAAAAACCGTTCCGTTTCATAAAACGAAATGGATTTTATTTACGTTTGCTGGAACGGTATAGAAACGAAACACCCATATTTCGCTTCCGTTTCGCACGTTTGACACCCTAGGTCTAGGCACTGGTAACAGAGATTTTGTGCACCGCGGCTACAGTATTTTGATCTGGGTAAAGCATGATATAATTTCTTATGTTATTGCACGCGTGGCAAAGATGATTTTAATTTAAACAAAATTTTGCAAAACTGATTTCAATGTTTTTAAGGCTCAACCATTTTTGGAAAAATTAGTTGTATACTTTTTTAATCTTCTCTATTGAAAATATACCCCTTTAATCTTTAAAATCGAATATTTACTCCTCAAATCAAGTTAATTAAGGATATTTACCCTTCTCAATATTTTCAATAATAAATTTGCGACCAAAATATCCCGTCTCCCCACCTCCTTATCCTACTTGCCTCTGTTCTCGTTTTAAGTTCATGGTCAAACTTTTAACTTACATTGTAAAGTCTCCCGTATTTGCAACCGTTGATATACAATTCTCAACATCGAACTTTTAAGTTCCAAATTTGAATATTCTTACTTAAATGAGAATCGATTTTTGATCTAGTGACAAAGAGCAATACACCTTAAATGAAAGGTCGCATGTTCGAAATCCGGCCGGAAGTATTTTATAGACATTTGATTTAAAAGTAAATTGGGTGACTTAGACCCCAATTTATCTTTAAAAAAAATATTCTTACTTAAATTACTTTCGAATTGAGGTCAAAAAAAATATATGTAAAATCTTTAACTTGTTCTGAAGCCAACGTATTTTGGACTTTGTCCCATTTGATATTGTGTCAGGCTAAAAATTGCACAAACGTGTACTATAAGATATCTCAATTAATCGTATCTTCTTTTCAAATTTTATTCAAATGTATTTAAGTATATATATTCAAACAGAGGAGGCAATCAGGCAAACTGGAACGTAGACGAGCATAGTAAAGAGGTTGGGAGGCAGGGTATTTTGGTCTCAAAACTATAAATTTGACTGTTTTGAACTCAAATATCATTTAAAATTTTAATAAGGGCAAATATCTCTTATTGACATGATTCGAGGAGTAAATATATAATTTTAAAGATTAGAGGGGTATATTTTCAAATTGAAAAAATTAGAGGAGTATACATCCAATTTTCCCAATATTTTTTAGGCTAAATCAACAATGCTGGAGAACTCCAAAGGTGTGCTTCTGGTCAAGTGACTATAAACCCTTCTAAATTGAACGTTCATGTAACCTATTAAACCTACAATTTGCATCTTAATTGACAAAAAAAAAAAAAGAGAAAGAGACGTACTCGACGATTGGACGTTCTCCGAATAACTTTTTTTAATTGGTAACGATAATCATAAATGATAAATGAAAAAGACGTTTATATCCCTTTTCCGCCATATCTAGGCGCACATTAGGCCCTTTCATACAATATTAGACGGAGTTGAACCCCAGTGGAAATTTTAACATTAATTTAAGTCTTTTGGGAAAAAAAATCCAGAATTTGCTCAGGCTCACAAACTGATTCACAATTTTTGCACCGATTCAAACTTTTTTTTTCTTTAACCCCTGAGTATTAGTATAATCTATTAGAATGGATAATAATTTTTGGTTTTATTTAATGCAACGAAGTAAAGTGTAGTGAAGTATTAATTACGACATAAAACAAAACAACACAAAATAAAATGGTAATTTTCAAGAACTTAACGAAGAATGTAGTGTTATGCACAATTAAGCAGGTTCTCTAAGTAGAATCATTGGGTGCGTTTGGATAGGTGTGGGAAGAAGGGAAGAGGGGAAGAAGTGGGAAGAAGTATTGAGAAGTGTGTAACTTTGTGAAGAGTTTAAATTGTTTATAATTTTTTTTCTTCTTCTTCCTTCTTCTTCTTCTTTCTTCCAACGATCCAAACACATTCATTGGAAGGAAAAAGTAACAGGAACTATATATTGCTGATGAGAAAAGTCACTGCAACTCTAGCAATTGCAGGGAGACCCACATATTCGTCAAAATTTCTGCATGCTAATTGCTAAGTGTGGTTGAGATATTTCTCCTTACGAAAATCATATTCGTCAAAATTTCAATCCGAATTCCAACATGCACGAAAAATATCTGATTCGGTTTTCTTTTTTTTTTTCTTTTTTTTGTAGACCCTACATATATATGGGCCATGGTGATGTGCAGGTTGAATTCAAAGAGTCCACTAGTAATTAAGGTGTGTTTGGTTCGCGCATGAACTAGGGATGAACAAGGGAGCTACGAACAACATCTAGTTCGTGCCTAGTTCTTGAAAATTAGGGGATTAGAGACAAGAAAGATGTTCGTGATGTGTTTGGTTCGCGCGAACTAGGGTTGTTCACGAACAGCCTGTTCGTGGTGGTATCCAAACACAAGAAAGAGCTTTTAATATTCGAACAACGCTATTATGCTGGACAGGACAACCAAACTATGCCTTGTGAAATTTCTTAAACCCAATATAGAGGTGACTGTTTGTTGTGCTTCCATGGAACATAAAATTAACCTGAAATATAAGGCTCCTTTTTTGTTGTTATAGGCTTCGTTTGGATGAGGTGTGGAAGAATGGAAGAAGAAAAAAAGTATTGAGAAGTATGTAATTTTGTGAAGAGTTTGAATTGTTTAATAATAAATTTGGGCACTTCTTTTCTTATTCTCTTCTTCCCACTCCAATCCAAACACAGCCATAGTAAAAATTAAAAATGAATAAGTAAAAGGCCCCTTTGTACATATTACAAAACTTTTGACCCAGATTAAATTAAGCCTTTCTTCAACATGGCATTTGCTCCAAACAAAAGGGAAACCTTAGGCGATCGCCTCAAGAAACTCCGGTAGTCAGATTAAAGGAGACTATATTTTGTTTACTATGAGGGAATAATGTTAGCAAATTAGAGTTTGAATGTTACGAGCATTCTTCAATTAACAACTCTTTCTTCGGATATATAAAGAAATTGTCACAAGGACCTCAAATGAACGAGTGAATGAATGGACGGGGAGTATAAGGTACAATATCAAATAAGCGCAGTTATTATGTATATGAAAGGAACGAATTTCGTTGAACCTCAAAATGCATGAGAAACGAATAGATGTGAGAAAGTACTAAGTAAAACATCTCATAAGAGCATTTACTTTGTGTTAGTAATTCGTGAGAGATGTGCTTTCTACAGAACTTCATTGGACATGATAAGGTTATTTAATTATGAAATCTATATTTCTATTTGACTTACGTACGGGAAATATAATTGCTTGTTGGGTATCTTCTTACAACAACATAAACGTATCTATTAAACAAATCACAACATTTAAGGGAAAAAAAAATGCAAAAATTTGTTAGGATCGCTTCTATTATGAACACCAATTTTAACGCGCCATCTTGAATAATGGATCAAATTCGCACTAATAAAAATAAAATTATTATAATAAATGTACGAAATTCATAGTTACCAAAACTATCAACTCCATAGAAATTTAAATTTATAAAGAGATCCATATTTAATAGAGAAAATTGTTTGTGTAGGAAATCATATTAAATGAAAGTGTTAATTTTACATAAACTCAAAATTTATTTAAATACATATCATACATGCATGCTTTCCTCTTAATTTGCTCTGGTGCACTAAAATTTCCTATGCATGAGAAAAAAATTTGCACCGACAAAGGTAAAGGTATACAGTATACTGTAGTACAAATAATTTCGTTAAACAATGAATTAGATAAGAGATGTTAATTGATGGAAATGGTTTGATTATTTGATAGACAGAGGGAGAGTATTTTACGCTAAACAATAATGTTCTGTGCTAAAACACTCAATTGAAAAAGTTATGGTTTAACAAAATTCTGTTGCCCATGACAGAAATGGTGGAAATGCATATTATTTTTATAAATATAAAATATCTTTTTGGTTTAACCATCGTAACAAAGACGTTTCTGAACTTTTTTTTTCTTTTGTAATTGACCAATTGGATATTTGTGGGGGTTGTAAATGCAAAAGGCGCTGATTTATTAGGGACAAAACTAGGTGTTCTCAGACTCCACAGAAAATTAGTTAATTCCAAATCTTTCCAACATAAACAACAAACTGTAAGCAGAGTTTCAACTCCAAGCAAAAGTTTGGAAAAAGGAAGTTGAACAAGATACCGACACTAATATTTGTGCAATTCAAATTAAGGAGCGAAAGTGCTTTATACCTCCTTCGAAAGGACAGGCTATTTAACTTAGTATTCTTCATTTTTTTTTCCAACATACGTACCTTATGTTTCATATTATGTATGACTTCATTATATAAATAGAACATATTATATTATATTATATTATCCTAGATAATGAGACAACCGAGTAAGATTTATTAGAAAATTCACAAAATATGGCAGGAATATATTTTTATGAAGAAATATTTTTTGAAGAAATAATAAATTATGAAATAATGTAAAACATAAAGTTAAAATAAATATAGTTTCCAATTTTCCATTATGCCACAACAGAAGTTGTGGATAGTATGTATTATTGTCAACAACCGAAATTTGGGCAATTCTGTGCAATTTGACACAACATATTTCTTTTTAGATAAAGATAGATCACAAGTGATGCAGTGTGTTCCTGCGCACACTTCACAAAAAGGGTATAATTTTTTATCCGACCTTCGGATCGAGCTGAAATTTTTACAAGAGCTCCGTGATCCAAAACCTGACCTATTGCCAAATCGTGGGTTCAGATTAGCGCTCTGAGTCTTCCTTCATGAACTTTTGGTTCTTTCTTTACAAATTTCAAAGTTTTAGAATTTTTTTTAGTAATTTTTATGTATTTTGTCTTTTTAGGATTTTGTATTCACTTATTTAAGACAGGCGTCGTGTCTTTTGATAGTCACTTATGTTTTAGACTTGAGTTTTAACAAAGAATTGAGAATCTATGTGATCTCAAAACCAAAAATCTCTCTTTTTTTTTCGTACTTTCTAATATCTTTCTCCATCTATCGTTCACGCATCAATAAGTTTTCCAATTTAAAATATTTATAAAGATTATTTTAATGCGTCGTCCATCATTTAGAAAGCGTTGCAGTACTATGCCAAAGACTTGTTCATAAAGGGTGTGTTTGGATGAGCCATGAATAAGGAATAAGAATAAGAAATTTCGGTATGCGTGCTTATCCAAATTTCTTATTCTTATATTATGGTTTTGTTAGTATAAGAATAAGGGCCCAAATTCCTTATTCTTGTGTTGTTTGGGTTGCACAAGAATAAGAATAAGCACGCATACCGAAATTTCTTATTCTTATTCCTTATTCTAAGCTTATCCAAACACACCCAAAACATACAAAAACTTTTTCTGATTGGCTAGAAATTAACTGTAATTACTTTTGTTTTTGGTTCACAGTGTATAATATAATTATCGTATACGTGAATACTAAAGAGCCATGAAAGTAGTAATTAACACTCAACTATTCTAAAGTAATTACCGGAGACCAAATGATTAGCTTCATTTGAGTCTGAATGATGGTGTAATCCATTTTTTATTTTTAATTCCAGAAAATAGAACAAATGCATCATGGGCGGATCATCATCTTTTGAAACTTAGCAATGATTGTGTGTGTGCACAACAGTTTTTCTTTTAAGTCATTTAGACTTCATGTTTCCACCTGTTTTAGGTGGAAAGTTAAAATGATATGATCAAATGATTACTTTGTGCCCAGTTTATATCCATTTAAATCTTCCAAAACAAAGTAATTCTATATAAATATATCAAAGCTTCCTATTGAAATGATTAAGTTGCCAACATTTCTGTAAAAATGATAGGTAGTTTATGCTATTTGGGATGTGTATTTGAGAAAACCAATGAAATACATACCAAGTGGTAAACAGGATGGCGGCACTTGTGCTAAGTGGAAATGGAGCTGACATTGCACAGCACTGAGTGCGAGCAGTTCGTTACAAAAGGTTTGCATTTCAAAGAATTGAAATATCTTTAATCAAATAGCCATACACAATTTTAATTTATTTATTTTTGCAATCAATGATATTAAAGGGAGTGCCAGCAGTTCGTTCCAAACGGTTATTTTTACTCCTTCATTATTGATGTTTTTTGAATTCTTTAATTCTCAGTAGACAGGGAACTGGTTGGGAGGAAAAAGACTTGAGAGCCCACGAAGAAAGTCGACGGGAGAATGCAAAATATCCAAGAAGGACTTGCATTGCAGTATACTGTCTTTAGCTCCCATAAGCAAGCTAAGATAATTGATTTTGTTCACGAAATGCAAAGACTAGGCCGAGAAGGATGGCTTGAAAGTAAGCATTTTGTTGCACTTGTCTTTTTCCTTTTTTTCCATTGAATTATAAAACATTTGGTATGTTCTTGCTTCAGCATACTGTATGTGAATACAATAGTCTTTTCAACACACGTAGCAATACCGGTACAGATGCTGATATGCCAAATATTGCATACTGGTTCGCTACAAACACTAACTGCATTCACAGTACATTCGCAGAAATTACACAATTTATTCAAAAAATTTCCACAAATGCCCTTCAGCTTTGTTTCCAGACCTAAAGGTTTAGCCACCCTTTTAATCCTCTTTACTATTTAGGTGCCAACTTGCCAAATATAGCAAAAATAAATCCCAATTAAGCCCATAATAGGTCCAAATTAACATATAATTAGGTGTTAACTTCTACATATGAATACTAAATCAATCCACTTAACCAGAAAAGTCAGTATTTTCAACATAGACTTTATTATCTGGATTATATATATAAATAAAAATCATAGCAATTTAGTTCATACTCAATATATTGTGGGAGTTTTCCCTCTCTGACAGCATAGGAAACTGAAAGAAATTTGATTACAAACTCTTATAATTTCCATTAAAAAATAAAAAAGCTAATTTTTAATTATAGGACACACTTACTCTGCAACGAGAAAATGGCTGCGTGGGAAGGGGCGCGTCACTTCACTGTTTGGTTGCAGCTACAATTATGCAAAGGTAATGTAACCTTTCACTTCTTGATACCAGTAATGGCACCAGTAAGTCGTACATATTCTGTTATAAGTGTAATTGCACCAGAAAGTCAATATATTTAACATTAAGGTACTTGTTGATTTCTGAAAAATTTAGCAATTAAAAGTTCACTTCTTTTGTTGGTAGGGCAAAGAAGGGAATCCACCTGGCATAATGGGAAATACCTAAGTTGACCTGATGCCACCACTTCTTAAGGATATGACTTGTCTCAATGTAAGATTGCAGATTCTAGCTCCCGGCTACATATACGCACTGCGCCATATTATTTTTTTAGTACCGGTTTATTATGAATCTTTAGTACCGGTTTTGCAGTGGTACTAATAATAGGGGGTGCTAAAGATATTTAAAAACCGGTACTAAATAGGCGGTACTGAAGACAGGGCCCAATTTGCGGGGGAAACCAGCAGCTAACATTAGTACCGGTTTTTTAATAAAAACCGGTACTAAAAATAATACTTTTAGTACCGGTTTTTTAATAAAAACCGGTACTAATGTTAGCAAACTGTTTTATTTTAAAAATTTAAAAAATTTTGGTATCATTAGTACCGGTTTTTAGTCTAAAAACCGGTACTAAATATCTCTTCAGTACCGGTTTATTATTAAAAACCGGTACTAATAATAATCAATATAAAAAAAAAATATTTTTGTTTCTGGGGCTAGCGCCATTTTTGCTAGCCATCAAATAAGAATACCGATATGTACCAGCAATTTACATATCACATGCATCATACACACAATAATAATTATCAAATCACATGCAAATTAACATTTATCATAACATCTAATATATTAATATCACAAATTTTGTAGTCATCAATTATTAGCACCTAAATATCCAAGTAAAAAGCCGAACCACTCATTTACAGTAAAATTAATCTCGTCCTCGCTATAACGCTTCCCCATAGGTTGCAAAAACTGCATTTTATTGGCATTTCATATAGTTAGTAACCTATGAACTCTAAACTCCACAATATAATATACATTAAACTCTAAATTATAAACCTTAAAACATTTTCATATATATACATTAAGGTTAATTAAACTTAATCCATACCGATGGTAGGTCCGGATGTAGCGTGCAGTGATCAAGGATCTTGCGTAGCGAAGTCATCGCATAAAAGCCGCAATCTGTATTGTTTGGTTGTCGTGGACTCTACAAGAACATAAAATAATACTATTAAGTTTAAATTAAATAAATTATGAAATTGTTGAAACTACATATATTAGTATTGAACTATGTACGGGAATCATTTGAACTTCAAACTTGGGAACTTGGACCAATCTTGACAGAGCTCTGCAAAATTAAATATAAAATTATGAAAATTCATTTCTAAATATTAGTATATAACTAAACAATGCATACACGCATTATATATATATATATGTTAAGTCTAAACTTACTGATCGTATTTTCGTAGAATTGGAGATTGGTAGCCTTCGTTCGATTGGAGTGAATCTACTATCCACATCTTTCGTGTCGAGAGTTTTGCGATAATAATCACAAAATGCGACCTGTAATTACATACATATTATCTCTTTGTTGGTGAAATTAACATTAAACTGTAGATTCATAATAAAAGATAAAGTCAGAATTAGAGATTTTATAACTAACCGATTATGATGCACTAAAACATGGTAGGGATCCCTTTTAGCATACTTCTTCAGAAGATTCGCTATGTATCGTACAGTTCCGAGCTCATCTTGCATTACATCCCGACCTGAGCATCTTTCCGGATCCCAAAATATCCACTTCTTCATCAAAGTATCAGCACAATATTGCCTGCACCGCCTAAATGTTGTATGTACAATGTTTAGGGTTTAGGGTTTTAATTTATTAGACATATCATATAACCAATGATCAATTGTTGTAAAGTTAAGAAAGTACTTACAAGATCCAAAGTTTAATCACTTGAACGAAGAGTTCATTCCTACTGAAGACATGGCGGATGTCTTTAAATTCGAGGATGAAGGTCTTCACATCTTGAAATTCGAAATCAGCAGGAATATCGGCGAATTCAGTCACTGATTTGTCGAACATCCTCATATAGTCGTGCATTCTCTTTGCGTGAGGCCCAATCTGTGCCAACTTCTCATCAGGGACGAACGGATCGTGCAATTGAATGTCCTCCTCCGCAAAAAACTGATCCACACTCTCCTCTTCATCTTCATCACCCTCTTGCACCTTCTCCTTTCCCTTATCTTGCGGAGGAATATGTGGAGTTTGTTTCGTCATTTTCCTCACTTGCTCCTATAAAATCCACATTAGTCATCAAAACGATATATTTCTCATTTTTTAATATAGCAGTATATATAATAATTAGAACTTTGGAAAATATTGCAGCCTCTTCATAATTCGGCTTCTTGGCCTCGTTTTGGTTAGGCTGGTTTTGAGATGCCTGATTTTGAGAGGCTGGGTTGGAACGAACGTTTCGCCTAACATAAACTCGTTCGATGGATTTTTTCGCATTTTGGTTGCTTCCTTCACCTTTCTCCATCACTACCTAATTAAAACACCATATATAATTTATTTAGATGATAATTAAAGCATATATTCAATCATGGATAGTTAATCAATTCATACACAATAATAATAATTTATATAATAATTAAAACATTATAACATAGATATAGATAAAACCAAATAACATTTTCCAAACTTAAGGTTCATACAAATTAAGGTTCAAATTAACATAGATAATAATTAAAACAACAATTCAAACACTTAAACGCTAAATTAAACCCTAAATTCACTCCTTCTTTTCTTCCTCTATCTTCTCTGGCTCCTCCTCTGGCATCTCCTCTGGGACCTCCTCCCAATCTGCAGGAGTCCGTCCGCAACCGACTGGAAAACGCCTCACAGCAGATACAGACCTCCTAGGGAGAGGCTTATCTCGCATCCACTGAGGCACGTATCTCTGACGAGTGACATCAAACTCTACCTTGGTGTCCGTCTTCGTCTCCGTCTCCGTCTCCTTCTTGGTCTTTTTCTCCTTCTTCTTGTCTTTTTGTCGGACATAAACTTGTTCAACGGGTTTTTTCCCCTTATTCCCATTTGGGTTGCTTCCTTCCGATTTGTCCATTACTACCTTTTAATTAATATATACACATTTAATTTATATACACATTTAATTTACAGTTCAATTTCAACACAAATTAATCAATTCCATTCCACACATTAATTCCTAGCACAATTGAAACACAAAACAATTCCAACAGCCCCAGAATTTTAGTCCAACAGCCCCGAAATTAACCCAAAACAGCCCCAAAACAGTTCAATTTCAGCCTAATCAATTCAGTCCAAACCCAAACCCAATCACATACAATCACAATTATCAATCAATCAATTTCTTAGGGAGAGAGAGAGGGGCTGTCACTGTAATCTAAATTCTCAATTCTCAATTCTCAATTAATCTAATCAATTTCTAATCATCAATCACAAATGCAAATAGAAAGAGAGAGATAGAGAGAGATGATACCTTCTTAGGGAGAGAGAGAGGGAGGTGTTGTCACTGTCGCGGTCGCTGCCGTCGGCTCTTGGCTGTCGCGGTCGAGAGAGAGAGGGAGGTGCTGTCGGAGAGACGAAGAGAGGGGCTGTCGGCCGTCGGCTGTGGAAGGGAGATAGAGAGCATGTGAGTGAGAAGGAGAGAGAGCATGTGAGTGAGAAGGAGAGAGAGCAGAGAGAGGAAGAGAGTGGGGGAGAGAGAGAAAAAGAGAGAGCTAGGTAGAGAGAGGAGACTTACCTCCTGTCGATAGAGGAGGAGAAGAAGAGGAGCGTCGTCGGCGAGAGAGAGCGTCGTCGTCGGCGAGACAGAGAGTAAGAGAGTAAGGTAGCTAGGGTTTTTAGAGATAGAGAGAGATGAGTGCGCGAGAGATCTGTTTCGGACGAGAGGAAGGAGGAAGGGTTTTGGGGGGGGGGCGGGTTATATATTAAAAAAAATAGGGTTTGGTCTTTAGTACCGGTTTTTTGTCTAAAAACCGGTACTAAAGATCGCGACGTTTTAAATTCACATGATCTTTAGTACCGGTTTTTAGATAAAAACCGGTACTAAAGATATTCCCCAATTTTGTCCGTTTAGGTGGGACCCACCTTTACAAATATATTACTTTTTCTTTTAAATTAATTGTTGATCTTTAGTACCGGTTTTTAGTCAAAAAACCGGTACTAAAGATAAATTCGAATTCTGGCCCCATTTTTTTTGTATTTGATTATAAAATTACAAATATGAATTGAAAATATCATTCTAATAACAAATGAGATAATCTTTTCAAATATTTATTACAAATTCGAATTCATTTATTTTTTGGTGACTTCGGTCGATCTACCCACACGCCTTCTTCCTGATTGGAACGCAAATTACTTGCTAACTCTTCAATTGGTTGCGGTGTCCCATCGATACCTGTGAACATAATAAGTATATTGGAACGCAAATTACTTGCTAACTCTTCAATTGGAACGCGAATTGTTCATATTAATTCTGTAAATTTTTTTCTACAGATTTAAAATTAATTATATATACCTGTGGAGAATGGTGCTATTTCATCAAATTGATCATATTCTTCTTCGTCCACGACATCTTCAACGCCAACGATGCGTCTTTTTCCGGGAAGTACCACATGTCGTCCCTTGTCAGCCGGGTCAGCAATATAAAAAACTTGCATTGCTTGTTTGTTTGCAAGTATGAAAGGATCATCGGAATATCCCAATTTTTTTAAATCAACGGTTACAAATCCGTTTTTATCAGTCTTCACGCCGCTTTTGAGCACCCATTTACATTCAAACACTGCTATTTTAAATGCATTATAATCAAATTCCCAAATTTCTTCAATCCAACCATAATACGGCTCCGATGATGTTCCATCACTTGATATGGCTACTATTGTAACTCCGCTGTTTTGTACTGTGCTTTTTCCATCTTGTTTTTTTGTATACCAGGTGAAACCATTCAGGTCGTAACCTTGATAAGTGTGCACATTGGCGTTGGGACCTTTGGCAAGACATTTCACCGTTTCATTTGAAGGTCGGGACAGTGAGACCTTGTTTCTGAACCATTTCACAAAACTTTTGTTGTGTTCCTTGGTGATCCAATTTTCTGATCTCTGAGGATTCTGCTCTCGCAACTCGGCTATGTGTTCATTAACATAAGGAGACACAACAGCGACTTGTTGCAGAATTTTAAGATGAGCTTTTTCTCTCTTTGCAAGGTCCATTGTAATTACTTTCATACCAATTATGCTTTTCCCTAAGAGCCTACCTTCGTGTCTATTTTTGGGCAGGCCAATAGGTTGAACTCCATCTAGATAATCATTATAAAAATCAATAATCTCTTCTGCAACATATCCTTCAATTATGCTTCCTTCTGGTCGAGATCTGCTTCGAACTAACCCTTTCAACTGACCCATTGCTCTTTCAAAAGGGTACATGTACCGCAAAAATATCGGACCGCACTGTTTTATTTCTCTGACTAAATGAATGGTCAAATGCACCATTACAACGAAGAACGAGGGGGAAAGTGCATTTCCAACTCACATATGGTCTGAACCGCATCAGTTTCCAACTGAGTAAGTTTTTCAGGATCGATCATTTTAGAGCAGATTTTATTGAAGAAGAAACACAACTTAGTGATAGAATTTCGAACTTCTTCTTTAAAACATGCTCAGATTGCAACCGGAAGCAACTGGGTTAACAACACGTGATAATCGTGTGACTTCATTCCAATCAATTTCATATCCTTTGTAGATACCTTTCGTGAAATATTGGAGGAATAACCAGTTGGAACCCTAATAGACCTCAAACACTCCAACAAACTGAGTTTCTCTTTCTTAGTTAAAGTATAAACAGCATTAGGTAACCAATCCCGTTTCTTACTATTGTCTTCCTTTGCAGCTAGTTCCAGTCGAATTCCCATTTCTATCATGTCTTTTCTCACATTAACATTATCCACTTTTCCTTGAGGATTTAAAATCAAAGTAACCAGATTTTCACAAATGTTCTTGATTATATGCATCGCATCCAAACAATGTCTGACATCCAGATAAGTCCAGTATTCAAGGTCCCAGAATATAGACTTCTTCTTCCAAGAACTCTTTTCTGGAATTCTATTCACAAATGGTTTCCCCAACTGAATTTTAAGATCCTTAACACTTTCATAAGTCTGTCTTCCAGATTTTGGTATAGGTGCCCGGCGGGTTTCGGTGTTGCCATCAAATTTGTTCCTATAAGGTGCCCGACGGTATGGGTGATGACGGCTTAGAAATCTACGGTGTCCCAAATAGACTGTTTTTCTACAATTCGATAGCCATATCGAATGTGTTTCCTCCATGCAAACAGGACATGCCTTTTCTCCTTTGTTCCTATAACCCGACAAGTTCCCGTACGCGGGAAAGTCATTAATTGTGCAAAATATCATCGCACGTAAGGTGAAATGATTTCTGGAATGCGCATCAAAGACCTTCACTCCGTCCTTCCACAACCTATCAAGGTCCTCTATTAACGGAGCCAAGTAGACATCTATATCGTTTCCGGGTTGTTTTGGACCAGAAATGAGCAACGGCATCATAAGATATTTTCTTTTCATGCATAACCAGGGAGGAAGGTTGTAAATAACCAACAAAACTGGCCAGACACTTCGGTTGGTACTCATGAGACCGTAAGGATTCATTCCGTCCGTGCACAATCCCAATCTCAAATTTCTAGACTCGCTGCCAAACTCAATAAAATGACTGTCTATGTTGTTCCACTGGGGTGAGTCTGCTGGATGTCTAAGCTTTCCATCTTTCTTTCTGCCTTCTGCATGCCACCTCAACAGTTTAGCATCTTTTGAATTACTAAAAAGACGCTCAAACCTTTGTATTATAGGTAGATACCACAATGTTTTCGCAGCTGGTTTCTTCTTCCATGGACTATCTTCTTCGTCATCCAAATCACCGTCCCTTTGTCTATACCGGGATGCATTACACTTTGGACATTTCTGGAGGTTCTCATACTCATTTCGAAACAATATACAATCATTCGGACATGCTGCAATTTTCACTATATCTAATTTCAAAGGACATAATAATTTTTTGGCCTTATAAGTTGTATCTGGCAATGTATTGTCTGCTGGAAGCATTTCTCGCAAAAGACCGAGCAAAGATGTGAAACTCTTATCGCTCCAATTGTTTTTAGCTTTCAAGTTATATAACTTAAAAACAGTTTTTATTTTTGAGAATTTATCTTCATTGCAACCAGGATATAAGGGTATATGAGAGTTTTCATCCAACTTTTGAAACACATCAGGAACATCATCAATAAAATCATTGGGTAATTCATTCATCATTTCATCCAAATCATTTTCTCTAATGTCATCATTATATTGTGGTTCACTTAAATTTTCTATATGATCATCACCCACTATTACATTATCCTCTATATCATGCCCCCAATCATTTTGTACAATATTTTCAAAATCATCAAATACATTAATATTGCTCCTTCCAGCATCTAAATTTTCTTCCAATTTTTCTCCATGTGAAACCCAACGGAGGTATTTTGGTGTTGTCATCCATCCACGCTGAATCAGATGTGATCTAATCACTTTACTATCTTGTCTCTCAAAGTTCAGACAGTGTTTACAAGGACATAAAATTCTGGGCTTTCCAGTCAACTTTCGATGTTCTTCTGCACATTTTATGAACTCATCAACAAGTCCAACAAATTCATCTGATATTCTTGAATAGTCAAACATGTACTTCTCCCTCAGATCCATCTGTATATATTCAAAAGCCAAGGTTTAGGGTTTATAGATTTAATGCAATATATTAGATTTTTGGGCCGGTTACCATCCTAGCCCGCTCTTTGGATACTCTTGTCTCATTAGCGAGCGTACGTTAGATGCAACGTATTGTCTGAGAAAAATTCGGCAGCATTTCCCCTTATGTTCCCTGAATACGCAAACACACGATTAATCGTGCGTACGTACCCGTGGGAACATAAGAGGAAATGCCGTCGAATTTTTCTCACACAACACGTTGCATCTAACGTACAGCTCGCTGTCCTAAATGAGACAAGATAGTATCCAAAGAGCAGTACTCCCGACCGGGAGTACTATCCGAGATTAATCCCTAATGGATTAATCTCGGACGGGCAAGACCTAAAATAGTTCAAATTCCGGCATTTTGGTCCTACATGACAATACTTAACTAATAGATGCAAATTCCAATTAACCAATATATATATGCATAGTAAATCGAAAAAAAATCCAAAAAAAATATTGAGGGTTAAAATAAAAATTACCGAAATTGTCTTCTCTCAATCCGCCCTCTTCCTCTTCAATAGAAAAACTTTCTCTTCCTCTTTGATCTCCTTTGCTTTCTCTACTTATTTTGCAAATTTTCCGAATTTTTAACAATTTTTAGCTATTTTTTTATGAGGTTTTACAAAGAGAAAAAAACTTTCGGTTGTAGATGGAAAATAATGGCCATGAAGTAGTGAAGATGAGTAATATACAAAGGGAAGGAGGAGGAGATATACCCCTTGAACTGAAAATATCTGCGTATTATTAGTACCGGTTTTTTATAAAAAACCGGTACTAATAGTTGGCAGATAATTAAAAAAAAAATGGGTTAGCATTAGTACCGGTTTTTCTAAAAAACCGGTACTAAAGATGCAATTTTTAGTACCGGTTTTTTGGAAAAACCGGGTACTAATGCTAACCCATTTTTTTAAGGTTTTTTCCAGAAACATTTAGTACCGGTTTTTAAAAAAACGGGTACTAAAGGTATTGACTGACAATTACGGAATTGCCATCTTCTAATATTTATACCGGTTTTCTTAAAAAACGGTACTAAAGACCTGGTACTAATGCTTTTTTTTGGCGTAGTGACGTGCCAGATAGCTACATAATAAATATTTATGATAAGGGTGATTGCATTCCTTCCATATCGACCACAACGATTTCTTGCGACCATTCCTGTCGGAGGTCAAGATTGTATTCGGACAGAATATGAAAGTTGTAGACCTTGATGAATCACTGTTCAGCCAACGTTCCTCTGCCTTGCGGGTATGTCAAGTCATATTTTAACAGACTTATTTATGTCTCGTACAATGTTTTGTTACCATTACTTAATGCATATCGCTTCTAAATTCTTATGCTTTAAAAGGGAAACTCAACGGTCAACATAAACTTCACAAGATTGTTAACTGATGGGTCATTGTCTCATGTTAATTTGGTTTTCAATTTTTTATTTCGTTACTTATATAATTTGAAGTTATCATGATTTATAGAAAAGTAATTAGTATATTTCCATTTATTTCCTTCAGCAGGAAAGTGCTTGTGCTTAGCGGCAACAGAGCCAATGTGGAAAAGCAGGTTTGCATTCAAATTATTCAATTAGCATCAATTTATCCTAAACCCATTTTTTTCCCTCTTTTAAATTTGGCAATCAATAAATTTTTTTTTTACCTTTTTGAATCTAACGTTATTGTTTGGGCAACAGTATATATAAGAGAAATTGATTAGTGTCATATGCAATTTTATTATCATTGAACAAAATGAACACATAAAATAGACAATATGACCATATAATTGATCAAAGTAAACACATATAAGTAAATAAATTTAATATGCCTATAAAAATCTGAATAAGAAATAACAAAACTTTTTTTTATATATTCACTTTGATAATCTATATAGTCATCTTGTTTATTTTATATGTTTATTTTATTCAAGCGATGACAACCAATGAAAAAACTGTAGATGACAGTTATCATTTCACATATATAAGTGTTGTTCTCATTTATCTCTTTGTTTTTCACGTTTTGTGGAGGACCAATCGTGTTTGGGATTAATAATTAAACAAGACAAATGTAAAAAGTGATAATGAATAAACCTAACAATACTAATCAATGTCTTTCTCTTCTTGTTTTCGCAGAATTTCAATAACTTTCTTGAAAATGGATGATGGGAAGTAGTAACATGCCAAATGTCCATGGTTCTTTGCTCATTCCGTGTGATAACCCAGACCGGCCCGGCTATTTGAAGGACTTATAACGGACTAGGACTTAAAAGGGCCGGTCTTTGGAAAGACCGTATTTAATTTTTAACGATAACAAATTTTGATGGAACGGGTATCAAAGGACTCAGTCTAGCCTGAACTGGTCTGTTTTATGTGGAAGGGCCGTGTTTAAAAAATTACATCAATTAAAAATAAAATAAATATTAAAAGTAGCATGATAAGTATCCTAATCCTACATGCAAGTACCGATTTTATATTGGATATTGCCACCTGTAGTATTTATTGGACATATCAAACATTTGATTTCGTACGAGTATCCTTTGATTGCCACATGTAGCATCGTTTGATTTCGTTTGCAATTGCTAAATTCATATTAGTATGAAGGATATGCACATAAATAAAATATGTCTCTAGAAAGATTTAGAACTAGCAAACTAAATATAGTTTTAATTCATAATCTTGGATATATACGGTGACAGTATCTTCTTACTCCATACAATTTTTAAGTTCCTATCTTTTTATGTTAAATAATTTAAACATTTTATTTTTATTTTTTGATTAATATACTAACCAAAAAACCAAAATTTTAAATCCGCCTCTGTCACTATAACATAGCCAGTCCCAAACTCGGAGTTTAAGAATGAGAGAAAAATTGCAAGTATAAATTAATTGCAATAATAATTTTTAGAAATTATGCTTAAACAAACCATCTGTACAACTCACCCTGGAGAAAAAAAAAATCAGAGGCGCACGCTCCTCAAGCTTTTCTGTTCAAATAGAAGACATCAGCTAAGTCCATGCAAAAGACGAGCATGAGGAGTTGAGAACCAAATACAAACCATCTCTAACTCAGGCACTCACTATTACTCAAGTTAGAAAGTTAAAGGAAAGTTAGAGCTAACTTATTTGGTCTAACCTTGAGGTGGTTGGTTGCCTCACGTCGGATTTCTTTTTTTTTTTTTTTTTCTTTTGTTTTTTGTTTATTTGTTTATTATTATTCCTTTTTTTGGGGGGGGGGGGGGGGCAAAAGGACTGTTAAAGATATATTAAACAAATATTTGGGATAGCATGCAAAATTACAAACAGATATTAATTAGAGTGAAATTTTGTACCCTCATTTTTAGAAGAATTCATTGCGGCGATTGGAGTTGTACTTCCCTTGCACATAAATTGGATTTAATATATATAGCATCAAACTTCCAAGAGAAGTAAAATGATATAAGAAAACACAAAGAAAAGATAAGTTTTTAACAGAAGTTATCAATTGGTCACATCGAGAACCAGCTCTTTGTCTATGACAAAGAATAATACATTTTTAAGTGAAAGGTCGTAAGTTTGAAACCCGGCCGAAATATATTTTATTTTTTATAAGCATTTAAAGTAAAAATAAGTTGGGAGTCTTAACCCGAACGACTTTTTTTTAATGAAAGTCTTCTTGAAAAATTAAAATTAAGATAATTAGAACTGCAAATATTATTTAATTTTTTTAAAGATAAATGGGTCAAATCGTCCAACTTATTTTGAAATTAAATGTCACAAATTAAAGACCTCCAGTCGGGTTTCGAACCCACATCTTCCACTGAAAGTGCGTTCTTTTTTTGTCACTAGATCAAGAGTTGGTTCTCCTATTATTTAAATAGTAAAGATTTTTGCAATAATTAAATTTAGAATGGGTTAATATATTATAAGTTGCATTACTACAACATATTTTTATATTCAGAAGTATACACTCATGACATCAGCATCCTTCAGATCTGGATCGGTGTCTCTCTTACCGTTATGAACTTCACTTTTGTAGTTCTAATTATTTGTCAAATAACCATACCTGAATTTCAAATATACACTCAAAAGTCTTGTGTATTTGTGAGTTTATCCATGAATATTTCCTACAAGTGGCTCCGTCTTTGTAAATTGCATGTCAGTCCTCAATTTTGGTACAGGTTTGGTTCCTTTGCTATAAGTTCTGATTTCAGCCTGATGATCAGGTTTTGTTTGTATAACAAAAAAAGAAAAGGCCTATTTGTTCATAGATAGTGTTCAGCCCAACTATTACAAAAGCGTTGACCCAAATTAAACCAAGCCTTTCTTCAATACAGCATGCTCCAATCAATCATGACAAAACTAAACACAGACACACAGTTAAGCTAAACAGCATTCTTTGACACGATTCAAACGGGCATTGAAGAGGGTAAACCGTAGGAAATTGCTACGGTAATATATGCCTACAAACACTCAAATTAAAAATATATATATTGCTTACCATGAGGGAATGATGTTAGCAAATTAGAGCTTGAATGGTACGTACTAGCATTCTTCAATCAAATGAAATTTGAAGAGTCTTTTCTTTGGATATGATAAGAATTAGTTGGATCCTTTTACCTATGAATGGATATGAAAAGTACTAGCTAATATATCAAATAACCGCATTTATAACTGGTGTGAGTTGTACGCTTTCAACCAAACACCAATGGACAGGATCAATGCTATTTAAGATATCTATTTATCTTTTATTGAATTCTTTTTATTACCTACGGAAAAGAACAGTTAGCCGTACAACCACTTAAAACTTATCCATAGAACATATCACAACATATTCAAAAATAATTTTAAACCAGCTATAAATCCTTAGGGCCTCAACTTGTCATCCTGTTATCAACACCAAATTTGAAGTGCCAACTCGAATATGTATAAACTAAACATTTTTAAAAATTGTAAACATATACAAAATTCATTTTTAACAAAAGTATCAACTCTGTATAAATATATTATATATATAAGTTCATAAGGAAATCCACATTTAATAGAGAAAATTGCATTGTATAGAGATCATATTTAGTGAAATTCAGAAACTGTTAATTTCGCATATAATAGGTATAAACTTATCTTATAAAATTTGAGTTTAACTCAAATAATTAGATAAATACCAAAGGTGATTTCCTGTCAATATGCTCTGGTGTACCTAGATTTCCTATGCTTGACCAAAAATTTGCACCGACATGACGAAAGGTATATATAGGACACCCTGGTAGTACGCAAATAGTTTTTTTTTTTTTTTGAACAAGAGTACAATTAATTTCATTAAACATATTATTCGATTACCTAAAAAAAAAAGAGCATATTATTCGATAAGTAATAATATTGATTGAAATGATTTGAAATGGAAATAAAGGAAGAGATTGTACGCTTTCTTTGAAGAACGAAGAGATGGTACGCTAACAGAAATCGGAAAAAAATAATAGTAACGTTACTGTTCACATTAATTACGATAATAACAAAAAAAAATAAAAATTTTAATAGTAACGTTGCTGGATCGTCATCCCAGTTGACGAAAGGCAAATACACTTGGATCGTCATCCCAGTTGACGATCCAAGCTTGGATCGTCATCCCAGTTGACGATCCAAGCTTGGATCGTCATCCCAGTTGACGATCCAAGAAGGACCATTCTCCTCCGTCCAATTTGCTCGAGTGGGTTGGTTTTATAATGATTTAAAACAGTAATATAGTGCTGTCAAGTAATATAGTGCGTGAATTATATGACTACACTATACTATACCATTCATTTATTTATTGCGGTTTGCACTAAAATTTTTTTGTCTTTTTCTATTTTAAATTCTCTATATAAGCTCACTTGTCATAAGTTATTGTGCTCTAACTAATTGTTTCTCGTTAGTCTGAAATTGATAAACTATCCTCATAGGTTTCTATTGGCAACATCGCTTCTTCTTAGGTAATAATGTTAAAATAATTATTAAATTAATTGATTTGATTTGCTAATGGAGTTTGAATTTTGATATTTGAAGCAAATGGGTCCTAAGCCAAGATGCGTCTCTTGCGGTGTTATTTTGGTCGGAGATGAACGGACGAGCGAACGACGATTGCTTTCTGCACTGATGTTTCAATATCATGGGGAAAATTTTAAAGTTAAAAAATTAGAAGGGAATGAATATCATGTTAGGGGTCCAAAATTTTTTACAGATTTAGTGGAGAGGAATAGAGGTTTTGATCTTGGAGGGTCGTGGTTGCGTCACCAGCCAGCAGTTCCACCTGGTTTTGAAAATCATCCCGCAGCTGAAAATGTTGTCCATCTCCGCTAAATGAAGTATTACTATGTTTTTATAATTGGTATCTTATTTATAATTAATCTGTATTTGTGAAATAAGTTTATGTGACGGTCGTCACTTGTAATGTTTAGCTTATATTATTGAAATATGTTATTTTGTCCATATTCTTTTATTTTTTTATGATTTGTATTCACAAATCATTTACAAAAGAACTTCATAATATAAAAATACACACCATTAGAAGAAGAAGTAAATTTTATAACCATAATATAAATTAGCACATTGAATTAAAAAAAAAGTACATTAAAAAAATCATAATATAAATTAGCACACTCAATTGAAAAAAGGAAGAAACTACCTAAAAGCATAAATACTTAAATATTTAAAAGTTGCTATTTAAAAAAGTACCTAAAAAATACATAAATATTCAAAAGTAATAAATACTTAGAGATCTTGATCATCTACATGTTGCAGAATTTCATCCCACCATGGTTGATCTTCTTCCGCATTCATTTCATGTTGATTACTGGCACCATGATTGTCGGCAAATTGAGCGGCTTCGTTCCAGAAAGCGGCATCAGGTTGTTGTTCATTACTGGCACCGTGGTTTTCAGCGAGTTGAGCTGCTTCGTTCCAAAAAGCCTCATCATTTTCTTGTTGATTATTCGCAGCCGGGTTGTCTGCGAATTGAGCGGCTTCGTTCCAGAAAGCTGCCTCGGCTTCTTGTTGCTCAATCTCAGCCATTCTAGCTACTGCAATTTTGCGTTGTTCATCTCTCTTCTTGATCTTTATTAGGCTCTCCTTAATTTTTTTTCCAATTTTTTCTTGTTGCAACCTCCGGCTCTCTTCGGCGGCCTTTTCTTCCATTCTTCTCCTTTCGAACCATTGTTCTTTCACTCTGAATCTCTTTACAATTTCATCCCTCTCTTCTTGTTTCTTGTGTTCATCGTAATGGTCACGCAAAATAGTATCTTTGAAATTGAAAACCTGACCACACTTTGTACAACTCACTGTGTGGTCTCCACGAAAATCGTATATGCTTTCGTAAACAATCATGGGTGTAGGATCTGGTTTCCACGGTTTGAGTTCCGGCATCGGTTCAGGTTCTGTGTAGTACTTTTTATAGAGTTCAGAGTTGCTCGACTCAGGTTTAGTAAGGTAATGTCGCAATCTCTCCCTGCGGTCTCTTTCTGGGCCACCATGAATGTGCCACTGATAGTGGGTGTATAATGGCCACTCGCCACCATATTGCGAATGGATATTGTAGTCGAATTTGCGGTAACATTTATTACATATCGCATGATAATCTCCTTTTTCGATCTCATTTGGATTGGCAGGGGAATGTGTGTAATTTGGCAAGTACTCATGTCGAGTAGATGGCCATTCCCGCACTTCACTGTTGGAGGTATTTCCTTTCTCCATGGTAGTGAATGTTGAAGAAAGAAGGATTGAGTGGGTGTGACATATTTTTGCTGAGGAAGAATAATTTTATAGATCAGTTTAGACTTGCAATTATTTAAAATTAATAAATATAATGTGATATCTTTTCAGACTTTATCAGAATACGTTTGTCATTTTGCATAGCTTAGGTAGGCATCAGTATACTTTTCAGACTTTATCAGAATACGTTTGTCCTTTTTGCAGTGCTTAGATAGGCATCAGTATACTTTTGAGCTTTTATCAGAGCACGCCTGTCCTTTTGCAGTCTTTAGGTAGGCATCAGTATACTTTTGACCTTTTATCAGAGCACGCCTGTCCTTTTGCAGTTCATTTCCAGACTTTATCAGTTGCATGAATTTAATGACATTAAAAATTAATTAAATAAAATTATTTAATAATTTGACTTAATTTAATGTAATAAAATATTATTTAGTTGTTTGAAGTAATTAATTTAATTTAATTTCATTTAGTTAATTTAATTTGATTGAGCTATTATTTTTTTAACTACTTTAATTTAATTTACAAAACAATATAAATTAATTTAATTTAATTTAATTTAACTAATTTAATTAATTTAATGTAAGTAAAAATAATAAAGATAATTTAACTAATTTAATTAATTTAATTTAACTAATTTAATTAATTTAATTTAACTAATTTAATTAATTTAACTAAATTAAGATAATAACTTAATAATAAAAATAACTTAATAATAAAAATAAATAAATATTACTATTTATATAAGTATAAGATTTATTAAATAATTACAACGAATATAATATTTATAGTAATAAAAATTAATTATAGTGTTAATAAATAGCAAAGAGATTTCAAGTAAAGGATATATTTATTAATACTAAATACTAAGGATAGTAAAATAATTAATAACAATTAATATTAATATTTATATAACATTACGGTCTAGTATATCCTTTACTAAATACTAAGGATAGTAAAATAATTAATAACAATTAATATTAATATTTATATAAGTAAGTATAAGATTAAAT
Organism: Rhynchospora pubera; assembly: GCA_028095005.1. Taxonomy (NCBI): domain Eukaryota; kingdom Viridiplantae; phylum Streptophyta; class Magnoliopsida; order Poales; family Cyperaceae; genus Rhynchospora; species Rhynchospora pubera. Next base: position 356,229,820 of record CM051460.1, read on the forward strand.
AGTATTTGAGCTGTAATCATGAAAAAATAAATAAATAAACAGAATTAACCATGCAAAAATCAATCATTTCAGCGGACACTCTGCATCGTCATCCCAGATAACGATCCAAGCTTGGATCGTCATCCCAGATGACGATCCAAGCTTGGATCGTTGTCTGAGATGACGATGCAAGGAGGATCCCGCTCAAATGAGTGGCTGTGATTGGGTTGATTGGATTTACTAATGGATCGTCATCCCAAATGACGATCCAAGCAGAAAATGTAATTGAGTGGGCATTTAAGTGCGATTTCAGTGGGAATTTTAGTGCGATTTAACAGTGAATTTCAGTGCATTTTTGTGCGATTTAATTTGATTGCTCATTATTTTGTCGACTCTCAATGGCTTATAAATAGAGTATTACGGTGAGATATCGAAAATCAGCCATATCAAACACTCAACTCTCATTACTATCATAAATATGATTTCCATTCCGGTTTTCGTTAATCAATCTCCATATAATCCATCGCATTATTTCAGTTTCGATGCAACTTCGCAAACTGATTATGAATCAATTAAAGAAATAATTTTATCATCATTGGGATTGTATCAAGGTCATTATAATTTGAGAATAGTTTCTCATTTTAATACCATAATTGAAGGAAGGTTCCAACAGATGCAATTACCGTTGAACTCTGAAAATGAATGGCGGTATATACAACATGAGTGCTTCCAAGCAAGAAGGCTACACAGCTTTCAACTGCACGTTGATTTGCTTCCAGCAACTGGTGGTGGCATAGAAGGTAATTTACGCCATTTAATTTTGTGCCATTAATTTATAAACTTAGTTTTTCAAAGTAATTATTTTGCTTTTGCATTTATCATAGAAATGATTTTTATGTCATCACTAAATAAGTTATTATTTTTATGTCATCATTAATTGATAAAATAAAATTTATGCCATCATTCATTAATTTTGACTGTTATGCCCTTTTAAATATGGCAGTATAAAATATTATAATTAGAAATATGCCATTATAAACAAAAAAATAATTCGAGCTGCATACTACTTTTCTTCCTATTAATTCTAAAAATTTATAATTGATTACATATATTTTATTTAGGAGGGCACACAACAAATTATAATTATAATTATGATTATAATTATAATTTAAATGAACAACTCAATAATACCGAAGAAGACGAAGAAAGAAATAATCAATATAATACGAGTGCACAGGGTTGGGGTTCTTGGGATCAACCTGAGAGTAGTAGTCGACAACAAAGACGACAGGGAACAAATATGAGTGCACAGGGTTCGGATCCTTGGGATCAACCTGATAGTAGTAGCGGACGAGAAAGACAAGAGGAAACAAATAAAGAGTGTAATGACAATGCCCAGGGTTGGGATCCTTGGGACCAACCTGAAGAAGAAGGGGATATAGAAGAACTTGACGAGACGTACGATCGTGGCCCGGGCTATCAGTCGAATTATGCAACGGGGGAGGACTTCACTGATGAAGAGGATGAGTTTTTAGCGTCACAAGATATAGAGGGAGAGGGTTTTTATGCACAGCAATTCGTAAATCCCGAGTATTACATTACCGGAAGGACCGATAATTACCATCCTGTTAGTCAATTTTTGGATATATCGGAGTATAGAAGTTCGATTCCACAACCGTCTCAAACACAAGCTTCAGGGCCTTTAGCACAAGGAAACATTTTTATGTCAAAACCACAATTAAAAGAAGTTTGCGAAAAATACTCATTAGATAATAATGTACAACATAAAACCACTAGAAGTAGTCCATCATTTTATGTATTGGATTGTAAGGTGCCTACCTGTAAGTGGCATTTGTATGCCCGTACAGAAAGGGAAGGGAAATTTTGGAAAATAATAAAGAATGAAGAAGAGCATACATGCGTGAGAAGGCCTGGAGATTTCACCCATGATAATCTGACGGCCCAGGTAATCGCAAGCAGCATCAGGAATGCAGTAAAGAGAGATCTTGGTCTTTCCATAAATGACGTAAAATCCATATTAGAGAAAGAATTTCCAAATGTAAAACCTACTTATAACAAGTTATGGCGTGGGAGAGAGAAAGCAATCGAACAACTTTTTGGATCGTGGGAAGGCTCATACAACAAGCTTCCGGGTTTATTATTGGCCATACAGAAGACGACCCCAGGGACACAGATCAAATGGTTGACAGAGAGCGTAGGAGATCCCAACAGAGCTATGTTCATCGCAGCAGCATGGGCATATGGGCCTTGCATTGCAGCGGTACCATACCTGAGGCCTGTTATCAGCATCGACGCGTCATTCTTATCGGGTCGCTACAAGGGGCGATTCTTAGCGGCATGCGGTTATGACCCAGAGCAGCGGTTGGTTCCACTAGCATTTGCACTAGTGCGAATTGAGAACGAACAATGTTGGGGTTGGTTCATGAATTTTCTGAGGCGGCAAGTTATTGGGGAAGGAAAAAAATTCTGTGTTGTTTCTGATCGTCATTGGGGAATAAGGAACACCTTCAAACGACCCCAATACGGTTGGCAAGAGGATGCGAACCCTTCATATGCCGTGCACCGGTATTGCATGCAACATGTTTGTGAAAACGTGTTCAAGGCATCTGGAAAAGACGCAACTCTACCAGACAAATTCAGAACTAAATTGGCCAACAAGAAAAAAAGGAGGGCCTTCTACAAAATGTGGAACGAACTAAAAATAACGAATCCAAAGGCGATAGAGTACCTTCAAAAGTGTGGGAAAGAAAATGAAGCTGATGACAACGAGCAGTGGAAACCTGAAAGGTGGGCGCAAACCTATGACGGCGGTCATCGTTGGGGTATTATGACCAGTAATGGATCAGAAAGTCTCAATAGCAGATACAAGGCTGAGAGACGACTACCAGTTGTTGGACTTGTGGAAGGCACTTGGTACAAAACTGTTAAATGGTTTAATGAAAGGAAGCAAATAGCTTTGGCGAGACAGGCGGAGGGAGAACGGTGGCCAAAAGAAATCCAACTTAGGCTTATGAAGCATACTCTCAAAGCAGGTACAAATTTACTTCCAATATAATAATATTTACTTCTTATCTTTAAAATGTGTAATGATAAAAATTCATATTTACAGCGGCAATAAACGTTATCACTGTTGACATTGAACGTGGAGAATTTGAAGCTCAAGTGCCATTCGAAAAAAATGACCCGGGAATAACGTGGAAGTACCAAGTTTTCCTTAGACGAAATTACCAACCGAGAGATCCTCAACTACCGACCAGACGTGCTTGGTGTAAGTGCAGCAAACCTCAACTCACGGGAATACCATGTGTTCATGTTGTTGCCGTGTGCGGTCATTGTAGGTGGGATGTCTCTGATTTTGTAGACGAACGGTACAGCACAGAGAATATGCTAAAAATATGGTCAACTGGTGAATTTCATTGCTATGAAGACGAAGATAAGTGGCCTATCTATGATGGTCCCGAGATCTATCCAGATAAGAGAATGATTAATCGGGGCCGGCGAAAGAAGGATCGTGATTGGATGTGGATGGATGCAATGAAAAATAAAAAACAGCCCAACCAGAGGGGTACTGCGGAGGGCAACAACACTCAGCAACCTTTGTCGATGGAGGACCTTCAATCTGGGCGTCGTACTGATCGTCCTACAAACACAGCGAGGACATGGAGGACTACAACAACTTCAGCAAGGAACAGAGCTCAATCTTCTACAGGGAACCAAAGTGAACCTTCTAGGGAGCCAGTTGAACCAAGCCGAAGTTCTATCAGTACTGATCCTCGGAGTGAAAGTCGCCTCAATCTTGGTATACCGGGTCTTGATCAACCACGTAGAAATTCCATTAGCGTGGATGAACGATCAATGTCGATCCGATCTCCCACAAGTCACGGAGCATCAACTAGCAGCGGCAGTCATGGCGCATCAACTAGCAGGGGACCATCTGAAAGCAGAAGCAGTGGAGGAGGGCGCCTACGACGTGGGGTTGCCCGTCTAGGATCAAGGTTCATGAACTTCATAAATAATTAGGTGGTCGACATTTATTTTATGTAACATCCCATTTATTTTATGTAATATTTTTATTACTAGATTATCTTAGTGTTTTGTTTATTTTGTGGGGAGCAAACTGTTTGTCTGAAAATTTTGAAATTTCGGTATATGAAAATAAGTCCGTCAATGAGCATGTCGTACTTTTCTGTGATTTTTTGGAACCTCCCAACTTGGATTTCTAGTGCGAAACTTTTGCAAGGCAGAGCTGTTTTTTCAGCTGAAAAGTAGATTATCTTAGTGTTTTGTCAATTTTGTGGGGAGCAAACTGTTTGTCTAAAAATTTTGAAATTTCGGTATATGAAAATAAGTCCGTCAATGAGCATGTCGTACTTTTCTGTGATTTTTTGGAACCTCCCAACTTGGATTTCTAGTGCGAAACTTTTGCAAGGCAGAGCTGTTTTTTCAGCTGAAAAGTAGATTATCTTAGTGTTTTGTCAATTTTGTGGGGAGCAAACTGTTTGTCTAAAAATTTTGAAATTTCTGTATATGAAAATAAGTCCGTCAATGAGCATGTCGTACTTTTCTGTGATTTTTTGGAACCTCCCAACTTGGATTTCTAGTGCGAAACTTTTGCAAGGCAGAGCTGTTTTTTCAGCTGAAAAGTAGATTATCTTAGTGTTTTGTCAATTTTGTGGGGAGCAAACTGTTTGTCTAAAAATTTTGAAATTTCGGTATATGAAAATAAGTCCGTCAATGAGCATGTCGTACTTTTCTGTGATTTTTTGGAACCTCCCAACTTGGATTTCTAGTGCGAAACTTTTGCAAGGCAGAGCTGTTTTTTCAGCTGAAAAGTAGATTATCTTAGTGTTTTGTCAATTTTGTGGGGAGCAAACTGTTTGTCTAAAAATTTTGAAATTTCGGTATATGAAAATAAGTCCGTCAATGAGCATGTCTAAAAAGTAGAAGTCTAAAATAGGATGGAGAATATCATAATAGAAGTCTAAAATAGAATCATAAACTCATGCAAAAATATAAATATCACAACTAATCCTACAAATACATAACAAAGTCCTACTGTCGTCCATCACGACGAAACGGTCCTCTCGCAGGAGAATAATCCCAATAAGCACCAGGCGGGTCTCGGCGCTGTCTGGTCGGAGCAAGTCCTGGAGGAGGAGGAGGGGGAGCAAGAGGCGTAGAATATGGACTGGGATGACGATGCGGTCTGCTAGAGGAGGCCCCTGAATGACCAAATGGATGGGGAGAGATAGGTGTAAATGGGTCATGTAGTGGGGTACCGTATGCCTGGTAATAAGCATCAGCCGGAGATATAGGTGTGGGGGTAGACGTAAAGGGCTGACTGTACCCTCCTCTGTACTGAGTCTGTGTATATGGTGGAGGTGGAGGTGGAGGATAAGGACTCTCGTATGTGTAGTACTGTGTGCTATGGAATGGAGGCTGCGGCTGGGAATGGGGTGGAGCCTCCGCCTCTATGGTCTGGGGCTGGGGCTGCGAATGGGGTGGAGCCTCCACCTCTGTGGTCTGGGGCTGGGGCTGGGAATGGGGTGGAGCCTCCGCCTCTGTGGTCTGCGTCTGCGAAGGGGATGGAGCATGAGGCTCTGTGGTCTGCCGCTGCGAATGTGACCGTCTACTCCGAATAAGAGGCTGACTGGGTCGTGGAACATCAAAAAATGTATCCCAATCATGCAGACTAAAATCATCCTGTTACGAATAATGCAAATTGAAAAATTTTAAAATATTAAATAATTATACAATATTAATTATAAAAAGACAATAATATTAAGAAAAGTGGTTGAAAAAGACAATTATACCCGCATGAACTGCTGCTCCTCAATGGATCCTGGCTCTGGCGCACTATCCTCATCATCTGTATCAGGGATAGACTCAATGTCTGACTGAAGACCCTTCGACTCTAAGAGTCGAGGTAATCGGTGAGCCTCACCAACAATATCTAAGGACGTGCTGCACCCCCTGAGCAATTTCTTCCCAGCACGACGGAATCCCTTCGTGACAGCCCATGCACAGCCTCGCAACGCCTCACGCAAAGTATGCTTGAGCTGTTTAATTTTTGTTAGTCAATGAATTATTTGTTAGGCAAAAAAATTTTGCGTAATGTATCTTACCAAGCTCATGTGGCCAGGCGTCTCTCGAAGGTAAGACAAATCACGAACCGGAGCAGTCGCTGCCCCATCAGGAATAAGCACAAGATGTGCACCTCCATATACACTCAACCAGCGTTGGTAGTCAGTCCAAATATCCTCGCTCCATGGTCGATCCTCTATCACCGTAGCCTCATTAGTGTTCGTCCACTTGTTGACCTCATTCGCAAATATATCATGCCAATCAATACCTCGATAGGTGTGATGCTGGTATCCCATCAATTGTTCCATTCTAGACCAAACCTGTTTTATTCAAACGACAATTAACAACACATTTCACGTTTATTGATATTAATTCACATCTCAGTATACTTATACTTATGTATTATTTTTTTTTAAACAACACAATGTCAATAGAAAAATTATAATAAAAAAGTAATCATTTAATATAAGTACCTCAGGTGGCGGTGGGGGAACCGTCTGATAAAGCATAAACTGATGCATGACACGATCTGCGTAGTGCCACATCACGACCCAATAATGAATGCATGGGATGCGTAGAAGGAACATCCTCTGGTCTATCTGGGCACAACGAGGCATGCGGTCCCTGATATGATCATAAGGCCTCCACACGACGTGCTCGGACTTCATTTTCATGCAAACATCCCTACCATAGTCTACTCCACTGCGAGTAGGGCCAGTCACCTTCTTCGATCTCTGTCTTGTCGTCCACTTCCTACATTTTCATTTTGGTGATTTATATTTAATTTGTTCAAATCTTATAATGTAAAAAAAAATTATATCGGTTAACATTACGATTGTTCGATTTAATTAATGATTTAAATTTCAATGACTACTTAATGATGCATGTGTCTATCTAAAAGAAATCTTTGTTGTAGTGAACACAGACCTCCCATAAGGCGGACATGAGTCAATATCTGGTAGACCCCAACCTTCAAAATCCTTCGTGATCGTCGGCCGACTAAGTAGCAATCGTGCATACGACCACAACTGCAAGAGCAACCAAGGAGCACCGATATTTATATTGTTATTGATGAAGGCGGTGTCCAAGCCACGGTATAGCATCGCAAGAGTGGCTGCACCCCAGTTGTACTGTACCGAGTTGCTCGAATGAAGATCCTGCAAATATTGTTCAAATCTTTTATTATTGTTACAAGTATAAATATTTCATTTATAAATTAAATAATTCGATTTTTTCAATTAAAAATAACAAGGGTAGTTCACTAACCTGCAATAACTGGAGATAGAAACATGGAATCGAGTCACCCGTGCTATCAGGAAATAACTCGCAACCAAAAATCTCCAACACGCAAGCTCGTGTGTATCTATCGATCCTCCCAGCATCATCCGCGCCAGGCACACCAAACTGAGCCCAAACCTCACGCAGCTTCTTCAACATAACGGAATGAGATCTCCTGCATTACATCATTAATGTAAATTGATTGTGAGAAGTATATATATATATATATATATATATATATATATATATTAAATTAACATCAAAATAAAATTCTTAAAAATTTCTTACTTCTGTTCCTTTTCTCTGAAGCACTTCTCAACTATCGCCATGTCTGTATCCTCCGGTAAAGCAAAATCCTGAAGTAACTGAATGGCGTCATAATCAGTCCGTCCAGTAACGGTTCTGCCGGTCGTAGGCAAACCGTACAAGAATGCCACATCCTGCAAATAGTTCAAATTTTAGACATATATAGTTAAAAAAAAAATTACAAATAGCCGTTAATTTCTACCTCTAGAGTGACCGTCATCTCGCCAACATGCGGAAAAAAGAACGTGTGGGTCTCTGGCCTCCAGAACATGGCCAGACCCTGCAAAAGCGAATGATCAAGTGGCATATGACCCAACTGAACAAAATGTATAAGTCCAAGTCGCCTCAAACGCTCATCGACCCCATCAGTACGAGGCATCTTGGCCTTATGTATTATTCCCCTCCAATGCTGTATATATTTCGTTTTTAATTATTTTAAAAAATACTACAAAAAAAATATGTAAGTACAAATATAAAAGGATAATAATAACTTACACCGGTGCCTCGAACTTTGGACCCATCCAAATGTAACACACGATCTGCAATAACAGGATCCGGTGGAACAACATCAGCTGATGTAGAAGCCTCAGCGGCAACAGAACCGGTAGATGTAGAAGCGCTCGGATCTCCACGAAGTCTCGTAGATCTACGAGGTGCGGTCTCCGGTACTCTTCTTCTCGGTGGCATTTTTACTAAATTGCAATAAAAATTACTGTTAAAAATCTAATAAAATTTCGACAGCATATCCCCTATACCTGTAGCGTTTTCCAAAAAAAAAACACCCAAAACCCCTAATTACAAACCCAAATATCCACAACATCATTAACAAACACAATACCAATCTCATACAACAACATTTTCTATTTTCAAGTTTGTACATATTTTCAATATTTATTTTATTTTTTCTACTAATTATCTATTTAAACTAATTAAAATAAATCAATAAAATAAATATGAAAAAAAAATTACCTGTAGAAAGAGATGTCGGAGGTTGTCTCTTTTTACAAATTTTCCTACAATTAAAAAAATATTCTATCAATTTTTTATTTACTTCCTCTAATTTATAATAAATTTATTAATCATTATTAAATGAACAAATAATTCTAAAAATTTTTCAAATTACATATTATAATTATTTTTATTTATTCTGATTTTTTAGTAATTTTTCCATTATTTTTTCAATATTTAATCTATTTTTCTAATTATTAACCTAATTAAAATAATTAAAGTAAATAAATAAAGTAATTATGAAAAAAAAAACTTACCAGGGGGTCTGCTCGCGCGAGAGAGAGAGAGAGCGAAGGAAAGTGGGGACTGAGGGGGTCGCTGTCGCTTATATAGGGATGGAATTCTTGGATCGTCAACTGGGATGACGATCCAAGCTTGGATCGTCAACTGGGATGACGATCCAAGCTTGGATCGTCGTTCCGGATGACGATCCAAGTGCATTTGCCTTTCGTCAACTCGGATAACGATCCAACAACGTTACTATTAAAATTTTGATTTTTTTTTTGTTATTATCAGAATTTATGTGAACAGTAACGTTACTGTTAATTTTTTCCGAACAGAAATGTTCTGTGCTAAAGCCTAAAACAGAGCCCAATGTTATGGTTGCACGACATTTCTTTGTCCATGACAGAAATGATGGAGATCAATCTCTTTGTCCAGGATCCCGTTCAGGTCTGATTAAAGAAATTGGGTTGTTTTACCTCTCCCAATTCATTTGACTTCAAACAGAAAACTACTAAAACTAATGTTGGTTTCTTCGAATTTCACTGTATGGCATATAGTACTTAAATTTGAAATTCTCTGGTACTGGTAGCAGGATTCAACCCATATAAACAAATTACATTATTACTCTCCTTTTTGGTGACGAGAAGGTAGTGTTCTCCAAAATGACACGACACGATCGTGCTGGCACGACACGATGTGCATGTTGACACGACATGACACGACACAAATACAAAATTGACACGACACGATCGTGTTATCGTGTCGTGTCATAATAGTGTCGTGTTGGAACATTAGAAAGTTTGACACGATTCAACACGACACGATTCGACACGCAACACGACACGAACACGACACGAACACGAATTAACACGACACCTCAACACAAATTTAATTATTAATATTGATTATTTAAGCAAAATTAATAATTTAATTACAATTTATAAAACTATATCATATTATTTACTATCATTTAAATCATAATATGTCCTAATCTAATTATTATTTTTTATAAAAATATTAATAAAAGATTAAACTTAATCAAATAATAAATTATTATGTTTAGTAATTTTTCTCTTACTTTTTATTTTTTAATAATTTTTTAATTTAATAAAATTATAAAATAATATGACACGATTTGACACGACTAACACGGCATGTCAACACGACACGATACGATCGTGTCAGTCGTGTCGTGTCAGAATGCGTGTCGTGTTGCCTCTTCTCACTACTAAGCACCACACGACACGACACGATTAAAAAAGTAGTTCGTGTCAACACGACACGACATGAGACTCTAATACGATCGTGTTTGACACGACACACACGATTGGAGAACACTACGAGAAGGGATCAAGGAAGCTCTTAACTATTCCATCCGAATCAATAACCTCATATAGTGTTGCAATAAACCTATTAAGAATAACACATGCAAATTGCAATGTACAAAAAAGGCTAATTCTTATGTAGCTCTCATCTTCTGTTAATTACAGAACAACAAATTAAAATGTTTTTTTTTTTTTAGTTTGATCAGATAAATCAAATTTGGTCCCATGCAATCTACTGGTCAGAAAGGTGATTATCAAGAAGATTTGGTCCAGGCCCATTTATCTTTGGCAACTTTTAAAATATCCTATTCTATTGGTAAGCCTTACAGGCGTGTCAAGTACACATTTGCAATGTACGTCCTTTCCAAAATATGTTAGTTATTGTGCTAATGGGCGCAAATTAATTTTTATGAGCAAAATTATACATGCAGGTGCTTTTGTGTCACAAGAAAGCATTATTAAAGCTTTTCTAACTTTTTAAGCCAACCTATATATCGTTTTTAACAAAGCATATTAGCTTTTTTTCCAGTACATATTATTTTTACAAATATCAAATACCTTTTTGGTTTGACCATCGTAATTAAAGACGTTTTTGTACTATTCTTTTTCTTTGTGACATTGACCAATTAGATATTTGTGGGGGTTGTAAATGCAAAAGGCGCTGATTTATTGGGTGGAGCAAAACTAGGTGCTTTCTGTATACTGTGTAATTAACGTTGATAAATGACACGGAATGGATGTTTCATTTGCCATTTCGTTAAAAAAACGAAACTGATTTCGCTACAGTTAACTGTGTCACTTAATAAACAAAATTATTTCGCTAAACGATATGTACAAAAAGTAGAAAACACGGTGAACCGTTTCATTTTATGTATCGTTTGCCGTTTCGTTAAGGAAATGAAATAAATTTCGTTACCGTTATTTGTTCTATTTTGGCAAAACGAAACGAACATAATGATTCATGGTCTGCCGTTGACAGCCTTAGTTCTTAGACTTCACAGAAAATTAATTAATTCAAAATCTTTCCCACATAAACAACAAACTGTAAGCTGAGCTTGAACTCCAAGCAAAAGTTTGGAAAAGGAAGTAGTCAAGTAAAACAGAATATAGTTATTCAAAAGGACAACTATTTACTTTTAAATTGTAAAATACGTCTCAAACATATCCTATATATATATATTCATATGCTATATATTATACCGACACCAATATTTTTGCAATTCAAATTAAGGAGCTGGCAACCACGATACAGTGGGAAAAAAAAAAAAGATAACTTAATTGCCTTCACAGATTTTTCTTCTTCTCTCTTTTTCTTTGCTTTCCCAAAGTGGCGCTAAGATTACTGGTGATTTCTTTTTGTTTTTATCTGAGCAGTCAACCTTCTAGAGAAAATTATATATTTTTGTTATAAATAAAGAGTGTATCAGAAAATATTCTATTTTCTCAATACTAGGCAGTTTAATTATATAAATATTTTTACTCTGTTATATAACTTTTTTTGCGGAGGTCTTCATGAAAACATCCTTAATTTCAATTTTTATGGTGACACGTAGTCACGTACATGCAAGTTACTGTGTCACGTATACGTATACTGTATACATCCTTAATTTCAATTTTTACGGTGACTACAAAGTCACGTATACATGCAAGTTACTTTCATCTAACTATCCATTATTATCAGTTTAACACGTGTGTAGTTTGGAGGAAACTGCCAGTTTAGTTGGTTAAATGGTCACCTGTCAAAAGGAAATTCTCTTGTTGGTATATTCCATAATTCTGATCCATTTGTCTAATTAATTTCTGACACAACTTGTTATGCATGCTTAATCCTATCCCACCAATCCTCCCTCAACAAGCAGATGTCATAAAGAAAAACACCTCTCGATCTGAAATTATATATGTGTCCTAGCCTTACCATTAGTTAGGTATTGATGAATATTCCATTGATTATCTGATACAGGATAAGAACCTTTTGGTCCATGCTAACTGTAGATTATATGGCTTAGATTATTTAAGACGTTTATTATGGGGGACCAATCCAGCTATTATTGCTTCTATTATTATAGTTCTTTAGAGCTACAAACGTGGCATAAAAAATAATCTTTAACTTCTTGTGATCATTATTACATTTTTTAAAAAGTAAAGGTCAAATTTATGAAATGTGCAAAATATGGCAACCAACATTAAAACATGCATAGAATTAAATTTACAATCAATTTAAAGTTCACAGGATATATTTTTTTTTTACAACTGATATATACTCGTTTGCTTTTAATTTAAACTCAATTGACCTCACATCTATATACAACAATTTAATTGTTAGGATAATACATACTTTTCAGTTTTCAAGACGCATGCCCAAAATTAAATATTTGGAATTAATTTGGAAGTAGCAACTTAAATTTTAAAGAGAAGGGTTGAATTCTTTTGCTAAAATTTCATAAAAAAATCTTTTGCGAACTAAAAAAATTTGAAACTTACATTATTGCGATAAGAATGCGTTATTTTTTGTTTGACCATTCTAAAATAAATAATACATTAAAATTTTGATAAATAAGCAAAATATCTCTACAGAAATTTGTTTAATTTGGGGGTCCACATTCTGCTAACTAGAGAACCCTTCAACATCTTACAATGTTTTTTTTTTTTTTTTTGACGAAAAATAAGAGTCTAGCCCCTATCTTTGCATTTAATTGCATCTTACAACATCTTAGTTCTTCTAGTTAAAACATTTTATCAAACGCGATAAAGGAAGGAAAAAGAAAACGAGACGATTGCTAAAATTTTACGAAAGAAACATATATCAAACGAGTGGAAAACACATGTTACAATGCTCAAAACAAGCACACACAAGTATATAGGCACTCTCGTGTTATCCATTGTGATAGAAACGAAGGCAACGAAATAACATATGTGCGCATGGATATTGTTTTGTTGCAATTGAATTATTCAGATCTATCTTTTAAATAAAATATTTGTCCTAAATAATATATAAGTGTAATCTTCACTACGTTATTTTCATTGGATTGTTCACAACAGATCATTAAGACAATAACTACGTGAGCTAGCTAGGTGACGTCATTTTTATGGCAGCTGATGCATATTGATTCAGGGGTGTCTAACGTTGAAAAATACCACGGAACATCCTCTACCGTTTACCGTTTCGTTTAAGAAAACGGTACGATATACCATTCTATTAACCGTTATATTTTCAAAACGACATAGAAATTCATTTCGTTATTCGTTCCACATAAAAAATTACACATGAAATAGTTTGAAAAGAGGCGAAACGGCACATCTTCTTATTTTATTTGTCGTTTGGTTATTGAAACGAAATGAAAAGTGGTGCTGTTATTCATTCTATTTCAGCTAAATGGAACAGCATCATGTGGTTGGCACTGCCGTTGACAAGCCTAATACTGAATACCGATACTCTTCTGGTCTCTATCTTAAAAAAATACTCTGAAATATTTTACAATTTTGCAAATATGATACGAAGAAAGACGACATTTTGTGTTAAATTTGGAATTTAATATTTAATATAAAAATACTCTCGAAACTTTACACTCTGGGCCTATTATGTTAGGAAAATTTGTTCGTCAATGTTTTTATCTCTACAGAAAACTTGTAACGAAACTGATGTGCTAATGTGTCGCTAATTTTAGCGCAGCATAGAAATTACAATTTTAATCACTATAGGACATTTCCATGCACACCTCACTTACGGGGCCTTTGGATCAAGTGATAATTTGGAGAATTTTCTATTCCTAAACATAAATTTATTATAAACAATCAAAACTCTTCACAAAATTACACACTTCTCAATACTTATGTCTAAGAATAAAAAATTTCTCCTATTTTTAAGCGATCCAAACGGCCCCTATAAATTATTATTTTAGCTTTTGTAGGTCTATATGCAATGCCTACTTGGGACATTTTTAAGCACGAGCGACTTAAAAAGCTCAAAATTTTAATTTAAACCCGGATTAATAACAGGCCATTACTGAGAGCGGGAAATTCGCTATTGCGGGACCTCCAGTAGACAGAAACTTTTTCAGCCATTACGTTATAATTAAAACTATATAAATTTTGCCCAGCGTGACTTGCACGTGGGACTGTAGATAGAACAATTTTCTCATCCTGTCCGTTTGTTTTCCGTAATTCATCTAAGCCGTTGTTGCCTCTTCTAATCGCGCCCCTTCGTTCTCTTTGGTTTGCCTGCCCTGCCGTCAGATTCGCTTCTCTAGATTCTTCCTCGATGCCTCCCTTTCTCTCTCCGTCGAGCCTCTTTCTGTCTCCATCTTCACTTTTTCCACGCACGCCATACCGTCTCTTGAGTCAAGGACGACAAAGCACGCGATGTTAGGTCTCCACATGTGGGTTTCGTATTGGGTTGCAATCGTCATCTTCATTTTTCTCCTCCCTGACATTTGCGCTAGCCGCTAGGGTTTCTCTCATATTGTTGTTCACCTCCTTTCACAAATCACACACTGATTTGAGGCTCATGATACTCCTCTCTCAAATGATTTGAGACTGCTAAAGCGGAGAAAATACAAAATTGCCGCCGCTTTACAGTCTAGACCGGCTCGTCTCGACGATGTCAGACCTCACCTCTTCAGTTGTACGAAAATATGTCTAAGCTTTTGCTTTTCATGTAATATTTTCTTTTTTCTCTCTTTCTTCATCTTTGTTAGAGACTTTTTCCTATTTGTTATGATTTTAACATAGATTCTGATTTTTCTCACAGGGAAGCCAGTTAAGGCATCTCTGGTTGGTGATCTGCAAGTTGGCACTCTCTTTCAAGGTTTAACTTTTATTACTTTAGTTTTTGATTTGTCATTTGATTTATCAAGCCAGTTAAGCCTAAAGCATCGCTAGAAGCCAGTGCAATCGTTTGAACTTTTTATCACTTCAATCTAAATGAACATATTCAAGCAAGTAGCCAACATTTATTTGATTAAAATGGAAGAAATTAGTTTACAAAATAATATGAGTTTGTATTTTCGCACTCATCACTCCAACAAATAAAGAATGTCGTGACAAGCTCTCTGCTCATCAATTCTGTCTATTCTTCCTCAAAATTGGTGTTCTTTTTAATTAGGTTTTATTTCAATTGAAGGGTTGAAGAGGTTTATTTTTATCATACTTCCATTTGTTCTTTCAATATTTTTTGTGTGCTTTTTGTTTTATGTTTTTGCCTTTGTTGAAAAGCTTTTTATTTTGCTTTTTTACCTGTAGATGGTTTGTGTTTTTAAGTTCAAATTTGTGTACTTTTTAATTTTTCATTCTTATTTAGTCGATTCATTATAAATTAACTGATAGATTAAGTTTGTTATTCAGACTAATGATAGCTCTATTTGGTCTTCAACAGGTGTGGAGGAGAGGACCTGATGCTATAAGCAGTAAGTGTGAAAGTATGATGGAGTTAAGCTACAAGATAGATTACTTAGAAAAATAGGCCATGGCGGGTTGCTTCTCTTCATTTCTAACTAATGGTAAAGGAATGAACTCCTGTGTAGATTTCGTTTTTCTTTCTTCACATGTTCCCTTCCGTTTTTTACTTCATTATTACTATTTCTTAGATTGGTCTGTTGTTGGGATTAGATAGTGCAGCTCTTGAATAGGTATGATAAATATTTTAGCTCAATTTACATTATTTCTCATGGTTTGTGGAATCTCTACTGGTGGATTTTTTTTGTTGTTAGAGATAGTATGTTGATAAATTGCCCCATTCTTGCACACATGGAGTGTTTGAAAAAGTGCCTCAATGATCATAATGTAACTAGTGATAACTTTTCAAGGGGCCCTTTGTTCTGTATAGCAGTATGCTCTAATTGTGTTTTTTTTTTTACTGACCAGTGATCTCTTTATAATCATCTTGGTAGCATATAAGCATATACAGTCAGATGCAAATTAGATATCAGTGATACACCATCAAACAATTTAGAAAAGTTTCAATTGTTCAGTTGTAAGTTTTATTTAAGAATAAACAAGATGTTTATATTGTTTTCAAAAGGCGAGATGAATTTCTCAATATTAGTTACTAAATATGGGTTTGTAAATCCAATTTGTTAAGTATTATCTTTCTTTTTATATGTTTGTAGATGTAACTAGCAGAGATATCGCTGAGATATGAAGGCCACACCCTAATTGACGCTGTGGAAAAGAGCTCTATCAGCTATAAAATTTTGCCATCTTCTTTCTTTGTATAATTGCATGTCAAGGATAGAATGAGGTAAATTGAAGAAAGTATGAATGCTTCAAGGTTAGTATCATATTTCAAGCTAATTTTGGTTAAATAGTAGAGAATCTAAATAGCACTGTTGAGACTAGCTGAAATATAAATATTTTAAACACATTAATAGGTACACTTGAGTCTTTTTCATTACATAATAGTTTGTATAATTTTGTTATATTCTAATCACATCATTGAAAGTATGTTTAGTAAGGAAAATGATTCTTTTAACCAGTTCTAACTATCTTTGCAGGAATGTCAAAAGAACCTGCTGGCTATTATCTTTGCAGGAATGTAAAAAAGAATTAGGGGTGCTAAGCACTGGCACCACGCCAGCATATCCCTCTTCCTTGATATTTTGTCTGGTTCGCCCTAACATGCTATTACTTCTTGAGGTAATTTCTTACATTTTTACTATATAGCCACATCTTTTACTATATAGCTACATCTTTTTTACTATATAGCTACATCTTTTATTTCACTTAATTAGGTGTAGCTATATAGTAAATTCAACATAATTAAGTGAAATAAAAGATGTTATCAATGATGAAAGATCTTATACAAGAACAATTATTAGTTTATGTTAGGACTACACTAATAGAATGATAAATAGTCTGGCCTTAGCCCATCAATTGGAATGGATTACTATGTCTGATCAAAATCTGATGCGATCTTGAAATATTATTTTTTTTATTTTTTTATTTACTTCTGTTGTGTTAATTATAATTGTGCTAATGTATGTGAAAGTCCAAAAGTAGTGTTGATGATAATCAATTTTCTTAAGTGCATCACTCATGAGTGGCTTAATTTTATTTCTTTTGCCAATATTGGTGATCAACTTACCACTCAAATTTATTTAATTATATTTATATATCTCCTTGATCAAGAAATAAAGGAAATATAGTCAAAAGAAGATGCCAACTGGTGCCAGCAAATAGTGGGGCGGTGCAAACTGTACCTTTCTATTTTAGTAATTTTATTGAGATTTTTGTGTCATTTAGTGCTTCTCCTATAATCAAATAATGACAGTGTATTTTTACATTTTTTTAAGCGTCAAATAAAATATTCAATTTAGTATGATGAATAGGTCAAGATGATCGTAGTGATTGTTGTTTCACTTAAGTAGGATAAGATATAGAATATCCTATACTGTGTAGTCAGCAGTGAAATCATAGCATGCAGATTTCTATGGCAGGTGTTGGTTTAGAAACTGTGACTCTGTGAGGTTGCACACCTAAGCTATGATGAGTGAAATTATACCGAGACCATTGTTTTTACTAAAAATTATACTAAAATTATACTGACATCATTGATTTTGTGCTCACATTTTTTGTTTGCCTTTTCGAAGGGAGATTGGAGTTTTCTCGATCTTCATTTTCTCGCATCTGGTCGTTGACTAAGGCCTTCACTTCATTGTATGGCCTCTTTCTCGCCTCTATTGCTGGACTTGCTTGATGATTTTGGGGATTAAACAAGCCAACTAGGAATTCGATCGTAGTTGGTTTGTTCTCTGTCGTTCTTTGCCAAATATTACATTTTTTTTATTGAATCTACTTTGTTTCGTTGATTTGGTCTCATTTAATATATTTAGTAAGGACCAGATTCTCCAAACGTTGTCTACCAGTTTTGGTCCCTTTTTTCTTTCAATTGAGTTTATATTTTTCTTCCGCAGGGTTTAGGGTTTAGGGTTTCAAATTAGAAAGTACAAGGAATAATAGTGGTTGAAGGAAATGTCAATTGTGTGCTATAACGATATTAGCTATAATCATGTTAGAAGGAGAGGTACCAGTTATCAGGGACTACCGGTGGCATCAGTCATATCTGAGCATGTCATTGACATGAGCATTGATGTGAGGTTCTTTCAACAGGTTCAACAAGGTCCACCATAATTTCATTGTTAAGTTAGTCTTCACCCCTTCAGATCCCATGTAGCAGTCTTTTAATTAGGGGTAGTGTTAATCTTGATTTTATTGTTTTTCTTTTCTCTCTTTTAGTTAAAATTAGTTTCTTTAGAGAGGAGTATGAGGGATTGGTGTGATACAGGGGTATTAGATGTTTTATGTCTTGAAACCTATCTTTCTGTTGTAACTGCTATTAAGTATTAATGCATAGCCTACGGGCAGCTATTCAAAATAATAATAATAATAATAATAATATGAGCTATATTTAAACTTTTGTTGTTTTTATTGTGCTCCTACCTGTGCGGCATATTTAAATGTTCATTTTCTTATGTAGAATAGAATTTCAGCACTTTATTGCCTTATGTAAAGATATCATGTTTCTTGCTTATTAAACTTTGATTATATGGTTGTAGGAACATAAGATTTTGTCAGCTTAATGGTGTAAAACCTGACAAAAGAATTGTCCATCTCATTTTATACGAATGATGATCACAAATATATATCACTTTACAAAAGCATTTTATACCATATTGATACTTACTCATTAAGAAAGCGTTTCACAACATCAGTTACTGTTTGTTCTCTGTAAACTTTGCATGGAGATTTAACATGGATAATTGCTAGAACTGCATACCTTTGAACTTCAAGATTTTACTGCTTGCTTAAACTATCTATTACATTTGTTTGAACAATATTGCAGATGCGTTAGATCAAGTAAAGGTATAATGTTGAATTTATTTTATTGCTTGGTTGAACTGCTAATTACGCTAATAACTGAAATGAAATCAGAAAGATGGTAAAATCAAGCATTCCAAAAATGACATGATTTAACGCAATTAGCGTAATTAGCAACGACCAGATGCGAGATTACGCTAATAACTGAAATGAAATCATGTCATTTCGAGATATATACAATTATCGATCAATATTAGATTTTTTTTCCGTAGCAATTGGTTTGGGATTCCTTATATGAATGATACTTTTATGCAATTGTGTCGTTCAAACTGCTTATATATGCGCCTGTATTTATATCATCCATAATACATCCACACTCATTAGAAATGATTTCGCGGCATATTCAAATAGAAATGCATCGCGCAACGCGCGAGAATAGAACTAGTGTTATATATGGTTGTCAAACTGAGAAAGTTTAATTAATATGCATTATAGTGTATAGAGCATTCCGTTTACCGCGGATATTTTCGGAGGTATTTTTATAAATTAACAAATTTAATTTAACCAATCTAATCTACATATTGAAATCTCATAACAAACAAAATTTTAGATTTTATTACTATTTTTTTCGAATTTTTTAAAACATGTCATTTTTGGAATGTTGTACTATTTTTAACATTCCAAAAATGACATATTTTAAAATTTTTGAAAAAAATAGAAATAAAATCTCAAAGATGGTAAAACTAGATTTGCTATTAGATTTAAATATTTAGATTAGATTGGTTAAATTAGATTTGTCAATTTATAAAAATATTCCCAAAAAAGTCCGCAGTGTACAAAATACCCTATACACTATAGTGCATATTAAACTTTAAACTATAGATGATAATTTGAACCTCCCAGTACCTTCAAACTTTTATTAAGAAAATGCAAGTTTCATAAACCATAATAGGTAAAATACGTGCAATAAATTTGGCTAATTGGCCATGCTCATAAACTGATAATCAAAATAAAATATTTCTATTAGAAAGGAAAAGAAAAAAAAAATCACCTTAAAACGTACACCAATTCATGAATAATGTGTTTCGATGGTTTCACGAACAAGGGACGAACAAAAGCCCATGAACAACTTGTGTTGTTCTTCTAGTTCGCGAAAAATTGAGAACTGAGAACTACCCCTTGTTCGTAGTTCGTGAACTGTTGTTCCATATTTGGTTCGTGCACCACTTCTACTTGTTCGCAAACAAGCTGTTCGTAGAGATGACAAACACAAATGTATATTTGCAACCAACTATATTGGAGTTAAAAAAGAAAAAAAATTAAAGAATCAACTATACATTGATAAAGGTGGGAGCCAATAGCCGGATAAGAACTGACAAGGGGGAGACCAAAACGATGATGATGGCAGTGGAATGGATAACTCTCCTTTTAACTTTTTAAAATTTTTTGTTCAGATAACTCATTGGTTATCTGAGAAAAAGTATTGCCTAATCACATGGAACCCTTACCAAAATTGTTCTTTCCTTGTGGGCTAGGTAATAAGCTGCTCTTCTATCCATCGCAATTTCGGCAGTTGTCAGTCTTGACCATCTATAAATGTAAGATTTCATCATTTTCATAATTCTGCACTGCTTTCATTCTGATTATAGAAGCTTTAGCTTTGACATTTTGGAACTTAATTTCACACATATAATTAAACATAAAAAATTTCAAAGATTAACTATTATGGTAAATGACGTAAATGCCACAACTTCATATTTTATCAATATAAAATTTTTAAAAATTCAAACGTCGAATCCAAACCGTTGAATTTATTCAATTTAACGAGCGATGCGTTTTTCATATAATTTTTATATCATTTGGAATTAATTTGATACTCGATCAAGTGATCAAACCATGAACAAATTAGAATTAATTTGTCATAATTAATCATATTCATTCATTTTCCGCCTACTTGATCGAGTATCAAATCGACTAAAAAAAATTTTATATAACTTATACAGAAACACATCAATCGTTAAATTAAACAAGATCAACCGATTAAATTTGATATTTGATTTTTGAAAATTTAAATAATTTATAAAATATGAAGTTTTGGTATTTGGTGACGCCAAAAAGGTGGCGACTATACATGATGTGTTGTTTTGATTTAGCATAAACTAATTTGCGGATGTAATGGATTCCATATAAAGCATATGCTGATATGCGACAGTGCTTTATATGCAACAGTACATAATGTCGCAAAAATTCAGATGTGACCCCAGACTCAGCATTAAATATAAACATCACTAGACACATACAACACTCTGTAAATACAATCTTGTAAATTGCTCAAAATCTAATTTGATGTATAATTTTAGAAAAATTTTCGGTGGGCTAACTTTTTATATGAGCTAAAAAAAAAAGATTATTCTTTAAGATAATAAACAGTTTAAATTGGACTAAAAAGACAGACCCGTGCTAGAACGTTCCATAATTTTAATATAATACGATTGCAGATAAATTTATACGAAACGAAATTATTTAAAACATATTTGTCAAATTTAACATGATAAGGATCATCTCCGGTATCACCATTCCATGCATTTTTTCTTTCTATTTTTGGATCAGTGCTAATTTATAATACTTTAATTTTCTCATCCATTATGAGAGGCCAGAGCGTACTCCAGGGGCGAAGTCAGATTGACGAGGGGGCCGAGGCTAAATTTCGAAGTTGCTCGGTCGACCAATATATGACTGTATACATTAAAATTGATAAGAAAAAAAAGTCATTTTTTGTTTTATGCAAGAAAGTTGCGAGAGACTGGATTCCAGTTTTTACTAGGCTACTAATTTCACTCGAGAAGTAGAAGGAAAACTATTGAATTTTGTATTAACTAGGGAAAGCTCAATCATAATATTCCATTTAATATAAAAAAAAACTACGTAGGTCTAGCCCTCTTGGGCTCCTGGCTTCGCCCCTGGTGTGCTCCCCTTCCCTTTCTTGCACCTAAGTTTCCCTCCCTCCCCCACCTCAGGTTGACCTCTCATCCCTCCCCACATCTTTTTTTTTTTTTTCTAATTGTTATAATTCTAAATTAAATTGTCTTAGTTTTGTATGCTAATTGTCCAGATAAAATTTAATTGTTTTGGTTCCTTAGAAAGTTAATAATATTTTTTAAGGCAATTAATTTTTTTAATTTAATCATATAGTTTCATTTAATTTAACAGATATCTTTTAAGTACTGGTTTATATTTGTTTAATTAAATATACAGTGTCAATTAATTAAATAAAATAAATTAAAATCCTAGCTACTACATATGTAAGTTCGGAAAAAAAGATATTACAAGTTAAAATGCGACCCATTGTAACACTTTTCCAGAGTAAGGCCGGAAATTCCATTTTCGAGTTGTCCATTTTTCTTTCTTTTCTTTTATGTTTTTTAAGTTGACTAGACTTAAGACAAAATCAGACATCGATCTGAAAACATGCCATATTTGGATAACCGAGAAGCGTATTTTAGTTAAAAAAAGGTATAGATTTTTTTGGTCGTCTTAAAGTAATGTAATAAGCTGATCTCCTAAGTTCTCAACTAAGTTATACTTGATAACTTATTTAAAATCATTGTTGTTCGTATTTTGACATTTCGGGTTACCGGCAAGGAACGTAATCTAAGTGTATTAAAATAAACTAGCTGATGTTACGCGCTCCGCGCGATAAAGAATGTTTTAGGCCTGACATAAATGGTAATTACAATTACGATGATAGTTGTTATTTTAGTTATGCAGCATCTTAAAGATGGTATGAGGTTGATGATGGATACAAAGAATGTGATTTTATCTATATATTTTTAAGGACTCTTTTCTAAATTTTTTGAGCAACAATATTATATGAGAAACTATACCTAAAAGCATTTTTTAATCAGATAATTAACAAATGCATCAAAGGCAAAATAAAAAACTTAAAAAAATTGATGACTAACGCTTCAACAACGATCTTGAGTCTAAATATTTATCGAACAACAGTCTAAAATATGAAAAGATGTAATTGAATAAAAATATAAGTGTTGAGCTACATTATGGGTGCGTTTGGATAGGTGTGGGAAGAAGTGGGAAGAAGTATTGGGAAGTGTGTAACTTTGTGAAGAGTTTGGATTGTTTATAATTTTTTTTCTTCTTCTTCCTTCTTCTTCTTCTTCTTTCTTCCAACGATCCAAACGCACCCTATAATATTACTCGGTACTCCTTTTTAATTGAAATTTGATTGGCATGGAATGATACAAAAAAAAATCACCAGTAAAGAAGCTAGCAGTCAACTTATTCATGACACCCATATGATTTATCTATACATTCTCAAGGACTCTTTTGTAGACTTTGTGATCAACAACATTGTTCAAGAAACTATACCTATAGAATAATTTAACATCAAATAGCTCAAGAAATGTAGCAAGGGTAAAACTGAAATCCTAATAAAATAAGACATCCAACATATTTGAGCAACAGTCTTAAGTTCAGAAATTTATTCAACAACAACCTCAATAATATTTAATATAATATATGATAAAGCTAAAAATATAAGTTATGAGTGCTGAGCTTCTTTACAATGTTACCTGACACTGCTTTTATGACAATAAAAAAGGTTAAAATAACACATGTGGTCACATGTAATTTACATTGTATGGCTTTTTATTCTCAAAGGCAAACCTATTATTTTAATTTAATAAAAAATTATATATAATCTATCCAAAATCTTACATTGACTTTTCTTTGGAGAAAGAAATGGCATAGCTCTCTTGACCTAAAACCACGTAGAGATCAGCCATGAGATAAATACACCACAAAAAATAAAACAAAAGATACTAATGCTAACAAATATAACAATCTGTATACTATAGAAGATATAAATCAAAGAGTTTTTTTGGAGTAAATTGGACACAAAGAATGCATAATCAAAATCGGAATAAGTGAAAATAATACTTAGCTTCTTTATCTTCTCTTGTGAGAAGCAACGACAAATTCTTACCCTTGTGCCTTGGAGGCTATCTTCATAATGAATTCCTACCCTGCCAAGGAGATTTTGTCATTCAAATTACTGGCATTGAGCATAATCTGAAAGAAATAAATCTAGAAGGAAACTTAAACAAATCAAGCAAGCATACAAATGATATTTTTAAATTAAATTACCTCAGATCACACACCAGCAGATGATCATTGTTCACATTTTACCATCAAACCCTTGAATTATTCTAATATTATACTTTAGCCTCAAATTTTTCTCAACCGCATACATGTACCTAGAAATACAATAGGCCCTTTTGGTATATAGCAGTAAAATGACTCACAATAGCAGAGCAAGACTTTCTAAAGCAATGAATAGAGGTTGAATCTAGCATTTATGATTTCAAATCATTTAAAGGTTTGTAGTAAGCTTTTAGATTTAAAAAAACCTGAATATCATTTTGTATGAACACAAAAAGTTGTTCTATCAAATCCCTTGCTAAATTGCTTCAATGGACATAGTGCCACCACACTGGTACCGGCACAAATTTTGAACCTAAACAATAAATTATTGAAGAATAAATAGATAAAAACTTTTCATAAGTTCTTGATAACTGCATCTCATCAACCAACAAAAAACCTCATTTGTCATCTAAGCACAATGACAAATCCAGCTGTGAAAATGGTAATGGGAGAAAGAGGTGTATCAACCCATCTCGGCCACCATAAAATATACATTATTCATTTATTCTTTTTTGTAACTACCCTATCAGTTAAAAAATAATAAGAAGCATATAATGACACAATTTCAAACCATGCAACATTGAAAAGAAAACCTAGAATTTTCAAAATAAAATAAATAAGAAACAAAATTACAAAAAGCAACGGAAAAAGAGTGCTATCAGGCCATCTAGCAGTTATGCCTTGGATGCTTGGAAATGATCTCTGCCACTGCCACCACAAAAAAAAAAAAAAAATTAAATTACAGGT
Source organism: Rhynchospora pubera (assembly GCA_028095005.1). Classification (NCBI taxonomy): domain Eukaryota; kingdom Viridiplantae; phylum Streptophyta; class Magnoliopsida; order Poales; family Cyperaceae; genus Rhynchospora; species Rhynchospora pubera. Next base: position 356,254,824 of record CM051460.1, read on the forward strand.
TGTAATTGAAAATTACAGCAATATTTTATGTGAAGATCCACAATGCTCAAACTTCACACATAAAAGATGTAGAACATAGCAAAAAAATAATAATAAATAAATAAAATAAGAAAAGTGATCAATTACTGGGAGTACACCAGACCCAGAGTCAATGGGGTTAGCTCCTATCTCGATGGAAGCAAGAAGATGAAGATGGATAAGAAATAAACAAATCGTTTCAGTATAAATTAGTAAAAGGAAGCTAAATACTAACCAATAGAACCCAATCACATGGCCTTCAATTCCATCATTTCTTCCTCTGTATTCAGTTTGAACGACCACCCTCTGCTTAAGCTGACAGGTAGGAGGCAAGAGAGAGAGTGTGGCGAGCATAAGCGAGGAAGACCGGCGAGTCCGTCGCCGTCGCACGTTCCCTCCCTCAATCGCCTTCGCCTAGGTCTGTCCGCCCTTTTCTTTTTTCTTTTTTTGTTTGTTTTTGTCGAGGAGGCATAAAGAAGGATATATCGTTAATCGGAGAGAGACGATCCAAGCAAAATAATCGAACGGCTCAGAAGAAAAAAAAAGAGTACGCTGACAGACTGATGGCGTCACGATGATGTCAGCAAGTGTACTGTAGATAATACCCCTGGAATTGGAGTATTTTTTGATAACAAGTATATATGTTTTGAGAGGATAACTTTTGTTATAAAAAATTAAGTGCTGATATCACTGTGTCTATAATGGGATTTTGTATGCCATTTTAAATAGTTTTTTTTTTCGTTGTCAATTTTATATATGAGACACCAAAGAAATAATATACAGACAGATCGATGTTATCCAAACTAATTAGATTTCTTTTTGTTCTTGATAAATTAAAAAGAATTAACAGAGTGAATGGTAGACAGATCAATCGAAAACAAAATTAGATCTTAATCATTGTAGTGGGTACCGTACGCAGAAAAGACCTCCCAGCTGGGTTTCGAACCTGCGACTTTTCACTCAAGGAGTCAAGGTGCATTGCTCTTTGCCACTAGACCAAAAGCTGGTTCTCAATCCCTAAGAAGCGTTAATTAAGAAACTTGGTCTTTCTCATTATTTTTTGTATGAGATAGTTTTACAGCCTTGAGAAAAGCCGAAGGCTAATTTTTTTTACAGTTTTCTTCAATTGTGTATTAAATACATATGCATATTCTAAAACTTGATCAAATTATTTAAGTCTTCATTTAATAAAAAGAAAATATAAATCATCCTAGAACTAGATTACTGATTGAGATTTACGAGAAACCTTAAAAATTGTGGTAGAGAATTAAATATATGGATTAATTGGTTTAATGCCACTCTGAAAAATAGTTAATTAGAGATATGCCACTGTTAAATTACTAATTAGATTTATGCCATCATCAAATTGTGTAAATTAGATATATGCCATTATCTTATTCCTAAAATGATTAAATGCTAAAAATGACATCCTGAAATCTCTCATTATATTTAAAAATTTCCAAATTGTCCCTTTAATAAACTCTAAAAATTACGAAAAAAAACACTAAAAAATTCCAAATGCTACCTCTATATAGCTTGGCATAATTTATACGGCAATCATTAAGATGGTCGTTATTTCTAAAATTAATAATAATCTCCTTTTCACGTTAAAAAATATTCACATTGTTTTGTTAATCGGTGTATATAAAATATAATTTATCTGACATTATTCTCATTATTACGATTCTCCATCCAAACATATAAATATTTTTTGTTTGAATTATTTGGAAATAAATATAGTAGCTTGGCCTTGGATTGAAATACACACATTCACAAAACGTCTTTAGAAATCGTTTTATATCAAAATGCATGATATTTTTCTAATTTCAAAGTTTTGTAGTGGTATAAAAATAATTTGTCATTTAGTAATGTAATTTTTCTAATTTCAAATTTTTGTAGTGACATAAAACTAATTTGTCATTTAGCGATGGCATTTTTCTAATTTTAAATTTTTGTAGAGGCATATTTAAAAGGGTAAAATTGGAAAATGAATTTTTTGGTGGCAAAAAACTAATTTTTACTATTTTGTAATGGCATGAAACTAATTTATCATTTAGTGATGACATTTTACTAATTTCTAATTTTTACAGTGACATAAATCTAATTAACCCTAAATATATTATTATGAAATGTTTAAGGAAGACATTGACTTGAAAAAAAAAACCCCCCAGAATTATGTCTCGTGGATAGTCATATCCAGCACTTGGCTTATGTGAGATTTGACACAATTCTTTTTTTTTTTTTGAGATAAAGATAGTTAAATATTCTAACTTTAAATATTTACAGGAGGTTCTCTAGTCAGATTTTGATTAGTATCCTTTTATTTAAAAAGTGGTTCCCTTACTTACAGTACTTTAAAAAAAAAAAAAACAAGTAGAGCCTTTTATCCTGCACCACTTTCATTAATGAAAGCTAAAAAAAGGTTAAAAATAGTCTGTTACAACATAATCTAATTATATCCATTCTAATTGATTGAAAATAATAATTATGGATAAAAAATGTTTCTTATTCACAATGGGCAATGTTTTCAATTAATTTATCACTTGCAAAGATATATGAATGTTGATTATTCTAGAAGTAAAGGGCTACGCAAGCAGTAGTTGACATTCATCTTCTTCCAAAGGTGCTAAAAAAGTAATTGACGAAGACTAATATACTTACATCTATAGTATAATATAATCTGCGTGAATTTTTTGTGCGGATTTTAAAGCAAAGCACACGCTCAAACACCGAAAACAGATCCTATCCGTTGCCTTTTTTAAAAGTTTTTAATCTAAGCCATTTATCCTATTCGTTGCGTAGCTTCGGATTCTTTCCGGTGTTTAACTTTCTCGTTTACTCCTCATTTACTGCATCGGCGCCTCTTCAGTTTCTTTCTTTTAATTCTCAATTTTTCTTCTTAATTCTTCATTTCCGCATTTTGTTTCTTGTGGAGACAGGAAAAGCAGTAGGATAGAGTCATAGAGAGAGAGAACTAGCGATGGCAGAAGCGGAAGGAAGGGGCATGGAGGAAGGCATGCCTCCAGTAAACCCGACTACGGTTCCTCAGCAATTGTTTCTCCGAACCTTTTGCTTCGGTGTCGACCTCACCGCCATCCAACCCATCATCAAGGCTGAAGTCAAGGATCCCCTCTCCTCTCTATTCCATCTCCACTGTCGATCAAATCTTATTCAACCGCTGCTTACCCATCTCCAATTTCACGCCTCAGCCATCCACTTCCCAATCCCAACAGCGGTCACCTCTCCGTCTGCAACTCCGTCAATCACGTTCCAATCCCAAACTCCAGTACTCTTTCCTCTCTCTCTCTCTCTCTCTCTCTCTCTCTCTCCTTCTCTCTCTATCGCTCTATGCTTATATTAATTTTGAGAAACAATCAATATGAACCAATATTTGTGAAATTGCAGGGGGGAGGTATACACACTGTTGCTGATTACTAAGTCTGTAGATTCAGAAAAACAGATTTTTTGAGTTGTTAATTATTTTTAGCATTGGTCATGATATTGTGCTCAGTTTAATTATCAACACTTACAATTTAACTTGAATTAATACAGTTATATATCTGAGAACTCTTTAATCAGTTTGAATTAAAAATAATGATTTCATTGTTGCATGTTGAAATCCTTCTTAGCACATTCATGCCTTAGTTTACAATGGTGAGTTGCTGGATATTTAACAAGTGTTGTGAGCATAAGGAACCAAAGGTTTCAGAAACCGATTTAGTGATTATACCAGATTTAACAAGTAATCATGGTAGACCTTGATGACTGTCGTGATGCATTTTCTATAAAATTAAACTCCTATTTTCAAATGTTATTTATTCTTCTTATGTTCAGTGATTTTTTTTACAATTTTACATATTTTGACTTAGAGATGGGTGTTCAAGATCATGGGCTTCATGTTAGTGACACTACAACTGTTGTCAGGTACAACTTTCCTTACCTCGCCATTCATGTGTTTATTCATCTAATTTGATTGCTTAATTTTTTTTCCTGTTTGCGTTCCTTTTTATTTGTATAATATTTCCATTTAATCACAGATATTTTTATTGGATTTGAAGTCTATTAGAAATTAGGGGCTGATAAGTAATATTATAAATATGAACATTGAAAAAATTAGAGTATGATAAAAAAAATAATAAACTATGTATTTGAGCTAAATATAACATTTTTCCAATTAATAGTGCTATTGTTATAAGCGATAACAAGAAATGGATATGTAAAAAGTGAAACTTTGTGAGCAATTCTTCTTCTTCCCTTTTTATTGTCTACGTTATTAATCTTTTAATTTCAAATCTGAACTGAGGCTAAGTACGATTGGGCTATATTTTTGCAAGATTTATAACATTTTGTTGTTCCTTGGTATTTTCTTCAATTTTAGATCGGAACTGTGGACTGAGGGAAGCAACATCGACTGTAGGAGCATCTTTGCTTCAACCTCTTGCAGACTATCATTTTCTTCGAGAGGTAAAATTTATAAGGACAATCGAACTGTTTTGACATAAGGAGTCCTTTGGATTTTAATGAATTTCTATAACTTTTACTACAACTGGTGATTGAAGATTAACCCGTATGTTTGATTTTTTTTTATTAGGTGCGGACCGTGTGGTACCTCCTATTTAAATTCTACCAGATACGTATCAGTAAGGGTTATGATTTCTTTCATATTATTCATTATTATCTAATAGACAATCTTTATTAGATAGTATTTATTTATTCACTATTAATCAATATGAAGAACCTCACTGATGGCAAAGTTGCGATATATGAACCTGACATTGGTTCAGTTAATTCAACACCCATATTGAAATTTAAAAATATAGACCAGCCTATATTTGTGGTGTATTTATATATACCTTTGTATGTGTCAGATTATACTAGACCGGTGAAGACTCGTTACGACATAATACACGATGGCAAATGTTGCCATCGTGTATTATGATTTTTCCACTCTTCCATGGTCTCTCTACATCTTCCTTGGAATAGGTTTTATCACATTTTTCTTTTGCCTGATGGCGCCCCTCTCTCTTCATCGCCCCTCTCCATCATCTCTCTACCTCTTCCATCGTCTTTTTTGGATGGTTCTCCGTCTCAGTGGCTCTTTCTCTCCATCACCTTCTATGCGAGTTCTCCTCTCTTTGTCGCCTCATGTAGAAATTTAAGTCGAGATAGGTTTTGTTTCTTGCGATCCATGGCTAGATGCACAAATCCCACTTGATTGATTATGACAAGGCAAGTTTTTACCTATTTTTATATATTTTTTTCCGAATTTTTCTGTTTATTTTTGTAGCTAGGTCTTTGTTTTTATTTTACGCCTCAAATTTTTGGGTGGGTGTTTTTGTTTCTTTTCATGAGAGATTCCTCCACACCAAATAATAATAATAATAATAATAATAATAATAATAATAATAATAATAATAATAATAATAATAATAATAATAATAATAATAATAATAATAAATAAAGTCCACTTGGCGCACACAATTCATCAGTCCCTCACACCCCTCCAACTGAACACCATATCGGACTGGAAATTTAAAAAATAAATCCAAATACTTGACATGGCAACATATATAGTTGAATTATTTTTGGACGATCCTCTTTGTGATTCTTTATTTTTATGTGTGATTCAGGATTGTTGCATTGTGTTCCTGGCTCCTGACTCTTTTCTCCCAACCAATGATATTTATACTGTATTTGATTTTGTCATGCTATTTATAAGATGTGATTTCTCATGTGTTTTATTTTATGATAGAAAGATTTAAGAATTGAGATTCAATAATTTTTCATATTCTTTCTGTTATTATTTTAGAAATTTGGATTTATTACCTTTCCTACAAATCTTATTATATGATTCAGTTTTGTTTAAAGAGATTGAACTCTTAGGTCCATTTAGTACTGATGCCGTTACTTTATCATTTGGTTGGCTATTCTGTACCACTTAGTATATTTATTTGACATATGATATATATGGGAGCAAAGTTTAGTTTCGTTGACCCTTCAATTTTATTTCAAAATTTTTAAGGCAAGACAACTACTCATTTTCTTACCAACCATGGATAGATGCACAAATCAAAGGAATCTTTGATGCTGTCATTATTATTTTGTATTAAATGTGCTTCAAAACTATATTTAAATACTATTTATTTTCCTTATATAGTGCTTAGAGAAATCAAATTGGTATCAAAACGTTCATTATTGTCGCACTCTCCATTAATTTTATATCTACTGCACATGTTATCCCTATCTGTGAAATTTTGTGAAAAAATGACCATTCTTCTCTTTTCTTTTTATCTAGGTTATCGATTATCGATCTTTTAATTTCAAATCTAAACTGAGTCCAGGTACTATTGGTGCTATATTTTTGGGAGATTTGTAATTGTTGGTTGTTCCTTGGTATTTTCTTCAATTTCAGATTTGAACTGAGGAAAAAAAGAAGTAATATCGACTGCAGGGCATCTTTTAGATGGTGGTTTCAGTATATTCATCTCTTACAATTAGGTAACTTAATTTTTTTTTTCTTATTATTTTTTTGAAAAACTTTGAAGCTAACAATGAGAAACAAAAATGAGATAAGCAGCCATGAATTGTTGAGGGAATGTATATAAATGATTGAATATTTTTTATGTATTTTTTTTAGCAAACTTCACTACATTAATTCCTCATGTTGGGTTCATGTATCTAATGAAACAGAAAGCTACACATGTTATATGATAAGTCAACAAGTAATTACACATCAATTGTTGCTTTAAGCATCAATTTTTCTATTGTGAAATTTTTTTTCTAATTTGAATTAATAATAATGTGATTTGTCTTTCTTTTTATTATAAAGTTAGAAATTGTATGGCTAATTTGTTTAATTTTTTCAATTTTTTGTCAATTTTGATCAGATCTTTTGGCATAGAAGATCTCAGTTGATGAGAGAGTGAATTCATATTGATTTTAGGTGTCTTGGTATATATTGGTAGGACCACTTGAGATCGGGTATGGTGGTACAGAAAGGTGGGAGAAATTAGGGCTGGTATGACACAAGTACATGATTGATACCAGTTGCATTCAAGGAAAGGCATTGGTACAAGGGTAGATTTTTTAGTATCAAAACAATGAGGAGAAGGAAGGAATAATATTTGTTATGGTGATTGTTAATTTTGGTGAGCTGATTTCTTAGTTGGTACAGTGGTTCGTACCAATGGATGCATAAGGAATTGAGTTTATACAAAAGGCAATTGTCACTACCATGACCGTTATCATGTTCGTTGACCTGTTTAGTTTAGAATTAGGTGAGTTTACTTTAGTATATTAAATTATGCCTAAAGTTTCAAGTAACATATTGAATTTGATATATATCATGTCTTGATATTTAATAGTGCATGTACTTAGTACATTCTAATAATTGTACTTAGTTTACATATCATCAGAGGTGCTTTCTCCTCTTTTTAGTACATTCTAATAATTGTAAAATTATTTATCTTACATTCTATAAGGGACATTCAAATTTTTCTTAATATTTAAACTTTTTATATAGTCTAGAATATGTTTATGAGCTGACATATTCAATACGATTGGATTATACACTGTAATTATGCACATAATGTGCAGATTTGAAATATTCTGAGTAAATTTGAACATTTCAAGCTATTTTACATTCATTTTAAGTCGTTTTATCACAATAAACTATATTTATATTTTTTTATATAGTCTAGAATAAGTTTACGAATTCACCAATTTAAAACAATTGGATTATACTTATACATTATAATTATGAATATAATGTGCAGATTTTAAAAATTTTGAGTATTATTTGAGCATTTCAAGTGATTTTGCATTCATTTTAACTCTTTTGATCACAATAATCTCTATTTATACTCTTTATATTGTCTAGATTATGTTATGAGGTCAATTATTCAAAAAGATTGATTTGTACAATGTAATTATTCACATAATATTAAGTTTCTTCAGATTTTAGAATATTTCAGAATTTTAAGTGATTTTTTATTCATTTTAAGTCATTTGATCTCCATAATCTCTAAATATGCTATATATATAGTCTAAAATATATTTAAGCGGTCAATTAATCAAAAAGATTGGTTTATACGTTGTAAGTATTCACATAATGTGCAGATTTTACAGATTCTGAGTATATTAGAGCATTTTAAGCGATTTTGATCTCATTTTAAGTCTTTTGATCTCAACAATCTACATTGAAGCTATTTATATAGTCTATAATATGTTTATGAGCTAAATTATTCAAAACAATTGCATTATACATTGTAATTATTCACACAATGTGCATATTTTGCAGATGTTTATTTGAGCATTTCAATTGCTGTTACATTCATTTTAAATTATTTGATGACAATAATCTATATTTAACCTCTTTATATTGTCTAAAATATGTTTATGAGCTCAAATTTTCAAAACGATTGGATTATACATTGTTATTATTCACATAATGTGCATATTTTACAGATTCCAAGTTTATTTGAGCATTTCAATTGATTTTGCATTCATTTTGGGGCCGTTTGGATCGCTTAGGAATAGGAGAAATTTCCTATTCCTAGGCATAAAGTATTGGAAAGTGTGTAATTTTATGAAGAGTTTGAATTGTTTAAAATAAATTTATGTCTAGGAATAGGAAATTCTCCAAATTCTCACTTGATCCAAATGGCCCCAAATAAGTTATTTGATGACAATGATCTATATTTAAGCTCTTTATATAGTCTAGAATATGTTTATGAGCTCACATATTCAAAACGATTGGATTACACGTTGTAATTATTCACATAATGTGCAGATTTTACAGATTCCGAGTATATTTAAGTATTTCAAGTGATTTTGCATTTATTTTAAGTTATTTGAAGATAATAATCTACATTTATGCTCTGTATATAGTTTATAATATATTTATGAACTCATTTATCCAAAATTATTGGATTATACATTATAATTATGCAAAACATTTGCAGATTTTACAGATTCAGAGTAGATTTGAGCATTTCAAGCAATTTTAAATTCATTTTAAGTCATTTGATCAAAATAATCTATATTAATGCTCTTTATATAATCTAGAATATGTCTACGAATTCATTTATTCAAAGCATTGGATTATACATTGTAATTTGTCACATAATGTGCAGATTTTAAAGATTCTGAGTATATTTGAGAATTTCAAGCGATTTTGCATTCATTTTAAGCGATTTGATCACAATAATATATATTTGAGCTCTTTATTTTGTCCAGAATATGTTTATGATATAACTTATCCAAAACGTTTGGATTATACATTATAATTATGCACATGATAAGCAGATTTGAAAGATTCTGTGTATATTTGAGCATTTCAAGCGATGTTGCATTCATTTTAGGTCATTTGATCACAATAAGCTATATTTATGCTTTTTATTTAGTTTAGAATATGTTTATGAACTCACTTATTCAAAATGATTGGATTATACATTATAATTATGCACATGATGTGCAGATTTTACTGATTCTGAGTATATTTGAGCATTTGGAACGATTCTTTCATTTCTGTCATTTGAACACAATAATCTATGTTCAAGCTCTTTATATAGACTAGAATATATTTATGAACTTACTTATTTAAAATGATTATATTATACATTGTAATTAAAAAACATAATGTGCAGATTTTACAGATTCTGAGTATATTTGAGTATTTCAACCGATTTTGCATTAAAATTAAGTAATTTGATCACAATAATCTATTTTTAAGCTCTCTTTATAAAGTTTATAATATGTTTATGAACCATTTATTCAAAACAATTGGATTATACATTATAATTATTCACATAATTTGCAGATTTTACAGATTCTGAGTATATTTAAAAATTTCATGCGATTTTGCATTCATTTTAAGTTATTTGATGACAATAATCTATATTTATGCTCTTTATATAGTTTATAATATATTTATAAACGCATTTATTCAAAATAATTGGATTATACATTATCATTATTCACATAATTTGCAGATTTTATAGATTCTGAGTATATTTGAGCATTTCAAGCGATTTTAAATTCATTTTTAGTCATTTGATCACAATAATCTATATTGATACTCTTTATATAGTCTAGAATATGTTTACAAACTCACTTATTCAAAAGCATTGTATTATACATTGTAATTTTTGACATAATATTCAGATTTTAAAGATTATGAGATAATTTGAACATTTCAAGCGATTTCGCATTTGTTTTAAGTGATTTGAATACAATAATATATATTTAAGCTCTTTGTTTTGTCTAGAATATGTTTATGACATAACTTATTCAAAACAATTGGTTTATACTTTGTAATTATGCATATAATGTGCATATTGGAAAGATTCTGAGTATATTTGAGCATTTCGAGCTATTTTGCATTCATTTTAAGTTATTTGATCACATTAAGCTATATTTATGATTTTTATATAGTGTAGAATATATTTTTACGAAACAATTGGATTATACGATGTAATTACGAATATAATATGCAAATTTTAAAGATTTTGAGTATATTTGAGCATTTCAATCGATCTTGCATTCATTTTAACTCATTTAATCACAATAATCTATATTTATACTCTTTATATAGTCTAAAATATGTTTATGTGGTCAGTCATTCAAAAAGATCGGTTTATAAAATGTAATTATTTACATAATGTGCAGATTTTACAGATTCTAACTTGAGCATTTTAAGCGATTTTGCATTCAATTTAAGTCATTTGATCACAATAATTTATATATATTCATTGTATAGTCTAGATTATGTTTATGTGGCCAATTAATCAAAAATATTTGTTTTATACATTGTAAGTATTCACATAATGTGCAGATTTTTTACAGATTCTTAGTATATTTTAGCATTTTAAGCGATTTTGCTCTCATTTTAAATCTTTTGATCACAAGGATCTATATTTAAGATCTTTATGTAATCTAGAATATGTTTGTGAGCTCATAATACAAAATGATTCGGTTATACATTGTAATTATTAACGTAATGTACATAATATATAGATTCTGAGTATATTTGATTTTTTTCAAACGATTTTCCATTCAATTTCAATCATTTGATAATAATCATCTATATTTATATTCTTTATATAGTACAGAATTTATTTATGAACAAACTTATCCAAAATGAATGGATTATACATTGTATACACACATAATTTGCAGATTTGATAAATTCTGTGTATATTTTGGCATTTGAATCGATTTTGCATTTATTTTAAGTTATTTGATGACAATAATCTATATTTAAACTCTTTTATATAGTCTAGAATATGTTTATGAGGTCAATTATTAAGAAAGATTTGTTTATACAATGTAATTATCACATAATGTGCAGATTTTACAAATTCTAAGTATATTTGAGCATTTTAAACGAATTTGCATTCATTTTAAGTCATTTGATCACAATAATCTATTATTCAGCTCTTTATAAAGTCTAGAATATATTTATGATCTCAATTATTCAAAACTATTGGATTGTACATTGAAATTATTCACATAATATGCAGATTTTACAAATTCTGACTATATTTGAGCATTTCAAGCGCTTTTGCATTCATTTTAAGTCATCTGATCACAATAATATATATTAAAGCTCTTTATATAGTCTAGAATATGTTTATGATATCACTTATTCAAAACGATTGGATTATAAATTGTAATTATGCAAATAATGTTCAGATTTTAAAGATTCTGAGTATATTTGAGCATTTCAAACGATTTTGCATTAACTTTAAGTGATTTGATCACAATAATCTATATTTAAGCTCTTTATATTATGTATAATATGTTTATGAGCTCAATTATTGAAAACGATTGGATTGTACATTGTAATTATTTACATATTGTCCAGATTTTAAAGATTCTGAGTATATTTAAGGATTTGAATCAATTTTACGTTCATTTTAAGTAATTTGATCACAATAATCTATATTTATGCTCTTTGTATAGTCTTGAATAAGTTCATGAGGTCAATTATTAAAAAATAATGGTTTATACATTGTAATTATTCACATAATGTGCAGATTTGACAAATTCTTAGTATATTTGAGCATTTTAAGCGATTTTGCATTCATTTTAAGTCATTTGATTACAATAATCTATATTTAAGCTCTTTATATAGTTTAGAATATGTTTATGAACTCACTTATTCTAAACGATTGGATTACACATTGTAATTACTCACATAATATACAGATTTTACAATTTTTTAGTATATTTGAGCATTTCAAACGATTTTGTAATCATTTTAAGTCATTTGACCACTGCAATCTATATTTATGATCTTTATATCGTTTATAATATGTTTCTAAACTAAGTTATTCAAAACGATTGAATTATACAGTGTAATCACACACATAATGTGCAGATTTTAAAGATTCTGAGTATATTGGAGTATTTCAAGCGATCTTGCATTCTATTTAAGCTCTTTATATAGTCTATAATATGTTTATGAGCTGAATTATTCAAAACGATTGGATTATACATTGTAATTATTCACATAATGCACATATTTTACAGATTCTAAATTTCTTTAAGCATTTCAATCGATTTTTTATTCATCTTAAGTCATCTGATCACAATAATCTATATTTAAAGCTCTTCATATAGTCTAGAATATGTTTATGAGCTCACAAATTCAAAACGATTGGATTATACATTGTGATTATTGACATAATGTAGATTTTATAGATTCTTAGTACATTTAAGCATTTCAAGTGATTTTGCATTCATTGTAAATCATTTGATCACAATCATCAATATTTAAGATCTTTATATAGTCAAGAATATGTTTATGAACTCACTTATTCTAAACAATTGCATTATACATTGTAATTACGCACATAATTTGTAGATTTTGAAGATTCTGAGTATATTTGAGCATTTCATGCGATTTTGCATTTATTTAAGTCATTTGACCACAATAATCTATAATTAAGCTCTTTATAAAGTATAGTATATGTTTATGAGTTCAATTATTCAAAACGATTGGATTGTACATTGTAATTATTGACATAATATGCAGCTTTTACAGATTTTGAATATATTTCAGCATTTCAAGTGATTTTGTATTGATTTTAAGTCATTTGATCACAATAATGTATATTTTAGCTCTTTATATAGTCTAGAAAATGTTATGATATTCACTTATTCAAAATGATTGGATTATACATTCTAATTATGCACATAATGTGCAGATTTGAAAGATTTTGAGTATATTTGAGCATTTCAAGTAAATTCGCACTAATTTGAAGTCATTTGATCACAATAATCTATATTTAAACTTTTTATATTGTGTAGAATATTTTTATGGGCTCAATTGTTCAAAACAATTGGATTATACATTGTAATTATTCACGTATTGTGCAGATTTTACAGATTCCGAGTGTATTTGAGCATTTGAAGAGATTTTACAATAATTTTAAGTCATTTGATTACAATAATCTATATTTATGCTCTTTATATAGTCTACAATATGTTTATGAGTTTAATTATTCAAAATAATTAGATTATACATTGTAATTATTCACATAATGTGCATATTTTACAGATTATAAGTTTCTTTCAACATTTCAATCGAATTTCCATTCATTTTAAGTCATCTGATCACAATAATCTATATTTAAGCTCTTCGTATAGTCTAGAATATATTTATTAGCTTACATATTCAAAATGATTGGTTTATACTTTGTAATTATTCACATAATGTGCAGATTTTACCGATTTTTAGTATATATAAGCATTTCAAGCAATTTTGCATTCATTTTATATCATTTGATCACAATCATCTATATTTAAGATCTTTTATTGTCAAGAATATGTTTATGAACTCACTTATTCTAAACGATTGCATTATACATTGTAATTACGCACATAATGTGTAGATTTTTAAGATTCTGAGTATATTTGAGCATTTCAAGCGATTTTGCATTTATTTAAGTCATTTGATCACAATAATCTATAATTAATCTCTTTATAAAGTGTAGAATATGTTTATGAGTTCAATTATTCAAAACGATTGGATTGTACATTGTAATTATTCACATAATATTTTACAGATTCTGAGTATATTTGAGCATTTCAAGCAATTTTGCATTCATTTTAAGTCATTTGATCACAACAATGTATATTTAAGCTTTTTGAATTGTCTAGAATATGTTTATGATATCACTTATTCAAAATGATTGGATTATATATTGTAATTATGCAAATAATTTTCAGATTTGAATGTTCTGAGTATATTTGAGCATTTCAAACGATTTTGCATTAATTTTAAGTCTTTTGAACACAATAATCTATATTTAAGCATTTTATAATGTGTAGAATATGTTTATTAGCTCAATTATTCACAACGATGGGATTATACATTTTAATTATTCACATATTGTGCAGATTTTACAGATTCTGAGTATATTTGAACATTTGAAGAGATTTTGCATTCATTTTAACTCATTTGGTCACAATAATCTATATTTATGCTCTTTATTTAGTCTAGAATATGTTTATGAGGTCAATAATTTCTAAAATATTGGTTTATACATTGTAATTATTCACATAATGTGCAAATTTGACAAATTCTAAGTATATCTGAACATTTTAAACGATTTTGCATTCAATTTAAATCATTTGTTCATAATAATATATATTTAAGCTCTTTATATAGTTTAGAATATGTTTATGAACTAACTTATTCCAAACGATTGGATTATACACTATAATTATTCACATAATATATATTTAAGCTCATTTGAACACGGTAATCAATATTTATGATCTTTATATAGTTTAGAGTATGTTTCTGAAATATAAGTTATTAAAAACGATTGGATTATACATTTTAATTGCACACATAATGTGCATATTTTGAAGATTCTGACTATATTGGAGCATTTCAAGAGATTTGCATTCATTTTAAGTTATTTGATTACAATAATCTATATCTATGCTCTTTATATTGTCTAAATATGTTTATGAGCTCAATTATTCAAAACAATTGGATTATGCATTGTAATTATTCACATATTGTGAAGATTTTACAGATTTTGTGTATATTTGAGCATTTGAAGCGATTTTGCATTCATTTTTAGTCATTTGATCACAATAATCTATATTAATGCTCTTTATATAGTGTAGAATATATTTATGACATCAATTATTAAAAAATATTTTTTATACATTGTAATTATTCACATAGTGTGCCAATTTGACGAATTCTATGTATATTTGAGCATTTTAAGCGATTTTGCATTTATTTTAAGTCTTTTGATAACAATAATCTATTTTTAAGCTTTTTATATAATTTAAAATATTTTTATGACTCACTCATTCCAAACGATCAGATTATATAATATAATTATTCACATAATATACGAATTTTACAATTTCTGAGTATATTTGAGCATTTCAAAAGATTTTGTATTTATTTTAAGTCATTTGACAACAGTAATCTATGTTTATGATCTTTATAGTTTAGAATATGTTTCTGAACTAAATTATTCAAAATGATTGGATTATACATTGTAATTAAGCACATAATATGCAGATTTTAAATATTCTAAGTTTATTGGAGCATTTCAAGCGATTTTGCATTTATTTTAAGTTATTTGATCACAATAATCTAAATTTAAGCTCTTTATATAGTCTAAAATTTGTTTATGAGCTCAATTATTCAAAATGATTGGATTATACATTGTAATTATTCACCTAATGTTCATATCATACAGATTCTAAGTTCATTTGAGCATTTCAATTCATTTTGCATTCATTTTAAGTTTTGTAATGACAATATTTTATATTTATGCTCTTTATATAGTCTAGAATATGTTTATCAGCTCACATATTCAATACGATTGGATTATACATTGTAATTATTCACATAATATGCAGATTTTACAGATTCTGTGTATATTTAAGCATTTCAAGCAATTTTGCATTCACTTTAAGTCATTTGATGACAATAATCTATATTTATGCTCTTTATATAGTTTATAATATGTTTATGAACTCATTTATTCGAAACCATTGGGTTATACATTATAATTATTCACATAATTTGCAGATTTTACATATTCTGAGATATTTGAGCATTTCAAGCAATTTTGAATTTATTTTAAGTCATTTGATCACAATAATTTATATTGATGCTCTTTATATCATATAGAAAATATTTATGTACTCACTTTTTCATAAGCAATGGATTATACATTGTAATTTATTACATGATGTGCAGATTTTAAAGATTCTGAGAATATTTGAGCATTTCAAGCTATTTTACATTCGTTTTAAGTGGTTTGATCTTAATAATATATATTTAAGCTCTTTATTTTATCTATATGTTTATGATATAACTTATTCAAAACGATTGAATTATACATTGTAATTATCAATGATTTAAATAGTGGATAGCAGTTCCATCGCGAAATGCTCATGTCATAGCGGATAGCGGTTATTTAGCGGACGCCTATCGGATCATAGCGGAATAGAAATATAGATCCACATATGCACATCATATACATATTCAGATCATATCATATACTTAAATTCAAATTATAAGACCTTGTAAAGTTGCAATTCACAATTTTAGTACAAAATGCATACTGTAACTAACATATCTATATTTAACCTCTTTATATAGTCTAGAATATGTTTATGAACTCAATTATTCTAAACGAATGGATTATACATTGTAATTACGCACATAATTTGCAGATTTTACAGATTCTGAGAATATTTGAATATTTCAAGCGATTTTACATTCATTTTAAGTCATCTGATCACAATAATTTATATTTAAGCTCTTTATATATGGTCTCAAATAAGTTTATGAACTCACTTATTTAAAAAGATTGGATTATACATTGTAATTATGCACATAATGTACAGATTTTATAGATTCTTAGTATATTTGAGCATTTCAAGTGATTTTGCATTAATTTTAAGTCATTTGATCACAATAATGTATATTTAAGATCTAGAATATTATCTAGAATATGTTTATGATTTCAATTTTTCAAAACGATAGGATTATACATTGTAATTATTCACATAATGTGTTTGTTTTAATGAACACAATAATCTATATTTATACTCTTTATATAGTTTAGAATATATTTACGAACTCACTTATTCAAAACGATTTGATTATACATTATAATTATTCACATAATATGCATATTTTACAGATTCCAAGTATATTTGAGCATTTTAAGCGATTTTGCAATCATTTTAAGTCATTTGATCACAATAATCAATATTCAACCTCTTTATTTTGTCTAGAATATGTTTATAATATAATTTATTCAAAATAATTGGATTATACATTATAATTATGCACATTATGTGCAGATTTGAAAGATTCTGAGTATATTTGAGCATCTCAATCGATTTTGCATTAATTTTAAGTCATTTGATCACAATAATCTATATTTAAGCTCTTTATATAGTCTAGAATATATTTATGAACTCATTTATTCAAAACGATCAGATTATACATTCTAATTCTTCACATAATGTGCAGATTTTACAAATCCAGATTATATTTGAGCATTTCAAGTGATTTTGTGTTCATTTTAAGTGATTTGATCACAGTAATAGATATTTAATCTCTTTATTTTGTCTAGAATATGTTTATGATATAACTTACTCAAAACTATTTGATTATACATTGTAATTATGCACATAATGTGCAGATTTGAATGATTATGAGTATATTTGAGCATTTCAAGCGATTTTTTTATCACAGTAAGCTATATTTATGCTTTTTATATAGTTTAGAATATGTTCATGAACTCACTTATTCAAAATGATTAGATTATGCGTTGTATTTATTCACATAATGTGCGGATTTTACAGATTCTGAGTATATTTGAGCAATTGAAGCAATTTTACTTTCAGTTTAAGTCATTTGATGACAATAATGTATATTTAAGCTCTTTATATTTTCTAGAATATATTTATGATCTTAATTATTCAAAATGATTGGATTATACATTGCAATTATTCACATAATGTGCATATTTTACAGATTCTGAGTATATTTGTGTAACATTTCTAAAATTTTAGTTTTAATTTTTTTTATATATATATAATAAATAAGCACAAACAATATATATTTTAATAAATATTTCATGCCTATTAAATAAGTTATTGCATAATACAAAATTATAATTTCATTAGCAAATTCATGTCATGAAAACGATTTCTGCACAAGTCATATCATCCATAACACATTGGGTTCATTTTTGGGAGGCACCATACTTTTCCCTCTCACACTTTCTCCCACTTTAATTAAAACAAGTCATTAATTTCCCTTTCTCACTTCTCTCTCTCTCCCACCGTGAGCAGCAGCCAAGAAAGAGGGGAAAAAAAAAAGAAAAACAACAAAACCCATCTCATTTCTCTCTTCTTCCTCTAATTTCGGCCAACACACAAAACCAACTCCAAAAATTAGTAGAAAAATCTGAAAAATTCGGGAAAAATGGGAAATGGATAGTAGAAGTCAAGAGCTGAACATGCAAGTTGTTTATTTTCGGTTTTGAGCCATTTTCATGTAAGTTTTTCTTTTTCCATCATTTATTTCGGTTTTTCACTTTGCATGGTTGAAAAATAGTGATTTTAGTTAAATCTTTGGTTATTGTGGTAAATGACTAATATCTAAACTTTTTGTTTGAGGTTTATATGATATTTAGAGTTCATGACAATTTTTAAACCTTGCATGCAAACAAAAATGCATGATCTAGATTTTATTTAAGTTAAAAATAGTTAATTTCGGATTTTTAAGTAAAAATCTAGATTTTGTGTTGAAAAGTTTGAGGATTTCGAATTTATTGACAATTTTTGAGGTTTTTGGTTGTGAATGATGCAATACAAATTTTCTTATGGTAATATGTGGCATTTGTAGTTACTTCAACTAATTTCTGAAATTTTATAAGTTTAGGTGTTTTTATGAAGATTTTGAGAATATTAATGCAAGTATTAACTTGTGGGAAATGCATGTATGATTTTGTGTTGTTTAAGCATTTAGTCTTTTGCATAAATACTTCTTTTGTCCCTTTTAAAATCTGGCCTTTTTGAAAAAGAGGTGAATTTTTGAGGAATTTTTGCATAAATTTACATTTTAGTACTTCATAGTTATAAGATACTTGAAGTTATAGTTTAGGAATTAAGTTTGTGTATTTAAATGGCTTGCATGCATAAAATACTATATGATCAAATTTTGGACAGCAAGCAATCATTCCATTATTCATGAAATTTGACATGAAAAATAGAGTAGAATGACATTATGCATGGTGCTACTTAACATGGTTATATTGTAGATGCATTTGGACTTGATAACTCATTGTTTTAGAAGCTAACATGAAAGTTATGAAGCAAATTATGTTCTTTTTCAAATCTGGAATTTTTATTTAATTTAGGAATTTTAAGGGTTTAATTTAGGATTTGGTTAATTTATAGATATAGGAGGCGAGGATATCGGTGCGGGTGTTGCCGAGGAGGGAGACGAGTAGACGTGTTGGTGTTGTCTTTGTCAGGTGCGGATTTCACATGAATCTGAATTTTTATTTTTAGGAATTAAATGCTTTTTATTCTTGCATGTTGAAGTCAATGAATTGCATCTTTTTATCATCTCAATTGACATATAATTGTTATTTACTTGACTGATATTTATATTCATGTTGAATGGTAAATCACTTGAAATTGTTGAAATGCATGTGTATGAGTACTACTTGTTCGATATACCAGATTTACATGTTTTCGTTCGGGGCCGGCTAGCTACCGTGCCGCCGAATCGCTGTGTAGTTGAGCGCTCTTGCACAGGGCCCAGTATTCTCGAATCTAGACGGGGTATGGGTGGTAAATTGGAAATGACAAGTATGGTACTGTTTGTGACTTCTTGTATGTCATGGATTGTGTAAATATAAGTGATTGACTAAGAACCAGCCCTTATATTATTGCATGTCCAAATAAAATGCCAACTTTTGTTATTACTTTAATGATCTCTGAATCGTATCTATGTATTCGTTGGCATTCAATCTTTTCATATGCATTATGGATTATTATTTTTGGTTATTCTTTTTGCTAGTATTTGATTCTTGAACATGAAAGGTAAGATTCATGTGACTGGAACTAAATACCGCACTGAGAAATTTTATTTCTCACCGTTCCACTTTTTGTTGTGGGTTTCAGGTTTTGAGGCGGATTCCAGTGTTGGAGTCGAGCGAGATTAGGCCTTATTGTCCTCCTTATTATTATCACTACCAAGTATCATGCATGGCCTCCATTTTGAGACTTGTGTACCACTTTTGTATGTACTATATTTGGGTACGATATGTATCGAGGCCATTACCACACTTATGTCATTTGTATGATTGATACTTCCATGCTATGTTGCACACTTTATCATTTTAGAACTTATTTTCTGTGCTTGTGATAATAGTAGTGATATAATATGCTATGTGAATGTGGTACCAATTGGGTATGCAATGTGGGTAAAAAGGGGCTGATTTTGTTGGGGTTTACATGTCATATTACCTTGAGTTTTGGGGTGTGACATTTTGGTGGTATCAGAGCAATGGTAACCTAACCTAACCAGACTTATAGGACGTATGAGTGGGGTTGTTGGGTTGGTCCAGGGACTAAGGTTACCTTTTTCTTTCTCGTTTGTTAACTTTTGGTGTTTTCGCTAAGTGTTGTCAGACTGGAGATGAATCGAGGAGGTGGACGTCGAGGACGAGGCCGACATCGGAGGAATGCACCAGAGCTTCAGGGTGCTCAGCCCGAGGCTGGTGCTGGGGAGGAGGCTCCTGATCCTCGTGATCCGAGAGAGGAGACGTACGAGGACCGCATTATTGCGGCATACGAGCGAGGTCGACGAGCGGCCGAGCAGCATAGGGCGGTCCAGGCCGAGCCTCAGCTGGATGAGGCAGAGAGGTTTAGGAGGCTATTTGATTCTTTTAGTCGACTGGGACTGCCTAGGTTCAGTGGTGCAGGCGGTTATGAAGCCGCCGAGGAGTGGCTAGCCGATGCAAAGGCAAAGTTTCTGTTGTGTCGTGCACCTGAGGCCGATCAGGTCGAGTTAGCCACACACTTTCTTGAGAGCTCTGCGCGGTTCTGGTGGGATGCCGCAAAGAGGAGATACCCGGGTGATCTAAGAAGGATTGCTTGGGATTGGTTTGAGGAGCAGTTTACGAAGAGGTTCTTGAGTACTTTTCATTTAGAGGCTCAGAGGAGTCGGTTTATGTCACTCAAGCAAGATGATAGGCCAGTCTCTGAGTACAATAACCTCTTCACCAACCTGTCTCACTATGCTCCTGATATCAGAGATGATCCATATCGTTACCGTCGACACTATTTGGATGGTCTAGACCCAGATATTGCCGTGGTGATTGATAGTTCAGCAGTACAGGAGGTTCAGCAGCTTATGGAGGATGCCGAGCGTGCAGAGGGTTATCGCAAGAGGAAAAGATTGCAAGATAGTGGCCGTAGTGCAAGGCCGAAATCTGGTAGGCTCGTGGAAGGAGCCAAGTCAGCTGGTAAAACCACAGTTCCTATGGCTTCTTCAGGATCAGGGAGCGGTCAGTGGTGCAGTAGGTGCAACCGTTCTCATCCCGAGGGCAAGTGCCATCTCTCTTATGGTGCTTGTTATAATTGTGGTGATACAGGCCATTGGAGGAACCAGTGTCCGAAGTTACAGGGAGCTGGTCGGGGCAGTGCACAGAGGGGTGTTATTGGAGTTAGTGCTTGAGGTCGAGGTGGCCCCGCCCCACGAGGTGCTAGGACCGGAGGTCGCACTGCAGTTCATGCAGTAGATGTGACTTTAGCTCCACCTGAGGAGACCCTAGTTGAGGAGGAGCTTGATCCCTCTTCTCATAGCCCACAGCTCATGACAGGTATACTTTCTATCTCTGGTCATCCTGCATTTACTCTAGTTGACACGGGGTGTAGTCAGTCCTTAGTGTCTCAGGAGTTTGTAGAGAGGTGCAGATTATCGACCGAGTCTCATGGACAGATAGTTAGTGTTGAGACCCCGCTAGGTCAAACCGACCGTTTGGTATTGTGTTGTAGAAAGTTAAAGGTTTTGGTTGACGGGCGGGAGTTAGTGACTGATATGTTAGTTATGGACATTTCTCGGTATGATGTTCTTTTGGGCTTGGATTTCCTTGCGAGGTTTGGAGCAATTGTTGATTGTGCTAGACGGCGAGTACTATTTTCGAGGTGCGGACTGTCCCCTTATATTTTTCGGGGCAGAATTCCAGGAGACTCGGTACTTTTTATCTCAGCCGTGGAGGCACGAAATTTGCTAGAGGCTGGGTGCAGTGCATACTTGGCAGCGGTGGTTTGTGAGGCCGCTCAGACTCCTGACATCATGACAATTCCGGTGGTTCGTGAGTTTGTGGATGTTTTCCCCGACGAGATCACCGGGTTGCCACCTAACAGAGAGATCGAGTTCAGTATCGAGGTGATGCCGGGCACCGCACCTATTTCCAAGACGCCATACAGAATGGCACCGGCTGAACTAAAGGAGTTGAAAGTTCAGTTGGAGGATTTGTTGAAGAAAGGATTTGTAAGGCCGAGTACTTCACCTTGGGGTGCTCCCATCTTATTTGTAAAGAAGAAAGATGGTACTTTGAGACTATGTGTGGATTATCGGGAGTTGAATAAGGTCACAGTGAAAAACCGATATCCTTTACCCCGCATAGATGATTTATTTGATCAGCTTCAGGGATCCTCAGTTTATTCAAAGATAGACTTGAGGACGGGGTACCACCAGCTGAGGATCCGACCAAGCGATGTTGAGAAGACTGCTTTTCGCTCAAGGTATGGACATTATGAGTACTTGGTGATGCCGTTTGGGCTGACGAATGCACCAGCAGCATTCATGGATCTCATGAACAGAGTGTTTCGAGATCTATTAGATTCCTTTGTGGTTGTGTTCATTGATGACATCTTAGTGTATTCTCGATCTTATGAGGAGCACACCGAGCACCTCCGCATTGTGTTGAATCGGTTGCGAGAACATAAGCTTTTTGCTAAGTTCTCAAAGTGTGAGTTTTGGCTCGAGAAGGTGGCTTTCTTGGGACATGTAATTTCAGGAGCCGGGGTGTCAGTGGACCCTGGAAAAGTGCAAGCCATTACTGAGTGGAATCAGCCAAAGACTGTTACAGAAGTCCGCAGTTTTCTAGGATTGGCAGGCTATTATAGACGCTTTGTTTTGGGTTTCTCTATGTTGGCCAAACCCTTGACAAAGTTGTTGCATAAGGGTGTCCCATTTGTGTGGGGTACTGAGCAAGAGAAGAGCTTTCAAGAGCTAAAGAATCGATTGGTGTCTGCACCGATTCTGGTCATGCCGATTCCAGGCAAGGATTTTGAGGTATACACTGATGCCTCAAAGTCAGGTTTGGGTTGTGTTCTTATGCAGGACGGGCATGTGATTGCTTATAGTTCTCGACAGTTGAGGACACATGAGGAGAACTACCCAACTCATGATCTTGAGCTTGCAGCTGTGATATTTGCACTAAAAATTTGGAGACATTACTTGTATGGAGCAAAGTGCAAGATTTTCACTGATCATAAAAGTCTTAAGTACATTTTCACTCAGAAGGAGTTGAACTTGAGGCAACGTCGATGGCTTGAGCTCATGAAAGACTATGACTTGGACATCCAGTACTATGCTGGAAAGGCAAACTTAGTAGCTGATGCTTTGAGTCGTAAAAGCCGAACAAGTTTGGCTTGGATGCTTACTAGTGAGCCTAGATTGTTGGAGGAATTGGGGCGTTTGGATCTGTTTGTTGGAATGTCACCTGAGCTTAGGGCATCCCTTTCAGTTAGATGTGGTGCTAGTACTTCTAGTGATGTTTCATCATCCTTGTTAGTGCCCTTGTTGTTGGCCGCTATTGAGGTGCAGCCCGATCTTTATGATCGAATTCTTGTGGCTCAGAAAACAGATCCGAAATGTCAAAAATTTCGTGGAGATATGGAAACAAAACTAAATACTCCTTTCAAGTTGGACGAGAATGGAATGTTGAGGTTTAGGGACCGAGTTTGTGTTCCAAATGTGTCGGAATTGAAATCTTTGATCTTATCTGAGGCTCATGAATCGGGGTATTCGATTCACCCTGGTGAGGTCAAGATGTACCAAGATCTCAAAAGAAGCTTTTGGTGGCCGGGCATGAAAAAGGAAGTGGCTAAGTTTGTAGAAAAGTGCCTAGTGTGTCAACAAGTTAAGGCCGATCGAAAGAAGAGTGCTGGACTTTTGCAACCCCTTAAGCTACCACATGGAAAGTTCGAGTCGGTGACTATGGACTTTGTGACTGGTTTTCCCAAAACAAAGAGGCGTGTGGATGCTATTTGGGTTGTGGTGGATCGGTTAACGAAAGTGGCTCGTTTCATACCGATCCGATCTGATATAGCTGGAAAAGAGATGGCTGAGTTGTTTCTAAAAGAAGTGTGCAAGTATCATGGGTGCCCAAGAGAGATCATTTCTGATCGAGATGTTAGATTCACTTCCACTTTTTGGAAGAGCTTTCAAGAATCTATGGGTACTCGTGTCAGGTTTAGCTCTGCTTATCATCCACAGACAGACGGTCAGTCAGAGCGCACGATACAGACATTAGAGGATATGTTACGTGCATGTGCTTTGAGTTTTGGAGGTTCGTGGATGGACTATTTGGATTTGGCTGAGCTAGCATACAATAATAGCTTTCACTCAAGTATTGGGATGTCGCCATATGAGGCACTTTATGGTGAGCCGTGTCGTACACCGCTTTGGTGGAAGACAAAAGGAACTCGTTTTTCTACGGGTCCCGAGTTGGTTGAGGAAAGTAAGGAGAAAACAATGATAGTTTTGAGTCGTTTACAAGCGGCTCAGGAGCGGCAAAAGAGATATGCCGATGTCAAGAGACGGCCGATTGAGTACAGTGTAGGAGAAGAGGTTTGGCTAAAGGTTTCACCCGTTCGTGGGGTGCACCGTTTTGGTGTCACTGGGAAACTGAGCCCTCGTTATGTTGGGCCATTCAAGGTATTGTCTCGCGTGGGTCTTGTGGCTTATGAGTTAGACTTGCAACAGACTCTTCCGCGAGTACATCGAGTGTTCCATGTTTCTCAGTTGAGGCGGTGTGTCAGAGATTCGTCACTTCATGTAGACATTTCTGACATACATTTGGAGGAGGATTTGTCTTATGAGGAGAAGCCGTTGCGGATCTTAGATATGAGAGAGCAGCGACTCCGTAGTCGATCAGTTAGACATGTGTTAGTTCAGTGGAGCCAACACTCGGAGTCAGAGGCAACTTGGGAGCTCGAGAGCACGATGCGAGAGCGTTACCCCGAGTTATTCGTGAGTTCAGGTACGTTTTCGTTCAGAGGACTGAACGTTTCTTTAAGGGGGGAGGGATGTAACATTTCTAAAATTTTAGTTTTAATTTTTTTTATATATATATAATAAATAAGCACAAACAATATATATTTTAATAAATATTTCATGCCTATTAAATAAGTTATTGCATAATACAAAATTATAATTTCATTAGCAAATTCATGTCATGAAAACGATTTCTGCACAAGTCATATCATCCATAACACATTGGGTTCATTTTTGGGAGGCACCATACTTTTCCCTCTCACACTTTCTCCCACTTTAATTAAAACAAGTCATTAATTTCCCTTTCTCACTTCTCTCTCTCTCCCACCGTGAGCAGCAGCCAAGAAAGAGGGGAAAAAAAAAAGAAAAACGACAAAACCCATCTCATTTCTCTCTTCTTCCTCTAATTTCGGCCAACACACAAAACCAACTCCAAAAATTAGTAGAAAAATCTGAAAAATTCGGGAAAAATGGGAAATGGATAGTAGAAGTCAAGAGCTGAACATGCAAGTTGTTTATTTTCGGTTTTGAGCCATTTTCATGTAAGTTTTTCTTTTTCCATCATTTATTTCGGTTTTTCACTTTGCATGGTTGAAAAATAGTGATTTTAGTTAAATCTTTGGTTATTGTGGTAAATGACTAATATCTAAACTTTTTGTTTGAGGTTTATATGATATTTAGAGTTCATGACAATTTTTAAACCTTGCATGCAAACAAAAATGCATGATCTAGATTTTATTTAAGTTAAAAATAGTTAATTTCGGATTTTTAAGTAAAAATCTAGATTTTGTGTTGAAAAGTTTGAGGATTTCGAATTTATTGACAATTTTTGAGGTTTTTGGTTGTGAATGATGCAATACAAATTTTCTTATGGTAATATGTGGCATTTGTAGTTACTTCAACTAATTTCTGAAATTTTATAAGTTTAGGTGTTTTTATGAAGATTTTGAGAATATTAATGCAAGTATTAACTTGTGGGAAATGCATGTATGATTTTGTGTTGTTTAAGCATTTAGTCTTTTGCATAAATACTTCTTTTGTCCCTTTTAAAATCTGGCCTTTTTGAAAAAGAGGTGAATTTTTGAGGAATTTTTGCATAAATTTACATTTTAGTACTTCATAGTTATAAGATACTTGAAGTTATAGTTTAGGAATTAAGTTTGTGTATTTAAATGGCTTGCATGCATAAAATACTATATGATCAAATTTTGGACAGCAAGCAATCATTCCATTATTCATGAAATTTGACATGAAAAATAGAGTAGAATGACATTATGCATGGTGCTACTTAACATGGTTATATTGTAGATGCATTTGGACTTGATAACTCATTGTTTTAGAAGCTAACATGAAAGTTATGAAGCAAATTATGTTCTTTTTCAAATCTGGAATTTTTATTTAATTTAGGGATTTTAAGGGTTTAATTTAGGATTTGGTTAATTTATAGATATAGGAGGCGAGGATATCGGTGCGGGTGTTGCCGAGGAGGGAGACGAGTAGACGTGTTGGTGTTGTCTTTGTCAGGTGCGGATTTCACATGAATCTGAATTTTTATTTTTAGGAATTAAATGCTTTTTATTCTTGCATGTTGAAGTCAATGAATTGCATCTTTTTATCATCTCAATTGACATATAATTGTTATTTACTTGACTGATATTTATATTCATGTTGAATGGTAAATCACTTGAAATTGTTGAAATGCATGTGTATGAGTACTACTTGTTCGATATACCAGATTTACATGTTTTCGTTCGGGGCCGGCTAGCTACCGTGCCGCCGAATCGCTGTGTAGTTGAGCGCTCTTGCACAGGGCCCAGTATTCTCGAATCTAGACGGGGTATGGGTGGTAAATTGGAAATGACAAGTATGGTACTGTTTGTGACTTCTTGTATGTCATGGATTGTGTAAATATAAGTGATTGACTAAGAACCAGCCCTTATATTATTGCATGTCCAAATAAAATGCCAACTTTTGTTATTACTTTAATGATCTCTGAATCGTATCTATGTATTCGTTGGCATTCAATCTTTTCATATGCATTATGGATTATTATTTTTGGTTATTCTTTTTGCTAGTATTTGATTCTTGAACATGAAAGGTAAGATTCATGTGACTGGAACTAAATACCGCACTGAGAAATTTTATTTCTCACCGTTCCACTTTTTGTTGTGGGTTTCAGGTTTTGAGGCGGATTCCAGTGTTGGAGTCGAGCGAGATTAGGCCTTATTGTCCTCCTTATTATTATCACTACCAAGTATCATGCATGGCCTCCATTTTGAGACTTGTGTACCACTTTTGTATGTACTATATTTGGGTACGATATGTATCGAGGCCATTACCACACTTATGTCATTTGTATGATTGATACTTCCATGCTATGTTGCACACTTTATCATTTTAGAACTTATTTTCTGTGCTTGTGATAATAGTAGTGATATAATATGCTATGTGAATGTGGTACCAATTGGGTATGCAATGTGGGTAAAAAGGGGCTGATTTTGTTGGGGTTTACATGTCATATTACCTTGAGTTTTGGGGTGTGACAATTTGAGCATTTCAAATGATTTTGCATTCATTTTAATTCATTTGATCACAAATAATCTATATTTATGCTCTTTATTTAGTCTAGAATATGTTTATGAGGCCAATTATTCAAAACGATTGTATTATATATTGTAATTATTCACATAATAAGAATATTTTACAGATTCTAATTATATTTAAGCATTTCAAGCGATTTTGCATTCATTTTAAGTCATTTGATCACAACAATCAATATTAAACTTCTTTATATTCTCTATAATTTGTTTGTGAACTCACTTGTTGAAAAGGATAGGATTATAAATTGTAATTATTCACATAATGTATGGATTTTACAGATTCTGAGTATATTTGAACATTTCAAGCGAATTTTGCATTCATTTTAAGTCATTTGACCACAGTAATCTATATTTATGCTCTTTATATAGTTTAAAATATGTTTCTGGACTAAGTTATTCAAAACAATTGGATTATACATTGTAATTATGCACATAATGTGTAGATTTTAAAGATTCTGAGTATATTGGAGCATTTCAAGCGATTTTGCATTAATTTTAAGTTATTTGATCACAATAATTTATATTTAAGCTCTTAATATAGTCTACAATATGTTTATGAGCTCAATTATTCAAAACGATTGGTTTATACTTTGTAATTATTCACATAATGTGTATATTTTACAGATTCTAAATTTTTTTTAGTATTTCAATCGATTTTACATTCATTTTAAGTTATTTGATGACAAGAATCTACATTTAAACTATTTATATAGTCTAGAATATGTTTATGAGCTCACATATTCAAAACGATTGGATTATACATTGTAATTATTCACATAATGTGCATCTTTTACAGATTCTGAGTATATTTAAACTCGTTACATAGTCTAAAATTTGTGAACACACTAATTTGAAATGATTGAATTATTCACTGTAATTACACATATAATATGCATATTTTACAGATTCTTTGTATATTTGGGTATTTCAAGCAATTTTGCACTTATTTCAATTAATTTGATCACAATAATCTGTATTTATGCTATATATATAGTCTAGTAGAATATGCTTATGAACTCACGTATTTACAACGATTGGATTATACATTCTAATTACGCCAAAAATGTCCAGATTTTAAAGATTTTGGGTATATTTAAGCATTACAAGTTATTTTGCATTCATTTTAAGTGTTTTCATCATGTTACTCTATATTTAAACTCTTTATATAGTCTAAAATGTGTTTATGAGCTAAATTATTCAGAATAATTCGATTATACATTGTAATTTTTCACATAGTTTACATATTTTACAGATTCTGAGTGTATTTAAGCATTTGAAGCGGTCTTGCATTCATTTTAAATTATTTGATCACAATCATCTATATTTAAGATTTTTATGTAGTCAAGAATATATTTATGAACTCACTTATTCAAAACGATTGCATTATACGTTATAATTGAGAATATAATGTGCAAATTTTAAAGATTCGGAGTATATTTGAGCATTTCAGGCGATTTTGCATTCATTTTAATTCATTTGACCACAATAATCTATATATATGCTATTTTTTATAGTCTAGAATATGTTTATGAGGTCAATTAATCAAAAAGATTAGTTTATACAATGTAATTATACACATAATATACAGATTTTGCAGATTCCAAGTATATTTGAGCATTTCAAGCGATTTTGCATTCATTTTAAGTCATTTGTTCACAATAATATATATTTAAGCTCTTTATATTGTCTAGAATATGTTTATTAGCTCGCTTTATTCAAAACGATTGGATTATACATTGTAATTATTCACATAATTTGCATATTTTACAGATTCTAAGTACAATTGAGCATTTCAAGACATTTTGTATTCATTTTAAGTGCTTTGATCACATTAATCTATATTTAATCTCTTTATATAGTCTAGAATATGTTATTGATATCACCTTTTCAAAACAATTGGATTATACATTGTAAATATGCACATAATGCGCAGATTTTAAAGATTCTGAGTATATTTGAGCATTTCAAGCAATTTTTGCATTCAATTTAAGAAATTTGTTCACAATAATTTATACTTAAGCTCTTTACATAGTCTAAAATATGTTTATAAACTCATTTATTCAAAACGATCGGATTATATATTGTAATTACTCACATAATTTGCAGATTTTACAGATTCTGAGTATATTTAAGCATTTCAAGCGATTTTGTATTAATTTTAAGTTATTTGTTGACAATAATCTATATTTAAACTCTTTATATAGTTTAGAATATGTTCATGAACTCACTTATTCAAAACAATTGGATTATATGTTGCAATTATGAACCTAATATGTAGATTATAAAGATTCTGAGTATATCTGAGCATTTCAAGAGATTTTGCATTCATTTTAAGTCACTTGATCAGAATAATCTATATTTAAGCTCTTTATATAGTCTAGAATATGTTTAGGAGATAAATTATTCAAAACTATTGGTTTATATATTGTAATTATTAACATAATATGCAGATTTTACAGATTCTGAGTATATTTGAGCATTTCAAATGATTTTGTATTCATTTTAAGTCATTTGATCATAATAATCTATATTTTTGCTCTTTATATAGTTTAAAATATGTTTATAAACTCACTTATTCAAAATGATTGGATTATACAATGTAAATGTTAGTTTGATTGCTCAAATACATCTCAGACTTTATTAGTAATATAATAAGGATACATGATGGAAAAACACAATAAAGTGGCAATAGGAATTTTTTTTAAATTTTTTTTTCCCTACATAAAGTAGTTACGGCTGGAAAGTGAACTATTGTCAATTTCTCGAGAACAGATGCATAATTAACTAAATTGCCATGGTGAAAATTAGAGTCACATTTTGCGACTATAGTAATACCCGTAGTAGTAAAACAATCGAATGCAATTTGAGTTATCAAATTTTGAATTCCGCATGTTTTAGGAGGCTTTTCCTTCAAAACATATAAAATGTTCTAAATTGAATTCAAATCACATAATTTTGATCATACATCATTCTATTAGTGATAAATTTGACAAAAGATGCAGATTCAGAGAGAAATGCCCATCTAGGAGGAATAATATGTCTCTTCAAATCCTAGCTAGGTTGAATAAATATATTGGAGATGTCAGATGTGCACTTAGTAGTCTACTTTTTTCCAAATATGAGAATGACTTAAAATATATTTTTTATTTGTAAGGATTTTAAGTTTAGTTTAATGTGTAATATTAAAATTAGGGGTTTCTGAAAAGTGAAAACTATTTGATACTCTATTCAACAAATAGTGATTTTCATCATTCACTTTACCATTAAGACGTATGTTTGATGTAAAAGAATTTGAGGTACTTAAAATATTGTTTGATATGAAAGAATTTTTAAAAATAGTTTGATACGATAATACGCATGTTGTAATAGAATCACGGTGCCTTAATAAATAACAATAGGAACGAATAACAACTTTCAAGCGTTAGCAAATAAATTAACCAATTAAAAAGCAACCGACTATAAAGCGCAAAATTGATCTGGTGCCAGCAGTACCACTGAAAGAACTTATCAAATTGGTACGACCACTTGCTCTGTACTGAATAAACCAAAAACCACGAAATGAGAAAAAAAAAAAAAAGTGAAAACACAAGAGAATTAGAACAGTCTCACAAATTTTGTAACAAAAAATTAAAACCAATCATTAGATTAAAAAATCAAAATAATTTTAAGAACAGAAAGGCATCCTAAACTTGTCCCTTTCATTTGTTTACTGCGTCAGAACAAAATTCTTATCATCTGGAATTGGGATAACTTATGAAACAGATCTTGGTCATGTTCAACTTTTTGTGTTGTTTTAATGTGAATAAATTATTTGACCCATCTTTCTATTAATTGTTCTTTGATGTCAACTAACAATTGTACAGTTTTGCCAACATCTTCCATATTTACTCCCAAGAGAATGACATCTCTTCTGTAGAAATTGACTAGCTCCTTGGGAGGAAAAAAGAAAGTATGATTTATTTATTTTTTTAAAAAAAGAGGGATGTCTTTGCTATCTAAATTTTTTTTTTTTGAAATTAAAGATGTATGCGGGACTTGAACCCTTGACCTCAGGGGCATAGTTAGGATTTTATGTAAGCAAGGTCCATCAATTTTTTTAAAATATATGTATAACATAACGTCTAATATAGAAATATTCATGTAGGAGGAAACAAAATAATTTTTGATTTCCTAAGATGGGTCCTTCGAATTGTTTTAGATGGGTCCATGTAAAATTTTTTATTTACATATCTGTACTACTTCAAATAAATTTTTTTTCAAGGTGGGTCCCTGGACCCACCAATCAAGATGTAGTTGCGCCCCTGCTTGATCTTTTGGAGGTCAACCTAGTATTCTTATCATTGAGCCACTAGACCACATGCAAAAAGAAAATATGATCTTACTAATTAATCTTGTAATTCAAACCAGTAGGAAAGTAATACACATTCCTCTTACATAAAAATATGATCTTACTGATCTTTACCTAGACTACTTTTTTATGAGATAAATTTCAAATATTTTCAGAGTTAAAAAGATCAGATTGGATTGGCCTGTTTATCCACCGAATTAGATAAATAAAATGACCACTTATTGGTCCACGATGTATCGAATTTAATAGACTATAATTTTACACGATAATATAAAATAATATCTAACCCGGCCAATTAATCAATTAACACCCATATATTATTTTGAAATGACAATTAACACCTATTTACTATATTTAAGTAATCGCGCTTATCTCGAATTGCCCAAGAAAGAAAAGTTCTTTTACACAGCGTCTACGTGGATACACCGATATATATGAAGCTCGTCTTATCTCTTTCGTTACACCAGGTGTATAATAAATAATGAGTTTAAATCAACCTTTTTAATACGCACCCCTACCGGCCAGGTGATCGAAATACGATATTTCATGGTATTTTAAATTTTGTCCCACAATATCGGATACTTCTGTTTTAGAAACCGTTTTGGTTTCCGGTATTACTGGAAATTTTCGATTTTGGTACAGTACTGGAAACACTAATTTAAATACCATCTGGTCCTTGTGGAAAACTGTGCTCTCAATTTCTTTATGGCTCCGTTTGGATACGTGTGAGAAGAAGGAAATAAGGAAAGAAGTGGGAAGAAATATTAAAAAGTGTGTAACTTTGTGAAGAGTTTGAATTGTTTATAATTTTTTTCGTCCTTCTTCCTTCTTTCTTCTTTCTATATCCAAACGGGGTGCCTATGAAAGAATTCAACAAATCCTACGACTCCAATATTTTTCTGGTATATATTGGGTCTACTTGGGGGGATCATTTTCTTGAATTTTGATGAACTCAAGACTAGTCAATATCTATCAATATTTATTTGGTCCAAATAAATTGTATTATCTTATCTTATGTAAAATTAACAATCTCTATCCACATCCTACACAATACGTAACTCAGCGTAGTAAGTTTCTCATGCATTACAACTAAATTCACAGGAATCATGAATCTAACTCCAAACAAGAACCCATGTCAACTTGAATTCTTGAAAACTGAAATTGTACCTCCAGTTCCACATACTTGACCAAACATTTGACAGCCACAGAATCTATAAAACACAAGAGGGAAATAAAGAAACGACTCCACATAAAGAAACCTCCTCGGGGAGCTCTCTCCTCCTTTCTCTTCTCTTCTCTTTTCTAATTTTCTTCTTCCAAAACAGCGAAACTTTCCCTTTCTTATAAAACTCTCTCCTCTTCACCTCAACTCCGCTTCCTAAACCATTCCTTCCCCTCACCTCACCTCCGTTTCCGTCATGCCTTCCCTCTCGCCTCCGCCGCGCCGCATCATAGTCTCGCACCGCCTTCCTCTCCGTTCCACCCCCGACCCATCATCTCCATTCCAGTTCTCCTTCTCTCTCGACCCAGACTCTCTCCCTCTCCAGCTCTCCTCTTCCCTCCCTTCGCCTCCTCTCTTTGTTGGTACCCTTCCTTTACCTTCTCCTTCCTCTTCCCTCTCCGACGAACTCTCCCAACACCTCCTCTCCACCTTCTCTTGCCTTCCCGTCTTCCTTCCCTCCGACCTCCACCACCATTTCTACCATGGCTTTTGCAAACACTACCTCTGGCCTCTCTTGCACTACCTCCTCCCTCTCTCCCCTTCTTCCCATGGCGGCTTGCCCTTCGAGTCCGCTCTCTACCGCTCCTACCTCTCTGCCAACAAGCTCTTCGCTGACCGAATCACCGAGATTCTCAATCCAGAAGAGGATTTCGTTTGGGTGCATGATTACCACTTGATTGCATTGCCAACCTTTCTCAGAAAGAGATTTCCTTGTGTCAAACTGGGGTTCTTCCTCCACTCCCCCTTCCCTTCCTCTGAAATCTTTCGTACCATACCGGTACGAGATGACCTTCTTCGTGCGTTGCTCAACTCTGACATGGTTGGGTTCCACACCTTTGACTATGCCCGGCATTTTCTCTCTTCCTGCTCCCGGTTGCTTGGTTTGGGGTACCAATCCAAGAGAGGTTATATTGGGTTAGAGTATTATGGTAGAAACATAATTGTTAAGATTCTTCCGGTTGGAATTGACATGGGCCAGCTTCAGTCAGTTGTTTCTTCCCCAGAGACCGCTTCCAAGATCAGGGAATTAAAAGAGACTTACAAAGATCGAGTTCTGATTGTGGGCGTAGATGATGTCGACATTTTCAAAGGCATCGGGCTTAAGTTTCTTGCAATGGAAAAGCTGCTAGAAGAGCGGCCTGAGTTGCAAGGCCGGGCGATTTTGATCCAGATAACAAACCCAGCCCGGAGTCAGGGGAAGGATATACAAGAGGTGCGGGATGAGACCCATTCAATCAGGGACAGAATTAATACCCGGTTTGGGCAACCCGGGTATCAACCCGTGGTGGTAATAGAGAACCGACCAGTACCCATGTATGAAAAGGCTGCCTTCTATGCCTTGGCAGAGTGTTGTGTCATGAATGCTGTCCGTGATGGGTTGAACCGTATCCCATACACCTATACCTTGTGCCGTGAACTCAGCCCAGCACTAAGTGATTCCTCCAAGAAGAGTGTAATTGTTTTATCTGAGTTCGTTGGTTGCTCACCTTCTCTTAGCGGGGCTATTCGGGTAAACCCGTGGAACATAGAATCTGTTTCAGGAGCCATGTACACTGCAATTTCAATGTCTGAAGTGGAGAAGCAATTGAGGCATGAGAAACATTACAAGTACATAAGCACTCATGATGTAGCGTATTGGGCTCAGTCATTCGACCAAGATTTGCAAAGGGCCTGTCAAGACCATTCAGTTAAGAAAAACTGCTACGGTATTGGTTTCGGTATGAGTTTCCGGGTTGTGGCCCTTGGGCCAGGTTTTAACAAGTTATTAGTAGAAAATGTGGTATCAGGCTATAGAAAGACATGTAGTAGATTGGTTTTGTTGGATTATGATGGAACGATGGTGCCACAATCACTGATTGATAAGAGGCCGAGTGAAGAGGTAATACAAATTGTTAACAGGTTATGTGCAGATCCGTCAAATGTAGTGTTTGTGGTAAGTGGTAGAGGGAAGGATGATCTGGCTAAGTGGTTCGAGCCGTGCGAGAAGCTTGGGATTGCCGCGGAGCATGGTTATTACATCAGGTATGATTATCGGGTTTGTTTTAAGATCAGGTTCAATCATACATTTTACGCTTGCTGTGTTTGTGGTTCTGCATCAAGGTCTTTGATTTAGGATAAATGGTTTTATCTGGTTTCTAATCCATTGAGAGAACATTTCTGTCAGAAAAATTATCAGTTGAGTTTTTTAAAAAATTGGAAACATTTTGTAGTTCTCTGAAATTCTCTTTCTGATTTTTTAACAACTATTGACTTTTCTTTTCAAAAATGGTGCCTTACCGACAGAGATAAATCAATTTTGCATATGGGAATAACATTCAAGAGTATTAATGTACCCTGTTTTCCAGGTGGAAGTTTTGCTTTTCAGTGAAATTGGTATGAAATTTCTAATTTTGTGGGACCACTTCTGTTATCTTGCATCTGAACCAAATCTTTTGCTATGATTTCCCTTCTTCACATTGAAATCCTCCATATCTCTTGCACTGGATATATGCAGTTGTCCTTATCCTGAATTTGTTGGAGCTTTCTTCTTAGTTTTGAAATCTGAAAATGACATACAGTAGTAATTTATGTTGGCTATGATAATCTTATCCAATTAGGTACCATAGTCCCTATTCCAGGAATATGAGTTACATAAGGACTAATCTGCAAATAAACAAATCTGACCTACAACTAACTCTTTTTTTTTTTTACTAACACTGATTAATCCCTCTTATAGGTGGAACAGGGATTCACAATGGGAGACCTCAGCATGCATCAACACACCGCTGGATTTTGATTGGATGAAGGTGGTGCTGCCTGTGATGAAGCAATACACTGAGGCAACAGATGGGTCCCACATTGAGCAGAAGGATAGTGCACTGGTATGGCACCATCAGGAGGCAGACCCCGATTTCGGCTTGTGCCAGGCCAAGGAATTACTGGACCATTTAGAGAAATTACTAGCAAATGAGCCAGTTGTTGTGAAGAGAGGCCACCACATAGTTGAGGTTACACCCCAGGTGGGCATGGAAAATATATTTGATTTTTTATATAAGCATATCATATTTGGAGAAATTACTAGCAAAAGCTCAATATTCACATTCTTACGTTTTGACAATGTGCTGATTTGGTCCATACTCCTTAGAAACTGATCACATTTTGCTGGTTATTTAGTCTGGATTTTCTTGATCTATTGATTTTCAGACTCATGGTTATGTCGTCTTGTACCAACTAAAAAGTTGCCATCTAATGCTTTGGCATGTGTGAGGGTATAGACCTGGATCATGTTAAGCCCTAATGCAAAATAAGATGGTTAAACTCTTGTTTTGTTGATCTTTCTCTCCCTTCATCAAATTATTCTTTTTAGTGGTTGATTAGATCAAATACCTTGCTAAAATAAGATTTTGATGGTTCAGTTTAAGCGTGTCACACAATATTTGGAGGCTCAAAAATACGTCAGTGTTATTGTATATAAATTTAGATCTACAATACACAAATACACGTGTTGGTTTTCATGCATGGTTGGTGGTGGGACCGATGATAGGGGTTCTTAGTCATGGTCAAGTTGAGGTCGTTTTCAAGCTAAAGTGGGGTGTTTTGGATTTGGAATTGTATTTGGATTAGGATTGACTTTTAGAGAGAGAGAGAGTGGGGTGTCTTTCTCCTCAAATCCAGCTAACCATATCAACATTTTGCACGTCTAGGGTTTAGGGTTTCCAGCTCAGTGTCCCCACATTATCTGCTCTTCATAGTTTCATTATACTTATCTTTTAACTTAAACAATAATTTTAGATAGTACTTGTGGGGCCAATGTGTTGTGGTCTTCCTTATCCAAGAATAATTATACTGTTCCATTATCTTACTGTAGGATCAGTATATTACTTGCCAGCTCGGACTTGAATATGATCTCTTTCTTATCCCTTTTTTTTATTTCTCTCTCTTTTTTGACAGGATTTATTTGCATGTAACCCCCTGTAATTGTTTCTTATTTGCATCTTACATTTCCAGTAATTAGCAAACTGTACACATCAACAATACATCGAGGCATTGTCTTGATATGAACTTTAATGGCAGGCATTGTAAACTAGATAGGCAAATATATCATCATCTTATACCAGTATATGTGTTTGTCTATTTGATACTTCATGACCGAGTACGGCTTAAATTTGAGTATCGAAGTTTGATTAGTTGAACTAATCCTCTGATTCCATTCAGGGAATAAGCAAAGGTGTTGTGGTCGAGACGATAATTTCTGCAATGCAGGACCACAATAAAGCTCCCGACTTTGTGCTCTGTGTAGGAGATGATACCTCAGATGAAGACATGTTTGAGGCTGTGAGAAACTGTGCAAACAAACCTGAAATTCCCAAAATCACAGAGGTGTTCCCATGCACAGTTGGTAACAAGCCGAGCATGGCCAAATATTACCTGGATGACACAGTCGATGTGCTAAAGATGCTTCGAGCCCTTGCTGATACTGGTCAACCGGGACCTGTCTCAAGTCAGTCATATGTCTCCTTTGATGATCCTTTTTGAGGGCATCTGGTTTACCTATCATTTTTAGTTAGAAGATCTGAAAGAGATGCCACTGCTAACTGTGCAAGGAATTTCTAATTAGGATTTTATTTCAATTCTGGGGATCTTTTCAATTAAGTCACCAGTTTGGAGAGTCCAATATCTACCTCTTGAAAGATCTGTCAAGTTACCAGACAGCATGGTTTCGGGCTGGGTGTGTGTATGTGGTGGTGGGGGGGGGGGGGGGGGTAGGGGTGGTGTTTGTCCAAAATTACTAAAATACTTCTCTAAGCCGTTCATTTGTAGCTTCTTTACCTTTAAAATTTTAGGTTGTGAAGGTATAGGTTAAGGATATGTATGATCATCTTTACATTCCCAAGTGGTACACATGGAATTAATTGGACATGCAGGTTGTACTATTAACTTTTCTTTTTAGGTTACAGATGAAAAAAAATAATTGAGATGGGGTATCCTTTATGATGTATAGTTTTTGGGGAGGTCTCTACTTACCCGCGTAGATGATGACGAAAAGTATAAGAATTCGTTACTTTTTTAGAAGTTTTATTTCATCCATTTTTGTTCTTTTTTCAGTTAACATGATTTTACTTGTAAATGTGTCACATTCTCCAAATTTTAGTGAAAGTTGTGGTTTTGTTTGTGTATAATCAATTGAATCCCATAAATTTCTCTTTCCTTTGGTGGTCCAGATCTTTCATTTTGATGTGTATTTATGTGGACGGGTAGTATTCTCATGTTAACATATACGTATCTATCTCAAATTATTTTTTATTGTACTGTTTAATACTGTTTATCTTTGAAAAGTGACAACATAGTTTTGTTTAGATATTTGGGTTATTGTTGAATTTGAATGCTGGAAATGTTATGACCTCGCGATGTGATTTCTAGTTGGATAAGATAATCTGAAAATGGAACATTGCTTTTTCTAAAAAGGTAGTCGATTAAGACAGTTCTTTTATGTACAGATCAATATTAGGAATTAGTTAAGCGTAATAGAATATAAATCAGTAAGTTGCGTCTTGGTGCTGTCCATGTGCTCAGAGAAAAGTATAGAGATATTTAAAAAATTCTTTTGTTTTATTACACATGCACTACTACACTTAGGGGTGTCAACGGAACACTTTTTCACGTTATGCCGTTTCGTTTATATTAAACGGAACGGTTTATGGCATGAAATTTTATACCATTTTTTAAACGAAACGGTATGTGGCACAGTTGGTTATGTCGTTTCGACCGTTTCAATTCCATTTCAAACCGTTTTATGTGTAATTTCTAAAGTGGAACGGTTGATGGCACAAAAATCTATTTTGTTTAATAAACGGAACGGTAAACGGCATACTGATTTCATACCGTTTTTAAGTGGCACGGTAACGGCACGAGACGAAACCATGGTCGTTAACCACGTTAGACACCTCTAACTACACTAGAAGGAAGAAGTATTATCGTTTTTTTTTTCGATACATGAAGGAAAAGTATTATCTTGATCCAATATACAGGAGCGTACAAAAGATACATATGGTTTCAAAGATTCTTAAAATTATTCTTTTTATGCAATTATTTTTTTTTCCAACAAAAAATAATTGAGTTACCTTAACAGAATTGCACTTATGATATTTCAAAAATAACACTGTTCGACCGAAAATTTAAGTCCGCCGTTCCTTTTCTTCAAAGTGTAAAGAGCTCCCGTACAAACCCAGCTTTTGAATTATGTAACTTTAATTTTGTACCTAACAAATTTTTTCTCGTCCTCCACTTAATTTTATACAATTAAGCATGCTCGTGCTGGCTAGAGTCAGCTTTTTGGTGAAAAAATTACTTCATTCATTCGAGTCGTCTCTACATCCCAATAGCCAAGAAAACACAAATGGGAATTACTTCATACACGCGCAAGTTTAGAGATCCACTCCTTTTTTGGACGAAAATGTCCTTCACATTCCAACGGGAGCTTGAATTGAGAGGCATTAATTAAAAGAATGAGAAGGATATTTTAGTCACACATGCCACAATTTTACAATCTTATTAATATTTTAAAATTTAAAATTCAAGTTTGAAATCTAAATTGTTGATCATGTTCAATTTAACGAGGAAGCATTTTATATAATTTTTTGAAAAATTTGAAATTTAATTAGTCCACGCCCAAGAGGTTAAAATATAAGCGTATCAGAATTAATCTATCACAGTTAACAAGATCCATTCATTTTGGACCCCTTGATCGAGTATTAAAGGAACTTTGAAATCTACAAAAATTATATATTAAAGGAACTTTGAAATCTACAAAAATTATATAGAAGTGCATCGCCCGTTATTTAAATTCAAAATTTGATTTTTAAATTTTAAAATATTAATAAGTAAGTAAAATCGTGGCATTTGTGGTTCTAAAAACTTGTGGCACTAGAATTTTGTTCAATAATCAATAAGAGTAACACATACTTAATTTTATTATTTTTTTTTTAAAAAAAGGACAAGCTGCACAACATAATCTGCAAGATGACATTAACTGCCATGCTAAGCATATAAATGTTTTCTTTTATTTCAAATGGAAAATAGGCACTCAAGCATAGAATTAAGCACTGCATGGCAAAGATCACCACACTTATAAAAAATTAATTAACGAGAGACATTTTATTTTTCAACGTATACTTTGGTAGCTTGATGTTGATCTGATTTGAAATGCCTAATTTTTATCAGACAAATATTAATTAGACAACCAGACAAATATAGCAGCCGAAGCTAATCCCATTTCCCAACTACACGCCCCAAAAATTAATGCTGACACACATATTGCGTGTACTGCATCTACTTTGTTCAAATTGCACAATTTTTGGTTCCTAACTATACTTGTTGCATACAAATGTTCCACAGATATGTCATTTCAAAAATGTTTTATTACTATATGTCTAGGTCTTTTATTGCATGAGGATGGTCTTATACTGCATTGTTTTATGATTGTTGCTGGAGAGAAAAATGCTGGAGCTAGAATACTATTTTAATGTATTTTAAATACTATATAAACTGTTCACATTGTGTGTGTATGTGTATCATAATATGAATTACAATTATGATGGACAATAACACAATTATTTCCACAATTTTATGGAATCAACTAGTATTTTTTTTTAGATTAATGCCAATACATACTTATAGAAGATATTGCATCCCATTCAATCCCATTCATTAACTTAAAATCCACCCAAGAGTACAGATATATTATTAAATAATTTTAAATTTAAAAATGTCAAAATTTTTTTATAAGTCTGATAGTACATTTAATTGGATATGGTCGACATGCTTGCTTATGGTTTGTATTTTTTTTTGTTTTGTTTTGTTTTTTTTTTTTTTTGGGTGTGTTGATCGATGCACTCTAAAGAATATGGTCTCACAAGTCACAAATATAGTAGCTAGTAATAATGCGTGATTAGAGTGTGAACTATACTTTTGTGAATACTTTTGGACTAAAACATACTATAGATATTTCTTTCTGAAGAAAACCTGATAGGAAAGTGAAATTGCTCATAAAATAAAAGTCTAAAAGAGCGTTGGATCTTATCCAGTAATAGAGTGCCAGCTAGTCTAATACTCTATAATTGCATGACTTGGGAAAGCTTCCTTGGTTCCTTTCTTAATTACCTCTTTCACAAGTCAAAGACTCGAATGGTGGCGCTCCTGGTTTGGTAGTTGGTCTTTGTTTTTGTTCTCCTTGTTTCGATTATTGTGGGTTTTGATTGATTGATCAACCCCCAAGGATCCGTACTAGATTTTTCTTTTGATAGGATGTTGATATGATAATATTGCAACCCCTTATGATAATATTGTGTTATTGATGTGCAGCTTGCTGCCTCTGTTTTTGTTAATAATTAACATCGCAATGAAATCTACCTTATTAAGTAAGGAAATTTAATTTTCGTGTATTCATTCCGACACACAAAAAATTGACATGAGGAAATTGTTGAACGACCTAAATATGACGTCATTTGACATTGTTAAGCACTAGTGTCTAGAGGTCATGTTGGATTTAATTTCGTGGGAGAGAGAAACTCTTTATTTTCTTCTTGGGTGCGTTTGGATAGGTGTGGGAAGAAGGGAAGAAAGGAAGAAGTGGGAAGAAGTATTGAGAAGTGTGTAACTTTGTGAAGAGTTTGGATTGTTTATAATTTTTTTTTCTTTCTTCCTTCTTCTTCTTCTTTCTTCCAACGATCCAAACGCACCCCTTAATTTAAGTGCCTTTTTTTTATGCTCTTTGGATAAGAAGAGAGAATAAAATCAAATGATATATATCTTACTCTTATTAACTTGAGCATGTATTCAGATTAGTTTATTAGTTATTACATGCATATATGTTCCAATATTTCTTGAGATTTCTACTCTGACCCTTTCAAATTTGATTTAAGAGTGGAGAATGCTCAAGATTGACACCTAAATAAGTTTCTTTTTCGTCAATCAAGTCTACATTTGAATATTCTTTTGATTCTCACAATTGTCCCAATTTGTTGAGAAACAACCATATATTAGGATTCTAAGTTCACAAGAAAAATATCAATATTCCAAATCACTTTGTGTCTCCGCTCTGTCTCATTTTGTTAAAATATTATAAGAATCTAAACTAAATAAGAAATATAAATCGTTATGGTATATATATGGCCCTTTTTTACCAAGATCACAAAAAAGTTGTAGCAATTCATTTTGTTTTGATCATATGCATCAAGATCAAGACGACAGGAAACTAAAGGATAAAAGTAATTCACATTAGCATATAATTTACAAACAATTTTTATACCCATGAAAACAAAATTGAAGTGCTAAAGTAAACGTCCTTATATATATACCTAGAAAATACCCAATTTTCATGATTTAGGATATTGAAAGACAGCATAACGGCCAATTGTTTGAAGTATATTTTCCATGTTGCACTTTTAAAGGAAAATGTTGACCGTACGGCCGTTTCGGACAGAATGATATGAGCACTTTGGTTATCTTAATTGTGGCATTCTCTATGACCTAAGTGCTGATGCACCATGCAGTGCTATTTTGCCAATGGGAACTCCCATGTAATTTCTTCTGGGATTGTTTCTCGCACCCTTTTTTTTCTGATTATTTGATTCTTTGGAGGAACAGCCGTACAAGATAAGGAACTTAGAGAGCAATTGAGGAGGGTCCACATCACAATTTTATCTATGATTTGTTTTACTTAAAAATCCTGGATATATAAGATCAAATTTGACCATAAATTGCCTAATAATTCATTGTTGTGTTTTATAAGGTTCGTAACTTACACTACGGGAAAAATGACCTTCTGTAACGGCACTTTTGTAACGGTTATTG
This sequence comes from Rhynchospora pubera, assembly GCA_028095005.1. NCBI lineage: Eukaryota > Viridiplantae > Streptophyta > Magnoliopsida > Poales > Cyperaceae > Rhynchospora > Rhynchospora pubera. Next base: position 356,298,212 of record CM051460.1, read on the forward strand.
AAATAACCGTTACAGAATAGTGAGGCATTAGACGGGAAAATTGGCGCCACAAATCTGTAACGGTTATTATGAAACAACCGTAATAACATTTCCGTCATGGTCAGGGAAAAAAATGCATCAACCTTCTGTAACGGTTGTTGGATAATAACCGTTACAGATTTCTTATATTCTGTAACGGTTATTATCCAACAACCGTTACATAGAGGCAAATAATTTTGTTTTTATTTTTTTAGTGATTCTGTAACGGTTATTAGGAAATAACCGTTACAGAATGGTTATGTATAAATAAAATATCATCCTCACTCATCTAACTCTCAGTCGCGCGCACTTTTCAACATTCAAACGGATCAGAAGTTCAAAGTATATTTTCATGAACTCCTCTTTATTTAAATTATTTTGCATTTCGTTAATAATTTGCATATATATAGGCATGAATTTCGTGTTGTCATATAGTAAACGTCATCAAGTAGTAGCTAGCAATAATACACAGATCAGGTGAGAAAAGGAAGAGAGTGAAGGCAAAGTAAAGAAGAATGCTCTTTGTTGATATTCCAAGAAGAAAATTTAAGGATTACAGCCATAAAGCATACAGAGCTAAACAAAAAATTTAAGGATTAGAGAAGAAACACTTAGAACTGCTGTACATTAAAGGAGGCATTAATAGCATTAAAGAACCAAGGCAGAAAACTTGAAGAGGCAATAGCTAAAAAGGGATCACCAGTAGCACAATGTACTGGCAAGGAAACACCAGAAGCTGATCCAGTAGGAGGAGCAACAGAAGCTGATTCAGTAGAAGTTGAATCGGTGTCAGTCGATGGTGGTGGAGGAGGTGGTGGAGGAGGTGGAGGAGGCACCCAAGGCCTGCCGGGGCCTACAAAAGGTGGTTCAGTGGGCCCTCCAACTTGTTCAAAACCTTCAATATGTACCCTAGCTCTTGCAGCTCGAGGGTCTGCAGAGATAACCAAATGATGAGGGATCTCTGAGGGATGAGCTCCTTTAATAAGCAAACGCAAATGAAGGAAGATCCCATCAGAGAAGTGAGGAGCAGTGAAAATTGGATAACCAAACCTAGACACCAGCATGTTAATGGCACTTCTATTCCAGAGATGAAGAGGGGGACCAGTAATTCTGATTTTGGTACGATAAAGAGGAGGTTCATAAACTGTACCAGCACGCTCAGTCCACCTTGTTAGGACCAATCTAACATTCTGCAGGTAAATGACACCTAGGCTGCAAATTTCATTCCTGACCCCTTCATTTGGGCAAACCAGAAGAAAATCTCCAGAGGTTGGGTGCACTGGAGAGAGACGATACTCGTGAACTGCAAAACCAAACTGACGTGCAAGTCTGAATCCCAAGCGGTGCTCAAGATCAGGCGGAAGTAATCCTTCTGCTTGGAATGTAACAATCGCCGCTCTGTGCAGAACTTCATTTTCAGGGTCAAGATCTTGTATAGGAGAGTAAAATACATTTAAATGATCAGGTCTGAGATCTTCAAACTCAGCAGCACTGTTCATAGGCACAAATTGCCAATCATGAAGGTTTGCCATATCTGAAGAAAGAACTAAAAAGCTGGAGAAGTGGAAGAGGCAGCAAGAGGGGATTGAGTATTAATAGATGGGGGAGGGAGAGGAGAAGGCAAAGAGATTAAAGGAAGAATTGAAGAAGTTCTCTGACAATTATGACCAAATTTAAGACAAACCAAGCACCTCTTCGGAAGACTACAACTTGATTCAGGTGTTCTGATATTGAGATTCTGATATTGATGATTCAGGTACGTTCTGACCAAATTTAAGACAAACCAAGCACTTCTATCTAAGCTATTAATGATATTGAGATTCTGATATTGAGATTCTGATTTGATTGATACTTGTGAGGCAAACTAAATACTTTGTTTATTGTTTGTGTGATATGCATGATTATATATATGTTTGATATATGTGTGATATGCTGCATGTGTTTAATGTAAATTGGGTACCAATCTGGTACCAATTCGGCTAGCAAATTGGGCTAGCCAATCAAACAGGCGAAACACAAAAAAAAGGACCTTCTGTAACGGTTATTAAGGAATAACCGTTACAGAATATTATAATTTAATTTTTTTTATTATAAACATTATCTGTATCGGTTATTACCTAATAACCGTTACAGAATATTATAATTTCATTTTTTTTTATTATAAACATTATCTGTATCGGTTATTACCTAATAACCGTTACAGAATATTATAATTTCATTTTTTTATTATAAAAATTATCTGTATCGGTTATTACCTAATAACCGTTACAGAAGCCAGTCTTCTGTAACGGTATGTTTAAATAACCGTTACAGAGAGGTTATGGTTTTAGGTTAAGTCTTCCCAGTCGCATTCCTTTCTCTCTTCTTTTCATTTTATTCAAAGAAATACCTCTCTTATCCCTTCTGTTTCACTCCAAAAAATAGCAAAAAATTTATAAAAATTCTGAAAAAAGAGAACAAGAAGGAGAGCAGATTTGAGGTAAAAAATAAAAATTTGAACCGTATTTTTTCATATTTTTTTCTTATTTATTTCGGTTTTTTCATGAGAAGGAGAGCAGATTCAACGGATCGATCGAAAGAACGAGAAAGAGAGCAGATTCAACGGATCGATCGAAAGAACGACAAGGAGAAGGAGAGCAGATTTAACGGATCGATCGAAAGAACGACAATGAGAAGGAGAGCAGATTCAACGGATCGATCGAAAGAACGACAAGGAGAAGGAGAGCAGATTCAACGGATCGATCGATCGAAAGTCATGCTTCGACTGGATAATTTTATATTTCTTCGGTACTTTCATAAACTCCTCTTTTTTCATATATATGCGATTTTTGTAAACTGCTTTTTTTCCTTTTGCTTTTAAGTTGTAATTGACAAATAATTGAGCTAAATAATTGCGCATGAACCAAATTACAAAAAAAAAAAAAAAAATTGCCTGTTGGCCACAAATGTCAAATGTCAATAGAAACCTTTCTACTCAAGAGCAATTTATATTGTTTCAAGCTTGATTCTATATCTAAACATCACAAACATACATCTAAACATCACACAATTCACACAATTCTTGCCATTAACAGTACAACAAACATACTAGAGCTTGTAGAATTTAAAATAAATAAATAACTGAGAAGTTAAAAAAAAGGGCAGCATCTAGGTAGAGGATGTGTCATCAGTGGAGCCATTGCTCTTCTTTGCTGCTTCCTGCTTCTTTGCCAAATCCATGAAGGTTTTTTCCATGTCTGTTTTCAAGTCAGTGCAATTATTGAAAAAGTTAAATGTATATTTATGTATAGATTATACAAGGATGAACAAAATAAGGATCTTATGTAGAGCTATTCTCTAAACTAGGATTTATGTATTCTCTAAACTAGGATTTATGTATTCTCTAAACTAGGATTTATGTATTCTCTAAACTAGGATTTATGTATTCTCCACCTCCTTTGTTACTAGAAAGAAATGTAGAGTTACCTTCTGTGGAGAATGACATCTTGCTGGGCTCCTCTGAGGGTGTCTTCATGAGTTCATCGACTGATTGGTCCTCAGTAGGGGTTGTATTGTCACTCTCTGTGTCAGTTTTTTCATCCTCAGTATCAGTCTCCTTAGAGCTTAGGTTGAACCCATGGGGTACACTGGGCCCACTGGTGTGCCCTGGGCCCTCATGTTGAGCTCTGTGGCTCTCTTTCCTAGCCTGTTTCATCTCCTTCCTGAACTGTGCCTCATGATCTTCTTGTACTCCTTTTCCTTTAGAACTAGAGCTTGTAGGTTTGATTACCCTGGTGTCTCCAATGAGAACTCCTGTCTCCTTAGTTCTGCTTCCTCCCTTGGTTTGTGATCTAGTAATCATTGAGGGGATGACCTCATCTATCTTCCTTTTTTTTGCTTGAGTATTATTGGGGGTTGTGGTTTTTGCAGCCTTTTTCTTTGCTTTTCTCTTGCTCTGTCGCATGGTTGTAGTACTGCCAGAATCAACCCCATCAGGTGGATTGATACTTTGCAGTCTTGCCTCATCAGCAGGGGACCATTCAATCCTAGGCAAAGCTTTGATGTATTCATGACGTGGGTTTCTGATTTGTGGTTCCTCAACTACGTACTGAACCCGAAGTAGGTCAATTTTTCCATTTCTTCTGTGTAATTCAAATGCACGAGAGGCTGGTATTCTATCCCTATGTTCAACCAATACTTCAACTCTGGCAAATCTAGCATCTACACCCATGTATGTTGGTGCATCAGCATGTATTACTGTACCAAAAGGAAAAAAGATGTTTGCTCCATACCATGAGCACCATCCAAATGGAAGATCAGCAATTCTTACCCATAGCCTCACACTGTCTGCTCTGGGGTGTAGTTCCCTTGGAGGATCAATGAGGATGGGAAATGGCCGCCTCATGTTGTTTCCATATGTGATTTCAATAGTGCCTTTTCTAAACATCTCATCGCGTCATTGCTCAGAGGGGCCGATTATGAGAAATCGGTTTTCTAGGAGTGTTGTCACTCTGTGTTGTCCTGCAGGGAGGCGTCTTCTCATCTCTATCATGACATCAAGCAAAGTTACACCTTCCATGGTTTGGATGACAATGGATTTGGTGATCTCTGCACTGGCCGGAGCATCTCTTGAATTTTTGAATTGTTAATCAACTGAAAATATGAAGAGTTGCGTGCTTTAATTTTTGAATTGTTAATCATATTAAGAGTTGCGTGCTTTAATGAGTGTTCAAATAAGCATCTCTTGGAGTACTGGATTGTAACAGTATGCTGCATGTGTTATCTAATGTAAATTGGGTACCAATTTGGTACCAATTCGGCTAGCAAATTGGGCTAGCCAATAAAAAAAAAACGAAACAAAAAAAGGACCTTCTGTAATGGTTATTAAGGAATAACCGTTACAGAATATTATAATTTCATTTTTTTTATTATAAAGGACCTTCTGTAACGGTTATTCTCTAATAACCGTTACAGAAGATTGGCTTCTGTAACGGTTATTACCTAATAACCGTTATATGTTCTCCAAATGTACCGTTCTACATACCATAATGGTTATTCTCTAATAACCGTTACAGAAGCCAATCTTCTGTAACGGTTATTAGAGAATAACCGTTACACATGTTCTCCAAAAAGCTGTACCAGATTTCCCTTGCATAATACTATAACGGTTATTAGATAATAACCGTTACAGAAGAGTGGCTACTGTAACGGTTATTGTCTAATAACCGTTATAGATCTGTAACGGTTATTAGACATTCTGTAACGGGGGTACAGTAACGTTTCGTGTACCGTTACAGAAGTCTTTTATTAACCGTTACAGAAGCCAAAATTTCGCGTAGTGTTATAATCAGAGTTTATTTGTTAATAAAATGAATCATTTTTACCATCATAAGCAATGGAAATAAGTAATAAACGGATTAATCATCACTTGCTGGACTAATAAAAGTATGTTGAAATATCAAGTGCTCGTATAATCTTCATGCTGTTTCTCCAATAGCATATTTTGCCTGATAGATTGTATACGAAAATTTTCATATGAGAAAGGTTGTTAATATTAAATAAAATATATAACTATTTACTTTTTTGAATTTGAGTGTACTATATGGAGCAATCATTTGGTTGACAATTTAAGGTTCACTTTCATAAATGGACAACTTTTTAGGGTATCTTTGCATAAGTTTCAAAAGCTTTTTGTTGTTTTTGGGGCATAAGAATCGTGTGGAGCCATCCTATTTGTAGAATTGTAGTGAGGGACAAAGTGACAAAGATTTTTCTCATAAGTGGCGACGGAGTCATAGAAAATGACACCACCTTAATATTATGGAACAATGTCAAGACAATTTTGTGGCTTTAGAAATATCCTTTCATATTCCCGTGGAATTATGCCTTTATGATCCACGTAACCCATCCAGTGCTGGATAAAACTTTTAGTACTACTTATTAAATACTATCATGAAGAACATAAATATTTTTAAAACTTTTGTTAGGTTTGAACTTGGAACCTTGCCAGGCCACTTGGGCTGCTAAACAGCCAAGCAATTCCACCAAAATTCATTGAAATTTCATCTCTGTTCTGTTTTACAATTGGACTCATTCTTACTTGAATTAAATTTTAAGGTCCATGTTTCTTTGCTTTTCCAACAACTCTTGCATGGTATAAATAACACATTCCAAAGTGCAATTTGGTTTAAATTTTACTAGTTTGAAATTTCAGAAAATCTATTTAAAAAATGTGTTTAGTTTAGTATCATGTGGCATGACACAGAGACTGGAGAAATTTTTATAGATTATTTTTAAAATTGGGAGGCTTAACTAGTCCAAATTGCTTAACAAAAACTTCCTGGTTTAATTATGTAGAACCCCTAGATTATTCAAAACTAGAATGATATTTAATTTCCATTTGATGGCCAGGAATAAACTTGCTCAAATAAGAATAATTATGAGCCGTTCAAGTTCAATTGGAAGAATGCCTCCTCTACGGACCTATGTGCAGGTTTTGGGCCACTTGCTGCATAACATTATTATCACTTCCGAAAAATTTTAATATATTATTAAAACAATCAGAATTTTTTATTTAATTACTTAAATATTTTGAATTTTAAAAATAATATTACAATATCGGATTCTGAAAGTCCGAAGCTATATCGAACTTCCAAAATCCGACGTTAGCTAATGTTGGACTAAGTTCCAAGAAAAAAGTCTCAAGTCTCTCTTTAACTCTGGGGGTGCATTTGTATCGTTGGAAGAAAGAAGAAGAAGGGAGAAGAAGAAAAAAATTTATAAACAATCCAAACTCTTTACAAAGTTACACACTTTTCAATACTTCTTTCCACTTCTTCCCTTCTTTCCTTCTTCCCACATCTATCCAAACGGAGCCTGGGGATGCCACTTCAATTAAGGAATAACACCAAATATTTTAGCAATCATGTCCTTTCGGAGTCGTGGCATCTGGTCGACTTGGGCATTTCTCAATATGCCAGGCGGATTCCCCTCTTTATCCTGCCAACAAAGAAGCGAACATTTAATTGCTAAAATTTTCAAAAACCAGCCGGTATCACAAGATTATGTTAAATCCTCCAAGGTAGTGATCACTAAAATGTATATTGACTTCCTGGTGCAATTACTTTTGTAATTGAAAACATATGAGTTATTTGTGCAATTACTGGTATTAAGAGATGGATGTTTATTTTACCTTTGCATAATTATAGCAACATCCAAACTGAAGAGTGATTTGCTCTTTTCCACGCATCCATTTCTTCGGTGCAGAGTAAGTATGCCCTGTAATTAGATTAATTTTTTTATTTGTTATGGTAATTGCGCGCAAGAATCTGTAACCAAAACTTCTGTCCTAAATTCCACTTTAATCTTAAATTAACTACAAAAAGACAAGAATTAGGACATTAACCTCAGTGATTGCACGAATAAAAGAAAAACTGGTATGGGCTATTTATGTGAAGATAATTCAATAATTTGGAAATACTTTATTCCAAAAAGAAAAAAAATTTGAGAAATACAAACTTTTCGGAACAAACTTCTGTAACCCAGTGCTTCGGATCCACTTAATTAGAACAAGCACCACCTTTTTGTTTACCATATGGTATGTACTTCATTGATTTTCTCAAATATCTCACTTGGCATAAACTACATATCATATTATAGAAATTTTTGCAAATTACTACTCAAATAGGATGAATTGACATACGTAGGAATCTTTATTTTGAGGAGATTTATATGGATACAAACCAGCACAAAATACTCAATTGATCATGGCTTTCTAACTTTCTACCTAAACAAGTAGAAACATAAAGTTTAAATGACTAAAAACTGTTCTCATACAATCATTGTTAAGTTTCATAAGATGATGATCAGCCCACGATGGAGTTGTACTTTTTTCTAAAATAAAAAAAGGATTACATCATCATTCTTGGCAGACTCAAATGAAGCAAATCAGTGTGCTCCGTTGTGCATTATTTTTATACCTATGTAAGCAGATTTGGTCTCCGAAAATTTATATATTTGAAAAAGTAATAAAAAGTGAGTTTAAGATATTTAGGGACACTCAAATTGCGGCCATTGGAATTCTCCTCATCACTTTATTTAAACAGCTTTAAAAAAGTTGAATGTTAATTATTTCTACTTTCATAGTATTTAGTATTTACTTCTAGAATAATCAAAATTCATATATCTTATCAAGTAATACTATAAACACATTGTACATTTATGCATTTTGAATAAAAAACAAAAAGTTCAGCGTTACAATGCCTTAACTTTCAGAAAAGTTTTTGTGTTATGAACCAATCTTTCGTATAGTGACAACGCTTTCAACATGTTGGAAGCAAATCTAAAATAATTTTTTATAAATATTTAAAATTGAATAACTTATCTATCTTTATCTCTAAAAAGGAAAATATATGTTTCCATATCTTAAATTGAATAACTTATCTTATTTTAATTGAATTAATTATCTATCTTTCCTGTAAAGGGTGAGTTGTAAAAATGCGGTGTTTTTGGTATATATGTATATATGAAGGTATTTTGCATAATATTTTCTCTAACAGTATTATTCAACAATTGACAAATCCAGAAAATTACTGAAAACTAAATAAAAGAGGACAAATACAAATGCAGGCTAAATTACTTGAATAACAATTTTACACACCATAAAATAATTGTTTTTACAATAAAAACTATCCATTATTTAAAAAAAAAACTAAGCCAGCTTGTCGTCCATCTTGCGGAATGTTATGGATATTCTGCAAAATAAGAAGAGAAAGACATTGATTAGTATTGTTGATTTTTTTTCATTATCACTGTTTATATTTCTCTTGTTTAATCGCTAATCCCCAAAAAACATACAAAAAACAAAGGAAAATAAATGAGAAGAATATTATGATGGATTATTGCCCGAACAATAAAGTTAAAAGTTAACACTCAAAAAGAAAAAGAAATAAGCAATCCTTGATTGCCCAACGTGACAAAAAAATAAAATAAAAACAAAATAGGATTGGGATATTAAATCAATGATAATTGAATGTGTACTTTCGAGGAACTTAAATTGGCGAAAGAAAAGTGTTTGTCATACCACTTAAAGGCTATTTATTTGATAAAATTATAAGCCCATTCGTTAAATTTGAATGCATACCTCTTGGAGCGGACAGCTGGCACAGAGTGCTTTGCCACATCGGCTCCATTGCCGCTAAGCACTAGCACTGATCTGCGGAAGCAAAATAAAGAAAATTATACTAATTACTTTTCTATAAATCATAGTGACTTCAAATCATATAACTAATGAAAACAAAAGTTGAAAACTCAATTAACACGAGACAATTGACCCCTCAATTAATAATCTTCTGAAATTTGTGTTGAGTTTCCCTATTGCAGCATTAGAATTTAAAAGTTTCTCAATTACTGTCCTTCTCGTTTACCACATCAATTTTCTAATTAACATATGCATTTAGTACTGGTAACAAAACATTGCACGAGTAAATAAGGCCCTGATCAAAATGATTTTTCATTTCATTTCATTTCGTTTGAATTGATTTCATTAGATCTAATTACATAGGAATTCCTACCAAATGACATCAAATCCCTTCAATTTGATCAAGAAATTTTCCATCGAAATGAAATGAAATGAAATCCCATGTTAAAAAAATGGGATTGTGATCAGGACCTAAGTCTGTTCAAATATGAAATGACATACCCACAAGGCAGACGAATGCTGGCTGAACCAGTAAATTCACCCGGGCCTTCAATCTTCAGCTTCTGTCCAAATACAATTTTGGCCTCCGACAGGAATGACACCGTGCAGAATGGGCGCAAGAAATCCTTGTGGTCAATGTGGGGAGGGATGCAATCACCTTCATCATATATGTTTATTATGCAGCTATCTGGTACGCATGTCGCTGGGAGAATCCGCAACCCGACCATGCGATGAATCATGTCCTTCAGGAGTGGTGGCATCTGGTCGACTTGGGCATTTCTCATTATGCCAGGTAGATTCCCCTCTTTATCCTGCCAACAAAGAAGTGAACTTTTAATTGCTAGAATTTTCAAAAACAAGCTGATACCATAGGGTTATGTAAATCCACCAAGGTAGTGATCACTGAAATGTATATTTGACTTTCTGGTGCAGTTACTTTTGTAACTGAATACATATGAGTTACTGGTGCAATTATTACTGTTATTAAGAGATGGATGTTTATTTTACCTTTGCGTAATTATAGCAACATCCAAACTGAAGAGTGATTCGCCCTTTCCCACGCATCCATTTTTTCGGTGCAGAGTAAGTATGCCCTGTAATTAGATTAATTTTTTTTATTTGCTAGGGTAATTGCAAGAATTTGTAACCAAACTTCTCTCCTAAATTCCAGTTTCAACTCAAAATTGATAATGAACTGACTTGCTTTTTTTTTCATAATTGAAAAAGCAGAAGCTAATTTAAAAATTAGTGATATTTTCTACTTAAGTAGATGAATAAATATGCAGAAACTAGTACGTTTTGAGTTAATTTGGGCTGGCTGGGGATTAGTTAGCATTTGTTCTTACTAAATTTGGTATGTTGGGACCTAAAGAGGATGAAACAGCTTTCAGAAAAACCTTCAGGTCTAGAAAGAAAGATAAAGGGCATTTGTGGAAATTATTTGAATAAATTATGTAATTTCTGCAAATGTACTGTGAATGCCCGTCCTTGTTTATTTATTGTGCTTTAGAATATGAGGGTACTGTCTGATGCCTTTTCCTGCATTCTTTTTACTAGTGTAAATGATGTTCTAAGAAATTTTGAGTTTCACCATTTGTACCACCTTGTTAGGATTTGGCATCAGACTGGTATGCAATATTTGGCGTACCAGCAGCAGTACAAATATTGGTAACTGATAACTGTAATTTAATGAAAGAAAAGAAAATTGAAAGTGAAACAAAATGCATACTTTCTAGTCGTCCTTCTTGGCCTAGTCTTTGTAACCCGTAGACGAAGTCGGTGATTTTCTCTTGTTCATGGGGATTAAAAACTTGAGAATGCAACTCAAGTCCTTGTAGAATATTCTTCATTCTCCCATTTACTTCCTCCATGCACTCAAACGTTTTTTTCCTCCCAACTCCTTTTCCTTCTCTTAATCCTCCATAGATTCCTTCAATTTAAAATGTTTTAAAACCCATCAATAATGAAAAAATTATCAATAAAACCACAATCATAGATTTTAAAATAGAGAGCTCAATCCTATTTTTGGTTGTTTTCTCTCAAGAATTTATAACTCAAATCAAATTGCAAAGTTACCACAAGTTAAGTCGAAAAAAATAATATTTACATAAAGCAAGCAATTTTGTGAACTCAAATGTCAAATATAAGGAAATAGACATATAACATTATGCAATAAGATAGTTCTCAACAACATTTTTATAAATAGCACCTTCTTTAAATATAGTAGTTCTCGGTAGACTGTTCTGTAATTAGCATGTTTTATTCCTACATTATTTAACGGTTCTGGTTTCTAACTTTCTATTAACTTGTGAGTAAAAAAACCAAAGAAAAATGTATTGCTGGCAACAAAAAAAGAACATGAACTTCAATCATTCAGTTTATCTAAGAAATTTTAGTATTATCTAAAAAATATAGAACTTACTATTTAAATCGGAGATTGTTTTTGGCCTTTCTCTAGGGCTTTCTGTTGGCATCTGTCCAAGTCTTTCTCTCTTTTCGGTTCTTTCTTCTCTCCTTCTTTTATCAGCTATAAGAGTTAGAAGAATTTGAAAACCTCTAATCATTACAAAAACAGAAGAAACAGAAACAAAAGGGGGAAAAAAAGAGAAACAAATTGGGGAACAGGGTAACATACCATCCAATTCAGCCCAATGTCTTCTTTTATCCTCTCTATGGTCTTCTGTTCTCTGCCTTTTCTCTCTCATGTCGCCGCCACTCGATTCTTCTGACCTCTGGCGTTTGTCTCTTCGATGGCCACTAGGTTCTGTTCTCTGGTTCTCCTCTCTTCCTCTTCCCCTGCTTCTCGACATTTCCATTCTATCCCTCTCTTCCTTCCTTTCTTCTCTCCATTCTATAATTTGTCTCTCATCTCGTTCTCGGCTTCTACGTGCATCCAATCTTTCTCTATTCTCCATTCTCTCTTGGTTTGGTTCTGTTTGTTGTCTCTTTTCTCTTGTTTGGTCTCTCCAGTCTTCCTTTCTCTCTCTAATCTCCCTTCTCTCTTGGTTTGATTCTGTTCTTAGTCTCTTTTCTCTTGGTTGGTCTCTCCAATCATCCATTCTCTCTCTCTTCTCTCTTCTGTTGTCTCTCATTTCTATTCTATGTTTCTGATCGCTTCTTTCTCCTCTGAAGTCATCCATTGTCTCTCTTCTCTCTTCTTTGTTTCTCTTGTTAGTGGTAGGACTCTAAATCTCTATGTTTAGTGTTTTTGAGTTATGAGGATTGCTTAAGCACGGATAATAGACCCAACTTAAATAGAAATAGAGAAATACATTCCTGTTTTAAGTTTTAACGAACCGCCAGAAGAACATTCTGTAATTAAAACACCGACCCTGAAATAATTAGGTTTCTCTGCAGTTGAACATGAAGCATCGGAGCAATAAAATCCGATATGCACCGTCCTTATAAGATTGGACGGTTCAGATGGATCGGCTTCTGGATTTGGTAATATAAACTGACGATGTAGATTACATTGGACCGTCAAGTAAACATACATAAATGGACAATACCAAGTAATGTTTTATGGCAAGTCGATTCCGCGATCCAGACCTTAAGGCTTAATCTTAAATTTGCATTTAATGAAAAGGAAAATTACTTCCACCCCAAGTTGTTTTTAGTTTTCCATTTTTAAGGATCCCAACTTGATGGAGACAGAAATTACCTTTCTCTAATTTCGAGTCGTCATATATACTAAAACTTCCTTATATACACATTGTATCCTTTTAATTTGGAAATAAAAAAAATACCAACTTATTTTTAAATTATAATAATAATTAAATGTACATAAAACATTCTAATCACGTTTTGTGTCTACGCTCAAAGTGCATTATATTTTTGTCACTAAGCTAAACACTGATTCAGTGATTCTCTCATCATAATTTTTGAAACGTCTTTCCACAATAAATATTTCATTGTGCGATTTTCTATAAATGAAATATTTTCCTTCTGCATTTTGATAGGAGTGGTAAAAAGGATCCCCTTATTTCCTTAAAATAATAATATGCCATAAACTAAAACTTCCTTATTCATCATTTTCTTTAAACTTTGTTAGATAGTATGTTCCAATTTCATGCTTTTTATTCATTTAGTTGTCTCCAAACTACATACCAAATTTAACCAATCTAAGAAGAGAAACAAACAGGCACTAAAAAGTTCAATTTCAACGGAAGATCTAACCCAACTACTTGTAAATAAATTTTTGTATAAGTTTCTTTATATTAATAAAATTTCGTAGGTGTGGTCATAGCCACTCTACCTTCAAAAAAAATAATAATAAATAAATAAATATAATAAAATAAACAACTAGAATAAAACTACAAGTGAATTTGCATTTGAGATGCACCAACACAATTGAATTAATTCAGAAAACGAAGTACTGGGCCCAATTCTATGGATAGAACAACTGACAGTGGTCCCCTCCTAAGGATATCTTCTTCTAACTACTGTACACTTCTCATAAGACATTATTAAATACTAAGGTGAAAATTCTACAAGTGATTTACAAGATAGCCTCTGCCTAGTTTCTCCAAAATAATAATAATAATAATAATAATAATAATAAAAATTCTACAAGTGAAACCGGTTCAATTACCTAATATACTTTAGTAAAATTGGCAAGTTATACCAATCATGCGAGCCAATACATACCATAACAATCATGTTTTACCACATAATTGGACTCTGACATTTTCTTTTTTTTTTAAGATAAAATTGGAGGTCAATCCTTCAAATTTATTTTAAATTGGACTCTGACATTTCTTCCTGCCTTCATATGGCCATGGAATACAACTGGTATCTGTCTCTGCAATCTTCTTTAGAAAACACAAACAAATCATAATAAATTAAAAATTGAATAAAAGAAGAATACACCAGGAAGGATACACAAACCATATCGAGCAAATCAATTTCCAAACCAACATATTCTAATAGTTAGCCACAGCTAAAATTATAAGGTACTGTATTGGTTTAGATGCAACAAGCAAACGGAGCCAGTATAAAAATTAAGTCAAACATACGGTGATACCTAAGTACTCCTCAGAAAAGAGCAGAAATTTACCTCTTTGGGCCTTAGGGACCTTCAAGCCCTTTCAAGCTGGGCCTTCTTGTAAGATCACGCGGCCTACGAAAGATTTCGGTCTCTAATCTTTATTATACGGTAATACGGATATATATAATATAGGAAATTAATTACTGTCATCTACAGTAAATATAAAGTGAACATATACAGCAAACAAAGTGAACATATAGACAATCTAAGTGAACACATACAAACAAATAAGTTCAATGAAAATAAGTTGAATATGTATGTAAACTTCTGAACAAGTAATGACAACAGTTATTTGTTTGTAAGTGTTCACTTAGATCGTCTATATGTTCACCTTATTTGCTGTATATGTTCACTTTGTATTTAACAATGGCTGGGATGATATATTTGCCGATGTCACTTATAATTCTTGTATAAATAATATATATACATACGCGTGATGATTTCTCGAGCAAGGGAAACGAAAGAAAATAATATTGAAGTCTTTTATTATAATTTGAGTTGGCCTTTAGTTGCTGTGTTTTCTCTATTTCGCCAATTTTTCATTGGGATAACAGCAGTGTTAGGCCCTGATCAAAATCTCACTTTTTTAACATGGGAATTCATTTCATTTCATTTCGTTGGAAAATTCTTGATCAAAATGAACGGATTTGATGTCATTTGGTTGAAATTCCTATGTAATTAGATCTAACGAAATCCTACAAAATCTTATGAAATCAATTGAATTGAATTGAATTGAATTGAAATCTCATGGAAAAACCATTTTGATCAGGGCCTTAGTTTTTTAAAGAACAATTTTCGTTGGAAACATTTCCCCAAAATATTGGTCCTATTATTGTTATTATTATTCTATGCAGATGGCCTTTATTTGCTATCTTTTGTGTATTTCGCCTAATTTTCATCGTTTTATGCAGTTAAGTAATTGCCTTGCCAGCATATTTTATTAAACAAAAAGTAAGTCTTACATAAACACAAGATAAGTATTACATGCAATTTACAGCAACTATTGTCTGTGTCTTCCAAGTGACAGTGCCCGGTACTGTCCAGTGGAAGACGCAATTCCTATTGCAATATGTTCTCCCTCGTAAGCCACAACAGTTGGGCATAAAGCTTAGTATGGTGCTGTCTACAAGTTACCAGTAACAAATGTAACAATGTAACATCTGTGCCATTGACCAGTATGGAATTACGGAGATTTGATCATAGAAACCTACCCCCGGAACTACTGTTCAAAGCAACGGCAAGGAACAATTATATACTTGCTACAGTGAAACACATGAACATACCTCTCTTGCACTGACCAGTTTGTGTATCCAATCTGACTTAAACAACCAAAAATTGATAAATCTTCACAGTGACAACACTTATGGCTGTTGATTTCTTCTTTCATGGCCAATCCACAACATATTGACATTGATAAGAGCACAACTACAAAAGAGATGAAGATCAGTTCTCGAATGAAACATGGACTTATTCTTAGTGAAGATAAGCAAAGCGTAGTTTCGCTAGCAGAATTAACAGTTGTTAACCATTTTACATACAGTTTAAAAAAAGGATCCGACATAAAAAAATATATATAATAACCTGGTAAAACAGCTAAAAATTTAACTTGTGAAACTCTAAATCTAATCAATACCCCCTAACTGTCCCAAAAGAATTATCCGCATAAGCTTGGTGGAGACCAGGAATAGCATGCTCCTATGGCTGAATAAATTCTCCACAAACTGCTCCTCAGTTATTTTCGTGAAAGAACCAATATTTGGACGTGCTGCCAGAAGCCCTTTCGACAACAGAAGTTTCTCCAACAATATTACTGGGGATCAGACGGCCATCCGAGCAGTACATGAGCAAAGCTGGATATAGGACTATATCTGTCTTATCACAACCTGCTTCCTTGATCAAAAAGTCTAATTTACGGTCTATCCGTTCCTCTGACAATTGCAAGAGAACAGGTTTTCTTTGAAAAAGAGCAGTTACCTCCTCCTGTGAAAACCCATGACTTTGTTCGCTGACCTTGCATTTATGGTTTGTTCGCTGACCGTATTTAAAGTAACTAATGCATCCACAAACATTCTTGATGAACGCGGAACCCCCAACTTCTCGGCTCTCTTAACTTTCTTCTCCAAAATTTCAATCCTAAAAGAGATTATCGTAGGATCCAGTTTAATGAGCCGGGCAATTTGAGGAGTAGAAAAATCACATTGCTCTCTTAGGAAAGACAATTTGGGCAAGATAAACCTTTTCCACATTGCTATGGAGAAACGACCCCCCACGTCTTCTGAGGATCGCAGACAAATTCTGTGCCGAGCCGAGAAACCCCAACCAGAAGTCTATTTTTGTCACAAAATTGAACAGAAATACCCCAGGGCTTCGGGAAATGACACGAGAGACGTCTTCAATGGAGAGACCAACCTCTTGTAGCTTTGCAACATTGGGCCTCGAGTTGTAATCCATACTAGAGCAGAGGATCCGAGCATCACACAAGACGGCAGTTCGGATGTCAGATTCTTTCATGCCGAATTCTCTGAGGAACAGGAGAACAGCATCCGGCCTGTCCAGATACCTGATGTGGGGGGGAACCTTGGATGCTGCTTTGAGTGCCTCATGGGGGGAAAGGCCACATGATTGGACCAGGTAGTCTGCAACATCAATTTGGGGGTATGGATTTGGGAGCAGAGTGGCGGTTTTGGAAGAGGCGAGGGGGAGGGGGATGGTAGTCAGATTAGGATTAGTAAGGGGACGGAAGCAAAGTATTCTTCTTCTTCCTAGAAATGGATTAGTAAGGCCCAAAGACATGATCACACAGAGACACAACAGACTTGAGCTTGTATTGAAATGATCTGAAATTGAAATTGAAATGGATGAGATGCCATGCACAAACACCATAACCTACCTAAAGATGCACTTGATTTGTGCCAAAGATGTACATCCAATGACTCATCTGTGATACATAAAGCATCTTTCAAATTATGCACAGGTCTTAAGGATTTACATAGCATAGTATATTGTTGTTTGTGATTTGATAACAACAGGTGCTAATCTAGAAATTGTCATTCAATTTCAACTTAAAATGGTAGAAATCTAGAAGTGGAGGGCATCCCAAATTGATATCAAATTGTTGTAAACTATGAAGAACTCACCTCACAGAACAAATTGATTTGAGTTTAACCAAGTTAAACTAGGAGCAGTCCAATTACTGATAAAATTAGTCTTTATTGCGAAATTAAAATGACATGTACCAATTGTGTCAAAAATACAAGTCAACTCTCTCATTCCATCTTCTCCATTTGGCCAAAAAATATTTCAACAATTGTGCTTGTCTTGCAATTGCATTAGAAAATAGAAACAACGGATCTTATAAATTACAATCATATAAAGGAAACCTGCAGGACTTACAAAACCTGTCCTGGCTTCAAATAAAAAATCATGTAATGACATGTTTTCGATGTCTGGCTGCAGATTCAATCCTTGGCCAGACTTCCAAAAATACGGCATTTTCCAAAATAATTCATAAGAGTAGACCTAAAAAAGGTCAAGAACAGTAAGGCTGAGACTGAGAAACAAAATCAAAGAAGGATTCATACATAACAAAGACAAGTACAATTAGTACTCTACCTCTAAAAGTGCTAACTAGCCCCAATTTTCCCAGAAAAAGCATCAGCATATGCTTGGTGGAGACCAGGAATAGCATGTTCATATGGAAGAACAAACTTCTCCACAAATCGCTCCTCAGTAGGAGTCAAAAAAGAAGCAAATTTGCAATTTGCTGGGCGAGACCCTTTAGACTTCAGAAGCTTTCTAACAACATTGCGAGGTATCAGCCGATTCTCCAAGCTATACAGAAGCATAGTTGGAGCTTGGACCACATCAAGCTTATCACAACCAATTTCCTTTAACAGGAACTCCAGTTTGCTGTTTAGCAGTTCCTCTGGTATTCCCAACAACTTAGGGGCCTTACTGCACATAAGTTTCAGTTCCTCCTGAGAAAACACGAGACTTTTCAAGTTATTCAGCCTTGCATCTAAGGTTCGCTGGCTCAGAGTGCTCGCAACAACTAATCCATATACAAACATGCCTGACGAACGCACCAACCCTAGATCCTCAGCTCTCTTAGCCTTCATCTTCAAAGTTTCAGATTTCAATGTGATCAATCGGGAACCTACTTTTAACAGCTTAACTATCTGAGGAGCAGATAGACCACATTCAGATTGAAGGAAAAACAAATTGGGCACCACAACCTTTTCCAAGTTGCAATAGAGGAGCGGCCCGTGCCTTTTGAGGACCGCAACCAAATTGTCAACCGAGCCGAGGACCCGCAACCAGAAGTCAATCTTTGGCACAAAATTGAATGCAAATATACCAGGGGTACGGGTGACGATACATAAGATGTCGTCCATGGAGAACCCAATATCTTGAAGCTTTGCGATATTGGGCCCCCAGTTGTTCTCCACACTAGAGCGGAGGATGCGACCCTCGCGCGGGACGGCAGTTCGAATGTCGGATTCGCTGAGGCCGAGTTGTCTGAGAAAATGGAGCACTGTGTCGGGCTTGTCGGGGGTCTTGAGGTGGTTGATATACTTGGATGTTTTGAATGCCTGGTTGGAGGAGAGGCCGCATGCTTGGACGAGGTAGTCTGATATGGCAAATTGGGAATTGGGGGCCGGGGGTGACGCTTGAGTGGTGGAGGTGAGTGGTGTGGTGCGACAGGGACAGACGCAATGGATTCTTCCCAGAGACAGACTCATAGACATGGGCAATGAGCCGAGTGTAAAGGCAAGGAATGATGGAGGAAACAATGGCAGAGCTGAATAACCAACGAATAAGGAAATGAACTGAGCGGATTCAATTTCTCAGAAGGCGAGTCAAAATTCGGGGTGCCTAATCTTTTTGTGGGCTTTGGGCCCTTTCAAGCAACCCATTGTAATGTTCATTTATGTATTTATTACTTCTATTAAATAAATCTGTCAATATGTCTACAGACCTAGAAGAGAGGAAATATCATCCTAATTTTACAACGCAATAATTCAGATGTTCACCTTTCACCTAACAAATAGAATTCTAACTATTTAACTACCATGTACCTTGACTACTGTTGTCAAGACTTCGAGGGAAACAAAAATAAAGCTCTTTAACTACCATGAAAAATTGTAGACCTTACATCAATATTTTCAGAGAATTGGCGTCCATTGGAAACGCTCTACTGCTCTAGTATCTGCTATATTCCAATCTAACCCTCTTCTAACATTATTCTGTTATCTACTCTTCGTTTCTACAACCCTGTCAGCCGAATGACAGTACTGTTCTGGAATATTTTTGGTGTAGCACACTGCCTCTATTTTACTCATTTTGCAGTCTCTGTGTCTGGATATGATTTCACTGTAATTTTTTGCAGAATGAACACAATTTGCCATTGATTCAGGCTGTCCAATGACAATCGCATTCATCGAACCAGCATCTTATAATAATAACATTGTCATTCATTTGATCAATATGCACGGCACAAACACTATGGAATTGACTTGCTGAGTAAATACATATTTTTTATTCAGTTTTGCTAGCCTATATTACAAACCTGCATTTCTTTTTTTTTAATATTAAAATGCTAGAAATAAAAGCATTCCTTTTTTTAAAATAGTGATTTTTATCTATCAGATGTTTTACTGTAAAATAAATACAGATAGATTCACAACCGATTGCAGATTATCCAGTTTCCCATCAAAATAAAAAAATATAAACTACCTTAAAATAAGCAAAAAGGGTCTCAGTCAAGACGTTCTCCTCTGAGGCATCATATATATCAGTGATGCGATGCCTCCCACCAAAAACAAAAGGACAAAATGGAAAAAGCTAGCTTCAGAGTTCATAAACACAAACTATAGACCCTTACTTCCAGGTTTTCCAGCGATTACCATCCATAATTCCAGCAAAGCAAGATTCAAGGATAGATGCAAGGTATTGTTATAAATTGTGAGCTTAGATTAATTTTGAAAAATAATTAGAAACACATGGAGTTTGAGGATGTCTAGGCTAACCAAAACCACCAGCATTCTATAAACTACTGGTATTGATAGGACTGTACCTCTTAATTCGTTAGGGTCACCTAAAAAAGTCAAGTCAAAACAGTAAAGCCCACATAATTTGAGTTATTTATTGTTTCACGAACAAATAGTTTGATGAAAAATGATTGTGATGGAAAAATAAACTGTAAACAAACAAATGCAAAGTTGAAATTCGAGGATTTCTGATGCAGATCAGCATAATTAATGGTCTAATCAAGTTTCCACATCATTACAAAGTAAGCTCAATTAGAACAAATAAAAAATAAAATAGATGAACTTGAGGGACAAAATAAAGGACTTAACTTGAGATATTTTTAGGAATCTCTCTAATTTTTCCAGCACAAGCATCTACATATGCTTGGTGGAGACTCGGAAAAGCATGCTCATATGGCCTAACATACTTCTCCAAAAACCACTTCTCTGATCCTCTAACAAAAGAAGAAAATTTTAGATTTCCCACGGGAAGCCCTTTAGACATCAGAAACTTTCTAACAATGTTGCGGGGAATCAGTCGCTTATCCAAGCTGTATGTGGGTATACATGGATTTAGGACAATATCATTCTTATCACAACCAGCATCCTTCAACAGGAACTCCATTTTGCTGCTTACCAGTTGCTCTTTTAACGTCAACAACATAGGAGTTTTACTGACTATAAGGTTCACTTCCTCCTGAGAAAAGCCAAGGCTTTTCAAGTTATTTAGCCTTGCATCTAAAGTGTGTTGGCTCAGCCGGTCTATTACAATTAATGCATGAACAAACATGCGTGATGAACGCGCAAACCCCAACTGCTCAGCCCTCTGGGCTTTTAGCTTCAAAGTTTCAGGATTAGATGCGATCACCCTAGGATCTGATCTAATCAGCCGTGCAATTTGAGGAGCAGATAAACTGCAGTGGTCTTTAAGAAAACACAAGTTGGGGAGGATGGTCTTTTCCAAGTTCATACCAAGGAGATTGGTTTTCGACTTGCTGATGGCCACAGACAAATTCTGTGCGGAGCCAAGGACCCCCAACCAGAAATCAATTTTGGGGGAAAAATTAAACTTGAACAGATTAGGGTTACGGGAAAGGATAGATGAAATGTCATGAATGGAGAAGCCGACCTCTCGTAGCTTTGCAACATTGGGTCTCAGATTCTTGTCCACGCTGGAGCAAAGCATGCGAGCGTCCCGTGACACCGCCCTTGTGATGTCGGAGTCGCTGATGCCGATATCTCTGAGGAATCGGAGCACGGCATCGGGCTTCTGCGGGGACTTGAGGTGCCGAATATTGTCGTAGGCCCGGGCAGCGTCGTCGCAAGAGAGGCCGCAGGAGTGGATGAGGTAGTCTGCGCCGAAAGAACATTGAGGGTCTGGGGATGGCGCTTCAGTAGTGAAGGAGAGAAAGCGAGAGAATGTGTTTGGGCCCTTTGGGGTGGTGGTGAGATAGTAATCGAAGGGAGGCGAATGCGATGAGAGAGGGAGGAGGTGGAGGTGGAGGTGGAGTTTCAGCCTCCTCACAAGGAGACTCGTACTCATTGTTTCAGTCTCAGCAGCCTGCGAAGCGGTCGCCCGTCGGCCTCGGCGAAAGTGTACTTTGTGTGTGTTAGGGTTTTGAACCTTTTGAGTTTTGATTGCCTTCACCTGTGTTTTTTAATACATTGTCATCAGTTTGTTTTATATTCATATATATTCACATGCAGAAAAGAAAACAAAAAATTGCATATTCACCGCCAGATATCTTAATTAACAGATTAGCCATTAAAAATAAAATAGAAAGAAAAAAAAAGCTTCCACTTCCAGCATTTTATCGTTATTTTCATGAAACTTTTATTTGTGACAAAAAGGTAGAATAAATAATAATATCTTTATCGAAAATCCTCAATTCTTTTCCGATAGGGTGTCTGAGCAGTCGGTTCATCTACATTTAACCAAACAAATATTATTCTAAAATATTTATTTGATACAGTTCGGTTTTAAATCTATAGACTTACGTAATTTTCAATTTATGGCTTTATTTTAATAATTAAAAATAAATAAATCAAATAACCAAATTAACTCATAATTGTTGTTTTACTAATATACTGTTAAGCACATCGATTCAAAATTATCAAATTATACACATCTATTTATTGTTATTATACACATGTATTTATTAATATAATTTGGTTAATGGAATTATTAATTTAGTTTGGTTTAATTTTTTTCCAATTACATAAAAAAAAATTGTTTCTAAAATTTCAGTTCAACTCTAAACTGAAACGACGAAATAGGCACCTTTGTTTTATAATTAAGGAAAGAAGCAATACATGAAAGTTTTCTTTTTTTTTTATGAAAAAAAATGTATGAAATTCTTTAGATAACTATTCGATATAATCGACACTGAAAATATTACATTCTTTTATTCTTTAAATAAACATTAAGCTATTCAAATACAATTGTTGATAATTGTCAAATCATATGTTTTTATCAAGTCAATCACATTTTGGCAACTCTTTCGGCGAAGACTGGCTTGTAAGTTACACATGTTCTCCAAAAAACTGTACCCGATTTCCCTTGCATAATACCATAACGGTTATTAGATAATAACTGTTACCGAAGAGGGGGCTACTGTAACGGTTTTTGTCTAATAACCGTTATAGATCTGTAACAGTTATTAGACATTCTATAACGGGGGCTATAGTAACGTTTCGTGTACCGTTACAAATGCCTTTTATTAACCGTTACAGAAGGCGAAATTTCGCATAGTGATGCGGGATTTCATCTGATTTCATTTAACTAGAATTGATTTTTGAAGAATTCAATAGGCCTAATAACATAGAAATTCCCATCAATGAAATCAAATCCGTTTATTTTGATTAAAAATTTTCTAGTCGAATGAAATAAAATAAAATCCTGTGTTATGTGATTCTACCTGGCTTTATTTTGTTTTGAACTTCATATATATACATAGAGCACTTCACAAACTTTCTTTGTTTTTGAAAAATTGACCAAATTAAATTAGTTCATGAGTATTTTGAAAGCAAATATAATACTCAATTATTATCAAATAGTGTGTGGCATGCTTAGGAGACGAGCTAAAAGATAATGTCGTCAAATTATAGTGTCTGTCAGTAACATAAATTGAAAGGAGTAGATGTTTAAAAATTAAAATAATCAAATGAACAAGTGTATGGCAGAACTTTATTTCAGTTGGTAATCCTGAAATAACAAGATACTTGAAAGATCCCTTAATCATAGAAAACGACGAGAAATAAGCAGAGACAAGTCGAGGTTGAGCCTTAAGCTGAACCAAGCAATTTGCATGTTAACAGGCCAGAGCATGGTATTGTCATTGCTTCACAAACAGTTAAGCCCTAGGACTAGGAAGTTGAAATATTTTGCTCTTTCCTGAATATAATAAATTTACTATCAAAATAGCGAAATAGACTTGACACTTGAGGAACACGCTTGGTAGCCTCTACAAGTTTTCTAAAAGAAAAAAGAAAAAAAATACTTCTCACTTCAGGATCGATGAAACAAACTAGAAAATTAAGAGGGATTCGTACACAATGAAGACAGGTGCAATACAGTTGAAATTAGAGAATTGCTGTTGCAGCTCATAGAATTAATGCTTTCATTAAGTTTACAACTAATTACAAAGCGAAGTAACTTGAATGGGTCAAAAAATAAAAACAAAATGACAAACCTAAACAGGTCAACTTTAAATTTGCATGAAAATCGACTTGAGATCCTCTGAAACTATTCATTTTTCCTCAGTAATTTTGGGAAAAACATCTAAATATGCTTGGTGGAGGCCAGGAATGACATGCTCATGTGGCAGTACGAACTTCTCCAAAAACTGTGCCTCAGTTGGCTGCATAAAAGAAGCAATAGCTCTATTACCCGCTAGAAGATTTTGCGACATCAGAAGCTTTCGGACAACATTGCGAGGAATCAGCCTATTCTCCAGGCTGTATATAAGCAAAGATGGATTTACCACATCCAACTTATCACAACAAGCTTCCTTTAGCAAGAATTTCATTTTTCTATTTACCAGATGCTCCGGTATCAACAACAAAGAAGGGATTCTACCAATCATAATGTCCACATCCTCCTGTGAAACCCATGAATTTTCATGTTGTCAAGCCTTGCATCTATATTGCGTTCATTCAGACAGCTCACAACAAGCAATGCATACACAAAGGTTCCGGATGAACGAGCACAGCCTAACTTATCAGCCCTCTCAGCTACCAATTTCAGAGCTTCAGGGCCATATGTGATCAATCTAGGAGCTGCCCTAATCAGCCGGACAATTTGACGAATAGTTAAACCACATTGCTCTTGAAGGAAAGATAAGTTGGGACTGACAACCTTTTCCAAGTGGCTGAAAAGGAGTCCTGGATCCCTTTTGAGGAGCATGGTCAGATACTCTACTGAGCCAAGGGCTCCCAGCCAGAAGTCAACCTTTTGCACGATATTGACTGTAAATATACCAGGCTTGCGGGATAGGATCCGTGAGATGTCTTTGATTGAGAGGCCAACCTCTTGTAGTATTGTCATATTTGGTCTGACAGTCTTCTCCACACTAGAACAAATGAAGCGAGAGTCACGCACCAAGGCAGTTCTTATGTCGGGTTCACTTATGCCAGTTTGTCTGAGAAACTGGAGCACGGCACCAGGCTTATCAGTGGATTTGAGATAATGGATGAACCTGGATGCTCGGATAGCATCTTGAGAAGAAAGCCCGCATGATTGGACAAGGTATTCTATTGCGAATTGGGCATTTGGGGGTGATGCTTGAGTGTTCGTGTTCGAGGCAGCGAATGGTGTGCTTCTATTAAGAAGAAAAGGCGTATGGAGGCAATAAATTCTCCCCAGAAACAAACTCACAGACATATTCACTCTATAACAAGGGACAATTCACCGTGTTGCTTCAGCACTACATATCGGATTGTGTGCTTATCGTCATTTTTATCTACAAGAATAGAAATGCAACTAAATTAAAATTTGATATTGCCAGAGTTTTCATTATCACAACTCACAAGTAGGCCCTTTTCTTTCGAACATTCATACAAAAGCACAAAGTAAGAATCTTCTTTATTTTCTATTTTTCTTTAAAACCCAAAAAAAGGACTAAAGTGAAACTTCTATTTGCCAACATGCGTTTTAAGATAAAACAGTGCAAAAAAGCATTCTAGACCCTTTTCTAACAGAAACCTTGTAAAAAAACACACGTCAGTTACCAACTGACACCGCCCCTAAAATCTCAAGACTCAAGACCCATATCACACCTATCTAATTAATGTGGTTAATCTGGTATATATAAGGGAGAAACACTTAAATAGTAGCTTTTAGACAAGTAGGCGAAATTTCACAAATTAAGAGATTATAAGAAAGCACTTGAACTGAATTTCTTCACAAATGAAGAAGTTGTATAAAATAGCTTTAACCAGCACACAGAACTAAACAACCCGCAACGGAAGTAGGCACAAACAAATAGTTGGGGTTTTTCAAATAAACGCTACATTGAGCAATTATAAGCCACTAATCGCAGTACAAAGCTACAAAGGAAAGAAAGGAGAAAGAATGAGTAGGGTAAGGAAATATGACCTATGTGGATGAATTAATTAAGCAAGACCTGGAAATTTCACAGCGCTTTCTCCTTATATCGAGACTCAAGAGAGAGGCAAGGGAACGAGAGGGAAAAGGGAAAACCTTTAGCTTTATCGATGGCGGTGCAAGAGAGAGCGAGAGTTGAGAGCAGTGACACCGAGTCTGTGCCAGACACGGCCTACCGCGGGGAAAGGGATAAGGAAGAGAGAATGAAAACAATTTCCCAAAACAAAAAGGGTCATCGCGGCAAGGATCAACTCTCAATTTTCAATTTTGGTGATTTTAAAATGCAAGAATTACGAGTGCCATTCGCAAATATACCATCCCAGTCATTGCTAAATACAAAAGTGTGTTTTGATGAGCGAGAATAGAGAATAGGAATAAGGAATTTCGATTTGCGTGCTAATTCTTATTCTTGTGCAACCCAAACAATACAAAAATAAGAAATAAGGGCCCTTATTCCTATACTAACAAAACCATGGTATAAGAATAAGGAATAAAAATAAGCACGCAAACCGAAATTTCTTATTCATATTTCCTATTCCCGGCTTATTCTGTTGCATCCAAACACACCCAAAGTGAACATATACAGTAAATAAAGTGAACATTTAGACGATTTAAGTGAACACTTACAAACAAATAAGTATTGTCATCACTTGTTCAGAAATTTACATACATATTCAACTTATTTTTATTGAACTTATTTGTTTGTATGTGTTCACTTAGATCGTCTATATGTTCACTTTATTTGCTGTATATATTCACTTTATATTTAGCGATAACAGGAATGACAAAACTACAGAATGCAGTAATCAATTTCCTTTAAAATGTGTTCAAATTTAATAGTATATAATATATTATAAAACAGAATACATCATACATGTGTAATGTGTTTGATAAATATCTGTAAGACTGTAACAACAGC
Source organism: Rhynchospora pubera (assembly GCA_028095005.1). Lineage (NCBI taxonomy): Eukaryota > Viridiplantae > Streptophyta > Magnoliopsida > Poales > Cyperaceae > Rhynchospora > Rhynchospora pubera. Next base: position 356,325,008 of record CM051460.1, read on the forward strand.
GCCAAAGCCCAGCAGGCCCAGATTGGATCTGGTCCAGTTAACTCTGGTCTCTGGATCCCTGGAACCAGATCCTCTGGTCGGCAGACCACCTGGTCGTTTTAGATCTGGGCCGTGTGATTTAATCTTAATGGCTATGGATGCCCCGTGCTAGTACCACGATTGATAGGCCCGAAAAAATGTTAACCGTTGAGATTAAATCAGACGGTCCAGATCGAAAACGACCAGGTGGTCGTTTGTAAAAAACGACCAGAGAATCCAACTCCCTGGATCCCTGCCCTGGCTCTGTCCAGTTCTCTTCTTCAGTTCTTCTTCAACACTCACAGACTCACACTCACCGTTGAGCACTATTGAGCAGCCGACGAGTCAAAATTGGTCAAAACCCTTCTAATGTAGTACTAACAAGTAACATGAGTCTCCTTGTGAGGAGACTGAAACTCCACCTCTTCCTTCCTCCCAGAGGAACTAATAAGCAGCAAAATGGAGTTCCTGCTAAAGGAAGCAGGTTGCGATAAGAATGATATTCTCCTAAATCCAGTTATACTAACTTACAGCTTGGATAAACGACTTATTCCCACGAACATTGTTACAAAGTTTCTGATGTCTAATGGGTCTCCGCCAATAAATTACAAATTTGCTTCTCTTGTGCCCCCAACTGAGAAGCAGTTTTTGGAGAAATACGTTCTGCTTATCTGCTATATGAACATACTATTCCTGGGCTCCACCGAGCATATGTTGATGCTTGTGCCAGAAAAAATATGGCAATAGATTAGTTTTTAGATTTTGATACTTTGCAAATTTTCTTTTTCTTTTCAAAGTCAGTTCCAGTTTATGATGATGATATGTTAAAATTTTAATTACTTCCAAGTTTGAATTAAGCTATGCTTATCTTCAGTAGGCATGATTCCATCTTTCAAATTAGTCCTTGCTGACAATTCTTGATTCAATTAGAGGATGTCAACCTTATGGAAAAGCCCACTGACAACTCTCGATTCAGTAGCGTTTCATTTTTTGTCAGTGTAGAACAGTAGTTTGATTTTGACTGCATTTGTTATTGATCGGTTAGCAACTGTTCGATGGATTTTGTGTTCTTGACTAAACTCTAATGTATGCTGTGATTGCTATTGCTGCAGAACTAATAAAGTACTAAATTATTCATTATGAGATGATGGCTGTAAGAGCTGTACCTGTAGCTAATGTTTTCCATCCCAGTGTTTTCTCAGTTTTCTTTTACCAGTATTGTTGATTTTGATTCTGTTTCCTTCGTAAAGCCCACATAATTTGAGTTATTTATTGTTTCACGAACAAATAGTTTGATGAAAAATGATTGTGATGGAAAAATAAACTGTAAACAAACAAATGCAAAGTTGAAATTTGAGGATTTCTGATGCAGATCAGCATAATTAATGGTCTAATCAAGTTTCCACATCATTACAAAGTAAGCTCAATTAGAACAAATAAAAAATAAAATAGATGAACTTGAGGGACAAAATAAAGGACTTAACTTGAGATATTTTTAGCAATCTCTCTAATTTTTCCAGCACAAGCATCTACATATGCTTGGTGGAGACTCGGAAAAGCATGCTCATATGGCCTAACATACTTCTCCAAAAACCATTTCTCTGATCCTCTAACAAAAGAAGAAAATTTTAGATTTCCCACGGGAAGCCCTTTAGACATCAGAAACTTACTAACAATGTTGCGGGGAATCAGTCGCTTATCCAAGCTGTATGTGAGTATACATGGATTTAGGACAATATCATTCTTATCACAACCAGCATCCTTCAACAGGAACTCCATTTTGCTGCTTACCAGTTGCTCTTTTAACGTCAACAACATAGGAGCTTTACTGACTATAAGGTTCACTTCCTCCGGAGAAAAGCCAAGACTTTTCAAGTTATTTAGCCTTGCATCTAAAGTGTGTTGGCTCAGCCGGTCTATTACAATTAATGCATAAACAAACATGCGTGATGAACGCGCAAACCCCAACTGCTCAGCCCTCTGGGCTTATTAGTTCCTATGCAGTTAACGCTGAGCAGTTGCCTGTTGGGGCTACCAGAGGAACTAATAAGCAGCAAAATGGAGTTACTGCTAAAGGAAGCAGGTTGTGATAAGAATGATATTGTCCTAAATCCAGTTATACTAAATTACAGCTTGGATAAACTACTGATTCCCCGGAACATTGTCATAAAGTTTCTGATGTCTAACGGGTCTCTGACGCCAATAAATTACAAATTTGCTTCTCTTGTGCCTCCAACTGAGAAGCAGTTTTTAGAGAAATATGTTCTGCTAAATGAACATACTATTCCTGGGCTCCATCGAGCATATGTTGATGCTTGTGCTAGAAAAAATATGGCAATAGCCAATAGATTAGTTTTCAGATTTTGATACTTTGGAAATTTTCTTTTTATTTTCAAAGTCAATTCCAGTTTATGATGAGGACAAGTTAAAATTTTACTTCCAAGCTTGAATTCAGCTATGCTTATCTTCAGTAGGCATGATTCCATCTTTCAAATTAGTCCTTGCTGACAATTCTTGATTCAATTAATGTCAACCTTATGGAAAAGCCCACTGACAACTCTTGATTCAGTAGCGTTTCATTTTTTGTCAGTGTAGAACAGTATTGTGATTTTGACTGCATTTGTTATTGATCGGTTAGCAACTGTTCGATGGATTTTGTGTTCTTGACTAAACTCTAATGTATGCTGTGATTGCTATTGCTGCAGAACTAATAAAGTACTAAATTATTCATTATGAGATGATAGCTGTAAGAGCTGTACCTGTAGCTAATGTTTTCCATCCCAGTGTTTTCTCAGTTTTCTTTTACCAGTATTGTTGATTTTGATTCTGTTTCCTTCGTTTTGGTGCAAGGCCAACCAACATAAATTGTATATCAGTTTAGGTGTTATAGCCCTACAAACATACGTGAAAAGGAAACAAGTTTTTGAACAGCGGTGCTTTAGATGTTCGTGGGTACATCGTGTTGTAAACATTGATGGACATCATTTGTGTAATGTTATTTTTGGGTATCAAACTAAAAACAATTCTGTCACCTTTAAAAACAATTTATTTTATAATTCGTAAAAAAAATTGAAAGTTGTGTTAAAATTGCTCGCCAGAAATGGAGCAGTTTACTTATAAAAAAGAAAAGATATGTTTGCCACCGAAACACCTCCTGCAGTCATACCAACTAGTACTAGGCATAAACAACAACAATAGTTCAACCTGATCCATTAGCAGACCAAAGAAAAATAAATTCAGATTACACTTTATTAAAAAAGAGGCCACATCGACAATCGAGGTACCGTCAAACAGTACCAGATTCACACATGATTGAGATAATTAGTTTGAACTTTGAACCTTATACATCATGCTTAGTTAAGTCTGAAACTTACATAATATTAAAATTATGTGAGATCGACTGAGGAATGTGGTGTCAATCTTATGATTTATGTTTGTTTATGTGTCATACAAATCGATAGTGCTAGTGCTCTAAAAATATGTTTGAGCTTTTAGCAAAATCCAAGCGACATACATGGGCACTACGTTTATAAAATGGTTTATATAACCCAGGTCCCTTCCGCCGACAGCCAACACCTTCACAGCCACAGCCAGCTACTATGTCTATGTCTATGTCTATGTCTATGTCTATGTGTACGAGTCTCTCTCGACCTCATCCCTTTTTTGCCACCCCGCCACTCTCCATCTCCGTGCAATCTTCAGGCGTCCGTTTGCGTCGGCTCCCCACCGTGTCCGTGTCCGTGTCCGTGTCCGTGTCTGTGTCTACGTCGGCGTCCGCGGCAGACCCAGACCCAGACCCAGACCCAAAGCCTCAGTCTTTTGGCCCAGAGTACCTCATCCACTCCTGCGGGCTGCCATCCGACGTGGCAGCCGAGGCGTACAACAAGATTGCGCACCTCACGTCCCCCGACAAGCCCGATGCCGTGCTCCGATTCCTGCGAGAAATCGGCATCACCGACTCCTTCATCACAATCATGGTGTCGCGAGATGCTCGAATCCTTGACACTAGCGTGGACGAGATTCTCAGACCAAATATCGCAACGCTACAGGAGGCCGGCCTCTCAATCGAAACCATTTCACCTATCCTTTCCTACCACACTCATGTGTTCCTCTGCAGTCTTGCTGCAAGGATCAACTTCTGGATGGACCTCCTTGGTTCCGTAGAGAATTTCGCTAAGGCCATGACAAAGTGGGGCAGTCTCTTTGCTACCAGCTTGGAAGACACAGTCCTGCCCAACTTGCGTTTCCTTGAAGACCAATGTCGTTTATCGTCTTCTCAAATTAAGCAGCTCATTATGTCACATCCTAGATTGCTCACAAATAGAACTGAATTTCTGAAGGAGAAAGCCCATATAGCTGAGGAGCTGGGGCTTGTGTCATCATCTGGCATGTATATTTATGCATTAATTTCGCTCTGCAGGGTGAGCCGAGAAAATTTAGATGCAAGGCTAAACAACTTCAAAACCCTCGGGTTTTCTCAGGAGGAGGTGAACTTTTTGATCAGTAAGGCCCCTGCGTTGTTGGAGTTACCAGATAATTGGATAATCAGAAAAATAGAGTTCCTGTTAAAGGAAGCTGGTTGTGGTAAGACTGATATTGTCAAAAATCCATATATGCTTTTGAGTAGCTTGAAGAATCGACTGATCCCCCGCAATGTTGTTAGAAAACTTCTGATGGCTAACGGCCATCTAGGGGCAAAGAACAGATTTGGGCCTTTAGCGAGAGCAAGTGAGAAGCAGTTTGCCAAGAAGTATCTGCTGCCATATGAACATGATATTCCGGGGCTCCACCAAGCATATGATGATGCTCGTGCTGGAGAAAAAATAGGGGAATAGTTAGTTTTAAAGTTTGGTCTTCTTTATGGGGTTAGATTTCTTATTACTTTGGAAAATCTCTTATTATTTTAAAATCAGTTCCAGTTTATGATGAGGATATGCTGAAATTTTACTTTGAAATTTCAACTATGCTATGCTTATCTTCACTAGCCATGATTCCATCTTTCAAACCGGAACTCATCTTTCACCTATTTTTGGTCATTATTTTGTGCTCTTGACTAAACTCTAATGTATGGTGCTATTGTTGCTGAACTTATACCGTACTAAATTATTTATTATTATATGATAGATGTAGCTGTAGCTAATGTGTCCATCCTTGTGTTTTCTCAGTTTTCTTTTACCAGTATGGCTCATTTTGTATTTATTTCCTTCGTTTGGTGCAAGACTGCAAGGCCAACCAACCTAAATTCATTGTATATCAGTTTAGATGTTATAGCCTTACAAACATATGTGGAAAGGAAAAAATTTTTGAACTGCGGTGCTTTAGATGTTCGTGGGTACATCATGTTGTAAATATTAACGGACATCATTTGTGTAATGTCATTTCTGGGTATCAAACTAAAACCAATTTACTAATTTTCATCACATATGTAGCAATTGAACTTTTTTGTTACCTTTATAACTTTTAACCAAGTTTGATTCGAGAGAAGAGTATGCTCGTTACAAAAATATTTAGAAGTTGGACCCGCACTTGCACCAGCACGGTTTTCGCACACTATGCAATCTTATCAGGCATATCCATAGCAGTACTGCTTCCTACGCATGCCAGATTGTCAGGTATATCCAAATCTATATTGTTACGAATAATCCAGTAAATTTTCCCATATTTGGCATATAAAGTGCATCACATCCAAGTGCCACTTAAAATTAATGCCAGATTATGGGCGTATCTATTCCAGCTGGTATTTGCGGCACTTCCGAAGGATGTCAGATTCGAGGCCCAAGGTGCAACTGATTTGATAACAGTTGGACCATAAATTTTATAATTCGAATAGAATTTTAAATTGAAAATTGAATTCCTGATTTAAAAAAAAAAACAAATTTAGTCACCCATTGTCACAGTAACAACTCTGAAAAAAGTTATAAACTCGTAATATTGTTTGTTCGTGTTTTGTCTCTTTAATTGATATGCTTCTTTGTCTTGGTGTTTTGTATTTGACTAGCAACAAATAACAAGATCGATGTACAGCTATTTGTTAACGCCACTTAGCATTGGCAAAAAATTATGACTTTTGACAACACTACTCATTACATAAAATATTATGTTTTTTTTTTGTTCATTTTGTTTCATTCAATGAACAATTTGACTTCATAAAAAAAAGTTAAATATTTTTAACAATAACTAGCTAATGCATCGCGCTACGCGCGATGTATGATCAGCTTTAGGTGACTGTATAATTTGCAATATAGATTTAGGCAATCTTTTTTGTTTACCAAGTTATTTGGTGCTGTTTTTTTTTTCCTATATGTTTGTGTTGGTTTTGTGGTGAACAATGAATTTACTTGTTCATTCCATGAAGGAACACATTAGTAGTTTTTCATTAGATATATAAGGCATTATAGAGGTTCAGCTGTGCACAGCAGTAGAAAACGACATTTTTATGCAGTTGAACCTTTATAAGGCAATGCAAAAGCAAGCCTACTGGCTGTAAAACTATCTAAGCTACATGATCTGTTTTTATACCTTTCTTATAAATGGCATGCTATATAACAGTATAACAGACGAACAGTGACTAAGTTCCTAATCAGTACAAGAGCAGAGCTGGTTGATCCAAAAAGGCTCTATCTCAATATTCCTTGCTCCGAAATAGCTTTTTCTTGTTGAATATCTTGAGCGTTCAACCAAGATTGCTGAAACCAATTCATGATATGATCATTTGTATTAGCTGTATACATAATAAAGAAATGCATGGCTATCAGAATTTTATACACAGAGAAATGCTGGCACTATGCATCCCATCCAGGTTACTTCAATGACTTATACCAGACATGATATTTATAGCATGACTTGAATGACTATGTCAATTTGTCTCTAGTTACATATACCAGACCAAGAACGCTATGATATTTAAAAAAAATGAAACGGATGGATGCAATTGAGAGCCATTACCGAACCAGAATCATACCCAAGTAAGCTTCCTTTTTAGAAAGATAAATGGTCAGGACTGCAATTAATAAATGTTCGTACATATCCATAACATTATGTTACAGTTCGTGCCTATCAATAGAGATGGCAAATTCAATACCACCAGTCCTAAATCGATCTCATAAAAAAAATTACGATAGCATCCGCTAGATCGCTATTAATTAGAATGTACTTTTATTATTGTAAGCTCCATATGCAACTGCTTTTAACACTTTTAAGAAAGCATATATATTTTAGTTTGTTTGCTAATAAAAATTAAAAAAAATACCTAAGTTCAAATAGCATTGCCTAATATAAGAACATAGCTAAAAAAACAATTACTTCATAACAATGTTTCCATTTCACTTATTTGAATGTAAATCAAATCCACCTGTTTGTTTTCACATTGAACCAATAAAAAAGCTACTTGCTCAAACACAATGACAAATTGGGCTTTGAATGAGGCACGAAGGAGAGCATATATACCTGGCATATGCATTCCTCTTGCGCGACACCTTCTATATCAATCCTCCTTATTTCTTAGCAGAAAGGCACCTACAAAGAGAACAACGACAAATTTTTTTAAGAAAGAATTAAGGCCTTGATATAAAACACATAGTGATTTGTAACTACTGGCATATACCTCTTAATAGCTGTAGCAGGCTTCTTTCCATGTTTGTACAAAATACAGCACATAGAAAAAAAAATGCAGCTTCTCACTGGTACTTGTGTAATGTAAATATACTAAAGTGCGAGATTTACATTTACATCATCAGATGATGGATAGCTTTGCAGTAAGAAATCAGTTCAAAGGACACAATAATAATCTAATTCTAATGCTCCCCTTGACCTTCAAATAGGTAGTACATAGCAAGAGATGCTCCCCTTGACCTTCAGAATGACATCAAACCATCAACACGATCAGGGAGAACACATCATCAGCTGACTGAATAGCCTTGACAAACGAAACATAGAGGCCACCACTCCGTTCATCGGGACACTTGAAGGTGGAACCTTCATCGGGTTATGAACTCCATAATTCGCTCAATAATATCAACAATGACCATGCATTATAACTGTTCACATGCACGTTGGATAATATAACTGTTATTTGAAACTGGTTGGTTGAATGTAACAACAACAATATTAAAAAAAAAATTAGAAAAAGAAAACACAATTATTGCACCAAACTGTAGCAGCATAGCAGCACTTGTGCCAAACTGTACCAGCACCCCCCCCACCAAACGGATACAACGGTAGATTATAATCTTTATTCGGCAGCTAGTACATGTCTTTGAGCTTACCTTTTTAATAGGCATTTTAGATGCAAGGACAAAACAATAATGCTGATGCGCTTAATTATAAAATATCCATCGATCAGGATCTGTACCAGAATAATGCAAATGCACCTATAAATAATGGCAACCTTTTATTTCAGTAGCAATTCACATGAATAATGTTGCTTTTAAATAAAAGTAAAAATAACCAGCTATTAGTCGATGAGGATCGTAGGTAGAAATTAAGACTTTGATACTGATTCACATTTACTTTAATCAATGAAAAATAGAATCATAATTGTGTACTCTAAACTATGACCTCTATGAAATCCGAGAAACTGATGATTTGTGTGCAAAATTGAGATTAAAATATTACTGAAAATCAAACAAATTACATTTACACAAACATAATTTTGTGAACTTGAGAGGTTGATTACTTGTGCCAAAGAATCAGGTGCCTAAATGCATGCAGACGCGGAAACCTGTCCCAATCCTGTTATTGCCTTCTCCTTCATGTTACTCAAAATAGCTTGTACCTTCAGTTTCAATTCTATCTCTTACGCAATTGCTGCCTTGTCATTTTCGCTGAAAATCTTGCGTCTAGATTGAATTGGTAGGTGCCGAGGAGCAGATTGAAGGAACTCCAGCACAGGCCACATGAGAATCTCTGAGATTGAATGAACCAGTAGCGAGAGGATCTGAGATGGGAGGGTATATGGATAGCGCACACTGGACTGTGGACATAAGCTGAAAAAGGCACAAAAAAATGAAAAATACAGATCATTAATGATAATATAGAACTATACAATCTACAGTACAAAGAAACACTAAAAAATTATACCTCATCCTCAACTGAGGGCCTGGCTCTCTTTTTCCCAGCATAACCTAACAATAGAATTGGCCATTACAAATTCCAGCTTAGGTCCAATACCTACAGATTACAGAAGCAGTTTAAAATCTTAATTCAGGGATCGTAATCTTACCATCATAACATGATAATGACTAAGATATCATTGGGCAAACTTTACCGTACGATCCGTGCTAATATTGGCATTCTTGGTGCGAACCGAAATAAATCCACATACGTTCATGTTCACTTTGATATGTTTTCAACAATAATAGAAACTTCCTACATTTTTCCATTTAGTATGGTTCTGTTGGCTTAAATTTGATGCGATTTATATTTTTATTTGCTCAGGAAAGAAGTGTTGATGTATTAGTTGATGCCTCATCTGACCAATACAAATAAAGGTACAGTATGGTACCGGTATTATTGTACAAATTGATAGACAACAAATTCAATACAACAATGATAGAATAAAATGCTAAAAAAACTCACCAATGTCATAGAAACCAGCTTTGATTGCAACTATCACGCTAGCAACTGCCTGAAGACCAGACACCATTCTGAAAGGAACAGTTTTGAACAAAAGAAAAGCAAAACCACAATGTCTCAGTTTCGAATCAAGCAACCTGAAAATTACAGAAAAATAAAAAAGATCAGCCTAAGACTAAATGCAAATAAGAAATCCCATAAAAATATAATAACAAAAAGGAAGGTAAATGAACGAAAAAATTAGAGAGGAGAGAGAGTGAAGCCAAGAAACTAAGGAAAAAGTGAACATTAAAAGAAAATCACTAAAAGGAACAGAAAAACAGAAAGCGAAGAGCCAGAGGTGGGAACAACCATAAAGGATGCTCACCTGGAAGAGAACGGAAGAACGTAAGGCAAAGCAGGAGAAGCGCAAAGCTAGGTTTGCTTGTCCGTTGCGATTTGAGCTCCTTTCACCTCTCCTAATAAAAAAATTAACCAAGCAAATATCGGTATCGGAAGGAAATAGATAGGTACGGAAAAAGAAATAGCCCCAATTTCTGAAGGAGCAGAGTAAAGAAAAGAAAAAAAAACACCTAAACTTGTTGTTCTGGCCATGGAGGTGCCGAGGTGGATCGCTCGTGATCGAAGAAAAAAGGGAAAGGAAGAGGAGAAGTTTCCAAGATACTCTAATCCATCGTGCAGAGGCAACCGCTAGCTTAGGAGACGCCATAGGCGCTTAGTTTCTGCTCTGTGTGTGTGTGTCGCGAGGAGAAACCTAGATCCATCGAAAGAAAGAGGGAACAATATGTGGGGAAGCTTCGCGAAAGCGAGAGAAAAGACAGCGCTGGCGGAGACGAAGGGCTCAGATTCATTCCAGAACAGTATCACAACCGTTGCGATTTGAGCTTTACCTACAGTAATTTCAGGGTTTGAAATTGAGTTACTTATAATATTAGAGCTAAAAAAGTTTTATGGCAGTTAAAACTAATTTATGTACTTTGAATTTTTCATCTGGCTATTTTAGAGCAAGTGAACTTTAAAATGTATAATTCAAATGATAATTTATTACTTTGCAATATAATAAAGGGGAATTGCTTTTCACACGGTAATAATTTGTAATACACGGTAATATTTTCCATGATGACAAAAATACTCTTGTATCATTATATACGCTTTGATTATGTGATGAAGATCTCCGAAAAAGATTTATTTAATTTCTTTTTTTGGCACGATAAAATAGTTATTTCCGCGGGAATTTTTGGCGGTTTTTTACTACATTTTTGCAGCAGCCGCCATAAAATAGAACTAAAACCCTATCATTCTTCATCGAAGTAAAAAAATTAGAAAGAAGATCAAGCATCTCAACCGGTGAAATTTTGACATCACTAAATTTTCTCCATCAGGTAACAAGAGATTTTTTCTTTTCTATTCATCTATGAGAATGGTGTATGTTAGGTTTCTAATCCATATTAAATATAATACAAAAGAACACATTATAATGTTTATGTTCTCACATAGTTTGATACTGAATAAAACTATTGCTTCTATTTAGTTGCAGACTTCCAACAAATAATGCTCCAATGCTCTCAAATTCTCTTGGATTAGGATCCTAAATTATCTGCCCAAACAAAAACAGTGAACAAATTAAAAATTGATAATTACTAGTGTTAGGAGTTAGTGAAGTAGGCACGGTTTAGATTTCTAAACATAATTTGTTTTACAAACAATCAGAATGTCAATTTGGCAACTTCTTTATAATTAATATAGTCAGACTAGAGATCTTTATAACTAATATAGTTACTTTTTACAAACAATGACTTGTAATTCAGGGTAATAGATATACAACCTGCCCAAGAAAAATAACCTAAAGAAATTTATTTGTAAAACTATGCAGAAGCCCTTGAAACATAAGTAAAAGATTATTACATATTCTATCAACGAAACATATATAATCTCTATCACATTTTAATTCAATTTGTTTGTCTTTATTCATACACAGATGGATCCAAGCAATGAAGATGAACTACTTTCTTTGAAGTTTCAAACCCGTAATGAATTGCTTGATTGTGTTCGACTTTTTTACTCAAAAAGAGGCTATGCATTATCTGTCCTTCACTCAAAAGTAGAAAAGTATGTGACGTTAAAATGTTATAGAGGCGGTTGCTTTCGGGGTACCCACAATATTTCACAAGATGAAAGAAACAAAGATTTTACAACAACTCGTTTGATTAACTGTCCATTTTAGCTATATGGTAAAAAGCAAGAGGAAGGTAAATGGACGATTCAGATAAGGAACAACTTACACAATCATGAGCCTTCAATTGATATTTCTGGCCATCCCTCACTCCGCCGACTAACTGATGATGAAACGAAGGATGTGGGACGTATGTCAAATGCTGGAATTCAACCAAGGCAAATTTTGTCTTCTCTTCACCAAAGCAACCCAAACACGCGAGCTATTGCTAAAACAATCTACAATGAAAGAAGAAAAATTCAGCAGGAAATTTTGAAAGGTAAAATAATGATTAAGCATTATTTTTAGAGCTCGGGAAATTTTTATGTCTCCTCAATAATTGTATCACTTTACATTTAATTAGGTAAATCATTGATTTAACAATTATGTGAAGAGCTCGGAAAAGGTGGATTCAAGTTTAACCTTTTACAAGATAAAGTCGGCCATATTACTCATTTGTTCTTTTGTCATCCTCAATCAATCACATTAACTAGGAATTTTCCAACTGTGTTTGTCATGGATTGCACCTATAAGACAAACAAATATAAAATCCCATTACTTGATATAGTTGGAATTACAAGTCACAACACAACATTTTACTCAGGGTTTGATTTTCTAAAGAAAGAGAGTACTGAATACTATGTATGGGCTTTGCAAATGTTTAAGGAGACTCTCCAACATGAGAATCAGCCATCTGTTATCATGACAGACAGAGAACAAGCTCTATTGAATGTCATATCAACAGTTTTTCCATCAGCAACTAATCTTCTTTGTATATGGCATATAAACAAAAACATAGTTGCAAAGTGCAAACAGTTTTTTGAAACTAAGAATGATTGGGAAAAATTCATGTCTGATTGGAAAAATGTTGTATACTCATCTTCAGTCGATGAGTTTAATCATAACTGGCAAGGATTTGAATCAACATACATAGAGAAGAGAGCTGCTTTAGTATATATTAAAAAAATATGGTTACCATTGAAGGAGAAATTTGTTAGTGCACGAACAGAGAAATATTTACATCTAGGCCATCGAGTATCATCAAGAGCAGAAGCAGCACACAATAAACTCAAAAAATATCTACAAGTCTCGACAGGTAAGTATAATCTATTGGTATAACATAAAAATAATTTAGCATGTGATTTAAATCTGTTTACTCAATAATCATACCTCTTTACATTCTAATAGGTGATTTGCGAACTGTCAAGAAGAAGATATGCTAGCTGTTGAAAATGAATTTAATGAGATAAAAGTGCAACTTGCACGGGAAAAGCTTTAAGTACCTCATGTTTGCAATATTCCATATTTCATAAAGTAAAATAATCTTATGTTATAAAACATAGACAAATTTTTCTGTAAGAAAGTTAAATTGGTGAAATACTCTTGGGAACAGAATTGAAAAATGGAATAGAAAAACAAAGAAATTTCTTCTCCCGTCACTCTCGAAATAAAATTGGGTGAAATTCTATCAAAACAGAATTTGCTCGTGATTGACGACTTGTTTATTGGTATTGGTCGAGACTTGATCCAATTGGGATTGGTACAATAATGGTTAAGCATTATTGGGGCCGATTTCTATGGCCCTAATTTATATGTTGACGATCGGATCAATACTCTTGGTGAATTTGCTCGGATAAATAAGTAGCGAAAAAGAAATAGCTCCAATTTCTATGGCCGTGAAGGTGTCGAGGTGGATGCGATTTTGCTCGTGAGCATAAAGAAAGGAATCTAACCTTGATACTCTCGTCGTGGAGGCATCGAGATGGATGCGATTTCGCACGTGATCAGATCTATCCTTAGAAGAGATGGTGGGAAATGAAGCTGGCTACAAAGAAGAGGAAAGGAGAGAGTTTCATTAGGAGTTAGGACTAAAGATAGTAAAGCGTAGAGACTAAAGAAGAGTAGAAGACGGAGATTTCTAGATCAAATTAGGGATATATTTATCATTTATTAAATATTACCGTGTATTGCAAATTTATACCGTGTGAAAAGCAACTCTAACAAAAAAAAAAAAAAAAGCTATTTATCCCTTCCGGAGCGCCGATCCTTGACCCTGGAGTCCTTGACAAGGTCAGTGACCAATGAGCATGAGTGTCCATGCGGGGAGATTGGGTCCCCTCTCTCGACCTCCTCCTACTTTTCCCATTCTACCACTCTCCACCTCCGTACCACTGCGACTGCCACTACGTCGGCTCCCCTCCGTGTCCGTGTCCGCTGCAGTCCGAAACCCTCAATCTTCTTTCGGCGCAGACTACCTCATCCACTCCTGCGGCCTCTCTTGCGACGACGCTGCCCGGGCCTACGACAAGATTCGGCACCTCAAGTCCCCGCAGAAGCCCGATGCCGTGCTCCGATTCCTCAGAGATATCGGCATCAGCGACTCCGACATCACAAGGGCGGTGTCACGGGACGCTCGCATGCTTTGCTCCAGCGTGGACAAGAATCTGAGACCCAATGTTGCAAAGCTACGAGAGGTCGGCTTCTCCATTCATGACATTTCATCTATCCTTTCCCGTAACCCTAATCTGTTCAAGTTTAATTTTTCCCCCAAAATTGATTTCTGGTTGGGGGTCCTTGGCTCCGTAGACAATCTGTCTGTGGCCATCAGCAAGCCGAAAACCAATCTCCTTGGTTACAACTTGGAAAAGACAATCCTCCCCAACTTATGCTTTCTTAAAGACCACTGTGGTTTATCTGCTCCTCAAATTGCACAGCTGATTAAAACAGATCCTAGGGTGATCGCATCTAATCCTGACACTTTCAAGGTGAAAGTCCAGAGGGCTGAGGAGTTGGGGTTTTCACCTTCATCCGGCATGTTTGTTAATGCATTAGTTGCGGTCAGCTGGCTGAGTCAACACTCTATAGATGCTAGGCTAAATAACTTGAAAAGTTTTGGCTTTTCTCACGAGGAAGTGAACCTTATAATCAGTAAAGCTCCTATGTTGTTGGCGTTAAAAGAGCAACTGGTAAGCAGCAAAATCGAGTTCCTGTTCAAGGATGCTGGTTGTGATAAGAATGATATTGTCCTAAGTCCAGTTATGCTTACCTGTAACTTGGAGAATCGTTTGATCCCTCGCAATGTTGTTAGAAAGCTTCTGATGTCTAAAGGGTCTCCCCCTGCAAATTACAAATTTGCTTCTCTTGTGATTCCAAGTGAGAAGAAGTTTGTGGAGAAGTATGTTCTGCCATATGAACATGCTATTCCTGGGCTCCACCAAGCATATGCTGATGCTTGTGCTAGAAAAAAAATAAATGTGGCAATAGATTAGTTTCTCGAGTTTGACTGTCTTGAATTTTTATGAGTTTCTCGAGTTTCTCGAGTTTGACTGTCTTGAATTTTGATGAGGATATGTTAAAACTTTACTTTGAAATTTTAACTAAGCTATGATTACACTAGCCATAAGTCCATCACTCAAATTAGTCCTTTCTGAGAATAAGTAAATATCGACCTTATGGAAAATCCACCGGTCATAGTTAAGAAAATTTGTTTGCTATATGATACCTTAGTAGTGTTTAATTGTTTTTCTAGTGTGATTTTGATGGCATTTGTTATTGGACGGTTAGCAATTTTCGATGGTTTTTTGTGTTCTTACTAGATACTGATACTTGCTGTGGTTGGTGCTGCTGAACTTCTGTTTCCATGCTAGTGTTTTCTCAATTTTCTTTTACCAGTATAGTTGATTTTGTATTTATTATTCTTTTCGTTTGGTGCAAGACAAACTAACCTAATTTATTGTATTTTATCATTTTAGGTTATACACGTTTACAAACGTAAGTGGAAATAAAACAAAAAAAATAAAATTGAACCATGTGTTCACCCGCGACTGTTTTAACCGTTCTTAAAGATTTTGGTTGCATTTTTAAAACGAAACGGTTAACGCAATACGTAGTCAGTTTCGTCCATGTGTAATTTGGTGGTATTTTCATGATTGACGAAATGATTAACGCAACACGTAGTCAATTTCATGTCTAAAACAAAATGGTTAACGCAACACTCCTTTTTTTATGTCGTTTTAGACGTTATGCACCCTATTGAACCATGGTCATTTATGTGTTCGTCTGTAAATTATGTTGTAAATATTAACCGACATTTTTGCATAATGTAATTTTTGGATATTAAACTAAATCAAATTTATCACGTATTATAGTAATTGGACTATTTTGTCACGACTCAATTTTATAATACTTGTGGGACTGTCGGATGTTGCGCGACCTATATTTTCACTCGTCTTGCAACGACCTATATTTTCACTCGTCTTTTTATTGAATTTTACTATTGCATTATATTTTATTGTAGTTCAGTTTATCTATTAATCATAGTGTAAATAGATAAATTATGAAAATAATACAGATTTTTTTTTAAATTTTTTCTTTATTATCAGTTGGTTGCAACAAATCGATATTATTTGTTCTATAAGAATATTTCAAATCTCAATAACTGATTAGCATTTCTAATGATAATTTTATTATTATACAATTTGATCATATTGTTTTGTGTTGGAATATTTTAGCATTTTTATTTATTTGGGCTTTGTTTTAAGTTAAGATTTATTAACGGAAATTGACAATTTTTTTTGTAAGTTCAAGTTTATTGAAGTTAATTAGGGTTCGTTCATATGAAATTTTTTTCTAATTTTTAATTTAACTCGAGAAACATCAAGACCTTTACGTAAAACACAGTAGCTAACCATGTGTCATTCATGTGTCATTGTTGATTATATGTGTTTATATAAATTGCCACACCAAAAGTCATCATTCATCCACTGAAATAAAGAATTGCATATTAATTTTGTTTGGTCTTTGCATATCCAACAAATCACTAATTTTTTTGGGCAAAGCATTAACAAATAAAATCAAAACATAACCCGTATCAAAATAAAAACTATTGGAAATAAGTGATAGCTTATCTAGCTAAAATGATGACTTATAACATTGTTTTAATTAAAATTATTAGAAATTATTCTTATGCGTGGCTGATAAAGATCATCCTCAGATCCCATCATCCCATCATCCTCCTATGCGTTTTTCTTTTTTGGATGAGGGGATGAACGACACAGGGGTGGGGAGGGAGGGATGAGTGACACAGAGAAAATGGGACAATTGTTCTTGTTAATATATACAACAGTTCTAGTTAATATATATAAATGTTTTAGTTAAATATATAACTAAAACAATTATACACATCTCTTTCCTTTCCTCCCCCTCCCCTTGACATTCTCCTAGCACCTCTGATTCGCTCTGTTTCGCTTCCTGGACTCCCCCTCCCTGTTTTGCTCGCCCCCTTTCTTTCCCTTCTACCCTCTCATCCCTAGACTTCCAAATATAAAAAACGCGTTTTCTAAAAATGGAAGGGGATAATGGAATGATGGAATAAGAGGGATGACGAAAAGCAATTCCCTACTATTCTTATGTAATAATGACAATTAGCAATGTTTTACGTGCGGTTACCATTGATGGAAATATAAAATAAAAATATTACGTTAAAGATTTCAACATATCGAGTAATTGATATTTGACGTTGAAGATTTAGTTTAAATTAATTCAACATCATTAATTACTCGTATCAGTTACTCTTTGTCATAGCAATATGGTTATTTTCGATATTACAAAATTATTAATTGTGTTAGGAGCTAATATTCACAAGTATCTAAAGCAAGCATGAACTTCTTTTGCTTTGTCTTTTAGATGGGTAATTATAGGCTCGACATATACGGCCTAATACATTTGTATGTGATTAAGCATGAAAACTCCTCCATGTATTAAGTTAATTGAAATTCAACTATAAAAAATATAAATATAAATACAACATAAATATGCTAATTAGTCTCAGAACAACCAAAATTGAACATATGAGCTATTCCCTCTGATTTCTCCCATTCAAATCTACTTTCCTCTTCAATCACAATCTCATATTCTAGCCATGTAGTTCTCAACAGATAATAATTAAATAAAGGAATAGTGAATTTCAAATACGAAAGTACTCATAAGTTCTCAAGAGATTTTTATTTAACTTAACATTATTTTGGCCTTTGGTTTTTGTTTGAAATTGTCTGGATTTTCGATGCCAACAGGTTATGGTTTGTGGTTATATAATGCAATTTGCTACATATTTTTTACCATTTTCAAAAACTGTGAGATCTTGTATGTCATTCCATTGTTAACAATGGGAGAATCAGAAGCAATAAGCTTGTGGCATTCACTCATGTGACCTGACTTCCAATGCATAAGTCTGATAGAAAAGAAAAATAAATAAGGAAAGAAAACATAATGTAAAATATCAAAAGGAGGAAAAAAAAGCAAAAGGATAATCATGATAGCTTTAGGATTTAGGCTACAGCAATGATTGATACAAGAACGGTGATGGTACTATGTTTCAGGCTGGTGCTAGTTTTAAAACAACACCATATCGTCTCTGAAATGAAATCATAGAACTTCATCTGACAGCTACAAACCATGACAACAACTACTGGTATTTCAGTATTACGACTTAATAAATATCTATATATCATACATTAAGACATACCATAACAATTCCAGTATGATAATTTGAAGTATCAAAACTGCTGTCAACAGGAAGAGGGAAAAGAAATACTCTTTGACTAAAAATAAAGAGGGTTGTTAAATCTTAAAATTACAATTTGAAAAGAGGAATAGTGAATCAAGCCTTCACACAATACCTTTGTATCTTAGAGAGGCTGTGAACATCTCACCACACCATTTCGTGCCTTTTGAATGCTATTGTCCAGCTATTCTACATATTTAGTCAAAACAAACATTTTTCAAATGCAATTAGCCTGCCATTTTTAACATGCCAAACAGCTAAGAAGATAAGAGAGGTATAAATTAGCTACTTAAAAAAAATCAATTTGCATAAGCTTTTTAGTGAAATTTCAAAGCAAAAGTTGAAAGTGGAAAGATGTAATTAAAATGTTTATATAAATAAATACAATTGTTCCTTATTTTGAAAGATGCATTCAACTTTCAAAATTCAATTTTGCTAGTTAATAGAAATTTCAAATTTTCACCTGTGAACAGAAATTTATCTCCTTAAATCAAATAAAAATAGAAATAAATTACAATGGCTAGTTACCAATAAAATAAGGAATAAAGGATCACAAGATTTTGCACCTTTGTCTCGTTGGAGGCGAAATCGTTCCTTCAATTGTAACCTATTTGATGAGGAATTGGAATAACAAAAACAAAAAAGGTAAAGTAAAATAAATTGAAACGCCAATATAATCAAATAGTTTGTCATGAAGTTAATGCTATCAAACAAACAGTAGGTAAGATGATTTGAAAATTCAATTTAATGGGAAATAAATTTAGTTCAAAGCTATGTTCTGGTTCGAAAAGAAATATATTCATTGACCCTGACCAGATTGGTATGAATCTCAAAAAGGTACTAACTGTGGTACCTACTCTTAATGCACTTGCGATTGAGACACTGAATGATTTTTTGAAAGATCATGCATTGTTGCGTCGAAAGCAGTAAATGACACAATGGATACACTTGTAGAGCAACCAAAGAGGCCACAACATCAAGTTCTTGATGAAGTCCTTCTCTAGCTCGCAAGGAGGCCCCTCTGAGATGTACCAGTAATCATGTTCTTGACGAAGTCCATGTGGACAGGAGCATTGATAATTGTGCAGTAGTATTTGGTGATTTCGAACTTCCAGAGGGCAAAGTTGATGGTGATACCACGCTTACACTCGGCCTTGACTGCTATAGGATATTAAGGTATGGCATGTGATGATAAAGATGAGAAGGTCAGATCCACTCTATGGGTCAGTTGCATGCATCAACCATAATTTCAACTGATTTAGTGAAGAATTGTTTTACACAAATCTCAATTAATAGGGTTTAAAGTAAAAAATGAACCTGAATACATGTATTGCAGCAATAGTTCTTCCCTCTTTGAACTTTCCTAGAAAACAACAAACACCCATTAACTTCAAACTATTTCATTTCAAAGGAAAATTGAAACTGTTCTTTGGGTTTAGCGACTGGTAAAAAGATCTCGATCTTCTACGCATACAAACAATATCAAATCTACTTCTGAACTATTTAGTTGTACGGCCGACTTGAACTTCTATGCAAGAATTAGAAATCTATGTATTTTATCACACAATACAATTACCAATAAATGAAGGAAGAAAGAATCAGAAGCTTGTTGCTTTTATTTTATTTCAACAAATACATTTTCACCAGATTTCTTCAATTGGTCACCGAATTTTATCTCACAATAATTAAGCACAAATGCTTATTAATTCCTAATAGGTGAAATATATATTCTTGTATTGTATAAAATTTCTTATTTAAAATAGCACAAAAAAGTACAATTTGCATAACACTTCAGAGTAACCTTCTAAAACCAATCTAAGCAAAAGAAATTACAACCGAGATGAGAAAGCATCACCTGAATGAACCTAGCACGCAGAAGACACCAGCAGATAAAAGCACAGGACAACCAACCCAAATCTGAAATCGCCAAACCAGAATTGCAAAAACACAAAGAAAATCATCCCAAGACACTGTAAAAACTGAGAATCCGAAAGAAAAATAAAAAGGCAAAAAAGAGGTAAAATCTTGCAATACCTTGATGGAGACATCGTGTGTTTCCTTCCTCTCCTGCAGTTCCCCTCTCTGACACTCGATCAAACAAAGAGAGAAGAGGTTGAACAACCCTTCCTAGCCGTGCTGGTGGGTACATGCGGGGCTGCGAGGTGATGGAGGAGATCAGATAGAAATTAAAGTGAGTGAGAAACTAAAATTTCAGGTGAAAATTTGAGAAGAAAAAACCTAGAGAAATAGAGGGAGGCAGCGCGGCTTATTGAACGGAAAAGAAAATGAAATCTCCAGAGAATCTTCTGTTGCCATATCAGATCTATGGAGATTGGCGGCGACCTTCCATAGTCGTTTTCGTTTTAGGGCACACACGAAGGAGGGGCAATCATGGTAGGTTGTAGGGAGAGCAGATCGGTGGAAGATTGCTTTCCTTTTTCTGAGATTCTGCTATAATTGTTTGGGATCAAAATTTTTTTTTTGAAATTTTGGGATCAAATTAGAGGAGAGGCGAGGGGAGATTTTGGGATGATCGGAACAGAAGAGAGGGGAGAGGAGGGAATCGTATCCTCTGCCAACTTTTAAAAGATTGGCAGAATGCCTACCTCACTTGTGGAGCGTTAGATTAGGTTCCAACGGAGAATACAAAAATGAAGAAAATAGAACTCTCGACCCCTCTGCCCAGAACAGAGTCGGAATCCTCTACGTGGACGGAGTCGTATCCTCTGGATGGTTTGCAAAAACCATCCAGTGGACGTCTCATATTTTCAGCCATCCGATCCGAACGGACGGTTGTATCTCAAATCCATCTAAAAAAAATAAAAAATAAAAAAATGCAGGTATACGGCTTCTCTTTCGTATTTCCTCTCTTCGTATAATCGTATTAGATCAAAATCGCTCTAGTGATCGAGCGAGAGAGATGGCGATAGTCGAGGCTTGAAGGAGATCCGACGGAGTCGAAGAAGGAGATCTGGCGGCCCTTCGAGGAGAAGCTTGGGGTGACGGCAGAGGCGGATCTCCTTCATTATTTGGATCTGTTAGTCTTTGATAGTTCATTATTTGCTATCTAGTGTTTCTCTGTCATTAAATTTCTAAAAGTTTATTCTTTGACTCTGATCGAAAATGCGAGCAGAGAGAAACACGAGCAATAGCGCTCTCCCTTCCGATCAGAAATATGAGTATGCGGCTAGATTGGGTTTAGACTTTTTAAGTTTAAAGGCGGCAACAAATGCTGAGAAGACATTAGTATATCTACAAAATAGTATAATAGTGTACACTTATATTGAAATTTCTCAAGAAAACACAGAAGGATAAGTTCCAAAAATAAAGCATATCATTACTGGTACTCAGCTTGTGCCTTATGGTATATACTTGTCAGTGACTTATGGTATATACAATTGTTTTATCTTTATTTTTTTAAATGGTTCAATGGACGCTAAATCATTGTAATTTTTGCTAATTATACTCCCTCTTCACCTTCTCACCTTCTGATTAGCAATTAGTATCATTGAATTTTCTGAGAAAATGCTTACTTAAGTTTAATTTTGATAAAAATTACATAGGGCTTCATGGTGTGTCTCTAGCACTTGCTGTGTGCCAATAAAGCTTTTTCATAGCTTCTTATTTTTTTGTGCCAGTAAAGATTGTCAGAGAAGCTACTGGATAACTCTAGTCATCTCAAGACAATCAACAATTGGATGAGTGACGAAGAATAAACCAAAGATGCGACGAATTCGAAATAAGGAGATCGTTTATTGACTATACAGGGATAGTTGCGGTTGGATGGATTTAGGTGTGGTTTGAGGATGTGAGTAGTTGTTTTAGTTGCTATGTGGTGTTATTCGAATTGTTTATTAGTTTACACACTTTTTTGTTGCATAGTGGATATTTGTGCTCATGTAATTTGGCAAATTGTAGATAATAACGATGAAATATTCTTTTTCCAATAAATGAGTTTTGTTTATCTTGATATCAAAAAAAGATTATTAGAAGTTCATGGGTCCGCATGATTATACAAAATTATGTTCATCGACTGATCGACTTCCCAATTTAAATTATCAAAAGTTCATGGGTCCTGACTCCTCAAGTATTTTGAGCACAGATTGGAGTAGGAACGAGGAGAATATAGACTTTTTAAGCCAATGTTATTTTCTGTACACCACCATTTATGACGAACTTGTCAAGCTTATTACATGCCTTTGTTGTAAAAATTTGACCATAAGTTATCATTAAACTTTTATCTTGTTCTTAGATCTGAAATTAATGTCCAAATTTATTTTAAAATTGTCTAATTAAACATGTTCAATTAAAGTTGTTGACTCCCATTTCTTAAAAAAAAAAAAGCAACAAAAAATCTATTGGTTGTGATTTACCTTCCTGGCAACAAAGGTACTAGTGCAGAATAACATCTAATCTATTATAGAGAACAAACATTTGAACACAAAAAAAGAAAAACTCAAAGCAGCCAACTATAGATAGCTATCTTAGATATCAAACTAAATCAAAAAACGAGAAATCAATCATTTGGCCTCTGGTACAAGCTGAGCCCACTTCATCGGTACCAAACGAGACAAGCGGGACCTGCAACTTGTCAGCGACCTAAGAAATTATATGTGCAGTTGATGCATATTGTGGGCCTATTATTGCCACCGTCTCAGCCTCCATCAATTTCAATGCTCTACATGACACAAAATGAAATTAAACAAATAAATTACAAATACAGAGAAGTAATTGATTTTCACTTACTAGAGTAACAACAACATTCTATGAAGGCTGAAGCTAAGATAAAATCTATCATTCATAAGATCAATCAACATCTGTAACACAATTCTTATTAAAGGAGCTGGGAAGACACTAGTATTCTAGCAAAAGAGTCCAATACCAACTTTATGCCAGATATCAAGTAAACCGGTGCATACATATCTCGTTCAAGTATTAAAAGTTCTAAGCAACTCAATAAACATGTGCATATGATCATATCAAGTAAACTAATTAGAGCAAACATATCTCGTTCAAACTAATTAGAACATACATATCATAAACTTGATACTAATCATTGTCTCATTCCCAATTGCAGCAAGCTCGATCTGGAGATGCGTAGACAGATTTGGTGGTCGATTCCAATTGCTGCTGCTTTGACTACTCATCCCTATAATACAACATTAACATACTATGATTAAAATCCAATTAATAGAAACAGTTGCCACGACACAAACCAAGGCTGGTACAAACTCACCAGTGGCCACATCACAAACCAAACTCTAAAGCAACCTTTTCAAGCACCAGATTCATGAAACAAGTTATCATAAACAACATATGACTGAGATTAAGATCGGTAATTCTTAGCAATTCACAACAAAGCCAAGCACAACCAGCAATTACAAAGAATATTCAGATTTCTAATTTTAGTCCTACATTATTCTGAACTTTATTTTGAATTTGCATAAACCCAAATATTTTCATAATTATGGAAAAGTGCATGAAGTGTGCCATAAAGAGAATAATTTTGGAGAATGTTTGAAAAAATTCACCTTCTCCCCTGTAGACCAGGGAATTAAATTGAAGTAAAAATTGAAATCCACCTTCATGGTGTTAAATTGAAGTGCAAATATACCTTCTCCAACGTGGACCAGGGAACTAAATCCATCCTGGTGTTAAATTGAACTAAAAAAAAAAGTGCAAATTAAAATCCATCTTAAAAGGAGCTATCGAAGTGTGTACACTCAGTGTAAATCAAGAAAGGTAGCTGAATTAACGAAGGATCGAAGTGTGTACGTGAGGCCTCCTTCGCTTGATCCAGGAGTACGCGCAACTCCGCCTCTGCCGTCAACCCACGCTTCTCCTCGAAGGGCCGCCGGATCTCCTTCGTCTTCAGCCATCTCTCTCGCTCGATCGCTAGAGGGGTTTCGATTTGATACGAAGAGAGGAAATACGAAAGAGAAGCCGTATACCTGCGTTTTTCTTTTTTTTTTTTTGGATGGATTTGAGATCCAACCGTCCGTTTGGATCGGATGGCTGAAGACGCCAGACGTCCACTGGATGGTTTTTGCAAACCATCCAGAGGATGCGACTCCTGGAGTGGACATGTTGGTACGTGTTTAATTTTAGACCGTCCAATCACTAATGTTTCGTGATTAATATCAAGTCCATCGAGATTGTGTGATCCGTACAAATCTATCCGTCGAGATTAAATCGGACTGTCAGAATGAGAAGACACGCAGGTGCGTGTTTAAAAAAAAACACGCTGAGGATATTGATCCGCCCAGAACTGCCCACAAATTTTCCTTCAAAATTTTTTTTTTGAATTGCAATTTTCCTTCTAAAATTCTCCACAAGCTTTCGTCTCTTCCGTACCGTCGAAAGAAAACGAGAAAGAAAGAAAGAGAGGCAGATTGTAACCTAGATTGAGAGTGAAAGATGATCGAGAGAGAGAGAAAGAAAGAGAAAGCGTTTGGCGATTCCAACCATAGATCGAGAAAGAAAAAGGAAGAGACAGAGAAAATTCGACGATTCTAACCCTACAACCACATCTCCGACAGGTTCGCCTCTAAACCCTAGCCACCTTCGATTTCGTAAATCAAGTTCGTCTAGGTAAGTTTGTTCTCTTCTTCTGATTTTGGTTAAAATTTAGTTCAGATTTGTTGCAATTCTTGGCTTATTTAGTTGAAATTTCTATATTCCTTTCATTTCTCTTCAATTTGCAAAATTTGTCTGTGTGTGTGATTAGAATTGCGAAATTTCTTAGCTCCTGTTGACAGGATGAGAACAATTTAACTAACAACCTTTGGGCTTGATTTAATTTTTCTTATTTTTGGGTTAGACTGAAAAAAGGGTGACACTAATATTCACACAAATAATCTTTTCAATCTGCGAAATTTGCCTCTGTGTGATTAAAATTGCTAAAAATTTTGTTGAAAATAGTTGCATGAATTTGTCGCTGTGTTAAAAATTTGTTGAAAATAGTTGCATGAAATTTGCCTCTGTGGTATTTTGTGATATTTTGCTAAGAAATCTGCAAATTTGTGAACATGTTGGATGCAAAGAATTGGTTGTTGTTTTGGAGAGGCTAAACAAGTCACATTGAGAACTTATAGTACCAAGATTAAATTATTGCTGCCATATTAGGTAGGATTATGGGCCCCATCCCTCTCAAAGTACTACAGATCTCAGAGAATGAAGAGATGCCTGCCTTTACAACTAGAATGGCGAGTGGAGATGGGGAATGCTCTGTTAATGGCAAGGGAACAAGAAACAGATACTGCACATGTGGAAGTGGAAGGAGCTATTGTGGTTGCTTATGGCTGACGACAAATTTTTACATGCTTCTTTGTTCTGCGCATGGAAAGCTGTGTTCCATGACCTTTTTGCTGCTTTGTTGTGTTTGCAGATTCAGTGGTTGTTTGTAATAATGTGTTCATTTTTCTTTTTCTTTTATATTAATATTTGGATTTATGTTTAATATCTTGGATTAATCATGCGTGTACAGAGTCAACCAAAGTACTAACCTAAGTTACACGTGAAATATAAGCATCAAAGTAATTACTTGTGTGCAATATGCATGTATACAACTTCGCCTAAGTTAAAAAAAAAGTAATATTTTTGCACATATTGGTGAAGAAAGGAAATCAATTAGAGAATGCAATCAGAAAGTCAATTGAAAAATCTCGATTCTAATTGGATAGAAGACTCTGACAAGAAGAATACTATTATATCAAAATTTACAGAATACGGCAATTAATCATGAGGGAAATGGACTACAGAAACAAGTGTCTACTAAATTTCATTCCTCGTATAAATTTCCATGAAAGACTTTTGGTATTTACCATGGTATTCAAATTGCAGCAGTTATTATTCGTGAGAGTTGTATGCGGTATGCACTATATAATTATTATCTACTTAAATTGATACATTGACACAGAAAAAAGGAAGCAAGTTCTTCTGACAAGCCATATTGTACATGGTGATATCATCACATCCCAGCAGGTTACAACCACAATATTCGAATCCTTGTTCTTTTCCAGGGATGCCTTTTCTATGTATGATGGTAAATGGTAATATCAAATATTAGTCAACTATTAAGTATAATAACAAAAGCATTCATTAGCAATACCTGCCCAGGAGTCAAAGTCGGAGTTCCAGGATCTGGTTGCGGAGGACATGATGAAAGGATGAGGAGGGTGGAGCGATACTTGTGTTACTAGATTTTTTTTTTTTTAAAAAAAAAAGAGGAATCGGAGGAGAAGAGGGAAGTCGGGCAGGCTTCATTTCAGAGATTTTTCCCTACATTCCTAGCGCATCATTGGATCATGATCTAACGCTCCACAAGTGAGATGTGCAGTCTGCCAACCTTTTAAAGGTTGGCAGAGGATACGATTCAGGAGAGGAGGGGCTGTGCTTGGCGTGTGTGATACACCGAGAGACTTTCAGTGGACCCTGCTATTCAGGGGAGAGAATTGGGCAGAGTATCAAAGGGGCCGTTTGGATCGCTTACGAATTTGGAGAATTTGGAGAATTTCTTATTCTTAGGCATAAATTTATTAGGAAGTGTATAAATTTGTGAAGAGTTTGAATTATTTATAATAAATTTATGTTAGGAAGATGATTCCCCAATGAATCCAAACAGCCAAAAGATCTTTTAGAAGCACATATTCCTCCAGGGGGTCGATTAGGGCGTGGACATAAAAGTCTTTATGACACAATCAATAACTCGATTCATTTTCAATTAGGTCTTGAACCGAGTGCATTTTATTATCTCCACCGATAGAACTGAATAGGGCTGTCAATGAAACCCGTTTACCCGTTTATCCAACCCGTACCGTACCGTATAAGACGGGTATGGGTAAAGTTTTATTTTCGTTAAGTTAACGGGTACGGGTACGGGTAAGGAAATTTTTTCGTTAATTTAACGGGTACGGGTACGGGTAAAAGTTATTTCGTACCGTTTTCATAACGGGTAATTGCCACAATTAAAAAGATACAATTACATGATACATATGGCATCTTATATTGCATGATTGGTAAAAAAATATTGCTAGATTTTATTTAAGATTTATAATTCTTTCTATTCAGTGTACGAAAAAATAAAAAAAACATAAACCTAAAATATTCGCCACCATTGTTGCACTTTATTAATATACTTATTGATATAATTTATTTATACAGAGTGTACAAATTTTATTATTATTATATTCATTTTTTACCGTTATCGTAACCGTACCGTTAATTCTTAACGGGTACGGGTAAGGTACGGGTAAAGCTTTTTTTAACGGGTACGGATAGGGTACGGATAAAGAAAATTTTAACGGGTACGGTAATGAAAATACCTTCTACCGTACCGTACCGTACCGTACCCATTGCAAAAACATCATACAAATATTCACAATCATTAATCAGTATTATATAAATAAGCTCGTATAAGAGAAAAAAAGCATTTTAATGCAGTACTTCCAAACCAAATAAGGCCTGCATATAGCTTAAGATAATAACAATGTTAAAAAAAAACTAAGAGTGAGAAAAATTCTTTCACTTCGGTGGCTATTTCGATCTAATTTTCGTATTGATATTTTGAGATCCAACACCACAAATAAAGGTAGTAAAAATTAAAACTCGAGAGAAGGTTACAAAATAAATTTTGTGTTTATAAACTGATTTTCTTCTGACATATGTTTTGCATACAACAAAAGCTGGACTGTACTATTTGCTATTTAGGGATGTTATGGGTGGACCAGGATCCTCGACAGTCCTCAAAAGGATTGTTTGGTACATCCATGTGCTTTTTTTTAAAAAAAAATTTAAAACTTTGAAAATTCAAATGTTGAATTCAAACCGTTGATCGTGTTCAATTTCAAGGGCGATGTGTGTTTTTATATAAATTTTATAAAATTTGGAGTTGATTTGATACTTAAATAAGTGACCAAATTATGAACGTACTCAAATAAATCTGTGATAGTTAACCAGGTTCGTTCATTTGTTAACCATTTGATTTAGTATCAAATCAACTCCGAAATTTATAAAACTTACATTAAAACGCATCGCCCGTAAAATAGAACAAGATCAACGGTTTGGATCCAACATTTGAATTTTCAAATTTTTTATATTTAACAAAAAAACCATATGGTTGTTCCAAACAGTCCTTTTGAGGACTGTCGAGGATTCTGGTGCGTCAATGGATACAGTACGGTACGGTCGAATGTATTTTCATACCCGCATCAATTAAAATTTTCTTTACCCATACATGTACTTGTACTTGTTAAAAAAGACTTTACCCGTACCCTACCTGCAGTCATTAAGAATTAATGGTACATGTGACACCCCGTCGAATACTGTAACTGGACAACACGCGACGGAGTGCCCGCCGCGGATGCCTGCTGCACCCGCAAGGCTTAGAACCACTCATTTTACAAATTACTGTTAATTATACACAATTAATATACATGTCAATTATAATTATTTACTTAAACATAAAATAAATCCTACAAAGGTCTGGTACATTTAGGTTACTAATCACAATATCCAATGGCCCGCTACTCGTCTTGCTGTCCAGCACTTGACCTGAAACCTGGAACCCACAACCAATCGTGGAAACAATGCAAAAAGCACGGAATGAGATAAATAAAATTTATCTCAGTACGGTATTCAGTTCCAGCCACTTGAGTTTTGATTATCATGTGTTGGAACTAAATACAAGACTGAGTCAAATCAATTCCAAATCAAATTTCATTTCTTTTTATTTCAAATAACATTAAAACTAGACTTTCGATCAAGCAATGCAATTAGACAAATAAATTCAATACTCTTAAAAATCAATTTTTTCCTTTCTTTGAATTCAAAATATGACAATTATCATTTCAATTACTTGAACAAATAATTAATAACATATAATAACTAACGTGCAAATTAAAAGCAACCCTTACAACTTGTTTCCAATAGAAATAGCAATGTCAAATCAATTCAATCAATGCAATATGAAATGTGAGCTCGGCATCAATTCCATAACAATTCAAATATCAATGTATAGCAAAAGCCGACTCATTTGGTTGGGCAATTACCTAATATGCAAGTCTGGTTTATCACAAGTCAATCATTTCAGTCATTTCCTTCAGATACCGCGAACCACCCTATAGATGGATGCCAACGGCCAATTCAATTCATACATAATTCAATCAATTAAATCATCAAAATGTACAAGAAAGCTGGGAACACTCACACTCCGGTCCATTCCAGACTAGACCTACTGAGTCCCGGTACATAAGCGCTTATTACACGGTGCTTGGTAGGATGGGTCATAACTCCACCTCCAAACATTACGAGTGTCTATCTCAACCACACAAGTTGTACTTACCTCAATCAAATCACATTTCAATCGGATACCATTCAATATGTCACTTTCCAACATTTCAATCGGATACCATTCAATATGCCACTTTCCAATCATGCATCAATATACAATTTCACAAAATGATCTCATGATCAAAATTCTAATTATGAATTCAGAATGCATAATGATAATAATAATAGTAATAACAACAACAATCAGAATATATATCACATATAATTAAAACTCAAGTGAAATCCGTACCTGATAACACAATAACATCAGCTAGCCAACAATAATCATACAGACCCTCAGTTGTACCAGTCATATCCGGCTCGAAAACCTGCCCCGACTCTACATTAACAATACTAGGCTAAGTCCTTATTTAAGCAAGCAAACAATAACAATTCACATTCAACAAATTCGTAGATAAAGTGACGGATTTGATTTGATCCTTAGTATACCATACAATTATAGCACACCTTATTAGTTGTATCAGTAGATGATTTCAAAGGCTGGACAGTGGGTAACAATGTTAGAAATCAGCACACAACGGTAAAATAACAGTGCTGGACAATTTCTGGTACAACCAGTGAAGGGTATTTTTGACAGTTTACAAAAATCATTTTTGTTTCAAGAACGGCCGAATGGAATCAAATGAAAATTTAACTGTGAATGAAACATAATAGGACTCATCTACTGTAAAAATATCTACTGTAAAAATTTCATGATGTTTGGACATACAGATTAATTATAGTGAATTTTCGAAATCAGACAGAATCAGGTTTCAGAAAATCTGTTTCAGCAAATCGTGCCAGTAAATATGTCTGAAAGTTCCTGCCTTGAAACCCTTCAAATAAATCTCTAAAAATTTTGTAAAATTTATAGAAGCTGCCTCTAGATGTCTAGTTTCATACCTAAAAGTTTCAAGTCCTAAATGCAAACAGAGAATAAATGAAAAATGAAAAACCACACTGGGGTCTGTCTGTTCCAGAAACTGATTTTCAAAAGTTGCCCTGGTTTAAAAAAAATCTTGTAAAAATACCAACCAATCTCAGAAAAATTCACTTTAGATACCAAAATTTTCATCTGGAAGTCTAGTTTCAAACAAAACTATTCTCACATCCAAATTCGAAACAGAATAACAACAGTTACTTAAAGACTGATGCAAGGTCACAGCGGTAACAGAAAAACTGCAAATGACTTTATTCAATTTGACCCCTTCAAAATTAATTTGAGGAGTAACAAAAGGGTAGAAATCTAATACAACTCAACAAATTTACTTACTCAGTATGTGTAACGAATTAGAAGTTTGCTAGAAAAATCGGAAGAGACCTTCATGGATTTGATTTCCGCCACCGGGAGCACCAAAGTAGTTCACTCCAAAGAAAAATTCTGGTTTTTCTATGATCTTTACTTGAATTTTTCAGAAATGATTTGGTGTACGGCACAAGAGGGAGCAACTCAGTTTGAGAAGAGAGGAAATAAACAAAATCGGAAATAGAGAGGATGGATGGTTGGGCAGACCAGATCCGAAATTTCAGGGAAAATGGTTGGACCCAAAGTCTGTTTTTTTTTTTTTTAAAGCTCATTTGGACAAGGTGCACCACCAAATAATTAAACTATTGACTAAATTGATAAGTAGGTCATATATGTCATAAATACACAATGGAATGAACCAAAGTAAAGGAGCAAATGAGTTGTAATTGATTTTTCTCATCTCCTACAAATATCGGTTATGAAAGATAAATTCCATTTCTTTGTTTCAGCTAATGGTTCCATGAATAATAATCCAAGTAACTGATTTTAATACAAATGAAAATTCTGAAAAAAAAATCAACACAATTTATAGAATGCAGCAATAGAATTTCCAAAGATTTTAGAAATCAATTCTAATAAAGTAGACGATACATATAAACTTTTAAACTCTAGAAAATAAAATCGATCAAATTGGAAATTCAATCACCTAGTAAAATTTCACTAGAAATTCAGGGTATGACAGTACAGATAGGGTAATAGTAAATAATGGATAATAATAATATTATTAATTTAATAAAAAGAATATATAATGTACTAAGTAAATAATACCAAATAAATATATAGATAAAATAAATATTTAGATAATATTTTAGATATAACAAAAATCATAAAATTTATTCTCATATCAATAAATTCAAAATTTCTATATAACTAATTATAAATTATAATATAATATAGAGTATAAATTAATTTTCTCATCATCATAAATAAATTTGGATGAAGATCAAAATTAATAATATATCTTACAAAATATGTTAAAAACATGATTATATATACATATATGTTTGTAAAATATTACCCATTAGAAAATGGGTACGAAATAACCCTTACCCGTACCCGTACCCGTACCCTTACTCGATAAGTTAACGAAATTTCTTCGTTACCCGTACCCATACCCGTTAGTCTAAAAAAAATAAAACCTTACCTATACCCGCCTTATCGAATACGGTACAAGTAGGATAAACGAGTAAACGAGTTTCATTGACA
Source organism: Rhynchospora pubera (assembly GCA_028095005.1). Taxonomy (NCBI): domain Eukaryota; kingdom Viridiplantae; phylum Streptophyta; class Magnoliopsida; order Poales; family Cyperaceae; genus Rhynchospora; species Rhynchospora pubera. Next base: position 356,357,213 of record CM051460.1, read on the forward strand.
ACCCTATTGCTATTAGAATCTCCTGTCTCCACATTTGCTTCTTTATATTTCAAAATTAGATCCAATCATCTTCCCACTTGCTCTAATTTCATATTCTAACCCAAAAAAAATAGAAAACGCTGAGACCAATTGAGTTTAGTTGACTGAAAAGTATAATATAATTATCAAAATGTAAGATAAATCATGCTAAACACCTAATCTATCATTATAGCAATTAAGGCTTCAATTAAGCTAGCAATTTAGTGGTACAGGTTGGTACCGGCTTAGAATGTGAACTTGTTAAGAGTTTACTTTTTTTTTCTCTTGATTTTCAAACTGGTTTTGGTATGAACTTGAAGCCTTTTGTTTTGAGACTTCTGTAATCCTTTTCTTTTTATTAATGAAAATTGCTAGCTTTTGCTAGCCCTCAAAAAAGGCTACAATGAGACTTTGCCTAATGCATATTGATGGCATCAGGCCACCAATGCTGCTATTTTTCTCACGACACTTACCAGAAATTTATCAAAATGATCCGGCAAAAGGATCCAATTCAGCCTTCATTTTGTTAAAAAAAACCCAAATTTTGGAAATCAGGCTTGAGCATCAATCCTTAATTTGAACAATATTAGCATGAAAGGTTGAAGGTAAGTTTCACAATAATACATCTAGGTTGAAGCAATGAGAAAGCAGTGACCAACCAATACCTGGCCTGACCAAGGAGGCCAAAATTATACTCTTACCTGATCAATCGAGGTAAAATTGTTAAGGTATTGCATTTCGAGAATCATGAACATGCTCCTTTGAGCTCCTTCAAGGAGCTTCATGCCAATGCTTGCGCGCAATGTTTTAAATACCGTACCGGCCGTCGAACCGGTAGAGCCACCGGTATGGGGTTTTTTCGGTTTGACCGGTTATAAAACCGGATTTGTTTTTATATAGGTAATATGGGAATTCTTTACTAAAAAGCATTGCTATCCCAGTGGCTAAGGCATGTGGCTCCATCGGCGACCAAGAGGGATCGATTCACGGAAGAGCACATATTATATTTTTCTGTATTTTCGCTGGTCCACGATCGGTTCGCAGTTTAATATGCTGGTTCATGGGTTTGGTTCATTGTGATAACGAATATAATTCTTGAACCGGCTTTCCGGTTCACCGGTTTACCAGGTTCTATGCCGGTTTTCTCCGGTTCACAAGCAGTCAGGTATTTGGAGCTTACCCTACCGGATTAGGGTCCGGTTCCCAGTTTTTCTGGTTGAACCGGCCGGTCTGGTAGGGTATTTAAAACACTGTTTGCGTGATTTAGATTTGCCATGCCACATTTCTTCATTAAAACTGTAAGTTATCAAAATTTCAGCTTCTTGTAATTCAACTATTCAACACTCAAATCTACTTAAACTCTTGAGTTTCTCGACAAATTGAAGGACATATAATAAGACCAAGGCACTGTCAGTGCGTGCTATCCTATTTGAGAAGAACATTCAACATCCCAAAACGGTAATATCTTGGGCATGGACATTGTGCTGGTAGATAAAGTGGCATCTCATTTCTTGATTTTTAGATAGCCCTGAAAACTGAAATAAGCCATTTTGAACTGATTTTATTCTTTTTTACATTTTGACTTAATTGAACTCCTTTACAAATGATTCTCAATGCAATGTTCAAATTTCAATCAGTCAGTTCAAGCCATCCAATTTAGATCTAAATATCTAAATATGCTCTTGAAAGTAGAGATTTACAGATGCACTCTAATCAATACTCTTTAATTGAGCAATTGTTGCAAACATCACAAAAAATAGCACAAAAGATTTGTCTTAAATCTGTAAATGAAGCAATTCACACTATGGTAATCAAACACAATAAAGTGCAATTAACCATAGAGTAAGGGTAAGATTAAGTTGCAGGGAAGACCTAATCGGAGAGCTCTGTTTGTCACAACCCTCTCATATCTACCTAACATTCTTAATTTAAAAATAAGTCAAAGAATCGTACCGTCTTTTGAATGAATGTTTAATCAGCAGAAAACAATGTATCTAGAGGTCACGACAGACCGTCTGCATTGCATGAGTCTACAAATTAACATGCCAGTCAATGATGTGTTGCCCACCCTAGGAATTGCATTTAAGAACTCTGACCTAAAATCTGAATTGAAATATACTGGATTCAATTACAAATAGAATGTGATACTATTTAAATAACACGTATTTCTATTATGGAAGCGTATTTAAATAATAAGACATTTATATTTTAAAAGTGTCCAGTAAGGGTATTTTGCAATTCGATTCAAGTTCTTTCCAAACAATAAAAACAGGTCGTGTCAGATAAAATTGGAGCATTTAATAGAATTGCTTTCATTTATGTCAGTTAGTAGATCTCGGTTGGTTCTCTTGAAAATCAACCTAAATACATGAGAATATCAAAGGGGCCGTTTGGATGGGTTGGGAATTGGGGGAATAGCCAATTCTAGGCATAAATTTATTGGGAAGTGTGTAACTTTGTGAAGAGTTTAGATTGTTTATAATAAATTTGGCATAAGAAATTTCGGGAATTTGCAATTCTCACATATTCCAACGTCATCCAAACGCCCCCAAAGACTTTTGGCCTTCATCATTAAATTCATTAGAATTTACTACATAATTTAATGTGACAATTCAAAAGGACTAAATACTAAAAAGGCATTAGCATTTCTTAAAAAACTTAATTGAAATAAACATTGAAATTGAATTGCGAGACTCAAAACAGTTGCATGAGGAGAGTGGATTTGATGAAAGTCAAATGTTGTGTATACTGCTATCAATTTGGAACTTGTAATTTTTGAAATTCAGAAATTATGTATGTATGCTACTCTTAACAAAAAGCAAAAGCTAAAACTGAGGGGGCAACATGAGCAAAAGCAGCTATTTGCTAACGCCGTTGCTCGCCATCTACTATTCTACCTCCCTATGGCCGCCTGATGGCGCCTTGTTCCGTAGAGAGTCGGAAATTGATAAGCACCTTTTGAAATGGATTTGATGCCGTAAAACTTCGGGAACATAAGGGACTGGAGAAAGAAGCTGGGTTTGGGGAGGACGCGATGAGGTGAATGGAACATAGAGTTGGGGTGCAGGAGAGGCCGCGGGGCCGCGGGGGCAGAAGGAAGAGAGATTAGAGAGGCGAGTCGATGGGCCAAAAACACTCAGAGATTGCGACTTTGCGAGCTGCAGATAGAACTTGACAAGAGAAACCAGCACATTATGAAAGAGTTTTATGATAAAAAAGAGACTACCTTGATTAATTTTTTTTATTAAGGCCATCGTATAAATACCAAGCAACTTTAACTAAATACATCAAATAAATTGGGTACTTGTTTATGGGCTGGGAGTAGGGATATATGAAAACGGATCGGATACGATTGCGATTGGGATTGGGATAGTGTTCTATTATATTCGTATTTATATATATTTTTTAGGATACGGATATGAATATGGATATGTTGGAATACAGGAACGAGTCGGATATTAAGTGGATACGAATACGAATTAAATATTGCGGAATATAGATATAAATACGGATATATTTCAGATATTAAAATAAATATATATAAATAAAAAATAATTAATTCTATATTATCATCATATTATGTTATTAGTCCAGCTAAAATGTTATTATATGCCAATCCAACTAACAAAAGCTTAGTTTATCAAATCAAAAGTCTTTTCTATAGCACTGGAGGAGTAATTAGGTTAATCATCTTGTGTCGTTGAGAACAAGTTCTTAGTCTAGTGGCAAAAAGCAATGCATCTCAAGTGAGAGGTAGATTCGAAACCCGACTAGAGTATTTTTATAGACATTTAATTTAAAATAAATTGGGAGGCTATATCCCCAATTTATCTTAAAAAAAATCATCTTGTGTTATTGATTTAATTAAGGTTGAAAACGATTCAAATAAAGATTAAATACAGATCAGATAATGATTTTTTTTTGTCGAATACAGATACCATATCCGAATCAATATATATATTTTTTGTCAAATATGAATACGGATACAGATATGTTCGGATACAGATACGGTTCGGATTTAAACACATTTTTCAAATTCAGATGCAGTTCAGTGCGGGAGCAGTTGGATTGATAGCAACTAGAAATTAAAGTAGAAATTATGGTTATCAATACAAGAACACTAAGGTTGTGCTCCTGGAAATGATTTTTGATGGAAAGGAATAGAAGGTAAGGCTGGACAGAAGGTTTACTTTCTCCATTATAAAAAATGTAATGGAATGGAAAGTGAATGCATGTGAGTCTTTTCCATCACAGCTTGTTTATTGTTACCTACCAAATCGGAATGTACAAAAGGTAACACAAGTTAAATTTTAAAAAAAAATGATCTTATTCCTTCATATATGTTGTATATAACGACCACGGATAAAATAGTCATCTTCCTCTTACATACTTTACACAATCTCATTCCTTTATCTTCCCTCGTGTGGAGTTCTAGAGCGAATAAACCGGATAAATAGTTCATCTCCTTTTCTTGTTTTTCTTTTTCCAACCTTTCTATTCCATTCCCTTCCATTATTACACAAATTGTTGAGGTCAGCCTAAAGAAATTATACCTAGTCTATGATACACTAGATGGGGTAATCGAGCTTCGCTCGATCCATGTATTTTTAATAAATATATAATTTTAATTTTTTTTCATCTATGAAATATAATGGCATAATTTTTTCTATAATTGATGATCAAATAGATAACCTGATCTACTCAACAAAATTAAAAGAACACAAATCTTTTTGCCGTCTTACTATCTTTATCCTAACTTTCACTTTCCTTTGTAGTAACTAACAAATAGTACATGATTTGTCGCCTCCACGTGAATCAATTTAAACTTACACGGTTGGAATTTTTTGTATTAATTAGACTACACTAAAATAAAATGAAAAAAAATTAGCATGACCTAATTTTCTATGGCTCTTAGCTAATCAGATAACTACTCCATCCATCCTGGGCCAAAATAAGGTTGACTCTTACTTTAAGTATCTCGACTGCGTCATCTTCCAACTTATTTATGGAATTTGTTTGATTTTCATTTTTTTTTTTTGCAATGTACAACACTTTATTGGTCCTCTAATGAAATTGAATGATAATTATTTTAACGAACTCAAGTCCAAAGCCTAATAATGCCATTTAGAATCTTTACCCAACAAAAACATTTTATATGAAATCTTCAATTACATGTTCTTTTAAAAGTATCAAATATTTGATACAATCTTCACAGTATCCACAATGGTACAGTAGCACTATATAGTACGTCAATTTTTTGTTACCTCCATGCAGTAGAATGAGCCATACTTGCCACAAAATTTTACAGAAAAATATCTCAAAAACATTTGCAATTGTACTAAGTTCAGCTAACACTGGTACTGGTTATGTTATTGATTGGGTGAAGGTACCAACTATGGTACCGGTCATATAGTGCTTTTCTTTTGGTGTCTTTTCTATTTTGTAATGTAATTTTTTTTTTGTTTGAGTTAAATGAAAATTGTTGGTTTTTCTAGCCTTAAAAAGAAGAAGAAGGTTGTAGTAAGTTACCTTCTAAGGAACAATTATTATCCAACTACAAAGAACACAGGTATGATTGCAAGGCCATCTTTTTTATGAAGATTCTGCTGGGTTAGAAGCTCATTTAATAGCAGCCAGGTAAAGATTATGACCTTCGATGGTGCCCGCAATTTCTAGAGCAGTTTATGGTATACAGAGGTGACCCTTGAGTTTATGCGAAGCTTGTGTGCCAAGGCAGCAGTGAATTGGTCACCTTGTGTCCACTTTGGTTAATGAGAACTATAGAATGACAATTGCATATGAGAAAATAACAATTAAAGTAGTTATTAGAAATTCTCAATTTTACAATAATAGACTATAATGCTGATTGAGGTATGGGAATGCACATGAGGAGAAATGACTATTGCATATACTAATTGTATTCTGTTAACTGAAACAACTGAAGATGAATTCAATAATAATAATTTTAAGATGAATTTACATACCAGCTTCACTCCATTGCAGTTCAGCATTCATCGGACGACGCATATGATCCCAATATCTTCTAAATCGCCTTCTGACCATATTTTTTTCTGAACCTACAATGGTATTATGCAAGATGCACCAATATTTCAAAGGAAAGAAATAAGCAAACAATTTACTTGCACAACTAATGATCTCTTACCAGATTTATTTTTGGGTTCTGTGCCAGTTGAAGGCACTGGTACAATCTTTATTTTTCTATTCATGTTCTTAATTTTCTAGGAGAAGCTCATAAGAATTCATTTTTATGTAGCTAATTCTTTTTAGATTTTAATATTAAAACACTAACAGAATATTCACTTAAAAGCAATAATTTCCAATTTTGTCCTTGCTAGTTATTATTTGATAGTGTTCCTAAAGGATAAACAATAACTACGATTATTTTTTTTAACTATTATTGTTGAAATTTCAATGTTCGAAAAATAACTATTATTAGATCATTTCTCAAACATATCTCATCATGGCATTAACATTTGTTAAAAACCACCAATATTTTGCTGTACTTTAGAATAAAATTATTTAAAAATAATATAACAGCAAATATTGAAAGAAAGAGAGCAGAGGAAAACATCTCGATAAAAAGCCGCAGCCACGCAAAATGTTAAATGACGAACTTAATAGATGGTACCTACATCGATGGAAAGAAATAAACAACAATGAAACTACATCCTCATTGACACTTGGAGACGTGAAAATTGTAGAACCAATCGAGGCTGACTATCACATGGTTGGCTCTAGAACTTGACTGAGAGAGGCAATCAGTAGAGCTACTCATCCTTGTTTTTTTTTTCTTACATGCTCTATAGAGCTACTCATCCTTGTTCTTTTCTTACATGCTCTCTCTCTTTCTCTCTCTCCCCCCCCACCCAACACCCTCTTAGCACTATCAAGAATTTGGAATGCTGGGTAGAGAAGAAAAGATAAAAATCTTAAATAAATAAACTACACATGAGAGTGCCAATCAGTAATTAAAACTTGTGTGGAATATACTCCTCATATTTTGAGACGTATCTACAGGGCACAAATAAAAGATACATGTACAACTAAGCACCAGTAAGTGTATAAACTTCAAAGAGGCCAAGTACTATGTTCATTTTTACCAAATATGAATGACACAATGAAATGTGAGATTGTTCGTATACCTTTTACTTTTTATTTCTGGATCAATAATAGATCATGATTTTAAGAAGTAAACAAACAATGAAGTGACTCTTATGTGTCCATACTGAATTATTAAGCCTTTGACATAATTGTTCAAAATTTTGGTGGGAATATAAAAAGAATTTCAGCATGAAAATGAACATATTTTGAGGTATAAGCGAAACATCTCAAATAAAAAATGTGATTACAGTTACCATCCCAAAAATCTTTGAGCAAAATAGAAATTCTCGAGTTGCAAAAAGAAGATCATTATCATAAGCTAAAGAAAGAAATTCCGATTCAATTGATTAAAATAGCACAACATTTGGTAAATACCTACAGGATCATATGCCTCACACCTACAGCGTCTTGCTTTCCCTGCTCCATGCCTCCATCACCTATTGCCATTGTGTCATAACTCATAACAGTAACAATTTAGACACATAGTGGAAGAGGATGTCCTATGATTCCCTTGCGATTTTCTTTAACATATAAGATCGATTCTAATCATGAATAGAAAAACTATAACAATTATGATGCATATATATAAAAAAAAACTCACATTTGTAGTTTGCTAGTCCGATTCAAGATCAAGAGGTCTTATTCTAGGCACTTCATGGTAGAGCTCTTGGCCTCAGAAAGGCATACACAGAAGTGGTGGTGAGCCACTCTCTGATAAGTTCTTACTGCCAACGTGGAAAAGCAGTGATAGAAATAGCTTTAGTTTTTTCCTCGTCCAACAAACTCTACATTGGATAACAACTCGCCATTTCTTTAAATATCAAAGAAATTCTAATTCATTAACTATATTTTAAAACAAAGATACAAATTAATATTTGAGACTAATTTAATTCATTGTCTATTTTAATTTCTTATTGTTAGAAAAAGTGTGTGGAGCCATGTTGTTATGGTTGGAACGGCCCGGTCCAATTCTGGAACGGCCCGGTCCAACTTTTGGAACGGACTGGTTTGGTGGGCAAACCAACAGTCTCGCTGTGGTTGGGACGGCCCGGTCCAACACTGGAACGGCCCGGTCCAACCAGTTGGGACGGCCCGGTCCAACTCTGGACCGGACCGTTCCAGACAGCAGTTATGAATCTGAAAGGTCTGTTTCCAGACTGGCTATTTATACGCCTCTCTTCTGAAGCGTCTCTAAGGTTGGATTTCGTGTCTTTTGAGATAACCACCATCCTAGAGAGTCCAGAGAGAGATCCGAAAGAGGGAGGAGCCATCCTATTGCTTGGAGAGCAATAGGGAGCACACGCACGAGTCGACCGGCATCTGGATTCGTGAAAGGTGACGCCAAGCCCTCTCTTGTGGTTGTGGTGTGCCAGTTGCGTACGGAGAAAGACTTGAAGCGCAATCAAGAGGTTACAGCAAAGACTTCAACCGTAATCAGTTTTTGGCTTTAGATCTCATTATTAATGATAGATCTTATAGCAAATACTGGAGAAATGTCGATTTAGGGTATAACAACCATACTGGTAAAGAAAACTGACTTCTGAGGAGTTCTATCGCTGGAAATGCCAGAATCAAGGTTTCAGAAACGTCTGGACCGAACCGTTCCAACTCTGGGACGGACCGTCCCAGGACATTGCTGACATGACGGCGTGCAGGCTGGTCCGACCCAGCAGTGGGACGGGCCGTTCCAGAGGTGGGACGGACCGTTCCAGGCTGGAAACCCTTAACCAGTCTGGAGTTTGCATCTGGGACGGACCGTTCCAATTGTCTGACAGAACAAAATTGTGTAAACTTGTGGTTTGACCTGACCAATTATGAACATACCTGTATGTCCAACATGGTTTCTGACTTATCCTCTAGATAACTCAGTGGTTATTACATGCATTCTTGCATAGTTGAGTGATGGTAGGTCTATAGACCTCTCACAAATGGTTAGATGCTTGAGTAGGCCTTTATGGTTTCTGACTCGCATGTAGACCAAAAAGCACACAACGGGTGACTTTAGATTTTAAGATCTGGGTATCTTAACCAATGTCTGAACCTCGCGCCAATCGAGTTGGTTGGAAGGTGGTGCACTTAGTTCATGTGATTTGATTGGTGGCCCTGGTTGTCATCTCTTGATCATTGTGGCTAGGTTGCATCATCTTTTGGATCGATTCAAGGGTTGTGCAGTGAGGTATACTGGATGTTATAACTTGGAGTTATATCATATTTGTTGATGCTAACATGCATACATGTGCTTTGTCTCTATTTTGTAGAAAGATGTCGGCAAATAAGAGCATAGTCGCTGATCTCAATGCTGGTGAGAAACTGACGAGCAACAATTACGATGTTTGGCATCGTAAGGTTCAATTTCTCCTTGAGATGCAGGACTTGCATGAGCCACTCACAAAAGAACTCACTGAAGCCGAAAGGACCAATCCAAGGCGAGTTCAGGCCAATGAGGATTTCAGAAAGAAGGACCGTGCCGCTCGCATAACGTTGCTGAGTAGCATGTCCAATGATCTTCTCCTCAGGTTTGAGAGGCACCGCACCACAAAAGATTTGTGGGAGGCGGTCAAGCTCCAGTATGGTGGTACTTCAACCACCAGGATCCGGCAACTTACACTAAGGTTTGACGGCTATAAGAAGCGCCCTGAGCACTCTATGAGGGAGCATATCTTAGCCATGTCTAACATGATTAGTGAGTTGCAGCAAGCGGGTCATGTCCTCTCGAATGAGCAGCAAGTGCAAGCTGTTATCCGCTCTCTACCTCGCTCATGGGAGCACATGAGAGTCAATTTGACTCACAATGACAATATACGCACCTATGATGAGGTGGCGCGTCATGTGGAGTTGGAGGAGGACCGCTTATTGGCTGAGAGAGCCGATAAGGCGGCTGGAGAGGCAATAATTGCCGCCTCTAAGAACTCGCAAAGGAAACCGAGGTAGAATTCCGGTTTCAAGAAAAATGCGGGTGGCAATGGCGTGGCCAATGTCAAGATTGACAAGAAGCGCAGCAAGAAGCACGGCAAAGGGAAGGAGAAGCCCAAGGGGGCTTGCTTCAACTGTGATCAGGTGGGACATTTCGCTCGTGATTGCACGAAGCCGAAAAAGGTACCCTCTGAACCTTTTGGGGCGGACCGTTCCAAAGTGGGGCGGACCGTCCCAATTCCCTTAGAGTCTGGGACGGACCGTTCTGATGCAGAATGGACCATCCAGAACTCATCTGCTTGTGATTCAGCTTTATTTGTGTCCAGTTGCTTTATGCTTACTGATAACACTCCTGTTTGGACTGTTGATTCTGCAGCAACTGACCACATAGCTAGGGATCGAGCGGCATTTCTGGACTATCGTCGCATACCGGCAGGAAGCAAACGGATTTTCATGGAAAATAATAGTAGTGTCCAAGTGCATGGCATAGGCACATGTGATCTTATGTTTCGCAATGGACATAGATTAATTCTCCATGATGTTTTGTATGCGCCTGATGTGAGGCGAAGTCTTATATCTGTTTTAGTTCTTGTCAAAACTGGATTGAGTGTTGTTTTTGTGAACAATTGTGTTGAATTGTATCAGAATTCTATGTTGATTGGCAATGGATTTCTTAATGATAAATTCATGATTTTAGACACAATTGATGGCTCTTCTCTATCTTATAATGTTTCTTCTTCTAATGTAAATGATAACATGATGATATGGCATGCTAGATTATGTCATGTAGGGCAGGAAAGGATGACTAGATTGGCTATGGTTGGACTGTTGGGTCCCTTAACCAAGGTCTCCTTGCCTACATGTGAGAATTGTCTAGCGGGTAAGGCTACCCGAAAGCCTTTTGGTAAGGCTGTTCGTGCCACAACTCCTTTGCAATTGATACACTCGGACATCTGTGGTCCTTTGAGTGTTAGGGCCAGATATGGTGCCTATTATTTCATCACATTTATAGATGACCACACAAGGTTTGGTCATGTCTATTTGATCTCCCACAAGTCAGAGGCACTGGGTTGCTTCACAAAGTACTTGGCAATGGTTGAGAATCAACAAAATGGACTTGTGAAAGCTCTTAGGACAGATCGAGGTCCAGAGTACCTCTCAGATCAATTCAAGAGCTTGTGTGATGAAAAGAGAATCGTTCATCAGTTGACAACTCCCTACACGCCACAACAAAATGGTGTTGCTGAAAGGCGTAATTGGACCTTGTTGGAAATGGTTAGATCTATGATGGCACAAGCAAGTCTACCAATTTCGTATTGGGGAGATGCGTTGTTGACAGCCGCATATGTTCTGAACCGTGTCCCTTCGAAGTCTGTGACAGCCACCCCCTATGAATTATGGACTGGACGAAAACCGGATTTGGGTAATCTCCATCCATGGGGTTGTTTGGCTTATGTCCATGATCCGTCTCACAAACATGGAAAGCTTGGTCCGAGAGGGAGGAAGTGTATCTTTATAAGGTACTCTGAAACTTTCAAGGGCCACGTGTTTGTTGGAGAGGATCTGAGCGGGACTGTCACGGAAATAGAGTCGAGGGATGCAACATACTTTGAGAGCGACTTTTCAAAGAAAAATGAGGTTTCACGAATCCAAGGACTCTATGAGGACATTCCTTCTGTCAATATTGACATTGGTCAAGAGGTGGAGGCTCAACCTCCTGAGACCAGGTCAATTGCAGAAGAGGGAACTCAACGAGTCAATCTCGACAGTTGGAACGGACCGTCCCAAGACTGGGGCGGACCGTCCCAAGGCTGGGGCAGACCGTCCCAGCTGCGAGATTATTCACCTGATCTGACTGGAACGGACCGTCCCAGGTCTGGGGCGGACCGTCCCAATGATGAAAACAGACAGGTTGAAGCAGAACCTCGTAGGTCTAAACGGAAAAGAGTACCCCGCCGAAGATTTCAGATCGAAGGGGGATAAATGTTCATGGCCGCTTTGGATGGTTTGGTTGTACCAAAAAAGGATGATAAGCCTAAACTCAATAGGGCTGTTAAGGCTATCGATTTAGATGAACCAAATAATGTGCGAGAAGCACTTTCTGGCTCTAACTCTAAGGAATGGTTGCTGGCCATGCAAGAGGAGATTGATTCCATGAAGAAGAATCAGGTCTGGGACTTAGTTGACTTACCACGAGGTCGTAAGGCTGTTGGGAGCAAATGGGTTCTCAAAGTCAAACGTAAAAGTGACGGGTCAATTGAGCGTTACAAAGCTCGCTTGGTTGCAAAAGGATTCACCCAAGTAGAGGGAGTGGATTATGAGGAAACCTTTTCTCCTGTGGTTAGGTTTGCCTCTATCCGCTTGATCCTAGCAATTGTCGCTGCAATGGATCTTGAACTATACCAAATGGACGTAAAAACTGCATTTCTCAATGGAGAATTGCAAGAGGAGATATATATGGCACAGCCTGAAGGGTTTGTGATTAATGGGAAGGAACACAAGGTGTGCAAACTTCGCCGTTCCATATATGGTCTCAAGCAAGCACCACGACAATGGAACCTCCGATTCCACCAAGCTGTCTTGTCAAACGGCTTTCAGGTGATGGAAGAGGATCATTGTGTGTATGTAAAGAGGTCCATGGGTGGGTTCTTGATCATGACATTGTATGTGGATGACATATTGCTTGCAGGTAACAACAAGTCGCTGATTGGTTCAACGCAGACTTGGTTGTCCTCTACATTTGACATGAAAGATATGGGTGAAGCTAGCTTTGTGCTAGGTGTCAAGATAACTCGAGATAGAACCAAGAGGTTTCTCAGTTTATCTCAAGAAACTTATGTGAAGAAGATTCTTGAACGATTTGACATGGCTGAATGTCGATCGGTTGACACTCCTATTGACAAGAACACAAGCTTGAGCAGTGACATATGTCCCAAGACAAAGGAGGAAAAAGATAAGATGGAAAAAGTGCAGTACTCAAGTGCAGTTGGAAGCTTGATGTATGCCATGATGTGTACAAGACCCGATATATGTTATGCGGTGAGTCTTGTCAGCCGATTTCAATCGAATCCTGGATTTGCTCATTGGCAAGCAGTCAAGAGGATTTTGAGATATCTCAAGGGCACATCTGATTATGTGCTATGCTACCAAGGCAGAGACCTGAATTTAGTCGGCTATTTGGATGCTGATTGGGGTGGAGACTTGGATGAGCGCAAGTCCACTTCAGGTTTCATTTTCATGCTTGGTAAGAGTGTAATCTCTTGGGCTAGTAAAAAGCAAACGTGTGTTGCTTTATCCACCATGGAGGCCGAGTACATTGCATGTTCTGCGGCTGCCCAAGAGGCAATATGGTTGAGGCGTTTCCTAAAGGAACTGGGGGTGGTCAAGGTGCCCATCGGACCTGTGACTATTTATTGTGATAGCACTGCTGCTATAGCATTCTCTAAAGACCCCAAGTATCATGGAAAAGGCAAACATATTGACATGAGATATCACTTTGTTAGAGACAGACAAGAACACAAAAAGATTGTGTTAGAGCACATCTCCACCGACGAGATGGTGGCAGACCCATTTACAAAGGCCATAGCTAGGATGCAGTTCCTTAAGATGGTTAGAATAATGGGTTTGAGATCTGCAGGCGGATCCTAGGATTGGAACGGCCCGTCCCAGATTGGGGCGGCCCGTCCGGATTTCAACAGGACCGTCTGAACACTGAAAAACAGCTGGGGCGTGGCATGTTTTAGGCTGGGACGGCCCGTCCGGAATCTGGGACGGTCCGGTCCAATTTTTCAGACTTGTGTATGTGTGTATGTGTTTGAACAATTATGTTTTATTGATATATATTAAGACATTTTCATTCATTCTTATATTGAATTGCCTGTTATTGTTCAATTAAATGTTAGCATGAATGGTAGTGTGTATTTGAACTTGAGATTGTCTCGCTCACAAGAGAAATCGCCTCTAATGCCAGGGGCATGTAGAGATGAGACTAGATTGAGTTATGTGCGCTTAGTCAAGGACTAAGGAGCCACCTGGGGTGGTTGAAACTCAATGTCGCTTCAGTCTGGGACTGAAATGAGGCTTGTCTTCTTTTAGGCGATCCGATATGATTATATCCCCAACAATCATATAGTTCAAATTAAAGCCGAGGTGAGAATCTCCTTAAAACTCTAGGAGTGTTTAAGTGGAGAATCTCAGGATTAGTTGCAATAAGGAGTGGTCTAGACCATAGACACTTGGTTTGCAAACTGAATCTAGACTCGTACAACGAATGAGAACACACGTCTGTTGGTGCAGATAATTCGTTGTAGCATGTGCTCATACCACATGTGCTAGGCGACTCTTGAAAGGTGGGTTGAGTGGTTCCAGGACCAAGACCGTATGACTCCCCATTGTGTGAGTTCCACAATTACGTACCTTTTGACTTTTGACTATGTCATGAGGGGTAGGATCAGTGCCTGCTACTTTGGTGTGTACCCTATGGTGATGCATATTCCGCCTGTCGGGGCATTGCTGGGAAAGCGACTGGTTTTGTTCTGACTTTCATGAGACAAAAGAAAGATCAGATTCGATTTGCACAAATGAGAGATTTGTTGGTGTTCAGGATCCACCAAACTCGTCATTTGGACTGAGGTTGGGAACATACAGCGGACTAAGACTGAAAAGGAAAGGACATGTATCATTGAGCGGTCGATAATGTCCAATCTAGTGCAAATTTGAATGTATCTAAGGTACTAGTATACACAATTATCTAACTGTTTTTATAAAAGGGTAGATGCTTTCTCGCTGGCCTTAACTTTGTTATGGTGAGGCGTTTTAGCTCCCGCTTGACAGGTGTATGCGCTGGTCGCACGGTCCATTTGCCGTATGAGGTCTGACTCTGTGTTTGGCAACAATGTCTCCAAGAGGGAGATGTTAGAAAAAGTGTGTGGAGCCAAGTTGTTATGGTTGGAACGGCCCGGTTCAACTTCTGGAACGGACTGGTTTGCTGGGCAAACCAACAGTCTCGCTGTGGTTGGGACGGCCCGGTCCAACACTGGAACGGCCCGGTCCAACTCTGGACCGGACCGTTCCAGACAGCAGTTATGAATCTGAAAGGTCTGTTTCCAGACTGGCTATTTATACCCCTCTCTTCTGAAGCGTCTCTAAGGTTGGATTTCGTGTCTTTTGAGATAACCACCATCCTAGAGAGTCCAGAGAGAGATCAGAAAGAGGGAGGAGCCATCCTATTGCTTGGAGAGCAATAGGGAGCACACGCACGAGTCGACCGGCATCTGGATTCGTGAAAGGTGACGCCAAGCCCTCTCTTGTGGTTGTGGTGTGCCAGTTGCGTACGGAGAAAGACTTGAAGCGCAATCAAGAGGTTACAGCAAAGCTTTGAGAAGAATCTAGGCAAACGATCAACTTCCGCTGCGGTACATCTAAATTCTATGCATGGTTATAGGATAGATGTGCATATAGGTCAAGGACCGACTAAAACCGACACTTATCAAAAACTAATATATTTTTGTTTTTACACGTATAATCTATAGACATATGAAACTCATATTTCAAGTTTCTGCATGACTTGCATGATCCAACTCAAACCCAATCCATAATTTGGTTCCTACAACAATAATTCATGAATCAAATCATAATCAATAACATTCAGAATCACGCATTTTGCTTGGGCTTTAGAGCCTTAAAAAATTGTAATTATTACAAAAAAACAACATATAAGAAGAAACAACCTAACTGGACTACTAAGGCAGGAGCAAAATTAGGATAAACAAAGGGAATAATTTCCACGTTACCTCTTCATAGAATTTGAAATTGCTCCAAGCACCTTCTATTCGTTTTATGTACTCTCTCCATAACATCTCTGTTGGTTGGACCCATTCAATTTTAATTCAATATAAAATTATAAACAAACCTTATATTAATTTATTGGGAAGAAATCAAAGGGGTTGGAGCAAGTGTTGCATGGAGGGACAAAAGGCATGGAGAAATATGGGTCAGGGCTCGGTGAAGGAGGAGGCAGAGAGAGAAGGGAGGAGGGATGCACAGAGAAGGTGTTAGGGGCGGGGGTGGGCTGACGGAGAGGAGAGCAGAGGGTTGGCAGATGCGGGACTTAGGCTCGGGTGAGTTCCTCAGGAATCTGGGAGGGTTTTGTCTTTCTTTCGTGGAAGGGATTAAGAGAGGATCACAGAAGGGAGATTAAGAGGAATCAATAAGCTGTAAGCAGATGAAGAGGCCCTGGAGAAAGAGAAAGAAATTGGTAAAATGGATTAAAAGTTAACGCCAGATGAGGAGCTAAGAAAGGGACCAAAAAAACAGAAAGGCCATTATGACGTGTCGCTAAAAAATTTGACAAATGATAAGTAGACACCCACGCATCTTTATTTATAAACTAGGTGGGGTCATCGAGCTTCGCTCGATCCATGCGTTTCTAATAAATACATAATTTTAATATTTTTACATAATCTATGAATTTTTTATATATTTAAATGTATTTTATACATACGAAATCACATAATGTTTTATTTATTTTCTATAATCGATGACCAAATAGAT
Source organism: Rhynchospora pubera (assembly GCA_028095005.1). NCBI lineage: Eukaryota > Viridiplantae > Streptophyta > Magnoliopsida > Poales > Cyperaceae > Rhynchospora > Rhynchospora pubera. The sequence continues at coordinate 356,373,818 of CM051460.1, forward strand.
AACCTGATCTACTAAAAACAATTAGAAGAACAAAAATCTTTTTACCTTCTTATTTTTTTTATAATATGCAACATGAGTTAATCGTTATATTGTATCTTTTTGAAAAAATATATATATATATAGCTTGAGGTTCTTTGTCAATTCTATGATCCTTTTGTAATTTGGAAGAGAAGATAACTTAATGATATTACCAACAATATTTCGAATTTAATCTTCAGCTCATATAGATCATGTTACACAACAAATGACTAAATATACATGTTATTATGAGAGGACTTATATACATGTTTCAAAATTATACACAAAATGTCAAACTTACACAACAAATGACTAAATATATACACCAGACATATTATGCACTTAGATTGCAATTTAGTAGATTATATAAATTCCTAAATCATTAAAACATAATCTTATCTTCAAAATATAGAATAATTTTTTCTTGACACATAAAATAAACTTAGAAATTCTTGATGATAGAACAACCTAAATATAGAGATCATATTCACAGTTTTACACACAAAATCCTAAAAAAGCTTCGCTCGCGATTTGAATTACAAATAAATATAAAATATATTAATATTTTTGAATTCATAAAGATTAATGTATTTAATATATTTTTGTAGATAAGAATAAATTTTTATGCCCATATTTAATATTTGTTAGGTATTATTTTATATAGTATACTACCTAATAAAAAAACAAAGACAAATAGAATAAGAACATATCGTGTATAATGTACAATTATGTCAACTACTTTTACTTTTTATTGTATAAATATTTAATATTGTCCTCACAAATTACAACTATGTCATTAACATGTTAAGGAAATTTATTTATTTTCTTCATATGATGATGTAGTGATGGTCTTTTCTAATATTAATCACAGTACGCTAGCTATTTTATTACTTAATTAATATTTAGGTAAAAGAGTAAAGCGTTATTTGGTTTATAAATAAATGAGAGAACAATAAAGTAAATTCTGCACACATTGAATAATATAATCTTGGAACATATAAAATTTTAAATTTTAGTGCAAGTCTCTTTGGTGTCTGACGCTATATTTCCAAAAATCAATGATCATTATTTGGAAACATAATTGCCATTAATAATTTTTATAAAGTAGGAAGGTCAACAGACAATACAACATAAAAAAATCAATGCTTATATATATTTTTGAGTTGTATGCTTACATATATATATTAATTTAAAAACCGTATTTGTGCTTATGAACAACAGGCAATACAAAAATCAATGCAGATACATTTCCTAGAATATACACCAGATTACTTATTGTAGCATCGATCAGGTAAGGATAGTACTTCCTGTACCTGACTTTTTTTTTTTTTTTTTGAAAGTGGTCCATTGGCGTTTCCAATATTAAACTCGCATAAAAAGGACTACAGAGACAATTCCACGACCAAGACTCGTATGGTACACATCCAGTGAGTTCATGACCATTAACAGCCAATCAAACAGTTCATATACCTAAAACAAAAAGGAGAAAAATTATCGATATGTAAAAATCAGACACTACTTAACCAGCTATTGTAGTGAAAAGTAAAAATATCTGACATAATAAAATTGTCCTATCCAACTCCAACTGAATAGATCACTGATACGTTCTAGTGAGGCTCTCTCTTTAGTCCATGCTACCAGTTTGTCTTGCATAATTTGTCAATTTATGAGGCGGTACCACCACCTGCCTTGGTACATGCTTTAAAACTCCCTTGTTTGTCTCCACATTTAGTGCCTGAATAGCTTGATGTACCACAACCTTGATATCCATGATGGTATTTTCTCCATATCTTCTTCCACAACTGAGTCTATCTAACTATTTGCAATATTATTATAATTTCTCAGAAGTTGCTTCCAACGTTTCTGAGTAGTTCTAATCTCTGTAAAATTAACAAATATATATAAATGCATTTCAATTGATAATGAATTAAGTGTAAACAGTCACCATTAACAGTAACAAAACTTGTACCTGGAACAATATAAGTACATTAGCATACATGCCTTGATGAGAATACAAAAATACCAAAAGAAGTAGACAATAATTTATCTAAATTAGGACCTCGGGTTATGCCAAATGCGTAATAATGCAAATTTGAGCCTAATTGAGAATAGTGCCAAGAATTAGTGCGCTTAGAATGGCAGAAGGGACCATACAGAGCGTGCCAATAGCCATCTCTTTTCTTCATGGTTGATTGAAAATGTATCAAGCGCCAAAACCTGAATCGAAAGGAAAAAAATAGATTTTTGTAATATTAATTGATAATAGGAACGTAAGAAGGAATCAGATATATTTTTTATCAGCAGAAGAGCCCACACAAATATATATAGCTACAAAAATTGAGAATGTGAAGGACCAACATCTATTAAGGACAATTGAAACGGCAGCAATAATAAATTAACATGAAACGGCAACAAAAATTGACGAGCAAATCAAAAGAAAAGTAAAACTGAATCCCCATAAATTCCATAGTAGGACAACATATAATACATGCAACCAATAAATTGTGATAGTCCCAAATCAACATTTTAATATAAAGAGGAGAAGTAAACATATTAAAAAAGGGAAAAAAAAGGACACAAAAAAATTGCGAAATTTTTTTTAAAAATCCAGAAATGTTAAAGCAATAGCATAATTTGATAAAGCAATACCGATTGGATCTATCCTCTAATAGATTACCACATCAAAAACAACAGCGAAATGAACAATCAGATTGAACTAAACCTAGTCGATATTGTTGGCTATTCTTTGCAATTTCTCAAACATATTGTATGCAATGAAACCAATTTCTTCTCAGATAGAAAGAATCAACCGAGAAATCTAAGAAATAGAGAAGTATGCCCAAGAGAGATGGAAAGAAGGAATCACAATTGCTCACAAAACTGGAAAATAAAGGAACAAAGAATAAATTCAGAATTTACAGATATTGGAACAGATGGGGTAGGGATCCACCATGAAGGGCATCTTTGTCTTCGGTGGGAGTCCAATAAAGAAGGCACAATCGTAGCTGTGGTCGAAGAGGTTTGTGGTGTCGTCGTGGAAACGACCTGTAGTGGGGGCTCAGAGCAGGAGAGGATATCGGAGGATTGGGAGGTGGGGTCGCGAATATGGGGGAAGTCGGTGAAGGAGAGAGAGAGGGGGAAGGGGGTTGGAAGCGGGAGCGTATCCTCTGGATGGTTGTAATACAACCATCCAGTGGACGTCTTTGGATACGAGCCGTCTGATTTAATCTAAACGGTTAGATTTTTTCGGGCCTATCAATCTTAGTATCATGCACGGGGCATTTATAGCTATTGAAATTAAATCAGACGGCTGAGATCGAACCATCCACTGGATGGCCATCCAGAGGATGCGATTTCGGTTGGAAGCAGATCTAGGTTTGTGATTGTAAGATTTGGAGGAAAGAAGAAAGAGGTAGAGAGCGAATAGACGAACAACAAAGACACACCATTTAAAAAAATATTTATATGTGCTTATAACTCAAATAGATTTTGGTGTAACATATATGTCGTTTGCATGACTATCTCCATTATATCGATTTGTCACACATTGAGTTACAAACAATTTTGCCATAGAAAGTAGAAACAAATCGCTGAAATAAGATGCCGTGTCTCGAGTGAAAAACAAAAATCCCATCTGACTCCCACGGGTTTTTATTTATAATACTGATACTGATACTGATGGCAGTTGATATCAGACATAAGATTAAAGAAACAATGATAAAAGAATTCTTCAGCAAAGTCTTGCTGAATAGTAGAAGAAGAATTGAACAGGGAATGTATCTTTATTGTGTAACGAAACGCTTTTTGTTATGATTTTTATACCATTTCGTTTTATTTTTAATAAAGTTTATGGACTGTTTATTTATTTAACGTCACCTAAGCAAAGTACTTATTAATTGCATTCAACTAGAAATTTTGACGGCATATTTCTAATAAAAGTCGTATATTTTAATTTTAATATTTTATAATGGCATATTCAAAAAGAAAAAAAATGACATATCAATTTACTAATGGCGTGAATCTAATTCTATTATTTAGTAATGTTATATCTCTAATTTTTTATATTTGCAATAGCATAAACCTAAATCACCCAAAAATTAAAGTTTATAGTCCTTCACGGATATCATTTCGATCGTTTGAACGGTCTAGGAAATTGGAAGATTCTCCAAGTGGTACTTCGTATTCTGTTCTTCCTTTTTTTTCTTTATTTTTTTTTAAAAAAATTAATTTTAGTCTATTATCTTTTGCTTATTATAATTTTCGAAGTATTTATATAAGGATCACATAGTTAGATCTTTTATACGTTTTAGTAATTGTAAATAACAGTTGCATAGTTTTGTTTTTTTTTTATGTAAAAGTATAATAAAGTTATTTTAACATTCTCCATTTAAGGAAAAAGACAAAGATATGCTGTTAAAATCGTTCTGAATTTGCCTCTTTTTGTGTTATTGTGCTCCCAATGAGCCAAGAAGACTAATACAACTGTGCTGGTACATTACTGAGGGAGTTGTTTTGGGCAGCCGATTTTTTTTTTGAGCAACATATTTTTTTTTGCTAAATGTCTAAATTATCGTTAGGATCAATTAAGATTTATTGTCCTAATTTATTTTCTTAATTGTACTTTCCTTCTCTTCTAAACTACTTGTTAAAAGGCAGTTGTATTCTACTATTCTCTCTATTGAAAATTATAACCGCTGTTACAATTCTATAATTTTTATTTTGCAGACCGTTTGTGCAAACAATCCCAATTTGCGTGTGGTAATAAAAAATTTCGGTAATAATATTCTTATGTGAACAAAATTTTTTGGTTGCTTCTACAAGTTACTTGTGCTTTATTGTTGTTTTGAAAAATATTTTACGGAAAATGGATTCTCTTTGACCAATGAGCTATTAATTATAACATCAATAGAGAGTAAATACAAATATGAAAGAAAATCAATCTTTTTTTTTAACAAAAAATCATACATTCAAGCACAGAAATCTGTATTCACTTTTGTAATAATCATCTACAAAACCGATGATCTTGACCTTCAAAATCATGACACAACATCTTCAAAATCGAGTGGCAAGTGGCACGTGGCAAGATTTTAAGGGAGGAGGGACGGCTGGAGAGGAGAGGAGAGCACAGCATAGTAGAAGAAATAACAGCGATTTTTTTTTTGGAAAGTAAAATATCAGCAAATTTACAAAGGGCACCTTGACCATTTTAAAATAAATATAAATTGCTCCAAAAAAAACCCGGTTGCCCAAAGCACCACCCCATTACTGATCATCAGGAGGCTAACATGCGTCTGTATATGATGTTTCTAGTCATTGTTTCAGTCTTTATTTCCTTTCGTCATAGAACTTTATTATGCAGTGTTTACTCGTACCCCTATTTCAGTTTAATCCTACTTAATTTTAGAGGAATGTCCAAGTTTATGGGAAATGAAGTATTTGTTCTTAAATTTTAAAAATTACTAACAATGCCATCAATAAATGAACTCATTTTACAAAGAAAATTAGATAAAATGTAAGAAAAGGCACCAACTGCATTTTACAGAATTAAATATAAACATAAATTTGAATTTTCTTTTGTCTAGTGATTCATTTATTTTTTTAACACAATCATACCGCTTCTTCGAATTTTCTTTTGTTCATCACATAATTAAAAGAAAGTGTAAATTTAATAGAATGTAGCGTAAAAAAATAATAATATAAAGAAAGAAGAGCAAGCCGATGCTTTTTAACCCCACGGTAAAATAGAGCTATTTAAGAATCAGCAATACATATATGCAGCTCCCAATGTATCTTCTCAGGTTTAGCTCGATCTGATGATTATATTTTAAATTAAAAATTGAAGATATCCGTTTTTTTTTTCTAAAATAAAATTAAATTGGGAATGACAAAAAAAGTTCCCTGTCAATTAGGATATGACAAAATCATTCTTTTATTCCAAGTACATAAACTTGTAGTTATGCTACTTACATAATTAATAAAAAATTATATAAAGTTTATATTTAACAAAGCAAAACATGATGCAAATTACAAACAATATTAAATAATTCGGAGACAGCAATAGCTCGCAACAGACGAAATATATTGCTCTCGTAAAATTTTTTTTGGCAGCTCTGATTACATTACGATATCCGAAACCGCCAAATTTCTTATTGATAAGAATTTTTTTTCTTTTTGTAAAAGAAAAATGGGTGGAGACCCTTCATCCTTTGATCCCTTCCGCCAAGCACCATCCTTTGATTACATTGCTCTCAGTTAATATGAGTATGTCTATGAGTCTTCTTCTGGGAAGACTCCTTCACCTCCCTTCGTCCCTTCCTCTCTTTCTCACCCCACCATTCGCCACCTCCACTCAAGCAACATCCCCAATCCCTCAATTCAACGCAGAGTACCTCATCCAATCATGCGGTCTCCCTTCTGACGAGGCAGTCCGGGCATACAAGAAGATCAAGCACCTCAAGTCCCCTGTAAAACCCGACTCCGTGCTCCGATTCCTGAGACAGATTGGCATCCGTGAGTCCGACATCCGAACCGCCGTGTCGCGCGACCCCCGCCTCCTCTGCTCTAATGTGGACAAGAACTGGGTACCCAACGTGGCCAAGCTACAAGAGGTCGGCCTCTCCATTGAAGAAATCTCGAGTATCATCTCCCGCAGCCCTTATGTGTTTCTATTCAATTTTGCACCCAAAGTTGATTTCTGGATGGGGTTAGTTGGCTCGGCAGAGAATTTGTCTTTGGCATTGAAAAGGAGTGCGGCATTCCTCAATATGAACTTGGAGAAGGTTGCTGTGCCTAACCTGTCATTCCTTAAAGAGCAGTGCGGTTTATCTGCTCATCAGATTGTTCAGCTGATTAGATGGGATCCTAGATTGATCACTTCTAGTACTGAAACTTTGAAGATGAAAGCTAAGAGGGCTGATCAGTTGGGCATTCCTCGTAAGTCAGGAACTTTTCTGCATGCGTTAATTACCGTAAGTCGTAACAAACAATGCACCATAGATAGTAAGCTGAACAACTTGAGAAGACTCGGGTTTTCCCAGGAGGAGGTAGCCGTTATGATTGGTAAATTCCCTAGGTTGTTGTCACTAGCAGAGGTGGTGGTTGCCAGAAAAATGGAGTTTTTGATAAAGGAAGCAGATTGTGATAAGAGTGATATTGTTAGAAAACCAATTTTTCTGATGTACAGTTTGGAGAATCGGTTGATTCCCAGAAACGTTGTTAGAAAGCTTCTGATTTCGAGAGGGCTTCTAGGGCCAGATCAAACTTATTTTTCTCTCCTGAAACCATCTGACAAGCAGTTTGTGGAGAAGTACATTTTGCCATTTGAACATGCTATTCCTGGGCTCCACCATGCATATGCTGATGCTTAGCTGGCAACATTGCCGAGATTGAATGCTTAGCAAGAGAATCAACTTTGGTTGGTCCGGTATAACAGTTATGATTTGTAGAAAGGAGCACGGGGGGTTTTCTGAGGGATCAGGTAGCTTTGCAATAGATATGCAAAGTTATTGTTAAAAATCCTTCTGAAAAGAGTTCCCAAATTGCCCTTTTCTTTCCCATTTTGTGAAAAGAATGGTAAGCAAAGGAATATCAGTTTAATATTTTCTAGAAAGGCAGGGAGGAAAATTATTTGGCTATTTTTCTGCTGCTTTGGAGACGCATATATATAAGATTCTTTTTTATTCTTTGTAGGTTTTTATATAAGCTTTTCTGATTCATTGTAAAAAACTTAAATAATTTCAAAAAGTATAATGTTGGTTCATCTTTAGTATATGCTCCTTTCACTAAAAGTACAACATTGTTGAGCAAAGAGGGGCAGAGCGAGAACATTCAAAAGGTAATTTCTTTTTCTTTTTCTTTTTGTGTGTTTGTGTGTGTGTTTCTTGTTGGTCAGAAGTCAAAACCCTTTCCTGCAACCTTGGGCCACAAGCTCACTTACCAACGAACAACCATGAGTCTCCTTGTGAGGAGACTGAAACTCCACCTTTAACTATCTCACCACCACTCCATTGCCATTGGCATTCTCTCACTTTCGCAGGAGGAGGTGAACCTTATGGTTTGTTCGGCCCCTATGTTGTTGGGCTTATCAGAGGAGCTGGTATGCAGAAAAATGAAGTTCCTGATGAAGAAAGTTGTTTGTGATAAGATCCATGTGGTTCGAAATCCAGTTTTGCTCTGTGCCAGCTTACATAAGTGGCTGATTCCTCGGAACATTGTTAGGAAGCTTGTGATGTCTAAAGGGCTTCCGGTGGAAAATAACAAGTTTATTTCTATTGTAACTCCAACCGACAAGCATTTTGTGGAGAAGTATATTCTGCCATATGAACATACTATTCCTGGGCTCCACCAAGCATTTGCTAATGCTTGTGCTGGAAAAATTAGGATTATTGAATAGTTAAAAATAGTATCTCAAGTTTATTGTTTTTGTATTCTTTATGATGCCTTTTAGATTTTCTACAGCTATCTTTTTTAAATTTTTGTAGTGCATGGTTAGTCAGCACCATTTTGTCGCAATACCTAAATTGGTTATCAACAGTTAATTCAATTGAATTTAGTGTTTAATTTCCAGAACTCTATGCTTGCAAGCTGGCATGACTTATACACTACGCCATATTTGAGAATTAAAACCGGTTATATATAAGCCTTTAGCACCGGTTGGGGATAGGTGCTAAAAATGAGTGGTGCTAAAAATCATTAAATCCGGTGCTAAAAGCCCGGTGCTAAAAACAAGTAATATTTTGGATGGAAAAAAACAAGAGATCTTTAAAACCGGTTTTGTACTAATAACAGATTCTAAAGATGCAATCTTTAAGACCAGTTTTAAGTAAAAAACCGATCCTAAAGATATGCAGTTCTAAATTTTAACGATACACGTGGCTTTCTATAATCTCATCCTATTGTATGTACAAATAAATAAATTAATAAAATGATAATTTAATAATGACAAATTCAAAATTAATTAATTCGAATATCAATAATTTATTTTACAACCTAAAATAGTATAACACAACATCCTCGTGTAATAACCAAAATACAAAATAGAAATAATAAACAAATTATTTACAAGATATAACTACAATATAATCATTGCAAAAATCCTTAAAAGATGTCTTTCATCACGGCCGTGGTTTCCTTTCACTCAGCCACGATCTTTCTGCCCTCTGGCTACATTCACTCAGCCACAACTTTCTTGTCTAATGATGCACAAATCGAAGGAATATCACTAACAAGTAGAATGTTAACATTAGATTCCCTCTATTATAATTTCAATGGGAGTAATTAAAAGAAATAATAATAAATGGAGAAAGCTTACTATGCTTAATGTTTGTGGCACACAAAATATAACTTGCACAGATGCATGGTTCAAGATGTGTTGCACAGCATCAGAACCTGTACATGTAGACATAAGAATAAGCCAAGCATGCACAATCCACTATTGTCCACTCTGGCAGGTTTATGAAGTATAATCTAATGTTTGATCCATATTTCATGATGAATTAAGAAATAAAGTGACTATCTGATAAAAGGGGCTATCTAAATATTAGAATGAAAGAAACCTGAGGTATTCCACTCAGTTCGGCTTGTGCTTGCTTTTCCAGAAGTCATCCATTTATACCTTCAATTTCCAACTTACAAGTTAAGAAAGAAATATTATGAGAACCATGCTAGAAAATAAGAAAGAAGGGCACATAATTCATACTCTCTGATCGTTCGTCATCACAGATTCGTGTTAAAGTGAACTAAAATTCTATGCATATTATTCCAATCAAGTAACCATTTTCATTATAGTTCAGTTTTCAATGATCAAATCTTAAGTTTGCTTGTATGTCCATCCAAGTAACACAGATACTGCTAAGAGCCAAAATGTTCAATTTTAATTCTGATTTAATCAGATAACAACTTCTTCCAATTCATCCACAATATCAGAAAAAAGGGGTTAATTTGTCTTTTTTGAACTTCGCCAATGTTGATCTATAGATACATACAAATAATTGCTGAGTTTATGAAGAAACAAAAAGAATCACAAAAAGTAAATAAAATAGAAAGGAAGAACCTCTTGATCGCATTCTTTCCTTTCCCACTAAATGAGAGAGAGCAGTTCGCACCTCAGCATCAATCATAGTGAAATTACTATAGCTGTCCTGTACCATAGCGGGTCGGATTTGAAGTGAGGCTAGGCTTTGGAGCAGTTTTGGAGGCACTACGTGGTTGTGACAACATTTTTTCGTAAGGTGAAACATGAGTTCTAGAGTTTGAGACAGAGAGAGAGAGTAGAAATCAGATCAATTTTGTGGAAGTGGAAGAGAAAGAGGTGTGTGAAGGGGGTGACGGGGGAGGGGGTGTGTGACATCCGAAATTTTATACATAAAAATTAACTTTCAAGTGAGAGAGGGCAGATTGGAAGTAGAGAGGCCAAATAGAAGGACTTATTGGCCGCCGGGGCTGGCAATCTCGAAGGTGGAGGAGGTGGAAGAGGCGGGCGGAGAGTTCTAGGGTTTTGTTTTAGGGTCTTGAGCAAAAGAGATGAGTTGGGGAGAATAAACGAAGAGGTGTATCGCTGATTAATCCGAGGTTATTTTCGATATTCCATATCGTCTATTCTACGTCTACGTCAGTAGTGTAATGGGTAATAAATAAATTCTCTATTGATCCGAAACACAAACAGATGTACCAATAATCCGCATACCAATCACGAGCACATTTGAACTTTTGTGACGTAGGTTATGTGTCTCTTGCATGTGTGCTTTAGACATACAAAGTCTTTGCTTTTGTTCGGAAAATCATGTAGGAAGGGTCGCAGAGGATCAGAAAAAGATCCAAATTCGTAATCAAAATAGAATTGTACGCATATTTTTTTAATAACGAATTGTAATAATTTGATTTTAATAAATTGATCAGCTAGTTAGAAAGGACTATAGTTTGAAAAAGTATTTTGTGAATTGTTTAATCTAATTTATTTTATTGGCATATAAAATAATAAAATTATATGGTTAATTGCTTTTTGTTTTGGAAAAAAAATTGATGTGTGCATTAATTTTAATTATATATTTAGTATCCAATAAGTAAAGTGACTATTATTGTTTTAATAATGATAGAGCCAAGCGTGTTTGGCACTTGAGCTCATGTTAGATTTTAAATTTTGAGATTATAACGACCAATTTGAACAATTCAATTTGTTCTCCGTAATGAAATCTCTGATCAAATTTTATATTTTTTCACTATTTAATTTGAATTTCACAAAATTCTTAATCTAGTTGGTTTTGGACCCTAAACAAAATAATTTAAAATTTTGAAAAATATGTAACATTTGGTCTAATTTTTTTTTTTTTTGCTATTTGGTCTCCAAGAATTGGTAACTTGTTTATTTTATATTTTTTTATCGCACATTAATCACAACGAAATCTTTTTTAAAATCAAATTTTATATTTCATTTATAGTTTCTTATTAAAAACCTCTTTTTTACAAAATTTTCAACCTAATTAGTTTCGAACTATTCAAATAATTATATTTAGCAACTGTTTTTACGAAAGAGGAGTCATAGAAGACCACGACAATTATTATAAATGACGTATGTACAATTTCAAACTTCCAATTTGAGTGATCCCAATAATTAAGACACTTTGATTTGATAACTATATATATGCATATATATTTTCTACTCTCTTTTGATCAATAAAATTAAGAATTTATTTTTAGAATCCAGATTTTAAAATTAAAATTAAAACTAGACATGGAAGTTGCAGCGAGCGCTATGTTTTTTTGGATTGAGAATAATTCAATCTATTTCGTCAAATTTATCAAAATTAATGAAATAATGTATTACTGTGTATATGGCAGGAACCATGTATATTATTTTTCGCAAATATCCAATTCGAGTGAGATTAGATATATGTCTATAGAGAATCTAAGATATATATAAATTAAAACCCGTGGCAGCATTTTAAAATTTAAAATGGGGTTGAAAATAGGATCAATTTTTTTACACTGTTATTTATATAAATAAAAAATAATTTAAAAATTAAATATATTTGGAAATCTAAGATAGATATATTTGGAAGTCTAAGGTAGTTCATGTCTAATCTATAGAAAAAAAAAATTATCTCTTCATACGACATGCAATCTGAGCCCTCCAATTTTCGTTGATCGATCAATCTAAATATATTTTAGAAGTTTACCCTTCTTAATTGAAAGCTGTGACTGCATTGGCCTTTAATTAAAAATATTTTTTGGTTAAATATATTAAAAATAGTTGTACCAATCATCTAAGATAGTTCTTTATATATAAAGTAGATATTTTTTTAATTAAGGTTTCTTTCTTTTAATTTGGATTAACTTTGACTTATTTGCAACCATGAAGGTTAATTGCTACAATTAAGATTCATATCCAGTCGTACAATTGAAGAAAGAAATATACATACATATATTAGTTGTTCTAATTATAGAACAATAATATTTGTTGTCCTTATATCATATAACGTTAGAATTAAAAAAAAAAACTTGTAATTGTACTTACTGTTGCTCCACTAACAAGTTATGTACTTTGTATTAAATTCAAATCCATGTTATGTCTTTTGGACCGGTTTTTATAGAAAAAACGGTTCTAAAAAGTTCCGATAAAAAAAAGAAAATACAGTTTCTTTTTAAAACCGGTTTTTCTAAAAAACCAGTCTTAAAACTTTTATTTTTAGGACCGGTTTTTTAGAAAAACCGGTTCTAAAGAGAAACTGTATTTTCTTCTTTTTTTTCCACAACTCTTTAGAACCGGTTTTTTAAAAAAACCGGTCCTAAAAAGATATTCTGACAATTACGAAATTGCCACTGCATATTTTTAGAACCAGATTTCTTAAAAACAGGTGTTAATGTGGCGGTGCTAAAAATCATTTTTGTTGTAGTGATACGTGTTGTAAGAAACACTCTGCTCTTTCAATGAAATTGCCCATTGTCACAAAAAAAGAAGGAAAAAAGATTTGGCATGAATATCAACCAGTGAAGTATTGTTCTTTTTTTTTCTTTTTTTTTTTTTTGAAGGCCAGGTGGCGATTGCCACGCCGGCAAATTCATTAATAAGAAAAGGTTACAGGGTTGCAAAGGCAAAAGAAAAGAAAAAACTTAAGAATCCTAGCTAAAAGAAAAAGAAGAGGTAGCAATTAACTAAGAAAAGCAAAGAAACAAGAAGAAAAACGTAAACTAGAAAAAGAAGAAAAGAAAAGGCAAAGGAGCTATGTGCCACCAGTGTGAACTATCATGCCAAAGAAGACCAAGCTGCAATTGTAGAAAAAATTTCTGCAAGGAGTAGTTGTGGCGGCAGGTTTTTGGAGGAGAAAATTCTTCGATTCCTTTCCTTCCAAATTGACCAAGAAACTGCTGCCCAAATGATGTCCCGGGACGGACCGATAGACATCCTATTTTGGATCCAGAATCGATGGACTTCCGATAAGAAAACCACGGCAGGCAGGGCGAAATGTGTCTAGATTGAGGTCCAAATCTGCATAGCAAAGTCACAGAGGACGAAGAGGTGCGAAGCTGTCTCCACGATACCTTGGTTACAAACATTTGAATGCCGGAATCGTCGGCCAGTTCCCTATTACAAGATTTTGCTGCGTGAGAAGTCTGTCCAATAAAAGGATCCAAACAAAGATTTTGACCTTAGGTGGCACTTTAATCTTCTAGAGTAAGGTATGGTAGGGCGATCTCATCCCAGGATCAGCTAGGATGCCATATGCACTTGCTGAAGAGTAAACCTCTGTAGAAGTCCACTTCCAGACAACCCGTCAGGTCCTCCTACCCAACTTGTTGACGAGCAGTAGAAATCTTTGAGGTCAAGGATGTCTTTGAATGCGCTGGACTGTTATGAGCGTGAAGCAAGGTGATGTCTGTAGTACCAAAGAGCAGATTGACGGAAGTAGCCCAGGTGGAGTCAGTTTTTTTTTGTAGTTTCCAGAGCCATCTCATGAGAAGGGCTTTATTTTGAATAAAGCGGTCAGTGAGGTATTGTTCATGAAACGATAAAATATATATAAAGTAATTATGGCTGGAAATTCTTGATTGGACCAGTTGAGGTCGACTGTATAGTTTATGGGCACAGGATTTATGCTGTCAGGATGTCTTAATTTGCTGGTGTGTTGGGTCATATTGGATTTTCAAGTATTGTTTTAGAAATTAAACATTAGTGAGGTGATTTTAGTGACATTTTTAATCGAACAATCTGCAAATCAAGTTTTTGTAGTAAGATTGACGTGGATTGAAATCCAGTTTACCTTGCTTGGAGAAGCAGCTTATTGTCGGGAACTTTGTTTGGAAGCTTCTGATGTGGGAAAATCAAGAATCAAGTGAGCAGAGGTTTGTAAAGAAGTACGTCCTGCCACATGAACATGATATTCCTAGGCTCATATGCTGACATTTGTGCAGGGAAAATTTGAGATATTGATCAGTTTTAGAGTATATCAAGCTAACTTTCTTGTAGTTGTAAGCTTAGAGTAGTCCCAAAGCCCATAAAATTATCAGATAAACAAAGAGTAAGATTTCGTGCTTCCAAGTTCCAAGCCAGAAATTAAATCCGCTTTTCTTTATTTCCTCGCCGTCAGCTCGGCCTGCCTGCAGCCGTCACAGCCTTGACAGCCCGAAAAGTTAAAAAAATAATATTAAATTAATATAATATATTAAAAATAATATCAATATAATAATATTTTTAAATAGTACCACGAGATCGGAATTCCAGATTCCAAACGCAAGATCGGAATCCTGAATTTCTAACAGGGCTGAAACTTGATTTTTATCGTTTTTAATGATTTTAATATACTTCTATATTATAAATATTAGTTTAATATTTTAAATTTTGATATTAAGTTAATATATTATAAATATTAGTTTGGCCAGAACTGGATTTTTGACATTTTGAATAATTTTAATAAAATTCTATATTATAAATATTATTTTAATATTAAAAGTTCTGATATTAATTTAATATGAATGGTTTTATTTTTATTTCTTTTTTAATTATGTTAAATGTTGTTGTTCTTACTTTACATTAATAATTAAATAATACTTTATGTTAGCCTCTATATATAATCAAATATTATATAATACGACAATAATTATAATATTAATTTTTAATCAAATATAATATTTATTTAATTAATTTAATTTAATTTAATTCATAATATTAAAATACACACCATTAGAAGAATAATTAAATTTTATAACCGTTATATAAATTAGCACACTAAAATAAAAGAAAGAAAAAAGTAAATAAAAAATCATAATATAAATTAGCACACTAAAATTTAAAAAAAGATAAAGTACATAAAAAACCATAATATAAATTAGCACACTCAATTAAAAAAGAAAGAAACTACCTAAAAGCAATCAACTTAGTTGCTACTTTAAAATAGAGTACCTAAAAAATACATAGATATTTAAAAGTAATAAATACTTAGGGTGTGTTTGGAATGTGTCACGAACAGCTAGTTCCTGAACTAACGCTGTTCGCACGAACCAAATAACCCACGAACAACCATAGTTCGTAAACTTCTCCCCAGTTCTTAGTTCCCCGATTTTCACGAACTAGTTTTGTTCGTGGGTCTATTCGTGGGCCTTTGTTCATTCCTTATTCGTGAAGCATCCAAACACACCCTTAGAGATCTTGACTATCTACATGTTGCAGAATTTCATCCCACCATGGTTGATCTTTTTTCGCATTCATTTCATGTTGTTACTGACACCATGGTTGTCGGCGAATTGAGCGGCCTCGTTCCAGAAAACGGCATCAGGTTGTTGTTCATTACTGCCACCATGGTTTTCAGCGATTGAGCGGCTTCGTTCCAAAAACCCTCATTAGGTTCTTGTTGATTACTCGCAGCAGGGTTGTCAGCGAATTGAGCGGCTTCGTTCCAGAAAGTTGCCTCGGCTTCTTGTTGCTCTATCTCAGCTATTCTAGCTACTGCAATTTTTCGTTATTCATCTCTTTTCTTGATTTTTATTAGGCTCTCCTTAATTTTTTTTCAATTTTCTCTTGTTCCAACCTTCGGCTCTCTTCGGCAGCGTTTTCTTCCATTCTTCTCCTTTCGAACCATTGTTCTTTCACTCTGAATCTCTTTTGAATTCCATCCCTCTCTTCTTGTCTTTTGTGTTCATCGTAGTGGCCACGCAAAATGGTATTTTTGAAATTGAAAACCTGACCACACTTTGTACAGCTCACGGTGTGGTCTCCACGGAAATCGTATATGATTTCGTAAACAATCATCGGTGTAGAATCTGATTTCTACGATTTAAGTTCTGGCATCGGTTTAGGTTCTGTGTAATACTTTTTATACCATTCACAGTTGCTCGACTCAGGTTTAGTCAGGTAATATCGCAATCTCTCCCTACGGTCACTTTTTGGGCCACCATGAATGTACCACTGATAGTGGGTGTATAATGGGCACTCGCCACCATTTCGTGCATAGATATTGTAGTCGAAATTGCGATAACATTTATGACATTTTGCATGATAATCTTCTTTTTCGATCTCATTTGAATTGGCAGGGGAATGTTCGTAATTTGGCCAGTACTCATGTCGAGTAGCTAGCCATTCCGACACTTCACTGTTGGAGGTATTTCCTTTCTCCATGGTAGTGAATGTTTTAGAAAGAAGGATTGAGTGGGTGTGACATATTTTGGCTGAGGAAGAATACTTTTATTGATCATTTTAGACTTACAATTATTTAAAATTAATAAATATAATGTGATACCTTTTCAGACTTTATCAGAACACGTTTGTCCTTTTGCACAGCTTAGGTAGGCATCAGTATACTTTTCAGCCTTTATCAGAGCACGTTTGTCCTTTTGCATAGCTTAGGTAGGCATCAGTGTACTTTCAGCCTTTATCAGAGCACGCCTGTCCTTTCGCAAAGCTTAGATAGCTTGTAATTTAATTTAATTTAATTATTTTTTAATTTAATTTAATGCAATTAAATTTAATTTAATTTAACTATTTTAATTTAATTTAACTAATTTAATTAATTTAACTAATTTAATTAATTTAACTAATTAATTTAATTTAATTTAACTAATTTAATTTAACTAATTTAATTTAATTTAGCTAATGAATTAATTTAACTAATTAATTTAATTTAATTTAATAATTAAGGTAACTAATTAATTTTAAATTACAATTTATTAAAAAACTTAATATTTAATTAATCTAATTTTATATTACAATTTTTGAACTAACAAATTAATTTTAATTAATTTTATACTACAATATTTAAATTATTTTATTTAGTACAAATATAATTAATTTTAATTAATTTATATAATTATATTATATAAAATAAAATTGATTAATTTAATTGTAAACAGTAAAAAGAAAAGTATTGATTTGATTGAAGGCGTTGGATTCCTGACATGCTAAGATCGGATTCTGGAATTCCGATCTTAGCATGTGACGGATTTTAATAAAGCAAAAGTGGAGATTTTGGGCGGGAATAAAGCTTAAGATCGGAATCACAGGGATTCCGATCTTAGCTAAAATTTGTGACAAATATTGCGGAAAGAATTGATGTGATACGTAATTAACGTGAACTTTTTATTTTGTTTGTTCATATCGGAATCTCAAATTCTGATCTTATCGCTATAAATACTTAGTCGTTATCACAATCTTAATATCATCTATCTTTTCAAATTATCTCTTAGCCATATAGAAATGTATTCAATGTGTGTTTTTGTCAATCCGTCTCCGTTTAATCCAGCAAACAATTTCCATTTTGATGTCTTTCCAGAAACTGATTATGAATCTATTAAACAAATCATTTTGTCCTCATTAGGAATTTATCAAGGTGAGTTCAATTTGAGAATCGTTTCTCGTTTTCAACGTCATTATTGAAGGAAGGTTTCAACAAATTATTTTGCCGGTGAACTCTCAAAATGAATGGCGATACGTTCAACATGAGTGTTTTGAAACAAGGCGACTTGGTGGTCTAGAAATGCATGTTGATTTACTTCCGGCACAAGGTAAATTTAATTTTGAATGTAATTATTTGACATTTAATTTTTTGGAAAATATAATTATGAGCTTAAATATATATATTTATAATAATATTAATAATGAAAAACATCATTAAATTGTGACTATCTAAATTTAAATTGTAAGAAAAACATCATTAATGAAAAACATCATTGTGACTATCTAAACATATATATTATGTGGTTAATATATATATGTTTATAATTGTGACTTTTTAAATTAAAATTGAATGAAGAACATCCCTAAATTGTGACTTTTTAAATTAAAATTGAATGAAGAACACGTACACTTTATTTTTTAATATAATTATGTGCTTAATTATATATAATTATAATTAGATTAAAAATGAAGAACACCTATAATTAGATTAATAAATAATAATTATGCGACTATGTAAGTTTAAATTGAAAGAAGAACACTTAGACTTAATTTTTGTATGTAATTATAATACATTTGTTTTTATTATAATTATGTGGTTATTATAATTATAATTATAATGAACAACAAAATTATGAGGAAGAAGAACAACAACAACCAAATGTAACCAATCAAGAAGAAGGCAATGAAACCATTACATTAGATTGGGATCCTTGGGACCCTAATAGTACAGATCCTCGTGATAGTACACTTCAGAAAGAAGAAGGTACATACTACGAGTCTTACACCAGTCAAGGCGCTTGGGAACATGGTGGTAGTAGTAGGCAAGAACATGGTGGTAGTAGTATGCGAGGACGGCAACAAGAAGAAGAAGAGGTCGAACAAGTGAACGAAGAAAATGAAGAAGAAGCACGTCGACTCGATGACTTATACGACTGAGGTCCCAGTTTTCAGTCAGACTATGTAACTGGTGAGGACTTTAGTGATGAAAAAGCGGACTTATTTGAGTCAGAGGGAATCGATGGTGAACCCCAATCAAACGTGAACCCCAATCACCAGTATTACCTTACAGGAAGAACAGAAACATACCATCCCGTAGAGCAATTTCTAGATATTTCTGAGTATAGAAATTCCGTACCTCAACCGTCTCAACCTTATGGATCAGGACCATTAGCAGAAGGGACAATATTTTTCTCGAAAGAGAAAATCTTAGAAGCATGTAATAATTACTCATTACGTTTAAATGTACAACACAAAACCACTGCTAGTTCCCCGAAAAAAATTAATATTGAACTGTAAGGAATATGGTTGTAAGTGGCGTTTGTATGCCCGTACGGAAAGAGAAGGTAAATTTTGGAAGATAATAACGAATGAACAAGAGCATACATTCGTGAGAAGGGCCGGAGACTTCACACATGATAATCTAACGGCTGAGGTTATTGCCAACTGTATTAGAAATGCAATAAAGAGAGATGTCGATATTTCCTTGCCCGACGTGAAATCTCTATTGGAGAAAGAATACCCGAATGTGGTTCCCACTTATAACACGATTTGGCGGGGGCGAGAAAGAGCAATCGAACATCTTTTCGGATCATGGGAAGATTCGTACAACAAACTCCCGAGTCTTTTATTGACAATACAGAGGACGACACCCGGGACGCAGATAAAGTGGTTGTTTAAAAGCGTTGGTGATCCGAACAGAGCTATGTTCGAAGCAGCAGCATGGGCATTCGGATCTTGTATCGCGGCGGTTTCTTTTATTAGGCATGTGATTAGCATTGATGCCACTTTCTTATCAGCTCGCTATAAGGGTAAATTCTTAGCGGCTTGTGGTTACGATCCTGAGCAACGGCTGGTTCCGTTAGCATTTGCCTTAGTGCGAACGGAGGATGAAGCTTGTTGGGGTTGGTTCATGAAATTTCTAAGGGAACAAGTGGTGAGACTAAAAAAATTTTGTGTTGTTTCGGACCGTCATTGGGGAATAAGGAACATGTTTAGAAGACCACAGTATGGATGGCAAGAAAGTGTGGAGCCTGCATTGGCCGTGCATCGGTATTGTATGCAACATTTATGTGAAAATGTGTACAAGGTTTCCGGTAAAGACAAAGGTATACCACACAAATTTAGAAATAAGTTGGCTAACAAGAAAAAGAAACGGGCATTCATCAAAATGTGGGATGAACTCCGAGTGATAACCCTGAACTTATCGATTATCTTAAGAAGTGTGGTAAAGAAAACGAGACAGATACCAATGAGCGAATGAGACCAGAGAGGTGGACACAAACTTTTGACACTGGTGCACGTTGGGGTCTTATGACTAGTAATGGATCTGAAAGTCTAAATAGCCGGTACAAGGTTGAGAGAAGATGATGAAGGCTTAAAACCTAGGAATCAAATAAATTTATAAACCTAGAGCTAACCTCATTAGTTTTTTGGAGTACAGCTTTAGGGTCGAACCCAAGGGACGGTTTAATTGATTACCGGACTTATCCTTTTTCAAATGCTAGACAATAATATTTTTGGGGAGTTTTGATAAATTAAACGTAAATGTGCAAGTAAAATATATATTTTTGGTTATTTTGTCTATTAAAATAATTTAAACAACTAAAGTAAAGTTTTTGAATTTTCAAACAGTATAAAAAGCGTCTTAGGGTACAGGTTTCACCTTGGTTTGGACTTTATAATACAGAACTTATCACTTTCGTGCATCAAACTATGTTTTTCAAGCGTTCACTTCTCTGTTTGGTCCGAACAAGGATCTGTTTGGTCCGAACAGAGGGTGAAAGTGTGTGGTTCTGACCTTTTATGATATTTTATGCTTTGTGCTAGGGTTTGTTGGTCAAACCTAGATATTCTAAACCTCAGCTGTCGCTTGTTGGACTAAACACTAGTTTAATCACAACCTAACCTAATTAACTCGATTGGTTCACAACTTTTGGTATAGAATTCAATCAACTTAAATTTGTTTGTTGGAGTTTATAAGGATATCTAGAGGTCTTTTGAACTTGTCTAAAAGTTACACTTTTGGTGTCAACTAATCTCCCCTTTCGGATCTACGATTTATCCCAAATACTTATCTAAATTATCTGGATTAACCTAACTTTAGAACTTAAGTAAATGCGGCCGTACATCTAGAAGTTAATTAGACTTTAATCAAGTAATTAAAACAAGCAATTAACATAATTCTCAACAAAATAAATCAACAAAACATATCATATCATATTGAGTCAAATCACAACACATCGAAACCTAAGTTACTTTCCTACTCCTAAGACAACATAAATCTAGCCTAACATGAAAGCAAAATAAGATACAAGCTCCATCAAATCAAATATCAAGAGAATGGAAGAAATAAACCAAATATCACTTCTAACTCAAGATACTGAACGTCCAGAGCCGTGGTTGGATTGATTTTGCCGCTGTCGCGCCTAGAATTGCTCCAAAGATGATGTCATGGTCGTGCTATGATGAAAGAGGTGGAATCCCACGCCTTTCGGCGTGAGAACGGTGGTGGAAAGGTGCCAAAACGTGGTAGAAGGTGGAATTTCGTGTATGGTGGATTCCCCCCTTTTCTTCTGGCCTAGGGGACCATAAATAGTGATCTTCTGGACTTGGAAAGGAGGCTAGGGCTTCATGGCAAGAATTCATACCAAAAAATTGAGTTTTCATGCTTGAAAACTTGCCAAATGCATTATGTCGGCTCTCAATTCGGACCGAGTTGGCTCCAACTCGGACCGAGATGGCAATTTAGCAGTTTTCTGACTTTCAACTCGGACCGAGATGGATCCAACTCGGACCGAGTTGACTCCAGACCGAGGAGAGGTAGTATTTCGGCCATAATTCCTTCACCCGAACTCCGATTGAGGCGATTCAATAGGCGTTAGAAAGCTTAGGATGAGCTCTTCAATGCTATTGATTCCATTTGACCAATTGTTTCTCTTAAATCCACTATTTTATGCATTAATTGAGTTCGATCCACCGAGTTCCTGCAATTCAATTCAAAAACCACAACAGTACCCAATTCTAGACAAATATAGCACGAAGCACAATGAATATAGGGATTTGAGTTACCATTTAAGTGTAAAGTTCGACCAAAATGCACATATAAATATGAGATATCAGAAGACTACCAGTTGTTGGACTCGTGGAAGGCACTTGGTACAAGACTATGCAGTGGTTTAATGAAAGGAAACAAATAACATTGGAGAGACAGGCAGATGGAGAACGGTGACCAAAAGAGGTGCAATTAAAAGTTAAAAAGCGTACTCTTAAAACGGGTAAGGATTACCGTTGTATAATTTCATTAAAATTAACTTTCATTTATATTTACTTTTTTTTATATATTTTCATATTTACAGCGCATATGACTGCTGTAACCATTGATATTGAACGTGGAGAGTTCGAAGTACAGGTGCCCAATGAGAAAGATTTCCTTGGAAGAACGTGGAAGTACAAAGTTCTCATCAACCGTAATTATCAACCGGAAGATACTCAACTACCGACTAGGTGTGTTACGTGCAAATGTCAAAAACCTCAACTGACCGAAAAACCATGTTCTCATGTTGTTGCCATATGCGGTACATATAGATGGGAAGTAGATTAATTTATAGACCCACTATACAGTACAGAGAATATGGTAAAAATATGGTCATCAAGTGACTTCCACTGCTATGAAGACGAAGAGAACTGGCCTCGCTACGATGGACCTGTGGTGTTCCCTGATAAGAATATGATTAATCGGGGGTGGCGAACGAAGGACCGTGATTGGATGTGGATGGATGCAATGCGAAAGAATAAAAATAAAAAAAGAAGAACCAGAGAGAACATTAACCCACAACCACATATCCCTTTGGAGGAACTTCAATCTGGTCGTCGTGCCAACACGCATAGACGAACAACTACAAGGAATAGACCTCCGCCTTCAACGGGTAACCGAGGTGAAACTTCTTTTTCCAGGGAGCCAGTTCAACCTAGCCGAAATTCCATTAGCGTAGATCCACGCTCAGCTTCTGCCTGATATGTCACAAGTCAGGGGACATCAAGTACAAGGGACAGTCAAGGACCATCAAGTAGCAGAGCACAAACCGAAATACGTGGTGAAATTTTACGTCTTGACGCAAGAATAACTAATTTTGCAAGAGGAGGAAGAAAATAAGTGTAATATTTGTGGTGATAATGTAATATTTAGGTGAATTGTACTTTTATGTGATGTAAAAAATAAGTGTAATATTTCTAGTTGGTTATTTGTCATTTTATGTGTGATCAAAAGGTTTGTTATTTTTTGTTGCAATATTTAAGCTTAATATATATGTTGGTTATTTGTTATTTTATGTGTGATCAAATGGTACGTCAAAAAATTTTGAAAATTGGGTATAGGAAAATAGGTCCGACAATCATCATTATGTATTTTCTTGAGAATTTTTCGAAGCTTCTTTGATAGTTTTCTACCGCCAAACTTTTCGAATCCAGAGCAGTTTTTTTCAGTTCAAAGTGTTATTATCTTGGTCATTTGTCATTTTTGTTGTGATCAAATGATACGTCTAAAAATTTTGAAATTTAGGTATAGGAAAATAGGTCCGGCAGTCAACATTATTTATTTTTTGAGAATTTTTCGAAGCTTCTTTGATAGTTTTCTACCGCCAAACTTTTCGAATCAATAGCTGTTTTTTCAGTTCAAAAGATTGATTATCTTGGTTATTTGTCATTTTTGTTGTGATCAAATGATACGTCTAACAATTTTTAAATTTAGGTATAGGACAATAGGTCCGACAATCATCATTATGTATTTTTTTGAGAATTTTTCGAAGCTTCTTTGATAGTTTTCTAGAGCCAAACTTTTCAAATTCAGAGCAGTTTTTTCAGTTCAAAGTGTGATTATCTTGGTCATTTGTCATTTTTGTTGTGATCAAATGATACGTCTAAAAATTTTGAAATTTAGGTATAGAAAAATATGTCCGACAATAATCATTATATATTTTTAGAGAATTTTTTAAAGCTTCCTTAATGGTTTTCTAACGCTAAACTTATCGAGTAACAAAACTATCTCGTACTTGTGTGTTTCGTACTCGTGATTGGTCCTAACAAGTTTATAGTTATGATAAAAGATAAAAGACATACATAACTAAACAAAATATAGAAGTCATACATATCATCACCATGTCATACATAAAAATAAAGTACAAATAAATCCTAAATATGTCCAGTACGAGGGATCCACCTCCCCTCACTAGGGGACCAAATACACGGAGGACCTGACGCCTGACGGGGGTCTCGTCCGCGAGCAAGTCTGATATGGGGTGGATGAGGAGGAATCTGAGGAGTGGAATGACGAGGCGGTGCACTAGAAGAAGCGGAATGACGAGCCTGACGGGGCTCCTCCATATGTCTGACCAAATGAACCATAGCTCTGACCAAATGGAGATGGCTGAACTGAAGGTGTGTACGGCTCGTCCAGATGTATTCCAATCGACGATAAATAAGCGTCAGTCGGACTGAAGATAGGCTCGTCCTGAGAATATGGTGGTGGTCCAGGTGGATACTGTGTCTGGTAGGGTGAGTACTGCGTCTGGTACTCATAATGGGTAAGTGGGTCTGGATATGGGCCAGGGGGTGGGCCTGGTGGTGTGGGTAACTAGTCACTGGATGGCTCCGTGACTGGATAGATGGGTGGCTGTGTAGATGGATGGATGGGTGGCTGTGTGGATGGTTGACTGTCTGTCCGTCTACTCCGCATAATAGGCTGGCTGGGTCTCGACTGATCGAAATATGTTTCCCAGTCGTGTAGATTATACTCAGAAGGCTGTTACATATAATGATATTACAAATAGTTTTAACATTTATCAATAACATAGTAACAAAAAAATAATAATATTTACAAATATTAGGTGTTTACCTCTAATTTTTGCCACATAAGAAAATTCAGCAATTCACAGACAATTAAAATAGGGCCCATGAATGCATGACGAGTCCAGATTCTCAAGGAGAGGGGGTCAATTTTTGAAGCAAAAGACGCGCTTGGACTAAAGCCATAATATCGATATTAATATTAATATTAATACAGGTCGCCATATGACTGTGTTAATTTAGTATTTAATACTCAATATTAACAGGATGAAAGGATGACATATTAAAATATCTTTGATAATCAAATTTTATATTTTTTCATATTTTCTAACTATTTTTTTCGAATTTTCAAAATTGAAGGGTTCAGAACTTTTTAGATTGAGCATATTGAAAAATTCCAAAAAAATAGTAAAAAAATTTGAAAAAATATAAAATTTGGTCTCCATGAAGATTTTATAACACAGAACAATTTGAGCGGTTTGGATCGGCCATTCCAATTTTAAAAACTAAAATTTCATCGCTTTGGACAAGTGTACGTGTCCTATATGTGTTGACACTAGCAACTCCCAAATATCATGGATCATTGAGCAAAACAAGAAGCTAGAAGGATGCAACAAGGGATGCATAAATAAATTATATGAATTGTTCTATAAGCTCTAGAAAATTCATTTAATTAGTTTAAAAATCCTAAAAATAGAAAATCCATGGCTATTATGTCCCTCATATTTTTATGAGAATCCATGCAAATTTACATGATCAAATAATAAAGAAAGAGCATCCAAATAATTTATTTGAGAATGAACATAATGGAAATTCGCTGAAATGGACAGCTCCATTATATGAAAATGGAGAAGAGGGCCAAGGAGCTTCCTTCTCCAATTGATCTGTTCACCTCTTCGCGCGCAGCTGGCGAGCCACGACTGGCTCCTCTCCCATTCTTTCGCACTCGACCCCACGTGTCAGACAACCCTCTCTTCACAAGTGTCGCACTATGGTTGGTTCTCCTCAATTGGCCCCACAATAAACAAAAAGGAAAAGAGAAAGGAATCGAAGAGAAAGAAGACAGAGAAGTTCCGTCTCTGACAAAACCAGTGCCGGCGAACCACTCCACCATTCCCGGATTTCTCGATACCGCTGAAAAGCCCATGAGAAGTTGAAAACAACGGTACCACTCTTGGCTCTTCTCGTTCCCTGAATGTGGCAAATTTTGCCAGTTAAATTTCGAGGCAGTGAAGAAGGAGACATGAAATTGAAGCTCTTGTGGACACGAGAGTCGAGATGCTTGCACATACACCTTCGCCAAGGTCATGGTGGAAGGAATGAACTATTAATTTCAGATGGGATAGAGCCGATTGCTTGAACCACCAATGGAGGTTACGGCCAAGTGATGATGGTGGTGAAGCTATGGCATACAACAGTTTAAGGGTTTAATTGATGTTCAAATCATGTTTAACATGTTATCCAGGCACCTTAATGATGGGGAGAATTAATGTGAGATATCAATTTGACTTGAAATGGATCAGATTAGTGGCACCACCAATGGAAGCCACTACTAAGTTTAAGTACTGGTTAAGCCTAATTAATGTTTAAAACATGTTAAACATGGTGTCTGGATGCTAAGATGACTCTACAAATGCCGAAAGAGTTCAAAATCGACTGGAGGCAATATGGCTTTCGGTTGAACTTGAGAAGAACAAAAGTACAAGAGTAAAAGGGAATCTCACTGGTCCCCTTCCTAAAACTATGTCTCCTCCACAAATTGACTTGAGACGTGGCTCATTCCTCTCCATCTACTGTTGTTCACAATTGCTTATCTCTCAAACATCTTCGTTGATCATTGGATGAGGATCAAAGGCTCAAGATGAAACTGAAGTGAAGTAAACCTAACTCTGCCGCCTCTTTTGTAATTGATGCTCAACCATTAGATGGAAATCAACCATTAGATGAGTTCCAACACATATACTCCTTGTGGCGCCAAGGGCATCCAGGAGATTGGAATAGTTAAAGCAACAATCCTAGTTATACAACTTCTCACTCAAACTGCCAAATGGCATATGGCCCCACATGTCAAGAGAGATTGAACCAATGACTGAGTGCCCCATAATCTCTAATGCGTTTTTAGTAGAAGTGAGTAAACAAAATTTGGACTGCCAAGCTTAAAAGAGAATCTGATTGGAGTTGCATATGAGGTAGCAGTGGCTGCAATTCACCCATCACCAAAGCAAATAGTCTACATGGCGCTAAGTGAGAAGCAGTAAGTTAAGATGGCATGCCACTGTGTCAAAACTGATGCCATATGGCAAATAGCTATTGGAAGGTAAATGGAACAGTAGAAACCATGAAGTGAAAGAAGAAAATGAAAAGCAAGTCGGTATCAAATTGATGCATCACTACCATCCATCAAACTTCAAAATTTGAAGATGCTGCCAAGTGTCAAGCTGAAGAAGGGCATGAACCCTAGAAATCACCTATAAAAGGAGCACCTCTTGAAGAAGAAGAGGAGGCCAGTAGGTTAGGAGTCGAAATTCTGTCCTTTTTTAAAATCAAGTCTGTTGTTTTGAAATCAAGGTAATGAAATGTAACTTGTAATGGCCTCCGTTTATATCAATAAAATGCTTTTGAATGTGATTTTGGTTCTTTCAGAGTCTGTTGGTTATCTTGTTCTTTTTAGAAATAAACTGTTCTTGTTTTTTTTTCAAAAAGAGTGTTGTCAAAACCTGTTTATTTGAATTTTGAGGTTATGTTGGTTCTAACGGAGAGCGTGACATAGATTCCGCATCCATGAATGCCAATTACACCTCTGGAGAAGTATGCTAAGATAAAAAAAAAGTAATTTCTGTTAAAACAATGAGTCCTTGTTATTAAGATATGTTTCCTTCAATGTATGCACCTCTGTGTTAGAAATTCCTGGTCTCATGGAGAGCGTGACCTAGATTCCACCTCTATAGAGACCAGGTTAGTTTCTAGCCATTCCTTTATCCTAGTTATGTTGGTTTCTATCAAAAAAGTCATGCCCCTAACTTAGTTTTTCAGGATAATGTTTCGCTAGAGAAAGCAATAATATAGTGGGTCTGCACTTAAATACAGAAAATAAGCCAGAAAACATGATAAAGTTAATAGGTGCTAAAGTTTGCCTTGATGTCAGGTTCTTTTGTTTTATGATTAGCATGCCCTTAAAATGTGCAAAACTACATCCTTAAGTCAAGATATTGATGGTCTGAGTTCATGTCACTCAGCACTAATAGCTACTCAAGTTTGCTTTGTGATGAAATAGAGAAAATGAAGGAATGTCAGGGTCCAAAATGAATAAGATGGTCTCATCCATGTGTCACTGGCCAATGTTAACAAACTAGCATCATTAGTTCAAATTTTGCTTCAATTATCTGAATAAGTAGATATCACGGTCCTGGTTTGACCTTTAAGCCTCAAGTCATATATTTTGAAATGAAGATAAAAATGAAAATTAAGTGCCTAATATCAAGACACTAGTTACTTAGATCAACATGGCAAATAAAAATGTGAAGGGAAAGTGAGAGATATACGACAAAACATGTTACATGTGAAGTTGGATTTCTTCTTTTGTTTTTGTCAGACCAAACGTGAATTCAAAACATGCTACCTCAAAATTAGATAAGGCCATGTAAAATTGAGCTCACAAATAACTTGGCGATGCTCCTGAAAGGCTTTATGATACCTTCGCTAAGTTAATCCCTCGCTGACATTCCGTCAATCAGTCGCTCTCCACCGTTGCTGCAGGCCCAAATCAAACTGAGGCTTTATGACCCCAGTAGACCACCACGACGCTTTGTCAAGAGAAGGCATAGCGTATCTGTACTCGAGACTTGAACGAAATCCCAAAAAATCCCTAAAATCTCCAAACGACCGAGGACTGGCCTAGAATACCCTATTTTCTAGTGTCGGACTCGAATCATAAAGCCTGTTTCTACAAGTTCATAGCACGTTTGACCCGAAGCAGACTGAAATAGGATGCCCAGGTGACCAGAACAAAAGTCAACCGGCGGTCATCACCCAAGTTCCTGTCAAGAGGAGGCATAGCGCATCTGTACTCAAGACTTGAACAAAATCCTAAAATCTCTAAATCCCCAAACGATCGTGGATTGATCTAGGATACCAAATTTCCTAATATCAAACTCGAAATCTCTGCGGCGGCGCTAAGCCTGATCCAGCAAAGTAAAAACAACCTAAATATGTTAAAGTGTGTAACCAAAGAATTAAATTGCATTGTTCATGTTTGCATTGCATTTAACTTTTAACTTTTAATTTTTAAACTAACAAGGAAACACTGTTAGATTTATTTTATACGTAAAAAAAATTTTACAATATACCTCCCATACGGTGGACATCTCTCGACTTACAGCTTGCCCCAACCTTCGAATTTTTTCATAACTGACGACCGACAAAGTAATAACTGGGTGTACGACCACAACTGAAGCAGTAGCCACGGAGCAGGAACCTTTTGAGCGCCATTTGCCAGGATAGCCAAGTCCAAGCCGCGTTATAACATAGCAAGTGTGGCCGCACCCCAGTTATACTTCACTGACTGAGATGAACAAACATCATGGAAATAAGAAGAAATAATTTTCGTTAGTTTTTCAAGATTTTAAACTAAGTTATTAAGTTACTACTAATGTAAGAGTTGTTCTTAATATTTACAATTACTAACCCGAAGTAACTCAAGATAAAAACAAGGAACATAATCTCCTGTGGTATCTGGAAACATCTCACCACCAATCAACTCCAACACTAGGGCCCGTGTGTGTCTATCGATCCTATCTGCGTCCTCTGACCCGTGTGTATCTAAAAAAAATTTACATGTAATTTTTCATATGATTTTTTCTTATTTTATCGTATTTTTTAAATAATTTTACAATTTATTATCTATTTTTCTAATTAATTAAGTAATGAATTAAGAAAAAAAGGCAAAAAAATTCAACATAATTATTAAATTACATATAAAATTAAATTTTATTATTCCTGATTTTTTCTTATTTTTTAAATATTTTTACAATATATTATCTATTTTTTAATTTCATTAACTAATTAATAAACTAAATAAATAAATAAATAAAAACTTATTGTTTTTTCTGCGCGTATGCGTCGAGAGCGAAGGGAGAGCGAGGAGAGATGGGGAGATCGGAACGTAATATATAAGCGAAACGCAAGATCGGAATCCCAGAATATGATCTTAGCTAAGATCGGAATCCTGAATTTCGATCTTGCGATCAGAATCTGGGATTCCGATCTCATGATACTATTTAAAAAAAATATTATTTTATTGATAATAATTTTAATATATTATATTATTTTAATATTATTTTTAAAATTTCGGCTCGACAGCCTTGGAAAGGTCTGGTCAAAAATTGGTCAGAACCCTCGAATCCTTTCCTCCACCAGCTCAATAGGCAACAGCTCCACTCAGTGACTATTATGTTTCTCGAGAGAATCCCTTTTCTCCGGGAGCGTATACTCTACCAACTTTTTGAGGTTGGTAGAGGGCCAACGTTTGATCCGAGCCGTTAGATCTAATCTCGACGGTTAAAATTTTTCGGACCTATCAATCTAGATTACATGCACGGGGCTCCCTTAACCATTGAGATTAGATCTAACGGTTTAGATCAAACGTTGGTCCTCTACCAACCATTTATGGTTGGCAGAGGATGTGATTCCCTTTTCTCCATCCCTCTCTTCCTCTCCATCCCACCCCACCCCTCTTGCCTCCACTTTCATCAGCCCCACCACTCAAACATCATCCCCAAATTCCCAGTTAGCCGTCGTTGACTACCTGGTCCAAACATGCGGCCTCTCCTCCGACCAGGCTCTCAAAGCCTCCAAGTATATCGACCACATCAATACCCCCATAAGCTCGACGCAGTCGTCCAGTTCCGAAGACAAATCGGTATAAGCGAATCCAGCATCCGAAGCGCCGTGTTGCGCGACTCTCGGCTCCTTCGCTCCAGTGTCGAGAAGGACTGGAGACCCAATATCGCAAAGCTTCGAGAGGTCTCGTGTTAAATTAAGTGTTGGACAGAAGTTTACTTTCTCCATTATAAAAAATTGTAATGGAATGGAAAGTGAATGCATGTTAGTGTTTTCCAAAATGACACGACAAGATCGTATTAGCACGACATGATATGCGTGTTGACATGACACGACACGATCGTGTTAGCACGACAGGATATGCGTGTTGACATGACACGACACGATCGTGTTGTGTTGGGACATTAGAAAGTTTGACACGATTCACGCAACACAACACGAACACTAATTAACATGATATCTCAACACAAATTTCATTATTAATGTTGATTATTTAAGTAAAATTAATAGTTTAATTTTAATTTATAATACTACATCATATTATTTACCATCATTTGAATCATAATATTATCATAATCTAATTATTATTTTTATAAAAAATATTAATAAAAAATTTAAACTTAATCAAATAATAAATTATTACATTTAGTAATATTTTCATTACTTTTAATTTTTTATATTTTTTATTTTAAAATAATAAATTAATCTGACACAATTAACACGACGTGTCCATACGACACGACACGACACGATCGTGTCAGTCGTGTCGTGTCAAAATGCGTGTCGTGTTGCCTCTTCTTATCATTAAGCACGACACGATTAAAAAAGTAATTCGTGTCAACACGACACGATACGAGACTCTAACACGATTGTGTTTGACACAACACGACAGGATTGTGACACCCGGAATTTTTTAATATTTCTGAAATTATTTTTTATATAAATTGGGTGCACTTGGTTGGTTTTATTTTGAATAATTTATGTGCTGGAAATTAAATTTTTATACTTGCTGGTATTTTTAAAATAGGAATATGAAAATTTCTAAATTTTTAGTTGGTATTATAAAAAATATTATCTATTTTTCTTTTGTTGCATAATTGTTTTTATGCATAGAATATTAATTGTTGATTTATGGGATAATTTCTAATTTTTGTAAAAAAAAAAATTTCGGAAATAAAAGTTGGCAGACCCTTCTCTCTCTCTCTCTTATTCGAACAAACAGAGAGGCTTACGCCTCTCTTCTCTCCCAAACCGAAGCACCCCCCTCAAACCCAAATCCATCATTTCTCCGCCCTTTCGCCGGATCGAAGTATCCACACGTTCGCCTCACCATTCTCTTGCACCACCTATCTTCGGATCGTCGATTGGTGGCATCTCCTCGTCGTATTTCTCGACGGAAGTTTTTCGGGAAATGAAGCGAACTCGTCGGTTTTGGCCGTCGTTCGACCTGGAGCACTCTGGGGTCCTCTCCGTCGATTTTCAAGTGGACTTGCAAGGTTTTGTCGGGGATAAGTGGTGAAAAATCGAAAAATGGCGAATTCGGCTCTTTTTCTCGCGCCACCGGTCTTTAATCGAAATTGAGTGAGTAATCTCTTTGGATTAGTTCTATACTGTTATTCCTTGCTATTTTCTTGATTTAATTGCAAGTTTTAATTGAGATGGAATGTGCATGAAATTTTTAGGATTTATCGGGAATTTTATGAAATTTGATTGATGTGTACCATTTGAGTAATGCGAAATTGAGATGGATTGAATACTTGTGTGTGATGATTAATATGTGGGGATTTTATGCATAATAGAAATTGTTAAGCATAGCTAAGCATACGACATTATTTTAATTTAAGTATTGCATTTATTTTAGTATAAATAGATGCATGTATATAAAGGTTAATATAAGGTTTTGCATGTCATGCATTTGGGTTGGATGATTATTAATCGTGTTGTAATATTGATTTTTATGGATTTTAAGGGTTGATTATGAAAAAGGGATTATATTGGGTTTGGATTAGGGTTTGGCCTTAAACCTTGATCGACACGCATATCGTGCATGCATGTATACATTAAGGAAAGAAAAATGATTTCTAAAATAACTAATGATATTTATTTGAATTGAGTGGAAATGTAAGCATAATAGATTCTAATAAATAGTGTATTAGCATTTACATGAGTATTGCATGTGAGATGAGATGTATAATTGGTACTCGAATCATACCAATTGAGTTGCATGGCATACTAGACTTACATAAACTAATTGAATGAGAATTAGGATACATGATCATTTGACAAATGTGAGGTAAGGATATTAGATGAGTTACATGATCTATAAATGAGTTGCATGACTTACGATTATTGAGTCTAGTAAATGCATGGTATAATCATGACATATATGCATGGTAGTATAGTTTCTAATTTATAAAAATTATAAGTAGCATACATTAGGTGTTATAAAAAAATTAAAAGGAGATTTATATTTGTTTTAGAGTTGGGTGGTTACGTGTCGGAATTAGGAGCAGCTGACTTGACAGAGCCACTGTAGAATTATTTTGCTTGCTTGCTTTTGCTTTGGATTTTTGCCTTGCTAACAGGTACGGATTTCACTTGAGTTTTAATTATATGTGATATATATTCTGATTGTTGCTATTATTATTATTATTATTATTATTATTATTATTATTATTATTATTATTATTATTATTATTATTATTATTATGCATTCTGAATTCATAATTGGAATTTTGTTCATGAGATCATTTTGTGAAATTGTATATTGATGCATGATTGGAAAGTGGTATATTGAATGGTATCCGATTGAAATGTTGGAAAGTGACATATTGAATGGTATTCGATTGAAATGTGATTTGATTGAGGTAAGTACAACTTGTGTGGTTGAGATAGACACTCGTAATGTTTGGAGATGGAGTCATGACCCATCCTACCAAGCACCGTGTAATAAGCGCTTATGTACCGGGACTCAGTAGGTCTAGTCTGGAATGGACCGGAGTGTGAGTGTTCCCAGCTTGCTTGTACATTTTGATGATTTAATTGATTGAATTATGTATGAATTGAATTGGCCGTTGGCATCCATCTATAGGGTGGTTCGCGGTATCTGAAGGAAATAACTGAAATGATTGACTTGTGATAAACCAGACTTGCATATTAGGTAATTGTCCAACCAAATGAGTCGGCTTTTGCTATACATTGATATTTGAATTGTTATGGAATTGATGCCGAGCTCACATTTTATATTGCATTGATTGAATTGATTTGACCTTGCTATTCCTATTGGAAACAAGTTGTAAGAGTTGCTTTTAATTTGCACGTTAGTTATTACATGTTATTAATTATTTGTTCAAGTAATTGAAATGCTAATTGTCATATTTTGAATTTCAAGAAAGGAAAATTGATTTTGAATAGTACTGAATTTATTTGTCTAATTGCATTGCTTGATCTAAAGTCTAGTTTTAATGTTATTTGAAATAAAATGAAATGGAAATTTGATTTGGAATTTATTTGACTCAGTCTTGTATTTAGTTCCAACACATGATAATCAAAACTCAAGTGGCTGGAACTGAATACCGTACTGAGATAAATTTTATTTATCTCATTCTGTGCTTTTTGCATTGTTTCCACGATTGGTTGTGGGTTCCAGGTTTCAGATCAAGTGCTGGACTGCAAGACGAGTAGCGGACCATTGGATATTGTGGTTAGTAATCCAAAAATACCAGGCCTTTATAGGATTTACTTTATATTTAAGTAATTAATTATAAATTTCTAATTAATCGGTATATTATTTGAGTAGAATCAATATTAATTGGTAAATTAAGTATTAGTAAGCCTTGCGGGTGCAGCAGGCATCCGCGGCGGGCACTCCGTTGTGTATTGTCCAGTTACAGTATTCGACGGGGTGTCTCAAAGGATAGGCATGATTAGAAAACACTAATGCATGTGAGTCTTTTCCATCAGCTTGTTTATTGTTACCTAACAAATCGGGATGTACAAGGACAACACAAGTTAAATTAAAACAAAAAAAAATGATCTTATTCCTTCATATATGTTGTATATAACGACCAAAGATAAAATAGTCAACTTCCTCTTACATACTTTACACAATCTTATTCTTTTATCTTCCCTCGGTGGAGTTCTGGAGCGAGTAAACCGGATAAATAGTTTCTCTCTTTTTCTTGTTTTTCTTTTCCCAACCTTTATCTTCCCTCGATGGAGTTCTCGAGCGAGTAAACCGGATAAATGTATCTTCTCAGGTTTAGCTCGGTCTGATGATAATATTTTAAATTAAAAATTGAAGATATTCGTTTTTTTCTAATTAAATTGGGAATGACAAAAAAAAGTTCCCTGTCAATTAGGATATGACAAAATCATTCTTTTATTCCAAGTATATAAACTTGTAGTTATGCTACTTACATAATTAATAAAACATTATATAAAGTTTATATTTAACAATGCAAAACATGATGCAAATTACAATCAATAATATTAAATAATTCGGAGACAGCAATTGCCGAATTTTTTATTATTAATAATTATTATAAAATAATAAATGGATTTAGTAAATCGAGAAATCTTTTAAAAAGTATAGTAAAGTCCAGACGCCAGGGGTGGACGACGCCATTGGTAGTGGCGTCTCCATGCAACTGGCGACGTCATTGGTACTGGCGTCTCCCATCCTATATATACGGCCCCTTTCTTTCCACAGCGAAACCATTATCCTCTCCTCTCCTCTCCTCTCCTTGTTTAAAACCGGAAAAAAAATACAAAAATCAGAAAAAATTAGAAATGAAAAATATGAAAAACCAAAGAGAAAACCAGCAATAGTTGGTACATAATAAAAAAATTTTGGTGTGGAATCTATCGTAATATGTAGGGGACGGCTCAACAGATTGACCTTTCGAGTCGAACAAAATGGATTTGAAGAGTCAGTTGAAGGGGCTCATCTACGAATATAGAGCGTATTCACTTTAGCTCTTGGGTTACCCAATTGGAAGAAGAGGGTACAAGTTAGGACGTTCGGTGTTTTTTCAAAGTTAAATATTGTAACTTTTAGTATTGTAATAAAATGATTGTTGTAATTGAGTTAAAATTATTAATAAAATGATTGTTGTAATTGTATGTTATTTTTTGTGACAATAATTGTTGTAATTGGATTAAAATTATTAAAAAAATGATTGTTGTAATTAGAAGTTTTATTTTTTTACATTTAAGAAAATTATTATACATTTGAAAGTGTAAATTGTACTTACAAAATATTTAGTTAAAAAAACTTTAATTATTAAATATTTCGATAGAATTTTTATAATTTTTTCATTATATTTTTAAATTGGTCATTTTACTTTTAAATAAAATTTAATGCTACTCTTAATTCGTAATAAAAAATTCACTTATTCTATATTATATAATTAATTATTATAAAAAAATTTTAGTAGCAAATTTTATATATAAAAAAAATTCACTTATTGTACAATGAAAAAATTTGATATATAAAAAAATTCAATCTTCATTGTATACTATGACAATTTTTTAGTTTTTAAATTTTGAGATACCAATTTATAATTTTTTTATTATATTTTTTAATTTGTCGTTATACTTTGAACTAATAGAAGTACATAATATAATTTAATCAATCATCATTTAAAATAACTTACTAAACCATTACACTCATAATTTTGACAATAAAATTAAAACTTAGAGATTTTGACTATCTAAATGCTGTAGAATTTCATCCCACCATGGTTGCTCATCTTGCTCATTAATTTGCTGTTGAATACTCGCACCAGTGTTTTCATTGAATTGAGCGGCTTCGTTCCAAAAATCCGCATGACCTTCTTGTTGATTAGTTGCACCGGCGATTTCAGCGAATTGAGCGGCTTTGTTCCAGAAAGCAGCGTCACTTTCTTGTTTTTCTTTCTCTGTCATTCGGCTTGCTGCAATTTTTTGAAGTTCATCCCTCTTATTCATTTCTCTCAATATTTGCTCTGATCTTCTCGATCTTTTTTTCCTTGCCTCTTCTTCCCTTAATTTTTTTTGACGATCCATTTCTTCCTTTTTTTCTTTAATAATTCTATCAGTCTCTCTGTCCCGACCTCTTTGTTCATTCTCGTCGTGACGTTTGTGCTCATGGTAGTGGTCACGCAAAATATTTTCTTTGTAATTGAAAACTTGAGCACACCTTGTACAGCTCACTGTGTGGTCTCCACGAAAGTTTTATATTATCTCGTAAACTGCCGAGTGTGTTCGTTCAGACGAGAAATAGGGTTTTGGTCGTTGTTGGGGGATGGGTTGAGGTTTTTTGTAATATTTTTTGAAGCAGTCATAATTTTTTGGTCGGTTGAGATTTTTTCATGTTCCCGCCATCGCCGCTCCAGGTACTCCTCCGTTCTCTTTTCGACCCACCATTAATGTGCCATTGGTAGTGCATTTTTAACTGGAGTACGTGGCCCTCTTCAGTGGTGTCTTCATGAATGTTGTATTTTAAAGTGTGATAACATGACCGGCAAATTGCCTGATATTCTCCGTTTTCTGGTTGATTTTTATTGGCAGGGTAATGGTAGAAAGTTGGCCAATACTCAATCCGGGTTGCTGTTCGATAGTTTGGAACATCATTGTTTGAGTTAGACCTATTTCCTTTCTCCATTGTACTAAAGTTTTTCAAAAGGAGGTAGTGGGTGTTGTGTATTATGTTTGGTGTTGTGTATTCTGATTGATGAATGATATTTTTATATACCATTTTAGAGTTACAAATTAATAAAAAATATTTTTTTTCAAACTTTATCAGAACACGCTTGTCCTTTACCACAATATTTTTTCAGTGTAGGCTTCATACTTTTCAGGCTTTTGAGTATGCTTTTGAGACGCCTTTCTTTTCACTTTTTGAGCAAGACAAGCGTGGTTTGATATTCTTTTCAGACATTTCAGTATAATTTTCAGACAAGCGTGGTTTGATATACTTTTTAGCTTTATCAGAACACGCTTGTCCTTTATCACAATGTTTTTTCAGTGTAGGCTTCAAACTTTTCAGGCTTTTGAGTATACTTTTCAGATGCCTTTCTTTTTACTTTTTGAGCAAGACAAGCGTGGTTTGATATTCTTTTCAGACTTTTCAGTATAATTTTCAGACAAGCGTGGTTTGATATACTTTTTAGCTTTATCAGACAAGCGTGAAACTTTTGGCATGCAGAGCTATTTTTTTAACGTAAGTGTGATTATCTTGCTGTATTGTCAATTTTGTTTTGACAAAACGGTTCGTCAAAAAATTTTGAAATTGAAATATACGGAAATTGGTCTGCCAAAGAGAACGTAAAATTTTTCTGTGAATTTTTCGAACCTTCGTTGACGGATTTCAAGCGCGAAACTCTTGGCATGCAGAGCAGTTTTTTTTAACGTAAGTGTGATTATCTTGCTGTATTGTCAATTTTGTTTTGACAAAACGGTTCGTCTAAAAATTTTGAAATTGAAATATACAGAAATTGGTCCGCCAAAGAGCACGTAGAATATTTCTGTGAATTTGTCGAACCTTCGTTTACGGATTTCAAGCGCGAAACTTTTGGCATGCAGAGCAGTTTTTTAACGTAAGTGTCATTATCTTGCTGTATTGTCAATTTTGTTTTGACAAAACGGTTCGTCCAAAAATTTTGAAATTGAAATATACAGAAATTAGTCCGCCAAAGAGCACGTACAATATTTCTGTGAATTGTTCGAACCTTCTTTGACGGATTTCAAGCGCGAAACTTTTGGCATGCATAGCTGTTTTTTTGACGTAAGTGTGATTATCTTGCTGTATTGTCAATTTTGTTTTGACAAAACGGTTCGTCCAAAAATTTTGAAAATGAAATATACAGAAATTGGTCCGCCAAAGAGCACGTAGAATATTTCTGTGAATTTGTCGAACCTTCGTTTACGGATTTCAAGCGCGAAACTTTTGGCATGCAGAGCAGTTTTTTAACGTAAGTGTCATTATCTTGCTGTATTGTCAATTTTATTTTGACAAAACGGTTCGTCCAAAAATTTTGAAAATGAAATATACGGAAATTGGTCCGCCAAAGAGCACGTAGAATATTTCTGTGAATTTTTCGAACCTTCGTTGATGGATTTCTAGCGCGAAACTTTTGGCATGCAGAACTGTTTTTTTAACGAAAGTGTGATTATCTTGCTGTATTGTCAATTTTGTTTTGACAAAACGGTTCGTCCAAAATTTTTGAAATTGAAATACACAGAAATTGGTCTGCCAAAGAGCACGTAGAAGTTTTCTGTGAATTTTTCGAACCTTGGTTGATGGATTTCTAGCGCGAAACTTTTGGCATGCAGAGCTGTTTTTTTAACATGAGTGTGATTATCCAAACAACGTAAACTCAAAGTATAATCCAAATAAACTAGAAGTTCCAAACAACATACAAATAAAATACAATCACATCAGACATATAACAAATCCCAAACATAAAAATCACTAATAATCAGCAGGTGTAAATCTATCCGTAGAATTGCGGGCACGTGGGCTACCTCTACGATTGATTAGGGGGTACGATCCACTACTTTCGGCTCTGGATGGACCCCTGATGTACCTGCCTCCTCATCATGTGCTCCTGGTCCAAAAACTGTCTCGGACTGCCGAGCATAAACTGGTGAGTCCAACCCGTAGTCCTGAATAGTGATATCCAATTCAGGGTTGAACGATAGTGGCGGAGTCTGCTGCGTGTCAAACTGAGAAGAAGGTGGTGGTACCTCCTGCGTGCTAGAAGGATCTGGAATCTGCGTCTCACATGTACAAACAAAATAAAAAAAATTGGATATATAATATAAAATTAAATTGAAGCGAATATAATTTAGAAACGTACCTGCAACGCCGAAGGAACCCAACAAGTCTTGGAACGTGCTCCAATTGGGATTGTCCAAATCGCCCTCTCATTCTAGCTAATTCATCAATTCTTCATTGGGTGCGAACGATCCAGGAATGTGTTGCCCAATATCTTCTAGAGGAGTGACCGGTATGTCATCAACTGGTGGAAGGTTGTGCCTACTCAACACATCTTGTAACATGGTTAGTTGGTTGGCATCCTGCAACTCCCCTCTGCTGGTTAGCAGCAATGACTTCCCTATCCGTCTGTACCCTCTTACAATGGCTAGTCGTGTCCCCGTGTAAGCCACTTGTAAGATGCGTGCGATCTAAAATGTAACATATATTTTTCACTTACAACACTGTATAAAATGTAATTTTTAAAATTTTTCAATTGAAACATGCCTAAAAATGTACCGTTCGATTTGTCTTCCTCCAAGAAGGTTCTTGTTGCAATCGTGGCAGTCGAGCCGGTGGTGGAGGAGCTTCACGTACATCTAGATTGGCGGTGTTCACTTCAACGGAGGCGATCCTGATACTAGCTCCGTATTTGTGGTACCACGTCCAGTACTCATCATCATGTCTCCGCAATTTAAATGGCCCGGCTTGGTACAAAAAATTGTCTTCCATGTTATCCCAATTTTTCTTCACCCAACTCCACGCATCGCTCCAATCTTTATCCATATCTGTCGAGTTGTTAATTTCATTTAATTCCTTTTGAACAGTCCAAGACTGCAAATGCATAAATTTAATGTCAATTTAAATTTAAACAAGTAAAAAAAGATAATAATTTTTTTACTTTATAGAAGTGCATACATTTTTTCACTTAAACCATGCATAAAAATGTACCAAATTTTTTTCAATTACAATTATACCTTCGTTGCTGGAGGTGGAACTATTTGACGCTTTCCAATTTGTCGTGCAACCCGACCAGGATAAATCCACGTCACAATGTTGAAGCACACGAGTGGAACAATCCTCAAAAAAGCTCCTGAAACGTCATCGACGGTGATCGGCCTATACTCGCGCCATGTTGCGTATGGGGTCCACATGACCCAATCCGCATGTAATGCAACAAGCGCAGCCCGTGACTCCTCCACACCAATATGGCTCGAACAATTAACCCAAAGACGCGGATCCGTCCACATCCTACATTATAAACAAAATAATTTAAATTCAAACAAAAATAAAAAATAATAATTGAAATGAACATGGTCATACATACCTCCCGTATGGAACAACTGAAGCTCTGTCGGGGAGTCCAAATAAATCATGGTTGAAGGTATTACCAGGGCGGTAAACCGGGAGCCGAGTCCAAGCCCACATCTGAAGCAATAACAAAGGTCCATCAATATTCTGAACGCCACTGTCAGGTCGCCACGTAGAAGCTGTGCCCAATGAGCGAAATACACATGCAAGTATTGCTGCCCCCAATTAATATTATATGGGTTACTCACATCCTACATTATTTAAGTTTGACAAAAATCATACAACATCCTTAATAATAAAGTTACAACCACGTTTGTTTATCATATAATTTTCCTATAAATATAATTTTAGCTTAATTTTTAAGTACACAAATTAACACAAAAGAAATTTTCCTATAATTATACATTCATTTTTTCATACCTTAAGAAAAGTCAAAAAGCACGGATGAACAAATGTTCCAGAAGTGTTTGGGAACATAACACAACCAAACAACTCCAAGACGTAAGCCCTGACATAACGATCCCAACCCGCTTCGTCTTCGTCATCAGGGAATTGCTTACACAAGCCTCGCAACCAGCTCAACCTTATTGCTTTCCTGATATGAAATTATGAAAATTAGTTTTTTCAAAACTATATTCATTATATTGTGGATAAATTATCTAAAATTTTTGTTAATATTTATTTTTTCAAAACTAAATTCACTATATTGTGGCAAAATTATCTAAACAAATTATTAATATCTATTTTTAGAAAAATAAATTCATTATATTGTGCCTTAATTATGTAAACAAATTTTTAATATCTATTTTTCGAAAACTAAATTCATTATATTGTGCCTAAATTATATAAAAAAATTTCAAATTAAACACAATTTTCCTATAATTATACAATTTGGCTTAATTAAACACAATTTGGCTTAATTATAAATTAAACAAATTAACACAAATTAATTTTCCTATAATTATATAATTTTTTGACTTAATTTTTAATTACACACATTAACACAAATAAAGCTTCCTATAATTATACACATTTGGCTTAATTATAAATTATACAAATTAACACAAATTAATTTCCCTATAATTATACACATTTTGGCTTAATTTTAAATTACACATATTAACATAAATAAATTCTCCTATAATTAAAAACATCTTGGCTTAATTATAAATTACAAAAATTAAAACAAGTAAATTTTCCTATAATTATACAATTTCTGGCTTAATTTTAAACTACACAATTTTTCATAAATAAATTATTTTTTTATTTAATTTTTTAACGAGACATATTATCATAACTAAATTTTCTTATGTTTTTACAATTTTTAGCTTACTAGATACAACTACACAAATTTCTAATTACAATCATAAAATTTCTAATTACAATTATACAATTATAAATAAAGAAATAAAGTTTAAAATAAATACCTATTTATCTTTCTTTATCTTTCTTCTTTCTCTTCCAGACGGGTTCCCTTCTCTTTCTTTCCTTCCCTTTTATCCCTTCCAGGCAGGCTCTATCCTCATCTTTCTTCTTTCTCGTCCAGACG
Organism: Rhynchospora pubera; assembly: GCA_028095005.1. Taxonomy (NCBI): domain Eukaryota; kingdom Viridiplantae; phylum Streptophyta; class Magnoliopsida; order Poales; family Cyperaceae; genus Rhynchospora; species Rhynchospora pubera. The sequence continues at coordinate 356,415,995 of CM051460.1, forward strand.
GAGCCCATTGCCTCTTCCCTTCTCTTTCTTCCCTTCCCTTCTCTCTCTTCCAGACGGGTCCCGCAATATCTCTCTTTCTCTCTCTCTCTGATCTGTGTGGGAGACGCTGGGCGTCACCGTATATATAGGATGGGAGACGCCAGTACCAATGGCGTCGCCAGTTGCATGGAGACGCCATTACCAATGACGTCGCTCACCCCTGGTGTCTGGACTTTACTATACTTATTAAAAGTTTCTCGATTTACTAAATCCATTTATTATTTTATAATAATTATTAATAATAAAAAATTTGGCAGCAATTGCTCGCAACAGACGAAACACATTACTCTAGTAAAATTATTTTTTTGGCAGCTCTGATTACATTACTAAATCCAAAACCGCCAAATTTCTTATTGATATGGATTTTCTTTTTTTTCTTTTTGTAAAAGAAAAATGGGTGGAGACTGGAGGACCCCCAATCCCTCGGATCCACATCCTCAGCAGCCAACATTTGGCTGTTCCAAACAGCCAAATTTTTGTTTTTTTAATATTTCAACATTTTAAAAATCAAATGTTGAATTCAAACCGTTGATCTTGTTTAATTTTACGGGCGATGCATTTTCACATAAGTTTCATGAAATTTAGAGTTGATTTGATACTAGATCAAATGATCAACAAATGAACAAATCTGGTTAACTATCACTGATTAATTCTAATACGTTCATAATTTGGTCACTTATTCAAGTATCAAATTGAATCCAAATTTTATTAAACTTATATGAAAATGCATCGCCCGTAAAATTAAACAAGATCAACGGTTTGGATTCAACATTTAATTTTTAAAATATTAAAATATTAAAAAAATAAAAATTTGGCTGTTTGGAGCAGCCAATTTGGCTGCTGAGGATGTGGTTCCCCAATCCCTCATCCTTTCATCCCTTCCGCCGCCAAGCACTTCATGCTCAGTTACTATGAGTATGTCTATGAGCCTTCTTCTGGGAAGACTCCGTCACCTCCCTCCATCTCTTCCTCTCTCTCTCACCCCACCATTCGCCACCCCCACTCAAGCGGCATCCCCAATCCCTCCATTCGACGCAGAGTACCTCATCCAATCATGCGGCCTCTCTTCTGACGAGGCAGTCCGGGCATACAAGAAAATCGAGCACCTCAAGTCCCCTGTAAACCCCGACTCCGTGCTCCGATTCCTGAGACAGATTGGCATCCGTGAGTCCGACATCCGAACCGCCGTGTCGCGCGACCCCCGCCTCCTCTGCTCCAATGTGGACAAGAACTGGGTACCCAACGTGGCCAAGCTACAAGAGGTCGGCCTCTCCATTGAAGAAATCTCGAGTATCATCTCCCGCAGCCCTTATGTGTTTCGATTCAATTTTGCACCCAAAGTTGATTTCTGGATGGGGGTAGTTGGCTCGGCAGAGAATTTGTCTTTGGCATTGAAAAGGAGTGCGGCATTCCTCAATATGAACTTGGAGAAGGCTGCTGTGCCTAACCTGTCATTCCTTAAAGAGCAGTGCGGTTTATCTGCTCATCAGATTGCTCAGCTGATTAGATGGGATACTAGATTGATCACTTCTAGTACTGAAACTTTGAAGATGAAAGCTAAGAGGGCTGATGAGTTGGGCATTCCTCGTAAGTCAGGAATGTTTCTGCATGCGTTAATTGTCGTAAATAGTAACAAACAATGCACCATAGATAGTAGGCTGAACAACTTGAGAAGACTTGGGTTTTCCCAGGAGGAGGTAGCCGTTATGATTGGTAAATTCCCTAGGTTGTTGTCACTAACAGAGGAGGTGCTTGCCAGAAAAATGGAGTTTTTGATAAAGGAAGCAGATTGTGATAAGAGTGATATTGTTAGAAAACCAATGTTTCTGACGTACAGTTTGGAGAATCGGTTGATTCCCAGAAATGTTGTTAGAAAGCTTCTGATTTCGAGTGGGCTTCTAGGGCCAGATCAAACTTATTTTTCTCTCGTGAAACTATCTGACAAGCAGTTTGTGGAGAAGTACATTTTGCCATTTGAACATGCTATTCCTGGGCTCCACCATGCATATGCTGATGCTTAGCTGGAAACATTGCCGAGATTGAATGCTTAGCAAGAGAATCAACTTTGGTTGGTCCGGTGTAACAGTTATGATTTGTAGAAAGGAGCACGGGGGGTTTTCTGAGGGATCAGGTAGCTTTGCAATAGATATGCAAAGTTATTGTTAAAAATCCTTCTGAAAAGAGTTCCCATTTTGTGGAGAGAATGGTAAGTAAAGGAATATCAGTTTAATATTTTCTAGAAAGGCAGGGAGGAAAATTATATGGCTATTTTTTTGCTGCTTTGAAGACGCATATATATAAGATTCTTTTTTATTCTTTGTAGGTTTGTATATAAGCTTTTCTGATTCATTGTAAAAAACTTAAATAATTTCAAAAAGTATAATGTTGGTTCATCTTTAGTATATGCTCCATTCACTAAAAGTACAACATTGTTGAGCAAAGAGGGGCAGAGCGAGAACATTCAAAAGGTAATTTCTTTTTCTTTTTACTAAAAGTACAACATTGTGTGTGTGTTTCTTGTTGGTCAGAAGTCAAAAACCCTTTCCTGCAACCTTGGGCCACAAGCTCACTTACCAACGAAACCACCATGAGTCTCCTTGTGAGGAGACTGAAACTCATCCACTCCTGCCATCCTGTGGCCTCCCTTCCGACCATGCTGTCCGGCCCTACGACAAGATCCAGCACCTCAAGTCCCCCGAGAAGCCCGATGCCGTGCTCTGATTCCTGAGAGAAGTCGGCATGAGCGAATCCGACATCACAACGGCCATCTCTCGGGACCCTCGCATCCTTTGTTTTAATATGGACAACAACTTGAAACCCAATGTTGCCAAGCTACGAGAGGCTGGCATCTCCATGGAGGACATCTCAGCTATCATTAGTTCATTACCCTCCGCCCTGGTATATTTTTGTTCAATTTTGAGCCGAAGGTTGATTTCTGGTTGGGGGTCCTTGGCTCCGCAGAGAATCTGTCTTTGGCTTTAAAAAGGAGTGCGGGGTTCATTAGTATGAACTTGGAGAAGGTTGCGGTGCCTAGCCTATCATTCCTTCAAAAGCAGTGCGGTTTATCTTCTCGTCAGATTGTCCTGCTGATTAAATCGTCTTCTAGATTGATCGCATGTAGCACTGAAGCTTTGAAGATAAAAGCTAAGAGGGCTGACGAGGGGCATTTCTTGTTCATCAGGAAAGTTCATGTACGCATTAATTATTGTCAGCTGTCTGAACCAACACATCATAGATTCTAGGGTAAATAATTTGAAAAGTCTTGGACTTTCGCAGGAGGAGGTGAACCTTATGGTTAGTTCGGCCCCTATGTTGTTGGGCTTATCAGAGGAGCTGGTATGCAGCAAAATAGAGTTCCTGATGAAGGAAGTAGTTTGTGATAAGATCCATGTGGTTCGAAATCCAGTTTTTCTGTGTGCCAGCTTAAATAAGCGGCTGATTCCCCGGAACATTGTTTGGAAGATTCTGATGTCTAAAGGGCTTCCGGTGGCAAATAACAAGTTTGTTTCTATTGTGACTCCAACCGACAAGCATTTTGTGGAGAAGTATATTCTGCCATATGAACATACTATTCCTGTGCTCCACCAAGCATTTGCTGATGCTTGTGCGGGAAAAATTAGGATTATTGGATAGTTAAAAAGAGTATCTCAAGTTTATTGTTTTTTGTATGCTTTAGATGATGCCTTTTAGATTTTACCTGATTAGATTTTCTACAACTATCTTTTTAAAATTTTTGTAGTGGTTAGTCAGCACCATTTTGTCGCAATACCTAAATTGGTTATCAACAGTTAATTCTGTTGAATTTAGTGTTTTATTTCCAGAACTCTATGCTTGTAAGCTGGCATGACTTATGCGTGTTGTAAGAAACACTCTGCTCTTTCAATGAAATTGCCTACTGTCACAAAAAAAGAAGGAAAAAAGATTTGGCATGCTATTATCCATCAGTTCAAATTTAGTTCTCATCTTAATGTATAAAGTAATTATGGCTGGAAATTCTTGATTGGACCAGTTGAGGTCGACTGTATAGATTATGGGCACAGGATTTATGCTGTCAGGATGTCTTAATTTGCTGGTTGTTGGGTCAAATTGGATTTGCTGACTGGTCTGTGTTACAAACTATTTTCTTATGATTCATTTTTGTGTTTATATTTCAAGTATTGTTTTAGAAATTAAACATTAGTGAGGTGGATTTAGTGACATTTTTAATTGAATATCTGAATTAAATATCTCAGAAAAGGCAATTTTATATATTTTTATTTGAATATCTGAATTAAATATCTGGATTAGTGACATTTTTTATATATTATTTAGTTTATTAATTAGTTAATTAATTAGAAAAATAGATAATATATTGTAAAAATATTGGAAAAATATGAAAAAATCAGGAATAATTAAATTAAATTTTATATGTAATTTAGTATTTTTTTGGAAAATTAAATTTATTTTTTTAATTAATTTATTTAATTAAAAAATAAATAATTAAGTATAAATTTTTAATTAAAATATAAATTTTTATACCTTATTTAATTAAATGAATTGTACCATTTAGAAAGGATTATAAATTTTTATACCTTATTTAATTAAATGAATTGTACCATTTAGAAATGATTATAAATTTTCAGGATTTGCAGGGATACAAAGGCATAATCTTTTCAGAATGTTGCAGGGATACAAAGACATAACTTGAACATTAAAACTTTAAACAGGCATAATTTTTTATAGGAAGGTCCGTTTGGGGCAAACGAGCACATTCCGGAAAGCTGGTGACGAGATCTACACGTTTTACCGGCGTGAAACCTCGTAACGACCATTTTCGGAGCCAAAAAACGCTCTCTGGATCTCCAAAATCCACTTTGAAAGTTTGCAAATCTACAAACCACTCTAAACTACTAAAATAGTTTTTAAAATCATAAATTAATCATTAAAAAGAGGAATGCAGTAAATCCAGTGAATTTAGTCTTTCTTCTCCGTCTCGATAAAACATCAATCTCGTGTGATTCCTTTCTAACGCAATCCAGAAAGTGCTTCCGAAAATCATGAGACTCGACAAGATTGTTTAATATATAATATGGAAATAATATATACAGAGGAAAATACATTAAAAATTTATATTTTAATGTAAATTAATTAAAAATTTATGCTTAATTATTTATTTTTTAATTAAATTAATTAATTAAAAGGAAAATAAATTTAATTTCCCAAAAAAATAATAAATTACACATAAAATTTAATTTAATTATTCCTGATTTTTTCATATTTTTTTCAATATTTTTACAATATATTATCTATTTTTCTAATTAATTAACTAATTAATAAACTAAATAAATAAATAAATAATATATAAAAAATTAAAAACCTAAGATCGAAATCCGGAATTCTGATTTTAGCTAAGGTCGGAATCAGGAATTCCGATCTTAGCTAAGGTCCGAATTCGGAATTCCAATCTTAGCTAAGGTCGGAATCCCGGACTCCGATCTTGTGAAACTATTTAAAAAAATATTATTATATTGATATTATTTTTAATATATTATATTAATTTAATATTATTTTTAAGTTTTTCGGTTGGTCGGAGAGGTGCTTGGTTCCGTCCAGATAAGTTTTATAATCTCGTCCATAATTTGTCCATATAATTTCATGAACAGTCCATATAAGTTTATAAACTGTCCAAATAAATTTTTATTGATGGACTTGGATCGGACTTCAATCCATACCAAACACAGTCCAGTTCACAGTTTGTTCAGCATTTTTTCAGTCCAGACCGTCCATGGACTATGTTGTCCACTAGCAGCTCTGGTTTTAGAGTACTAGCAAAAAGATGTCCTCGATATGTGGGTAAATAAAAAAATAAATTGTTGATATTATTTTTTGTTATATATAAATGTTACATGTTAGGCAATAAAAATATGGTAAAATCAATAATTTAGTCTTTTCTTTTAAATAAATAGCTAATTTGGTAGTTATTTAATTTTTTTTAAGAAAAGTCTAACATTGATCTAGACTACTTATCAAATCAAATTACACAAATCAGTGGTCCATAATTGATATAAAAATTATTTACATCCTTTTATTCGGCAAGTTTACTCTTTTTATACAGGTGCTTTATAAGTAGTATAGATATAGAAGTATAGAAGTATATATATAGATATAGATGGAAATTGATTACCGCCATATGTAGTTTTGCCATCCCTACCATCGCTAAACAGAAAGTGAACACTTAAAGTAGACAAAGTGAACATATATATAGTAATTAAAGTGAACACATACAAACAAATAAGTTCAATCAAAATAAGTTGAATGTGCATATAAAACTCTGAACAGGAGATGACAACACTTATTTGTTTGTAAGTGTTCACTTTGATAATCTATGTATTTATCTTATCTGTTTCATGTGTTCACTTTATATTTAGCGATGGCACGAATGACACAATTAGAGATGACACTTATAATTTCTGGATATAGATATAGTAGGCCTAACAAACGTGCCAAACGCTCACGGAAATATCCCATTCCGTTTTCGTTTCGTTTCAGAAACGAAACTAAAATAACTGTTTCGTGTCCATTTCGTTTTTGAAACGGCAGTGAAAATTGGTGTCACATTCCGTTTCGTTTCTGTTTCCCACTATAATTCCTTATTTTTGTGTTCTATTTCGATAAAACGGTATAATTATCTGTTTCGTTTTCGTTTCGTTTTTTAAAACGGCAGAGAAAATACCAGCCACATTTCGTTTCATTTCTAAAAACGGATCGGCATCACATTTTTATTTTCCGTTTTGACAGGCCTACTGATATAGATATCAAGCTGACTTTCCGAAAAATTTTAAAATAGTATTAAATTAATATAATATAATAAAAATAATATCAATATAATAATATTTTTTTAAATAGTATCACGAGATCGGAATCCAGGATTCCGATCTAAGCTTTGATCGGATTCTGAGTTTCCGATATAAGCTTAGATCGGAATCCGAGATTCCAATCTTAGCTTTTTAATTTTTTTATATATTATTTATTTATTTATTTAATTTATTAATTAGTTAAATAATTAGAAAATTAGATAATATATTGTAAAAATATTGAAAAAATATGGAAAAAATCAGGAATAATTAAATTAAATTTTATATGTAATTTAGTATTTTTTAGGGAAATTAAAATTATTTTTATTTTAATTAATTTATTTAATTAAAATATAAATTTTTATAACTTATTTAATTAAAATATAAATTTTTATAACTTATTTAATTAAATGAATTGTACCATTTAAAAAGGATTATAAATTTTTAGAATTTGCAGGGATACAAAGGCATAATCCTTTCAGAATGTTCAAAGTTTTATTAATTCTTTCTGCATTTGCAGGTAGGGATGAAAACGGAGCCGATTTTATCCGCTCCGATCCGTATCCGAATTCGAAAAATGCGCGTGATATCCGATCCGTATCCGTATTCGAACATATCCGTATTCGTATTCGTATCCGCAAAAAAAATATGGATGCGGATATGATTTTGAGTTTTTTGACAATATCCGATCCGTATTCGTATCCGACATGGATATTATCCGTATCCGATAGATATTAATCCGTTTATCCGTATCTTTAACGGCATAAGATGATTAATATAACTACTTATCTACATTAGAGAATACTTTTAATTAGATAATACTTAATTTTTATTAGATAAATTTTCTTACAATAATATTTTCATTTGGACTAGTAACATAAAATTATTTTTATTTTCTATTATTGAGACGATTATATATGATAACAACACTAAAAATAATTTTTTTCTCTAATCATGATGATTACATATGATTAATATACTATTTTAATATATGATGACAATTAAGGTAACATGATATGATTTGACATTGAATAGTTAAATATACTGTTGGAATTCAAATTGCGGAAAGACTGAATTTATTAATCAATTCGATTAGATTTGTACTTATATGGTACTTGCAATTTTAGAATGTTTCTTATTTGCTTTCACTTTTAGCCTTTTATTTATGTGTTGATCAAAGTTGGAACCCAACAAATAAATTTGCTTACTTTGATTTTAAAGAAGTATACTTCTAAAGTTGTACATTGTAATTGAATGCAATGTTATTAAAATTAACTTTCATATTTTAAAGAAATGGTCATTTGGCTCAAAGTATGAAAAATAGTAGATATTCATTCGCATGTACTACTACTGATCTTAACGAAGTACTAATATAGACACTGAGTATATTGAATAACATTATATTTAGAGAAAATGCTATTGTAAATAAATAAAAAAGATTTAAATGTTATCCGTATCCGACAAAATATATTCGTATTCGACTCCGTATCCGAAAATATCCGACCCGTATCTGTATCCGTTTAATATCCGAACCGTATCCGTATTCGAACGCATTCGTATTCGTATCCGTATCCGAAAAAAAATATGGATGCGGATATGGGAAGACCAACATCCGCTCCGTATCCGATCCGTTTTCATCCCTATTTGCAGGGATACAAAGGCATAATTTGAACATTAAAATTTTAAACAGGCTTAACTTTTGATAGGAAGGTCAGTTTGGGACGATCGAGGACATTCCGGAAAGCTGGAGACGAGATCTACGCATTTTACTGGGGTGAAACCTCGTAACGACCATTTTCGAACCCAAAAAACGCTCTCTGGACCTCCAAAATCCACTTTGAAAGTTTGCAAACCTAAAAACCACTCTAAACTACTGAAAATGTTTTTAAAATCATAAATTAATCATTAAAAAGAGAAATGCAGTAAATCAAGTGAATTTAGTCTTTCTTCTCCGTCTCAGTAAAACATCAATCTCGTGTGATTCTTTTCTAACGCAATCCAGAAAGTGCTTCCTTGATCATGAGACTCGATACGATTGTTTAATATATAATATGAAAGTAATATATATAGAGGACGACATCCGGGACGCATATCAAATGGTTGTTTAAATTAATAAAAAATTTATACTTAATTATTCATTTTTTAATTAAATAAATTAATTAAATTTATATTTAATTAAAGAAATTAATTAAAAGAAAAATAAATTTAATTTTCCAAAAAAAAATACTAAATTACATATAAAAATTTTTTAATTATTCCTGATTTTTTTATATTTTTTCAGTATTTTTAGAATATATTATCTATTTTTCTAATTAATTAACTAATTAATAAACTAATAAAAGGAAAAAAAATTTAATTTTCCCAAAAAATACTAAATTACATATAAAATTTAGTTTAATTATTCCTGATTTTTTCCATATTTTTTCAATATTTTTACAATATATTATCTATTTTTCTAATTATTTAACTAATTAATAAATTAAATAAATAATATATAAAAAAATTAAAAAGCTAAGATCGGAATCTCGGATTCCGATCTAAGCTTAGATCGGATGGATCTAACGTTCGGAATCTAGGATTCCGATCTCGTGATACTATTTATATTAAACTTATTATATTGATATTATTTTTAATATATTATATTAATTTAGTACTATTTTTTAAAATTTCGGGCTGACTTTCTTGTAGTTGTAGGCTTAGAGTAGGCCCAAAGCCCATAAAATTATCAGATAAATAAAAAGTAAGACTTCAGGCTTCCAACTTCCAAGTATCAAGTCAGAAATTAAATCCGCTTTTCTTCATTTCCTCGTCGTCAGCTCAGCCTGCAGCCGTCACAGCCTGGAGTCGGATCTTCTGGTCGTTTTTCGATCTGGACCGTCTGATTTAATCTCAACGGTTAGTAATTTTTCGGGCCTATCAATCGTGATACTAGCATGAGGCATCTATAACCATTAAGTCAGACGGCTCAGATCTAAAAACGAGAAGAGTATTTCTGATCTGGTTCCGTCACAGCCTTGACAGCCTTGGAAAGGTCTGGTCAAAATTGGTCGGAACTGAGAACCCTCCAATCCTTTCCTCCACCAGCTCAACAGGCAACAGCTCCACTCAGTGACTATTATGTTTCTCGGGAGAATCCCTTTTCTCCATCCCTCTCTTCCTCTCCATCCCACCCCACCCCTCGCCTCCACTTCCATCAGCCCCACCACTCAAACATCATCCCCAAATTCCCAGTTCGCCGTCGCAGACTACCTGGTCCAAACATGCGGCCTCTCCTCCGACCAGGCTCTCAGAGCCTCCAAGTATATCGACCACATCAAGACCCCCCATAAGCTCGACGCAGTCGTCCAGTTCCTCAGACAAATCGGTGTAAGCGAATCCAGCATCCGAAGCGCCGTGTTGCGCGACTCTCGGCTCCTTCGCTCCAGTGTCGGGAAGAACTGGAGACCCAATATCGCAAAGCTTCAAGAGGTCGGCTTCTCCACTGAAGATATCTCACATATGATTTCCTGTTGCCCCGGCATGTTTATGTTCAAGCTGGCGCCGAAGATTGACTTCTGGTTGCGGTTTCTCGGCTCTACTGAGCATTTGTCGCTGATTATCAAAACGGATTCGGCAATTCTCGGCAGCAGCTTGGAAAAGGTTATCATGCCCAACTTATCATTCCTTCAAAAGGACTGCGGTTTATCTGTTCGACAAATTGTCCGGCTGATTAGGTCGTGTCCCAGATTGATCAAATCCAAGACTGAAGTTTTGGAGGTGATGGCTGAGAGGGCTCAGGAGTTGGGTGTTGATCGTTCCTCAAGCATGTTTGTGTATGCGCTTATTATTGTTTCCCGGCTTGGCCAACACACATTGAAGGCTAGGTTAAATAACTTGAAAGAACTAGGGCTTTCTCAGGATGAGGTGGCCACTCTTGTCAGTAAGCTCCCTCTTATATTGAAGTCGCCAGAAGAGTTGATGGCCCATAAAATGGAGTTTATTTTAAAGGAGGTGGGTTGTGATAAGAAGTATTTGATCCGAAATCCAGCCTTGCTCACATACAGCTTGAAAATTCGGCTGATCCCCCGCAACACTGTTAGAAAGCTTCTCTTGGCGAAAGGGTTTGTGGCAAATAAAAAATTCGCTTCTTTTGTGACTCCAACTGAAAAGAAGTTTGTGGAGAAGTATGTTTTGCCATATGAACATGCTATTCCTGGTCTCCACAAAGCATATGCTGACGCTTGTGCTGGGAAAACTGGGGGTATTGATTAGTTTTAGAGTTTCTCATATGGACTTCTTAGCAGGCTTACTAGATTAGATTTTAGTTTATTTTTATTTTTAAGTCGGCTCCTCTTTGTAACAATTTTTAATGGTTAACAACCATTAATTCTGTTGAAATATAGTTTTTGAATTTCAATTACACTATGCTGATCTTCAGTAAGCGTGACTCCATCTTTCACTTGAAACTCAATCTTCATCTTTCTGTAGTCATGTTGTGCTTTTATAAATTGATCAGCTTATTATGGCCGACAATTCTGATTTGACGAATTGAATCGACCTATATGGATTTTCAGCCAGTAGGTATCACCGCAAGGATCTCTTACTTTTCTGTTTGTTTTGTCAGATTGGATACGCAGACTGGTCCAGGTTAGAAGATATGTTTATGTGAATTATTGTAGTGTAGTGTGTATGTTATGTATAACAATGTTATTGGAGGACTTAATGCCATGTATAAAAGGCAAAAGCTAATATAATGGGCGAACCTGGTGCACATTTCTTAAGCAGATTTTTTTTTTATTTTATTAGAAAAATAGTTGGACCCGTTCTCGGCCTGTAATACAACAAACTGTGCTGTATATTGCACCGGAGCACTCTGCTAGATGTTGTTTTATTGGATATCTCACCTAAAGCTTGGTGTGCTTAACTGAACGTTTGATACTAGCTCAGATTGCTGGTTCTTACTGAGCAAATACATTACTTAATTATGCAATATAAGATGATAGCTGTGGCTTATAGTAACAGTGTTTAGTCAGTCGTCAGCTTTATGGGGATGAATCAACTGAATGCTGCTGATTCTTCCTTCAATCCTCCAGTCTTCAATTAGCAGTCTAGTTGATTTTATATTTGTTCCTTCGGTGTTGTATTTCTAAGGGAATTGCTGAGACATGGTTCAGAGTATGAGACCAACGAGAAGTGATAAAAAATATCTCAATTTGGTTACTCAAGTTTCTGGTAGGGCTACCAGTAGTGGGTTTTATTGGGAAAGGCATTATATTATTATTTCATGCTTCTACATAATATGCATATTTGGTAATTGGTATGAAAACTTTAGAGAAGCGCATGATGTGAGACAGTGAGAGACGTTCAATATTGTCACTCTACCATTTATCAACACATCTAGTCTAGTCTGAGTAAGGCATCCAGAAAGTGTCTCAATTTGTTTAATAATTAATAATAATTGAATTGTGCACTTTATATTGGTATTATAGAACAAACAAGCCTATTTGATTTAATATATATCGTGAAACTGACGCTAATTAAGCATTAACTAATAATGACTATACTAAAAAATAAAAATGAGGTATGAATAAGGCCCAAAGTGGACTTAAAAAGGACGAAAGCATTCCGGAAGTTTCCTTGAGTTGAGCTGCACACTGAGACACTGCACAGCCGTCACTCACAATCGGTCAAAACCCTCTATTACGAGCCACTGAGCCAGGAGTGAGTGATTGACAATGTCGTTGAGTTTGTTTCTCCGTCCCTCTCTTCCTCGTCCTCTCACCACGCCCCATGTCTCTTTCAAATCGACCGCCCAAGTGTCTCTCCCAAATCACCACTTTCCTGTCGGCGACTACCTCATCCAATCATGCGGCCTTTCCTCTGATCAGGCCCTCAAAGCATCCAAACTCATACGCCACCTCAAGACCCCCGATAAGCCCGACGCAGTGCTCCGGTTCCTCAGACAAACCGGCATCAGCGAATCCGACATCCAAACTGCCGTGGCTCGGAACGCTAGGCTCCTTTGCTCTTCCGTCGATAAGAACTGGAGGCCGAATATCGCAAAGCTAGTTGCCGTTGGTCTGACGATCGAAGACGTCTCAGGTATCATAGCCCGATACCCCAGGCTATTCTTGTTCAATTTTGCGCCAAAGATTGACTTCTGGTTGGGGCTCCTTGGTTCGGTGGAAAACCTCGAGCTGGTCCTTAGACGGTGTGGGTGCATCCTACATTGCAACTTGGAAAGTGTTATTGTGCCCAACTTGTCTTTCCTTCAATATCAGTGCGGTTTATCTGCTCCTCAGATAGTCCGGCTGGTTAAAATCGATCCTAGATTGATCACATCCAGCATTGCAACTATGAAAATGAAAGCCAAGAGGGCTGAGCAGTTGGGGATTGCTCGTTCATCGGACATGTTTGTTACTGCATTGATTGTTGTTGACCAGCTGAGCCCATGCACATTAGAAGCAAGGCTAAATCACTTGAAAAGTTTCGGGCTTTCACAGGAGGAGGTAATGACTCTTGTCAGAAAACATCCTTCTGTATTGAAGTTGTCAGAGGAGATGATAGGCCGTAAAATAGAGTTTCTGATTAAGGAAGCGGGTTGTGATAATTTGGATCTGGTCCAAAATCCAGCTTTGCTCACCTACAACCTGGATAACCGACTTATCCCTCGGAATGTTGTTAGAAAGCTTCTGTTGTCCAAAGGTTGCCCTATAGCAAATAACAAATTTGCCTCTTTTCTTGTTCCGACTGAGAAGCAGTTTGTGGAGAAATATGTTCTGCCATATGAAGGTTCTATCCCTGGGCTCCACCAAGCATATGCTGATGCTTCTGGAGAAACTGGGAGGACTGATCAGTTAAAGGGTATCTGAAATTAAAATTCTTGTAAACCTGGTTTGATTTCTCAATTATTATTTATTTCTTATTAATTTTTTTTTCTAACTCATCATCATTGTGCTATTCCTGGGCTCCTCCAAGCATATGCTGATTTATCTGTTGGGAACATTGGGAGTATAATTAATCAAATTATCTCAGATTGAAATTATTGTAGGTTAGATATAGCAGTTTTAGATTTACCTGTTTATATTTCTCTATTATTCTTTTTATTTTTTTTTTAACTCAGTGCCAATATGTAACAAAATGTACAAATTGTCATTTAACCATTAATTCGTTTGAGATATAGTTCTTATATTTGATATGCATGATACTTCCATTCATTAGCATCACTTCATCCTTCATTTGAAACATAATTTTAATCTTTTCTCAGTCATTTTTTTTTTTTACAAATGTCAAATTGTTGGTTGTTGTTTATGAACCAATAAAAAGGTTATGTAATTATTGCTGACATTTCTTGCCACTGGCAGGATTTTTAGTATGCTGGTTTTGTGTCAGCCCTGACACGTTGAGTGCCAGAATAAATCATTGTAGTCTATTAACTGTGTACATAGGAAACCAGCATCCGTATAACTGTAGTCATGTTATTGGATGATTAGCAGCAAGTGGCCTGAATTTAGCCTGAAGGCCTCAGGGACTGGTATAGGCTGCAAGAACATGGGTATACCTGCATAACGTCCAAAACGGTAACGAAACTAGGGTGTTTCGTTAACCGTTTCGTTTCGTTGATGAAACTGACTACCAATTTCGTTAACCGTTTCGTCTGAAATCAACGAAATTTTAGTGATTTATACATGGATGAAACCGTTTTATTGTTTTGTTGACCGTTTCGTTTTTGAAATGCAACGGAAATGTTTAATCGTTTTGTTTCGTTTCAGACGAAACGAAACAAAATAATGGTTAAAACTGATACTGTTTTTACTCCTAAACATGGGTTTGTGGAAACCTTTCGGCTTCAATTTTTGAATCCAAGGTTGATTTTTGGATTAGGGTTTTTGGCTCTGTAGAAAATCTGTCTGCGACCTTGAAAAACTATGCAGCAGTCCTCAATATGAACTTGAAGAAGGTTGCGGTGCCCGATATGTTTTTCTTTCAAGAGCAGTGTGGTTTGTCTGCTTGTCAAATTGTCCAGCTGATTAAATGGTATCGTAGATTGCTCACATCTAGCACTGTAACTTTAAAATGAAAGCCAAGAGGGCTGACAAGTTGGGCATTCCACGTTCATCAGCCATGCTTGTTCGAGCATTAATTGATGTACACCAGCTGAGCCAAAGCACGCTAAATGCAATGGAGAATAAATATGAAAAGAAGTCTGGGGCTTTCTCAGGAGGAAGTAGCACTCGTTATTTGGAAAGTCCCTATGTCGCTAACGACTGCAGGGAGAAGCTAAAGTGCAAAATGGCGCTCCTGATAAAGGAAACTTGTTGCAAGAAGATTGACTGGTCCGAAGTCCAGTTCTGCTCGTTTTAAATTTGGAGAAGCGACTCATTCCTCGGAGCTTTGTTAGGAAGCTTCTGATGTTAAAAGGGATTCCTGAAGCGAATATAAAGTTTGCTTCTTTTGCAAAATTAACTCATGAAAAGCAGTTAGTGAAGAAGATTGTTCTCCATGGGTGCGTTTGGATATAGGAAGAAGGAAGAAGGAAGAAGAAAGAAAAAAATTATAAACAATTCAAACTCTTCACAAAGTTACACACTTTCTAATATTTCTTCCCACTTTTTCTCTTCTTCCACACCTATCCAAACGGAGCCCATATGATGATATCTCTGGGCTCGCCCAAGCATATGCTGATCCCTCTTCAGGCAATATTGGAATTATTTAAGGGTGCGTTTGGATATAGGAAGAAGGAAGAAGAAGAAGGAAGAAGGAAGTAAAAAAATTATAAACAATCCAAACTCTTCACAAAGTTACACACTTCCTAATACTTATTCTCACTTCTTCCCTTCTTCCCACACCTATCCAAACGGAGCCTAATAGATCAAGAGTACTATTGTTTTGTTTTTTTTTCTTTTAACAATTTTTTTGTGCTTTAGCCTTTAAGTAAGCGTTATTTTGTGACAATAGGCAAACTGGTTATCAACAGTCAATTCTGTTGAATTTGTTGCTAAATTTCAACAACAGTACTTACCTTATTAGGTGCGACTCCCATCTTTAAGTTGAAAGTTTCACCTTTTCTCAGTCATGTTGTGCTTGTAAATTGTAATGAAGGTATTGTTCATGAAACAAATAAATGAATGAAGTTAAATATGGTTGGCAAATGGCGATTCTTGCCCCGACATTTGTGATCTACCTGTATGGATTTATGGTACAGGATTCCACGGTTAAGATGTCTTAATTTTCTGGTTACTGTGTCATATTTGGACTAGCCAACTGGTCAGGGTTATAAAATATTCTTTTATGTGATTCATTGTAGTGTGGAAAGTTAAGCTTGAAGGCCTCCGTGACCGTGATATGTATATAAGCTTGCCAAATTTAGAGTGGCTGGTGCACTATTTTTGGGTGGATAGTGCCTTTCTTCTAGAAAACTTTTGTTAGGTTTTTTTCCTATTATTTATTAACATGGTTTTGTCCAACTTTTGCCAGTGTTTTCCCGCCCAACAGATCTTCGAGATTTAGGTTTGGGCTTCTGTATGGACTAATCCCCCTTTAGTTTTGGGCATATATACTCTAAAAGCGTTAATCTCAGCTTGCCTTTCTCAGTTTCTCTATTTCCTCCTCCAACTGAACTAGAATCAACAATTTTTGACGTGTTGGATATTCTTTTCTTATTTAAAAAAAAAATGAAAAGACAGAATCACACTCAGGCTCAGGGATAGCAATCAGTCAACCACAACTTGTTCTGACATGGGCCAATGAATTTTTAACGCAGTGCACAGCACATTAATGACCGCTGGAAGTACCGAAAGTAAACTTGGAAGGCAGTAGGCCTGTCAAACGTGGCCCAAAAGCACGGCAGAGCCCATTTCGTTTGCCGTTCCGTTAAAGAAACGGTTTCAACATTCATTCCGTTAAACCGTTTCGTTTATGAAACGGCACAGAAATCCATTCCGTTATTCGTTCCACTTCACATATTACACATGAAACGGTTTGAAACTAGACTGAAACGATCGAAACGGCACATATTTGCATTCCGTTTGCCGTTTCGTTATTGAAACGAAATTCATTTCGCTGCCGTTATTCGTTTCGTTAGGCCTTAACGAAACGGCATAACGCGTTTTTTTCAGCCGTTGACAGGCCTAGAAGGCAGCGCACTAAGAGCCTCAAACTTTTGTCTATTTCGTGCATACCCTATTGAAACGTACAAATTATACGAATCATGGAGACTTGAGACTTATTAACTCCTAACATGAAATGAGAAAGTCATTATTGATAAGCCTATAAACATATGGGAAGGATGGCTTTTATGCATACAATAAATATGATGTCTCTATCGCGTTCAAAATTTTCAAATTAAAAGTTTTTATTTCTAGAGAAAATCCAGATTCAAATTGTTAGGATTTTTCTTTGAAGACATTAAGGTGAATCATATTATAGGCTCCGTTTGGATGCGTTGAGAATAAGGTAGGAAGAAGGAAGAAGGGAAGAAATTTATTGGGAAGGGGTAAATTTATTGGGAAGTGTGTAACTTTTGTGAAGAGTTTGGATGGTTAGAAATAAATTTATTGGTAAAAAGTGGTTATTTCTTATTCCTTATTCCGGAAAGAAGCCATCCAAACAGAGCCGTAAGAAGAAAAAAAATCACCAGTAGAGATATTGTTCAGCGTGTGTTGTAATGCACTTGATATCCGAAGTGTCTCCTTATAATATTACCCTATATTTTAATCATTTTCACTCCTCTCAAGTCTCAACTACACATGTGAGATATTGTTCTGACTTCTGACGCATCATTGAGGCTATACGGAGAGAGAAGAGAGGAGAAAAAGAGTTGATCGTTGCCTCATTGGAGATTGTTTTCTTCGGTCAGGCATTTTCACTATTCATCGCAAAGCCGGAAAAATAACTTAAGTGGGGCTAATAATTAAATTTTATTTTTTTTGAAAGGGTCATTTTATATATTTACTAAAATTTTCACTAAATTTAACTTATAAATATTAGTCAAATTAAAAAATGAGGGAGGGCGAAGCCGCCTCCGCCTTGGCTTCACCCCTGATTCATTGCACTATTGCAAGAGAATTATATTTTTTTATCTAATAATGCTAAGAAAAATGCATTTCGAAATTAAGATCTTTAAAAGAAAGATTTATCCAAAAATATCTGACCCATCTTTATCAAAAAAAAAAGTGCTTTTAGGATTTTTTTTTTTTTTGGACTATGAATACCATTGGATATGGTTTGTATGATGTGATGTGGTCCCACCGTCGTGTACAATGAGAGAGGAAACGTATAAGAAAGCTTAGGAGTTAGGAAAGTTAGGAATCATTTGATAGATGGCAATTGGCAAATATGAAATTTCATGTTTCACTTACGTTATCAAGCTCGAAAGAAAAAATTGTCTTATTTTGCTCTGTGTAGTTTTTAATCCACAAGGATGTAAATGCTGTACAAATATTTTATTTTTATTGATTCTTATAATTAAGGAACATAATAAAATTGTTTCCCAAATTTTTTGGGACCTACAAAAATCAATTATAAGTTTTATTTTAATTTTAAAATAAACAAATTGTTATATGAGGTTGCTATATTTTCCAAAAACTTCACTAAAAACACACTACTAGTTTCTCAAAAAGTAATTTTAGACGATATGGAGTGTTATATATGGTGAAGGATAGACAAAGACAACCCTCTTCACTACCTATGGCCGTGACGTTGCACAAACATACCTATGGCCGAAGTGCATTAAATTCATACAGGCAGCTGGAAGAGAATTATCTTTATTTTGGTAATCTCTGCCGTTCCTTTCTGATTCTTGATGGCGGAATATAACAACTAACGCAAACAGTCAAAACTTGGGTCCTCATCCTGATGATCTGTTGTTGATTTCATTATGGCATCATAATAAAACGAGATCTAGACAACTCAATTTGAATATTTGAATATGATCGTGTCATGTCAGGTTGAAATTGTTAGATAGTGTTTTATTTTTTATTCGTAATTATTAGAGAGATCATATAATTATTTGGTTTACCTTAACGATATGTTAATCATCAAATTTTGAAAGAAATATCACGGAACTTTAAATGACTCAATTTCTTTTCCTAATACGTACTTACATCCATAAATATGTCAGAAATTTCCTACATATAAGTTTTGAGTTTGCACTATATATTTCCTTTCAGCAATTTGGCGATCCTTTAGGCTATATTTGGTGGAGGAGTAAAAGAGAATTAAAGTTAAGGAGGATTAAATAGCTAAGTCTCTCTACTCTACTAGATTCAAATAATGTTTGGTATGAAAATAAAAGATTAAGTGAGGAGTAAGAAAAATATAAAATATTAAATAAATTGTTGAATATTAAATGACCAAACTACCCTCCATGCATTATAATAACTTAGCCGTTTGTGTGTTAGTCAATTTTTTTTTTCATTCGGTGTACCATATAGGAATTAGGAAATAGGCGATACAAGGTTTTTTAATTTTTTTTCTGAGTCCAAATCCAAATTGGTCAAAGTTAGTAAAAAATAGTCAAAAGTAAAATTTTATTTGTCAACTGTGGTCTATGGTCTGTGGTCAACATAGATTAAATGTCCCAAATTGGTCAAAGTTAGTAAAAAATAGTCAAAGGTAAAAATTTATTTGTCAACTGTGGTCTGTGGTCAACATAGATTAAATGCCTTTAATTTATCTAGTGCCTAGGCCTGTCAAACGTGTATAAAAAATACGGAACACGTACAAAATTGTTTCCGTTCATTAAGGTGCACAGTATAAGAACTCATTTTGTTAATCGTTTCGTTTATGAAACGATACAAAATTCTATTTTGTTAACCATGTCACTTCAGAAAATACACATATAACAGTTTGAAATGAGGGTGAAACGATCGAAACAGTACATTTTGGTATTCCATTTGCTGTTTTGTTATTGAAATGAAATAAAAATTGTTTCGTTAACCGTTCGGTTTCAGCTATACGGAACGACAAAACGATAAACAACAGCCGTTGATAGGCCTAAGTGCGGGACAGAGGACAATAGTGGAAATAAATTGGTGTGGGTCCATTATCTAGATCAACTCCGCGGATTAAAATTATACAACCTCTCCAGTAGTAATAATTTACTTCTCCAAATTTGGTCGCTACTTCACGCTACTCCTCACCTTTTCATTACCTTTTCAATTTTGGTTCATTCTAACATGCAAATAAATACCAAAAGTAATCCAAGTTATTAATGCCCAAATTTTTTTTCGATCCCAGCTCCAAAAAGCTCCCCAGGCTTCATTAGCCCATACGGCTCCGCAAAGAATGCCCAAGGTTAATAAAGCAAATCCAATACTAATAGCACGATAACTCCAAGAGTCCAAACCCTCAATGAAATCAATTTTGAAATAATTTGAAAAATATTTTCGATGTTTCGATTTCTGCTATTATTTTTTAACAGGAGTTGTTGAATATTAAAAACTTATTACACGGAATTCCATTTTTTTGGAACGAGTGGAAGGAGTGGGTATCCACGTTTGAAGGAGTAAACATTGATTAAGTACTTTACTCCTCATTTAATCCTCAATCAAACACAGCGTAGTGAACTTGATATATATATAAAAAAAAAAGCTTTGTCAAAAAGCAACTTGTATCTTTTAGAATTTTTGTACTCTTTTTTGAATTGGTAAAACGTGGTACGTAGTATTTGGTGTTATAGGTATTTAAGCTCATATATCGACATTCTGAATTCAAATAGTTAATAGCTAAATAATTTGATCTACAGTCAGAATTCTGTAGAGAACTAAATTTTACATAATTAATTTTCGCGGCTAGGAGGAAGGAAATAAATTGCATCTTTAAAAGGTTGGTGGATTGTCCACTTTATTTTGGGGCCTCTCTCTGCGTCTATCATCATCACATGAAAACTATGACATGGCACAAAGTGAAAATAAGCCCCTGTTGTCGAACTTCCATAATATTTCCAGGTGTTGAATGCACCTATAATTGGACAAACATGGTAATGATAATTAGTACAAAATATTGGCAAGGTTAAAGACTGTTCTTTCATTGTGTTAAATTCAGTCCTAATCAGGTTCAGTTAACACTTGATTTGGATCGAGTCCAATCATGTACATGTTTATTCATATCAACACCATTTATCTTTAAATGGCATATCAACACCAAATTACCTTGCTATTATTGTCTGTCTGCGAAAGTGAAGAAATAAATAATAAATGCTAATCTTTCAGTCCATCTGGATTGGATTAATGATCTATGAGTCGGAGTCGTAACATCGGATCATGCATTCCTGACCCAATTTCAGTCAGATCGAATCGAAATATGTCAGGCTAATTATTTGTTACTAAAATAATATTCACTCGATATATACTTGACCCAAAAATCTCACATCTAACAAATAACATATTATTTCCTGCAAAAGTTGGAGTATTTTTTTCAAAAAAAAAAAAAAAAAACAGGCCATCCAACTTTTTTGAACAACCTAATTATGTTATTAGAAGAAAATAAATAGCAATACACTCAACATTAAATTAATTTGCAATTACAAGCACCTAACGAATTAGGAGCATCACTAAAAATAAACAAATAGGCAATATAACTCCTTTTTGTTTGCATTTTTTTTATTAAAAGTTGCAAATATTCAATTTACAGTGCTTTTGTCTTCATGTCATCACGGATTTATAATAGTTATCTGATTGATAGTGACCGTTACTAAAATCATCGCAGGGCAATTTTCCACAACCAACAAGGATACAACAAATCAAACAAAACATAAATAGTATGCTGCAAGAGAAAATCTTCTACGCCACAACCTTTGCATTTATATTTTAAAATTGGAAATTCAAAACAACCAAATCGGGTTGTTGGATTTTCTTTTCTTTTATAACTAATGTTCGCACAATAAAGGATCTCCCTTTTCTTTATAAAAAAATTATTGAGTAACCCTCACCAACCTTCAGAAAAAAATTAGAAAATCTTTTGGGTATAAAACTGAAAGTAAAAACAAAACACATCAAAATTTTACGAGAATACTATGGCTCCGTTTGGATGGTTAAAGAATAAGGAAGGAATAAGGAATTAGGGAAGAAAATATTGGGAAGTGTGTAATTTTGGAAAGAGTGGGAAGATGCTATTCCGGGAATAAACAATGTTGTTTGGATGGTGTGTTAGGAATAAAGAAATTGATATTAATTTAAATAAATTATTAAAAATTAATATTTTAATATTAAATAAAGTACTAATTAAAGAGCATATAAATTTTTATTTAGTTATTACTATTTAGCTAATTTTGTTGAAATTATGTATATGTAATTGTAGGAAGATGTTATTCCTAGAAAAAAATTATTCCTAGGAAGAAAATATTCTTCTCCTTATTCCTAACTTGTTTGGATGCTTAGGAAGAAAATATTCCTAGAAAGAAGCTATTCTTTCTATTTCTTTCCCATCCAAACAAAGTCATAGCTAGAGATTAGAGCAATCAAGCAATGAGAGATTAGCAACTCTTTTTATTTTGACACGTGATTTTATTTTCATTCCCATCATCACGTGGCACTCGTGTGCAAATGAATCGGTATTTTGAAATTTTCAAATTAGATCTGAAATGCTCCATGTATGCTTAAATCTCTCCCGTTCTCTCTCGACCTCCATCACACTGTCTCTCTCAAAACCCTGATCACTCTCTCTTTACCAAGCTTTCTCCCTCAACCTTCAAATTCGATCTCTCTCTCTCTCCCCCCTCCCTCTCTCTCTCTTTCTTTCTCGACATTTTTGTGTAATTTCCGACGATCAATTCCTCTGTACGGTCCTTAATTGATCAATTGTTGAAGTTTAAGGTAATTCTTCTCTCTATCTCCTTTGTATTTTATGTTTTTGTCTCTTTTTGGAACAATCAATCAATTATCGCTTTAGATCTGAATTGGTACTATGAATTTATATTGAAAACATTGATCAATCATTATTTGTCAGTTGCTTTTTGTATTGATCTATAAACTAATAGATGAATGAATCATTCATTGAAATTCCACTTCCATTATTGAATTTGTATTGAAAACATTAATCGATCATCTTTTTCCTATTATTTTTAACTAGATTTACATCGCAACGATTGATTTTTGTTGAAAAGATTGATTGATCATTTTTTTTTTGTTGTTGCGTTTATTAGGTCAACATTGGAAAGAATGATTTATAAATAAGTAACTTATTTGCATGAGAGAGTTTATTATCAATGACAAGGGAGCATTTATGATGTGCTAGTATTTTGATGATATTTTTAACAAAGAAGTACCTTACTTAAATAAGAGAGTTTATTAGCATGACAAAGGGAGTATTTTTTTTTTAATGTGGTAGTGTATTAGCATCTTGATATTATGTAGCCAAGGTAGTGTATTAGCAATTTGATGTGGTGTATATTGCAATTTTACTGATTTGTATTGATATCATTAATCCATCATCTTTTTTTTCTTTTACAGTGATTATATTTTGATGTTTTCAATTTTTTCTCTTTATATTATATGTCAATTGCAATTTTGAGGATCCTCGTATATAGGTTGAAGAACGTTCATGTGATAGATACCAAGGTAAGTCAATTAGAGGGCAATACATTTAACATAAGGAAGTAAGTTTTTTGAATAAGAGAGTATATTTTTGCTACATGGAAGTATTTATGAATGTGCTAGTGTGTTAGCAGTTTGATGGTATTTTTAACAAGAGAGTAACTTACTTAACAGAATATGTTAGCATGACAAAGGGAGCATTTTTTTTTTGTGGTAATGTGTTGGCAGCTTGATGGTATATTGGTATTTTGCAGCCAAGAGAGTAAGTTATTGGAATAGGGGAATATATTATCAGTGATAAGAGAGTATTTGTGAATGTGATATTGTGTTAAGAGTTTAATGGTATTTTTAACAAGAGAGTAAATTATTTAAATAAGGGAGCATATTAATATGACAAAAGGAGTGTTTTGTTTTTTTTATTTGGTAGTGTATTACAGTGTTAGCAGTTTGATGGTATTTTTAACAACGGAGTAATTTATTTAAATAAGGAAGAATATTAACATGGCAGAGGGAGTATTTATGGATATGTTAGTGTATTTAGCAGTTTGATGATATTTTTAACAACAGAGTAACTTATTTAAATAAGGGAGAATATTAACATGGTAAAGAGAGCATTTTATGGATATGTTAGTATATTAGTAGTTTGTTGGTATTTTTAAAAAAAGAGTAACTTATTTAAATAAGGGAGAATATTAATATGGCAAAGGGAGTTTTCTCGAATGTGGTAGTGTGCCAGTAGCCGGATGGTACCTTGGTATCTATTACGAATGGAGTATATTAGCTTAGCAGAGGGATTATTTCTGGATGTAGTTGAAGTATATATGTTACGATTTTTATAGTGTAGTATGAGTTCTAATCACTTGTTGTTCTTTTTGTTTTTTTTTCATATTGAAGGTGACAATTTTGATGTTGCGTACTGATGTGAGCTGAGATAACCTATTAGGGTTTTTAATTTATATCAAAATATGCTCAGTTTCGATTGCAAGCGTACAACCTACGTTGAGTATTCGGGGTCAATCCACAAGAATAATTATTCAAATTATTAAATTTAAATCTTATTGTTGAATCAAGTCAATGAGTGAAGAATAATCTGATTTGAGATTAAATAAACTAAAAATATAAAATTAAAGATAAATAGTTCAAATTAGAGAGAAGTTGACTTAACAGATACAAACTAGAAATTTTGGATGATAATCTTTCTACTTAACTCCTGTTCACAAGTTACCTACTCTATTTCATAGCGGTCCGCTTGTGAACCTGGATAGATAGTTTATAGATAGACTGCTTGTTGCTAGGTTGGCATAGACAACACACCTATAATCCAAGTGGCTCGCCTTAACAAATTATAGTTATACATGAGCAATTAGTTTTCCCTCATTTAATTGAGCAGTTTAATGACTTAATTAACTTCGTTAAAATTCTTCTTTTGACAGGTCAAGTTGTTTTAATCAAACCATTTAAACTCTTATCTAATTTGCGTTTCAACTTTCGTTCCTTGGCTTAAACTAAACAAGTCTATTTCTTGGATCTAAGATTTTCTTCAATTATCATTTGTTGGGAATAAATTTTCATTTCTAGCTTATGATCTAGATTTCATCTTTTGAATTGTTGATCCTCTATTACTATTAGTATTGATATACTCAAATTAATCTAAATTTTGTTGGATTTAGCTTTCTGATATTCAAAGTTGGCCTAATATTGATAGAAAAATACCAAATCTACTTAAACAATTCAAGCATAGCAAACAAATAAGTAAAGAGTACAAGAGATAAAACTCAATAAACAAAGTATCAAACTAACTAATCATGCAACTAAATCAAGAATCTGTTTCTCAACCATTACCCCAAATTAAACTACTCGAGTATGATAATCATAACAACAAACATCGAGGTATCAATCATCATTACAGAATCAAACAAGAATTAATTAAAGATTACAACAAATCAAAGTCAAATCCTTTGTTTGTCTGCAGTGGCATGGACTAAGCAACCCGCTTGACTCCTGGTCTTGTGGATTGAAGACAAGGGCTATTTAATTTCTCCTCTGTGTAGGTGTGACTTCTCTATAAAACTGAGAATATTGAACTCTCGATCTCCTGCCCTTTTATAGTAGTCTTTTGAACTGTCGATGACAGTTAAATTCTTCAGAAGTGGGTCAGATCATGGCAGAAATAGTGTAGGAGAGGTTGCCAAATTAATCATCTGAACGTGAAAACTTTCTGAAACTTCTCAAGCGGTCCGCTCATTGGTGTGATCTGCTCGCTCAAAATACTTCAAATCGTCTCCTAACCTTCTCCTACCTAACTGGTCGTTTGTCTTCCTAGTCCATCCCGCCAAGCACTTGGTCGAGTCGCTTAATAAGTGTTGATTTGTATAGATTTGGAGCCACATATGATGATTGTCCTATAAAAACATAAAGGGACATGGCATACCTAAAAACTAATAATAATGAAGGAAACAGAGTTAAAAATCACATAAAATCAATCATAATTTGAGTCCAAGATAATTTGGATCAAAACTATAATATAAAAACGTCTTATCACGTACAACTTGATGTTTGATAGTATTAATGAGGTGGATGTGTATTATCTCCAATATAATCTGGTGTTCAAATAATTTTAGTTTTGTTTCATTATTATGGTTGTTGTTGTTATAGATTGGAACAACTACTACTGTTTAGTTGTGTTTTGTTGTGCTTTGTAGTATTGAAACATGTACTTGTTAGCAAAAATTATTGTTGAATATCTTTGTTCTATTGATATTGAATATTTGCATAGCAATAAGTTCCTTTAATTATTTGATATGTTTAGTCAAATATTATGAAATAGATACAGCCTTATATTATTTTCTTTAATCACTATTTGAGAAATAGGTACTCCTTTATTGAATGCATATATTTTTCATCAATAAAGTACACTCATTTATAATCTCTTGTTTTAATTTTTAAAAAAATTTCAACACGTTATGTACATCTAAGTTACTCCCTTACGTGAATTTGTCATTGCGGTTTTGCACATCTAGTTATTCCTCACAGTCAATTAAAATCGACATGAAGGCGCATAGAAAACGCGCATAATGTCTGTATTACGCGGAAAAGTGTGTATGCCGGTAAAATTTAGTCCAAATGACTCGAGCACTCTAATTAATAAAGTTTTTTTTTGGCAACGTAGTTTCCATTTTAAATGCTAATTGCTTGATGTTTTAGAGCTTGATTGCAGTTATCAATTCCGAAATTTTATGTATAAGAAATTGCTAGGTAAATTATGGGAGCTGATATTATATAAATTAATTCGAGGACTTCACAAGTTCTCACAAGTCTTATTGCTTATGAGGCCAAAAAGTTATGGCTAATCTTCCAAAATAAAAAGAAGATATTATTATATTTTTATCGGCGGTGTTAATGTGCCTAATAAATTGCGCCCTTGCTTAAAAATGTCGAATTAATTAATAATCAATTATTCAATTTTTTATCTCCGAAATTATTTTTCATATATATATTTTTTTAAAAAAAGGTTAGCTGAGTCACGCCGCAAGCATTGCTGAAAAGCATGCAACAGCTGAAAGAGACATTTGTGAATTTTTTAGCTGTTTCTGTTGTATTTTCTCGTTTGACTTTTTCCTCTGCGTTTAACTCCAATCTGGTAAGAGGCCAAATATGATATTTCTTTCCTGAAAAGTATAAAGAAAAGTTAGGTTACAAAAAACTCCGAAATTAATTAATATAAAAATTTGGACCCAAAAAATTTTAATATACAGAATTATTTTATTTTTTTTTAATAAGAAGAAAGTTCGAACGCGTTTCAGAAGCGAGTATTTGAATTCCCCTCCGTACGCGTTTATAAAACGCGCTCCAACCCTCCCAACGCGTTTTATAAACGCGTACGAAGGAGAGATGTTGTCCACTTTCCTCTCGTTTGTCAGAGCTTCGTACGCGTTTATAAAACGCGTTGAAAGCCCTGGAGCGCACTTTATAAACGCGTTCGAAGGTGTATTATTTAATTTTTAGAAAAAAAAGTACAAGCATGCTCTGATAAAGACTGCAAAAGACATGACAAGATTTGATTTTACAATGTCATCTTTGAACTGCTGAAATTATTTATAAAAGCAGTCATTGTTGAATTAGAATGCACAAACACCCACTACCTCCTTCTTGTTAAAACCTTCAGTACAATGGACAAAGAAAATAGCTCTAACTCAAATAATGATGTTCCAAACTATCGAAGAGCAACCCGCATTGAGTATTGGCCAACTTTCTACCATTACCCTGCCAATAGAAATCAACCAGAAAACGGAGAATACGAGGCAATTTGTCGCTCTTGTTATCGCATTTTGAAATACAACATCCATGAAGACACGACTGAAGAGGGAGACGTGCTCGAGTTAAAAATACACTACCAATGGCACATTAATGGTGGGCCGGAAAGAGAACAGAAGGAGTACCAGGAGCGGCGATGGCGGGAACACGAAAAGAATCTGAACCGACAAAGGCGATATGACTGGTACAAAAAATATTACACAGAACCTCAACCCATCCCCCAACAACAACCGAAACCCTACCTCTCGTCTGAACCAACTCACTGGACTGTTTACGAGAAAATATACAACTTTAATGGAGACCACACAGTGACCTGTACAAGGTGTGCTCAAGTTTTCAATTACAAAGAAAACATATTGCGTGACCACTACCATGAGCACAAACGTCACGACGAGAATGAACAAAGAGCTCGGGACATAGAGACGCAGAGGATTATTAAAGAAAGAAATGAAGAAATGGATCGTAAACAAAAAATTAGGGAAGAAGAGGCAAGGAAAAAAAGGCTCAAAAAATCAGAGCAAAAATTGAGAGAAATGAATAAGAGGGATGAACTTCGACAAATTGCGGCAAGCCGAATGGCAGAGATAGAAGAAGAAGAAACCGAAGCGGCTTTTTGGAACGAAGCCGCTCAATTCGTTGACAACAGTGTTCCGAGTAATCAACAAGAAGATGATGCTGCTTTTTGGAACGAAGTCGCTCAGTTCGCTGACAACACTGGTGCGAGTAATCAACAACAACCGAATGATGAAGATGAGCAACCATGGTGGGAAGAAATTCTACAACATGTAGATAGTCAAAATCTCTAAATATTTATATCATTGTAATATTTATGTGTTTTATTATTATGGTTGTTAATGTAATTTAGTTGGAATTGTTAATGCAATGTTTTATTTTTATGGTTGTCTTTTATTTCCTCTATTTTTTGTAGTGCTTTGCACTAAAAGTTGTGGTTTTAATGTGTTGACGTTTAATGGATAAAAGTTGTTGTTTGGAGTATTTCATTTATTGGCGTTTCAATACATAAACGTTTATGTTTCAAGTAGTGCTTTGCACTCCGAATTTTCAAGTCATAATAATACACAAGTCAATCATCACAAGTCATAATAAGCAATCCAATAAATACACAAGTCAATCACAAGTCATAAACGAAAAATAGTCAATCAACATCAGTAATACACAAGTCAATCACAAGTCCATAAACGAAAAATAAACGATCCGTCCATCATCAGTAATACACAAGTCCATAAAAAAAAGAACTGTCATCATCAGCAATAAAATCAGTCCATCATCATAACTAACGCCGCCGCCTCCTCCTAGGTCCCGAAGGTGAAAATCTGTCAATCACCCTCACCGCACGCCTATCTCGTCCAGCCGGGGCAGTAACGTCTCCTGAGTCAGTGGACTCTGTATCCCCATCGTCCTCCTCCTGGAGGTCCTCCTGCTGGTCCTGCTGAGCCTCCTGCTGTATGGGCCCAAACTCAACAGGCTGCCCAGCCTCCTGAGGAGTCGCTATAGGGACATAATCACCCTCCTCATCTCCGGCCGTCCGTAGCAATGTGCTGAACGAGTCTGTCCCTCCCGTACTACCAGACGGAGTGCCAAATGATGGAATAGAAGAAGGCGTAGGCACTGACGGTACAGTAAATGGGGGAACAGTAAATGCAGGAAAAGAGGAAGGCATACCAAATGGTGCAAAGGAGTACGGTGGAGGATAATGAGGCTGGAAAATGCCAATGGGATCCTGAGAAATGCCAGCAAACTGCGAGGTCGATGCTGATGCACTATGCATGGATGGAGTAGGACCTGAGGATGGAAACTGAGTAGGAAAGAACGTGCGTGGTCCTAAAATATCATCTAATCGCCCGGTATTCAGTCGACCATCCTATAATATTAAAAAAAACAATGTCAATATAAATAAATTAGTATCTAAAATTGAAACTTGCATATAAACGAATACTAACCGCATGCATCAGATCCTCCGCCTGAAGGTCTGTGGGTACAGTCGGACGTGCAGAAGAAGACTCGTCCCCAGAATCTGGTATGTCCTCAATATTTGTTGGAAGTCCTCGCTGCTCCAACAAATCCTCCAACCTGTAATTTTTAAATTATTGAATTTAAAATGCAAAAAACGCAATCAAAAAATTAAATTATTTAAAATTACCTCAGAGGGATGGAAGCATCATGCAACTGCGAACGACAGTTGGCGAGAATTGCCTTTCCCACCCTTCTGCACCCCTTCTTCACAACCAGTCCCAATGCATGAAGTGCATTCTTCAGCGCAGAGTTGCCCTGCAATTTACGAGAATAATGACATATTGCACAATTCCATTTACCAATCATACATTCCATATTTTAAAAATTAAAATGTACCGTATTGCGAAGTATGGACCCCATGTTTGTGTACTGCCTCTGAGCAAGAGGCAGCTGCTGAGTGCGCTGGAGACGTGCCTCGGCATCCTCTCGTGGCGTGGGTCTCTCGGAGGCACCGTATCGCCAAAACCATCGGAAGTACCGCAGCGTATCAGTAGCACTCCAGGATCGAGTCTCCAGCTGGCGTGCCTGTAATGCCTCGTCAGTCCACTCAGCATGTGCACTCGCAAAAATGGTAGCAAAATCTGGACGATCTCGATAGGTACCGTGCTGGAAGCCCAGCAGGTTCTGTGTCACGTCCCAACTCTGTTAAAATAAACACGTTAGTTCTTTACTCTAATTAAATTGAAGTTGATCGTATGATAAATCGGAAAAATATAGCAAACGTACCACAGGTAGTGGAGGAGGAGTAAACTGGTACAGTCCAAACTGATGCCTACAACGGTCGGGGTAGTAGTAGGCAACAATGTGGTAAAAAATGAGCGGCAACCGAACATGCTCCGCTATGGAACCCTCCTGTGCTACCCGTGGCATGACAGCCCTGTCGAGTACGTACGGAAACCAGTTGACGTCTTCAACGTTCAACACGGCTAGGTAGTCCCGTGCGTTCTCCACTGCCCCGCGGTGCTGGCTCCGTGAGAAAGACCGAGCTTCGCCCCATTTCCTGAAAATTTTGAAGGTTAGGATTGATGTGTTGTAATTTGCATAAAATTATTGGAAAATTATTATAAATTATTACCTGCCAAACGGCACACATGAATCTAGGTTAGGCTGTCCTAATCCACCGATAGGAGCAACCTCTGGGCGACAAACAGGGAGGTATGACCATGCCCAAAACAATAGTAGCATCCAAGGTCCCGTCACAACCTTGAAACGCATGGAGGCACGATCCAGAGCACGATATAGACAAGCAAGCGTGGCACCTCCCCAATTGAAGTCCGGAACTTCAGTCAAATTGCCCTGCATTTAAATTAAACAACGCATTGAAAAAAAATAATTTCAACATTGGAAATAACAAAATTAAATTGCAACATTGAATAATAATTTCAACATTTGAACATTTTTTTTTCTTTTTTGTCATTGGTAATTTCTTTATATTCGATACTAACTGATATATTAATATGTTTTAACGAAAGTATCTTTGCTTAACGAAATTATAAAAATAAAAATATTATTTAAGTTAAGAAAATTATACCGATACGAGCTCTAAAAAGTATGCTGGGACGGAATTCTGAGAAATATCGGGAAACATCAACGTCCCAAATAGCTCTAGGGCCACTGCACGCGTGTATCGGTCTAACTCCTCACCAGGAGCATCTGCCTGTGGCGCCATCCCGCAATTTTGCCGCAACCATTTCAACTTGATGTTGTTGCCCACAACAACATTGCCCCTGCATTGTACAAATTTAAAATAATCAATACAAGTAAGCAATGCATATATTGAATATGAAAAATCAATATTGCATTCTTATTTTTTTCACTTACTCCCTGGTACTCCTTTCTCGGTGCCACTCTCCCAAATCTTCATGAGGATAAAGATTTGCACGAATCTTTTCCTCCCAGGGCCCTCTCGTATTCGATCTAACTGGAATGCCCGTCGAGCGCAAACCATATAAGAAGGCAACATCCTGGTAACAATTACAAAATACGTTAAATTTATGTCATGTAAATATTGCAAATTTGAATTTTAAATATAAAGTTTAAATTAATTTTATAATTAATTGTGAAAATTAATACGAAAATTATATGTTAGAATTAATTGTGAAAATGTTAATATTACGGAAATTATATGTTAGAATTAATTTTCATGTTAATATTACGAAAATTATAAAGTTTAAATTAATGTTACAATTAATTGTGAAAATTAATACGAAAATTATATGTTACAATTAATTGTAAAAATTAATACGAAAATTATATTAAAAAAAATTAATATCAAGTTTAAATAAATTACCTGTAGAGTAACGGTCATCTCTCCAACGGGAAAATGGAAAGTATGCGTCTCTGGACGCCAAAACTCGACCATTGCCTTCAGTAATGGCATGTCGATGTTGACATGCTTCACCTTCATAATGTGACTGAGCCCCAGTTTGATCAGCCTTCCCTCAATCCGTTCGTCCACCTTAATTGTTCGCTTGTGCGATCTAAACTCCAAATGTTTTTCACGCTGCAATTTTTAATACAATTTTTAAGTATTTACAAGCATTTAAAATAAATACAATTTATAATAAGCATTTTCGATTAAAATTTTACTACAAATTATAAGTCTATTAAGAAATCTAAATTATTAAATCAAAAAAATATAAATTAACATAAAACAATCTATTACCTCCTCAAAGGACAAACCAACGAGATGCTCGTTATCCGTAACAAACAAAACCTGTTGGTTTTCTGCGTTGGCCGGTTGCACAGGTGGAATGACATTTTGCGCGCTCGGACGGGCTGCGCGACGCCTACGTCTTTTTGGCCGAGGCTGGGTGGAGGCTGCTTCGGTGGGGGGTGCTTCGGTGGGAGGTGGTGAAGCACCAGAAGGACCAGCCTCATCTTCTGCTGAACTCATCTGATTCAAATAATATAAGAACAACAATTTAAAACAACAATGAATTTAATATTTTTTCAATAATCAAAACGAACAAAACAAAAATTATTTTTCTATGTAATTGACATTTTCACAATAATTACTGATCAATAATGACATAATTTACGCCAATAAATTTATACATAATTTTCAATATACAATTCCAGTTATTTGAAACTATGTTAATTTGCATCATAATTTTTCTATATAAATTTCTTTTTATTTCAACAATTTACTAACTAATTCCATTTATACATAATTTTCACAATAATTACACAAATCATACATATCAATATTCACAATAATTTTCACAAAAATTTACATCGATATTCATAAGTAATTTAATATACATCATTTCTAGAAAATAAATCCAACATAAAATTTAACTAATTATCATCAATCATACATATCAATTTCCACAATTTCCACAATTTTGGACAATTATCATCAATCATAAAATTTAACTAATTATCATCAATCATACATATGGACAATTCCATAATTCCACAATTTCAATTTCCACAATTTCCACAATTTCCACATTTTTCACAATTTTCACAATTTCCACAATTTCACAATTATCAATTATCAACAATTATAACTATTTCCCTAAACCCTAAACCCCTAATTATCAATTATCAATTATCAATTATGAATGAGAAGAAAATTTCAATTATCAATTATCAATTATCAATTATGAATGAGAAGAAAATTTCAATTATCAATTATCAATTATCAATTATCACAATTATCAATTATCACAATTATCAATTTCACAATTATCAATTTCACAATTATCAATTTCACAATTATCAATTATCACAATTATCAATTATCAACAATTTCCCTAAACCCTAAACCCCTAATTATCAACAATTATCACTATTTCAAATACAAAATACAAAATAATTTTGAAAAAAACCTCGCTGTCGCAAGTTCGCCGCTGCCGCTGCCGCTCTTCTCTTTCTCTCGCTGCCGCTGCCGCTGTCTTCTCCTCTTCTCTTTCTTTCTCCCTTTCTTTCCTTCTCCTCTTCTCTCCTTCTCTCCTTTTCTCCTTCTCTCTTTCTCTCTTTCTCTGCCGAACGAAGTTAAACGAAAAAAATAGAAACGGCTATTTCTCGAATTTGAAGGAGATGACCTTCGTACGCGTTTATGAAACGCGCTCCAGAGCACCGAACGCGTTTCATAAACGCGTACGAAGGCCTGACTCGCCTCAAAAGGCGTAACTGCAGGGCTGAATTTATCGCCCTTCGTACGCGTTTATAAAACGCGTTCGGAGGGTTGGAGCGCGTTTTATAAACGCGTAGGAAGGGGAATTCAAATACTCGCTTCTGAAACGCGTTGGAACTTTCTTCTTATTAAAAAAAAAATATTAATTCTGTATATTAAAATTTTTTGTGTATAAATTTTTATATTAATTAATTTCGGCAAAAAACTCACAGGAAATAACTGTACGGAGAAATATTTTCTTGTGACAATATTACCCTTTTGAAATTTTTTTTTTTCTCTCTGCATATCATTCCAAACTGAACAGTCAAAACTATGTTTAATTATTTTCGTCAGAAGAGAGCATTTTTTGTTAAAACCTGCTTCTTTTGTTTTTGGTGAATAGTACCATTCCCATCTTATCTAATATTTGTCACATTAGAAACAGTATTTTATATCGTTTGTCTTGAATATTCATGCAAATATTTAAATATAAAATTAACTTTACATGGTCTTTTTAACCTGGATAATTGACAGCATCAAAAGTTTGTTTATGAAGTTTAAAGAAAATAATGCGAAAACCAATTAATGAGATTTATTTGTCCTATTTTTTTCTTTTTTCCTTTTTACATTTTGATCCCGGGAGGCAAATGCACGATCAAATCTACATTATGTAACTAGTTAAATCCACGCGGCACACCCTATATTAAACAAAGCACGAATTTTCAATTTTCCAAAGTGCATGCCCTCCAATAATTACAAATTACAAACCATGCATGGAATTTGAAGAAAAAAAGTAACAATCACGTGTCATTTTCTGTAAATCTATTAAGAAATTCTCCTCCTGGTTCAACAAATGAAACATGAGTGAAGCACAACAAAATGTCAAAAATAAAAATAAAAGAGGAGAGAGAAGCATAACAGTGTCAAAAAAGAGAAAGAAGCACGTTTAACTCTAATCAGATTATTATGGTGAACTGAGAAAAGCGAAAAACAGAAGTATAAAAAAATTAAGATCATGTTTGGAACATAAATATCTTTGCAATTTCTATATTTATACTCACTTGTAAAAAACTATCATACCCAATTCCATGAACAAATAGAGCACAATAAACTAACTTAATCCATATACATATTAACCCAACAATACCTTTCCAAAAAACAAATTTAAAGACAAAAAAAATTCAACCTCGTCTGATCATCTCTGCTCATGTCTACCCAAGATCCAAAGAAGAGTTCTCCTAGCAAACGATGGTGCCTCATCAGCCCTAGAGATAGCAACCGTGCTATTCTCGCAATTTGCCGATTCTATATCCCAATCCACCACACTCCCGCTCTTATCCCACATCGAAACATTGTATTCTGATTCTGTTACAGGACTATTGTTCTCATTTTTTGATTTCAAATTCGACTCGATCGGCAATCTAAATGATAAAGCACGCCTCGAATTTGCCTCTGGAACAGTTCTCTCCTTTGCTCTAAGCCATGTTTTTGAAATGGAGAAACTCTCCTTTGTATTAAGTTTGGTAGCAGCATCTGCATTTTTGGGTCCATCACTGATTTTTAGATTTCGATCGAATCCTTTGAACCCTTCTCGCCTTGAATGACAATCGCATTCTGACATGGCAGCACGGTGGCCGGGTCTTTTGACCACTGGTCTTTTCTTGGGTGGTTTTATGGGAACATGTAGTGAAGATCGATCATCCATGACATACTCGTAGGTTCCCATGGAGTAGCACCTTCTTTGATCCAATTTTTTGGTACCACTTTCATTTGCCGTACCGGCATCATTGCTAGTCCCTTCCCCCAAAGCCGCACTACTTGTCTCCACGCTCCTAAACTTCCCAAGTTTGACTTGAACAATTTTGGCTTCACAAGTCTCCTCCTTTGTATCATCATTTTCTGTACTCTTTGGCAAACCTTCATTGCTAGACAACTCCAATTCATCGTCCCCGATAGGGGCCAGATGGGTATTCTGCACAGTCTCTCTTCTGTCTGAAACGGTACCAATTTCTCTTGAACTCTCGCTGCCCGACTCCAAAACAAAAACCAGAGGTGAGCAGCTGTTGGAGTAGTCTAGAAGGCTTCTTCTACAAAGCGGGCAAGTTGAGTGCGACAATAGCCATGTATCGATGCACTCCAAATGGAAGGCATGGCTACACTTTGGCAAGAGTCGCAATTTGTCTTCTTGGTTGAATTCGCAGAGGCAAACCGCACAATCAAACGGATCTTTTAGGCCAATTATGGCCTTATAGAGAAAGACTGGAAGAGTGTCTATAAAAGACTGGTCTACACCTGAATCATGGAGGTTGAACAGCTGTTGCAATTGGCCTTGAAAGGCCGTAGTAGAATTGTCTAACAAATCTTGTGCCTCTCGTGTATTTGGTTTGATTAGGTATCTTACAAGGAGGTGAAGGAGGCCAGAGATAAAGAAAATTATTGCTAAAATCAGAATAATTAGGAGGATACTTGGGCTTATTTTGTTTTGTAAGTTTGTGGGGTCAGAGATAGGCGGTGATGGAGCTGAAGGCGGTGTAACAGTGGTTTCATGCAATACCGAATTCATGATTTGAAAGATGCAGAAAGAAAGAGTATGCAAGGACAAAACTTACATAGAATTTAACTTGTTGAATCCATGGTTTCTGTGTAGATAGCAACCCAAGATGGCACACAGGGTAAATAGAGAGAGAGAGATCAGTGAGTTTGTCTGAAATTTTGCAACTGGTACATAAAGAAGAGAGCTTTTCTCAGGGAGAGGCCGCTCTCTGTTCTTTGATACAGAGACTTTTTGAATCTTAGGTTCCTCTCTCTTCCCCAGAGATATGGTTCGTTTGGAAACAAAAGAAAAAGAAATCGGAAAGGTCAAGGGGTGTGTGTGTAGAGAGAGAGAGAGAGAGCTGCCTCTGCAAATTTTTGAAAAAGAGAGAGAGGAAGTTGAGATCCTTAATGAGTGGAGAAATAAATGGGGAGGAAAACCAGCAGATGCAAAAGAGAAATTAATTGGATTAATTGCAAGAGGGGATGGGGAAGGTGAGCAAATGCAATGCAACCAAAGGAGTGTATTTAATATTTTTGTTTGTTTGTTTCGTTCGTTTATTAGTTTTGTGTTTATTTGCGACTATGACCCTGTTCTTATATTTTCACTTCATTTACTTAAAAAGTTTTTATTTACTTATTTTTGGAGCCGAACCCACTGTAACTTGTCAATGTCGTTTGTTCCAACAGCTAGCACAATATAGTTTTTCAATTGGATGATAAGATAGTTTGATAGTTCATTAACAAACCTGCAACACATGCTTGTTTCGTTTATCTTTTTATTTTTGTGCTGGTGGGGTCTTCCCCATATAGGACCCTTCTTTTGTTTGAAATTAACTTGTACCCTTCCTTTATTTAAACATTTGACATGAGATCAGCATCTAGATTTATTACCAGAAACATAAATGGAGATTGACATGACACTACTAGAGTAAAAAAATAGAATGCCCTCGATAATAACCAGATAGTTTGTTGAAATGATGTAATACTTAACAATTTTAGTTTTATAAGTTTGCATAGAGAAATTGATTTAAAAAATGAATAATCAGAGTTAGTGGCCGATTAATTGAACTAACTTATAATTTAGCATTCAAATTAGAAAAAGATTTTGCATATACATTATTCGTGAAGGTTGGACTATTTTATAAACTAATTTAGAACGTCATTTATTTATAACACTTTATATTAGTAGATTATGGCGAAATATTAGGAAGGCCAAGGCAATGCAGAGATTATTATTGAAAAAAAAAAGGAAGATCACATCGAGTATACATGCAGTACCAAAAATCATTGCATTTTGCCTCCAGAATCAAGGCACTCCAAAATAAACTTTTTATAGTGTCAGAATTATATAATCTAATCTAATATAAAACTAATATGAGTACCAAGTACAATCAGAAGGGAGGACAGAACACTGATGACAAAGTTTAAGAATGTATCATAGATCTTCTGGATACCATCTTATCTCTACACGGTGTGAAAATACACCCTTCTATTACTCATATAAATAGATAAGTTGACAAGTAATATTTATGACAACTAATAATCCAAGACATAATTACCAAACTGGAAAAATGAAATTATAAATATGTTTCTTATAGTTATGTTTGTGCTAACTGCTCACTTTGGTGTCATTCGTTATTATACCAATTGATTTAGTGGTGATAAAAAAATTTTATTTTCAAATTATTAAAATATGATACGGAAACTTATCTAAATTATAAACATTACTTTTTTATATTCTTTTTTTTTTAAAAAAAAGTAGCCTTTTTCATAGCTACCTGTTTCTTATAGAAACGATCGAAATCAAAAAGTTTTACACACCACAACTCCTCCATGACACACTCCATACCGTCCCCTAAAAACCCTTCTACACATCTCAATTAAAACATTACAGATACTTTTTTATATTCTAAAAATTATTGTTACAGTTGTCAAATAACTAATGTACAAACAAATCCCTCTACTATTTAAAAGTTCTGTAATCCAGTGATGGTGGCCAAACACTCTCGAAAAGACAGAATCCGCTGCATAATATCTGAATTTGTTGAAGAACGACAATATGTGAAGGTTCTGTGCTGAAATTGAGATCGCGCGGGACCGTCCGGCGTATAAATCACAGCCGTGTGATTTAATCAAAATGACAAAGAGAGCCCCGTGCATGTAACCTGATCGATAGGCCTGAACCGTCCAGATCAGATCGGACGGTTCGTAGGCTGTGCTGGACGGTCCCGCGCGGGAGCAAATTCGGATTGTCTGTGCTGTGCCTCTTTGACTTTCAGATAAAAGAAAGATAAAAGAAAACTTTTCTTTTATCTTGCACCAGACCCAAGACAAGTCATTTAATTCTGCCTCCCGTTGTGTTCTTTTCTGTTGAAGTTTTTGAGCTTGGAAATTACCACCCTATTTGACCAAATTACGGTGGTAAATCATTAAATAGAACTGGTGTACAATTCAATAGTGGAGTGCTGTGCAGTCATGAATCCCAGTTTACACTTTACAGAAGAAAACTAAACCTTGCATAATGGTGTATATAAACTATCGGTTTAAAAGATGAAAATGCTAAATCAAGGGCGTCGGTTGAAGTGTTGTCACATATTTACAAATCAAGGGCTGCACTATTTAGAATAAAAAAATCATTGAATCAATAATTCAATATGTCGAACGTAAAGGGAAAGTTTGGAGGTCTGCAATTTGTAGAAAATGTTATCATTATGCAAATCTTAAAGGAGTCGTTAAATAATTAATTGCATTTAAAAGAGAACGGCAGAACAGAAAAACCGGCTACGACTAGTAAACCATATAAAACCAATTAATATCATTTCAGACTATGCAAATCTTGGGGATAAATTTTAGATTTTTTTTTTCTTTACATAAGTTTATACCAAAAAATGATTAATTCCCATATAAAACCAATTTCATTTCATTTTTCTCATAAAAAAAAAGTACAGAAGGGAGGTCAAATTGACTCGTACTTTTTATTTGTATTTGCGCCTGTTTGTGGTCGAATCATTTTTCTCATGTGACTAGGGGTGTCAATATCCATCCGTTTCGCATGTTTCCGTTCCGTTCCGTCCGGAACGGAACGGAAATGGAAGAATTTTTAGTTACGTTTCAGCATACGGAACAGAAACGGAATGGAATGCTGTTTCGTTCAGATGGACGGAACAGAAACGAAACAGCCCATTTACGTTTCGTTAATTAACGTTATTCCGTTCAGCCCATAAAATTTTCGGCCCATTTCCTCTCTGAGTATCTCTCGCGTGCATAACCTAAGCGAGCGCCGCTCATTTCTCTCTCTTTTCTCTCTCGATTTGCATCTCCCTCGATTGCATCTCCTTCAGGTGCCGAAAGCCATGGCTTCAAGGTCTGGTCTCTCCACATCTCTCCTCCTGCTCTCATCTCTATAGCCTACCTCCTCCTTCTCACTCGAGCTCCATCTGAACCCCACCAAGAACTCCACCGAGAGAAACCCCATCTCACTCTCCTCTCCGATGGCCTCCCTCAACCCCATAATTTTCTATCTCTCTCTCTCTCTCACCAGACCACCAGACCTCCTTGTACCTCTACCTCGAGCAACAAAGCTCAGCCGCGACAGAGCACAGGTGGCGGCCCCGAGCAACATACCCCGCCTCCTTGTACCTCCTCTCCCTCCTCTACCTCTACCTGGACAGAGCTCAGCCGTGTCGCCTTTCAACAGAGTTCAGGTTGGAGCAATTTTGGGTTTACTGGTTTTGAGCAGCTTTTTACTAGTTTTTCTTTTCTCTAATTTTTTACTGGTTGTTTCTTTCTTTTTTTTTGCAGTTTGTGAACTTGGAAACTTGTAATTTTCTTGGCTGGTACGAACTGGCTATTGATTTTTCTTGGTTGAATGTTTGGTATTAAGCGAAGTACAGTCACTTAGACTGTCACTGGTAAAGTACCAGTAAATGATACAAAACTTCACTGGCGCCTCAGAGTGTAAAGAAAAGATAGAGAGAAGAGACTGGATATGCAATTCGTTTTGAAGATCAAACAAAATCAGTAGGAAATTCTTACTTCTTGCAGTAGCCCTTTGTGATTTGGTGAAATGAAAACTTTTCTAGGGGCTTTTATGAAATCATAAATTTTTATGCATGGCCTTGTAATGTTACATATATTTCTGGTCGTTTGTTGAAACAAACTCGATTGTTAATTTTCTGCATGTGTGTTTGTGATATTTGCTGTTTTCATGAGTACAATTGAGATAATTGAGAAATAATTTTTGCAACTTGATATTGTTTGTTTGTGCTCTGACTTCCTGTAATAATTGAGATATATTTTCAGTTTTCCTTTACTATGAATTTCTTTCAATTTTTTTTCAATTTTTATTATTATTCTGAAAATTATAACGCATGCATTTTTTGGCTAATTTTTGGATTATTAACGTTTAATTTCACGGAACATTAAACGAAAAAAATTTTAATTACGTTTTGAGAACGTAACATAAACGGAACTTAATATGGTTACGTTATAATGAACGGAACGTACACGGAAGTTACTATTTTCGTGTACGTTTGGCACGTTTGACAGTCCTACGTGTGACTGCATCTAACGATAAGAAATTATGTTTGTAGCTATGGATTGTGGGACCTTTGTGGTTCCATTACATTTTTTTTTTCGATAGCTTGACATTGCGGTTCCATTACATAAAACATGGAATAATTGAATGGAGGGGATCACGTAGGATCAAAATCTGGTGCCGCGCGGCACCATCCAGCGCAGTAAATCTCGTAGGCATATATAGGTTCATGGATTGAGCTATTTTGACCCTGAAAAATCATGACTTGAGCAATTGTGCCTTTTCTTCATCCTAGGACTTTTTTCCCTCACAATTCGTACCGCAAAAAGGCAACGCAGTCTCAACTGTGGCAGTCTCCAGGTGCTCTCCGTGTGGAGAGTTGTTAAGAAGGTTGGGAATAGGCGAATAGCATGCATGGTATGTGTACAATTGGATCGAGAATTTCGGACCGAAATCCTTATATTTCGGACCGAAATTTGCCTCTGTCTAGACCATAATCGAAGACTTAGGTGCTTTAGAGCCAAATTACTTGAACACTAAACCCCTAGGACATCTCTTGCATTCATTTGAACATCTAAAAACACAAAATCAAACCTCAAATTATTTTATAATTATTTTATAGTTCTTGATTATTATTTAGTAGACTCTTTTAAGTTTATTCACCATAATTTCTATTGTCTAGCTTTTAAGAAAAATTAAGTCCGGTACTCATATTACCGTCTCTTGGGTTCGACCCTTAGCTTTACCAGAACGATTAGTAAGGTAGAACAAGGTTATAAATTCATTTGACCTAGGTTTTAATTCCCTTATCAAATTGGCGCCGTTATTGGAAGACGGTATTGATATCGAGTACTTATTTTAGTATTAAGAGACTACATTTTTTTCTTTTTATTTAATCTTTTCGTTGTTATTCTTCTTACTTTCAGGTTGAGAACTGGCCGGGAAACCAAAGAAAGGCAAGTCAAAGCCCCCAATTGTGCGCAAGTACTTCACCAGAGGACTTGACTCAGACCCAGAACTCTCGGACCAAGCAACCTCGAGCCAGGCCCACTCCGTAGCTCAATCAACATCCGAGACAGTACAGATTTCGGACCGAAATTTCCAAATTTCGGACCGAAATTTTGAGGTGGTGACTGAAACAGCGGGCGAGATGGCAGCCAATCAGGGCCCAGTCAACGTCGAAGCAGAGGCCCAGAGGCTGGAGAACCTGAGACTTCAGCTCGAACAAAGGGAGGCCAGATTTGCAACCGATCGCGCCAATGTTGAGACTCAAAGGCGAGCACTAGAAGATGAAAGGCGGCGATGGGAGCAGGATGACGAAAGTGTTCATGGGAATTCAGATGGAGAGGAGCAAGGGGGGCAGAACAGATCTCTCATGGACATTGCAGCTCCAAAAGCCAGCCACGTGGGTGGTCCTGTGGTGATTCCAGGAATTGAAGCCAACAATATGATAATCATCGCCAACCATGTGGCACTTGTGCAACAGAATCCGTTCTACGGAGATGACAAAGAGGACCCACACGCCACAAACTTTTCTTGATTGCACACATTTGGTTAAAATTAATGGTGTATCCCAACAGGCCATTAGACTTTTGTTGTTTAGGTTTACTCTTAAGGACCGAGCCATCAAATGGTACAAAACCTTAAAAAGAGGGTCTATTAGGAGTTGGGACCAAATGGCACAAGCCTTCCTTGATAGGTATTTCTCTGCCGACAGGGCTGACACAATTAGGAAGGAAATCAATAATTTTCACCAAAAGGACAATGAGTCAATGAGATATGCATGGGAACGTTTTAGGGACTTAGAAAACTCTTGTCCACACCATGGTATCCAAGATTGGATGGTAATTAAGGCTTTTCACAGTGATCTATATGACAACATTAAAATTAACCTTGATTCTCTTTCAGGTGGCGCATTTAAGCGACTGGATGCAGCACAGGCACGTGACAAAATTGATGAATGTGCTAGGAATTACGAGTGGTATCCGGTTCCCAACAACCGCCGCCCGTCTAGCAAGCACCAAGTGAATGAGATCACAACAAGAGACTCGAGGATTGCCGAGCTCGAAGCGGAATTAGCGGCATATCAGTCACTTCAAGGCACCCACCTCAATTCCAACACTTGTGGAGCATGCGGCGAAGAAGGGCACAATTCCATTGATTGTCCACTTGCGCGAGGAGGCGGCGATGGGCATCAAGTCAACTCGCTTAACAGCGAACCTTCTTACTTTCCTGGACATATCTTTAGTCGCAGTTACTCTTTGAGTGATCGAGAACAAGCCAATTGGGCAGACATGAATCACCCTAATTATCACAACAATGAAGATAGACCTTTTGTGCCAAGGAACCAGTACAAAAACACCAACCAACCAACTTTGTATAAAAATACCCAATTTAACAACAACGGTCGTGACCAACCTTTTCCAAGAAAATCTGTTTACAATAGAGAGGGTGTACCACCAGTTGTCCAAAGCTTTATGCATGAACAGGGTAAATTTAATCAAATGTTGACTGAGGAACTGAAAACTAACGCTGGAACTTTGAACAGGTTGGAACAAATGATGGAATCACACCTTTCGAGGCAGCAAGGGAAGCTACCGAGCCAAACAGGGGTGAATCCTAACGCCCAGTGCAAAGCTTTGCACACATTGAGGAGTGGCACGCAATACATGGACCCGCCAATGCCATTTGAGGCGGACGAGCCACCAAACAGCAAGGGCAGGGAGGTCAAGGAGACGAAAGGGCCATGTTTGGAACAAGCCCTACCTTCCCCACCTCTCCTGGACTCAACCAACACAACTGGAGCTCAGTTCGGCGCGCAGACAGAGCAACACCACCCAATTGAGCCAGAATTTCGGTCCGAAATTCAGAATTTTCGGTCCGAAATTTCTGGTCCAGAAGGTGAAAAAGGCCCTCCAGAGAAGAAAAAGGGAGTAAATGCAGTCCCAGAGCCTTCTTACCAGCCCCCTGTACCATTTCCTAGAAAGTTGGCTAAAGAAAAAGAGGATATCCAGTTCATGCGATTTTGGGAGATGCTAAAGGAGGTCCATATCACCATCCCCTTCTCTGATGTGTTCACTAGGGTACCCATTTATGCCAAATTTCTCAAGGAATTGTGCACTGGAAAGAGATCCCTAGAGGAATTGAAGGCGATAGTTCTGACAAGGATGAGCAGTGAGGCCCTAAAAAGAAAAATGCCACCTAAACTAGGGGATCCAGGGAAGTTTGTTTTGCCTTGTTTTATTGGAAAGGAGTTCATCAAACAAGCACTGTGTGATATGGGGGCAAGTGTAAGCCTGATGCCCAAGTCAGTTTTTGAGAGGATAGGATTTGGTGAATTGTTGCCCACAAACATCACAATTCAGCTTGCTGACTCATCAAAGCGTTTGTCCATGGGTGAAATCAAAGACATTCCAGTGCAAGTTGGCAAATTCCTTGTTCCAGGCGACTTTGTGGTGATGGACATGGAAGAAGACAGAGAGGTTCCAATCATTTTGGGGCGTCCCTTCTTGAGTACCGCAGGGGTGATGATGGATGCCAGAGAAGGCACGATCTTGGTTAGAGTGGGAGGAGAGACGCTTCGCTTCTCCATCAAGCATGCCATGAAATACCCTAGCGCCAATAACCACCATTG
Organism: Rhynchospora pubera; assembly: GCA_028095005.1. NCBI lineage: Eukaryota > Viridiplantae > Streptophyta > Magnoliopsida > Poales > Cyperaceae > Rhynchospora > Rhynchospora pubera. The sequence goes on from CM051460.1 coordinate 356,460,558, forward strand.
TTGCATGATTGAGGAAACCGAGCCAATTGTTGAAAAATCTCTTGAGGACCAATATGAAAATGCACTAATCCTGTATCAAAATTTTCTTTCTGATGTGCAGGAATCCATTGGAGTACAGGAGAGCATGGAGGAGTTTGAAAGCGATCAGGAAACTGACGAAATTGGCCTGCTAGAGGAGGTCAACTCAGCAGACACCGAAAATTTCGGACCGAAATCCACAATTTCGGACCGAAATTTAGCACCCCAGATCGAATTAAAACCTCTTCCAGCCACTCTCAGGTATGAATTTCTTGATCCAGATCAAAAATTTCCTGTTATTGTTAATGCTGGGTTGGATGCAGATCAAACAGAGAGACTTTTGGTGGAACTTCGCGCCCACAAAGGTGCAATTGGCTACTCTATCGATGATTTAAAGGGTATCGATCCCTCAATTTGCACCCATAGGATACTCTTGGAGGAGGGCCACAAACCATCCATTGAAGGGCAGAGGCGACTCAACCCTAATCTCAAGGAGGTGGTCAAGAAGGAAATCCTTAAACTCCTTGATGCAGGCATTATTTATCCAATCTCAGATAGCAAATGGGTGAGCCCAGTGCATGTAGTGCCCAAGAAGGGAGGAACAACAGTGATGAAGAACGAAAAGGATGAGATGATTCAGACAAGAATGGTGACTGGATGGAGGATGTGTATTGACTACCGCAAGCTCAACACCGCTACGCGAAAGGATCATTTTCCACTTCCATTTGTTGACCAACTGCTTGAAAGACTTGCTAATCACTCTTACTTTTGCTAATCACTTCCATCCAAATGACCAAGAAAAAACCACTTTTACCTGTCCCTATGGTACTTATGCATATAGGCGTATGCCTTTTGGTCTTTGCAATGCACCTGCAACCTTTCAAAGAGCCATGATGGCTATTTTTTCGGATTTTATTGAAAAAGAAATGGAGGTGTTTATGGATGATTTTTCTGTTTATGGCACTTGCTTTGATTCATGCTTAGCTAATCTTTCTAAAATCTTGCAGAGATGTGAAGAAGTTAACTTGGTTTTGAATTGGGAAAAGTGTCATTTCATGGTGCAACAAGGGGTCGTGCTTGGACATGTGGTCACATCAAGGGGCATAGAAGTTGACAGGGCTAAGATTGAGGTGATAGAAAGGCTTGACATGCCAAAGAGTGTGAAGGACGTTCGGAGTTTCTTGGGACACGCTGGATTCTATCGTCGATTTATCAAAGATTTTTCTAAAATTGCTAAACCTCTAACAAACCTCTTGATTAAAGACAATGAATTTATTGTAACTGATGAATGTCTTGATGCTTTTTGTAGGTTGAAGGAAGCCTTAATCTCGGCCCCTATCTTACAACCACCTGATTGGAGCCAACCATTCGAGCTTATGTGTGACGCGAGCGATTATGCAGTTGGAGCGGTCCTTGGGCAGCGCAAAGACAAGAGGCAAGTGGCTATTTACTATGCTAGCAAGGTGCTGGACCCTGCCCAAGTCAACTACACGACCACGGAGAAGGAACTTCTTGCCATCGTCTTCGCGCTTGACAAGTTCAGATCCTATCTCGTTGGTTCCAAGGTGATCGTGTACACAGACCATGCAGCAATTCGCTACCTCCTCAGCAAAAAGGATGCCAAGCCTAGGCTGATTCGTTGGGTGCTACTTTTGCAAGAATTTGACCTTGAAATCAAGGATAAAAGAGGCTCTGAAAATTCAGTCGCTGATCATCTCTCTCGCTTACACTCAAATCAAAATCAAGAAACTGAAATGCCTATAAATGACTTTTTTCCTGACGAAAAATTGTTCTCTGTGCAGGAAATTTTGGGGGCAAAATTTGAAGATGTGATGGCTGAGAAAAACAGAAGGCAGAAGAGCCTTGGTATGCAGATCTGGCTAACTTTCTGGCGAGTGGCTACTTACCCTCTGACATGACTTCCCAGCAGAGAAAGAAGTTGAAATCAGACTCGAAGTACTACTTTTGGGAGGAGCCATACCTTTTCAAACTTGGAATTGACAACATTTTTAGGAGGTGTGTGCCACATGACGAAGTCAAAGCCATCCTTGCAAGCTGCCACTCCTCTGCCTATGGGGGCCACGCGTCATTTTCAAAAACAGCAGCCAAAGTGCTCCAATCAGGTTTTTACTGGCCTTCCCTTTTCAAAGATGCTCATTCTTTCCTTTCTTCTTGTGATCAATGTCAAAGAACGGGCAACATTTCCAAAAGGAATGAAATGCCTCTTAACCCTATTCTTGAAGTTGAAATTTTTGATGTATGGGGCGTGGATTTCATGGGGCCATTTCCAAGTTCGCATGGATTTGAGTATATTTTGGTAGCTGTTGATTATGTCTCAAAATGGATGGAAGCAATTGCATGCAAGGCGGCCGATTCAAGCTCGGTCATCCGTCTTTTCTCTAAGATTATCTTTCCACGATTTGGTGTGCCAAGGGCGGTGATAAGTGACGGAGGCAAACATTTCATCAATCGATACTTTGATGGCCTTTTGAAGAAACATGGTGTCATTCACAAGGTGGCCACAGCCTATCACCCTCAAACGAGTGGGCAAGTTGAAGTTTCCAATAGGGAAATCAAAAGCATCTTGGAAAAGACGGTGGCTCGTTCGCGCAAGGACTGGGCCAGCAAACTTGATGATGCGCTTTGGGCCTATCGAACCGCCTTCAAGACACCCATTGGCATGAGTCCCTTCAAGCTAGTCTATGGCAAGCCGTGTCATTTGCCAGTTGAAATCGAGCACAAGGCATATTGGGCAACTCGTGCCATCAACATGGATTTGTTAAAAGCTGGTGAAAAGCGAATATTAGACTTGCACGAATTGGATGAGGTACGCCTGAACTCCTATGAAAATGCTAAATTCTATAAAGAAAAAACAAAACTTTTGCATGACAGGAGAATTTCAAGAAGAGAATTCAAGGAAGGCGACTTGGTACTTCTATTCAATTCAAGATTGAGGCTTTTCCCTGGCAAGTTGAGGTCGCGATGGTCTGGCCCGTTTCGCGTGGTAAAGGTTTACCCTTTTGGTGCCATTGATATTTGTGATAAGGATTCGGAGCCTTTCAAGGTCAATGGGCAAAGACTAAAGCATTATATAGCCAATGAAGACATAGCGAAAGTGGCTAGTTTCTACTTCTCCGAACCTCCAAGTGAAACTTAGCCAACGACGGTCAAGCTAATGACCTAAAACGAGCGCTCCTTGGGAGGCAGCCCAAGACTCTATATCATCTCTTCTCTCTATTTTTACTTCTATTTTTCGCACATGTTAAAATATTATATACGTTGAAAAAAAAAAATGGTGCGATTCATACGAATCAGAAAATAAAAAATATATATATACTACTAATAATAATTCTATAAGCTGTTGTAGTGTTTAATCCTTTTAATTTGTTTGATGTAGATAATTCAAAAAAAAAGAGAAGGGCAAAATCGATCGGGGCACCATGGAGAGAGTAACTCGTGCTAGAGCACCTATGGCCCGCAAGAAACAGGCCTTCGCACGACCTCATGCGAGTTACACCACGACCAATTTTGGAAATCACACAAAATGGAGATGTTCTTGCCAATTTCTGAAATTCCAGAGACAAAATCAGGATTTACTTCACTGGAAAATTAGAACTCATTTTTCTTGATTTACTGTCCAATTTTCGTGATGAAATGAACCACAGAACTTATGTTTTAATGCAACAAACTGCAAATTTCGCACCGAAATTTTTTATTTCGGACCGAAATTTTGGTTGGGTCCTCCTGCTTAAATTCCATTTTAAATCCTTTTCGATGGGCCCTCTCGTTGTTATAGTCTATTGGGCCTAATTAATTGTTTTCTTTGTTTTAATGCAGGCCCAAATTGGAGATGGTATGTTTTTCTTAATGGATGCAATTTTCTAAGTGCCCAAACCCATTTACCCATTAACCAATCCGAAACCCAAACCCACATCTTTACACCCTTTCGTCCCTCTTTCTCCCCCCATTCGAAAACCCTCACAGAAACTGCAAACACAAAAAAGGAAACGCCTCCTCAAACCCACCCCTCCTTCTCTACCAATCGCACCCCTTGTCTTTCCACCATTCTCACAGATCAAACCACCCTTCGCAGCACCTCTCTGCCCTCTTTCCGCTGGTGCCTTCGGTTTCTCAAGAGGTGGCTTCATCACGACGAGATTTTGAATTGAAGTTGGCGGCCTTGGACCGAAACCAATCCGAAATTTGGTATTCTACCCCATCGAGCGACTCCACGGCACTTTACCACACATCATCTCACTGCCTGGGCCGTTCTCTCTCTGTTTTCGGCGCTGTTTTGTATTTTCTAGGGTTTACGGTTGGTACTTCTCACTTTTTCTCTTGAGAATTGGATTTTCTGGTAAAGAACAAAGGGAAAGGAAGGTGAAAAGGGAATTTGGGGACTCAGCCTGGGTTTTCTCAAAAGTTTGAAGCGAAATCACAAAACCAGTGACCTCTTTGCACATTTTCATCACATATTTCGGTCCGAAATTTTAAAATTTCGGTCCGAAATTTTTGCTCTGACAGTTGAATTTTTGTGAAAGATGGAATATTTTAGGCGCAAAACCAGGTCACAAACTCTTGATGCGGCGGCCTCTTCCAGCAGGCAGCCTCGTTTGGGCAGCAATGAGGCCAAAGACCCTGAGGCAGCAAGGTATGAGCCCGCGGCGGGATTCTACATGCCGACGAAGTGGCAATTTGACAATTACAAGCGGCTCATGAGGCGTCCCATTGAGCACACCAGATTGATTGACTTGGAGGTGCTGGCAGATCTGGGGATTAAGGAGGAATTTCTGGAATTGACTGCACAAGTTGGTTTTACAAAACGGTTTTGGGAAATTGGGCAAGAAGCTTACAAACGGTACACTCTTGAATTTCTCTCTTCATTGAAATGGGTTAAGCACAACGGGGAGGATTGGATTGAGTATAGGTTGAACAACCATGATGTGAAAACCAAACCTGATGTGATTGGAGACATGCTTGGGTTGGAACCCGGATGTGCAGTCATAAATCTCAAAGGAAAGGGGAGTAAGGGACGGAGAGATAGGGTTTGGAGCAGGATTACACGATCACCAGGTTCCGATACTTTTATCCATCTGATTGAGCACCCAACCTTGAGGATTTTGACCCGTGCCTTAGCTTCCATGGTGTTTTCTCGCGGTGAGACCATGAGACGAGCTGTCTCGGAGGACCTATTACTCTTGGATCAGATCCTCCAGCCCGAGCCACAGAAATTGTGCATAATCAAGCTCATGATAGATCATTGGATTGACCAGCGCGATCAGCGCGGTACTGGAGCCATTTCTATGGGGGCTTATGTGACATGCATTGCACTTGCAGCAGGTGACCCGTTACCAGAGCATACAGAGTGCACTGCTTGGTCTTTCACTGATGCAGATAGGTACAGGGAGATGGGATTCTTGGAGATTGAGGATGCAGGGCCGTCTCTCAGGTACAGGTGGAAGATGAATCGCCGTCCAGACATTCTTTTGCCATATCCACATAGGGTTGACCCCTCTGATCCTTCCACCTGGCTAGTTCTCATGGACCATGCGGCCCCAGTATCTCAGATGGGCCCAGTACCTTCGCAGCGGGAGCCTCCACGTTCTGACATGCCAGAGAGCTCCCATAGGCCAGTAGCCCCCATTGAGTACCCCCCATGGTATGGTGAGTTGAGTGGCATGGTGAGGACTATCCTGACTACCTCTACAGCTACACAGGCAGCGGTCGCGCGTCAGGAGCAGCGTTTGGATGAGTTGTCTCGTCTCGCCAATGCCAACCACCACTACCTGCGCTACAATCAATGGCCGCCAGACTGGATATCTTCCCCTTCTGACTCGACTGTCCCATCCGCTGGTACTCCCGGACAGCCGCCTCATGACGCCCCGCCCGAGGGGCCTCCTCCTCCTCCTCCCTTTTGATTCGGTACTTTTCTTTCCTCCTCTCTTTATTTTCTTGTGATTATGATGCACTGGGACAGTGCTTATTCAGTTTGGGGGGGGTTACACGAAAAATGGACGAAATTTTTAAAAATGAAGTTGGCTGTTTTGGACTTAAATGCAAAAATTTCGGTCCGAAATTCTCTCTGTTTCTTCTGTTTGGTTTGCAATTTGGATTCTGGAAATTTAGAAAATGACTTTTACATGAATGTTCGATCTCTGTTTTAATTAATTGGATTAAGTTTCTTACTGTTTTACACAACTTGAATTTTAGAAAGCATTTTGAAATTTTTTTCTCAAGGACTATTGATGTTTAAAATGCTTCAAGTTGATTTGGGCACCAATAGAACGAATTGAAAATTAGTTTGAGAATTGAGAACCTGATTTTGGATGCTTGGATTTTGTCAAAATGATCTAAGTCAAAATTCACAAGTTTTTGTCGAGTGAACGATTTTATATCTTGCAAATATTTGTTCAAAAAGGATTTTATGAACTTTGAAAATTATAAGATGACCCTAGAATGTGTTCTTGAAATGCTTGAATCACCAACGAGCAAAATTCTAAATTGACAAAAATCTAAATAGTTGTGAAAACGAGGATGCACCGAGGCCTTCTTCCACCAACTTAACCATAAATTGGAGGGTATCGGACCTGGTGCGAAAGCATTGGCAAAGGAGTTGTTGAGTATTATGGCCCAAGTGTACCGTGGCCATAGTCGAGCAACACCCGTCCAACCTCCCTAGCGCGACATGTGCTAGTAGCAAATTTAAGGCCAATGACACCGCATTATATCCTCTAGGGTGTAAAGCCCCACGACTCGACTTGCACAATGTAAATTGGTGAAAAATAAATTCAATTGAGAAGGGTTCATTATAAAATTTTCAACTTTGATGAATTGCCTTTACAAATTTATGCAAGATGTGGAAAAGAACGGACGAAAGAAATTGAGTTTGCAATTATTTTGATAAGGAGAGGCTAGGGTTTTTGATTTGAAAAATGAAATTCATTAGGACTAAGAGATGCACAAATTCAATCGAAAAGAAAATTAAACCCTTGCCCTTGAGTTGAAATTATTGATTTGCTTGAATTGTTCAAACTTGTGTGAAACATTAAGAAAATCCAATTAATTCTTCATTGATCGGTTTGAGATGATTTCATCCTAGGTCTAAGTATAGTCAATTCTTTTAAGCTTAGGATTTTGTTTGAGGACAAACAAAGATTTAAGTTTGGGGGGATTTGATATCTCATTTTTATATGCATATTTTGACCATACTTAGCACCAAAATAACACTCAAACCAATATAAATTGTCTCATAATTAACTGTGATTTTCAGGATATTTGGTACTGCCGCCGCTTCTTTGTTCTTTTGTAGAATTCTCGTGAAGATTGAAGACTAGACACGCAAACAAGACGAATTGGAGCTTAGGTCACTGCCAGACGTCTCATTCCTGGCCCACAGACGCATGAAATGGACTAGAGAAGGCCTACAAAGCACCATGCCAAGCCTGGATCTCACATGAATGCTCAGACTCCACCTTTCGGCCCAGACCAGCAGAATTTTGGTCCGAAATTCTGAAATTTCGGTCCGAAATTCCATGTATGGAAAGTTTTCTTATGGCAACTCGAAAGGAAGGAAACTTCTCTCTTGCCCTGGCCGCCTCTGGGATTTTGCTAGGGTATTTATATGCGTTTTTCTTGACCAGAAAGCATCCATTATTCGCTCTAGAATATTTTCCATAATTTGCACTTGTGTTCTTGGCTCTTTTCACGGGATTGGGGATTAGGTCAGAAGTTGGACAAGGCGGCAGCACGTCCAGAGTTTCTCTCATCGATTCCTTAGCCCTGGGACAGCGATATTCGCATCGGATATTTCGGTTTACTCTTTTATGCTTATGCTTCGTTGTTTCATGGCTTGTATCGTACTTATTTACATGATATTTATTGTTTTAGTTATAAACATGTTAGGCTAGACTTTATTATGATGTTCTAGGGATAATTAGTAGATAAATTTGGTGAAATATTATGACTTGATCATTTATGCTATGTTATGTGATGAGTTTTGTTGAGATTGATCTCTTGCTTAGTTATAGTTTGATTAATTGTTTTATTGTCTACCTATTGATGTCTGCAGCACCGTTAGGACATTAGTCAAAATCAATTAATTGAATGGTTAAGTACATGAAATAAACCAACGCTCGAAAGAGGAGGTTAGGTGCGACTGATAGGTGCATCTTTTATTGATCTGACAGGACCTTAAATATTTCTAGAACCCTCACTTAACTCACTTAAACAATCAGCTTAGGACGAAAGTACACGTTGATTGTTTACGAGGCGAAAACCAAGTTCCAAACCAAGTTAAAATCGAAATCGTGAAAACTGAGATTATAACTTAGGTCTGGTTGTTAAGTACCCTTTACATAACATCGTCTAGAGATATCAAGTTGAAATATTCATTCTAAAGCAATTTCAGTCCAAAGTACTAAGAATTTCGGACCGAAATCCTTATATTTCGGACCGAAATTTGCCTCTGTCTAGACCATAATCGAAGACTTAGGTGCTTTAGAGCCAAATTACTTGAACACTAAACCCCTAGGACATCTCTTGCATTCATTTGAACATCTAAAAACACAAAATCAAACCTCAAATTATTTTATAATTATTTTATAGTTCTTGATTATTATTTAGTAGACTCTTTTAAGTTTATTCACCATAATTTCTATTGTCTAGCTTTTAAGAAAAATTAAGTCCGGTACTCATATTACCGTCTCTTGGGTTCGACCCTTAGCTTTACCAGAACGATTAGTAAGGTAGAACAAGGTTATAAATTCATTTGACCTAGGTTTTAATTCCCTTATCACTCGTGGTCGTTTATTTCGCGAATTTCGTCTAGCATTCTACCCGAATGCTTTTATTTTGATTGTAGAGAAAGGTTGCGGAGAAAACGATGTGTACAAAACCTAATCTAATCCCATTCTACGCCGCTCACAGCTTATCCCTCTCTTTCTCCGCCTCACATCTCTCTTCTCTATCTCCGACTATCCTCGCTGCTCTCTTCTCTGTCTCTGCCTCACTTCCTCTTGCAATCGAGTGGCAACTTCTCCCTCCTTCTCCCTCACTTGATCCCACAACAGTCGTCACCTCCCTCTCTACCACTTCTTTAACCTGAGCACCACCACAACAGATCTCACCTCCCTCTCTGTCCCTTCTCTAATCCGAGCACCACCACAACAGACTCCACCTCACTCGACCCCACAACAAACCCTACCTCACTCGAGCACCGAATTTTTTGCCTCACTTCCCTCTCCCTCTCTAGCTCGGTTGGCTTCAATGGAGACTAACGGCGACTGGCAGCAGCTGGTGGTGGTTGACAACAACTCCTTTCGCCAAGTCTAAGCCGTATCCTGACAGCTGAGACTAGTGGTGAATGGCTCTTGGCTTTGTATATTGATCATATCATCATCTTCTCCTTTCAACTGGTACCAGTGATCGCAAATTCTAAATGCCAACCATAACTGAACCTAAATGAGGTTTGAGATTTAGTCGCTGTATGTTTTGATTTTAATTTTGGTACTAATTTGTTTAGAGGTTTTTGGAGATTTAGTGTTTTGGGATTTGAGGTTAGAGTTAAGTTTTGGGGTTTGTTTTGGAACGTAGAAAATCTGATGTTGGAATTGACGATGTTTGTGTGCTTGATGAAGGTAGGATTGAATTTGAGCAAATTGTATTTGAACTTTAAATATGCTTGTGCTTCAATTTACTAACTAGTATAATAGATTGATTATCAATGGTTTGTGATGGATTTTGTTCTGAAAAGTACTTCAATTTTATGTCAATTTACTAACTGGTACTGGCTTAACTGAGCAATTGTTGTGTCTTTTAGCGTTGTATGTATTTTTTATCATCTAAGTTTTTGTGCTTTTTCTCTTGTCTCTGCGTAATAAAAATAGAGAACGGTTAAATAATCAAAGACGATTTTAATCGTTCTGATCGTTCTGGTGAACGCCACAATCAACGCAACTAGGTTTAAACGAATGAAACGGTCAGCGCAAGAAGGAAAAAATTTTCGTTCATCGATGCAACGATTAGCGCAAATAGTCAATTTCGTGGTCGTTTTAGACGTTATGCACCCCTAGCTCTATACATAATCAGACCGAAAAAAATTAATAATAATATTAAAATATTTACGAATTTCGAATATAATTTAAAAATAATCGGATTTTTGAACTAGCCAAAAAAATTTTATTTAAAATAAATTAAATAATAAAAATAATCATTATGTCAATCTCTATCACTTAAATATTTTCCATACAAACATCAAATCTGATATTTTTTATACTAATTTACAACTTAAGATATTTTAATGGACTATTGGAGGTTTTCTTAAAAAAAATTAAATTTATTTCATTCAGAATTTATTACATATATTACAGTCAAAAGTTAAATGGCCAAGCATGCAGTTGTCTGCCGTAAGTTAATTTTTTTACCATTTTCCTTTTATACCTTTTGACAAAAAAATCACAATAGATAAAAAATAGTAATTAAAAGTACATAAAGATGAATTTTCTGACCAGAAAATAACAGTACTTCAGAAAAAAAAATCGGTCACAATAAAAATACAGTATTAAATCACAAAGAATCATGCAATCCTCGTGTTCTCACTGACAGAACGAGATGTCGAGGAAACAATACATGCTCATAGGACATCCCAAAGCATTCAAAACATAAAGACCAGTAGTACAAATTGTTCGTATACTTTTTTCTAGCTCAAATCAAATACGTAACAGCTGCTTCAACCTGTTAAGCGATTTGCGGAACAAAGTTTTAATAATAGAAGGTCGATGGAAATGTCCACCAGTGGGTCGCTCATTGTTGGTATTATTTAAACATGGAGAAACGTGTTGCTCTGGGGATCGGCTGGTATTTAGTAATAAGCATACCTCTTCCAAAGTTTCGAAATATGGAATATAATTTCCGCATAATTTTAACAGTTCAGGATGTACCTGTAAATTTAAAAGAATCATCAGTATCTATATATTGTTCTCTGCAGAGCACTAGCTCCTTCTCCATCTTAATTTTCCTTATAATGTTCGATAAAACTTTATAATAATTAAGGACTAGCTATAAGCCCCCATTTTAATTACAAATAATGAATTCTTGAAATAAGAAGAATTCTTGCTTGGGAAACATATCTCATGCAAATTTGTAAGTTAACTTATAATTTTATAAAGTATTCATAGTACAAAGTAGGAATGTTGAATGTACGTAGCGAGTGAATTAACATACCTCTATCAAGTCAGGTAATATGCTGATAATTTTCTTTTCACGATTCCAGTTAATAATTGAGGAACTTGTCTCTGAAAGGAATGAGTACAGTTGCAAGTAACCACGCAGGCGTTCTTGCAAAATATCAATTCCAAAATTGCACTTCATAGAATCATTGAAGTCATTCTGTATCTGTAACCATGCTTCATTTGCCACATTGCCTCTAGTCATATCACCATCTTTACAACACGATAGCACCAATTTCAGTAATTTTTCATCGTGCTCTTCTCTCCATCCATATTTAAGTGTGTCAGCAAAATGTGCGTAAATTTTTTCAGGTATAGGCCTACTTTCAATTTTTGGCGAAGTCCTTTCAGATGAGCCCTCCCTGTATGTTTTCCATAGCATAATTAAAGTAAATAACAGTTTTTCCATAGCCCATAAACTAAACATCAGTAAAAAAGCCCCCTTTCCGGGGCAACTCCTCAGAAGACTAGACAGAATGATTAGTTGCATGTATACCTGTCAGTGATGAAACGTTTTAACGTTTCCGTTTCTGTTCCGCCGAAACGGAACGTTAAATGAAAGTTGAAATGGGTTCCGTTTTCAGAAACGGAACGGAAACGGAATCAAAATTTATTAACGTAAATGAAACGGAACACGGAAATGAGTTGAAATCAATAGGAAATGTGAGGCGGAACGTTAAACGGAACAGAAATTTGTTACGTTTGCCGAAACGGAACGGAAATGAAACAGCCATTTCGTTCCGTTACCGAAACGGAACGGAAACGGAAATGGCTGTTCCGTTTCCACCTCTAACGTTTGACAGGTCTAGTTGCATGCGCGCATAACCATAACCATTTTGACACTACGGACTGTAATATAGTCAGTTATAGAGATAGACCATAACCATTCCGACACTGACCATATATAATAGAGGGATTTCGGAACTTTTACATAAGGCAGTTAATCAATCGGTTGGCAGATAAGTGATTCATAGTTGTTAACTGTGTATGGCTAGAAATATAGTGTTTTACTGTGGTAATCATGTCCCAGACTAAAAGATCTGAGTATCTGACCATCAAGGATATTTGTGGATCTTATATATTTTAATAGATGTGGGGCCTTAAGTAGGCGGATTAATCTCACATTTTTACATATATGACTGCTTTACCCTGAAATTTATATCTAAATTCTTGTTACTTGGGCATATTTCACACCATTTCTGTTTTGCAGGAATTTGATATAAGTTGATGAGGAAACAATTTAGAAAACCTAGCGCGGTGGCGCCTCATGCACAGTTCACACTTCACACAGTACTTCCAGACAAATTAAAGATGATTAGGCCATTAACCTAGGCCGTGAATGTTGCTAATTCAGGTGATCACGTCTAAGATAAAGATAATAACTACCCCTATTCATTCTCCATTACTCATAATAAACAATATATATATAAATGCAGCATATGAATTTTGACTTGAAGGAATTTTATTGATCTCAAATTGGGAAGGATCACTTGTTCACTTACTCTCCACATCTAGGTTTTGTCCGTGTGGTCATGTATATTAAGGATTCATTGCAGATGTTGTAGTCTGCCAACATTCTGCGGTCTTCCATTTGTTTGCATTGATGAGAGTAAAGAACTTGCAGCTCAGGTGGGATACCTTCTCGGTCATACAATAGTGCTTTGATGTAGGCAACAATGTCGGTGGAATAACATTCCAAACCTATGCACTCGCCAGCTAGAGTCTTTACGAATATCTGAATGTCGACCTTGACAATCCGCCTATTGATAATTCAACAAATACACGTTCTTTTTTGCTGATTATGTTGGATTCACAACAGCTTGACAACAAATACACATATATATAGCATTGCTAAATTGCTACACATAGCATAGCACGGATGTGTCTTGTGCTATGCATTCGTTCTCATATTATATGTCTCAAATAACCGATCCAAATCATTCAATCTCATATTCATACTGAAATCTTATAGGAAAATTTTGAAAATTTTGCTAAAATGACATATCAAAATCATTCTGAATTTTTATACTATTGTTTTGAAAAGTTTGAAATTCATCGATTTCATTAGTTTTGAGCTCTCCAATAATGACCGTTTCTAAAAATTCAAAATAAATAGTAAAACTTTAAAATTTGGTCTCCAATGATATTTCAATATATAGAAATTTGAGACATAAAAATACATTGAGGGATTTGGATTGGCCACAACACGTAGCAATCCTCTCTCTCTATATATATAGAAATTTCATAGCAAACTAATATTTTTATTTTTTTTTATATTTTTTTCGAATACTTTATAGATTAAAATATTTTTGGTGATCAAATTTTATATTTTTACAAATTGAAGGGTCTGAAATACTCTGTTTATAATGATTTATATACATAGATGCTATGGTAAAATTAATTTGATAGTTCACTCCCTGCTATCTTCATATTGAATTTTCAAAAATACTAAAACATAGTAAAAAAAATGGAAAACTTTGTTGGCAAGAAAATTCCAATATAAAAATTATATTGATTGGTTTAGATCAGTCATTTGAACTTCCAAATTTTCAAACATAGTCAGATTTTCAAACGTAGTCCATATAACTTTTATTTTAGCATTTCTCTCCATATTGTTATATTTAGTGATTATTTTAGCATTCCAATCTCACTTTGAAATATGCCCAACTCCAATATATTAATTCACTTTGTTATATATACAGAGAGAAATGATAAAACCAAAGCGATATGGAGGGAGTATTTTGTCAAATATGATCTTATTTTAAGTTTGAAAGTTCAAATGACCAATCAGAATCATTCAATGTGATCTTCATATTGAAATTTCGTCGATCATTTGAAATTTTAAAATTGAGATATGATAGAATTTATCGGGGGTCGAGTCAAATGAATTTGATGTTGAATCCATGCTCTCTGTTTCTCTCATATAGAATGTTAAAGTACATCAAATAGAACCGATGTGTTCCGTCAAAAATGATCGTTCTCACTTTTCAAATTTCAAATGACCGATCTAAATTATTAGGTTAAATTTTCATATTGATAACTTGTATGAAACCAAAGTTCACTGTTTTTCAAATTTTTTTCCTATTTATTTATATTTTTTAAAAATCTACGATACACAATTTTGGAATTAATGCAAAAAAACAACAGTTCTAAAAATAGAAAATAAATATTAATAATATTATATAAATTTTATATAAGTATCCTATATGAAGATTCAATGTATAGCGGATCAGTCAAATAAGAATTCTATTCAGTATTCATCTCAAATAAGGAAGGATCACTTACTCTACAGGTTTTGGCCGTAGGATCATATATATCGATGATTCATTGCTGATGCCACAGTCAGCTAGAGTCCTCTGGTCTTCCATTGGTTTATCAGCAAAATAAAGAACTCGCTTCGCCCCTTCAGGCGGGATGCCTTCTCTATCATCCAGTTGTGCTTTAATATGGGCAACAGTGTCACTGTAATTGCATTCCAAAATTATACACTTGCCAACTAGAGTTTTTACAAAAATCTTCACTGAACTGCTCATGTCCTTGACAATCCTACAAAATATTCAAGAAAAATACATATATTATTCTTTTAATTTGCTTATTCTGATGGATTCATCACACAGCTGCTCGACAGCATACGGCCCCCACCTTGCCAAGCACGGACTTTATGATCTGTGTTGTGCATGCACATATGATCATTGTACAGTCCACCACAAAACCACTATATGGGTCGTACAATTATATTTTCAGCATCTTATATATCCAGCAGGCCCTTAATTTAATTATCAGAATTGTGTAGCAAACAAAGGTAATCACGCCCACCTGTACTTTTTCATTAAACATATTTAAAATACATATATAGAGTTTTGTTATGGTGAGTTGTGGGTCGTGTTCAAAACTCCTAAATCTGGTTCAATGACAGATCCAAACTGTCTAATACGATCTTTCTATTGAAATCTCCACGTAGACCAAATTTTATATTTTTTTAAAATTTTTAAGTATTTTTTTGAAATTTTAGAAAATCGTTAATGTAATTAGTTTTGAATCGTTCAAAAACAACACTTTTTAAAAATCCGACAAAAATACATAAAAAATAAAAAATATATAAAATTTGGTTCTGAGATTTCAATAGGAAGATCGTATTGAACGGTTTGGACCGATTATTTTGAACCAGAACTATGAGGTTTTGAGCGCGACTTACCATAGAAAAACTCATATATGAGTAAATCTATTGTGAACCATGCATGGTTCATATAAGTTTTCGTGCACCATGACCGTTTTAACGAACCTAATCTATATATTGAAATCTCATAGCAAACAAAATTTTTTTCTATTTTTTCGATTTTTTTAAAGTTTGTCATTTTTGGCTTATAAATACACTAATTTATAGCAAAAAATTGACAAGTTTTAAAAAAATAGTAAAAAAATTAAAAAAATTGTAAATATTTTTTTGGTATGAGATTTCAATATATAGATTGGATTGGTTGATTTAGATTTGTCAATTTGTAAAATCGCCGATCAAACGGTAATGATGCACGGAGCCCTAGCTCCATGCATCATGGTTCACAATAGATATATATTTTTTTTCTCTCTCTCTTTTTATTGATCTCAAACAGGGAAGGATCGCATACTCTTTTGAACCAGCTTTTGATCCTATCCATAAATGTATTGTGGATTCGTTGCGGATATTATAGTCAGCCATAGTCATGTTGTCTTCCAACTGATTGCCAGAAAATAAAAGCCGTTGCTTCTCAACTGGGATACCTTTTATGTCCTGTAATCGTGCTTTAATATGGCCAACTGTATCTGTCGAATTACACTCCAAAATTGTACAGTTGCCAACTATAGTCTTTACAATTATCTGCAATGAACTTCGTAGGTCCTTGACAATCCTAAGAACAATTAATTCAAGGAAAAATAAAGTTGTTAGTTTTGCTGATATGTTGGATTAATGAAGGTTGCTCAACAACATACTGCCGGTCTGTACGTGCCTAGCCAAGTGTAGACCATACAATCTGCTGTGTGCTTACTGACTGTAACAATATGCCATAATATTATATGTTATTTATATATTGCAGTTATGTCTTAATCAAAGGTAATCATGCCCCCTATACATTTTATATGTTTTTTTTTTTTTTTTCTCATGCAACATATGATCCTTTGACTTGCAAAGGCCGTAATTTTATTGATCTCAAATAGGGATGGATCGCTTACTCTTCACCATCAGATTGACCAGCAGGTCGCTTATTGTTGGCATTGTTTAAACTTGCAGCAACCTGTTGCCCTGGGGATTGGCTGATATTTAGTAATAAGCATAACTCTTCCAATGTGTCGAAATAGAATACATGTTCTCCGCTTAATAATAACAGTTCTGGGTACAACTGCAAATTTTTAATGAATGTTAGTATATATCCATTTCTTTTCAGGGCAAATGGATTGATGTCACTCCAACTCCAAACTTTAAAGTTTGAAACATGCCACCGTAAAGTCGTATTTTGTAAAATAGCACATCAAAATCAACTTTGTTAGAAGTTTGCTATTTATACACCACCTCCATACTAAATTGCTTATATATATTGACCAAACTACCTTCTTTCCTCGAATTTTAAAATTTCAAAATTCAATTTTTTTTTTAAAATCTAAAATTATAAATTTTGAATTTTGTAAGTTGAAAACTTGAATATTAGAAATTAGTAAATTTGTAAATGTTGAATTTTGAATTTTGAAATTTAAAATTTTCCAAATTTCTAATTTTAAATATTCGATTTTTAAATTTTAAATTTTGAATTACTGAATTTTAAAATTTTGAAATTTTAATATTTGAAAATTTAAAATTCTCAAAATTATTATGTTTTCAAATTATAAATTATTAACTTCAAAAATATCAGCAAGAAAAAAAATTTAGCAATTTTAGAAGGGTGGGTATTTTTGGCAATACAAAAATTTGGGTCTGAAGATGGTGGCACATTTATAACTAAATTGGATTTGAACGTTTGCTTCAAAGCCACAATTTTGACGTGGTATTTTGCAAATTTTAAAAATGTCATGATCTAATTTTTTTTATATTATATTGATCATCCTAAATCTTTTCCATTATTGGGGTACCTTGTCGATCATTTTTTTTTAAGCAGCAATGTGAAAGAACTTTCATTACGTATTCCAATTTAAATTAAGGCAATGAATAATAGTAATAAAAAGGATGAATTTTTTTTAAAGATAATTAAATTGGGAGTCTAAGTTATCTAACTTATTTTATAAATTAAATGTTTTGAAAGACTCCATCTGGATTAAATATATAGAAATGTTGAATCGATAGATAGTGGGAGAATTATAACGTACCCTCGTCCAGCCTTCGTTTATGTGGATACTTTTCTTTTCACGGTACCAGCGAAAATATGAAGATCCCGTCTTTTCTGTAAGTAATGAATACAATTGCATGTAATCATACAAGCGGTCTCTCAAAAAATCAACTGCAAAATTGCACTTCATTGAATTATTGAGGTCATCCTGAATCCATTGCCATGCCCTGTTCGACTTGTTGATTTCTTCCATATCACCATGCCGGTAATGCTCGAGGACCAATTCCAGTAATTTTTTGCCATGCTTTTCTCTCCATCCATATTTAAATGCATCAGCATAATAAACGAGATCAACATGATATCTTCCTTGACGTCTTTGAAGGGGCCTTTCACTTCGCGCACATTTAGAAAAAGGACATTCACATATATATAAAGAAATTAATAATACATCTGGGCAAGCATTTATAGTTTGGCTAATGCAAAATTATGGTTGCCAATTAAATGATATCAAGAGTTTAAGTTATATATATAACAGATACCTTGTAATATATATATATATATATATATATATATATATATATATATATATATACATATACATATATATGAGAAAGCCTTCAAGCAAACCGCATTGACCGGAGTTTCGGTTAAATCCCGTCAGTTCTCAATTTTAAAAGTTTAAATGACCGATCCAAACCGTCAAAATATGATCTCAATATTGAAAACTCCTTGCCAACCAAAATTTTTATTTTTTTCTAATTTTTAAGTATTTTTTTCGGATTTGCAAAAACAACAATTTTTGTAGGGTTCACAACAACTTAGATTAACGATTTTTTAAAATCTGAAAAAAATACATAAAAATTTCAAAAAAAAATAAAAATTTTGGTCGGCAAGAAATTTCAATATGGAGATCATATTTGACGGTTTGGTTCGGTCATTTGAACTTTCAAAAATTGAGAACTGACGGGATTTAACCGGGGCTCCGGTCAATGCGGTTTGATTGAAGGCTTTCTCATATATATATATATACACATAGAATGGCTAATGCGCCATCGATGGCACGTGCCATCGATTTTCTATCTACTTATTTTTCGAGATCCAAAATTCAAATAGTCGATCCAAACCGTTCAAGTTGATCACAATATTGAAATACCATTGGAGACTAAATTTTATTTTTTTTATTTTTTGCTATTTATTATGATATTTTCAAATTGGAGGGCCTGAAATGCTCTATCATAATGCTTTTTAAAATATCATAGGGGCTGTTTGGATCGCTTAGGAATAGGAGGAATTTCTATTCCTAGGCATAAAATATTGAGAAGTGTGTAATTTTTTGAGGAGTTTGAATTTTTTTATGATAAATTTATGCTTAGGAATAGAAATTTCCTCCTATTCTCATAGCATCCAAACAGCCCCATAATAAATAGCAAGCAAATTCGAAAAATATAAAATTTGATCTCCAAAGATATTTCAATATGGAGAATAACTTGAACGGTTCGGATTATAGAGAGAGAAAGTTTTGCTATGGTGAGTTGCAACTTACCAAATGCTCCGTGATTAGTGATCAAAAATCCTAAATCTAGTTCAAAATGATCGATCCAAACCGTCCAATATGATCTCCCTACTGAAATCTCCATGCAGATCAAATTTTACATTTTTTTTTTAAAATTTTTAAGTATATATATATTTTTTATTTTAGAAGTGATTTGAGTACTCTCCAATTTGATCCAAAGCACCCTCAATTTTAAAAATGACAAAAATAAAGTCACCATCCATATGCTCGTCTCCATCTTCTCTCGTTCTGAGCACTTCACTACGGTCTCCTTCATTCTATTTGTTTTCTCTTACCCGAATTAAGTTACAATAATGAATCGTGAAATTAAACCACTATATTGTCATTTAATTTATAATGTACGTGTAGAAATGGATGAAATTGAAATTGGCAGTCAATTGATTCTACGTTGCCACTCGCAAGGTTAGTAATATTGAAAATAGTCACTCATAAATTAGATTCAATAGTGGTTCCAGCTGTTATTGTGCAACCATGGTTTTGAAAATTAGAATCGAAATCAGACTCGGACAGTTGGTTTGAGTCGAATCAGAGATCGATGTCGAAAAAAGGGTGGATCAAAAACTAGAATTTTCATAAATAATATTTAATGTCGACGTCCCTCAAAATTTTTTTTTAATGTCTTAAAAATCAGAAAAAAGGAAAATAATTGAAAAAGTATTTTTTTGAATGAAGATAAATTCATTAAACAACTTAAAGATACCAGTTAGAATTATAGAGAGCAAAATTATCAATTTTTCTATGTTCTTAGAGCGATTTTTGGATCAAGTATAACTTAGTCGCTAAAATATTTCACTTCTTAAATAATGTGGACCGTTGGCTTTGAATTAAATAAAATATTAAAGAAGTTCAGAAATGGAGGTCTCCATGACTGACCCCTTTCCCTTCTCAATTTCTTTATTTCCCCTTCCCTCTCTCTTTTGCTATAGAGCACTACAAATGATCACAACATTCTCACGCATACACGCTATAGCACTTTTTCAGACCTCCTTAATTACGTGATTTCTCCTCCCTATCCAACTTGTCCGGTGTTCTTCATGCTCCTTTACCTCTCTCCATGGAACAAAGTCGTCTGTACTAATGGTACGTGATCTCGAGATTCTCAAATCGAATCCATCCCAAATTCCCAACTCACCAAAAGTTGAATCGGCGAGCACCTAGTCCAAGTCAACTCGGGGTGATGCCAAGTTGACTCGCCGATTTTCAAAACCATGGTGACAACAGACAACCATAAAATTCTAACTGCGAAAAATTTGAACTTAAAATGTGAATAGTTTCAAGCAACACAACTTGTAAATGTATTGTTGGAAATTCAGATAAATAGAGATATTATAAAAGCAAATACTTGGAACTTATTCAGATCATGTTAAAGAATTGTCCTTGAGCATAATATGTCTCAACCGTGTAAGAGGAAATCACATTTAAGATATTTAGGAAATTTCACTCCTTAGAGAGAAGATAATGGAAATGTATGATATATGAAAACCTCTACAATATATCAAGTGGAATATTGAAAAAATGATTTTGGAATACATTGTAAGGAATAAATATGAATCTGAGGATTATATCTAATCGACTTAAACATACATTTTGGGATTTAGCGTAACAAAGATGATTTATTTGAAGATAAGATGGAGTCAAGCTCTCCAAATTATTTCGAAATTAAATTTCACAAGGGACCTCTAGCCGAGTTTCGAACTGGCGACTTTCACTAAAAATGCGTTGTTTTTTACCACTAGACCCATGAGCGCTGGTTCTCACCAAGATGATTTATATATCTATATATATTTTGGCTTTAATTTTCGTTATCCAAAGCACTATGCATTCCCTAGCTATACAATTTCAATTAGATAAGTAAAAGTAACCTTATGCTTGTAGTTTTATTAGATGCAGCTAACTAAAACAGATTTTTTTTTTTTTTTCGGATAACAGCCTGTGGGCAACTAATAACCGTTGACTCGCAAGCATTTATTGTTCTAAAACAAGTACACTTACTTGCGTGCACCATCACCTGGTCCACCTCTCATCAACAGGGAAAGCCCGATTGTGTGTCCTGTGCGGCTTATATTGTTGTCAGCCAGAGTCCTGTTGTCTTGAAATTTATCATCTAATCGTCTGCCAGCAAACGTGAGGCACTGCTCCCCATATGAGGTACCTTCTATATCTTGCAATTGTAGTTTAATATGGGCAATAGTGTCTGTGGAATCGCATTCCAAAGTTATCAGCGCTCCATCTCTAGTCTTTACAAACAACTTCATTGAACTTGGCAATTAGTCTTTGATACTCCTACAGAAAATTAAAGAAAAATGTATATTATTTTTGCTAATTTACCACTAATTCTGGTCAATAAATGTCCGGCAAGAGTGGCGCCTGACGTTGTCTTTGCAATTAATTAGATGCCAAAAGGCCCAAATAATTGCGAGTTACATGTTTGCTAGTGCAAAACATAAATTATATAGTACACAACAAACCACATTTATTATAAGAGCAGTGATATGCTGCTCCTGAAAGACATAAAAATTTTAATAAAAATATTGATTGAAGAAATAGAAGAAAAAGGAGAAAATTAAAGGAACAAGAGGAGCAGATGTTAATCCAAAAGAAGTTAAATACCGTATATGGCAACAACAATTGAATGGATATTTACGTGGAGTAAATGATATTCAAGTTTCAGCTAGTTACATGGAAGGGTTGGGTATATATGCCTTTATGGAATGACTTGTACAATTGATTTGCGCAGTCTTTAATTTTATATCGTAGTCGTACGCATGTAATATTTTTTTGAGCATTAGATCATCAGTCGCCCTCAAATTATTTCCACAGGCACGTAAACAATTGGCTCTAGATCTTGTGACTTATTCGTAGGAATATTTAGTCAACATGGTTTTAAGTTCTGCGAAACTATTATTGTTTTAATAGAAAACAGTGTACGGAAAAGGAAAAAATTCATCTGATTTGTTTATTATTATTTTGAGACTTATGAACGGATACTAGAGTGGTATGATAATATACCAACAAATTAGTCACCGAATTTTGATTAATAATATAATATAAAAATATACATAATATTTTCACATAATTAATTTAATTTTGTACTGCAAAAAAAGTAAGGTCAAAACATATTGATCAAGAAAATTGAATGCTATCCTAAAATATATGCACCGAGGTTTGCGGAATAATTTCAAGATATATAATATTGGATTGTGAGTGAAAGGTCGCAGGTTCGAAACCCGACTGGGGGATCTTTCATTGACATTTAATTTAAAAATAAATTGAATGGTTTAGACCTTCAATTTATCTTCAAAAAATAATATTGGATTGTGCTTTTCATTACTACATAGACGAGCTTTTGCACTGTCTAATTAGCACCCACTACGGAAAAAAGGACCTTCTGTAACGGTTTTTGAAATAACCGTTACAGAATAGTGAGGCATTAGGCGGAAAAATTGGCGCCACAAATCTGTAACGGTTATTATGAAACAACCGTAATAACATTTCCGTCATGGTCAGAAAAAAAAATGCATGAAGCTTCTGTAACGGTTGTTGGATAATAACCGTTACAGATTTCTTATATTCTGTAACGGTTATTATCCAGCAACCGTTACAGAAAAGAAAAAAGAAATATATAAATATCAACCATCTTTTGTAACGGTTATTAGTAAATAACCGTTACAGTAGGTTAACGTTTTTTTTTATTTTTTATTGATTCTGTAACGGTTATTTTTAATAACCGTTACAGAAAAGTTCTGTATTTAATTAGGTCTTCTTCCCATCCCAACAAACTCACAGCTAGCGCCGCACTTAACTCTTTTCTGATCTTCTCATTTATTGCGATTTGTGGTGTCCTACTTCACTCCAAAAAAATAGCAAAAATTTTCTAAAAATTCTGAAAAAATAATAATTAGAAAGAGAATAAGAAGGAGAGCAGATTTAAGGTAAAAAAAATTAATTTTGAACCGTATTTTTTATTTTTACATTTTTTTCTTATTTATTTCGATTTTTTCATTAATTCATGGTTATTTTTGTTTTTTTATATATTTTAAGATCTCATTGAATAGGAGAAGATCTTAAATCGGCCGGATAAGTCGCACGATTCAACGGATCGGAAGTCACGCGATTGAAAGTATATATTTTCATGAACTTCTCTTTTTTTAAATTATTTGCATTTGGTTAATAATTTGCATATATATATAGGCATGGATTTTGTATTGTCATATAGGAACCAAATACCGGAACTCAACTGAATTTAGGTCATTGCCCGTCCGAGATTAATCCATTAGGGATTAATCTCGGATAGTACTCCCGGTCGGGAGTACTGCTCTTTGGATACGATCTGTCTCATTTAGGACAGCGAGTTGTACGTTAGATGCAATGTGTTGTCTGAGAAAAATTCGGCGGCATTTCCCTTGTGTTCCCACGGATACGTACGCACGAGCAATCGTGTGTTGGCGTATTCAGGGAACATAAGGGGAAATGCTGCCGAATTTTTCTCAGATAGCACATTGCATCTAACGTACGCTCGCTAATGAGACAGAGTATCCAAAGAGCGGGCTAGGATGGTGACCGGTCCGAAAACCTAATATGACAAATTGGTCCGAAACCCTAATAATTTGCATAAATTTTATTGTTCAGATGAATCGGACGTGGATGTACTCAAGTAATCGATGCTCGTCTACATTTTTAAGAGGACTTGAAGAATTTATGGTTTATGCTAAAGAGAATTTGAAAATGAAAGAAGATGATAAAATGTATTGTCCTTGTCGTGTTTGTCAGAATTTGTTGAAGTGGTCTAATTTTGAAGAAGTGAAGGCTCATTTGATTATAAATGGATTTCAACCGGATTATAGTCGGTGACACTCCATGGATTGAATGGGGGGGATAGTACTTGCACAAATGTATTGGATTCTGTGTATGAGGAAGAAAATGTATCATTGGATGATGAAATTGATGATGAAATTGATGATGTCAATGTATTTGATGATGAGAATGTAGATGATGATAGAAATGTAGATAACTCAGAATTTAATGCCGATTTAGATGAAATTGTGAACAATGTGGATGAAAATTTTGTTGATAATGTTGAAATTTTTTGTATGTTACGTGAAGAAGATAAAATAGCTTTATATCCTGGTTGTGAATTGTCAAAACTTAATGTTGTTTTCAAACTGTTCAATCTTAAAGCCAAAAATGGATGGAGTGATGCAAGTTTCACATCTTTGCTCAAACTATTACATAAAGAATTTCTTCCAAAAGATAACCAGTTGCCAGATTCAATTTATAAGGCTAAAAAGATGTTATGTCCTTTAAAAATTGGAGTTGAGAGAATTCATGCATGTCCAAATGACTGCATATTATTCCGGAATGAGTACGGAGACTTACATAAATGTCCAAAGTGTAATGCGTCACGGTATAAACCGAGGGACGATCAAATTGAAGATGAAGGTAGTAAGGGACCAGCTGCAAAAGTGGTGTTTTATCTACCAATAATACCAAGATTCCAGCGGCTTTTCTCTAACGCGAAGGATGCCAAATTGTTAAGATGGCACGCAGACTGCAGGAAAAAAGGCGATGGCATGCTCAGACACCCAGCAGACTCTCCAGATTGGATAAATATAGATAGGGAATTTGAAGATTTCGGCAGTGAACCTATAAATTTGAGATTGGGTTTATGTACAGATGGGATGAATCCTTACGGCAACATGAGTAGCCGGCAGACTACGTGGCCGGTCTTGTTGTGTATTTACAATCTTCCTCCCTGGCTATGCATGAAAAGGAGATACATGATGATGCCCTTGTTGATTTCTGGTCCCAAGCAACCAGGTAATGATATAGATGTGTACTTGGCTCCATTAATAGATGACCTTGGTGAATTGTGGCAGAATGGAGTGAAAATATATGATGCACACTCTAGAAGTGAGTTTAACCTCCGTGCCATGATATTTTGCACAATTAATGATTTTTCTACATACGAAAACCTGTCAGGGTATAGGAATAAAGGAGCGAAAGCGTGTCCTATTTGCATGGAAAACACCCATTCTGTGTACCTGAAAAACTCCAGAAAAATGTTTACTTGGGACACCGGAGGTTTATTAAGAACCGCAACCACCCTTACCGTCGAGACAAGAAAAGGTTTGACGGTACTGTAGAAAAAGACAAGGCCCCAATACCGTTATCCGGTTCAGGGGTGTATCGACAGGTGAAGGACATTAATGTAAAATTTGGTAAGAAATTTGAAAATGAGATACCCAAGGGGATATGGAAGAAGAAGTCTATATTCTGGAATCTTGAATATTGGCAGAGTTTGGAGATTAGGCATTGCTTAGATGCGATGCACATAATAAAGAACATATGTGAAGCTTTGATCGGTTGCATGTTGGAAATTCAAGGGAAAACTAAAGATGGCGTAAATGCGAGGAAGGACATGGTTGAAATGGGGATCCGGCAAGAACTAGCGGCACAAGATAAGGGAAAAAGCCGAACTTGGCTGCCTGCAGCACAATTTAATTTATCAAAGCAAGAGAAAAAAAGCTTATTAGAATGCCTGAAATCTATTAAGGTTCCTACTGGTTATTCCTCGAATATATCAAGAAAGGTTTCTATTAAGGACAACAAATTACTTGGTATGAAGTCACATGATTATCACGTCCTACTGACCCAGTTACTTCCGGTCGCAATTCGAGGAATTCTAAGGGAAGAAGTGAGGAAAATCATCACTAAGTTGTGTTTTTTCTTTAATTCCATTTGCTCTAAAGTGATTGATCCGAATAGTTTGGACAAGTTACAAGAAGGTGTTGTACTAACCCTATGTGAGCTGGAAATGTACTTTCCGCCATCGTTTTTTGACTCCATGGTGCATTTGACCATTCATTTAGTTAGAGAGATAAAAATGTGTGGTCTTGTATTTCTACGATACATGTATCCTTTCGAAAGAGCCATGGGTCAATTGAAGGGGCTTGTTCGTAGCCGATCTAAACCAGAAGGAAGCATAGTGGAAGGATATGTGGCCGAGGAGGTTATTGAGTACTACACCGATTATTTGCATGATGTACAACCAATCGGTCTTCCAAAGTCTCGACATGAGGGTAGACTTGAAGGAAAAGGTTATACATTAACTTCCAATGTTCACCTAATTTCGCACAAATGTTCACTTAAAGCACAATATTTGTTCACCTTATTTAGCACAAATGTTCACCTAATTTAGACATTTGTTCACCTTATTTAGCACAAATGTTCACTTAAAGCACAATATTTGTTCACCTTATTTAGCACAAATGTTCACTTAAAGCACAATATTTGTTCACCTTATTTAGCACAAATGTTCACCTAATTTAGCACATTTGTTCACCTTATTTAGCACAAATGTTCACCTAATTTAGCACATTTGTTCACCTTATTTAGCACAAATGTTCACTTAAAGCACAAGATTTGTTCACCTTATTTAGCACAAATGTTCACTTAAAGCACAATATTTGTTCACCTTATTTAGCACAAATGTTCACCTAATTTAGCACATTTGTTCACCTTATTTAGCACAAATGTTCACTTAAAGCACAATATTTGTTCACCTTATTTAGCACAAATGTTCACCTTTCAGGTACAATTGGAGCTAGTACTCATATACCGGATCTTGCAATGAGAACCAAAGCACATATGAAAGTTCTCCAACATCTTGCTATTGTGGCGCCTTACATCAATGAACATCTAATCGAGTTACGTGAACAATACCCTTCTTACACCGAAAACTTGATTACCATAGAGCATGAAATAAAATTTGTCCAATGGCTAGAAGATAAAGTACAGTCCCAGTTGAAAGAAGGAACAGAGGTCGATGAAACCGTGAAATGGTTATCAAGACGTCCTGATTCCGTGGTCGAGACATACCAAGGGTATGACTTGAATGGATTTACCTGGTACACAAGGAAACAGGATGGTAAAAGTTCCGTGCAAAATAGTGGAGTCACTGTTGTAGCTTTATCTAGTGATAATGTTAGGCCGACTACTTATTATGGGTGGATCGAGGAGATTTGGGAACTAGATTACCTGAAATTTAAGATACCCTTATTCAAGTGTGCATGGATCGACAACGGTCACGGTGGAGTTAAAAAAGACAAGATAGGGTTTATAACTGTTGACTTCAATAAAAGGGCTTATCGAGACGATCCCTTTATACTTGCAAATAAGCAAGCAATGCAAGTTTTTTACATTCAAGATCCGGCGGATAAGAAAAGACATGTTGTGCTTCAAGGTAAATGTTAATCTTATTTAAGTACAAATGTTCACCTTATTGAGAACAATGTTCACGTTATTGAGTACAAATGTTCACCTTATTTATTACTTGCCACTTTCAGGAAAAATACGTATTGTCGGCGTTGGTGATGTCGTAGATGAAGAAGCATACGACCACTTCGAGGAAATACCTCCTTTTTCTATCGGTATCGACGATACATCACAGCCAGTATCGATCAGTTGTAGGCGTACAGATAACACCGAAGGCGTGTGGGTCGACACACGAAGGAAAAAAAAGAAAGTAGCTACATAATAACATGTGAGTTACAAAAACTAATATAAATTATTCTTAACATATATGTGCTAAATTGTTATATATATTAATAGTTTTATTTTTATTTTTTTTTTGCAGGTCATTAATTGGTGAAATTTAACATATATGTGCTAATTTATGAGCAAATTTATTTTTAATTTTTGTTTAACATTCTAAATTGTTGAACTTATTATTTAACATTTCAAAATTATTATTTGTTCTACTTAAAATTGTTCTAAAATTGTTCTAAATTAAAGTTTAAAATTGTTGAACAGAAGGCTTACGAAAAAAACAAAAAGCAAAAAAAAAATTAAACTAATCTGTAACGGTTACTAGCTAATAACCGTTACAGAAGAGTTAAATCTGTAACGGTTATTAGCTAATAACCGTTACAGACTGTCATATATATTAAAAACGTTTGATCTTCTGTAACGGTTACTTGCTAATAACCGTTACAGACGATCATATATATTAAAAACGTTTGATCTTCTGTAACGGTTATTAGCTAATAACCGTTACAGAAGATCATAGCTAATAACCGTTACAGAAGATCATATATATTAAAAACGTTTGATCTTCTGTAACGGTTACTAGCTAATAACCGTTACAGAAGATCAAACGTTTTTTTAATATACACCATCTAGCCGCTGTTTCGTCACTTCTTTCCAAACTCGAAAACACTCTCAAGCTCTCGCTGTCTCTCCAAACCCTAGATCTCTCCCTCGCTGAGCTCTCCAAACCCTAGATCTCAAGCACTCGCGGCCTCTCTCAAGCACTCGCTGTCTCTCAAGCACTCGCTGTCTCTCTCAAGCACTCGCTGTCTCTCTCAAACACTCGCCTCTTCCTCTCCCTCTCAGGTAATTCCTCTTCCCTCTCCATCTCTGTCCCCCTCCCTCTCTGTCCCCTCTTCCTCTCTCCCTCACTGACTCCCCTCTTCCTCTATGTCCCCTCTCCCTCTCTGTTCCCTTACAGATCTCTGCTCTCTCAACTCCGACAGCCACCTTTCCCTCTCTGCCCCCGACAGCACTCTCTCGAAGGTAAACCCCCTTTCTCTGAAATTTTAATTTGGGTTGTTTTGCTTAATTTGGGGCTGTTTTGCTTGATTAGGGACTGAAATGCTTAATTTGGGGCTGTTTTTGGGGCTGTTTTGCTTAATTAGGGACTGAAATGCTTAATTTGGGGCTGTTTTGCTTAATTAGGGACTGAAATGCTTAATTTGGTGCTGTTTTTGGGGCTGTTTTGCTTAATTAGGGACTGAAATGCTTAATTTGGGGCTGTTTTTGGGACTGTTTTGCATAATTTTAATTGTTTTAGGGACTATTTTGCAAATAGTAGGGACAGAATTGTGAATATGCAAAATGCTTAATAGGGACAGAAATGTTTATTAGAATTTATTATTAGAAATGTTTAATAGAATTGATTAATGGAATTGATTATTAGAATTGATTAATTATGATTAAATTAATTATTAGAATTGAATCAAATTATTAGAATTGATTAATTATGATTAAATTAATTATTAGAATTGAATCAAATTATTAGAATAAATGGACAAAGCCGAAGGTAGCAATCCTAAGGTGAATAAGGGAAACACTGTGACAAAGGACAAGAAAAATACAGATGTGACCAAGAAGGAGACGGAGACAAAGCCGGATACCAAGCCGGAGTTCGATGTCACTCGTCAGAGATATGTGCCTCAGTGGATGCAAGATTACCCTCTACCTAGGCGGTCTGTATCTGCTGTGAGGCGCTATCCAGTTGGTTGCGGACGAACAACTGCAGATGGGGAGGAGGGACCAGAGGAGGTGCCAGAGGAGGTGCCAGAGGAGATAGTGGAGGAAGAGAAGGAGTGAAATTAGGGTTTAATAATTATGTATGATATTTTGTATGAACATTGCTAAATGTGTAATTTTTGAACCTTAGGCTATTATCTATTTATCTAAATTATTGTCTATGATGTGTGAACCTTAATCTGTGTAAGAATTGATGTTTTATCTATGTTTTAATTATTATCTCAATTATTTTGTAAGAATTTATTATCTCAATTAGGTAGTAATGGAGAAAGGTGAAGGAAGCAATTCAAAGGGAAAAAAGCCGATCGAACGAGTGTACGTTAGGCGCAAAATTCGTGCCAATCCATCCTCTCAAAATCAAACGAACCAAAACCAAGCCTCTCAAAATCTGGGGCAACCGAGCCTCTCAAAATATGAACAACATGCAATTTTTTTCAAGCTTTTGATTGACAAGCTTGTGGCACCGTACACAGAATGGAGAGAAGAAGTCATTGTTTTGTCGGATGATGATGATGAAGTCATTGTTTTGTCGGATGATGATGATGAAGTCATTGTTTTGTCGGATGATGAAGACTAGTTTTAGAAATTAAATTTATGTTTGGTTTAGTATTAGGGTTTCTTATCCAACTGAATGTTTATGTTTATGTTAATGTATTTTGTTATTTGAGATTGAACTTGTCGTTTAATGTTTATGTTAATATATTTTGTTTATGTTGTTTATGTTTATGTTTATGTTTGTTTATGTTTATGTTTATGTTTGTTTATGTTAACTTGATTTGATTGCTTTCATTGTTGTTAATTATTTGTTAATAGATATGTCTGGAGACCAAGATAGAGATTTACAGGGTGAACAGGCCGGTATAGAATCCAGCGATGAGGAGGTCACAACGTTCGAAATAAAGAAAAGGAGCAGAACGACAATGGAAGAGTTTAGAAGGAAAAAAGCTGCTGGGGAAAAGTATGAGATTAAATTTGACAAAGAAGGAGTGCCAATTGGTACTGAAGAAGCGGTGAACAAATTTGCATCATATTGCGGGTATCTGGCTAGAACAAGAGTGTCAATCACAATTAATGATTGGCGGAAGGACGTTTCAAAGGAAACCAGACTTGAGTTGTGGTTGGACATCAAGGTGAATAAATTTTCACTTAAATCATCTAATTTAAATTTCTATGCTACCAATTAACTAACGTTTCGTTATGTTTCAGAAAATGTTCAACATCGAAGATGATAAAGCCATGAAAAATACTCTCAAAGCGATGGGCATAAGTCACAGGGCTTATAGAAGTAGGATTGCTGAGGAGTACATCACAAATGCCGATCCAAACAATCCAAAAAATCCATGCGATAAACACCCAATCTCACAAAAGGAATGGGAAGAATTTTTCAAGAAAAGAACGGGTGCAGATTTTGTACAAAAGAGCAACAAAGCGAAGGAGTTGAGAAAGAAATGGAAAGAGTCTCATAGGATGGGTTCCACTGGCTATAGAGGAAAAAAAGGTTCATGGAAACCTACAGACAAGATTGTCATACCCGGAGATTCTGAAGGGGCCGGTTCCACGAGCATTACCATCGGCGATTTGGAACCGAGGAGTCAAAGGTATTTCATGGGAAGGACTGTGGCTACGAAGGATAAAGGTACTTACACATGTAAAGACTTGTTATATATGCTAACTTCAAATTCTGTTTTGTGATTATTAATAAGATTTGTTTGTTGCTTGTTAGATACTTACACGTTCCATATCTCTGATTCGTCGACTATTGAGGCATTCAGTCGGTTGAGTGCCATGTCTGGTGAAATCAATTCCGGGTCAATACCGGAACAAGAAGTCTTAAATCGGGCGGTTGACAGGCCGGAACATCCAGTAAGAATCAGGGGATATCCTTTATGGACAAAGAAGGAAGATGTGTATAAAAGAAAATCTAGAAAGGATGCGCATGAAGGATGGATGGCCCCAGACCAGATTGAAGAATTGATGAGCAGGGTCGCAGCTGAAGCCGCTGAGAAAACCAAAAGGGACTTGATTCACTCTGAGGAGATAATGAATGCGGCGAGACAACAAGCTTTTCAGGTAATCCTTTTTGACAATCAAAATGTAATCAAAATGAATGAAAACTATTCTTCATTATCCAGTTGCTTCATAATTTTCAGGACGTGAAACAATGGTTGGCGAGTAGCGGATTGCAGATTCAAGCACCACAGCAATTTGTGACGCCGTATCAGCCATTCGTTGAAGCTGAGGTAGACTCAGGAATGCCAAACGAAGAGTTATTTCGAACAGTTGCCTCAAGCTATATGCCTCCGGATCCGAGAAGCGTTGTTCAGGTTCATATTGATCATTTTTCTCTTTTCTCTTTATATTTATTTTTGGCAGCATTAGAATTTCTGATTGAACTGAATTTCAGGAAAGAAATGCCGTGCGATCTCTTTTCTCTTGATCACAACAACCAGAGGATTAAGGTGGCCGAAGGAAATATTATTCTGAGTGTTGTTGGTCAGATCGTACACGGCGTGCCTCTAACTGATCAACAATTGTATGTCCATCTTCTCCGAGTAGGCGATGAATTTCGTGAATGGCAAGTCCCTGGTAGGTCAGATGAGCTATTGGGAAATAATATAGGGGGCCGATTCCCATGGCCGTCATTTTTGGTGGACATAGGCCACAAGGTATCGTTTTATTTAATTATGACAATCTGTTTCATACATTTCTCCTAATGACTTATTAATATGATGGCATTGAATGCAGAGTTTGACCAAAAAGAAGCCGGCCAAAAAGAAGCCAAAGGCGAAGGAGGCGGCGAAGAATGTGGAGGAGAGTCCAAAGGTCCCAAGTGCGGGGTCGTTTGTTACTCGTGATCCACTCCTCCCAAAGGATATTATTGACAGGCTAAGCCCATCCGAACAAGCAGTATACAGACTGTTGATGCTCCAACCAGAAGAAGAGACGAACTTTGAGCTGCCTAATTGCAATCCTTTGGGTACGCACGATGGCGATGTTAAGTTCAACGTTAATGTCGAGGATATTGTCGAATGTTTTAAAAGGGAGGAGCTATCTCAATCGATTGTAAAATTTTACTGCTGGTTTGAATTTTTCAACTTTAATGTTTATTTTTTTCTTCATTCAATTCATTCAAAATTGAAATTGTTGAACTTTGATATCCATGTTTGCAGGTTTTGGATGGAAGAACTTTCAACAAGGCAAGAAGAGAATGAGTTCTCCAAGAGCATCACCGTATTGGATCCAGAGTTATTGGCTGAGTGGAAATTCAAACACGAAGAACTCGGTGCGGTGAATTACCTAACGAGAGCATTCATGGATAATCCATCCTCCTATCTTGTTTTGCCGTATAATCAGCAGTAAGAAATATAACCAATATGGCTACTAATGAAAGAATTTTGTAGTTTTCTTTAATTCCACCAAAATAATAAATCTCTATTAATTACAGGTTTCATTGGGTTGTCCTTGTTATTAATGTCGAGAAGCGCACCGTTCACTTTGTTGATTCTCTGGAACGCAAGAATCCAAAGTTATATATTAAGCCATTCATATCTTCGTAAGTTTCCATTTCTGAATTAAGTTAAAGCATGATGAGATTTTTCAAAGTAAAAAATATTAGATTTTGTTGTTTTAAATAATATTGCATGCAGGGTATACAAGCGGTATTTAGTGGAAGCCGGAAGATATAGCCAAAAGAGCATAACAGGATTTGATTGGTACCGAATTAAGGTACAGAACTTATCAGTTTAAGATATTATTTGTTTGTGAAATTGAAATTAACTAAAAAAGATTGTGTTTCTTTTGTTGGAATCTTAATTAGGGACCGATACAAAGGGGCGGCATAGAGTGTGGATATTTCACAATGCTCAACATGAGGGCGATATTAAGTAGTTGGACTACGGTCGGAGAATTCCCTGAGGTAATGTTAAGCCGATTTATTATTTTAGGATTTCATATTTTTATTGGTTTAGGGCTTAGGGTTTACAAAATTATTTGACTTTATCAATTGTTAATGATCAAATTGCAGTATATCGAGCCGGTTGGACAACCATATAAAAACGAAGACGTTGATGCAGTCGTTTCGGAGGTTATGGACTTCATGTATGGGGTATTATTTTAGGAAAATTTTGACTTGATTTGGTGTTAACTCTATATATAGTTACTTTGTTAATTTTTGCTACATATTGATATATGTTTTGTGCTTGGTATATATATGTGACATCTGATATATGCATGATATATGTTTGTCTGCTGCATGTTGGATTGTATGATGTAAATTGGGTACCAATTTGGTACCAATTCGGCTAGCAAAATTGGGCTAGCCAATAAAACAGGCGAAATCCAAAAAAAAGAAGGTCTTTTGTAACGGTTATTAAGGAATAACCGTTACAGAATTCATAATTTCATTTTTTTTATATCAACAATATCTGTAACGGTTATTCCTTAATAACCGTTACAGAAGACTGGATTCTGTAACGGTTATTAGATTATAACCGTTACACTGGATCTAAAAAAATAGTAAAATGTATTTCCGTCAATAATAGGATAACGGTTATTATATAACAACCGTTATAGAAGCCAGTCTTCTGTAACGGTTATTATCTATTAACCGTTACAAATGTTCTCCATAAAACCGTAACCACATTTCCGTCCACTATACCATAACGGTTATTAGATAATAACCGTTACAGAAGCCATTCTTCTGTAACGGTTATTAGATAATAACCGTTATAGATCTGTAACGGTTATTAGACATTCTGTAACGGGGGCTACTGTAACGTCACGTGTACCGTTACAAATGCCTTTTATTAACCGTTACAGAAGTCAAAATTTCGCGTAGTGACCGGCGGATATTTGTAATAGTATTTGTTAAAAAGAATCTAAAGCAAAATCAAAATTTTGTTGAACTTTTTAGCTAGCACCAAATTTCGGAAAACAAGAGGTGATAAAGGTCAATCCGGAAAAAAAATAAAAGCCGAAAACATTTAACACCGGTTTTTATATAAAACCCGGTCAACAAAATGGGTTATAATACATTTTAATTACTTGATCAAATAAATAAATATCATTGAAAATAACTGTTTACTGAATGATAAATAAAAAAAAATTTATAGTTATTTTTATCAAATTTAATATTTCTTACTATTTCATATAAAACTTTATAAATTCAATGTTTTTCGTTCTCTTATAGAGCCACTGTAATATTGCAAGCATATCTAATTTTTGGGGTAGGTTTTTGAGAGAAATAGAGTCATTTAGGCCTTGACCAAAATATTTTTTTACAATAGATTTTATTTCAATTCAATTGATTTTTCAGGATTTCATTGAATCTAACAGCATAGAAATTCTAATTAAACGACACCAAATCTGTTAATTTTGATCATAAAATTTCTAATGAAGTAAATTGAAATGAAATCCATGTTAAAAAAGGGGATTTTGATCAGGGCCTTATCGTTCCTCCTCCTACAAAAACTCATCTTTTTTTTTCATATTTAATTAATGTATGTATGGATCATTGAGATATTAGTGGTTGGAAAGAAGAAAAACACAATATATATGAGAAATAATAATGTACAGGAAATAGGAAAATTTAATTTGGATTGTATGTTGAGAAATAACTGTGAGTAATATTGGAGGGATCAACAAAATAATAATTTCTATTTTTTTTTTACCTAAATTCTCATTCCAAAGTTCTTAATTTAAACATAAACGGATAACAGGTAGATGAATTTTTTTGCATTGTTGGAGCATATTATAGTTATTAGATATACCCGGAACAAGTTTTATACTGTTAGCACTATTCATAAACACTGTAGATTCTTCTTTCAATTTTTCCGGACTGCTTGTATGCGATTTTACTGAAAGTCCGAAACAGATCAATCATCTTTAGCTAATTTCTCTGACTGACTAGATCATGTGACCGTAGTAACCCACCGGACACCGTGACTCGTGACTCGTGGACGGCTAGAACAAACGAGAAGTGAAGCCCCATTTTTAAAATTAATTTTAGAAAAATATAGTTTTTTTTTTAAGAAATGATGAAAATATCACGCCCTTCAATTTATTTTGAAATGAAATATCATAAAGATCTCCAATCGGATTTCGAATTCCGAGAAAATATAGTTTTACCTTTCAAATTTTTCAGGGCATTCATAAACTATTTTTTATGAATGAAACTTTATACGTATACTAAAATCTTCTGGTATAAAAGATTTTATTTTGAGAATTCTAAAAATTAATTTATTTATGCACTTTCAAAATTAAATTTCAATTTATTTATTTTTTAGGGTTTTCAAAATTTTTTACGTTTTATATGCATGCTAAAAAAGTTATACATAATTTAGTGATATCATTCTTTTTCGTTTTAAGAATTTCTTAACAGTTTACGTAATTTTTTAAAACTCATTATATTTTATTTATGTATTTTTTTTAAACTCATTACATCATGCTCAAATTATTTGATATTGTTTCCAAATTCGATTTTGCAAGAAAATTTTATGTGAACACTCAAGAAATTATAAACATCCAATGATACTGATTATATTTTTTTGTACTTTAAAAAATATTTATATTATTTTCTAAATTAAAATATTATATTATTATTGTATAATATTAACTTGACCATTTTATAAAAAGTAAAAAAAAAATAATAGCGTCCATAGTTAACGAAATTAAGAGATGTTGCGCAACACATGTACGTAACAGTACTATTTTATGTAGAATAAAAACAAATAGATATCTTTCTTAAGGTAGCCATCTAGAAAATATCTATGTAAACTAGGTGCTTGTACGGAACATGTGATAATTAATTTATTAACCTCTTATATATATTTATAAAATTCATTGCAAGATTGTCTAACATGTCATGAAATATCAATTGACTCTTAATTAATAAAACGCATTATTTTTCTATTTATTTATTTATTTATTTTTGTGCTTGCCATGATTCCACCTGTTAAAATATATTCTCGTTAGTTGGAAATAATCAGTTCAATTCTTTAATTAACATTCAAATGATCAAATGGTTTTTTATCCAAAAAAAATTTCTGAAATTCATCTCCAGTATTGTTTTTTTAAAAAATGAAGATCTTTGTAATCTAACTTTTTTAAATTAAAGGTGCATGCAAGGATTATTGAATCCTTAACTTTTTTGAGATCAATCTGGTATTCTTACCACTAAACCATTAGACCACATACTTCATTGCCATGTACTATCTAAAGCGCAAACAGTGTGTTTGTAAGACTTACGTTTACCTAATAGCAAGACTACAAGAGACTAATCTCTCTTTTATCCGAAATTATTTTATATAAAAATTTAGACACAAAAAATTTTAATATACAGAATTATTTTATTTTTTTTTAATAAGAAGAAAGTTCCAACGCGTTTTAGAAAAGGGTTTAGCAATTCCCCTCCGTATGCGTTTATAAAACGCGCTCGGGCTCCGAACGCGTTTTATAAACGCGTACGAAGGAGAGATAACGTCCACTTTTCCCTCGTTTGTCAGAGCTTTGTACGCGTTTATAAAACGCGTTCAAAGCCCTGGAGCGCATTTTATAAACGCGTTCGAAGGTGTATTATTTAATTTTTAGAAAAAAAAGTACAAGCATGCTCTGATAAAGACTGCAAAAGACATAACAAGATTTGATTTTACAATGTCATCTTTGAACTAGTGAAATTATTTATAAAACCAGCCATTGTTGAATTAGAATGCACAAACACTTACTACCTCCTTCTTGTTAAAACCTTCAGTACAATGGACAAAGGAAATAGCTCTAACTCAAATAATGATGTTCCCAACTATCGAAGAGCAACCCGCATTGAGTATTGGCCAACTTTCTACCATTACCCTGCTAATAGAAATCAACCAGAAAACGGAGAATACGAGGCAATTTGCCGCTCTTGTTATCGCATTTTGAAATACAACATCCATGAAGACACGACTGAAGAGGGGGACGTGCTCGAGTTAAAAATACACTACCAATGGCACATTAATGGTGGACCGGAAAGGGAACAGAAGGAGTACCAGGAGAAGCGATGGCGGGAACACGAAAAGAATCTGAACCGAGAAAGGCGATATGACTGGTACAAAAAATATTACACAGAACCTCAACCCATCCCTCAACCCATCCACAAATTTTAGTAATAATTGCCACAATTTCAATAATAATCCACAAATTTTACCAATAATTACCACTAATTTCCACAATATTATATCCACAAATTTTACTAATAATTACCACAATTTCAATAAAAATCCACAAATTATACTAATAATTACCACTAATTTCCACAATATTATATCCACAAATTTTACTAATAATTACTACAATTTCAATAATAATCCACAAATTTTACTAATAATTACCACTAATTTTCACAATATTATATCCACAAATTTTACAAATAATTAGCACAATTTCAATAATAATCCACAAATTATAATAATAATTTCCACAATTTTTACTAATCCAAAATCCACAATTTCTACTAATATATCCATAATTTTCAGTAAATGCATAATCAAAAACCTCGATATCAGCGTACGTTGTCTTTCGAACTCCTCTTCTCTTCGCACGGTAACCACCTCCGGCCTCCTCTTCTCTTTCGACGGCCGCAACCTCTTTTCTCCGGCGAACTCTACTCTTTCTCCGGCCGCAACTTTCTTTCTCTTCGCCCTTCTCTTCTTCTCTTCTCCCTTCTCTTCTCTCTTCTCCCTTCTCTTCTCTTCTCCCCTCTCTTCTCCCTTCTCTTCTCTTCCCTCTTTTTTTTCTTTTTCTCTTCTCTAGACTGACTGAAGCGACGAAGAAAGAAAAAAACGGTCATAACTCGTTTTCGAAAAATTACCACCTTTGTACGCGTTTATAAAACGCGCTCCAGGCCTTCGAACGCGTTTTATAAACGGGTACGAAGGTGTCAGCTCCTCAAAAGGCGTAACTGAAGAGGCGAAGTTATCTCTCCTTCGTACGCGTTTATAAAACACGTTCGGAGGTCTGGAGCGCGTTTTATAAACGCGTACGGAGGGGAATTGCAAAACGCTCTTCTAAAACGCGTTGGAACTTTCTTCTTATTAAAAAAAAATAAAATAATTCTGTATATTAAAATTTTTTGTGTCTAAATTTTTATATAAAATAATTTCGGCTCTTTTATGCCACCCAAAACAGGCCTAATTGAGAAATTACCACCTAATTTTTCAATTTATGTTTTTGCCACCCAAAAACAAGGACTCCTTCTGTTTTTGCCACTTTCTTTTATTTTTTAAATTATTTAATATTAAAATAATAAAAATTAAAAAATCTGACCAATATACCCTCATACCCAACATATCTTACCCAGTCAAGGGTATATTGGTTAGATTTTTTAATTTTTATTATTTTAATGTTGAATAATTAAAAAAAAAAAGAAAGTGGCAAAAATAGAAGGAGTGCTTGTTTTTGGGTGGAAAAAATATAAAGTTGAAAAATTGAATGGCAATTTCTCAATTTAGCCGGTTTTGAGTGGCATAAAATGAATTTTCCCTTTCATTTATAGACCTCGAATTTAAATTAAACAAAACAATAATCAAATGACAGCTTGGAGCATGCTGTATCTAATGAGTGCCTAATATGTCATGCTATTGGAAATTAATGCTTACGATAATGCATACTTTTATAACTAGGATTATTTTAGAAACAATAATTGATTTTATTTTATTCAAAAGAAGTTTACAAGAAAGTGAATGCTTCTCCAAGATTTTGACCATCTAGAAATACTAAATGAAATGAAACCAGAATGTAAAAACATAAGATTTTTTTCCCCACAAGAATACTTCAACCGCATTAAAAGAGTCTAATTGGTAATGGATGTCACTGATGCGTCGGCAATGCACATAGATATCAATAATTGTTGGTACATGAAATTATGAAAAGTACACTTCAGGACTTACCTGAGGAGGCTGAGAAGTTCACTATATTTCGAATTCCAGATCATATCAGGCACAAGAACAAGCAGCTGTACGAAGGATGATTTCTATTGAATGGCTCGTACAATTCTGTCAGCTTCTGAGCTACAAGAGGCGGGGATAATTTTTAAGAGCACAAAAACAGAAAATATTTTGGATCCAAAGTTTCAAAATGGGACCCTCGAAATCCCTTTTATCTCAATAGAAGACACAAAGATCGCGCTTGTTGAACCTAGTGTTGTTTGAGCAATGCTACAGAAAACTTGGCATGAACCTGCAGACTAGTTATGCATGCTTCATGGGTGGCCTATTAAAAACGACTAGAGATGTCACCTTGCTTCAAGAGAAGGGAATTATAGACAATCTGCTAGCAACAAATGATGAGTTGGTTTCTTTTTTCAACTGACTAACCATAAGCATGCTGTTGTGCTGCATTTGCCCTTTTGGTGCTTACTCTCCTGCAGACTCTGTATACTATCCTTTCTCAGTATCATAAAAATTAGTTCCTTGCAATAGCTTTCGAAGACCCTACCGAAATCCATACCAGACAGCGTTCCAATTACTGGGATTGTTTGGTATTTTACTATTTTTTGATATATTTTCACATTTTCCCATTTTCATATGTTCATATATTCAGGTTTTATCTGATAGGTCACGAGAGTGGTAAGATAATCAAAACACACCTTTGTAGTGTTAAAGTAGCATTTAAAAATACTGTGCCATTTCAATTATATTAGTTATACCGGATAATAGTGAAAATCGAAACACCTGCTGGAAAATTCTGAAAAATATATATGTTGAATTGTAAATTGATTACTGCCATATGCAGTTTTGCCATCCCTGCCATATGCTTCTCCAATTTTCATCATTGATCGTTATACTTCATGAAGAATCTAAAAATTGGGCTTGGGCCTTCAAATGAAGTTTCCTTTAATGGAATACTCGGTGCCGAATTTAACACAGGAATGATAACTGCCATATGCAGTTTTGCCATCGCTAAATATAAAATGAATATATACAGCAAACAAAGTGAACATATAGACGATCTAAGTGAACACATACAAACAAATAAGTTCAATGAAAATAAGTTGAATATGCATGTAAAATTCTGAATAAATGATGACAACACTTATTTGTTTGTAAGTGTTCACTTAGATCAATTATATGTTCATCTTGTTTGTCGTATATGTTCACTTTATATTTAGCGATGGTAAAAGCTGGAGATGGCAGTTATCATTCCTGTGTTAAATTCAGCACCGAGTATTCCATAAAAGAAAACTTCATTTGAAGGCCCAAGCCCAATTTTTAGATTCTTGATGAAGTATAACGATCAATGATGAAAATTGGAGAAGCATAAAACCGACTTAGTAAGTCGATAGATAGGTCTAGAATTAGGTGAATCTAGACTGTTATTATGTCGGTTAGGATATGTATAAGTAGGAACAGCAAGGTGCTCGTATGTTGTGCGCACCAAAAATATAAAGGCTGGTGTATGTATGTGTGTTAGTAATTTGTATGTTGTATTAGTCACGGTTTAAAAACTCGGCCGATTACGAGTCGACTCGGGCGAGTCAGATCGGACTCGGTGCCTACCGAGCCGATTTTTCCCGATTTGGAACGAAAACGAAATTTGAACCACCATTAATGGTTTATATCAAAGGAGAGAGGTGGTGAAAATGGAACTTATT
This sequence comes from Rhynchospora pubera, assembly GCA_028095005.1. Lineage (NCBI taxonomy): Eukaryota > Viridiplantae > Streptophyta > Magnoliopsida > Poales > Cyperaceae > Rhynchospora > Rhynchospora pubera. Next base: position 356,501,619 of record CM051460.1, read on the forward strand.
GATAAGGTGATTCAAACCCTTTTGGGCTTTTTCCATGGGATGGAGTCATGGAGAGCAGGGGAGAAAAAACAGGGAGTCGGGGAAGAAAGGACCAACTGGAGATGTCCAGTTAAATCGTTTCAATTAGTTTTCTTCGGGTGTGAAGTTCCAACCTCCGAAATTCCTCCATTTCTTTTTTTTTCTTTCTTTTGTTAATTTGAATTATACATCTAATATATCATAATAATATTAATATTACGATGCTGAGTATTACTATTGTCATTGACAATATAAATATTTTAATCAATGCGATGAATATAATAAGATCTCAAGGACCAATGTCAAAAAATAATAATTAATTAACACTACCACAGAAAAGAGCTTCTGCAACTGTGAATTAGCAACTGTTTTTCATTAAAACAGTCACCCACTAAATATGTGGCATTGTCGTAATATAAGGTTCAAACCTTTACAACTGTTTTGAATTAAAGCAGTTGCCAAAGTTAAGCGCAAGAAAAAGGAAAAACAAAATTCCATAGAAACATTGTGACTGTTAATATTTAATAACAGTCATAAAAGCGTTTAATGACTGTTAATTTGAAATAACAGTTGTTATAATTCCTGCCAATATTGGCCAATGTTGGGACGAATTGTGGTCTGACAAGTGGGTCCCAGCCTTTGTGACTGTTTTTTATTTTATATAACAGTTGCAGAACAGTTTAATGACTGTTTTTTAGTAAAAACAGTGGCAGATAAAAAGTGAAAGTAAATTATTATTTTATTTATTTTCTATATCTCAAACCTCAACACGCTGCACCAAACATCATTCTCTAACTTCAAGTTAGCACTATTTTTTTCTAACTTCTATTTTTACAAACTTCGACTCAACCACTAACTTCAAAAATACTAACTTGAACCTCTAACTTCACTAACTTCACCTCCAACCAAACGTAAAATGTAACTGCCTCAGGTTCCAAATCGTATTATTTTCATATTTTTGTTTATTTCATACTTCTAATATTTAGGTTTTTTAACTAAATTGTGAAGAATATTTTTTCCTTAACATTTTCGTATTTTTTTTCTAATTTTTAAAGTATAAAATAAGTTTTTCATAAAAATCCGAGTTTTCGATCCGAGTCACCCGAGTTTTTCCGAGTCATCCGATTCGACTCCTATGACCAACCATCTGAGTCTGATTCTGAGTTTCAGAACCATGATATTAGTATAGTTGAATAGTAATATAAGTGTGTTTGTGTGTATCGTCAGTCAACAAAATATAATACTGAATACCAATTGATTGCCTGGTATGGACTCCGTAAAGGTGCTCAATATATTTGTTTTTATGTTTTGAAGTGGTCGAATTTGCTATACGCTTTTATACTGGGTGTTTGTTTTGATCTGGAGTGGAAGTGTGGAACAATCAAATGTTTGCTTATGGATAGAATGGATAGATCAGTCTAACGTAGACGACGGTGGCGAAAGTAGGAACTTTCGCTATCCGTTTCGCTAACATAGCGTAAGTACAAAATTTTTCGTTACTCGTTGCGTATTTTGAACGGAAGTTAAAAAAATTTCGCTGATCGTTTCGCTTGGAATCGCGAAAAAAACGATCAATCGCGATTAAATTTAAATTTCGCTATGAAGACACAGTTCATATAAGATATGACAAAGAATAATTCAAAAAAATGCACTAAAATACTTAAAAAAAAAGAGCACAATAACAGAAGACTGTAAACGCATGTTTCATTTAAAAAATACATCAAAATAATTTCAAACTAATACCTAATTTAACAAGGGATTATTTCCATATGAATTATGGTGGTCTCAGTTATAAGTTCAAATCATTGGGGAGATATCAACAAACCCAATAATTCTGACTGACCCATCGAAATTACTAAGTAAGAGTCCCATCCCCTCGAATAAGCACTTGGCAATTTTGTACCCTTCATCATTGACCCATTCATATAGAATTAATCCCATTGTTAAATTAACATACTCTCCTTAGTCCTATAGGCACCAAAATAAATAAAAAACCAACTGTTTCTTTATCGAAATAAAAAAAAAACTTGCAATCACCAAGTTCACCAAGTTCAAATGTTAAAAAATCATAACACAGAGATCATTCAATAATCTCATCAATTGCATCATCATCTGCATCACCAAGTTCACCACCACTTTCTACATTAATATCAAACAACATAGAAATTAGTAATAATTGAATCGAATTAAAATGGAAATTAATTATAATTAAAAATAATACCAATCACTGCTGTCCTCAACCAATTTTGTGCACACACTAGAGCTTCAATGCTCTCATCATTCAATGAGCTTCTAGTTGGGCTAAGTGTTCTACCAGTAGTACTGAAGGTTGACTCTGGATACTTAAACAAAATGTCCCTAGCTAACTTAAACAAAACTGGATATTTAGGGGCTTTTAATTTCCACCATGACAAAATGTCAAAGTCATCATCCAAGCTACAAGGATCAAGTGGTTCAGATAGATACTGATCAAGCTCAGACAAGATGGGGTCAGCCTGCTTCTTATCATTCAAGAAATTTTTCAAACCAGCCCTTGAATCAGTTTCTTCCTTTGATCCACTAGAACTGAAAAGAAGACATTTTCAACTTTGATTGCAAAACACATAACAAAATAAAAAAAATATATACATATCAGATGTGCTAGTGGAGTACCTTGGTGCTGTACTTTGACTAGTTTGGCTTTATGACTGTGGTTGTTTGTTGTTTGAGATCAAATACTCATTGAACAAATCAATAAAGCAAGTCTTCAAGTTGGTCATAAATGATTGCAACTCTTCAGGATGCAACATTTTGAAGTAGTACTCAACCACTGCTAGCTTACATCTTGGATCTAGAGAACAAGCAAGAGCCAACAAAACACTTCCAATTTCCCAATACTTGTTCCACTTCTGGAACATTTTTTGTCCCATATTCACAACAAATGTATATGGACTACTATTCATTTTTTGAATATTCAGATAAACCTCACAGAAATCAGGAAAATACAAATTCAAGGTTGGATACTTGGCCTCACTCAATCTTAGAGTTGAATCATAGAAGACTTTCAAATGTCCATGTAGGGGTTTCACATGATCCCAATCCTTATCAGATGGACAAAAAGAATAAGTCTTATCTAACTCTGCATACCTGATGATAGCATCCTTCAATTGTAATGCCAACTCCAGCATAATATATGTGGAGTTCCACCTGGTCTGCACATCCCATGCTGGTTTCTTATCAGGAGCATTTACCTGAAAATAAACATAGACAAGGTCTAATTGAAACATATTAAAATAACATTAAAATAAATAAAATAAAAAAAATAAATTACCTGAGAAGCAGCCAACTTGAACTTCTCCATTCTAGGTTGTGAATGCCTAATAAATTTCATGGTTTCCCTTATGGCATCTATCTCACCAGACATCACACTCAAACCATCTTGCACAATCAGATTTAAAATGTGGCATCCACATCTTAGATGAAAGATGTGACCATCACAAGGTAGGTTCTTTCTAAAATGACTCTTACTCAACAAGTCCTTGATGACAGCATCATTTGCAAATGCATTGTCCAACACCAAACTAAAAGCTTTTTTGTCCAAGTTCCACAAAACTAACATATCATAAATAGCTTCTGAAATGTGTTTTCTAGTGTGAGGAGAGGGCATTGGTGTAAAGCTGAGAAGTCTTTTCCTCAACTTCCAATTGTCATCAATAAAATGACAAGTGAGAGCCATGAAAGCCCTATCTTTACCCTTACAAGTCCACAAATCACTAGTGGAACTTAACTTACAATCCATATTCCCAAGTAATTCATACAATTTTAACTTCTCTTCCTCATAAACACCCATACAATCTGACCTAAGTGTGGTCCTTGATGGCATTTTAAAACAAGACTGCAGATCAGTTGCAAAAACTTTCAAAAAATGATGTGTTGCACTGATAAAAGGGTACTCATGGCCAATTACCATATTTTCCAAGTTTTTTCTACTTCTTTTCTGGTCAAATTGCCAAACTGAAGGCTTGGGTTGACCTGACAATTATACAATACATTATACATATTAGTGCCAAATGCCAAGTAACAATTATACATTATTGGTGACAACTGACAAGTGCCAAGTGAGAAGTATACCTTCACCACTGCCAAGTGCAAGCAGTCTCTGCAAGGCATCAGGTTTCATCCTTTTTGTGGGTGGTATTTTTTTACAACCACCTTGACAATGATGCAACAGTGAGCTAGTGCTCCTAGAGTTGCCTTGCAAATATTCAATGTCACAATACTTACAAGTGGCTGTAAAGTCACCATGTTCATCTTTCTCTGTACTATCAAAGTGTTCCCACACTTTTGATTTCCTTGGATTTTTCCTCTTTTTTTTTTTTGTTGCTGAATCAACATTATCAGCAGTAGGTTGAGGTTCATTTGGGGTTGGAGTACCAGTACCACCATAAGCATTTGGGGTTGGGGTACCAGTACCACCATCAGCCAGTTCAGCATCAATTTTGATCCTTTCAATTTCCTCTGCAGTTTCAAAATGCAATCCTGGTCCCATACTATAAATTGGAAGCAATCAAGTCATACATACCAGATTACTAGGGATATAATCTTAAACAGTTCAACTTGCTCTCTACTCTACATAACCATAACATGCTTGCAAAGGTGTGTCATGGGAGACATCCACGTCTAGCAACTGTGAAACAAGGCACATAGCAAGCACAATTGCACAAACATTCAAAGTTTCAAACACACAAAGCACAAGCATACAACATATAAATAACATTAACAAGCACACATATGAGTGGCATTAACATACTATCAGGAATGAATGTCTCCCATTCCACACGCCAATAACAAGCAGAAGTATTAAAAATATATAAAAAAAATCATACTCATCATCTATTAGATCAAAATCTTCCTCTTGCACACTCCCTCTCTGTGAGTCAGCCATGTCAAGTACTTTGAGATTTATGTAAATTTCCTACAATTACAAAGAGTCACAGAACACAACAAGAAAAGAATTAAAACCCAAAAAAAATAAACAACTAATAAAATTAAAATCAAAATAGAAGTTATGAAGTTAATACCTTTCTGTCTCTCTTTACTTTCGTTCTTCTTTTTTTCCTACAAAGAAGAAGAAGTAAAATTAAACTTAAGTTAAGAACTAATAGATAAAAAAATCGGAAAAAATTAAAATAAGATAGAAAATCAGAGAAGAAATACCTTTCTCTCTCTCTCTTCCTCTTTTCCTTCCTTCCTTCCTTTCTGCCTTGTTTCTTTATCTTATAACTTATATAGCCAACAGACCCTGACTGATCGACTACTCTGTCACCAGTCTCACAAAAACTAGCAATCATTAACCTTTCTCAAGCCTTTTAAGCTACCAAGCCTACACTTAAGCTAAGATTTTGAAAACCAAGAGACAGAGAGTACTAATTAGTCTAGGGTTTCGATAGTAATGATGAGGATTTCATCGAAACCAACAGAAAAGGAGGAAAATCAAACATCGAGATGACTCGATGTCATCAATCGTCAATCATCAGCTCTCCAAGAGCATGCTTGAGAGAGAGAGAGAGAGACAGAGAAGATAGACAGGGAAGATAGAGAGACAAAAGGAGATCTCGAATCGACAGAGGCAACTAAAAAGACATGGCGCCGCTTGAGAGAGAGAGACGAAGAAAAATAGATTAGGATTTGATCTCTCTTTGACTCTCTCCCAGAATTGTATATTTATATAAACAAATTGTATATTAATTATGTTAAATAATTTAATATTAATTAATATATTAAATAATAAAGCGTTTTCGCGAAAGGATACGAAACGAAAGGATCTAGTTTCGTAACTCGTTACGCTAAACTCACGAAACCTTAAAACGTTCCGTAGATCGTTTCGCTAACCCAGACAAAACCAGAAGACCTATCGTAGATCGTTTCGCAGCAGACGAAACGCACGGAATTACGTAAATATTTTTTCGTTGTGCAGGCCTACTTATGGATTTTCCATCGATTTGATGGAATAAAGTGCCAACAACTTAATTATTTTTAATTGACAAAATCAGATATAATAACCTTCTAATTTTTAAAATTGGAAATATACCCCTTTAAACAAATTTTGTTAAGACTTAAGAGTCTTACTATCAAGATGTATCAGCCCAAATTTGAGGACCATAAACATGTTCTCCAATGAGTTTTGAGGACCACAAACATATTCTCGAACGAGTCAAGAGCCTGCATCCATCAAGAATTCGATCTTTGTTGCAATTATTGAACTAAAACACATTAGGTTTTTGTAAAATTAAAGCTGAGCCTGAGATGTCATTGGTTGAGAGGCCGCTTTCTTGTAGCTTTGCCATATTTGGCCTCCAGTTGGTTTCCACTCGGGAGCAAAGGATGCGCGAATTGTCACACCCCGAACCAAATCTGTGTCAGGGAGGACAGCCCCGCCACGAGTACACACTCTACTGTGCACACGAAAGGCTAAGTATAGTTGTATCACAACACACAGATCACAAAATAACATCACACATAGCAAAATGGTATGTTAATTTGTTCATACAAAACAGGGCTGAATGAGTAACTACACAGATTTACAATTCAAAATTTTCAGCCAAGTATGTAAACAAAACACATAAAAAGGTAATGTGATTATTCCAGCTTGGTCTGATCTTCAGCTAAAATACCGTCTTCAAAGTCTATCAAACCTGAACCTGCTCCACAAAAGCTATGTGGGCTGAGTACGCGAATACTCAGTGCAATAACAGGGAAATCTAAAGGTTTTGGATAAACTAAAGGTAGAACTCAACCATTCTTAGGTTGGACATTTTAAATCCTATCTTTAAAATCTAAGTGTGAAATTAATTTAAAGATGCCACTAATCTACAAGTAATGACATGTCAAAATAAAATCAGAAAAATATCTGGAGAAGCAGATAATAATATTAATATAATACGATACGGAATTCATATTTAATACGAGAGTGAAGCACCCGCACTCCAAGGTCAAATCATAAGTAATGTAAAATCCAGAATCAATCTCACAGATCTCAGAATATATGACATGAACCGTACCTACAGATCTACCTAACTCAGCTCTGCTCGATAACTCAACTCTGCCCCTATTCCCACATCCCCGCTAAAGGAGTGGGCAGTAAAACACGGTACCGACCAACTGACTCATGGGGATCGAGAGGTAGTCTGATATAATGGCACACTCAGCTCTTAGTTCAATGTCAAGTCAAAGGAATATACTAATAGCACAAATCAAGGGATTATACTAATAACAAATAACTATCAAGTGACCGCAGAACCGCCTAGAAGTCGGTCTGCAGAGTGATCGTCGGAGACGTGTTGCTCGTGATCAGAATCGTCATGAACTGACCGGCATTCAGCTTGGGTGCAGCTCCTGACCGCAAGCAAAGCGTTCCTAGTTCACTCGCTCTCACTATCCTGGTCCACACCAGATGCATGTGTTGATTTAAGCACTTTTAAGTTCATTAATCACTTTATTAGTATAGATGCATAACCTGTAAGTGCAACTAATCTTTTGATTACTATAATACTCTTAACTGTTTACTTAATGTTAATGACATGTTATGCACACATAAAGTTACTGATCTAATTCTTAATCTAAAGTTTAAAGAAAACCTAAAGCTTCCACACACCTGGAAAGTAGGGTGCAGAACTGCTACTCAGCTGGAGGGTCAGCGGACTCCTGCTCCTTGCCTCCCTCGTATTCAAAGAAACTGTCTTCAGCAAAGTCTGAGTAGCCCTGCTGGTCACCTGACCAAACGCAGAAGACTAGACTTAGAAAAACAAAGCCTAAGAACTCTCAACTAACGATCTCTAATTAACCCTCATTTGGAAATTAGTTTTAGTTTATTAAGTGAGTTGCATTTAAGGTTTTCTGAAAGGAATTCTATTTTAAAATATATTATTTTAATTGAAAAAGTATTTTATAAAATTTGGCAGAGTTTCCTTTAGAAAAGTGTGTGAAGGGAGTCGTTTAAGACGAGTTCCTATAGTTCATTCTGTACGTTTATAATCGTATTGTATTTTTAATTAAGTATTTTAGTCTGATAATAATTCTAATAGTGTTTTGCTCAAGTATGAAATTCCTCTATTACTTTTTATAACTAATTTCATTAAAAGAATTTTAGTAAATAAAACGGTTTGATAATTTTATCTTTTAATCAAATAATTCCAAGTTACGTTTATAGTCATTTTCATAAAGAGAAATATAATGTTAATATGACTAGAGATAATATTATTTTTCATAATGATAATATAACTAATGTGATTACTATTTTAACGTGTTGGTGTTTTAATGTGTTTGGGATCATACACATTTGGATATCTGTACTGATGGTAATCCTCTCCCATCTTTAAGTTTACGTATTAGTCCGATTAATTTAAATACTAATTAATTTATAAATAATCTCATTTTTAAGTTAATCATTTTAATTAATTTACTTAACTAAATGTCAATCCTGATTTTAATATGGACCTGGCCCAGTCCGATATTTTAATTAAAGTCTAGCAGATTTAACTTAATGCTTTTCGGCCCAGAACAGAGCCCAACACAGAAATTCAAAGGAACAGCCCAAATAGGCCAGAGAATTTAAACACACGGCCCAGCAAAAATGCAAGGCCCAGAAACAAAATCGACAGGCCAAAAAATAAGCCACGGCCCAGGTGGGTATAAGGGGCCCACCTGTCGGGTAAAAACCCAGCGGGTTAATGGGTTTCGGTGGTCAAATTCGAACCCATATACTAAAGTCCAGACCCGTTTATTTATACAGATCCGACCCGCTTGCCATATCATTTACGGGTAAGTCCATTAATTTATTTTATTTACTCTAAAATTTCATTTAAGTCCATAATAACAGATCTATTTATAATCTGGTCCAAAAACAGTTCTAAGACTTTTACTATTAAGTCCCTGAAACCAAGGAAAACCACAAAGAGGTCCCTGGTACCCCAAAATAGTGTACCAGACACATAGCAGAGCCGTACCAAACTGGTACCATGCTCGTACCAGCCTCTTAAGGCCTCAATTAACACATAACATTCAACACAGAAAGAGATCAGCCAGGTAGCAAGCCTGTACCAGCTTGACAACCGAGCCGACAACATCAAACAACACAGAAATAGACTCAAGTAGAGGCAAATATCGCCCTTTATACAAATTATCATTTAAAGCCAACATAAGCTCAGTTAAGCTGAGCCAGCATAAGCACAAAACAGATCAAGTAAGGCTCAGTGAGCCATCAAAGACAATTAACAGATTGAACACAAGTTTATGCCTGAACACATTCATTCACAGAGCAATTCAGTTTAGCAACATCACAGATCAAAGAGGCAATTCATAATCAAGCATTCAAATTGACAGCAATTAACAAACAGATCAAGAGAGAGAGAGGCAATGCATATTCTTAACATTTCAAAGCAATTCATTCGATCCAGATTTCAAGCGAGGCAGTTCACAGAGCAATTCAAGCATGCCTCTCGAACAACATAGCCCAACACAGAAAGAAAGAGAGGAAGTTGGTTACCAAACCGAGGTGATAGCAAAGGAAAAGGAAAGAGAGGAAAGTGCTCAGTCGGCTCCGCCTGCTGCCGCCTGTGTCGCCTTGCCTCCGATCAGGCGCTAAGCGTCGTCGTTGCCTTCTGTCACCAACCTCGTCACCAGTGCCAACCCAACAGACGAGAGAGAGAGAGAGAGATGGAGTGTATGGGTGGCTGGGGTTTCTGTGGAGGTGAGGAGAAGGTAAGCAGTGAAGAGTTTTGAGGCTAGCCGTGAGTGGAGCTGAGGGGAAAGGAGGAAATGGCGGAGAGGGAAGAGAGGAGGCGGTGGGGTTTGGGGGTTTTCGAGTCTGAGAGGTGAGGGCTTGGGGTCTGGTGTTGAGCGAAGGAGGAGAGAGGGGAAGTGGTGGTTGCGGTTGCGACAGCGAGGGAGAAGGAGGGAGAGAGAGAGGGGTGAGCGAGAGTGATGGTGAGAGAGGAAGGAAGTTACGGTGGAGGTGAAGGTGTGAGGGAGATCGGAGATCCCGAGGTGGGATTTAAGAAGGAAGAAGAGATGATAAGGACGGTGGATGTCAAATTCTAATGAACGGAAATTTAGAAATTCTGACCAAATCCAAGTATTTGATTGGGAGTCAAAAACGGTACAGATCCAATGGTTAGGAAAAACTCAAATTTTTTAAACTTAGATCGGACGACTCAAAACAAAAAAAGCTAACTAATTAATTATTTGATTAGTAGATTACAGTTTTTAAATCTGATTTTAGACTATGACTATTTGTATGAATATAAAATTAGATTACAAATAAATTTTATTTATTTGTTTGTTTGAAGTTTAATTAAGTACTAATGTCTAATATATATATTTTAAGCTATTTTTTTATCATAATTTATGAAAACTCTTTAAAGTATAAGTTTATTCATTTAATTATACGATTTTTAATTTGTTTAGAAATTAACAGTCAATTTAAAATTAAAATTTATTTTTAGATTTTTCTGGATTTTCACACGAATCATGCGACACAGCGGTTGTTATGTGGGATTTCCTTATGCCGGTGCATCTCAGACAGGGAACGGAGCACTGCATCAAGCTGGACGGGTTGACGGATGTGGTTGGATACTTCAATACTGGAACTGCATCTTCAGAAAATAGACGACATGATCAGATGAGGTAGTCTACAGCGTCAAAGTGGGGTTTTGGGGACGGTGCTTTTGCTTGAGAAATAGTGGGAGTGGTGGGAGAAGGCAATAAAAGGAGGGCGGTGATATATGGTGTGGGAAGAGATGAACGGAGGTGGTGGAGGATTTTTCTTAGAAAAATACTCGTAGTACTACTCATAATTTGCAGCTTAGTGGGACTAGCAACTAGGAGGTAGAGGTGAAGACTGAGAGCTGGGAAGGCTTTGATCAGTTACTTCGTTTGGTGCGCATCTCTAAGGATCTGCTCCAGAATATGGGGTGGAATGGAATGGAAAGAATATGGATTGGAATGAAAATATGGAATGGCGGACGGGTGGGAACAAAATTTTAACCCCCAAATTTAATTAAGTTGACAAAATAGAAATCAACTCTAGAGCAAATGTTTCCTCATTATCATCTATTCACCTCCATTTCCACTCTTATATTTTTTTTTTCAATTTGGACCAAGTTAACTCACTTGGCAGTGGCATAGGCGGTGCTATTCCATTCCGTCACCCTCCTAGAAAGCACTTCTAAGGGTTCACTCCAAAAGGAACGAGATGATGGAAAGAAGAGGAAGAGGAGAAAGTTGCCTCGCTCATGAAATTAGTTTTTAGGTTATTCCATTTAAACCAAAAATAAAAAAATATTGATTTTAGGTAATATGGCACCCGCAAATTTGGGGTCTAAAGGATGCCATTTTCGAACAAAATTTTTCCTATTCCATTCCTTCACATCATAACTAAAATAAAAAAATTGTTCAAGGCACTCCCTCTGCAAAATACTCCTACTTTTCTAGTATAAAGACTAAAATATCCTTAATTTCAAAATTGTGTTGTATAAACAATTGAGGGCATTTTGATATTTTCACTTCAAAATTAGAAGTCTTTGCAAAAGATGGAGTGCCCTCAACAATTTCCCTAAAATTCTAGAACAATGCTCAAAATCAAAGTTATTTCATTGGTTTCCATCGGTTCACCTACAATCTAATTTCATGGGTAAGGGTGCACTCCAAAACGGGGCGAAAGAGGATGATAGAATGGAATAGAACTGTCCATAATACTATCCAATGAGTCAATGCGCTTGAGATTAAAAAAAAAATTAAGTGGAAATGGAGATGAATGGATAGTGATAAGGAGACATTTCTTATGGAATCGTTGTCCATTTTGTCACACCAAATTTGGAGTTAAGATTTTGTTTCCAACTCTCCTACTCCTCTATTGCTTTCCATTCTATTTCAACCCATATTCTGGAACAGACCCTAATTTCTTCTCCTCCCTATCATTTTCATTCATCTCAACTTTTTTTGGACCGAACCCTGAAACTCCTAGTACCACCTCTAAGGTTTTGCTCTATCTCACTGGAACTGCAGTGCCTAAAATTAACTTAATAAATCTCTAAAAAGTTGCAGTGTCTAAAATTAAATTAGCAAGCGAATGAACTTGATTTCGCAAACACCACTCACACCTTCGATCTTCCCTCTATCCCAAATGTTTCACATAGGACTTTCACATTCGTTGTTCAAATTAAGCATCAAATCCTGCGGCACCCCCTCCAACAAGGCAATCCAAGCATCTAAGCTCAACCCTCACGATCTCCACCTCAAATCCTTAGAGATAACGGGTGCAAGGTTGTTGGATTAGAACTTGGATGCTCCAATTGCTTGCAGGAAGGATGTTTCATTGCATGAGTTGATCATGACGGCGCACAAAGGAGCCGGAGTGGAGAAATTAGAGATGGCCATTTTAATTAGGATGGGAAAGGTCACGGGGCTTTATTAACCCGATTAATTAATATGCGTGGGATTTTTTGCAGCAGTCACTTTGTACCTTCATGTTGCTTACAAGTGAGAATTTTTTTCTTAATTTTTCTTTTGAAATAAATCGACATTTAATTCTGCATATAAAGGCATTTAAAATAAATCGTTTTCTAATTTTTTTTTAGTGAAATTAGTATATAAGAATCAAGAAGCATTACTATTATATAAGAATCAACAAGAATATGGAATATTAGTGAAATATACGTTATCAGCATTCATATAAAAATTGGCACGACAGACCATTCATGATTTTATAAAATTAAAAATTGAATTGCCGATAGTAAGTTACTTGCAGTCATGCTGGTACCATTATGAACCATGCTTGTATAATAATATAGAACAATGCTTCCGTAACAAATATTATTCAATTTTAGCCTTAGGGTAATAAGCTTCCCGTAATTGTCCAATCCGATTCCGCTAGCGCGCGAAACCTGTTGTAGCGCATTTAGAGCCGTCTGATCTTGATCGGACGGTTTATTTTTTACGGGCCTATCAATCTAGGTTACATGCACGGAGCTCTTTTGTTCATTGGATCTTGAACAGACAGTCAGGATGCCGCGCTACACCAAGTATCGCGCGACACCTGATTTGAGTTTGTAATTGTCTAATTGACCCACGAGCCAAAAACCAAATTGGGTATGATAATATTGTTTCATCCAATGTTTTGACAACCGGACCGGACCGGCCGGTATGACCGGTTAAATCGCGACCCGGACCCTAGACCGGTCCAAACTGAGCTGGTTTTTAGCTTGTTTGTGACCCACAACGAACCGGACGGTCAAGTCCTGTTTTTAACAAAACCGGTGAATCGGACCCACCGGTTTATTTTTTTCAATCTGTTTTTGTCTTTGTTTCTATGTTTTTGAAGATATTGTGAAAAATAAAGAGCAAACCAAGAATCGATCCAGGGGTTCTCCATGGTAACAACCACATGTTGTATCCACTAGGCTTTATGGGGTTTTGTGTTTCAACTTATGAAATTATTTATACAAATTATATTATCCGGTTTTTATAACCGGTTCAACCGGTTGAACTTGTTAGACCATCGATCCGATAGCTCTGCCGGTTCGATAGCCGGGTCGGTTTTCAAAACATTGGTTTCATATGACAATCCGTAATTCTAAGGAGACTGGATTCTCTCCAACTTACATCTCCGGTCTCTTTTGAACAGATAAGAAAAAACCGCAAGCAAGTTAATCACAATCTGCTTTTCTCATCTTTTATTTTTGTGCCTGATAACTCAGCAACAAAGGAAAGCGGGCCTCATACAGGCTTAATCTAGTGTTAAATGATATCAGACTGTTACAGAAATCAGATCCCACATTCTATTTTCCTCTAGGGATAGGGATATGAAGAGAGATGCATACCTGGATGCTGAATTGCCTCGTGGAAGTGGCCTGTAGTGTCATTGGGCAATTAGGTCTTTGGAATGAAATTTGTAGCGGAACTTGTTACCTAGCCTTAAAAAGAGAAAAAAAAATATAATGAAACAATCAAGCGTGAACGCTCACCTCATCTGACCTTCTTTTTCTTTTACCTTCTCCGTCTCCTCTCTCTCAAATGGATCTCCTCACAATCATAAAATAAATCTCCAATTCAGATCTCTACCACCTCTTTCGCTCCCCTCTCCTCCATCTCACCCCCGTCTTCGCCTCATTTCAGCCTCTCCTTCGCCTATCCTCTCCTCCGCCTCATCCTCTCTTCTGTTTCTCCTCACCTTTCCTCCGCCTCCGCCTCAGTCTGTCCTCTCCTCCGCCTCAAATCTCCTCCGTCTCGCATCCGCCTCTCCTCTCCTCCGCCTCTCGTCACCACCGTCTCACCTTGACCTCCGTCTCCCCTCACTGCTCCATTTTCTAGATCAGATCTGGTTGAGGAAGAAGAAAGGATAAGAAGAGAAAAAAGGTTTAGATCTAGTTTTGTTACAATTTGGAAGTAACTCAATTACTACAAGGGATGATATTAATCAGTGTGGGGGAGTATCCAATATGTATAAGGGACTAAATAACATTCATATCTGATTCTGCTGTTTTTTGGGAGTAACTAAATTACTATAAGGGAAGAAATTGATCAGTATAAGAGAGTAACTAATATATACAACGTAGTAAATAATATACATATCTGATTCTACTGTTGTTTGGGAGTAACTAAATAGCTATAAGGGAGTAAATAACTAGTATATAAGGAGTATCTAATATGTATGAGTGAGTAAATAATATTTAGAACTGATTCTACTGTAATTTGGGAGTAACTAAATAACTATAAGGAAGTATTTAATACAAGTAAGGGAGTAAATAATATTTATATATGATTCTGTTGTTGTTTAGGAGTAACTACATAGCTATAAGGGAGTAAAATAAGTAGTATAAAAGAAGTATCTAATGTCTATAAGGGAGTAAATAACATTTAGAACTGATTCTACTGTTCCTTGGGAGTAACTAAAAACTATAAGGCCATGTTTGGTAGAGGATTAAAGGTGGAGTAACTCATTTAATCCACTTTTACTCCTCTAAACATGATTTAAATTTGGTGGAGTAGTGTGGAGTAAGGAGGAGAAAATTACTCCACCATTTTAGGTGGAGTAAAGTTACTCCATGGGATTAAGAGATTGTTTTCATTTTTATTTATTCTTACTCTATATTTACTCCATCTTTTCATACCAAACATAATCTAAAATTGGAGGAGTTAAGTGGATTAACTATTTACTCCTCCTTAAGCTACTCCACGGTTTACTCCTATACCAAACATGGCCTAAGGGAGTAAATAATTACTAGTAAGGAAGTATTTAATATAAGTGAGAGAGTAAATAATATTTAATTTATGATTCTGATAACGGCAGGGCTGGGTGACGTCGACGGGAGGGCTGGGCAACGGCGACGGCAGGGCAGGGCTGCGCGCCGACGACGAGATGGCGCGACGGCTGAGGGCGACGGCGATGGGATGGTGCGACGGCTGAGGGCGACGGCGACGGGATGGCGCGACGGAAACGGGGAGATGCGCGTGAGGGGGTGAGGCAGGGTGAGAGCGACGCGGGGGTGAGAGGAACTTATTTTCCTTTTTTGGACAGCGATTTTTTTCTATTTTTGACATATGATTGCTTGATTGCCTGACTGCTTAATTGCAGTTATGAGCTCCGCTAATTTAGATGCTAATATCATCCACTCAGTTGAGATCCGGCCCATAATGAAACAAATATATAAAACATATGATTGAAAATAAACGAAAAGAATTGAACACAGTTCCTAAAGGCCCATTTGTTCGTGTGGACTGTGGAGAGATGCTTTTTCGTTTTAATCAGTAGCTCATGCTCTTACTGCTGGAACCCAAAGATTCAGCTCTGTCCCTTTTAGAAGGCAGCAACCAGTTGAAATGTGCATTTCCAAATGAAGCAAAAGACAGTATAGAATTTAGTATCTTAAGATACACGATACGTAACTCACGATACGATACGATTCATAGCCCAATCGATACGTATCTTGACCATTGTATCTCAATTGCAGTGTATCTTAATGTATCTTAAGATACACGATATGTAACTTACGATACTAGGGTGTATCTTAAGATACAAACGATTCGGTAATACTCAATAGTGAAACAATTTGTTTTAGTAGAATAATAATAACAATAATAATCATTTTCAACTATAATTAATAAAGATTATAATAGAATATTAGTAGAATAATAAGAACAACAACAATAATAATAATCATCATCATTTATACAAATTATATAGCATAATACTATACTATAATGATTAATAGCTTAATAGTTTCTACATATATTTTGTAAAATAATTTATATAGATTATAGTTTTATACAATATAATATTTATAATTTATACAAATAAAAAATATATTAATATTATACAATATCTTGTTATAAAAATACATTACACTATTGTAAATAATATAATGATTAATAATTTATACATACAAAAATAATTAATAATGAGTATAATTTATACAGATTTTATAGTGTAATATCATAAATTAAAATTGTAAATGATTTATGCATATTATATATTTTAAAATTTAAGTAAAATCCAATATTTATACACTATATTTAAAGAAGGCTGAATTATCGAATGATTATAAGGATATAATGTGATATTAGAACTTTCTTTTAATGAAAATAGTTCAATATAAATTCTAATTACTTATTTTACATAATTTTAAGGATAGCTTAGTGTATCTTAAATGAAACGATACGATACACGATACACGATACGATACTTAATGCTACGATACACGATACATTTTACCATTCAACTTCTATGAAAGACACTGAAACTAGTGCTGATGGACACCAGTTTGCTTTCATTCTCATAAGAATAATTGAGTGAACAATGAGTACACCTCAGTTCACACAATTAGTACGCTTCAGTTCGCAAACCTGTTTTACACTGCCCAATAGTAATAACTTATACACAGGGTTAATGTAATTTCTTCTGGCTGAAGTTCTTTTATTTTCATACAATTTTTTTGGTGAGTTCTAATGCCTGATTGCTGCACTGACACTGTCCCATAATAGTAACTTACACAGTGTTAATGTAATTTCTTCTGGCTAGTAAATTCAATAAAGCAACATTTCTTCATTCTTTTTTTTTTTTCAAGAGATGGAATATTGTCACCTCTTTCTTTTTTCATTAGAAACAAGCAACCAAACCTAGAGAGACTATTAGTATATTCAAAAACTCAAACTGTAATGCCGTACTCCAGTATCCGCATACCAGATGCCGTCAACAGCACAAAGTACCCCAAACAATCGTATTTCAGCAAAACAACAAAAGGTAAGCATAAACAGCAAGATGAATTAAAGGCCAGCATGTTCATCTCCTTGCCACAGTAATGTCGAGATGAAACATGCAGTCTGCATTTACAGGTGCAAAACCCAACATATAACCAGTCTACAAGAAATGAGGCTATAATTTAAATTGCAACTGTCATGTACTGATGCAACTGAAAGAATATATGCCATTATTCTAACAGGTAAATGGGTTCCACATTGCCCTGAATACACCAACACAGAAAAATAAATAAATAAACCTGCCTCTGTTATCCATTTTCCAATTTGCCCTTAAAAATACCTCCACAAAATAATCATTATGGAGCTGACTCAAAAATATTAAAACTATTTCCTACAAGTAATACTAACTCTTACGGTCTTACCTGATGCCCCATGATCTAAAAATATGTTCAAAACAGATTCATTGCTGTGACAAAAAATTAGTAAGATCATCTTCCTAAGCCTTTTTATCCTGTTGTTCCCAATTAACAAACTATTAAATTATCCCATAAAATTCTGATTTTGAGTGGCACCTTCGCAGAAATTGGTAACAACTTTTGATCAACTATTGTAAAAAATCACATTTTGCAAGTAATAAGTTTAGCAAGACTATTAATTCTTATTTTGCAAACAATTTTCTTATGCTGCATGAATCATTTTATTGGCTCCGTTTGGATGGTGTAGGAATAAGAGGATTAAGAAAATAAGTATTGGGAAGTGTGTAACTTTATGAATAGTTTGGATTGCTTATAATAAATTTGAGAGTATGAAGAAATTATTCCTTTATTCTTGTACCCATCCAAACGGAGCCATTGTGAAGTAGAACAAAAGATGAATTGTGTATTTGGATTGACAAATCCAATTTTAACACATCACTAGAAAAGGGAGCATTCTATGAGGAAAAAAAGAAAAAAAAGAACAATTGACATTTACATAATATCTGACAAAAGGGAACCTAACTGGTAAGACTTAAATGCAGTAACTAAACTATCAACTACAAATATTGGATTAATTAATTATTGCTACTTTTCCAGCACAAGCATCAGTATAGGCTTGGTAAATTCTAGGGACGGTTTGCTCATACGGCAGAACAAACTTCTCCAAAAACTCCTCTTCATTTGGTTGCATAAAGGAAGCCAAAGAAAATTTCGCCACCTCAAGTCCTTTTAAATTCAGAAGCCGGCTTCTCCACACTGCAACAAAGGAACCGTGCATCGCAGGAGGCAGCAGTCGGCGATTCCGGCCTGTCTGAGAAAGTGGGGGCACAGCATCGGGTTTGGCCAGGGACTGTCGTGTTCCGACTGAAAAACTTTTGAATTTTATAATAAAGTGGAAGAAAAAGAAATAAATTGAAGAAATAAAAACTAAATATAAGAAAAACGATAATAAAAAAAATAATGGTTGTAGCCTTTTGATTGATAATTGTCTACTATTACATTCAAACAACTCTTTATTTATATTTGTCTCATACAACTAATTAAGACAGTAATAATATAGAAATAATTAATGCTAAGATATATTTGATTTATTCTAAAGAAGGTAAGAAATTTCATTAGATGGCCAGCCCATCAACATATCTGATATTTATTTCTTTTCCATTATTCGTTCTTGTTTCCTTATTTGTTCGGTTGGATCATGACATTGTCTTCTCCTTACGAGATCCTTGACCTCAAGGATCAAATATAAGAAACTCAATTTCATGCCGTGGAAATTTTCTCCTTCTACTTCTACAAGATTAAGAGCCTTATCTTGACAGCGATGAACTAAAAACCATATACTTTCATGATAATAACAACTTCTGTGGTTTTGTCTCTGGTCATGATAATTTTTTTGTTTATGCATTGTGAAATTGAATAACTTTAGATTCTCGCTCGTTGTCGTTGATTTGGTGAAACCCGTCCACAACTCTTTGGTTGGTTCCATGATATCTTCTTCTCGTATCACAATGGTGTGTAGGGGTATTTTCACTTCTTTGGACTCTTCAAGTTCAGTTTGTGCAATTTCTTCTCCTTCATCAAATTCATTAGGCCATGCCTCCTCAACTTCCATAGTTTCTACTAATTTTGCAAAATTACTTGTAATTTGGTCGAATTGTGCTTGAAGTTGATTTTGTTGTAGTCGAAACATTTCTCGCATCTCTTCTTTTGCCTTTCAAAATCAACTCGAAACATCAACTTGAGTTGTTCATGGACTTGCTGCAGAGTTTGTGTGTAGAAATTTTCATAAGCCATAGATCGTTTATATTTGTCTCACACAACTAATTAAGACAGTAATAATATAGAAATAATTAATGCTAAGATATATTTGATTTATTCTAAAGAAGGTAAGAAATCTCATTAGATGGCCAGCCCATCAACATATCTGATATTTATTTCTTTTCCATTATTCGTTCTTGTTTCCTTATTTGTTCGGTTGGATCATGACAGGGACTTGAGGTGGGAAATACACCGAGTAGCTCGGACTGGACGCCGCAAGAATTGATGAGGAATTGAACTGCAAAGTCTGAGGCTGAGGTAGTACTTAGTACTAGTAGGAAAGGCTATAGACGGAGTGGAAGAGCAGCAGAGGCGATAGACTGAGGAGCGAGGATTTAGGGTCAGCGGAGAAGAGGGATGCTCCAGGAAGAGGAAGCAGAAGCGCCCCAAATTTGATGGAGCAGCATAAATTATTTTTACAAAATAACAGAATTACCTTTGCAAAGCATCAGAATGAGTTGGGTACTTGGGAGTTGGGTCCAGTCCCATTTTGTTGCTTCACGTTGGATTTGGATCTTTAATCGGATTGTTATTATTTACTCACGTCATGTCCCATAGATCCGAAGCAAGAATTTTGTTTATTGGTTAATTAAAAAAAATAATAATAAGTAGGATAGCATACTATTCTTATTCTCTCTGAATAGAACTAGCTAAGGTTGTGATTACAAGTAGGATGATTTATAAGAGATTAATTTACAAGATCTTCCAAAAAATGATATGGCGTCCTGTGAATTGCTCAAGGTTGATACTTGATAGGATATTCAGAGTTATACTGGTAACAGCGAAGTGCTTATCCATGTCAATCTTTATGTGCTCCACAATCAAAAGGTGTGATGTATTTTTGTTCTTTGTTTCAGTAATATTGTCTAGTAAATATATTATTTTAATGAATAAAGATGAACTTTCCTTCAAAAAAATTTTGTATTTGATGCATAAATTTTATTTACTGGACAAAATGTACCAATCGATAGTTTCTAGGACCATAGCAATTTGTGATCAAGTCTTGGGTTTCAATTTGTAACCCGATAAAGAAATAATAGAAAAGATTCTTGGATGCCCTAATCGATTATCACTAGTTCACTACCTTTCTGTATGGAAAAAAAGAACACGAGGTTATATCAGTAGTTATATCTCTTTTTGACTGACATCAGCTGTCAAAGTTTCGAAAAGAAAATTTGTTTATATAGTTTTTTTATTTATTACCAAACTTACCAGTTACCATTCAACCGAACTTAAATCACTCAATAAAAATAAATTTATGTAAACAGAGCTCATAACTTATGGGGTTATGGCTTAATTGGATCCATATTTTGAGCGAAACTTAAACTGAATGATTTTAATTAGATGTTTGAGATTGGTGAGTTCCTGTTTATTGGAACCAAAAGTAACATGCGACTCATTTAGAAATGAAAGAGTGGGGATCAACAAACAGATTATGAACAAAACTCATAGCGGCCGCATTTTAACCAAGCAAAAAAGGTCAGTGGAGATTTACTTGCAAGAATACTATATGAATTATCAGTCACAAAGGATACAACTCTTGTATGGATGGAGTAAAACTCTTAGGTTCTCATCTCAACCAACGGCCATTTTATATTTACTTGCAAGAATAGTACTATAGGCTCCGTTTGGATGGCTTCTTCCCGGAATAAGGAATAACCACTTTTTATCAATAAATTTATTTCTAACCATCCAAACTCTTCACAAAAGTTACACACTTTCCAATAAATTTACCTATTCCCAATAAATTTCTTTCCTTCTTCCTTCTTCCTTCTTCCTACCTTATTCTCAACGCATCCAAACGGAGCCATAGGAATTATCAGTCACAAAAAATACAACTCTTGTATGGATCCAGCAAAAGCAATTTACTGCACGCGATAGAAAAGAGAATTAGCTCAGCTGCTGAGAGAGGCAGCCTTTAGTAGTTTCTTTGAGTGCCAAAAACCCATCACCTAATGAACGCAGAAATCCACCTGAGATATCAATTTCCTTGAAGTTGGATCACTCGAGTGGCAGGCGATCATCCTTGTCATTTCATTCCTAATGCACAACAAAGCTTTAAATTTGACCAATTGGTCATCATTCTATCACTACATATATTAAAACCAATGGTTCCCGAATTGGCATCCATCACCAACGAGTCAATCAGGTGGAACTTCATATACAAAACGAGGCATCTGATTCACTAATTTGTTTTTTGTACAATTTTTCTTTCTTTTTTTTTCCTCATGTGCTTCGAGTTATGAAGAACTGGGATTACATGACTATCTTTTTCCTGAAATCATCCCTTTCATGGCACCATGGTGGTCAGTTCAGCACAGGTAAATCCAAAAAACTATATTATTGAAAGACAAACTTTCGGTAGAGTAATCCTTTAGATCACAACAGAAGCGCCCCGTAATTGTACCAGACAAGTACACTTGGGCAGTTAAATTTGGGGGCTAATTCAAGAACCTATACAATAAACAATTGTAACAAGTGGGGGCTAATCCTTCAGTATTTATTTGTAACCTGGTTTAATACACTCCTCAACAAACAATTGGGGGCTAATCCTTCAGTATTTGTTTGTAACCTGGTTTAGTACACTCCTCAATAAACAATTGTAACAAAATAAACATCCTCATCTTTGGGTAGCACCATAAACTCTAGTAATTAAAACAATCCAGTATTCACTATTTTAAAAACAGTAGGATATCAATTATCAATTTGTCCGGTTGGATTCGATCGATTGGATGGTTAAGGCAGCCAAAATAACTGAAAGATAAATATTTGCCCCTCCATTATAATAAAGGCATGGTCAAAATGACAACTCTCTTTGTAATGTATTCTCGATGAAATTATTATTAGGAGATGGATAACGGATGGCATCAATCTTATCACAACCAGCTTCCTTTATCAGGAACTCCATTTTACAGACGAGTAGCTCTGGTAGGGTCAATAACAAAGGGGATCTAGTAATCATAATTGTTACTTAGACTTGTCAAGTTATTTAGCTGTTCATTCAGCATAGCAACAATAAGTAACGGAACTGATAAGTACAATCAAGGTATAAGGTAATTAAGGTTTAAGGCAATCAAGCAATCAAGACTAAAAAAAAAAAATCACTACTTTTCTCTTTCTGAAAATGGGAACGCTCCCACGAAAGAGCATTCTCACCCTTTCCTTCTCTCCCCTCTTCGCGTCTCCTTCTTCGCACCTCACCCTCCCCTTGCGCCTCCTCTTTTTGTATAGCGTCTCACTCTCCCCTCGTGCCTCTCATCCCTTTTCTCGCGTCTCTTTCCCCTTCCTTAATTCCCTCCCTTGTGCCTCCTTTCCTTCTTCTTTCCACTGGCACTCTCCTTTTTGTGTTGTAATTTTTTTTCTCATACCCCTATAAAGATACTCCCTTGTCAAAAGTAAATACTCTCTCATGAAATATATATACACCCTGAGTCTAATTAAAGTACTCTCTTGAACATATTAATTACTCTCTTGTAATATTTATATTACTCACATAAATAATTGTTTATTTAAACTTATTAGGTACTCCCTTATCAAAAGTAAATACTCTCTTAATGAAAATAAAATACTCTCTTATGATATATAACTATGTGATCATATGAAATATATATACTTTCTGAGTCGAATTAAAATACTCCTTTGAACCTAATAGTTACTCTCTTGTAATATCTACATACTCTCTTGAACAAATTAATTACTCATAATGTTTACATACTCCCTTCGTATCTATTAGTTACACCCTTTTACTCATTATTTACTCTTCTAAATTTATTAATTACTCCCAAATCGTAGCAGAATCAAATCTAAAATGTCTTTTTTCTTCTTCCAATCGTACCTGATTGGATTGATCAGTGGAGTTATGTGAGATTGAGATGTGAGGAGATAGAGGGAACAAGAAAGTGAAGATAATAAGCGAGGATAAGGGGCAAAAGGGAAACACTGAAAAATAGAGGCGAGATGGGAGGAAGGATGCACGTGAGGGTGAGGAAAGATGGATCGAATGGAGATAAGAGGGCGATGAGTGCGTGAGGGGAACAAGTAAGGTGAAGGTGAAGGTGAAGGTAAGAGAGAGGGGAGCGCGAAAGAGGGCGTGAGGGAGTGTGTGGGTTTGATAGCTCCGTCACGTGAGAAGAGGTAGCAGCTCCATCTAATTGCTTGATTGCAAAAGTCTCTGATTGTAGGAAGTTATCCCCATTTTCTGTCATCTTTATTATCAACGTACATCCTGTTACAGAATATCTAGATCTTTACAATTATAGTAGTTTACGATTATGTAATCAATAAGATTTTATTCTGATATCTAGAATATTTAGAATTTGATTCTAATTTATGTTTCTTTATTAATCATATACAGCAGGTTATATATGTATCCTTCTTTAATACAATTATCAATCAAAATCTAAATCATTTCTGTTAACATGGTATCAAAACTCTATTTCGGTCATTCCAATGACAGAATGAAGATCATGATAATTCTCCTGTGAATTCTCTCTAAAATTATGTTTTTCTTCCTTCTATTGTTCTCTATCCTCTCAAATCACCATCTGTCAAAACTAAAACCCTAGTCGGTACTGTAGCCGACCGTCAGACGCCCGAACTTCCAAGCACAACCACGTTCGTCGTTGCCTCCCACTTCCAAGCACAACCACGCACCTCTGTTCTTGCTCTGACCCGTTTCGTCAGATCCAACCCGTCTGACCCCTTCTTCTACCTCTGTTGTCTGGACTGAGAAACAGAAGCCGTGCACACCAGCAAGACTCGCGCCGTCAGAGCCGCCAAAACTGTTACAAAATCTCTCCGATCCAAACTCAAACCCGACGCGCGTAGCAGACCCGCCTCTTGATCGTTGTTCCATTTCGCTGCCTCCTTCAACCTCCGCCCCCTCTCTCTCTAAGTCGCCGCCTCTGCCTCCTCCGCCAAGCACGCAAGATCTGTCTCTGTTTCGCACCAGACCCAAGCCAGCCACCGGCTCTGTCATCCCTCTGCTCCGCCGTCGTCCTCAGGCCAGTGCTTTCATTCGCCAAGCATCGGATCTGAACACCGCTGCCAACGGTTCTCGATGCTCATTGCACTACTCCGTGCTCTGTGCCTTCTCTTTGGTATCGATTTCTCTGCTCTCTCTTTAATCAGAAATCGAATCAGATTTTAGAAGAAGAAGAAGCTATAATTTTGCAAAGAGGTCCTCATAAAAGATTTTAATCTTTTTGTCACTTCAGCCTCTTTAAGGCCCTGATCAAAATGTTTTTTCCACGGAATTTCAATTCAATTCAATTGATTTCATAGGATTTCATTAGATCTAATTATATAGAAATTTCAATCAAATCTGTTCATTTTGATAAAAAGTTTTCCAACGGAATAAAATAAAATGAAATCCCATGGTAAAAAAAATTAGATTTTGATTGGGCCCTAAATGGCTTGGAACCTGTGGCACGAACACTTATTTCTTTCGGCTGCATCCAGCTCCTTTTATTTCGGCTGCATCTGTGACTGTTTCGGCTACAACTTGTTTTGCTTCATGCTTCATCTCTTATTGCATCTCATCTATTGGTATAGCTCTCTCTTCAACGCATACAAATTGATTCTTGCAGTTGCATCTTCAACCACATCCTTTGAAGATCTTGGATGGTGATTTCAAATGTGACAGTCTGCAACACATCGAATTCATGATGTTAAGCATCCTGGTAGCTTCTTTGTGCACCAATTAGCTTCAATCATCCTACAAGAAGATGATGTAGAGTACCTGATGACAATTCCGTCATGTGCATCAATCACTCGAGTCATTTAGCTGTTTGATCGTTCGATGGCAGAAAACATATGCAAACTTCACATGTCAAGTCATGCTCAGTTTGAGGGGGGTGTTACAGAATATCTACATCTTTACAATTATAGTAGTTTACAATTATGTAATCAATCGAATTTTATTCTGATATCTACAATTATGTAATCATGTAAGGTAGGTTATATATGTATTCTTATGTAATACAATTATCAATCAAGCAGTCTATTCAAAATCCATATCATCTCCGTTAACACATTCAAATGATATATATATATATATATATATATATATATATATATATATATATATATATAGAGAAAGTCTTCAATCAAAGCGCTTTGACCGGGATCTCGGTTAAATCCCGTCAGATCTTAATTTTGAAAATTCAAATAACCGATCCAAACCGTCAAATATGATCTCCATATTGAAATCTCCTTACAGACCAAAATTTTCATTTTTTTAAATTTTTTAAGCATTTTTTTCGAATTTTCAAAAATCGTTAATCTAATTTGTTCTGAACCCTACAAAAATTGCTGTTTTTGAAAATCCGAAAAAAATACTTAAAAATTTAAAAAAAATGAAAATTTTGGTCGGCAAGGAGATTTCAATATGGAGATCATATTTGACGGTTCGGATCAATCATTTGAACTTTCAAAATTGAGAACTGACGGGGTTTAACCGGGACTCCGGTCAAAGCGCTTTGATTGAATCCTTTCTCATATATATATATATATATATATATATATAGAGGTGGGCTAAAGTGCCATAGATGGCAATGCCATAAATCTCTTTTTTGAGTCATTTTTTTAAGATCCGAAATTCAATCAGTTAATCCAAACCGTTAAAATTGATCATCATATTGAAATACCATTGAAGACCAAATTTTACATTTTTTGAAATTTTTTTAATATTTGTTTTGATATGTTCAAATTGGAGGGTCTGAAATACTCCAATTATAACGTTTTTTAAAAATATCATAATAAATAACAGAAAAATTAAAAAAAAATGTAAAATTTTGTCTCTAAGGGTATTTCAATATGGTGAATAACTTGAACGGTTTGGATTGAGTATTTGTATTTTAGATCTCGAAAAATGACTCTATGGCACGGGAGCCTCTGTGCCATCTATGGCACGTTAGCCATCCTCTATATATAAATCCTTCCGTGAGATGCGATCAAAATACATAAATCTGGTTCAAAATGACTGATCCAAACCATCTAATATGATTTCTCTATAGAAATCTCCATGCAAATTAAATTTTATATTTTTTTCGAATTTTTTAAGTATTTTTCTGAAATTTTAGAAAATTGTTAATCTAATTAGTTCTGAATCGTTAAAAAATTGTCATATTTAAAAATACGTAAAAAATACTTAAAATTTTTAAAAAAATGTAAAATTTGGTCTGCGAGAAAATTTGAGTAGCGAGATCATATTGAACGGTTTGGATCGATCATTTTGAACCAAATTTATGAGTTTTGATCGCATATCACGGAAGGTTTTTGTGATGCATGTTACAATAGCTGAACTATATATATAGAAAATTATTAATCTAATTAGTTCTGAACCGTTCAAAAACAACTGTTTTTAAAAATAAGAAATAAATACTTAAAAATTTCGAAAAAATATAAAATTTGGTCTGCATGGAGAATTTAATAGGGAGATCGTATTAGACGGTTTGGATCGGTCATTTTGAACTAAATTTGATAATTTTGAGCGCAACTCACGGACCCTTTGGTGAGTTGCAACTCACCAAAGTGTTCGTGAGTCGCGCTCAAAATTTCGAAATTTAGTTAAAAATGACCGATCCAAACCGTCTAATACGATCTCCCTATTGAAATTTCCATACAGACCAAATTTTATATTTTTTTAAAATTTTTAAGTATTTTTTTGTAATTTTAGAAAATTATTAATCTAATTAGTTCTGAACCTTTCAAAAACAGCAGTTTTAAAAAATCCAAAATAAATATTTAAAAATTTCAAAAAAATATAAAATTTGGTCTGCATTGAGATTTCAATAGGGAGATCGTATTAGATGGTTTGGATCGGTCATTTTGAACAAAATTTCAGAATTTTGAGCGCGACTCACGGACGCTTTGGTGAGTTGCAACTCACCATAGCAAAACTCTATATATATCGAGAGGATTGCTAAACTGCTATGCATAGCACGGATGACTTTCGTGCTACGGATTCGTTCTTACATTTCATACTTCAAACAACCGATCCAAACCATTCATTATTTTCTACATATTGAAATCTCATTAGAAACTAAATTTTACATTTTTTTTTTTACTATTTTTCTCAGTTATTGAAGAGTCAAGAATTTATTAGATTAAGTATTTTCAATAATATGAGAAAAAAAAGTAAAAAAATTTTAAAAAATGTAAATTTTAGTTTCTAATGAGATTTCAATATGAACAAGATAATGAACGGTTGGATCGGTTGTTTGAAGCATGAAATGCAAGAACGAATCCGTAGCGCGAAGGCCATCTGTACTATGCATAGCATTTTGGCATATAATAAATCTATTGTGAACCATGGTTCATATAAGCTTCCATGCATCATGACCATTTTGGTCGGTGGTTTCACAAATTGTCAAATCTAATTTAACCAACCCAATCTATATATTGAAATTTCATAGTAAAAAATATTTTACAATTTTTAAATTTTTTTTTACTATTTTTTCGAATTTTTTTAAACCTCTATTTTTTGTTATAAATACACTAATTTGTAAGCAAAAAATGACAAGTTTTAAAAAATTTGAAAAAATAGTAAAAAAATTTCAAAGATTGAGAATTTTTGTTTGCTAAGAAATTTTAATATATAAATTGGATTGGTTAATTTAGATTTGTCAATTTGCAAAATTATCGATCAAAAGATCATGGTGCACGGAGTCGCACTCAAAAACTCCTAGATCTGATTCAAAATGATATAGAGTTTTGCTATGGTGAGTCGCACTCAAAAACTCCTATATCTGATTCAAAATGACTGATCCAAATCGTATAATATGATCTTTCTATTGAAATATTCATGCAGACCAAATTTTATATTTTTTAAAAATTTTTAAATATTTTTTTCGGATTTAAAAAAAAACCGTTGTTTTTTTAACGGTTCAGAACTAATTAGATTAACGATTTTCTAAAATTTTTAAAAAATAATTAAAATTTCGAAAAAAATATAAAATTTGGTCTGCATGGAGATTTTAATATAGATCGTATTAGACGGTTTGAATCAGTCATTTTGAACCAGATTTAGAAGTTTTGAGCGCGACTCACGGACCCTTAGTGAGTCACGACTCACCATAGCAAAACTCTATAAGATTTCGTGCACTCATGAGCGTTTTGGTCGGTGGTTTCAAATTGTCAAATCATGGTTCATATAAGATTTCGTGCATCATGAGCGTTTTGGTCGGTGGTTTCATCAATTGTCAAATCTAATTTAACCAATTCAATCTATATATTGAAATCTCATAACAAACAAAATTTTACAATTTTAAAAAAAAAATTTACTATTTTTTTTCGAATTTTTTAAAGCTTGCCATTTTTTGCTATAAATACACTAAATTTGTAGCAAAAAATGACAAGTTTTAAAAAATTCGGAAACAATATTTAAAAAATTTTAAAAATTGTAAAATTTTGTTTTCTATGGGATTTCAATATATAGATTGGATTGGTTAATTTAAATTTGTCAAATTGTAAAATCACCGATCAAACGGTCATGGTGCACGGAGCCCTCTATGAATCATGGTTCACAATAGATTTACTCTATATATATATATATAAAATTAATAAATAAAGCTTATTCTTTGTCAAAATCTATTCTCGCTCCTTCATATTCTCTCTATTGTCATGCTTATTCTCATGCATTCAAACACATGACACATCCATATTATGTAAAGGTTATAGTCTTAAAAAATCAATTTATCCCGTTACAAAAACTATAATAAAATTTGCCTCATTAACTTTTTAATAAAGTTATTGTTATTTGTTTTGGTAAGGGCCGATTGGAAATCTTTAGGGTTCCCTACGGACGTCCTTGCTGTACTTTATTTATTTATTTCTTTTTGCATTCATCCAGTAACAGCGACAAATAATTAATTTTTTTTTTACTCGGACTAAATGAAGTTTCTTGTTCGAAAAACTCTCCAACTTAGCTGGTACATTAAATCAAACCTATGCCCCTCTTTTCCTCCTCCCAAATCAATTAATTATATATTTTCTCTGAATAGTCCTCTACATATGTATAATATAATAATCGACAATAAAACCAAGTGCCATTAAACAAACTAGCTAATTGCTATGAGAATCTAGCTAGTTGACAAATAGTCATATGCCAAAAAAGATTAATATATATATTCAACTTACCTCGTCTATTTGACCTTTTTTCTCCAATTGGAGGTCTTCCTCAGAGGAGAAAAAAAAAAAAAACGATATACATTCATTTCAATATCATACTATTTCCCCTTGAATTTCTAGGTACTTATCTTGGTGCCGCCAAAAAATAAAATTTCACTAATTGAAAAGTTATAGATGGTCTACATCAATTTACTGCTTTGTTTGTGTTTGTATCGCGTGAGGCTTCGCCTTTTTTTTTTTCTTATTATTAACTTTACAGAAATTAACACTAAGGCAATTGTTAGTTCGAAATCCGGCTGGAAAATCTTTTATAGATATTTAATTTAAAAATAAATTGGCTGACTTACCTCTCCGATTTTTATCTTAAAAAACACTCAAGCAATTGTTTTGGCATTTTCTATCCGCCCATGGTATGACATACTGCATATCAAACCACTGCAAGATTAGCTTGATAAACCAGGCGAATTTTGGTTTATTTGTACAGTGTTTCGGCGCCTTTAAGGGATTTCTTTTTTAAATTTTGAGGAACATATTTTCGTCAAAAATTCCCCATCTTGTGGAATTCTCTAAAGTCTATTTTTTTTAGGATAAAAAAAATTGCATTCTATTAATTTTCTCTATAGAAAAAAAAATGGTGCCAGATTATGATCATATGCGGTGCTTCCCCAATATTAATTAATTATAATTGAACAGATGACAGATATATATGTAGCTACATGTTATCTTAAGAATGTACTCGCTACGTAGAATTATTTTTTACAGGAATAATAATTGTACTTCAATGGGAAAAGTATTTTCAAAACATTTTCAACACAGATTATTTTCTATGTACTTTTGAAAAAATATATTTTAAGCCATATATGTAGGGTACTGATCAAACTGAGATATTTAATTTTTAGGTGTCAATTTTAAAACTATTTAAATCATGAATCACAATAATTATTTATTTGAGAATGTTACTGATAATAAAAATCAAACTTTAATTCGAACTTTAATTTGTAGGCATAGTCTATATATATATTGAAAATATTTATATCTATTAAAAAAATTTTGAGAATTGATGCAAACTACTCCGCTCATCGAGTAGTTTAAAATTTTAATGCTTAATTTGAATTTAACAGGTCTTGATGCATCACTCGAAGGATACTCAAATTACATGAAATCAATACTTGAACTGTGCAATGAAATCTAATTGTTGTACAATTATACAGCCAACAACATATTTAAACTTTATTTTAATATTAACCCTTCTATTAAATTAATTTAAGTAAATATTTTGAAAACTGTTCGAACTTTTTCTCTTCGTAATTATTTAATTGTCAACATCTGAAGTACCAAAATCTGAGGTATTGACTTTTTGACCTTTTAATTTATTTGATCAAATTAATCTTGCCATTATATAAATAATTCGCTTGCTTACCATCGTAAACGAAATAATTAATTAAATTTCTCTTGATTTGAAAATGACCTTGACCTTCTACATCCTTAATTTGTTCCAAGTAGAACATATCATTTACTAATAAATAATTATAGAAAATTAAGACTCATAGTAGACCTTGCGAGCAATGTGAAACACAATGTCAGCTACTTGAAACACAATGTGATACACAGTGATTAATTAATCGCATTTTAATGTTTAATTTCATACGTTTCAAACGTATGAAATTAAGACTCCGTTTCAAACGTTTCCGTTTCGTTCCGTCCGAAACGGAGCGGAAATGAAAGGGTTTTTG
This sequence comes from Rhynchospora pubera, assembly GCA_028095005.1. Classification (NCBI taxonomy): domain Eukaryota; kingdom Viridiplantae; phylum Streptophyta; class Magnoliopsida; order Poales; family Cyperaceae; genus Rhynchospora; species Rhynchospora pubera. The sequence goes on from CM051460.1 coordinate 356,533,027, forward strand.
CTTCCGTTTCAGCCAGCGGAACAGAAACGGAATGGTTTATGGTTTCGTTCAGCTAGACGGAACGGAAACGAAACGGCCCAATTTCGTTACGTTTTTTAACGTTATTCCGTCGGCCTGTTTGTCAGCCCACAATTATTTTGGAGAGGAGATATACTCGAGGTCGAGGCTGCCTCTTTTTCTATCTCCTAACCCTAGCGCCGCGCAGGCGTAGCTACCTCTCTCCTCTTCTCCCTCTCCCTCGACCTAACTTCTCCGATGGCCTTCGACGATCTCCTTCACCACAACTCCACCTACTCACCGTCTCTTTTCTGTCGTTTAGGTTGTGTGTGTGTGTCTCTCGATCTCTCTCTCTCTCATTTCTTTTCTGGCGATCTGTGACTCTGTGAGATTGGCAACGCAACTACCCCTCCAGCCCTCCGGCTCTCTCAGCCTTGCATGCTATTGTTTTCCTCCCCAAATTTCTTCCACTCGTCACGAAAAGGGGAATTTAGCACAAATTTCGCTCAGCTCAACCTAGTCTGGCCGAATCTTTTGTTTGATCAACTCGCCCTGGAGATTCCAACTCGAATCAGCCGATCAGACTTGGGATTAGTTGAGATCTCGGACTATGTGGTCTGCACTTGCTCGGCTTGGTTTTAAACTGAGAAGGAAGGAAAGATATATAAATATCATTTGGTACAAATTTCAAACGTTAATTGCAACTTCTTTAGATCATAGTCATGAGTAACAATTTTAATTCAAATTTTTCTTTTCAGTCCCATGGCACTCTGGTAACAAAGGTGACGCAGCTGCCCCTCAACAATTTGCTGTAAGATAAGCAACAAAAGGTTCCTTTCGTAGGCATAGCAGATAGCACAAAGGAATTTCAAAGTGAAATTGAGGTGTGTCTGTTTCTTTTCTTTCGATCTGTGATAGTTCTTTTCTACCGACCTATGACATTTTTTAACTGATTTTTCTTTTTTTCTCTATAAATTTTTACTGATTATTTCTCTTCTGATTTTTACAGTTGTGAACTTGTGATTTTCTTGGCTGTCTTTTCTCTATAATTTTTAAGAGATTACTATGGGTTAATCATCTTGTGACTTGGAATTTCTTTCTAGCAAGCAATTGTTGCTAACTTGCTATTATATAGCAAAGGTAGAGAGAAGAGGAAAAGCCAGAAAAGTGAGAAGAGGAAAGCTGTGTTCATGTTGTTGCCTGTTAGTTATTACTAAGATCAAGTAGTTGTAACTTGTAAGTTGAAGCCTAGAGTTTTTAGCTCTAGGGATCCTTACTCTCAACCCCAAGCCAGTATTCTTCGATGATGTTGACCTATGTATTTAAAGCTTTATAAGCTTCTGTTTTAAGCAAATTGCTGAGAAAGGTGTCTGAGAAGATAGCTTGGGGGTTGGGGATAGGTGGAGCTCGTTGCTGGAACTCTGGTTTTAAACTTCATAGCTTTTGTTGTGGTGTGAACTGATTTGTAGTTGAATTTGTAGTTGTGTAACTTGTGTTTGTGTGCTTGTGTTGTGAACTGATTTTGTGACTAGTTAGACTTGGATTTGTGAACTCAGAAACTATTATACAAAGTTAGTGTTGTGGATTTGTGATTTGTGTTGTCAATTTTTTTTTTTTTTTTTGGTTTTTGGATTAAATTATGGAAGTTATGATCTGCTCTCTGTTTAACATTTTTTAACGTTTGTAACGTTATTCCGTTTAATAAAAACGGAACATAAACGTAAGGGATTTTATTTACACTTTAGATACGGAACATTAAGTGGAAATTAACAGTGTACCGTGTTAAATAATGGAACGTAACGTGAGGAAATATTTCCGTTCCATCTAACACGTTTGACAGCGCTAGTCCTGACCTCCCATGCATGGAAAATGGACGTGGTTGGAGAATGAGAAGTCCATTTTTCCACGTGGAAAGAGGAGAAAGCCACCCAACTTGTGAGAACGTACTTCGGAGGAATGACACCTGTAAGGGAAAGTTGTCCAAGATATATATTCTTTTTTTTGGATAGACTAGATAGTGACTATCTAGTAAACACAGAAGTTGTCCAAGATTTCTTATTGACTTTGTATGAGTTAGGATCTCTCTAACCCAAGGAATTCATGGATTTAAAAAATGCCGTAGCTAACCAATATATATCAGGATTATTCATGTTTGACATATTTTCACGCTATGTCTTAAGGTTATATTAACAGTTCATTTGCTGTTAATTCTAGCAGATACTTGCTAGCTAGGCTCTAAGTCTTTATTTGTTCAATTAATGACCAAATCAGCAAAATCAAGAAGACCATGTATAAACTATTATGTACCTTATGACAGTATGATTTTCATCTCAAATTACTAACTAGTGATGCAATTAATGAAAAATTAGGGATGATCATCATGGATTAATTAATTAATGGTATATATTGACGTACCCTGCTGTCTAGCTAGTAGGAGAAGTTATTCAATATAGCTTATTTACTGGTATTAAGTTAGTATCTATTGGGGAACATAATGCAAAGACATTGTTTAAGACGTTTCTAAATGTGCTGGAACTGCACCTGGGATATTTGAATTGAACCAATACTAAATTAATTAAACATGCGTGACTTGGACCTCTTGGCATCTAATACCAGCTGCCTCGCCAGGGGTTGGGTCGCTACGGTGTAAATGTATATTTCACACTCATTTACTTAGATTCTATCTAAGATATGCAATTCATGGATTTAAAAAATTCCGTAACCAATCAAACTACGATGTCATTTTTGACAAATACTATCATGCTATGGCCATAGGTTATATACGAGCTTAATTAACAACTCATGAGTTATTAACTAAAGCTCATGTAGGCTAGGAGTAAGTCTTTAATTAGTTGTTGCGTCTAAGGCCAAATCAGCAAATTAATTAGATACGGAGGTTAATTTGTTCACCCAGGATTCTGTCATTTGTCCTTCCTTCGAGAGGTTGTTGTTTGAGGGAGTTTTAACTGAATGGTCGAGTGTACAACTGCTAATTAAGTTGCTAACTCTTACGCATAAGCTGGTACTATACAAATGCCACGTGTACACGAGAAAAATATTAAAGCAAATTGACTAACCCGAAGGTGGTAATTGGTTAACATGTACAATAAGATTCCCAAATTCTCATGCCTAACACGTAGATTTCAACAAAAGTTAATTTCTTAATGCTCCGAAACACACACACACACAAAACAAAAAGGGACGTTATAGCCATCCAATTTTCTTTTTTTTTTTCAAAATAAAATTTATCCCAAACTTGAATTCTAGAAGTCACCTCGTTAGTGCATCTACTCTTGAACTACTAGCCCACATTCTAGTTACTCAAATATTATTTATATAAGAGCTCAGTCTTTTATTAAAACATGTTTTGATATCACGACTTTTGCCAATTGCATGTTTTTTGGTTAATGCGGAATACATTGGCAAAAAAATTTGGTGAATGTTTGATCAAGAACGCTGACTTGATAAGATTAAGTATAATATTCCTTTAGCTAAATATTTAATTACATATTCAAGAAAAATATATAATCAAATTTAATTTAATTCATTGGTCACACAAAATATTAAGCGCCACTATTTTCTAAGGTTCCGTTGCAATTATGTTCTAATTGTAGCCAAGCAAAATTAAGTTGATGAGTCAATATCCATTAGGTGTGAAAAAATATTCAATAGCTTTATTGCTTTGTTTATTCTAAATGAAATCTCGTATCAATTCTGTTAATTCTTTGCTAGATTGCTGTTGAATATCGACATGCTTAAACGAAACAATAACAGCTCCTTTGAACAGAAGATATATATACATTGTTTCATAGTATTTTTGCTTATATGTTAGTAAAATGCAATACGAACCATATCTGACATCCTATTTGAAACAACTTGAAATTCTACGTACATAAAAAAAAAATATTAACATTAATTTATCTAATTTGCAATTAATTAAATAATTGATTTAATTCTATACAGAATTCATTGTTAAAAGTAGCATTTATGGCACTAAATTATCTGTGGAGATTGATGTGCTATCTACTTTATTATTATTATTTTTTGCGTATCTGATGTGTGCTATCTAGTAAATTATCTTGTGGAGGCTCTGTACGGCACCAAACATAGATAACTATCCCATCATGGTCTAAAAAAGTTACGTATTTTACTTTTCCACTATGAATTTTTTTTTTTAAAAGTATAGAAATCAAAATCAACTTCCGATTAAAAAATTCATTGCTCTATAATTAAATTATTTGTGTTCGCTTAGTTTGAAAAATATGCTTTAGTAAAGCAGTACAAAAATGAAAATAAAAATTTATTTTTCTGCTGTATTCTATCAAATTTTAGATTAATTAAGCCGCTGACTATCCACACACATCACTACACGAAATAATCTGACCAGTAACGGTTAATAAAATCGAATAGTAACGGGTATGCAACCGTCACAGTAGCCCCTGTTACTAATCTTTATAATAACCGTCACAATTTTATCGTCACGAAGGAGCGTTTCGTAACGGTTAATACAAATTAACCGTTACACATAGTGGTAGTTTCATAACGGTTATTGTAAAACAACCGTTACAAACAATAGTAAATTTATTTAATTTTCTTATTTTGTTTGTGGATTGTAACGGTTATTATGTAATAACCGTTACAGAAGACTTATAATCTGTAACGGTTATTATATAATAACCGTTACAAAAGGTCATTAATTAAAAAAAAAATTGTTGTTTTCTGTGGCTAGCCCCTGTTGCTAGCCGAAATAAGTGTGTACCAATTGGTACAGATCTCAATTAATAATAATCTAAATCAACCTTAAGAATCAATCAAGATAGCATGCATAAATAATCGAAAGTATACAACAATAATGCTCTACAAAGGTTCAAATCAAAGGTTCAATAATCCACTATCTGCCGAACAATACTCCGTACATGAATTGCATTACCTCATCCACTACCTCTCCAATATGTTTTTCTTCATAAGGTTCTCCGACCGGTTCGATTCTCTGCAATTGATTATAAACAAACCAAAACATCAAGGGCTATGCAAGCTGCTCTTGGGGTTTGATTCAGTAGAGTGAAAAGATAAAAATGTTGCGCATGGCTTGTAAAGTCTGTAAAAAGTAGGTTAAAAAAGGGGAAAAGATAAGAGTCCCAAGCTGTAACTGAGGTAATTTACGAAGTATTTGTTGGAGAGAGTCGAATTAATATACCTTTAATCCGATTTATTCTTCTCCTCTTGAATGAGTTAGATCTCAAATTGTCCAAGCTTCTCCTCTTGAATGGATCTGAAATTGTCCATAAAAATCAACGAAAAATCATTAATTTTACCATAAATCAAAGTTAAACCGAAATAAATAGGAAAAAATAGAAAATTAAGAAAAATTCATAAAATTTATTTTTTTTTTACCTCAAATCTGCTCTTCTTCTCCTTCTCTTTATAATTCTTATTATTTTAGAATTTTTGAAAATTTTTTTGGCTATTGTTTAAGAGTGAAAATAAATATGAAAAAAGAGAGAAAAATTTTCGGCTCAATGGAATACGTGCGGCTGTGGGTCGGGAGGGAGGAGAGTGCGAGAGAGAGGAGAAAACCCTAGCATAAGTGAAAAAGTTCGGCAAATTTGTAACGGTTTTTATTTAAAAACCGTTTGAAAATTAAAGTTAACAATTTGTAACGGTTATTATCTAATAACCGTTACAAACAACATGGCCTTTTGTAACGGTTATTAGATAATAACCGTTACAAATGAGTTGACAGGAACTTTTTAAAATTGGACGGAAGCTCTATAACGGTTTATTTATAAAACCCGTTACTAAATGAACTTGGTATTCTTTACACCACTGCCACACCGACTTGTATGACGGTTTTTTCGAAAACCGTTATAAAAGAAGAGTTACAGATTAACGTTTTTCGCGTAGTGCATTGAAAAAGCTGAATTAATTAGAAAGGAAGGCATTTTTTTCCCTTTGTCTTTTTTAGGGTAAAAGAAAGGGATATTGCATTTTTGTCTCTCGTTATTAAACAAATTAAACTTTTTCCTAGTACCTGGCACTTGGCAAAGTCGTTATCTAATTTTGACCTCACATGATGGAGACTACTAATTGCCTCTCCAGAAAACTGGTTCTCTTCAAAGTTCAAATATTCAATTTTTATGGCTCCGTTTGGATTCCATTTGGGAAGAAGGAAAGAAAGAATAAGAAAATAAATTTATTATAAACAATTCAAACTCTTCACAAAATTACACACTTCCCAATACTTCTCACCACTTCTTCCCACACCTTATCCAAACGGAGCATATAATATCCCGTTTCGCCATATGTACAGGTAGCAGGTTTTGATTAGAGGTTTCTGGTTTCGGACTCGTTGCAGAGAGAGGGAACGGCTATAGAAGTATAGATCGACGCAAACTTATGACTCCGTTTGGATGAGGTGTGGGAATAAAGAAATAAGAAAATTACGGAATAAATTTATTATAAATAATCTAAACTTTTCACAAAGTTACACACTTTCCGATATTTTTTATCACTTCTTCCCTTATTAATTTGGAACTTCGAAATATACCCAATATTTTTTGTAATATTAGCTAGAAAATTTTGGAGAGAGTTTAATATGCACCATAGTGCATAGAGCTTTTTATGCACCGCGGACTTTTTCAAAAATATTTTTTTAAATTGACAAACCTAATTTAACCAATCTAATCTACATATTGAAATCTCATTGCAAACCAAATTTTAAATTTTTCTAGTTTTGAAGCTGGCTACCGACTACTAACTTTACCAGTTACAGTGCTCTATTACTTTACAGTCGCTTACTCTTCGGTCTAGTTGGTTGGACTACTTTCCCTTCCAATACTTTGTCTAGATTTTATTATTATTTTTTCCAAATTTTTTAAAACATATCATTTTTGGAATGTTATACTATTTACCATATTTCAAATGACATGTTTTAAAAAAATTCGAAAAAATAGTAATAAAATCTCAAAAATTGTGAATTTTGATTTGCTATGAGATTTCAATATGTAGATTAAATTGGTTAATTAGATTTGTCAATTTATAAAAATAACTGCGAAAAAATTCGCGGTGCATAGAAAACTTTATGCACTATAGTGCATAGAAAACTTTATGCACTATAGTGCATATTAAACTTTCTTAATTTTGGGGGACAATTAATAAAAGCCTCTAGACAGTAGCCCTATTGTTAATATATTTTCTTTAATATCTTTTAGTTTCCTGTTCTCTCGTACTGAATAATGCAGAATTTTCCATTCGGTTGTCAGTTGTCACCTACGTTAAAGAAAAGAGGGAGGAGTTACTAACTTACTATTCAAAAGGAAGAAAAAAAGAAATGAAAAAAAGGGCACTAAAGCGGTATTTTCCGGAAATCTTGTTTTAAAAAGTACTCAACGGTTTCTTGCTTAACATTTTTGTTCACATTGGCTGTACAACGATAGCATGCCACCTTTCAAACTCAATTCCCTATATATATGCACCGCTCCAGATACCTCAGGACCGTCGTGTACTCTTAATTTCCTTCCTCTCAAGCTAGTTGGATCGAAATTAATATATGTACAGAGAGAGGTGTATATTTTTAGAGAAAGAAAATGATAGGAATGGGAGACATATACAAGGTGCTCGAGGCTATGGTGCCTCTTTATTTTGCGCTTGCCCTCGGCTATGGCTCCATCCAGTGGTGGCAAATATTTACTCCAGCAGAATGTGACACCATAAACCGTCTTGTTTCATACTTTGCTTTCCCTTTCTTTGCTTTCCGCTTTACCCTCAATACGGACCCATATAGTTGGAATTACCGTGCAATTGCGGGCGACGTGACTGCGAAGGTGCTCATTATAGGCTCTTTGGCAGCTTGGACAAAGTATAGCAGCAAGGGTAACTATGCTTGGGCGATAACGAGTTTTTCTCTCACTACACTTACAAACGCTCTTGTGATGGGGGTGCCCCTTCTTGATGCCATGTACGGCAACTGGGCAGGTGATCTGGTTGTGCAATTGGCGGTCTTTCAGGCTGTCACATGGCTGACCCTACTTCTCTTTGTGCTGGAATTAAAGAAAGCACTAGAGGAGATGAGAGAAGAAATGGTTGAGGACACTTCAGTAGACATGTCAGATCAAGTTGCACAAGTGCAGCTTACTAGCCAGGTCACTAATGGTCATCAAGTCATTCAGGTGGAACTAACTCGTCACACAAATGGTCGTCAAGAAAATGTCAATCAAGGAGAAGAGGTCCGGAATAACAGAGATAACACTCAGATGGTAGCAACAAATGATCTCGAGTCTGGGAATAGCATGGCAGTTGCACAGAACCGGAGGTTTTCATTTTGGTCACTCATGAAGGTAGTGGGGTGGAAGCTTGCTCTCAACCCTAATTCATATGCTAGTCTTATTGGTATGACTTGGGCTCTCGTTGCAAGCAGGTATACATGATTCATGAACTTTGCATTTTTACTAGTACACACAAACATAATGAAACATTACGGCAGGGGATTTTGAATTTTCAAATTTTACGCGAATCACTGAACGTTTTCATATCTGCTGGTGCACATGAACATAAAGCTCGATATTATTTGTCAACAAAAGGGGCATATTCGAAGATATATACTGTGTTTTTGCAATAATAACACCTATGATCTAAAAACCAGCTCTTGATATAGTAACAAAGAGCAATACATCTCAAGTGAGAGGTTGCAAGTTCGAAACCCGACTCGAGAGTCTTTATAAACATTTAATTTAAAATAAGTTAGAAAATTTGACCCCAATTTATCTTAAAAATACAACACCTATATATATGCTCTAATGCCAATTGCAATGCCGTGACCAAAACAAAATTAAAGCACGGCACAACTAAGGCAATAATCAAGATTCATTGCAAAGAGCTCTATCTACTTAGAAAAGTCATTTTGTCATCTTATTTAGAATCTGATGTTAATAGAGCTAATTTTTTTTATAACATATTAATTTTAACTTAGAGAAATATCAGCCATGTTAATTATATGACCCAATGGGATTCATTTTATTTCTTGTAATTTCTAGATTTTCACTTTTCTGCATGTAAGTTCACTTTCTGTATAAAATCGTGTATTCATATGTAGGTATGATTTTAAGTTGCCTGGACTCTTGGATGGTTGTGTGTATATTATGGCTAGAACTGGCACAGGGATGGCTATGTTCAGCATGGGTATGCCTATTGATATTTTTATCTAATATCAACCCTGCTTTATTATTAATTTATTCTTTTATTTTTAGATTTTATATCATCAGAATCAGCTCTTGGTCTAGTGGCAAACAACAATGCATCTAAAGTGAGATGTCGCAAGTTCGAAATCCGACTAGAGGGAGTCTTTATAGACATTTAGTTTTAAACAAAAAAGTTGGGAGACTTGACCCCAATTTATCTTGAAAAAAAAAAATTTCATATCATCTGATTCAAGATGGTTTCATTATATTGTAACCTTTAAAAGCTGATGAAACAGAACGCCATTATTGCACTGATTAGTTGGACCATTATCAAAACAAAATCATGTATATTTGGACCGAAACAATGTCCTCTGTTGGATCTTAAGATCCAAGTGTTAAAGTTAATTAATCTGAAGAAAGATTCTATAATATATAATCTACAAGACCAAAGTGGTTCCATTGTTCCTGAAGAGATATTTACATCTAATTAACCAATGCCTTGCTCCTGAAGGGATGTTAATTTACATCTAATGAATTTGAAAAGAATGTCAACATATACTTTTTATTTTCGTGTTTAATGTAGGAATCTTCATGGCAACACAAGAAAAGGCCCTCGCTTGTGGAACCAACCTGACATTGTTTGGCATGGCCCTGCGGTTCATAGCGGGTCCCCTCGCGATGGCAATTGGATGCTTTGTAGTTGGCTTACGGGGTGACGTGTTGCGTGTAGCCATCATTCAGGTAGGGTTCCAGTGCATGAGTCAAGTTACTTATGGAGTACGTATAAGTAAATTTTTATCCTGCACTAATTGTTCATCTCCTTGCAAGACTTCAATTTCCCAGCTGATTCTAAAGATAAAGGCTAGCAGCTACGTACAACATTGAACTTGAGAGCTAGAGATCAATTTTTCATCCCATCAGTTATAACTAGAAACGTTATTTAACTTGTCATACATATTGGATGCAGAAACCATTCATCATTTTAGTTGTATTATAATTGAATAGCATTTTTTTAGCAAGAAATTGTATACCTTTTAGCAACTCAGCTCATTAGAGTAGTTAAACATTATTTAATTACCATAATTAATCTTGTGCATGCTGTAATATAAGTATCGCAAGAAACAAAAAAAAATATTTATTGTGACTTCAAAATTCTTAATTTTGAAAAATGTCACTCCAAAATTATATATATATATGTATTTTTTAAATGGTACCCAAATACAATGAATTAGTTAGAAATTTATCACTTACACAAACCATTTCCGTACTTATTTTTTCATATTTGCCAAAATTCACCTTCTCAAAGTTCGAAATTTGAAAATTTCTTACAATTTACAAATTTTAAAATTTTAAAATTTAGAAAAAAAAATTAAGAAATTAAAATTTTAAATAAAGTTCAATTTTCAGCTTTAATAAATTTTTTTATTTAAATAAAAATGGGAATAATTAGATATATGCCACATAAAAATTATCAATTCTAAAAATGCCACTCTTAAATGGTTAGTTAGTTTCATGCCACTATAAAAAAAACAATTAAAATTAGTTTTTTCCATTAATTTCTTTTAAAATAGTTAGAACGAGAACGACATCATTAATCTCTTCACCCCGGCCAGTCCAAGTAATTTTACATACACAACTGCCACTGAAGTTTGGCGCAAACCAATTGGAAAAGGTTAAAAGTTCTCATCCCAAAAGTAAATTGATGTCAATGATACTCGGATCATCTTTTAGGAAGGAGAAGGAAAATTGCATATTTTTTTCTTTTACAATGGCATATTTCTAATTTTAATATTTTACAATGATATATTCCTAATTTTAATATTTTTATAGTGGCATCTTAAAAAGGGCAAAATTGTCCTATAAATTGACCGATGACATAAATCAAATTTTTTTCATTTAACGATGGCTTAAAAATAATTTATCTTTTAGTAATGGTATATCTGTAATTTCTAATTTTTGCATTGGCATGAACCTAAATTACCCTTTAAAATTTTGCAAAATTGAGATGTGAGGGTTATTTTGGTCAATACAAAAAATTTGGTAAGATGGCTGTATAAATGCCATTTTTCGAAATTGGATTTGGGGTAGAATTTTTCAACGACATAGACAAATTTAAATTTGGAGTACATTTTGGAAATTTCAGAATTTTAAAGTAATTAACATGAATCTGATCCCCAAAAGAAAATTAATAATATTATCTTTGTAAAATAAAACGCCCAGATTTTTTTTTTCCAAGTTATAATTAGTAAAACATTTTTTTTTTCTGCAGGCTGCAGTACCTCAATCGATAACTTCGTTTGTCTATGCACAGGAGTATGGGTTGCACGCTCAAGTAATCAGTACAGCGTAAGAACTTCACCCAAAAAAAAACTTAATGTTGTTTCTTTTGTTTAATTAATTATTTTATTGTTATTACTTCCTCAATTTTTGGTAAACTAATTTTTTCCTGTATTTATAATTTTGCAGGGTAATTTTTGGTATGCTTGTGTCATTACCGCTGCTGGTGTTGTATTATGTAATTCTAGAATTTGCTTAATAAATTAGTTGTCATTTGATCCGAACCACTCGTATTAGTTTTTTTTCTTTTCCTTTCTTAAATTTTTAATCGAAATTCCCATGTCAAAATTTAATTTTTCGAGAATTATGTTGGCCTTAAATCTTTCTTGCATTAAAAAAGACATACAAAAAAAGGCATAACAAAACAATTTGAGGAGCATCATTAATTCTTATTAATTTCCTCTCTTTCAAACTCTTTTTCGCATGCATGCATACTATTACAAGCTATTTGTTATTTATATACCTAGCTTAAGAAAAGGCGATTAATTTCTTGAGAATTTGATTAATATAATAAGTGAGAGTCAAAAATTAATATATCTAAGGATATATTATTTAAATTTATGTACCAACTCGATCACCCGGCGGTTTCATACATAACTCAACCTTTTCTTATGAAGAAAACGGGTACGATCCTGATTAATTTTTCAAACACCCTGATTAATTATGTCAACATCAAGCACAAGAACAGACGCAATCATAGAGAACCCCAAAGTAGCTTAAGCATATACTTAACTTCTCAAATTCATTTATTCTTCAACATCTTTTCATTATTTATGGCCTAACTAGCTAGGTAGTTCCGGACGGTAGACTAAAAATATTCATTTTTCAGGAATAATTAAAAAGAGGGAGATTGTCTTATATCTAATAATAGAAATACATGCGTCTTTTTAATCCAACGTACTGGAAATCCGATTTGAATATGCAAGTTTTTATATAAGAATAAGAATAAAAAAATAACGTAATCATTTGAAGCCGTTATATTATATCACACCATAATTACTTGACCAACCCAACTAGAACTCCATGATAATACAAAAAATAAAAATAAATAAAAAGTCAAATCCAGCGTCATCTACTAGTAGGCCACAGCGTCTAAAATTCAGCCCAACCAAGGCCCAAACACTAACGATTAATTGAAGCGACCCATGCCGACGTCTCAACTCCTCTAATGCCTTTTTCAACTCCAGCACAAAAATAAGCAGTGTCAGCCATATTACTGGCTGGAACACCGCCAACTGCACAACCAGATCACCTGCCCAGTTGCCATATATGGCATCCAGAAGGGGCAGTGGGCACCCCTGTTATACCTTGAATTTTTATTTGGATCGTTAAAAGATTTGTTAGGACTTTGGGTTGCTTAGATTTTATAATTGTACTTATGTTATGTGTGTCTACTTTTATTTTTTTCTGCACAAATTAATTTTTTTTGTAACACATGATGTTTGATAATATTTAAAATTTTAGTTAATAATTTCTAAAATTAAGTTAAGCTTTTTCTACGACTTTTAGAATACGAGTTCTACTCGTTTTAATATAGAAGAGAAAATTATCTTTTCTAAAAGGAAATGCAATTTTCTTTTTCCAAATTGAATTTATAGTGGTGCATTTTAAGACCCTTATAGTCTGAAATTTTCATGAACTCGGTTTGCACTAGTTGTTAGTTTGTCAAGGGAGGTCCACATGTAAATTACATTATATTTTCATATATTATATGAAGCACTAATTCCACTCAAAGACCACCGAGTTTGTGCCGCTCCAATAATTCTTTCTCATGCCACCTAGCATTTGGGACCCACGTGTCACACAGACAAAACAATTTTGTTGGCATAGAATGTTTCACCCACTGAATAATCTTTCTTTTATAGCCGACTACAATATCTCGGCATTTTTTCACCATTTCTCTTGTGTGCACCCTTCTCTTCTTGGCTTGCCATGTCAATGTGAGAAAAGGGTAGCAATTAACTAGTAAAAATTCCACAAAAACATAAATGTAAATAGAATGAAGAAATAGAACATAGAACTAGTAAATTGATGCTAGTCGGTTTGAGGAGAAGGATTCAGTTGAGGGCAGCGTATAGTATCTTTTCAAACATGAATTTGGAACTTTTACATTGAAATCGAGTGGTCAAGTGTCAAAGACGGGACGACCGATACGACTTGACTGTATTTTGCTTGCTTGCTTTGCTTGTCTGACAGGTGCGGATTTCACACGAATTTTAATTTTCATTTTCGGGACTGAACTGTGCTTGCATTTGCATATTTGAAACTGTTGAATATTCATGTGGCATATTTGCACATTAATCATTTATTTATTATTATTATTGTTATATGCATATTGAATGGTTTCCACTTGGTAATCTGAAATTGTTATATGTACTGCTTGTGCGATTGAATAGACACTCATTTCTTTTGTACGGGGGTTTGGGTCGCGCCCATACCTGGCTGTACACCGTGAAGTAAGCGCTTATATTCCGGATCTGGTAGTGTTCTCGACTTGTAGTACTTTTGATTATCTGATTGTCTAAATTGTATCTGAAATCTGAAATTAGTCCTAATCCTCCTGAGTTTGGGGAGGGACAACTGTATTGATCTATGATCGTGACTTATGATTACCAGACTTGCATTAGATAGTTGTCAAGATTTGAGCCGGCTTTTGAAATATTAAATTGTATTTGAATTGCAAATTGAATAAGTAGCCGTGCTCCTTTGCATTGCATCTGTTTATAAATGTCTGCATTTGTTATTTGTTTTGTATTTGTATTACTTGTGTATTTATATTAGTATTAGTTTAACTTGGTACGGTAGTTAGTTCCTGAACATGTATCATTGAGATTCGTGTGACTGGAACTAAAAACTGCACTGAGATAAATTTATTTATCTCACTGTTTACTTTTGCATTGTTTCCACAAATTGGTTGTGGGTTCCAGGTTTCAAACGAGTGCTGGATAGCGAGATAAGTAGCGGCCCGTTGGATTTATGTTAACAACCTGTATGAACCAGACTGTTAACTGCTATTATAGTATTTATATTATATTTAAATAATATTTTTCAGTTTAGATTTGACATGTATAATAATTGTATAAAATGAACTTTATTTTATAAGTTAGACTTAGTTAAGCCTTGCGGGTGCAGCCAGGGGCGGAGCTACACGTTAGCAAAACTGGGTTAATGCCCCCCTGTATTTTCAAAATAATCCCTATAAAGTGCAAAAATCATATGCTATTATGTTTGATTCATTCAATTTGCCCCCCTCGAAAATCTAAGAACTTTAACATGGTAATTTTTTGCCCCCCTTGTTCTAAAAGTCTGGCTCCGCCCCTGGGTGCAGCAGGCATCCGCGGCGGCACTCCGTCATGTACCGTCCAGTTACGGTATTCGACGGGGTGTCACAACCCCCATCAACTGAGCATTTGTTAGTGTAGTAAGAGAAAAGCTTGTTATCGCCCAAGCATAGCTGCCCTTGCGGCTATACTTGGTCCAGGCTGCCATAGAGCCTATAATGAGCACCTTCGCAATAACATCACCCTCAATTGCATGATAATTCCAACTGTACGGGTCTGTATTGAGAGTAAAGTGGAAAAAAAGGGAAAGCAAAGTACGAAAATGATCGATTTATGGTGTCGCATTGTGCTGGAATAAATATTTGCCACCACTAAATGGAGCCATAGCCGAGGGCAAGTGAAAAGTAAAGGGGCACCATGACCTCCAGCACCTTATATATATATGTAAAGAGGCACCATGGCCTCCAGCACCTTGTACACGTAGAGTAAACCTGAAAGTGAAAGCAAAGATATGGATTATTAAACGAAGTATGCAATGAGTACCCAAATGGAAGCCTCCGTCTAATTACTTATCTAGGGATGGTGGCAATGCCTGCAAAGCGTATTGCTGATGCTGCTATATAGAAATATGTGAAATCAACATTGGTTCGGCAGTTGAGTAGTTGTGCAAGCCTAGACCCATTGCATGATTGTCAAGTAGGCATGTTGGTGGCTGGTGAGGTTTAGCAAGATTAATCTTTAACTAAATGTATATCATTCTGGTTAGTCCAAAAATAATTAAGTTCCTAAATTCTATAAAAACAATGATATATATATGACGAATTGGCGATATGACCTCCTTGTTTCGAAGAACAAAATTGACATGGCATGTGAAATCTCTTTTCTTTAAAATTATTTCAGGGAAAAGTGAAAACAAAAGAATGCGTAAATAATTCCAAGGTCTGAGGCTCTGAGCAAATTAAACTTGCTACTTTTATCCCTACCAAATGATAACCTTTTTACAAAAAGCTGTAAAATCTTAGCCCTCGAATGTCCATAACTAAATCCGTAACAAACATAGGAAGTATATATATTTAGTTTATATCTTAGAAATTGTGGATAATATGCAAGTTCTTCTATAAGGAATGTATTTTTGTAATTAAAATTTTGTTTTCCAATTTTGCTGACAAAAATTTAATTCACTCATTAAGCTCAAAAAAAGTAACTTTTATATTTGTGGAAAATGACATAAGAAAAATGTCACCTACTACAAATGAAGACTACTGTAATAGATCCGATGATTGTGGAGTGGGTTGCAGAGTGAGACTCATAGCAGTTCCAAAAACTTGCACGCTGGACAATCGATCTCTCTTTCATTGCCATGAATATTCCTATTTGAAGATAAAGAGTAAAAATTATTGATATTAGTGGAATGATCTAATTTTTTTCGTAATACAGCATGGATGAATTATTAGAGAACGTCAGAGATATACATTACTAATTTGTTTCCTCCAATGTCTCATATTTTTTTGATGATAAAAAATAAACAAGCTAAGCTATGATCTTCTTCACATATGGATAAAGGAACAGTTGCTTATTTAGTAAAGGACAATATGTTACTTCGATTCTGATAAAGAAAAATCAAGTGTGCGCTAGTTTATATTAGGACCAAAAAGAAAGAAATTAATAGCATGCCTAATTATTGAAGGTTGTTAGATCGCACCATACGTATCCCCACCGAAGCAACTTGAAGTCGTGACATATGGTGGTATATTGGTATGGGTGAACACTAGGTATGTAATAGGCCCAAAGTGGACTAGGAAGGTTCGAGTAGAAAGCCTTGTAGTCGAAGGGCCTACAAATAGCCCAGTTTCTTGTAGAAAGACAAGGATCAATTGAGGCCGTCAATACATCTGTTCAGTGTTTTTATGGTAATATTGGTAAGCAATAAAATTGAAGGATTACATGGTTGGGTGCAAATGCAACATGTTTCAACTGTTTGATCATTTCATTTCGCTTCGTCCTTTCGAAACAGTTAACAAAACTGACTCCTTTTGTTTCATTTATTTTCGTTTAACATTTTATGCCTTGTTTTGTATTTTTGTTGTATTTTTTTAAGTATTTTATGAACAAATTTTGATGAACTGAGAAATTGCAGTATCAAACAAGTTAGTTATGCATGCGAAATTATACATATATATATATATATAGAGAGAGAGAGAGAGGATTGCTAAAATGCTATGCATAGCACGGATGGTCTTCGTGCTACGGATTCGTTCTTGAATTTCATGCTTCAAACAACCGATCCAAACCGTTCATTATCTTCTACATGTTGAAATCTTATTAGAAACCAAATTTTACATTTTTTTAAATTTTTTTACTATTTTTCTCAGATTTTTTAAAATCACTGTTATTGAAGGGTCCAAAATTTATTAGATTAAGTATTTTCAAAAATCTGAGAAAAATAGTAAAAAATTCAAAAAAATGTAAAATTTGGTTTCTAATGAGATTTCAATATGAAGAAGATAATGAACGGTTTGGATCGGTTGTTTGATGCATGAAATTCAAGAACGAATATGTAGCACGAAGACCATCTGTGCTATGCATAGCATTTTAGCAATCCTATATATATATATATATAGAGAGAGAGAGAGAGAGAGAATGGCTAACGCGCCATCGATGGCACGTGCCATCAATTTTCTATCGGCTCGTTTTTCGAAATTCAGAAGTCAAACGGTCGATCCAAACCGTTCAAGTTAATCAAAATATTGAAATACCTTTGGAGACCAAATTTTACATTTTTTCAATTTTTTTTGTTATTTATTATGATATTTTCAAATTGGAGGGTCTGAAATACTCTAATCATAATGTTTTTAAAAATAACATAATAAATAGCAAAAAAAATCGAAAAAATATAAAATTTGGTCTCCAAAGATATTTCGATATGGAGAACAACTTGAACGGTTCGGACTGACCGTTTAAATTTTGGATCTCGAAAAATGACTTGATGGCACGGGACCCTCCGTGCCATCGATGGCACGTTAGTCATTCTCTATATATATATAGTATAAAATTTACTTGTTAAGTAACAAATTGAACACAGTTACACACTGTGGACAACGCTAGCCTTACCCACTGGGTCAATTAGAGGCATTGTTGATCTTTTGTGTATTGTAAATTATTTTCATAAAAAAATTGATTGTTTGGATCGTTTTTATTGTATTTTGAAACAAAATGGTTAACGCAAGTAAATTTTTATTTCATGCCATAACTGAAACTGTTAACGAAAATAAGTTATTTTGTGACTGTTTTCTAGTTATGTACCCCTAAAACAATTGAGCAGATTACTCTACCTTTTCAGAAATGGAGGGAGATTGAAACTGAAGAAGCAAATTAAAGGGGCTGCAATTTGTCGAGGCAGTTCGGTTTATTTATTTATTATTTTGGAAGAAAAATAAGGGTCATGCATAGTTCGGTTTAATTAATTTAGTTTAGATCATGTTAGAGGTAAATTTTATAATTTATTCGTATTAATATTTTAATTAAATTTAGGCTATTAAATTTTTAAGTTTGAATTTAATTCATTTTCATCCAACCTTAATGTATTGATTATCTTGTAAACTTTGGAAACCATGCATTATATTTTAGAAAAAAAATTTTATGTATCTTCAAAATTGTGAAAATGGAACATTTGTCCCTCAAAGCTACAAACTCCTGATTTTGCCTCCTTAAATTTGAAACTCCTTTATTTATCTCTTTGTCATATTTTATGTCATGAATATATTTATTAAATAATAAAAACAAATATACCCCTTCGTATCTAATCCAGTGGTTGATCTAGGCTGTGTTTGGTTGAGGATTAAATGAGGAGTAAGACTCTTAATCCACTTTTAATCTCCCAAACATAGAGTAAGGGAGGAGTAGAGTGGAGTAAGGATCAAAATCAGAGGAGTAAATTACTCCTCCTGGATAGGTGGAGTAAACTTAATCCATAGAGTAAGTCCTCAATAGCGGGTCCCACACTTATTTTTTTTCTCTACATACCCTCATTCTTTGAACAAAAGAAAAAGAAAATGAAGGATAGTTTGGTCATTTTATAATCAACAATTATGTAATATATTTATATCCTCACTTACTCCTCACTTAATCTTCTACTTTTTATATCAAACATGACCGTAAACGTGTGGAGTAAAGAGGCTTAAATATTTAATCCTTCTTGACTTTAATCCTTTTTACTCCTTTACCAAACATGACCCTATAGGTTTCTTTCCTCCATGAAGTGCAGAATTGGAGTGTCGTGGTTACTCCGTTTGAAGTCGTTCACCACTCACCAGCACTCCAGCGGTCATAACAGCTCAAATGCGAGTACTCCAATTCATAGCGCACATCCGTGACCAGTACAATTGATTTTTGGAGCTTGTGTCAATAATGGAATTGGGACGACTGTTATTATATCTGTTGGTTTCGATCGGATATGAGATTGGTATACTAGCTATTGGCATCTTCCAATGTCTAAAAGTATTTTTTTTTTCTCAAATTTAATGTAATATTGGAATATTGGAGAAACAATAACTCTTTTTTCTTGGACTCCGTTTGGATGGTGTGGGAATAAAAGAAATAAAAAAAAATATTGGGAAGTGTGTAATTTTGTGAAAAATTTGGATTGTTTATAATAAATTTACTCCTAGGAAGAAACTATTTTTTTATTTCTAGATTCATCCAAACACAGTTTTGGAAAAAAAAAAATTTTAATTAATAATAATGACATGTTTGTTTTAATATTCCAATGCTTGAGTTTCTGTCAACATAACTTATATATGATCATTGGAAAGGAAAGATGTATGACGATTTAAGATTTGTTAGTTCACACCATAATTACTTGATTTAAACAACTGAAACTCGTGAAAAGATACGCGGATGCGTATTTTGTGTGCAAAGTGCTAGAGAACGTCCCCAGTACAATTGTAAAATAGACGCGTCAAATTCGTGGGTCCGATCAGACGACATTAGATAGCCATTACTATGTACAATGCCATACTGATACTCTGCTAGATTGACCATGGATAAAAATAGATGGTACTCGGTTTTAATTTTTTCTCTTTCAAGCTAATTGCCTATCCCCTCTTTCCCTCTTCTCTTCCCTTGTTTCTTCTCTCCCGTCCTTTTCTTCACTCCTCTCTCCGGGTGCCTATCCACTCTCATCTCTAGCGCGCCTATATCTAGGGCTGTCAAACGTGTACAACGGACACGGAAATGACAACTTTCGTTTCCGTTCCGTTATATTGCACGTAACTTTTTTTAATTTCGTTTAATGTTCCGTAATTATAGCGGAAATGAAATTTGTTACGTTGTACGTTCCGTCCATAAAGAACGGAAGAACGTAACTAACGTTTAATTTTTTTTCCGTAGACAATACAGAATTCACAATTTCACAAGCCCAAATTTTGAAAAAAATTGAACGAAATAAAACAACAAAATGACAAGTTCAATATTCCAAAAACAAAATTAAAGGAAAAACGGTATCATGTGATAAGCTCTTTAATTCTTTCTTCTTAATTTTTTGTTTCTCAAAGCATCCAACAGATTTATCATGGCCACTTGCTCCTTGAAAGTGCCCCTCTGCCCTCTTGTTCTCCAACTAGAGTAATAAGACAAAAAAAAACTCATTAATCGGATGTCAAATACACTATACAACTCCATACATAGACAAAAAAAAGGAGAATTATTTATAGAATGAAAATACTCAAAACATACAACTCATATCAATAAGGACAAACAGCTGGGTTATGTTCATGTGAACTGCTAGAAATTACATGTCTGGTCTGGCTGCTTAATTAAATTTGTCTATAACAGAAAAAATGAAATAGGTAGCAGCAGCAAAATTCAACAAGAACCAACATAGAATAACAATCAAAACCAGATTATTGAAATTGGAGAAAACTAATCAAAAAAATCAGACAAAAATCTAAATACCTACTTATTTATAACACTCGAAATTACCAATTTCCGAAAATTGGTAAATTCGCACAAAATCCTAAAAAATTCTCAAAAATCAAGTATCACAGACAAAGAAAGAGGACCCAAACCTGAAATTCTTTGAGAAGAGAGCCGCAAGAAGTCATCTTTGCTCTAGGAGGGAAAGGAGAGAAGAAATTAGTTCGAAAACCCTAACTTCGCTCATTTCGATTTCGCACCTTTCTCTAGTGGTGTCAAGTTCTTTACTTCTCAGAAAGAGAGAAAGAAGATGCTTGAGAGAGAGACATTGAATAGATAGGCGATATGGGGTTTGGGGGTGGTGCTCGGCAGCTCAGGTCAGAGGGAGAGATAAGGCGGAGGGAGAAAGAGAGAGTGGTGGTGTCACGGTCTTGGGTTGGTTCAGATCTTGACAGGTGGGGTTGTGCCGTTGTGGTGAGGGGTTCCATCGGAGATGAGAGGGAGGTGAGCGAGGGTTTGGCGAGTGAGGGAAGAGAGAAAGAACGAAAGGAGAGAGAGGAGAACCGTTCGTCTGTGCTGTGCGGTTAGGGTATTTCCTCTCTCCTCTATTTCTCCGCCTTTTTTTGGTCTGCAATTCTTCGATTTTAAAACGATGCAATTGGGAACGGAATAACGTGGAACGACGGAACGGAATCAGCCCATTTCGTTTACGTTTCGTCCTTACCAACGTAAATGGTTTCATTTCCGTTTCTGTTTCGTTGAGTGAAACGTAACCAAATTTCGCTCCGTTTCCGTTCCGTTTCGGACGGAACGAAACGGAAACGTGCGAAACGGCATGAAATTGACACCCCTACCTATATCCTTCCATACCTCCTTCTTTCCTATATTTTCACCTCCTCCTTTTGTTCATTAGCTCTTCAGCTTGTCTTACGAATTTTTCATATCCAGACACTTGATTTATATATACTATTTACAACATTTCAAAAATAGCATGTTTTAAAAATTTTGAAAAAAATAATAATAAAATCTAAAACATTATAAAATCTGGTTTGATATGAGATTTCAATATGTAGATTAGATTGATTAAATTAGATTTATCAATTTATAAAAAAATTCTCAAAAAAATTCGCAGTGCATGGAAACTCCTATGTACTACAGTGCATATTAAACTTTCTCTAAAAAAATTGCTTCTAAAAAGTTTTCTCTTAGGATGTTGATTGATTGCACTTTTTTTTAATATGAAAAAAGAAGATGAGGAAAGAAATCTATAGGGGCTGTTTGGATCCTCAAGGAATAGGAGGAATTTTCTATTCTTAGGCATAAATTTATTATAAGCAATCTAAACTCTTCACAAAGTTATACACTTCCTAATAAATTTATGCTTATGAATAGCAAATTTTCCAAATTTTTCAAATTTCTAAGCGATCCAAACGGCCCCATAATGTCATTATTTTAGGAATTTAAATATGTTTCTTCACACGAGATTCATATTGTTGAAGCATCAAATTTTAGAAAAAAACCTCCTCGAGTCTTCGTTGTTGTTTTTATATTTGTAGTTAAATTAATAAATCATGAATAGCACACGTATCAGGAGATGATAACAAATGTTTGAAATAAAAATGTTGGAAATTCCAACTTAATATTTAGTATTTCAATGATATAAACCATTTTCACAGCAGTGAATATTAGTTGGAAGAAAGAAGAAGGAAGAAGAAAGAAGGAAGAAGGCCCAAAAAAAATTATAAACAATTCAAACTCTTTATAAAGTTACACACTTCTCAATACTTATTCCCACTTCTTTCCTCCTTCCCTTCTTCCCACATCTATCCAAACGGAGCCAGTAGTACTCGCACTGCCTTTTATAAAGTTTAAACGTACAAATTTACCTTTAGAAATAAATTACACAAAAACATATGCGCGCTATGAACGGTTGGATAAAAACTAATTAATTACTCTAAATGCGTTGCTAAATTAGGCAAGAGAGAGACCTTTTGCCTGACATGGATGTTAGTTGAAAAGTGAAAACGTTTGAGGTGAGTGTGACTGAGTTCAGATCTGGTGCCGCGCGGCACACCGTGTAGCGCGGCATCGTAGCCGTCTGATCAAGATCCAATGCGAATAGCTTCTATTTGCTTATGGCTCCGTTTGGATGGTGTGGGAAGAAGAGGAATAAGAAAAGAATTGGGAAGAAGTATTGGTAAGTGTGTAACTTTATGAAAAGTTTGAATTGTTTATAATAAATTTATTTTCTTATTCTCTTCTTTCTAGGACTCATTCAAACGGAGCCTATATTTTCTTTTCATTATCATATTTCATTAACTCCAATTATTATATAGAATTTTGCAAGGAGCACTCAACATAACTTGCGCTTAAAAAAAGAAAAAAAATAAACAACATTTTGTTGGTTTATTTACACCTAACTCATCTAAGGTCCAAACAATTGAATAGTTGAAGAAATAAACAAGCAAGCACATTGTTTTTTTGAGGAAAAAATGGAGATCCAGAAGCAAGCACATTGTTGACTACACGTCTTTAACATGTTCCATTACTTATATGTTCATTAAATCAAAACTTAAAACCTAATAGCAAAATCTGTTATTGCTTGATTAAGATTAAACTTTCTTTTTATTTTCTTCAAGAGTCTTTGATAGTGGCTGGCTGGCTGCCTTTGGTTCGAATTTATGCTAAAAACACGGATAAAACTTCCAATAGTTGGTAGGACATTACTGTCATGCATTGCATTTATTTATTATTAAAACTTAATTTTGTGCATTTTGAAACAGAATGGAAGAAATAATTTTGATTCTGTCATTCGTAATTATTTTTTATGGTTTACTTTCTTTACAAATTATAATAAGGACATTAATTATTTCTAGTAGAAAAAAAACAATCAATAAATAATTATGAAAATAACGCAGTCAAATATTCTTTCAATTGGCATCCAATTCCTTTTTCTTTTTATCCTATTCAAAAGAAACTTTTTTTTATCAATAGAATGAAAAAGAAGACGGAATATAATTTTTAATTTCTTTTTTTAATTAACCTAGAACTAATTAATTACACATTTTGACTTGTCCGGATCATGATAGAGTCACGCTTGACCCCATGAAAAGACCTCCATTCCTTAAAAATACCTGGCATTCTTTGCTAAATACACAGTTGTAATTTTCTGTGCTAAGACATACATCTAATTTTGTATATTCAGATATTTGTTTCATCCAGCAATAAATTGAATCGCGCGCAGTCGTTACATTTTATCTAATATAAAATTAGTTGGTATGTTTTTTACTAATTAAAATATACTTTTAACTAAGAAACTTATTATTAAAAAATATGTGTTTCGTTTTTTAATGTACCAAAAACATGTGTGTACTTATTAAACGTGTGATAATTTTATCTTAATATCGGATCAATACC
Organism: Rhynchospora pubera; assembly: GCA_028095005.1. Lineage (NCBI taxonomy): Eukaryota > Viridiplantae > Streptophyta > Magnoliopsida > Poales > Cyperaceae > Rhynchospora > Rhynchospora pubera. Next base: position 356,557,148 of record CM051460.1, read on the forward strand.
GTACTTATTTAAATCCGATTGGTATATATATCCTGATTTCAAAATTAAAACTTTTGAAACAGATAGGAATATAATAATTTGATTATTATCTGTTTGTACCCGCTTCATTAGCACACTTATATTTTGTTTTCATTACTGATTTGTTAAGAGAGAGAACAGAGCCAGACCATTGCCCCTGGTATATATTCAATTGACTCATATGGGACCAACAACAAGTCTTTTTAATTTTACTTTAACCAGAGAATTAAGATAGGCAGAGCCCCATTCTATGATAGCTAATTCATTTCCATATAGTGCGTTTGGATAGGTGTGGGAAGAAGGGAAGAAGGGAAGAAGTGGGAAGAAGTATTGGGAAGTGTGTAACTTTGTGAAGAGTTTGGATTGTTTATAATTTTTTTTCTTCTTTCTTCCTTCTTCCCCATTCTTCTTCTCTCATCCAAACGCCCCCATAGAACAAAATAAGCAGGTAGCTAGCTGTTTTAACAAATCTAACAGGAAAATATTTCAGAAACAACCCTAATCAATTTTTAGCCTATCAAGCACCTGCAATGCTCGGAGAAAGTCAATAGTGATTGTATATGAATGTATTATTTCAAATCAAAAGTTTTAGAATTAATATTTCTTATGGAAATCGTCTCTCTATCAAAATTATCTCGAGATTATTTTAGAAATGTACCACAATTACGGACTCTTTTACCACAAAAATACCTACCCATTTCGGGAGCAAGCGACATTATACTGCTTTTACTTCACGTTGGGAGTAATTAAAAGCAAAGAAAATGTAACAAAATAATTTATAAAAGTGTCCCATTATACATTCGCTTTGGGTTCTTATCGAGGTTCACATAAAAAATGACCAATATACACCGTAGAGAAATAATAAATTATTTGTGTATTGATATCAAAAACTTACAGTTCTATTCCATGTTTTAAATCAATATATACAAAATTTATATTTCAAAAATAGTGTGGAGATTCTACAGCAATAAATTAATTTGACAATCAGAAAGGCTAAAATTTTCTTTTTAAAATCTGGAATTTGTAACACAATATAATCTATACATATAATGAACATAGAATAGTGAAATTTCATACAAATTCATCATTTGTCAAAATTTTTAAATTTTAAACAAACAACATTTAAAAAAAAATTATGTAATTATAATTTTTTTCCCTATATTCGGATTTTTTTGTAGTAATTAATTTCAAGAAATATTATCAATATTGTTAAGTTAATCATTGTCAATAAATCTTCATCCTAAATAATTAAAGTTTAATAATATAATAACTGCCGAATATATGGGCTTTAATGTATTGAAATACAAGATGGATAGTTCCTTTGAGAGTTTTCTTCAGTAATATAAGGGCATTTATACAATTTATTAAAATTTAGTCGTTTCTTTGTAACTTTTCTGATAAATAAGTCATTGTTTGTGTATTGCTAATAATAATTTGAAGCTCTCTCTCAATAATGGAGAATTTTTCATTTGGTTGGCACCTTCGATGAGAGACAGTAAAGTACTTTTTTCTCTCTTAAATTTCTCTTTCTAACGAAAACTGTCTCCTCCTTTCTCTCTTTATTCTTCCGTTCTGTGTCGTTTTCTCTTTTTTTTACAAAAACAGTTAGCAAATTCTCCACTTTCTCTTGTCCGAAGCGACTTATAGCTTCTATCTCAGCTGTATCTCGCTTGTACCTAGTATTTCTCGCAATTTTTCTCTAACAACCCAAAAAGGTGCCACCTTTTCGCTCGAATTCGATCGTAGTTTGGCGAATTATGAGAGATCGCAGCTTTAGAGCTCCAAAAAGCAGTGAAACCGAGGTTTTCTTGAGAAATACTTGCCTCTTTTAGTTTCAATTGAGGATTCCTTTGCTGGGTTTTGGTAAAAATAGGTTAGGGATAGATTTCCCTTGTCAGATTATGCATAAATTGGGTTAGAATTTTCAAAAGGTCCGCTGAATTTGGTTAGCAATTAGAGAAGAGATATAAATTTCAAAATGGGGCTTCTTAGTATCATGGGGAATTCTTTTCGTTGCTCGGCCTCTGGCGAGAGGCTCGTCTCTGCTGCTAGAGACGGCGACCTTCAAGAGGCCAAGGCTCTTTTGGAATACAACCCTCGGCTTGTTCGCTATTCCACTTTTGGAGTTCGCAATTCCCCTTTGCACTATTCTGCGGCACAGGGCCACAATGAGGTAAAGCTGACTTTTGATTTACAATTGTTCATTAGCTACGAAGTTGGAGTTATTGAAATTAGAAGCATTTGATTTGGCTAACTTCTCTAGGACAATTTGGCAAACACCTTATATGCTCTATTATTACTTGTGTTATGTAGTCAGACACTTGAAATGGACCTTTACGGTCCATGACTGTAATTCTTTTGTTTATTTGTGCAACTGTTGTGTTGTACTGTTGAGTTGATTTATGGATCGCTGAGGCTTTGTAATTTGTCTTAATTTTTGTGCCCTTAGATTGTGTCTCTCTTGCTCAAGTCAGGTGTTGATATCAACCTCCGGAATTTTAGAGGAGAGGTGAGTTCTGCATTTTCACTACCTGCTGTTTTTTATCCTGCAAACAGTAACTATTATTAGAAATAAAAGAATGTCTCAATAAATTTGGCGATATTTTCCATTAGAAATTAGTATCGTAAATTGAAAATTACCTATTTTGGTAAGATATGATGGTAATTATTGTTTCTAGTGCCATTATTTTGTACCCTGAATAGCTTTAGGCTTTTCGCATGAGAACTTGTCTTCTGTTAAGCAAACATCTTGTATTCTTTTTCCTCTTCATTTCTTCAGACTGCTTTGATGCAAGCATGCCAATACGGTCATTGGGAGGTTGTACAGACTCTGATCTTATATAAAGCTAATGTAAGTCCTGCTTATTTCATTTCATAATAACTTTTATTTAACATTGTGAAATGGTTATACACAAAGTTTATAATACTATCCAGAACAAACTGGTACAGTAACCAGGGCTTTACAATTTATATTCTCTTTGTACTTTTTAAAAGTGTTTAGGTGTGTTATTTAGAGGTTGCAATAAAGTCACAGTTCTCTATAGTCTTTGCAAAAATAGTCAGAAATTTTTGCTTTTGCAACTGGAGGCAACATTTGCAATTGGAGGCAACATTTCTATGTGTTATTTGCAAATAAGACCAACTTCCACTATCAAGTTAAACTTATCTAGGTGTTGGTTTCCATTTTATCTTTGAACATATTGAAATTCTTATTTGAAAAATGAATATCTTCTAGGATGTGATTTTTAAATGAAACTTTATCGATAGGCCTACTTATGTTTGAAATTATTTGCTGAGATGCAGATTCACAAGACTGACTATCTGAATGGAGGAACAGCATTGCATTTTGCTGCTTTAAATGGTCATGCACGTTGTATTCGACTTCTACTAGCTGATTACGTACCGAGTATACCTGACTTCTTAAGTACCAGATCAGACCAAGACATTGAGTACGAGTATGTTCACCTTCTCATCATTTGAGATTTTACTGACATTAACCTCATTTACAACTATTTTTTGAGGAGATTACCAATATCAACAAACTGCTGTTTACTGCTAATGGTTGTTTGTTGTCATCAATGAGCTGTTTCTTTAATAGACTTAAACTAAGATCAAATCAAGGAGATTCAAATGTTTTGAAGTTTGTAACATGGTATGAGTGACTTAGTTTAATGATCATGTAAAAAGGGTCTAGGGTAGTTGGTGAATTTTACTTGACTTAACCTTAGAGGCTTGGACTTGCGAGCCGCCTGAAAAAAACTGTTGAATCTAAGTTGCAACAGTTGAAAAATGTTGGGTAACTCTGAAAATGCACAATATTAGGTGGATTTTGCAAAAGACATCCTTAAGCATTTATATTTACTTATGGCCGGATATGAGGAAATTACCATGTATCATTTTATGCAGAAACTTATTGAAGATAGTCAACGCAAAGTCTGATGGAGGTGTTACCGCACTTCATATGGCAGCACTAAATGCACACGTGGAATGTGTGCAGCTCTTGCTTGACCTTGGGGCCAGTGTGTCAGATGTCACAGTAGATGACGGGACCACTATTGACTTGATTGGTACCTTCTCTCTTCAAATTTTCCTTTTTTTAAATTCAGAAAAAATGAGGTTGTCTTGTTAATTATTTTTTTCTAATTCCCTGGTAGACCTATGAAATGCTTACATGTCAGGAACATTCCATATGGAATGGAGTTGAAGTTTATAATCCGACCTATAATGAATTGCTACGGTCAAACCTGAAAGACAGTTGTTTCGACCTGAAGATGTTGCAAATATTAAACTTTTTTTTTATTGATTATTACCAACAAATAACAATAATTATCAAACATAATTGTTTAATCGGAATAAATATAGTTCTGAGTAAATAACAATGTTGGCACAGTTTTGCTTGGACTGGTTAACAAATTTGGTTGTGTGAAAATTATAAACAAGAAGCATATTTGTTATCTTTTGGTTGGCTTGACAATGTAAGGGCTCAATATGCAGATAGCTGAAACAAAAGTAGGTAAACACTAAACACACATGTGAAATACTCCTAATGTGAAATACTCCTAATTGAAAGTTGATTGTAGAAAGAAAAAACACTAAGATTGTTCCTGTTTTATTAAGCTCTTTTCTGTAGTATCTCTTTCCAGATACACCCTTTGAATTAGGAGGTACTATGTTGATAAAAACCAACCTGACAGTCCTTTGTTTGATTATTTCTTTCTTCTTTTGTTCTCTTTCCTAATACCAGCTAATGATTATGATTGATTCCTACAACCAACTGGAGAATCTTTAGGAATTTAATAAAAGTGTACATTGTTTTCTACCCTATATTAAAATTTGAGATACTCTATTTCGTATATTATAGGCCCAGGAAGCACACCTCTTCATTATGCAGCATGTGGTGGAAATGCTGTTTGCTGTAAGGTACTTTTTCTGTTTTTTCTATTTTGTTTTCTTTTTCTATTTAGAAAATTGATAGTTACTCTGGAAGAAATAATGCAGATGCTTATTGCTAAAGGAGCTAATTTGACTGCCCAAAATGATAATGGGTATGGTCTTAAATTTTCTGCTTTATTTCAATTAATTGCTAAACAAACCAGTAAATGAAAAGAAAATTTTCAGTTCTTGGTTAAACTTATTCCTGTTATATTTAGCTATATTACGCAATATTTTATTGGTGCAGTCGAACTCCAATAATGGTGGCTCGTTCATGGAATAGAAGCTGGCTTGAGGGAATCTTGAGCAGACAAATGGAAACCAATATAAACATTCTTCCTTCTCCATTTCTCTGTCTTCCACTAATGAGTATCATGAACATTGCTAGGTGAGCACAAGTTTTATTATTTTTTACGTAAATTCTTTTGTTGCTGTATCAGTAGGTATCGAGCTTTGTATATATACTGAGTTCTTTTGAGTGTTTGATTTGGCTCACTTTTGATTTTTAATGATACTTTATCATAATTAATGTGTGCAATAAACTTAAATTGATAGAATTCTCATATAATTCACCAGTATATGATGATCCCTTTCCAAGACCTGCTTCATTATGACTAAATTAATATTCTATAAATTATTTCGTGCAGAGAGGTTGGATGGAGAAATAGGGAAGATTTGTCTCCATGTGATGACCCTTGTGCTGTATGTTTAGAGAGGAGCTGTACACTTGCAGCAGAAGGTATGCTCAATGGTTGACCTATCTCTCTGTATATGCATCGGCTGTGCATGTTTACATGACCAGCACGGAGATATTTGAGCCTCTGTTATCTGACCTAGAGGCCAATTAAAAGAATGAACCGTTAACATAAGAAAGAATGAAATGAAGACCTAAGTGTTTGAAATGAAATGAAAATTATCTTCAGAATTTCTTTCACAGTGGTGTTATTCATTGTATTTGTGTGATTGTTAATTGTTACAGGGTGCAATCATGAATTTTGCACAAGATGTGCCCTCTATCTCTGCTCTACCAATAGCATCTCTGCCATTTCTTCGGGCCCACCAGGATCTATAACATGTCCACTATGCCGGTCTGGTATCATCTCTTTCATCCGGCTTCCTGGGGCTATCCCTATGCGGGACCCGCCACGATCAAGCCTTTCATTGTCTCTCTGCACGACTTGCCCTGCTGTTGCTCCAGACCTAGACCAAAATCCCATCCTGGAACCGAGCCCTTCAACCCAGACATGCGGGGGTGACTTCCAGTGCACGCGCGTTCCATCATTGAGCTCGGCATCGTTCCGGTCCAACAGCTGCCAGAGGTTTGCGTCTGTGAAACTGAACCCGGTGCTGTGCATGGGGAACCCTGAGACGAGCCCATGCCTTGTCAGGTGCGCCATGCCAGGCTCATTTATGAGGCGGTCGATGTCTCAGGGAGAGGGGAGCAGCAGGCGGTCCTGGGTTTTTGATGATGTTGCTACTACCTCAGCCACTGACAATTAGATTGGTTATTCTTTTTGTTAACTATTTTTGGGAGTAAGGAGACGGGTGTGTTTGTGTTTGTGTTTTTTTTTCCTTTTATGGTATTAATTTGCAAGCATGTGATCACATATTGCTGGGTCTATGCCTGCTTTGTTCCCTTTTTATTTTATTTTATTATTTTTTAGTTGGTGAGTGAGTTGTGGTTTTTGCCGGTGCTTCTGTAAATAAACACAGAATGAGATTCCGTTGTTGTGTTGGAGGGAAGCGAGATGAGGATGCTATCAAGTTTATTGATTTACGCAAGATACCACTTGCACTGATTCTTCTGCACTTCTTAATTAATTAGCGTTACAAATCGCAAATGTGATGTTTATGACCTGATATTTCATTTCAGATTGCACCATAAAATTTTCCATGTCGTTAGGTTGCTACTTTTATTTACAATATTGGGGGTGGAAAACCAGAGATTTGAAGTTAGATTTTGGTTCAATAGACAATAGTTGATATCAATGGAAACTATGATAAAAAATCCGCCGTCCATACAAAATTCGAGCATCCTAGCACATCCACCATCACAAAATCCCGCCATAAAATCTAAGTCCGTGCCCCATTTTTCCGAAAAAAACCAATCCAACTGTACAAATTTTTATGTAAGCGTAAAAAAATGTTAAAAAATTTAACAAATTATAACAATATTATCAATGGAACTTATTTAATCAATTCAGTTCAGTTAATTTATCAATTATGAAAAGTAAATAAAAAAAACAAACATTATATTAAATTATTACAAATAATTTGAGGAAACCAATCGAACCATATTAAAGTTTGTTTAGATAAATTAATCAGTTTGAACACCTTTTAACCGCATATGACACAAATTTAAAATTGAAGCTTGGGACCGACCGGTCAACACACTGACACTAGTCACGGAAGTCGGATCGTTTGAATCTTTGGATTGCAGACCCGAATGCAAATAAAGCAAGGGACCACCTTTTTGAGTCTTCGGAGTTCCGAGTTTCTGACCAATCTTCGCTTCCACTCTCTCACAACTTCACAAGTCACATTTACGGTTCAATCTTCGTTTCTATGTTGTCACACTACACTTGCTCAGCGCGTCAGCCGTCGGCTCCAAAAACTTGAATTGCAATGCTTCTTCGCGTTGTCAAGAACCATTCGTACCTTCGTTCCTCCTCCATCTACCGCCTTCTCTCAACTGCAAACCCGGAGGCCCCATCCCCCAGGTCCACTTTTGCTGTTCAATACCTCATCAACTCATGCGGCCTCCTCCCCGACAGCGCAATCCGAGCCGCCAAGAGAATACCCCACCTCAAATCCCCTGAGAAGCCAGATGCCGTGCTCCACTTCCTCAGACAGGCCAGAATCACCCAACCCGACATCGCAGCCGCTGCATTGCGCGACCCCCGGTTCCTTTGTTTCAATGTGGACAAGTGCTTGAAGCCCCGCATGGCCGAGCTGCACGACATTGGTTTCTCTCTTTCTCACATCTCCCTTTTGTTCTCTATTAATTCATCCGCGTTCAGTTGCACCAAATTGCAGGAAAGGGTCCAGTTTTGGATTCAAATTCTTGGTTCGGTGGAGAAACTATTGGCTGTAATGAGAGGAAATTCTGCTCTCCTTACCATTAACCCTAAAACTTCTTCTGCCAACGCATCTTTCCTCCAAAAAGAATGCACATTATCTGTTTGTCAAATTGCCCGACTGATTATGTATGCTCCTAGATTAGTCACATTTAAACCTGAATTTCTTAAGATTGCTATAAGGAGGGCTGAAGATTTGGGCCTTTCTCGTTCATCGAGGATGTTTATTCATGCATTGAGAGTTGTAACCTGGCTGAACCCAAGCATTATAGAAGCAAGGCTGGGTCACCTCAGAGAACTTGGGCTTTCTCAAGAGGAAGTGTCAAATCTTCTCAGTAGACTCCCTACTGTAATGTTGATTACACAGGAGATGATGAGCCGTAAATTTGAGTTTTTAGTTCACGAAGCAGGTTGTGATAAGTTGTATGTGGTCCAAAATCCATGTCTGCTCACATGCAGCTTGGAGAAGCGGGTGATTCCCCGCTGCCGTGTCTGGAAGCTTCTAGAATTCAAAGGACTTCTTTCAGCAAATAAAAAATTTGTAAATTTTGTGGTTCCGTCTGAGGAGAGGTTTGTGAAGAAGTTTATTCTGCCATATGAAAACATTATGCCAGGGCTCCATCAAGCATATAAGGATGTTTGTGCTGGCAATACTGAAGGGATAAAATGGTTTAAGAGTATCACAAGTTGACCCTGCAGGTTTATATACAGCATTTAGATTTGAATGGATTTAGACATTTTGTTTTTTGTTTTCCATCGGGGAGCTAAAGTTCTAACTTATCAGTTACTTTTTATGTGTCTTCACTCTTCACTGTTCAGTAGGAATGAATCCCTATTTCAATTGAAACTATATTATACTGATGCTTGTGCTGCAAAAGATGCAATAGTTTAAGAACAACTCCAGTTTGTATGGGTTCGTAGTTTAGTTACTGGATTCTAGTCTTACCAGTTAGGTTTATTGTTATCAAACTTTTTTTCCCCACTTTAGATGCTTCCTTTTGTAGTGATATGCTAAAATTCGATTTGTTGATCTAATTATTCAATTCTTAGTTCCGATTCTATTGTTAATGACGTACATGTGTTTTTTAGAACACATCCATTTCTTTAATTCAATTTTGTTGTATCTCGGGCGTGCTTGTATGGTCGTACCTCTGTAATCATGAAGGTTCTGCATCTTGTTGGTGGAACAATAATATGACAAGGACTGGAATATCTTAATGGGTTGTTTAGTGCTTGGATTTCTTGACATGGTACAGGTATATGCTTAATTCCAATTTCTTCAATACTGAGGTGATTAAACTTCCAGTGACCAAAGGACATCCAAAAGAATAACATATAATATGCGTTCAACCCATTTTTACTTCATTTTCTGATAACATATTTTTGCAATGGTTATGTTCATTGGTACTGTGACCTGGGAACAGTTCCCACAGCAAGAGTTCCTGTTGTGTGAAAATGAACATGGAAAATCCTTACTGCCTGCTTCTGTTGTGCTTCAAGGGGGTTCTTAATGGCTCAGGTCACTGGATTTATTTTCACTCTGTATTACAAAAGGGTCCGTTCTACTTTAGCAAGATCTTCTGCAAGAGCTTTAGACTATAACTCCATAGTTGGACTTTTGTGCTTTTAACACGATAATTAAATTAACTTAAGTTAAAAACTTTTAATATTAATTTTGAATCCCATATTAAAAATTTCTGGCTTCGCCACTGGAAGCAACAAACTATAGAAGCAAGACTTCTTTACTGGACAAGTCCCAGTTTTGCAAAGGAAGGTGACGTGTATGATCCATCAGTACGCTCAACTGTTGTGGATATCAGAGCAGCAGATGGGTTGCAAGTTGGAGTTCCTGTTGAATTATGTTGGTCGTGATAAGTTGCATGTGGTCCGAAATCAAATTTTGTTCACATTCACCTTGTCCGTAATCTTCTCAACAACGTGAAGGAAATTCCAGTGGCCAATCAAACTTTTTATGTCTTTTGTGAATCTAACTGAGCATCAGTTTATGCAGAAGTTTGTTCTGCCGTATGAACCTGCTTTTCCCGGGCTCCACCAAGCATTTACAGAGGCTTGTGCCGGGCAAAAAAAATAACAAAAAAAAAGCTGCAGAGTTTGGTTAAGAAATAGCTTAAGTTAATTGACTTGCTAGTTAAGGCACTGTATAGCATCTAGCCAGCTTTGCATTCTCAAACATTTCATTTTCTTTTATGTTTACTGCTCTTTATTTATTTTTTATGTTTTCAATGTTCTGTATTTGATACGCAACAGTGATGTATACTGTTGCCTCTGATATCGTCATTATTTGTAGGCATTTGGACCGTACTTGGCACTCAAATAACACTCAAACCATTGAATTATTCAATAGATTGCTATGATTTCCATGGAATTGGCTCTACCGTCGTTTCTTCTCTCATTTTACAGGACTTTGATGATTTCTGATGATTTTGGAGCATATAGATGGATTCCCGACGTAGCACGTACGCTAGACGACTCATTCCTAGCATTGGAGGCTCTTTTCTCTCTTCTGGTCGACCCGAACAATCATCTGTTCGATCCGACCAGCACCTATGGCAGCCAGGCGTCATTTTCTCTCTCCTGGTCAACCCGACCACAAGCCTGTTTGATCCGACCAGCACCTATGGCAGCCAGGCGTCATTTTCTCTCTCCTGGTCGACCCGACCACAAGCCTGTTCGATCCGACCAGCACCTATGGCAGCCAAGCGTCATTTTCTCTCTCCTGGTCGACCCGACCACAAGCCTGTTCGGTTTGACCAGGTTGCCGCCATATCACATAAGGCATTATTTTTTACATAGAAACTGATGAAAATGGCAATTTCTTGCGCCCTGGTGCCCTAGCCTTCCATCCTTGCGACCTGGGACATCCATATATACACCTCTAGACCTGAAGGAAAGAATCCAAGCCACCAACCACGAAATTCCATATCCCACCACGTTTTGGCACCTTTCCACCACCGTTCTCACGCCGAAAGGCATGAGATTCCACCTCTTTCATCATAGCACGACCATGGCATCATCTTTGGAGCAATTCTAGGCGCGACAGCGACAGAATCAACCCAACCACGGCTCTGGACGTTCGGTATCTTGAGTTAGAAGCGATATTTGGTTTATTTCTTCCATTCTCTTGATTATTTTGATTTGATGGAGCTTGTATCTTATTTTGCTTTCATGTTAGGTTAGATTTATGTAGTCTTAGGGGTAAGGTAGTAACTTAGGTTTGGATGTTGTGATTTGACTCGTTATGTTATGATATGTTCTGTTGATTTGTTTCGTTGAGAATTATGTTAATTGCTTGTTTAAATTGCTTGGTAAGTCTAATTAACTTCTAGATGAATGGCCACATTTAGTTAAGTTCTAAAGTTAGGTTAATCAAGATAATTTAGATAAAGTATTTGGGATAAATCGTAGATCCGAAAGGGGAGATTAGTTGACACCAAAAGTGTAACTTTTAGACAAGTCCAAAAGATCTCTAGATATCCTTATGAACTCCAACAAACAAGTTTAAGTTGATTGAATTCTATACCAAAAGTTGTGAACCAATCGAGTTAATTAGGTTAGGTTGTGATTAAACCAGTTTCTAGTCCAACAAGCGACAGCTGAGGTTTAGAATATCTAGGTTTGACCAACAAACCCTAGCACAAAGCATAAAATATCATAAAAGTTCAAAATCACACACTTATACCATCTGTTCGGATCGAACATACTCCTGTTCGGATTGAACAGAGTCCTGTTCGGATTGAACAGAGTCCTGTTCGGATTGAACAGACTCCTGTTCGGATTGAACAGATTCTTGTTCGGACCGAACAGAGCGGTATATGCTTGAAAAACACCGTTTGATGCACGAAAGTGATAAGTTCTGTGTTCTAGAGTCCAAACCGATGTGAAACCTGAACCTAAGACGACTTTTATATTGTTAAAACACCCAAAAATATTTATTTACTTGCACCTTTAGATTTAATCAACCAAAAACTCCAAAAAAATATAATTGTCTAGCTTTCGTGAGGAAGTAAAGTCCGGTACTCATTAATCCGTCCCTTGGGTTCGACCCTAAATCTGTACTCCAAAAGACTAGTGAGGTTAGCTCTAGGTCTATAAATTTATTTGATTCCTAGGTTTTAAGCCTTCATCAGCCTCAGTGAGCAATGGTTCCATTGTTTCAACCAATTGCATGGTTGCATTTATATGTATGGTTTCTCTCAACTGACTTAACTTAGTTGTTTGTCAGTCATATCCCCACTATTATGGTTATCAAACAAATTTTTCCTTTTTTCTAAAATAGTTCATCTTGTAACTCTGGCTGGCAATTCTGATCCAATCAACCCTACACTGTTAGGTTGAATTAGGGGTACATAACGTTTAAAATGACTACGAAAATAGTCAGTTGCGTTAACCGTTTCGTTTTGGGCACGAAATTGACTACCATTTGCGTTAATTGTTTCGTTTTGAACGAAACGGTCGAAATCACAAAAATACATATGGACGAAACCGTTTTATTTTGGAACGCAACCAAAATCTTTAATCGTTTCGTTTCATTTCGTTTTGGACAAAACGAAAGAACGATTAAAACAGTCACCGTTTTCGCGCCTGGTTGAATTGCCTGGATTGATGGAATGGGCCTATGTAAGAATTTCGGAAAGGGCCTATTGAATTGCCTAGTTGGAATGCAACCTAAAAACGAAAATTATAATTTTCACATGCTTGCAGTGTCAATTGACCTGAGTCCTGAGATCACATATAATGAGGTTATGTGACTTATGTTGATCAGATTATTTAATTAATTAATTATATAATTGACAGTGGCATTGTGCTATACGGTCATTTTGCCTGAGATATAAGATATAAGGACTATGCTTATCGCCTAATAGCCGATGCAATTATTAACCGCGATCGTTCTATTCCGGACAAAACGAAACAATCGAACGGTCAAAACACGTTTCGTTTTCAGCCCTATGCGCATGTAATGAGGTTGTGTCGATCATTTTGCCAGAGGTAAGGTATAAGTAGGGGTGCAAACGGTATACCGTGTACCGTTTTTCGTGTACGTTCCGTCCGAACGGAACGGTAAACGAATCCGAAATTTCAATACGTTTCAGTAACGGAACGGTAAACGGAACGTGTTTCGTCATTCGTTTGGGTGAAATACAGTGTAAACATACACGTTCCGTGACGTTCCGTCCAAACGAAACGGTTAACGAATCAGCTGGTACATACCGTTATCAGAAACGGAACGGCAAACGAAATGCAGCATTCCGTTTCCGTTTGGCACGTTGTGGAGGCCTAGGTATAAGGACTATGCTTATGACCTAATGCAACGATTAGTGGGCTTGATTGGGATGTATTCCAAATTATTAGTGGTTCAGGAAGATTTTGCCTATGATAAATTTTTGTGTTTACATCTAAAATAGAAATATCATTGATTAGCATAAAATAATAATTATTTTTTTCCTATTTTGGGAAGGGTGTATATATGGAAAAAATTAATTATATATGGCTCTGTTTGAATGGGTGCAAGAATAAGGAAATAGCTTGTTTCTACTCTCAAATTTTTTTTTTGAATGAGAAGCACGGGTCTTGCCCGTTCCTTTCTATAAATAAAAGTAACATTACAAAAAATGGGCCGCAGTTCAACAGTCCAGTCGGGTTTCTGCGAATTAAACCCTTAAAAAAAACAAAATTAAAAACAGTAGAGCGCTAGAACTGGTAAATCAATCCCAGCAGAGTCCCAAAAAAAATAAGAGAGAAAAGAAAATTAATAATCAAAGGGGAGAAAGGCAATCCTAATCCGGGTTAAGTAAACGCCATTCTTCAATTATGAGAGAAGCAATATTATTTGGTTGGCTAGCACGGTTGGAGAAGGTCCTGGAGCATCTCTCACGCCAGGTGAAGTAACAGGAGAATGCCATAATCTCTTTCTGGCACAAAGTTAGACTTTTGGAGGTCAGGTCGTCAATGTGGTAGCAAGGAGGTCGACAATAGGTGGTGTTGGTGAGGTAGAGGGTGTTGTTGACAACAGCTAAGAAGAAGGGGCAGAGGGTAAAGGTGTGTGCGACTGATTCAGCATCCGACAAGCAGAGACAACATCTATTGACTATTGTCATGCCTCTTTTCTGCAGGTTATCAATAGTCGGGATTTTGTTTTGCAACAACAGCCAGCAAAAGGTTTTGATCCTAGGCGGTAAGTGCAGCTTCCACAGGTGATTTAGGTTTGAGGGTATTTTAGGCATAGTTTTCATAAACTTGTAGAGAGAAGAAGATGTGAGGCAGTTAGGCGTAAGCTTACAACATATTTGGTCTTGGAGATGGCCAGATGGTAAGAAAGTTGGGTCTTGCAACTGGTGTTTAAGTATGAAAAGCTGTGTTTGTGCTTGCATATTGGAAAAAAAAGAGGGTCTGAAGAGATTGTCAGGTATGGCCAAATTTTGTAGGAAGCTAGCAACTGAGATATCAGGGTCTAGGGAGAAACTAAATAGGATAGAAAAAGTGTGCATCAACAAGCCTATACCCCAGTTCTGTCTCCAGAAGAAGACTGAGGTTCCAGAACTGAGCTTGAAAGTGGTGACAGTTTGGAAAATTGGCAAGATTTCTTTGAAGGTTGTAGAAAGAGGTGAGTTTTGGGGTAATAGCGTAGTGTCCAGGGAAAGGGATTTTACTAGGTTTTGCCAGGTGGAGTTCTCTAAACTGTACTACTTCCAAAGCCATTTGGCAAGTAATGCAAGGTTGAAAGATTCAAGTTCTAAGACCCCCAGTCCACCAATTTTCTTTGGTGAGCAAACTTTGTTCCATGCTACAGTGACTAGTTTTCTTTGTTTGTTGTGTCCTTGCCATAGGTAGGATCTTCTAAAGTTATCGATCTCCTTGATGACCCAGTTGGAGAGTTTGAAGACGGACATGAAATAAACTGGTAGTGCTGACAAGCACGAATTCACTAGTACTAATCTGCCCGCAAAAGAAAGGAGAGAGGAGCTCCAGGAATCAAGTCTTCTTTTGAATCTTTCAATGAGAGGGGTGTAATCACTCTTGCTTAGCTTTTTGTTAGAGAGGGGCAAGCCAAGGTAGGTGGTTGGGAAGGTGTGTTCTGAACAGTGTAGGGTCTGAGAGCATGACAAACGCACATTAGGGCTTGTGTTAAGGAAAAGAAGTTCAGATTTGGAGGGGTTTACCTCTAGTCCAGAGATTTGATGGAAGAGAGTAAAGATAAGTTTGAGAGTCTGTGCTTGTCCTGTGCATGGTTTGAAGAAGAAGAGTGCATCATCAACGTAGAGTAGGCATGGTAGCATGTGAGCGTAAGGTAGAATTAGAGCCTGAGAGTACTGCAATTGAAGCATTCATCTAGAGAGGAAATCCATGGCTAGAATGAAGAGGTATGGTGAAAGAGGGTCTCCTTGCCTGACTCCTCTTTTGAGTGCGATGGACCTGCCAGCGAGGCCATTAACCACTACTTGAGATGAACCTCGCAAGACGCAACAAAGGATCCAGTTCACAAGCAAAGGTGAAAGCTTCATGGCAAGCAAAACTTTTGATAAGAATTCCCAACTGACCATATCGAAGGCTTTATGTATGTCTGCTTTGAACACTGCCAGTGGTAACTGCTGCGAGATGAAGTGGTGAGTGATATGCTGGGCATAGAGAAAACTCTCTGAAATTAACCTTCCTTTGATGAACCCAGTCTGTGAATGGTGAACTAAAGTTGGTAAGTGGGGTAGTAGTCTATTTGCTAGAATCTTGGAGAGTAGCCTCTGTGCTGAGTGCACGATACTAATGGGTCTGAAGTCCTTGGGTTCAGAAGGATTTGGTAGTTTCGGTATTAGGATTATGTGTGAGTTGTTGACGGGGGAAAGGGAGCCATTGAGAAGTGCAAAGTTCAAGGTCAGCAAGAGATCAGGAATTAGTTCTTCCACAAAAAATTTGAAGAACTCACCAGTGAAGCCGTCAGGTCCTGGGGACTTATTAGGGGGCCAGGTTTTAATAACTTTTCTAATTTCTTCTTCCACAATAGGATTTGTTAGGTTACCAGGGAGAGGCACTTGATTTTGGTATAAAGCAGACCAGTTTAGGTTTGGAAGTGGTGGAGAAGCTGATCCCATCAGTGACTTATAAAAGTCAAAGAAAGCTGCACTTTTTGTTCTTTGGTCAGTGGAGGTATAACCATTATGTAGGATGGTGTGGATGGTGTTGCGACGTTTGTTATTGGTTGCTCTAGCATGAAAATAGGTCGTGTTGCGATCACCTTGCAATCTCCACTTGACCCGAGAACGTTGTCGCCAGTACTGTTCCTCCAAGACAGAGAGTTCAGTGAATCTTCTTTTCAGCATGGCTTTCAACCACGACTCCAACTCAGAGAGGTTTCTTGATTCAATAACATTATCACATCGTCCCAGGAACAATCTAATAAAGTTAAGTTGTGATTTGGTCGCTTCCAATTTGTTCCTAGACCAAACTTTGATCTCTTTTGTCAAGTTTTTCAACTTGCAATCGAATTGAATAGGGTTTGACGCTGGGGATTGTGAAAGCCAGCAGTTAAGAACCAAATCTTTTCTGGGTAGTGTTGAGGTCCACGTGTCTTCAAGAGATGTTATAAAAGAATTGAGGTCAATGTTGTAGCACAGCAGGGCCGGACAGTCTTTAGTGAGTTGTTTGCTCTGAAAGAGATTTAAGGTAGAGAGGGAGAACGGTGGGTTTGAGAGGAGCGGTTGTAGTCTTTGTTTCACGCTGGGAAAGGGTTTGAGAGGTTTTTGTGGTTGATATTTAGTCTTATTGGTTATGATGGCAGGAGGGGGTGTGAGAGGGAAATGGTGGCTCCCCACGGTAATGGTGATGGTTTGGTGTGAGGCTGAGAGCTCATCGGTGGTTTTCACATGGAGGATTTCTTTAGAGAAGGAGAGCGCCATGAGAGGCCCCCAGTCTACTCTCAAATTTATTATAAACAATCTAAACTCTTCAAAAAGTTACACACTTCTCAAATACTTATTCCCTTATTCCTCTTATTCTCACACCATCCAAACGGAGCCTATAAAATTTTAAATATTTTTTGGTGTTTTTGGATTAGCCGGGAATAGAGAATAGGAATAAGAAATTTCGGTTTGCGTGCTTATCCTTATTTCTTATTCTTATACCATGGTTTTGTTAGTATATGAATAAGGGCCAAAATTCTTTATTCTTGTGTTGTTTGAGTTGCAAAAAAATAAGAATAAACACGCAAAACAAAATTTCTTATTCCAATTTTCTATTCCCGGCTCATCCAAACACACCCAAAAAATTGTTTCAAAGAAATATATATAATTTGAATTATACTTTTGTATTTGTATGTTGACATAGTCATTTTAATTTTTGCTAAAATCAAGTTTTTTTTTTATAATTTTTTTTTGCCAACATATGCAGTAAACTAGTAATAGTAAAAGCCGTCTCTTTCCTTTCCGAAGAGTCATTTTAATTTGATGGAAGAGAGAAAACCTACCTTTGCCCTTGGACAGCGGCGACCTCTCAACTGCACCAACCCAGGAGAGGAGAACCCTTCTCCCAATAGCTAAATTTGATGTCCAACACCTCATCAACTCATGCATCCTCTGCTCCTATTTTATCCCACCTTGAACCCCCAGAGAACTCTGATGACTGATGCCATACTCATTCTCTAGTTTCTGTGACAGATCCATCTTCCAAAACCCTATATGGCCGAGCTGTGACATTGAGTGCTAGATTGTTCAGGCCTGGCCATTGGATTTCTCTGGGGATTTGAGGTGGGGTATGCGTTGGATGCTTGGACTGCCTTGTGGGAGTGAGGCTGCAAAATTTTTGGATGTGGTATTGGACGGCAAATTGGAAAGTGGGAGGTGTGACCTCCCGAGTTGGAATAGGGAGGAAGTGGTAGAGGGAGAAGATGCTAATTTGTTTGTTAATTTAGGTACTACCTTTTTAATCATACCATCTATGTTCTCTTTATTTGCCATTTTTTTTTTATTTTATTTTGGTAGTATGGTAAGGTTGGTTTATTTGGAGAAGAATTAGTGTGTGTATTAGGTACAATTGGGTTCGGTCCTGTCCCAGTATGAAGTATTGGGCACATTCCCATCAAATTTCTTCAAAAACTGCTTGGCTGGATTGGATCAAACACACAGATGGGATGAGTTTGGTCAGACCTGACCAATTTGTACGTCATTCTAGTTTTGTTACAGTTAGAAGCCCAAATCCCAGTTATCCCATTTGAAACACATTAGCAATGACTGGTAACTTCGATCAACAAGAAGTACAATACAATTGTCGGTTAAAGTATGTTAGTATGAATCAATCTGTTGTCAACACTTAACAGTATTTGTCGATGCCAATCACTAAAAACAGGAGGTGTTGCCAGAAAAGTCCTAGACTGAACATTAAAGAATTCAGTCATGCAACTTTTACCTGATCTCTCACCTTTATTACATGAACTATTTGCACCCATTAATTGGTACCAACAATTAACAATTTATGCTTTATAATATTCTTGAAGCTTCTAGTTTCTCTTACTAGTTCACTAATAATTACAGGTTCAGTGGTGTATACTTGTCTTTTGTGATTAAATTTGTTAATATAACAAATTTAATGCTTTATAATTTTTACTATAACAAATTTAGAATTCAGTGCTTTATAATTTTTGTTACTATAACAAAATTGAAATTTTGAGAAGCTTTGATGCAGTTAGCCCATTTGGAATAATATCATTTTACCTTTTTCTCTTTCCCTTCATTTATCCAAACAAGAAAGAATAAAATAGCTTTCCTTTTCCATCCCATCTCATCCCATTCATCATCTTTATATTTTCCTTCCTTTTTTCTTTCCCCTCCAAGAAACCAAACAGTGTCAAGAGAACCACAGTATATATGCTCGTCAAATTGCCTGGCTGATTAAGTAGTCACATACTCACATCTAGACATGAATTTTTCAAAAATGAATGTCGAGCACGTTGAGAACTTTGGCGTTGTTTGTTCATCAAAAGCCCTTTTGTACGGATCAATTGCTGTATGCATTTATCAAAAGCCACGATAAATGCAAGGGTAAATAACTTGAAATATCTTGGGTTTTCAGAGGAGGGTAACCACTATTGTCAGTAAATTCCCTCGTCTTCAAGCAAACAGAGCAAGTGATGAAGGAAGCAGGTTGTGATATGTCATGTTTAGTAAAAAATACAGTTCTGCTCATTTTGACCTTGGAGAAATGGCTTAATCAAGCTTCTAGCATTGAAAGGGATTCCGCTGGAAAATAAAATTTATTTTTTTTTTTTTTTGCTACTTTAAGTGAGGAGCTGTTTGTGGAGTAGTTTGTTCTGCCATTCAAAAAATATTATTCCAGGGCTCCACCAAGCATATATAGATGTTTGTGTATAGGCAGTACCGAAAGGATTGAGTGGTTCAAGAGTATCTCAAGTTGAATTTTCATACAGTTTTGTATACAACATTTAGATCTGAATGGGTCTTCATTTTGTTTTTTCTTTTCTTATAGCTTTCTTCGTACTTTTTGTTAACATCAGTGTATAGTGATGTTTAACATGGTGGTCATCGTTGAGCTCTAGTTATTTCTTATCAATTACCTTGTAATTGATAAGAAACCGTCTTATCCTTGTTCTATCATGTTGCGTTTATTATTTTAAACAAGGAGGTTTGTATAATGGACTAGCTTGTTTAAACTAATTAATATATTAAATTTGATCAAATAGATTTTGTGCAAATTTACCACTATTAGCAAATTTTGTAACAAGGTGCAGGTACAGTCTGAAAATTTAGTTTGAATACTCTCAACCATGGTAAGACTGCTTCTAGTATACAATAGTTTTTGATGGACTTAGATAAACCTCATTTATGAATACTTATCATTTCACTAAGTCAGTGGTTGTGTGTGTTGTTCACCAAAAGATTGCCGTAGAATACTGAATACAGAAACGAATATAGGAGAATTTGATGTTGTGAATCCAGGGATAAGGGGGAAAAAGAAAACTTGGACCAAACTCTTTGTGTGTTGAGTCTTGCCAAACAAAAAACTTGTTCTCTCTTTTATGTTCCCTTCCGGGTGATTGCCTCGTTGTTGCAACATCTGGTGCACTCTCTTTTGGACGTTGGTGTGATTTGTTCTCTCCTTGAACTTTTGATTCGGGACACCCCTTGACCAAAGTCCACATGATCAGGTGCTTTCCGTTTCATCTAGAATTTTTGTGTATGTATTATTTGTTGTGAAATGTCTTTACCAACGCACCCTCGAATCAAGGCTAAATAACAGGAGATACCTACTATCATCTGTAAGCATTTTTGTATTTTTTTATTTCTTGAAAGTTGAAATAAACAACTTTTGTATTGAAGGAGTTGCAGCCTTACAGATGCCAATAGCCTCTTCTTATAAAAGAATCTGATCTGATAATTAAGTTGGATGTGGTTTGAAATTCATCTCATGTTCATCCAGGACAAAGTTTCGCACAACTTTGTTCGAAAAATTGAGTAAAATCTATACATATATTAATCGGGACCAATTAGATCCGAATCCGACACTGTAGCTAAGCACTGTTCACCTATAGTGTGGCTGACGGATTGGGTCTGCTTGATAGAAAAATATTTTATATTCAACACTGTCTTTTATCCGGATTTTCTGTGATGTTCTCAGCAAAACTCGAACAAAACTAAAGTGTAATTTTCGCAGAAGATCCCATCTCAAAACCAGCCATGTGTTGGGGGTTCACGCGCATGGCTGGGGTTCAGTTCATGCGCTTTGTACAGTGGTGTACTGGTGTGTGATTAATTTGTAAGATTTTCTATGGCAATCTAAACAAAATTCAATTATAACTAAAATATCATTTTCGCAAAAGATCTGGTGTCCCGTCTCCACTCGATTTCTACCGCAGTGGAGTGGAAAAACAAAAAAAATATGGTGGGATCCAACCTTCTTTATGATATGCTACAAACAACATTTTTCGGCTATAGGACAAAGCAAAACTAGAACCGAACGAATTTTCAAAATTCTGTTTGTTTTCGCCTCCATTCCCTACCTAAAGATCCCATCCATTTTTAAATTTACAGAACATGGATTTTTAATTTTGCAATTGTTTCAGGACATTCTAACTTTCTAAGCCTCATTTCAGCATGAACTATTATATATCTTCTTAATAAATTATAGGTGATATGATGGTATTAATTATGGCTTACAAAATATTTTACATAATTTTTTGAATCTCAATATATTTTTTCATGCAATTTCAGCGATGTATGTTGCAAAAATTTTGATTATTATATATATTTTTTAAATATAAGTATATTCTTGAGCGATTGTGTACTATTAGCTATATACCATGTTAAAAATTATTGTGCAACACAGTTGATTTATATGATCTCTCCAATAAATAAAATAATAAAAATAAAAATAACATTGTATACTGTTATTCCGGGCTGGATCGAGAAAATATATATATATATATATATATATATATATATATATATATATATATATATATATATATATATATATTTAACGTGCAACAGGTCTTGCGCATATGATCATTATATAGTTTTGAAAAAATATCATACGACACAACTAATTTATATGATTTCTCGAATGGATACAATGTAAAAAAAATATAAAAAATACAGAATAGATCGCGCAACGCGCGAAACTCAGCTAGTGTAATTGCAATGGTAAATAAAGAATTTCCTGAAAAAAAAGGATTAACCTTCTTTTTTTCCATGGAATTGGTAAAACTAATGAAAAGGGACCGAAATTATTTTATATCGAATTTTTAACACCAAAAATTTTAATACACAGAATTATTTTATTTTTTTAATAAGAAGAAAGTTCGAACGCGTTTTAGAAAAGCGTTTAGCAATTCTCCTCCGTACGCGTTTATAAAACGCGCTCCAGAGCTCCGAACGCGTACGAAGGAGAGATACCACGCACTTTCCCCTCGTTTGTCAGAGCTTCGTACGCGTTTTATAAACGCGTTCAAAGTCCTGGAGCGCATTTTATAAACGCGTACGAAGGTGAATTGAACAATTTATTATTTAATTTTTAGAAAAAAATACAAGCATGCTTTGATAAAGACTGCAAAAGACATGACAAGATTTGATTTTACAATGTCATCTTTGAACTACTGAAATTATTTATAAACCTTCATTACAATGGACAAAGAAAATAGCTCTAATTCAAATAATGATGTTTCAAACTATCAAAGAGCAACCCGCATTGAGTATTGGCCAACTTTCTACCATTACCCTACCAATAGAAATCAACCAGAAAACGGAGAATACGAGGCAATTTGCCGCTCTTGTTATCGCACTTTGAAATACAACATCCATGAAGACACGACTGAAGAGGGGGACATGTTCGAGTTAAAAATACACTACCAATGGCACATTAATGGTGGGCCGGAAAGAGAACAGAAGGAGTCCCGAGAGCGACGATGGCGGGAACACGAAAAGAATCTGAACCGAGAAAGGCGATATGACTGGTACAAAAAACATTACACAGAACCTCAACCCATCCCCCAACAACAACCGAAACCCTACCTCTCGTGTGAACCAACTCACTGGACCGTTTACGAGAAAATATACAACTTTAATGGAGACCACACAGTGAACTGTACAAGGTGTGCTCAAGTTTTCAATTACAAAGAAAACATATTGCGTGACCACTACCATGAGCACAAACGTCACGACGAGAATGATCAAAGAGCTCGGGACATAGAGACGCAGAGGATTATTAAAGAAAGAAATGAAGAAATGGATCGTAAAAAAAAAATAAGGGAAGAAGAGGCAAGGAAAAAAAGGCTGAAAAAATCAGAGCAAAAATTGAGAGAAATGAATAAGGGGGATGAACTTCGACAAATTGCATCAAGCCGAATGGCAGAGATAGAAAAAGAAGAAACCGAAGCGGCTTTTTGGAACGAAGCCGCTCAATTCGTTGACAACACTGTTCCGAGTAATCAACAAGAAGATGATGCTGGTTTTTGAAACGAAGTCGCTCAGTTCGCTGACAACACTGATGGGAGTAATCAACAACAACCGAATGATGAAGATGAGCAACCATGGTGGGATGAAATTCTACAACATGTAGATAGTCAAAATCTCTAAATATTTATATCATTGTAATATTTATGTGTTTTATTATCATGGTTGTTAATGTAATTTAGTTGGAATTGTTAATGCAATATTTTTATTTTTATGGTTATTTTTTATTTTCCCTTATTTTTTGTAGTGCTTTGCACTATAAGTTGTGGTAATTAGGCGTATGCTTGAGTTGTTGTTGACGTTCAATGGATAAAAGTTGCAGTCCAATGAATAAAAGTTGTTGTTTTTTATTTTTCCTTATTTTTTGTAGTGTTTTAATGTGTTGACGTTCAATGGATAAAAGTTGTTGTTTGGAGTATTTCATTTATTGGCGTTTCAATACATAAACGTTTATGTTTCAAGTAGTGCTTTGCACTTATTTTTCCATATTGATTACACATAAAGAAAATCACAATAAATAATACACAAGTCCATCATCAGTATTACGAATCCAAAAAACATAGTCAATCATCATAAGCAATCCAAAAAACATAGTCAATCATCATCAGTAATACACAAGTCATAAACGAAAAATAAACAATCCGTCCATCAGGAGTCATAAACATGTCACAAGTCCATAAACAAAAAAGAAAACAATCAGTTCATCATCATAACTAACGCTGCCGCCTCCTCCTAGGTCCTGAAGGTGAAAATCTGTCAATCACCCTCACCGCACGCCTATCTCGTCTGGCCGGGGCAGTAACGTCTCCTGAGTCAGTGGAGTCAGTATCCCCATCGTCCTCCTCCTGGCGGTCCTCATGTTGATACTCCTGCTGGTCCTCCTGCTGGTCCTCCTGAGCCTCCTGCTGTATGGGCCCAAACTCAACGGGCTGCCTAGCCTCTTGAGGAGTCGCTAAAGAGACATAGTCACCCTCCTCATCTGCGGCCGTCCGTAGCAATGTGCTGAACGAGTTTGTCCCTCTCATACTATCCAACGGAGTGCCAAATGATGGAATAGAAGAAGGCGTAGGCACTAACGGAACAGTAAATGGAGGAACAGTAAATGGAGGAAAAGAGGAAGGCATACCAAATGCTGCAAAGGAGTACGGTGGAGGATCATGAGGCTGGAAAATGCCAGTGGGATCCTGAGAAATGCCAGCAAACTGCGAGGTCGATGCTGGTGCACTATGCATGGATGAAGTAGGACCTGAGGCTGGAAATTGAGTAGGAAAGAACGTGCGTGGTCCTAAAATATCATCTAATCGCTCGGTATTCAGTCGACCATCCTATAATATTAAAAAAAACAATGTCAATGTAAATAAATTAGTATCTAAAATTGAAACTTGCATATGAACGAATACTAACTGCATGCATCAGATCCTCCGCCTGAAGGTCTGTGGGTACAGTCGGACGTGCAGAGGAAGACTCGTCCCCAGAATCTGGTATGTCCGCAATATTTGTTGGAAGTCCTCGCTGCTCCAACAAATCCTCCAACCTGTAATTTATAAATTATTGAATTTAAAATGCAAAAACGCAATAAAAAAATTAAATTAATTAAAATTACCTCAAAGGGATGGAAGCATCATGCAACTGCGAACGACAGTTGGCGAGAATTGCCTTTCCCACCCTTCTGCACCCCTTCTTCACAACCAGTCCCAATGCATGAAGTGAATTCTTCAGCGCAGAGTTGTCCTGTAATTTACGAGAATAATGACATATTGCATAATTCCATTTACCAATGATACATTCCATATTTAAAAAATTAAGACGTACCGTATTGCGAAGTCTGGACCCCATGTTTGTGTACTGCCTCTGAGCAAGAGGCAGCTGCTGAGTGCGCTGGAGACGTGCCTCGGCATCCTCTCGTGGCGTGGGTCTCTCGGAGGCACCGTATCGCCAAAACTATCGGAAATACCGCAACGTATCAGTAGCACTCCAGGATCGAGTCTCCAGCTGGCGTGCTGCTAATGCCTCGTCAGTCCACTCTGCATGTGCACCCGCAAAAATGGTAGCAAAATCTGGGCGATCTCGATAGGTACCGTGCTGGAAACCCAGCAAGTTCTGTGTCACGTCCCAACTCTGTTAAAATAAACTAGTTAGTTGTTTACTCTAATTAAATAGAAGTTGATCGTATGATAAATTGGAAAAATATAGCAAACGTACCACAGGTTGTGGAGGAGGAGTGATCTGGTACAGTCCAAACTGATGCCTACAACGGTCGGGGTAGTAGTAGGCAACAATGTGGTAAAAAATGAGCGACAACCGAACATGCTCCGCTACGGAACCCTCCTGTGCTACCCGTGGCATGAGAGCCCTGTCGAGTACGTACGGAAACCAGTTGACGTCATCAACGTTCAACAAGACTAGGTAGTCCCGTGCGTTCTCCACTGTCCCGCGGTACTGGCTCCGTGAGAAAGACCGAGTTTCGCCCCATTTCCTGAAAATTTTGAACGTTAGGATTGATGTGTTGTAATTTGCATAAAATTATTGAAAAATTATTATAAGTTATTACCTCGCAAACGGCACACATGAATCTATGTTAGGCTGTCCTAATCCACCGATAGGAGCAACCTCTGGACGACAAACAGGGAGGTATGACCATGCCCAAAACAATAGTAGCATCCAAGGTCCCGTCACAACCTTGAAACGCATGGAGGCACGGTCCAGAGCACGATACAGACAAGCAAGCGTGGCACCTCCCCAATTGAAGTCCGGAACTTCATTCAAATTGCCCTGCATTTAAATTAAACAACGCATTGAAAAAAAATAATTTGAACATTGAAAATATTAGTCTTGCTGTAATAATATTAGTTTTGCTATAATAATTTATATTTTTTTAAATAACAAAATTAAATTGCTGGTTGTTCAATAAATGATTAATATTGAATTTGTAATATTGAAATATTACAAATATCATTTTGTGTCAACAAATAAAAATATTGAATTTGTAATATTGAATTCTAATATCATAGTAAACAAATAAAAATGTTATTTAAGTTAAGAAAATTATACCGATACGAGCTCCAAATTGTATGCTGGGACGGAATTCTGAGAAATATCGGGAAACATCAACGTCCTAAATACCTCTAGAGCCACTGCACGCGTGTATCGGTCTAACTCCTCATCAGTAGCACCTGGCTATGGCGCCACCCCGCAATTTTGCCGCAACCATTTCAACTTGATGTTGTTGCCCACAACATCGCCCCTGCATTGTACAAATTTAAAATAATCAATACAAGTAAGCAATGCATATACTGAATAGCCAAAATCAATATTGCCTTCTTATTTTTTTCACTTACTCCCTGCTACTTCTTTCTCTGTGCCAGTCTCCCAAATCTTCATGAGGATAAAGATTTACACGAATCTTTTCCTCCCAGGGCCCTCTCGTATTCGATCTAACTGGAATGCCCGTCGAGCGCAAACCATATAAAAAGGCAACATCCTGATAACAATTACAAAATACATTAAATTTGTGTCATGTTAATATTGCAATTCGTGTCATGTTAATATTACGAAAATTAATATTCAAATTTAAATTTCAAATATAAAGTTTAAATAAATGTGACATTAAATTCGTGTCATGTTAAGTCAAAATTTTATGTTAGAATTAATTGTGAAAATTATTACGAAAATTATTTTTAAAAAAATTAATATCAAGTTTAAATAAATTACCTGTAAAGTAACTGTCATCTCTCCAATGGGAAAATGAAAAGTATGCGTCTCCGGACGCCAAAACTGGACCATTGCCTTCAGTAAGGGCATGTCGACGTTGACATGCTTCACCTTCGTAATGTGACTGAGCCCCAATTTGATCAGCCTTCCCTCAATCTGATCGTCTACCTTAATCGTTCGCTTGTGCGATCTCGTCTCCAAATATTTTTCACGCTGCATTAACACGAAACATAAATCGTTGTATTAAAAATACAATTTATAATACAATTTATAAGCATTTACAAGCATTTAAAATAAATACAATTTATTAGATTGACAATTAATTTGTTAATCTAATTTGTTAATCTAAAAATTTATAATAAACCTCATTTTCTATTAATTTGTTAATACAATTTATAATAAGCATTTAATACAATTTATAAGTCTATTAAGAAATCTAAATTATTAAAGCAAAAGAATCTAAATTAATATAAAACAATCTATTACCTCCTCAAAAGACAAACCAACGAGATGCTCGTTATCCGTAATAAACAAAACCTGTTGGTTTTCTACGTTGGCCAGTTGCACAGGTGGATTGACATTTTGCGCGCTGGGACGGGCTGCGCGACGCCTACGTCTTTTTTGGCGAGGCTGGGTGGAGGGTGCTTCGGTGGGGGGTGTTTCGGTAGGAGGTGGTGAAGTACCAGAAGGACCAGCCTCATCTTCTGCTGAACTCATCTGATTCAAATAATATAAGAACAATAATTTAAAACAACAATGAATTTAATATTTTTTTCAATAATCAAAACGAACAAAACAAAATTTTTTTTTGTATATAATTGATATTTTTACAATAATTACTGATCAATTACATTCACAATTTGCATACAAATTCCACAAATTCCATTCACAATTTACTAAAATTTCGACTAATTTCCCTTCAATTTGCATACAAATTACAGTAAATTCCATACAAAATTTTCACTAATTTTGACAATAAATTCCTACACAATTTCCATACAAATTCCACTAATTTCCGTACAAATTCCATGAACATTTTACTAAAATGTCCAATAATATTTCCAATAATTTCATACAATTTACTAAAATTTCGACTACTTTCCATTCAATTTGCATACAAATTACAGTAAATGCAATACAAATTTTTCACTAATTTTGACAATAAATTCCTACACAATTTCCATACAAATTCCATGAACATTTTACTAAAATGTCCAATAATATCCACAAATTTTAGTAATAATTACCACAATTTCAATAATAATCCACAAATTTTACTAATAATTACCACTAATTATCACAATATTATATCCACAAATTTTACTAATAATTACCACAATTTCAATAATAATCCACAAATTTTACTAATAATTATCACTAATTTTCACAATATTATATCCAAAAATTTTACTAATAATTACCACAATTTCAATAATAATCCACAAATTTTACTAATAATTACCACTAATTTTCACAATATTATATCCACAAATTTTACTAATAATTACCACAATTTCAATAATAATCCACAAATTTTACTAATAATTACCACTAATTTTCACAATATTATATCCACAAATTTTTCTAATAATTACCACAATTTTTACTAATCCAAAATCCACAATTTTTACTAATATATCCATAATTTTCAGTAAATGCAAAATAAAAAACCTCGATATCGGCGTACGTTGTCTTTCGAACTTCTCTTCTCTTCGCACGGCAACCACCTCCGGCCTCCTCTTCTCTTTCGACGGCCGCAACCTCTTTTCTCCGGCGAACTCTACTCTTTCTCCGGCCGCAACTTTCTCTCTCTTCTCTCTTTTCTTCACTCTTTTTCTCTCTTCTTTCTCTTCTCTTCTCTTTCCTCTTTTTTCTTTTTCTCTTCTCTGGACTCACTGAAGCGACGAAGATAGAAAAAGTACGGTCATAACTCATTTTCGAAAAATTACCACCTTCGTACGCGTTTATAAAACGCGCTCCAGGCCTTCAAACGCGTTTTATAAACGGGTACGAAGGTCTCAGTTCCTCAAAAGGCGTAACTGAAGAGGTGAAGTTATTTCTCCTTCGTACGCGTTTATAAAACGCGTTCGGAGCTCTGGAGCGCGTTATATAAACGCGTATGGAGGGAAATTGCTAAACGCTTTTCTAAAACGCGTTCGAACTTTCTTCTTATTAAAAAAAAATAAAATAATTCTGTGTATTAAAATTTTTGGTGTCAAAAAATTCTATATAAAATAATTTCGGAAAAAGAAAAGATAAGTCTTATTTTAAGAGTACAAATAAATTGGGATTGGGTCCTAATACTCCAAGTCCTATGTTTGCTCTCGTAGTCTCGGACTCTCGGTTGCACTTAATTAGCTGAGCACATGGGATTAACTTCATTTAAATAATACTAAATAAACATAAACATAGGTCCAACCTACCAACCTTTTATTTATTCGGAAATTATGTAGGTCTTCCATATTATGCAGGTCACCGCTCCACTCCTGGTCCTGGGAGTTTATCCTCTTTAGTTTGCATTCCGAGTTGATGCTAATAAATAAGTTGACTAAAGTAAACACTTTTTTTTTTTTTCTTTTGAAGTCACTGAAGTAACCGGGAGCTGATCCGGTCAACATTTAATGATCCGAACAACATTTATAAATTCTTATGACAGAAATCAGAAATGTCTTGATATTAATCAAGAATTTATTTTACTTTATTACCTAAATTTACTCTAATAATTTCCTTTAATTATTCTTTCCTTAATCACTCCTCTGTATTTCACGCGCCACAGCCATATCACGTCCTCCTAGAATTCACATTGTTTTTTGTTTGATTAATTTTAAACTCAAAATAAATTAGGATCGTAAGGTACTAGAATTTCTTGGTATGATAATAAAATATTACTCGATAAATTAAGATTGCTGCTTTGGTGAGGTTTTTTTTTTTAAATTTACATATCGTTATTTGCGTACTTTAACCAAAGTAGCTTGAAAAAAAATATTAAAGCAATTGCAAAGTTGGATTAGATGATTTAAAAACAGGAATTCGATTTATTTTACTGAAGACTCAAGTATTATTTGCTCCACTCCAGAGGTGGATTTCAAGCTGATAGAAACGAGTCTTAATTTGGCCTCCAATATTCAGTAATTTGGGAGAAATAAGAGAGAACTTGTGGCTAGATTGGTTGGAGACAAAAAGTTTGAACTGAACAAGTGAGAGAAAAGCGTTAGCTAGAGAGACGGGACATGTTGGCTAGGAGGAGGTTATTGTGATAGGCTCTAAGCCTGAGGTTGATGGAGTTGGCGCAGCTACGTAGGAAGAGAAAATTTCAGAGGTGAATATGAAGTCGTTTGGTGTACAAGGTTAGCATCGTTATTTTAAAAAAATTGATGTTGTACGGATCATTTTTAGTGTTATCCGAATCACTACCCGAAGTAACCATTGGAGGCGCCGCATGATCTATCGTCCATGGTCGCATTAGTGTCTTAATTAGGAAGTATTATAATTTGTCTTTTCTATTACCAGGAATTATTTCCAAGTAAATTATATAGCATAAAATATAAAGATCTGTTTAACTGTGATACAAAATCTGTGTCCTTTCTTTTTTTTTATTTAGATTCTTTCGTATTTTAACCATTGATTTTGTAGAAAAATCCGCCGATTGTCAATTTTCATATTAAAAAATGATTACAAAATGAAAAATTACCACTAAGCTCTACACTTTTATATTTTTAAACATTTTTTCAACCATATTTAGTTTATTTGTTTTTTTAAGAAAGAAGAGGATAAAGTCTCCCAATTTTCTATTTTTTTTTTTTGAAATAAACAATCCACAATGATTTTAGTGTAGTTTGGAATCCATAATCTCCGCTCAAAATGTATTATCTTTTAACATTTATCTAATGAGAAAATTGGATATAAATATAATTTTCTCCAGTTCTCTTCATTTGGCTAACCCCACAATCTTTGAAAATCGGATATAACCCCTGGAACTGTTTTAATTCGATTATAAATCCTTTTGGTAAAATTTAATCATATATTAATTTTAAAAAAATAATTTTTTTAATCGTTACCAAATTGCCTTCCGTGACTTTGTGCTTATCGTTTTATATTCTAGCTAGAAGCAACAAAAAGGAAACAAAAACAAGATGCCAAAAAAATACTGTACTTGGATTATTTCGTATTATTCTACCGTATTTTCTTCACCAACGAAGACATCAAAACAACCAAAGAGGCAATTATATTCACCAGCAGGTTTTGTCTATTTCGGTTGCAAAGCTCACGATATATATATTTTCCAAGGGTATCTACATATTTTTAGATTCACACATATTAAATGGTTGAGAAATAGGCAAATAGCTATCCGTCCGTGTCCTATGTCCCTTTAAAAAAAAATTAAGCATGTGCGACCATGTGAAGTTGTCTCTGACAGAAACTTTTAAATATAAATTCCCTAATAAGTAATAACGCTAAATGCCACAAACTGTGTGGCGTGTCTGCGATACAGAGAATCTGTCGTTAAGACAAAGGCCGATACTTGATTTACCATTTTACCGTACCACTGCCAGGAGACTTCAGACTAGCTAGTTTAGAAGTTCAACCCATTGCAAGAAATGTGTAAATATATAGCCATAGTTTAAGTGTCTCTAGCTATTGATTTAAAAACTATGTATGGCCACAATATTAGAGTTTATAACTTATAAAAATCTCAAGTTGTATTAGTTAGTGTCAATTTGGCTAATTAACGTATGTGATTATTTTGCCTCTCTATACGGAATAAAAAAAAAGGAAAAATTTGAAAAGGAGAAAGCTCCGTACCAGCCACAGAGATATATTGGTTTCTTTCAGTTTGATTATTATAACATATTAAAATGATGCTGACCCGTCATAAATGCAGATACCTCTCTCTCTACCAGACTACCAGTACCACTTTGATCTCAATTTATATGAACTCTCTCTTTATCTACCTACTCGTATATCTATATATGTAGATACCCTTCTCTTATTTGACCATTCAAAGAGAGAGAGAGAGAGAGATAGAGAGATGGGTATATTCTATAGAGATACAGCGAAATGGATGCTTTTGATTGTACTGTTTTGGGTTTCTAGTGAGAAAACTGCTGGTGTTACTAATGCTGCTCTGAAACCTGTCTACCATTTCAGGCCTCCTTTGCATTGGATTAATGGTACGCACATTTAGTTTTCTCTTTTTGCCTTCTCTTAATTAAGTGGGCAAACTATATAGTAAGAAGCTTATTTATTCTTTCTAACGAGGATTCATTGGCAATAAATTAATTCCACAAATTTGGCAACCATCTAAAATTTTGTTCGATACAAATTTAACTATTTAACAAACGACTTGAAATTTGAACGGTTCATGGTTTAATATCAAATAACAATGACATTGTACAAAATGTAACAGAACGTATTTAAAAAAATTTTCTGAACTGATTTAAGTAGTACCATTCCGATTGTCAATGTAAATTATTGTTAATGATCACAATTTTTTAATTTATTTTGTTGTTATTTTTTTGTTTGCTCCATTTTTCTCATTTTATCAACTATTTAGAATCTCCTGTTGAAATATCATAACAAGAGTTGGTTTTAGTTTCTTCTTTCATTTCATTATTAAATTTTTTTATGAGCCCTCAGACCAATGGCGCTCCTCCTCTTGATTGCAATCTTGTCGGAAGAAGACCTATGAGTCTGAAACTCGGAATAGTAACAAGTTGGAATCATAAACTATGGCAACATTATTCTTATTTTAAGAAGTGGGAAACCACATATTATAGCTAGATGTCTTTCTCCTTTATCCTTTTAAGATAGATTATTTTTTGTGTGACGAGACTTAAAATTGATATTCCAGTCAGAAAATGACAATAAATTCGCCACTTCTGGCTGTGAATACGGAATAGTGAACTCATGGAAACAGCTAGGCATCTGATATCTATAATTTATGCTTTGTACAAACTATATAACAGTAGAAAAGCCCATCATCTTAAATAATTACCATAGAATTAGAAGTTGCTCAAGAACTTGCTGCACCAAACATTTGTGTTATGTGATATCACAATTAATGTTTGTATTTACTTTTTCACAGCAAATATACATGTACTGCCAATTTACACATTTTTGCTAAAAATATATATTTTTTTATTTTGTCTTAAAACAAAAGTGTATTAATTTATTTTACCAAGCATCATTTCTTAATTCATAACAAAGTTTATCAGGCTTTAGTTGCTAATTGGATCTATTTCTTTTAGTTGTCTATATGATTCTATCATATTCTAGTAACCAACTCTTCCTTTTCTCTCTTTTCCCGGGGAAACTCTTCAACATAATGGTGCCCACCAGATCCAAATGGTACGCTTCACATGTACTTTATTATTTTCCATTTTTATTTTTTGCGGTGAAAAAGTGTCTATATAATTTTTTTAATATTTAAAAGTAAGAAAAAGTACTAGATTTGACTGCAAATACGCACACAAGTCAATTGATTCTTGGAATTCTGATGAGAGTTGAGATGTAAATCTGATCAGGGCCGATGTATTACAAGGGATTCTACCATCTTTTCTACCAATACAGCCCCAAAGGTGCGGTTTGGGCCAACGACATTGAGTGGGGCCACTCAGTATCAACGGATCTAATTAACTGGATTGCTCTCAAGTCCGCGATCACACCATCAAAACCCTTTGATATATATGGTTGCTGGTCTGGCTCAGCCACAATTTTTGATGGCTCACCAGTAATTGTCTATACTGGTATTATAGCAAAAAATGACACTGATCCAAACACCATACCATGGATCCAAGTACAAAATATAGCATACCCCAAGAACTTGTCTGATCCGTACTTGCGTGAATGGGTCAAACCCGATTACAACCCAATTCTTCCAATCGGACCTGGAATCAATGGAACCGAATTCCGAGACCCGACAACGGCTTGGTATAACCCATTGGACAAGCAATGGAGGCTGGGGGTTGGAAGCATGTGGGACTATGAAGGCAAAGTTATCTTGTATAAGAGCAAGGATTTCAAGACATGGGTCAAAGCAACGGACCCGCTATACTCCGTTAAGGAAGCACGTATGTGGGAGTGCCCCGACTTTTACCCAGTGTCCTTTAAGGGTTATTTAGGTCTTGACACATCTGTTTATGGTCAGGACACTAAGCATGTGCTCAAGGTGAGCATGTCCTTAGATGGGCGCGATCGTTATACTATTGGTACATATGATACAAAAAGAGATAGATATACACCAGATGCCACGTTTGCAAATAACAAATACGGGTTGATGTACGACTATGGCAATTTCTATGCCTCAAAAACATTTTATGATCCGGTTAAAAAAAGAAGAATTTTGTGGGGATGGTCGAATGAATCAGATACTGTTGAAGAGGATAACATCAAGGGCTGGGCTGGAATTCAGGTAATTATATTTTGCAATTTTTTTTTCTATTTGCTATAAAGTAAATTTTCAATCTAGTCGAAAACTTTTAAATCCCCTTATGTTCTTACCAAACATAAATGCAGGGGTCAGACTGAAATCTACATAGTCATATATATCATTATTTAGATGCACTCATATGTAACATATGGTTTTCTTTTAATTATGATCTTCTGGTTGTTTGATTGTAGTTGATCCCAAGGACAGTTTGGCTAGATCCAAGTGGGAGGCAGCTATTGCAGTGGCCAGTGGAGGAGCTCAATTCTCTAAGGGGATCACATATCAGTGTTACATCAACAACAGTCAAGCAAGGCGGCCTTCAGCAAGTAATAGGAATTCAAACGGCTCAGGTATGTACAAGACTTGAAATTAATTAAACAATAGACCGTTAATATATAAATTTTTATTTGTCATCCTAGTGCGTACTTATAATATTTGAGGTCACTCAAGTTTTGCCATTACAAAATAAATTGCGCGCGCGTATGATTTTCAACGAGAACATGTTATGCAACATTAATCGATCGCTTGCTAGACTCAAAATGGATAGGTTTGATTATTTTTGGGTTTCAATTTTCTGATTAGATTGGTATCCAAATTAGCTACGACTGCTTCAATTCCAACTCTGTATTTGTTTTTTTCTTAAAAAAAAGGTCAATAGTATTCATAATTATTTTCATAATTTATAAATTAACGATAGCTGATATCGTGTTTCAGAAATATGACATTGTGTTAGTTTAGTTCGTGTTAGAAGTGATTCTCAATTATTCAACTTTGTTCTCTGCTGAGAGTATTCAGAAAATATTTTCATTATTAGGCTGATGTAGAGGTGACATTTGAGGTATCGAGCTTGGACAAAGCAGAGCCATTTGATACGAAATATGCAAACGATGCACAAGCTTTCTGCAAAATCAAAGGACCGGATGTCAAAGGCGGAGTCGGTCCATTTGGTCTTCATGTTTTGGCCACCACAGATTTGCAAGAGAAAACCTCTGTTTTTTTTAGAGTTTTCAAATCATATGACAAGCACGTGGTGCTCATGTGCAATGATGCAACCAAGTACATTCACTTCATCACTTGTTTTCTCATTTCATCTCTATTCATTGCTATTTGGTGGCATAAATAATACAATATATGTTCGAAATATGTAGCCAAATTATCATATGAAAATAAACATATAAATTAAGTATATGGAGCACAAGTCAAATGTATTATGGTATCGATCGTTGTGAGAAGAATGTTCATGATTAATTTCTAGAAAATGAATCTGTGCTCATTCTGGGACGCATATTCATGATTAAATAACGTATTTTCTCTTCTTGTTAAACAATCAGGTCAACTCTCGCGACGAACAAGCTGTATGGACTAACCTTTGCTGCCTACGTCGACATCGACCTTACCAAGTCAAGAACAATCTCTCTAAGGACTCTTGTACGTTCACTAATTTCTTTATTCTTTTACATTTTTCTTTTCACCAATTATAAATTATCAATACCCAATTGTAGGTTTCTTTTGACGCCCATATTTCTTAATTTTTTTTTGTTTATTTTGCATATATATCTTGTTAACCAAGGGACCAAGTTTTAGGGAAAACTGGGCTACTAATAATTCATTTTATCTAAACTTGCAAGCGATCCCTAAATGAAACAATACCATTATATCCATTAGAATATTACTGATAAATCATGTCCTACTGGAAAACAGACGAAATCGTTTAGAAATTGTTGTACTGATAAGGTTTGCACTAATATCATCCTCTCTGACTGGTGATTTTTTATTTTTTATTTTTTTGAACATTGATCTGGCGTAGCTTGACAGTTCAGTTGTGGAAAGTTTTGGGGCAGGAGGCAAGACAGTGATATCGTCAAGGGTATACCCGACGCTTGCTGAGGGCGATCATGCACATTTATTTATTTTTAACAATGGTGTTTCTGATATCAATGTTGACAAACTTGATGCTTGGGAGATACAAAAACCACTTATGAATGTTGGAGCGTAGAATTTTATTGTGAGTCAGGTTTCGTTGATTATAGTAAAATGTGATTCAATCTATGAATTTATGTTTTGAACATCTGGTGTTTCGAAGTAACATGTGAAGAAGCTTACTTTGTTCCAACAAGAAAACCTGCAATAGATTCTTTTATTATTATTATTATTATTATTATTATTATTATTATTATTATTATTATTATTATTATTATTATTATTATTATTATCTTGCTTCATCTTTTTCTACTTTTTTGTTGTTAATTGTTGATATTATTATCACTATTGTTGTTATTATATTTTTTGTAAAGATTAAACAGTATTGAGCTTTTTTAAACTTTAAATATTATAAAAAATATTTGCAAAACTGAGTTTCCAACTTGCAACCTCCACGTAGTACCAATGTTGTTGTAACTACCTTGCACGGTTCCTTCTAAACTCAATCGGTTACGAAATTGAAAAAATAAAAAGCTGAAATTTATGTCTTGACCCTTTCGATGAAATGCATGGTAGATCTGCATTCAAAAATTTAACTTGGTTGGTTAGTCGATATAGGAAATTGCCAAATTGGGTGATGAATTGACAGGAAGAGGAGCAGCGTAATGAAACATAACTCGTAAATCAGTCATCGACTCATAGCACACAAACTAAAGAGAGCGATGCTGATGACAATCAGAATTCAGACCCAATAAACTAATTTGGCAGTACACAAAACCCCCTTTGAAATATGGCCCATATATGATATATTGATTTTTCACACTTGGTTTAGCCCTATTTTGGATACACATTCTGCTAACTAAATATAGGTTGGATTAAGTTCAATTTGCCCCGTCGTGTCAAATGAACTAGCGTGGCAGAATCAGTATAAACAGTTCAAAAACATACATTCAAAAAAGGAGGATTGCTAAAATGTGATGCATAACATGGATAGGTCTGGTGCTATGTTTTCATTGTTAAATTTTATGCGTCAAATAATTGATCCAAATTGCTCAATCTCATCTTTAAATATATTAAAATTTTATAGATAATTAATTTTTATATATATATTTTTTTCAAAATTTTCTAGTATTTTTTTTTCAAATTTTATAAATTTTCCGATCTAATTGCCCCGTCGTGTCAAATGAACTAGCGTGGCAGAATCAGTATAAACAGTTCAAAAACATACGTTAAAAAAAATATATATATTTTGCTAGAATGTGATGCATAGCATGAATAGGTCTGGTGCTATGTTTTCATTGTTAAATTTTATGCGTCAAATGTTTGATCCAAATTGCTCAATCTCATCTTTAATTATATTAAAATTTTATAGACAATTAATTTTTATATAGTTTTTTCCAAAATTTTCTAGTATTTTTTTTTCCAAATTTTAGAAATTTTCCGATCTAATTAGTTTTGAGTCCTCCAAAAAATAACTATTTAAAAAAAATCCATAATATATAGTAAAAACATGAATAAATAAATAAAATTTGGCCTCCAACGAAAATATGATATGAAGAATACATTTGAGTGATTCGTATCGATCATTTGAAACAATAAATTTGTTATTTTAATACGTTGCAAGAGTCCATTTGTGCTGACCATAGTATTTTAACAATCCACAAGAAATTTTTTTTTCCAAATGGGCAACTTCATTATTAATTATTATACACGCAAAGAAAAAGGGTGCATGCTGTCGAATTTAAGCTATATCTTCCATTAGTTAGAACTTAGAAAAGCCTCGGTCGCCTCTTAAATTTAATTAAAACCACCTTAAGGAGCTCCCTATTTAACACAAGCAATCCGGTATTTTTCCGAAATTCCCAAATATTTCCTTTTATAATACCGGATACCTCTATTTCGGCCACCGTTTCGGTACACCAGTATTATCGGAATTTGTTGGTAAGCGGTAGGATATTGAAAACAGAGCATCTAAGTAAAAAGAACCAAATAAATATATAAATTTTTAGCATCTTTATTAGTGTGTGGATGTGGCATCATTACCTACAATTTAGATATTAACGCAAGTAGGTACATTTAAAATTAATACATCTATCATACTTCATACATAAAATTTCCAAGCAGGACATAATAAACTAAGAAAAGAAAGAGTTCATTGTACAATATCACAAACATTCATAAAATAAAGAAAAAAGTGCGAACAGAACAATAGTATTTGGGCGTATAAATATATAGGAACATTACAAACAGGCATTTGACATTATACAATCGAAGATATATATTTTTTTATGCACGACAACTATTGATGGAACACTACAAATGTTCTTTAACATAAATTGGAGAACAATTTATTATAATAAGGTACGCAATTAGGAACAATACGGGCTCAATAGTTGCAACCAATTAGCCATCAAGATGAAGGGGAGCGAATGTAGGAATAGACCGACATGAAACTCTGTAAAATGGTGAGACACAATAAAAAGGTTGCTGCTATGAGAGCAATTATCGACCAAGGATTGTTGAAGTAGTCACGGGATAATTTGGCCCTATACCTATGATATCTTGACCCGCAATGCTTGTTTACTCTCTTGAATAAGTCCGCAAGGTAGTGGTCTTCTTCAATCACCACACCCACGCCACATTGGTTAAAGAAAACTGCCACCTCCTCTTCACCAGAAAGCATACTTTCAATAATGCCATGCTTCTGGAGGATTTGAACATCATGTGCTGTGTTCACTAGTTTATCGAGGAAACCCATGTAGGCTGAGAAATGAGGGCGCCGTTGATAATACATGCATTGCTCCAAAGCAATTAGGTTCATGAAAAGAGGCTTGACACGATCAGTAATAAATACGCGGGGGATCACTAAAGTACCAGACTGGAAGGTTATTTTGGTTATATCATCAGATTGCTTGAGCTTTTTAATCTTCACTCCTGCTTCCTCCAGCTCTCTGGCACACGGTATTTCCCAAACCATTCCTTTGTTCGTCTCCTCTTCTTTTTTTGAACTAAAGAGAGATTTTAAAACGGGAACCGCCCTTACCCAATTGAGGAAAGGACAGTGGTTCGGTTCAGAAGCAGCATCCTCATCCTGCGTGGAAACAGTGGGAACTGCAGAACAGAGGCAAAGGTGTAGCAAATGATGGATCTTTTGTCGTTCTGGTAGAGCTTTGATTGGTATATCCCCATTTGTCAGTCTGCGCACTAACCATCTCATATCTTCTGGATCAACCAGAGGAGAACCCCAGAGTGTTTCAATTATAAAGAAAGGAATTTGATTCTCTAATAATATCAAATCGGTCGTTATCAAGCTAGAAATCCATCCTTTTGCAGCATTGTCAAAATCTGTACATATGTAACTAGCTAGAATAAAAGAAGCATCCAGAACCAGCATTTGAACAAACTCATCGCTACTCATGTCGAAGGGTTCGCTATAGCAGCGTCGTGCTCGCTGCTCTACTTCTTTTATCTTGTTAATACAGTCTTGTAGTAGACCACGTGCCGGCTCCTCTCCTACTTCATTTATCTCGTTAGACTCCCCTGCTTTATAGTTGAGGAAAGCCCGAAGAGATAACCACTTATTTTCTTCCATCGCCCTAAGGTGGGGAAGGCCTCGGTAGTAGGGACCGATGGAGACCGCAGATGGCTCAAACATGTTTTTGTTGCTCTCCCGAATGCTCAAAGGAACACGAAATATGGTGACTTCATGGGAATCATCTGCCCTCGGTAAATTGCTAAGTTCACGGTGCATTTTGTCCCACAGTGATGATGTTTCTCCTGCAACAATAATGGGCGTATAATTAGATAATACTAAAATCATGATAGCTTGAAATATCGACCTATCTATTATAATTCAATTTCCTACTGATCGATTTCTACCAGTTGAATCGGATGAAATTTAATTAATTAACCGAATTGGGTGAAATTAGCTGGTTCAATACGGAATAGATTCCTTTTTAGAATAATTGGACATTTGTACGTCGCTACAATTATTCTGCTTAGCATACAAATTTGGTTGTCGCACAATTTTTTTTTCCCGCCACAAAGGCTTTGGCACAAATTCGTAGATAAAAAAGAGTAAAAACAATTATAAAATAGAACTAAAGAGCGGACAACGTAATAGGGCTTACTAGGCTCACATAGTCACATTTAAGTACCAGATTGCTGGGCGACCAATTGCTATTCCCGGAATACAATAGTTGACTTGGTCAAAAATAGAGGTATCAAACAGATATAATTGGTTGGATCCAAATTCATACTACTTTCCAACGATTTTTTTTAACCTTAAAAAAATAAAATTAAATATCTAAATTTAAACAAGAATCGTTTTTTAAATTTTCTAAAAAAATTCCATCCATAACGAGATTTCTTCTGAGTAATATAAATTTTAAAACAACCAAAAAAATTACGACACCAGCACAAAACTCGCATGCGTATCTTAGTCATGTCTTTGGCACTCAATATAAGAAAAGAGAAATAACCACCAACGTGTACGTGGAACACAAAATTCCTCAATACTGCAGAGGATAAACAACCTAGATTTAACGTATCATCCCACTTAACATGTATTTCTTTCTATAGAACCTTGACATGGATACAATCCATTCTTTATTTTAAAGTGGGAAGGGCAATTTAAAAAATGAAACTGATTTTGATCAATAATCATTGATAGAAAAAATTTAATTTGCTAGTAAAGTTATATAATAGATGATGATCCAGAGACGTGATTGATGTCTTGATTTATCAAATTAATTGTTTCAAAATTTAAAATCTGCGCAGAGGATAAGCTACGAAACTCTGCTTTTCTGACGTTAATATAATTGGTTTCCAAAATCTGAATTTAAGTCAAATTTGAAGATTTGAGAATTGAGAATGTACCATTAGTTGTTATGACACGATCTTCTTTCAAACCAGAGTTCTCCTCTCGACTCTCCATCATTTTAGATGTATTTTCACCTTAAGTGCATATATACTTAAATATGAAGAAAAAAAGAATTTGGTTCTGCCTCCCTGTCAAGGAAACTTTGACGAAAGGGATCTTGTTCTCTAATAAGACTAAGTCTTAATTATTCTATGATTAAAGACATTCTTTCCTTCACTAATAGGCTTAAGAATATCCGTCTACATATATAAAGAATGTGTTAAAGAACCTGACAATAAATTAAACAACCATCATGAACATGCTTTATTACCTGGTTTGCTATCATTTCCTTAAGAATTTATGAAATGATGAATAATATTTTTATCATGACTATCTTGATTAATTAGAAGTGACTACATGCCTTACATTAACCGGTTTTTTTCTTGGAGCAATATATCTTTTTTTCAAATGTCTAAATTGTTCTTAACATCAATCAATATTTATTGTCCTAATTTATTTCCTTAACTGTGTTTTCTTTCGGCTAAAAAAATGTTTTCTCCCGAGACTTCTTACCGCTATTATCTAAGCCTACGTTTGGATTAGAGAAGAAGGAGGAAGAAAAAAGAAGGGAAGAAAAAATATTATAAACAATCAAAAACACTTCACAAAGTTACACACTTCCCAATACTTCTTCCTACTCCTTCCCTTCTTCCCTTCTTCCCACACCTATCCAAACGGAGCCTAACATATGATGATGTACGAAAATTGATGTTGACTTACATAATAGACATTAAAGAAACCAAATGGTTATATATTGTTTTTTTTTTTTGTTGTAAATTTTTTACCCCTATTTTCATTGTTTGCATGAGAGACTTAAAACAATTAAATATTCATTTTCTTTTAATTCTGAAAAATTAACCTCGAAAACCATGACACGAGCACCTTCGCCTAACATAGAACTGAAATGATCCAATGAATTTTGAAGATGACAATTTAAAATTCAGGGAAGAGGGGAGTGGAGGGCAAGACAGACGAGGTTTAATGGGAAAAGTAGCAATGAATTTACTAAATTATGGAAGGGCAATTTGGCTATTTCGGAAAAAAATTATGTTGCTCCAAGTGAAAGTTCAGTTGCCCGAAGCACCTCTCGCTCAGTTGGTAACAGTACAAATGTGTCTTATCTAAGAGCCATTGGAATCTTTTGGTGCCTGATGGTGATTTTCAAAAAAGTGGAATTTTTTTTAATAAAATAACTGGTAACCTATGATTTTCTTTAGTTATTTCTTAACAATTTCTATAGTGTTTTCCAAAGTACAACTTGAATGGTCGAGGAAATCCCGAAAGAACGAGCATTTCTTTCTAATTTCCATCGTCCTAACTCCTAAGGGCTATATAAGGTGGTACGGCCCTGCAGTAAGAACGCAGGCATATATATATATATATATAGATGCTAGCATGGGTTCACACGTTGCGTGATCTATTTTTAATTTTTGAATCTTTTTTTAAATTTTATTCATTCCAGGGATCATATCAATTAGTTTTATTGGGCAAAATTTTTTAGCCTGATATATATCTAATAGCAAACAATCTCTTAAGAATAAACTTAAATTTCAAAGGCCTATCATAATTTGTGCAACAATTTTTATTTGCATTGATTGGGCACGATATATAGTTTTTTTTGAAAAGTTTCCTTACAATGACAAATGAATAAAACGCAACAATAAAAATTCTTAATCGGTATTATTAGATTTTCTATAATCTTTCAAAAATACACCTAAATTTTGAAAAAGAAAACCTATGATGGGATTGAAAAAAAAACATAAATAAATGTCGTGATTAAAAAAATATTATAAAAATTTGAAAGTGAAAAAATAAATAATTTCGTAAAGCTGAATTCTATTGAGTTTTTTTTATAATGTATTAAATTTGATAAAAAATAAATTCAGAAAAGTTATCAAATAATAAAAAATAAAAAATAATTTCTAACATAGAAATAAATAATGTAAGAAAAGTTATCAAATAGTAAAAAATAAAAAATAATTTAAAAACTAAATATCTATTTAAAACATAGAAATAAAATATGATGACGTTTGAAAATTATTCCCATTATTTTAAAAGTTTATGATTAAAAAATAAGTTTTATTAAAATTGAAATGTAGACGCATAATTTAAAAGAGATTGGCTAAAATGCTTTGTAAAGCATAAGTGTATGCTTTGGACTTTCTGTACATAGGATGAGAGTTCAGATTCGTGGAGAGATTGAATCAAACGGCTCAGCTTTCATGTGCTATGGCTCTGAGTTTCTCTGTTAAATTAAAATTATCCGTCTAGCTGTCTATCTCTTCCGTTTGAGAGAGTCTCTTTCATGGTTCAAAAATTCGGCCGAGTCCGAGTCAACTCAGGCGATTTGGAACGGACTCGGCAGAGGGCGATCCGATTTCTGGCGGTTTGGAGCGGAATCAGGTTGGGGCACCATTAACGGTGGTTTTCATCCGTGGAGAGAGGTGAAGGGGGGTACGTGAACACTACAAAAGGTTGTTAGGATGGAGAAAACACGTCAGGTGGCCGAGAAAATCACTATGGCGGCTGCTCACGAGGGGATTTAATCTTTCTCTTGTGCTCTATCGAAAAAGACGGAGGAAATGATTTGGGAACGGGAAAGAGAGGAAGAAGTGGAAGAGTCTACAATGGACAACTCCATTTCTTCATTTTTTATTTTTTCCATTTAAATATGATCAGACGGTCCAGATTAATCAAAAGTGAAATAATTTTATAATAAAATGATAATTGATCCAAAAACCATCGAAAAATACAATAAAAATGATAATTTCGTTCTCTACGATTCTAATTGATATGTTAAGATGTTTTATTTTAATGAAATTATATTCGTTTAAAAATTAAATTTTTAAAATATATTTTATTAAATCATTAAAACTCTACTTATTTTTTTATTTTATTTTTGAAAAAAATTAAAGTCATATTATTTAAAATTATAGTTGATTTTTTCTCTTCAAATATTTGAGTTATAAACTTATTTTTGAATAAATAATTTGTTCTGATTTTTTTTTTCATATTTTTTCTGATTTTTAGGACATGAAATATGATTTTTTTTTTAAATTCGAATTTTCAATCCGAAAAACCCGATTTT
The DNA here is from genome assembly GCA_028095005.1 of Rhynchospora pubera. Lineage (NCBI taxonomy): Eukaryota > Viridiplantae > Streptophyta > Magnoliopsida > Poales > Cyperaceae > Rhynchospora > Rhynchospora pubera. The sequence goes on from CM051460.1 coordinate 356,601,213, forward strand.
TATCGAGTCATCCGATTCGACTCGTGTGACCAACGGTCACAGTTCGATTTCGAGTTTCAGAACCGTGTCTCTTTTCAATGCCTTTCATAAAAAATAAAAGAAAACCTTCTCCCTTCCTTCCCCTTCTCATGGCTCTCTTCTTCCACCGATTCCACGAGACTAGGGCCCATCTCGACTCTCTTCCTGTGCCCCTCGCACCACTATTCATTTCTTTCACCTTGCGCCAGACGGATCGAAAACCTACACGAGCCCTTTTTCTCACTTCGAAACCCTAGCTAGTTGGATCCACTACCCCTCTTCTTGTGATTTGAGCCGCTGAAAAGCCACCTGCTTAGTCTCGCTTTCTCTCTTTAACTTCTTATGGTAATCATGACGCCAACAACTCGATTTGGAGTTAGTTATTAAAGTGCCGTCCACTACCAAGGATCTGTCACTGGTAATTTAGTTCAGGTAAGACTGGAATGAGTTTGGATGTGAGAATCTTCACATAAGTGCAGGATGCACCCCCTTAGTTAATTTCATTCAACCAGATTCCTTTCATTAGCTATGTTGTTTTTTGTTTTTCCTTGGTACTGGTACGAGCTTTTGTGTCATTTAGTTGTCATTTAATTGTTTGAATATTTTTGTTGTTTCAACAATTGTATTGCTTCTTAGAGAGTCTATGCTGTCACTTATTGTAATCGTGAGTTTCGTTCAATTAATGGTAGGTCCATGGACATTTAATAAGAAAAAAATGGTTGTTAAATTTATTCTTTTTAATTTTTTTCCAAATTTGTGTGACATTCTTCTTGGCGCACATAAAAATTGCATATTATGGGCTTTGTTCTCTTGTCAAGCAATTACCTATCATTCCCAACAGTGAACCAAAGATTATATGGATTCAAATGATGCTCAGGATGAAGAAAAGTTGTGACTTGTGAAGATAAAAACTTGTGAGTATCGCTCTCTTTCTTTTTTGTTTTTGCTTAATTTTCAATGCTAAATTGTGTGAGCTAAACCCCATAACTGGTGGATAATTACTTGTCAGTAAATGTGCACTAATTGGATGTGCTAAATTGTGTGCAACAGAATTGACCAGTAACTTATTTTGTTGAGTTCAGCATGCTTTGACCAGTAATTTTTTTTTGGTGAGTTCAGCATGCTCTGAAGGAAATGCTTACTATAGGTCAACAGGTTTTAGTTTTGGCAAACCAATATAGAAATTATTGAAATTGAATAGCAGAGGAGAAACATAAATACATACTGTCTCGTTGCCCATCCAGAGGTACTTGCAGCCCAGAAACAGATGTCATTACTTGCAGCCCAGTATATAGTTACCAATTAAATTTTAAATGCTGGTCTCAATAAAAAAAATATGAACCTACTCATATAAATATTTCATTTTAATTGTATAAGATGTCTCTTGACAATCTTTTTTATTTCTTCTACTTAAAAGAAAGTTGTAGGCAAGAAGAAAAACAAAAAGAAAAATGATAATGAAGACAGTATATATGCATGAAGATGATGATGACTTGGAAGATGCACAAGAAAGAGGACGAATTGGAAGATGATGTAGACAGTATGTGATGGGCAGCATTGTGATTTTAAATTACTGGTGCCATATGTGTTGGGTTTAAGAAGATATGTTTTGATTTTGAATTACTGGTCCATTTGTGCTGCGCACCAGAAGTTATGTTTTGATATTGAATTACTGCTCAATTTGTGCTGAGTTTAAGAAACTACATTTTGTATACTGCCATATTTTATATCAAAAATTTATATCTGAATTACGCTCTTGTATTTATATTGATTTGCGCTCTGGTCAATGACTGTTCTAGGCACAGACAATATGTGATGGACATCAGTGCGTATTTTGAGTGAAATGTAGGGGACTTAGATTAGGTCATGTAATAAACATCATTATGCTTAATTTTTGATCTTTGCAACTCGAACAAATTCCCTGAACTATCCAATTAGGACTCAAATTTATCAATTAGTTGCCAATTGTGAGCTCAAGTCAGTTAACCTAATTTTTTGATAAGTTCTATATCATTTACAAGAACGCAATTCACAACAGTTATCAAAATTGCTCCGCAACAGTTGACATCTAGGAGGATGCTTCGACGGAGGAGGCGAAGACAGTCGAGAGGAGGAGAGGCGAAGTCAGTCGAGACTCGAGAGAAGAGGAGGCGGAGATGGCGTGGAGGTGCGCCTAGGGTTTGGGCGTTTGGCTTCGAAGGTGAAAGAGCCAGAGAGATGAGTTTACGGAGGAGGACAATTAGAGATGAGTTCTGTACTTAGCGATAGAGAAATTGGACGGGAAAAATTAAAACAAACGGAGAGAAACGAGTCTCTCAGCGCTCAACGCTCTCAGTCGAAGCCATTCAAAACAATCATCGCACGAATCCTAAGACAATCTGACGGATCAGAAGTTCAAAGCACAACACTCCTATGCTTTACAAAGCATTTTAGACAATCTCAATTTAAAATGTTACATATGACAGTATAGAAAAAGTATGTAAATATAAATAAACTATATATGTCCAGGCTTAAAAGAGAAGTTAAGATAACCGTATATGGTATAGGACGAAAAAAGGGGAAAAATATGAAATAACATAGGTACATAAATTAATGAAGTTGTGCTGTAGTTTTTTAATTGACTAACCATGGTAATAGTTCAGAGGGTGACCTTACCCTGGTTTTAGTGGTTTAATGATATTAGTACGAGTTGGACTACAAGAAGTGGACTCTGGCTTAATTACGAAATTCCAGATTCCGTAACAAGCCACTTAGGATTCCGTAACATGTCTATTACGGTATCGATTCCGTAATTAAGTTGAAATCTCGAATTCCGTAATTGTGATACTATTTAAAATAATTTGGATATTATTATTAATATTTTATATTATTTTTCAATTTTTCGGGTTAAGAGGTTTATTACTGGGCTAGGACTACATGACATGGGCTTGTAAACGAGGTCTGGCCTTTGAAAAAGAGCAGGCTCGTGTGGCCCGAAAATTTTTAAAATAGTATTAAATTAATATAATATATTAAAAATAATATCAATATAATAAGTTTAATATAAATAATATCACGAGATCGGAATCCTGGATTTCGAACGTTAGATCGGAATCCAGGATTCCGATCTAAGCTATGATCGGATTCTGAGTTTCCGATCTAAGCTTAGATCGGAATCCGAGATTCCGATCTAAGCTTTTTAATTTTTTTATATATTATTTATTTATTTATTTAATTTATTAATTAGTTAAATAATTAGAAAAATAGATAATATATTGTAAAAATATTGAAAAAATATGGAAAAAATCAGGAATAATTAAATTAAATTTTATATGTAATTTAGTATTTTTTGGAGAAATTAAATTTATTTTCATTTTAATTAATTTATTTAATTAAAATATAAATTTTTATAACTTATTTAATTAAAATATAAATTTTTATAACTTATTTAATTAAATGAATTGTACCATTTAAAAAGGATTATAAATTTTCAGAATTTGCAGGGATACAAATGCATAATCCTTTCAGAATGTTCAAAGTTTTATTAATCTTTTCTGCATTTGCAGGGATACAAAGGCATAATTTGAAACCCCGTAACGAGATCTCCGGAAAGCTGGCGACGAGATCTACGCATTTTACTGGGGTGAAACCCCGTAACGACCATTTTCGGACCCAAAAAACGCTCTCTGGACCTCTAAAATCCACTTTGAAAGTTTGCAAACCTAAAAACCACTCTAAACTACTAAAAATGTTTTTAAAGTCATAAATTAATCATTAAAAAGAGAAATGCAGTAAATCAAGTGAATTTAGTCTTTCTTCTCCGTCTCAGTAAAACATCAATCTCGTGTGATTCCTTTCTAACGCAATCCAGAAAGTGCTTCCTTGATCATGAGACTCGATATGATTATTCAATATATCATATGAAAATAATATATATAGAGGACGACATCCGGGACGCATATCAAATGGTTGTTTAAATTAATTAAAAATTTATACTTAGTTATTCATTTTTTAATTAAATAAATTAATTAAATTTATATTTAATTAAATAAATTAATTAAAAGGAAAATATATTTAATTTTCCAAAAAAAAATACTAAATTACATATAAAATTTTTTTAATTATTCCTGATTTTTTTTATATTTTTTCAATATTTTTATAATATATTATCTATTTTTCTAATTAATTAACTAATTAATAAACTAATAAAAGGGAAAAAATTTTAATTTTCCCAAAAAATACTAAATTGCATATAAAATTTAGTTTAATTATTCCTGATTTTTTCCATATTTTTTCAATATTTTTACAATATATTATCTATTTTTCTAATTATTTAACTAATTAATAAATTAAATAAATAAATAAATAATATATAAAAAAATTAAAAAGCTTAGACCGGAATCTCGGATTCCGATCTAAGCTTAGATCGGAAACTCAGAATCCGATCAAAGCTTAGATCGGAATCCTGGATTCCGATCTAACGTTCGGAATCCAGGATTCCGATCTCGTGATACTATTTATATTAAACTTATTATATTGATATTATTTTTAATATATTATATTAATTTAATACTATTTTTTAAAATTATTGTCGTGTGGCGTAGTATGGCCTTTGAAAAAAGAGTTCATACATAATTTTTCAAAGCAGGACAGAAAAACCTAATTAAAAAAAGAGTTCATTGTAGATTATTACAATAATTCATTTAAAAAAATGTGAACAATATTACAAAATAGTATTTGGGTACACAAATATATAGGAACATTAAACAAGCAGGCATTTGACATTGTACAATGGAAGATATATAATTTTTTATGCACGACAATTATTGATGGGACACAACAAATGTTCATTAACATAAACTAGCTACAGCATCGCGCTTCGCGCGATGAAAGTTTAAATTAACATATACTTGTAGTCCTTCACTGAAGTGATATTTAAAAAAATGTATTTAATAATATATATATATTACAATTCAAGCCATACCAAAGGAAAAAAAATAAGTCTATAATCGTTTATTTTGCTAGTCCTTCCCAGGACGAATGATCAATCCTAATTTTGTACGAATTTTATTCAAAGATTATGATTATACGGTCAAATTAAAATTTTTACGGCTTGAGCCACCGTGCTATTATTCAACAACACAGTTTTAAATCTCAAATATTAAATAATACCACTCAAGACATCATCATCTACTTTATTTTTTCCATCTTACATCATTTTCTAGCAAAGTACATGTAAATAAATCAAATCGAAAGTCATCAAACTGTGTTCATCTAATATTGCTAGCTTGATGATGTCTTCAAACTTTCATCTTTTTATCCAGTTTGACATCACTATGCTCCTGCATGACCAAAGCCAGTAATCCAACGTATCTTGCCATAATTTCTTTATCCATACGGATTTTCAATGGAGCTTTTGCTACAATTTTTTTTTAAAAAATAAAGAAAAAAAAACTCACACGGTTAAAGAGCTAAAAACATACGACGTAGTACTGCAAAAATATTTCTTTTAAGAGTACAGCTCATCCATCCTTTGAAAATACAACCACAATTATGATATATGAAAGGCATAACATTACACCTTTATAAGACGCAACCTGTAATCAAAATCACATAAAATAAAGAAGGGAAAAGCAAAAATAAATTCACAAAATATTGAATTATTGAGATGAAGTAATAAATCTATTGCAGTTTAGAAAATTAAATCTATTGCAGTTTCATAATTTAGTCCAGCAATATTAAGCAAAGAATTATGATAAAAAAAAGAACTAAAGTAATAAAATGACTGATCGAACCATAATCTCTTAGCTCAAATACTAATGTTAGGCACAAAGCAAAAACGACTACCAGAACAGGACCTAATTGTAAGCACGATAAAAAGGATTGGATTAAATGAGACTTAACTTAAACAGGACATGAGGAAGAAACAATTCAATATTGTTCTTGAAATCATAACAAAAAAAAAATTATACATTCTAAAACATGTATATTGGCTGAACTATTTATAGATTGAAATAATGATCCATAGCAATTAAGGGCAAAATCAAACATAAAATAATAATCACCTGAACACAACTTTAGATTACAAATAATATTTTTCGAGGTAAAAAATATTTCCAAATTATGTGAATTTCTAGCTTCTCAAGAGTGCTTGACCTTGCTTGTTTCCAAAATGTCAAGTTGTTCTTCTGAAGTTTTAAAAAGAATCATATCTTATATTTAAAATATAAAGTACTGATGGCACTGAATATTTTCGCTGAAATTGGATCAACAACTCGTTTCTTATTTTTATAGCCATCAGCAAGCTAAATTTTTTTATGTATCGGCAATCATTTTTTTAGTAGTATATTATATTTGTGCCAAAGTCTCTGAGGAATCCACACCGTAACCCTTTGATCCTAATTTGTAACAAAATGGATAAGATGAAGAAGAAAGCAAATAGAACAATAGTCCAATATTATGAACTCATCATGCAACAGCCTTGAGTAAACACTTCCTCATCCCTAATTCGTTACAGCATTGTAATTTTTATTTAACAGAGGTCTCATTGGACTTTCATTGACTATATATAAGATGTGACCTGAAGCTGCACCAGTGAGATCGAACTTTTTTGAAAATTAAATTGATGCAAATTATAGAAACGAAATACTTATTTGATGGCTTCTGAGAAGAATGCATGTGAATTTGATGCATCCATGGTGCTGTAATGTAAAAGAACCTCTGGAGGCTTGAACCAACTCGTTTCAGAACCTTGTATTTGGAGGCTTGAGCCAATTGAGCATTTGAGCAGTCATGTTGCTGGACAGTCCCATTGTGGCCTCTTGGCAAAGCACTGTTAGAATCCATAAACGAAGATGAAATTACTGTTAATTTGAAGTTTCTGACCAAAATCTAATTTAGGACCGGGGGAATCCATAATTACTGCTATTGGTCAATTAACTTGGTTCATATAACCTACTTATTTTGTGCATTAATCATATTGGTCCAAAATAATATTTTCATCTGCTTAAAGTCAAGCGGAAAATCCCCTCCCAAGGGGTTAAACTGATGCTACTGTGACTTGAAGTAAGGACGTCTATTATATTTAAATTAATCTACCACTGAAAAAAAAATATTTATATACTTAAGATGAAAAGTAAACCTGACAACAAAGTTGATCACTTGTAGATTGATTATATTTCATTAGTTGCTCCATTCGAGCTGAGTAGGAGAAATGATGGAGGCCAAAAAATTAGAAAGAAATATCGAAGAATTTAGAATATTAAAATGCCATTCTAATATTTACGAAATCCATTTGCAAAATTAGGTAGTTATTTACATATTTTTTAAATATTGAAAATGAAAAGTAGTTGGAAAAAGCAGCTCATAATATCACATAATAAGGGTATGGCAATGTCATAAACTTATAATTAATCACATTAACAGTAAGGTATAGCGATGCAGTACCAGAGACGGAAGCTGTTGTAATTTTTCTATTAAGGCATCAAAATGAACATGATCCGAGGGGAAATAAAAAGTCTTGTTCACTCTTATCAGTTGGAGCATAAATCTGTTCAAAGAAACAATATTAGTATAGTAACAACACCAGATGAAGAATAAGAAATTCTTGCCATCTTCAAATTGAAAGCACTAATAGTCAGATATAGAGCGTGCATGTATTTCATTATACAATATACAATTTAATAGAATAGTACCTTGGCAGCTAGAACGCTTTCGTGTTCGCTTGACTGAACCCATAAATTTTTTATGATGACACACCTAACCATTTAAAAAACCAATAAGAAATTATAAAATGAAAAGCAATGTACGTTGCAAACAAATAGAGACAACATCGGTTACCCTACAGTCTATATTCATACAACGGTCCCAGTAAAGCCTAGAGCAAGAATGACAGATTATCAGTACATGCCAAAAACATACACTGTACCAGATATGCCTCACTGATGTAATCATGATATACCAGATGGCCTCACTGATATACCATGATTTCTCAAAACAGAAGAAATTTCTATCCTGACTGACATCTTACCACCCAACCAATTAATCACGGCCTTTCAAAAAATAGAAGGCAATTACCTGGGCACCAGCAACAATCAAGATTACGATGTCAAAAACTAAGAATACAACCTACAATTATAATAGAAAACTGTATGGTAGAAAAAATAATGTGAACAGAATTCAAAATAGGATGATATTAAATTGATTTATGGAAAAAGAAATCGAAAAATCATCAGAGTATTTGTCTTCTTACATGTTGGAAAAGAGGCACTTCTGATTTTCAATCCCACCCATTCTAGGCCACCACAAACCTACATTTGCAGAAATATTTAAACATAAAATACAAAGAATGTATGAGACAAAAAAAATCTAATAACAGGTTTGGGTGACAGACTCCAGCAACAAATCTCACATAGCATCAAATAGTTCATCTTGTTTTTTTCATGCTGCCTCAAAAATCCAAATAAGCACTTGTATGTTCCCATCACAATACAAAATTCAAAAATTAAAATCTCCTAATTGTGAGTATATACTTCATAACGTAGGGTTTTAAAAGAAAAAACAGATCCAAATATACATAACAATAATGACACTGTAAATAAGCATTTTTGACATCATGTTTTCTAATCTGACAAAAGCTAGAAATGGAAAAGGAAAATATCCAAAAGCTTGATAAAGAAGAGCACCTTCCAATTGTGAAAACGAACAACGATCATGATGCTTTTGAAACAGCCTACAGATCTTTTAGTCTGTTATTTCAATCAATGAACTAACTTCGTACCTATAAGGCTTTAACAAATAGCCACTTCTCTAGCAGCGACAAAATACTTTTTCCCCCAAGCGACGAACTTCCTTGCCCAAAATTTTATAAAGACCTGCCATGGTAAAGAGAAGAGGCAACAACTAATAAAATTGTAATAAGGTTTTTTATTTATTTTTCTGTCCAAGAAAAATTATTTTTCTTTGCAACGTATTGAACAAATCATTCATGTGATATGCACCTGCCGTTTATTTCTTTAGCAAACCTCACATCTAATAGCATGCAATAATTGAAGCGCATAAAATCAATTTTATCGAACAGAAAGTATATGCATGAAATATTAGTCTTAACTAACCTGAGAAACACACTTTTCATAGAAAGGTAAAACCCATTTTTTTGCGCAATATGATGTTCCTTTTTTTCTGTAGTTGTCCCCTCGACCTGAGAAAAGGCAAAGAGACACAAAAGAAATCTATAATAAGCTAAAATAAGCCTAGTTTATAACCTCTCCCACTGAGAAAATTAACAGATATATGAATGACAGAACTCAAACACAATAAGGCACAGGAGCAGCAAAGATGAGGGGCAGAAACCTAAAAGTCCGTAACAGGAACAGCACAGGCACAATACCAGGAACACAGAGGACAGAGACCCAAAGCCATAAAAAAAGGAAAAGAAAAATGGCAAGAGAAGGAAAGATACCTGACAATCCAACAGCAAGGCAACCCGACAGAGAAGTTCTTTTCCGATCTGAAAAAGAAAAGGGAAAAAGTGAGCAACAGAACTGTACAGGAAAACGAAATGGGAAAACTGAAGCACAGCACTGGCCGGAAAAAAAGAAAGCACTCACCGGAGAAAGGAAGAACAGGTCCAAGAGCAGGAAAGCACGGATAGAGAGAGGAAAGAAAGTTGCAATGCAGCGGAACCAGACAGGCAAATCCAGCCTCTTCCATAGTGCGCACAAAGGACTACCATCGCTGCCGTACACATCGGAATGAGGAGAAAGTACAGTCGGTCAAATGGCTCCGTCCGGAACGGCAGAAGGAGAGATCGGATGCGGCACAAAAGAAAATCGCAAGAGGAAAGGAAGAGAGACCCACGAAAGAAACAGAGAGACGGCAGCAGAAAAACAGAAACAATGGTCGCAACAAAGAGAAAGTGGGAACGGACGGAGCAGATCAGATCCATCGTATGGACAACAATAGGCTCAGCCGTTGCGATTGGAGATTCACCTACAGTAACTGAAGGTATTGAAATTGAGTTACTTATAATTGGAGAACAATATATTATACTAAGGTACGGACATAGGAATAATACGGGCTCAATAGTTGCAACCAATTAGCCATCAAGATGGAGGGGGGCGAATGTAGGAATAGACCGACATGAAACTCTGTAAAATGGTGAGACACAATAAAAAGGTTGCTGCTATGAGAGCAATTATCGACCAAGATTGTTGAAGTAGTCACGGGATAATGTGGCCCTATACCTATGATATCTTGACCCGCAATGCTTGTTTACTCTCTTGAATAAGTCCACAAGGTAGTGGTCTTCTTCAATCACCACACCCACGCCACATTGGTTAAAGAAAAGTGCCACCTCCTCTTCACCAGAAAGCATACTTTCAATAATGCCATGCTTCTGGAGGATTTGAACATCATGTGCTGTGTTCACTAGTTTATCGAGGAAACCCATGTAGGCTGAGAAATGAGGGCGCCGTTGATAATACATGCATTGCTCCAAAGCAATTAGGTTCATGAAAAGAGGCTTGAAACTATCAGCAATACGTATGCGGGGGATAGCCAAAGTACCAGACTGGAAGGTTATTTTGGTTATATCATCAGATTGCTGGAGCTTTTTAAACTTCACTCCTGCTTCCTCCAGCTCTCTGGCACACGGTATTTCCCAAACCATTCCTTTGTTGGTCTCCTCTTCTTTTTTTGAACTAAAGAGAGATTTTAAAACGGGAACCGCCCTTACCCAATTGAGGAAAGGACAGTGGTTCGGTTCAGAAGCAGCATCCTCATCCTGCGTGGAACTGGAAACAGTGGGAAGTGCAGAACAGAGGCAAAGGTGTAGCAAATGATGGATCTTTTGTCGTTCTGGTAGAGCTTTGATTGGTATTTTCCCACTTGTCAGCACGCACGCAAGTTGTCTCATATGCTCTCGATCATCAATAGGAGAACCCAGCAGAGTTTCAATTATAAAGAAAGGAATTTGATTCTCTAATAAAAGAAGCATATGTAACTAGCTAGAAATCGATCCTTTTGCAGCATTGTCAAAATCTGTACATATGTAACTAGCTAGAATAAAAGAAGCATCCAGAACCAGCATTTGAACAAACTCATCGCTACTCATGTCGAAGGGTTCGCTATAGCAGCATCGTGCTCGCTGCTCTACTTCTTTTATCTTGTTAATACAGTCTTGTAGTAGAGCACGTGCCGGCTCCTCTCCTACTTCATTTATCTCGTTAGACTCCCATTCTTGATCCCCTGCTTTATAGTTGAGGAAAGCCCGAAGAGATAACCACTTATTTTCTTCCATCGCCCTAAGGTGGGGAAGGCCTCGGTAATCGAAAAAAATTCGCATACCATTTAAACACAATAAACCTAAAATTTATAAAATAAAAAATATAAAAATTATTTAACCAAACACTACATGATAAAGTATTTACAAATTAAAATATAACTAATTTCAATGAACTTGTATTTTTTTCATTAGTAAATAATTCTACATAAGTCTAAACTATCGTATTCACATTCTATCAATATAAAACTTAACTTTGTGTTTGAAATAATTAAAATAACTGGCATAAGATGGCCTTATATGTGAGCAAATAAAGAAAAAACAAAACAGTGTTAGACAATAAAAATATATTTCTTAATTTACCAGCGATAGAAATAGATGTGTCATTCAATTTATTTCTATATTAGATGGAAAACCAAGCAATGGTGTTGCTTCGGCTGGCGATTGATATCTAACCGTAGATCAAACCAATCGAACGGCAGAAACATCTGTTTATGTCCTAGATCTAGCGTGTTACATGTCTTGGTATGCGTGCTTTAATATGTAATATAGAAGTATATACATTTATAGATGCAAGCTAGAATATCAAATCTTAAATTTCTATTGCACAAATTAGAAAATAAAATTATGGCTTTTTTTTCTAAAAGTAAAAGGGAGAGTTGCTAACTTGCTTGCAAGGTTTTTAATACCCTACCGGCTACCGGAAATTTCCGGTAAAACCGGATACCGGGTGAGGATCCGGTAGGAAAAGGGTACTAAAACCCGTTAGTCAAGAATCGGAAAAAACCGGTCAAAAACCGGAAAAATCGGAAAATCACTGTCGGCTTTGACCGGTTTCCTTCTTCATTTCCATTTACGCTAAGTTCTTCCTTTCCGTTTTCCCAAGAAAAAAAATAAATTGATTTCTTTCCAATTTAATCGGGAGTTAAAAGGCAATTGATACAGATTCTTACCCTAATTTCTTCCCTCCGCCTCCATCCTTCCTCCGTCTTTATTTGGCTCACAAATCAAAATTTCTAATTTCCTTCCGTAACACAAGTACTTTGGAATTAATCCTGTGAGGTTGTTGGTCGATAGGTCGAACTCTCGCAGTCCCCCAGGTATGGAACCAGCAAAGTTGTTTTGCCACAACTTCAGTACCGACAAATTTGGTAACTCGGCTACAGGTATTTTCCCTTGAAGCCGGTTCATGAACATTTGCAGTCTCGAGTTCCTGCAACTGTTAAGCTAATATCAGGTGTCCTGAATTTCTTATCGAAATTCTTTAAAACAGTGAGAAATTATGTCCTGAATTTCCATTGGAACCCTTTAATTTAGTATATATCTACTGTCATGTAGAAAGAAAGAACACTGATTTTTTTTTTCAATTTCAGATACAAATGAGTATTTTTTTTTCCTTTTTTGATATCCAGAAAGTTCGTGATTTTAATATCTTGTTGATATACCAAAACGTACTAGCTTATATCAGTAAAGGTAATTTACTTTTACTAATCAAGATGTATCAGTTCCAACTTTCTGCTGATAGCAATTTTATTGCATTTGCAAAATGACCTTCTTTTAGGATGAGACAATTTGGCTAAGTGTTTATTGTTTAATGTCCCAATATGATGTCTAAAAAAGTATTAAATATGATGTTTAAAATGCACTGGTATTCTCCCTTTATTGTTAGGAGCTAAACTGACTAATTTTTTTTTTCACCACAATGTTGGTTGGTGCTAATCCAGAACGTACTGGTAACAAATTGATCTGAAACTGGCAAGTGGCAACACATATAAAAAAAATTATATTAGCGAATGAGTGAATCGAACCCCAGTTGGGATTGGAGGGAAAGGAGTGCACTACCACTGGGCTAGGAGACCCTGTTGTTCTACTTATGACATGTTAAATATATATACAAATTTGAAACCAGTACTAACCGGTATTGTATATCACAAACCGGTAATACCGGTAAAACCGGATACCGCCACCCTCGCCGATACGAGGGCCGGTAGGGTTTTAAAAACATTGCTTGCTTGGATTATTTTTTGTCTCATTTAATGTGTCTTTATTCAAAATTGGAAAAATTGCTAACTTTTTATACACAATAGAACACTTCATGAGATACAACGTGCATCAAATGGGTTCAACAATAGAATGATATTTCTATAGTTATGGGTTCATATTGAGAATAGTAATTAAAAATTATTTTACAAGCATGAATTTACATGTAAGATAATAGTTTTGGACATAAAAATGGGGTCAATTGACTCCCAGTTGCTCCACATAAATCCGCCACTGAATCGGATGAAATCTAACCGAATTGGGTGAACTTAGCTGGTTCAATACGGAAAAGATTCCTTTCCACAATTATTGTACATTTGTATGTCGCAGCAATTATTCTGCTTAGCATACAAATTTGGTTGTCGAACAATTTTTTTTTTCCAGCCATTAAAGCCCTTGGCGCAAATTCATAGATATATAAAAAGAGTACAAGCATTTATAAAATAGATCTAATTAAAGAGCGGACAACGTAATAAGGGAGCCAAAAAAGAGAGGAATACAATACTTGGTACCAATTAGTATTGCCGGAATACAATAGTTGACTTGGTCAAAAAGAGCGGAATCAAAATGATATAATTGGCTGTATCCAAATTCATGGTACTTTCCAACGATTTTTTTTGTCTATCACTAAAAAAAAATTGAATATCTAAATACAAACAAGAACTAAAACTATTATAGTTTTTTTCTAAAAAAAAGTTCTCATATCCCTAACGAGATTCTTCCGAGTAATCTAAATTTTAAAAACAAAAAAGTTACGATACCAGCACAAAACTCGCATGCGTCTTAGTTATGTCTTTGACATTCAATATAAAAGAACAAAAATAACCACCAATGTGTACGTGGCACACATAATTCCTCAATACTGCAGAGGATAACAACCTAGATTTAACGTATCATCCCTCTTAACATGTATTTCTTTCGATAGAACCTTGAAAGGATACAATCCATTCTTTATTTTAAAGTGGGAATGACCACTTTAAAAATGAAGCTGATTTTGTTCAATAATCATTGATAAAATAAATAATAAATTTGCTAGTAAAGTTATATAATAGATGATGATTCCGATACATGCATATACAAAAAAGATCTTTTGCACCGCCTCATTAGCATCAGTTATTTTAAATTATAGGTGTTAAAAATAATCAGTGGCATAATTGTAATTTTGTTGAACTGTTTAACACCGGTTTTTAAAAGTTAGCGGATTAAAATAATATAAATGAGAACAATTTGAACCGATTTTGTAGAATAATCGGTGCAAATATTTTTTTTTTCACTTTTGCACCGGTTATTATATAATAACCGGTTCTAACTGCATTTGCACCGGTTATCCCATAATAACCGGTTCTAAAGTGGAAAGAAATTTACACCGGTTTTAAACGTTCAAAGTTTTTCATATTTTTCATTTATTTTTTTCCAGATAATTCAGCACCTGTTTTCTGAAAACATGGTGCAAATGGACTATATAATATTTCTGATTTCCGTAGATTCTTACTGAATTTTTATTTAATTCTTTTTCTATTAAATTTTTTCCTTTTTCCTTTTTAAAATGTTGGACTAGTTTTCAATTTTAAGAATATATAGCTTTTATAGTTCTGTCTCAATGTTTGGTTTTTAGTACGTCATAGTAGCTAGGAATCAATTTCGAGAGTTGTAAAAATACTTTATGAATAATAGGAATCAATTATGCACTTTTGGCCAACTTTATAGTAGCTGTCAAGCAATCCAGGAGTCAATATTTTTGTGGGAGTGTTTTACAAATTACTTATCGGGTTAATGGGTTTTGATGAGGGTCTTAATTTGGTCCTTTAAAAAATTAATTTTCTTTATTTTAACACAAAGCATGCTGTTTTTTTTTTTATATTTGAATATATCTAGGTTAGAGCAAAAATGATAATATTGCAGAAGTAGAAATATAGTGAACTTGTTGATCGATCTCAACCGTTGACACATTTAATATGATGTGTCAAGTAGACATGACACAATACGTTCAAGATATTAACTTGTATCAACACAACATGATAGAATGATCAACAAGTGCGTATTTAATACAACACAACAAAACATGACACAAAACAACACAACGTGTTATGAGTTATGTCCCAAAGATATATATAGGCATATAGTGATCAAAAGATTATATTAGTTAATTAAAAATATTTGTACCAATCATTAAAATTAAATATATTTGGAAAACTAATGTAGTTCATGCTCCAAATTTTTGTAGTAGATTTTTTATATTTTACATAAATAGTTTTAACATGTTAGACAAAATAAATTGGATTATTTTTCAATCTAAAAAAATATTGCGTAGCAAAATTACGATTGTCACAGTTAAAATTCATATCCGAATTCTATAAGGATAATTATGGGGTACCATTAGGGATTGATTTTTTTTTTTATCTTAAGCTCGAGTCTTTTATATCTTATAAAAGATTTCCATAGGTCTAGACATTTCCTTCGACTGGATTCAAATTACTACTAAAGATATGACCTTTCCACATAAATTTTTCATAACCAAACCATGGATATGAAAAAAAAAATAATTGATTCTATTGAATGAAAAAAATAATTTGAGGTTTTATTGCAAAAACATACTATATTAATTTTTATTTTAATTTTAAAATATGGATTCTAAAAATAAATTCTAAATTTATTGATAAAAAGAGATTATAGATTGGGATCATAAAATAGTGAACTTAATATCTCATATTTATATGTGCATTTTGGCCGGACTTTACACTTAAATGGTAACTCAAATCCCTATATTCATTGTGCTTCGTGCTATATTTATCTAGAATTGGGTATTGTTGTGGTTTTTGTATTGAATTGCATAAACTCGGTGGATCACGCTCAATTAATGCATAATATGGTGGATTTAAGAGAAGCAATTGGTCAAATGGAATCAATAACATTAAAGAGCTCATCCTAAACTTTCCAACGGCTTTTGAATCGCCTCAATCGGAGTCCGGGTGAAGGAATTATGACCGAAATACTATCTCTACTCGTTCTAGAGTCAACTCGGTCCGAGTTGGATCCATCTCGGTCCGAGTTGAAAGTCAGAAAACTGCCAAATTGCCAACTCGGTCCGAGTTGAGAGCCGACATAGTGCATTTAGCAAGTTTTCAAGCATGAAAACTCAATATTTTGGTATGAATTCTTGCCATGACATCCTAGCCTCCTTTCCAAGTCCAGAAGACCACTATAAATGGGCTCCTAGGGCAGAAAGAAAGGAGAAAAACCCACCATACACGAAATTTCACCATCTACCACGTTTTGGCACCTTTCCACCATCGTTCTGGCGCCGAAAGACGTGGGATTCCACCTATTTCATTTGGGCACGACCACGACATCGTCTTTGGAGTAATTCTAGGTGCGACGGCGACAGAATCAATCCAACCACGGCTCTGGACGTTCGGTATCTCGAGTTTGAGGCGATACTTGGTTTATTTCTTCCTTTCTCTTGATATTTAATTTCATGGAGCTTGTATCTTGTTTTGCTTTCATGTTAGGTTAGATTTATGTAGTCTTAGGAGTAAGGTTGTAACTTAGGTTTGGATGTTATGATTTGACTCGTTATGTTATGACATGTTTTGTTGATTTGTTTTGTTGAGACTTATATTAATTACTTGTTTGAATTGCTTGTGATTTTCTAATCACCTTCTAGTTGTACGGCCGCATCTAGTCAAGTCTAAGTTAGGATAAACAAGATTAGTTCAAATAAAGTACATGAGATAAATCGTAGATCCGAAAGGGAAGATTAGTTGACACCAAAAGTGTAACTTTTAGACAAGTTCAAAAGACCTCTAAATATCCTTATGAACTCCAACATACAAGTTAGGTTGATTGATTTCTATACAAAAAATTGTGAAATAATCAAGTTAATTAGGTTAGGTTGTGATTAAACCAGTTTCTATTCCAACAAGCGAACTCTGAGGTTTAGTTTATCTAGGTTTAGCCAACAAACCCTGACACAAAGCATAAAGTATCATAACAAGTCAAAACCACACACTTTCACCCTCAACTCGGACCGAGTTGAGAGTTGATCGCTTGAAAAACATCGTTCGATGCATGAAAGTGATAAGTTCTATTTTCTAGAGTCCAAACTAAGGTGAAACCTGAGACCTAAAACGTTTTTGTTTATATTGTCTAAAATCCAAAAAACTTTACTTAATAGTTTAGTTTATTTTAATTGACAAAATACCAAAAACATCTACTTTACTTGCACCTTTAGATTTAATCAACCAAAATTCATAAAAACTATCTTGTCTAGCTTTCGTGAAAAAGTAAAGTCTGGTATTCATTAATCTGTCTTTTGAGTTAAATCTTAAAACTTAACTAAAACGAATAGTGAGGTTAGCTCTAGATTTATAAATTTATTTGATTCCTAAATTTTAGGCCTTCATCTGAACTGCTAATTATATAAAAAAAAATACGTAAGTTCTATACTCCATGTCAAATTTTTGTTAAAAGTTAAAAACTTTTTCGGTTTTCCTTCGAATGTTATAAAATTCAATGATTTAAAATTTTATATTTTGTACATGGGCAGTTATAAATTTTATTAAAGATTTTTATTTTTTTAATCATCCATGCACTGATAATTTTAATTATATTAATGAGGTAATTAATGGGTGCGGTTGGGATAAAAAATGAGACAGTTATTAACGTGTCAAGTGCCAACTCCTATCCTCCTCTCCTCCTCAAACTGAGCCCCTCCAATCTCTCTCACTCTCTCTCTCTCTCCGCCAAACCCTCTCCAGCAGTTCAGCTCCAAGCACCTTCTCTCCCCACCAAACCCTAGCTGTCACAGCCTGGAAAAAAGTTAGATCGTGACACTAGCGCCTTCTCTCTCTTCGCCAAAACGTATTTCTCTCTTCTCTATTTTTTGGCCGACGTTTGAAGACGGCAGATTAAACGATGGCTGACGTTTGTGCTGAGTGCTTTCAATTGAAGCCCCTCTCAGTTCTTCTCGGTTTGGTAATCCCCTCTCCTTTTCTTTCTTTTGCTCGTGCTTTCAATTGAAGACCCTTTCAAATGATTAATTTTGATTGTTTGATTGAGGCTATTGTTTGATTTCAATGATGCCTCTAATTGATTGTGCTTCTTTATGGTCTCTTTTCTATTTGTACGATCAGCCTCTCGACCACAATAATCCTCTCAGTCTCCAATCTCTCTTCGCTGCACAACCCCTCTTCGAGCCACATCGCAAATCGCTGATAGAAGAGAAGAACACTCAGCCTTATCTTCGAGCAAACCTCTCAACACCTCTTCGAGCCACAGGAAGTCTCGCAAATCATAAAACCAGTTAGTCTCTCTCTCCCCGTCTGATCCACAGGATTTTTTCTGAGAAAATATGGTTTTAGGTTTCCATTTTTTTATTTTTAGTTCTATTTAGTTCAATTTCACTATACAGGGACTATATATATAATATAATTTAGGCTATTTTTTTGTATACCATCCAACTCTTTTTTAATTGTTTATTTCTCCTTATACTCTCTTGTGCATTTCTTATTTGCTACTAAACTCTTTAAAATGATTTCTTATTTGCCCTTCAACTTAATCATACATAATTAACTATAGTTATCTTATAAAAAACTGAAAATTAATTCAAAATTAAATTAAAATGACAAAAATACCCCTAAACTATTTTACATTTTCCTCCGTTTTTCCCTTCCTACCGGTCCTTCGTTATAATAATTACATCTTTGCCTTTTTGAGCTCGAGGGACCCTCCATTGCATAAATGGCTAGATGAATTTGTTTTGTCAGATCTAAATATGCAGAAACAAATATGATCTTATTTTTTGTAGTGAATCCGCTATTATTTGAGCGGGATTCCTTCTTTTCACTCGGACAAGTAAGATCGTACCAATCCGTTAATTTCTTTAGTACGCTGATGATATTATGAAAAAGGAAGTCCCCGTTCCTTCACAAAATTAAGGAAAAACACACAACAACACTAGATATGAAAATTCACATGTGCCAGTTAGAGATTGACAGATTGTAGAAAATATTTCGGAGCAAAAGAAGGGAAAAATTCAGAAAACGAAAAATAGTTTAGGGTATTTCTGTCATATTAATTTAATTCGAAATTAATTTTCAGTTTTTTTATAAAATAACTATAGTTAATTATGTATGGTTAAGTCAAAGGGCAAATAAGAAATCATTTTGAAGAGTTTAGTGACAAATAAGAAATATATAAGAGTATAGGAAGAAATAAACAAATCGGAAAGAGTTGGAGGATATAAAAAAAATTAAGCCTATAATTTATGATAAAATTGAATACTTAGGTTACTCCTTATGAAAAACTGTCCCTTAACAAGGGACATATTTTTCCTCAAGATAAGTGCTTTCCAATTATTAATCCTTTCCCACCTCTTCTCAACGAAGGGTTCAAATTGTGCTGGTTAGCATCACAACACTTTTAATTAGAAAAGTTCTAGCTTATAATATATAGTGCACATTGGGCATTAAACAGTGCACATTGCCATTAGGCATAGAACAGTGCACATTGCCAACATAGGCTAGAAATTTTTGGGCTGTTTTGTGATGTTATACTTGTTGATTGTGGACTACATTCTTTTATTCCTTAATTATTTGGTTTTCATCAATTACTTGTCTAAATATGCTCGTGCTTATATAGTTGCTTGTGTTGGAATTAATTGACAGTCATTTCATTGCTGGTCTCGCATACTCCTCCGACATCCTCAAGGCCAAATCGTCTTCTCAACTATACGTCTCTCTCTCTCTGCCATTGATCAAAATGGTTCTTAACTACCACAATTTGATCTTCATTATTTGTTCTCTATAACTAGTTAAAATGATTGACAATTGCAACATAGTAAAAATGAAAATTGATGTCCTATTTGCTGGTACATGGCTTGACCCGCTGGGGTTTAACTTTCTTTGAATTGTATATAGTATGTTTAATGGAGCTTCAAAAGTTCTTTTACAAAGACAGTGATACGTAAATTGGTATTAATTTTGTGTTTTTAGGGCCTACTCCTCTTTTGTCATTAATTTTGTGTTTTGTTTTTGTGTGTAGATTGGTATCCTAATTGAAGATAAAGATACGCCGACTTCTCGTATGAATGGGAACCTCTATAAAGTCGGGAAGTTTACACATAGTCCGTATTTCTCTTTGGGCTGAACACCTTGGCTTTCATAGGATTGAGGTTTGTTATTTTGTTCTGAAGTTTCAATGCTACCTACAAACTTGAGGATTTCCTTTATCTTGTATATCCCTATTTCATGTGAATTATTTTGTGGGTTTCTTAACTCTCAAAAGTTCAATTACTGTGCTGGCCTTTTAATCAATCACTGAAACAGAAGGTATTTTGAATGTTTTGCTGAAATATATTTGGTAGCTTGGGTGTGAGATACTTCTGGGTTATATGGGATTGAACTAACTGGGAAAAATTTTAAGAATAGCCCTTTGAACCCATTCGTAGTGTATAATAATTCTCACTTCAGTTTCGGTCAAAATTGGCTTTCATGAGCGAAAAGAAAATTGATTTTAGTGGAATTCCATCTTGGTATTCCAATTTATAGTGTAATACTAGATCTTGATTAATTATTGTCCAAGCAGAAGGGATTCTTTTATAAAGAGATTGTGTGTCTTTGTGCTGTTATTTGTTTAGTTTCTAACTGGCATTTTGATGATCTTTTGTTAAATATTTTTTTTTGTTAAAATGTTAGCTTGAAATAACTAATTGCAGTAACTAAAATGGAAACTGGGATAGCTTTTTTTTTTTTTTTTTTTTGAAGATAGGAAACTGGAATAGCTAGTATGCAAGAATCTATTAGTTAGTGATATTCCTTCAATTTTTGCATATCAGGCAAGAAAGTCGTGGCCGAGCGAATATGGTCGGAGGGCAGAAAGGTCGTGGCCGTGGTGAAAGTCATCTTTTAAGGGTGTTTTGCGATGATTATATATTATAGTTTATATCTTGTGAATAATTTGTTTATTATTTGTATTTTAAATTTTGGTTATTACACGAGGATGTTGAGTTATACTATTTTAGGTTGTAAAATATATTATTGATATTTGAATTAATTTATGTTGAATTTGTCAATATTGTGCATTATCTACATTTTATTAAATTATCAATTTTTTAATTTATCTATTTGTGTGCACAGTAGGATGATATTATAGAAAGCAGCCACGTGCATTGTTAAAATTTGAAAAACAAAACAGATTTTGCATCGGTTTTTATTTAAAACCGGCACAAAAGGTTATCATTTGCATCGGTTATTGAATAAGAACTGGTGTTAAAAAAAACTTTTTGCACCGGTTTTAGATAAAAACAGGTGCTAATGTCATCTTTTGCACCTGCTAATTTGCAACCCCCCACTCCATACGCATTGTTTAGAAACCCGGTGCTAATCCATTTTTAAAACCGGAGCTAAAGAATTTTTTCTGGTAGCGATGATTGATGTCTTGATTTATCAAATTAATTGTTTCAAAATTTAAAATTCAAACGCCGGACTCATATCTTGATCTTGTTCGTTCAATCTGAAGGTCGTATTATATCCTAACTATAAGTTGATTCAGCCAAGTCAAAGATCATATATTAACAGGATCAGTGTACTACTGTACTTTAATTTGTTTAAAACATGCTACTCAAGCCCCAAAATTAGATTGTCTAGTAAAGCACGTACAGTAGAAACTAAGTACGCTCTCTGTGAAAACGAAATCTACTTTTCTCACATTAAGTATGATTTGCACAATCTAAATTAAATCAAAATATTTGAAAATTTTGAGAACGTACCTTCCCTTTTTCGTTGTGCATGACGTATTTCCTCAGAAGAGGTGTTCTCTTGACTATCCGTCACTTCACTCGTTTTTACAGTCATTTCTATTTCTGCCTCTGATTCACCAAGTTTTCCCTCCCCTTTCTTCAATGGTTCTGTTCGAATTGAAATGAGCATGAAATTAGGCAGAAATTTACTTATATGAGTAATGTATACTTAACAAAGCGAACAGCAATAGAATTGTTTTCTAATAACTTATATAAATTACAATTATTTAAAAATTACCCGAAATTCAAGATACTGATAAATTGTCCGAAAGTCAAAATTGTAATTTAATTTTAAAATACAAAAGTTGGAGACTTCTGGTACTGCTAACGCTAGCTAACCTCCCCTTCGTGCATATATACAAATTAAATTGAACAAATTTAACTTCCTACCAGAAAGGTTGTATAATTAAAATCTTAACTAAGTTGACTAAGCCAAGTCAAAGATCATCTATTAAGAGGATCAGTGTACTTTAATTTGTTTAGGACATGATGATCAAGCCCCAAAAAAAGATTGTCTAGTAAAGCACATATAGTAGAACCTAAGTACATACGAAAAGAAATCTACTTCAGTGCTTCTTTCACATTAAGTATGATTTGCACAATCTAAATTAAATCAAATTAATGTTAGAAAATTTTAAGAACGTACCACTACTAGAATCTGGCTTTTCTGGCATAAGCCCACCACTTAGCGTCACTAAATCAAGTATGCAGGGTAAAATAAAAATGAGCACACAGAATTTAGTATTAGCGTTCATAATCCAAGCAGAATAATTAGCATATTCTCGCGTAACTACAAGTTGACCCACCCAAGTCAAAGATCATATATTAAGTGGATCAGTGTACTTTAATTTGTTTAGAACATGCTGTTCAAGCCCCAAAAATTTCAAATTTATACTATACTTGAAAACATATATAATTTTCATCCCGTATATGATTTCCATTTAGGTTGGCTCAATGGCACAAAAATTCAAATTTAAATTTTCAAAACCCAGCAGCAAAGACTTCTTTGCTGGCACCAGATAGCTCTCGGCTGACTCATTTCATTTATACTCTACTTGAAAACATAATTTCAAATACTACAGGACAAACAATTAAGCATCATTCTATCATCCCATTAAAGACTCTGACTAGTTTTGTTTTAAAAATTATGCTGCAAATTAAATTTAATATTAATAAGTCAAATAGTCAAATTACTAACTGTATTTTGACATTCTAACTGAGTTAATACGATTTAAAAACTACGAGTTTTTCTTGGATTGTGCAAGTCATGTGCCTAGAATACGACACTACAAAAAAGTAGGTCTTTACATAGATTTTTCTAGATAGACTTTTTTTTTATTAATATTGGATCTTGTTCTGTCGCTAGATTTAATTGATACACTAAATCTAGCAATCTTTTAGCAAGACTCAAAGAATTGCTACATTAAACATTGTAAGATTCAAAAAGTCTATCAAAAATAAATTACTAGATTTTTAAAGACCTATTAATAGAAAATTGAGTCTTGCTAAAAGATTACTAGATTTAGTGCATTAATTAAATCTAACAATAAAACAAGGTCCAACATTAATAAAAAAAAAATCTATCTAGAAAAAAATCTATGTAAAGACCATCATTCTTATGGTGTGACTTTGATGCACGAACGATAGAAAAAGACAATGAAAAAGTACGAAAAAGAGAGATTTTTTTGGTTGAGAAATCACACAGATTCTCAGATTTTTTTTATAAAGTACTATCCTCAAAATTCACTAAACTTCCATAAACCATGACGGCTGTCTTAAATAGCTAATACAAAAATCCTAGAAAGAGAAAATACATAAAATTTCCAAAATAACCCTAAAACTGCTAAAAATAAAAAAGGTCCAAAAGTCCATGAAAGAAGGCTCCATTCGGGAATCGGAGCTGACGATTTGGCCAAAACGATGCATCGCTTGGATCGGGTTTTGAGTCACAGATCTCCTGTTAAAATTTCGGCCCGATCCGACAGTCGGATTAAAAGTTATACCTATTTTATTGAAGTGTGCGCATGACCATATTGCATCAGACTTGCACATAATATTATGTGAGTTAATGACATTTAGTAGTTTGATGTATGTGTGGCAAGTAAGAACTGTATTCTTTTACAGCTTCTATCAGGCTTTCTAAAAAAAGTAATGATTTGTAAGAGATAAATATGAACTACTTAGAATTTAAGAGAAAATTTTTAAAGTGTTACTTTCCTGCTGTATTTGATAAAAGGAAAAATTATTTTCAACAAATTACATTATCACTAATCTTCAGAATGTAAGCTAGCTTCACTGAAACATAGATTTTAAATTGTGAAAGTTGATTCTTGATGAGAGACACTTGAAGTCTACACAGTACGTTTTATAAAATAAAGCTTATTTTGATCAAATTATACATCAGGGCTCAAGGTTCTTGCAAATTTAATTTTCTGGCATTCAAATAATGACTACGACTGATTTTGCTCACATTAATATTCAATTTATATTTCTCTCAAAGATATTCAATTTATCAAGAGATATGAGTTAAAAAGGTATATAGAGAAACATTTCAAGTATTATTATAAGATAAAAGTAAATTAGAAAGATATAGGACCACAGAGTCAATCGCATTGAACGAACTACAAGTGTAAAGCAACAAAAATGGATTGTCTCATTAAGTGCATCTAGGAAACTAGGTGAACGCCATAGATAACCGAAAATGTGTATCTACATGTAATTAGAAATCTTTGAAGATTTTGAGAACGCACCTTCAACAGTTATGACATGAGCTCCTTCCACACCTGAGGTAATCTCTTTTTGACTAGCCATCCCTTCCGCAATTTTGGTTACGACTTATGAGTTATGACTGATCTTGCATCCCTGATCTTAATTATATAGCCACTCATAGCGGATCCCTTCAGCAATAACTTCTGAGAGCTAATCTTTCTGTCAGCATTCTTCTAATTAAAAAGGAAAAATAACGTGGTCTTAATTTTGAGTTTCTGCAATTATCTTATTCTAGACGTCTGCAAATCCTTGCTCTTCTGTTCATGCAGCTGCTCACCCAATAACAGATAGATAAGTACATAATAGAAATGTTCAGAAAGCTACTAATTTACGAGAAGTATTTTTTTATTTATATGATCATATGTTTATTCTTAATTAACTGATAGATAATGATCAATAACAGTTAATATTTTTTCTGTGATCATATAATTAATTTTAATTAACAGATAGATAATTATCATTATAGAAATAGACTACAATTTTTTTCTCTTTTAGTCTTAACCCATTTTAGTGAAAAGTACTGAACGTTCTAAGTTGTTACATACCACAGTTCGTTTTCGATTTAAATATGCATGTTCTACAGAGAAAGTAATGGCTAAACAGTTACAAATATTATGGCTAGGAGTATATAAAAAAATCGTGAACCTGTTCAATTCGTGCAACCCACCCGACCCGAATCGTTTTTTACCGGATTAGCATGATGTTGGATTGGGTACGGGTTCTAATTTTGACAAACCCATTACTTCGGGTTGGGTTACAGTTTTGTACTAGTAAACCTGTGTATACTTCAACCCACCCGTTCACTTTTATTTCTCTTCGTCTCACTTTTTCTCATGTCCTTACTCAAAGATCTCTTCTTTCATGAAGTTTCGATCTCCTACATAGGCATGCACGTCCTCTATGCCTCTCACAAGGACTCGAAAGTTAAAAGATGATTCAAATGCATCTTTAATTTGCCTCAAACTAAATTGCAATAGCCACAAAACGATTTTTGTATGTATTTTTATTTAATCAAAATTTTAATTCACTAAATCCGTTTAACCCGCTTAATCCGTAAAAATCCGTACATAAAAAAATTGACGGGTTGGGTTGGATTACGGGTGGGTAAACTAAATATATTTTCCAACCCGATATGGTCGAATTGGGTTCAAATTTTACTAAAATATCATCGACCCACCCGTTGTACACCCCTGATTATGGCCTATAAAAATAAATGTGAACCAAGTTTAATTTATTAAATTTAACTAATGGGTGCATTGAATTTTGATGGAAAATTCAATGCACCAAGTTCATTCAATATGTGATCCCTTTAATTACCTTGGTCTTATGTTTTTAAGAGGCACCCTTTGATTAATTTCATCATTAAGAAATCTAATAAGAGACGGTAGAAAAACGCACAAGGAACCATCACTCCGACCAGTGGCGAAGCTAGGATTTCGTATCAGCAAGGTCCATAAATTTTTTTTGCTGAAAATATACATATGATGTAACGTGTAATATAGACATAGTATAATAATAATTCTTAAATAAACAACTCTGAAATAATGTTAGATAAAAAGTCATGAGAAATCAAATATATATTATAATAACAATAGAAAATTTAAAATAACATATTTAATATACAGGATAATAATCCAAAATTCAAGACAAAAAAAGTACAACAATTTTCTATGAATTTTTTTTCATAATTTTGCATAATAAGCTCTTTAAAAATCTCATTGAGCACTTATTTTTCTAAATTTTTGTGGTAGTATTTATATAATATCCGAGTTGCATTTTTTATCCGTTGTGGTAGCTTTTATTTATAATGTCTTAAAGTTCATAAGATATTATATAGATGAATCACGTAATGCGCGAGATTCACGCTAGTATATATATGCTACAAATAACTTTTCATCCAAATATTTCATTCTATTCTAAGTTTTATCTTAATAAGATTCATTGGGTAGGAGGGAAGAAAGACGATTAGCTAGGAACAAATGCTACCTGGGTCCCTATGAGATTTTTTAAGTGTTGTTATGCAATTCAAATCAAACACGACATGTCCAGCTAGATCCTTCAAATTTTTGAGATGGATCCCTAACTTCTTGTGGATATTTTTTTAATTAAAAATAAATGTAATATCAAATAAATTTTTTTTTTTGAGGTGGGTCCATGTAGCTTCGCCCCTGACTCCAACTAAGGAAAATTGAAGAAAATTCATATATTCCGCCTTATGACATGTCTTTCTCTATTAAACGGTGAGTTCTTATTATAATTTATTAATTTTACCTGAATTACGTGATTATTTGGACAATTTCAGAAATATTATAATGAGTATAATATTTGAATTCTATCATAAACTAATTAAGCGTACTGAGAGTTTGAAATTATATGTAGAGAGAATTAAGCATTATTACACAAGCCAAACAAACATATTCAAAGCGGGTATCGATCTAACAACAGATTAAATTAACGTAACAACAGCCCCCCGCCCCCTTCATAAATTGGTATTTTTCATTCTTTCTTCTAATTAGTTGCAACTTAATGAATATTGTACGTAGCATTGCATTTATTCTACAAGCGCATTGAAACTTTACCTAAAAATGCATGGTAACACATATGTCACACATATGACAAATGAGTCAAGGAATCTATATGGTGCTTAACTATTTTTGTAATATCTGTTCACACTTAGTTTCTTTTATTAGAGGTTGAAATGGTTGAAACGTCTCTAATGTGGGGGGGAAGTTTCACTCTCACGATTTTTCCTCATGAAAATTTATCAATAAAAAACATATTGTATTGTAATGAATCACATAGTGGTGGCCATACCAAATCTCCATCCATAATTTTTGTCGAGCAAGATTCCGGTATCACATTTTTTTGGTACCACAAATGTTGCACTTTTCTTTTTTATTTTAAATGTCAAAAATTTAAAATATAATCGTCCGATTCAAATTGTTGATCTTCTTCATTTTAATGACGGATGCATTGTAAAAAAATTTATAATTTTTGAAATTTATTTGATGCTTGATCAAAAGGTAAAAAATGAACAGATCAAAATAACTAAAATAGATTCATTCTAATATGTCTATTTTTCAACCTCTTGATCAAGTATTAAATAAACTTTAAAAATTATGAAATTTTAGGACAACACATCCGTCGTTAAAAATGAAGAAGATCAACGGTTTGGATCGGACGATAATATTTTAAATTTTTAACATTTAAAATAAAAAAAGTGTGGCATTTGTGGCAAAAAAAAAAAGTGTGGCACCGGAACTTTGCTCTTTTTTTTGGGGGTTGCTAGTGTCAAACATATAGGACACGTACACTTGTCCAACGCGATGAAATTTTAATTTTTAAAATTGAAATGGCCGATCTAAACCGCACAAATTGTTCTGTGTTATAAAATCTTCATGGAGACCAAATTTTATATTTTTTCAAATTTTTTTACTATTTTTTTGGAATTTTTAAATATGCTCAATCTAAAAAGTTCTGAACCCTTCAATTTTGAAAATTCGAAAAAAATAGTTAGAAAATATGAAAAAATATAAAATTTGATTATCAAAGATATTTTAATACAGAGATCATATTGAGCGGTTTGGATCGACCGTTTGAAATTTTAATGTGCTGCGTTTGGATCGTGTTTGACGTCCTATATGTTTGATTCTAGCATTACTCCTTTTTTTTTGTCATATTCGGATAAGAATATTTTTGGACATAGTTCGGATGTTCAGTACGCACGAATACATATATGATATATGGTTCGGGGTATCGTCGAATATGAAAACAGATATAAATACATCTTGTTGATACGGATTTTATTTTGCTCAAGTGTTTTAATTTTATTAAATAAAAACATCTTAATCGGTAATCCATTGTTCGTCAAATTTTTCAATATTAGACCTTTTATACTGTGACATAAATGGCGGACAATTACAGATCAAAATAATAACATTTATACAACCAAACTATATTTTTATGGTTACATAAGCCAATTTCCATTTCCTATACTAAGACACTAAAACCCATCCAACAGCTTCACTAGTTCGATGACCATTTCGGTTTTTTAAACGGACTGACGGAGGCAGGGTCGACTGGTTCATTTCATTCGATTAGGTTAATTACTATATCTTCTTTTATTTTTATTTTTTTTATGATAAACTGGGGCAAACTTTGTAACTTATTTTTAAATTAAATGTCTATAAAGACTCTCCAGTCGAGTTTTAAACCTGCGATCTCTCACTTGAGCCGTATTGTTTTTTGCCACTAAACCAAGAGATGATTCTCACATCTTCTTTTATTTTTAAAACAAAATACCAATAAGCAGAATTAAACCAAGAAATGCACTGTTCGGGTGATTAATTGTCATCTTTAATTCAACATATAACGTGCCAGTATGTGGTCTAGTGGCTCAGTGGTAAGAGCATTAAACTGGTCTCTAAAAGGTCAAGAGTTCAAACCCTGCATACATCTTTAATTTCGAAAAAAAGTTGGATTACAAAAACCTCCCTCTTTCTTCAAAAAAAGAACCATAGAACGTGTCAATAATAAATTGTCAGCTATTTTGTACATCACATTATACGTGAAAAATTAATAATTAATTTACTGCTTATTAATTAAAATAGAAAAATTATGATTATATATAAATATATTATGTGTGATTGGACCGTGTTTTTTTTTTATTTCATAATTACAAATTCGACATTCATGATGCTTACCAGATAGTATGGTCACCGATCATATACCTTAATATTTCTATATATATTCTGTCATATTTAGTGTTAATATATATTGACGTATGGGCAAATTCAACATAATTATTAATGGAAAACAATATATAGGAATGAGTTTAGTTTGAACTGTAAATGATAATTACACTTTGTCTGCATAATTTGCTTGTTCTTATAATTTTCTTAGGTTATTTTATTTGTTCGAATGATAATTGCAGGGTGTCTTTTATATTATATTTTAAATTTCTCCAAATAATTAATACGTTTTTCTAGGAATTCTTTTGTGCTTCCAAGAAGGTAAAATGCAAAATTTGTACAAGGCCGAATTATTAGTAGTCAAACCCGGCTGCATTAACAAAAATGTACTGATATTAAATTTGTTTACAACCCCACGTGGTTTTGCTTAGCAACGTATTTTGAAATATTATAGGAAGTAATTAATTTGTCATAAAAAATGACTAGGATACATCATACTTCAATAATTTCACTCTACACCTACAAATTAATGGCGGGAAGAGTATCTTCTGGATGGTTTAATTCAGTGGACGTTTTTTTATCCGAGCCGTCCGATTTAATCTTAACGGTTAGATTTTTTTCGGACCTATCAATCTTGATATTATGTACGGGACATCTATAGTCATTGAGATTAAATGAGACGGCTGAGATTGAAAATCATCCATAGATGAACATCCAGAGGATGTGAAGTCAGAAATGGCGTTGGTTGCAGCCTTGTTTTCAGCCCATGACGACAAGAGTTTCGTCATCCTTCGTCGGGACCACGCTAGCAGACTAGAAGTCTTTTTTCTTTTTTTAATCTCTACCCGAAGCCCAGTTGGCAGAGACATTTGTCTTCCCACGGAAAGATCTGGGTTTGGAATTAATTGGGGTGGGTGCCTACGGGCTGTGATCAGTCCAGCAGTCTTCCAATAAAACCAAAGGTGATAAATCAAAAGTCGATTTCGGGGCTTTGATTTTCTTTTTTTTTTTGGGGAAAATTAATACTCAAAAGTCCGACAGTTCGGTCGCCGTTGTCGTCCTCCAACAGTAATTATTTGCCCATAACATTTTTTTTAAATAATAAGGAAAGATTAATTAAAATAAGTGTATCAATATTTTAGCCTAACAATAATTTTACCCCCTTACTAAAATCGTAGCTCCACCCATGGTTCCAATTGAGTAAAGGCGGGTGAGGACTGAGGATAGGAATGCTTCCCAAGATAGCCATTTTTTTGTTCCTTTTGGTCGAAGGGATTGATCAGCGGTAAAATTTGGTAAAATTTTTTGACTGGTTAATTTAACGAGTGTTACACAATAATTTCCTAGCTATTACCAATCGTTACAATAAAATAATAATTAAGTATCATCAATATCATTCAAAAAATTCTTTCAAAGGCTCTTACGAAAAGAATTCAACCTCACACTTCCTTTGATTTGTGTTTGATTGATGAAGTTTAGAAAGTTTTGAGTTCTAACGTACGTCAAGTTTGCTTGACCCTTCTCTTTTTATGTTGATCTCTCAATAAAATTACCTGACCTACGGCAACTCTTAAACCACAAACAAAATTGCTCTACTCTAGTATTCAATAGGGTTAAAAGGACACTCCAGTCTAGAATCTTTCAAACTAATTCCTCAAATCGGCCTGAATCTACACTTTCTTAAGGAACATCCTTGTCGTCTATCACCCCTTCGATTAATTTTAAATCTCAAATCACCCACAAAAATGATAACTTTTGCTTGGCACCTCCTACAAAATAAACTTCCAACCTTGGACAACCTTGGCTCCGTTTGGATGGTGTGGGAATAAGAGGAATAAGGAAAGAAGTGGGAAGAAGTATTGGAAAGTGTGTAACTTCGTGAAGAGTTTAGATTGTTTATAATAAATTTATTTTCTTATTCTTTTTTTCTCACACCTCATCCAAATGAAGCCCTTGAGAAGAGGGGATAGAACCTTACCAACATATGTTGTCTTTGTGTTTTAGATACTAAGACAACATTACAACACTACACCTTTCTCACGCCTGCCATATCTTTTGTTCCACGTACTATAAAAAGTTTATCACCTAGGGCTAGGAGGCATTCAACTATCTTTGCAAGTCAGTACGAGAATCATCCTTCACTCCACTCAGCCCTCAAACAAGTAGAGAGAACTTCGCATCATTACCAATTTTGTGGTTTGGACGGAAATATATATCAGGATCTTCAAAAATCTTTTTTAAGTTGTTAGTAAAAGTGTGTGGAGTCGTTTTAAGTGGACAACTTGCTGGGCAAGCAGACTATTGTTGGATGACATAGCGGGTCACTGGCTAGGCCAATAGAATCGTTGGGATTGAAATCTAAACCGACTCTGTCTAATTCAGATTGCTCCATAAGTTCATATATATATAGAGAGAGAAATCTAGGGTGCATACTAATGTATGGGAGCTTCGGTGCAAACTGATCTGAACTCTTCGATCCGTTTTAAAATGACCGATCCAAACCATTCAATATGATCTTTCTAGTGAAATCTCCTTGCTGACCAAAATTTATATATTTTTAGGATATTTTTAAGTATTTTTTTTTCGAATTTTTGAAAACTGCATTTTTTATCAGTTCAGAAAAAATTAGATAAGCGATATTCTAAAATTTCAAAAAAATAGTAAAGAAATTCAAAAATAATATAAAATTTGGTCGACAAGGAGATTATAATAGGGAGATCATATTGGACGGTTTGGATCGGTCAATTTGAAGCAGATTGAAGAGTTCGGATCAGTATGCACCGAAACTCTGATACATTAGTATGCACCATATGTTATATATATATTCCTTACCATAACTGTCATCTCTACTGGAAATCCTTCGTATTTATATCCAGAACAGAGAGGGAGGTAGTCATCCGGGTGCTTGAAGCAATCGACATACATACGTATTTGTCGACACCGGCTTCTTGGTTCATAAAAGATGATGTCAAATCCCGTAACATACGAAGAAAGTCAAAGAAATTAATGCAGGATCTAACTCCGAAAAGAGTCTAGGTGTTCGATCAACTTCCACCGCGGTATATTTAATATTAGAGGTGCTTGTTTTATTCAAACGGATACTATATCCATATTTGTATTTTATCATAATGAAAATTAGGCATTTCGGATATATATATATATATATATATATATATATATATATATATATATATATATATATATATATATATATATATATAGATTGGCTAAAGTATACTCTAGCATATAGATAGCCCGTATGCTGGAGTCGTTTCTTACAATCTAAAATGCATACAGTCGATCCGAAGCTTTCAAATTGTTCTCCATATTGAAATCTCCTAGGAAACTAAAATTTATATTTTTTCGAATTTTTTTACTATATATTATGCTATTTTAAAAAAACATTGTAAAGGAGTTGTAAAGGAGTATTTCTGGCCCTTCAATTTGAAAATAGCATAATATATAGCAAAAAAATTCGAAAAAATGTAAAACTTGGTCTTGAAGGATATTTTTACACGGAGAACAACTTGAACGGTTTGGATCGACTGTTTGAATTTTAGATTTTCAGAAATGACTCTAACATACGGGTTTGATCCGTATGCTGGAGTATACTTTAGCCAATCTCTCTCTCTCTCTATATATATATATATTCACCAGATTTCACCGGGATCGAACTCCGAAAAGAGACCGGTCTAACTACTTCCTTGCCACCAGATTATACCGAAAATTAGGCATTTCGGATATATTGATCTGGTCCGAAACGGAAATGAAACGATTAGGAGGACCTTAATCAATTCATTAATTGAAAATATAATAAATGCACCCTTGCGTAGTTAATATTTTTTTTTTGAACCAAGTGGGAAAACTCCCACCACTTTTCCATTTCAAGATGAGAAAAGCAAGTACATCACACAAAAACAAAACAAAATCCATGCCCAACCCCATTCGCACTCAACTTGACTCCTTTACCCGTGCACTGGTATTTACATCAAGTACCAGTCACTACAACAAAAAAGATTATTAGTACCGGCTCATTAGTAAGAAAACCGGTACTAATAATAAATCATGGCATTTTCGTAATTGTCAGATTTATTATTTAGTACCGGTTTTTTTAAAAAACCGGTACTAAAAATAGTCTAAAAAATAAACAAAAAACATTTTTAATTTAGTACCGGTTTTTTATAAAAAATCGGTACTAATTAATTAATTAGTACCTGTTTTTTATAAAAAACCGGTACTAAAGTTTGGAAAGAATAAAAAAAAAATCAGTTTAAAATTAGTACCGGTTTTTTATAAAAAACAGGTACTAAAAATCAATTAATTATTTGAAGAATAAAAAAAACCGCTATTTTTTTAGTACCGGTTTTTTATAAAAAACTGGTACTAAAGTTTGGAAAGAATAAAAAAAAAATCAGTTTAAAATTAGTACCGGTTTTTTATAAAAAACCGGTACTAAAAATCAATTAATTAGTACTGATTTTTTATAAAAAATCGGTACTAAAGATTTGAAGAATAAAAAAAAACCGCTATATATTTAGTACCGGTTTTTTATAAAAAACCGATATTAAGTAATTGATTTTTTGTACCGGTTTTTTATAAAAAACCGGTACTAAATGAAAATCGGTTTTTATATAAAAAAAACATAATTCAACAAAACTACAAAAGGGACCCCCACAGTGCCACTTAGAGGAGAATCAGAAAAATAGTAAGCTTTTAAAACATCTCCTCTCTCCCTTCATCCCTCTCTATCACTATCCAACCCCTCTCAGCCCCTCTTGATAGAACACCGTTCCAAGTCGTACGCTGAAAACCGTTCATAAATTGAGGTGTACAACCGTCTTCGTCCATCTCATGTGCATGGCCGCCAAATCAGAACGAACCCGACATCCAAAACGGGAAGGAGGCACGACATTTGAAGAGGGGGAGTTCACAGAAGGTGTTCACCGATCCTGATTTCCAGAGGAAGCGACGAGTGGCTAGCTATAAGGCCATTGGCTATCACGGCAACGTTAAAGGGTCCTTCAAGGACAACTTTTAAGTGGGTCAAGGAGAAGTGCATACAAGTTGTGAATGGATGGTGGTGAAAAAAAAATAATCAAGGTATATATGTGTGTATGTACTAAATTTTATTTATATGTGTATTACTTAGATTTTATTCATGGTTTGTTTGGTGAGCTCATTTCGTTTTCGATGATTTAAGAAAACAAAATCAGTTTGTGAAGGTTACTTGCTAAGGTAGAAACTTTACATACAATCAATTGATTTATGGATTACTGATTTGTTATTTAATTTTCTAAGTCGATTTTTATTTAGTTTTGGGTTTGCTGTTTGTTTGGTAGTTCTCTACTTGAATCATAGTTCTATTTCTAAGCTTTGATGGTGGGGTGGTTATTGTTCAAGTTACATTTTTCAATTTTGTTTCTTGTAATTTATGGTTTCTCTTCGATGCTTAAAAATGAGTGTGATATCTTTATTAATTATTAAAAAAACAGCTAAATATTGAAACAAACATTTGAAATCTATGTTAACAAAGGTTAGGACAATTTTATTAAAAAAAAAATTAATTTAGTACCGGTTTTTAACTAAAAACCGGTACTAAATTAATTAATAATTTTTTATTTTTTTAATTAATTTAGTACCGGTTTTTTAACTAAAAACCGGTACTAAATAAATTAAAAAAATTTCTGTTTTTTTAATCAATTTAGTACCGGTTTTTTATAAAAAACCGGTACTAAACTTTTAAAATTAAATTCGGCTTTTTTAAATTAATTAGTACCGGTTATTTATAAAAAACCGGTACTAAATGTAATATTTTTAGTACCGGTTTTTAGTTAAAAACCGGTACTAATCGTATTTGCCGCCACTTTCCACCACCTCCTAGTACCGGCTTATTAGTACCGGTTTTTTATTGTTTTTAGTACCCCTATTATTAGTACCGGTACAAATCCGATACTAATAACATGTATAAAACCGATACTAAAAATTTTAAATGGCGTAGTGAGTGCAGCCTTTATTATCTACCTATCAAATCCAACAACCACATAAACCAAAGAGTATGCCCAAAAAGAATTACAACCATCATAACAAGAATAGACATACTACAGGAGTCTAAACAATAAAAGATCGTGAGCAACACCACTTTCAGCATAATGGCCAACACTATATTCATAAATCAGCTTGGTCTTCCCCCATGGTTAGTTGCAGTGGCAGTAGATCGATTACAGGCATCATCTTCATCACTTGACTTTTCAGAGCTGGGACCCACAAATCTGTCCAATATGTTAACAGTGCATGAATTTTCAGTCCTAGCAACCTTATGGAACATGGTTTCTTTCTCTGAAAACAGCAATCATTTCTATGTAGCCAGATTATCCATAAA
Organism: Rhynchospora pubera; assembly: GCA_028095005.1. NCBI lineage: Eukaryota > Viridiplantae > Streptophyta > Magnoliopsida > Poales > Cyperaceae > Rhynchospora > Rhynchospora pubera. Next base: position 356,637,167 of record CM051460.1, read on the forward strand.
ATTGCACACCAACATATCTTCACAGCATGATGCAACTGGCTATCTATACTGTGCAACATATCAAAAAGGTCCAGTACACTAGTCGGGGTTGTATCTATTCCAATATGTTGCATAAACCATATCCAAATAGGTTGAATCTGATAACAAGTAAAAAGAGCATGATCTACGGTTTCAAGAGAAGGACAGAAAACACACGACACATCTCCATCCCAACCCCTCAAGGCCAAATTATCTCTAGTTAACAACCTGTCTTTGCATAGTAACCAAACAAAAATTTGTATTTTACTTGGAATTTTAATTTTCCAAATATGGGCACAAGATATATCAACCCCACCTCTCTGAACTAATCTATTATACATATCTTTAACTGAAAATGCCCCATCAAACTTATCTCCCCAAGCCAACATATCAGGTGAGTCCGTTAACCCAATATTATTAACTAAGAAAAGCAAATCGCTTAGGGCTAAGTTGTTCATTTCAGACAACTGTCTGGAGAACCTCCAATGTACAGACCCTTCATGAACAATCTGAGCCACTGTACAATTTTGTCCTAAGCAAATGCTATAAAGGGAGGGATATTTTGTATTGAGAGCACAATCACCAATCCAGACATCCTCCCAAAATCTAATCGCCTTACCATCCCCCAATCTATACCTACAGTTAGTGAGTACTATCTGTTCCAACTTCTTTATATTCTTCCAAAAAGGAGACCATTTTTTACTATTGTTACTATTCATGTATCTTATTTTAACTATGTCCTTCCACCAGCCAGAGTACATGGTATCCTTCAATTTCCATACCCACTTGCATAGCAAAGCCTCATTCATCACTTGTAAGTTTTTTATCCCTAACCCCCCCCCCCCCATCCTTCTAGGCTTGCAAACTATCTCCCACTTAACCAGATGATATTTTCTCTTTTCTCCTGAGTGCCATAGAAAATTAGATCTAATTCTATCTATTTGTTTCAACACCCCTTTGGGAATATCGTGGAAGGCAAGCATATATAGCACTAGAGAAGTCAAGACACTATTTATTAAAGTCACTTTCCCCCATAAGATAGCATATTTCCAGACCACCCCTGCAATTTCTTTTGATATTTCTCCATGACCATAGACCAGTCAGATTTCTTCAATTTTCTCCAATGGATAGGAACCCCTAAATATCTAATAGGGAATACATTCAGTTGGCACCCAAACACCTGAGCTAACTCCTGGGCCTGATCTACACCCAAGTTAATAGGATACATTTCACACTTGGAGAAATTTATTTTCATACCTGCCACTGCCTCAAAAGCAATAAAAGCCCATTTGATGGCTTGCACCACCTCCTTCTCTGCCGAGCAGAAGATCACTGTGTCATCTGCATAATTGAGGTGGGTGATTTGATATCCATTATCTAAAACTGGTCCTAAACCTCTGATGTATCCTCTATCTCTACCCTTATTTAACATCTGATTTAAGGCATCAGCTACTAGATTAAACAGAAGAGGAGACATAGGGTCCCCCTGCTTCAAACCCCTCCTCACTTTGAAATAAGGAGTAGTTTGACCATTGATATTAATACATATCTCTCCATTCAGCAACAACGCCTTTACCCAATTGACCCATCTGGAGTTAAAGCCTCTAGACTGAAGCATTTAAAAAAAAAAATCCCAATCTACCCTATCATAAGCCTTCTCTAGATCTACTTTCAAGACAACCCCTTGTTTTTTGGTCAATCTAGTATGATGTATTATCTCACTTGCACAAATAACATTGTCAAGTATATATCTACCTTGTAAAAAGGCTGCCTATGCTGGATCTACAATTTTTTTAGCCACAGAAGCTAGCCTGGTAGTTAACACTTTAGTGAACAATTTAAAAATACAATTCAAAAGACTAATAGGTCTATACTGCTTGATGTTATTAGCATCTGTTTTTTTTTGGAATCAAGCAAACCATTGCTTTATTGAACCTACCTATATCTAATTCATGATCATAGAAAGCCTTGAACATAGCCAATATGTCCGACTTAACCAAATTCCAGTTTTTTTGGTAAAACACAAAAGACATACTGATATGGTCAGATCCGGATACGGGCCTAATAATTACGAAAAGCCTTGTGTAAAGCCTTTTTAGAGAGAGGAGCCCACGAGCCGTTATGACGAGAGTGGGCCCGAGGCCGTTGCGCTCAAAGTGGGGTCAGGAACCGTTAAAAGGCGCTTTCACTGGTGGGCCCTGAGGAGAAAACGGTTTCTGAGCACAGATGTTCCTTTCGTAACGGTCACGAGATGTTATGTGACTTTCGGGCGATAGTCGTTCAAAGAGCCTCGACTCAACCTCGCATTCAGCCTCGCCCGAATGGACGTTGGTCATAAGCGAGAAAGGAACATGTAGGGGCTGAAGGAGGTTACAGCGACCTTCATGTCGCAGTTGAATAAGAAAAATGAAGAACACGAGAAGGCCACAAAAGATCCGATGCGATGGGGGACCACCGGACGACTATAAATAGGAACCCCCCTCTATAGGGAGGGGGGTTAGACATTCCATAAACTAAGAAATACCATGTACTAAACTGATTAAAAGAAAGATAAATTTCCTATTTCCTATTCTTCTTTATCTAAACTCTTTGTTGAGATCTATGAGCTAGATTGTAGGTTATCAACTGGCGCCCACCGTAAATTACAAAGAGCTCATCCTAACAATCGAGAAATACGACTTTTTTCTTATTGTTTGAGCTCCAATTCGCATGAAAGGAAGTAGGAATATTCATCCAAAAAAGTTAGACTTTAGTACACCATCCACAAAAACCATGGCAACTAGCACCGCAACCTTCAATACTCCAGCAACGACCCCACAGCCTCCACCTCCAGGAACGGAGCAAACTTCCGATCAATCCGTTAGCATTTCCTTAGCCCCAAGACACAACCCCCCTACCATCTCCAATGTTACTCCACAAGACATGCGCAATTATCAACCACCACCACATGTCCTTCCTTCTACAATGCCTTCCCTTACACCTTCTTCCGTTCACAGCAGCCACAACCATCAACCACAACCACCCTTTTCTCAGCAGTTTCAAGCTCCCCGCGATCCACCGTACCAACCCCCAGTTATCATCTCACCTCCCCCTCAACAATACCCCTACCAACATCCAATATTCCCTGCCAATCAGTCAGGTGTACCAACCCAACCATCCAATCAAACATACACCCGATTGTCAGAAAGAGAGGAACTAGCTTTACACAGTGACGACTACAGACCGCAGCCGTCTCATAGGCGCTCCCAATATACTAACATCCCTAATCATTCTCGTTCTCACACCAAAGGTCACTCCAAATTCCGTTCACGACGGTCCAGAAGACGATCACCATCTTCAGAATACGATACTCATAGTTCGAGCGAACTATCTTCCCGCAAATCGCCTTTAAGGAGGCGTCGCGGTCGTTACAGCACTTCAACTAGATCCTCGTCTCCAAGTTTTTCTCAAACAAGTGACACTAGCGACGGGAGATCCAGACCGCGCACTCATCGTTTGCGTAAAATCTCCTGGAAGCGACATGGTAGTCCTTCGCCTCCTCGTGGAGTCTTGGCTCGACACTTATACAAAGGAAAGGCCCTTCGTCTCAAGGATTTTGCCAGCCTTGATAAGTACCCCGCTTATCCAGCTCACGATGCTCGAGCCTTTGTTAACACCTTCCGGGAGTCTATGCTCATCACTGGAGCATCTGAACGAACCATGTGTCTCGTTTTCCCTACACGATTAGAGGGAATTGCTTGGGAGTGGTATGCGCAACTTCCTCCTGGCTCGGTGTCCAGCTACAGAGACCTTACCAATAAGTTTCTTAAAAGGTTTGCCAGCGTTCGAGCACCCCCCAAAACATGCATGGACCTCATGAGTGTTCGACAGCGCCCCTCTGAGCACACTCGAGATTATCTCGATCGATTCTCCATCGAAGCCAACAAGTGCGGAGATTATCGGGAAGACATGGCATTGCTAGCTGTGCAGCGAGGGTTGCTGGAAGGACCTGTTCAGTGGGCAGCCATGACGGAGAAGTTCTCTGATTTCGCTGCATTTAGGGAACGAGCTGAACACCTTATTCGCGCAGAAGAGCACATCGCGGCCATCCAAGGCTATCGTCACAACACCTTTGCTATGCCAAGCAACAGACAAAGTACGTCCCCCAGACAGCCACAGCGCCCAAGCCCACCCCGGGATCGTCAGCGCAGTCGGTCCCCACGCCCTCGGCGTCGAGAGACCAAGCCCTCTAGACGAAACCGTGGTCGTCGTGCTAACTCCGTAGAGGACAATGCACCGTACTATAAAATGTACCACGTCACAACCGAGCCTCAGGATCGTGTGTATGATAAAATCAAGCATAACAAAGAAATGAGAAGGGCACCACCCATTACCAGAACCGAAGTTTTCGACAGGAATAGCTACTGTGAATATCATGGCAGTAGCGGACATCGTACCAAGGATTGCCTCAAGCTCAAAGACGAAATTGAAAGGCTAGTGCGTCAGACAAACATTCTTGAACATTTCCTGGCAAAGGACGATAGGGGTAAACGGAAAATGCAACATCTCCATGAAGTCGAGACCCACACAGACGATCGTCGCATTGAGCATCCTAGTAACCCGCGACCCCAGGCAATCACATCTGACAGACAGCAACGCACGTCCCCTCCACCAGTGATGTTCATTGAGGGTAAAGCAACTGGTAACCCCCGAAGGCAGCCACCTTTTCACATCTTCCAAATCGAGCATAGATTAGAATCTACCCAGGTCATTTCATTTGGTCCACATGATTATGATGGTATCCAGTTGCCACACGACGATGCCATCGTCTTAATGCTCCGAATTAATGGTATTCGGGTAAAGCGAATTCTCGTTGATACAAGCAGTTCTGCCGATGTGATGTACTTTGATGCTCTCAAAAGAATGGGCCTCGGAAAGTATCCTTTGCAACCGATGACGACATCACTTGTTGGTTTTACCGATGACAAGTTGAAACCTTTGGGGACCATCGACCTGGACGTCTTGTTCGGAGACGCACCCCAAACGGTGATCTCTAGCGTCCGCTTCATCGTGGTGGACGCTCCATCTGCCTATAATGCCATTTTGGGACGCACTTACCTTAACAGCATCGGAGCAGTTGCATCCACTCCGCACTTGATGATTAAATTCCCAACTCCACAAGGGGTGGGTATAGTGAGAGGAGAACAACAGGTGGCCAAGGAATGCTACCGAATCACCATGGCACCCCAAATTGCTCACATCGAGCGATCTAGGAAAAGCCAAGAATTTGTGGACAGTCTAGGCGCACTCAGCAAAGAACCACCAAAAGCCCTGTTAACAGAAGCCATGGAAGATACAGAACCAGTCATGTTACGAGACGGACAAGTAACTCAACTTGGCACCTTGTTACCTGCGATAGACCGAAGCATGGTAAGAGAATGCTTGATTGCCAATAAAGACATCTTCGCCAACGAGGACGACATGATGCCGGGCATCAGTAGAGCCATCGCAGAGCACCGCATTGATACATATGAAGAGGCGCGTCCAGTTCAGCAAAGGAAGCGCAAGTTAGGCCTGGAAAGGAGGAAGGCGGTACAGGACGAGGTTGATCGATTACTTAAGGCAGGAGCCATAAGGGAAGTGGAGTACCCCCGTTGGTTAGCAAATCCTGTCCTGGTGCGCAAATCTAATGGAAAATGGCGCATGTGTATTGATTATACTGATTTAAATAAGGCATGTCCCAAAAAGCCCTTTCCATTACCAAGCATCGATGCCATGATCGACTCTACTGCGGGCTTCAAATACCTCAGCTTTATGGATGCTTATTCCGGGTACAATCAGATACAAATGCACCCTGACGATGAAGAGAAAACAAGTTTCGTAACCGAGCAAGGATTATTTTGCTATAGAGTCATGCCCTTCGGTCTCAAGAATGCAGGGGCTGAATATCAACAAATGGTGAACAAGGTTTTTAAAAATTAGTTGGGAGGAATCATCGAGGCATACATCGATGACATGGTCGTTAAGAGTTGTACTGGCAAAGAGCATGTACAGCACCTCAACATGATATTTCAAAAAATGAGAGACGTCGGCATGCGCCTCAATCCAAAGAAGAGTTTCTTTTGCTTGTCTAGTGGGAAATTTTTAGGTTACATTGTGTCTGAAAGAGGCATTGAGGTGCACCCTAACAAATGCCGGGCCATCATCGACATGGAAGCCCCCAAAACCGTAAAAGAAGTGCAAGAACTTACAGGGTGAATAGCTGCGCTGAATAGATTCATAGCGCGTTCGGGAGAGGTCTGCAAACCTTTCTTCCAGACCATCAAGAAGACCAAAAAGTTTGAATGGACCTCGCAGTGTCAGGAGGCATTCGAACAGATCAAGACTTACCTATCCAATCCACCGATCATCAGCAGGCCAACCAAGGGAGAAATTTTATACCTATATGTTAGCGCTTCCGCGGTCGCAGTAAGTGCGGCGTTGATTCGAGAGGAAGACGGAGTGCAAAAGCCTGTATACTTCGTGTCCAAGATACTGCGTGATGCAGAAGAAAGATATTCAACAGTGGAGAAAGGCGCCTTCGCCGTACTCATCGCAGCCAGAAAACTGCGACCGTATTTTCAGGCACATCCTATAAAAGTGATCAGCGATCTTCCCCTGAAAAAGGCTTTGGGCAATCTCGATGTATCGGGACGACTCTTAAAATGGGCAGTGGAGTTATCAGAATTCGACATTTCCTTTTTACCTAAAGCAGCATACAAGGGACAGGTGTTGGCAGACTTTGTGGTTGAAAGTACAGGAAGGACAGAAAAAAGGGATCAGGAAGCTTTGTGGCATGTTCATGTCGATGGCGCCGCCTCTGAACGGGGGTCGGGCCTAGGAGTACAGATCAAAGGACCCAAAGGAGAAGTCTTTTACTACGCCATTCACATAACCTTCCCCGTCGCTAACAACATGGTTGAGTATGAAGCGTTGATCGCAGGTCTGCGACTGGTAGAGGCAGTTGGTGCGACAAAAGTCGAGTATACATGGATTCCCAGCTCGTGGTACACCAGATCAATGGGCAATACGAGGTACACGACCCGACCTTGGCGAAATACTTAGAGAAGGCCAAAGGGGTCTTAGCAACTTTTGAAGAAGTCATCATCGAACATGTCCCGAGGGGAATGAATGAAATAGCGGACGCTTTGTCCAAGCTAGCAAAGGGATCGGACATGAGCAGTGAGACACCTATTACCATCATGGAGATCCCTGAAGCTTGCATTGCAACAACGGAACCCAAAGTTTTGCCGATCAGTGCCCAGCTCGAATGGTATACTCCCATCTGGGACTATCTAACCACAGGACAATTACCAACGGACAAACTCGCTGCGCGAAGAATTAAGAGATGGGCACCCGAATTTACCATTTTGGAGGGGGAGTTATTGAAGAAGGGATATCGTAAGCCTTGGCTCGCTTGCATCAGTGAATCGCAAGGCAGGAAACTGATTGATGAAGTACATAGTGGCATCTGTGGTAGCCATCAAAGCCCTTACACTGTTGACAAGCGCATCGAAAGGGAAGGCTATTTCTGGCCAACCATGAGGAAAGATATGATCGACATCGTGCGACGATGTGAGCGATGCCAATACCATTCTCGCGTCTCACGAAGGCCTCCTGCCTCTTTGAACACCATTGCAAGTCCTTGGCCTTTCGATGTATGGGGAATAGACATACTAGGCCCCTTCCCGACAGCAAGAGCAAACATGCGCTTCTTGGTCGTGGCGGTCGAGTACTTCACCAAGTGGATAGAAGCAAAACCGCTTGCCCTGATAACCTCCCCACAGATAGCTGACTTTGTCAAGCACAACATCGTCTATCGTTATGGCATACCTCATACCATCATATCTGACAATGGCCGACAGTTCACAGGCGCACCATTTCAAGACATGTGCGAAGGATTCGAAATACTCTCTCTCTTCTCTTCAGTCAGTCACCCTCAAACCAATGGATTAGCTGAAGTTTCCAATCGCACCATATTGGAAGGACTTAAGAAGAAGGTTGAGGGCAGCAAGGGAGCATGGCCCGACTTCCTTAATGAGATCCTATGGTCCTACAACACTACCCCAAGAACTGCAACTGGGCGATCCCCCTTCGCCATGGTATATGGAATGGAGGCGGTCACCCCTATGGAAATCGTGCAGCCCACATTGCGCACCATCGCTTATGAATGGACCAAAAACAATGAGAAAAAGTTGGTGGAACTGGAAGCGATCTATGAGATACGCGAGGAAGCACGTGCAAGGATGGCCGAATATCAACGGAAGATGCGCAAAAATTTCGACAAAAAGGTCGCCCCAAAACACTTCCAACCTGGTGATTGGGTATTGAGGAGTGTGGGAGCAACTGGGAAACACATTGGAAAGCTCGATCCCGCTTGGGATGGCCCTTTCATTGTGACTCGATCCATAGAAGGACGCGCATACAGGTTGCAAGATCTAGCAGGACGCGACCTCCCCAATGCCTGGAATGCTGTTCATCTGCGTAAATTTTACAAATGATCAGCAACCCTCCCCCCCGCCTAAGCAATTAACTTCGATGGGGCAATACCGTAGCACAAGCCTCCAGGGACGAAGTGAAGCAACCTTAGGGTTAAATTAGTTAAAACTTGTACCTTTTTCGCATGTTGTTTAGCTTCTTTTTAAGCAATGTAACACAATGAAGAGAACTTTGTACCCAACCTGCATATCAAAGTGTACTTTGCTAAATTCAGTAAAATGTTTTTCCTTCAGATTGCAAAATTCCCTTTACTTTGGAAATTCATTGTTACAAATTTTTCACGAATTACTTACACTATGGAAAGACATTAGCCGCAAAACCATGCGCAGTCTGCCATCACAACAGACCTTAGCCGCATAGCCATGCGCAGTCTGCCATCACAACAGACCTTAGCCGCAAAACCATGCGCAGTCTGCCATCACAGCAGACCTTAGCCGCATAGCCATGCGCAGTCTGCCATCACAGCAGACCTTAGCCGCATAGCCATGCGCAGTCTGCCATCACAACAGACCTTAGCCGCATAGCCATGCGCAGTCTGCCATCACAACAGACCTTAGCCGCATAACCATGCGCAGTCTGCCATCACAACAGACCTTGGCCGCATAACCATGCGCAGTCTGCCATCACAACAAACCTTGGCCGCATAGCCATGCGCAGTCTGCCATCGCAACAGACCTTAGCCGCATAGCCATGCGCACTCTGCCATCACAACAGGCCTTAATCACATAGCAATGCGCAATCTGCTAGCACGACAGACATTAGCCGCATGACCATTCCCAATCTGCCATATAACAAACGACAGCCGCGCCGTCAAAACAGACATTATCCGTCGCCCGTAACTCTGGCCAACATTAATCCTAAGATTCGAATAGTCGGTCATACATACGATTTTATCCAAATTTAGTAAAGCCATTTCATCAAAAAAGCAAATATTTGTTTCCCGACATACACGGCGAAATTTAAGGATACAACCCAAATACCTCGGGCCACAATTCATATCCAGCATTTAATACGTTCAATCTTGCATTTATTTCAACATGACAAGAGGGGGCCCACCATTGTCGGTGCCGGGACACCTATAAATAGGGGGGTTACCCCACAAAGACTTTCATCCCAAGATCCCCCATTCCTCTTTCCTCTTCCCAAGATCTCAAACACCTTCTTTCTTCCTTAAGACAAAAAACAAAGCAAACACAAACAAGAGATTGAGTAAAAATGGCCAAAAAAAAAAAAAAAAAAAAGAGAGAGAGAAGGACAGAGGGTATAGTAAAGCAGCTGATGAGTCCGGGAAGGTATAGTAGAGCAGCTGAGGTAAAACCCCTCCAGTTGTATACTAAACCTTCCCTATCGGCGGGTAGCCTTGCTTGACCGTGTGCGCAAGCAAGACATCCGTCGAGTGGGTTTGGGCGGCGGAACCAAGAGTCAATGAAAATAACAAAACTCAGCCGTTTCAAGCCCACATAAACGAAGACGACGACGGTGACAGAGCGTTATTGCAAGCTTGGCCCTCAACGCAGGCGACCTTACCATATCTAAATTAGAGGTCGCCCTCGCATAGCCGATCGCCAACCGTCAACGACAGATGGGGAATGCTCGGCGCGAGAGAGAGGGCAAGCTTATACCATGGGTCAATTCCTTTGGAGAGGAAGGAGCAAGATCGCCGCAGACACCTCGTCAAAGGAGGTATCAACTTCGACGCCAATAAATGGCGCGGCGATGCACACTTTCTACATAACCAAAGGAGCCCAGTCCAACGCAGCGTCGTCTTCAAGCGTGATGGTAGAAGAGAGTAGCTCTCCAGTCGACCTCCATCACGATAGAAGGGGAGTCATAAGGACAAAAGAAAGACAACATCCCTTATGTGCAATGACTCCTCGCCCTCCCTTTAGCTAAGAAAGAAAGTCAACATCCCTTATCCTCGTTAGGCATATAATGAGTACTTTTATGATGTACTTTTATGGAATATAATGAGTTCAAGCCTATTCATACATCATTCTTTCCTTTTAAATTACATCGTTTTCTCCTTTTAAATCACTGCCTGCATGTGATTCATTAACTTCTTTTAAATGAGTTCAAGCCTGTTCACACTCAGCGCCCTAACATCGTCGATTTCCTTACTTTGTCAAACACGCACCCTTGCTTACGTCTCACAATGAGTTCAAATCTTGTCTCGCGCATTAACTTCGTCGCTCCCTTCGTTCTACTATATGATGTTTACCGTCAAAATCTTGACTTACTTATGCAACAACAAGTCGCAGAGACAACAAGTAACAACAAAACAATTACATAATCCAACAAACAGCAACAAAACAATTATATAATCGAGTCGCATGAGATAAGTCTTTTAAAGAAAATACCATAATCCAAAAGGTTCATGTTTACATAATAGCATACAACAAACGACGAAACACGGAACAGTAAACAACAAATGATGAAACATGGAACAGAAACTCATGGCTCTCCATCTACATCACCGCCTAACGAACCACCAGGGAGACTAAAATCACTTAGCTGGAGATCTGGATGGAGCAAGTTATACTCCCTTTGTTCGTTCATCATCTGGTCAAATTGCTCGGAAATGTTCAGTGACCCTGCCCCCTCGGCATGATGCGGGGAAAGGCGAGCAAGATCTTCAGCTAACTCGGCAATAGGCCCAGCCTCCCCAAAAGTGTTTACCCCCGCAGACCTCTCCTCGTCAGAGCCTTCCTCGTCTTCATCTTCGGCTTCAACCTCCTCCCTAGAAGGACGAGTTATGTCTGCAGGCCAAACAGCGCCAGAGCTCGACCAGGGGTAGCGAGAAGTCAAGAGAGGCTTCGTTACTTCCATACCTAACTCAACCACTCGGTCACCCTCCTCATCTTGACAAATAAGATCACCACTTTCCTCATCCCAACGACACTGCGATAGGGCGACGTCAGGCTCTGGCGCAGGGTCCATAATCCCAAACTCCTCCCGGGTGAATGGGTAATACTGACGCAGCTGATCACATTTCAGCTTCAACATGTAATGAAGACCCCCGCAAACGAGGCGGGTAGCTGCAGCTTGGGCACCTGTGGATTGAAGGAACGCCTGAAGAAAGTCATGGGACGAGCGGACTTCTCCCTTGTCAGTACAAACTTCTTTGCCTTTGGAAGTGGCAGGGAGAGACTTCAATCTCTCTATCTCGCCTTGCAGCTCAGCAAGACGAACGGAGGATTCTTGCAACAGTGAGGAGGTTTGGACAACTTCCGAATGAAGCTGGGCCTTCTCAGACGCCAACCTATCCTTTTCAGATGCAAGCTGATCCTTTTCGGCCTTCACCCGAGACACCTCTTCACCAAGGCCAGCCAATTCTTGGTTCTTTTTCTGAAGCTCGTCCAGCAATTCCTTAGTTTTCTGTCCCAAAGCCTCATTGGCTAGCTTCAACTTTGCCAATTCAGCTATTCGCTCTTTCTCTTGGCGCGCCACCTTTTCGCATGTTTTCTTCCAATCTGATATGGCCCCATCTCGTTGGAGAATAAGCTCCTTGGCTTTCTCCAGTTGTTGGTCGCGTTGATCCAGCGATATTTGCGCAGCAGATAGCTGATTCTGAAGGTCAACATTGACGCGGGAGGCGCGGCTCAGCGTCTCAGACATCAGATCTTTGTCCGCTTCAGCAGTCTGCGCACGAACCAACAGAGTATCCTGGGCGGCAGCAAATTTTTCAAACAACGCAGTCATTTCAGCCTTGTCTTCGTCAGAAGCGCGGTTCGCAAACGAGAACTGCGACAGATCCACCTTGAAGCCCCAGTCTGATTCTTGCTTTCCACGAAGCACGCGAAGTTCTTTGTCGATTTTGGCATTCCTTTCTGCCAAAGAAGACAACGACTTCATCCAAGCACTTCCGAAATTGCGAGAGTGACCATGGACACTCGCCTGGAGACATCCCAACTCCATCAGTAAAGAATGCATCCGCATGAACTTGTCCTCCATTGATAAGCCAGTAGCGAATTACTAATTTGTGGACATAAGTCCAAAGACACGCGATGCAGGGAGGCAGCAAGACGAGGCACCTACGCAATTAAACATCTTAGTTATTTTTTATAAAAAAAAAGGGAGCGGCGAGGATGAGCAAGATAAACAAAGAGTGAAACCTGGATCTTGGAAGGATCCACGTTTATTCCGGGGAGGCGCAGAGAAACTTTCTCATCTTCATGAATCTTCCTGACGCGAGCTGTGCGCCAGGAATCATCTGGGGTAGTTAGGCGACGCTGGGAAGAAGAGGAAGGGTGAGCCGGTGCAGATTTTTCACCAACAGGTGTCTTCCCAGATGCTTTTTCGAATGTCTGCCTTGGCGCGGCAGGTATCGCCAATTCACCACCAACAGACGATCCAGGGAAGTCTGGGGGAGTCGGCGATGAATGTTTCGAGGAACCTTCGGCACGTTTTCTCTTTTTTGTTTCCTTTACCGCCGATCCTCCCTCGGCCAACACCCTTTCCGCTGTGGCTTTCTCAGATGTCTGCGCGGTTTTGGGATGCTGAGAAGTGCGAGAAGAAGCAGGCTTAGAACCCTTAGAGCCGCCCTCCTTGGCAATCTTAAACATAGCAGAGGCCTTGGGGACGGAAGTAGACGCCTTTTTGACAGGAGAAGCTTTTGTAACAGGAAGAGCCTTGGTAGTTGGAGACTCGATCGGCGGTGGTGATCCTTCCCCTTCCTCTTCAGGAGGAGGGGAATAGTTAAGCTGCTGTAGGGGTAGCTCCTCATCGGCGACAAAATCAGGCTCGATGCATTCAGCGAAGGTGAGATCATCTGCTACAGGGCTACCCCCATCCCAACACAATTGGTAGCCCCCCTGAGAGGTTCTACCCAGTTGAGTTATTATGGCATATTCATCCTCGGTAGGCTCTGGGAATTCTACCTTGGTGAACCCAGTGGAGGTCATGTTCCAATCCAAACAGACGCCCATCCCGTCCATCAAAGTCCCTCGACAGAAGGCGAAGTTCTCCTCCCAGTTGCCTATTTTTCTGGGCTTATTGGCGAATAAACGACGCACAGTTCTGATGGTACAGAATTCGCTATGGCGGCAGAATTTGAAGTAATATCCAAATAGCCCCACAGTGGGAGTAACCTTAGCCTTAAAACCTATGTCTGCAAAGTTCACCGTAAGCAAACGCTCAAAGGAGGTGACGCAACACCAGGCGACAGGAAGAAGTTGGCCTGGAGGAACTTTCACCATATTGAGAAGTGCGCATTGAAACGGCGACAAGGGTAGGCGTACTCCCCACCATGCAGATTTAGCGAAGAACACCCTTCCCTTTGAAGTTTCAAAAGGGCGGTCCAGTTTACTCGCTCCTTCCACATACAACTCGCTCTCCTCTGGATCATCAAAAACCAAACTCCTTTTGAACTTGATTATTTTCGAATCGATCCAGGGATGTGATTCGAAACCTCTGGACAGGGGGAATTTACTCCTAATTTTCTTAGAGTCTGAACTCCTGAAAACCTTCTTAGGCATGGTGGAACTAAGCAACAAAGGAGATTTAAACAAAATGATAGTAAGAAAAGGCGAATAGACTACGACAAAAAACAAAAGTGATAGAAAGAAAAGCAAGAACAAGAAGAGGTTAGTACCAATATTCGATAGCCGCCGACAGGCAAGGACAGAAGAAGAAGGAGAGAAGAAAAACAAGGATGAAGGGTTCACCGGAGTAAAGGAAAGAATAAGGGAAAGAAGAAAACTCCTGCAGGGGTACAATGAGTATACTGGGGGTGGAGAGAGAGACGAATGACGGTTTTGAATCTATATAAAAGACGCGTCTCTTCGGTTTTCCCGCCTAGAAGAGGGCGTATCCCATTTTCAAATCCCAATGAGAAGACAAATCGTCGCGACTCGATCCCCCAAAGATGCAATGATGGAAATATTTTGTAGGATCCCTATAGAAGATCTTGTGGCCCCCTCCCTCTTTCTTTATATTATTAAATTCACCAAATAATTCTTCTAGCATTGTATGAGGGCTCGACAATACCAACCCTCACTGTGCGACTGTGTCCGGAGGACTCAGGTACTCGTTACATCATCGTTGTGCGACTGCGTTGGATGGATTTCGATATCAACAAACACCCCCTGAGGGCTTGCAGATTGTGAGGACTTCGCAGGTTTTGTCGTCTTATTCCTTTCAAAGAATTTAGACGACGAGCCAACATCGCTCAAACATCGCCCGATGCCCAATGAAGTCACCTGGAAGTTGCCATAAAAAACTTCTGATAAAATGCAAACATTTACCAGAAGCTTGAGGGCTGATGATATGGTCAGATCCGGATACGGGCCTAATAATTACGAAAAGCCTTGTGTAAAGCCTTTTTAGAGAGAGGAGCCCACGAGCCGTTATGACGAGAGTGGGCCCGAGGCCGTTGCGCTCAGAGTGGGGTCAGGAACCGTTAAAAGGCGCTTTCACTGGTGGGCCCTAAGGAGAAAATGGTTTCTGAGCACAGATGTTCCTTTCGTAACGGTCACGAGATGTTATGTGACTTTCGGGCGATAGTCGTTCAAAGAGCCTCGACTCAACCTCGCATTCAGCCTCGCCCGAATGGACGTTGGTCATAAGCGAGAAAGGAACATGTAGGGGCTGAAGGAGGTTACAGCGACCTTCATGTCGCAGTTGAATAAGGAAAATGAAGAACACGAGAAGGCCACAAAAGATCCGATGCGATGGGGGACCACCGGACGACTATAAATAGGAACCCCCCTCTATAGGGAGGGGGGGTTAGACATTCCATAAACTAAGAAATACCATGTACTAAACTGATTAAAAGAAAGATAAATTTCCTATTTCCTATTCTTCTTTATCTAAACTCTTTGTTGAGATTTATGAGCTAGATTGTAGGTTATCACATACCATCTGGCCCTGGGGCTTTAGTCGCACCAGAGTCGAAAAGTGCAGTTTTTATCTCCTCCTCACTAAAAGGGAGGGTAAGAGCAGTGTTATCTTCTTCAGAAATCTGTTGATGAGGTTCATAAAATTCTGGCCCTAAAGTAGCCATCTTAAAGCCTGTGTCACCATACAAGGACTTATAAAAATCAGTAATATGACTAGAAATTATCTCTCTCTCAATTACATAAACCCCATCAACTTCTAACCCAAGAATAAGATTCCTTCTCTTCTTATTAGTGGCTATAGTATGAAAGTACCTAGTGTTTTTATCTCCCTGCAGCAACCACTTAACCTTGGACCTAACATGTCAGTAATGTTGTTCATCATCGTAAATTTTATCTAGACTAATATTCAAATCAGCAAACTCTAACTGTTCCTCCAAAGACCACTCCCTATTTTCTTGTATCTTTTGTAAATCGTGTATCTTGTTCAATAAATCTTGTTTATCTTTTTTGGTTTTACCATACATATTTTTTGCCCATCCTCTAATTTTATGTTTCAGATTCTTAATATTTTTGTTCCAACTGGTAGCCAAATTATTGGTATTATCTAACCTTTTCCACCATCTAGGAAGCAGTCTACAAAAATCTTCATTACTACACCATTCCTCTTCAAATCTGAAAAGAGGAGCTTGCATTAGGTCTTTTCTATGTGAAGAAAACAGAATAACATGGTGATCAGATTTGTACTTTGGTAGACAGGTAACAATTGCATCTCTATAAAGTGAGTCCCACTCTGGTGACCCTAAAAATCTATCTAAAAGAGCAAATGTAGGCTTATCTCTCATATTAGACCAAGAATATTTTTGTCCACACAAGGGGTAATCTATAAGCTGTAGATCAGATATCATGTTATTAAACATCATAGAACCCCTACCATTGAAATTGGGGCCTGTTTTCTCTCTTCTATACCTAATCATGTTGAAATCTCCAAATAACAACCAAGGGCCAGCCCACATTGATCTCAGGCTATTTATCTCATCAATAAGAAACTTTTTCAAATTGTAATCCCAAACTGAGTGTGATCCCCTTTGTTGAGAAAAATAACAGACACCCCAAATTTAGTTTTCAAAACATGGAGCATATCTAGCTTTTCAGTATCAAACCCGACTAGAACCCCCCCTGAAGTATTAAGAGCTGGAAGAGCCATCCAGTCAAATTTATTCGGCAGAAAAGTTTGTATCAGTCTTTTTGAGAAAGTCATTTTTTTGGTTTCTTGTAACCCTACTATATCTACCTTATATTCTATCAAAATTTCCTTTATTCTATTTCTTTTAATCTTTTTCCTAACACCCCTAATGTTCCAAGACAGAATATTCATCATAAGGAAGTAAACAACACCCTATTTAGAATCTGCAAATATTTTGAATGCTTTTCTTTATCTTTCCGTAGTTAATATAGGAAACTAAAAACATACCGATGGCAGCTCTAATCCGAATCTACCTATCCTCAGCCTTTTTTCCTAAATCTGCCACCTCTCTCACCAAACTCTCCTCCTTGCCTGCTCTCCCAACCAGCCGAGACTGGCTTTCTTTATCAGTAAGAGCTAACAATTCTGGTGTAGGGGCGGGGCCGGCAAATAAAAATGAAAATAAAGTCTGAGCTCCGAGCTATTATCGGGGTGACCGAGATAACTCGCGAAGAGGCAGCCCAGAGAATGAGGAACTATATTATTCAAAACGATCTTAAAGTCTGCATAAATATTCTTAATGTATAACTTATTACATCCAATTAAGTTGCATAACTTATGTATCGAATTTTTCTAATCTCATTTGACATTTGTATCATTTAATTAATTCTCACCATCTCTTAGTGTCGAGTACTAATACAGTTCATAATAATTATTTTTAAAATATTATTATTATTATTATTATTATTATTATCATCATCATTATTACTACTACTACTTATTGGAAACAAGGAATATGATTTGTTTTATTATAATAAGAATATTGTAACAAAAATGTAAAAATAAAATCATTAATTATTTTATTATATTAATAATATTATTATTACGTTATAATATTAAAATATTATTTGTTTTTATTGCTTGTTTTATTATTCAGATTATTGGTATTACATAATAATAATTAATTTTTATAATAATATTGGTATTAATTATTTTTATATTATTATTATGATATTTTTATTATTAGTACTTATTTTTTATTCCGATTATTAGTATTAAATAATAATAACAATAATAATAATAATAATAATAATAATAATAATAATAATAATAATAATAATAATAATAATAATAATAATAATAATAATAATAATAAGGTCAGATTTCGATCGTTTGATCTGAAATAGACGGTTTAAATATGTATTGCATACTAAATAGGCATCATCCTTTACTAAATCAAATAACTCAAATTCAAGAAATTTTTAGTATTTTGATATGAATATATGCATGCATTAAGCTACTCTTCCTTATTACATAATGAACATTTATTATCTAACACTACGTAAACACTTATGCATCGTTAACTTAATTATACAACTCCTTGCTACACAAATACTTTATACATTGTCAGATCAGTCATGTTGGATTTTTTTTTTTTTTCAAGAACGTCGTGTTGGATTGTTGGTGCCATTACTGTCAATGCTGTCATGGCCCTACATCACCTACTCGCAATGTTCACGAATCACGGATATAAGCTTTGAATTTAAGTTCCATAAATACTTCGATTGGTTGTCTGATAAATCATGTTGGTCAGTTGGAGTCGTCATTTACTGTCAATGTTGTCATGGCCCTACAACACATTTTGATGGAACAATGCTAACCTAAGACGCTTAGGTAGGTAGAACCGTAGAAGGGCAGGTTGCTGGAATGTTTGGAGGGCTCGACAGTCGACAATTCGACGCTTACACTTACACATATTGGTGTATTCTTTTTGCTCAAAGTTCCCCGACACCGAGCAGGGGAACCAAATTAAGTGTTATTTGCAGGCCCAAGGCTGTTTGTGCTGTTTTATTTTTTTTTTATTTTGGGCTGAATGGATGCGAATTTATTATATCATCATGAATGATAACTGTCATCTGCAGTTCTGTCATTTCTGTCATCGCTAAATATAAAATAAACATATACAGCAAACAAGATGAACATATAAACGATCTAAGTGAACACTTACAAACAAATAAGTGTTGTCATCATTTATTTAGAATTTTACATACATATTCAACTTATTTTCATTTAACTTATTTGTTTGTATGTGTTCACTTAGATCATCTAATTGTTCATTTTGTTTACTATATATGTTCACTTTATATTTAGCGATGGCAGGGATGACAAAACTGCAAATGACAGTAATAAATTTCCTTATATCATCTTTATCCACTCTGGAGTTGGTCTTGGACTCTTGGGCTTCAAGTTCATAGACTAATATATTTTTTCGGGAATTACTCGTAACAATCAAGAGTCAAGCAATCAAAAGGAGTGCTCTCTCCTCTCTCACGTGACGACACGATCAAACTCACATGTGATGCTCCCCCCACACGCTCCCCTCACCCTCACCTTCACGCAGCGCTTTTCCTTAACCCTCTTCCTCCCCTCACGCACTCCCTTCACCTCTCCCTCCTCTTACGCAATTTCTTGACCCCGCACCTCCCCTCTCCTCTCCTCTCCCTCCCTTGACGCATGCTCTTCTCTTTCTCCAACTCGCGCCTTTTCCTTTCTCTCTACCTCCTCATCTTTCAATTTGGCACAACTCCACCTTTACAATCCGACGAGGTACTTAGCTTGCGAGTAGAGGGAAAAGAAAGATGATCAGATCTGGTATAGGAAGAAGGAGACAAGGGTGAAAAGAGAAAATACAATTTTAATTATAGTTCTGCTACGAGTTAGAAGTAATTAAATATATATAAGGGGCTAAATAATTTTTTACAAGGGAGTATCTAATAAATTTATTAGTAAAAGAGTATATAATTACTGGTAAGAGAGTATATAATTACTAATAAGGGACTATATAATTATTTATAAGGGAGTAACCAATAAGACGAAAAGAGAGTATTTATCAAGAATAAGAGAGAAACTATACACAATAAGGAAAGTAAATAATGAGTACATGGGAGTAACTAAAATAGTAAAAGAGAGTATTTGTCAAGAATAAGAGAGTAAGTAATAACTTTTTGTGTACCTTTTATTAGAAAGTAATTAAACATAATAAGGGGAGTAAATAACGAGTATATGAGAGTAACTAAAATATTAAAAAGGAGTATTTATCAAGAATAAATGAGTAAGTAATAACTATTTGTATACTTTTTATTAGGAAGTAATTATATTCAATAAGGGGAGTAAAAAATGAGTACAGAGGAGTAACTAAAATAGTAAAAGAGAGTATTTATCAAGAATAAGACAGTAAGTAATAATTTTTTGTGTACATTTTATTAGAGAGTAATTAAATACAATAAAGGGAGTAAATAACATGCATGAGGGCGTAATAAGTTATGAGGGAGTATCTTTGCAGGTGGCACGGGGTGGCACAGGGAGGCGCGACTGGAACAAAGGGATAACAGAGTGGTGGCGTGTCGGACTAGAAGGAGGCTGAGTGGAGGGGTGGTGCGTCAGACCAAAAATGGGGTGAGCGGAAGGGAGGCGCGTCGGAACAGGGGGTGAGCGGGGAGGCGTGACTGAACAGAGAGGGTGAGCGGAGGGGAGGTGCGTCGGAATAGGGGGGGTGAGTGATGTGTAGCTAATAATACCCTAATTGGTCCTAAAAATACCGCAAGCGCACGGTAAATCGTTGGATGTGGTTAGGGGTCGAATCCACAGGGACGGTAGATTGAGTACTAAACCTTACTTATTCACAAAATCTAGACAATCAAATGAATGGTTTTGGCTTAAACTAACAATTAACAAAAGCAATCAACTAAGAGACAAACAACTAACAATTTTTGGTGTTTTGGTGATAAAATATGCAATGAAAGTGTCCTAGGGTTTCAGTTTTACTTTCAGTCCGGCTTCGGATCGTCGGCACCGGTCACTTTCGTGCCGATACCGACTAGTGCGCAGCAGATTAGGCCTGTGTACTCCGCATAGGCACCAATGTTGCCCGCACAACCCTTAGTTAATGGTGTTTCGACTCAATAACTTGGTTTTTGGCTTGTGTGAGGCAGATCTAGCCGGACTTGGACTCCCTAGACCTCAGCTGTCGCTTGTTGGTCATGGTATCGGGACCGGAACCTAGTCTAACACCCCCATTAGGTCGATTAACCCTCAACTTTCGCATGTTGGCTTAATCTACCTAAGTTCACTTGTTGTTTTCAAAGGTATCCACTAGACTTTCGCCTTAGCAGAAACTTTCCCCCGTCGGGTACCAATTGGACTACCTTTCGGCTTATATCCTACCTCAAGTCACTTTGTTCAACCAATCAACTAACCTACACCTTTGACCAAGATTAGATGTGGCCATTCATCTAATAGGAGGTTCAGTTAATCAATCAAGCACAAACAAGCATTCACAAATAATATCCAACAAGCAATACACATCAAATACCAAATATCAAGTGTCATACATCAATCCAAACATCAAGATCTAACCTAAGCCCTAAGACAATGCAATCTTGCCTAGCATATGCTCAAAACTGAAAGTAAATGATGAAATGCAAGATACAAACTCCATAATCGAGCAAACAAGAGAGAAAGGAAAGATACAACCGTAACCCAGCCTATTCCTCCTACTTGCAAGCTTCTAGAGTCGAAATCGGAGCCGGAATCACTGCTGTCGCATGAAATCCAAGCTCCAGAGGCGCAATGCGGGATGCAATGGCGGCTGTGCGGGGTGATTGACGTGGCAGAGAGTGGATCGGTGGTAGGAAATGGTGGTGTGCGGGATACGAAGTGGAGTTGTGCGGGATACGATGGTGCTGTGCGGGCAACGATGGAGCTATGCGGGCTACAGTGGAGGAAAATGGTGGGAAATGAGGCGGCGCCCCAGGCAGCCGCCTGGGGAGTGGAAGATGGAGAGAAGGATCCCTAATTTGGCATGGGAGGCGCTTTATATAGGGCGTGGATTAGGTTTAGGGTTTGGTGCGGAGTACAGTTAGGTCGGTGCGGGATACAATTTGGGCTGTGCGGGCTACAGCAGGGCCCAGTTCGGAGTACAACAGCGTGCTGGGCTGGGAATGAGTCATCCAGCCCAAGTGTTGGCCGCACAGCTGGATTGTACTCCGCACTGGAGATGTCCAGGGCATGTTATATGCATTGTAGGCCGCACTGGAGAACTGTTGGCCGCACAGGAGGGTTGTTGGCCGCACAGGAGGTGTGTTGGCCGCACCAGGCAAGTGTTGGTCGCACGAGAGAGGTCTTGACGGCACTAGGGGGCTGTTGGACGCACAGGAAGATTGTTGGCCGTACAGGAGGGGTGTTGGCCGCACCAGATCACTTGTAACTTGCCGGAAAGGTGCCGATTTGCATTGGTTTCACCTCAAATCCCTGAAATTCAAAGACAAACCAAAAACAGTACCAAATTCTACAAATCCAAACCGAAAAGCACACAATTTCAAGAGTTTAGGTTATGATTTTAGGGTTAAGTCCGGCCAAATACCATATATATAAATGCTATATCAAATCCCCCCAAGCTTAAACCTTGCTTGTCCTTAAGCAAAACCCTAAACTTAGTGGTGGACTAATACCTAAATCTGAACCAAAACATCTCGAATTCCTACAAGTTGAAACGTCAATTGATTATGCAAGCAAGAAATTCACGTTTTTGAAAAGAATGCAAGTGGTCGTCTCAATTTATTTTGAAAATGTATTAAAGGTTTAAGTATTTTTCGATTAGTTTGTGCAACACTTAGACCAAATGACTTCAATTTTCTACCTCAAGGACTCTAGCTTATTTTCATTAAAAAATCATGCAAAGTCAAAATTGATTGCCCGTTCATTCGCACACCTTCCATGGTATTGTAAACAATTTCATTAATGTGTCAACTAGTTTAGAGTCTTCCAAAAACAGAATTTTCACCAATTTATGTGCAAGTCGAGTGTGGGTGATTACTCACCTTAGGGTTTTATGCAAGAGACTTAAGCGGAAAGACTTGAATCGGAATTCGCTCGCCTATGGCCACCGGTATCATCGAGCCATCGATCCCAGCGAATTCCTTTTCCGATGCTCTCACATCGTTTCAAGACTTTCTGAGCGGTGGGGTTTAATTAAGATAGATTTATTTTTGGGTTTTTGGTTTTTTTTTGGTTTTTTTTTTTGGTTTTTTTTTTTGGTTTTTTTTTGTTTTTTTTTTGATAAATAAATAAGAACAGAAAATAAATAATAATAATTTGGGTTAAACCGCTCATTTTTATCGCTTAATGTCAAAAACACCCTCATTTTCACACTATTTGAATAGTCCCATTAAGTTTGCTTGTTGGTGTCCCAAGCATTTTAAAAGCAACATCAATCAAGACTCAATTTAAGTTTACACACATTAATGATACTCTTTTTGAACAAGTCCATGTAAAATGCATGTCCGTTCACTCGGCAAAAGGTTATGACCTTGTCTAATAGCATTTAACAATTTCAAGCAACCAAGTTTCAAGTCCTATCAATTTCAAAATCCATACCATTTGGTCCATTGGCACGCAAACTAATCCAAAAACCACTTAATCATTCAATACCTTGACAAAATAAACGTGTTAACTACCACTTGTCATTTCAAATCAAAGGACAAACAAGCACATTCAATTGATTTTCAATCATTTACATGCAACTATATGGTGCAAACCACGTGCCAGAGGTGTTGTGCGGGGTACACCCATTCCTGTGCGGGGTACACCTGACAATTTCAGTGGCACAATAATTCCAGAGGACTAATGTACTCCGCACAGGGACAATGTGTAACCCGCAAAAGCTCTTTGACAGTTCAAAAATATGACATGATGCACTCTTACAAACAAGTTTGTAGCCTCCTCCAAGCTTGAACGAAGCATTGTCCTCAATGCTACACATCACCACAAATAAAATAAAGAGAAGGCAATTGAAAACATACCAAATTGGCGATCGGTGTGGGGATAGGCACTAAGTAGTAGTGGCTTGCGGCAATTGGATGTGTGCAGCACTGTAAGTTTTCAGGATTCGGTGGAGCAGCGGCAAGTGGAGCAATGATTTTGGCAGTGCACGGGATACAAAGGTCAGTTGTGCGGGCTACAATGGTCTAAATTGCCTTCGGATTGTGTCAAAATGAGACCTGTGCGGGCTACAAGGTGTGTTGTGCGGAGTGCACTGGACTTAGTTGCTCTCGGATTGAGTCAAAATGACCATTGTGCGGGCAACAATTTTGGCCTGTGCGGAGTACACTGGCTTGAGTTGCTCTCCGGTTGGGTAAAAATGAGCATTGTGCGGGCAACAATTTTTGCTTGTGCGGAGTACACTGGGTGGAAATTGCTCTCTAGTGTAGCTTTTTACAAGTTGTGCGGGGTACAGAGGCAGGATGTTTCCCGCATAGGAGTGTCTGTCACCCGCACAATGGAATCCGTTGCTCGCACAGTGCTGGATTTTGATGCGGCATGTTGAACCCGTGGCTTGTGAATGCTCTGCAACCCGCACAATTGGAGTTGTGTAAGCCGCACAGTGTTGATTTCTTGGTTTAATGTGGCAATTCAACGCTCAAATCGTGTTGGTTGAATAAATTGCAGCGGACAACTCGTGTGAGGTCGTGCCGAGGCAGGTTTTCATCACTTCTTGCCTCATGGTGCTCTAGTACGAGTCGTCCGGAGACATCCACAATTAATCAAACCTGAAATTACACACAAAAATAACCCAATGTCATGAATAATTCCCCACCTCGAGAAATAAGTTGAAATTTCGAATCCATTGATTATGCCCGGTTTTTCTTTTCTTTTCTATTTCTTTAAAAAAACAAAAAACTAAATTAAAACAAACCTAAACTTTTTGTGTTTTTTTCATTTTCAGATTTTTATTGGTTTTTCTAAAATTTTCAAAACTGAAATTTAAAATAAAGAGAAGAGTTTTAGAGTCTTGGGTTGCCTCCCAAGAAGCGCTTGTTTAAGGTCACTAGCTTGACCACCTTTCTCCACATCTTATCTTCACTTTACGCCCTGTCAATGCATCATAGTTCTCCCAAAAATGGTTGAGCAAGACTCTTGACACATGCTTGGTGTGCTCCTTCTTGGTTGCCTTCATGGTTGGTTCGATTGTGATGCAATATTTGATGTGCGGTTTGCTGCCCTTCATCGCATTAGAACTCTCCAAGCATTCTACAAGTTGATGGCTCAAGTTGATTTTGGTGAAATTGCAATTCTTCATGTCGGATGCCTCGACTGTGAGAGTGATACCACCATCTTCTTTCTTCTCGAGTTCTTTAATGATAGAATCTGTTGGAGGATGCTTCAATTCCAAATCATTAGATTTGACAATGCATGGTAATCTAAGTGGAATGAAATTTGGAAGGATATTAGGTGGAGGTGCAACAAATTTTGGTTTTTCTACTTTCTCTTGTTCTTCATTTGTTTCAAGTTGTGTGCTTTCATCACTATCCGTCTCATAACAAACTCCAATCAACACGAGAGAACTAAAACCTTCTAATTCTCTATCACTTTGCAATGTCATTTTGGCATTTTGTTCAGCATGTAGACTTTGTGAAGGACACGTTTCTTGGAAAATTAAAGTCTTTGTCATTTTTTCTAGTAATGTGGTATAAGTATCAAACTTGGATGACAAAGAATCCAATCTTCCAAGAATTTCCTCACGTTTCTTTCTTTGACTAGCCATGAAATCTTCAAACAATGATTCATAACTTGGCATTTGCAAAGGTGATTGAGAATCATAAGTAGGGTCTAGTTGAGACATTGAACCTTCATTATCCAAAGAAAAACAAGAGTTATAAGTCAAACCATAGTCGAATTCTTCCCTGTTGGTGTACAATGCGGGGTACACTCCTTCCTGTGCGGGGTACACTGGGTCCTGGGTGCACTGAACTTGTTGATGTTTGGGCCAAATTGGTGGTTGTGCAGGGTACACATCTGACTGTGCGGGGTACACATGGTCTTGTGTGGAGTGCACCCTTGTCTGTGGGGGATACATATCAGTCTGTGCGGGATACACTCTTGGGTGTGCGGAGTGCACCAGACATTGTGTGGAGTGAGCCTTTCCCTTCACAGTTGACTGTGCGGGGTACACCCTTGTCTGTGCAGGGTACATCCTTGACTGTGCGGGGTACACTGAGCCTTGTGTTGGCTGCACTCTTGCCTGCACCCTTGACTGTGCGGGACACACTCCTGCCTGTGCGGAGTACATCCTTGACTGTGCGGGGTACAATGGGCCTTGTGTTGGCTGCACTCTTGACTGCACCCTTGACTGTGCGGGACACACTCCTGCCTGTGCGGAGTACATCCTTGACTGTGCGGGGTACAATGGGCCTTGTGTTGGCTGCACTCTTGACTGCACCCTTGACTGTGCGGGACACACTCCTGCCTGTGCGGAGTACACCGCTGCCTGTATTTGGCCCGAATTAGGTACCACCATGTTGTGTGTTGAATGGCTCGAGTAGTGGGTGTATGAATCTTGATGTGGACTCCATCCTTCCTTGAATCCTTCCCTTCTCATGTTTTGCTTGTTTGTGAATTGGTTCTCCAATCGACTCACTCTTCTTTTCATTTTTTCAATTTGTGCTTGTCTCATCAAGCGGTCGACTCTCTCATTGAGTTGGGCCAAAGGATCTTCTTCATCACTCCAATTATCCTCCGTTTCGTGCTCAAATCTCTGAAAAGAATGGAACATGGTGATGCAAGTGAATTTTTTTTGCTCTTTTTATGAAGAAAAATAAGAAAAATGATACAAGGTCTAGTCTCTTGCTACTCAAGTAAGTTTTAATATCAACACCGTCCCCGGCAACGGCGCCAAAAAGCTTGATGTGTAGCTAATAATACCCTAATTGGTCCTAAAAATACCGCAAGCGTACGGTAAATCGTTGGATGTGGTTAGGGGTCGAATCCACAGGGACGGTAGATTGAGTACTAAACCTTACTTATTCACAAAATCTAGACAATCAAATGAATGGTTTTGGCTTAAACTAACAATTAACAAAAGCAATCAACTAAGAGACAAACAACTAACAATTTTTGGTGTTTTGGTGATAAAATATGCAATGAAAGTGTCCTAGGGTTTCAGTTTTACTTTCAGTCCGGCTTCGGATCGTCGGCACCGGTCACTTTCGTGCCGATACCGACTAGTGCGCAGTAGATTAGGCCTGTGTACTCCGCATAGGCACCAATGTTGCCCGCACAACCCTTAGTTAATGGTGTTTCGACTCAATAACTTGGTTTTTGGCTTGTGTGAGGCAGATCTAGCCGGACTTGGACTCCCTAGACCTCAGCTGTCGCTTGTTGGTCATGGTATCGGGACCGGAACCTAGTCTAACACCCCCATTAGGTCGATTAACCCTCAACTTTCGCATGTTGGCTTAATCTACCTAAGTTCACTTGTTGTTTTCAAAGGTATCCACTAGACTTTCGCCTTAGCAGAAACTTTCCCCCGTCGGGTACCAATTGGACTACCTTTCGGCTTATATCCTACCTCAAGTCACTTTGTTCAACCAATCAACTAACCTACACCTTTGACCAAGATTAGATGTGGCCATTCATCTAATAGGAGGTTCAGTTAATCAATCAAGCACAAACAAGCATTCACAAATAATATCCAACAAGCAATACACATCAAATACCAAATATCAAGTGTCATACATCAATCCAAACATCAAGATCTAACCTAAGCCCTAAGACAATGCAATCTAACCTAGCATATGCTCAAAACTGAAAGTAAATGATGAAATGCAAGATACAAACTCCATAATCGAGCAAACAAGAGAGAAAGGAAAGATACAACCGTAACCCAGCCTATTCCTCCTACTTGCAAGCTTCTAGAGTCGAAATCGGAGCCGGAATCACTGCTGTCGCATGAAATCCAAGCTCCAGAGGCGCAATGCGGGATGCAATGGCGGCTGTGCGGGGTGATTGGCGTGGCAGAGAGTGGATCGGTGGTAGGAAATGGTGGTGTGCGGGATACGAAGTGGAGTTGTGCGGGATACGATGGTGCTGTGCGGGCAACGATGGAGCTATGCGGGCTACAGTGGAGGAAAATGGTGGGAAATGAGGCGGCGCCCCAGGCAGCCGCCTGGGGAGTGGAAGATGGAGAGAAGGATCCCTAATTTGGCATGGGAGGCGCTTTATATAGGGCGTGGATTAGGTTTAGGGTTTGGTGCGGAGTACAGTTAGGTCGGTGCGGGATACAATTTGGGCTGTGCGGGCTACAGCAGGGCCCAGTTCGGAGTACAACAGCGTGCTGGGCTGGGAATGAGTCATCCAGCCCAAGTGTTGGCCGCACAGCTGGATTGTACTCCGCACTGGAGATGTCCAGGGCATGTTATATGCATTGTAGGCCGCACTGGAGAACTGTTGGCCGCACAGGAGGGTTGTTGGCCGCACAGGAGGTGTGTTGGCCGCACCAGGCAAGTGTTGGTCGCACGAGAGAGGTCTTGACGGCACTAGGGGGCTGTTGGACGCACAGGAAGATTGTTGGCCGCACAGGAGGGGTGTTGGCCGCACCAGATCACTTGTAACTTGCCGGAAAGGTGCCGATTTGCATTGGTTTCACCTCAAATCCCTGAAATTCAAAGACAAACCAAAAACAGTACCAAATTCTACAAATCCAAACCGAAAAGCACACAATTTCAAGAGTTTAGGTTATGATTTTAGGGTTAAGTTCGGCCAAATACCATATATATAAATGCTATATCAGTGAGCGGAGGGAAGGCACGTGGGAATAGAAGGGATGTGAGCGGAGGGGTGGCGCGTGGGAGCGCTAGCGTGCTTTCCATTTTTGGCAGAGCGTCGCTTTCCGTTTTTAGATCTGATTGCTTGATTGTCTTAGGCAATGTTTTGAAAATCGGACCGGACCGGCCGGTTCGACCGGTTAAACCGCAAACCGAACACCAGTCCGGTCCAAACTGAGCTGGTTTTTAGCTTTGTTTGTGACCCACAACGAACCGGCCGGTCCGATCCGATTTTTAATAGAACCAATGAACCGGACCCGCCAGTTTATTTTTTCAATTTTTTTTTCTTTGGTTCTGTGTTTTTGAAGAAATTGTGAAAAATAAAGGAGCAAACCAATAATCGAACCTGGGTTCTCTAAAGTAACAACCACATGCTCTATCTACTAGGCTATATGGATTTTTGTATTTTAACTTATGAAATTATTTATATAAATTATTTTATCCGATTTTTATAATCGGTTCAAACGGTTGAATCGGTTAGACCATCGGACCCGATAGCTCTACTGGTTCAGTAGCTGGGTCGGTTTTCAAAACATTAGTCTTAGACGCTGATTGCACTTATTAGCTTCGATTTTTTCAATTTTTGCATTGTTTTTTGAAAACTTGTAGGATGGATCATTGTTTCATGGATGTGCCTGGTACAGGTTTGCTTTTGGGATGTTACCTTCCTTATTTCGTCACTAAATATTCCTAGGTATTGTAATCTATAGTATTATATTATTTATTATCTATAGTATATATATATATATATATAGAGAAAGCCTTCAATCAAAGCGCTTTGACCGGAGTCCCAGTTAAACCCCGTCAGATCTCAATTTTGAAAGTTCAAACGACCGATCCGAACCGTCAAATATGATCTCCATATTGAAATCTCCTTGCCAACCAAAATTTTCATTTTTTTGAATTTTTTAAGTATTTTTTTTCGGATTTTCAAAAATCATTAATCTAATTTGTTCTGAACCCTACAAAAATTGCTGTTTTTGAAAATTCGAAAAAAATACTTAAAAAATTCAAAAAAATGAAAATTTTTGTCGGCAAGGAGATTTCAATATGTAGATCATATTTGACGGTTCGGATCGGTCGTTTGAACTTTCAAAATTGAAAACCGACGGGGTTTAACTGAGACTCCGGTCAAAGCGCTTTGATTGAATCCATTCTCTCTCTCTCTCTCTCTCTCTCTCTCTCTATATATATATATATATATATATATATATATATATATATATATTAAATTCCGTGGGTGTCGATGTCCGCTATTTGTCTCCTCTTCCGACACGGCATCTGAGCCCTTCATTTTTTCCGTTGCGATCGATCTGATCTATTATCTGAGGGGGCGTTTGGATGAGGTTGGAATAGGTGGGAATTGCAAATTCCCGGAATTTCTTATGCCAAATTTATTATAAACAATCTAAACTCTTCACAAAGTTGCACACTTCCCAATAAATTTACGCCTAGAATTGGCTATTCCCCCAATTCCCAACCCATCCAAACGGCCCCTGAGTGATTAAATTCTTTCGCCTCTTCTTTGTCGTCGACAACAGAAAAAAAGGGTTCATCTCCTCCGCCAGTCCCCTCATCCACATCCCCTCCTCTGGCCTTCGCAAGCCCTCCTACCTCCTCCTTCGCCGACCCCACCACACTCCTACCCCTCTTCGCGCCTCCTCCTGCCATCTGATCAATTATCTAATTTTGACCAATTTTGTTCCGACGTCTCTCCAGTCTCCAAGCTTTCTTCGCCTCTTTGCAGGGAAAACAACTCCTACCTCCTCCGGCCTCCGCCAACAACTCCTACCTCCTCCTTCGCTAAATCCGCCACATTCCTAGCCCTCCTTTGCACGCCACAAATCCGCCCCTTGACTATTCGTAGAACCTGGTTTCCTCCATCGATATATTCTAGATTTTCTTTATTCTGTCGCCTCTCCAGATCCTCCTCGTCGCACTCTCTTCCCACATCTCCCTCATACGGTCTCTCCACCTCCTTCTGTCGACTTCACCCCACCCTAACAGAGAACCACCGCCCTGGCCCCTCCTACCTCCTCCTACATCGACTTCTCCCCACCCCAACAGAACCTTCTAGAGCAAAGTAATTGATGAGGTAATTTGTTAAATCTCAAAAGCTAATACATAATTGCTGTTTTTTTTATTGATAATTCTTCTGAGCTTTGATTTTATTTTGTCTCTTTTATACTTTCTTTCCTATAGCTTTGTGTAATTTGTGTTGGATATGATTTCTAAGTTATCTTTGGGCCTTTTTGTATGGCAGAACAACTCAACAATTGTGATTTTTTTTGGGTGCTTTATACATTCAATTTTTGAACATGCGAAAAAATAGTAGTAACTAGTAAAAATCAAAAGCTGATGGAGTCAACCATCTTAGGCCAATATTAATGTTTCTGTTTTGCATGAAATCAGACATCCATATCATGGGATGATCAATGGTCTCATATTCTCCATGGGGATGGATAGATGGAACATAAATGCCAATCGCTTGGGGGTTAAATTATGGCGATCAACATCTTTTTTTTTCAATTTCTTTATGTTATAATGGGATAGCAACTGAAAAAGAAAAATGTATTATTTAATACAAGCAAGGTCTGATTCAGATACATAGCTAGAAAGTATCATATATGGGGATCAAATATCTGATTTTCTCACTGAAATACAATGCAGGAATTGTGCTGGTATTAACACAACGCAACTGTGACAACTTGCAGGCGGTACTGACAAACGTAGGAAGAAGGTAAAAGAAAAACTGATACCACAATTCAATCTCCATATCACAACCAAAGCTAAAGACAAAAAAATATGTAGTGTCGATCTGACAACCCTTGGGTACATGTGAGAAAATAGGTGGTGCAGCAAAAATAAGAATTGAGGAATGGAGCATGACTTGGTGGGAGCAGTTTTCATACTTCTGAGGCGAGGCCTCAAGGAGTGTCCGATTATCTTCTTTTGATTAAGTTTCTCAGAAATTAAGTTAACCTGAAATCAGGACCAGTCCATCATCGTTCTTGCAAGTTCTACGAAGAGCTCAGGTAATAAATGACTATGATTGTAATTTGATAAACATGAAGTTTACTGGCAATTACCATAACTATTAATATGCATATATATTAGTTGTTCTCATCTATAATGCAGTGCTATAAAGTTTCACCTTTTCTGCCCAATTTTTCGATCTTTTGAAGATATACTTTACAGTAAGAATTTACATTTTTTATATTTGCCTGACAAAATTAGATTTTTTTTGTTAAAATAAACAGAGTTTTTTTAAACCATGTTCAAATATAATTTTATGAAAATTTCTAACAATTAGACTGAGTTTTTATAGTATTTAATCAAATTATTAGAAAATATAACAATTTCTAGATGATTTTGGTTTCACGGTCCCAAGATTTGTGTAAAGTTAATGTTGTACAATTTCTGATTTATAAAAAAAATTTAAATACTAAAATGTATGAAAATCAACATCTTTTTGTGGTTAATTTTTCTCATGAAGGTCGATTTTTAGTGTCAATAATCCAAATTGCAGAAAAAAACAATGGGTTAATGAAAAAATATCTTAATGTCTACTTTGGACATTCCTATACATATTTTAAACATTTTCTAAGTTTCATTCATGTTTCAAAATTCGCTTTACATAAATCTAGATACTAGAAGATTTTACAACAGAGGCTAGCCAGTTACAATTGTGTTTTGTATGAGTGGATTTAAAGAAAATATGTCTTAGAAACAACTACCTAACATAATCATATAATACTACTGACTTCTCGCTGCTACTAAAGGATGACAAGTATAATTTTCTCTACTATAAGGGGTATAATTGGTATATTACCAATCTTATTAATCAGGACAAGTATAATTGTCTCTACTATAGGGGGGTATAATTGGTATATCGTCGACCTTAATCAGGATAACTGTCTATGCCTTCTTGAGGTTTTATGCTCTACATCTTTTCCATCCTAACACAAATTTAAATTTCTACAGTGTGTTAATTGTTTCATTATGGCCTAATTAAGGAGAGGAGCAAAATGTTGCAGCTACTGCAACAGATAAGATAAGACATGCTATAAACTCAGATGTTGATTCAAGCATTGTTCAATTTAATCTTTGTTGATATGGTTGAAAATGCTAAGTTTCTCCATGCCCATGACACTTGCCATATCTTTTATTACAGATATGGTGCATTGGTTCGATAGTGATACATATAGAGAGCATATGGATGAGTGCTTAGGCTTATTTTGAATGCCAAGTACACATGGTCACTGACCTATACATTTCTTTGGTAAGGATTCTAATCTCGAGTGTTTGTTTGAGTTAATTGTAGTATTCAATTAATCCAAGCTAATGTGAGACCTAAGTGTGCATCCAGTACGTGCTACCTTTGCCTATCGAGTGCAAGCACCAAAACCAGTTCTAAAAAATAGAAGAATGAGTGCCGACTGAAAAGGTATATGCTTAGAAAAAATATGAAATTTATCACTCATACTAATATGCTTCTCAAAATGTACAAACTGTGCAAATAAATGAGTATTTCCATGCAATGCTAAATAAATAATGGAAGAAAACCAAATAAACACTTGCAAATAAATGCATAAGCTATTTTTTAATCAAACTATTGGTATCTTCAGCATGTGCGTTATGGTAATTACTATGCTAAAATGTTATGAAACTTAATTTAACTGTTTTTTTTTTTTTTGCTCTCTTCTCTATGGAAATATAGCATAGTAATAAAATTAACAATTATAAAATTATAAATTGAAGAGAGGAAAAGATTCAACGTGTTGTCTAGGTACATCATAGATATTATAGAGTCATGAAATTTCTATTCATAGTATCTGAATTTTTAGACCTGTACCGATCTGGTACGACCTCAAGAACAGTAATAGGTATGGATTAAGAATGTCCTCTCTAAAATATGCTGTACTTCTTTAAGTGGTGTTATATTACAAAAATATTTATCATTGACATTTTGTAATTTCTGTTAGTGCTGATAAAGGAATGATTGGTGCAGGCATTAGCTCAGTAGAAGGTACCGTTTTCTCTTTTATTGCATACTTATTTTATACATTGTGATGGTAAGGGAAAAAATTACGATGAAAGAGAAGGGCAAAATGGCCTACAAACAAAGTCACTTTTCAGCCCTTTTTTTTTACCATCTCATCATTTTACAAAAATAGATTGCCTTATTGCTGTATTTTTTTAAACTTTTATTGATTATTTACAATAATATTACATGTTAAATTAAAAATGATTTCTTTTTACTCCCTTATTATTTACTGCAACTCTTATGATTTTCTTTTGTTTCTATATATTCTTCTTTAGATTTATGCAGAATTTGTGTAAAAAGTTGGCACAATTCCTAATTGTATTATGGACTAAGAGAAGGCATCGACTCTTTATAGAGAACTAAAAAGTGATATATGGATGCCATCATTCCATTTTTACAGAAGCCCATTGCCTGTGAGGTATAAATATGTATCTTTTACTCAAGTATCTTTAGTAAGTTAATGAATTAGAATTTCTAGAAACTGTAGAGAAAACTATTTCCAATTAATATAAATAAACAATAGCTATCATGTATGAAGACTATCATCACCATAAAGTTCAAATCAATAATTTTATTATAAAAAGAATATTTATCTTCTTAAGATGCTCCAGCCATTAAAACCTTATCTCCTTTTGCAGTTATACAAAATCTCTGTTGCTAGGTCATAGCCTGAGGTTGTAGCGTATCGGCTGCATATGAGCATATGAAGAAAGGCAGAGGCCTTATTGGTGTGATATTTCCTGTTTTACAAGAATCAATTAATCCGTGAGTACTGCACTTAGGGTAGCTTATAGCAAATATTTTGACAGAAAAGAGTAAGACTGAATGTAGAGGAATGTGAATTGTCCATGTTACTTTTAAGTTTTCAATTTTTGTGCGAGTTCCTTCTCTCTGACCCCGAACAGATGAGATAATTTTATTTTCATTGTTTTACGTATTATCTATTTCTGCTTGGAGGAATATGTATGGTAATGCATCCTTCTGATAATGTTATTTTTTAGGCCAAAAGGTGCTTATGTTGATCAAGCATTGAATCACGCACAAGAAGAAGAATATTTTTTGGTGGTCAATCTGTGGAAGAAAAAAATTCTGTAAGGTTAATTTCAATAATTTTAAATTAATTTTTGTTTTCCTATACTATTAAAAGCAAAGCTGATAAAATAGCCAAATTTCCCTTTGTTTTGAGTCAGAAATGCTTCTCCATGATTCTTTCATCTTGAATAGAAGATACCTGTCATATGAAAAGTTTTAAGTCTTCGTTGATGTTTTGGATAGTAATTATTTTATATTTTTAAATTGTAGACTGTTGTTCTGTTTGTTTAGAGGATGGCTTATTTAGACTTTATAGTTGATATGGATAATAGTCATATGAAGAGGACACAGAGTTTAATATCTATAGAGGAAATTAGATATGACATATGAGAATGCAAATGTGTGCAAGTATTCTGCGTTTTTTTTCGCATGTCTAAATTCTTTATCTGTCTCTTGGTTATTCTCCTCCATTATTGACAATTTGTACATTTTTGGAAATTCAAGTGTAAAAAGTTTTAATTTTTTTTGGCTCAAATCATGATTCAGGTGCTTTTCTCCTTTTCTTATTTGGTACTCCTTCGTTAACAATTTTTTGGCAACAAAACATGTTGGTATCAATGCTATGGAGCCGTTTGGATCGCTCAGGAATAAGAGGAATAGCCTCTTCCCAGCCGGAAATTTATTTCTAACTATTCAAACTCTTCACAAAGTTACACACTTCTCAATGTTTTCCGCTTAGAAATAGACTACTCCTCTTATTCCTAAGTGATCCAAACGGCCCCGTAAAGACAAAGAAATACGAAAATTTAATCATTTACAATTTTTTTTTTACTTTAATAGATTAAGAAATTTGATGAAATAGTTTATATAATTCTCAATTTAAAAAAAACATAGCTCAGTAAAATTGCGACTATCATGCTTATTCAGTTATCAGGGGGGCATTAATAATTAAAATTTATATAAACTAAAATAATTCTGTTTTAATTAGATCTATGTTCCCATACTTATATGCATGTTGCATAAATTTAGACTTAATGATAAATTATTAGTTGTTCTTAAAATTGAAATACAAAAAAGATAACTAAGACGCGGCGAAGCCGCGTTTTCCCACCTAGTAATTATGGATCTATAATCATATCAGTAATACCCGTAAACATGAAAATTAGATAGTAATTTGCCCGTAATTACTGAAATTTGTCAGCTTTGACATTGTAAATTAGATTAAGAAATCAAGAGTTATACCATCTCAACTTTATCACTAAAGAATAGGACCCAGAATCCAGATCTGCTTCGGCCTGCTCATGGGAAATCTTGCAGGCAAGAAATAGAGATGTTGCCCGTCTCTTCAATACGAAACCTGGAAAGTAAAAGACAAGAAATAAGTAACTCTACGAGTCTACGGTAATTGTTTCATACAATCTCCGGTTTTTTTGAGATGCACTCCGTTTTAAACGAAAATACCGTTTTGTTTTTTAAGATAAATTGAGAGTCAAATCTCCCAACTAATTTTCAAATTAAATATCTATAAAAAAATTTTCAATTAGATTTCGAACCTGCGACCTTTTCACTTGAAATTTATTGTTTTTTTTATAATAGACCAAAAACTGATTCTTGCCGTTCAAATTTTTTCAATTCACGCCTCCTCAATTCACGTTAGTTTCAAACTATGAAGGTATTTTCGTCCAAATAGAGTGCATCTCAGTTTGATAAGTGAGGAAAACAATTCCCCAACGCTACTCCTCGCTTTAAACCTTAACACCCAGTGTAGACGTGCAATGCAATGGTCTGCTTTCTCAATCACCTTACACACTTCTTTAGGGGCCGTTTGGATCGCTTAGAAATAAAAAAAATTTCTTATTCTTAAACATAAAGTATTGGAAAATATGTAATTTTATGAAAAATTTGAATTATTTATATTAAATTTATATCTAAGAATTAAAAAATTCCCTTAATTTCAACGGCCCCTTAATTCTTTTACTTACTCTCCAATCAATGTGCCACCTCCAACTCCTTCATCTGCCGCTGCACCTCTCACTACTCCAGCCCCAGCCCAGGAGGTCCTCACTGCATCCCCGGCTTCCAAATTCGCCACCCAATACCAATTCGTGCGGCTTATCCAGACCAACTGGTATTCGAATACGCTAATTGAACGAGAGGGTCCAGTTTTGGATGGAGATTTTTGATGATGTCGACAAAACTATTGCGTGCCTTGAAAAAGGGCTAGTTCTCCTCACGGTAAACCTTGAAACTTCTGTCATACCCAACCTATTTTTTCTTCAAGACCAATGTGCCATATCTGTTGGTTAAATTGCCCGACTGGTTGATTCACCTCCCCGATTGATCACATCAAGGCCTGCAGCTTTGGAGAGTAAAGTCAAAAAGGCCAATGAATTGGGGCGGTGTGTTGTTCCTTGCTGCAGCTCGAGGAGATTGGTTTCTCCCTGTCTTATGTTTCTATCCCTTCTTCAATTTGCATAAATGCATTTTTACACGTCAAATTGCCACAAAAGATCCAGTTCTGGATGGGAATTGTTGGTTCTGTGGAGAAATTATTGCTCGCCTTCAAAAACAAATGTTTCATCCTCACAGCAAATCTTGAAAATGTTGCCATGCCCAACCTATCTCCCTTCAAGAACAACGCAATTTATCTGACCATCAAATTGCCCGACTGATAATTAGAGCTCCTAGGATAATCACATATAGCCCTGAAAGATCTGAAATTGAGTTTCTTACTTTCTCGTTCATCAGGAATGCTTAATTTTGCATTGGTTGTTATAAGCAGGCTGACAATAAGCACTATAGATGCAAGACTTATACGTCCCTGAGACATCTTGGGATTTCATAGGAGGACATGACCAATCTTGTCAGTGGACTCCTTACGGTACTGACAGCTTCAGAAGAGTTGATAGATCATAAAATTGAGTTTTTGGTAAAAGAAGCAGGTTGTGATATGTTAGATGTGGACATGTGGTCCAAAATCCATGGCTGCTCACATTTAGCATGACGAAGGGGCTGATACCCTGCAGTCTTGCTTGGGAACTTTTGGAGTCAAAAGAATTTCTGGTGGTAAATTATAGTAGTGCTTCTTTTGTGAAACTAACAGAGAAGCTATTTGTACTGTGAAGAAGTTTATTCTTCCATGCAAAGACGGTATTCCCGAGCTTAAACTTAGCCTATGCTAGCTGATGCCTGTTCTGGGAAATCTTCAGCTAAAGAATAGTTTAAAAAAATACCTCAATTGAATTGCTCGTTATCCCTGGGTACTCTTCTTTCTTTCCTATCTAGGATAGGACTTATAGTGTCCCTTTTTTTTCTTTAGTTTACTTTAGTTTTTTTTTTTCGTTTTTTTTCTCTCTCTCACTCTCTATTACCTGTTTTAACTAGAACTTAATAGTTGCATTCTAAAACGAGTACTATGTGAGTTTGAATTCGCATTGGTTTGAATTCCTTTCCTTTTTGTATATAATATGTGAGTTTGTCTTCTCATGTTGACATAATTGTGACCATAAATCAGTTGTGACTGTGTATTGTTCATAAAAGATAGTGTCATATTTTCAATGGTTTTAACTTTTAAGTTCATGTCCAATGTCTTAATTTGCTATACAGTTTGTCAGACAGGAACCATATACATTTCCTTTTCAACTTGTATGTAAAATAAAAAGACTCAGCATCATAATAGTATTAGGAAAGACCTCAAATGAATATTCATTAAACATTGGTCAATTGAATCCTTGATTTAGATGGATATCAGCTCAATTCAATTCAGCTTGTCTTAACTAGTCAATTTTTGCCGAGTTGGAGCGGATTTGGTGGAGGTCACCATTAATGGAGTATTTCACCTTATAGGAGAGAGAGGAAGGAGTGCCGCACAACATGGGTGATGAAAAAGCATCAGGGAGCTCCCTTTCTATCCTTTCGTACAGTATCGAAAAATAGAGAGGGAGGCGAGGGTTAGGTACAGCCGTACAGGACTACAGGGTACGGGGAGAAGAAAGCAAGAGGAAGAGGTCAACTGGACTATTTTTTTTATTTTAAATGAGATCAACAGTCCAGATTAATCAAAAGTGAAATAATTTCAAAATAAAGTGATCTTTTATCCAAAAGTCGATCCAAAAACATAAAAAAATATAAAATTTAATTCTCTACGATTCTATCATATATATTAAGGTGTATTAAGAAAATTATCTTCACTAAAAATTTATTTTATTAATTATGATATCTCAATTTAATTGATTTAAAAATTTTACTTTCAAAAATAATTTGAAATTTCATGCCACTCAATAATTATATTAATTTTATTTTAGTTGATTTTATGCTCCGAATATATGATTTATTAACTTAATTATGACAAAATAGCTGTTTCTATTTTTTTTTCTTATTTTTTCTGATTTTTAAAGATATTAAAAATGATATTTTATGAAAATTCGAGTTTCTGATCCGAGTCACCCGATTTTTTCCGAGTCATCCGATTTGACTCCTGTGAATAATGGTCCGAGTCCGAATCCAATTCTGAATTTCAGAACCAAAAAATCTAATAAGGACAGGCAAATTTTGAACCTTACATATGTTCATAAGTTCTTTCAGAGCTGATGTATGACTGATCTTGACGTGTCCCATATGTTTTTACTAACAGGAATGATAACTGTCGTCTGCAGTTTTGCCATCTTTGTCATCGCTAAATACAAAATGAACATATACAACAAACAATGTGAACATTTAGCTGATCTAAGTGAACACTTACAAACAAATAAGTGTTGTCATCACTTGTTCAGAAGTTTACATGCATATTCAACTTATTTTCATTGAACTTATTTATTTGTATGTGTTCACTTAGATCGTCTATATGTTCACTTTATATTTAGCGATGACAAAAATGGCAAAACTGCATATGGCAGTAATCAATTTCCTTTTACTAAGGTTATCCAACTCATTACAGCGTTACTAACAATAAAAATAATTGATGCAACACAAACAGGTTTTGTAGAGAATTTTTACTAACAATACTCTTGCTAATATCATCAGTTGCAAAATGTGTTTGGCTTTTTCTAACAGTTGTTTAATAAAAAGTTGTTTCAAATTTCTTGCAAAGGCACTCCTCAAAAAAAAATATATATATATATATTTATGAGGCAAAACATCAAACAGTTTGTTACTTAGGGAATAGAGGATTATCTTTCTTCTTCGGTCACAGCAATTATCTCCATAAAAATTTTCTTAAGGGGGGTATTTTCAACGGCAAATACGGAAATATCAGGTTTTTGCCGTGTTGGTGCTTTCAGGGCAATCTGTTGCCCAATAACTTAGAAAAATGGCATACATTTCATCAGGTGCATGCTACTTGCAATTTATAGTTTTCCTTATGGACAGGGTGATATGTTGGCTTGTGCGTCAGCTGGTGGGGATTTCATATTTTACTTCGGCAAAAGAAGATCATGCTGGGCTCTGGTTTGCCCTGGAATATGTAGAGCTTTTTGAAAGGAGCTTGCTCCCTAAACTTATTATTCTTCAGCTACATTAGGAGCTAGTGAATGATGTAATTTACAAATTAAAAAGGTTTCACAGTTAACGCTCCTTTTATGTTATTTTGCCTAACTTCGCTCCGCAGTTAATCTACAATTCTCTGCTCTAAATTTTTATACCTGCCTATGATCTGTTTTCAGTTTTCAGAGTGGTGAAACAAATCACCGATGTTAACAAAATTTATTTTAAGAAAACAAGAAGGAAACAAAATTTGTAATTACTGTAGCATCTTAATTACTGTACCGTTTCACAAGATTACCTAAAATTTGGATATTCATACAAATCTTAAAATTCGAATATTCATGCAAGCAAGTACACTTTAAATTATCATTGACCATACGTCCATACATAATTTTCCAAAAAGGATGGAAAACCCATAAAAAATCAGTTCATTTAATACAAAATTGAGAACAATAACAATGATGTACAAAGACAATACAAGCAGGCCAGTATATATACTTCAAATTAAAAATAAATCATGCATAATTATCCAAGCAGGACCAAATAAAAATTTAATTTAAAAAAGTTCCATTGATAGAAATCCACAAACATTCATTAACATAAAAATGGAAACATTAATAATTAGGTATGCAATTAAGTCATTAAGACCAATACTGGCTAGCTGAAAATAACCATCAAGAGCCAGCATTTCAATAATGTCCTCGTTTCTCATGTCAAAGGACTTCTTAACATAAAAAAAAAAAAAACTATTGATTGAACACCACAAAGTCACAAACATTCATTAACATAAAATTGAGAACATGAGCTCATAGGTGCAAACAATTAGCCATAAAGATGAACTGATGAAGGGCTTCATCGAGGGCGAATGTAGGAATAGACTGACATGATACTCTCTGGAAATTGCTTCTTACAAGTCTTAATTATATGAATTAAAGGTCCAAATGAAGATGTTAGATAGTCTATAAAGGCCCATTTCGTGGTAGTCCTGTAATGGTGGTAGGTGGAATGATATGTTTGTAATTATGGAAGGGAGTTAATTAGATTTTGTGCTCTATATAAGGACTTCCTTGGTGGCTCAAACATAAGTCCCAATTTCTCTCTCCTCTAACTCCCAAGGCCGCCGCGGCTCAGTCCCAAGTCTGCCATGCCTAACTCCCGAGGCCGCCACTTTCTACTCTTCTCTCTCTCATTTGCTCATGTGTTGAGCTATTTTCTCTCCACTAAATTAAGGTTGTTGATTGATGCAAGAGAAAAAACCATCAGTATTAGGCTTGTTTTTTGGGTATGCTAGCACGTACCTTGTAGAACGTGGTTAATCCTCCTTGGTGGACTCAAGGACTGCTACTAGACGTGGTCGAGGCGGTAAAGAAGGGACGTCATCGATTCTCATGCCTTGGTCGAGCCCCGCGGATATGATTTCGCGAGAGGTAC
Source organism: Rhynchospora pubera (assembly GCA_028095005.1). Classification (NCBI taxonomy): domain Eukaryota; kingdom Viridiplantae; phylum Streptophyta; class Magnoliopsida; order Poales; family Cyperaceae; genus Rhynchospora; species Rhynchospora pubera. Next base: position 356,678,372 of record CM051460.1, read on the forward strand.
AATTTCTCCTACTCATTCTCTTGTGTGTTAATTACTTGGCAAGATCCTTGTGTTTGATATTTAATTAAGGTTAATTAGGTGTAATTGACATGAAAAATTAAAATTAAACACTTTCTAACACTGACATCTGTTGCATACTTGCATTTGTTCGGTCATTGCACTTGAGATGTTAGCATGGGTTGGACTGATGCACTCGACTTTTTTGTATCTATTTTGCCAGGCAATTGACTTCTTTAGCATAGGATTAGATGAGAGAACTGACATCTGTTAGATTTGTTCAGTCGATGCACTTGAAATGTTTAGCATGAGTTAGACTGATGCAATTGACTTCTTTTTCATTCATATATTATTTCTACCATAACTTTTTATCAATCAGCTTTTTTCTTAGTTTTTTGTTATTTTTATTCAACTATAATCTTTCGTTCACTATTTTATGATCTTCTATAATCTCTTTTAATCAATAAAATTTATATTTTATTTTTTAGTAAATTAGAATTTCAAAATCGTAAATTTGTATGATCGTCACTTTAGATTCTTGATTTCAAATTAAAATTAGTACATTTTGATAACTATATGCATATATTATTTCTACTATAACTTTTTATCAATCAGCTTTTTTCTTAAATTTTTGTTATTTTTATTCAACTATGATCTTTTGTTCACTAATTTATGATCTTCTATAATCTCTTTTAATCAATAAAATTTATATTTTATTTTTTAGTAAATTAGAATTTCAAAATCGTAAATTTGTATGATTGTCACATTAGATTCTTGATTTAAAATTAAAACTAGTACATTTTGATCACTATATGCATATATTATTTCTACTACAACATTTTATCAATCAGCTTTTTTCTAAGATTTTTGTTATTTTTATTCAACTATAATCTTTTGTTCAGTATTTTATGATCTTCTATAACCTCTTTTAATCAATAAAATTTAGAGTTTATTTTTTAGTAAATTAGAATTTGAAAATCGTACATTTGTATGATCGTCACTTTAGATTCTTGAGATTCATGAACTTCTTCCACAATGATTTGTTGAACGAGTTCTTGACTCTTCATATATTCCATGAGTTTCTCAAACATCATCAACTCGTGAGATGGTTGAGTCCTCATTAGAAGGAGCGTACTATTAAACTTCTTTCAAAATAACTTGTGAATGAAGTTCCGCTCAACTCTCACTAAGCACCATGTATGGAGTGACAAGTTTCCCATAAGAGTACTTCTTGTAGTGACGCATAAACTCCTTTAATGCTCACTTTACTCCCACTACTTCTTCTTGAGAATATAATTCTCCAAGACTATATTATGATTAGCAACAACTACTTTGTTCTTATCATATTTGTGGAAGTAGTGCCTTTTGATATAAAGCATCCTACAAATATTAAGTGTCTTATTTGGGTACAAGCTTATCAACGATCTTGAAATAAGTTTATCAACACCAAATCTTAAGAAGCATTATACTTAGAGATCAAAATCTCGTAAGATATCTTCCTCAATAGACTTCGATGGAACACCATTCAGTGTAAACAATATTGTCCTCAAACATAATTCCCTAATACGAGTCGAATAAGTCAATTTGATTTATTACCGATCGAACTATACTAAGTATTGTTCGATACCTCCACTCTTGGACATATTATTCCTCATGGAGCGAGTTGTGAAACTACTTTCATACTCTTTAGATAATATTTCAAAATAATGTGACTTAACTATTTACCATGATTAATTGTAAGACTTTTTCTTTCTCTTGAACGGTCTTTCAACTTTACACTTGAATTCCTTTGAACTAGTCAAAAAGTTCTACTTATACCTTATCAAATAGATATGTTAATATCTACAATGATCGTTGGTTAAGTAGTAAAGTATCAATAACCTTTCATCGCACAAGTACTTATTGGTCTTTATACATCGATATATAAAAGTTCTAATCAAGTCACTTGTCCTTAAACCTTTGTAGGTTAAAGGCGCTTTTGTCATTTAACAAACATGATTCGTATATCAATTGATTTGAAATCGAATTGAATTACGAGCTCTACGTTACGGAGACTCTCGTAATGCGATTCTTATTTATGTATGTGACTAAGCGGTCATATATAACATGAAAGTCAAATACTTTATGTCAAGTCTTACGCATCCTATTTGTCATTCAAAAATTGTTTATCTATTTCAAGCAAATTCTATCAAGATGCATGAAATCATATAAACAACCCATAATCAAAGGAACTTGTCTTTTATAAAACATAATCGTCCATCATCGAATATGAAATAGAGATAATTTTGAGAGGTTAGGATTAAGGTATGCAACCTTGAATTCCTAAATAATCTCTTAATAAAGATAACTCTACGTATTCAATGGTAATGACTTAAACGAACAAGTCATTTCATATACGGAGTTTACTTTATATCTCTCGAACATTCTCTTATTCTTCATTGCCAACACATTTTGTTAAATGTGAGCATATGAACTAGTATCAAGTTACTAGTGTAAATTAGAGATAGTGAGACAATTTGAACGACAAATACTTCTAAGGATTAGATCATTACAATCATGGTATTTCGGACGACCTTTCAAATGCCTCCATAAACGGCAAATGAAACATCTCATGTGACACATGGTCATAAATGAGGGCCTCGAAATTTCAACTCATACCTTGGTGAAATATTTCTTGAATACTTAACCAATTACCTTTTTTCATCAACAAGTGTGCGAAGAAGGTAACATTATATCCTTTATAATTCCAAAGAGATCGTATGACAATATCAACAATCCTTCATATCGGAGATTAATATCTCTAGTTATCAATTAGCTATTTAAATCTTTCGATTTGTAAGCCAATGAAACATTCATATAAAAGAAGAATCTTTTGGTCAACTCATATTCTTTATACTCGATCATAAATGATGGAGTTAATATCTACTTTCTCCAAGAACACTTTCTTGAGTAAGCGGATGAGAACGTACGAGTTAATTTTAGTCCATATGAATTCGCTAATTCAAAGGTCTAGAAATTTCAAATGAGGATATTAAGCAATACGCTTCATTGACATACTCAAGTTTATGGAAAGTTTATGGAAAGTTTCAAATGAGGATATTTTTCGTCAAAAGTAAATCAATCATCGCGTTGCTACGTTCGGATAGTTTATGGAAAGTTTTGGGAATTGACATACTCAAGTTTCTCTTCACTAAGATCGTGTCTTAGGAATCAGTATTACTTCTTTAAGCAAATACTTTTAGAAACGAGTTTGTTCATTTTCAAAGATTGATTGCAACAAAATTAACAATTTCAACATCTATAACAAAATCAATTTACGGTCATTTAGTTTATGCAATTGTTTTATTTATAACAAATAAAACTCCCACTACATTTATTTAATGTCCCTAGTAGATTTTTCAAGATCCCTATTTCCGTTGAGATGGTGCTAGCGTCGGCGTAACACCAAAAAAACAACTAGATATAGTAGGTTCTCCAACCAATCATTCCATATGATTCTTGGTTTGTGAAATATCTCATATACATCCACAAAATTCGCCCCGATGTCCAATCCGATTGGGGTCCATCGATAAGTAACCTTTCTCTATTTGCTCCTAATAAATCCGATTTACACCCCGACACGGATGATGGAACACGATGTCCCGCGTCGGCGAGAATGCATCAATGAACAATCATACCACGTAGAAGGGGATAGAGAGAAGGAGGGCGATTTAACTTAATCGAGTTTTGTTTGGGACAATCAATCAAGTGACACTTGTTTGGTGGTCATGTAAGCATACACCCATACCTAGCCTATGACAATTCATAGCAATCACAACCAATCACATATAAGCATCTCATCCATTGTTGTGGGTTTGTATGGCTCCCGCTTGCATTAGTTTCGCCACATCTTCCATGAAGCAAAACTAATCTAATCCTTGTCCATCCCACTAAATTCTATACGGATCTAAATCCTATATAAAATAAAGGAACAAGAAATACATGTGATAAATATCATATTCCCATCCTAGCCTTAGGGGCATGCAAGCCACACAAGTTACATCAAAAATTAATCAACCAATTAATTAATTAATGGCACCAAAGGCCGCATTACAAACATTCACACATGCATTCAATTTACAACCACAAGGCATTGAGTCATGAGTCATACTAAACCCACTTTCCACCTACAAAACAAAGTTAGCACATACAAGCACTTTGTTTCCAATTAACGATTTTCAAGCATCTTTGCGTATTGTTTGCCATAAACAAATTCCGTGTACAAATTCTCAATTTTAAACAACAAAACTTGTTTAAATTCATTTAGAAAGTTCTTTCAACATCTCATAACTGAAAGGAGATCAAACAAGGAGTATTCTAATTGTTTTCAACTAGTTTGAATACTTAGAAAAACAGTAATTTAACAAAAAACGTAACTAATGGAATCCAACAAAAGCAATAGTTTTTGGTCTCCAAAAATTCTCAAATAAATTACTTAAGCTCCTTATCATAGTTGTGATGACCAGTAAAAATTTCAAGAAGAGATCTTAAACCATCTGGGAGAATCAAAAAAGACAAATCTCTTACAAGTGCACGAAACACCGTTATGAGATTTTCAACTTATCCTCTCAACCATTTGGTCTGTTAGACCACCTTCTATCCAGTTTTTATATATACAATATACATAGAAAAACTTTTTTAGACTATTGACTAACTATCCATGAAAAGAAAACAATCAAGTTCAGTTCAATAATATCAAGTTACATGCTAAACAATCAACAAATTCTGTACTGGAACAGACTGTCGATCGAAATATTTTAACCTAGTTGAAGGTCCAAACGTCCATGAAATATTGTGAAATTAATTTTCCTGGAATCATAACTCAAAATAGAACAACTCCATTTAAACAGAATTTTTAAAGGAGTTCTCAGTTGGTACAGTTTATTAGAAAAATCGATTTGCTCAATAAACTAGATCTGACAAGATCTTCCTTTTCATACTTGAAAACCCACAAATTAATCCGAGTCATGCAACAATCTATACATGCTCAGAAAGAGTTTCAAGTCCTCTTTAATTCTAGCCATAGAACACTGGTACTTATATTCAAAATATAAATCTTGCAAGCCATTCAAACCGGACAGTGCAAGCAGAAACTGGTTCTGCGCACCGTCGCCGTTTTATTCACAATAAATCCATACAATTTCAGAAAAATTTGAATCTAACGCCAAAAGAATCACAATCCACAGATCTATAACTATCATGTAGACGGAAAAAACTTCTACAAAACATATCATAGCGAAAAACGCGAAACAACACAAAAAATGTCATTTTCAGACAGCAAACAAACGCATCATCTCTACTAATCCGTTAATTAGCCAATTTCTCTTAATTAAGTGTCAAATTAACTTAAGTACGAACCTGGCTCTGTTACCACTGTTAGGAAATGTGCTAATTTTAATTTTGTGCTAATTACCCTTAATTAACCAATTAAAACAACACACAATCGATCTAGTACTGAAGTCCAATTCAACACAAAGAGATAGGTGGATATATTGTACCTCCCGCGAAATCGTATTCGCGGGACTCGATCCTACGGCATAGAAATCGATGGCGTGCTTCTCCTTCGTCTCCAAATCGCCTCGAGTCCACCTAGAGATTAACCAAGCTCTCCAATTGATTTGTGCTAGCAAATCAATGAGAACCAAGCTAATCCTAAGATAACACCCTCTTCTAACACAACAAGTAGATGTAATTTGAGGATGTGTGGCTCAACACATGAGCAATAGAGAGGAGAAGGAGAGGTGGCGCACGGCCAAAGAGGGAGAGGAATGGGGTGGTGGCGGCTAGGAAGCGAGGAGAGAGAAATAGGATCCCTAGGAGTTCTTTTATAGCCAACCAACCCTAGGTGCAACTTGCTAGAAATTACACAATTTGCCATCCCCACCTACCACCTCTTGGCTGGCCCTATTATGGGCTTTATGGGCCTTTTACTCCTTCTAAATGGACTTTAATTCATCTAATTAAATCCACTTTTAATTGCTCTATGTTTGGGCTATAAATTTGCTATATACAAATTAGCCCAATAATTCAATATAACAATTTATATTAAATTAAGTTGAACCAAAATAATTATTAACTATTTAATAATTATTCTAGGATTAGCCTATGCTATTATTTATTTATTTTTTATATGACCGTTTGACTTAATTAATTAGTACGTTCTATAACGGTACATAATTAACTAATCAATTCGTCATATTATCCGCAATTTTCACTGTTGCGAATAAATAAATAAATAAATAAAGCACTGTCTTGGTCAAAACTCTATTTGTGTGACCCTTTGAGGATTTATGCTATGTTGGACATGGAATTAAATCGTTACTTAATTCCAATAATCATAAGCGGTATCTAGCAACACGTTATGATTCCCAATTCGCATAAATAATGTACTGCTACAGTATTTAAATCTTGCATAAGAGAATAAAAGTATTTCTCTATTTTGATTCTTATGTCACACGATATCATCGTATAATCCAAGATAGGAATGTGTCATTCTTGCAGATTATACGTTTCTTGATCTAGAGTTGATCGCTTAGTTGCGCGCATACGATCCAACTCCATCAATGGGCCCAAACAGATATCGTCACTCACTAAGTGAATTAATGAGGGACATACGGTTTTCTTGATGATTAGCTTTTCCCCGCACAATTCAAGAGTACATAAATAAAGTCCGTATAGCAGCCCTTATCGGGAGTCAGCGGTAGACAATATTTATTGAACATATCCTCATGTGGAAAAGATAAACATCTCAAACTTAGAACCAAAATCATAACGAAATAAATAATGACACATAACACAATCCATATGTTTATTTCGTTGGGTCAAGTCCTGTACTATGTTCCATAACATACACATATGCAATTAAGCTGGTAACTCTTTACCTATGATTTGTAGAACTTAATCATCGCTTAACTTGCATACTAATCTTATATGATAATTAATGTTCCTTGTTAATTATCAAGATTATGGACCGTTTAGATTTATTATTGTCATTCAAAAGAATGATCCACAGAGATCTACAATTCAGATCCTCAACCTGAATAATCTGTCAATAATAAACCTAGGAACAGATGATAATATATCATCCATAACATAAACTAATATTTAAGTCATCAAATTATTGACTTCTAGGACATAACTCCAACAATTTATTGTTTGTGTCTTACGTTGTTGCTTATGTATGGGATCCAAAGTAGTGCTTGTTGTTATGGATCAGGTACATGTGAGAAAAATGTTATATGAACTTGCTCTGGAAATATTCAGTTATTTTTGTTGTAGTATCTGTAATCTTTCTAATTTGAACAAGGTTATACATAGATTTGTGTCTACACCAAATAGAAACGACTACAAGTAGACATGCTCCTCTTGACCGAATGGTAAGGTATGCTCTCTTTTTCCGAATTTCCTTTTTCTTTGTTTTTTAGTACTGTACTATTGTTGCTTGGTTGTATTAATAAGAACCAAATAGTAGCATCGTGTGCTGATGACATTGAGAACAAGCACTTTGGTGACATCAAAGAGCTGCCAAAATACAATTCAATAAGTCAATGATTGAAGAAGTGAGTTTTACTCTATTACCTTATTTAATTGAAGTTAAGTTTTTGCATAGTTGTGACAAAATAAAATTGACATAATTACTATTTTTTGTGCTAAGCAAGAAAAAAAAGCCATATATTGAGAAGGTAGAACAACTGAAAGCAGAATATGAGAAGGCACTGGAGGAAGATAACAATGCAGAAAATGGAGGGGAGGATGCTAACGAGGAGCTAAATGAAGATAATGTAAGTAATGACATGAAAATTTAATTTGCTCGCACTAATGTGAAATTATAATATCTTTAGTAACTAAAACATTGAATTTGCATTGAGATGTGAGATATCATAATACTGGACACTTTCTACACTTGTTACATGGTTAGTACTCTTGTCCAGTGTAGTGGAAGTACTGGATATTCTTTATACCCAAATGGGGCTCTCATTGAACATTGGTAATTTATTTCTGAAATCAAGTGGAAGCTACACATAGGAAAGGTATGGTTCAGCATTACAAAACAGTGAAATTAGAACAGTTCCTATGTGTAACATGACGTATTTTCCTTTATTTTCTTTCCTCAATAAATATGTCTGTCTCGCACTTTTTCAGTCCAACCACGGAAGATCAGATAGTCTTTTATGGGGCGAAGAAAATGCGGATCAGATACCCCTCGAGCATCTTGAGACCCGTCGTTACTGCCCATTCCAAACGAGCGAAGGGCAGTGATGCGATTCTAAGTACCTCGAGAGTTGATTGTTTATTGTAGGTCCTTTTTTTCCAGTAGGCGCAAGCCCCTACTGTTAATTACCTCCGGACTCAGTTACGAACTGGGCCAAGAGCACCTCTAGATCGGGATAATCAAAGTTTAGATGTCGTAAGTGGATGAAGTTCATTTTAATAAAAGGATTGTGTCTTGGTAGAGAATTTCAGGGTGGAAACAAAACAGAAGGGCAGTCATTTGAACAGTGTCATGCAAATATGAATGATGCAATTTAATTTTTTTAGTTTAACATTTTAAGACATATAGGTTGTTTTTTTGCTGGATCAGGCTTAATGCCGTCACAGGGATTTCGAGTTTGGTGCTAGGAAATTTAGCATCCTAGATCAGTCCTCAATCGTTTGGGGATTTTGAGATTTTGAGATTTCGTTCAAGTCTCGAGTACAGATGCGCTATGCCTTCTCTTGACAGGAACTTAGGTGATGGCTACTGGTTGACTTTTCTTCTATTCACCTGGGTATAAGATTTCAGTCTGCTTCTGGTCAAACGTGCTGTGGACTTGTAGAAACAGGCTTTAAAATTCGAGTCTGACACCAGAAAATAGGGTATTCCGGGTCAGTTCTCGGTTGTTTAGGGATTTTAGAGATTTTTTGGATTTCGTTCAAGTCTTGAGTGTAAGTGCGCTATGCCTTCTCTCGACAGGAACTTCAGGGATCATACAGAATTGATTTTTTTTTCAATCTGAACATCAGGAAGGTGTCTCCTTCAAGGCGAAACGCTATGCAGTCTTGGAGGGACAAATTTTAGACTTTTGAGACTTTATGTCACTTTTGACTTTGTGTCCTCGAGTCACTTTTAGACTTTGTATCATTTTGACTTTGTGTCACTTTTAGACTTTGTGTCATTTTTTACTTTGGACTTTTAATTTTTTTGCACTTTTAGAATTTTGGACTTTTTAATTGGACTTTTAATTTTGCCATTTTAGGATTTTGGACTTTTGAGTTTGACTTTTAGTTTAGAAATTTAGAATTTTAGACTTTTGAGTTGGATTTTTAATTTAGAATTTTACACTTTTGAGTTGGACTTTTAATTTAGAATTTTAGACTTTTGAGTTGGACTTTTGATTTAGAATTTTAAAATTTTGGACTTTTGAGTTGGACCTTTAGGTCTTACACTTTTAAGTTGACTTTCGGGCTTGACTTTTGGTTCTAAACTTTTTTGAACTTGGTCTAAAATCTAAAATTTTTTGAACTTGGTTTGGACTTTTTTAAACTTTGGCATCCTTAAGTTGGGCTTTTGAAGGGTGACTTTTGAGCTTCGGGTTTTCAATCTTCGGTTGTACTTTTGAGTTTGGACTTTTGAATTTTTCTTATATTTTTAGACTTTAATCATATATATATATTTTTACTTTTTTTATGCTGCTTTTTGTTGTTTCAATTTTGTTTGTAATTTTTAATGCTTGACTGTGTTTGTTGTTCAGAACATGAAGTGTCAAGTGTACCTGTTGTCTAGGCCATAAAATGTTCGAAGGTACCTGTTGTCCAGAACATAAAATGTTCAGATTCTCCTGTGTCCAGAACGTAACATAAATGATTTTTTGTTCAATTTCATCAAAGAGTTTTAATTAATAATTTTTTTTACTTAACCATGTAAAATTTTTTATTTCCCATTATGGTCATCTTTTTTTTTTTTGACTAATTTTAAGATATTTTATGCTTAAGTGTTTGGCATGAAATAATATATCAAAATATTTTTCATATTTTTCTTGATATTTTGGTATTTTATGGGAATTTTTCTGATAATCTAGCTATTTTTAAAGCATTTTTGAAATTTCCTGCGTCGCAGAATTTTTTGATTGTGCTGTTTGTGTTATGTTGTCAGGGACTCATTTCATGCTAGGCGTCACAGAAGATCTGCAGGGAGCGCTGAAGATTTGGTTTGATTGAATCGCCTGGTCCATGCACCAAACGAGTCACAGTTGAGATCGAGTTGGGTCCGTGGGTTTCATGCGACGACGTTTCTGTCTGCTTACGCCAGGCCCATGCGATATTCGAGCTCATCTCCCTCCCTCTTTCTTTGATCTGGTTTCTGATACTTTTCCGTTCGACTGGACACCTCCAGCGACGATGTTAGCAAAAGATTCCGGAAACTATAATGTCTGCGGCCAGGTTGGTGGGCGTCGTGGAGGTTTTCTTGGGTTGCCTCAGCCGTCCGTTGGGGTTGCGTTGGTTGATTCAGGGAGTTCTGACTTTGGGTTTTTACTTGGTCTGCAACTATGGTAAAGAGGGGCTGCCTATCGTGATTCAATGAAGAATTACCTAGCCGAAGGCATGGGGAAACATCTCCAAGAACATCATGGAGCCACCTACATACTCAATTTTACATTGTACTTCCTAATTTTGAGGTATCATGCTTTGGCTTTCCTTTGGTCTGACAAGTTAGTGAAGAAAGATGCAATGTGACTCACTATGGCCCTGATCAAAATCTCATTTTTCTAACATGGGATTTCATTTCATTTCATTTCGTTGGAAAATTCTTGATCATTATGAACGGATTTTGTATCATTTGATTGAAATTTCTATGTAATTAGATCCAACGAAATCCTATGGAATCAATTGAATTGAATTGAATTGAATTGAAATCCCGTAAAAAAACCATTTTGATCAGGGCCATAATGTATTTTTCACTTTCCTTTACACATTTCCGTTTATTACATTGATCAAAGTAACTAGTGTTAGGGTATTAGGCACTTAATTTCACTTTTATCCTCACTTTTGCTGATCATATATACATGTGTATGACTCGGAACTTCAGGTTGAGATTGCAACATCCATCTGTTTAGATAATTGAAATGAAATTTGGACTGGTGATGCTAAATTCTTGTTAACACTAACCAGTAACCATCTGTAGGACCATCTTTTTCATTTTGGACCCTAACATTTCTTTATTTTGCAGAACCTTCTCAATTTATGCTTTACCTTTTGATACCATTTTGAAGTTTGACCAGTCCTATGCAGTTCAACTCTCATCACATTCACGTATAATTAATTTCTCATGCTGAGTTTAATTCACTTTCCTTTTCACTTGCGTGTAAACATGATTTCACATACCTACTGGTTTCTTTTGATTTCCTTTAATGCCTTCCACATGTTTATTTCAAAACAAAGCAAATTTGAGCGGTTACTAGTGCTAGATGATTTGAACTCAGACCATTAACGCCTTGACTTAAAGGATGCAAGTTTACACAGTTTTTGTTTTTGGCATGCAAATAATGAAAGAGGCATGACATTTTAGATGAACTCTGTAACGTACTAGTCTTACTGTCTCTTTTTTTTTATTTAAGTGCAAACTCACTATATCATTATATTTTTTTTAACAAAGCATGGCCAGAAGTATTAAAACATTTTAAGTCAGTGTAATTTTGTGACTAAAAATTAGATATTATCACCTTCTTCTTATCACTTTTTCTGAAAGATTAATCTAAATCTTAAAGGCATCATTTTTTACTATCATATATGTATCTGTTTTTTTGTAAAGAGGCACTTTACCATCATGTATGCTATGCTGTTCCTCCTTTTTTTTTTAATATTTTCAGTTCAGTCCCTGGCATTTATACTATTGTGCACCACTCTCTTTTTACAATCCTAAATTCAACTTATATTGTTGCTATTAAAAGTTTTTTTTTTTTTGAAAATAGCAAGGGTCCCAGACATGTTACTATTCCCAAGTGTACGCTCTCAGGCAAGCACCCCTTGGTCATAGCTACATACCTCGAGCCATTTGTTTTTATTAAAACAAGCCTGACAAAATATACTTTTAGCAAAATAGACCCTAATTACTATATGTTAAGGCCCTTTTAGCTCTGAACACAAATTTCTTTTGCAGACATACCCTTGGTTCCTTACTTTATCACATTTTTGTTGATTTCAAATGCATTCAGTCTTCATTTTATGCATAACACTTGATACCACAATTATTAATGTTGAAACATAGCTAAATGCATGAGTGGTGCGCTCTCAGGCAAGCACCCCTCATACATGAAGCCATGATCCATCACAGAACTTTATTATTATCTTATTTAGTTTAGCACTTTTGAGATGTTGAGTGACCCATTAACACAGATGAGTGTGCGCTCTCTGGCAAGCACCCCTCACCTATGTCTTTGAGCCCCAAGACTGTGTCAACAGATGATCTACATGAGGACTTTCCTATGATCCACACTTAGCTTCAATAAATGTGAAAGAAACAAAGAAGAAAACACAAGAGCTGAAAGTAAAGATCAAGAGAAACAACTTTCAGAAATTGAACTTAAGTATTGAACTTGGAACAATCGAATTTCTACCTTCTTTGAAATAACTGCTATTGTTTTCAAGACTTGATTACAGAAAAATGGCTAAACAAAGCAACAGAGTTTCAGCTTGTAATTACTAAGCGCTGGAACCCCCCTTTCTTTTTTGATCTTGGTCTTCTTTTATAGCTGAAGTCCTTAGGGTTTGGCCTCATCTCCTTGACACATGGCAACATCTCCTTCCTTGATCTCATGATGAAGGGGCAGGATATGAGGTGGGGCTGTCGCCATACTTTTATCATTTCTATTTCACTTGTTTCCTTCATACTCTCTTTTACTAACCAGTGATAATATGCCACTTGGCATCAGTAATTTTGCTCTCCACAATGTGCTTGGGGGAGGAGTTACACTGGCTTTGGCACCAAATGATGTGTTGTCTCTCATCCAATGGCTCATAGGCCATGGGTGGCTGTGATTTGCATAGATGAAGCATCTCTTTTGGGATATAGCTGTTGCTCCTAGGGACATAGGCCTAGTGCATCAGCAGCATGCTATTCATTTCCTCCATTTGACTTTTTCATCAATTCCCTACAGTAAACATTGGTGTGTTTATCCTTGTTGCTAAGGTGTCACTTCCAGATGGGCACCCTTTGCATTTCATTGAGTTGCAGTTGCTTCTCCCTTTCTTTGCAATTCCAATTTCAGTTTTTCTTTCTCATATTTCATAACCACTTTTCTTGTGTTTGGAATTTACCCCATTTTTTTTAATTTTACACCAACTTGCTATTGTCTTTTGTATTTTAATTTGGTGTTTGTTTATTCTAGAATATTGACAGTGTTTTTCATTGGCTTATGAGTTCAGACATTGCATTTCTCATTTAATCAAATTACATTGTTGAAAAACAGAATAACGAATTTGATTTTATGGTGAAATTTTATTATCGGATATTATTTTTTACAGAGACTGTACAAGTCTTTTATAGGCACTGTTACACTTATTGACCGTTATACATCCTAACGGCTAGTTGACAGAAAAATAAATAAAAAAATAATAATAAAAGAATAAGCAACCCCTTTTTAAATAAAAAGGTTGGAGGGCTTTTCTATAAAAAGCCAATGATGATAAATTTCTGAGGCAATTAGTCCCACTAATTTTCTTATTTCTCAACACTCCCCCTCAAACTAGGATTGTAGATGTCGTATAATCCTAGCTTGCTTAAAATATTGTCGAAGGCCTTGATACTTAATCCCTTTGTGAAGATATCCGCCAATTGATCCTCGCTTTTGACAAATGGAGTTTCAATTTCTTTAGCTTCGATTTTTCGTCGAATGAAGTGGCAATCCACCTCTATGTGCTTGGTCCGCTCATGGAAGATGGGATTAGCCGCAATATGTCGAGCCGCTTGATTGTCACAAAACATCTTCATTGGCTCCGTATGGACAATCTTTAAGTCGACCAACAATTGCTTGATCCACGTCAACTCACTTGCAGTAGATGCCATGGCTCGATATTCTGCTTCCGCGCTTGATCGTGCCACGACATTTTGCTTCTTGCTTTTCCATGTGACTAAATTTCCGCCTACAAACGTGCAAAAGCCGGTTGTTGATTTTCGATCAAAACTTCCGGCCCAATCTGCATCGGAATAGCCACATATAGCATTACTATCATTTTTCCTTATCCAAATTTCCTTTCCGGGAGAACCTTTTAGATACCTTAAAATCTGATTTATGGCATCTAAATGAGGTGTTCTTGGTGCATGCATGAATTTACTAATTTGGCTTACAGCAAAAGATAGGTCCGATCTTGTAACGGTTAAGTAAATTAATTTACCAACAAGTCTTTGATAATGGTTGATGTTCTTTAAAGGTTCCCCTTTTTCATTATCAAGTTTTTTATTTATATCAATTGGGGTTTTGGCCGGCTTACAACCTAACTTACCGGTTTCCTTAAGCAAATCAAGGACATATTTTCTTTGGCATATAAATAACCCTTTTGAGGAATGCGCAATTTCTATCCCTAAAAAATATTTTCATTTGCCTAAGTCTTTAATATCAAATTTATGTTTCAAGTCATTTTTGACATTATCAATCTCAAATTGGTTATTGCCGGTTATGATTATGTCATCGACATAAACTAGAACAACGGTAGTACCATACATATTATGCCTAACGAATAAGGATGAATCGGCACCACTTTTTTTGAAATTACAAGATAATAAAAATTGAGATAGTTTTCCATACCAATCTCTTGGAGATTGCTTTAATCCATAAATAGATTTTTTTAACCTACATACAAGATTAGGTATTTTTCCTTTTCTATGACCGGGAGGTAGTGTCATATACACTTCTTCTTCAAGTGTTCCTTGAAGAAAAGCGTTTTTAACATCCATTTGATGAAGGGTCCAATTATTGTTTACCGCTATAGAAAAAAGAATTCTAACGGTATTCATTTTGGCCACGGGTGCGAAGGTTTCATGGTAATCGATACCATAAGTTTGGGTATATCCTTTGGCAACTAACCTAGCTTTATACCGTTCTATGGTACCATCACTATGGTATTTAATTTTATATACCCACTTGCAACCAACCGGTTTTTTCTTTTTTGGTAGTTCACACAATTCCCAAGTTTGATTTTTTTCTAAGGCATGGAGTTCTTCTTCCATTGCCTTACACCATTTTGGGTCCCTTTTTGCTACCTCATAATTGGTTGGTTCCTCAATTTTGGACAAAGAATTTAAGAAGACATAATGTTCACGAGAAATATTATCATAAGAAATATAATCTTGTATTGGGTATTGTACCGAATATGTGACGAAATCCCTTAGTCTTGTAGAAGGTTGACTTTGTCTATTTGATCGTCTCAACGACACTTCTTCTTGATCTTCTTCATGATTTTCATTTTCCTCAACTTGCTCGCTTTCAACAATTTGTTCACTTCTTTCCCTTGATTTTCCTCACCTATTGAATTATTTCTTTCTACAACAACTTCTTGTCTATCATGGTTAGTAACAACTGGGAGAACAAATTCATTTGAAAAAGTTTGATCGCAATCACTATTCTCAAAACTTTTAAAATAGGACTCATTTTCGAAAAAAGTAACATTTCTTGAGATATAGAGTTTTTGATCCTTAGGATCATAACACTTATATCCCTTTTTTTGAGAAGAATAGCCAAGAAAAATAGTTTTTATAGAAGTGAAATCAAATTTATCTAATCTATTTTTATGTACAAAACAAGTACAACAAAAAACTTTCAAATGATCAATATTAATTTTCCTTTGATAAAGAATTTCTAAAGGATTTTTGAAATGCAAATTGACACTAGGTAATCTATTAATCAAATAGGCCGTAGTGAGAACGGCATCCGACCAAAAAGTTTTAGGAACATAATTTTGAAAAAGAAGAGCTCTTGTCACCTCAAGAAGATGACGATTCTTACGTTCGGAAACACCGTTCTGTTCGGGAGTATATACACATGAAGTTTGATGTATTATCCCTTTTTGTTTTAAAAAATTTGAAAAATTATGATTTACAAATTCTGTTCCATTGTCCGTTCTAAAAACTTTAATTTTTTTATTAAATTGATTTTCAACAAGATTTGTAAAGTCTTGAAAGTGAGAAAAAACTTCACTTTTATTTTTCATCAAGTACAACCAAGTAGTTTTAGAAAAATCATCAATAAAAATTACAAAATACTTATAGCCATTATAAGAAGTAATGGGAGCGGGGCCCCAAACATCCGAATGGACAAGCTCAAAAAAATCTCTACTTTTAGAACTAGAGGTATAAAAAGGTAATTTTGTATGTTTAGCAAGCTTACAAGTCTCACAATTACTACAATCTAAATTAGAAAAATTAAAAATCGATTTTAAAACTTTATCAGACGTATGACCAATTCTCTTGTGCCAAAGATTGCCTAAGTCTTCTTTTTTACTACTGCAAAAAGAAAGTTTGTTGCTATACAAAAAATAAAGACCATTTTCAAGAACACCTTCACCAATTTTTTCTTTAGTGAGTAAATCTTGAAAAACAACTCTTTCTTTTTTGAAAATAATTTCGCAATTCAATTCTTTTGAAAGCTTACTAATAGATAATAAATTTACGGAACAATTCTCAACATAAAAAACATCTTGTAAAAAACCTTTAGAAAAGATACTAATCATGTCCCAACCTTTGATTATAATTTTTTCATTATTAGCGACGGTGAAAAATTGATCATTTTTAATTGTACGGTAATTTCTTAACAAATCTAGATTTCCCGTCATATGGTCCGTTGCACCGGAATCAAGCACCCATTTAGTACAATTATTTGGAGCATTAAAGGTGGTATAACCAATGGTTAAACATTTATTCTCAATTGGTTTTTCTAGATCGGAATTAAGTAAATTTCGGACTGGGCAAACATTTGGCATAACTATTTCATTTCTAAAGTTCGGACAGGGCAAAGGCTTAACAGAATTTAAATCATTTGCTTCATAATTAGACTTAAAACCGATTGGGTCAACTATTTCATTTTCATTTATTCCATTTGATAAGGAGTAATTTAACGTATGGGCTTTACCAGGCCCATTAGAATTAAACAAAGAGTCCTTACAGAGCCTTTTAGCGAGAATCAAAAGTTGGGCTTCGATCTGGTCAAGCCGTTTATCCATCGAGTTGGAGACAGACTGTGTCTTCTTCTCGACGCCGCAGCTCGCCTTTTTTCCCTCTTTTGTATCGCCATGGCTACCGCTTACTCCCCCTCTCGTCTTACTTGGGTGGAGGTCAGGGTTGAGAAACCAGCAATCATCTCGAGCGTGTCCTTCCTTTCGGCAATGGTTACACCAACTCGTCGAAGGCTGTGCTCCTCTCACTTCTCCCTTGCGATTAGAGGATAGGCTTTTATTAACCGTGGCTTGTGTAGTTGAGGACTGACAATCAGTTGAATTTTCAGGTTTCACCTTCAATTTTTCCAGGTAATCTGTACTGATTCGAGGGTTTGCTTGTTTGGATTGTATTTTGTGGGCTTGGTTATGATGAATTTGATCTCTTTGCATGTTTTTATTACTGGGGAGAACGGACACGACTTGTGCCCAAGTAAGGCAATTCTCTTTCTCAGTTGATCGAGGAATTTTGTGTGAGTTTTTTTCTTGGGATAACGAAGGAAATTCATGGTCATAGAGAACCATGTTCCTGAGCCAGTGATTGGAGTTTATCTCCTTTTCTACTGGTTCTGTTGTGAAGGGTGACTTGGCTGATTTTTCAGCCTTTTGGTTGAAGCGGAAACAGCGGAGTCCATATTCCCTCTCTACTGCTCTGATACCATGTTGAAAAACAGAATACACGAATTTGATTTTATGGTGAAATTTTATTATCGGATATTATTTTTTACAAAGACTGTACAAGTCTTTTATAGGCACTGTTACACTTATTGACCGTTATACATCCTAACGGCTAGTTGACAGAAAAATAAATAATAAAAATAATAATAAAAGAATAAGCAACCCCTTTTTAAATAAAAAGGTTGGAGGGCTTTTCTATAAAAAGCCAATGATGATAAATTTCTGAGGCAATTAGTCCCACTAATTTTCTTATTTCTCAACATACATTCCCTTTTCTCCTCCTCTTTGTGACAAACATCATCCAGGGGCAATATTGGTATGTACATCCTTTAAACTCCCTTGCTGTATATCCCATTCCTTTGTCTTTTTCTTCCAAATGCCTGATCTGCCCCTGGTCAGAAGGAGTCACGCATGAATCACTTATTCCCTAGGCATGACATAATGCATTTGTATTCCATATTCACTGAGGAATATATGGTTTTAATCTCAGGCCTTACATCCATGTTTAGTCTCACTCTGAGATGTGAACAGACGGCCAGATGCATTGCTTTTTTCTTCAAACATATTATCCCCTTTGTATCTCACCAGCATGTGAGGCAGGTGAATTGTTGGTTGTACCATTGCAACTAAAGTATGATGAACTTTTCAGCTTTTGTTTAAATCACATCTTGCATCCAACGGCCTCAATTGGGGGGGGGGGGGGTAAGTTTACCTCCTATCATCATTCTTCCTAGCGCCAAGTACTCTCATAGGGCTAGTCCCTCCTTTTCAGATTGTAGGCTATAGGGAAAGAGGACACTCTCCATTTTCTTCCATTCTACTTTCCCTCACTGTTATCATACTGGAGGTATCCAATTCTGGGTAAGTGTTAGGCTACAGTTCTATGTTGCCTCTTTATTTTACTTTTAAAGAGAGGGGACTGAGTTCATCGTCACACCATGGCACGTGATACTCCCTCCTTCCTTCACCACAATTGAAGTTCCCTGGCACTTCGGTCTCGTGAGGTGAGCCTCTCCATCATATATCTATTAACACCCATTAATTTCAAGTAATTTGACATACATGGTTCCCGTCACTATGACCTCCGACTGAGATGGTGTATCCATCGGTGCTTGACTCAGCTTTCAAAATTGATTTACTGGGTACATGTTATGTATGTTACTGATGCTCCTCACTTGTTCAATGGCTTGATTCCGTGCCTCCTCAAGCTTAATTGGGTGAATTTCCTTTTCAGGCAGTCGACTTGCTTTCCGTCGATTCTTCCTCCATTCGCCACCGAATTTGGTATCGCCAGGGTCGCAGAGGCGTCGCTAGTGCAGTGGCAGGGTTAATTGGAGCTGTAGTGGTGTAGAATGGCAACGAGTCTCCACCCTTTGCTTGTGTACGATGCTGGTGTCAGATAGTACTATCTCACTCTTTCTTTTTCTTTCGAACAGAGGTTGTGGGACCCAAGGTTTTCGACCAATCAGAAAATTCCATTCAATCTCTTAAATCCAAGTTAAGATCCGTTCGTTGATTCTGGATAATATCGCTGGGATTTTATCATCGCCGTTAGATCAATGGGATTTCAGTAGTTATTGGTTTGGGTTTAAACATAACCCGAATGGGCCTTCAGTCCTGGCCCAGAACAGTTTTTAATATAAGCTAAAAGGCTCATTCGCATTTCTCCATTTATTAGGCTCTGGTTAGGTTCATCTCCATTTATTCCAATAGTGGAGGTGTCCATTTGACTGAATTTTAAGGATAGTTAAGCTACTTTATTCTTAGAAAAATTATTTGGTGCCCTTCTATAGGTCAATTCGACATGAAATTTCGCATGGTTTCTCATAAAAATATGAGGAATTTGGCTGCCACAAATTTTCTATTTTTATGACTCCAATAATTAATTATAAGGATATCACAGGCGCATAATGGCATTCCTCGTAATTAATTAATTTACCGTCCATTTTTAAGAATTTTTTGTGCTTTCTTTTCATACATTATGACCAGTTATCAGGGTTATTTTGTTGGGTCTTTGGTCACGTGGACGGGATTTTGATTATATGGTTTTGGATTTTGGTGATAAGATAGGAAATTGTTCAGGGTTTTGTGCAGCAGAATTTAGAGGCAAACAACGTCTTTTATTCTTCTATATATGTAATGATTTTATTTTGTGTTGTTCAGGTTCCGAGTTTATGAGGAGGGAACAAGAATCTCTGTGGTGGATTATTTCAGGGAGCGCTACAATTGCAGCCTGAGGTATTTAGAACGTAACGATAGTTTCTAATGGTCTGCGTTTGAAGAAAGGTAGTGGCTTAATATTGTTATTTTTAACTAATAAATAGCATTAGGTTTATCTTATTTGTTGATTTAACTTCTAATCGATTTTTATTACTTGTACAATAGAGATCATTGAGGTCAAGACTGTACTGGTACCGTTTCTGTTAGGTACAGACTTTTTGTTTGATAATTTATTTCATACCTCCGTTATACATTGCATTTCATTGCTGGTTTGTCTTCAAAATTTGTTTAATATATTTTGTTTGTTGTTTTCAGAAAAATTCAGAGAGGGAAGAACTGCTGCTGCAGTACAAGTATTCAGGTTAATTTTTTACCCTAAACCCTAATAATTGATATTTTGTGTAAAAGCATGATGAGATGTATGCAATTTGACATGAATATAGGGAGACCACTTCCTGTCCCTTTACATTATGCCATTGGATGAAGACATTAGTTTATTTGAATTTATTTTGTTTGTTTATTTATTATTTCAGCAAATTTCCAAGTGAGCTAACTGTTGCACTACAAGAAAGACATCCAGGTATTTCGTGATGTTTTATTCATTTTTGTTTTAGGCATTTTATGTGATTCTTTCTCTATTTTTAACAATCTTACTTTGTTCTGAATAAATATTGTTGAATCTTGTTGATTGTTGTTTCTGTTGTGAGAGAGAACTATTTAAAGTATCAAAGTTAATGAATTACTATCATGGGAATTTGATTATAAAATATGTTCATCTTTCAGTTCTTTCCTATTTTAATTTTGTTTAGAATTTCAATGATTAGCTGGTACAGACAGAGAGCAGAGAGTAACATGGGACCCTTCTGTTACTGGACTGAGCCTAATAAATGGATTTCGATTCTTTTACTGGTTATGTTCACTGGGTAGTGGGTACATGTACCCACGGTTCATGGTACATGGGTACAACACTGTGTTAGTGAAAGCATATTCATTGTTGGTGCATATGTACTGTGTTATTTTAGATATTTATTTATGTACTGTGAAAGACTTTTTTAGAGCTATAATATATATGAGTTTGTTTCAATTAAATAAGATTGTGATAATAAGTAGACCGTGTCTTCAGGCGTGAAACATTTGATCCTTAAATGTATAGCTCATTTACAAATTAGCCAGAAAGTTGTTACAAAATAGTTGTAATTTCTATGACATGATATTTTTAATTTGGTTTAATTTGCTTTTGTATCAAAAAGATGATATATATCGGTTGTCAATGAGTGAAATATAGGTATCTATTTCCCTTGTATAAACGCATAATCTAATAGTGTAAATTAGAGTTCCCATTAGAGTAGGAAGCAGAAAAAACTATTATAGTCTTTCCTTTTAGAATAACAATCAATAAAAATGTAACGATAGTTTCTAATGGCAGATCCATTTTTTATATTATTTTCCTTTGTGGCATATACAAGATATTTAGAATCTTAGGTCCATATATGCATCTCTATTTAATTTACTGAAATTGAGTTTTTTTATATCAGATTTTCGAAATCCTTTTTTTTTCTTCAATTGTCTGTCATTTCCATTTTTAGTTACATAAAATACAAAAATAATATTTTCCTAAGTTTACAGATAATTAGTTGTTCATCTGCAGAGAATTTGCATGAATAAAGCAATCCATTTTCAAGTGATAATGATTCATTGCCAATTTAATTATGCACTACTTAAATCATTTCCTAACAGGTGGTATCTACTTTGGTATGTATAGGGATTGAGGCTATCAATCATAATTAATTCTCTGGCCAGGACAAAATAACGTGAGTATATCATAATTAATAATAGATTTATATTGAGATTAACGTATCCTATGAGTGTAGATTATTTCTTTATGAAAAAGAAAAGAATAAATTAAATGGAAGGTTTCATCAGGTGTATATTGATTCCTCCGTCTAATCCCAAATATAGGATATCTTATTAATTTTGTACTTACAGTAAAAGATTTGATATGATTCCTTATGTCGTATCCTATTCTGTATTTTCAGGAACTATACTGCAATTGATCTTTACCAGCATACATTAATGGTTCCAAGTTCCAACATATTCATGTCTGATGCATAGTTGAGCAGTAAGTGTTAGTTTAGCCTCTTATGGAGCCTCCATCAGCTTCAACATAAGTGTGGCCTGCCATTCCTTTTAATGAAGCATTAACTTTATAAATAATACTTGTACAGTGTATCAATACTGGTAAATACCATTTTAAATGACAGTATATCTATTTCAAATGCTCCAACTCATGCAGTACTGTCAGGTGACCATGAAAGGTTATCTGAGAATCCAAGGCTGATGCCCCACAAGGCCACAACCCCATAGAATTAAATTAATACAGGCTTGTATCGACCATCATATTATGTTCAGAATCATGTCAATTAGAAATAATTGTCATTAGTTAAAATCAATTTGATCCAAGTATTTTGTCCTGTCAGACTGTAACCGGACAAAACCAAATTGAAGATCAAATTACTATAAAGGGGATGTGCAACTTCAATTGATACGCGACTAAAACTGATATCACCATGGAGAAGAAGGAGACGACTTCAATTGATACGCGACTAAAACTGATATCACCATGGAGAAGGAGACGAGTGCGATTCTATAACCCTAGCCACACTCGAAACGATGACCGGAGTGATAAAGTCAACGGCGGAGCCGAGGTGTTGTCCGAGTCAAAGGCAACAGAAATAAAAACACAAAGAAAGGGTCTATTGCGCAGGAATCTTGGCGTAGATTCAACGGATTGATTTCAATCCACTCTACTTACACAATTTTAATTTGAAATCTAATTAATTATTTTATTTTATTTTATTTTATTTTATTATTATTAGAGAAGAGAGAGCGCGTATTACTTTATTTTATTTATTTTATATGTTTATCATTAGATATAAAATATATTTTATCAAAATAAAAAAATACTCCAAATCAAGGGGCCTTTCCTACAGTAACTCTAATGACGTCATCAAACCGTCACTGCTTTACTTCGCTTTCTCCGCATTACACTTCTTCGATCTCTCCGCGCAGATGGACGGTCATTTTGTTTCTCCCTCTGCACATTTTTTTTTATTTTTCGTTCACCTCTGTTCGTTTCTCCTTTCCTCCACCAGCGAAACAAGCGAAAAAATAAAGAGCAGAAAAGAGGGGCCAGACCTAGGGCGAATGGGATAGAGAGGGTGGCGGTGCTCGGAGCGATTGGTGAAGAGATGCGGGTGGTCACGGTTAAGGACCGATTGTATCAAGGCTTGCTTCCTTCCCTCTTCGCCTCCACTCCTGATCGACCACCAAGCCTTTTCGTTTAGCCCATCTTCGTTTAGCCTGTCTTTTGCTTCCTCTCTTTTACCGTCGCCAGCAGTAGGTTTAACCCCTCCTTCCAATACTTTTTTGTCATTTTGGATGCTTCACTAGACAAGTACGGATAACAACTGTTATCTTTTTCAAGATGTGTATCATACATTGATTTCTATTTTGCAGTTGGTTTGCTAAAATTATACTTTTCTTTTCTAGACACTGGGGTTTTGCTCTGTGCTGGCCATCAGACTTTGAAATTGTAAGTATAGATGTTGCTGAATAATTGAAATCGGACTTTTTCATTTTTTTTTTCGGAAGTTTTATTTATACTTTTATTTTGGTTGATTTTGGGTGCTAGGTATTGCTTTGTGCTGTCTATCTGATATAATCACAAGATTTTCTTTCTGATTGCATAACGAAACTTAATTTGGATAAAATTGAGAGTGATAATCGCAAGAATAATAGTTAATCATTTATGTTGTGCTGATTCTTAATTGTAAGAATTTAAAGCTCAAGTAGGTGTTGGTTGGGTATAATTACATAATATGTATTTGACAAATGGAACACTATACAATAATAATATTTTTTTTTCATTGTGCTCACTACCATTGTCAGATGTAATTTTAGTTTAGTTTTCACCAAATCAGTTCTGTTAAATTTACTATTATTTATTTTGGCTTTAATGTGTGATTAGTGTCTATTAGTTTGTGCTCTCCACTTTCATTAATTTGTGTATTTGTATTTTGGTTGTACCATTTTTCTTAGTGATCTCTTGCTGTCTCGCTCTTTTGCTACGCTTGGCCAGCATCTCAGTGGTTTTGAATGCAGAGAAGGTTGAACCCAGTGTGAATTTCTCTCTCTCTAGCTCTTTATCCTTATGGTAACGTGAATGAAGTCTTCTCAGGTAACAATTCTCAATGAAGTCATTTTACTCTTATTGACTTGATTACAAGATAAAGTGATTAGTTTTGTTTTCTTTTATGGATTTTTTTGGTACTGTTAGTTAGAGCTCCTCAGGTAATAGCTTTGGATGAGATCATTTTTGCTTAGTGCATGCATTGATATTTACAGATACTCGGTTTCTTTTTTTTATGTTTTTAAGATTTATGTTTTTCTTATATTTTGATGTGCTCATTTAGTTATTAATTTCGGATCTTTTAATGGCAGGGTAACATACTATATCAGCATTTGCTGGCAAACTAAAGCCACTGTGTCAGTTTGTTGCTATACTTCTTTTGCTTACATTGTAAGTCCATATTTTAGATATAGTCTATAAATCGGTTTTTTATAATATTAGATGACTATTATAGTGTGTGGTTAGTATATGTTTTCATTAACCTATGAGAAATATCGTTATTAAAAAATTGAATTCCATTACAGAGAGAAATCCAGGATTATTGGGACTACTCCATTTGAAGATAGATACAAGAATAAAGGCTTACAAGTCAGACCTTTGCCCCTGATATGTTGCATCGTAGTAAGAACGGATAGTTAAGCATCACTGTGGTTAGTATATGATTTGTTGACATCGATAAAACAAAATGAAGTACTATTGTTGCCTGCGTAAATGGTCTAAGTATTGTTGTGTATCCTTACTAAGCATAGTATAATAACTAGATTTTACTAATACTTATTATTGAACTTTATGGTAAGTCAATTTTGAGTGTCCATAGTTTCTATGTCTGTTCCTCAACCATTTTGCCCTCATGAATGAAATCTGTCAATTCTTTACTTTGCATTTTAATTTAAACTCTGTAATATGCAGTTGTAGTTTGTATCATTTATAATTTATATTTTTATCTTGACATTTGGTTACTTTTCATATGCATACATGAAGCTATAATTCCTGTATTACATGGTGACAAAATTTTTGAGGAACCAGATGAGCCCTGCCCTTCTTTAGCTGGTACGAATATTCTTTTTTTTTTATGTCTCAATTTCTATTTACAAGATATTTACAAAATAAGCATTTTATGTTTTCTTTGTGAGATGCGTGGTTATTTTAGTTGATCTGTTTATTTCTTATAGGTTTTAAACTAACTATCAACCAAGGTGGTTCGTGATCTCTCTCTATTTCATTTATATGATTTGACCGATGCAAGTCTGATCTAAACAATTTATAAACATTGAGTATTCAACATAGTCTGTCTATAGTTACCTACTCGAAACAGAGTAAAACTGATCAATTGTTTTTACTATTTTTCATATTTGCAGTTTCGGTTAAAACCATGGTATTAAGAATTCATTAATTAGTGATTTAAAGAACTTGAAACAAATGCAAACATTTTTGAGTTAACATGCATTTCTTATTGTCTGATTTCTTTTTGTTTATGTTTAATAGTTTTTGTCGACATTCCTTGATTTATGAAGGTTTAGGCATTTCAATGAATTATGTCGATGCATTGAGAATAATTTTTGGGTGAGCAATTTTTAGGGTAAAAAAATTACCTTCTCTTTTCCTTCAAAAATTTACATTTAAATTGAAGTTACCGACAATTACTGAATAAAGCATAAAGCTTTTAGGAGGTAATCCTGTTGGCTGAACTAATGTAATCCTTAAATACCACCCACAATGTTTCCTTCATTGCACCTATGTTCGGTAGCACAAGTACTGTATATGGTAACAACTTCAACTTTTGAATAACTACATGGTGTTAACAACCTTCGCAGAGAGTCGTTGGATTCAATCGCTGCTACAACGGGGTTAATTTCTCTCAGGTACTAAGGGCAGATTATTGGTATAATTATATAGGGGTTAATTTCACAATTTGATTTGTACATAGCCTGACTATACATCCTTTCTAGGTACATATGATTAATAATTGCTGAAGCTCTCCGGCTATATCCACAGCCACCTCTATTAATTAGACGAGTTTTAAAGCCTTATAACTTACCAGGTCTATTTTTTTTTCATTTAATCAAATCATGTCTGACCTTTTGCCTTTGAGTTCGGTCTTTTTTTTTCTGAAGATAGGATCAGAATATTTTATCTGATTATGTGGTTAACTGATATGCTGTATTATTGGCCCAATACCATACTATTGTGCATTGTTGGAAATTTTCTCATTTTCAACCTAACTGGTATAAAACGAAGTTTATAGGGTGGAATTTCTAAGCAAAAACAAATCTATTGTTTTGATGGGAGGATACAAGTGGGCGAAAGAAGGATATGAGATTCCAACTGGCATTTTCGATTCTGTTAGTTTCTAACTTTTTCTCCCTTTTTGTTGTTTAAAAAAAATATTGGTATGTTCCCTGGAACCCAAAAATACTAAAACTTTAGGCATATACCTTACAGCATGGAAAATATAGTGATGTTGTGTATTTTATGGTGAAAAAGAACCAAAAAACTATCCCTTAATTATATGTATATAGATGCAATTGAACTACCAAGGTCATTTCTCGATAATATTATGAAGGAGATAAACTGTTGCATGGAGGATATTCTTGCGTTTTTTCTATTATGCTCATTTTTATCTGAAACTCTTTTTTCCTTTTACCTTTTAGGTGTATAACTTTGCATAGGTCACCTTACTTTTTGGATAAGCCTAATGAGTTTGAGCCAGAGAGATTTGGGATCCAAAGACAAATGAAAGTATAGAATGTTGGGTTGGTTTTGACTCAGAAAGAAGGCCAGGAGCAATGTATCCAAATGAGGTACTTAAAACCATGTTTATCAAAGAATTGGACCTGTTGATTATTATATATTGTGTTTGGGAATAAGATTCATCACATTGTGAACTATTTAGGTACGCACAATTTACATGTTCTTGATATAGAGTATACTACTGGTGTTGAAGTCTATAGCGAATGTGCATTTGTTTCTTTGCAAAATGAGGTGGTTGACGATGGGTGGTATCATGTGGTACTTGGTACCAATTTGTATAGAACTTATATGATAAAATAGATATTTGTCATTTTATAAATATAAATAGTAAGTGGTTTATAGAACTTCTTGCATTGATATGTATTTTGTTCCTTATCAACCAAACCTCAAAAAAAAAAAAAAATTAGCTACTATAAAATTTTTTAAAATATTTCAAAAAGAAAGATAGTTCGCGCAACGCGCGAATATCCACTAGTGTTTATTATAAAAATCACTGTGGATTATTATTACAAATTACTGAGCGGGGTTTATGACTTCCATAGGTTTAAATAGCGGCCGTAGCGGCCGCAATAGCGGCGTTATAGCGGTGCTATTTGGTACACTGCTACAGATTTAGCGGTCTGTCCGATAGCGCGACCTATAGCGGGAAATAGCGGGGTATAGCGGTGAAATAGCGGAAAATAGCGGGTGATATAGCGGTATAATGCGGAAATAGCGGTGTAGTTTATAATTTGCTGATATAGAAGTAGTATTTTGGACATAACTTTCGCATACGAACTCCGATTGATATGATTCAAAGTTCTATGGAAAGTTTACAAAACTGGCCACAATTTTTATGTTTTGAACATTTTCAAATTCTTAAAATTTAATGGTCAAATATGCATAGAAAATAAATATAATTTTAATTAGCGTTTATTGGTTGCTTGAAATTATTTTAATTTTTTATTTTAGACTAAACTAGACCTTCAAAATACACTTGTGTGTGCAAATCCGCTATGGTCCGATAGCGGACGCTAAATACCCGCTATCCGCTATCCGCTATGATATTAGCATGTCCGCTACGAGTCCGCTATCCGATATTTAAACCTTTGATGACTTCAAATAGTATCAGTATAAAATATAGACCATGTATCAGTACAAATATATGGACCATACTTTTATGTACTTGAAGAGATATATTTATCATGCCATATATATTTGATTAAAAGAATCACAAAAGTTAATGCTTCACCCTCATAAAAGATGCAAACCAAGGATATGCGTCAATGTCAAAAAAAAATTATTGTATGATCGAGCATTATATAAGTTTGATAATCTAATACAAAATTTTCAATAATTTTATTTATTGAAAAATGTCAATTTTCTCGCTTGACAGCTGCAGTTAATATTTGGGGGAAAAAAAATCCATGTTCATCAAACTATATATTTTTTGTTCGTGATGAGCTGTTTGCCGGAACAAATTGGCTGTCAATTTTCTCGCTTGACAGCTGCAGTCAATTTTTTTTGTTCGTGATTGACCTAACCTAACGGATCAAGTGTTTCAGTCAAAATTAGAGGATCTCAAGAAATATTTGTTTAAATCGGTGAATATTGATGTTATCTTCAACACCGATCATGATAACGTTGACATTAAATATTGAAAATGAACAACATATCCATGCATATTAATATAGGGCTGTTTGGATTCCCCAAAGAATTTGGGGAATTTCATCTTCCTACCATAAATTTATTATAAACAATTCAAACTCTTCACAAAGTTACACACTTCCCAATAAATTTATTCCTAGGAATTGCAACTTCTCCAAATTCCCTAAATTCCTAAGCGATCCAAACGGCCCCAATATGTTCATATATTAAAGTACGCCCACACGTTGAGTGGGCTCTGCTGCTAGTCTATTTATACTCTCAGTCAAATATAGCATAAGCTGTCTACGTTTCAAAATGTTGAAATTGATATAAAGGATCATCAAAGAAAAGTACAGCATTTAAGGTCCTTTATTACATAATTATAAAACATCACCATTAAAGCTTTCCTATATTGTGATAAAAAGGAGTGTCTAACAAATCATTTTTAAATTTTATGAGATGTTGCATACAAAATATTTAGCAGATGCTTTAAATTAAGAACAAATTTTAAAAATACAAAAAGGGACCTATTATTGCACATTTGCATTTTGTTTTTTTTTTTTTGTTTTTTTTAGAAAGAACAACAGACTCATATCATAAAGCCATATATATGTAATAAACTAGCTCATTTGACACAATGTAACAACAATTCCATATCCTCATTTAATCTCACTAATGTTTCACCCACTTAGATATCGAGATGAAAAGATCATAGTTCTTTGAGCAAAAAATCATCCACCAAAAGACGAATCATTCTAATCAATATAGACCTTCACAGTTTTTTGTAAACACATACATAAAAGGATCGTCTTTCAATTTACAAAAAACTTTGTAATAAAGATGTTTCAACCATAAATAGTATATCAAACTGAACTTTACCTCATCCTCGTCTTCAGTTTGTTTTGAACCCATTGGTTCTCTCTTTGCTTGTTAACATGTTAACAAAATTAAAATTGTGGTACAAATTTACAGAGTGGTACAAAAATAGCAAAACAATTGAAGACAATAGGAATAAAAATTTAATTAATACAATCAAACTTTTTTTTAATTTCAGTATGGAAAGCTTGTAGGAAATAGCTTATATATAATTTCAAATCTGTTCAAAAGTTATTATTTAGTATGATCATAGATAAAAATAATTTCAAATCTCCAAATTGGAAATCAAGATTATTATAACATGAAAAACACAGAACCGAATGGGAAAAATATTTGCTAGCATATATGTGATGAAATAATTGAAGGAAAAAAGGGAAAAAGTTGTCAAATTTAAAACCGTTGTTGTATAGACCAGTATACGCCTCCAACTGCCTAATTACATCATCAAGATATGTGCTTACATCAGAACAGTGCTGTTACAATGAACTAATTAGATTTTAAAAGTGCTTACATAAAGACGAAGAAGACTGCAATCTCAGAAAAGTGAACCTGACCCAAGATATCAGAATGCCAGATTATACAACACTTTACTATCTTTCTCCTCTCCTCTTGCTTATCTTCTACTCGTGAGAAAAAAATAAATACTTGGTAAAAGAAGTGGCTACTATATATCAACAATGGGCATCAATTAGTACAAACTAAAATTTAGTTTAGAAATTAAATTCAAAGAGTCAATGAAATTGTGCATAGATGCCTTAGCAACGGCATTTCACTTAATAATGGGCACATAAATTGGTTTACTTTGTCTAAATACTAAATAGTATATACTATTTTGACAGAATAGTAAATAGTAAATAATTATATTATAAAGAAATAAAGTACATAACCAGGAGCTCGGAAACTTTGGATTTACTGAGGCAGATAGAGTTGGGACTTTTTTTTACATACAGAAGCCAAAAAATAAACTAACAAACTACTACAAAACGGAACAATTAAGCTACTTGACTCATTAATATCAAGCCAGAGAAAGAGAAAGAGAAAGGAAGGGGAAGATGAGACATGAGAGAAGCAAGTGACCTGAGATCACCCGTTGGCGAGCACGGCTTGTATACCCTCGTGCCTCGTTAATTGAAATCAACGAACAAACAAAAGAAAAAGAAAATCGAACAATAATCGAACAATCCGTTCTTCGATTCACCTAGATCAAATCAGCAGGTCCTGCAGAGCAGAGAGGTGTTCAACTTGAAGGAGCTTCCGCAACGACGATGGGACAGAGATCCAGGGAGGTGGTTGAAATTCTGCGGTGGGAAGAGAGATCGAGCAAATCGGAGCGCGTCGCAAACGAAGAAATCACTGATTAGGATAAGCGGATAAGATTAGATCTATCTGAAAAATTCGACAGATATGATGCCGTTTCGGCGTATAGCTTTAAAATCCACGAAAAAAAAATCACGCCGATACTATGGATATCATGGTGCGGGTGCGGGTATCGTATCGGATACGATGCGGGTGCAGGGATACGGCATTTTTCAAAAAACTTGAATACGGCTGTATATATAAAATAATAAAAATAATATATTTTAATTAAAAAACTAATTATATATTTTATTAATATGATGTTATTAACGTTATATTATTAACTGTTAATATTCTCATATATATATGTTATTAACACACAAGATTGATTTAAAAATGACTTATTTGAATTGTTTTACCATCCACCGCCTGGCCCAATAAGGCATAAACATTTTGTCCGATTTTAGGTTGACAAGTTAGTCCCACAAGGAGTTTTCATCTTATATAGTATATAAACCTTGATTTACCACACGGTATTGATGAGATGGACGAAATGCACATGGCGCACACGATAGTTGGTGTTCTTTCAGCGCTGGACCACTCCCGATATGCTCGTCCAACCGTATCCTTGACCGTATCTAGCAGTCAAAATAATTAAAAAATTCAGATACGTCATGTGGCGAATCCGGTGCATATCGCACACGTGTCGTACGCGAATCCGTGTCGGATACGCGTCCGACACGAGATACGTTGTTAAACTGCTGTATCTGCGTAACATAGGATATCACAGTTCACAGATAAGGTAATGGTAATTAAATATTGGAAAGTGTAACTGAGAGACAACATAATAAGTAGCTATGGCTTCGTTTGGGCTCCGTTTGGTTGGCTTCTTACCGGAATAAGGAATAAGGAATAATCACTTTTTACCAATAAATTTATTTCTAACCATCCAAACTCTACACAAAAGTTATACACTTCCCAATAAATTTACCCCTTCCCAATAAATTTCTTCCTTTCTTCCTTCTTCCTACCTTATTCTCAACACATCCAAACGGAACCTTGGATAGGTGTGGGAAGAAGAGAAGAAGGGAAGAAGTGGGAAGAAGTATTGGGAAATGTGTAACTTTGTGAAGAGTTTGGATTGTTTATAATTTTTTTCTTCCCTTCTTCCTTCTTCCTACTTTTTCTCAACGCATCCAAACGGAGGCTATAGTGATATTGATTTAAGTTGTACTGGGTACTTTTTTCGTTTATTGAAAAAGTGGTGAGCACTTTTTAGTTATTTATTTATTATTTATTTTTTTTTTTGATACGTTAGATAGGGACCATCTAGAAAAGGAAAAGTCGTGAGCACTTGAAGCTCGCTAGTTTCCAAAAAAAAAAAAAATCACAATACACTCCATCCAACATAGTGTAATAAGGAAAAAGGCAACGGATAGTCGGATACCCACCGTCGGCTGTTGTTAGGCCCAGATAAAATTAATGTAGTAGATCCAATGTGACCCTAAACAACTAAAAAATCAAAGAAGATCTTCATCTATCGCAGCTAACTAGCTATATATGTATTGTGATTTATCGTAACTAAAAAATCAAAGAAGGTCTTCATCTATCGTAACTAAAAAAATCAAAGAAGATCTTCATCTGTCGATTTAAAACAGAAATCAATAAAGCTATTTGCTTACCTAAGGAGATTTGTAGCTATATATGTAGCTCTTTCAAAAATATCAACAGCATTGTATCCTATCAACTTCCTACGAATTTCCAGATAAAATAAAATAGTAACTGGAGTTTTACCAAAAGAGGTAATTAGCAAGGAATGTTTTACCGGTTCTTGAGATTTTCAAAATGAACAATACTCTTCGCTTTAGTTGCTATTCAACTTTCTTTGCAAAAGCAGTTTGGGAGATGTAATTCTAAAGAGAAAGACTTTAGATTTCTAGCAATTATGGTTACGGGGGGTGATAAGGATCATCCCCGATATTCATCATTCCCATCATCTCCATCAGTTATTAAACGCGTTTTTTATTTTTGACTCTACGCGTTTTCTATTTCTGTAAATCTTTATTCCGCATATTCCCTCCCTCTCGTGTACGTTGTCCCCCCACCCTCTGTCGCTCTGTTTCCCTCCCTCCCACCTACGTCCTCCCCCTCCCCCCTTCCGAGCATAATTATTGAAATTAATATATAAAACATTTGAAGTTAATATCATAATTATTGAAATTAATATATAAAACCGTTGAAGTTAATATCGTAACTAGTGAATTTAATATATTTAAATGTTGAAGATAATATCGTAACTGTTGAAGTTAATATACATAAATGTTGAAGGTAATATCGTAACTGTTGAAGTTAATATATATAACTATAACATTTATATATGTTAACTTCAACAGTTATGATATTAACTTCAACATTTAAATATATTAACTTCAACAATTATGAAGTGTATAGGAGGGGAAGGGAGAGGGTGGGGGGACAGCGTACGTGGGAGGGAGGAGGGGGGAGGGGGAACAGCGTACGTGGAATGGAGGAGGGGGACAGCGTACGCAGGAGGGGGAGGAATTAATTCACGCGTTTTCTCTTTCTGGAAATCCAACGCTGGAGAAAGCGCGGATGATGAAATCCAAGGGATGGTCTTAAGCAATTCCGATTATGGTTATTGATTTGGCCTAATTTATTTCCAAATTGTATTTTCATCTTTCTATATATCACATAATAATTAAAATTTAAGCAGAAACATGATTCCTCAGGGATGAACCTACGCTGCTGAGACAGGGAGTAGTGGCGTTTTAGTCCTAAATTTCAAAAATTGAATTTTCTGAATTGAAATATCAACTAAATTAATAAAAAGAGTAAATACCTTAATTAATGGTGATTATACAGGTATATTACTAATGATAAACAATAGAAGGGTATATAACTTATTGAAGAAGAATTGAGGGGTATATGGCTAATTTATCCTAAATTAGAAGATGTATCAGAATTGAGTTATATATGGCTAATTTTTCCTAAAATTGAGGGGTCCATTGCTAAAACATTCATGTCTTGTGTGCCGAAATAGAAAAAAAAAAAAAAAAATTCAACCTAGCTCGCAACTTTTAGGATTATAATTAAGCACTAAAGTTTTTTTTATGGTTTGACAGCGGCTGTCAAACAAATTAAGCACTAAAAGTTAACTGTCACAAAGCGAGATAACATGAAAGATAACATTGAAAGTACTACAAATGCAAAATTAACTCGATCGCCGGCTGACCTTCAAAAAAAAATTAACTCGATCGCTATGGCCAGAAAACACACAATTGTGTGTACTGATCCTGTCCAACCTTTTCGAATGAGAATTTCATACATCAGTATTTTGTTGTACGAAGAAGTAAACATACAAATATAATATAATATAAAGTAAATTAACATTTCGAGGTATATATTTTCATAGGTGCATAATTAGGCTTAAATGTTAGTATTAACACGTTGTGTCCTTCTTGCTTAAATGTTAGTATTTATAAATGAATAGGTGCATATTAGGCTGTCATGGTTATGGGTAGAGCTGTCAACGGAAGGAATTTTAGCGTTATTCCGTAACGTTAATGACTAACATAACGATTTACGAAACCAAAATTAGATACGTTAATCAACTGTAACGAATAACGGAAGCATGTATAACGTTTGTTTTATTAACTTAACGCAAACGATTTAGCAGTGTGTCGTTTGTGTTATTTTGTTTGAGCGTATGCAACTCTACGGCTTTAGAATTATCCTAATATGTTCAATCGCCGCTCATTCTCCTCTTTTCCCCCCTCTTTCTCTCGCACATGGTCGACGACGACACCTCTCTTCTCTCTACCTCTCTCTCTCTCTTGCTCAGTTGCTCAATCATTTTGGTGCAGATATGTTCCATTCCTTGATGGTTGAGACTTGCAAAGTCGAAAATTCAGTTATAAATCACATGTAAAATTCTGAACAAATGATGACAACACTTATTTGTTTGTAAGTGTTCACTTAGATTGTCTGTATGTTCACCTTGTTTGCTGTATATGTTCACTTTATATTTAGCGATGGCAGGGATGACAAAACTGCAGATGACAGTTTTCATTTCTGGTAATTAATACCCATTAAGAAAATATTTAAAAATTTTAATCTATTAACTATAAAATGGGAATAATATATTGAAATGATGAAAACTAATGAGATCTATCAGCGATGGCAAGCCAATTTATTCAAAATGCGTTACGCAACAGACCGTCCCATTTAACAATCTCAATTTCTGTATTGTCATTTGTCAATGTTATTTTTGTTTTCAGTGATGTTATAATTATTATTATCATCATCATTAATTACTTTCTCTCTTATTTCAAAATAGAGTTATCAAATATTTTACGCAAAGATTAACCAATTATTAATAATTTGGAAAACACTTGGTAAATAGGCTATATAGTAATTAGTTAACTACAAGTTGACCCGGGTGAACCGGCTCGTACTACTCGGTCACAAGTCATACTCATTAAGGCCTTACATATATATATATATATATATATATATATATAGAGTTTAGTTATGATGAGATGTATCACAAAATATCTTCCATGAGATGCGATCAAAACTCATAAATTTGGTTCTAAATGATCCATCCAAACCATGCAATATGATCTCCTCATTGAAATCTTCTTGCAGACCAAATTTTATATTTTTTCAGAATTATTAAGTATTTTTATCGGATTTTTAAAAATGACAGTTTTTTAACGGTTCAGAACTAATTATATTAACGATTTTGTAAAATTTCAAAAAAATACTTAAAAAATTTGAAAAAAATGTAAATTTAAGTTTGCATGAAGATTTCAATAAAGAGATCATATTAGACGGTTTGGATCAGTCATTTTGAACTAGATTCATGAGCTTTGATCGTATCTCAAGGGAAATTTTTTGTGATGCATCTCACCATAGCTAAACTATATATATATATATATATATATATATATATATATACATATAGAGAATGGATTCAATCAAAGCGTTTTGACCGGAGTCTCAGTTAAACCCCGTCAGTTCTCAATTTTGAAAGTTCAAATGACCGATCCGAACCGTCAAATATGATCTCCATATTGAAATCTCCTTGCCGACCAAAATGTTCATTTTTTTGAATTTTTTAAGTATTTTTTTCAGATTTTCAAAAACAGCAATTTTTGTAGGGTTCAGAACAAATTAGATTAACGATTTTTGAAAATCCGAAAAAAATACTTAAAAAATTCAAAAAAATGAAAATTTTGGTTGGTAAGGAGATTTCATTATGGAGATCATATTTGACGGTTTGGATCGGTCATTTGAATTTTCAACATTGAGATTTGACGGAGTTTAACCGGGACTCCGGTCAAAACGCTTTGATTGAAGACTTTCTATATATATATATATATATATCAATATATATGTCACCCAAAAATTTAGACTTTCATTACGGAGTTTCCCTTTAATTTTCTATATATCTCGGTAAGGCGTGCTTGTGTGATCGAAGCGCTCCACTTTAACCAAGATTTGACGTTTAATTAAGATTTTCTTTCTTTTTCGATATTTTGTATTTAATTTTCTTCCTTTTAGCTTCCTGTAATCTTTTATGACGTAAATAATTTTCTTATCAATGAATTCATGGATATATATCCCATCTATTTTGTTCAGGCGACTATCAAGTGTCAACTTTGTTGTAACTAACGGTAGCTAGTGTTTACCACTTATTCGGCGGGTCAGACCCGACCCGGGATAAACCCGACCCATTTCCGAACTCTCTCGGACCGTGCATGGACCGTGATGGATCGAGGGGGTGATCTGGGTCGGGTTTATCATGGATTTAGGCCGTCGTTGTAGTATAGACCTGTCCTAAATCTGTTCCTTCTAAATCCAGGATCGGCCTGGACCAGACCTTAAACCCGCGCTAGACCCGCTAAAAATCGTAATAAACACGGCTCTATCCCTCTTTCTCTCCTTCCACGCTGCGTGCATTAATTAAAAAAAAGAAAAAGATGAGCGTTGCAGACTTGCAGAGAGCCAGTCTGGCCTATAGGACTGTCAATAGTGGAACGTTTCCGTTCCGTTCCGTCCGAACGGAATGTTAAACGAAACATAAAATCTGTTTCATTTCTGAAAACGGAACGGAAACAGAAATGAAGTAAACGAACGGAACGTAAACGAAATATGAAAATGGATGAAAATGGTCTGAAATCAATAGAAAATGAAGGACGAAACATTAAACAGCACAAAAATCTGTTTCGTTAGTCGAAACGGAACGGAAATGAAACAGCATTTTCGTTCCGTTGATGAAACGGAACGGAGAATGGAAATGATTGGTCTCCGCTTCCACCATTAACGTCAGTAGCCTAGTCACGCGTCCCACTCTCCCCCACGCATTCCCTCTTTCTTTTCTCTCACCCCCACTCCCCACTCCCCACCCGACACGTGTCCGTCACTGTCCCCCTCTCTCTCTATTATTTCCCACGCGAGACTGCGAGAGGCAGTCGCGGGCCAGTCTGGCCTCTAGATCACTAAATGAAACCACGGCTAGATCATTAAAAACCACGGTTGATTTTCCCAAGAAACCCAACGGTTGATTTTCAAAAAAAAAAAAAAAAACCACGGTTGATTTTCCCAAGAAACCCAACGGTTGATTTTCAAAAAAAAAAAAAAAAAAACCACGGCTAGATCATTAAATGAATAAAAGAATAAAATTAAAAATAGACTACAAAATTACAATTAATTATTTGTTGTATATAAATTATTAAGCATAATTTATTTTAACAATTTTATAAATTTATGTAACAAATTTTTGGCAAGCAAACAATGAAAAAAAGATAAAAATTGAAAAGAACCCCTTTGGACCGGGTAAGGACTGGACCAGACCTCCTTAATCCATCCGGATCTATTAAGGATTTGGGTCAAGATTTGTGTGGTGGACCATGATAATTCGGACCAGAATAATCTGTGAACCAGTGATAACTCGGACCGCGATAATCCGTGGACCGTGGGAATTCAGACCGGACCATTTTCAAAACACTAACGGTAGCTAACGAATAAAATTAGTACTAAATAACATAGAATTTTTTATGAAACCCTTAGAAATAATAATATGTAAAGAAATCATATAATTTTTCTAGGTGAAAGACACCTTTCGATGTTTGGAGTCGAAGCAACAGAGCGATGACGAGATATATGTAAATGGTAGTCATAGCATAAGAGCATGGTGGGTAAAATGGCGACAAATATCAGACGTCTTATGCGATAAAAGATAAGTTTTATTGTACAGCGATTAGACCTGCGATGTTGTATGGCGCAGAATGTTAAACTACTAAAAGACGACATGTCATG
Organism: Rhynchospora pubera; assembly: GCA_028095005.1. Taxonomy (NCBI): domain Eukaryota; kingdom Viridiplantae; phylum Streptophyta; class Magnoliopsida; order Poales; family Cyperaceae; genus Rhynchospora; species Rhynchospora pubera. The sequence continues at coordinate 356,716,569 of CM051460.1, forward strand.
AAGATTAGTCTAACCGAGATACGTATGTAGCGATGGATTTGCGGACACATGATTTGACGTTGATAAACAACTAATTTGACGTTGAGAGAAAGAGAAAGATAGCGAAGAGATAGTTACTGAACTTTAAATAGATTTGAGAATCATAAATTTTAGAAAGTTACGAGTTGGAATTTAATTCCTTGTTTGATTGAAGCGGCCAGGCTCAAGGTTCGTGCTGGGAAGTGGACATTTTAGTCCAAAATTTGTATAACTCATTATTTTTAAAAATATATTGTGTTAAAAATATAAAAATAAATTAAAAAGAGTATATATCCATGAATGAGATGATTAACTACGGTTATACTTAATTTTGACGTTTCGAGAGGTTATTTTTAATTGGAGATGATTTGAGAGGATTTTGTCTGTTTTTTTTTTCCCCTTGAAATGGCAGTAATCAACTAATTAAGAGCAATCTCCCATCGATGGAAAATCAATCTTACGATCTCAAATTTAACTTTAATGTGTTCCGTCCGGAACCCATGCACTAGCATGTCAGTCCGAGAATAACAACAATTTATTATAATTGTTAGCTAAGTGTGGCTAAGGACATGGTTGGACGAAACCAATGATATCAATACCGTGGTCATGAACCGCGCTATTCTATGTTTTTATTATTAAAATCTTGATTCCGGACGAAAAATCTTGATATAGAAGAGAGAGTTGGTCGCAAATTTATTTGCCTACAGCCAATAATGTGGTCATACCGTGCTATTTCATGGTTCTTATTTAAAAAAAGGAATAATTTTTGTTCCTTTTAAAATTTTTAAATTAACAATGATTTTTAATAAAAAAAAAGATCGGCTATATATATCATAAAAAATAACAACTCCAGTCACATACTCACATATCAGAGCTTGCCTTATCTTCTCACCTAATAAAAGGTGTGCTGGTGGTGTGAAGCGCGCTCCGGCTTTAAGACTTTAACCAAGGTTTGACACTTTAAAATTTCTTTCTTTCTTTATAGGATGCATTCTCAATTTATGGTCTCACTTCTATTGATGTACATACTTGGAACTCTGGAAATTTTTTCGAAAATTTTTACTCTGAGGTGACTAATAATTTGCAACAGATCAATTACTGATTAGGAATTCAAAATTGTTAATAGTTTGATTGCACACGTTATTCAAAATTGTTGATAGCACGACTCACCAGAGGGTCTGTGAGTAGCGCTCAAAATTTTTAGATCTGGTTCAAAATAACCGATCCAAATTGTCCAATACGAACTCCCAATTGAAATCATCATATAGAGCAAAATTTATATTTTTTCGAAGTTTTTAAGTGTTTTTTTTTTAAATTTAAGAATATCTCTATGCAGACCAAATTTTGAAATCTGCATAGAGATTCTAATATGAAGATCGTATTAGATGATTAATAATTTGAATCGGTCATTTTGAACTAGATCTAAGAGTTTTGAAAGCGATTTATAGACCCTTGGTGAGTCGCGACTAACCATAGCAAAACTATATTATATATATATATAGAGTTTAGCTACGGTGAGTCGCGACTCACGGACCCTCCGGTGAGTCGCGACCAATACTCCTAGATATAGATGAAAATGACCGATCCAAACCATCTAATATGATCTCCCTATTAAAATCTCCGTGCAAACCAAATTTTTTATTTTTTCGAAATTTTTAAGTATTTTTTTCGGATTTTTAAAAACTGATGTTTTTGAATGGTTCAGAACCAATTAGATTAACGATTTTCTAAAATTTCAAAAAAATACTTCAAAATTTCGGAAAAATGAAAAATTTGGTCTACATGGAGATTTCAATAGGAAGATCATATTGGACGGTTTGGATCGGTCATTTTGATCGAGATCTAGGAGTATTGGTCGCGTCTCACCGAAGGGTCCGTGATTCGCGACTCACCATAGCTAAACTCTCTCTCTCTCTCTCTATATATATATATAGAGTTTTTCTATGGTGAGTTGCCACTCACCAAAGCGTCCGTGAGTCGCGCTCAATATTCCAAAGTTTAGTTCAAAATGACCGATCCAAACCGTCTAATACGATCTCCCTATTGAAATCTCCATACAGACCAAATTTTATATTTTTTTCAAAATTTTTAAGTATTTTTTTGAAATTTTACAAAATCATTAATCTAATTAGTTCTGAACCGTTCAAAAACAACAGTATTTAAAAATCCGAAATAAATACTTAAAATTTTAAAAAAATTATAAAATTTGGTCTGCACGGAGATTTTAATAGGGAGATCGTATTAGACGGTTTGGATCGGTCATTTTAAAGTGAATTTCAGAATTTTGAGCGCGACTCACGGACGCTTTAGTGAGTTGCAACTCACCATATATATATATATATATATATATATATATATATATCTTTAAATTCATCGTTAGTGCCAAACTGATGATTTTGAGACTCCAAATTAATTGGTTTGATAATTGAAACTTACAATATACTGTGTGACTACACAAAAATTAAAATAAAGATTATGAAATATAAGTCCTAGTTAATGTGTTTTTAAAAATTTAATAATTGAAACTTGGACAAAATTTAAATACCTAATTAATATCCTATTTCCTATTTTAATTTTTGGAAAAAATGTGGCAAAGTGCATCTCCTATCTCAATTTTATTGTAAAAACCATAGGGTTTTACAAAATTTAATTGCTTCCGGTACCAAGCACTTCGCAGTTTGCACCAATTAAACACCTCTTAAACCAACAAAATTGGTCAAACGAAAGATAAAAAAAATGAATATACCCGCCTCTGGTCAGGACCAATATCAACTTCGAAGCAACAGTCCCGACCAAAAAACCAACGGTGAATTAATTAAGTTACACTCTAACTCGAGATTACATATATCCGAGGGCTATAGCTCACCTTTTTTTGGGTAATTTTCTTTAATTTTCTTTTTGGAGGATTTAATGTAAGTTATAATTTTTTTAAATCTAAATTCTTTAATCCAAACCAAGTGAGTTAGGGATACTAAAATAAATCCAAATAAAATTTGAGACAAGCCTACAATTTAATTTAGTACCACGAACTATTGATTGGCATATGTGCTCTAATGACCATACCCAGATTTAATTAGCAACTTACATTCAAAGGTTTGACTCCCAATTCTCTTGAATTATTCTTCTCTGGTTGCAGATTGAATGCTAACAAATTCGATTGCAGACTGTAAAATATAAAATAATGGAACGTTCTGCCATGGACCAGCGTTTTCAACCCGATTCGAGCTCATATCAATCAAAACCGTTCATAAGTAGTTTTTTTTAAAAAAAATGTTCTTTATCCCATATAAACATGCCACTGTAGAGTTTTCCTGATATGTGAAGAAGTTATTTGAAAGATAGTGAATGAAAAAAATCTATATATATACTTTTTTGTGTCTGCTGTGTTTCCAATTTACCAATAGCAGGTTATGTTTTATGCATAAATTTGCGAAATTGCTTAAGACCGTTTTCTGGATTCTATCATTCCAGTCATCCCCCATCTCTTTCCAGTGCCTCATTAATGAGGCGTGAATCTCTCTCTTATTTTCAGAAATGTAATTAATAATGCGTTTTCATCATCTCTCATCCACTCATAACTTTCTTGTATTCTCTCGTGGATGAAATCCAGCATTATCCAGCACCCTTCTGTTTCGTCCCCTTTTCCCGCCCTTCTGTATATATAAATTTCAACAGTTATATATTATTAGTTAATATATATATATATATATATATATATATATATATATATATAACTGTTGAAGTTAAATATGTAACCGGTGATAACCGGACCGCGATAATCCGTGGACCGTGGGGATTTAGACCAGACCATTTTCAAAACAATAACAGTAGCTAACGAATAAAATTAGTATTCGCTTTCAAAATGTTATTACTATTAAATAACATAGAATTTTTAATGAAACCCTTAGAAATAATGAATATGTAATGAAATCATATAATTTTTCTAGGTGAAAGACACCTTTCGATGTTTGGAGTCGAAGCAACAGACCGATGACGAGATATATGTAAATGTTAGTCATAGCATAAGAGCAGGGCGGGTAAAATGGCGACAAGCATTAGGCGTCTTATGCGATAAAAGATAAGTTTTATTGGACGGCGATTAGACCTGCGATGTTGTATGGCGCAGAATGTTAGATTACTAGAAAGACGACATGTCCTGAAGATAAGTGTAGTCGAGATACGTATGTTGCGATGGATTTGCGGACACATAATTTGACGTTGATAAACAACTAATTTGACGTTGAGAGAAAGAGAAAGATAGAAAAGAGATAGTTACTGAACTTTAAATAGATTTGAGAATCATAAATTTTAGAAAGGTACAAGTTGGAATTTAATTCCTTGTTTGATTGAAGCGGCCAGGCGCAAGGTTCGTGCTGGGAAGTGGACATTTTAGTCCAAAATTTGTATAACTCATTATTTTTAAAAATATATATCGTTAAAAAATATAAAATAATTAAAAAGAATTTATATCCATGAATGAGATGATATATTTAATTTTGACGTTTCGAGAGGTTATTTTTAATTGGAGATGATTTGAGAGGATTTTGTCTGTTTTTTTTTTCCCCTTGAAATGGCAGCAATCAACTAATTAAGAGCAATCTCCCATCGATGGAAAATCAATCTTACGATCTCAAATTTAACTTTAATGTGTTCCGTCCGGAACCCATGCACTAGCATGTCAGTCCGAGAATAACAACAATTTATTATAATTGTTAGCTAAGTGTGGCTAAGGACATGGTTGGACGAAACCAATGATATCAATACCGTGGTCATGAACCGCGCTATTCTATGTTTTTATTATTAAAATCTTGATTCCGGACGAAAAATCTTGATATAGAAGAGAGAGTTGGTCGCAAATTTATTTGCCTACAGCCAATAATGTGGTCATACCGTGCTATTTCATGGTTCTTATTTAAAAAAAGGAATAATTTTTGTTCCTTTTAAAATTTTTAAATTAACAATGATTTTTAATAAAAAAAAAGATCGGCTATATATATCATAAAAAATAACAACTCCAGTCACATACTCACATATCAGAGCTTGCCTTATCTTCTCACCTAATAAAAGGTGTGCTGGTGGTGTGAAGCGCGCTCCGGCTTTAAGACTTTAACCAAGGTTTGACACTTTAAAATTTCTTTCTTTCTTTATAGGATGCATTCTCAATTTATGGTCTCACTTCTATTGATGTACATACTTGGAACTCTGGAAATTTTTTCGAAAATTTTTACTCTGAGGTGACTAATAATTTGCAACAGATCAATTACTGATTAGGAATTCAAAATTGTTAATAGTTTGATTGCACACGTTATTCAAAATTGTTGATAGCACGACTCACCAGAGGGTCTGTGAGTAGCGCTCAAAATTTTTAGATCTGGTTCAAAATAACCGATCCAAATTGTCCAATACGAACTCCCAATTGAAATCATCATATAGAGCAAAATTTATATTTTTTCGAAGTTTTTAAGTGTTTTTTTTTTAAATTTAAGAATATCTCTATGCAGACCAAATTTTGAAATCTGCATAGAGATTCTAATATGAAGATCGTATTAGATGATTAATAATTTGAATCGGTCATTTTGAACTAGATCTAAGAGTTTTGAAAGCGATTTATAGACCCTTGGTGAGTCGCGACTAACCATAGCAAAACTATATTATATATATATATAGAGTTTAGCTACGGTGAGTCGCGACTCACGGACCCTCCGGTGAGTCGCGACCAATACTCCTAGATATAGATGAAAATGACCGATCCAAACCATCTAATATGATCTCCCTATTAAAATCTCCGTGCAAACCAAATTTTTTATTTTTTCGAAATTTTTAAGTATTTTTTTCGGATTTTTAAAAACTGATGTTTTTGAATGGTTCAGAACCAATTAGATTAACGATTTTCTAAAATTTCAAAAAAATACTTCAAAATTTCGGAAAAATGAAAAATTTGGTCTACATGGAGATTTCAATAGGAAGATCATATTGGACGGTTTGGATCGGTCATTTTGATCGAGATCTAGGAGTATTGGTCGCGTCTCACCGAAGGGTCCGTGATTCGCGACTCACCATAGCTAAACTCTCTCTCTCTCTCTCTATATATATATATAGAGTTTTTCTATGGTGAGTTGCCACTCACCAAAGCGTCCGTGAGTCGCGCTCAATATTCCAAAGTTTAGTTCAAAATGACCGATCCAAACCGTCTAATACGATCTCCCTATTGAAATCTCCATACAGACCAAATTTTATATTTTTTTCAAAATTTTTAAGTATTTTTTTGAAATTTTACAAAATCATTAATCTAATTAGTTCTGAACCGTTCAAAAACAACAGTATTTAAAAATCCGAAATAAATACTTAAAATTTTAAAAAAATTATAAAATTTGGTCTGCACGGAGATTTTAATAGGGAGATCGTATTAGACGGTTTGGATCGGTCATTTTAAAGTGAATTTCAGAATTTTGAGCGCGACTCACGGACGCTTTAGTGAGTTGCAACTCACCATATATATATATATATATATATATATATATATATATCTTTAAATTCATCGTTAGTGCCAAACTGATGATTTTGAGACTCCAAATTAATTGGTTTGATAATTGAAACTTACAATATACTGTGTGACTACACAAAAATTAAAATAAAGATTATGAAATATAAGTCCTAGTTAATGTGTTTTTAAAAATTTAATAATTGAAACTTGGACAAAATTTAAATACCTAATTAATATCCTATTTCCTATTTTAATTTTTGGAAAAAATGTGGCAAAGTGCATCTCCTATCTCAATTTTATTGTAAAAACCATAGGGTTTTACAAAATTTAATTGCTTCCGGTACCAAGCACTTCGCAGTTTGCACCAATTAAACACCTCTTAAACCAACAAAATTGGTCAAACGAAAGATAAAAAAAATGAATATACCCGCCTCTGGTCAGGACCAATATCAACTTCGAAGCAACAGTCCCGACCAAAAAACCAACGGTGAATTAATTAAGTTACACTCTAACTCGAGATTACATATATCCGAGGGCTATAGCTCACCTTTTTTTGGGTAATTTTCTTTAATTTTCTTTTTGGAGGATTTAATGTAAGTTATAATTTTTTTAAATCTAAATTCTTTAATCCAAACCAAGTGAGTTAGGGATACTAAAATAAATCCAAATAAAATTTGAGACAAGCCTACAATTTAATTTAGTACCACGAACTATTGATTGGCATATGTGCTCTAATGACCATACCCAGATTTAATTAGCAACTTACATTCAAAGGTTTGACTCCCAATTCTCTTGAATTATTCTTCTCTGGTTGCAGATTGAATGCTAACAAATTCGATTGCAGACTGTAAAATATAAAATAATGGAACGTTCTGCCATGGACCAGCGTTTTCAACCCGATTCGAGCTCATATCAATCAAAACCGTTCATAAGTAGTTTTTTTTTAAAAAAATGTTCTTTATCCCATATAAACATGCCACTGTAGAGTTTTCCTGATATGTGAAGAAGTTATTTGAAAGATAGTGAATGAAAAAAATCTATATATATACTTTTTTGTGTCTGCTGTGTTTCCAATTTACCAATAGCAGGTTATGTTTTATGCATAAATTTGCGAAATTGCTTAAGACCGTTTTCTGGATTCTATCATTCCAGTCATCCCCCATCTCTTTCCAGTGCCTCATTAATGAGGCGTGAATCTCTCTCTTATTTTCAGAAATGTAATTAATAACGCGTTTTCATCATCTCTCATCCACTCATAACTTTCTTGTATTCTCTCGTGGATGAAATCCAGCATTATCCAGCACCCTTCTGTTTCGTCCCCTTTTCCCGCCCTTCTGTATATATAAATTTCAACAGTTATATATTATTAGTTAATATATATATATATATATAACTGTTGAAGTTAAATATGTAACCGGTGATAACCGGACCGCGATAATCCGTGGACCGTGGGGATTTAGACCAGACCATTTTCAAAACAATAACAGTAGCTAACGAATAAAATTAGTATTCGCTTTCAAAATGTCATTACTATTAAATAACATAGAATTTTTTATGAAACCCTTAGAAATAATGAATATGTAATGAAATCATATAATTTTTCTAGGTGAAAGACACCTTTCGATGTTTGGAGTCGAAGCAACAGACCGATGACGAGATATATGTAAATGTTAGTCATAGCATAAGAGCAGGGCGGGTAAAATGACGACAAGCATTAGGCGTCTTATGCGATAAAAGATAAGTTTTATTGGACGGCGATTAGACCTGCGATGTTGTATGGCGCAGAATGTTAGATTACTAGAAAGACGACATGTCCTGAAGATAAGTGTAGTCGAGATACGTATGTTGCGATGGATTTGCGGACACATAATTTGACGTTGATAAACAACTAATTTGACGTTGAGAGAAAGAGAAAGATAGAAAAGAGATAGTTACTGAACTTTAAATAGATTTGAGAATCATAAATTTTAGAAAGGTACAAGTTGGAATTTAATTCCTTGTTTGATTGAAGCGGCCAGGCGCAAGGTTCGTGCTGGGAAGTGGACATTTTAGTCCAAAATTTGTATAACTCATTATTTTTAAAAATATATATCGTTAAAAAATATAAAATAATTAAAAAGAATTTATATCCATGAATGAGATGATATATTTAATTTTGACGTTTCGAGAGGTTTTTTTTTAATTGGAGATAGATTTGAGAGGATTATGTCTATTTCTTTTTTCTTGAAATGGCATCAATCAACTAATTAAGAGCAATCTCCCATCGATGGAAAATCAATCTACGGTTTTTGCTAATATTCAAACAGTAGGGGCTAACGTGCATGATTCCGTTGGAAATATATTGTTGTTAAGCGAGGGCACCGCACATTTTGTTGATGGTGGTGAGTCATAGTTTCCTACTAATGGCACCGTTTGGATTCGTTGTGAAGAAGGTAGGAAGAAGAAAGAAGGAAAGAAATAAATTATAAATAATCCAAACTCTTCACAAAGTTACACACTTCCCAATACTTCTTCTCACTTCTTCCCTTCTTCCTTTCTTCCCACACCTATCCAAACGGAACCAATGTGACGACAAGTTCCCACGTGAGACCCTCTTCCAATCAAAAGACTAGCTAACATATATAACATGGAAGGTAATTAATACCCATTAAGAAAATATTTAAGAAATTTAATCTATTAACTATAAAATGGAAATAATAAATTGAAATGTTGAAAACAATCTTACGGTTTTTGCTAATATTCAAACAGGAGGGGCTAACGTGCATGATTCCGTTGGCTATATATTGTTGTTAAGTGAGGGTACCGCACATTTTGTTGATGGTGAGTCATAGTTAATAGGGTACCCTACTAATGACTGTGTTTGGATTGGAGCGGTAAGAAGAGAATAAGAGAAGAAGGATCCAAATTTATTATTAAATAATTCAACCTCTTCACAAAGTTACACACTTCCCAATATTTTTTTTTACTTCTTTCCTTCTTCTCACACTTCATTCAAACGGAACCAATGTGACGACAAGTCCCCATGTGAGACCCTCTTCCAATCAAAAGACTAGCTAACATATATAACATGAAAGATAATTAATACCCATTAAGAAAATATTTAAGAAATTTAATCTATTAACTATAAAATGGAAATAGTAAATTGAAATGTTGAAAACCTATGTTAGCCTGGTACTCAGACGGATTCGGGTACGCCTCCGGTGTCGCTGGTACTCTGGATAGCAGAAGTACCCGTACCACGTGCCACGTGGCGTACCAGAATTTTTTATTTTTTATTAAATTTGACCAGGTGAGTACGGTCTCCGGTACGAAAATCGAATGCTCCACGTGTCATCCACCATTGTAGGGAACCCACGCGCGTAGAGAGACGAAGCTGGCCACACCAGATCCAAAGAAACAAGATTTTCATTTAGTACCTTCATCGCACCTTATATATATGGGGCTAAAGTAGTGCTAGAAACAAATTGTGGGACTAAGTAAACCCAGAAACCGGATGAATTTCACCCCCCTTCCCTGTTATTATCTCCATTTCAAATGGTAATGGAGGTGTCAATTACCAGAAATTTAGTTTGCCTTTTAAATTATTTGAGGATGTTTCCGAATTCGTTTGGATATAAAATTATACATTTATTATCACAAAATAATAAGAAATTTAATGATAAAAAAAATTTCAATTATTAACTTATAAATTATAAAATTATTTTTTGAACCTCATACTATTTTAAGAAATTTCTCAATGGTCAACGTGTTGATATTAGTGTTTATGTCATTTATTTGTGTAAACTCCAAGGCTTAACTAAATAAAATTATATTATACACATTATATTTTTATAATATAATATAATTATATATCAATAAAATATTCAAATAATATATATATATATCGTCGTACCCGTACCGGAGATTTTTGAAAATTTTCGAACCGTCGTACCCGAATCGTACCGGGTACCCAAATAATATATATAATTACAGGAAGCTAATGAATAAAATTAGTATTGGCTTTCAAAATATCATTGCTATTAAATAACATAGAATTTTTTATGAAACCCTTAGAAACAATGAATATGTAATGAAATCATATAATTTTTCTGGGGTGAAAGACACCTTTCGATATTTGGAGTCGATGCTACAAAGCGATGACGAGATATATGAAGATGTTAGTCATAAGATATAAGAGCAGGGTGGGTAAAATGGCGACAAGTATCAGGCGTCTTATGCGATAAAAGACATGTTTTATTGGACAGCGACTAGACCTGCGATGTTGTATGGCGCAGAATGTTGGACTACTAAAAGACGACATGCATGTCCTGAAGATTAGTGTAGCAGAGATACGTATGTTGCGCTGGATTTGCGGACACACATAGAGAGACTAGATTAAAAATGATTACATATGGGATATGGTTTGGGTTGCACCGATAGAGGAGAAGTTGACCCAATATCGTTTGAGATGGTTTGGACATATTCAACGTTGGCCTTCCGAGGTAACAATGCGTAGCAAAATTCTGAACCTTTTCGAAAACACACGGAGAGGCAGAGGGAGACCAAGATTGACATGGGAAGAAGCCGTATAAAGAGACCTTAAAGAATGAAATGTCTCCAAGGAGTTGGTGATCGATATGTATCCAAAGAGTTGGTGATCGATAGAGCACATGAAAGTTAGCAATTCACGTGCCCAAGTCATAACATAGTAATTTAGAGGTACGAATGATGCCATAGGTTTGTAGGCCACATTGTTTGATTAGGTGTAGGTTTCTATTATTATTATTATTATTATTGTCTTTTTTTTCGAAGGCGTGTCAGCCAGTGGCCAACAGCACGTGTATTATTATTATCATTATTGCTATTATTGTTATCATTATTATTAGTATCTATTTTTATATATTATTTTGCTTTAGATGATTTCTCTTGTTGGATTTTTTTTTTATAGCTTACCCCAATTTATTTGAGACAAAACGGTTAGTAGTTGTTGTAATGAAATTATATAAATTTTTTGGCAGGTATGGTTCTAATTCTTATCCCTCGCATTCTCCAATAGCAGGCCCTATAAATGCATACAATTCAAGGATTGTTAAGTAATAAATTTGAATAATTTATTTGATAATTGTATTTACCGACCGAATCAACGGTCAGTTGGGAAGATAAGAAGTGAGAAGCTAAGATTAATTAGAACATTAATAAAGTGGCTAATGATGATGACTTGAACAACATTCTATGAACTAGAACATAAGATGAATTAAGTTCTATAATTACTTAAAAAAATTGTTATTATTAACAGACCTTTTATCTTACATTAATTAATTCAAGCTGGTGTAACACTCTGTCATGGCTGTACAATCGCAGCAAACTCATACCGATACCAATTCCTCTTCCTCTTGAAATATACATGAACCGTGCGCAGTGAATAATTTTGATACTAATCTTCTTCTAAATCTAATTAGAGATCTTCCATGTTTAGAGGTCCTGTTTGGTTGAAGGCTTGAAGCACACCTTATACTCAAAACCATACTCCATAAACTATTAATGGTAACAATATATAGCATAGCATTTTCTTGGAGTACCTCTTTGTTCTTTGTGATTATTTAACTATATGGAGGTAATTTTCTCCAAAAACTATTGTAAGATATTTAATTGAACTTGACAAAAGTTTTTGAGCATTTTTAGTTTTTTTACATCATTTGATAATTTGAAACAATAGTGTACTCGATCGAGTCCATGCGAGATTTGTGCATTGACAAACACAGACCTTTTGTGCAGAACGGGAAGAAGATGTGGAAGCTTATAATTTCAGAAGGTGGACCACTTGTGAAAACTTGCAACAGACATATTGGAAGAGAAACATGGGAGTTTGATGAGACGCTCAGATCGAGTGAAGGTCTAGCTGCTGTAGAAAGGGCTCGAGAAGAATTTTACCAAAATCGGCACCAGAGGCCGGAAAGCTCAGATCTACTTGCAAGGATGCAGGTTCAATTTGTGTGCCAATGAACTTGATATTCTTATCCTAGTCTAATCAATTTATTACATGTCAATTTGATAGTAATCAGGGCTTACAATAGAAGAGTTTGATTTTTCTGTCACAAAAGGTTGGTCATTGTTGCTGTGGTCTGTGGATATTTCTTTCATATATTGAAATTACACGTCATGAACTTATGATTTATTCGGTACTCTAGATTAGAAATTTCAGAAGAATAGTGAAGTAAGTTCACATATATACTAGCTACGTTCTGGAGTAGTCACAGAGCTCAAATGGGACTAAAATTGAGTGAATGATTTTTGTTGTATCCTATATATTAGTAACTATTTTATTTCTCTTCTAAAATGCTGATTTGTTTTACTTGCAGCTAGCTAAAGAGAACAACTTTGATTATTTCAAAAAAGCAAGAAATGAAAATACTGAAAAATCAGTATCAGAAGCTGTGCGGAGAGCAGTTGATTACTTTTCAGCAATTCAGGCAAAGGATGGGCATTGGCCTGGGGATCTTCCTGGACCACTATTTCTCACACCTGTTATGGTACTTAATACTTTCTTGAAAAAGAAAATTATTCACCACCTTATTTCATTGCTCTTTATTTTAGTGCAATATTCATCTCTGTAAATAGATAGCATAAAATTATTATTTAAAAAATAATTGTGCCTTCAATTTTTGTTGTCTTAGCATTGTGTAGATTAATATTGTTATTCCTTGCACAATGACAATGACAAAATAAAATTAATATTTTCCAAATTATGTAATCGATGACAAGGTCTAGGCAAGGAAGCACCAGAGCAATTGCTTTTAAAATACAATAGATTAAGCGATTAGGATATTTGGGATCCATGCGAACTTATTTTGTATAATTATTTTCCGTTCTTTTGGTGAGATACTACATACTAGTAGAAAATTTTCATTCTTGTGATAGATTTATATTGTTGATGTAGGTAATTGTTCTGTACGTCACCGAATCTCTGGATGTCTTATCTGCTGTGTGTCAGACAGAATTATGTCGGTACATGTATAACCTTCAAGTAAGGCTACTGTCAAATCCAGAGTTCGCTCAATATATAAAATTGTTGTAGCTGCATAAAATGCAGAATACTGTTTTTTGTTTTTTGTTTTTTATATATGGATTTGAAAATAAGTTGCATGCCCTATATATAGTATTATACTTCAGGCAGTCGTGCATGGTTATATTATAATCAATGATGAAGAGCTTCTTTCCAAAAATAGAAATATATTTAATTTCTTTTTGTATAATTATTACAAATAACAGAATGAAGACGGTGGTTGGGGTTTACATGCAGAAATGCCCAGTTGCATGATTTGTACTGCTCTAAACTACACAGCTTTAAGGCTCCTTGGGGAAGAGGCTAATAGCAGAGATGATGAGGCCATGCATCAGGCAAGAAAATGGATCCACGATCATGGTGGCGTGACTATGATACCATTATGGGGAAAATTTCTCCTCTCAGTGAGTGCTTTTCTAACTCTGTTTATTTTTTCTACTATCGTACCACATTAGAAACTTCAGAAACCGTTTTTGCACATGCATCTGTAACCTTCTCATTTTTTTTTTCTTTTTTTTTTTGTAAAAGCTGCAGAAATGCTGCCTGCTATTTTTATACTAAAAATTAAAGATTAATTGCAAGTTTGCAACTATAAAAGTGTGGAAAAACTTTATTAGCATCTGCCTTGCAACCCATTATACTCACTATATTAACGTGGCAATTGAAGTAAAATATATAAATTAATGCAAGCACAACTGTTCCCTCTCTAAACCAACATTAATCCACATCAATAATCATCAAATATCACACAGTCTAATATCACATTTAACGTACATCTAACATACCATAATATATAGATTACATGGAAAATTATGCTTGTAAAACCATTTCCCACAGAAAATTCTAAATTGAATAAATTATTGCGAAAATGAAAATGTACACAAAAGAACTGTCACAAGATTCCGGCCGACAAAAATTGCACATAACCTGTGTGACTAATCTCTCTTCATAACTCTGAAAAAACAAAATTGCACTCTGGCACTACCATATAAATTTCTAACAGGTTCTTGGAGCATATGAATGGTCTGGTGTGAACCCCATGCCGCCTGAGCTTTTTCTTCTTCCTTCCTTCTTCCCCATTCATCCAGGTATAATTTCCTGCATATCATTGTATCTGGGTAGTGCTAAAGTACGCAACTTACTAGCATTTTGTAATTCAGGGAATTTCTATTGCCTTTTAAGATTGATTATGGTACCAATGCTCTATTTATATGGAAAGAGGTTTGTCGGTCCGATCACAAATAGAGTGGTATCTTTAAGAGAGGAGTTACACATTCAGCCATATCACAGCATAGATTGGAACCAAGCACGCAATTTGTGCGCTAAGGTAATAGCTCCTTCGCTTCGTTATGCTTTTGTTTTTTTTTTTTTATCTTTTTAATTGACCCTACTTTTACCTTATTCTTATAGCTAAGTTTTCTAACAAAAATACTTTACCTTTATATATTCTTGTGATGCTTTTGTTTTTATTAAAATTACTGAATTACATGTAATCTCAATGTAGGAAGACCGCTTTGTACCACCATCAAAAATTTTGGACTACTTGTGTGAATGCTTGTATAAAATAGGTGAACCTCTTTTTACCACTTGGCCCTTTTCACTCGTGAGGAAAAAAGCACTAAATGCAATAGACAAATATTTACAATATGAAGATGAGAACATAGGGTACATGTGCTTGGGAGCAATTGAAAAGGCAAGTATTTCTCCATGCTAGTTCCTTTGTTTTTGTTCTTGTTTCCTTTTTCTTAAAATTGTATTTCTATTTCGGTGCACCATAATCAGAAAGGAGAGCATCTTTTACTTCTTGTATGAAAAGAACAATCCTAATGAATTACACTTTCATTGTTAAGTAGTTTTGGTTCAATTTTCCAAAAATCATGTCCATAAAATCATCTTGGATTCCTTCAGTACCATACAAGTCCTTGTACTAGTCTAAATTATAGTTGTTCAATAGTCGGTTTGTTATATTTAACTCATCATTAATATCCAGCCAAAATTAGAATGTTTCTTACTATTACAAGTGGACATTTACGAAAGGTCTTCCTCTTTAACCATCTCTGTCTAGACTTTTTCCAATATATTCTTCATCTTTTAAAAAAATTATCTAGATTTTCTATCGAATTCTTCTAGGCATTATTCCTTTTCAATTAAATCATGTGCCTACGGGCATTTTCTTGGCACAAAAAGAAATTCTTAAAATCATGCACAGTCTAAAAATGTAATATTCTCATGACATCATAAATTTCTGTTTCACATGGTAGTTATGAAATTACAAGTGACTATTTTACGCAAGTAGGCATGTATAAAGGTTTTCCTCTAGTAACCATAATTGAACTCTGTAAATGTGCAATTACAAAGTTTTTCGATGTTTGTATGCAAATATGAATTGAACTGATAGTACCTTGAACAGGCTCTTAGGATGCTCAGTTGTTCAGTGAGGGCTCCAAAAAGCAAGAGCTTTGAGGAGCATCTTGCCAGAGTGCCAGATTTTCTCTGGATTGGTGAAGACGGCATGAAATTTAGGGTAAAGATTTTCAGTTTACTGTAATTTTCCAGTTCTTCTGCTAAAACTACAATTGAAAAGGAAAATGCTAAATTAGGGATAAATTGAGGTGGAAAAATTATATAATTGAGTACTTCTCAGTTTGAAGCAGAAATAAAAAGTTCAGGGCCTTAAGATTGTAAGTTCAAATATATAAAGCAGAGAAGATTAAAAAGAAAATGAGATTTTTTCATAACCTAAGTTGAATTTCTCAGTTGATTGAGAAATACATCCGACAGATGGAAGGGTGGGTGGTGATAAATAAGGAATGACATGATAAGTGAAAAAGGAAGGAGTGAAACTTCACTTGTAATTAATTATATTTCTCAATGATCAATTACTTTACAAGGAATGACATATTTATAAGCTGCTAGTGGCAGGAGAAACATGCTTTCACAACAAAAGCAGATGCGATCATGCGAACTTGACTTGGGATAGTTTATACGATTGTTCAAATTTTGACCTTCCTTTTTTACTACTACAATTAGGCATGCTCATCCCAGTCATGGGATGCTGCTTTGGCAGTTCAAGCAATTTTGGCATGTGATGTTGCCAAGGAGAAGTGGAATACACTTAGAAAAGCTCATGATTTCTTAAAAGCCTCACAGGTAAACAGATTAATTTATTGAACTTATGCTCTGAGTTTCTATAAGTATCATGAATTCTCAGTTAAGCAATTCACAAATGTTAGATTAAAATTACCAGCAATTGAGAATAAATTATTTAAAAAAATTTGTAAAGAAGATAATTTCGTAGAAAATATTTTCTCAAGTTCAAAGAATAATCTGAAATTAATTCCAATCCTAGTATATGGTAACCTTCTTTTCTTCAGATATTGGACAATCCTACAGGTGACTTTGGTCGGTATTATCATCATTTCTTTAAAGGTGGTTGGAACTTGGGGACTGCAGATGAGGGATGCCCTGTTTCAGACTGTACTGCGGAGGCTCTCAAGGTTACATTTTAACTGTGACACTAAGATAGTTTAATTTGCATAGTCTATACATGAACTTCAAAATAGTTCCTGATGTTGCTATTGACAGGCATTGATATTGTTGGCAAGGAATTCACCAGAACTTGTTGGTGACCCTGCATCCACTGAAAGCATGTATGAAGCTGTCAATTTCATCCTGTCTTTGCAGGTCCTTCTTTCTCTGTTTTTACTTCGTTATCTTTCCTTCATTGAAAAGCAGGACAAATATTTTGCAGTCACCCAATTTTCTTGACTCACAAATCAGAAAGAGTTTATGCAGAACCATAATGGTGGTTACTCAATGTCGGAATTGCAACGAACATATTCATGGATTGAGGTATTATTTTTTAGTAACAATTACATATCCGTTTTTTTGTCCTTTTTTTTTCTTAGGAACCTGCAATAATTGAGGGAAAATGATAGCAGAGTTATTTCATTACAACAAATAGATTCAAGAGACATGTTTTTTCTTCCAACGAGATATTATATGCGTTACCATTTATGTTAAATCAGGCTCTCTTCCTGATCTAACATTGCTTATTGTAATTATTTTCTTTATTATTTTAATGGTAGGTGTTAAACATGACAGACATGTTTCCTGGCACTACAGTGGAACATCAGTAAGACTTGGAAATTTGTCATAGAAAGTTCTCATTAATTGCATTGTTTGGAACAAATAAAAATAAGACTGAAAGACTTCAAATCAATAATTTCAGATATGTGGAATGTACATCGTCAGCCATCCAAGCATTGCTACTGTTTCATGAGAACTATCCTATGCACCGCAGGGATGATATACAAAACTGTGTAAAAAGGGCGATCAATTACGTTAAAAAGACACAAAATGATGATGGTTCATGGTAACAACTACTCTGTTGCATTGAATTTTTTTAATTTTTTTCTTTTCAATTTTCTTGAGTTTGGTAGCTTCATTTTTGTAACTTTTACTCTTTATAACTTTATCGTTTGCATTTTTAATTTCTTAAGGATGCCTAGCAGAGACTGAACCAAGTGAGACAAATCGGGTGCAATTGACCCCATTTGTTAATTAATTAGACACATAAATATACAATTTTGTATTTTATTAAAGTAAATTATACAAAACCATTCATTCTTGAACTCAAGAAATATGTAAGAATTACTCTATATATTATGACCCGTAGTTAGACTTTGTGCTATAAAATATGATTATTAAATTGTTTTTAATTTTAATATTAATTTTGAATTTCATATCGAAATTTTCTGCCTCGTCACTGATGCGGGGGAGGATTGTACAAATGCAATCACCTAAAAAACGACTTTACCTATATAGATACAAGCTATTACACACAGAAAAATTCTTTTATGTATATGCAGGTATGGCTCTTGGGGACTGTGCTACACTTATGGCACATGGTTTGCCATAGAAGCTCTGACAGCAGCTGGAGAAAGCTATGGAACTTCTGAGGCCATCCGCAAGGCTTGCGCATTTCTCATGTCAAAACAGTTGAATGATGGTGGCTGGGGAGAGAGTTATCTTTCCAGCATAAGAAAGGTCCATTTTGGCACATATACCATATATGTAATATGCTTTTAAAAAAAAAGTTGCGTCAACAAGGTGATTTTTGCAGGTAAAAGAGCTAGGCTTCAAACAAAAATCAACCTTTATTTTGGGGGAAAGAAATCATTGAATACCTTGTTCCTAAATGCCCCGTTTGGATGGTGTGGGAATAAGAAGAATAAGGGAAGTAGGAAAAAAGTATTAGGAAGTATATAACTTTGTGAAGAATTTGGATTGTTTATAATAAATTTACTCTCTTATTCTCTAATTCTTACGGCTCATCCAAACGGAGCCAAAGTGAGTCATGTTGCGCTAGATTAGTTAGAGAACTCCAGCTATCAGAACATGCAGTCCCACTAATTTTTTTATGACTTTTTTGAATAATGTAAATCGAATTTCTTTCCAAATATTTTACTTGACAGGAATACATAAATCTTGACGGAAATAAATCAAATCTGGTGAACACAGCATGGGCAATGCTCGCTCTTCTGAAAGCTGGCCAGGTTTTTACCTTGACTCTGTCGTTAATTATGTATCAAAATTTGATATTTAAATTTTGAAAATAACAAATACCATTAGTTCTCTACTAATTAAAAAATACAATTAAGTTGATGTGTATTGTTAATATGGCAAAAACATCTTCAAACAATTCTCTTCCTCAAGGTTTTGTGCCAGTAAGTTGTGATATCAAGGTCACAAATAAATATCAATTTAAAGAAATGGTAGTTCTATATATAATACCAAATATATATATTCGACTGAACAAATGACGTACCATGGAAGTTGTGCTATATATCAAGTTCACCAATATTTATAAACATGAGTATTTTTTTCTTTTAAGTGGCATTCGTGCTAGTTTTATGTTTAATGGCCCGGATTAAAGGGTACTATATATAGATGAGGTTATATACATGTCTGTTTTGCTATTATTTTGAAGTACTACTATTCCTTTGAAGTTACACTTCTTGTAAGTTAAGTATAAACCGAAATTGTTTTCTTAAGCATGTCACATTAAACTTTTTTTCCCTTTTAAATATACACGACACTGAAGCAAAGCATCAGTTAGTCTCTTGTATATGTATAACTGACATACTATAAATACAAACAATGTTGAGGTTGAAATAAATCCAACTCCGTTACATCGGGCATCCAGCCTCCTAGTTGACATGCAATTAGACAATGGAGACTTCCCCCAACAGGTACGTCACCTTACTGATACCACCACTAGCAAACAGATTCCGCTTTCGTTACAAAATATTGAGGATCAAGCCTGAAATTAATTCAATCAATCAATAAATTCAATTTAGTAACATAAAACCAGTGTTTCGAATACTATGCCATTCTGCTTGACAAACAGGTAAAACCAAAAATAGAACACTGGCTGATATGACGGCTTACCATAAAGAATGAAAAACCGGAATGCTGCCCGGCATGGCTTCCGATGAATTGTATTTGAAATATTATTAAAAACTAATATTAATATATGAAATCTATAATTGACAAACCAACCAATACAACATGCATGACTTGTTTTGTACCAGCCACCTGCTAGTAACAAGGTAGCAACTGGAACTCTGTATATTTGGAATAATGCGACTTCATTTGTACTACAGGAAATGACGGGGAGCTTCTTCAAAAGTGGGTTACTAAATTATATGGCGTACCGCAACATCTTTCCCGTTTGGGCTCTTGGAGAATATAAGAAAAGAGCTCGAATCTCCTAAGCCAAGTGGATTAATTTTTTTTTTAAGTTGTATTGTTTTCATAGTAAAAATATAATAATGCCAACTTATTTTGTTTATTGCTTTTACAAATTCCGTGTAAGTTAAGAACTAAGTCCTAAACAGAGAGGTAACTAGCTAGCCTCTACCTAGCATCTCTTTTAAAAAAAAAAAGTCCTAAACAGAGAGCTTCTTGTTGCACATATTTGGAATATTTTTATTTATTTGTGTGCAATCTAGGAAGCAATCCCGGACAACAAAATTTGAATCGTCAATCTTGTATGTTTTATGTCATAATCGTATACGGAATGTACTCGTAGAACCAATTTAAAATTTGAAGTTGCTAGATCAAGCACTACAATCTCAATGATTTTATTGCAATAAACTCGCTGTCTTGAGTAAGTTATATGACTTATATCTCAATGAATCAGAGTAAACAGATGCATAAATTTTAGAGTTCAATTATAACTATTCTGTTTTAGAGAAGGTGAAATACTGCTATACGACAGAGAAAATTTCCTTACATATGCATAGATGATAAATATGCCGTGTGATTCGGCCTGCTAACGGTACAACCGTTAGCCGTTTGACGTGGACGTTCCGTCCTCACGAAACGAGTGACGGAATGATTTCGCGTTTCGTCACAGAAACGGAACGGGTGACGGAATCCTCTCTAGTAACGTTGGAATGAGCGGAACATGAAACGGAATGATACGTTCCGTGCATGTTTCAGATACGTTCCGTCCATAATTCTATAGCTTTAGAATAAATATGATAGCAGAGGATATTATTAGGTTGAGACAAGTAAAATCCAGATATGTAGCCTAGGGTTGTCCGCCGCCTCCCTCTTTCCTTTTGTCTTGCGCCGATTTCAATCTTCTCTCAATTTCTCCCTCTTTCTAATGGCCTCTCCCTCAATCTCTTTCTCTTCTTAATGAAGAAAATTGATCTAAGCTTTTCTCCATCTCCAACCCTTTCCTGCGTCTCTCTCCGATCGATTTCTTGCTCGACCAGCCACTACATCAACCCAAGCCGACCTTGATGCGTGGCAAGGAGAAATCTGAGCCTGAAATGAAATTCTACTTGAGAAGACTAAGGCCCTGATCGGAAACTAATATTTCCGTGAGAATCGGAAATGGAATTTTCCTTTTAGACAATTCCTCTGATCGGAAACAGTGGACGGACAGGAAACGATTTCAATTCGGAAGATTTGGTGGGAAAATTTCCAGCTGCAGAATTCCCGTGAAAAACCATGAAATTTGGTGCGATTTGGATGCACGGAGCGACGTATTTTTTTGTCGGACAAAATTGCCCCTCTCAGCCGATAAAATTACTCTCTACCAAATAGCGTTATCTCCTCTCCCTCTCCCTCTCTCCTCTTCTGTACATCTCTCTTCTCTCTACAATGGCGATCTAGATTTGGAGATGATGATCCACTACAGTAGCGATCCGATCAAGGCTAAGAGGAGATCAAGCTTTCACTACTGGATCTCTGGCAACGACAATCTGTTGTAAAGATCCGATCAAGGCTAAGTGGAGATCGAGCTTTCACAGGTAACTAGATCTATTGATATTTGTTGTTGTTATTAGTTGCTATATATCTTTCTAAGATGCTAGTTTCGAACAAGAAGAATTTTTAAATATCTTTGATGGTTAAAATCAAATACTGTAGGTCCATTATTCCTTTGATTATATGTTGTTCCTTGTTTGTTTGAGGTATGTCCGGATCTGTACGAGTTGGTACTTTGTTTATGTTAACCCTGTGTAATACTGGCAAGTTAGGGGCTCAATTGTATAAGTGCGGATAACTTCATTTATACTGGAGTTGGTTTAACAAGTGAAGAAAGGAACTTTTACCTCAGTAAAGGTATTTGTAGAAATTTGCTGAATTACAATTCTACGAATTTGTTGAAGTATATAATATAATTTGACAAAAACATAAATTGTTAAGAAATGTTTGTTGAGTATGGTTGGCTTTTAATATTATAAATGTTGAATTTTGTAATAATTTTAGCATTGACAGAGAAAAGGACCAAAGGAATATGATATGATATGTGAATGGGTATTGGTTTCATGCATGCAGAATTCAGGTGGTAAGGGCACAGTACAAGATTGCATTTTTATATACAGGGAAGCTAGCTACTGGGCATTGTCAAAGAAATGTGTTTGGTTTGTGTTTGAAGAAGTTGAGTCATCTGGGCTGCAAAGCATTGCTTGGTTTCAATTTGGTACAGGGAAATGAGGCAAGTAGAGGTCTCGGTACTAGTTGAAGGTTATGATGGTGCAACAGGGATCCGATACAAGGATAGTTGGGGTTGGATGGATTTAGGTGTGCTTTGAGGATATGATTAGTTTCTATTTTAGTTGTTATGTGATGTTATTTGAATTGTTTATTAGTTTACACACCTTTTTGTTGCATAGTGGATATTTGTGCTCATGTAATTTGGCAAATTGTTGATGTTAATGATGAAATATTCTTTTTCCAGTAAATGAGTCTTGTTTATCTTGATATCAGAAATAGATTATTAGAAGTTCATGGGTCTGTAATAAGTACTATTATGTTGCTGCCTTGCTGGTATATATATGCTTGCTTGGTGCCGAAATAATTGTTATTTTATTTTACTTTCTTGCTAGCGTGTTAAATGAAAATGCAGCTTTTCATTTTCAATTGGCTTTATTTTAAGTTGGATTTTAGTGGTTAATGAATTTTCTATGAGATTCATGTACCAAAAAAAATATATATATACAGCTAGGTAGTTGAATGTGCCTACCAATTCATAACCGTACGAATGTGTAAAATTTCTATGATTGCTTTTATTGATATAAGCATATCTCTTTGGATAAATTCTATAATCAAAATCAAATTGAAATATTTTTATCAGCATCATTAATGCTATTAAAACTTTACTTTAGTATATGCTCAAACTTTCTGGTAACTTTTTTGTGTTTCGTTGTTTTGGAACAGTATGAGATACATTTGGAAACTGCATTAATTAGCGGAGCCAGTCAATAATGTTAAACAAACAAAAAAGGAAATTAATCAACGGTATAATGATAATAGTTTGTATACGTTAATTTAGGATGTGAATCAGTATATGGATAGCTTTGTTTGCCACCATACATCCAGCCAGGCAAGCCATGTATTGTTTTTCCTTTTTGATCTCTGTGGCGTGTTGGTATATCAGTACAGCAAAACATGAGGGTAAAATGGAAAAAAGTTTGATGAGAAATCATTTCCGCTCAATATTTATAGGGTTTCCGATCATTAAATCGGAATTCCAGTCAATTCATCTCATATAGATTCCGATCGCTGGATTTCAATCGGAAATCATTTCCATTGAATTCTTTTCTCGCCAAATGAATTGAATTGAATTCCCATTATAGGCTCATTCCGATCACAGCCTAAGAAAACTCAAGCTGTCTGTTGGGCTTGGCTAGCTAATTGGTCTAGCAAGGTGAATGAAGCTCACTTCCTTAAGCTAGCGAATGGTGATAGTAGTTAAAGATGCATTTTGAGATAGTCGGTATCGAGTTTATTTTTTTACAATTATAGCGAGTTTTAAATGTAATTGGTACATCTTTTCTTTCTGATTACTGGAGCTCTTTTGTATTTATTGTTTTTGGTTTTTTAGTTCTTTTTATTAGCGTTTTCATTTAGCAACTTGCTAAATTCTGTAAATAATTTTTATTGGTTTTTGCATTTTTTTGGTATAATTTGTTGTGGTCTTACTGGATACATCAGAGGTTATGTAATTTGATTTGCTTTTAATTTAAATTTATCAAATCGCTTAGATCTACTGAAAAGAATATAATGATACCCTGTGATTAATTAGTTTGATTTTTCCCATCTTTTAATTTTATCATCCAAACAAAAACAAAAAAAAATGAAATTTCTTTCCCTTCTTTTCATTCAATGTTCTAAATGTCTGTATAAATCTAGTATTTTGCTAGAATAGGCAACATATGTGTTGGAATTTGATAACAAATTTCAGATCGGTGTATTTCGCTAAAATGATTTTTTTTTGTACATATGCAGATGTCATGTTCAACGTTTAGTAAACGTTATTAACGTTTATAATGACGGAACATCAACGACTCAAAATATCAAAACCGTTCACTAAACGTAACGTTCTACGGAAAAAAAAATTTTAACCGTTCATCAAACGTAACGAATAACGGATGTGCATATTTCCGTTGCCGTTGTAAACATTAAACAGGCCTACGTGTGATACCCCGCCCAAACGAAATACACAAAATAATTTAATTGGAAAAATAAGCAAGAAAATAAATAAGTTTAACTTGAAATAAATTAATTATGATAATTACAGAAACTTTTAACGAAATATTACATAAATAAAATTAATGAAAATAATATACTAAGCCAAAACTATACTAACAAGATGAAATTACAAAACTATCATGAAGATAAATTAATTATAGAAATAATAATTGGATAAATGTATCTCCAAAAATGGTAATATGTATTAAGAGAAATGACATTCTAAAGTAATAAATTAAATATTATCATCATAATTCACAACGACAATATTCAAAATCCCTATCTTGCATCTCACAACTTCAATTCCTAATTAATTGTAATATGAAAAACTAAAATTATAAATAATAAAAAAAATAACTAAAGTTCAAATTTTAATTGCCTGAATTACTAAATATGAAAATTGAACTTTTGAATGTGATTTAATTTTAATCCCTGTTGGATCCGTGACCTGAAACCTTCTCTGCCTAAACCCTCCTCGCATGGCATCTCCATTCTCCGCCCTTCTCTCTCGGCGCCAGCCTCTCTCCACAACGCCTAAGAACCGACCCCCACCTCCTCACCCTCTTTGTCCACCCCAAAGTCGGCCCCACCTCTCCTTTCTCTTTTCCTCCCACCACCAAAGAGCTCCGCCCTATCGGACCAAGTCCAGTCGCCCATTCTCTACCCTCTAATACCGCATACACATCCAAATCAGCAACCAAATAATATACTAGCGCTCTAAAAAGAAACAAAAAGATAGAGAAAGAGTTGAAATTATTTTATATAAGAATTCAAACACAATAAATTTTAGTAGAAAGAATTAATTATATTTTTTTTAATAAGAAAAAAGTTCGTACCCGTTTTATAAAAGCAGAAACTATCTCTCCTTTTTACTTGTTTTATAACCGAATAAAAGGACTTCTTATGCGTCTTATAACCGGGTAAAAGTTCGTTTAGTGATGACATATTCCTAATTTCAAATATTTACAGTGGCATAAATCTAAATCACCCATTCTATAACTATCAATTTATATGTATATACATCTCCAATACTCCATACAAATAGCATACGGCCATGCCAAATTCAATATACTGCAGTGTACCAATATTGAGTACCAGTAGCAGCTTGTGCCAATTTAACAATAGTTCAATATTGAATACACAATTTAACAATAGTAGCAATAACAGCTTGTTATTTCGCCGAAATAACTGAAATAACGCGTTACGTCATTTTATCAATTAAGACTGTAACGTTCATGAGGTTTGACACAGAATACCGCTATTTCTGTTATTTCGCCGAAATTTAGAAGCTTGGTTACACAACATAATTTAGATTATTTAATAAACTGTTGTAATAATTGTTATATCAATAATAGACTATTAATTTATGTTATCTAATATAATGTGTGGTTACATGTTAATTTTAGAATTTATTTAGATAAAAAATTATTAGATCATTAGATCATCTGATATTATTTTTGTGTTAATGCTTATTAGAAATTTTATTAAAAAGTTTATTTAAAAAGTTTGAATAAAACATTTTTTATTTTTTGGTAATGCTTATTAAAAATTTTATTAAAAGTTTATTTAAAAAGTTTATTAAAACAATTATTTTTGTGCTAATGTAGTGTGAAAAATATTTGGAGATGAGGTCGCACAAGCGGACGATTGACTTAGATGATCGGATTGAGGGTAGATTGGTGAAACTCGGTCTCATTCACATTTCGAAGGTGAAGCATGTCAACGTGGACATGCCATTACTGAAGGAAATGGTCGATTTTTGGCGTCCGGAGACGCATACATTTCACTTTCCGTTCGGGGAGATGACTGTTACTTTACAGGTATTTTATTTAAACTTAATATTAAAATTTATGTAATTGTATTTAATTTTATTTTAATTTATTTAATTATGTTCTATTATATTTGAATATTAAATTTTATATTAATTTTATTCACATGACGCGAATTTGTTATATTTTGTAAGTGTAATTAGGATGTCTCTTTCTTATATGGTTTGCGCATGATGTACACTCCAGTTTGAGCGAGTACGAGAGGGCCTTGGGAGGAAAAGATTCGTACAAATCTTTTTCCTCATGCCGATTTGGGAAATTGGCAAAGAGAAAAGGACAAGGAGTAAGTGGAAAAAAATTACTTATTTAATGACTATTTTTTTTTAAAATATATGCATTACGTAATTGTACTGATTATTTTGAAATTTTATAATGCAGCGGGGTTGGTCGTAATATCAACAAGTTGAAATGGTTGCGTCAAAACTGTAGACAGGTGCCGGAGCCAGGAGCTTCCGATGATGAGCTAGATCGATATACCCGTGCAGTGGCTCTAGAGCTATTTGGGACGTTGATGTTTTTGGATATTTCTCAGAATTCCATCCCAGCATACTATTTGGAGCTCATATC
This sequence comes from Rhynchospora pubera, assembly GCA_028095005.1. Lineage (NCBI taxonomy): Eukaryota > Viridiplantae > Streptophyta > Magnoliopsida > Poales > Cyperaceae > Rhynchospora > Rhynchospora pubera. The sequence continues at coordinate 356,743,564 of CM051460.1, forward strand.
GATATAATTTTCTTAATTTAATCATTGTTGATATTTTTTTGCTATGAATTTTTATATTATAGAAACAAATTAAAATTTGCACTATTATTATTTTTTTCTATGCATTGTTATATTACAAATCAAAAATTAAAATTTCAACTGTTATTATTTTTTGTTATGCACTGTGATATTAGAATTAAAAATTTAAATTTTCACAGTTAATATTGTTTTATTTGCATTGTTGTTATTTTTTTGCTATGCAGTCTGATATTGGAAATAAAATTTAAATTTTGCACTCTTAATATTTTTTTATTTGCATTGTGATATTACAAATAAAAATCAATGGGTTGTTTAATTTAAATGCATGGCAATTTAAATGAAGTTCCGGACTTCAATTGGGGAGCTGCGACGCTTGCATGTCTATATCATGCTCTGGATCGTGCCGTCATGTGCTTCAAGTTTGTGACGGGACCTTGGATGATGTTGTTGTTTTGGGCATGGTCTTACCTTCCTGTTTGTCGCCCGTCGGTTGCTCCTATCAGTGGGTTAGGACAGCCTACCATAGATTCATGTGTGCCGTTTGGGAGGTAATAACCTATAATATTTTGTCAAAATATTAACATATAATATTTTGTGAAAATTACAACACATAAATGTTAACGTTCTGAGTATCAATTGAGCATTTCATTCGTTTCAGGATTCATTCTATTTCATTCCATCACAGTAATTTGCATTTAAACTCTTTGTACAGTCATTTCATGTTATTTATTCAAAAAGATAGGATATACATGGTAATTAAGCATATAAATATAAAGTGTAAATAATACAATTCTAATTATCATTTACGCATTTCAATTGTTTTTGAATTCACAATTTATATTTATACTCTTTATATTTATATTGTATAGAACATGATTCATGTGATATTTACTCAAAAGGATTGGATAATACATGCTAATTACACATATAAAATGCGAATAATGCAATTCTATGTACCAATTACGCATTTCAATCGGTTTTTTTTCACACTTATTCATTTAATCACAATAATGTATATTTATACTCTTTATATTGTCTAGAATATGATTCATATGTTATTTACTTAAAAAGATTAGATTATATATGGTAATTACCCATATAAAGTGCTAATAATGCAATTCGGAGTAACATTTGAGCATTTTAATTGTTTCTGGATTTATTATAAGTCATTTCATCACTTTATTCTGCATTTAAATTCTTTATATTGTCAAGAACGTGCTTCATATATTATTTATTAAAAAAGATTGGATTATACATGTTAATTTCGCACATAAAGTGCGACTAATGCTATTCTGAGTATCATCTGAGCATTTCAATTGTTTCTGGATTCATTCTAAGTCATTTGATCACAATAATCTGCATTTCCACTCTTTATACTGTCTAGAATATGATTCGTGTGTTATTTATTCAAAAAGATAGGATTATACATGGTAATTATGCATATAATGTGCAAATAATGCAATTCTATGTATCAATTGTGCATTTCAATCGATTTTTAATTCACTCTTATTCATTTAATCACAATACTCTATATTTATACTCTTTATATTGTCTAGAATATGATTCATATGATATTTACTAAAAAAGATTAGATTATACATGGTGATTACATGGTAAAGTGCAAATAAAGCAATTCTGAGTTTCACATGAGCATTTCAATCTCTTCTGGATTTATTCTAAGTCATTTCATCAGTTTAATGTTCATTTAAATTCATTATACTTTCCATAATGTGATTCATATAATATTGACTCAAAAGATTCGATTATACATGGTAATTTCGCATATAAAGTGCGAATAATGTCATTCTGTGTATCATTTGAGCATTTCAATCGTTTCTGGATTCATTCTAAGTCATTTCATCACAATAATTTTTATTTAAACTCTTTATACTATCTAGAATATGATTCATGTGTTATTTATTCAAAAAGATAGGATTCTACATGGTAATTACGTATATAAAGTGCAAATAATTCAATTATAAGTATCAATTGCGCATTTCAATCGTTTTTTAATTCACTCTTATTCATTTAATCACTATATTCTATATCTTATACTCTTTATATTGTCTAGATATGATTCATATGATATTTACTCAAAAAGATTAGATTATAAATTGTAATTACACATATAAAATGCGAATATTTAAATTCTGAGAATCATTTGAGCATTTTGATCGTTTTTGGATTCATTCTAAGTCATTTCATAACAATAATCTACATTTATACTCTTTGTACTGTCGAGAATATGATTGATATCTAATTTACTCAAAATATTGGATTATATATGGTAATTACGCATATAAATTGCAAACAATGCAATTCCGAGTATCATTTGAGCATTTCAATCATTTCTGGATTAATTCTAACTAATTTTATCTCAGTAATCTACGCTTAAACACTTTATACAGTCTAGAATATGATTCATTTGTTATTTTCTTAAAATTATTAGATTATACATGGTAATTACGCATACAAAGTGCTAAATAATAAAATGCGGAGTATACTTTGTGCATTTCAATCGTGTCTGGATTCATTCTAAGTCATTTCATCGCTTTAATCTGCATTTAAATTCTTTATATTTTTCATAATGTGATTCATATATTATTTATTCAAAAAGATTGGATTATACATGATAATATCGCTTATAAATTGCGACTAATGTCATTCTGAGTATCATTTGAGCCTTTCAATCGTTTCTGGATTCATTCTAAGTCATTTCATCACAATAATCTGCATTTAAACACTTTATACTGCCTAGATTTTAGAATATGATTCATGTGTTATTTATTCAAAAACATTGGATTATACATGGTAAATACACATATAAAGAGCAAAAAATGCAATTCTGGATATCATTTGAATTTTTAAATCATTTCTTGTTTCATTCTAACTTCTTCAAACTAATCAGCCTTAAAACTATTTATACAGTTTAGAATATGATTCATATGTTATTTATTCAAAAAGATTGGATTACACATGGCAATTACACAAATGAATTGTAAATAATGCAATTCTGAGTTTTTTTTTGAGCATTTCAATCGTTTCCGGATTCATTCTAAGTCATTTCATCACAATAATCAACATTTAAACTTTTTATACTGTCTAGAATATAACTCTTATGTTATTTATTCAAAAAGATCGGATTATACATGTTAATTACGCATATAAAGTACAAAAAATGCAATTCTAAGTATCATTTGCGCATTTGATCGTATTTGAATTAATTTTTAGTCATTTCATCACTATAATCTATATTTATACTCTCTATATCGCCTAGAAAATGATTCACATGATATTTACTCAAAAAGATTGGATCATACATGGTAATTGCGCACATAAAATGCGAACATTGCAATTCTGAGTATAATTTGAGCATTTCAATCGTTTCTAGATTCATTCTATGTCATTTCATCACAATAATCTACATTTAAAGTGCAAATAATGCAATTCTGAGTATCATTTGAGTATTTCAATTGTTTCTGGATTTATTCTAAGTCATTTCATCATAATATTCTATATTTGAACACTATAACCTGTCTAGAATATGAATGATATCTAATTTACTCAAAACAATTTGATTATATATGGTAATTACGCATATTAATTGCAAATAATATAATTCTGAGTATCCTTTGAACATTTCAATCGTATCTGGATTCATTCTAATTCATTTCATCACAATAATCGACATTTAAACTCTTCATACTGTCTAGAATATGATTCACATGTTATTTACATAAAAAGATTGGATTATACAAGATAATTACACATATAAAATGCAAAAATGCAATTCTAGGTATCATTTGAGTTTTTAAAACATTTCTGGATTCATTCTAACTCATTTCTTCACAATAATCTTTCTTAAAACTCTTTATGCAGACTAGAATATGATTCATTTGTTATTTATTCAAAAAGATAGATTGTACATGGTAAATACGCAAATGAATTGCAAATAATGCAATTCTGAGTATTTTTTTGGGCATTTCAATCGTTTCTGGATTCATTCTAATTCATTTCATCACAATAATCTGCATTTAAAATCTTTATACTGTCTAGAAAATGATTCCTATGTTATTTATTCAGAAATATTGGATTATACATTCCAATGACGCACAAAAATTGCAAATAATACAATTCCGAGTATTATTTGACCATTTCAATAGATTCTCGATTCATTCTAAGTCATTTTATCTTAGTAATCAACTTTTAAACACTTTATACTGTCTAGAATATAATTCATATGTTATTCAGTTAAAAAGATTGGATTATACATGGTAATTATGCATATAAAGTGCTAATAATGCAATTCAGAGTATCATTTGAGCATTTCAATCGTTTCTGGATTCATTCTATGTCATTTCATCACAATAATCTGCATTCAAACTCTTTGTGCTGTCTAGAATTTGATACATATGTTATTTATTCAATATGATTGGATTATACATAGTAATTACCCACATAAAGTGCAAATAAAGCAATTCTAAGTATCATATGAGCATTTCAATCGTTTCTGGATTTATTCTAGGTCATTTCATCACATTAGTCTGCATTTAAACTCTTTATACTGTCTATAATGTGATTCATATATTATTTATTAAAAAAAATGACTTATACATGGTAATTTCGCATATAAAGTGCGAATGATGCCATTCTGAGTATCGTTTGAGCATTTCAACCGTTTCTGGATTTATTCTAAGTTATTTCATCACAATAATCTGCATTGAAACACTTTATACTTTCCAAAATCTGATCCATATGTAATTTATTCAATGTGATTGCATTATACATAGTAATTACGCACATAAAGTGCAAATAAAGCAATTCTGAGTATCATATGAGCATTTCAATCATTTCTGGATTCATTCTAAGTTATTTCATCACAGCAATCTGTATTTAAACTCTTTATACTGTCTATTATATGATTCGTATATTATTTATTGAAAAAGATTGGATTATACAAGGTAATTTCGCATAAAAAGTACGAATAATGTCATTCTGAGTATTATTTGAGATTTTCATTTGTCGCTGGATTCATTTTATTTCATTTCATCACAATAATCTGTATTTAAACTCTTTATACTGTCTAGAATATTATTCATATGATATTTATTCAAAAATATTGGATTATAAATGGTAATTACGCATATAAATTGCAAATATTGCAATTCTAAGTATCATTTGCGGATTTCAATCGTTTTTGAATTTACTCACTGTCATTTCATCAAAATAATCTATATTTATACTCTTTATATTGTCTAGTATATGATTCATATGATATTTACTCAAAAATATTAGATTATATATGGTAATTACACATATAAAATGCAAATAATACAATTCTAAGTATCATATGAGCATTTCAATCGTTTCTGGATTCATTCTATTTCATTTCATCATAATAGTGTACATTTAAATTGCAAATAATGCAATTCTGAGTATCATTTGAGTATTTCAATTATTTCTGGATTTATTTAAGTCATTTCATCACAATAATCTATTTTTGAACTCTTTAATCTGTCTAGAATATGATTGATATCTAATTTACTCAAAAAGATTGGATTCTACAAGGTAATTACACATATAGGGGCCGTTTTTGATCGCTTATTAAAAAGAGGAATAGCCTCTTCTTAGGCGGAAATTTATTCCTAACTATCCAAACTCTTCACAAAATTACACACTTCCCAATTTTTTCCGCCTAGAAATAGACTATTCCTCTTATTCCTAAGCGATCCCAACGGCCCCATAAAGTGCAAAAAATACAATTCTGAGTATCATTTGCGCATTTCAATCATTTCTGAATTTATTTTATGTCATTTCATCAGAATAATATACATTTAAAGTGCAAATAATGCAATTCTAAGTATCATTTGAGTATTTCAATTATTTATGGATTTATTCTAAGTCATTTCATCACAATAATCTATATTTGAACTTTTTAATCTGTCTAGAATATGATTGATATCTAATTTACTCAAAAAGATTGGATTATACATTGTAATTATGCATATAAAGTGCAAATAATGAAATTCTGAGTATCCTTTGAGCATTTCTATCGTTTCCGGATTCATTCTAAGTCATTCCATCACACTAATATACATTTAAACTCTTTATACTGTCCATAATGTGATTTATATATTATTAATTAAAAAAGATTGGATTATACATGGTAATTTCGCAGATATAGTGCGAATAATATTATTCTGAGTATCATTTGAGCATTTCAATCGTTTCTAGATTCATTCTAAGTCATTTCATCACAATAATCTACATTTAAAGTGCAAATAATGCAATTCTGAGTATCATTTGAGTATTTTAATTGTTTCTTGATTTATTCTAAATTTCTAAGTCATTTCATCGCTATAATCTACCATAAAACTCTTTATATAGTCTATAGTATGATTTATATGTTATTTAGTCAAAAAGATTGGATTATACATAGTAATTACGCAAATGAATTGCAAATAATTCAGTCCTGAGTATTTTTTGAGCATTTCAATTGTTTTGGGATTCATTCTAAGTGATTTCATTGCAATAATCTATATTTAAAATTTTTATACTGTCTAAAATATGATTCCTTTTTTATTTATTCAAAAAGATTTGATTATACATTGCAATGAAGTATAAAAAGTAAAAATAATGTAATTCCGAGTATCATTTGAGCATTTCAATCGTTTCTTGATCATTCTAAGTCATTTTATCACAGTAATCTACGTTTAAACACTTTATACTGTCTAGAATATGATTCATATGTTATTTACTTAAAAAAGATTGGATTATACATAGTAATTACGCATATAAAGTGCTAATAATGCAATTCGGTGTATCGTTGAGCATTTCAGTCGTTTCTGGATTAATTCTAAGTCATTTCATCACAATAATCTGCATTCAAACTCTTTATGCTATCTAGATTCTGATTCATATGTTATTTATTTAATATAATTGGATTTTACAAAGTAATTATGCACATAAAGTGCAAATAATGCAATTCTGAGTCATTTTGTCACATATAAAATGCGACTATTTTGATTTCTGAGTATCATTTGAGCATTTCAATCGTTTATGGATTCATTCTAAGTCATTTCATCACAATAATATACATTTAAACTATTTATACTGTCTAGAATATGATTCATATGTTATTTACATCAAAAGATTGGATTATACTTGGTAATTACACATATAAAGTGTAAAAAAATGCAATTCTGAGTATCATTTGCACATTTCAATCATTTCTGGATTTATTCTATGTCATTTCATCACAATATCTATATTTGAACTCTTTAATCTGTCTAGAATGTGATTGATATCTAATTTACACAAAAAGATTGGATTATACATGGTAATTACGCATATAAAGTGCAAATAATGCCATTCTGATTATTCTTTGAGCATTTCAATCGTTTCTGGATTGATTCTAAGTCATTTCATCACAATAATCAACATTAGAACTCTTTATACTATCCAGAATATGATTCCTTTGTTATTTATTCAAAAAGATTGGATTATACATTGCAATGACGTATAAAAATTGCAAATAATGCAATTCCGAGTATCATTTGAGCATTTCAATCGTTTCTGGATTCATTCTAAGTCATTTTATCACAGTAATCTATGTTTAAATATTTGATACTTTCTAGAATATGATTCATATGTTATTTACTTAAAATGATTGGATTATATGCGGTAATTATGCATTTAAAGTGCTAATAATGCAATTCAGAGTATCATTTTATCATTTCAATCGTTTCTGGATTCATTCTTAGTCATTTCATCACAATAATTTGCATTTAAACTCTTTATACTGTCCATAATGTGATTCATACGTTATTTATTCAAAAAGATTGGATTATACAAGGTAATTTCGCACATAAAGTGCGAATGATGGCATTCAGAGTATCATTTGATTATTTCAACTGTTTCTGTATTCATTCTAAATCATTTCATCACAATAATCTGCATTTAATCTCTTTATACTGTCTGGAATATGATTCATATGTTATTTATTAAAAAATATTGGAATATATACATGGTAATTACGCAAATAAAGTGCAAATAATGTAATTCTAAGCAGCATTTTCGCATTTCAATCGTTCTTGAATTCACTCTTAGTTATTTCAGCACAATAATCTATATTTATAATCTTTATATTGTCTAGAATATGATTCATATAATATTTACTCAAAAAGATTGTATTACACATGGTAATTACACATTTAAATTACGAATATTGCAATTCTGAGTATCATTTGAGCGTTTCAATCTTTTCTAGATTCATTCTAAGTCATTTCATCACAATAATCAACATTTATACACTTTATATTCTCTAGAATATGATTCATATGATATTTACTCAAACATATTAGATTACACATGGTAATTATGCATATAAAGTGCAAATAATTCAATTACGAGTATACTTTGAGCATTTCAATCGTTTCTTAATTCATTCTAAGTTATTTCATCACAATAATCTACATTTAAACTATTTTTACTGTATAGAATAAGATTCATATGCTATTTATTCAAAAATATTGGATTATACATGGTAATTACGCAAAAGAAGTGCAGATAATGCAATTCTTAATATCATTTGAGCATTTCAATCGTTTCTGGATTCATTCGAAATCATTTCATCACAATAATCTACGTGTTAATACTTTATACGATATAGAATATGATTCCTATGTTATTTATTCAAAAAGATTGGATTATACATGGGAATTATGCATAAAAATTGCAAATAATGCAATGCCAAGCATCATTTGAGCATTTCATCATTTCTAGATTCATTCTAAGTCATTTCGTCACAATAATCTACATTTAAAATCGTTATTCTTTTTAGAATATGGTTCACATGTTATTTACTAAAAAAATGGATTATACATGATAATTATGCATATAAAGTGCAAATAATACATTTTTTTAGTATCATTTGAGCATTTCAATCGTTTCTAGATTCATTCTAACTCATTTATCACAATAATTTACATTTAAACTTGATGAAGGCTTGGAACTTGGAAATCTAATAAATTTGTAAACCTATAGTTAACCTCACTAGTCGTTTGGAGTTAAGCTTTAGGAGTCGAACCTAAGGGACGATACAATTAATTATTAGACTCTACTTCCTCACAAAAGCTAGACAATTAAATTTATTTGATTTTGGTTGATTAAATCTAAAGGTTCATGTAAATAAATTTTTTTTGATGTTTTAATTGTCTAAAATAAATTACATGCTTAACGGTATTTTTCAAGAAATCACTTCTCTGTTCGGTCCGAACAAAGGTTGAAGGTGTGCGTTTTCAACTTGATATGGTACTCAACATCTTGTGCTAGGGTTTGTTGGCTAAACCTTGATTTACTAAATCTCAGCGTTCGCTTGTTGGACTAGAAACTAGTTTGATTACAACCTAACCTAATTAGACCAATTCGACCATAATTTTTGGTATAGAATTTAACTGATCTAAACTTGTTTGTTGTATTTCTTAAAGATATTTAGATGTCTTTTAAACTATCTAAAAATTACACTTTTGATGTCAATTAATCTCCTATTTCGGATCGATTTATCCTATGTTCTTGACTCAAATTAACTTAATTATGGCCGAAACAGTGAGCGAGGAATGGGGAGAGTATGGAGTTGACGATGGAGAAAAGGAGAGGAAAAAGAAGCTGTTTTCGCCGCTTTTGTCGCAGTGCAGGCTGAGACATCGAACGGCTGAGATGAAGAGGTGCAAATGAACGGCCAGGATGACATGCTATCTACAGTGCCTAAAGCCCCTCACGTGCAACTCATGCCGGACAAAATGTATATATTTCTAATTTCTAATTAGCATTCTTCACAGGTGGGGCCTATTTAGCGGCGCCAGAGAACGATAAGGAAGCATTAACCATCACTGTGGGCCTACTTCTATCCTGTGGACAAAAAATGGGACCACTTTCAGAGATACAGGCATCAACTGTGTCTGTATGCACCGAGGAAGACTCAAGAAAGAGGTTCTTGATCGGTGGCCCCATTATGTCAGCCCCAGTGATCCCATACTGGGACCCAGCAGACTCCGTCTGAGATGAACTGTAGAGGGATGAGGGATTCAGTTGTTGGGTTTGCATTAAAGTCAAAGGAATAACAATTCTAGCAGATCAAATAGTAAAATCATAAAAAACATGAACTCGCAGAACCAGCAGTGGAACGGACCGTTCCAAAACACAAGAAAACTAAATCATGAGCGGAAGCTTACCTAATTCCATTGCTATGGTATGAATCTTGATGTTGAGCACGTCTTGCTTGTTGCTAAAGTTCTTAGTGTTGTGAGATCACCACCAAGGTTGAGAGGAAGTCTTCCAAAGGATCAAGACACGTCCTTTGATGCCTTACGCCTAAAAGCAAAGCATTATCTCTCTCTAATCGATGGAATAACTAGAAAGAGGGGCAGAGTTGCTGCTATCAACTCATGTATGCAGCAATCACGTTGTTTCATGGATGTCTTGTCCCTTGGGGACCAACCCCTTTATATATAGAGAGCCAAAGGCTTCTTGGCCTCCAAACAATGCTATAATTAACCATCTCAATTAGGCAATGTTTCTAAATACAACCACCTATAAAAGGCAACGCATCTATTGCACAAAATATGCTATTCTTTTACAGCCAAATTTAGCCTATTACCATAATTAATAGAAACTTGGATACCAAACAAATCAGCCCACACTTAATTTAGATTCTTTCCAAATAGACTCGTCAGCCTATATGAAAATAATCTAACAATCTCCCACTTGGGCTATTATGTTTGGTGTTATCCAATGTCCTTAATTTAAATGAGCTCAACTTTTATGGTAATAAATTTTGTGCCCTTAATTCCGTCCATCATTCACAATGATAGAAGACCAATGAAGTTTTTGTTACATTATAGCCAATACAGGTTTCTAATCCTGCAAAGCCGTCGCAACTAAACCCACAATGATCACAATATCATTATAAATGAACGACATTGAATTAAAATGTGTATAAGTGGTGTGGAAAATACACGTAAGTGCGACTGTCACGTGTCTATTTCCAACTTTATTGGTCACCCAAAACTGAAGTGAGGTCAACTTAATTAGAGTCAGAATGAAAACTGAATCTTTATTCATTTCTGCAGAAATTCTTTACATACTGAATAAACTGAAAAACTAAATATATGTCCAATCAAGCACTCTCACTGAACATAAACTCCCACTGAAGTTATAAACTCTCAACTGAATTTACACCCACACAAGCAAAATGCTTCTGTAACTGTATTGGGTGTTTCCAGATATTGTGAACAGATCTGCAATTTTGGAATTTTGTTCTAATGTGCTAGATTGACATTAAATTATTCTTAACTCTTTTATTTACAACAAGAAACTTGAAGTTTTAATGTGCCTGAACTTATTTAAGTTCATGTTGTTGGAGTATATATATAATTATTGTCACAATATCCATAGTGATGCTTAAGTAGCATCCATTATGCGCAACCTAGTGACAAAATTCATAATCATACTCCTTAAATTTGAATGCTTTATAACATACTATAAACCTTATTTCCATTGTGGAAGATGCTAATAAATAAGCGTTCTTCATGGAATTATCCTTTTGTATGTTATTACGGCATTTACTAAAATCGAAGTCAGAATAATAAATGACCTCAACCTATTTTAGACATTCGAACTGTAAGTACATATTTAATAATTAATTTTGGTTGCATTCCAAAGTTCTATACTCATATTGTACAGATATTGACTTTGCATCTTTATATACAGTATCCACATGTATACAATCTTAATTTAAATTCCTTATAACCAAAAGGAATACTTTTATTTCCAACTTTATTTAGTCAATATTTGTGGGGTGTATCATATATATATGCCTTAATCACAGGGTATCTAATAGTTTGCATTTAATCTTATCATACTACTTGAGAACCTAACTGATGTTTATCATTTGTTAAAGGCCCGAGAACCTTGAAGCCCAGTACACATGATAATATCATTTCTAGTAGTAAACTATATTTTAATGCAAAATATTACTCCCACTGACCTGTGATATATACAATTATTAACCAAGTTAATCTCGAAACCAAATGAGATAAACACTTGATGTTTGTAACATCATGATTGAGACTTCTATTTTGAGTTTATAAATAGATTTAAAATTTGCAACCATTTTATTTGTATCATCCGATTCAAAATGGGATGGTTGCATATCATCAATGTCTCCATTGAAGAACATATTCTTAACATCTATTTAATGAAACTCAAGATCCAAAATGTGCTACAAGTGCCATATTACCCTAAAAGAGTCTTCCAATAAGACTAGAGAGAAAGTCTCTTTATGGTAAATTCATTTCTTTTATATGAACTTCTTAGTGACATGATATACCTTATATCTTTTCACATTGTCTTTAGAATCTCTTTTGGTATTAAATGTCCATTTGCAACCAATGAGTTTCTTACTTTTAGGCAATGTTACTAAGTCCCAAATATCATTATCACACATGAACTTCATCTCTTTATTTATGGCAGTAATCCACCTTTATATGAAGATAGACAACATAATCATCCGATATTGTTTGTCTTTTCTCCTTAGTGGATCTTGTAAGCACTAGTTCTTGAGGTGTTTGCAGTTGTAGATTGACAACATTATCTTCAATTTAATCATTACCAGAATCTAAGTCCATAGATCCTAAATGGGGTTTAACTCATGAGTCAAACAGTCCGTCTAAATCCACAAACGATCCGTTTGATTTTCCTTGAGTAGAGGAATCCGTTTGAGTCCTCAATCGGTCCGTTTGGGTTCCCTAAGAGAGATGGTCCATTTAAGTCCTCAAATGGTTCGTCTCTCATTTTAGCCCTTATGCGTCATACTAATAATCAAATGGTCCGTTTCAGTCCTGTAACGGTCCTATTGAAGATTGGCACTTATGGTTTTATTTTGAAGATAATATCCTAATGTGTTATCTCTCTCCCTCAACCAAAACACCCTCAAAGTCTCTAAAACTTAATCCTTAGTTGTGGGATATAATAATCTGGTTACTCCTAGATCTTTGGGCATAATCAACTAAACAACTAATTATCCTTTCATCCAATTTCTTCTCAAATGGGTTATAAACCCGAGTTTTATTGGATATCCCCAAATATAAATTGTGAACTATCCGGTCTACATATTATATTGGGTTTTATTAATAGTTGCCTTAGTTGACATTTTATTTTTTATAGTATAAACTGCTATCCTTATTAATTGAGAATTTTGATTTTGCACAAAACATATTATCCCATTAAGAGATACAACTTGAAATTTTGTGTCAAAATATACTTAAATTCTCAATAGTAAATGTATGCATGTACCTTAGCAAGAAGCATAATATTATTCTTGATACCCAAGTATAATATTTTCCTAAATGCTCTTGTTTTCATAGAATAAATACCCTTTAGATTCTGACTGTTCAATTAGTTTTTGAACTTTAACTTAATTGGGATTCTTCTATGATCCAAAATTTACAGTTCTATTCTTAAACTTTATATTTCTAATTACATTTATTCTTGGAACCGAAAGCAACTTAAGTACTTTATGTCATATCTTCAAATCATTTTCTTCATGTACCATATTCAAGTTGAGTTTATTGATGATCTCATAACTCATCTTGGCTAAACCAAATAGGAAGAAAAATAAGCACTAAATAATCTTATTATCTTATGATGTAATTTAGTGCTTGTTAACTTTGAAGCATAGATTGACATCTCCAAATATACTCCCTTATGTTGATTTTATATTTATTTAGGTGCCTGAGGTAATTTGCAATGAATGTCTGAATGTAGTTGCTATCCATCTGTGAGTGCTCTTTCGAGTCTCCTCACAGATTTCAAATAACTCCCTTTTTCATTCTTAGCAAATACAATTCCTAAATTTTCTTCCAAGAATTCTTAATTATATTGAGGTACCTAAGCGTTTTACTATGAAATACATATAAATCTAATCACTATCTATCTGCTAGTGCTCTTTGGAGTCTTCTAACAGATTTTAATTGGTTAGACTTTTTATTCATGCAAAACAATATTTCCTCATGTGAATTAGCCTTAATGAAATTAGAAACTTTGCCCCCTTTAATGTCTCAAGAATGGTGAAATGATCATAAGACACATGTTATTTTAATCTGAGTTGTCAAACTCTGATTTATGACCTTAATGAGAATATCAGTCCTTAACACATGGTCAAGATCAAACCAATCTGAGAGCCTTAAATTTTAAGTTGGAATATTAAAGATGCTTGATTATTTAAACTTGATATATGCACTTACATTAATCTTTAGCTGTATAGCAATAAATCACAATATAAAGGTCTAAATCCCATCTACTAGTCTTTATTCATTTGCAAGTGCTCTTTGGAGTCTCCGAGCAAAGTTCAATCGACTAGGTGTAGTATCAAATGTAATGATTCATAACATATCAATTAATTAACCTTCCTTTGGGCCGATTAATTAATCATATGTAAAACCTCATAATCATTACCTATTTGATTCTACCAAAACATTGCACATGCAATCCTTTAAATTATGTCCTTCCTTTGGGCCGATCCATAATTTAAAGATTACATATACCTTAATACACTTTGTAGTTGAGAATTGAAACAACCATTAATATGAGAGCCCACTTTGGCGGGATGATATTAATATTGGTTCAACTCTAAATACAACTCAAGTTACCTTTATATTAGACTTAAAGTATACCTAAACCAAGACTTTTCATTATGCACATCAATCCTAATATGAAAAGCCTTAATTAAATACTGACCTAGGATGATAAAGACTTAGGATCCAGTTGCAAACCTTAAGGTATACACATATTGAATCGTATGGAATACATACGAACCAAAAAACCTGGAACGGACCGTTTTGGTGAGAGAACGGTCCGCCCTAAATAAACCAGAAGAGAACCAAAGAGAGATATGACCATACAGTCGAGTATGGTCATATTAAGGTAAGAAAAGAAAGCGGTGGTCTCCCGTTCAGCCAGCAGCTATTGAAATTACACCACATCCAGGCAAGATTTCCAGAAAAGGTCAGGGTCATATGGACACTTTGGCGCCGACCTTATTTTCTGCGGCAGAACTTGTCCTCGTGACAACATGGTGTAACCCAACGCTTACAGCTCTTACTAATGAAAACCACGGCATAGAAGAGAAGAGGAGGGATGCATAAACCGTTATTTGTACCTAACCAGTACAAACAACCTGAATTTTGGCTTAAAACCTAACAATTCTGGTTCTGGAACGGACTGTCCTGGTAGTGGACCTGACCGCCCCATACTCTAGTCAATACCTAATAGTTTGCAATTAAAACTGAAGGTGGTACGGTCCGTCCCGGAGTGGAACAAATCGCCTGAAAACCGCAGAGGAGTAGAAGAATGTCGTCCTAAACTAGGTCGAGAAACCCTAATGATTTCTCTCCTAACCTAACATTCTACTCTAAATCTAAATCATCCAATTAGGTCAGATTTTAAAAGATTTTGAGTTTCCAAAACATTAACTTAATTTTCAAAATCTTTTCAAGCAATTGCAATTTCAAAATCAACTTGAAATATAACAAAGGGCTAAATAAAATCAAACAATTCAATAACAGTTTAAGTTGTAGCCCTTTGGGTCCATTTAGCAATTACAAACAACAATTCTGGCACAAATCTCAATCAAACAAATCATAAACAATTCAGAAAACAGTTCATAATCAATTTTGTCAAAAAAAGTGGAACGGTCCGTTCGAGCCACGAAACGGACCGCCATAAATGCTAGAATATCAAGAAACAGTTCATACCAATTCAAAACTCACAAAATCAAGCAATTAGATCCAAATTTTGTGTTATTCTACTGGCTCATGACGAGTGGCTCTGATACCACTTGTTGGGTTTGCATTAAAGCCAAAGGAATAACAATTCTAACAGATCAAATAGTAAAACCATAAAAAATATGAACTCGCAGAACCAGCAGTGGAACGGACCGTTCCAAAACACAAGAAAACTAAATCATGAGCGGAAGCTTACCTAATTCCATTGCTATGGTATGAATCTTGATATTGAGCACGTCTTGCTTGTTGCTAAAGTTCTTAGTGTTGTGAGATCACCACCAAGGTTGGGAGGAAGTCTTCCAAAGGATCAAGACACGCCATTTGATGCCTTACGCCTAAAAGCAAAACATTATCTCTCTCTAATCGATGAAATAACTAGAAAGAGGGGCAGAGTTGCTGCTATCAACTCATGTATGCAGCAATCACGTTGTTTCATGGATGTCTTGTCCCTTGGGGACCAACCCTTTTATATATAGAGAGCCAAAGGCTTCTTGGCCTCCAAACAATGCTATAATTAACCATCTTAATTAGGCAATGTTTTTAAATACAACCACCTATAAAAGGCAACACATCTATTGCACAAAATATGCTATTCTTTTACAGCCAAATTTAATCTATTAACATAATTAATAGAAACTTGGATACCAAACAAATCAGCCCACACTTAATTTAGATTCTTTCCAAATAGACTCATCAGCCTATATGAAAATAATTTAACACCGGTCTCATAGGAGGTGACGTCGACCTCCGAAATAGTTTGACTTAGAGAGCAACTACGCTTCTCAGGATTACTAAAGCCATTAATTAATTAGCTTAGCCAACTTGATCGGAGTGGCCGTGAGTTTTCGTCGGCGTCCAACCATCATCCATTCTCCCCCGTCCAAACTACCATCATCTAACAAGAGAGAATCGCTCATCTTTTCTCTAAGCTAGAAGCTTGCAGCGCTTACTCTTAATTAATTTCAATGGAACAATCTCACACTGTTTCTCTCTCCATTTCAATCAAACTTATATGCTGTAATCCGTGTGCAATTTAAGCATATAAAGAGATTGTGGCGGCAACTCCAAAAAGATAATGCGCCGTTGCCACGGAATTAATATATATAATATATATCTTAGATTAGTTGAGGATTATTTTAATACATTTTTTATATTTTGTGCAGTTAGTTTAGCCAGGTTAGTCCAGGAAACCGATTGGTCACTCTGAATCATGCAGACACAGACACAGTTACGGTCCAACAGGATTTCATTGAACTCAGCAGATCGAGCGCAGCCAAGAAGGTCAAAATTGGTCAAACTAACCCCCCAATTTCATACTCAAGCACCGTTAGGCTTGTTTAACGTTTCAAACGGAAACGGAATGGCCTATTTCGTTTGCCGTTCTGTTTATATTAACGATATGTACCAGACGATTCGTTAGCCGTTCTGTTTGGACGGAACGTCACATAATGTGTATATTTGCATTGTATTTCACTCAAACGAATGACAAAACCCGTTCCGTTTACCGTTCTGTTCCTGAAACGTATTGAAATTTCATACCCGTTTACCGTTTAGTTTGGACGGAACGTGCACGGAAAACGGTAAACAGTATATTGTTTTCACCCCTAAGCTGCGCCGTCTTCCTTATGAAGAATGAAGATGCAATTTGTACTTGAGTATCCATTTGAGACATATATATATATATATGTATATATATATAAGGACTGGACTGCTGTGTCGCCTGATTCTCTCATCCTGAGAAGCCTTGGTCTGGCACAGGAGGAGGTGACCTGTTTGATTGCAGATGCCCTCAACTGAGGAGTGATGTTGTTTGCGATAAGTTGCATGTGGTCTGAAGTCCAGACCTGTTCACATACAGCTTGCAGAAATGGCTGATTCCCTAGAACCTTGTCTGGAAACTTCTATTTCTTTCATGACACCAACGGAGCAGCAGTTTATGGAGAAGTTTGTTCTGCAATATGAATATGCTCCTCCCAGGCTCCAGTAAGCATTTACAGAGACTTGTTCTGGAAAAATAACAGCTGCAAAGTTTGGTTTATTAATAGCTCAAGTTAATTAGCTTACTTGTAAAGGTACTGTATGAGATCTAGACAGCTTCGGAATCAATAATTTTTTTTTTTCGGTGAACCTATTTTGTATTTGATTTGCAACAAAGATGTAAACCATTGATTCTGTGAGTAAAGGTTCCATTGTTTCAACCAATTGCATCTATTTCAGGTACGGTTTGTATCAACTGACGTTAAACTTAGTTGTGTTTTTAGTCATATCTCAACTGTTATGGTCATCAAACAACATTTTTCCTTTTACTGGAACAGCATATGTTATAATTCTGGCTGGCAATTCTTGATCCAGTTAATTCTACCTTGTTTGGTTGAATTGGCAGGTTTATTGGGTGGGTCTGTGGAAGAATTCCGGATGGGTTGGGCCAGTGGATCTAAAATCAAATTTTAATTTTCAATTCTGGTGAGATTTGGTCATGTTCAATCTTCCCATGCTTATAGAAGTAGGAACATTTTGTTTGTTGTTTGTTCTCTAGATAGTCGCTATCTAGCATGTCTAAAAAAAAAAAAAAGTAGGAACATTCTAGTACTTTTCCTGACATAGTAATAGTGTCTTAGTCTTCTAGTATGATTGTCAATTGGATTGCCATTAAAGGTATAGATAGATACTAGATCTAAGCATATTGTAGAGTAGGTGACAATTGTAAATCAGAACAAGTATAGATCCTGGAATAATTTTCTCGTACCAGAAAACTGGTAGATGTTATTCTGTTTTCTTCTTGAAATGCACCGCCACAACTCTTTATTGATCTAATTAAACCCTGACCATAATCTTAGAGGCTTTTTTCAGATTCTTAATTAAACCCTGACCATTTTTTTGCTCATCGTTAATTTTGTACCAACCTTGTGCAAAAGAAAAGGATATATATTCCATATAACAATCTCAAACAGCTTAGTTTTCAATAATCGCTTCTTCGCTTGGCACAAGGAATAGAAGAAATCACTCAAATGTTAAAAATACATGTCATGAACAGACCACACAAATATTTCATTCATAACTATTAACAAAAGGAAAATTCAAACAAAAAACCAAATGAGGTTTACATTTATTAAACCTGCAATTGCATTATACATAACAAGTCAGTTTTCACATGATTCGAGTTCGTATCCCCTGAATGTTTTTGAGAGAGTCAGCATGTGATTTATGGTGGTGACCCATTTCTTGTACAACACATGATCATATATTTTTAGCTTGATCTTGCCTTTGCTAGTTGCTATTTTAAAGGAAAAGGGCTCCTCTTCTTTTTCATCTTTCTTTTCTGGACCTAGGTTGTTCAAGCTCAAGTCCAAATCATAAACAACACCTACATATTTGTCAATTTGAGATTTTAATTTGGCCTGAATTTAAGAAATTAAAATACAAATTTTTGAGGAACTGTTTGAAAATGCAGTGCTTACTTTCATTCGAGCTGGAGAAGGCCATGAGCATATTGGTTTTTTTAATCTTCAATATTATTTTTCCTTCCCTGTTTAGTATTGCTGAAACTGATCTTAATCTGCATTTGCCTAAAATGAAAATTACTGAGATGAACACGATTAACACAAGTCTTTGAAAATTTTCATTGTCTCGAGAGAGACTATAAAAAATCAAAATGAATACAATAAAGAAATATGAGAATTTTTTTTAAACTTTGGTAAATTTAATTATCCATGCTCTCGAGAAACCACCATTAAGTTCAATGTAACCCAATTCTGATAAAGATAATGCACAATCCTAGTTTCCTTTCTTTCCACTGTTAAACAGTAAAAATCGAACCCTGGGAACATTTTAACAAGTGTTCGCATTTTAATTTGATAATTTTGTTCATTTGTGGACCTTCTAATTAATCTCTAAGAAGCTCCTCCAAACTTTTAGTACAGTCACATGTAATGCTTATTTAAACTTAAATTACCATCAGGTGTTGCGACTAGAATTTCGTCTCCCTTGGCAAGAGAAGCCTTTGATCTGCTATAGTCAAAATCAAAATCCTTGTGTGCACGTGGCGATATGCCAGCAGACCTACATGGCCGACTTCGCAATGCAGCAGCACCTCTCAATGCTGAAATACCGAAAAATAAAGTATCATCCTTGTAAATGATCTAATAAACTAATATTTTCTTTCCAAAAAAAAAAGCTTGCCATGTTAAATTGGCATCCAACTACAGGTCCAAATCACTCTATTATTTTTTATAGAATTTTAGGATTTCCTAAATTCTACATAATAAAGATTAGGGAGGCAGGTACTGGTATATTTTGGACAAGTAGCGTGCTTCATGTTTTATTTTAAGTATATGCCGCTGAGCATATGTTTGATCCAACAGCATCAATAATAGTAGCTTCTTTTCTTTTTCTTTTTTTACTTGCCAAAAAGAAAAAAGAATTGTTTTTTTTATGCATAATAAACATTCTCTTTTGGGCTTAGCTAGCGATCTAGCCTCTGTATCCAAATGCTTGGCAATACTAAGAACTTAATTTGAATCTGTGCATGTGTGCGCGTGAAGATATTGCAAGCTTTGATTTTGAATATATGTGGGCACAATCATAAACTGTATTCAAACAAAAAGATGAAAATACATGTTGCAGCAGCTGCTGTGAGAGTGAGTATGTTGTTCGCATCAGTGGCTGCTACAGCAGAATTGATAGCTGATGCAATCTGCTCTTTCTTGGCACCGACTGCCTCTGCCACTTGGACACATTGTGCTGCCACCAATGCTGCTGCCGAGGCAACAGCTGTCTCCCTTAGTGGGTCGGTTGGCTGTTGTTGTTGCTGGTGCAGGGATCCATCAATTCTGGGACCTGTGTTTTGGGCTGCTACTGCTGCCAGAGCTGCCGCCACACCAGCTACTGAAATAGCTGCATGTACTTCTGCATTCTGCAGACGCTCCTCCTCTTTGCGGCGTTGTTTGAGCTCCTTCATCCACTTCTTGATGTTTATGCCGTTCCAATGAGTAATCTTGCGCGAGAACTATTGTATGCATGGAGAAGATACTTCAATTATGACAAATTAAGGTCGTAATCTCATTAATTCAGACAGCGACTAATCAGGGTGGCATGTTTGTTAAACCAAAGGGCCAAACTACACCAGACATAAGATGGCAAAAAGAACAAAAATCGTAATATTCATTAACTGCATAATTAGGAAAATTAGGATAATGAAAACTAAATCCTCTTCCTTACCCATTTCTTTTTCATGCAGAGATCGTAGTCAAGCTCAGGATGGATAGCCTTTTGAATCCATATCCAAGACTGCCAAACAAAAAATGAACATAAATAATAATAAATAGACACTAACACTTGTATTATTTATTTCATCATTTAAATAAAGAAAAGAAAAGAACAATCATTCGACTACAAAATAGTTCAAAACCTTGAGATCATCAAAATTCCACGAGGGCAAACCGCTGAGATCATCAGAGTCTACCTTTATGTGATTACCTCTCTACAAATGTTATTTAGTTAGAAACATATTCAAGCATGAAATTAATGGTAGCATTGTAAAATCCTACAGAGAGGACTTACCAAGGATGGGGTTATATTGTTATCTTTTATAGCCACGATCGACTTGTCCATTGATTTAGCCACACAATCCTCAAGCTTTGGCTGGAAAACTTGTATTGCATAGCTGCACCATTCATTTGAGAGCACGTCCATTGGCTCCGGTGGTGTACTGTCAGGCTCCATCATTTGCCTCTCCAAATTCATTCCAGCATTCAATGGAGAAGTATGTGGGAGGAAGAATCAATGGAAGTGCAAACTAATTAACTTGTTTCAAATTGAAATTGCACCATGCACATCAATGAATAGTACAACCACTGGCATTTGTGTTAATAAATTGGGGCTGTACTGGCATCATCATTATCTCTCCTTTTTTCGCTAATAGAGTATTAATCGTAACTAGCATCTTTTAAAGAAGTAGGCTCTTTGCATGACTGGCTAGCCACCCAACCACTTTAACCCAACAGATCAGCTAGGGATTTGAGAATAATGTAAAACACTTAAGAGGGGTGTAAACATATATAAAGTAATAATAATCATCTAATCCACTTTAGGTGCAGCATTATTACCACCACCCGTAGATGCTTTAAGTGAGGGGAAGGAACCTTTGTTTCTTAATAATATTAACCTTAAAGATGATATCATTCTATTTTATGGTGGAAGAATCACAATTAATTACTTTTCCGAAATGTTTATAATATATGATTATCTTGAATAAAGGTTCCACTGTGGCACATGATATATGGTAACCAATATGTATATCATGTGAACTGCAGCTACAGAGGACATTGGTCTCTTCTCCATATTTATGGAATTTATGAGACAATTTTAAACAGATATTGTACCGTTAATCTCATAATCGATTATTCAGATTAGTCATGTTGTATATCAGTTTCATAACTCAAAACTTTTCCATAAATTTATCAGGTTTCTGTCATAATCGTTAGATCAAAGATCAATCAATCTGAGACTGTCCAACTAATATGTGCAAATATGCAATTCGAAAGGAACTGACGGATGATTCGCTACACAAGACATCAAAGCATATGCCACAATGAAATATTTTCTCATGAGCCACCGCACGTGCCACCCATGTAGACTCGTTTTTTCAACATTTTGTAAATCGCAATAAATTCCTTTCTCATGAGTCACCACACGTGCCACCATGTAATGTGGCATCGCCTTTTTTTAATTAATATCTAAATGTTAATATGCTTCTGTTATTAGTTGGAGATGTTGGGTTGCCACTATCTTACAGCTAGCATAAGAAGGGATTAATATTTGCGGCTTTGGATTATAATTGAACATGACACCTACTCGTGTTGTCCTTAATCTCCATTTCTCTATCAAATTGAGACGTCCATCATTAGTGAAAGCTAGCATAGACACAGGATAACTAAAAAAAGAAAAGCATCTATTACTATTTAAGTATTTCAAAAATTATGATTTTTTTTCTCTTTTTTCCAAGCATCCATTACTATTTGAAGAAGCAATTTTCGTGGCTGTAGTTAAATATAAGTTACCCGTAGAGGTGAAAGGTTGTTCCCTACTTAAAATTCAGCACATGCCTAACAATAATTGAACAACATGTAGGTTCATAATTTATAAAAAATATAAAGAGTTGAATAATAAATATATATATATATATATATATTATACTAAAGAATTTTTATTTAATTCTCATCCTATTACAGAAAACTTATAAGATTTTTTATTTAATTCTCATCTCTTGGTTCGATACTGAGCTATTTATTTGTGTGTAGAACATTTTTTTATTATTGGTTTCTATGTTAGATATAAAATATATATTAATTCATAATAATATTTTAATTAGCCGCCAAAAATACGTAATTTTATATAAAACAATAAATCGTAAGTTACAACTTACCTAATGTGCATATATATCGTTAGACGGAATATCTAATCTTCTTCAATTTTTCTAGCAAAAAATGATGGTAATTATGGCATTTTTTTTACTCTCTTCTGTCTATTTTCTTAATTTGGTGAAAATTAGGTAAAAGGTGCCACTCTAATTATATAAGATAGTATTTATTTCTCACGCAATTGAATGGATCAAATATTGAGTGAATCCGGTCTATCAGATTTTATATCAAATGCACCCTTTAATTTAATATATTAAATTAACTTTGTTGAATGTTAAATAATATAGGTCACATTAATTATAGCACACAGTTCCTTCTCATAATTAACGTGATTATAAGTTAATAGAACATGATGACATCTTATTTCTCAATAAGATTATATATAATACTAAAAACAACATTAAGATAAATTAATGCATAAATGATGAAGGCGGCAACATCTGTTCTCAGTTGTTAATCCCAGTGTACTTTCCATGCAAAATTAACATAAAGCTTTCTTGGTGCCTGGTGGAGTAGAACAGAATGATTAGAGCTGGTTGAGCTGAGCATCTATTTTATTTTGCCTTTGAGAAGCTTCCCATGCCAACTTTATCAGTACTCAAAAAAATAAAAATAAAAAGGAAAATGATGCAACTCAACTTTATGTCTTTATCAATGTTCTAGACTCTACACAGACCAATTAAAAACTTTATGACTTTTATCTTCATTTTCGATTATATTTTTTGTTAATTAAGAATTCCGAACGCTGTAATCTTTGTTCGTTGATTATTCTTACTACATATATATCCACCAGTCAGTCTTTTATTTTATTAGAAAAAGAAATGTGCCAACTCGATCGTTTCACTACTGGAAAAAAAAAAAATTTTACAGAGTTGCGCCTAAATATTAAACTATAGCAAAAATAACCATCAGATCGACATCTGGACAGGGGCGAAGTCAGAATTACTCCTTGGGAGTGCGAGCTAGATCCGAAAACACGAAACAAAAAAAAAATGATAATTCAATAAAAAAAAATAATACGAAACCTACTGTTTATAAAAATAAAAATGAATTAAGATATAATTTAAATCAAACCTAAAAAAAACATGCATATTAATTAACATAGCTTAATAAAATGCGATATGGAATTATATGATTAGTATAAGTTGGAGAAATTATTTTGTCTTATGATACCGTTCAACAAAAATTCATTAGAATAATTTATGTTAGTTTAGCACAAGTTTATTTGCTTTTATATATAAGAGATCATATATTTTAATTTTGTAAAGCATTGATGAAGAGGAGTTGAAAATCGGTGCTGATAAGTGCAATCACACATTCAAACAATCATATACCTAAAATAGAAAGGTCCCTATTCCAAAAATAGTAGGCGCTCTTCATCCAACAAGTTTTCTTCTCTGCCATGCTTCTTACGCACGCCCCTCCCTTCACCTCTCCTTCTGTCTTGCATCACGAACGCCTCTCCCTCATCCACGTATCTCGTGTCACCTGCACACATCTCGCGTCATGAATGCCTCTCCCTCGCACTTCACCCTCCTCTCTTCTCCCTCTCATCCGAATCCCCTCCCCTCTCTCCCTGCCAATTACGGAAACCGTCTCCCTTCCACCTCGTCCGCGTCTTCCTTCCCCTTCACCCCGCTTCACCCCCTCTATTCCGTCTCTCATCTCTCCACCGCATGCCGTGGCGCAGCCCTCCCGTCGCCGTCACCCAGTCCTACCGTCGCAGCTCTGTTGTTATCAAAATCAGAAATTAAATATTATTTACTCCCTCACTTGTATTAAATACTTTCTTATTACTAATTATTTACTCCTTATAGTTATTTAGTTACTCCCAAACAACAGTAGAATCAGTTATGAATATTATTTACTCCCTCATACATATTAGATACTCCTTTTATACTAGTTATTTACTCCCTTGTAGTTATTTAGTTACTCCCAAACAACAACAGAATCAGATATGAATATTATTTACTCTCTTACTGTATTAAAAATTCATTTACTACTACTTATTTACTCTCTTATAGTTATTTAGTTACTCCCAAACAACACTAGAATCAGTTCTGAATGTTATTTACTCCCTCATGCATATTAGATACTTCTTTTATACTAGTTATTTACTCCTTTTTAGCTATTTAGTTATTCCCAAACAACAACAGAATCAGATATGAATATTATTTACTCCGTTGTATATATTATTTACTCCCTTATACTGATCAATTTCCTCCCTTATAGTAATTTAGTTACTCTAAAAAAAACAACAGAATCAGATATGAATATTATTTACTCCCTTATACATATTAGATACTCTTCTATACTGATTAATATCATATCTTATAGTAATTTAGTTACTTCCAAGTTGTAACAGAACTAGATCTAAATCTTTTTTTCTCTTCTTATCCTTCTCGATTTCTACTTCTTTTATTGGTATAGGAGTGGGACCAGTGAGAGAAGGCGGAGGTGGAGGTGAGGCGGAGGAGACGAGAGACGGAGGTGAGGCGGAGGCAGATGCGAGACAGCGGAGAGGTGAGGCGAAGCGCCGCGTGAGAAGAGGGAGAGGTGAGGGGAGGAGAAGGGCGTGAGTTGAGAGAGAAAGCTTGATCGAGATCTATGGAGATTTTTTGGAGAGAGAGAAAGAAAGAGATGTTTAATTTCTGATCTAGTTTTGAAATAATAAAAAGGAGGTATGCCAATCACGTGACTTGAGCTCACGTGACAAAAATGGAAGGAGACGCTGAGTGATTGTTTGATTGTATAGAACAAGAAGCAATTCCCGTTGAAAATAAACTCTTCAACTCTTTGTGATCCGATTGGGCCTATAACAGCCGAATTTTGTTATTGGGCCAATTACTTGTTGGGCCTGAAGAACAGAATCCGGGATTTACAATAGTATCGCAATCTCAAGCTTTGATAATAAGCGAACTCATAATTGAGGATTAATATATGTGTAGTGTAATGAATAGCGTAGCACAGTTTAAATTTGATAAGTAAACAACACGTTTTTAAGGAGAATCAACCTTTTTGAAGTAGAAACTTATTATTATGACAAAGTATGGAACGAACTTTGGGAAATTTTGTGGGACAAAACAGTGAATGTCAACTTAAAGCACGATGATTAAGGATGTAATCTGTTAAAGGTTATGCAACAAATATAGAAGAATCTCCAGCCATATCTTCAGATACGCCCAGATGTCAAGAACATAAAAACTGGCTGAATTAACTCTTATAGCCGTTTGACACATGTTGTTTTTGCCTTCTTCACAATCTTGTAAATTAATGCAATCTTGTAATTAATAGGATAGATTTCAATGTATAGCTAGACTGTTATAGAATGTAATATGAAGAAGAATGTAAATAACAGCCTATATATAGGCGCCTGTATCAGATATAATGTAAGAGAAAAATACAAATATTTTACCATCACGTTATTTCATAATCAAATTGAAAATTGTCAAAATGTCAATTATTTCTCAACCAATTAAATTTATACCATACCACTAATCAGCCTTTTCCTATATTATTATATGTAGCAAAACAACTTTATTGAGTGAAATAAATTATGCAGGAAACAGAATAGGAAAAAAAACAATATAAAAGGATTGAGAACAAAAAATATGTGGAAAATATTCCACAATTCTTCTTTTGGGAGAAAAAAAAGAATACACAGACTAACATATAATAATTAAACACAGAGGAATCTAAGGAAAGACTATATAATGATAGATCAAAATTGGTATTTGGTTGTCAGGTCTGATATATGCATGCAGTTGTTTAGAATATCTGAAAGTAAAAGCTTATATGCATTTCTTCATTAAATATGTAGTCAGTAAACCAACTGATTTCCTTGATTTCTGCTCATATTCTATTTATTGTTTTACTGGTACAGAGATCTCCCTTACGACTATAATAGTTCTATATCTTTTTGTAGAGCATCTTATGTGCTGAATTATTGAAAATAACCAAATATTTTAGCATATTCCAGAGGAAAAAAAGAAATGCATAGACAGTCTGTTGAATAACGAATCCTATTATATTTCGTGAACCTGGAGTATTTCTAAGAAAAGTAGAAAACAATTAAGTAATAAGCCAACAGCAAAAAATAACGAGCGCAAGAACTCAACAGTTTTGGGTTAAAAAATTCAGTCCTATGCTGTTTGTTGACTGTTTGCTGTTATTATAGAATTCACGACTGATTCATTTTGTAAGTGAGAATATTTCCATGCTCCATTAATCTCAGTGCATATGAATTTATTTAGATTCTCTTGGTTTTCTGCTGATGGCTCACATTTGTGCCAGAGTAGGTTATGAAGGTTTTTCAGAAAACAAGATTTATGAAAACGTTACTCGCACAAAAATCGAATTTATAATTACAGTGTCTCATACCACAAAAATCGACCAGATGCGATAGTACAGATATGATATAATAATAAAGGACACTATAGGTTTCTAGCTTGTGCTATTTACAAGAAGTGGTTGTCTCGTAATATTATCTTGTTTGTCGTCTATTGATATGGTTATCTCTGAGGCATCTACAATATGATTACGCTCTCGCTTGCTATCCTCTGCCTTTCCCCATAACACTATGTACAATCCTCCAATTATAGCAACTGCTCCTATCAAGCTGAACAGAAATATAATTCAGTGGAATTAGGTGAAAGTTGAATTGGCCGCAATTTGTATACAGCAACAACTTTGTTGAAAAATAAACAAATTAAACTAGAAGTAAGCACACCTTCCAATGTGCAGTTCCTCATGAAGCGTTATGGCAGCAAATACTACAGTAATTAAGGTATAGAGCGGCATAAACATGGCACAATAGACAGGTCCTCTTACTGATATGCACCAGGATTGAAGGTAAAAACACACTGCTGATCCAAAAATACCCTGTTTGCATGGAAAAAAAAATCTAATTTCAGATAGATTAGCCAAAATATTTTTTCAGGTACAGAAGAAAATTAACATAATAGGAATGGACTTGATTTTAAAAATTCATATTTTCAGCTATGGAGTAGAACCAATATATGTTTGTTTAAAATGACTGGAGAAAGTACCGCAAATAAGCAAGCCCAAAGCTCTGTCACGGTGTTAATTTTCCAAGCGCTTAAGTTTGGCTCTAGGAAGAAGACAATTGGAGCAGTTTGGAGTGATGATAGCAAACATAACCAAAGTGCTTGTGGCAGAGGATCAACATATTTACAAATCGTTACCTGACAAGAAATTAATTAAAGATCATGTGCAAGAGAAGACAAGAGGAGAAATTAATTAAGAGTAAACATAGAAAATATCAAGAGTTTCTGTTTTTCTATTTTCAAAGCACAAATAAATAAGAGGGATATGCTTGATTGAAAAATTATTGTTTTTGGAACAGTCACCTGCAATATAAGTAACAGAGACCAACAACTAGTTGACACAAGCAGGCAACCAACAGCTAGTACCCACCTATAATCAATAGAGTAAAGAGCTGTTCCCAAATTTAGATAAGGATTTGATGAATTTAGGATCCGGGGGCCTTTGTAGAAGGTCAGAATCATTGTTCCACCAACGCAAACTAATGTTCCACTAATCTTAGCCCATGTTCTCAAGCTCCTTAGTTGCACGTTTTCTAATCTGTTTAAAGGGATAGAACAATCATTAGTGTTGAATGTTAGTTTTTCTGCGCTATCTCATTTCCTGACCTGTTTTACCAAAAGTCAATGTCAATCTCATATGGCGGTAAGTTGTTTTCTTTTGAAGTAGAAGATATGAACTTTGTCTATTTAAAAATTATAGAAAGAGGAAACTTAAAGCTACTGCATTAAAAAATATGTGGGAGGTCAGCTTAATAATGGTGAGTGGTGACCAAAAGAAAACTTTTCCTAAAGGGCAGATATACCCATCAAAATGAAACAAGGATGGAAAAGATAAACTCAAAAAGGGGAAAAAAAAGGTATGTTATTATAAATTGAATATATGATAAGTACCCAACTGAGGCTGCCATCACAAATGTAGTTGAAGGTACGAGGTTAGACAAAGCCGAAACCAAGGAAGCATTCCCCAAATTCAGACCTAAAAAATGTAAAATCTTGTTTCCAGTGCCTCTGTTAATTATGTGAAATAACAAAGATGTATTAACGAAATAACAAAAAAAACGAAGTCTGAAGATTGAAACAGTTGTTTGTTTTTACCCAAAAAGTGCAGCAAGAAAAATCAAACAAAAACTCCTCAAGCTGACGGACATTCCAGCCACTCCTGACCGTCTGTATATAAAATATATTAAACCAATTTCAGAAAGGTTACTATAAAAAACTACAAGTAGTAAAAAATCATAACTGTCTCCCATTGTATGTATGCAACTCTATGTAAAAGTAGCAATTAAAGAAACTGAAATTCTTAAGTGAAGCACCCAAGCAAAGATCGAGCTGATGTATAAGAAACAGAAAATGTTTATGTACTTTCCAATATCAAACAATTTGACTCTATTTTTTTTCCCCCTAGAATCATATAGTAAAAATTAGTGCCAAACCAATAGCCCTATTTAAATTACAAAATTGTCTTTTTTTTATTTTGAGACGGATCAAATTTTCACAAATAGCTTCATCAATTCTTTCAAAAACCAATCAGTACTTACCAAGAACAGATGGTCCGTACCAGATACAAGTTGAGAGAAAAATAAATCAATAGGAGAGAGAGAGAGAACCCTCTGAGGAAAAATAAAGCTGGAAGAAGAGCAAGAGTGGCAATAGACTGTCTGTAGACAACAAAGACCAAGCTGCTGAATCCTTGTTGGAATGCCACCTTTGCTAACAGATTCATCACTGCAAGAATGCTATGCATCGTCACCATCGCCATGAAGGGTTTGTAACCCTCAAGAGAGAATGCCCCCATTCTCTCTCACTGTTTGTCTCTGCCTCTGCCTCTGCCTCTGTGTGATTGTATTCGGTTGTTGGTTGTGGTGGTGATTGGAGTCGGGAGTGGTTCAAACTTCAAAGCAGTGTTTTCAATACTCTACCGCTTACCGGAAAATTCCGGTAATACCGGCCACCAGAACGGTGGCCGAAATGGCGGTATCTGATATTTAGAGAGGAAATACCGGGAAATTTCAGGAAAATACTGGATTTCGGTCACTGACCGGTATGGATGCCGGTAGGGTATTGAAAATCATGCTTCAAAGTGACTTTTTTTTAGAATAAGACTTGGTAGAAAACTTCAAAGTGACTTGATTGGAGGATTTTGGGATGGGCTCCGCATTCTAATGGAAATGCTTCTTTATAAAAACGAACACAAATAAAATAGATAAGATAAAGAAAAATTAGAAATAACCCCCTCAAATCTTCCTCAATTGGACATAACCCTAGAAACTTTAAATTCGGATAAGACCTCTATAATCATATCAATAATAGATATAATCCCATTTTTATTTATTTTGGTAATTTTTCTGAAAAGAGAAATGGACTGTATAAATTTTTTATCTTCACAATCTAACGAAGTAACAAGTTAAGAATTTGTTGGCAGCTTCTGTCAACCATTTCAAAAAAAAAAAGTTAAGAATTCCTAAGGGCCGACTACCAGCGGAGAGAGACTGCTTAATTTTGAATAAATTAATATTCTGATAAAAATTAGTGCACCTCATCTACGAGCACAGTTAAAGTAAAATAAACCCTTCTAAAAAAATGAACAAAGCCTAATCAATCTTTTATCGAAAAATATTCTTGTTCCTCCACTCGGACAAGAAAAATTTGAAAACAAACTTTTCACCAAACGCATTTCAATTTTTTTTATTTAAATATAACATAAAATTAGAAACGAAAATAATACAAAACGGATATATTACTTAGTAATTTCTTGTCTCGATTAAAGGGTAATAATAGCCGATAGATTAGTTATAAAACATCAAAATTATTTGTTGCGGACTAAATTTTTATAATTAGATTTAATCTAGATCATTCAGTTAAAATTATAAACATGGATGAATGATTACGATTCAAAACACCATCTTGTATTATACGGTAATTCAGGGCTTCATCTAATAATTTGTCTTCCTTTTCTATTTTTGTATTAACGCCTCCATATTTTGGAGCTTTAAGAGGACAAAAATGTCAGTGTCGAACTGTCGATTGGCATTATCATTCTTACACAACTTTTCAATTTTAATGCCCCATTTTTTTCGAATATTCGGAAGAGGTCGCCTTCTACATTTGGAGTCTCAGTCACTGTGTTGTCTACCTATATAATAACCAGTAATATAGTGCTTAGTTGATAGATTATTGGTAAGTGGTAACAATCAAATCATAAACGTTCAATTTAAGACCTTTTGTGGACCGTTTGAGCAAAATAATTCTCGTGAGAAACTCTTATGTTTATTCCCATCTTATTACTGCATAAAAATATTGTTAAAAATCCGACTATATATAAAATTAAAAATATATATATTAAAAAATAATTAATGCATATAGTTAACTATACGTCCATTAATTCGGTATACAACAGGGAAAACAAAAGAAAACATAAATTGCGGTTGAACTTTTTAAATCGAGGAATTTTAGTTTTAGTTAGCACATATATATAAATAAAGAACATTTTTGGAAGCCTTCCATATGTCACTCCCCTTCTATATAAACTGGTGAATGAAGCGGAGCAAAACAAAATAATTGTTATCCTTTCCTTTAAAGAATAAAAAAATAAAAAAAATCACGACTGCTGTTTGTCAAAAGCATCTCTTCTATCTTGACAAAATTTTGGGAACTGGGCAATCGGATACATATTCTCTAATTTTCTACAGCGGCTATATAGTGAGTTAGTGACAAAGAAAAAGAAAGAAAGAAAGAAAGAAAAATAAAAATAAAAATAAGAAAAACATTAAAGAAGAAAGCAAAAGCACCGAACAGCAGAGATGCTCAGATGGTTGCTACGTAGCTGAAAGCTAGCAATTCATGAGGAAAATCCAATGATGAATCACTCCCAAAAAACAGTGGCAATAACCGTGGCCTTGAAATTGTCTCTTTTAACCAAGGTAGAAAAGTGAAGCAAAAGGAGTTAGGAGAAGGTAAAGGGATGCTAGCAGTTGAACGCAACATTCCCCATACAGTGCAATCTAGAAAGAGATGAGTTGCAGTTAATTTCACAAATGTGCTCCAGAAATGTAAATCGGAGGGAGATGAAAGGAGAGTAAGAGAAACTTTACTTTGTCTGAATAGTTACTGCTTCAAATGAGAAGTTTGAGAAGGGAAAAGAAAAAAAGAGAGAATAAGAGATAGAGTGATTTTGTGAAGAGTTATACTCTTAGGCTCCGTTTGGATAGGTGTGGGAAGAAGGGAAGAAGTGGGAAAAATTATTGGAAAGTGTGTAACTTTGTGAAGAGTTTGGATTGTTTATAATTTTTTTTCTTCCCTCTTCCTTCTTCCTCCTTCTTCTTCTTTCATCCAAACAAAGGCTTAAAGTCTACCCCTCGATTTGAGAGTAACAAAATTTGGACAACCTTTACTCTACTTTCCTCTCCGTTCCATTACTAAGGCTGTTCTGGAGCATAGCCTTAAGCAACTGATCCTAAGTAGCCTACCATGGGTATGGCTGTCAACGATATACTGTTTCGCCATTTTTCGTTCCGTTCCGTTACAGCGGAACGGATAACGATACGAATTTGCATTTCGTTTCCAGAAGCGGAACAGTAAACGAAATAATAGGGCATACCGTTGTTGAAACGGAACGAATCATTTCGCTTCCATTTCGACAAATACATCTGTTTTTAATGTAAATATTCGTTGTTCTGTCCCATTCCGTCCAAACGAAACGAATAACGGAATGAAATTGCATACCGTTTACTGAAACGGAACGGAATATGAAATGAAATAGCATACCGTTTACTGAAACAGAACGGCAAACGGAATGAGCCATTCCGTTGACGTTATAAGCGTTAGACAACCCTAACCATGGGCTAGTAATAGTAGAAAGAACTTGATTTACGGGTGGACCTTTAATTTCCATAGGGCGTGCTTGGATGGGCCGGGAATAAAGCTATTCCCGGAAGAGGCCTATTCTCGGAAGAAATTTTCATCCAAACACTGAAGAATAAATCAGGAAGATAGGTTTGTCTTCTGAAAAAAAAATATCGGAAGAGCTGTGCCTTTAAAAATAAATTTTCCATACTCCCTCTCTCCTCCAAAAAATATTATTCTTAGCCCTCTCTCCTCGGGGATAGTATCCTCTACCAACTTTCTGAGGTTGGTAGAGTGCCAATGTTTGATCCGAGCAGTTAGATCTAATTTCGACGGTTAAAATTTTTCGGACCTATCAATTTAGTTACATGCACAGGACTCCCTTAACCGTTGAGATTAAATTTCACGATTCAGATCGGAGGTCAGCACTCTACCAATCTTTTAAGGTCAGCATAGGATGTGATTCATCTCTCATGAGGAATTTGAATTAAAGATAAAATAATCATGCACATGGCACCGTGAATCTGCATAGCACGTTTTATGCACCGCGGACTTTTTCGAGGGTATTTTTGTAAATTGACAAATTTAATTTAACCAATCTAATTTACGTATTGAAATCTCATAGCAAACCAAATTTTACAATTTTTGAGATTTTATTACTATTTTTTCGAATTTTTTAAAACATTCTATTTTTGGAATGTTATACTATTTACAATATTCCAAAAATAGAATGTATTAAAAAATTCGAAAAAAATAGTAATAAAATCTCAAAAATTATAAAATTTGGTTTGCTATGAAATTTCAATATGTAGATTAGATTGGTTAAATTAGATTTGTCAATTTACAAAAATACCCTCAAAAAAGTCCGTGGTGCATAGAACATCCTATGCACTATGGTGCATATTAAACTTTCTCTTGTTATTAATTATTTTATTGTAATAATAATATTTTGGATATAACCCCGCAAACTTCTCCAATCAGATATAACCCCTGCAATCATTCAAATTGGATACAACCCCTATAATCTTTATACTCTTGGAAATAACCCCTTTTGATTAAATCTATCTTATTTTTAATTCAAGAAAACCAACGATATAACTTTGTGACAAAATTGTCCTTCTTCCCTACGAAAGACGTTTCATCTTCCCTGAGTTCCTGATGATTTGCATTCTTAAAAATGACAATCTTTGTTTATTTTGTATTTTGTTTGTGTTGAACTTTTTACAGGGCCTAGAGTTAAACTCATCAAATTACTATACATCAAAGAGCTAATTTTGCGTGAAAGATCAATGCACTTTTCATTATGGAACAATAATAACAGCAGCGCACTAAACTTAAAACAATTCTTTATGGTTTGTGTAGAATTTTTTTTTAACCACGGCAATATTAAATCAATTATTATGCATGAAATATCAATTTTGAAGAGGCTGCAAAAGTCTCTTTTTTAACGTTGTCCTTATTATACCATTGAATTTAGAAAATAGTTGAAAAAAATCATGGAAAAAATAATAACGTGGATTAGCAAACAAATGCTATTTTCACTTGTGATATTCAAGATTGTTTGAATGGTTGAACCCATTTAACGTGACAGACTACAAAAAAACAAAAATGAGTTGTCATTTTAAGGATGCAAAATCATATCGGCTGAATTGCTAAGGAAGATGAAACATCTTTGGCAGAGAAGAAGGGTAATTTTATCACAAAGTTGTGTTATTGATTTTTTTTAATTAAAAAAAGATAAATTTAATCAAAAGGTGTTATTTCCAAGAGTATAAAGATTATAGGGGGTTATATCCAATTTCAATGATTGTAGGGGATTATATCCAGTTGGGAAAGTTTGCAGGGGGTTATATCCAATTTTGCCTATTATAATATAACACTATTAATTATTTTTATATTATTATTGTTACTTACTTTATTTGTCTAATTATTTGTATTAAATAATATTAACAATTAATTTAATAAAATTATTAATTATTTAGTATAATAAATAAGAAAAGAATAATAAATTAAAATTAGTTGTGAAAAAAATAAGATAAACAATTATTATATTCATCTCTTCTATTAATAAATAAACTACAACAATAAAAAAAAGATAAATGATTATTTTAATTCAACTCTTCCATTTTTTATTCCTAACTCACCATCCAAATAATATTTCTTATTCTTGGAATAACATATTTCTACTCTTTCTAAAGTTACACACTTTCTAATATTTTCTTCCTAAAATCCTTATTCCTTCCTTATTCTCATACCATCCAAGATGGTTCTATAAAGGCAAGGCCTTGCTCGGTGTAATTAGGCGGTTTGAGGGGGCAGGTTTGTTAAAACCAAAGTAGAAAAGCCTTGTTCCACCCCAGTTGTCGTACCAAAACAGAGTACTATGGCCAAAGCATGGAACCGTTTCAGTAAAATCTGAAACATAAGATGCAATGACATGAGATCTTTCCCATGGAACCGTTCCAGAACCAACGAAGAAGCAAAGCACAGTTGTGTAGATGCAAATTGTGAAGTCCAAACCCCCAGAGACTTAGGAAGGCAAATCCTGTCCCAGGAAAGGAAGTGAAAACCATTTTTTTCCAAACTGTTTCTTCACCAAATAAGCTCATGCCTGACCTTATCAATTGCTTGTTAATTAGATTATTTTCGATAATGAGCTGATGAGCCTATATCAGAACGACCCGACAGTCCCAGATAAGGGCTGACTGGTCCGTCCCAGAACTAGGACGACTGCACTGGACTCATGTAGGATGGACCGTTCCAGGACTGGAACGGACCGGTCTAGATTGTGCGCCAGATATGGAAACAATCTATTTTGGTATGGGCAAATTCTGCTTAATTCTCCAAGTCATTAAGATATATGGTAATAGACTAAACTCTTGGCAAACTTTGCCGCACTCTCTGGTCTCCAAATTAATGAAGAAAAGAGTCTCTTTGTCCTTATCTCGCTGAACCAGAAGGCCACTGCAACGGTCTCTGCTATCCTTCCATGTCCGGCCAAGTCCTTTCCAATTACGTATCTTAGCCTACCTTTATCCATCAGACATCAGAATAAATTACATTTCAAGCCTCTTATAGACGTTTTCCAACGGAAACTGGATGGTTGGCGGACAAGATCCTCTCAATAGTGGGTAGGTTAACACTTCTCAAATCTGTCCCTACGGCTCTACCCCTTCACTACATGCAGGTCTTAAAACTCCCTGCTTGGTTGATCAAACACTTAGATGGGATAAGAAGAAGGTTATTTTGGAAAGGCAAAGACAAGTGTCTGGAAGGCCACTGCTTGGTGAATTGAACAAATTGCTGCCTCCCTAAAGCAAATGGGGGCCTCAGTATCCTTAGTTTGACACAACAAAATCAAGCACACCTCAATTGGATGTGGAAACTCCAGGCAGATTCTGACTCCAACTGGACAACCTCAATCAGACTTGCTATATGGCACTACAGATGAGCAAGCTTTGCCGCAAGATGATAGGATTTCAAATGGTCACAAGGACATCTTACAACAATCAGACCTTTTTAATCTCTCTATCAACCGCCCAAATGGCGGCCAGGTTGTAACTTGGAAGTGGACTATAACTGGCCTTTTCAACTGCAAGTGCTTACCGCCTACTTGAATATTTTTGTAACTGTAACCTTTTCTTTTCTTAATGAAATTTGCTAGTTTGGCAATTGCCAACTAGCCTTCAAAAAAACAGCTAAACACTCTCTGGATACCAAACATCAAAAACTAAGCATGCCCAATAATTAACTCCACGCTTTGGGTACAACTCTTTCAGAAACAATCTGAGCCTGCTCGGCAGCTCGGGATGCCTCTTACGCTTTCAACATGCACGATCAGGATGTCAGAGCATGCAACTTCACATTTGCACCAAGACAGATTATGACGGTTTTTAAAGAAAGAAGAAGATTTCAGAAATTATTTTATTTACAGAAAAATTAAATTTATGCTTACATGTGTGCCATACCAGAACTAAGTCAACCAGACAGCAAGTAACACATAATAAAAAAGGACGCTATAGTTTTTCTACCTTGTGTTATTCACAAGAAGTGGTTGTCTAATAATATGTTCATTATGATCGTCATTATCATCTATTGATATGTTTATCTCTGAGGCATCTACTATCGGAGTTGGCTCTTTTGCCTCTCCCTTGACATCCTCTGCCTTTCCCCATAACACTATGTATAATCCTCCAATTATACCAACGGCTCCTATCAAGCTGTACAGAAAATATAGTTCAGAGGTATTTGGTGCAAGTTGGAGGTTGCAACTCGAATGACAGAAAATGACATTGCTGAAAAATAAACATGCAAAAAGAGGTAATTCAAGCACACCTTCCAATGTGCAGTTCCTCGTGAAGTGTTATGGCCGCCAATATTACAGTTATTATAGTATGGAGCGGCATAAACATGGCACAATAAACTGGTCCTCTTACTGATACACACCAGGATTGAAGGTAAAAACATACTGCTGATCCAAAAATACCCTCTTTTCACAGACACCTCATTTCAGGTAGATTTGCCAACATATACGTACGAGTACAGAAGTAATTAAATTACAATTAGGAACGAACTTGATTTTAACAATACAGATTTTCCAGACATAGATAAGAAACGATAAATGATTGGTTAGTAAAAGTGTAGAATATACCGCAAAAGAACAAGCCAAGAGCTCGGTGGTTGTGTTAATTTTCCATGTGTTTAAGTTTGGCTCTAGGAAGAAGACAATTGGAGCAATTTGGAGTGATGAAAGTAAGCATAACCAAAATGCTTGTGGAAGAGGGTCAATATATTTACAGATCGGTACCTGATAACAAATTAAAGTCAAGAGAAGAAAGAGAACAAATGATTTAATAGTAATAATAAGCAAATAAAGAATTTCTTTTATTTTTGTTCGACATGCTCTGATTTGTATGGCTATTTGTTCTGACAAAGCGCCAATAAATAAGAGAGGTGCATTCATTGAATTTTAATGATTATGGTACCATCACCTGCAATATAAGCCATAGAGACCAACAACTAGTTGACACGAGTAGGCAACCAACGGCAAGTACCCACTTATAATCGACAGAGTGAAAAGCTGTTCCCAAATCGACAGAATGAAGAGCTGTTCCCAAATTTAGAGAACCATCTGAAAATTTCAGGATTGTGGGGCCTTTATAGAAGGTCAGAATCATTGTTCCACCAACACAAACTATTGTTCCAAGTATCTTTGCCCATGTTCTCAAACTCTTTACTTCCACATTTTCTAATCTGTTGAGAGAGATAGAGCAATTATTAGTGATGAATACTAAAATATATAATTTCAACTCCTGTTCTCCTAAATGTTAGTGTCGCGGCTTTTTCGTCATTCCCTCGAAGAAATGGAATTTGGGGCTTCCTCGAGAAATGGGAACATAGCCTTGGATTCACCCCCCTTAAGGTTCGATCTCCGTTCGAGTATCTCTTAGCAACAAGAGAACCAAAACACGAGTCGCTTCTTAAAGAGGTTTGTTGATTTCGTGGGTCCTTTCTTTCCAGTAGGCGCAAGCCCCTACTGTTAATTACCCCGTGATCGCTCACGAGAACCTCTGATTAAGGGATCTGGAGAATTATATGTAAAGGCTAGGGAAATCGTTGGTTTTGTGTTTATTTCTTTTGGTTTAGACCGGACTCGATTGGTGTACCAGACTCAGTTGACGGGACCCAATTGAGGACATTTTGATCTGCTGAAGAGTTTTCGTTCTTGAAATGGAGAGGTTTCGGTTTTGTCTTTGGGCTTCGTGTTTTGACTTTTAATTTCTTAAGTTTCTCTTTGGGTTTTACAATTTTAACAATTTTCTTTTTATTTTTATTTTTTTAATTTTAGACTTTTGGAATATCTTTTTATATTTTTAGTTATGTTTATTTTCTTAAATACTTGATATTTAATGTATTTCTTTTAAAATTTCAACATTCATCTTTAAAAAACAAATTAGAAAAGTTTGATTAAGGTTTGAAATCATTTTGGAATTTTATAAAATTGATTTAACATCATTTTAGGTTTTTTATAAGATTTATTTAATATTGAAAATACTTCAAAAATAGAAATACTCAATAATTTGACAGATTTTTATATCAAAATATCAGTGTATTTGGTTTATTTGGATTTTTAGGATTTTATGGATATTTTATTTGAATTTTTCTGAGCTTCCTACTATTTTTAATGAATTTTTGAAGTTTTCTGTTTATTTGGCAATTTCTGGTTGGTCCACGTAGGCACAAAGGCTGATTTGGCTTGCTGCTTGTACTGACATGGCGCTGACATATTTAGCTGATGTGGCAAGGCGCGGTTTCAAGTTTGAACAAGAGTTGACTATTCTTATTGATTTATGTAGCGAGTTGTCGTCTTGTCAGTGACCCGTTACAAATGATTTCGCCGCAGAGGATCGCGCGTGACGCAGATTTGAATCCCCTTCTTCTCCGACAGGTCATGGCCTTTTTGCAGTTTAGCCCTTGATTCTTTTCCGGCAAAATTGAGTCGATTCCGGCCACCATTTCAGTCGAGATTGAGTGCGTTGGAATCGTCGAGTTTAGGAGATCACATTGATGCCATTTATTGGAACAATCGAAGCCTGTGTTGTCTTGTAACTCCTAGGATGTCTCGAGTCTTCATTAATGGAGTTTGAGATTTCTGGATCTTCTTTTCTTTGCCAGATATAGGTCGATATCACCTATGGAAGTGAGAAGATGACCAATGGAGAGTCAATTTATCATCAAGGATCTTGGAGATTGGTTATCTCAACTGAGACGATTCGGCCTCAATTTGAGCTGAACTGAGCCCTCGCTGTGGGGCCTACTTGATCACTTCGTTATGCCAGCAACCATTTGAATGGATTCAGGACCTCAAATTTAGTTTGTTTACATACTTTCCTGGGTTTGAAACATTACAAATTGATGTGGGAGCCAAAGGGGCAGAATTATACTTTTGTTTGACTTTGTTCAACCTTCATTTTGCATGCAAGTCATTTTACAGTGAAGCAATTTGATTTAACCCTCAATTACAGTCAGTTTGAGTTTGCTTTGTACGTTTAAACATCACAGGTAGCAAGCACCAGCCTTTTGGCATTTGTCACATCTTTCACCTTTGTATTTCCAATGAAGTATCCACTGTTTTGAGGAATTTTAATTGTGAGTTGCTCCATATGCAGGAAATAGAGTTGCACAGTTCACAATGAGTCACAGAGAATGTACTTCACTAGTTCAAAGCCTTTTTTTGCATTTTTACAGAAAGAAACACACTCATGTAATATTTTGCCTTTTATCATATACTTGTATATTTATTCAAAATTTCTAAGAATTTGCATAAATGAACTTTAACATGTTTATGAATTTTCTAGGCAAGCATTCTTACAGAAAGGTCCAAGCTTTTGAAAAATAACATTTTTCTTATTTCATAAAATGACTCTGCTGCCCCTTATTGATTGGTATAAAATTGTGTAAAATTCCAAAAATGGAAAGGTTTATTCCTGCAGTCCATAAGGCCCTGTATATGATGTCCATGTGCATTTTTATATTTTTATTCAGATAAAACCCTATATTTTCATTTATTCCAATTCTGGCCAGATTTAGACACATATGCATATGTATATTTTTATTTCATGATAATGTGAAACTTAACTAAAGAGAATACAGAGCTCATATTGTCCTGTGCATTTTAGTCC
Organism: Rhynchospora pubera; assembly: GCA_028095005.1. Taxonomy (NCBI): domain Eukaryota; kingdom Viridiplantae; phylum Streptophyta; class Magnoliopsida; order Poales; family Cyperaceae; genus Rhynchospora; species Rhynchospora pubera. The sequence continues at coordinate 356,784,432 of CM051460.1, forward strand.
TAAATTTTAAGTAAATTGCAGAGATGAGGGCTGGTTGAAGTTTAACATGACCTTCACCATTTTTGTGTTATTTTTGAATCATTTATGACTTGAACATGGCTAGGCCAGAGCCAGTGCTCTGGACCCATGCCAAGTCAAGTTGATACTGCCATGAGAGACTAAAGCTGGGCTAAAGATCTCTACATGGCAGCCATGGTGCCTTTATATTGGACTTGAGAATACTCCATGAAGCGAAGAGCTGGGCTCTAAACCTTCATGAAGCACCTTTCTTTGACTCACTTCATGGCCATGACTGGAGCTGTGCTCTAGACCATAGCTCATGGTGATTATATTTGCACGGCTCAAGCACACCATTGATTGGTGGCTGAGCTAAGGAAGAGGGACAACAAAACCACGAATTGACACTTCAAAATAGCTTTCTTTATTTCAAAACCAAGCGATTACAAGATGGAGGCTCTCAATTTCACCTCTTTCTCTCTCTTTCCCGAGTGTTTGATGCAATGCCTAGCTTCAATCTAACCTTGAAATCTCTAATTGACTGTCTAAACCTAACCCCAGTGTGACGGCCTCCTCCCTCTTCTCCTTTTCTTCTGCCTCAATTGGGTCTTTATATAGCAATAGCTCTAGGGTTTCACTTCTTTGCCGAAAGCCATCTTCACCCTTCATTTTGCATCAACGGCTCACCTCCAGCTGCGCTAGGGCACTGGTTTAGGGAAACCGTTGGCTGGGCAACGTGGTTTTGGGTTTGTGGATGGAGAAGAAGCCACGTCGTCGCTGTTCTACGTTTTCACCCGGCGTCGCACGGTAAAATCGCCATTTCTTCTCCTTTTCTTTTACCAGGTGAAGGGGACGCCTCTTACATACGGGCCCCTCCTGTCGGGTTTAATGAGGTAAAATGATTTAGATGCGCCGCATTCTTCGTGAGCCAGTAAACAGAATGTGATGTTCAAAGCGCACGGTGTATGAAACGGGTGCATCCAGAGTCGATTGAGGGGATGGTAATTTCATCAGGGGGCAGCGACACACATGGCCCCTGCTGGATCCGCTCCAATGGATGCACGCGCCAGAATTGCTAATTTTTGTGGAATTTCCATTCTATTTCATAATTTCCTCTTTATTCCTTTAAGGCCAAACCAAAATAAATTCTTTCAAGGCCTTCCCTTGGGTATTTTCAGATGAAATTTTATGGGTAAGCTTAGAAAAATATAAGGAATTTAATGGTTTAACTGGTTTTGCAAAATTCCTCATAGAATTATTTTGGTAATTTTGTAAAGTTTTTAGGTTTGTTTGCAAATTTTGGAGTTTATGTTGCTATTTTTTGGATTTAAAAATTATGATAAATCATCATAATTCTTAAGGGATTTTTGGGTGAATTTTGAGGATTTTTGGAGTTTGTTTGGTATTTTTGGTAATTTGATTTTGGGTTTTGGAAACTTGGTTTTCGCTGTTTGACTTCTGGTTTTCGCAATTTGGTTTTGTTTTATTTGGTTTTCAGGGTTTAATTTTTAGGGTCAACAGTTAGTTTCATTATGGTGCATAGTTGAATTCATTTGAAGGAGTAAGATGAGAACCTCTTGAATTTAAAAATATAGATAAACAAGTAAAACTATCACTGCATTAAAATATGCCAGACTCAGCCAGAGATTGATTGCACATGATATATCTTATGAATCTTCAAAAAATGGCTGATAGTGATGACCAAACTGAAATTTTTCCAAAAGGGGTTCATAGAAAGAAACAAGGATATAAAATGTAAGCTATAAAACAATAAGGTATCGTAGAATAAAATCAAAAGATAGGGTAAATACCCAACTGAAGCTGCCATCACAAATGTGGTTGCAGGTATTAGGTTAGACATAACCGCTACCAATGATGCAGTCCCCAAATTCAGGCCTACATACTGTAAAACCTTGTTCCCAGTGCCTCTGTTAATTATGTGAACAGAAAAATGTTTCAAACAACAGCAAATTATCCACATTCACAAATAGAGAGTGATAAGAATTTAAGCATTCATTTTGTGTTTACCCAAAAAGCGCAGCTAGAAAAATCAAACAACAACCTTTGAAGCTAAGAGATGTTCCTGTGATTCCTCTTCTGTGCATAACATATGAAATCAATATTAGCAAAATACTGAAAATCAAAACAGTCTTCCTTCATATGAAACTCTAACTTTGTAATGGTGACAATATTTCATAATAATCAACAAAATACTGAAAGAAAAACAGTAATCTTACTACACAAAACCATAAACACAGTTGGTACTTGGTACCAATAACCATTTTAAACGACACAGAGGTTCCAACATACAATACAATAAAATTAGGAGCAGAGCAATATAGAATTTGATGCATCAACAGCGCTATACAAATTACCAAAATTGCCTTGTTTATTTTGAGAAAAATCATATTTTCTGAATTAGCCTTATAAGTCAGTTTAATCGGACCAATCAGCACTGCTAATAAATTAATTGAAAGGGCCCAGATGCAAATTAGAGAGAGAGAGAGGGAGCGTACCCTCGGGTGAAAAACAAAGCAGGAAGAAGTGCAAGAGTAGCGATAGATTGTCTATAGACAACAAACACAAAGTTGCTGAAGCCTTGTTGCAATGCTGCCTTGGTTAAGAGATTCATCACTGCGTAGACGCTCTGTGTTGCCACCATCGCCAGCAGGGGTTTGTACTCCTCAAGAGAGAATACCACCATTCTGTCTTCTCTCTCCTCAGTTTCTGTGTTTCCGCGCGCTTGGTTGGGCCTGCTGTGGTGGTTCGATGGGATTGATATGATCTTGAGGTTTTGACTCTTGGGGATGAACTCCGCATGTTTCAGGTGGAAATTACTTACATCAATCAGACTTAACGCAATCATGCAATCAGACTCACGCTCGCTCTCCTCACCCTCACCCTACCGTGCGCTTCCCTCACCCGATCCCGCTGACGCACGCTCCCCCTCACCTCTCACTCACCTTACGCGATCTTCTGACGCGCGCCTCTCCTCACATTTCCCTCGTCTCACGCGATCCCCTGAGAAGCACCTCTCCGCGCCTCCTCTCACGCGCCTCCCTTCCCGCCTCCCTCTCCTCCGCGCCTCCTCTCATGCGTCTCCCTTCACGTCTTACTCTCCTCCGCTCCTCCCCTCACGCGCCTCCTCTCCGTCACCATTGAGATCTCTCCCTATCTCCCCATCTCTTCTCTCTTCCTCTTCATCTCTCCCTATCTCGCCATCCCTTTTCTGGGTGAGAAGAGAAAAGATCTAGTTCTCTTACTACACGGGAGTAAATAGAAAAGTACAGGGAAGTAACTAAAATAATACGAGAGAGTAGGTAATAATCTTTGTGTACTTTTTATTAGGGAGTAATTAAACACTATGAAGGGAGAAAATAAAAAAGTACTGGGGGTAACTAAATGACTATAAGGAAGTAAAATAATGAGTATAAGGGAGTAAAATAATATTCGAATCTAATTCTGCTATTGTTTGGGAGTAACTACATAACTATCAGGGAGTAAATAAAAAAGTACAGGGAAGTAACTAAAATGATACGAGGGAGTAAGTAATAAATCTTTGTGTATTTTTTATTAGGGAGTAATTAAACACAATGATGGGAGAAAATAAAAAAGTACTGGGGAGTAACTAAATGACTATAAGGAAGTAAAATAATGAGTATAAGGGAGTAAAATAATATTCGAATCTAATTCTGCTATTGTTTGGGAGTAACTACATAACTATCAGGGAGTAAATAAAAAAGTACAGGGAAGTAACTAAAATGATACGAGGGAGTAAGTAATAAATCTTTGTGTATTTTTTATTAGGGAGTAATTAAACACAATGATGGGAGAAAATAAAAAAGTACTGGGGAGTAACTAAATGACTATAAGGAAGTAAAATAATGAGTATAAGAGAGTATCTAATACATATAAGGGAGTAAATAATATTCAAATCTAATTCTGCTATTGTTTGGGAGTAACTAAATAACTATCAGGGAGTAAATAATGAGTATAACGAAGTAAATAATATTCAGATCTGATTCTGCTATTGTTTGAAAGTAACTAAATGACTATAAGGGAGTATCTAATACATGTAAGGGAGTAAATAATATTCAGATCTGATTCAATTACATGTAAGGGAGTAAATTATTAAGCATAAGGGAGTAACTAAATAATGCGAATGGAGTAACTAATACAAGATCAAATATGTATAGACAAAGGCGCTAGAGTAGGGAGGCACTAGGGTCAGAGGTGTTAGGGAAAGGTGCGCGGCTAGAGAGAGACGCGAGGAGACGCTAGGGTAGGGAGGCGCGAGGGGACAGAGAGGCGAGAGGGGAGGGGTGCGCTCGTATCGCGACGAGACATAGAGGCGAGGTGCAGGAGGCGCGAGGTGCGCGAGATGCAGGAGGCGCGCGAGAACATAGGAAGGGTGAGTGGAAGGGAGGCGCGTGGGAACGGAGGGGAAGCGGGTGGGAACGGAGGGGAGGTGAGCGGAAGGGAGGCGTGTGGGAGCGCTAGCGTGATTGCTATTTTCGGAAGCGCGCCTCTTTCTATTTTTAGCATATGATTGTTTGATTGCCTGACTGCTTGATTGCAGTTATCAGCTCCGGTTTCAGGTAGTGAACATCAAAAGCCTCTGGCCTGGACCCGGCCTGGCCAAGCCCTTCTGACATGAAGAGTCGGTCCGGCCTCTCTAAGCCCTTAAGAAGGGCCAGGGTCTAGAGAGGCCAGACTTTGAAAGGGCCAGATCACAATCTCAACTGAAGAGAGACCTAGAGAGGTTAGGCTTTGAAAGGGCCAGGGCCTAGAGAGGCCAGGCTTTGGAAGGGTCAGGGCCTAGAGAGGCCAGGTTTAGGAAGGGCCTAAGGTCTAGAGAGATCGAAGCTATGAATAATCAGACACAATCTCAAGTGAAAGGTAAGATCCTATCTGATATAATGTAAATTGAACAGATCATATCAAATAATATTATAAATTTTGAACATGACGTTAAGACAAGTTAAAAATATATACATATTTTTCATCTTTTACGTTACATTATTTCATACATTTGTAATTTTAGTTTATTTTAATTCATAAATACATCAACAATTTTTTTTTTACTTTTTATGTTATTATAATATAACCGGTCTTAAATCCAAATTAAAGATGAAAAAAATAAAAAAATATTATATATAATGAAAAATAAATGTGCAAAATTATGTTTAAATAATTTATAGCTTTTTTTATTATCTTTTACAAATAAAAATTATTCATTTTAAATATAGTTTTAATAAATATTTAAAGAAATATACTGTCTTTCCGTTGGCCCTTCAAGCCCTTCAGGCCCTTAAAGTCCGGCCTCTCGAAACCCGGAGGGCCTAAAAGGACCAGACTTGAGAAGGGTCAGGCTCGATCTTCATATTTAAGCCCTTCTAAGCCCGGGCCTTCCAAAACCCTCTCTATATTCGGCCCGGCCCGGCCCTTGAGTAGGCCCTTTTAGACCCGACCTCCCGGGAGCTCGGCCCGACCCTGGAAGGCGTTCACTAGTTTCAGGTGGCTATTACAAAAATCAAACGCAACCGCCAGCTATAAATTGTTTTATTGGAAACAACTTTTCTAAAGGGCCCCCAAAGATTTTAAAATGTTTTTTTTTTACACTTTTAGTGATTTTGTAATAAAAACAATTTATATTTAAATAATTCAATAAGAACTATCAATTATTATTTTTATTTTTTAATAAAAACTATGGATGCAGCGCATACATGAAGCACGCTATAAGCTTGATCAGGATTTTTAAATTTGTCTCTATACAATACTGTAGTGGTTCAATTCCTGGGCACCTATATCGTTGATTCGTGACGAAACGTGTAACGGAACGAATTTTCGTTTTGTTTCACAAACGAAACAGCAAATAGAATGCGTTTCCTGATTTATTTGTGTAAAATATAATGCAAATATCATTGTTCAGTCACTTACCGTTAAAACGAAACAAATAACAGATCAGTCCGGTACACACCGTTATTAAAATGGAACGATCCATTTCGTTTCCGTTTTCAACGTCCCTAAGTTCAAACCACGAGAGGATGTTAAAAAAAAGAGAAAATTAGATATAATCCTTTTAATCTTCTCTATCTGGATATAACCTCTCGTAATCTCCATAACGGGAGATATAACTCGTCCAATCATGCTTGATTGGGATATAACTCTTTTGATCAGTTTTAGTTATTTTCGGGGCCGTTTGGATGTTGTAGGAATTTGGGGAATTTGCAATTCCTATGCATAAATTTATTGGAAAATATATAACTTTGTGAAGAGTTTGGATTGTTTATAATAAATTTTATTTGACATATAAAATGTCCGGAATTTGCAATTCCGACCCCATCCAAACGGGGTCTTCAATTAAAAAAATCAGCGACATAAAATTTATGGCCAAGATTCTTCACCTTCCTTTTTGCTTTATACGATACAAAATTTTTGTCCTTCTTCCTGAATTGTTTCTAATTCTATAAATAAGGAATAAGCTCCTAACTTCTTATTCACGTAAAACCAAATAACACATCAATAAGAAATTTTGACTTAAATTGAACCTTATTCATATTTCTAAGAAAATTCTAGAATATGAGTAAGGACCCTTTCTTGTCCTTGATTATTTAACAAATAACTTTTCAAAAGGATAATTTCTTTTACTAGGCTCCGTTTGGATAGGTGTGGGAAGAAGGAAAGAAGCGAAGAAGTATTGAGAAGTGTGTAACTTTGTGAAGAATTTGGATTATTTATAATTTTTTTTCTTTCATTCTTCCTTCTTCCTATTTTTTCTCAACGCATCCAAACGGAGGTCTAGCGAAGAACCTCATCAGAATTTAAAGACGGGATGAAATAGAAAAGCAAAAAATTATGAAGGTTCGAGGTAATATTAAAATCAATATTTGCTTCTACGTTATTAGTTTGAAGTTTTGTTTGAATACTGTAATTGGTCACAACATCTCAAGTTCTTTGTCTTTTTCTATACTAATAACAATTTAGAATGAGTAAATTTTTTTTAATAATGTCAATGCATTATTTGACTCGGGCCAATAGTGCAGAACTACAGACACATGTTTTCACAACTAAAATTAGGTCTTTGATTATCACCAGTGTGTCAATTGTAAAGTTCTAATTGATTATTATTGCAAACAGGGACTCTTATGTCCACTAAGAACTCCAATCGCTATCATTGCATGCAATCAATATTCATTAGTCTTAGTCTATTAATATTTGAGGTTACGATATTATTTCCTTCGGTGTAGTGTATATCAGGAATTCTTTTTAAAGACATGAAACGTCATGAAGTTATTTTGGACAGTCTGGTGTCATGTATTGAAAAAAGATAATTTGGTAAAAAAAAAAATGGGAGTTGCTAGTGTCAAACATATAGGACACGTACACTTGTCCAACGCGATGAAATTTTAATTTTTAAAATTAGAATGGCCGATCCAAACTGCTCAAATTGTTCTGTGTTATAAAATCTTCATGGAAACCAAATTTTATATTTTTTCAAATTTGTTTACTATTTTTTTGGAATTTTTCAATATGCTCAATCTAAAAAGTTCTGAACCCTTCAATTTTGAAAATTCGAAAAAAATAGTTAGAAAATATGAAAAAATATAAAATTTGATTATCAAAGATATTTTAATATAGAGATCATATTGAGCGGTTTGGATCGATCGTTTGAAATTTTAATGTGTTACGTTTGGATCGTGTTTGACGTCCTATATGTTTGATTCTAGCATTATACTCAAAAAAAATTAGGGGTTATATTTAATTTTTTCAAAAAAAAAAAAAACTTCTTATGCGGTGCATCTATCCCATTCTAAGATATCCTTTTTGGAGATGACATTTTTTTATTATTTGTTGCATGGAGAGAGCAACGATCTGTAACCCCAAGATATCTCAAAAAAAAAAAAATTAAGAAAGTTGATATGATGTATATAAAAAAAGTAAAAAAATATATATAATTTATAATTATCTTTTAAATGTTTATTTTGTAAAAGAATTGCGTATTTTTAATAAACGGACAAGTATTAAAAATCGTTTTTGTTTGTTAGACCCATAGCACGGGTTTGACCTCGCGATACTCTGTAGCGGACCAGATCCCGCTACAAGGAAAGAGTATAGAGTTTAGTGCGGAATTGATCCATGTTGTAACATAGTTTTTATTAAAAAGATATAAATATTGGTTTTAATTTATTAAATTTATTATAAAATTGTTTTTTATTAAAAAAATCGGAAGCTGGAATGCGAAAGACTAAAAAAAGTTCTTTTTTGTAATACATTAATAAATTGTTTAAAACATTTTTTAAGAAATAGTGACAAATATTATTTTTAGCAATTTCTAAATGATAAGATCATCCCTACACTTTATAAGCTATTTAAGTTTAAATTTCCTTCAAATCATTTTACAATGTTTATTTGATTATAAAAATGATAATGTGGAGGTCTTGGGGTGGGTGATGGGACGCCGCAATTTTCAGATGGTTCTTAAAAAAAAATTCAAAATAAGTCTGAATTGACGGGGTTTGTCAATTTATCCAGAAAAGAACAAAGAACTAAATTTGTGGTCCCTATTGACCAAATTTATCATTTGTGTAATTGGAACTGCTTACTGATTTGTTGTGTACAATTTTAACTAATTTTGATAATCTATAGAATAAATCAAAATTGTGTTATGATTTGTTCGTCAGCAATAAATATCTTATTTTAGTAAGTTAATTCTGATGGAATCATTAATTGTTCAGTATCGTAAGTTCAATTATTTTGCAAAACAGCATGTTGTATTTGATGGGCAAAACGACATTTTTCGTTCTGATGGTTTCGTCTAGTTTCCGCCACTGATGTGAAACGTGGCAGACTATACGTGGCACAGACTCCATATTCCCAACAAACGTGGCAGATTCCGATGGTATCGTCTAGTTTCCGCTGAGGTTGAGCAGATATTTGGACCCTTTAAGAAAATTATTTATAGGGAAAAGTTCCCTCGTGCCCAAAAAAATATTTTTTTTCATTTCTCAAATCAAACCGGAATCTGAACCGTAAGTCGACCGGTTGGACCGATACACCGGTATAACCGTAGTTGAACCAGTCAAAATTTTGTTGTACCAATAAACCTACAGGTGTTCATTACCCATTCCAACTGGTTCGACAGACCGGTCTGATCAAATTCACAAGCCAACTTTTACATGTCGCTAAAAGTTTTTTGGGTGCTTTGGACCGGCTGGTCCGGTCAAAATATCGAGCCAATTTTATTTTTACTTGATGCTAAAACTTCATGGGTGTTGCGCTTGCGCAAAGCATACTGTTTCGTGTAGCATCAATTATTACCTCAAAATCACTGAAGAATAAAGATTTATATTAATCATACTAATCGTTAGAAATAAAATTGTAATATTAAAATTAAAATTTATACAGCTGTATGTAGGAAACGATAATTTAATGTGAATTTACTACTCAATTAATAAATAAATTGCAACGGTTTATTAGTTACTATTTTTGAACTACTATTATTAATAAGTAAAATTATACGAGAAATAGTGCACAACTATACTATATACGCCAACAGGTAAATTTGTAGTGCCTAAATGTTTCAATGGGCCGAAATCAATACCTTTTATAATTATGAACATTTGCGATTGATCAAGATTCAAACCTGGTTGAACATTTTAGTCCACCACAAAATATTCCACATAAATAACTTATTATTTATTTTTGCATGCTGAAAAGCTTTCAATAAAGATCTTTAATTACATCCGAGTTCAAAATAATACGTTAATTTAAACATTTAACTTCGCAAAACAATTTTGTCTTTCCCATTCCACCAATAGAAAATGGACATACATTTCAATTAAGCCATATGCATTAGTTTCATATTTGAAAAATAAACATACAAAAGGGGGATTCAAGCACACCTCCCAATGTGTACGTAGTTTTTCTTAAGAGGAGAGTTCCAATGCCAACATTTTGGTTGTTCCTAAATACCAACATTCTATTATTTAGTTACTTTTTCAAAATTTAAAATAGCAACGTCAAATCTAAACAGCTCATCTTATTTAACTTAACAACCGATCCATTTTCATATAAGTTTCGTAAATTTTTTTAGTTCATTTGATACTCTATCAAGAGATAGAAAAATAAACAAACCTTATTAATTATGATAGATTTATTCTAATACGTTCATGTTTTAGTTTTTGATGGAGTATCAAATAAACTCTAAAATTTACAAAACTTATATGAAAACGCATCGGTTGTTAAATTATGGTACAGAGTGGCGTAAACATGGCACAATAGACAGGTCCTCTTACTGATACACACCAGGATTAGAAGGTAAAAACATACTGCTGATCCAAAAACACCCTGTTTGCAGAGACACCTCATTTCAGCTAGATTAGACAGAGTAAATTTTTACGAGTACAGGAATACATTACAGTTTCAACGGGTTTTATTGAAACAATTAAGAAATTTCCATGGACATGAACCAATTAATAATGGTTAATTATTATAACACAAGTGTAGAAAGTACCGCAAATAAACAAGCCAGAAGCTCTGTGCCTGTGTTAATTTTCGAAGTACTAAAGTTGGGCCCTAGAAAGAAGACAATTGTAACAGATTGGAGTGATGAAAGCACGCATAACCACAGTGTTTGCGGAAGATCAATATATTTCAAAGTTGTACCAGATGATGAATTTATGACGAAGGTTAAAAAAAAAAAAAAACACAAAGCAGTGGTTAGTTTATAGTGTAGTAAAAAGAAATCTATGAATTTTTTTTTCTTGTCAACATAAGATGCATTATTGAATTTTTTTAGCAATTTTGGAACAATGACCTGCAATATAAGCCTAAGGGACTAAAAACTAGTTGACGCAAGTAGTCAAACAACAGCCAGCTACCCACTTGTAAATTGTAATTGACGGATATATGGACATATACAGTCCAATTAATTAATAACACTATGGGAACTTCAATCCTGTGGGCTGTGGCACTAAAATCTCTTTCTGAAAAACTGCATTATGGATTTAATGGGCAATTAAGGTCGTTGTTTTGTTTCTATTTTTATAGTTCAACGATTTCGTTTTCAACATGGCAGATATTTTTTTTTTGACTAAAAATAAGGGTCATGCCCTCACCTTTAATGAAATTAAATAATTTACAAAAAGTAACACGGCAGATATTTTGGACCTTAAGAAGACAAAAAGTCTTCGTTAAATGGCATTTTCATGCTGATGCAATTTTTTTATTTAAATAATTGCGTTACTGTTACGCATTTAAATGTTTGTCTTTTCTGTTTAATGATTTGATGGTTTCGTATCATTTGGACTGAGCAGATAACGTCATTACTTAGTAGAACATAAAAATTAGGACAGCCGAGACTCCTCATGCCCAAATAAAACGTCATTCTTATTCTCAAACAACTTTCAATTTTTATGCCATTCATGACATCTTTCTTCTCAAAGATATGGAGCGTAGCGTCCGAGTGATTTTCCATACTCGTTGCCCCAAATGTTTAGAAAACTGGACCGGCATCTGAACCGGCCAGGCAATCGGATGGACCAACCGGCTGGTTTAACTGCGGTCAAACCAGTCAACACAATTGAACCGGAAACGGACCATTGTCAGGTTCCAGTCCAAAAACGAACCCTAAATCCCAACTTTTGAAATAAATTAAACATCCAAAAACAAAACGAAATTACGACGTAACGACAATAATTTGGTGGAGAGTTTTATCAGCTATTTAAATTCGTCACATTTGTACACATCAGACAGTTCCTATCCTATGAAAATCAAAAGTAAACATAATTAATGTAATTCGTCATGAAATAAGGAAAACAATTGTAAGCCATTATTAAATGCGATAATCTAAATTGTTAACTTCTACTTATTTTAACTAGAAGCACTAGTCTGGCACTGTATATAATTGTGATCCAGCATGCTTGAGATTTAACTAGAAGCACTAATCGGATGGACCAACCGGCCGGTTTAACTGCAGTCAAACCAGTCACCATAATCTTCTCCAGCATGCTTGAGATCCTCGGTTTTTCCCCATAGCACAACATACAATCCCCCAATTATAGCAACCGCACCTATCAAGCTAAATGGAGAAAAAAAAAAGAAACAAATTAATGAAATGGATTTTACAGCATGAAAAATAAATTAGAAATTATAGGTAATCTGACAAATAATTGATTAAAATTGTCAAATGAAAATTTACAAGAGAAAATGAATACTATCACTGACCTTCCTAAGTGGAGTTCCTCATGAAGAGTGACAGAAGCCAAAATAATTGTGATTCCTGTAGAGAGTGGCGAAAACATGGCACAGTAAACAGGTCCTCTTACTGATATGCACCATGATTGAAGATAAAAGCACACCCCTGATGCAAAAATACCCTGCATTCTCATCTTTGTTAATAGAGTTTTGGAAGACCACAATTCTTTATAAGAAGATATTTTGTGTTACAAAGTATTGTTCTCAGATGAAATACATCTCAATGAACTGGTTGTGACAGTTACCGCAAATAAACAAGCAGAAAGCTGAGTAACTGAAGTGATTATCCAAGCGCTTGTGTTTGGCTCCACAAAGAACACAACAGTTGCTGATTGTACCGAAGACAGCAAGCAAAACCAAACTGTTTGTGCCAGAGGATCAACATATGCACAAAGTGGTGCCTGTTAGCCATGGATTAGAAATGTAAATGAAGAAGACAGTATTTTTAATATGGCCCTTCCTTGTTTTTATAATTAATTACTACAATTCCAATAATATCTATGATTCAAGACAATAATATTTGTAGCAATGCTCTTAAAAAGTCATCCGTACCAGACATCATCTTGCAATCTCTAAGTACAAAAATATAAGTTCAAATGATTTGAAAACAATAACCTGCAATATAAGCCACAGGGAATACGTGCTAGCTGATCCCAGTTGGCAGAGAGCACCGAGAATCCATTTGTAACCAGTAGGGTCAAAATATTTGTCCCAATTTAGGGGATTTTGTGTCGAATTTAGAATTCTTGGGCCTTTAAAGAAGGTCAAAATCATTGCTCCCCCAACACAAACTATCGTTCCAATTATTTTAGCCCAACTCCTCAGGCTCCGTAGTTCCACCCTCTCTAATCTATCAAAAGTATTATACAGAAATGCATAACACATAGGCAGCAACCAGGGAACTGACTTTTAAATGGACAGGCAGCATTTTCCTAAAACTATTGTATTTGATTAATATACTGGTACACATTAAATGTATTGCCATTTTTACTATTGTATTTGATTAATATACCGGTACACATTAAAAGAGTAATTAAATGCACATTGAGGAAATGTATTGCCGTTTTTACATTAATTTGTCATTAGACCCCCACATTTTAATTTACAAATTTAGAGGATATGAGAATTGAGAATACCCAACTGAAGCAGCCATCACAAATGTTATTGCAGGGATCAAATTACAAATGGAGGATGCCATAGAAGTGTCCCCTAAGTTCAAGCCTATGTAATATAAGAACTTGTTCAGGGTGCCTCTGTTGATGATGCAAAATGTTAAAGTACATTATTATGACAGTTTCAAAATAATGAAATCCTCATAAAAAATAGATCTTAAGTATGGATTCACCCAGCAAGTGCAGCAAGAAAGACCAAACAGAAACCTTTCAAATTGATTGACATTGCAGTCACTCTTCCCCTGTGCATGTTTAGAGTTAAACGACTGAATTTAATGATTTTACTATTTAATTAATAGCAATACTACTCGTATTTGATAGCATATTTAGTCATACAATAAAACCAGAAGCATCAGACACAGGTTCAAAACCAGCTAAGCTAAGTAAACTTGATCAGGTACTAATTAACCATTTCATTGTTTGATTTCTTAATATAATTTAAGAAATGGAAAAGGATTCCATACCCTTTGACAAGAAAGAGAGTAGGAATGAGAAAGAGAGTGGCAATAGTGAGCTTGTAGACAACAAAGACCAAGGGGCTAAAGCCACTGTTGAGAGCTGCTTTCCCTAACATATTCATCACTGCATAGATGCACTGCGCCGTCACCATTGCAGCCATTGGTTTGTACTCCTCCATTGTCAACATTCAAGGTCGCTCGGTAATGCTCTCTAGCCCCCTTTGTGACTTGTGAGGTGATTTGACCAAATAAAATGGCGTCTCCATTTCCACCTCTTCCAAGCTTCATTATTTATTACTATTTTAGTTTCTATGTCGAGCTTTGTGGGGACCACGTTAAACTTTTAAGAGGAGTGTTATGCTGCCGTAGGTTATTGTCCTTTTTATACCATATAAGTTATCATAATTTTATATTTTATCAATATTTTAAAATTTAAAAATTAAAATGTCAAATTTAAATTGTTGATCTTGTTCTATGTAACGAGCGACGCGTTTCTATATAAATTTTATAAAATTTGGAGTCAGTGTGATACTCGATCAACTGATCAAATGATGAACATATTAGAATTAATCTGTCATAATTAACTAGATTCGTTCATTTGTTGACCAGTTGATCAAGTATCAAACTGACTCCAAATTTTATAAAATTTATATAAAACGCATCACTCGTTAAATTGAACGGTTTTAAAATTTTAAAATATTGATAAAATATGAAGTTATGACAACTTGTAATACCAAAAACGTGGCAGCGGAACGCATTTTTTAATCCGAAGCGTCACTCTTGCAGTCTTGCAGTCTTGCTATACTAAACTAGTTCGCCTACAGGGCTTAATTTGCAAGAAGAAAAAAAAATATTTATTTTAAGAGACCATATAAAATATAATATAAAACAATATGAGGCAAAGACCAAGACCAACGTAATAAAAGAATGGAAACAGTACTGATTCGTCCATCAATGCACGCCATATTTTTGGTAATTATTAATAATATTATGTATAAAATTTATTATAAGTAATTACTCATATGATGCTTAATATTTTTACAGATGGGCTCCAGTGATGGTTTTATACTTGTATAGTTGTATTGTATAATTGTTATAGAGTGGTTCGCTGGCATCTTTAGATATTGACCCGCTATAGGAGTTGCTACATTAATTAATATTGCTACGTGGAATACCTTTTTCTTCTTTTTGGATAAGCCTGAATACATATTTAATTTTTTTTGAACTCTGCAATAAAAGATAATCAATATTTTATAAATGGAAAATGAATGCTCGATACCAAAGGATCTGGCAGAAATCTTAATTTTATAATAATTTTAATAAAGTATTCGAAGTTCTTAATTTGTTGACCATATATAATTTAGTATTATAATTACTACTAAATCCTCACCTTTTGCGCTCCCTAATTACATTTGACTGATTTTTAAAATATGCATTTTGCAATAATCAATGTGTATAATTTAAAAATTAATTATGTAATACAGAATAGCCAAATTTTTCTATATTAAAAGATGCTTCTAATTACGAGTTTAATTAGTACTATATATGATTATTATGTAACTAAGAATGAATAATAAAATTGGTCAAACTAAGAATGAATAATTAAATTGGTCAAACTCTTTAGATACCACATGATGAATTGAGAAATGCGTAATCAGTCTAAATTGGTCAAACAAAAGAATGAATAATTAAAACTAGTCCAGCACAAAACGACTGATTAAATAGTAAAAGACCAGTAATGGACGGATATATATACTTTTATAATTTTGCTCAGGTCACACAAGGGAAAATTTTATCAATGACAAAAATATCTCTAATAATTTTAAAAAGGACAAAGGACCCTCTAAAATTTAAAAAAAAGCACAGCTATAGCGGCACTGACATTGCCGCTATAACAGTGCCTTAAAAACAAAAAAAATTGCCTATAGCGGCAATAGAAGTGCCGCCATAGGACTTCTCTTTTTCATTTGGTGTCGGCTGAATTTTTTCCCCTTTTTTCGTTTTTTTCTTTTACTTTTTTTGTGTTTTTTAATATTTTTATATTTTAATAAATTATATAATATATAATGTTCTAAAATACGTGTCCGGATCATTTGCCGTGTCATTAATGTTTTTCTATCGTGCGTGTCGTGTTGTGTCAAACACGATCGTGTTGACACGAACTACTTTTTTAATTGTGTCATGCTTAGTGGTGAGAAGAGACAACACGACAAGCATTCTGACATGCCACAACTGACACGATCGTGTCGTGTCATGTTAGTCGTGTTAAATCGTATCAGATTATTTTATTATTTTTAGATTAAAAAATTATTAAAAAAATTAAAAGTAAGCGAAAAATTACTGGACGTCATAATAAATTATTTGATTAAGTTTAAACTTTTTATTAATATTTTTCATAAAAAATAATAATTAGATTAGAACAATATTATGATTTAAACAATGCTAAATAATATGATGTAGCATTATAAATTGAAATTAAATTATTAATTTTTCTTAAATAATCAACATTAATAATTAAATTTGTGTTCTCCAAAATGACACGACATGACACGATACGAATATAAAATTGACACCTCAACACAAATTTAGTTATTAATGTGGATTATTTAAGCAAAATTAATAATTTAATTTCAATTTGTAATGCTACATATTATTTACCATCATTTAAATCACAATATTGCTCTAATCCAATTATTATTTTTTTATGAAAAATATTAATAAAAATTTAAACTTAATCAAATAATAAATTATGACGTTTTGCTTACTTTTAAATTTTTATAATTTTTAATCTAAAAAATAATAAAATAATCTGATACGATTTGACACGACTAACACGACACGATCGTGTCAGTCGTGTCGTGTCAGAATGCGTGTTGTGTTGCCTCTTCTCACCACTAAGCATGACACGACACGATTAAAAAAAAAAGTTCGTGTCAACACGATCGTGTTTGACACGGCACGACACGCACGATAGAAGAACATTAATGACACGGCAAATGATCCGGACATGACGTGTTGACACGACACGACATGACATGGCATGTATTTAGAACACTATATATTATACCAGCTTATGCTATATCAGCATTCAGTAAATCCTTTAATTTTGATGAGACCATGACAGAGTGAAATAAAAAGGGCCAATTCACGAATGTTTGAGTTTACAATCACATGTATATATATAGTCGATTGGAAGACGGAATACATTGTGATTAATAAATAAATAATAAATGAATTAGTAATCCGAAGCGTTGATGTCTGTACAACTTTGCTGTTTTGACTTTTGAGTTGTACCTGGTCACGTACTTACTCTCTGAATCTGAATGATCATATTAGTGACTTTTAATATAATTATATTTATTATATATTAATTTCATCTTAAGGAGATCTGTTATTTGTTATTTCATACGGTGGATTAGTCTGCACTCTGCAGTTGTTTATATGGAGATTGGTGACCCGCTGGATGCATCGCTACAGCACTATTGTACACGTTATCACATTTTTCTTCTTTTGGGCTCTGTTTGGATAGGTGTGGGAAGAAAAGAGAAGAAGGAAAGAAGTGGAAAGAAGTATTGGGAAGTGTGTAACTTTGTGAAGAGTTTGGATTGTTTATAATTCTTCTTCTTCTTCTTCTTTCTTCCAACGATCCAAACGCTTGGATAAGTCAAAATTTGTAGATAATTTTTCTTTTCGGTTTTCTCACATTTTACGGAGCTAGGAATGGGACTGCAGTCTGCAGCAAATGTTACAATCATGTATTTGTTCTGTTCGTTTCATGCTACAAAGTAAGAATTAATTTATAAACTAGTTTTAATTTCGCGCGTTGCGCGATTTATTTTTATCCGAACATGTTACGAAACATTTTCATAATGAGTATGAATATGTTATGAAACAGTTTTGCAAACATACCTACTACAATATTTGGGATCATTATTACTATAAAATGAAATGGACAGTCATGTTTTCAAGATTAATAGCCATGCGTATATGTTGATGCTTGTATTAGGTTATTGGTGCTTAATTTTGTATTTGTAAGAAATTGATTGTGTATATCAATATAACAATTGAGCAAGAACACTAATTATATTATATTTTATATATTCGTAATTGTTTGCGGTCAACGAAACATATTAATTGATTTATTAATTTGTTTATTTCATATTCATGAAATAAATATAATGAAAAAAATGTTCCATCTAATCAATGCATAAATAATATGTCTCTCTTTTGTCTAAATATGAATTTTAGCTTTTCTGAGTCCAAATGTCAGGTTCTCAATGTAACACCAAGTTCACCATTTCCTTCGCTATATGGTAACAATTATCATGATAACGCACCAACCTTTTAAAAAAAAAAATAATAAAGAGATCGACACTACACCGAGGTATAGGATAAAGAAAATCAAAATGATATATAAATATAAATAGTCAAAAATAAAAGATGAATGAAAGACAAAAAAGTGAAACTAAAAAACGAAAATAAATCAGTCAATTATTAAGTACTGATCTAATCATCATTTCTTAGAACCACCTATATATCTTGAGCAAGAAACAATAAATGAAACCTTTAGTTTTAAAAAATGCCCTCACTTCTTTCAGATCATAAAGAAAACTTGCTTCAATTTAGCTAATTGATCATGACTCTAAAGTTGAGCCCTGCAATTGATGCACATATTTAGAAGCATATAACATAATAACTAAGCATCAATTGAGAAAATTGCCATAACTTTAGAAAAGAATATATTGATAATGAATCAACATGATACTCAGAAATCACTATCTTTAGTTTCTAATATACTGGCACACTCACCTTTTTTTTGGAGAGGATCCCTTCCTCATAAAATATGGATCCATTAGCACGCAATCTTTTTTTTTTTCTTTGATATGTCCTTGTGATGCAGTGTAATGTTGTTTTCTTTATAACAACAATACGTCAGCACAATCTACAAATTGCAATATAATTAGGGGAAAAAAAAGAAAGATGAATATAAGAAGTTTCAATTCCAAAAATGATCGCTAAACCTATTTCAGAACACATGTTCACGTGATATTGCAAACACCTATGTCATTTTCTCTTTATCCTTGATTATTTTTAAAATAAAAGCTGAATCAAATTAAACTACATGGCTATGCGCAATTTCAGGTACATTCACTTGTAATAAAATAGAATCAATATTTTTTGCAACTTTTTTTCATTGCTAGAAACCGCCATCAAATTGCGATCCATCTTGTAACCAGCTGTTTCAATTCATTGTAGTGTGTACCGCTAGAAATAAGTTGCAACTACTCAAAACAAAGGGGAAGTTCTTTGCATGGGAAAAAATAATTTCAAGGTTAATCCAGGAAGTTCTTTGTGCAATATCCTTATTTAAGACATGTTAAGCGCTTTATGATGCACCAAAATATTCATAGTAAATAACTAAAGCAAACTATACCGAAGTATAAATATAAAAATTTTCTTTTAGTAAGTTCAATTTTCCATACAGATTTACTAAACACCTCTCCTTCCAAAAGCAGGTCCTTAATATACATAGACACACAAAAGTAATGTAGATTTCACAGTTCATTTTGTTATTGGAATTTTTAGTGTTGAGCACCGTAAAAATATTAATAGATAATAAAGATTTTTATATAACGATGCAAGTACATCATAATAATTAGCACAACTGGATGCAATACAAAATCCAATAGCAAACTATTTTTGTGAATGCCATCATTAAAAAGAACAAAATACAGGACCGAAAAAGTGACTGTATCTGAAAGTTTTCTTCCAACCATGAGCATCTTATGCCATTTTATGGCAAACAAATATTAACTAATCTTTACTGGTTAAGTTCTTCCATGAATAAACTGAAAAAATGAAATGAACTAATATTTAAGAGGCATTGAATGAAAAAAGGTACCTTGTTTTCTCCTTGCTTATCAGCAGTAAGACCTCACAATCCCTCAAAATCTCTGCCAGAACTCGGAGAAATTCATTCCATTCCGAACTGTTACAAATTGATATCATTTTCACAATGTATTTGAAAATTCTTAAAAGATCATAAAAAATAACCTAAGAAAATTAACTTTTTGTCCTTAGCTATTGCAATAAAAAATGATATGGTTGATTCCCTCCAAGTCAAGCAAGCACAATTGAGAGAAAAAGCTTGGCATTATTTGTTTAATGCAGAATTTAGCCAACAAATGGTGGTATTATTGTTCATTGCAGAATTACCTTGAATAAGATTGCCATTAATTTCAAAGTTGCAATGCTTCATTTAACTCTTCTACCTCCAACTCTTTCTCGTTTACATATTTGATTTTTTAATTAGGAGTCCTATCAAAATACATACAAAATAAATGAGTACCTAAAGGCAAACTTGACCACCATAGAAATTTTTAGGTCTTTGCTAAAGAGCATCCATGCCAATGTGCCATGATTAGAGAATTGCCGGGGCAATCAGAAATGAAAATTACAAAGGTCATAATAAATTGGGATAATCAACGGATAAGATTAGTTCATTTTAGAAAGACAAAAATTACCATGATCTATCATCGAGCCATTTCATATCCATATGATCCTTCTGCTAGGCCTCTGAAAAAAAAAAAAAGAAACAGAATTAACATATATGTGAAAAGAGATGTGATAATTTTTTTTTCTAGAACAAACAACAAAATGCAAAGCCAAAATGGCACCCCAAGCCCGTAATCTATGCACCCCTTTTAAAACTACTCTCCCTTTGTATTCTTCTGTTTGGGTGCTCAGTTCAGTATGTTATTTCCTTGTTCCTTTCTGATCCGAAATCAACTGACGTAATACTTCATTTATTAGAAGGAAAAGTTGTAAGCTCAATTGAAAGAAAAAAGAACTATGTTGGCACACATAGTACAATAGAAAGAAAATTAGGAAGGAGAGAGACAGCATACTTGTCTTACATAGAAACCAAGTTCAAGAAGTGTCGAGTGGGTTCTGTGGCCAAACCTGCGAATTGAGAAGAAGAAAATCAGGAGACCTCGAGGCAAGGTTGAGCATGAGAGAGATTGGAAGAAATGATACTCGCCCGAAAGGGAAAGAGTCGATGTGTTCATTGGCGGAACCCAGGCGGTGAGCAGAGGTTAGAGGCGGCGCAAAATTGAAGAGGAATGGCGCCTGCATCCTCCTTCGCTTTGGGTTGTGTGAGGAAAAGATGGAGAAAGAGAAAGAAAAAAAATAAGAAAGAGTCTGCCTGAAAAGAGAAAGTCAGAGAGAGAGGCCATACCTCCGTACATACTCACATGGTGCTTGTCCCAGTTGTCTGCTTGAGTTGAGAGAGGAGTTACATTGACGTGAGAGGGAGAGGAGCAGAACTTTCTAGAGTTGAATGATCACACCGACACTATGAAGAAAATCGAACGAATATGATTTAACACATCAAAACAGACGGCTGTGATTGGTTACTGTTCTAACCACAGTAACCACGTGCATCTCACGCCACACCAAATGAATATATTTCTAATTCTAATTTTTTTATATGGTAAAGCAAATATGTTCCATATCAGTACATGTGGGTAGATCTTTTTATGACAAATAAATTAATTAGTAATATTGATTAATTACTTATACAATAATTAAATTAATTGGTTATAATTTTATATAAGGAATTGAAAAGGAAAGGAAAGCAAGCTGGCTTTTGATTGACTCAATATGGAGCGTAAACCTTAAGCCTTACTTTCACCTTCTTTCGGGACTACCTAGTATATTTTACAAGACTGGTATCTATTTTCCAACAATTACATGTTATTTTATTGCTTCTTTTCTTTGTTTTATATCTGAACATATTCAGTATTCTTTTGTACCTCAACTACAAAAATTTTATTTTTTAGCACGTCTTTTAATTAAATTTTAGAGGAATGCTAGAGTCAAACACATTTGATATTTGACCCGTCAAACGGAATCGGATCTCAATTTTCGAAATTAGTATGGCCGATCTGAATCACTTAATTTGTTCTCCATAAAAAAAATATCCTTGAAGATTAAATTTTATATTTTTTCGAAATTTTTTACTATTTATTTTGGATTTTAGAAAATCATAAACTAATTAATTTTAGACCCTTTAATATTAAAAAAATCTGGAAAAAAATAGCTAAAAATTCAAAAAAATATAAAAATTGGTCTCTAAGAATATTCCAATATAAAGATCATATTGAGCGGTTCAGATCAGTAATTTGAAATTCCAATAGTTGAGTCTAGAACAGTGTTTAACGTCAAACGCGTTTGATTCTAGCACTACTCGATATGGTTAAAAAAACAGTTAAAAATAAAAAATACATTTGAGATGATTCTCAACGTATAGGGAGATTACAGGATTTCTCTGCGCTTGTATACGACAACCTTTTCCAAAGAAAGGAAAAAAAAATTATTACAAATGAAAATAAGGATCACCACTTTAGCAGTATGCAAACAATTCTTGATTAAGTTAATCCCCAAATGAACACTTAGATTTAACTGTTTCAACAGAATTATACAACAACCTTTTCCAAAGAAAGGGAAAAAATTACAAATCAAAGGATCACCACTTCAGCAGTATCCAAACAATTCTTGACTAATGCCCAAAGGCCAAATTAACACTTAGTTTTCACAGTTTCAACAGAACTACGATGTCATTAGCTCTGAGCCTCTAATTCTAACCAAGCATGTCTGGTTTCACCTCAATTCAATTTTTATCCAAATGACATAAATTTTGTTATACCTACATCTGCTTGTCCTAAAGGGTAAAATTTGATACTAAGAGATTGTGCTTCTTTTTAAAGCCAACACATTTGCCACCCACCTCTAAAATCTACAATATAGCTGATCAGTATCACATTGAAAAACTTTTTTTTTCTGGTGATTAAAGCTCTTCCACAACAAACATCCTCCAGATTAGATGTCAATGATTATCACTGATTCAACGATATTTATTCTAACTAGATTGGAAACATAAATCAAATTAATTGAGTAACAAGACAGTGCAATTCAGTAGAGTGTTAGTTTATATTGAAAACAAACTTATTTGACATCTCCACAACTGATCAAACAATTATCAAAAGTTAAAAATTAAAATTACATATTGTCTTATTGGCCCTCATTCAAAATGGTGTAGACATGAGATTTCATTTCATTTCTTTGGATTAGAATTGATTGGAGATGATTTCCAATTGAAATCCCAAAACAAATATAAAAAGAATTGATTTGAATTCTTAAAAATAACTATTTTACCCTCATCTATTTGAAGGAGAGGAGTGTTAAGGTCTTTGCCAATTAGGAGTCTATTCTTCTCATGAAATCTGATCAAATTTCAACCAAATTCTCAGGATTTCAATGGAGTCGAATTTTCCCACAAAATCCAATCAAATGAAATGAAATCCAGCATTTTATTAGATTCTGATCAGGGGATTTCAATATCCTGGGAATTCCAAATCTAATTCTTACATAAAAAGTTGATTTTGATCAGGGACATATTCTAATATTGTATATCATCCATGGCAAAAAAAATTACTGGTCAAGTTTTAGCTATGTGTGATAGATTCTCAAATTGCATTTTATCATACTGTATACATTATCTATCTAAACCATAAGAATTTCTTCATATTTTATTTTCTGTATTGATAATAACCGTTTGAGCAGATGTTGCTGTTGTCAAATAAAAAGTGGTTGTCAATATATCCCTTCCCAATACTAATAAACCATTCGATTATTGGGTTTTGCTGATATTCAATTGCAGAAGTGATGCTTAGCAGCTTATGAGTTTCACTTGCATTAAATTGATAGGACTGAAACATAATTGAGGCTCATTGTACAATCAAATTTAAACAATAAAGTTGGACGAACTGAAACATAATTGAGGCTCATTGCACCTAATCATCTTTTCTTCTGGGACCTCCTAAATCCCGTCGATTCTTCTCTCCTCTTTTCTTCTTATTTTAGAAATAGAATTGAAGGGAGAAATTGAAAAGGATCGGATTTCGGAGCTAAAACCCTGACCCCGTTTTTGCGTGCAAAAGATTGCAAACTTGTGGAAGAATGAAGTCCTTGATGTGGTGGATAGATAATGTAATTTGTAATGTATCGTATATGCTGATTGCTGACCCGCTGGAGGAATCGCTTCAGCACTATTGCTACACGTCCTTAACAATTATCTGCGGTTTTATTATTATGGGATATATATATTATGTGGGTTGGGAGTTGGAAGTTGGGACTTGGGACTTGGGACTGCAGTGCGGTGAATCTAATTAGTTATTATAAAAATGTTATAAAATTGATAGTGTCACGATCATGAAAATTTTAGTTTTACTATGAAAATAATTAATTTTTGTACAACTCTGCTCCACTTAGAATATAATTTATATTTATGATTTATACATATTATATATACAAAAATGTTAAGATAATGGACCGATCGACCGCCTCTTTCGTCAATGTTTACCGAATGAAAATTGATTAGTGTCATTGCATTCTCGCTGCTCATTCAATGCTTTATCTTCTCTATCCCCTCTACTCATCCAGCGTGCATTTTTTTTTCATTTCGTTATTATAAATGTTCACTTTATTAGATACAAATGTTTACTTTGTAGTATAATTTGTTCATTGTTTTATGAGTGTTCGTTATGTTCACTATATTCATTTTGATTTTTTTTTTTGTCAAAAAGTTCAGTTGGGTCAATATAAATGTTCAGTTAATTGAGTATAACTGTTCAGTTAGTTGCAACAGAAAATATAAATGTTATGAGCAAACATGTTTATTTTATTAAGTATAAATGTTTAGTTTAGTAAATATGAATGTTTAGTTTAATAAGTATAAATGTTCTGTTATTTACATATAAATGTTCAGTTAGTTGCAACAGAAATGTAACTGTTATAAGAAAAAAACCAAGCGAAGGGGTCACGAACCGGACAAAAAACACATGAAAAAATTAAAAGTGAAAATGAACCAATCAGGTTCAAATTAATTTTTTTCCGATTCTACCCATGTCTCCTAGCGCACCTCTTGACCCACAGGTAGAGATGAAAACGGATCGGATACGGAGCGGATGTTGGTCTTCCCATATCCGCATCCATATTTTTTTTTCGGATACGGATACGGTTCGGATATTAATCGGATACGAATACGGTTCGAATATTATCGAATACGGAGTCGAATAAGAATATATTTTGTCGGATACGGATTACATTGTGATTAATTCTTTTTTAGAACTTTTTATAAATTTCATAGTGCATTTAAAATTTTGTCGCATATGAGAGTAGCCAAATCATTAAAAAGAAAATATTCCCGTCATACAATGAGTTATATTCTGACAATATAAATTATATGATAATTAGGTAAACAATGCTTAGACTTTATTCATTCGATCAATCAAATCTAAAATTACATCAAAATACTACATAATATGTAGAAATTAAATTATTATTAACATTATTAGTTGGATTTTCGAGAAATTGGATTCAGTTACCGAATTCAAATGAATTTATAAATTAAATTGGATTTTCGATAATTCATATGAATTTATTAATTAAATTGTCATTACCAATTACCAAATTCATGGCAATAATGAATTTGATCCATACTAAAATTTTCTAATTGACAACTTAAAATCACCTTTGATCCGTACTAAAATTTCAAGCGGCCCAAAATTTCCCAATTTGGAAAATGGTCAAGTTAATGTTGAAACTCAATATATATAGACCTAAAATTCTTTAATCAAAAAAAGCCTCTTGGTCGGGTGGTTTGAGGCGTTGGGTAATGATTGATTGATCCTGGGTTCGATTCCTAGTTTCGGAGTGTTAGTTTTGGACAGACAGATATAGCGAATTTGGACCTGTACTAATCAAATCGGATATCCGTTTAGGAAACACATTGCGGATTCGGATATTATCCGTATCCGCACCAAAATGTGTTCCTATATCCGCATCCGTATCCGATTAAAAATATCCGAATCCGCAAATTTTCGAATACGGATGCGGATCGGAACGGATATTATCCGATCCGTTTTCATCCCTACCCACAGGCGACTCTGATTCTAACGCGATTCTGACGCATTTAATTGAACACTTTTTAGTATTAAACTGAACACTTCTTATTATTAAACTGAACATTTGTAACATACAACAGTGATGATAGAGATGATTTATTTAACGATGATACTTATAATAGCTGTTTACCAAATTGAACTCATTCTCTACTACACTCTGCTCGATTAATTTGATTTCTTTTCCAATAGATATTCAGTTGCACTTTCAATTTTTTTTAACACAAATCAAAACTGACATATTTCTTCTTCTTCTTCTTCTTCTTCTTCTTCTTTTTTCTTCTTCTTCTTCTTCTTCTTTTTTACAATTCAAGCACTCACGATTTTTCTTTACTTCATATTTTATTTTTCATCCTTTTTTTATCATTTTAACTTTTTTTTTTTATCCCTCTAGATAATCTATCGCTAATTCCAAATATATATGATATATTATTTTCTAGAATAATTTCTTAGTTTATTCTTTTGTTACAGTTGCATGTGGGCTAGTAGCTCAGGTGGTAAGAGCACTTGGCTCTCTTCTAAGAGGTCCAGGGTTCAAGCCCGCATGCTTGCGATAGGCTTGGCGAGCCAGCGTAAAAAACTCAGCCATATATACAAGAAATGACCAGGGTCGGGGTGTCATTTCTAGCCTACCCCAACTTGTTTGGGATAAAAGGCTTAGACTTTTTTTATTCTTTTGTTACAGTTGCATATTCCTCTCTTATAGTTTTCTTACATGTAACCCATATATTCACTAATTAAATACATCTTTTCTTGTAGGCTTAACTAACCAAATTAATTTCAAAGCTTATTAAATGTGAATTAATCATAAAAAAATTGCATAGTGTTGTACAACCCATGTTAAATTTAGAAAAAAAAATAATTAACTTATCTACAATATCTAAATACATTCACGACTACGTTTCAAACTTATAAGTTTAACAACGTCAATAATTACAAGCCGAAATTTTCAATTTGGAAGTATATTTGTTTACTACGACTACGTTTCAAACTTATATTTGTTTACTGGTACATTGATTGTTAAGAGCACTAGCATATATATAATAATAATTATAATAAAAAACACAGCCAACAGTCTCAGGTTTGTTGAAATTACATTACTGGTAAGTTAAAAAAAGGTTAGAATACGTACTGTATATTTTGTTTGCTTAGGTATTCGTATTTCTGATTCACTAGCAATAGTTTATATTAATTATTACTTTAGAACGATAGTTCTATTTACATGTACTTTCAATGTCGCAATTGCAAAATTGTGGTAGACAAAGGAGGAAAAATAAATAGAAATTGATTACTGTCATCTATAATTTTGCCATCGCTAAACAGAAAGTGATCATGTAATAGACAATGTGAATATATATACTGATCAAAATGAATATATACAAATAAAAAGTTCAATAAAAATAAGTTGAATATACATATAAAAATTTGAACAAGTGATGACAACACTTATTAGTTTGTAAGTGTTCACTTTGATCGACTATTTAGTCATCCTGTCTATTTTATGTGTTCATTTTGTATTTAGAAATTGCAAGTGATGACAAATCTAGATATGACAGTTATCATTTTTGAAAATAAATTACTTAAATCCTGGATAAGATCCTACTTTTACCCAACTTTTCTATTTTATTCTGCAGGATAACTTTTCTTCCCAATTAAGCCCAGTTCGAAATTACATTTATATTGGGCCTTATTTTGTGATAATTGGGTCCATGACCGAAAAATTAAAAAATAATATTAAATTAATATAATATATTAAAAATAATATCAATATAATAATATTTTTTTTAAATAGTATCACAAGATCGGAATCTGGGATTCCGAACGCAAGATCGGAATTCACGATTCCAATCTTATTTTTATACTACGATCGAAGCAAAATTGTGCTGTGGCGCTGGTCCTCACAAACGTGTAAAGAATGCTACGTAATGATTAGGTGGGACCCATATTCAATTGGTCAAAATGCTATGATATGGATAGTGGTATCAATAATGAGATCATTATATCAGGGTTTGACAAAATGAGGATTATCAACGAAGTGTGCCAATTAATAATTGTTGGACTTCATAAAATATCAAATTTGGTGTTGACTTGTTCAATAGTTTTGTATTTAATTTGGTGTTGATATAATTGTATCACGAATTTATGTTGAAATTTTGGATCGTAAAAGTTGATGACTTGATGTGTTTCAAAGATCACAATACACAAACAATAAATTTAATCTTAGGACCGACGTGTTGTCAATGTAATGCCTACGGGCTTATGTTGCTTAATTATAATTTATTAAATTACATAATACACATTATTAATATATAAACGGACATATATATAAAATCACTATAAACAAATTAAAAATGTTTAATTTTATAAGTGATACAAGTTCTTAAAAAAATGAACGAACTAAAATTTGTTTAATTTTAAAAATGAACAAATTAAAACGATGCAAGTACTTAAAAAAACGAAATAAAAATTGTTTAATTACTGTATTATTATTAACATTATTATATCAGGTTTTCTATATAAAATACGAAAATTGTAGTCATTTTAACCATTATTTTGTATTTGTATGATATTATATTGTTATAATTTTCATATTCTTTACTAATTATTATATTGTTTATAAAATATTATACTATATATTATATATATATATATATATTATAATTATCATAAATTCATAAGCATTATATTGTATTATATATATTATTAATTTATTATACTATGTAATTTATATAAATTATAATTAGTATAATCATTAATAATTAATAATGTGTATTATGTAATATAAAATATCTATAAGTTAATTGATATAATCATTATTTGTTATCTTCAACGTTTAAATTCTCTAGCTGAAATAAGGAAAAGTCAAAAGTCAAATAGAGGGGTAAATATGTAAATATGGGTCCCACCTATTCATTACATAGCATTCTTTACACGTTTGTGAGGACCAGCGCCACACCCCAATTTTTTATTATCATCTATACATGCTTCGATCGTAGTATAAAAATAACGGAATCCAGGATTCCGATCTTATTTTTATACTACGATCGAAGCATGTACTAAGATAGGAATCCAGGATTTCGATCTTGCGTTCATAATACAAGATTCCAATCTTGTGATACTATTTAAAAATATTATTATTTTGATATTATTTTTAATATATTATATTAATTTAATATTATTTTAAATTTTTCGTGGTCCATGAGGCTACATTTATATTGGGCCTTATAGAATTACCTACAGATTTTAACATTTAGTTTACTCTCTACTTGACAGCTGTTGTCAAGCTTTCGAAAAATATAACATTTAGTTTACTCTCTACAAAACAGGTGATATATTATGATCATCGTACTATAAACCACTACAATGAATTCATTTTGCATACTATGAATTATGAAAATGCTACGGGTTTTTTTAACACAAAAATCTACCCTGACATAGTAGTCATAAAATAAAAAAAGAAAGTACGTAGCAATGCTACGGACCTACGGTTCTCTTTATAAACAATTTTAAAATGTAAAACAAAAAAGAAAACGTAGCAATACTTTGGTTTCTTTAATATTTTGATGAAATAAAAGGTAATCCATCATATATTTTAATGGAACAGAATTTAAATTACTATCAATTAAAAAAAAAGTAACAACTAGCACGCAGTTAATCCTGTTGTCTATAATTACGTATGCCTTAATAAAATTCATTGAAATTGGTCTTATTTGAAATTTAACTTTTCTAATAAATAATCTTTTCCGAAGGTAGTGACAAATCCTTTTGTAACCACATAACTTGTATACAGGATGAGCACTATTCACTTCCATAAAACAATAGACGCTGGTGGTTATATTTTCAAGGTGAAAAGGAATCCAATGCCACAATTAGTGACAAATCAACAAGACCAATCATTGAAATTTTGAGTACTTTTTCTAATGCATGTAAAGCTCCAAAAGGGAAAAAAGCAATCAGCTATATTTTATTTTTTTAAGCACATTAAATGATATATATGAAACAATATTGAGATTTAAATTAGCAGCTTACCACACAACTAAATTCCATTTTATAGCATTTTTGTTGGTATTAAATCCCTCAATATAAACTATATACGTATATCATCCCCAATAAAAGAAAATTAATATAAAAGAAAGATGTGAAAATGCTGATGTGGCTTTGTACATGATGGTAATGTTGAACAGAGAAGATGGGTAAGCTGTAAGCAGGACGATTTTGTATTTTTGTGAAGTCTAGTCTTGATAGCGATCAATTGTACGGCTATGAAGGGGGCCCCACGTACCAGTCATTTGTACTGAAATCAACTGGGATTCAACTACCAAATGGTCGACGCCTTGATTAGCTTCAACCATCAATGTAACACGAGCTCGGATTTGTAGATCCCTCCAGTCAAACAACACAAGGGACGTCCATTGATCTTCTCATTCCCCTAACAAGTGATCTTTGTAAATTTGTAACTGTAGTAGAGAGCACTTACACGCACAAACAAAAATGATCATTTGTATGAAAAAGAGTTTCAAGGGTAAATGAAAATATCAAATTAATTTGACTTCAAATAAAATAAATAAATAAAGGTAAACGGAATGCGCTCCTATTTCTTTTGTCCACTGGAGGTAGCATTCAATACCAGAAGTTAAATGTACTACACGCGCTCCTATTTATGATTTATCCATAGTTCCATCAAATGCATTATAAGTTTTTTTCTTTTTTATTTTCTTGAGTTGTGTTTGTTTGGTACTGTACTTGTTTTCAAAGCTATGTTGGTAAATCTTTGATCCCTTTCTCCTGGTGAGATTTGGTAATTTAATCATTGCCACGTGTGCAGTGTCATATATGTACTGTTGGCTATCCGTGCACCAAATTATTTCTTTCAAATTTCAATTAATTCATACATCATATTTACTCTATCGAATCTCACATTTAATTATGTCAATTTTTTTGTGCTTCTGGAAAATTTCTTTAAGGTTTTCTTTAACAATATCAATAAAATTAGATTCGTGAATTTTTAAAATCGTTCATTAACACAGATTTTTTTTTCACCCCTAAATAATCTCCTTGTTAGTTGCAGTGGCACTAAATAAAATTTGTTATTCATAAATATATCTGCGACATTTTATTGGCGCACATAAACAATTGTGGCCTGTGGGGTATATCACTGATTTTTCCCATAAAGAAACAATTGTGTAAAGAGTCAAATATACCGTATTATCATCCGCGTCAGATTTAGTTTCATTGTTGAAACTTAAATTTAATGAATCGTTTTGTGTAAATTAGGCTTAGTTATTTAGATATAAGAAAATCTAAAATTTAGCCATTAAACCAATCGGTCGACCTTCAAATCCAATCACTCATTTTTCTCGATCAACAAACAAGTCCTATTAATACATCTAGGCAGCCTCTGCCTAGCTTTGAAAAAAAAAAAAAAACGAGTCCTATAAATAATTAAGAATTCAAGTTGCTAAGCTAAAAAGGGCAAAAACTCGAGGTTGCTATGATTCTTAAATAAAGCAATAATTTTATTTTATAATTCAAGTTTCTTGATATTTTATTTATATTAGCAATAATTTGGTTTTAATATTGAAAAAAAAATATTTCGAACTATAATTTGCTCTAAATACTAGATCACCCATTGAACACGTCAACTATGGTTAATTTTCATTTAATTCCGCTTATAAACTGAACAGCTGAGTACATACATACATGCTTCTGATCTAATCGGCTAATCCAAGTCAACACTTTCACTATTACCCTTCCTTTGCAGAATTGCACGAGTCGGTGGTGTCTCTTGGGGCCCGCTGTTCAGTCATTAATTATGTAGGCTATGATACAACCTAGCGCACGTGCATGGCATAATTGGCATTTAATGCTGCTCACGGGAGAATGGGTTTTTTTTTTTTTTTTTTTTGAATATCACGGGAGAATGGTACTTATGCATGGCATGTCCGATCAGAAATGATGGCCTTTATCTGACCGTCTGATTGCAGATGTTGGAGTGCCCATTAATACTAGTCTAATCTGAAATGTACCACTTAAGTTTGAACATATTATTTTTATTTTCTTTATAGCTGTTTGGATGCTCTCGCAAATCTACCGCTTGTTAATTTAATTAATTATTGAAATTATATTCACCTATGATTAATACTTAATTACCAACTAAATTTGTTAATAATTGAATGTCGCCCAACTGATTAGAGTAACAGTACTGATATCACGAAGAACATTACTCCTTGAAACTTATTCATTTTTTCCTTTTAGTTGAAGATTTGAGAATGAAAAAGTATTTATAAAATAAATCAAATTTAAGTAGTATACTACTGGTATTCTAATCGAGGTTGCATAAAAAAAGTTACCATTGTAAAACTCAAAATATTTTCTTTCATCAACCATTTAGGGGGCTTTAGCAACACCACATATTATTGGGTTAAAGTTAATATTTTTACACAATTGTATGTTAACAAATTAAACTCAGCTTGCATTGTTTGGAATAGTTCGGTCCCAAGTCCAAATAAAACGAGGAGGGTTGTGGTAGGCGGGGCGAGCCAACGTAAAAATTTCAGCCACTTCTATGGAAATGAAATCCAAATCCTAACTTGTTTGGGACAAAAAACTTAGTTGTTATATTTGTATGTTAACAAATTAGTATACTAATTTAGAAGTTAGACTAATTTCATGCATGTTAAACGCATCCTTAATATTTGAGGGGAGTACGTGGGTGGAAACGTAATTCCAATTCAAGCTAGAGTCTTTGATATAAAAATGTG
Organism: Rhynchospora pubera; assembly: GCA_028095005.1. Taxonomy (NCBI): domain Eukaryota; kingdom Viridiplantae; phylum Streptophyta; class Magnoliopsida; order Poales; family Cyperaceae; genus Rhynchospora; species Rhynchospora pubera. The sequence continues at coordinate 356,817,104 of CM051460.1, forward strand.
AGCAGAATTTAGTTTCAATATTTTTTAATGGGTAATTCTAAACAATAAATATATTAATTATATCTAAACAATAAATATTTTCCTACTCAGCCGCAGACTAGTGTCTAAAAAAAAATACAATAAATATATGATATATATCAAATCAAGTACTAAATGCAATAAATTTAGATAATACATTATATATTGAGTCGATTTCAAGTTTAATTTGAGTGAGTTAAATTAATCACGAACCTAAATCGAGCGAGTTAATTTCGAACAAAGTCAAATTGATTTTTAGCGAGTCACGAGCAAATATTTTTGTCAGCCCTACGATAATGTCAATTTGACCCGTCAGACGTTATATCACAAAGAGACAAACGCACATAATCCTATGCAAACTAGAATTGACGTCATCTTATACTGTTATGCACACCAGAAAAGAAGAAAGGAGGAAAAAAATATTAAATGTCCGGATAAAAATTAATTGCGTTGGAAAAATTAATTGTCCTTAGAAAAAAATATTGTGTTAGAAAAAAAAACTAATTGTTGTATAAAAAAAATGAGACGAGAAGAGGAAAGAAAACATATGTACAGGAAAGGGAAGGGGAGTACTCTCTGCTTTGGATGCTAAATTCAAAGGATGAGCAAGAAAATACGTCATTAATTAAAGGAATGATAATTTTTGGAATGATAATTAAATGCATTCTGAAAATAAAAGAGAAAAAATACGTCATTAATTAAGGAGATGATGGGAATGATAATTTTTAGGAATAATTAGATTTATGCCACCGTGAAATTTAGCTAATTAGAGATATGCCATTGTTAATTACATTGTAAATTATATTTATGCCATCATCAAATTATGTAAATTAGAAATATGCCATTATTTCATTCCAAAAAAGATTAAATTCCAAAAATATCATCCTGATTTCTCTCAACATTTTTCAAAAATCTCAAATTACCCTTGTTAATAAACATAAGGTCTGATCGAAAATTAATAAACCTACGGACCATATTGTCTATCTTCTTCCAATACTCATCACTATGCGATAATGGAAATTAATTAGCAGAGTTTTTTCTTGTGTATTCTCTTCTCGTGCATATGGCTCCATAGTTGGGTACTTCTTTATTGATAAATTTGTCTTGGATTTGGCAAATTATAGCTCGTGCAGTAAGAAATTGGAATTCAAGACCTGTTCGTGGTTCGTGTAATTTTGGCGATTTTTGAAAATGGATCTATCTTGTTGGAGAAAAACAATATTGACATCCTATTTCTTCATATGATGGGTTACATAGTGGATAGTTGGTGGTTGAAGAAGTTTGGAAGGACTTAATGCAAATTTACATATAAGCATCGAGCCTCTTAATGGACATAATTATTCACGTTTCTCATATCATATGTTTGGTTTAATTTTTAATTCTTGTATTGTGCTTCCATGATGTTTCTCATATTGGACTTCTTTTTCTTAAGATTTTTTTTGCCGGTAACTAAACCACAAGTAGAACAACTATAAAAGAATTAAAACATGCATTTTTCTAATTTCAAAGTATTTTAGTGGCATAAAACTAATTTGTCATTTAGTAATGGTATTTTTCTAATTTCCAAATTTTTATAGTGGCATAAAACTAATTTGTCATTTTGTGATGATATTTTTGTAATTTTAAAATTTTCTAGTGGCATATTTAAAAGGGTAAAACTGGCAAATCGATTTTTCGATGGCAAAAAACTAATTTTTACTTTTTCACAATGACATAAAACTAATTTGTCATTTAGTGATGGCATTTTACTAATTTCAAATTTTCACAGTGACATAAATCTAATTAACCCTAATTTTTAAAGATGATCTTTACCACCCTGTCTATATATTAATTTGAAAAATACACATCTGTTTTATATCTGAAACATATATTATTCCATATAAGTTAAAATTGTGGTTGACATGACGAAGACATTCCATGTTGTCGCAATAATGTTCCAAACTATTATATCAACTATCAACCAATTTGTTGCAAGCATAAATTTTTCAACGGATATTAAGCAAGAATATTCTTATTGTGAGGATGTTATACATGATACGTACCGCAAATAAATTAAATATACATTCTTTCTCGAATAAAAATATACAAGTTTTTTTCAGTGCTAAACTGGAATTTGGTGGAAATCTTGCTATCTGGATCAGGATGGAGTCACGAAGTTTTAAAAATTTGTCCCTTTTTTATTTAGCAGTGTTGCATGTCACTATCCCTCTCCTTTGAATAGCTCACATGCAATGTCCTCAGTTTTTGGAGGTTTCTAACTTATTATGGTGTGAGAGTACATTCCTGTTTTGTATTTATGAAGCGAACTGAACAGGCCTTTACTAACCGGAATTGTTTAAGACCATTCTCTAGATTTCATCATTCCCAGTGTGAACACACATTTTTGGTCCCCACCATCTCTATCGCTTTCTTGTCTACTTTATTCGTCCAGCCCAACCATCTCTATCGCCTTCTTGTCTACTTTCCCTCTCATTTCTCTGCTCCATAATCAAAATCCAGACCTTCCGAACGGAGCACATACTTTGGATGTCTCATTGATGAGTGAATAAAAAGAAAAAGCGAAGGCTCGAAGAGGTGGACGAATGGAGCACATACTTTGGATGTTTTGACTAATATCTACTATAGTTATATAAGTGTTGAAGTTATATATGTAACTGTTGAAGTTAATATATATAACTGTTGAAGTTATATATGTAGAGGATTGCTAAAATGCTATGCATAGCACGGATGGCCTTCGTACTACGGATTCGTTCTTGCATTTCATACTTCAAACAACCGATCCAAACCATTCAATATCTTCTACATATTGAAATCTTATTAGAAACCAAATTTTACATTTTTTAAAATTTTTTTACTATTTTTCTCAGATTTTTTAAAATCATTGTTATTGAAGGGTCCAGAATTTATTAGATTAAGTATTTTAAAAAATCTGAGAAAAATAGTACAAAAATTAAAAAAAATATAAAATTTGGTTTCTAATGAGATTTCAATATGAAGAAGATAATGAACGGTTTGGATCGGTTGTTTGAAGCATGAAATGCAAGAACGAATCCGTAGAACGAAGGCAATCCGTACTATGCATAGCATTTTAGCAATCCTCTATATATGTATCTGTTAAAGTTAATATGTTATATATGTAACTGTTGAAGTTAATATATATAACTGTTGAAGTTATATGTGTAGCTGTTGTAGTTAATATGTTATATATGTAACTGTTGAATTTAATATATATAACTGTTGAATAAAATATATATAATTGTTGAACTTGGCATATTTAAATGTTGAAGGTAATATTTGAAGTGGACATATTTAAATTGTTGAAGTTGGCATATATATTAACTTCAACAGTTACGGTATTAACTTTAACATTTAAATATGTTAACCTCAACAGTTAGAATCAACATATAGTGTGTGTGAGAGGGGAGGGGGAGGGGGGAACGTACGCGGGAGGGGTGGGAGGGGGGATGAGCGTACGCGGCAGGGAGGGAAACAGAGCGATTTCCAGAAATAAAAAACGCGTAGAGCCAAAAATAGAAAAAACGCGTGGGGATGATGGGAATGATGAATATCGAAATGATCCTTATCATCCCGTTTACTAACTTCAATATATAATTTAAATTGAACATATTAGTTGTAACTAACATCATGGGTCTCAAATCTGAAGTTAGTTTTTCCACTTTGAATATTATTTGCAATCCCGTTTGATTTATGTATGTCCTAATTAATGTGGTCACTAATATTTAAACAATAGTACTCAAATCTGAAGTATTATTTCGTCATCTAGATATATAGAAAATCATTACATAAAAGCTATCTGATATTGGTAATTTGTCGGAAGAATATGCTGATCTTTTTGGAATCGATTTAAACATATCAATTGTGAATTTGAGTGAGTTGATGAATTTTGATGAGAAAAAATTGCGAGGCGAAGAAAATTCAAATCGAGAACAATTTCTTTAAGTACTTTTTTATATTTAAATAATGTTTTAATACCAATTATAGTGGAAAGACGAATCGAAAGTTAATATAAATAATTATTCATAATTTTATGGATTTTAAGAGGAATATTTGATTTATGTGGCGTTACTCATAAAATTTTTAAAAATATTGCAAATATATATTTTTGTCAATGTATACTATATTATATTCAAGCACATGAGTTTAGATTATTTTTAAAATTTTAATTTTGGATCTCATAATTATTATCGTGGGTCTTATGCTTTTGCACGTTTGGGGATATCAGGGAAGGGACGATGCATATATTAAAAATAAAAATGTAATAAAATATTTTTTTATATGTAATGTTTCGTTTAAAATTGTGAATGATTTTGATTAATCAGGTTACAAATTAGACTGAAAAAAATGTTCATATAACTTTCCAAAAAAGAAAAATATTCATATCAAATGGTCGATCCAGAGTTAACCGTATTTAGGCAAGAAGTCATTCTGAAACGAGCAAACAATCGTCCAACAAATTAGGATTAATTGGTTTTATGTCACTGTGAAAAATAGTTAATTAGGAATATGCCACTGTTAGATTGCTAATTAGATTTATGCCATTATCAAATTGTGTAAATTAGATATATGCCATTATCTTATTCCTAAATTGATTAAATACTAAAAATGACATCATAAAATCTCTCATTATTTTTAAAAATTTCCAAATTACCCTTTTAATAAACCCTAAGAATTACGTTGAAAAAAAAAAATAAACATTCTTTGACAACCGTTGTCAAATTTTAGGAATTGCTAGTTCTTCATTTTCTCTTTACTTTGCTTTTCTTTGACAGTAGCTGTCATACTTTAAAAAAAAAGTACAAACATAAAAACGACACAATACAAAAAAATGGAAGCCAAATAGGTAACCAATTAGATTGACAAACCTTAGGTATTAATTGGATACAAACAAGCACAAATCAAATTGCTGGAAAAAAATTATAAATTACTTTGCATTTAATAATGATATTTGTTTTGTATATCAAAATAAATTGTATTGAAATACACACATTCACAAACGTCCTTAAAATCGTTATATATCAAAATATATGATATTTTTCTAATTTCAAAATTTTATAGTGGCATAAAACTAATTTGTCATTTATTAATGGCATTTTTCTAATTTTAAATTTTTGTAGTGGCATAAAACTAATTTGTCATTTAGTGATGGTATTTTTCTAATTTTAAATTTTTGTAGTGCCACGTTTAAAAGGGTAAAATTGGCAAATCAATTTTTGATGGCAAAAAAATTAATTTTTACTATTTTGTAATGGCATAAAACTAATTTGTCATTTAGTGATGGCATTTTACTAATTTAAAATTTTCACAGTGGCATAAATCTAATTAACCCAACAAATTAACAGAACATAGTTTTTTGAATATCACAATAAGATCTGCACCGTCCATCTCGCATCCGGTGGTATTTCGTGGGTGTTATGCACCTAATCCCAATGGTCTCCACAGTCCACATGACAATAATTTTAAAGATTGTGGATAGGGTTGCTCATGCTTACTAGCATTTTACTTTTTAAAAAAAAAATTGACAGCCGCTTGCTGCAAATCTTTCGAACAAAAGAAAAAAAAAAAAAAAGTTTGCTCAGATGTTTGGCTCGTGGAATAGGGGTTTGACAAATACTATCTGCGTTCTCTAGCTGCGCCTCACATATATGTATATAAAAAAATTTCCTAAGAATAATTGAAGTAATTGTTTTAATAAATGAGTAGAATAATTTTAGAAGATTCTAAATCCAGATTTTAATGAAAATAAATACAATGAAAAAAAAATTTGGATATATAGGGCATGGCTAATGTATTGTTCTTAGAAAGAAAGCATATATTGCACCCGTTTAACCTCGCTAGCTGTCATGTCACTTAATTGATATACGTGCTAATACCTTCGAACTCAATGCACATCAACTTGTGTTCCTTCGATTTTCTTTTCAAAAAAAAAAAAAACTTGTGTTCCGTCGATTTTAATCATTATTAATAAACCAAACCCATAGGATCAGGAATTGATTCGATAGAAATTCATAGCGTGGGTATTGAAGGTGGCACTTGTGTCCTACCCATGCTAAAAATATTTTCAATTAAAAAAACTGTATTATCTTTTCGTTATAGATTTTTAGGAAAAAGTAATGTAATTGTATTTGTTAAGATTTTGTCAGCCGTTGTAGTAGAATAATTTTATTGTCACGTTGGATATGGGAAGGCACAATTCTAAGTTCATCTGCATATGGACAATGCCTCTTAGAATTTTGATACAGTAAACTCAAAAATCAACAAAACACACAGATAAAAATAAACACAATATTTAATGAGTTTTAACACCAACTCGGTGCCAACGTCATCCACACATACACACACCATTTTTATTATTTTTGAATTATCTGATCGAATTGATACAACACAAGGAGAGAAGAATGTCTAATCACATCTTCTGATAATCAAATCAGATTCTCCATGTATGTTCTTTTTTTTTTTCTTGAAATATTTTCTAGGATTCTTTATTCTTCTTTGATATACTTCAAAATAAGGTCAGAACTATCATTTTCTGTTGATGTCATGCATCTGATTCAGAACATGATATTATGCGGCACAACCCGAGTCTATCAATGTTATGCATCCAATCCTGGATACGATCTTGTACAATATCATATTCCAACAGTATTCTTAAATTATAATATAAAATTTTATATGTCCTATTTAAAATTGTTGTCTCATCCTATGCTCTTTCTTCAATCAGTCACTGACTCTGGGTTGGATCAGATTTTCTGCGGATTAAGTTGGGTAAGGTGAAAGTCAGTATATTATTTTTGTGTGCGTGTGTGTTGGATTTGACTAGACCAGCCATAGCCAATAGGTTAAGAATGCTTCATTTGATTGACTTTATTCAATTTTTGTTAGTTGGAGGATTCGATCCAATATATAGTATGAAATTGTTATTTCTTTTTTGGAAGTATCTATGCTACATTGCTACTTTTTAAGTTTTATAAGTTTTCATAAAAGAGATGTTGGTTCTGCTTAGGCAATCAGTTCTGTATTAGAAAAACTTGTGTTTAAATAAATTAAAAATTTGGATCGGTTCAATAAAGGGTTAATAGGCCATATTTGACACTGCTGCAAAAATCTACGTTAAGGATTAGATCTTTTCTCATGTAACACTTTTGAATTGATGCCAAACGTTACTACATTAATAACATGTTATTAGCTTGTACTAATATTATTGGAACTAGCTGTTAAGACATCAACTTATGAGTTCAGGTCACAATCAAATGTCGACAACATCAATGGAAAAAGGAAGGAAAATACAACCTCATTAGCTAATGAGAAATGTTAGAGTCCAATATATTATGGATAGAGTCCATCAAGTATGATCGTTTTCACGTTTTTAAATTTCAAATAATTGATCCGAACCGTTCGATATGTTCTCCATATTGAAAACTTATAAGAAAATAATTTTTACGTTTTTTTCGAATTTTTTTACTTTTTTTAGTATTTTAGAAAATCATTGTTATTGAACGATCTATAAATTTTATATATAATGACTTTTCTAAAATACAAACAAAATAGTAATAAATTTTAAGAAACTGTAAAAATTGATTTCTTATAAGTTGCAATATTGAAAACATATTAAGTGATTTGGATCGGTCGTTTGGAATTTGAATCGTGAGAACAATCGTATTAGACGGATCCATCCGTCTAATATATTGAACACTAGCATTTCTCTTATATCTACTATATACGGAAAACTGAGATGCGGATAAATCTTTTATTTTATTATTTGAAATTATTATTGCATCTTAGTTTTGTTTAACAAATCAAGCCATTTTGGTGGCGTCATAACTTTGTCAAATCACAAATTATAAACCAACTGAAATGAAAAGAAAAAGAACGGGGAGTGCTTCGGACACGCTACTTTTTAACTGGCGAGTGGCGACATTCTCCTCATTTTTTGATACATTTGCCCTCAATCTCTAGTCTCTTCCAATCCAAATTGGAAACCTCCAGAACCCACGCTCGTCCTTCTTGCTAACCAACCTCGTGTTATTTTTGCCATCCTTGGAGATGGCGAAGGAGGAAGGCTGAAACGACCCTTTGTTTTTTGTTGGCCCGCTCAATTCGCCCCAGTAAACTCCTACGATCAATTTGAAACAAAAATTGTTGAAGTTACGATATTAAGTTGTTATAGTTACCATATTAAGTTGAACAGTTATATATATATATAACTGTTCTAGTAAATATATATAATTGTTGAAGTTAATATTTTAACTGTTCTAGTTATATATATAACTGTTGAAATTAATATCTTAACTGTTCTAGTTAGATATATAACTGTTGAAGTTAATATCGTAACTGTCCTAGTTATATATATATCTGTTGAAATTAATATATATAGTTGTTCTAGTTATATATATTAACTGTTGAAGTTAATATTGTAATTGTTCTTAGAACTAGAACAATTAGGAGGGAGGAGGTGGGACATGGTAAGCGACATTGAGGGAATAGGAAGGAAGCGGAACATAAGGGCGAAGAAGGAGAGCGAAACAAAAAATGAGCGCTGGATTTTCAAAAACGAAAAACGCGTGATGGGATGATAGACAAAAATAAAAAACACGTTACTAACTGCTGAGGATGATGAATATTAGAAATGATCCATATCAGCCCCGAAGATAAAGTATCTAGTTTCTTCAATAACAGCGATTAAGAACCAAGACCACTAAAAAATTAATCTGACGGCTAAAATTTCTTTCTGCTTAAATGTAATGTAAGGGAGAATTTAATAAAGGAAAGCTAACAGTAGGAAACAGATTGGCTTGCTTTATTTTGCAAGGGGTAAATGTGTCAAAGCAAGAAAAGAAGAATGCCCGCAGTTAAAAACAGCGTGTCCAAAGCACTCCCCGAAAAGAACTTTGTATAGCTTTGTTGTTCTGTAACTGAGACAGAAATACATTAGCGCCCAATGCTTGTGTTTAATATGTGTATAATCTAAATCTGATCAAGTCTGCTTATGAAATATCAATGAACTAAAGTTTGAATCGACGACTGGATTAATGAAGATAACAAATCCGACTTTAATTGACTCAAGTAATTAACTAACTCATGAAAATCTGAACTAATCCAGATCCAGGAATATATCCAACCCAACATATATTTTAGTTTAACCTAAAAAAAACAGTCAAACTCGCCTGTTAATCCTAATTGACTTCATTCCTGGCCCTGCCTATCATGAGATCCAATACAGCTCAAACCAGAACGAAGCCTACGATCTGGAACAACCCATTAAAAATTATGGCCCTTATCAAAATGTTTTTAATACGCGATTTCATTTCATTTTAATTCAATTGATTTCGTTGAATTTCATTGGATTTAGTTACATGAGAATTCCAATCAAATGACACCAAATCCGTTCATTTTGATCGCGAATTTTTCAACGAAATGACATGAAATAAAATCCCAGAATGAAAAATGGGATTTTGATCATGGCCGATCTGAAACCAAAATTACCTAAATCAGAGACAACTTGAAGCCTTAATGATTTAAATCTGGAATAATCTAGTTTGAAACGCAAAATAGACCTGGTTTATCCAGAGAAAAGAATCTGATATATTGAATTGTAGAACAACTTGACAATTTTACTTTTTTTAACCATAAGCTAGTAAAGAAAAGAATGGAATTGACAGCCAATAATAAGAAAAGTAACATGGGTTTTTGGCTAAATAGCATATCACTCTGTCTCCTTTTTATCTAATCTGTTCAAAATAATATAAGTAATTAATTTGTTGAAAGCACATTATGTCATGCCATACTATGCCAACACCTTGTGGTCTTTACAAGGTCCAAGTATACACTTTTCCAGCTCAGTCTACATGACTAGAACCCTAGCTAAAGTTTTTTCCCACATGCTTCCCCTGTCTCATATCACCTATATAAACCCCTTCAGACCACCTCTCTCGCTACATTTTGAGTGATTTCCGCACAACACAACTCTTGACTCTTGAGAGATGGCAAAAAGATCTTTCCTTGTTTTGAGGAAGAAAAGGTCTTTCCAATTTTTGGTAAATAGAAAGCTCAGAGAGTTGAAGAAGATCGTGCCTCGTTCACCGATTGGCACAGATGTTGACACATTGCTTCGCACAACTGCAGAGTACATTTGCTACTTAGAGTTGCAAGTGCTGGTTCTCAGAAGGCTTTCATTGATTTGTGGTGTGTGAGCCATTAAGCCCCTGTCTGCCTCTTCTTGGTAGTTTATGCTATGGTTGTCATATTCTTTTTTGTGTTTTTTTTTTTTTTTTGGGGGGGGGGGGGGGGGGGGGGGAGAAGATGGTCTTTCTACAACTGTAAGTAAAGTAAGAAAGACACAAGAGATTAAGGCTTTCCTTCTTGTACCGGTCATGTAGAGACCAAGTAATTAATCACAAGATGTGCTTAATACTAATAGAATAATCTCTCTTAGCATGTTTTTGTATTTTGGAAATGAATTGCTCCGAAAGTAGCTGTAGAAATTCGCAATTATAACTTCATATTGCCGGATTAAATTCAAAAAAGTGTACACGGGAGGTGATTAGATTTTAGACTAGTTTTAGACACAATGTCGAGTAATTTCTTTTTTTATTAAGAAAGTGTCTCTAAGTGTATCGTATATGAATATGAAATCATAATAAAAACCTCAAGGTTCATCTTCTATTTTTTTTTATTTTTCTGTGATCAAATATGCAAAGAAAAAACAAAATCAATGAAATTTTAGATATGCTAGCTAAATTTGTATGAGGGAACCTATGTAAAAACTACAAAGATGAATGCATTTGCTTTACTTTTCTTATTTCAGTAAACAAGCACTGTTTGTTGCAGTGAAACCGGCATTGGGTATTAAACACATGACTATAGATTTTTAAAAGTGTAAATGACATACCTCTATAGTTTTCAATCAACCAAAATGTGTCACGTTCTAAATATTATTATTTCCTATCTGTCAACCTCCCCCCAATACAAACATACCAACTTTAACAATTTAATAATCATATGACCACTAATGATTTTGTCATAAGAATACTCAAAAGAAATTGATCCATGTGCTCGTAACCCGTGATATTATTTGCATTATGGTGATATAATTGACACAGATTGTATGTTGTGCAGAAAGAACTTATTTGATAAGGTTTTTGAAGTATGAATTTAATTAAAGAACTTGCACATCACTACTCATGCAAGCATATTTAATTCTTGAGTAAGGGAGAGTGCATATATCCTTCTCAATTAATAGACAATTTTTTAAAAAAGTAAACTTCATTATAACTCGACAGAAATTCCATTATGCATGAAAGCCTGATAGTAATTAATTTTCTGAAAAGCTTTCAGGTAAAAATTAATGCAATTTATAAGATGACATCAACTGAAGGCTCCCAACTTAAATATATATACACAAGAAATTTATTAGTTATATTTCAAATCTGCGTCATCTATAGATCAATAGCATACCTTTAGTTATTATTAGATTAAGACTGGTCTAAAAAGGCAAAATTTCTTAATAAATATGAATATGTACATCACAAATCCAAATTATGTAGAAACATGCCACAACATGTTGCCTCTTTTTTTTTTTTTTTTTTAGTTTTTATTGATACAAAGAATCTTTGATGTAGGAGGAAATGGGATCACATGTAGAACACAAGTCCTTCTACCATGAATTAAGAATTAAGAAACATATCCTCAAGACCAACTTGAGGCTGCTTTGGTCAGATAAATCAATCTAAAATCTGACGAATCCATGTTGCTTCCCGGATCTTGAACAGATTTTAAGACAGAATGTGAGTTAAACAAAGACACATATCATATGGCCAGAGGAGTTACGGAACGGCCACAGTCCTGTCAAATTTGTTGTTAATAAAGTCAAATTAAGTGTCACTTAATAGTTATATACTTATATTAAAAATATTAAAATTTATATATTATCGTGTTCACAATGACGTGCATTCGATCCACCCTTTTAATTAATGTCATATCCTAGCTCTGTTCCTGCATATTTGGTTAAGGAAAAATAATAGTACTGATACATATATAGGCACTTCATATAATTATATAATAGTAATGATTGTGCATATACGTACGGTTCATATTAACATCGGATGTTTATAACTTTAACTATGGACATGAAAGTCTATGCAGTATGGAATTAATGAAGAAAATATACACGAAGCCCAGTAGATATCACATGTGTGTCTAGCTCATTGTTATCGCGACTCATTCGATTATAATTCTGTATATATTACCGAAAATTTATATGGTTCTTGTTTGATTTATCGGTTAGAACTAATTATTATTGTTTTTGGTTTCCAGGAGCAAAGCTCATGATAAAGAACATAAAGATGGTTGACTAAATGACTAGTATAAAGAAAAACAAAAAAGGGGGGGGGGGGGGGTGGGAGGGTTCTTAATTTATACGTCCAGCTGCAGCGTTACATTATCTCCAAAGTTACTTTATATAGATCAAATGCAAATTTATATTTGTAAATGCAAAATATTATACTCAATAACTAAAGATTATATTTTTTTCCAACAAACTCCTTCTCAAATTAAACCAAAGCATATTTAAAATTTTGACTCCTTGGAAACCTAGCTACAAGGGAACTTATTATTAACCCTGTTACACTAGGAATATTTAGAATATCAAACCTTGATTATAGTTTGACAAAACATAATCTCAATTTGAGGTCACACTTAATTCATAATTCGATTGAAGTGCTCAATACTCTAGAGCAATTCGGAGGGATGCACGCCTTTGTCATAACAGATGGAGCCCATCCATGTGTTGTCATGTGTATCACATAATTTAGCCTATCCATTTCCCCTTAACTAGCTAGCTTAAGTAGTATGCATGTGATCCTTTGGTTTGGTGCATGCACTAAACCAGAATTCTTATTGTTGCAACGTATGATCACTATATTTAATTGGTAAAAGTGGGTAGTTCAATGAAGAGATCATACGTATTTAGTTCATGTGACCTATATAAATAGTTTTGTTATACTAATGATGTAAGCTCTATGGGTGCGTTTGGATGGGTGTGGGAAGAAGGGAAGAAGGGAAGAAGTGGGAAGAAGTATTGGAAAGTGTGTAATTTTGTGAAGAGTTTGGATTGTTTATATTTTTTTTTCTTCTTCTTCCTTCTTCTTCTTTTTTCCAACAATCCAAACACACCCTATATTTAATTATGATTTTATGCATTGTTTATATGTAGCAAATAAAATGAATGTTGATCTTTATTTAAGTCAACTTGCAAAATTTATATATAAAAAAAGAAATATATTAAACGAGGCCAATAATTAATATCTGATTATTAGATTAAAGAAGATAGAAGAAAACCGATAATTCGAGAATACAGTAAGACAATGTGCGGAGAGGAGACTAGGCACTCCTTTTCCTTAATTTATTTATTTTCTCCATGGATGCTGTTCATTATATGTTTAGCATCACTGAAAAACAAGAAAAATATTTTTTTCTCCCAAAAAGTTACGCTCTGCCGCGAAATAACTTAATATCCTATGCATATTACGGTAGGGATGTATTAATAATTTGAAATTTTTGATACTATTTTAAATTAATGTAGAAATCTTTAAATTTAGGAAAAAAATTGTAACAGATATATTGTTGATCTTATAGATTTGTTGTGTACCAAATTTCTATAATTGAAGTATAATTTGATATTACATCAAAGGCTATTAAATCTGAAGTGTTTTAAATTTCAAGTCTTTTGTGACGAATAATAAAATTTGATTAGAGTTTCGTCATCCTTTACGTGAATGATATGTTGCAACATATTTTTTTCTTAAAATATAAAATTGTCCCAAAATTTGACTCTCTGTTTATGCGGCACGATGTTTTATTTTTTTCATCCTACTGCTGTTCTACTAGAAATATTTATTTCACAAACCAAATTTTCATCAAACGAGACTATAATGTTATTAAGGAAAAAAAAAACAAAGAAATCACAGAATTAATTATGTCTACACAATTTCCTGTTGTAATACAAAAGATTTCGTTTTTTAATTGGTTCTTGAACATTAAAATATTTAATTTATTTCTGTAGTTAATTTATATCAAATTAATCATATACAATACATTTAGAATGCTTATTTGGAAGTGTACAAGAATACAATATGAGGACTTTCCCTGTTAATTAGGGCGATAGGCATACTGATAGTATCAGCGAGTCATTTTTATTTGACAGGGATGCATCGTATAAAAAAATGTTAGTCGATTTTGACATCCTCTTATCATATTTGCCTGATAAAATTATGAGAACTTAATTTTAAATCTATTACAAAAGAAAATTCTATAATTAAATTTTAAGATTGCGGGTTCAAAATCTAACTGGAGTCATTTGTAACGTTTAATTTCGAAATAAGTTGGAGGACTTGATTCCCGTCTTATTTAAAAAAAAAAAAGATAAGGGTAGAGAGCGGGATAAATTTCGACACAATTTTTAAGGATCAAAATGAGATACAGTTGATGTTTTTATGAATCATTTGTGTGCTTTATAGGATAATTAATATGTAAAGGTTCATGCATCAATCTACTCTGGTTTATAGTTCGAGAGATCCAAGGATAACCATTTATGATTCCATTATTTACTTCGGGTCATTTTTCGTTTGAACAGAATATATCAACTGCACGTGAAAAAAGAGGAACACAAAGGTGGTTGGTTTCCACAGGGAATATCTGCCTGTAATTCAAAAGTATTTATTATTATTATTATTATCGTAATTGTTTAAGACCATTTTCTTCCCATCATCTTCTATCTCTTTCTAGCGCCACATTAATGACGCGTGAATCTTTCTATAATTTTCGAAAATGCAATTAATAACGCGTTTTCATTATTCCTCATCCCCTCCTAACTTCCATGTATTCCCCGGGATGAAATTCACCATTATCCAGCGCCAATATTAATTATCACCGTCCTTCTGTTTCGCTCCCTTCAACAATTACGATATTAATTTCAACAATTATATGTAACTGCTGTAGTTAATATGAGTAACTACTGAAGTTATATATGTAACTGTTGTAGTTAATATCAGTAATTATTATAGTTCAGATATATACTAATTGTTGTAATTATTATGAATAATTATTGTAGTTTAAATACTAATTGTTTCAGTTAATGATGGGGACCAGAAATAAAAATGATGGGAGGGAGGGAGGAAAACAGAGGGGACTAGAAATGGAAATGATGTGAGGGAGAGAAACAATGGGGACCGAAATAGGAAAAGATGAGATGAAGATAAATAATGGGGACAAAAAATGGAAAGGATTGAAGGGAGAGCAACATGTGGACCGAAATAGAAAATGATAGGACGAAGAGAAACATTGAGACTAAAAATATTCCAGAAATAGAAAAATCTTAAACGTGGGGATGATGGGGATGATGGAGATAATCCTTATCAGTCCCGTATCAATTTCGGAATTGCTTAAGATCATCCTCTCTTCGGTATCATCCCCATCATCCTCACGGATAATGCATCTTTAAGAATGCATTAATAACTATCTCATCCCCTCTTTATCGCCATCTGCATCATCTCCATCTTATCCAGCGTTATTTCCTTCCATCTCTGATCTCATCTTCTTTCCTCCTTCCCTCTAGTCCCGTTTTCCTTCCTTGCCATCTCTAGTCCCAACTAAAACTGTTAATAAAATAATTAAATATATTAACTAGAATAGTTGCTATACTAAATAGGACTATAATATATATTAACTAGAACTTTTATATATATATATATATATATATATATATATAAGTATAACCTTTATATATATTAACTAGAACCTTTATGCAGAGGATTGCTAAAATGCTATGTATAGCACGGATGTCCTTCGTGCTACGAATTCTTTCTTGAATTTCATGCTTCAAACAACTGATCCAAACCATTCATTATCTTCTTCATATTGAAATCTCATTAGAAACCAAATTTTACATTTTTTTGAATTTGTTTACTATTTTTTTTCAGATTTTTAAAAATACTTAATCTAATAAATTCTGGACCCTTCAATATCAGTGATTTTCAAAAATCTGAGAAAAATAGTAAACAAATTAAAAAAATGTAAATTTTGGTTTCTAATAAGATTTCAATATGTAGAAAATAATGAATGGTTTGGATTAGTTATTTAAAGCATGAAATGCAAGAACGAATCCGTGGCACGAAGGTCATCCGTGCTATGCATAGCATTTTAGCAATCCTCCCTTTATATATATAACTAGAACCTTTACGGTATTAACTAGAATTCTTACTGTATTAACTCGAACATTTATATATACTATCCACAACCTTTATTGTATTAACCAAAACTTTTATATATATTAACTAGAATGTTTACTATATTAGCGAACCTTTTATATATATTAACTAGAACTGTTATGTATATCAAAACATAGGAGAGGGAGGGATGAGCAATTGATAGTAGTAAATCACAGAGGGGGGAGTGGAGTTAGCGAAACAAAGATGGAGGGAGGGGATGACTCCAGGGGATGATGGATGAGTTTTCGAAAATGTAATTAAGTTGATTACGCGTTTTTTAAAAATGAAAAACGCGTTTTGAGAATGATAGAGATGATAAAAATCGAAAATGATCTTTATCAGTCCGTATCATTTAATTTTTATTCATAGTCAAAACCTTTTATGAATCCTTATAATAACTTATCTTCCGCATTACAGCAAAATCACTGCGAGACGGCGTATAGCTCAAGCAGATATTTATTATTTATCCTCATTTACTTTTCATCGAATTTACTTCTGTAATCATGAAATCATAATTAGAAATGTATAAAGCTGAGACGATATTATTCATATTTACGTTTACTTTTAAAAATTATTACTTCATTATGATTCAATAGAGTAAAATCCTGCGACGCGGCCCATTATATTCTCTATCCACAAAAATGTAGTCCATTGGGCTTCCAATTTCCTGGAAAGTCCCAAAAAGCTTATCTTGGATCTCTAGTCTCTAACACCTTTGTGCTTTTATTTCAACCGGGAAAAAGAAAAGAAAAAACCTATCTGCTTTTATTTCTAGCTCTTAGACAATCATGAATCCTAACCAACCTCTATCTACGAATCTGTTCACAATTGCATGACCTAACCTCGGACGCATCATCCGGATAAAATTCCCCTGCTGTCCTCTATACCAATGACCAATCATACCTATTAGCACTTTTTTTTTTATTTATTTTTTTTGAGATTTTAATCAGTCAATAAAATCAACGCCTGTAACCTGTCAGAAATGCATAAATTTGCTCCTGTACCAGCATAATTTTTGGTACCTACACTAGCGGGGAATATAATATCACGCATTCAGCTGGTCGACGAAATTAGCAAGAAAATTCAGGCAAATAATTGTCCAAATATGCAGGTTTATTTATCAAAACAGTAGTACATCGAGTTCAAATTTTACATGTATTCAGACAACTCATAAGCCAAACAACGTGAAAAATGAGAAACGAAGATTTTCCTTTGTTCCAGATCGAGCTCTAACCATATAATATGGTTGTATATATATCATCTAACAATTATGCACCACGTATTCAGTTCAAAACAATGGTTCCACAAACACATTGCGGTACCCATGCAACGTGTCTATGTGACGCCTATGCCTTTTGTCTTTTGCACAAAGAAAATGTGCATACCAACCAATCGATGCAGTAATTGTTACTATTTTTCAAAGAAATTTGACTAAGTTGCTTGAGGTTAACGTGCACCCCTATACAATTTCATCCCCAAATTTGCTCCAAAAGAAAAAAAAAAAATGCATTGCCAAATTTTGCCACGTATCGATCTGCACATTCATTGTATCTATCTTGGTTATCAGGCGACATTTCCTCAAAATAGGCGCGATGTTTTAGGTGGACCTGATGTTACCTGACATATTTAGTAATCATTGGTTTATGAACAGAGGCACAGACACCAATTCTTGCGCATAATGGCAACATCATGGTTTAAATTCTGAACAAACCTACAATGTAGGAAAGAAAATTTGAGATTATATCTCTATTGTCATGTACTTAAACACAGTATCTTGCATTCTTCTTAAATACGATCAAGTACTATTATTACATGCTGAAAAATGTATTACTCGTGGGGTTTGGGAAGAAGTGAAGCCATGTGGCTTGTTTATGTTTTCAAATTAAATTTATATTTTAGAACAAGCTTACCAATCTCATAATTCACGGCTGCATGTCCCACATTTGTGGGATTTTGAGGTTCTGATTTACATTTCTGATACTGGTATCTACCCCACACTTAGAGAGATTGTTTAAATGGAAAAATTGGCCTCTAACACGGAGAAGGAGAGATAAGCAAGTGGCAAGATTGCGCCATTTTAATCCAAGAAAAGGAAAACAGGGTTTATTTTGCTTATCATCCCAACTTCGAAGGCATATTATTTGCAAGACTACAGCATAGGCATTGTCAAATTTCGTAGCACATCTGCACATGTATCGGACAATTGAATTAGAAAGGCCTATTTCATAGAAAGACCGAACAATATATTGTCTTGTTCCGGCCAATTACCCATAAATGCAAGTAGAAACAAATCTGACCAGGCCTCGAATGAACAAACTTTCTTTCACACAAAAAGCCACCTTGGAATCTTGCTTATAAGTTATAGCTTACAAGCCCAGTTCTTTTTTCTTTTTCAGGAAAAACTTGACAACGGCTACCAAGTTTTTCTTAAGCCCAGTTGAACCAATTTAATTGTGCACACAGCCACCAAGGAAAAAGTGCTAACATTCCGCATTGTCCAGATTCCGTTGTTTCTAATTTTCTTCGATTCAGATTTTAAGTAGCCTACGCGACTTTTCATCAAAAAATAAAACAAAAATTTTAGACTTTATGCATAATAATAATAATAATAATAAAAAAAAGGAATGCATTCATCTTATAACTACTACAACTGCTGTTATATATATCTAATTTGAAAAGTAGAAAACCAATCTACATCCATCCATATATACGCCACATAATCTAAACTTTCAAAGTCAAATTAGGAACAACGGCGGAAATTACAAAGCACAGTCACGAAAGAAGAAACCAATGCTCTACTCGCGAACTTTTGGGACATCAGGATCTCTACATATAAAATAAAAAAGAGATTAATTAAAGGCAGATGGTACTTGGTTATAGAAAGAGGTTTTGATAACACATTAAAAATTTTCGATAAATGTCCCGTCTCTCAGATTTGTTGCAGTCTTGCAGATAAATTAATTGACACCTACGCGCTTCGTTCCTGTTTCTTTAGTCTGATCATTCCATCTCACTCTTTCACAAAATACATTTCTTTTACTTTTCGCCACTAAATATCTTTCTTTCCTCAGCCCAACTTCTTTTTACAACATCTCTCTTCCATTTGCATTAATTTTCTACAACAAAGAATACCGATCGATAAACCAAACAAGAAAAAGAAAAAGGTACTGCACCTGATACAAAACGTGAAAGGTCAAAGGCCAGACTTTTCCACAAATTCCTCGTACAGAATTCTTTTTGCTGACACCTTTGAGCCGAGTTTGCGGATAGTTTCTGCCATAAATAAAGCCTAATAAGCTAGCAAATTGATTCAAACAGAACCAATTGTTGTAGCAAACTAGCAATAGTATAAATTTTTTATGACTCCCCTGTATCAATAGTGACCACGTCAATTGTTGAAGTTTCTGAATTTGGGTCATATTTTTTCACAGAAGAAACGGTTCTTTTTAGAAATTTTGACAGTTCAATTTGGAGACAAATTATCCACCAGATTGACCACGCTGAGTTCATTTATTTATAGGGAAAATGAGAAATTTCACATGCAAGCCAACCAATATATATAATTGACGAAAGTATATGTCTACAAAATAGTTGTGTTAATTAATAATTATTTTCAAATGATGCAAACTTTTATCGAATTTTACTACCAACTTTGAGTACTAATTTATTAAAAAAAAACACCTGTATTTAATGGTGATTGAATATTGCCATCGACAGAAGGAGAGGAAGCCGCCGTACACTCATTGGCTGTTGCATCCTCCACCAGGGGAGCATACATATATGTATCGGATACAAGATACTTCGATACAGCTTTCACATAACTGCGTAAACCTCTCGGCTGCTGTCGCGTCGAAACCTTCTTCTTCTTCACTCCAAGTGCTCCATTCTTCATCTTCCCTGGCATTTTTCTTTTTCAATTTTGTGCTTGGGAGTTCGGTGATTTACTTCGGGTTAATCGGTGGATTTTCATTACGAGGTTATTGTTCGTTTTTGTTAGTACACTACAACAAAAATGATTTTTAGTAACTACAACAAAAATGATTTTTAGTACCGCCTCATTAGTACCGGTTTTTAAGAAAACCGGTACTAATAATAAATCATGGCATTTTTGTAATTGTCAGATATATTATTTAGTACCGGTTTTTTTAAAAAACCGGTACTAAAAATCGTCTAAAAAAATAAAAAAAACCTTTTTATTTTAGTACCGGTTTTTTATAAAAAACCGGTACTAATATCAATTAATTAGTACCGGTTTTTTATAAAAAACCGGTACTAAAGGTTTGAATTTATAAAAAAAAACGGTTTTATTTTAGTACCGGTTTTTTCTAAAAAACCGGTACTAAAAATCAATTAATTAGTACCGGTTTTTTATAAAAAACCGGTACTAAAATAAAAACGTTTTTTTTATAAATTCAAACCTTTAGTACCGGTTTTTTATAAAAAACCGATACTAATTAATTGATTTTTAGTACCGGTTTTTTATAAAAAACCGGGTACTAAAATAAAAACGTTTTTTTTTTTATTTTTAAGCGATTTTTAGTACCGGTTTTTTATAAAAAACCGGTACTAAAAATAAGCAGATATTTATTAGTCGAAATACATGTCTTCCTTCTCTATTCCTCTCTCTCTCAAGGGTCATATACTTATCCTTTCTCTACAAAACCGAAAATTTTCTTACTCTCAAAAACCATATAAATAAAATAGCAAAAAATTTACAAAAATTAAAAAAAATTGAAAAATCATTGGAGGATGCAAAGGAGATCAAAGGAGAGCTAAAAAAATTCGAATTTGAGGTTTTCTTATTGAAGAGGCCGATCGATCAAGAGAAGGGCAATTACGGTAATTTTATTTTAATCCTCAATAATTTTTTTTGTTAATTTGTCGATTTGTATGTGCATTATCCCTAATGGTTATAATCGGTATTTGCATCTCTTTTAGTTAAGTATTGTCATATAAGACCAAATTGCCGGAATTTGAACTATTTTAGGTCTATTTGCCCGTCCGAGATTAATCCATTAGGGATTAATCTCGGATAGTACTCCCGGTCGGGAGTACTGCTCTTTGGATACTATCTTGTCTCATTTAGGACAGCGAGCTGTACGTTAGATGCAATGCGTTGTCTGAGAAAAATTCGATAGCATTTCCTCTTATGTTCCCACGAATACGTACGCACGAGCAATTGTGTGTTTGCGTATTCAGGGAACATAAGGGGAAATGCTGCCGAATTTTTCTCAGACAACACATTGTATCTAACGTACGCTCGCTAATGAGACAAGAGTATCCAAAGAGCGGGCTAGGATGGTAACCGGCCCAAAAACCTTATATGTTGCATTGAATCTATAAACCCTAAATTCTGATTTTTTGGATATATATACAGATGGATCAAAGGGAGAAGTACATGTTTGATTATTCAAGAATATCGTATGAATTTGTTCAAGTTGTTGAAAAGTTCATAAAATGTGCAGAAGAACATCGAAAGTTAACTGGAAAACCCAGAATTTTATGTCCCTGTAAACGCTGCCTTAACTTTGAGAGACATGATAGTAATGTGATTAGATCACATCTGATTCAGCGTGGATGGATGACAACACCTAAATACCTTCGGTGGGTTAAACATGGAGAAAATTTGGAAGAAAATTTAGATGCTGGAACGAGCAATATTAATGTATCTGATGATTTGGAAAATATTGTACAAAATGATTGTGAGGATGATACAGATGATAATGTAATAGTGGGTGATGATGATCATATAGAAAATCTAAGTGAACAACAATATAATGACATTAGAGAAAATGATTTGGATGAAATGATGAATGAATTGCCCAGTGATTTTATTGATGATGTTCCTGATGTGTTTCAAAAGTTGAATGAAAACTCTCATATACCCTTATATCTTGGTTGCAATGAAGAGAAATTCTCAAAAATAAAAACGATTTTTAAGCTATATAACTTGAAAGCTAAAAACAATTGGAGCGATAAGAGTTTTACATCTTTGCTCGGTCTTTTACGAGAAATGCTTCCAGCAGATAATACATTGCCAGATACAACTTATAAGGCTAGAAAATTACTATGTCCTTTGAAATTAGAAGTAGTGAAAATTGCAGCATGTCCGAATGATTGCATATTATTTCGTAAGGAGTATGAAAACCTCAATAAATGTCCAAAATGTAATGCATCCCGGTACAAACAAAGGGACAGTGATTTGGATGATGAAGAAGAAGGTTGTAAGAAAAGACCAGCTGCGAAAATATTGTGGTATTTGCCAATAATACAAAGGTTTGAGCGTATTTTCAGTAATTCAAAAGATGCTAAACTGTTGAGATGGCACGCAGAAGGCAGAAAGAAAGATGGAAAACTCAGACATCCAGCAGACTCACCCCAGTGGAACAATATAGACAGCCATTTCATTGATTTTGGCAGTGAGCCTAGAAATTTGAGATTGGGACTATGCACGGACGGAATGAATCCTTACGGTCTCATGAGTACCAACCGAAGCGTTTGGCCTGTTTTGTTGGTTATTTACAACCTTCCTCCTTGGTTATGCATGAAAAGAAAATATCTGATGATGCCGCTGCTCATTTCTGGTCCAAAACAACCCGGCAACGATATAGATGTTTATTTGGCTCCGTTGATAGAGGATCTTGATGTGTTGTGGAAGGACGGAGTGAAAATCTTTGATGCACATTCAAGGAATTATTTCAACTTACGTGCCATGATATTCTGCACGATTAATGACTTTCCCGCTTACGGGAACTTGTCGGGTTACCGAAATAAAGGAGAAAAGGCATGTCCTATTTGCATGGAGGAAACACATTCGATATGGTTATCGAATTGTAGAAAAACTGTTTATTTGGGACATCGTAGGTTTCTCAGTCGTCATCACCCTTACCGTCGGCCACCTTACAAGAACAAATTTGATGGCAACACCGAGAACCGCCGGGCTCCTGTACCAAAATCTGGAAGACAGACTTATGAACAAGTGAAGGATCTTAAAATTGTACTGGGCAAACCATTTGTGAATAGAATTCCTGAAAAGTGCTTTTGGAAGAAAAGGTCTATATTCTGGGATTTCGAATACTGGCCTTATTTGGATGTTAGACATTGTTTAGATGCCATGCATATAATCAAGAACATTTGTGAAAATTTAGTTAATTTGATTTTAAATGCTCAAGGAAAAGTGGACAATGTTAACGTGAGGAAAGACATGGTGAAAATGGGAATTCGACTGGAACTAGCTGCAAAGGAAGATAATAGTAAGAAGCGGGATTGGTTACCTAATGCTGTTTATACTTTAACAAAAAAAGAGAAACTCAGTTTGTTGGAGTGTTTGAGGTCTATAAGGGTTCCTACTGGTTATTCCTCAAATATTTCACGAAAGGTTTCCATTAAAGATATGAAATTGATTGGAATGAAGTCTCACGATTATCACGTGTTGCTGACCCAGTTACTTCCGGTTGCAATTCGAGCATCTTTTAAAGAAGAAGTTCGAAATTCTATTATTAAGTTGTGTTTCTTCTTCAATAAAATTTGCTCTAAAGTTATCGATCTCGAAAAACTGAATCAGTTGGAAACCGATGCGGTTCAGACCATATGCGAGTTGGAGATGCATTTCCCCCCCTCATTCTTTGTTATTATGGTGCATTTGACCATTCATTTAGTTAGAGAGATAAAGCAATGCGGTCCGATATTTTTGCGGTACATGTATCCTTTTGAAAGAGCAATGGGTCAATTGAAAGGATTAGTCAGAAGCAGATCTCGGCCCGAATGAAGCATAATTGAAGGATATGTTGCAGAAGAGGTAATTGATTTCTATAATGATTACCTAGATGGAGTTCAACCTATTGGCCTGCCCAAAAATAGACACGAAGGTAGACTCCTAGGAAAAAGCATAATTGGTATGAAAGTAATTACAATGGACCTTGCAAAAAGAGAAAAAGCCCATCTTAAAATTTTGCAGCAAGTCGCTGTTGTCTCTCCTTATGTGAATGAACATATAACCGAGTTGCGAGAGCAGAATCCTCAGAGATCAGAAAATTGGATCACCAAGGAACACAACAAAACTTTTGTAAAATGGTTCAGAAACAAGGTAACCGAGTCTCGACCTTCAAATGAAACGGTGAAATTTCTTGCTAGAGGTCCTAACGCCAATGTGCAAACCTATCAAGGGTATGATCTGAATGGTTTCACTTGGTATACAAAAAAACAAGATGGAAAAAGTACAGTCCAAAACAGCGGAGTCACAATAGTAGTCATATCAAGTGATGGAACATCATCAGAGCCGTATTATGGGTGGATTGAAAAAATTTGGGAATTTGATTATAATGCATTTAAAATACCAGTGTTTGAATGCAAATGGATGCTAAAAAGCGGCGTCAAGACTGATAAAAACGAATTTGTAACCGTTGATTTCAAAAAATTGGGATATGCTGATGACCCCTTTATACTTGCAAACAAACAAGCAATGCAAGTTTTTTATATTGCAGATCCGGCTGAAAAGGGACGACATGTGGTCCTTCCCGGAAAAAGACGCATCGTTGGCGTTGAAGATGTCGTGGACGAAGAAGAATATGACCAATTTGATGAAATAGCTCCATTCTCCACAGGTAGTTCTAAATAATTTTATATTTAGAAAATTTAGATAAATAATTTTAAATGTAACGAATTTGACCAATTTATATATGTTATTACTCACAGGTATTGATGGGACACCGCAACCAATTGAAGAGTTAACAAGTAATTTGCGTTCCGATCAGGAAGAAGGCGTGTGGGTAGATCGACCGAAGTCATCAAAAAATAAATAGCTTTCATGTCTATTGTAATATTTTTTATTAGTACAAATTAGTCTTTTTTTCGTGTAAAATTTTTATTTTGATTAGAAAATATTTGTTAAATTAAATTACAAAAAAAATTAGAAAATGAATTAACCTAATTAAGGAGATTAATTAATTTAAAAAAGACTATTTAATTTGACTTTATGATTTAATCTAATTAAGTTAATTAATTAATTTAAAAAATATTTGATCTAGATCTAGGAGTTTTAAAAATACCGGCAAACTTATGGTTAAAAATCCTAGGGCTGCCGCGGTGATCGACAAAGCGGTACGTGTAACAACTCCAATAACTTTATTTATGTATCAAATGAATTTAATTTAGTCTAACTAACATTAATTTCTTTTTGTGATAGGTTGCTCTAGTTCAGTCAGGCGAGGTTGAGTCTGTTCGTCAAAATGACATCTTAACAGCTGCGATCGGTACGCCAGAGCACTCCGGACGGTTGAGAGGATATCCACATTTTTCCGGTGTGAAGCAGGTGTATGGTAAGGGTACGAGAAAATCATCAAAGGGGTATTCCAAAGAAGAGGTTGATCGGTTGATGGAGGATGTGAAAGCACAAATGCAAGAGGAACTCAATAAGCGAATGGATGAGGAACTCAATAAGCGAATGCAGCAAAGCTTTTCACAAATGTTTTCGCAAGGCCAAGGTCAAGTGCAGACACCGCAGACCTACGATCCAATTTACCAACAAGCTATGCTGATGATATCACAGGGTAGCAATAATCAACCACATCCGATTCCTCATCCGAGTTTTCAGGTTATTAATTTTATCAAGCTAATGATATATATTATTTTTCTCGCATATAATATTTAGGATCCGGAACGATGCGCGGGTTTGGATGTAGAGAGCAATGAAATCGGCACTGTAAGCTACATATTCAATCTTTTGAAGAAGTATGCAAAAAGGGATCCCTATCATGTTTTAGTGCATCATAATCGGTTTGTTATAAAATTTCTAATTTTGACTTTAATTATAATTTTGAATTTGCAGTTTATTGTTAATTTAACCAACAAAAATATATGTATGTAATTACAGGTCGCATTTTGTGATTATTATAGTTCAACTCTCGACACGAAAGATGTGGATAGTAGATTCACTCCAATCTAAGGAAGCCTACCAGTCTCCAATTATAGGAAATTACGATCAGTATGTTTAATATTAACATATTTATACTACGTGTATGCACTATTTAGTTATATAATAATATCTAGAAACTAATTTTTATAATTATATATTTTTTTTTGCAGAGCTTTGTCAAGATTGGTGAAAGTTTCGAATTTTGAAGTTCAAATGATTCCTGTACATACTTGCAATTAATATATATATATAGTTTCGTCATTTCATTTGGAATTTATTGAATTTAAACTTAATTGTATTAGTTTTGAAATTGTAGAGTCCACGACAACCAAACAATATAGATTGCGGCTTTTATGCGATGGTAAACCTACGCAAGATCCTTGATCACTGTACGCTACATGAGAACCTCCCATCGGTATGGATTATATTTTAATCTTACTATGTATATGATTAGGGTTTAGTAGCAATTTTCATAGGTTATTAACTATATAAAATGTCAAAATGCAGGTTTTGCAACCGGTTGGTAAGCGTTATAGTGAGAAAGAGATCAATGACACGATAAATGAATGGTTTCGTTATTTACTTACGCTTGTAGGTCGTGGTAAATGAATACAATTAACTATGTGTGATTTGTGCTTGCATGGAAATATTAACTATGTGCATGATTTCATATGGAAATGTTTGTGATCGATGCATGATGATTTGATATTGTTTGTGATTTGATATTATTTGTGATCCATGCATTTGATTTTTTATATTGTGTGATATATATATTAATTGGTACAATTGGTACAATTAATTGGTACAAATGGCTAGCAAAAAGGGGGCTAGCCCAAAAAACAGATTTAATTTTTTTTTTAAATTTAGTACCGGTTTTTTAGAAAAAACCGGTACTAAATTTAAAATTTTCGGTTTTTTTTTTATTAATTTTAATTAAATAAAATTTACAGATTTAAATTAAATTAATTTAGTACCGGTTTTTTATAAAAAACCGGTACTAATTTAATTTAATTTTCGGTTTTTTTATTTAATTAATTAAATAATTTAAATATATTTAATTTAGTACCGGTTTTTTTATAAAAAACCGGTACTAAATTAATTTAATTTTCGGTTTATTTATTTAATTAATTAAATAATTTAAATATATTTAATTTAGTACCGGTTTTTTTTAAAAAACCGGTACTAAATTAAATATATTTAAATTATTTAATTAATTAATTAAATAATTTCTTAATTTAAATATAGTTAATTAATTAATTAAATAATTTCTTAATTTAAATGTATTTAATTTAGTACCGGTTTTTTATAAAAAACCGGTACTAAATTAATTTAATTTTCGGTTTTTTTTATTTAATTAATTAAATAATTAATTAAATAATTTCTTAATTTAAATGTATTTAATTTAGTACCGGTTTTTTATAAAAAACCGGTACTAAATGAATTAATTTTAGTACCGGTTTTTTATAAAAAACCGGTACTAATATGGTTTTTTTCATGATTTACTACCGGCTCATTAGTACCGGTTTTTTATTGCTTTTAGTACCCCCTATTATTAGTACCGCTGCAAAACCGGTACTAATAATACAAAAAAAACCGGTACTAAAGTTTATTAATGGCGTAGTGGTACCTTTTTTGCAGTCTTGTTCTTTTTTTTTTTTAATAAAAAATGGTGTGCTTCGTGGTGATACTGTGGGCTTTAACGGTTACACGTGGAATAGTTGGACACGAATCTTCTACAGTTTTTTTTACCAAAAATCAAGACAAATGCTTCTCTTGCAATCCGGCCCGTATATTTAGGCCGATTGCAAATTTGGTTTTTTTGAAGTAGAAATACAGGCTATTTGGTTTGGAATTAATAACTGTTCTGAGCGATAACTATAAATTAATAACTCAACTAAGTAATTAAATTGATTAAAAGACTAGTCACAATTTATGTAATTATTTAATTACATGCAATGCCACTGAAACAAACAAGAACAATAAGCAAAAATTTATATGCAAATAATTCCTAGCGGTCTAGTGGAAGAGTAAAACTTGTGAGTGGGGGAGGGTGAGGGGCCCACCAGACTCATTGGTCCACACGATCACCAAATAAATATATGTCGAAACATCAAAATAATACGTAAAAGGAAATTAAATATATGAATTTGAAATGGGAGAATGAACAGTTTTGAATAGTGACACTCTATTTTCGTACGATCAGAATTACCATGCGATATTACCACCCACTATATATTTCATCCATTATGCAAGTATAAATAAATTTATACAATATAAAAATATAAAAGCACATATTTACCGGCGCACATTAATAATTGTCAGCCTTAATTAAACTCCAAAATAAAATAGCTACAAATAAATACAACCCACAAATAGTGTGCCAAAAACTACAAGTTCAGTTTACACTATTATATATCAAAATTAAGCTCCTCACGGACTTAAAATCAATTTATTTCCATTTAATTTGGGAGGAAGCCGCAACTAACCAATTTAGTTCTAATTAATCCTCAAATTTGCATAAACAATATATACATATTTTTGGACCAAATTTTACAAATGCAAAAATACATTTGGATGTATATGAAATCAACGTACGGTGCCAGATGGTTCCTCCCACTACTAGAATTTCGTTTATTTGTGTCGGACCTCCGACATATTCAAGTCGCTAAATCAAGTAGCGACGCAGAAAGAAAAAAATGGACGGGAGGGCTTTTACTGGGTGTCGGTAGGCCGACACAGATAAGTTAGGACGCATAAATATTCAAAAGAGAGACGCTCTCAAGTTCTGTATAGGAACGCGAATATGTTGAATATAAGCGCGTGTAATCTAAAAATAATTAGAGTCGCTAGTTGACACATATAATTGGAAACGCTAATAAACAAATTAGTAAATTATTTCAATTAAAATTTTTTTGTGATCTAATGTGTCAAATTAGTAAATATTACTCTCAAATATGCTAGTATAGTTAAATATTTAAAAATATCCTTATTGGATTATAAAAATACTAAAAAAATAAAAACCAGCAAATATTTAGCACCATCTCGTGATGGAGTTTAATCTCAATATAAATCAACAAAAAATTAGTATGATGCAACTTATGGTAGAAAAGATCTTATGGTAGTTTAATCTCAAAGAAGAATAAAACAATATTCAAATTATTAATTTGAATTTGAATATATTAAATTTTAAAAGCATAATTTAGAAATTCTGTAACTTATGGTAGAAAAGATCCACAAATAAGAAATATGCATGTTATAGATAGTGAAAATGTGTCCCGATAATATTAATACGTAACTAATTTTTGCGCCAAAGTTTATGTTTTTTTTTACTGACGACGCCAATTTTTTGTCCCAAATTTTACATAACCGGAACTTTTTCATTTATGGCGCGAAATATTGGCGCCAAAATCTTATTTTCCGCCAACTCCCTCAATTTTGGTTGCTTGAAGGTTTTTTTAGAATTTATTTTAATCGAAATTTATATGCATGCTCAAAACTTAAAAGAATTAATGATATCATTTTTTTTATTTTCTCGTTATATCATTACGTTGTTTAGCTGTGTAAGGTGAAGGGATAAGAAAAGGTAAATATAGTAATTATTACTAGTGTTTTTTTTTTTAAATGACACTACACATGTGCATTGGTAAGATACACACACGTATTGCTAGTGTTCTAAAAAAACACGGCATGTTCGAACACGGCACGACACGGTACGGAACGGAGGTGGTACGACACGGCAAGACACGGACATGGCACGAGAACTTATGCGTGTTGTGTCCAAAGTGTGTCGTGTCCGACTTTGATGAAATAGACACGACACGACACGTTAATTTTCCGAATACGGAACGACACAATATAACACGAAAAAAAGACACGCATTAAGAGTTACAAAAATATGATGGATTTCTTATTTTTGTACATGCTAGTATGTTTTTCCCATAAATCTCGCCCAAATACATGTAAATATAAATCGATGATTATTTATAGACTTATTTCCAAATTAAAAATATTATTGTTTTCATTTAAAAAATATTTTTTAATATATTTTTAGTGAAAAAAATTAGAATAAATTACAATATGACTTAGACACGGTTAATTTTTTTTTAAATATCCTTTGTTGAATTTATTACTAACGCATATTATTTTTACCATTATATGTATGCGTTGAAATCTGACTGAACCTAAGTTTATTACTACTTATATCACTTGTGCATAACTATACAAATTTAATTTGACTGAACGTATGACATCTTTTATATAAATTTTAACTAATTTCATGTATATATTAAAATATCATAGTAAGCCAAATTTTATATCATAAAAGATTTAACAATATTTTTAAAATTTATAAAAGATAGTTATTTTTTAATCTAGTAAAATAAATTGAGCGATTCAGATTAGCCATTTAATATCGAAAATTGAGATTCAATGCGTTTGAACTAAAAATATTAGCAATTTGATCTAGTTATATCTAAGTGTATTACATGAAGGATCAGTGCAATTAGTTTTGCACTAAAAAATATTATTAAATAATGTAGTTGTACAACATGATGCGTGTAGGTCCTTTTTTTTACCCTCCCTTTTAATGTCTCACTTTCTCTCCCATATGATTAAATAATGTAGTTGTACAACATGATGCGTAGGTTAGTTGAATAATCATCATTTTGTAAAAAAAAATGATAGTGACTTTTCGTGTAGTCTGATGAATTATTGGTAAAGTGAATATCTTTATTTGATTATTACATTTAATCTAATTTGTCAAAATTATTTCGTTGATCATATAATTTATATGCTTATAGAAGTGAATATAATATTTGAAAATAAATATAATAAAAAACCAAAAATAAATAAATTGATTTCTAATAAGATTATAATATTTTTTCTTCTAATACAATTTGTTTGCTTGTGGCGACCTAAAAAAAAATCTATTCTAAATTGTTCGCTCCATTTTTCTGTCCAATTTCAAATTGGTCAGTCCAAAATCATAGGGCCCGCCGCCATATCAACATAATCGTCTTTAGACCTTTGCAAACCCTAACTAGCGATTCATCCAAGTTTCGTCTGTACAGAGGGCTTCCATCTCTCTGCTCCGCCGCCCGTTCGCCTCTCGTCGCTCACCTCTCACTCGCTTCACGTTGAAATGAATTCTCTTTCTTTTGACACTCTCTCCTTCAAGCCCTAACCCCAACCCCTTCGACAAAGTACCGATTTCGAATTTTTCCAGCAATGGATGCGGTGTCGATCTTCTTCGCCTGAGAGATGTTCGATCGGTCCGCTTCCTAGATCGGTGTGAATGTTTCATCTGCGTTTTCCTAATCGAGGTAGAATCAATGGTTCGGCAGTCCAATTTTTCATGTGTTCCCCACGCCCCTCATTTTTCTATTCACGAAAACACCTAAACCATTCTTAATCAGAAGTCGCCTTGCGGCTGTCCCTAATCTGACCTGGCCTGTTTGTCTTGGGCGTGAGAATAATGAGCAAGTGCTGGGCGTGTGGGAAGACGGTGTACGGGACGATGACGGCGACAACGTCGTGCACAAGTCGTGCTTCTGCTGCCGCCACGACGGTGAAATGTTGAATATTCTTGTTTAATTATTGATTACTAATTGATTTGAAGATTTAGGCGTCACTTTCAAAATGTAATAATTTACAATTATTATTTTTTTTTGAAAATGTATAACGTGCCACTGTTTTTTTTTTGTCGCACAGGCTTTTGTTGTAGTAGACCACAACCTGAACGCAATAATAATTGCATTCGGAGGCACTCAAATGCTAACTTATCAAAGTTCGACACTCAACAGAGTTCACTTGATCAAAGTAGCATTTAATTTATTTGATCTTTCTTGATATTTTTTTTTATAATTTAGCATAAGGTTTTTGGATTGAAGATCTATTGTTGATAAAACTTGATCTTGACTACTCGACATGCCAGGAACAAAGGTAAGATTATCATACTCATTTTATGTCAATGTTTTTTCATACTAAAAATGTAAGTCCATGTTAAAAACAAAAGTGTTTCAGATTGCAGAACCCTATATATAACAGGAAGAGATGGGTTGATATGTAATTTTCCCAAGACTATGTCTGAACATATGCATTGAACATGTTTGATGGATTGTCTGAAGTAGCACTGTAGCAGAGGTTATCATTTAGATTCGTTTTCTGAATTTTTTATCTTTCTTTGCATATAAGGTGTTTGCTGAAATGCCAAGAACAAATGATGTTGTGATCTAAACTATCTTTTCTTTTACCAATTGATCTGGCAGTTATACAAGGCAGTATAGTAATTGCTTTGAGATAGAAGAATTGGGCCGATAGAGTTCTCCATCATGGCCAAGTATTTTGATTGCCAAGGCAAACCTCCCTATGCACACCATGCTGTAAGTGCCCATACTCTCAATTAAAAGTTCTTGAGTGTGTTTGAGTGGCTAAATGAGGTAGCTCCATTGCTATGTTCCATTTTTAATCATGGGAAGTGTACATTGATTTGTTAGTATTAGAACGTGTTAAATATGTGAATCGCCAATGATCCTAAATGCCATTTATACAAGTTTTGACATGAAATCGGTGTCCAGTTCAGTTGGATAAAAGTGTTTTACAAAGAATTTATAGGCATCTTTGGTGTCAGAGTTCATCCATTTTAATTCAAGTTGTATAATAGAACCCAATTTATTGTTTTATTTACTATATTTGGTGGGTCTTGAAGGATGATGCTCTAGTGGCTCATTTCAAGTACCATAAGAAACCAGTTACATCTGTAGAGTCCGCATGAAGCATCGACCTGGGCTGTATCATAAGCACTATGATCAACTGCATTTTTGAAAAGTATGTTTCTTTTATTTGGCACTATATGACAATCTATATATGTGTAAGATATGGAACCTGTCACTAGAAAGGGACGAAGAAGAGGAGATTGAGTTCAAAACAAAGGCAAATGAGCAAGTCAACACGCCTGAAATTGAAAATTTGCCACCTCAGCTCCCGTTTGTTCACCAGGTACTTATTTCTTGAACCAAGTTAAATTTTATGTGTTAAATTTTGCCAAGTTCGAATTGTTCCACGCTGAAATTTTGTTATTGGTAATTAACTAATTATTAGGAAACAATTACCTTGTGACTCTGTGTATACAGCCACACTTCCTCAATTTGTTTAGTTAGAGCAGCGGTGAACTCTAATCATACTATTTTGAAAAATCACATGTTCGACACCAAAACTGGCATCCACCATGGCTATTTCAATCTCGGTAAGTACTCAACATGTGATTATTATTAAGTAGTAATATGTAGCTTTTGAATTATAAAATTTCACCAAAATAACCATATCATCTCTTATTAGATATGATTGAGTAATGACACAAACAAAAGAAAACGTTGCTCCATGCATTCAAGCTCTCCACAACTACCTGAGCATGGATATGAGAATTTTAGTTAGAAAGATTATTCATCACGGCATTGTGGCTCTTTGGTTTTAGGTGCTAAATTTTTTTTGTTTTGTTTAGACTGATTTAAATTTTCATGCTCTTTTACTTGGAATTTTGATTTGTATCAAAACATATGCAAGTTTGTTATTTCTATTGGATGTTGATTTGTAGCTCAATGCATAATAGATATTTGTGTGATTTTTATTTGATTCAATGTGAATATATGTATGTTTGTGAATTCTAAATAGTTGTGAATAATTAAAATCATATGAATTAAATAGTGGTGGTACTAAATTGGTACCAGGAAGAATTGAATGGCTGTATAAATGTAATTGATGTGGCTATACTGATGACTTTGATCTAATATACAGCAACACAGAAAAATGCGGATACAGTGGGCCCTACTAAGTTTCGACAATAAATTTTTTGTGTTGGTGAGCAAAGGTGTCGTTATATCGACTCTAATAGGTTGTGGGCCCCGCTAAATTCTAACAATAAATTATCTCTGTCGCTAAACAAAGACGTCCGTATGCCGACTATTATAAATTGTGGGTCCCGCTAAATTCTGACAATATATATTATCTGTGTCGCTTAATAAAGGCGTCAGTATACCGACATAGTAACCTCTAAATAGAGACGCGCTTACTGTTTGAATAAGCGATCAGAAAACATGGTATGTGTCGTTATCCCGACACAGATATAGAGACGCGTTAAGTAATCCGCGTCCTCGCGACACAGATGTTTATTATTAGCGGCTAGAGTATCGGGGTCGCTTAGTTAACGTCTTTAGGTGGACGCAGATAGCTTTTCGTGTCGGAATAGGGACGCCTTTTTGCGAAGCAAATAATTGACATTCTAGTAGTGTCTAACTGGTAGGTAGTGCTTTTTTTTTTTTGAATTGGAGGTAGTGCTTGGTAAGTATTGATTAAAACAAGTAATTATTGGAAGTGGGTGAATAAAAACAATGAGCCGCAAACCAATTGTCTGGGCTCCTAGCTATAATTCTGCGCAATTGCACGGCCTGCAGTGCTGTATCAGGACAGTCCGATGTGAATTGACTTGAATAAAAACAATGCTACTAAATGAGCATCACAAGCCATCGGACAAAACTTAAAACAAAAGACAGCCAAGCAAGAAATCTTGGGTCGTTAAATATTAACACAAGTTCGCTTGCTGTATGTACAATGCCCAACCTTGCTATTTCATTGAGCCTGTGCATATAAAGTTTAGAAATAAGAAACATAAAGAAAAGAAAAAAAAAGGGTGTTGGAGGAAATGGGGAGTGGCAGCGGAAGCGATCGTATGTGGGCATCAGTTTTATCCCTTTTGCTAATTCTGTTTGCTGCATCTCTAATGAGCCCTGTTACTGCCATGCCGACTAGCAAATAACATTACGACGACCATGATCACGACCTCGACAACGAAACAGACAGTAAGGGACGAGGCAGAGCTGCGATTCCCCATTGCCATAGAAAACCATAGAAGAATCCTGACCACTCTCAATTATGATTCGCTAGGAAAAGGACCAGCACCGTCTAATGCTGTCCCAGGTGCTCCATACACACCGGTGCCCTGTGGCGGTCTTTACCACAAACCTTGTTGATTATTTCATTTTATTATTAGTCTGAGAAAATAATGTGCCAAAGTTCCCTCGTGTTATTCACATTTTACGAATCCGTGTTGATGAATCTATGTATTTCTCAAGGAATGTTCAATTTAGTAATTTACTTTATACTTCTGCTCAGTTGTGGAGATGAAAATAATTCCTTTTTTTTTTTTGTCTTCTGAACTTCGTGCTGTAATTTCGTTCATATTAAACTTTCGTTAAAGTAAAAAAAAATATTAAACTTTCGTTATATACATGTTTCCATAGAAAACTTACCTTACATATATTTGAGCGCCAGAAAAAGCTGACAAATTATTATTAATATAATGAGAGAATTTTTTTTTTTTTTACAAAGTCAATACAAAGCCTCAAAACATAATACCAATATCAACTCTGGTACAACTCCGACACAACTCACTATATCAGCTACTCCAAAACAGATAGATAAAGTACTGCTGAATAATTTCTAGTGATAATATATGGATCTCTAGATTTTCTACAATAAAGCTCCTGTACCTTAAGGAGCGGCGCTAATTTGGATTAGTCATTATTTAAGGCACTATTCAATTAATATTCGCTTCGATGGTTCACTATTCGAAATAGGCAAATGTCTAATCTGTAGAACTCCAAGCGATTCGTCTGACAATTCCATGATCTAAAATTGTGTGTTCACAACAAAAGTCTCGTCTGCTTAAATAAGCAGTCATCACCACTCACCAGCCTCAACGTGCGAATCGTACAGTCAACACGTCACCAAACGCATATAAATGAAAACCATATCACTAAAAACCCGAAAAAAAGTTAACAACTTCCAAATTTGACATAAACAATATTTCCAAGTGTTTTCAATAAACAAATTTTTTTTTAGATAAATTGAAGATCTAAACCATCCAACTTATTTTTAAATTAAATGTCTAAGAAAGAACACCCATGCCTGTGACTTTTTACTCAAGGAGTTAAGAGCTCGTTCTCCAATGAACACATAATTGTATGTTATCCAGCGTGGCAAGACGTATTAACAGTAGACTTACGGGTAAAATGTGTATGAACATTTTTAATCCCACTAGCATACACGCCCACCCAATGTGAAGACAATTTTTGACAAAAATAATGAAAAAAATTATATATATATGTTTGGACAGTTTAACATCAGTGTAGCTTCTGACATGTGAGGCGGAACCTTTGGTCTGTCTTGCGCACACAGAAATCCTAATTTGATACATCTTATGATCTCTGACGTCATTCCATAATGTCCATACCTGCTAAATGCAAACATTGAAATATATTTCAAAATCCTGTAATTGATACAGCCAAATTCCTTTTGATCATGAATAAAATGTAATCACATGCACTGTAGTAAAATATCTTGATACTTATTTGTAGCATCCCTAAACTTTTTCATAACATACCCAAAATACCCCCCCTCTCCCCCCCCACCAGCCACGTTATGAAAAAAAAAGTGAAGCAATTTATTAGGTAATCATACTTGGAGCTTTTTCCATCTCTATGGAAGATCTACCTCTCAATGGAGTACACCGTATGTCTCAATTTTTTTTTAATTTACAAGAGAAAAACATTGTGTGCAGAAATACCTAACTCAGAATAGGCCCAATAGTACTGAGGATACTTGCCGCTGGGCCCACCAAATGCCTCTTGCCATGAGTATGGCTGTCTAACGTGTTAAATGACACGGTATTGCGCTATACCGTTACCGTGCCATTTAATAACGGTATGAAACCGGTATTGCCACATACCGTTTCGTTTATTAAACGAAATAGATTTATGTGCCATCAACCGTTCCACTTCAGAAATTACACATAAAATAGTTTGAAATGAGGTTGAAACAGTCGAAACGGTATAAACAGCTGTGCCACATACCGTTCCACTTAGAAAACGGTATAATTTTCTATGCCACAAATCTTTCCGTTTCAGCTGAAACGTGGTGACAAATGGCAAACGGCTGCCGTTGACACCCTAGCCATGAGTCGATAAGCACTAAGATTTATTTCTTACTTGATTGTTAGACCTTTTCTTAACGATTTGGACCATTTCATTGAAAATTTCACGCTCGTGTACTTGTTGGTGAACATAATCTCCACAGCTCTTCATTAATGTCTCTAATAGCTATTAATCAGTTCAAAGTTGGTGCTTATTAGGATTAACAACATGATTATTGGAGATTCAAGTAAACTTAATAAGCATAAAGAATTCAAAGTTCATACCATTAAAGTGAGAAATTTAACCTTCGAACTCTTGTGGTGAAGTCGTTTCTTTATTGCTTTGATCAAATCTTTTGCTTGCCTGATAAACACAAATTTCAGCACTAAATGTTAACTGAAAACTCACTGGTGCAAACCAAGTTCCCATACCAGAGACAGAAGCTACATATACAGCAATTTCGACAATACCATTAAAGCCCATCCAAGGTTAACTCCTAAAGTAGACCAAAACCTAACAAAATACAACTTATATTTAAGACCAAAAAGTTAATTTGGTTACCATGAACAACAAAACATTGTACCCAGGGATACATAGGAAACAACTTAATTTTAAGAACCCAAATAAATGCCCTTCACTTTGGGGAAAAAGAAATTAGGAAAAATATGCTAGAAAGTTGGAAGTTGATATGGACAGACCTTGTAGACTGAATTTCTCAAGTCTGAGTCACAGTACTGACATGTTTAATTTGCTCCTGGATACTTGATCTGCTCCTCACCGACAAAGATGATTCGAACATGTTCAATATTTGGCCACTGAGCTCCATTTTCTAAACATTGCTCCATAAGCTGCTCCGAGCATTTTTGGATAGATAATTCTTCGAGGATAGGTGGTAGGCCAGCCATTGATTCTAATTTGGGACAATTTTCAACAATGATTTTCTGAATGGAGGTTAATTCCTGAAACCATTCTGGAAGAGAGCAACCC
The DNA here is from genome assembly GCA_028095005.1 of Rhynchospora pubera. Classification (NCBI taxonomy): domain Eukaryota; kingdom Viridiplantae; phylum Streptophyta; class Magnoliopsida; order Poales; family Cyperaceae; genus Rhynchospora; species Rhynchospora pubera. The sequence continues at coordinate 356,855,266 of CM051460.1, forward strand.
TCATAACCACTGATTATGAGCTCCTTCAAATCTGGATGTGGTTGCAAAGCTTGTAGTATTTCTCTTGAATCAGGTTTGTTGGATGGTTCCTGATATAACCCCAATATGTCAATGTTCTTCTTTTCTGTCAAGTTTGCATCCCTTGCCTCTTCTTTGTTGGTAACATTCTCAATACCCATAATTCTAAGTTCCCCACTTAACATCCGCATATTTTTCAACTCTGTTATCTTATATCCCCTTTCCTTTCGAACATGAAACACATTTAATTCTTGGAGATTTGTCAATTGACCAATATCTGATATTGAAGAGGTAGCTCTAGAATCAGCATACATATGACGCAGATTAATCAGGTCAGTGATGCCACCCGGCAAGGATTCAAAGTTGCATCCTCGGAGATCTAGAACCTGAAGATGATAACAATTACAGATAGAACGAGGCAGATATTTGATTCCTGTAAATGAGAGGTCCAAGTAACGCAGATGTGATAAGTACCTTATAGCATCAGGCAGCTCTTGCATGCAAATTCCAGATAACTGCAACACACGTAAGCAGTCTAGCTTGCTGAAAATAGTGTTTAGCATGCTAAATTTGTAAATTTCAGTGCCTAAAAATATAATTGTGCGAAGATTGCTAGACCCCTCAATGTCGCAGAGTAGCTCTAGTTTACTAGCCGGCAATGCCAAGTGACGAGTGGTAGACGGTATTGATGGCTATTGGGTTAATGAAAAATGGTGCGCTGTAGAAACAACAGCAGCTAAACCGTGCATCAAATCACTCATAATGAACTCATTATTCATTTCTGCTTGTTGAATAAAGGACTTCTCCACTAGGTCATCAAACCATTGCCGTCCTATATACTCCATTGTCATCATCTCTTGGTCATTTGGTTGAATGAAATCATTTGCTATCCACATTTGCACCAACCTTTCCTTTTGAAACTTATGATTCTTCGGAAACATACAACAATATGCGAAGCACTTTCTTTGCCCAGCTTCTAGTTGCTGATAACCAACAACAAGAGATGGCAAAATACCATCTATAGCTTCCTTTATGTTCCACCATTGCAACTCTGATACTCTTCTCCATTCCTTTTCATTCAAGTTAGATCTTAACATATTCCCTACTATCTTTGCAGCTAAAGGTAAGCCGCAAAGGTTTTCTAGTATTTTTCCACTCATTGATCGAAGTACTCTAGCCTTTCCTTCATCAATATCCACACCACTTAATGCATGATGCTCAAAAAGTGTCAACAAATCTTCCGGATCTAAAACACCCAGTTGTATTGGTTTCACCGTCCCAATTCTCTTAGCAATTTTGTGGCTTTGAGTAGTTATCAGAATTTTGCTACCCAACGCACCAGATCCCAAGGCAACAATTAAGTTGTTCCACTGGTCCTCTATATTATTCCTTGCATCATCAAGCACCAGAAAGAACTTCTTCTCATGTACAGTTTGGCTAAGAATGTTGAAAGCATTATTCAACGTAATATTATTTGGTAAATCCATTTGTCCAAAGTTCTGCACCAAATCACGTATGGTCATTCTGATATTAAAACTGTCAGACAGTTGTGCCCATCCCAAGAGTTCAAATTCTTTTATTACTTCATTATATACATTATGTGCAAGAGCTGTCTTTCCTACTCCTCCAATACCTATCAAGGGAATGACTTCAACTCTGTTCGTCTTGTTAGAAAGAAACAGAGTTAATTCCTCTTTCACATTGGCTCGACCAACAAATTTTGTAACACAGGAAGAATAAGGACTGGTGATTTCCCTCTGTGCTTCCGCAACATTATCAAGCAAATCCATGAACGAATTGGCTGTCAAAAGGAATGTGTGAAACCTATGACTCAGCATACCTAATTTCTCCATACTACTCTGGGGAAACATAAAGCTTTTTGCAGCTTTCAAATAAAAGTACATATGTAAATGCTCCTTCTGAGTGAAGAAGGATAAGAGCTCACCGAACTTTCTTTGATAAAATTTAAACTCACTCAATTTCCGCTTGCCTTTGACTTTGTTTTGGATTATCTTGAACTCATCATCGTCTACCATGTCCTCCACATCATATGCCATGTCGTTCAGTTGGCGAAGCCATGTAGACAATCTGTGGCCCCACATCATCTTGTTAGAACACTCCACAGCATCAATTGTTGCCTTTATGCTCTGCACCAATTCCTTTGCCAGGCGATAAGCCTCCTTGTTCTGATGGAGAGCTTCTGAATTTCTTTCCTCCACAAACTTATAGACCCCGTATAAACCGGCAATTGCTGTCAGCATGATCATTCCTGTCTCCCCGATAATTCCTTTCTCCTCCAGCATGACAACTACCATTTTTGCAAGACCCTCTATTACATCCATTTTCACTTACTGGTAACTAGGTGTTTATTCTTTATCTATCGGAGTTTCAGAAATAGGATGGTTTTCTTTCAGTCTTTGTTTACTTATGATTGGGCGTTGATCTGTCATTTCATTGATGATACATCAACTCAGTTTATTGTAATACAGATAAAGTTATGGTGTTCAATTTTTTCTCTATTTCTTATTTGGTAGTCTAGACAGATTTATGTTGAAACAAATGAAGAACTGGGGAAATTCCAACTGTGGTCGGTCTTGTGTGAATATTATTGGATAATGATTCTCTCTTCTTTAACTTTTAAGGCAAGAATTCAGTATAAAAGTACATTGTTGACTTTATTTAAGCTATTTAAAGCGAGCATGATGATGACAAATGTGGACTTTTTGATTAACAATGCTGAGTGGCTCCAGAGAAAGCAATTGGATCTGATCTCTCTCCGATTACCTAACCAACATTAAAAAAACACTTCTTATGTAAAAATATTTCAAATTTAATATTCCAAATGACAAACTGACAGTTTTGATATTGTTCTATCTCAAAATTGATAGATGCCCACTGAATGTTATAACTTCTAAAGCTTTATGATATTAAAATTTTAACTTCCTGACATTTTGACTCTTGATCATTAAAACAGAGTGATTTATAGATTAATATTTTAATGATTGTACAGAGATAAAAACTGTCGATTTGTCATTTGGAATAATATACTTAGAAGTTGATGATCAAGAATAGGTGTTTTCTCCTTTTCTGAAATTGTCAGGATCTACCATTCTTGCAAGACCGTCTTACTTCCGTTTTACGCACTGAAGGTGTGCCTCTTTTTCTGAAATGGTTTCTTCCATTCTATGATTCGATTTGCTTGGCTGTTGGTCTGTCATTTCATTGCTAATATTTTAACTCAGTTTATTATCGTACAGAAAAAAGTATCGCTGTCCAAGTTTTCTCTATTTTCTTTTTTGGTAGGCAATACAAATTTATGCTGAAACAAATAAAGAACTGGGGAAAACTCCAACTGTGGTAGTTGTTCTTGCATGAATATTTTTTCATAATGATTATTTCTTCTTTAAGTTTTCATGCATGACTACGACAAATGTGGACTTTTGTGATCTGATGAGGTTGTTTGGTTCATGTGCTAGGCGTAAGGGACGTAATAAAAGGGGGCATTGCTACCATATGCCGGTACCATGCAACTTGGGGGTACAGTATTCTATTAAATTCTACTATCTTTGTAATAAGACTTTGTATGTTTTTTAGCTTTCTTCAATAAAAGTGGTAGAGCACTAAAAAATCTACTTGTTTAAAAATAAATAAATAAATAAATAATGTGGACTTTTGATTACCTAAGAAAGTAAATGGAAATGATCTCTCTCTTTCTGATTACCTAAGCAACATAAGAAAAAACTTCTGTTGTGTAAATAATTCAAATTCCATCCAAATAGCAAACCCGGAGGTTTTATATTGTTCTACCTCACATGGAGTACTTGCTCACTGAATATTGTAAGCTCTGAAGTATATTTGATACAAGACCGAGAGATGAAAAAATGATTAACACATAACTCTTTAATAAAATGAAAATACAAAAAATTACATGGGTTAAATTGTACCTGTTGATCTGATGGGATCAGGACTTCAAAATGTTTATATTGAGAGTTTGTTGCATAACCTGATGAAATGCTTTGCAGTCAAAAAGTACACTAAAGAACAAATTACTTGAGTTTGATTGTACGGGTACCTGTTGATCAGCTGGGATCAGTTTTCAAACTGTTAAAACTGACAGTTTGCATAACCTGATGAAATGCCTTAAAGTCAAAAAGTACATTAAAGATGAAGCAGTAAACAATTTGGTGAACTGTTAATTTGGTCTAGGTTCTGCACATCAAACTCCTCTGCTTGCTTCATTCTTAGATTGTATGCTTCTCATGGTCATTTAGTCAAGCACTTGGTGAGCGTAAAATGGGGCGGAATATTTGCAGCATTCTTAGAATCTATAAACATGGAAAGATATCCCTGAATATGAATATTTGCAGCATATGAGGAATGAAAAATTAAATAAAAAGGGGTATAATATTCTGCACACAGAAAGAATCTGATTATGTGGTGACTTCTTTTCAGTGCAGTACTAGTATCCCTTTTTGCTGACCATAGGTTTGTTCTGATAACCAGAACTTTAGTGCAAAACAATCAATAAACTACAGAAAGGTTGTTGTAGACTTCTAGTAGAGAAATGGCAAGTTGTGCATATATTGCCCCCTTTTTTTCATCTTTTGAGAACTGAGAAGTTACAAAATCAGGTGAACTGTTAATTTGGTCTATGTTGTCCACTAAGTATATGTCATTTAGAAATTTATATATATTTTAGAATTGTAAGAATCAGAATAAGTCGAAGAGGTCAAACATGACGACAATCAGTCGATCCCTATCGAACGCACCAGAGTGGCTGATGGTATATTTATAAACTTCATTATAAAGCCTAGAGTACACTTACGTAGTTTCGTTGGATCACTTTGCTTTCATCTTAAATTTATAAAAGGCCTATTAAATTCAATTTTTTGCTGCACCATAAATTAATATAATAAAACATTGCTACATTAAACATTGCAAGATTCAAAAGTCTATGAAAAATAAATTGCTAGATTTTTAAGTATCTATTGATAGAAAATTAAGTCTTTCTTAAAAAATACTAGATTTTAGTAAATGAATTAAATCTAGCAATAGAACAAGGTCCAACACTAATAAAAAAAAAATTATCTAAAAAATTTAGCAAATCTAACATTAGGTCATCTCTCTTATAGTGCTTGTTTTTTGGGCCTCCAATAAAATCATGTAAAGAAGCCCCTACTCGTGTCACGGCACAGCACTTGCATTAAATAAGAGTTTGCTGGGAGAATTTAAGTTGCCTTGATATTTTTGCTGTACATAGGGCTGTATATGAGCGGAGTTCGAGCGAGTTAGTCTCAACTCAAATCACAACTCGAGCCAGCTCGTGACTCGGTAGAGAGGCAGTTTCGAGCTTTTTAAGCGAACTCGAACTCATATTATTTTAGCTCGAGCCAACTCGTGACTCGACTTGTAGCTCGTAAAAAAGAAGGCGAGAAAATTTTGCTCAAAAATTCTTCAGCTGAGAGAGAATAAACAAGTTCTATGGGTCAATCTTGTTGGGACACGCTCTCAGGTGCCTAGGCACAGCGGAAGCCAAGTAAACAAGGAGGTAGTAATTTCGACAAACACGTGACGGGCATAAAACAATACCCGCTAGAACAAAGCTATGATGGTACCACTTGAGAACCAAACAACAATAGCACAATCAAGCACAAGAAAATAAAGTAGAGACACAAGATTTTACGTGGAAACCCGAAAGGGAAAAACCACGGGAGCGATCGGTGCAAATCCACTAAATCAAGAGTTTTCTTACAAGTACATGGAGATCATCAAGCTATCAACCTTCCTCTCTCTCTCACTCACACTCTCACTCACTATTTGAGGTGGAATTAACAAGAGATACAAGAGAAATAGCAAACCCTAGATAGCTTCACCAAGGAGGGAGACGAGAGCTTGCACAGAGGGACTTGACTCACGATTCGCTTTTCTGTCTCCGTAACCCCTTTTTCATCTAATGTTTCCGTGTGGGCCTTCATGGGCTCGGCCCAATTTTGGCTTCGCACACAACAACCTCCCACTCGAAGACAAAACTCCCACTTGATCACACAAGCATACACCTTGCACCTCGCTCCAAACACACCCGAGTTATTCAACCAACCCGGATTGCCTCCTACAAAACATTACCTTGTCGGGAGGCACCACCTTCGTGAACATATCGGCAACATTCTCCTTCGTGTGAACCTTTCTCACGACTAGTTGCCTATGGTCTAGAACATCACGAATGAAGTGGTATCGCACATCAATGTGCTTAGTTCTTGAGTGATATGCCGCATTCTTTGAAAGATGTATGGCACCTTGATTATCACAATGCACCACATACTCCATTTGCTTCAACCCAAGTTGTGCAAGCAACCTTTTCAACCAAAGCATTTCCTTCACCGCCTCGGTCAATGCGACATACTCCGATTCCGTGGAAGATAAAGCAACAATGTCTTGTAGTCGAGACATCCAACTAACGGCTCCACCACCGATAGTAAAGACAAAACCCGTCGTGGACTTCCTTGTCTCACTACAACCCGCATGATCGGCATCTACATACCCTTCAATTGCCAATTTAGAATTTCCTCCAAAACATAACCGCAAGCCACGAGTACCTTTCAAGTACCGAAGTATCCACTTCACCGCTTGCCAATGCTCCCATCCCGGGTTAGACATATATCGAGAGACAACTCCCACTGCATGTGCAATGTCCGGCCGTGTGCACACCATAGCATACATCAAGCTACCAACGGCCGATAAGTATGGAGCCTTTTCCATCTTCAATCTCTCTTGAGCATTCTTTGGAGAATTCTTTTTAGACAATTTAAAATGACCGGCCAAAGGTGTAGTCACCGGTTTGCAATTCACCATGTCAAACCTCTCAAGGACTTTATCAACATACTCCGTTTGACTTAACCAAAGCTTGCCTCTCTCCCGATCCCTATGAATCCGCATGCCCAATATTTTTCTTGCTTCGCCAAGATCCTTGGTTGCAAACATCTTAGACATATCAAGCTTAAGAGACTCAATCTCATCATGATCATTACTAGCAATCAACATGTCATCAACATAAAGTAACAACAAGGTGAAAGTGTCACCCACCTTTCCTTTCATGTAGACACAATGATCATAGCCACTTCTTTCAAAACCTTCTTCTTGCATAAAAGTATCAAACTTCTTATACCATTGCCGAGAGGCTTGCTTCAAACCATACAACCCCTTCTTCAATCTACACACAAGATTAGGGTTTGATTCATCAACAAAACCTTCCGGTTGTGACATATAGATCTCCTCATCCAAGTCACCATGCAAGAAAGCCGTCTTGATATCAAGTTGCACAAGCTCCAAGTCTAAATTCGCCACCAATGACAAAACAAACCTTATGGAACTATGCTTCACAACGGGAGAGAATATCTCATTAAAATCAACACCATGTTTTTGTCCATAGCCCTTGACTACTAACCTTGCCTTATGCCGTTTAGAACCATCGGCTTCATTTTTCAACACAAATACCCACCTATTTTTCAATGCCTTCTTTCCCTTAGGAAGTTTAACCAACTCCCAAGTCTCATTGAGATGCAACGAGTTCATTTCATCCTCCATTGCTCCAAGCCACATAGCCTTCTCCAAACAATTTATAGCCTCATGAAATGACTCGGGTTCACCCGCATCCGTGAACAAAGCATAATACAAGGAAGGTGAATACCTTTGTGTAGCTCTTGAAATCCGAGTTGACCTCCTCAACTCTTGTATCGGGGTATTAGTGTGCTCTTCTTCAACAATGCCTTCATTCTCATGCGCTTCCACCGGCTCACTCTCATCCTCATTATCATGACCACTTGTTTGAGGATCCGCTAGCATTTTGGGTGCAATACTAGCATCAACATGCTCCTCCACATGTCTTTCTTCACTTTGCTCTTTCTCATGATTTTCCATGAACATCACATCTTCACGAAATATGACATCTCGGCTTCTAATTGTCTTTTTCTCAATAGGATCCCACACCCTATAACCCAAATCATCACCGCCATAGCCAACAAATGCACACCTTCGTGATTTGACATCGAGCTTATTTCTTTTGACATTAGGAATTTTTACATAAGCCTCACATCCAAAAGTTCGTAAATGGCCATAAGAGATCTTCTTGCCACTCCATACGACTTCCGGTATGCCACCGTCCAATGCCACACTAGGTGATCGGTTTATGAGATAAACCGCCGTGTTAGCCGCTTCGGCCCAAAATGATTTTGGAAGACCCGAGTGAGACAACATACTTCTAATCCTCTCCACAATGGTCCGGTTCATCCTCTCAATGACCCCATTTTCTTGTGGAGTGTATGGAACCGTCTTCACTCTCCGAATGCCATTTCTCGCACAAAAATTGTCAAAATCATTAGAGCAAAATTCACCACCATTATCGGTTTGTAAACACTTAATGGATTTTTCACTCTCTTTTTCAACACGAGATTTAAAGTTCTTAAAGGTTTCAAGAACTTGATCTTTTGAGGACAAGGGATAAATCCAACACTTCCTAGAAAAGTCATCTAAGAAAGTAATAAAATAACTAGCACCACCAAGGGATTTGACATTAAATGGACCACACACATCGGAATAAACCAATTCCAATGGTTTCACCTTTCTATGGGACTCATTCCTCTTAAAATTCACTCTCTTTTGTTTTCCCATTACACAATGAACACAAAATTCAAGAGATGAACAATCAAAAGAAGGAATGTAATTTTCACTTTGTAACACTTTCATACCTCTTTCACTAAGATGACAAAGGCGGTTGTGCCACATGTGCATATCACCATACTCACTTGCCATAGCAACAACACCCTTTCGAGGCGCTCCATGAAGAGTGTACAAACTCCCATCTTTGTGTCCCTTCATTAATGTCATGCAACCCTTTGACACTTTCCATGATCCCTCACCAAAAGATATAACAAATCCGCCATCATCAAGTTGACCCACCGAGATAAGATTCTTGGTTATCTTGGGAACATACCTCACATTGCTCAATTTACATCGCCTTCCATTAGCTTGCTCAAGCTCAACATCACCAACTCCAAGAATCTTGCATGGCCGACTATCACCAAGATAGACATTCCCACCATCTACATCCTTGTAGTTGACAAAATAAGAACGATCCGAGCATATGTGGAATGATGCACCCGAATCCAATACCCAAACATCCATGTTCTCCTTCTCGGAACTTGTCACACTTAGAGTCACCGCATCTCCAATCTCATCGGAAACTATACTCACTTCACCATCTTGCTTCTTCTCTTTTTGCTTGCCTTTCAAGAGAGGACAATCTCTCTTCAAGTGCCCTTCATTCTTGCAATGCCAACAAGAAAATTTTCGGCCTTTAGATTTTGATCTTCCTTTGCCTTGAGAACCACCCTTCTTGCCCGAGGAATTGCCCCTAGTCACCGGCCGTCCCCTATCAACCGTCAATGCCTCACTAGGCCCGGTTTCCAATTGGGTTGTAGCCTTTCTAGTTTCCTCATTCATCAATGAAGCAACAACATCACTCAATTTGAATTGGTTGCCCATTGTGTTTGCAACGGTAGTCACAAGAGTATCCCAACTTGTAGGCAAAGAGCTCAAAAGTAACAAGCATAAAACCTCCTCATCAAGGTTTACCTTCAAGGACTTCAATTGAGCCGCAATTGAGTTGAACTCACTTACATGCGTTCTCATTGAAATACCATCCTTCATTTTCAAGAGAAATAACCGCTTCATAGCATGCATCTTGTTTACACCCGAAGGTTGCTCATATGATCGCTCCAATGTGGTCCAAAGCTCATGAGCGGTCTTACATTGGTAGACATCAAACAAGATAGATGGTGAAATACACGGCCTTATAGCCGCCAAACACTTCCGATCTAACAACTCCCATTCATGATCCTCCATATGAATAGGTTGTGCACCCGGTCCCATCAATGGTAAATCCAAATCCCTTACCACCAAGTAGTCTTGCATTAGCATTTTCCAAATTGGCCAATTGCTATCATTCAATTTCTCAAATTCCATAGCTTTTTCCATTCTATCACTACTACACGTGTAACCACCGAAATACTCAAGAACTTAGACCTACACCAATCCAAGCCTCAAACTCCTATTCTTGACACCAACGAGCCAACACGCTCTGATACCAGTTGTTGGGACACGCTCTCAGGTGCCTAGGCACAGCGGAAGCCAAGTAAACAAGGAGGTAGTAATTTCGACAAACACGTGACGGGCATAAAACAATACCCGCTAGAACAAAGCTATGATGGTACCACTTGAGAACCAAACAACAATAGCACAATCAAGCACAAGAAAATAAAGTAGAGACACAAGATTTTACGTGGAAACCCGAAAGGGAAAAACCACGGGAGCGATCGGTGCAAATCCACTAAATCAAGAGTTTTCTTACAAGTACATGGAGATCATCAAGCTATCAACCTTCCTCTCTCTCTCACTCACACTCTCACTCACTATTTGAGGTGGAATTAACAAGAGATACAAGAGAAATAACAAACCCTAGATAGCTTCACCAAGGAGGGAGACGAGAGCTTGCACAGAGGGACTTGACTCACGATTCGCTTTTCTGTCTCCGTAACCCCTTTTTCATCTAATGTTTCCGTGTGGGCCTTCATGGGCTCGGCCCAATTTTGGCTTCGCACACAACAAATCTAATGCGTTATTTTTCTGTGGGAAGAAAGGTAGCGAAATGAGGATAGGACTGGGAATAGATAAAGTAAGAAGCTATGCTGTAACGGTGGTTAGCGATAATGGAAAGAGGCACAGCCGCTTGAGAGGGAAGGGGAAAGGTTGGGGACTAGGTCACTAGGTTAGCAACGAAAAGTAGGTTGTGCAAAGTGCAAACAGATTAACTAATATTTGAAGAAACTTTCTTTCGGCCCATATATGCAAGCAAAGAGAACCTGGGTTGTGCACACTGCTAAACTAATATTTGAAAAACATTTTTTCGGCCCATATTTGCTGACTCGAGTTGGGCCGAGTTGAGTTGGACCTAACTCGAACTCGGCAAATAAAACTCGTGAGTCAGGATAACTCGAGTTGTTAGAACTCGAGTTACCAACAAGTTTTTCTCGAGTCGAGTTCGAGTAACTCACGAGTCACGAGTTTTTTGCTCACCCCTAGCTGTACATATAATGAGGTGGCAAACAAGTTGCACCAACCATCATCAATTATCTAATTCCTTAATGGATTCATATATTGGTTGGATTTTCCTCTTATTGTTACTATAGCCCATGGAGTTATTCCATTGCCTAGAAAAAAATATATAATGCATATATTGTATCTGTGGTCCTGTATTTTCAAGTTCAATGAGTATGGAAGTGTACTGAAATATTTTAAATAACCATACCTAATTTAACAAAGTAAATCTTCAGAGATTATTAATCGAATTTTTTAAAAAATAAAAATGATGGAAAAGTATTATATACCCATTCATACTTAATTTCTCCGACATGAGTAGCTTATAAAGGTATTACACCCCAAAGACTTGGGGATTGATAACCTACAATCTAGCTCATAGATCTCAACAAAGAGTTTAGATAAAGAAGAATAGGAAATAGGAAATTTATCTCTCTTTTAATCAATTTAGTACATGGTATTTCTTAGTTTATGGAATGCCTAACCCCCCCTCCCTATAGAGGGGGGTTCCTATTTATAGTCGTCTGGTGGTCCCCCATCGCACCGGATCTTTTGTGGCCTCCTCGTGTTCTCATCTTCCTTATTCAACTGCGGCATGAAGGTCGCTGTAACCTCCTTCTACCCCTACACGTTCCTTTCTCGCCTATGACCAACGTCCATTCAGGCTCTTTGAACGACTATCGCCCGAAAGTCACATAACATCTCGTGACCGTTATGAAAGAGACATCTGTGCTCAGAAACCGTTTCCTCCTGAGGGCCCACCAGTGAAGGCGCCTTTTAACGGTTCCTGACCCCACTTCTGAGCGCAACGGCCTCGGGCCCACTCTCATCATAACGGCTCGTGGGCTCCTCTCTCTAAAAAGACTTTACACAAGGCTTTTCGTAATTATTAGGCCCGTATCCGGATCTGACCATATCATTAGCCCTCAAGCTTCTGGTAAATGTTCGCATTTTATCAGAAGTTTTTTATGGCAACTCCTAGGTGACTTCATTGGGCATCGGGCGATGTTTGAGCAATGTTGGCTCGTCGTCTTATTCTCTGCGGAGTCCTCGTAATCTGCAAGCCCTCAGGGGGTGTTTGTTGATATCGGAATCCATCCGACGCAGTCGCACAATGATGATGTAACGAGTATCTGAGTCTTGCGAACACAGTCGCACAGTGAGGGTTGGTATCGTCGAGCCCTCATATAATGCTAGAAGAATTATTTGGTGAATTTAATAATATAAAGAAAGAGGGAGGGGGCCACAAGATCTTCTATAGGGATCCTACAAGATCTTCCCATCATTGCATCTTTGGGGGATCGAGTCGCGACGATTTGTCTTCTCATTGGGATTTGAAAAAGGGATTCGCCCTCTTCCAGGCGGGAAAAACGAAGAGACGCGTCTTTTATATAGATTCAAAACCATCATTCGTCTCTCTCTCCACTCTTAGTATACTCACTGTACCCCTGCAGGAGTTTTCTTCTTTCCCTTATTCTTTCCTTTACTCCGGTGAACTCTTCATCCTTGTTTTTCTTCTCTCCTTCTTCTTCTGTCCTTGCCTGTCGGCGGCTATCGAATATTGGTACTAACCTTTTCTTGTTCTTGCTTTTCTTTCTACCACTTTTGTTTTTTGTCGTAACCTATTCGCCTTTTCTTACTATTATTTTGTTTAAATCTCCTTTGTTGCTTATTTTAGTTCCACCATGCCTAAGAAGGTTTTCAGGAGTTCAGACTCTAAGAAAATTAGGAGTAAATTCCCCCTGTCCAGAGGTTTCGAATCACATCCCTGGATCGACTCGAAAATAGTCAAGTTCAAAAGGAGTTTGGTTTTTGATGATCTAGAGGAGAGCGAGTTGTATGTGGAAGGAGCGAGTAAACTGGACCGCCCTTTTGAAACTTCAAAGGGAAGGGTGTTCTTCGCTAAATCTGCATGGTGGGGAATACGCCTACCCTTGTCGCCGTTTCAATGCGCACTTCTCAATATGGTGAAAGTTCCTCCAGGCCAACTTCTTCCTGTCGCCTGGTGTTGCGTCACCTCCTTTGAGCGTTTGCTTACGGTGAACTTTGCAGAGATAGGCTTTAAGGCTAAGGTTACTCCCACTGTGGGGCTATTTGGATATTACTTCAAATTCTGCCGCCATAGCGAATTCTGTACCATCAGAACTGTGCGTCGTTTATTCGCCAACAAACCCAGAAAAATAGGCAACTGGGAGGAGAATTTCGCCTTCTGTCGCGGGACCTTGATGGACAGGATGGGCGTCTGCTTGGATTGGAACATGACCTACACTGGGTTCACCAAGGTAGAATTCCCAGAGCCTACCGAGGATGAATATGCCATAATAACTCATCTGGGTAGAACCTCTCAGGGGGGCTACCAATTGTGTTGGGATGGGGGTAGCCCTGTAGCAGATGATCGCACCTTCGCTGAATGCATCGAGCCTGATTTTGTCGCAGACGAGGAGCTACCCCTGCAGCAGCTTAACTATTCCCCTCCTCCTGAAGAGGAAGGGGAAGGATCACCACCGCCGATCGAGTCTCCAACTACCAAGGCCCTTCCTGTTACAAAAGCTTCTCCTGTCAAAAAGGCGTCTACTTCCGTCCCCAAGGCCTCTGCTATGTTTAAGATTGCCAAGGGGGGCGGCTCTAAGGGTTCTAAGCCTGCTTCTTCTCGCACTTCTCAGCGTCCCAAAACCGCGCAGACATCTGAGAAAACCCCAGCGGAAAAAGTGTTGGCCGAGGGAGGATCGGCGGCAAAGGAGACAAAAAAGAGAAAACGTGCCGAAGGTTCCTCGAAACATTCATCGCCGACTCCCCCAGACTTCCCTGGATCGTCGGTTGGTGGTGAATTGGCGATACCTGCCGCGCCAAGGCAGACATTCGAAAAAGCATCTGGGAAGACACCTGTTGGCGAAAAATCTGCACCGGCTCACCCTTCCTCTTCTTCCCAGCGTCGTCTAACTACTCCAGATGATTCCTGGCGCACAGCTCGCGTCAGGAAGATTCATGAAGATGAGAAAGTTTCTCTGCGCCTCCCTGGAATAAACGTGGATCCTTCCAAGATCCAGGTTTCACTCTTTGTTTATCTTGCTCATCCTCGCCGCTCCCCTTTCTTTTTTTTTTATAAAAAATGACTAAGATGTTTAATTGCGTAGGTGCCTCGTCTTGCTGCCTCCCTGCATCGCGTGTCTTTGGACTTATGTCCACAAATTAGTAATTCGCTTACTGGCTTATCGATGGAGGACAAGTTCATGCGGATGCATTCTTTACTGATGGAGTTGGGATGTCTCCAGGCGAGTGTCCATGGTCACTCTCGCAATTTCGGAAGTGCTTGGATGAAGTCGTTGTCTTCTTTGGCGGAAAGGAATGCCAAAATCGACAAAGAGCTTCGCGTGCTTCGTGGAGAGCAAGAATCAGACTGGGGCTTCAAGGTGGATCTGTCGCAGTTCTCTTTTTCGAACCGTGCTTCTGACGAAGATAAGGCTGAAATGACTGCGCTGTTTGAAAAATTTGCTGCCGCCCAAGATACTCTGTTGGTTCGTGCGCAGGCTGCTGAAGCGGACAAAGATCTGATGTCTGAGACGTTGAGCCGCGCCTCCCGCGTCAATGTTGACCTTCAGAATCAGCTATCTGCCGCGCAAATATCACTGGATCAACGCGACCAACAACTGGAGAAAGCCAAGGAGCTTATTCTCCAACGAGATGTGCCTGAAAATACGGGCGCAGTTTTCTGGCTGCGATGAGTACGGCGAAGGCGCCTTTCTCAACTGTTGAATATCTTTCTTCTGCATCACGCAGTATCTTGGACACGAAGTATACAGGCTTTTGCACTCCGTCCTCCTCTCGAATCAACGCCGCACTTACTGCGTCCGCAGAAGCGCTAACATATAGGTATAAAGTTTCTCCCTTGGTTGGCCTGCTGATGATCGGTGGATTGGACAGGTAAATCTTGATCTGTTCGAATGCCTCCTGACACTGCGAGGTCCATTCAAACTTTTTGGTCTTCTTGATGGTCTGGAAGAACGGTTTGCAGACCTCTCCCGAACGCGCTATGAATATATTCAGCGCAGCTATTCGCCCTGTAAGTTCTTGCACTTCTTTTACAGTTTTGGGAGCTTCCATGTCGATGATGGCCCGGCATTTGCTAGGGTGCACCTCAATGCCTCTTTCAGACTCAATGTAACCTAAAAATTTCCCACTAGACAAGCAAAAGAAACTCTTCTTTGGATTGAGGCGCATGCCGACGTCTCTCATTTTTTGAAATATCATGTTGAGGTGCTGTACATGCTCTTTGCCAGTACAACTCTTAACGACCATGTCATCGATGTATGCCTAGATGACTCCTCCCAACTCATTTTTAAAAACCTTGTTCACCATTTGTTGGTATTCAGCTCCTGCATTCTTGAGACCGAAGGGCATGACTCTATAGCAAAATAATCCTTGTTCGGTTACGAAACTTGTTTTCTCTTCATCATCAGGGTGCATTTGTATTTGATTGTACCCGGAATAAGCATCCATAAAGCTGAGGTATTTGAAGCCCGCAGTAGAGTCGATCATGGCATCGATGCTTGGTAATGGAAAGGGCTTTTTGGGACATGCCTTATTTAAATCAGTATAATCGATACACATGCGCCATTTTCCATTAGATTTGCGCACCAGGACAGGATTTGCTAACCAACGGGGGTACTCCACTTCCCTTATGGCTCTTGCCTTAAGTAATCGATCAACCTCGTCCTGTACCGCCTTCCTCCTTTCCAGGCCTAACTTGTGCTTCCTTTGCTGAACTGGACGCGCTTCTTCATATGTATCAATGCGGTGCTCTGCGATGGCTCTACTGATGCCCGGCATCATGTCGTCCTCGTTGGCAAAGATGTCTTTATTGGCAATCAAGCATTCTCTTACCATGTTTCGGTCTATCGCAGGTAACAAGGTACCAAGTTGAGTTACTTGTCCGTCTCGTAACATGACTGGTTCTGTATCTTCCATGGCTTCTGTTAACAGGGCTTTTGGTGGTTCTTTGCTGAGTGCGCCTAGACTGTCCACAAATTCTTGGCTTTTCCTAGATCGCTCGATGTGAGCAATTTGGGGTGCCATGGTGATTCGGTAGCATTCCTTGGCCACCTGTTGTTCTCCTCTCACTATACCTACCCCTTGTGGAGTTGGAAATTTAATCATCAAGTGCGGGGTGGATGCAACTGCTCCGATGCTGTTAAGGGAAGTGCGTCCCAAAATGGCATTATAAGCAGATGGAGCGTCCACCACGATGAAGCGGATGCTAGAGATCACCGTTTGGGGTGCGTCTCCGAACAAGACGTCCAGGTCGATGGTCCCCAAAGGTTTCAACTTGTCACCGGTAAAACCAACAAGTGATGTCGTCATCGGTTGCAAAGGAGATTTTCCGAGGCCCATTCTTTTGAGAGCATCAAAGTAAATCACATCGGCAGAACTGCCTGTATCAACGAAAATTCGCTTTACCCGAATACCATTAATTCGGAGCATTAAAACGATGGCATCGTCGTGTGGCAACTGGATACCATCATAATCATGTGGACCAAATGAGATCACCTGGGTAGATTCTAGTCTATGCTCGATTTGGAAGATGTGAAAAGGTGGCTGCCTTCGGGGGTTACTAGTTGCTTTACCCTCAATGAACATCACTGGTGGAGGGGACGTGCGTTGCTGTCTGTCAGATGTGATTGCCTGGGGTCGCGGGTTATTGGGATGCTCAATGCGACGATCATCTGTGTGGGTCTCGACTTCATGAAGATGTTGCATTTTCCGTTTACCCCTATCGTCCTTTGCCAGGAAATGTTCAAGAATGTTTGTCTGACGCACTAGCCTTTCAATTTCGTCTTTGAGCTTCAGGCAATCCTTGGTGCGATGTCCACTACTGCCATGATATTCACAGTAGCTATTCCTGTCGAAAACTTCGGTTCTGGTAATGAGTGGTGCCCTTCTCATCTCTTTGTTATGCTTGATTTTATCATACACACGATCCTGAGGCTCGGTTGTGACGTGGTACATTTTATAGTACGGTGCATTGTCCTCTGCGGAGTTAGCACGACGACCACGGTTTCGTCTAGAGGGCTTGGTCTCTCGACGCCGAGGGCGTGGGGACCGACTGCGCTGACGATCTCGGGGTGGGCTTGGACGCTGTGGCTGTCTGGGGGACGTACTTTGTCTGTTGCTCGGCATAGCAAAGGTGTTGTGGCGATAGCCTTGGATGGCCGTGATGTGCTCTTCTGCGCGAATAAGGTGTTCAGCTCGCTCCCTAAATGCGGCGAAATCAGAGAACTTCTCCGTCATGGCTGCCCACTGAACAGGTCCTTCCAGCAACCCACGCTGCACAGCTAGCAATGCCATGTCTTCCCGATAATCTCCGCACTTGTTGGCTTCGATGGAGAATCGATCGAGATAATCTCGAGTGTGCTCAGAGGGGCGCTGTCGAACACTCATGAGGTCAATGCATGTTTTGGGGGGTGCTCAAACGCTGGCGAACCTTTTAAGAAACTTATTGGTAAGGTCTCTGTAGCTGGACACCGAGCCAGGAGGGAGTTGCGCATACCACTCCCAAGCAATTCCCTCTAATCGTGTAGGGAAAACGAGACACATGGTTCGTTCAGATGCTCCAGTGATGAGCATAAACTCCCGGAAGGTGTTAACAAAGGCTCGAGCATCATGAGCTGGATAAGCGGGGTACTTATCAAGGCTGGCAAAATCCTTGAGACGAAAGGCCTTTCCTTTGTATAAATGTCGAGCCAAGGCTCCACGAGGAGGCGAAGGACTACCATGTCGCTTCCAGGGGATTTTACGCGAACGATGAGTGCGCGGTCTGGATCTCCCGTCGCTAGTGTCACTTGTTTGAGAAAAACTTGGAGACGAGGATCTAGTTGAAGTGCTATAACGACCGCGACGCCTCCTTAAAGGCGACTTGCGGGAAGATAGTTCGCTCGAACTATGAGTATCGTATTCTGAAGATGGTGATCGTCTTCTGGACCGTCGTGAACGGGATTTGGAGTGACCTTTGGTGTGAGAACGAGAATGATTAGGGATGTTAGTATATTGGGAGCGCCTGTGAGACGGCTGCGGCCTGTAGTCGTCACTGTGTAAAGCTAGTTCCTCTCTCTCTGACAATCGGGTGTATGTTTGATTGGATGGTTGGGTTGGTACCCCTGACTGATTGGCAGGGAATATTGGATGTTGGTAGGGGTATTTTTGAGGGGGAGGTGAGATGATAACTGGGGGTTGGTACGGTGGATCGCGGGGAGCTTGAAACTGCTGAGAAAAGGGTGGTTGTGGTTGATGGTTGTGGCTGGTGTGAACGGAAGAAGGTGTAAGGGAAGGCATTGTAGAAGGAAGGACGTGTGGTGGTGGTTGATAATTGCGCATGTCTTGTGGAGTAACATTGGAGATGGTAGGGGGGTTGTGTCTTGGGGCTAAGGAAATGCTAACGGATTGATCGGAAGTTTGCTCCGTTCCTGGTGGTGGAGGCTGTGGGGTCGTTGCTGGAGTATTGAAGGTTGCGGTGCTAGTTGCCATGGTTTTTGTGGATGGTGTACTAAAGTCTAACTTTTTTGGATGAATATTCCTACTCCCTTTCATGCGAATTGGAGCTCAAACAATAAGAAAAAAGTCGTATTTCTCGATTGTTAGGATGAGCTCTTTGTAATTTACGGTGGGCGCCAGTTGATAACCTACAATCTAGCTCATAGATCTCAACAAAGAGTTTAGATAAAGAAGAATAGGAAATAGGAAATTTATCTCTCTTTTAATCAATTTAGTACATGGTATTTCTTAGTTTATGGAATGCCTAACCCCCCCTCCCTATAGAGGGGGGTTCCTATTTATAGTCGTCTGGTGGTCCCCCATCGCACCGGATCTTTTGTGGCCTCCTCGTGTTCTCATCTTCCTTATTCAACTGCGGCATGAAGGTCGCTGTAACCTCCTTCTACCCCTACACGTTCCTTTCTCGCCTATGACCAACGTCCCTTCAGGCGAGGCTGAGTGCGAGGTTGAGTCGAGGCTCTTTGAACGACTATCGCCCGAAAGTCACATAACATCTCGTGACCGTTATGAAAGGGACATCTTTGCTCAGAAACCGTTTCCTCCTGAGGGCCCACCAGTGAAGGCGCCTTTTAACGGTTCCTGACTCCACTTCTGAGCGCAACGGCCTCGGGCCCACTCTCATCATAACGGCTCGTGGGCTCCTCTCTCTAAAAAGGCTTTACACAAGGCTTTTCGTAATTATTAGGCCCGTATCCGGATCTGACCATATCAGGGATAATTTTTACTTTTTTTAAATTAGAGTTGCATAAAAAATTAATTATGATTTTCTAAAGAAAAAAACGGTGTCCCGGTTGTGACTACTTAATTTTCTCCCCCCTTTTAGTAAATTGTATGATTTTTGCAATCGGGGCTGATAAGAATCATCCCCAAATTCTATCATTCCTATTATCCTTCCAACAATTAGATTAATTGCATTCGGAAAAAAGAAAAGAGGGGGTGAGGATGAGAGGATGTTAACGCGTTTTTTTTTTTTTTGATGAGGGGATGAGGGAGGGCGGGATGAGCGAAACAAAGGTGAGAGATTAGCGTCTCACAGAGAGAAGGGAGAAAGCGACACAAAGGGGAGGGAGTGAACACAGCGAAGCAGAGGGAGCGAACACATTTATAGTTAATATATTTAACAGTTCTAGTAATATATATATAACAATTCTACTTAATATATATAGGTTCTACTTATATACATAACAAATTTACTTAATATATATAAAGGTCTACTTATATATATAACAGTTCTGCTTAATATAGATAAATGATCTACTTATATATATAAATGTTCTTCTTATATTCATTACAGTTCTGCTTATATATATAAAGGTTCTAGTTAAAATGTATAATTGTTCTAGTTAATATAATCCCCTCTGCTTATATTCGGTTTGCGTGCTTATCCAAATTCCTTATTCTTATACCTTGGTTTTGTTAGTATAGGAATAAGGACCCAAATTCCTTATTCTTGTGCTGTTTGGGTTGCACAAGAATAAGAATAATCACGCTAATCGAAATTTCTTATTCCTATTCTCTATTCCCGACTCATCCAAACACAACCTTTAGTACCGGTGTTTTATTAAAAACCAGTACTAAAGATCATTATATATAAAAAAATATTTGTTTATGGGGCTAGCGCCCTTTTTTGCTAGCCATAAATTAATACCGATATATCAGTCGGTATATATACACATCACATACAATAATACATATCGAATTTAATCAACATAAATCAATAAAAATTCTAATTAAGGTTTAGGATTTATTTCGATTTAATAAAATCCTAAACAATTAACACAAATTAATAAAAATTAACACAAACTAACACAAATGGGAGGGAGATCGATGCGCCTTACACAAATAAGCAGTGATATTAGTGAGGAGTAGCGGCGACAGTGAGAGCAGTGAGAGAAGATTGAGGTGAGAGGAGCAGAGACGGCAATAGAGAGAAGTGAGAGGAGAGGTGGCGCAGTAGAGAAGGAGAGACAATGGAGATGGAGAGGCAGTCGAGAGAAGAGGGAGAGGCGGTGTAGAGAGAGAGGCAATGGAGACGGTGAGGTAGTCGAGAGAAGAGAGAGAGACAGTAGAGATGGAGAGGCGCTTAGGTTTTGAAAGAGGAGAGGGAGAGGCAGTGTAAAGTATGAGCACTTAGAAAATATCTTGTGAAGATATAAGATGAGTCGAGAGTTTTGGCGGCAGAAAATAAAAAAATAAAATTGAATTGATCTTTAGTATCGATTTTTTTAAAAAACTGGTACTAAAGATAAACAGAATTTTGATTTTTTTGAAAAATCTTTAGTACCGGTACTAAAAATAGTATCTTTAGTATCGGTGTTTTAGAAAAACCAGTACTAAAAATAAACCGTTTTTTTTTTCTTTGCCAACATTTTAGCACCGGTTTTTATCATCCGTGACAATTAAAACATTGCCACTGACTATTTTTTATACCGGTTTTCATAAAAACAGATGTTAATGGAGCGGTACTAAAACTCTTTTTTGATGTAGTGGTATCATGTTCATAACTACTGAATAAGATACCAACTAAATTTATATGCCATAAGTGGCGCTACAACAAAAATAATTGACTTGTTTAATAATAAACAAAATAACAGTAAACAGCACTACACAACTAGCTTATCTTGACAGTTTTTCGACTGACTTTCATCCCTGATGAACTATTCTAATTACCAACATTTAACTCCTCATGGAATATCTTCAGAAAACGATGCATCGTGGCAGAATCAATTATTACAACCAGCTCTATACCACCATTCTCTCCCGGTTCATTACTGATGAAGACGACTCTATTCCCAGGTGCCCTCCAGCGTGACACATCCTGTGGTGGACCCCATCCAAAATCTGAATCATATAATGGCATTCCAGAAATGCTATTAACTCGTAAGTGAGATTCTGGTGGTACTTTTCTATAAACAAACTCGTTCCTTGTAATCTCTAGATAATCGATACAGGACCTAACGTATTCATCATTGACACTCTTAACTGCAGTTTGAATACTTTCAGCAACATCTTGAAGTGGACTAGATGTGATCTTTGACACTTTGGATTGCACAGATTTCTGCACGATTGCATTGCTGAAATGTGTCTTCGGTAATTGGGGTTGGAGACGACTACGTATATCGACAGGAAATATGAGACGCGCTGCTGTGTCGGAAGAAAGGTTTTGGGCATAACAATAGCACTTCCAAACTAGTGAAGCAACGGAACAGAATGTTGAAATGTTCGTAACTTTCCCTCGATTGCATCTTCTCTTGAGGGAGTTGACTTGCTCCTTTGAGAGTCTCAATTTGGTTGTGGTGCTGTCAGTCGGGATCGGGGTGGGCCTTGAAGCATTAGGTTTGTAAACTGAGTGATCAAATTTGACAATTGGTGGAGATCGGGCACGAAGTTGTGTCTGATCAAATGAGGGTGGGACGATGCTGCTCAGATCACCACGAGCAATGCTGGCCCAAGTCCGTATAAATTGGAACATGCTCTGACCATCTGCAATTACATGATTGCTAGCGAATCCTAGCACTACTCCGCCACATTTTAGATAAGTCACCTGCGTGAAAATGAAAACTGCCTTCAAGGAATTTTCTTTTAATAATTAATAGCTTTGCTATTGGAATTTGGCCGAAATGGTATTTAGAACATAAAACCATGGTTCAAAAACTCGGCCGAGTCCGAGCCCGACTTTTGGCAAGTTGGAACGTAATCGAAAAATAAAAAAACAGCGAGGTAAGGAACGAGAGAGATCGAAGTTTCTCGATCCCTTAGAAAGCAAACGCCATGGTAGGAAAATGGAAGTGGGATGGAAATCAAAGAAGAGATGGGTATTCTGTGGTCACAACTAAAAGGCCCTTCCTGTAGAAATGTGAAAACATATGGTTATACCGTATATATAAATCTCAATTTCCAAGCATTTCTTGCATATTAAGATCAATATAAACTCAGATTTTTAGTCTTTTTTTAAATTTCTAAATTCAACGATATTTATTTCTAAATTTTCCATTATTTCGTATATTGTTTTTATATGAATTATGTTTTTTTTTACAAATTAAAATTTGACAATTGTTAATTACTACACAGTATGGCACTAACCTGTGTTGATTGAACCAAATAAGCAAAGGGACCAAATTAATACTATACTTTATAAATATTTTTGCTTACTTTAATAAAAAATGTAGTTATTTTGAAAAATAATTTTCCTCTATTTTTTATTTTTTCTGATTTTTAGAGGCATAAAATATATTTTTTTCATAAAATATCCAAGTTCCTAATCCGTTTTTTTAGTTAATTTGATGCTTTCAAACTTTGTTGTTGTATCTTTCTTTTGTAATTATATATATATATTTTATTTTTTCTCACTTTTTCTAATTTTTTAAAGACATTTAAAAGTGTTTTCGTAAAAAATCCGAGTTTCTGATCCGAGTCACCAGAGTTTTTCCGAGTCATCCGATTCGAATCATGTGACCAACAGTCTGAGTTCGATCGAGTCTGATTCCGAGTTTCAAAACCATGCATGAAACATTAAACTTTAATTAATTCTATCAAAATGAATCTTGTTGCTCAAAACTAGTAAATGAATAATAAAGTTATATTGAAAAATAAATTGGATAAAATTTATAGTAAATGAAGTGTCTTATTATCGATGAATTTCTTTATAAATATATATGATTTTGACAAGTAAAAATCTTCAAATTATGTTCAAAAGAAGGATAGGCAAAGAAGAAAATAGGTCCCACATACTGAAATCAGGGACAAAATGTTAACCTGTATCATGAGCAGTAGGAATGAAGAGTTTGTACGCTTGGAATGAAGAGTTCTTCAAGCTCTTGCGATGGCTGGAAATTGATGCTGTCAAAGGTGCGTTCCAACTGGGCTCTGACAAAGAAACACCCCTCAGCATTGCACTCCAGCTCAATGCGTCCATCAGAACCAACAATACACCGACCTGCTAGTGGGTAGTAGAGCACCAGTGCTTTGGCCAAGGAAGCCTTCACCACCTCAATTGAGAAGAAACTAGTGGCTTCAGTTTTGTTGTAAAAGTTTACGTGGCCTGAGAATCCACGTGGGGCAACTTGGTTAAAATTTGATAACCAGAGCCGTCCTTTTGGAGTCTCGTCAGATGGTACCACAAAGCATGATTCCAACACTTCGACCATCCTTTTTTGGCTCTCCCCCTCAATCTCTGCCCTTTGGCTTTTGGGTTATGGAGAAAATTAATTAAGAACTCCTAGCCATTTATATTGGAAATGGTATTCTCGCAAGCTTTTTTTATTCCTCCTCTAGCAACACGCAAGTTGCAATGTGGGACCTGCGTATGATTTAATACAGAACACGCAAGTCGGTCACAGAAGTCATCTCGTACCAATCACACTAAATCAATGTTATTATATAATACCCACTTGCCATCTAATTAACCAGCGAATTAATGGAACGTGGGTTTACTTATAACTTATTGAAAGCTACTACACTGGTACAGAACAGTAAGAGAGATAATGAGAGATAATGATAGATGTAAAATAAAATGGTATTCTATTGTATCTTTGTTTTCAGATAGCACTCCTATATTTATAGCTGATGTGCCCAGCGACAAAATCTCACTCTATTACAATTTTAATCCAAGAACCCAAAACAGTTTATTTCTCCTAATTACATATGCTATGAATCTCCAGTTGTGTACCCAATACATTGTCTATTACTCTAACACCCCCCCCCCCCCCCAGCCAAAGGAGATCTATCAACTTTGAGCTTGGACTTGAAAAAAAGAAATCGAGGAAGAGACAATGCTTTTGTGAAGACATCTGCAAGCTGATCTTTGGAAGAGATGAACCGTACTTGAAGTTCATTGTTACATATCTTTTCACGAACAAATTGGTAATCTATCTCGATATGTTTTGTTCGTGCATGGAAGCTTGAATTTGATGCCAAAAAAGTGGCTCCTACATTATCACGCCAAAGGGTAGGAGGGTCAAGTAGTGGAAATTGTAGCTCTTGGAGAAGGTATTGTAACCAAAGCAAATTCGGCACAAGTAAGTGACAAGCTTCTATATTCAGCCTCTGTGCTTGAGCGAGACATCGTAGGTTGTTTCTTGGCACTCCAAGAAACTAGGTTGCCATTAAGATAGATGCAGAACCCCGTAGTTCATCGAAGGTCATCGGGTAATCCGCCCAATCAGCATCACTATAGGCATGAAGAGAAGGTGTTTGATCGGATTGAAAAGTCAAACCATGAGAGGTGGAGCCACATAGGTATCGAATTATCCTTTTGACAGCACTCCAGTGGTTTTTGGTTGGGTTTTGCATATATTGGAAAACTTTGTTAACCGCAAAGGAGATGTCGGGTCTTGTAAGTGTTGCATATTGAAGAGCACCAACTAAGCTTCGATAAAAATGTGGGTTATCAAATGAGGAGCTGTCATCCTTGGCAAGGATTGAGGCCGAAGTCATGGGTGACTCACAATGTTTGCTCGGGATATAATGTCCAGAATGTATTTGTTTTGTGAAAGATGAATTCCACTGGATAGATATGAAACTTCAATACCCAGAAAGTAATGAAGTTTGCCAAGATCTTTGAGAGCAAATTTTTTTGTGGAGGTGATCAAGAAAGTTAGAAACTAGAGAGGTACTTTTACCGGTTATAAGGATATCATCAACATATATATTAGAATTATTGTGATATGATTATCATGATTTGAGATGACTAGTGAGGGATCATACTGTGACTCCTGAAAACCAAGGGATAAGAGAGCGGAGCTAAGCTTATGGAACCATGCACGTGGAGATTGTTTAAGGCCATAGAGTGATTTAGAAAGAAGGCAAACATGATTTGAGAAGGATGAATCAACAAAACCGTATGGTTGATGCATATACACTTGTTCTTGAATATCACCGGCTCCGTTTGAATTCCATTTGAGAAGAAGAAAAGAAAAAAATAAGGGAACAAATTTATTATAAACAATGTAAACTCTTCACAAAGTTACATACTTTCCAATATTTCTTCCTACTTCTTCCCTTCTTCCCACACCTTATCCAAATGGAGCCAACCATGAAGAAATGTGTTTTGCACATCAAGTTGTCGAATAGGCCAATGTTGGGAGACCGCAATAGAGAGAATTACACGAATAGTTGTGGTTCGAACCACGGAACTAAATGTGTCAAAATAATCAATCCCTTCTTGTTGATGAAAGCCTTTAGCCACCAAACGAGCTTTGAATCAATTGATCCATCGGACCGTCTTTTGATTTTGTATACCCATTTACATCCAATCACTCAGTGCTATGAAGGGGGAGGAACTAGGTCCAAGTATTGTTAATGGAAAGAGCATTTATCTCATTGTTCATTGACGCCACTCAAGATGTGAATTAGCTTGAGAGAAGGAGGTAGGCTCGGTAGTGATGGATGAAACCATGCATGTACGGTCATTTTAAAGGTTAGTTGCGTATTAAGAAAATTAGAGATAAACAGCTGGTTATCATTGGTTATAAATAAAACACATTCTATTGGAGTATTAAAGTTTATCTCCAAGGTTAGTTCTTGTGTTATAGTGATTTTATTGAATTTAATGCATATATTTGTCTCGTTAGGGTCAACAAAAAGGCAAATAAACAATAGCAACTTTTGTTTTTATTCTCCTAGGGTGTGTTTGGATAAGTGTGGGAAGAAGGAAAGAAGGAAAAAAATGAGAAGAAGTATTGGGAAGTGTGTAACTTTGTGAAGAGTTTGGATTGTTTATAATTTTTTTCTTCTTCTTCCTTCTTCTTCGTCTTTCTTCCAACGATCCAAACGCACCCCTAAATAGCTGCTACCTAGTTATCCAAAAAAAAACTTTTGTTTTTATTTTTTTTTTACTGATATTTGATTGTGGATCTTTACTCAAGAAATACGACAGAAACAAATTAAGACGCCGGGCAGCTTAGAAGTGTGATCAAGGCTTGCAATTTCCAACACATTTCTATCATTTCATGTCTTTTCGGTTCTCGGTTCCTGAAAGTTGGACCGACTTTTTTAATAGCTACAATTAATTTTATTTATTTGTCATAAAAGACGATTGATTAATGCGCCATAACTAAGCAGATGGACCGTCATCTTTGATGATTAATCAGGATTTGATCATCGATGGATTTATAAATAAAATAGTCTAGAAATCCTTGTCTTCAAGACAACTCAACTAGTTTTGTGTGGCGTCACTGGTATGCGCTGCGAGAAAACAAATGCAATATATTGGACGTGGGATCTATAAAGATTTAATTAATTAATCGGGTCGGGTGCAAATGGGTAAACAAGAGTAAGAAAATAATTCAATCCAGTACAACCGAGTTAGTAAAATTAAAACCCGACCCAATCGGAATAATATTTGAACCCGTTAAAATATAAGTTGGGTTGGACGGATCAAACGGGTTTCTTCTTTTCATGTATAGCTCTACTAGCCAGTATTTTGATATCTCTTATTTTTATTGGTATTTTGATCGTACTTCCCACCGAAATTGTACCCAAATCTCTAAATCGTTTAATAAATATTTGCTATTTTTTTTAGGATTTGGCTCTGTCGATGTTTCTACTTGTGTTTTACAAGGTTTGATTAAGAATGAAGAAATATAGACTCAGCAAGGACTTCTACGGTTGTATGCACGCTAGACGACTCATTCATGATATTAGGGACACATTTCAGATCGACAAGCGAGTCACATGCCACCACTATAAGAAAAATAGTTTTTACATAGATTTTTATTGCTAGACTTTTTTATTTAGATTGGACATTGATCTATTGCTAGATTTATTTTTTTTTATTGCTAGATTCAATTGATGTACTAAATCTAGAATTTTTTTAGCAAGACACAATTTTCTATTAATATCTCTTTAAAAATCTAGCAATTTATTTTTGCTAGACTTTTCTAATCTTGTAATATCTAGTGTAGCAATTTAAAAAAGTCTAGCAATTTATTGTTGCTACATTAGATATTACAAGATTCGAAAAGTCTATCAAAAATAACTTGCTAGATTTTTAAGGAGCTATTGATAAAAAATTGAGTCTTGCTAAAAAAATTGCTAGATTTAATGCATCAAATAAATCTAACAATAGAACAATAATCAACATAAATAAAAAAAAAGTCTAGCTATGAAGTCTATGTAAATACCATCTTTTTTGTAGTGCACCTAGACGACTCATTTCTAGACTCGACCATGATTCCACCGGTTCGGACAGAACTGGCATATGTTTGGACCGAAGGCCAGGGTTGATCTGTCATTTCATTGATGAGACATCAACTCAGTTTATTGTAACTAGAGGGGAATATCGAGCTTCGCTCGATTCTGACTGCCTCTATTTTTTACATTCCAATATAAAGGACAGAAAAAAAAGAATGTGATGTATCACGTATATATGCATTAGCAAAAATACTGCAATTGAAGTGAAGATCTCTGTATAAAGTATAATGCTGCAAACAATTTATCTATCCAGTATAGTTAGATAAACAAAATTTTACTAAAGAAAAATCTCACGAAAGCTAGTTAGGAAAAAGCATACAAACATAAAAATAATGCTGATAAAAATAATAGAAGTGAAAGTTTCAGTCTCATACTACAGTATGCTTCTTCAACACAAAAAAAAACTAAGTTAAAAGCATAAATAAATATTCCTTTTGTATCGTTAAAAATTTTTGAGCGGTTTTTATCTGCGACAACAACATAACCTATTAAAGAACACATAAAATCAAATATAAATTTAGATGTAAAATTTTTGCAGAGGCATCATGAGTGCTTGTCAGGAAAAGGAAAAAAATTTCGTGACATGCTTTATGGGCCCCTGTCTGATTCCGGTAGTTACTTCAAGTTACATCTGACTCAGGTCAGCAATACAATATGATAGAAACTACAATACCAGGTGTGGAGAAAATTGGGTGTTTGGCTCGGTCCGAGTTGGGCCAAACTCGGACCGAGTTGAACCACATCCCTTTGGCTCGGTCCGAGTTGGCCAGAACTCGGTCCGAGTTGGACCGTCTGACTTTCCTTTTTATGATTTATGCATATATGGAAATGTAATAAAAAGAAATATTAGCCTACATATTATAAAGGAGGCGCCTCCCTCTTCCTTTCTGACCTATCTTCTTCCCCAATTCTCCCTTGTACTCCATTATTATTGAAAAGAAATAAAAAAAGTGATGGTGTGTGTGCGTGTGGATGTAGGTACGATTTCGTACTGAACCACGTTAAATATTGTGTCTTTCTGTGATTGTTCTTTAAGTTTTCATGGTATCAGAGCAGTAGATCTTGACTACTGTGTGTTTTTTATCCCTGTGCGAGTTACTGCACAGTTGCTACTTCGTCTCTGTGCGAATTACTGCACAGATCTTACCGAAACCTCAACCAGAACCTTTAATACCTCTCACCACGATCTAAACCATGAGTAACCCTAATGATTCAATCCCTAAAACCAATGGGATTATACATGAAAATCAGTTTGATAAGAATGTCAAGGTGTTTAGGAGTGATAATGGTAGGGAATTTGTCAACAAAACACTAGGAGAGTTCTTTAAAACCAATGGGATTATACATGAAACTAGCTGTGTAGGTACACCTCAACAGAATGGTAGGGCAGAGCGTAAGAATAGGCAAATCCTAGAAATGACTAGAGCAATGATGCTAGAAAATAGTGTTCCTCCTTCTTATTGGGATCATGCCTAAACCTCATCGGTGTATTTGATTAATAGATTACCTTCTGCTGCTCTTAAATTTCAAACACCATTGCAAAAACTCTCAACCTACCATGTGATTCCTTCAGTACTCAATATCCCACCCAAAGTGTTTGGCTGCGTAGCCTATGTCCACATACAAAAACACTGCGCTCAAAACTTGATCCGTGTGCTGAAAAATGTGTGTTCATAGGTTATGGTCAACAACAAAAGGGCTATAGGTGCATGAATCCATCCTCTAGAAAAGTCTATACCACCATGGATGTGACATTTATTGAAAATGAAGGGTATTTCTGTAAAAATCAGACTCATTCTCAGGGGGAGAGTGTGATAGACAATGAACTCTGGTTCGATGCAGTAAGAAATGATGTTTTTGGTTCAAAATCTGAGATTTTCCCAAATGAACCTGTTCAACTCGGTCCGAGTTCGACCCATCTCGGTCCGAGTTCGACCCATCTCGGTCCGAGTTCGACCCATCTCGGTCCGAGTTCGACCCATCTCGGTCCGAGTTCGACTGAATGTGAGCATTTGAATCTAGAAATGGACCCACTGGTTAACTCGGGTCCATCTGAAGAAAGTTTGAAAAGTGAAGATGAAGAAATGATACAGTCTCCTACTTCACCACATGATCAATTTCCTGAGTCAGAGGTAAGTAATTCTGAACCTGTTACTACTAATCATGGTTATCAGTTACCTTTCAGAATCAACAGAGGCAGACCACCTAAAAGATACAGACCAGATGAGAGTGGTGAAGGCAGGTATGCAATGGCAAATTTCATGACTATGTCTCACATGCCAGAATCTGTGAAGGAATTTGACAGAACTCTTGCATCAGTTCACATTCCAAACAACCTGAATGAAGCCCTTGCTGATGAAAAATGGGTAGATGCAATGAAGACAGAAATGGATGCTCTTGAGGAGAATAATACTTGGGAATTGGTGGACAGACCGAGAGATAGAAAAACAGTAGGTTGTAGGTGGATATTTACAGTAAAATGTGGTCCCACTGGAGCAATTGATAGGTATAAGGCTCGGCTGGTTGCAAAAGGCTACTCTCAGACATATGGAGTAGATTATCAGGAGACATTTTCACCAGTAGCCAAACTTAATACAGTCAGAATACTTTTGTCCATTGCAGCAAATCAGAACTGGCCATTGCATCAGTTCGATGTGAAGAATGCATTTCTTCATGGTGACATAGATGAGGAGATTTATATGGATATTCCACCAGGATACAGTCACTCAAGTAAGCGTTCACTTGTATGCAGATTGAAGAAGGCACTATATGGTTTGAAACAATCCCCACGAGCTTGGTTTGGTAGATTTTGCAGTGCCATGAAAGGATATGGATACACCCAAAGTGATGCAGATCATACCTTGTTCTTTTGTAAGAATAAGGAAAAAATTGTGATTTTAATTATATATGTTGATGACATGATAATCACAGGAAATGATGCTGAAGGAATTCAAGGCCTTGAGAAGAAACTTTCCCAAGAATTTGAAATGAAGAATCTGGGAGGATTGAAGTATTTTCTAGGAATTGAAGTTACACGCAGCAATGAAGGTATATCTTTATCTCAGAGAAAGTATGTACTGGACTTACTAGCTGAAACAGGTATGTTGGATTGCAAACCTGTGGACACACCAACCAAACAGAACAACAAGCTAGGAATTTTTCCTGACCAGGTACCAACCAATAAGGAACAATATCAAAGATTGGTAGGAAGACTTATCTACTTGTCACACACTCGACCTGATATTGCCTATGCCGTGTCCGTGGTAAGTCAATTCATGCATAATCCCAGTGAACACCACATGGAGGCTGTTATGTGGATTCTAAGATATCTCAAGGGATCTCCAGGACGAGGTATTTTTTTCAGAAGAAATGGACATCTTCAAGTTCACGGATATACAGACTCTGACTGGGCAGAAGATGTAACTGATAGAAAGTCTACATCTGGGTACTTCACTTTTGTTGGTGGCAATTTGGTTACTTGGAGAAGTAAGAAGCAGAAGGTAGTGGCATTGTCAAGTGCTGAAGCTGAGTTTAGAGGAATAGCTAAGGGACTGCAAGAGTTACTGTGGATTAAAAGGATACTCAAGGATCTTGGCTTCTATGAATGTGAAGAAATGAAACTGTTTTGTGATAACAAGGCTGCCATTGCTATATCACAAAATCCGGTGCAGCATGATAGGACCAAGCACATTGAAGTAGATCGACATTTTATCCGACAGAACATTGAAGAAGGAGTAATTAGTATTCCTCATGTAAGAACGGAAGAGCAACTTGCAGACATACTAACCAAAGGTGTGTCTAGTACTAATTTTCATGAAGCAATTGACAAGTTGGGCATGCGAAATATCTACCTGCCAACTTGAGGGGGAGTGTGGAGAAAATTGGGTGTTTGGCTCGGTCCGAGTTGGGCCAAACTCGAACCGAGTTGAACCACATCCCTTTGGCTCGGTCCGAGTTGGCCAGAACTCGGTCCGAGTTGGACCGTCTGACTTTCCTTTTTATGATTTATGCATATATGGAAATGTAATAAAAAGAAATATTAGCCTACCTATTATAAAGGAGGCGCCTCCCTCTTCCTTTCTGACCTATCTTCTTCCCCAATTCACCCTTGTACTCCATTATTATTGAAAAGAAATAAAAAAAGTGATGGTGTGTGTGCGTGTGGATGTAGGTACGATTTCGTACTGAACCACGTTAAATATTGTGTCTTTCTGTGATTGTTCTTTAAGTTTTCACCGGATCTTGAAATATGATTAATAGCCAACGTGACCACACTACCAGATGGATGAGAGACATGGTACTTCTAATGGACATTCAATTACAAGTTGAGGCGCAACTCGGGCTTAATCAGGAAGTATGTACACTACTAAGGTATGAAAATATCATACACACAAGAGATATAATTTGTGTTGTATTAATAATTCTACTATAATATTTTTATAGGTAGAGAGAATAAGAATTGTCAGCACGCAACAAAGCTAATTTTAAATTGTCATCCACAAATATATAAAATACTCACAACACTACATAATTTTTGTTTGATTTTAGATTTCTAATCACCATCTAAAATCAAACAAATTAAGATAATTTGTAAAAAAAAATTAGTTCCAACTTTTCTTACTAAAGAATCAAATTCTCGAAAAAAAGTAAAAACCTCGTCTCCATGGAGGATCATGCAGCAGCCCTTGATTACCTTCCTCGTTAATATGAAAATCTGTTATGTGTCGTGTAGTAGAGTAGGATGTTTTTTTCTTTCTTTACCGTCATAAGTAGGCATATGCTTTGATTGAAGCAGAGCAATAGGATTAAGTTGAGTATAGGATATGACGACCTAAGAGGCTAAGACTAATATTCAACAGATAATATGTGAGAAGCGAGAAAATTGGAATTTGGACCTGACCTGAAGGCCTAGGACTGAGGCTTGTAGAGAAATGTTGACCGATTGATTATGTGGGTTTGTGAGAGAAATAGCATCGATATTAGAGGGCGGCAGAGGCTAAAAAAGAGGTGAAGGCAAGAAAAA
This sequence comes from Rhynchospora pubera, assembly GCA_028095005.1. Classification (NCBI taxonomy): domain Eukaryota; kingdom Viridiplantae; phylum Streptophyta; class Magnoliopsida; order Poales; family Cyperaceae; genus Rhynchospora; species Rhynchospora pubera. The sequence goes on from CM051460.1 coordinate 356,888,192, forward strand.
GAGGAGGCGGGAGGAGAAAGAAAAAAAAATGAAGAGGCCACACTTGAGTTGGGGGTGGACAGAGCCACAGAGGCAGGTTTATGAGAGAGATAGGAGGGAGAGAGTTGCGGAGAGGAGAGGAAACGCCATGGATATCAGAAGGGATCGAAAAAAAATGAAATCCAAAACATTGCGCTGCCAAAGTTTTGTCTACTGTGAATCGGGTCAATTCGGTAATGATAATATTAGCCACACAAATATTTATAGAGTTTAACATTGCATAAATCCGAAAACTTTAATCAGACAACTGAGCGAAAGGACAAAAAACTGTAGTGTCGGATTACATTAAGCAAAATAATCACGGACTCCCACGCATCTTTATTTATAATAATAATAATAATAATAGTAATTAAAATTAAAACTATATAAAGCTTGCGCGGCGTGAGTTGCGCGTGGGATGCCTTTTCTACTGTAGTTAGTACAGTAATTCATCTGGACCGTCTGTCTTCTGCGTTTGATCTTGCCTGTTCGATCTGTAGTGCATCCATCCGTCTGATCTTCGGCTTCTGGATATTTCCACGTGAAGAGGCTCTTTCTCCTCATTTCTCCCAGCCTGGCGTGCACGCCTCCCGAGGCAAGGCAGCTCAAAGATTGCGCTGCCCTTCATCGCTGAATTTTCGCATCTTCCGACATCGCCTAGCGAGATGGGATGAACCGATGAATAGATCGGCTCTTCTTCTTTCAGATAAGATAAGTATCGTTTTGTTTTGAGCATCTCTATCTCTTTTTCCTCTATCTTACTTATTATTTCTGGAACTTTTTTGTGCCGCTGGTTTTGGGAGAACGTTCTCATCATCGTTTCTGGTGAGATTTCAGATCAAGGTTGAGTTGTGGAGAGCAATAGAGAAGTTGATCAAGCATGGGAGCATCGCCATGAATGCGAGGTACTTTTATGTTTCTTTGAAAATAACACATTCAACTCAGATTAGGTTGATTTTCCTACAGAGATTACTGTCTATCTTGGTTTTGGATATAGCAACATATTTCTCATATTTATAGGACACAATGAAGGTTGGATCGGAAGCCAGAAGTCTTGTGAATGTCAGACAAGATCATATTTCTCATTTGTTGATGCATGTGCTGTCGACGGCTGGCAGAACCATGGATAATAACCTCATGGGGTTCTCGGCTGCTGCTATGGCCGCTGCTCAGGCCATTGTGGCTCACGCAACTCAGATCCAGTTGCAGAAGCCAGAGGATGGGGATGCTATAGGTCCAGGTGATTTGATGTTTTTTTTTTTATTTCTTGGTGTTAGTAGGAGCAATGTCAGGGTGTATCTCTGATAAGTTTTGATGTTGTTAATAAGTTACAGTTCCTATTGTTCCATATCCACTTTTGTAGGGATTGAAAGTGATTTGTCAAATTTTTAGGAATCAAAATGGGATTTGAAATAAAGGCCTAAATTGTCTTACAATGTCATTCTAGGAAGAAACTAGATGCTACATGGGAACTATCTGTGAGTTTGGTTATCTTACTATGCAAATACTTACTGCGCTATATGTAATATCATATTTCTTTATGTGTCTGACAACAGGCTCACTTGAGTAGGTGGCTGAGGCTGACCTCTTGAAGAGAACTATCCAGATCAGCAACTTGAGCCCCCTATTAACTGTTGAGCATCTCAAGCAACTGTCTGGCTATTGTGCGACGCTGGCTGATTGCATGATAACTGAGTTAAAGCACTTCGCTTTCATTGAGTGCTCGAAGCCTAAAGAGGTCACATCGGCACTGGTCCTTAATAATGTTGGTGTTGGTGGCAGGCCACTAAATGTTGAGATGGCAAAATCACTACCGGGTACGGATTCGATTAAGATTTGATGTTGTTATGTTTATTGATGCATTGAATATGACATGGTTGTGGCTATTCCTTCCATAGAATTAAGTTAAAATTCACATATGTAAATTGATATCTCTTGGCAAGGAAAATGTTTTATTCCTTTCCATAACTATCTGATATTAATTTTAATCATAAAGACCAGCAAGAAGCTCAAACTTTTATAATATTTGATTGTTGGTTCATGTTGGTATGATGTTACTGAGGTCCTCTCATATTAGTCTTGCATATGTCTACATTGTTTTGCAGGAACTTTTAAAAAGGAGACGCCAAGGAAAAATAGAATATACCAAAATTTTGCAAGATACTGCCAAAGAAATGGCAAAGGAGGTTTAGGCTTCACGAAGTGAGGAGTTCAAACAAACAGCTGAAGATCTTGATCAGTTTTTAAACAAGGTCGTGTTGAAAGTTTGGTTATATATTTTGAATTTTTGATATTTACGGCTACATTTAGTGTTACATTTTGGGGTTGCTTTTATTTTTGTGTTCTATTGGTGTTGCATTTGTGGTTACCTCCTGATACGTGGAAGAGTTTCCAGTGATGAAATATTGAGCTTTGCAAAAGCTGTTCAACGATGAGCTTACTTTGGACAATATGAGCAGGTTAACTTTTATATATTATTTAGATTAGATTTCCCATTAGTTCTCACTTATCTTCAGGGAAAGAGCAGATGCGTTTTTTCTCTTTATTTGTTTTTTTTATATTGGTTTTTTGAAAATATGCTTAGAAATGGATAAAAAGTAGTCTTATATTTGGAGGGTAGCAGTAACTTATTCATGGAAGTTTCTTTATTAATAAATAATTAGAGGATTTAAGATATAATTCATGCTAGAGTCCTCAAAATGTGGGAAACTGTCAATCCAAAAAATGATAATGTGTGGGGCATGAATTTTGTTCTGTTGGACAGCAACGTTTGTCTTTCTCTTTCATGCATTCAACGTTTGTCTTTTTCTTAATGCTATATCCTCTCAATATTTAAAATATGGAGGTGCAATCCAATCTGTATATTAATACACTTGGGTTACTGATTGCCTACACAGTTCCTAATGATAAGAGGAGAAAATGGCTACTATATCTTTGAGATTGTTTGATGTCAAATGAAGATCTAAGGATTGACTAGCAGAAAATGCAAAAAAAATATTTATTTTTTTTATTACAAATGGATTGTATATCCTGCCAATTGCTGTCAAATGTCTATCCTACTAATTGCTGTCAAATGAAGATCTGAGTATTTGTTATTTATTATTTATTGAAGAACATCTCCTCTTTTGTATTCCTGCACTTGAAAAAGGTTCATCGACATTTATTATTTAATTGCTGCCAAATGAAGATCTGAGTATTTTTTATTTATTATTTATAGAAGAACATCTCCTCTTTTGTATTCCTGCACTTGAAAAAGGTTCATCGACATTTTTGTTATTTGTGCTTGAAGAAAACAATTGGCAGGAGCAGTGATGTTACAGTCTGAATTTTTTTATTTGGTTCATATAGTTCTAAGCTTTTGTACACTATTTGAAAATTTACTATACTGTTAGACTTCACTTATTTATGTTTAACTTGGGATTTCTTTTAAAAAAATAGAATGTGGAGAGATTATACTTTACGGCATAGTCAAAAGTTGCATCAATTCAGTTAAGCACGTGCTGCAATTCATAGAGCAAGGTATGCAATTTTTTTTCCTTTTGAATTTCTTCATAACAAGCACATACTACTTGCAAAGAAAATGTAAAGATAGTTATCTAAAGAGTGCCTATCGGTAAATTAGCGATATTTATTTAAATATTCTAATCATCAGTTTCATTCTTTTCTTTATGAAGACACTTTTTCATTAATTATTGATAATTTTCAATGTGCTTTAGGTTTCCTCGCATAAATGACCTGTTGAGCTCTCCAAGGTTAGAGCATTTAGGATCTATACAAAAAAAAAAAAAAATCTGGTATGATTTTATATTTATTTCACTCATGGTTAGATGATTGCAAATTTTCAATGTATTATTTTTTATATTTAGAGACTAAAATTCCAAAATGCCGATACTTTATTTTGTTGAAGTCCCATAACAATACCCAACATCTTATTACACAATTCTAGCTTATATGTGCTGGTATCAATTGTGGCAGCATTTATGTGAGAAAATTAATTCTCTGTAGTTTCTTATTCTCTTTATTAGACTTTGCAACAGCATAAGCTAGAGTTTGAAGATAATTTTTTTACCAGAAATTCTTATTGACAAGCAATCTTTGCTTGGAATTTGGAGCAGTATTGCTGTCGACTGTCAAGGAGTAAGAATCCTCTTTATTTGATTGTCATATGTAATTTTTTTTCTTATACCCTTTCTCCTTTTACATGTTGTTAATGGAATCGATCCTTTTATATAGATCATTTCATGTTTGCACCTCATTCTACCCTTTTGAGTTAATAGTGCATTTCTCTCTTTGTAATGTTAATTAGTTCATAATTTTCTTTGAATGGTAATTATCTAATTATATTTGATACAATGAATATATACTAATTAATAAACTTCTATTAGTCAGCTAAGATGGTTCTTCTATATTTTTAAAATAAATTTAGTTATAGTTTCATGAGAGTATTACATTAAAAGAGCATGTTCTTTTTAAGGGAAGTCAATGACGATATGTGTACTAATCGACTATAATTTAAAATACTGCTTTCATTGACAATATTGGATAGTATCATAATTACAACATAGTACATAGTATTATAATAGCATGGTGCTATTATAATAAAATAATTAGTCTATATAAATTTATAGTTATATTGATGGCACCTATTAGTTAGGCATGGTCGTTATAATTAAAGCATGTAATTAGCAATGAACGTAATTGAAAAGCAATCGCGCAACGCGCGAAATTAGCACTAGTATAGATAAAATTATGGTGTCCAATTTTTCTCTTTTTCTTATTTGGTAGTCTATACAGATTTATGTTGAAACAAATGAAGAGTTGGGGAAATTCCAACTGTGGTCGGTCTTGTGTGAATATTATTGGATAATGATTCTCTCTAGCTTCTTTAACTTTTAAGGCAAGAATTCAGTATAAAAGTACATTGTTGACTTTAATTAAGCTATTAATTTAAAGTGAGCATGATGATGACAAATGTGGACTTTTTGATTAATTAACAATGCCGAGTGGTTCCAAAGAAAGCAATCGGATCTGATCTCCCCCGATTACCTAACCAACATTTTCTTTTTGAAGTTAAAAGCCCAGGTCTAGCCCGTTGCCTTTTCATTAATTAAAAAGATTCAGTACATAAAAACAGACGGGTTTCTGAAGTTGAAACCCAGAAAAAAAAAGGAGAAAAAGGGAGAAAAACTAAGCCTAATAAACCGAGTAAACAAAAAAAAAAAAAAAACAGCCGAAAAAACCAGAAAGTTTGAATCAAAGATCTAAGCTAATCTTAAAAAACACTTCTAATGTGTAAATATTTCAATATTTTTTTTTGGATAAAAGCAATCAAAAGATATGATTGCATGCTTTCATTAAAGCGGAGAGTACATCAAAAAGCAACAGAAAAAATAAATGAAACAGAAAAAAAGAAAAGGAGAAAAAAGGGGGGCCAACCCACACGTTTGGGTTTGTAAATGATAGCCGTAAGCAAATAGAAGAGCATCTAGGTAAAAAGACTGCACAAAAATGTCAGAAGAAGAGCAGTAAGCGAGGAAGAAGTTTAAGTCAGTCGAGGAGGTCCTCATCTGAGTCTTCAAGTTCATCTTCACTCTCTATGTCATGCACAATTCTCTCTCTGTTGTCATGTAAATATTTCAAATTAATATTCCAAATGACAAACTGACAGTTTTGTTTTCGTTCTATCTCAAAATTAGTAGTTGCCCACTGAATATTATAAGCTTTATGGTATATTTTGATACAAAAAATTGCTTAGGTATATGTTATTAAATAAAAATTGGTAGAATATTTTAATTTTTAAACTCAAACTGAAAGAATCACATAAAGGCGCTGACAATTTTTATGCAATTCTAGTATACGATATTGGCATATTCCTGTACATATATTTGTTCTTGAACGAGAGATTTAACAAAAAATAGTCTACAAATCACTTGATAAAAAAAAAAAGGTGGTTGAAGTAGAGAAGGTGCAGGTTGTCCATAGGTTTCCACCTTTTTCTCCAACTTTTTGATAGTAGAGAATTTGCATAAACAGACGGAATGCCGTGCAGTTGATGAGAACATGCTTAGTGTCTAAGAATCTACCATTTATTTTTCAGTAGTTCATTTACAAATTTATGACCATCTACTTCAGAGTAATAATGCAATTAAAAAATCAGACAGTTAAAATAGGAAGATTTAGCATTCCACACAAATTATATTTTTTTTTGAAAAATTAAAATAGTGGAAGCACATTTAGTTAAAACAACCCAAGATGTTTTCTGTGCTTCCTAATCCTACAGAGTTCATATCCCAGAATCTGCTACAATTCAAGAGGACCCAGTTATTCATATTAGAGAATTTCCAAATTTGGATATTTGATGGGTCACGATCTTAACCAAAGAATCTAAATTTGGATAAATTGAAAAATCCAAGTTATTTATAATTTTATTTTAGTTTTTATGATTGTACTGTTGAGAATAGTATTCCTTCAAAGAAAATTAATTGATCTTACTATTTTTACAAATTGTTAGATTCTTTAATAAAACAGAGTGATTTATAGATTAATATTTTAATGATTGTACATAGATAAAATATATTTGACTCGATTGAAATGAAACTTGCATTACTCTGATTTTAATAATAGGTGTTTTCTCTTTTTCTGAAATTGTCAGGGACAACCATTCTTGCAAGACCCTCTTACTTCCCTTTTACGTACTGAAGGTGTTTGCTTTTCTCCTAAAATGCTTTCTTCCGTTCTATGTTTCTATTTGCTTGGCTGTTGGTCTGTTATTCATTGCTAATATTTTAACTCAGTTTATTATATTCATTGCTAATAGTACAGAAAAGTATCGCTGTCCACGTTTTCTTTATTTTCTTTTGTGGTAGGATACTAATTTATGTTGAAACAAATGAAGAACTGGGGGAAACTCCAACTGTGGTGGTCGTTCTTGCATGAATATTTTTTGAAATCATTCTTTCTTCTTTAACTTTTCACCTCATAACTTTTCATTCATGAGGTGAGCATGACTATTGCAGTGGACCTTCGATTACCTAAGAGAGTAATTGGAAATGATCTCTCTTTCTGATTACCTAAGCTAGTAAGCAACATAAAAAACTTCTTTTGTGTAAATAATTCAAATTCCATCCAAATAACAAACCTACGGGTTTGATATTGTTCTACCTGACATGGAGTACTTGCTCACTGAATATTGTAAGCTCTAAAGTATATTTGATACAAGACCGAGAGATGAAAAAATGATTAACACATAACTCTTTAATAAAATGAAAATACAAAAAAATTACATGGGTTAGATTGTACCTGTTGATCTGACGGGAACAGGACTTCAAAATGTTTATATTGAGAGTTTGTTGCATAAATAAACAGATAACTCTTTAATAAAAATGAATATGAAAAAAATTACTCGGGTTAGATTGTACAGGTACCTGTTGACCTGCTGGCCTGGGATCAGCACTTCAAACTGTTAAAAATGAGAGCTTGCATAACCTGTTGAAATGCCGTGCAGTCAAAAAGTACATTAAAGATGAAGCAGTAAACAATTTGGTGAACTGTTAATTTGGTCTAGGTTGTGCACGTCAAACTCCTCTGCTTGCTTCATTTCATTCTTAGATTGTATGCTTCTCATGGGCGTTTAGTCGAACAGTTGATGAGGGTAGAATGGGCAGAATACTTGCAGTGATCTTAGACTATACAGAAATGGAATTAAAGATGTCCCTGACTAGTGACTATGAATATTTTCAGCGTATCAGGAATACAATAATAAATAAAAAGGGGAATTGTATTCGGCAAACAGAAAGAATCTGATTATGTGATGTCTTCTTTTATGCATTATCCAGTATCCCTTTTCGGCTTTTCGCTGACCATAGGTTTGTTCTACTGAAAGGTTGATGTAGTAGAGAAATGGCAAGTTGTCCATATATTCCCCCCTTTTTTTTCGTTCTTAGCCACTGCACTTCTCTGGGGCAATTGGTCAAACAGTTGATGAGTACGTGCCCATTCATTAGAACAAACAATTCTTGAGTAGTTTATTTGCAAATTTATGACCATTAACTCCAGCATCAAAATGCATTTAAGTGGCTATGCCATTACAGTTCAACTTGAACTATGAGCAGCAGCAGACCATTCATATAGGAGAATTATATTAGCACTAGACGCAAACTATAATCTGCGGAAACAAACATCTCCTTTCCAGGCTTGAAACATTTTCCAACTCTTAGTATGCGTTTTGAGTCGTCATTTGAATAGATAAATTAATATGCTAATGAAATTTGTTTGTAAGAACGGCACAATAGGAATGCTAAATTTAAAATGACAAGTATATGTCATTTAGAATTTTATAAATATTTTAGAATTGTAAAAAGCAGAACAAGTCGAATGAGGTCAAACATGACAATCAGTCGATCGCTAGAATCACATCCCTATCGAACGCACCAGAGTGGCTGAGGGAGCCGAAAAAATTAAAACCGACGTTACCGTTCACTCGAATTTCGATAATAACAGTTAAAAATTCGAAATTTTAAAAATAACGTCCATGGATCGTCATCCAGATTGACGAAATCACAAAACCCTTAGATCGTCATCCCTCGTCATCTGGGATGACAAGCTTGGATCGGCATCCCAATTGACGATCCAAGCGAATTGCCAAAATAAAATGTCTCCGATTGATGTACGTACCACACGCCAGGTTTCAAACTTTCCAAACTTTGTAACTTTTGTTTTTTATTTGCAATTTTACCTTTTAACCCTCAACTTTTTTATTATTACAAAACATAAAATTAATGATTAGTAATTAAATATAATTGAAACTTCTATAATGAAATATAAGTAATTAAGTATATAATTAAATTATTTATGTTAAATACATAATATTGTATATGTGTATAATACTTATTTATACATATAGGGGCTGTTTGGATGCACCGGAGAATTTGAGGAATTTCATCTTCCTAGCATAAATTTATTATAAACAATCCAAACTCTTTACAAATTTACACACTTACCAATAAATTTATGCCTAGGAATAAGAAATTTCTCAAATTCTTCAAATTCCTAAGCGATCCAAACGGCCCCATATATATATATATATATATATATATATATATATATATATATATATATATATATATATATATATATATATATATATATATATATATATATATATATAGAGTAAATCTATTGTGAACCATGGTTCATATAAGCTTCCGTGCACCATGACCGTTTTGGTCGGTGGTTTCACAAATTGTCAAATCTAATTTAACTAACCCAATCTATATATTGAAATCTCATAGCAAACAAAATTTTACAATTTTTTAAGTTTTTTTACTATTTTTTTCGAATTTTTTAACACTTGCCATTTTTGGCTATAAATATACTAATTTATAAGCCAAAAATGGCAAGTTTTAAAAAATTCGAAAAAAATAGTAAAAAAATTCTAAAAATTGTAAAATTTTGTTTGTTATGAGATTTCAATATATAGATTGGATTGGTTAATTTAGATTTATCAATTTACAAAATAACCGATCAAACGGTCGTGGTGCACGGAGCGCTCTATGCATCATGGTTCACAATAGATTTACTCATATATTTTATATATTAAATACATATTTTTGTATATAATAAAAATATATGATACATATAATAATATATGTACATAAAATGTACATATGCTATTATGTATATTTATTTGTACATTAAAAAATTAATTTTCCCATATATATCAACATCTCCATTTATTGTATAACAAAAAAAAATTATTAGACTATTTTATAAAAATATTAATTTTAGGGTCATAGGCGAATAAATTCAACAAAAATATATTTAAATTTTCGCCGATGACCCTAAAATTATTATTTTTACAATATAGCCAAAATTTTTTTATTATACATTAAATGTAAATAAAAATATATATAATTTTTTAATGTATAAATTAATATACATATAAATATATAAAAAATTATATACATTAAATATACATAAAAATATATATAATAATATGTATTTAATATATAAAATATATGGTACATAATATATATATATATATATATGTATAAATAAGTATTATACAAATATACAATATTATGTATTTAATATGAATAATTTAATTATATACTTAATTACTTATATTTCATTATAGAAGTTTCAATTATATTTAATTACTAAACATTAATTTTATGTTTTGTAATAATAAAAAAGTTGAGGGATAAAAGGTAAAATTGCAAATAAAAAATAGAAGTTGGAAAGTTTGGAAAGTTGGAAACCTGGCGTGGGGATACCTATTATTCGTAGGTGGTACGTACATCAAGCTTGTCAGAGATTTTTTATTTTCTTTTCAAATACCTTTAATTGGATCGGCAATTGAATTGCGATCCAAGCTTGGATCGTCAATTGGGATGCCTATCCAAGCTTGGATCGTCATCTCAGATGACGATTCAAGGATTTTGTGATTTCGTCACTCCGGATGACGATCCAGCGATATTATTTTTAAAATTTCGAATATTTAATTGTTATTATCAAAATTCGAGTGAACAGTAACATCAGTTTTAATTTTTTCGGTTGACGGAGTGATGATACATTTTTAAACTTTATTATAAAGCCTAGAGTTAGAGTAGACTTTCCTTGGATCACTTTGCTTTCATGATTCATCTACAACTTATAAAAGCCCTATTTAATTGAATGATGCCATCGATCCGAAATTTTGTAAAATAATATTAAAATAATATAATCCAATAAAATTAATATCAATTTAATCAGTTTAATAAAAATAGTATCGTAAGATCGGAATCCTAGATTCCGAACGTTAGATCGGATTCCTGGATTCCGATCTAACGTTAGATCGGATTCCTGGATTCCGATCTAACGTTAGATCGGATTCTGGGATTCCGATCTAACGTTTACGATATAACTCTGCTCCGGACCTCCTTTCCGCGCGCGAGCACAGTAAGTTTAATTTTTTTTATTTTATTATTTATTTATTTAGTTTATTAGTTTTTAATTTAGTTAATTAAATAAAAAAAATAAAGAAAATATTCAAAAAATATTTAAAAAATCGGAAAAAATGAGGAAAAATAAAATTTAAAATTATATGTAATTTATTAATTATATTAGATTTTTTTTTGTTGTCTTTTTATTTGTTTATTAACTACTTAATTAATTAGAAAAATAGATAATAAATTGTAAAAATATTTAAAAAATACGGAAAAATAAGAAAAATTCATATGAAAATTTATGTGTAATTAATTTATATTTTTTTTTTGCTTTTAATAATTAAGATTTTGATAATTAAATATGAGAAAAATTAGAACTGAAAAAACAGCTCCGGATTCGAAAAGTTTGGCGCTAGAAAAATAGGAAATACACTCTGAAAAATTCTAACAAAAATACTAAGCTGTTAATTGGCGGACCAATTTTTCTAAACTTAAATTTCAAAATTTTTAGGCGTACCATTTGTTCAAAACAAAAATGACAAAGGATGAAGATAGTCACACTTTCAACTGAAAAAACAGCGTTGGATTCGAAAAGTTTGGCGCTAGAAAAATATGAAATACGCTCTGAAAAATTGTATCAAAAATACTGAGCTGTTAATTGGCGGACCTATTTTACTAAACTTAAATTTCAAAATTTTTAGGCGTACCATTTGTTCAAAACAAAAATGACAAAGGATGAAGATAGTCACACTTTCAATTGATAAAACAGCTCTGGATTCAACGTAGTATTACGAATATTACAATTATTACATTATCACATCAAATAAAATTACAATTCAACTAAATATTACATTATCACCACAAAAATTACAATTATTTTCTTCCTCCTCTTGCAAAATTAGTTATTCTTGCGCCAAGACGTAAAATTCCACCACGTATTCCGGTTTGTGCTCTGCTACTCGATGCTCCTTGACTATCCCTTGTAATTGATGTCCCCTGACTTGTGACATACCTAGCAGAACTTGAGCGTGGATCCACGCTAATGGAATTTCGGCGTGGTTCATTTCCTCCTATACCAAGACTAATACGACTTTGAGTTCGTGGATCTACGCTAACAGAACTTCGGCCAGGTTGAACTGGCTCCCTGGAAAAAGAACTTTCACCTCGGTTACCTGTTGAAGGCGGAGCTCTATTCCTTGTACTTGTTCGTCTATGCGTGTTGGCACGCCTACCAGATTGAAGTTCCTCCAAAGAGATAGGTGGTTGTGGGTTGTTGTCCTCTGTGGTTCTTCTTTTTTTATTTTTATTATTTCGCATTGCATCCATCCACATCCAATCACGGTCCTTCTTTCGCCGCCCCCGATTAATCATATTCTTATCAGGGAACACCACAGGTCCATCGTAGCGAGGCCAGTTCTCTTCGTCTTCATAGCAGTGGAAGTCACTTGATGACCATAATTTAACCATGTTCTCTGTACTATATAGTGGGTCTATAAATTCATCTACTTCCCATCTATATGTACCGCATATGGCAACAACATGAGCACATGGTATTCCGGTCAGTTGAGGTTTTTGACATTTGCACGTCACACGCCTGGTCGGTAGTTGAGGATCTTCCGGTTGATAATTGCGGTTGATGAGAACTTTGTACTTCCACGTTCTTCCAGGGAAATCTTTCTCGTTGGGCACCTGTACTTCGAACTCTCCACGTTCAATATCAATGGTTACCACAGTCATCAGCGCTGTAATTATTAAAATATATAAAAAAAATGTAAATATAAATGAAGGTTAATTTTTAGTATAGTATACAACGGTAATCCTTACCCGCTTTAAGAGTATGCTTCATGACTTTTAATTGCACCTCTTTTGGCCACCGTTCTCCATCTGCCTGTCTTCCCAATGCTATTTGCTTCCTTTCATTAAACCACTGCACAGTCTTGTACCAAGTGCCTTCTACGAGTCCAACAACTGGGAGTCTTCTCTCAACCTTGTACCGGCTATTTAGACTTTCAGATCCGTTACTAGTCATAAGACCCCAACGTGCACCAGTGTCAAAAGTTTGTGCCCACCTCTCTGGTCTCATTCGCTCATTGGTATCTGTCTCGTTTTCTTTACCACACTTCTTAAGATAATCGATAACTTCAGGGTTTGTCACTCGGAGTTCCTCCCACATTTTCATGAATGGCCGTTTCTTTTTCTTGTTAGCCAACTTATTTCTAAATTTGTGTGGTATACCTTTGTCTTTACCAGAAACCTTGTATACATTTTCACATAAATGTTGCATACAATACCGATGTACGGCCAATGCAGGCTCCGTACTTTCTTGCCATCCGTACTGTGGTCTTTTAAACATGTTCCTTATTCCCCAATGACGGTCTGAGACAACACAAAATTTTTTTGGTCCCACCACTTGTTCCCTTAGAAATTTCATGAACCAACCCCAGCAAGCTTCATCCTCCGTTCTCACTAAAGCAAATGCTAACGGAACAAGCCGTTGCTCAGGATCGTAACCGCAAGCCGCTAAGAATTTACCCTTATAGCGACCTGATAAGAAAGAGGCATCAATGCTAATCACGGGCCTAATATACGGAACCGCCGCGATACAAGGCCCGAATGCCCATGCTGCTGCTTCGAACATAGCTCTGTTCGGATCACCTACGCTTTTAAACAACCACTTTATCTGCGTGCCGGGTGTCGTCCTCTGTATAGCCAATAAAAGACTCGGTAGTTTGTTGTACGAATCTTCCCATGAACCAAAAAGATGTTCGATTGCTCTTTCTCGTCCCCGCCAAATCTTGTTATAAGTGGGCACCACATTCGGGTATTCTTTCTCCAGTAGAGATTTAACGTCGGGTAAGGAAATACCGACATCTCTCTTTACTGCATTTCTAATACAGTTGGCGATAACCTCAGCCGTTAAATTATCATGTGTGAAGTCTCCGGCCCTCCTCACGCATGTATGCTCGTGTTCATTCGTTATTATCTTCCAAAATTTGCCTTCTCTTTCTGTACGGGCATACATACGCCACTTACAACCATATTCCTTACAGTTCAATATTAATTTTTTCGGAGAACTAGCAGTGGTTTTATGTTGTACATTTAAACGTAATGAGTATTTTTGACACTCTCCTATGAGTTGCTCTTTCGAGAAAAAAATTGTCCCTTCTGCTAATGGCCCTGATCCATGAGGTTGAGACGGTTGAGGTACGGAATTTCTATACTCAGAAATATCTAGAAATTGCCCTACGGGATGGTATGTTTCTGTCCTTCCTGTAAGGTAATACTGGTGATTGGGGTTCACGTTTGATTGGGGTCCACCATCGATTCCCTCTGACTCAAATAAGTCCACTTCTTCATCACTAAAGTCCTCACCTGTTGCATAGTCTGACTGAAAACCGGGACCTCGGTCGTATAAATCATCGAGTCGACGTGTTTCTTCTTCGTTTTCTTCGTTTACTTGAACGACATCTTCTTCTTCTTGTGGCCGGCCGTGCCTACTACTACTACTACCACCATGTTCTTGCCTACTACTACCACCATGTTTCCAAGTGCCTTGACCGGTGTGAGACTCGTAGTATGTACCTTCTTCTTCCTGAAGTGTACTATCACGAGGATCTATACTGTTAGGGTCCCAAGGATCCCAATCTAATGTAATGGTTTCATTCTCTTCATCTTGATTGGTTGCATTTGGTTGTTGGTGTTCTTCTTCCTCATAATTTTGTTGTTCATTATAATTATAATTATAATAACCACCTAATTATAATAAAAAAAATGTGTTATAATCACATACAAAAATTGTACAATTTGTATAGTTGTTATAATCATTGTACAAAAATTGTACAATTTGGATAGTTGTACAAAAATGTGTTATAATTGTTCTTATTAAAAGCCATTTCTAGAAATTGTTATTCTATAATTAATATGATTTTAATATGATTTTAATATGATTTTAATTATTATTCTATAATTATTATTTTCATAGTTAATATTAATATAAATATATATATTTAAGCAAATAATTCTATTATTCCAAAATTAAATGTCACATAATTAAATTCAAAATTAAATTTACCTTGTGCCGGAAGTAAATCGACATGCATTTCTAGACCATCAAGTCGCCTTGCCTCAAAGCACTCGTGTTGAACGTATCGCCATTCATTTTGAGAGTTCACCGGCAAAATAATTTGTTGAAACCTTCCGTCCATAATTACGTTGAAACGCGAAACAATTCTCAAATTGAACTCACCTTGATAAATTCCCAATGAGGACAAAATTATTTGTTTAATAGATTCATAATCAGTTTGTGGAAAAACATCAAAACGAAAATTATTTGCTGGATTAAAGGGAGATTGATTGACAAAAACACTAATTGAATACATTTCTATATGACTAAGAATTAATTGCAAAAGATAGATGATATTAAGATTGTGATAACGACCAACTATTTATAGTGATAAGATCGGAATTTGAGATTCCGATATTAGCAAACAGATTTAAAAGTTCACGTCAATTCCCGATCAAATCAAATAATTTGCCGCAGTGTGATCAACTTATTGCTTAGATCGGAATCTTGGATTCCGATCTAAGATTAGATCGGATTCTCAGATTCCGATCTAAGCTTAGGTCAGAATCCAGGAATCCTATCTAAGCTTAGATCGGAATCCAGGATTCCGATCTAAGCATGTCAGGAATCCACCGCCCAATCAAATCAGTTTTTGGTCTTTTTTCCTTTTTACTGTTATTTATTTTATTAATTTAATAATATTTATTATAAATATTTTAATTATATTAATTAATAAATTAAAATTTAAATATATATATTATATTTTTTGTAATTAAAATTGATTTATTAATAAATTATCATATTCATTAATTATCATATTCATTAATTAAAATAATTCATTACCTAAAATAAATTATTTTTTTCAAATATAATTACTTACATTAAATCAATACTTTTTCTTTTTCTTTTTACTGTTTTCAATTTAAGTAAATTAATAATTATATTTTAATTAAAATTGTAAAATTAAATTAATAATTTATATTGTTTTGTAAATTAAATTAAAGTAGTTAAAAAAATAATAGCTCAATCAAATTAAATTAATTACTTCAAACAACTAAATAAGATTTTAATATATTAATTTTATAATATATTAATTTTATAATATATTAATTTAATATTAAAATTTTATATATTTAATTAATGTTTATAAATAGAAGTAAAATAAAATATATTAATTTATTATTTTATCTTCAAAATATATTACTAAAATTTCATAATATATTATTTTAATATTAAAATTTTATATATTTAATTAATTTTTATGATAGAAGTACAATAAAACCATGAAAAACGACAAAATTGGGCAGTTACAGCACTGTTCGGAATCCCAGAATCCGATCTAACGTTAGATCGGAATCCCAGAATCCGATCTAATGTTAGATCGGAATCCCAGAATCCGATCTAACGTTCGGAATCCAGGATTCCGATCTTACGATACTATTTATATTAAACTGATTATATTGATATTAATTTTATTGGATTATATTATTTTAATATTATTATCCAAAATTCGTGGCCATCGATTATTTTGCTTTCTGCCTTTCCCAACCCAACAATTTCTCTTTCAGTAGGCTCAATTTTTTGTTTCTCTCTTTAACATATATGGGCCCCCAAATAAGAAGCCCTGATTTCTGTGCCTCAATGAAATCATGTAAAGCAGCCCCTACTCGTGTACATATATCACGGCACTTGCATTTAATAATAAGAGTTTGCTGGGAGAATTTAAGTTGCCTTGATATTTTTGCTGTACATATAATGAGGTGGCAACAAGTTGCACCAACCATCATCAATTATCTAATTCCTTAATGGATTCATATATTGGTTTGAATTTCACTCTTATTGTTCCTATAGCCCACGGAGTTATTCCATTGCCTACAAAAATATATAATGCATATATTGTATCTGTGGTCCTGTATTTTCAAGTTCAAAGAGTATGGAAGTGTACTGAAATATTTTAAATAACCATAACTAATTTAACAAATTAAATCTTCAGAGATTATTAATCGAAATTTTGAAAATATATAAATAAAAATGATGGAAAAGTATATATACCCATCCATACTTAATTTCTCCGACATGAGTAGCTTACAAAGATATTACACCCCAAAGACTTGGGGATAATTTTTACTTTTTTTAAATTACAGTTGCATATAAAATTAATTATGATTTTCTAAAGAAAAAAACGGTGTCCCGATTGTGACTACTCAATTTTCTCCCCCTTTTAGTAAATTGTATGATTTTTGCAATGTAGCTCGTGCAACCACAATTTAGATTCACTTAAATGAAAATGAGAAAAAAAAAACTATATCCAAATCCACACGCCGTTGAAAATAATTCATAATATGATAAATAATGTAGCATTGTTCATAAATAATGTAATTAAGAGAGTTCAAGACGTTTCCGAGTGGATTTCAGGTTACCATCATTAAAGTAGAATTAAGATCATTCTGTATTTTTGTTTCTCCATACTGCTTATTGCATTGATTTCCCATTTCTTGACATCTCATTCTAATTTTATTAGCATTGTACAAAAAAATCTTTTGGTATACACAAGAAAAATTAATAAGTTTTACAAATTTTTATGAGATATATTTCAAATTTTTTATGGGAATACAATAATGGCTCAAAATGATCCGCGTCGATCATGACTAGATTTCCAAACAGGAGGCATCAATATAATAAATAAGCAAGTGGCCAGTGGATTGAGGCAGACTGACACGAGAGTATCTACTTGCAATCACTGTTCACATGAAGTGCAAACAAGTTATATCGAGAAACTATAGTATGTTAGATGCAATATCATTTACATATTAATGCATTTTTCTGTTTTTATTGTTCAAAATTGCATGGTGGTTGAACATTAATAGAACCACTGTACACTTAATAGATTGGTAGTCCGAAGTAATTACATGCTTTTCCTCAATATATACCATTTTATATTGCCCCCGTTTTGTTAATTGAAGATCCAAATTAATATTGTTGTAGCTAATATCTATAATTTATTTCATACAAAATATAAATTCAATTTTCTTTTAAGGGTTTTTTTTTTTGAGGTGTGCTAATAGCCGTCAAACTTATTTAAGTTTTATTAACAATTCTCGTACACAGTAAGTATCTTTATGGAATAGCGTGGAATAAAGAATGGTACAATAACTGGTATGTAATATCTTGAAATTAAAATTTTATAATTTTGTAACTTGAATTTTGTTTTTAATTTAATTTTTTTTTAACTCAAAATTTGCCATATCTTTCTGCATCCATATGTGCAAGTTTTCTATGAGTTAGAAACTTGTATAAGATTTATAGTCGATAAACCTATACGAAATATAATTAAGACATGTTATTTTTTTTTTAAAGATAAATTGGGTGAAGCCTCCGAACTTATTTTTAAACTAAATGTCTATGAAATAATCCAACAAGATTTTGAAGACATGTTAATTTTAAAATGTTGAACCACCATTATAGAAAATATTATAAACAACGACTATAATTCCTCTTTTCCTCAATTTATACCATGGCATATAACATTTCTATTGAGAATTAGCTCTTCGTCTAGTAGCAAGAGCAATGCATCTCAAGTGAGAGATTTCAAGTTCGAAATCCGACTGAAAGTTTTTTATAAATATTTAATTTAAAAAATAAGTTGTGAGACTTGATCTCAATTTATTTTAAAAAAAAACATCACCTTTTCTATTTTCTTAGCCAACAAGTTTTGAAAAAAGATTGATTCCAATGCAACGACCCAGTCTCGTACAGAACTGGACTCCTTTTGTTGCAAGCGAAGGCCATTGTTAATTTCCTATTTCGTTGATCGCATTTTCGAACAAGGAAGGATTTGCCCAAATTGGGCTGTTTCATATCTTGCCAGATCTTCTCACAAAATCTCATGAATCATCTCCAATGAGATCACTTAAAAAATGATAGCAGCTTGTCGTCAACAACCAATCAAGAGAAAGATACACAGTCAATGTCTGGTCTAGACATGGCTCAACTGCCCCCTCCCCTTCTGTCCCAACTAGACAAGAGTTTGACCTCTGCCTTTCCTACATCTCTGGTAACATCTAGCATAGCTTAACAATTTGTTTTTTATACCTAGGTTAAAAAAAAGGACTTGTTATTTGTATTAAATTGACAGAATCATGTTACCTAATAAAATTGTTTTAGTTACATGCACCTAGCTTAAAGGAAGAAAAGAATTTTTATAGCCCTTACCTTGCACAATATATGTTTCAATTTTTAATAATCCATTAAATAAATGCGGAGAACATAGAATTTTTCGCATATAATTAGCAGATTTTAGAAGACTAAAAAACTTACAATTTAACATATATTTAATGTCTGATATTTTCATCAGTTAATTAATGAAACGTTTTTTTTTCATAGTAAAAAGTGATTACTGGAGCAACATACCTTCAAAACTGGCGCAACAAAACATTATATTAAATTCAAGGGATGTAAATTAATACAGAAAAAATAATAATAAAGAGCTACAATACTATGCTGATTCCATCAGTTAATTTAACAAGAAGTTTCATGTTTTAAGAACCTTAATGAACTTGGTAGTTGATGATTCCGTGCTGATTCTTGGTCAACACTACAGATCTAAATAGATCTCACACAGCTTTCTGAAAATGTGACACCTTTTCTTTGATAATTAAAAATGAGTCAGATGACCAAGACCAATATGCTATATATCGTATCAGAATACAATCAGATCTCGTATTGTTGCAATTATTTATGATTTTATTGGGCCCTCAAAAAAAGATTTATGATTTTATTGGTGATACCACCGACAAAGAATAAAAACAGCATAGCTTATTCGTTTCCGTTCATATTCATTTATTCTATCCTCTAGAGAACAAATATTTAGCCAAGAATAATTGGAAAGAAAAGAAAGCCTAAGAACTTAATGACACTGGATGTTAGTAAATGATAAATGCCTAGTCATTTGACCAAGTGGATAAATTATTACATATGAACTTTGGTACAAGAGCTTCGATTTGTTTTTGTTCAAAAATAATGGTCCATGCCCTTAACTTTTTGTATATATAAGAAAAAAATTGTACCGATACAAAGTTAGCCAGCGGCTTAAATAGGGAAAAAAAGTGAAAATAAATAAAATAAGAGCCAGAAAAAATGTAAAGGAAAAAATAACAATTTTTTTTTAAGAAAAAGGAGAAAGAGCAACGATGATACAACAACGATAAAAAAAAAAACCCAATTAGTCCAAAACAAGCTAGTATAGCAAGTAGTGTAATTTTTTTATAGAGTTTTTACTGAAGAGCAAAACTCACAACTTGAGCGCCCGTAAAATGTTCTAAAAGTCACATTCTTATTAGTTTTTCAAAATATAAAATTTAAAAGTCGAATCAAAACCACTGATTTTATCCAATTTAGTGAACACATATTTAATGAAAGTATGAATATATTAAAAATTAATTTATCATATTTCACTTGATTTGTTTATTATTCAATCTTTTTATTTGAGTACTAAACAAAAAAAATTACAAAACTATGTGGAAACATGTCACTCGCTAAATTGAATAAGATCAACGGTTTAAATTAAACATTGAAAATTATATTTTTGAAAAGTAATTAAAAAAATGAATTGAAGGCATTTGGAGCACTCAGAGGGTGAAAATTGGAACTCTCCTCAGAGTTTTATCACAAGCCAGAGAAAGAATGAATATTGTGAAACGAGTGTAAGCAATATAAAAATGCTGATTCTAATTTCTAAATAATGAAGAAAGGAAATAAAATAAAATGCAAGGAAAAAAGGTAAAGAGAAGAAAAAGTTTAACGCACCGATTATGAACTGTCAGAAAAACTTCGCGTTATTCGTTATGAAAAAGGAATGATTTATGATTTAATTGTATAATAATTTTTCTCGGCAAATTCTACTAGAGTAGTTTCAAAAACATTTTTAAAAAAAATAAAGATATGCAAAGTAGTGAAGATCCTCAATCAGTGGCCTAGACTAGGAGAACTAATTTAACCCAATAAGCACAGCAAAAACAAATCCGAGATCAAACGGCCGAATTTTGTCCTGTATTTCAATTTGCAGAGGGGAACATTGACCTGACTCTGGAAGAAAAAAAAACATAACAAAGAAACAAACAAAAAAGAAAAAAAATCTTCTCCGAAAGCGGACTGTCTGATATTAGAATCCAACGGTCGAGAATTCTCAATTTATCCTTTTCATTAAAGAGGCACCATGGGCCCCTCAATATTCGCTACGCAGTTTCTGCTGAATATTTTCTGCAGCACTTGAAAAGATGAACGGTTGTATGGCTCTTTATTCGACCCGTTGGTGCTAATTTAGGCCACAACACCTTTCATCCCATAATGCCAATGAAAAATTTGACCAGATCTAGTGAAGAGTGCTCCAATGAACACCCAAAAAGAGGGAAAAAGAAAACAAAAAACAGCAGAATATATAATCAATTTAATTAGTTAATCTTTTTATTAATTTCTCTTTTTTTAATGAATTGAAATATTGACAGTATTTTAGCTTTTATTTAATTATACCCTTTAATTTCCTCTTTAAGCCGATCACATTGAATATAATCTTGTCAAAAAATCATTTGTTTCAGATGCAAGTGTAGATCTTACCTTTCCCTTGACATTGAATGCTGTAATGGATCTTTGCTTTGAAATGCAAACACGTAGCCATAAATAATGAACGAAATGAAATCCCCTTTTTTTTCTGATTTGTTTCAGTTTTTAGTAGTCTGCTTCTATTTCGTTGTTTTGTTTTTTGTTGCTGGAAAGTGGAAAGGAAATGGTTCAATTAATGCCTATTTACTGAAAAAAGCCTAGTTGGAGCAATTAAATTGGGTTCCGGGTTCATTTTGGGCTTTCAATTTTACTTTATAAAAGATATCTTTACTTCATTACATGTCAGATTGTCAGTAATGTACCAACCTTCATAATTGTGCATGTCAGCGTTTGTTAAATAATGTACCAAGATGTTAGATATCATAATACAGCATCTGTATTTTGATCCACTTCTTCGGTAAGAATGGTCACATAATTTCTTTACTTTGCATTCAATCATCCAACTAATTAATCCAAGTACAAACTTTAAATTCCTATGAAGTACATTATAATTTTCTGTTTACAAATACAGCTGCATCCCTTGTCTCCCAAATTAAACCCCAAAAATAAAAGCAAAAAGGACACAAAATAGATGTCGCCTGGTTCTCTAGCTTCAATTGAGCCAGCCAAGCAGACATGAAAAGTATACGTATACAGTATACATACAGTGTATTTATATTCATATTTGATCTACTAAACTGGTCTGAGTCCATGTTTCAAGGCAGCCTGCCAGACAATGTCGATTCGATCGACGTCGATTGCGCCGACCTCATGGTGTGTATAACCTTCCAAGAAATGCACCACACCACCAGCATGGCATGCATGGATTACTCCGCGTTCCAGCGTGTACTGTTTTTTTATTTTCCATGCAAATGGGAAAAGAGTGAGATCTCTACAGAGAAAAATAGTTGGCATGTCACTGTATGCATGTGACAAGCAAATCATGTGCCTAACTGTGAAATCTATGGTTGCCAGAAATGGAACCTGAGTCGCTCATGACACAAATCTGGTAACTTGGTCCTTACTTGAGAAAATATTCGTAACTTAACATTGGATTCTGTATTTTTTTTTTCTTTTGTTTTAGTTTACAAGTATGACCCTGTAAGTTTAAAATATTGATGTATAATATCTAAACTTAATAAATGCTCAAAAACTATTGTGGGATTAATCATATATATGAAAATATATGAAATTCCGGCCAATCCTTGCTGAAACTTACAAAAATAGTATCTACCTTAAAAGTTTAGATCTCAAAACAGAACTCAATTGTATCCAACTGAACAAAAGTGAAAAAAATATTGTACCTCGCAAGTCCCTAATCCTTCGACATCCTCAGGTAATCTCATTGCAGCCAAATTCCCGTAAGTGCAATCGCGTCGAAAGCTGATGATTGGCGGTACGACAAACTGATGAAAGTGTGTTCCTGATGGGGCCCACCTCTGCTCACGTGGAGACAGCCATTTTCCAACAATCCATGTCTGGTATAATTCACTTTCATTACAATTATTGCCAAGAAAGATAGAATAATCACCTGTACTGATGATTATTTGAAAAAGAGAAATGTACCTTGCAATTTTGAGCCGACTGGTACTTGGTGACTTGTACCAGGTATTGCCGGTACTCTTCTGGGGCTTCCTTCTGAATCGAGTTAAATCTCTCAACAGATAGTGTAAGCATCTGCGATTTATTAATTTTTTTCTCATTAAAAGTTAGAGTCTTTAACTATAAACATTTATGAATCAAATAATGAACTAAAACATCAGGAACTAAG
This sequence comes from Rhynchospora pubera, assembly GCA_028095005.1. Lineage (NCBI taxonomy): Eukaryota > Viridiplantae > Streptophyta > Magnoliopsida > Poales > Cyperaceae > Rhynchospora > Rhynchospora pubera. The sequence goes on from CM051460.1 coordinate 356,911,566, forward strand.
GTTGGAGTAAAATTTTCCTGATTTAAACTTAACAGAAGAAATAATAATAAAACCTCAATTAGCTTACCATGACTCGAACTCTTTTTTTGCATAGATAAAGAGCAATGGCGCGTCCGAGCTTTGAGGTGGCACCTGTCAAAAACACCTCAGTTGTGCCTTTTGGTATTTCATTGAGAATGACAGCAGCTGTGAGTGTGTTTCCATGAACGACACGGACTTTCAAATCAGGGTGCTTTTTCACAAACAATGTACCGCCTCCGTTCAATGCTTCATTCTGCATTATTTCATGGATGAACATTTTGGTATTAGATGATTTTTCTACTTTTCATCTAAACTAATTTTGTTTGTGAATCTCTTCCTTCACCAAATTGCTACCTTTCTTGAAAATAATTGACCACTGAAAACACAACCCACAAAGTATTACCATCAAGCTACCTGAGAAGTCCTACCAGAAATGGCTGTCAAATTAGTATGTACCCTATGATTGATTTGTTTTTTGTATACGTGTAACATTTGCCTTGTTTACATGGGAATTCTTCGGCAATTTGCTGTGTTTCTTCCTTCACTCTACAATCAATTGATTATTCCTCCCGTAATTTTAAAAAAAAAATGTCATCACCATCTTGGATTTGTGTTCAAAAGACCTGACTCCAGAGGAACCCACAATAAAATCTACCATTCTTTGAATTAAATTAAAAAGTAGGAGACCAAGTGGGTACAAATAAAAGCAATTGGTATTCAACATTTGTTTTCATGTCCAAAACTTAATCATGAAATGCCTAGAACGGAAAGGAATATTTTTTATTTTTATTCCCCTGTTTTTCCCAAAGAAAGACCTGCACTTTAATTAAAATTTTGTTACTTTAGCACAGATTTTATTTGTATTTTTGGATAGAAAATTGGGACACATCACAGCTACATTTATTTTCTCTTTGTTGTGAGCATGGTAGCAGAAGTGCATTGCACCTTGTAGTACTTAATCAATTTGGTACGCGTGCATGATATTGATAACTAATAGAATGTTTAACCTGAAGAACTTAGAAATGCAAAACAAGCGTAAAAGATAAATGACACGAGTATGGATGCAGTTCTCTAACTATATGAGATCAAGATGAATCAGATCGGTTCATGATTGGAACATAAAATTAATCAATGAATTGGTCCCCATGCAAGCAATTGAAGTTGAGAAGGGGATCTCATTTTAATGTGGCACTCTGGCACATGAGATGTGTGATTTCCATCTCAAAAAAGGGAAGAGGGCCTTATAAATTAAGGGAATCACTGTAGACTACGAACATGAAAAGTTAAACCAGAGATGGAAAATGAAGAAACACCAACCTTATTCAATGCAGCCAGGCTCAGCACCTTCACCCCCATCTTATCTGCTCTCAGTATCGCCAACTCTATTTGATCATTGATGCCATTCTTGGCAAATGGCAAGAAGTACTACCAAAGAAAACATAAGTACAACAACAACAACAACTAAGTCTTTTGTACTACCAAAGAAAACATAAGTAATCCGTTAAAAATATGTTGGGTGATTTACAATTAGAGTTTTTCTCCTCTAGAATTGGTAGCTAGCATGATTGGTACTTAAAGGTGTAATCTTCAACATCAAATGACACATAATCAACTACTAAGTGCATTAACTAACATAATTAAACCTATTCGGATTCACTAGAAGTTTCAAATAAATTTGAACGATTGACAGGGTATCGGGTGTAAATTATTATAAACAAAGGACCAGATTGTAAATAAATTAAGAGATTCATTTGATGGAGTTGTCCCAATCTGCTTGGGTGTTCAAATTCTGCACCAGTACAAGATCTGTACAATGTGTCTGTTCTGCAGCAAACGGACAGAACATTTGAAATTGGACCCGGATTCCTTGTACAAAAAAGGTCTAAATTTTCAATCATCTACGACACCACATTTCAAATGAAATTAAATTCATAGACAGAGAGGATAAAAACTAAATGTAGATAAGAAGAAAAAGATATTGACTTGTCAGTACCTGAAATCCGTACCGGGGGACCGCCCAGACCTGGTGAAGCTTTCCCCGGAGGTTGTAGAAGGAGAAGAGGAACGTCTTCGACCATGCCCACAGCATCAGCATTGAGATGAATGCGCCAGGCCACATGAGGATCAAGATCGGCCTGAACTTGTATGGGAGCGATGCTTGCCACCTCAGCACGAATTGTGAGTGCAGGGACTGTGATACGTCCACGACGTGTGCCAGGAAGACAAAATCGGGAACCTGATCATTCTTTCCTGAATAAATTCAATAGCACAAAGAATGTAATTTCTTTTTAACTATTTGTTTTGGAGCATTTCAACATTTCTTTTGGTAAATGGATACAGTGAAAATGGGTCACATAATAGTAGAGAAAAAAAAAATAGCTTTAGTCCCCCCCACCCCCCCCCCCCCCCCCCGCCCCTCAAGTGAAGTTGAATGCAACTCTGGCTAAGTTGCAGATTTCAGTGCTTTTAATCGAGAATAATGCTTTTAATGTTTGTACTTTGAAATTAGAGCATTAATTACGTTAATTTAAGAAATGACAGATAGACCAGAGGGTGTAGTACGGTTATAATTCCATTTGCTAAATTATGATGCAATTTTATTTTAGTTAGAATTAGATGCACATTATTGCATTACTGGTTGATTCTTAAATCTATATAATAAAATACATCTACAATTACTCCTAAAAGACTTAATTTAGAAAAGAAATTCCTAAAATGTTATTATTGTGAAAATCGATTAATCACTAAATAATATTTTCGGTTCCAATTTTTTATTTAAATTTTACAGCTATTTTTCATACGTATACAAAAGTAAAATAATATTACTACTTATTAAAAAATATGAACAGCAAAGAAATATATAATATCACTATTTGTATAAATCTGTTACGTAAATGTGATCTTTTTTTTTCCCCCTTACTTTCGGTGAATATTTGCCCACGTATGTAAAAATCAAACAAGAACAAATTAATAGCGCTCACTGGACCACTTATTGTCCTTTCTATCTACCGTTTACTGTTACTGGTAAGGTACTCGAAGAAATAACTGCACTTTGGCATCTATACAATAAATGATGACACCAAACCCCGCACATATCATATCCCAAAAGCATATGTTTTAATGTTTTATGATGTTATTAAGTATTCTCGTTTGATATTAAACAAAATATAACACATTGAATCAAATACGACAAGATAAAACAACTTATTAATTACTTCTACATGACTAAGGGCAATCAACAAGTTAAGAGGAGCCAAAAATTATATTTGGTACACGTTTTTTGTTTTAATTCACTATTTTAGAATTAATTACGGGAGAAAAAGTATGTTCGGCATTTATTGTGTTATTATGTTGATTTTATTACTTTGGTACTGAAAAATATATACTAGCACAGAATATAAATAATACAAAATTAATTAGAGACTTTTTATCAGATATATTAAGAAATGGCGTCTAGAAATCCTAAAAATATGAACTTTTAGAAATGGACAAATGAAATGTCACTAATGGTAATAAAATTGATAAAAAGAATGCAAATGATCTATGTTCAAGTTTACAGCGCAGTTTTTTGTATGCCTTATGACTTGTGAATTACTAACATTCATAAATATTTTTTATTTAAGGAAAGTTTAGTATAATGAATAAGCAACATTTTTTTTTTCACTTTGTCATATATAATTATGTATAAGTAACATTTGGTATAAAACTACATATTTAAAATATATAAGAGAAAATATATTTATATTGTAAGAGATTTGGGACGAAAATGCGTCCAATTGCTGGGGCTGGGCAGAAGATAGAGCTCCAAAATTTGCGGTTTCGAACTTTATTCATTTTTATTTATTTGGAAATGAGAGGGGAGCTCGCAGTGGTACCGTACATTTATTTGGAACCAATGTTTTTAAAACCCTACCGGTTACCGGAAATTTTTGGTAAAACCGGATTTCGGATCAGCTTCCGGTACGAAAACACTCCTAACATCCGTTGGTCAAGAACCACAAAATATCGGTCAAAAACCGGATATTTCCGAAATATCCATTCCTTTCGATTTGAGCTGAAGTTTTGCCAATTTCAAAGAGCAGCTGACTATTCTGTCACATCACGAGCTTCTAGGTCCAGTAAATTTTTTTATTTCCCCTAAAAGGAAGGTATTTCCCTTTGCTTTTTGAAACTGAAACATTCACATGATAATTTTTTATTCATTCAAGCTATTAACCGTAGGACATAGTCTCCCTGTGCCCTTAACTAGGTGGTAAAGGTGAATAGGTGATTTGGATCAGAGTATTGTCAGATTGAATTGGTGTGACTTAAACCCACCCACTCCTGAACACGTTATCGTTTCTTAACATTCACAAACCGGTATTAACCGGCACAAACCGGTAGAACCGGTAAAACCGTATACCGCCAGTCTGGCCGGTTTGGTGGCCGGTAGGGTTTTCAAAACATTGTTTGGAACAGATATGTAGCTCCAATTTGACATATTTATTTCCGCCTTAATGCCGCTTTTAAGAGGATAACTACTTAAATTGCATCACCTAGACTGTTGTTGCAACTATCTAATAATAGCATGATAAGGACACAAAAATATATATATATTTTTTCCAACAGGAAGACCGTTGCAATCAAACATGCATCTCATTCTCCCAATAAAATTTGAATTTGAAATATAAGCTGGTGAAATAGGTCATAATTTATTAACTGATGATTAATAACTCGAAGAAACATCCAATAGGATTGGAACTTTAATGAATCAATAATTCAGAGTCCTTTTATTATTAAAAAACTACTCTTAAATGAAATTTAACCTATGCGAAATCATTTAATATAATGAGACACGTCTTCACTTTCCGCAAATGATTTCGCGGCTAATATCGCATCAAATTGTTGAGTTTAAGTTATCCATCTAGTTGAGCTTTTTGCCATTCACTTTCTCTATCATTGGCTCATTTCATTATTATAATTTTGGATAACATGACAACAAGATACTTAGAGGAAATTAACGGTTGTAAAGCAGTAATACTAGTTACTTGTAACCTAATCGCATTAAATTATTTAAAACCAAAGTAAACGTAAACTAAAATCCAAATATGAAGGTAACGGTTGAGTAAGCAAAGTGTATGTGTGCGAAATGGACATCTAACCTAATTATGTATAGTATTTTTTTTAACTAAGTTGCTAGCTATATTCCATAATGACGTTAGTTGAATTTAATACCATTCAGTTAATTCAACATGAATGTTCACAATTGTAGGATTTCCTACTCAGATGAAATTTATGAAATGAAAGAAAATATATGAAAGTCATGCTATAACATCGGGCAATAGATTATATATTTCAATGGGTTACTCTAATGATAATAAATAAAAAATTTACCTGATATTATCTCCTTGTGCAATTCCCACGCCTTTGTATTCATAGTCCCGCCAAGCCAATCAAAAAGTGGCATAAATAAGCAAAAATTGGAGTTCTTCTCTGTATGATGAATGCTATGGTATCTACAAAACAAGTGAAAAGCAGCGATTGGTTGGAGTAATTTAATGTCGGATTGCGGTCTGGGGATGTTGTCTAGTAATCAATTCACGAAAATTTAAAGGGAATCTACAGGTACTATTTTACATGTTTCTGGCTCTTTCAACTTGAAAAAGTAACATATTCTATCCTGCAAATTAATTGCTAGCTTGTTTTTTAGAAACAAAGGAATATTGAAAGGAACACACATGTGTGGTCAATTTCATTTGACGTGTTAAGGAAAATATTTTTATGCTGATTTCTTGGCAGACGAAGCTATAATGAAAAGTGATACAATTGTTAATTATTTATGTGTGTGTGTGTATATATTCTAAACATTAAATTTTGTTGATGGAGCCCTGATCTGAATTGAAAGAAACCAAAGACACAAGAAGTAAATGAAGGGTGTGTTTGGATGAGCCATGAATAAGGAATAAGAATAAGGAATTTCGGTATGCGTGCTTATCGAAATTCCTTATTTTAATACCATGGTTTTGTTAGTATAAGAATAAGGGTCCAAATTCTTTATTCTTGTGTTGTTTGGGTTGCACAAGAATAAGAATAAGCACGCATATCGAAATTTCTTATTCTTATTCCTTATTCAAAGCTCATCCAAACACACCCGAAAGCAACTTCACGAATTCCACCAATGCAAACTTCCCTTTTATTTTTTCTATTATTATTTTTTGGGTTTCAGGCCCTTAGGCAGCAGCAACAACAACAACAACAACAACAATACAATAATAAAAACAGGTCCTGGTCTAATCCAAAAATAAAACAAATTATTATATAATTTCTAAACTAAACGTTATGATTTTCTGGCCGAAATAATTTGTGACCTAAATATTTACACTGTGGAAGTGCAATCTCCATTATCACAGGAACATGCAAGTGTTAATTCATGGTGTACTTAAAGAGGGGAATAGAAAAGAAATATATTTCAACAGAAATAATAAATAATGTTTATTTTCTCAATTTCCGCTTGTTATATAAATATATTTCTTTTCCATAAATTTGAACTGTTCAATTTAACCAACATGCCCAATTGTTGTGCATGAATGTTGTGGATTATCTCTTTCTCAATAAATGACATGCCAACCAACTTATTTCATCCATTTAAAATCTAATGATTGATCTATATGTACTACTGAGCATCAACAAAACAAAAATTATAATAGAATATTATGAATTAAGCAAAACGGCAGATAATTAACTAAAAGGAATTAACAAAAAAAATTTTAAAAAAATAATGTACGAAATGGATTAGTCAAAAGACGTACGTAGGAGTGTAGATGAGGTATCTAAGGACAGGAAAAGCCTCAAAGAGACCCACAGAAAACACCTCCACATTGCTACTTCCCATTGCTCGGAGGAAATCAAAGAGCAAGATGTAGCTGAATAGCAGCCCCCAAGATCCATGGCCCATAAGGCAGGCTCCCAATAGGGGCACACCCATAACTCCCATCAACAGTAGGTGCTCCAGTGGAGTTGCAAAACAAGCTGAAAAGGTGCAAGAGCATAAATTAATAATAATGAATAGGATTATTATCGGATTAGATATGATAAACAACAGTGGTATGGATAATATATTATATTGAAAAATTATGTATTTTTCTGGGTTGTTGTCTGTTTGTTCTGAAACATATATACATATTTTGGGTCTGTGAATTTAAAGGGCAGCCTACATTGAATAATAATAAAAAAAAAGGAGATATGAGACGTGACCTATATTAAACAAAATATGTTCGGGATATATGTATATAGTGTCAAGAAAAGCTTTATTACAGAAAACTTATTTTATTTTATTTTATTTATTATTATTATTATTATTATAGTATATAGTTCTCTGCTTATGGTAGAAATTAATTCTCACAAATGTCAATGACAATAACGCATGGATTAGTCAAAAACTAAGAGTTCCCTTTGTCGAAAGAATATGACATGTTTTCCTTTTCTCACTGAATTTGAACAACAGCTTACTATTGGGGGAAAAAAAATTAAACGTTGGAAAAGATTCCAAATTAATGTCAAACTGTAAGTGTACGAGGCCTTAATTAGGGAGTTGGTAACGTATCTGCATTATTTAAAATATAAAAAGAAATGAAGGAAACTTATATTAAAAAGGGGCCAAAAGTGAGTGTTTAGTTTTGCCAAACCTGTGAAGGCTTGAGGGATCCTTATTGAGTGATGGAGATAGTGGTAGTTTGAAAAGAGGTATCCTTTGTGAAATTCTCTGTGTGCCCAATAGTACAGCGGCTCTGATATCAACACATGGAGCAGCAATGTTATGCCTACCCCAGTCATGTCCCAGAAGGGGAGCTGCCTCAGAAAAGGGAAAATACAGAAGGCCAGAGCTCCAACCATACATTGTAAAATAAAAAAGTTGTCCCTAAAAAGTGAAAAGAAAGTGTTACAACAAGTACATATTTTATCAGGGGCAATTAAACATCCTGCTCCTGGTACTTTTCAAGAATAAATAAATAAGTCCTCTCTAAGCCCTAACCATCAATAATTCAAAATATATCTATAAGCCCTGGAAAGATAATGAAATATTATAACGTACATATTTTTATCAGGGCCAATTAACATCTAGTCAGTAGTCAGTTTTCAAAAATAAATAAATAAATAATTCAAAATATGAGAACCAGCTCTTGGTCTAGTGGCAAAGAGCAATGCTCCTCGACTCCTTGAGTGAAAGGTCGCAGGTTCGAAACCGGCTGGGGGGGTCTTTCATAGACATTTAATTTAAAAATAAGTTGGGTGGTTTAGACCTCCAATTTATCTTCAAAAAAAAAAAATTCAAAATGTCTATAAGCCCTTGCAAGATGATGAAATGTTACAAAAGTACCGACAATCCTATACAAAAAGGAGAATTAATCCAAGAAAATGAACGTAAGCTAAATCCTGCTTCTTCCACACCTTTTTTGTTTGTAGATTGTAGTTGAAGAAGATAGAGATAGATTATAGTTTTCTCCTAAAAGAGGTACGAGGAAATAAAAAGTGCATACCAATGCCACTCCTTGTCAATTTGTGCAAAATCGATTCCTTCTTTAAAAATACGGCGCTGGCGCGTGAGAAAGTGCATGTTACAGTACATGGCCCAAAAGCCATAAGTTGCTCCTCTCAATACAAAGAGAAGGAGAAGATAAAAGCACCATTGATCTGGGCTGCTGCTCTCCCATGCCCTTGAGTTGACCACCTTAGCCACCAAAGGTCCATAAAGTAGGTACTACAAATTAATAGTAGAAACGGAAATCAATAAAGTGAGAGGATGCAAAAGTGATAAAGAAATCAATGAGGCATTTAATATGCAGTAAAGAAAGGATGAGCAAGGATATATGCCTTGTAGGAGCCAAGGTTCTCCCATGGCCATGAAGTAAGGGGAGAGGCACCCATGAGAGAAGTAGCTAGAAAGAGAATCAGAGAAAGAGAGAGGATTTGAGTTGGGATTCGATCGGCAACAGATGCTATATATATAGATGTATGATTTAGGGGTTTGAGAAAAGAGGTGTATGAAGGGAAGAAGAGAGTAAGAGCTCGCAACCTCTTGCTTTCCCAACCAAAATGCTTTAAATGAGAAAACAACGGGAATAAGAGGTGAGTTGTGTGTCCTGTCCTGTGTGCAGCGTTTGAAAATTCTTGGACCAGAGAGATTTGACAAGGTTTAACACCAAAATAAAATTAATATATAACAATATATAAGATGCAGAGGTTGCAAGACTCATAAATGGAATTAGTTGTGCTCTACATCTGTCCCTGGTATGTCAACTAGTTCTCATTAATTTAGCATTGGAGAACCGAGAAACATTATTGGATTATTTTAGCTTAGTTTGGCGGGATTAAAGTACGTTTTGTGTTATGGCCCCTGCTTTCTTCTTTATAGCTTATTATTGGTTTTAAAATTTTGGGAAAATTGGATATAACCCCCTACAATCTTACTCATCTGGATATAACCCCCTCCAATCTTTAAAATTGGATATAACCCCCTCCAATCTTATTTATTAAGGATATAACCCCTTTTCATTAAATTTTATTTTAAAAAATTCATTTTTGACAAATTATGACTAAAATAGCCTTACTTCCTAGCCTTCAACTCAAAGTCTCTTCGTATTCCCATTTCTCCAGCAAAGAGACCATAGTCTTCGTTTCCTTCTCTATTTGCTTCATTGTTTTGGTGAGAAAGCAACAACAAGAGATGCTAAGTACTCTTATTTCTTTCTTTATTTGCAATATTTTGCATCGATCTTTGAGCATGAGGTACCTTTATATCATCTCAACATCTTACCATTTAGCTATAATCGACATAAATGGATTACAATGGACTTATTATTCTGTTTGGTTTTCCTTCAATAAGCATTCAGGAAAAAATGGTAGTCTTAATTTGCCAGTTAATTGTGAATTGGGATGAAGACTTTATTTACAAAAATATGATAGTCATCTTGATCAATATGACAAATTCATGAAAACATCTGAAAAAGAATAAAGTTGTTTATTTCAATAATTTGATGCTTTGGACGGAGCTTTTTTTGTTATCATTTATCTCTTTTGGTTAATTATTTTCAAAGGAATGATATGATTGATATCTCAATTTATGATTTTATACTTGGACGTATCTTCTCAAGATGAACCACCATACGCTTATACGGATGGGTATAATAGTCATTATATGTTAAAAATATTTTTTTAAAATCAAATTGTGGCTGAATTTAATGAGAAGGGGTTATATCCTTAATAAATAAGATTGAAGGGGGTTTTATCCGATTTTGAAGATTGGAGGGAGTTATATCCAGATGAGCAAGATTGTAGGGGGTTATATCCAATTTTGCCTAAAATTTTAGTGCATACATCTCCTGTCAAAGGCCCATTGGCCTTGCCAATAAAGTTGGTATTGAGTAATGCTGGCCCAAATTAGAAAGGTGAAGTGGATACAAAATGCAAGATGAAATGGAGAAAAAAAAATGTTAGAACTGTTGAAAGATTCATAATCATAATTATTAGTTATATACAATTCAAGTTGATATTAGTTTACTTAATTAATTTAGTTAGGATAGCTCATTGTTTCCTTACAATATTTTTTTTCACTGTAATATTGAGATTTTTATGACGTATATATTGAATGAAAGTATGAAACGTACGTTAAAATAGATCAACTTCATTTACTTTACTAATTTTCTAATCCAAAAGAATCCATTCCAATTGCTTCAGTTCACTTTTATGGATAAGAATGACAAAAGTTATGCCTCTATAAAAATGTATTATTACCATCTTTATCACAAGGGACAAATATTATTCGATATTCATATTCTTGTGCAAAATTTTAAAATGACAAAAAGATGATAAATTTAGTTGGTTGCCCTCGAAAGATGATGGAATGGATAAAAAAAATGAGAAATGCTAGAGTCCAATATATGAGTAATGCTAGAATCAAACATATAGGACGTCAAACACGATCCAAACGTAGCACATTAAAATTTCAAACGGTCGATCCAAGCCGCTCAATATGATCTCTATATTAAAATATCTTTGATAATCAAATTTTATATTTTTTCATATTTTCTAACTATTTTTTTCGAATTTTCAAAATTGAAGGGTTCAAAATTTTTTAGATTGAGCATATTGAAAAATTCCAAAAAAATAGTAAAAAAATTTAAAAAATATAAAATTTGGTCTCCATGAAGATTTTATAACACAGTACAATTTGAGCGGTTTGGATCGGCCATTCCAATTTTAAAAATTAAGATTTCATCGCGTTGGACAAGTATATGTGTCATATATGTTTGACGCTAGCGACTCTCCCAATATATTGGACTAATGGGGTCCTTCTAATACGATCGTTTTCATATTTTTAAAATTGCAAATGACCGATCCGAACCATTCAATATTTCCTCTATATTGAAAACATATAAGAAGCCATTTTTTATTTTTTTTCAAAATATTTTACTTATATTTTGGTATTTTAGAAAATCGTTGTCATTGGACAATCCATAATTTTTATATCATGAATTTTTTAAAATACCAAAAAATAATAAAAAATTTCAAAAAAAAAATTGTAAAAATTGATTTGTTATAAGTTTTTAATATAAGAACCTATTGAACGGTTTGGAATTTGGATCGTGAAAACGATCGTATTAGACGATATATTGGACATTAGCATTTCTTAAAAATTTTACAACTATTTTAGAAGTTGATAAATAATTATAATTGAACTTTAAATAGGACAGATTCTTTAATTAAAATGAAAATTAAAAGCTTTTCGCATTGTGCTTGTACGATTAAAATATTATTATTTGATCTTAATTAAAAAAAATTATACTGGACTATATATGCTTTTCTTTGGATGTAAACACGTTAGAACTTGACATTGTAACTTAATCATTTGATTTGTGAATAATTTACATTGGTTTGGAAAAAAGTAGCTATCAAGCTATCTGTTTCCATCAGGAAAAAAACAAGTCTTACACCAATTTGATTATTGCATCTGTTAGTTATCCACTGTAGAGTCGCTGTTTGCTTCCCACTAAGTCTGGGGTGTTTCCCAATTGTAATTTAAAATCCTTATTTTGTCTAGGTTTTATAGGAGAACATAACGATACAATGGGCTCTTGACATTTGACAACGTGTCAACATGTCATAGTGTTGCCATCAGGGATTAGTACGTACTCGGGGCCGGTGAGAAAGGAGATGGATAACAACATGCATTAAAAGAACAAACCTTCGTCCATTAATGCATGCATAGAATTTTTATAGTTATCTAGCAATAGCTAGCTATATATGGACATATACACACATACTACCAGCTAGCTACGTACACATCCCGTTCAAGCTGGTACAAATTGTGCATGTGCTGTTCACTTATCAATTCCTTAATTCTATTTCTTCCCTTTATATTTAATTTAACTCTCTTCTGACGTACTCATGTCATGGATTTAGTACTGGAACTGTTAGGCGCTCTCTAGCATATATGTGTGTATCTGGTTTCTTTTACTGATGTCATCTTTGCTCAAATGAGATCTGCGGATAACCGCCCCGCAGAGTCCGATGATGACGTGGCGTTTGTAGATTCTTGTAGGAATGAATAACGTTGAAAATTCTATGTACAATATCGAGTTCAAGTCGGTCTGACTGCAAAAACCGCCGGTTTTCCGGCCGCTGATGGCTTCAGATATTCAGAGTCAACAAATAGGCGGTTGCTGGTTGAAGTAAATGAACTTGCTGTATTTTTATTTTAATTTCATATATGTGTTTTGTTATTATTTTTATATATCACTCTGTATTGATTTATTTCCCCAACAATATTAATTATAACAATGATAACGACTACAATGATGATGGTGATGATGGGACTATAATATAATTTGCAGTACAATTAGCGGTAGTACAGTAGTATAATGACAGCCAATAATATAAAATGTTGTTATTTGGGATTCGTATCTTCTAATTAATGATTTAGGTCTGACAATACTACGCTAGCTACTATATATTTTGGTTAGATTGTTCTTTCCGTTTCTTTTCTAACGTTAATGCACACGTTTTATAATTGGTCATCAAATATGTAAATTTTATTTAATCATTTTCTTATTCCTTTCCCTAAAATATCTCTTTTTAGGGGCCCTTTGGATCGCTTAAGAATTTGAGGAATTTGAAGAATTTTCTATTTTTAGACAAATTTATTGGGAAGTGTGTAACTTTGTGAAGAATTTGAATTGTTTATAATAAATTTATACCTACAAATTGGAAAATCACCAAATTTCGGCACCATCCAAACAGGCGCTTAGGTTCTTTCTTAAACCTGACAAAATATTCAAATAATTTGTGTGACAAATTCAATTTTCGACCTGGATCCAACAAAACTACGAAAAAAAATTTAAATAATCCCAACTCGTTATCAGGGTCCTAATCGAATAAAATAGTCAACACTGTATTGCAATATACAGTTACTTAAAATCCAAATAACTAATATAAAAATACAAAAGTGCAACAGATTATAAAGATACATAGTTACTCTAACTGACAATTATTTAAATCTGAATTAATTGCCTCTAGATATTATTCAAGGACCGTCCGTCGTTGATCGGACGGTTAAATCTAAAGTTAACACTGTGTTGATCTTTTATGCTGACTTTTAAAAGCAGGAATGATAACTACCGTCTACAATTTTGCCATCACTGTCATCACTAAATATAAATTGAACCTATACAGCAAACAAGATGAACATATAGACGATCTAAGTGAACACTTACAAATAAATAAATGTTGTCATCATTTCTTCAGAATTTTACATGCATATTCAACTTATTTTTATTGAACTTATTTGTATGTATGTGTTCACTTATATGTTCACTTTATTTACTGTATATGTTCATTTTATATTTAGCGATGATAGGAATAGAAAAATTACAATAACAGTAATCAATTTCCCTTTAAAAGTGAGCAGAGGACGTGTCTGTATACAAATGATATTGTAGTATGTTTCAATTTTAATTTGGTATTGGAGTGAACCATCTTTGGTTACTTCTCAATACAGCCCACTGGGCTTTGAAAATTTTAGATAATTTTGAAGATGTTCGATAAAATTGAAATCTGACACACGAAGCCACGAAGGCATGAAGCACATATTTGGTGTAGATTGGAGTAGAGACTAAAAGGTATATGAAGACTAGTGACATGAAATTTCATAATTATAGACTTCTAAATATTTTAAATAATTTTTTCAATATCATAGAATTGAATCCCCATAATTTTAAAAATTTCAATAAGTTTTTAATTATTTAAAGGAATTTAAGACTTTATTTATGCATAAATTACTATATAAATATTTTTAAATTTTGAAAAATTTATTCATGCCACAGAGCTATTTTTAATGTAACCATATAATTTTGTGCAATATAACATATATGGTATGCTTAATTTTTTTTAGATTTAATTATTAATTAAATTGGCTGCAAAAAAAATTATTTCATCACATAAATATAAAATTTAATAATTATCGAGTTCTAGATATTTTTAAAATTTTTAAAAATTATTTCTTAATTATATTATTTCAGAAAATATAATTTTACTTTTAATTGTTTCCAAACATTTCCAAAATATGTTGATGCTTAAAATTTCTATACATCATAAAAAATTATACAAAAATCTAATGTAATGAACCTTTTAGATTTTATATTTTTGCAATATTCTATATAATTTTTTATTTCTCTAAATTTTCATAATAGTATTTTAAATGTTGGATTGTTGCCATATATTCCTAGATTGATTTTTTTTTATTAAATTTCACATTTATGCATACAAAATTATGTTGATACAATGATATTGAATTTTTTTGATATTTTTTAGCAATTTTCATCTTTTTAAAATTTTACAAATTCTACAGAATTTCATAACTTTTAAAATATTTGACGATTTTTTAAAATTAATTTTCATCAATTTTTATATGAATAGTAAATATCAGAAATCCATTGTTGCTAAGTAATTTAAATTATTTGTAAGGTAGTATTTAATTTTATTGGTATTCAATTATTGATTATCGATAATAAAAAAATAATAGTTGATCAAATTGGTAAAATTTAGAAAATTTTTAAGATAGTTGGTTTTGTCCAAGATGAACATAGTCGGTTTTGTTCTTATAATTCTAACACTTTTTAACAAAAGTATTTAATGATTACATTTCACCATTCACTTTCTGTATGTTAAAAATGATAGATCCAATTAAGGTCTCTTGAAATTAAAAATCTCCAAACATAATAGTTTCAATATAAATGATAAATATATTATAAATGGCATAAATACAAAACTATGCAAATAATAACAATCAAAAGATCAATTGTAAGATAATTTGGTATTTATTCAAATATTTACAATCATAATTCTAGCTCTTTTATAAGTTAGCCTTAAAACTCTCCTCATCGCGCGAAGCGCGAATCTAAAGCTAGTAAATACTCCAATTCTAGGAGTATTTTTGTAACAACCTAGAAATACCAGACCTAGTTTAGTGGTGATGGTTAGATTAATTCTTAAAATAATACTAGGAAAAATATAATTTTAAAACTAATAACCTTTAAACCATTAATTTAATTATAACATTAAAACTTATTCGAAATCGAAATCTTTTAATTTGTGTAGTATCTAAAAATAAATCAAATGATTCTAGCAAAATCAGAGTGGATTAAAATTCAAATCTAATATTCAAAACAATTAAAAACTTAATAAAACAAATCATTAGTCAACCCATATGAGTTGCAGCATCCTTTGTTATAAAGTGATGGCCACAGAAGATCCGAGGGGTAAAAATTTGATAAAAATCAGGTTTTCACCGTGGCACCATCTCTGTTTCTCTCTCTTTTTCGTTTCTTTTTCCGCTCCGTTCGATTTCCCTCTCTCCTCTCTTCGTCTCCGACGAGAGAAATTCTTGAAATTGTCGAAGGGATGGGCTGTGACCAGCCAATCCCATCGCGCCACCAGCTTCCCTCCTCCGATTGGCTGGCTCCGTTTGTCCTTATCCGATTGTGTTGGCAGGGAATGACGTGGCTTTGAGATACGAGCTCGATGGATCTCTGCCGTTGGCTTCTTCCTCCCCTCTCCTCTCTCTGCCAGCTATATATAAACCCCTTTCCTCTTCTCTCTCTCCTGAAGGCTAGCTCAGCGATTAGGGTTCCACCTCAAAACAGGGGAGAGAAGAAGGCCAGAGAGGGAGGAGGTAGTTGCCAGAGATCCAAGGTATATCTCTCCTTTGCTTCGTGATTTAACTTATTTAAGTTGGATTTTTCTGGATTTCTTGGCTGATTTGGGGGAAGTTCAGAAGCTGAGTCTAGGGTTTGTGCATGATATTATACTTGTTCTGGATGCTTTAATTACTCTTTGGCAGACTAATTTAAACCCTAAAACATTGAATCTGTTTGTGAATTGGAGTAAACCCTGGAATTTGCATCTTGTACCCTGTTATGAATGTAATTGAATGAAATTGAGTGTAATATTGGGTTATTACTCTGGTTGGGCATTAGAGGAGACTTGTGTGAGTCCTACGACTGGGTTTTAGGCTTGGTACCAGTCTTTGGTACCACTATGGTACCTCTGGTATCTCTCTGGTACGCTGTGTCGACCCAGGGGCTGATTTGTAAGGAAAAAAGGACCTATTTGTAAATTTCTAGGGGCCTGTTTGTGAGAAAAAAAGGACTGGAATATAAATTATTTTGATTCAGGGGCCCTGAGAAAAGTGTATGTGACAGCGGGTCGGATCCTGACCCCTTTTATCGGATCCTTGCGGACCCGTTACGACTGGCTCAGGTCAACTGGGTCAGGTTGACCTGGCTCAGTCCATTCGATGATTGGGCTGAGACTTTTTGGGCCGAAACTTTCTGGGCCGAAGAAAAAAAAAAGAGAAGTTGGGCTGGGCTCAAATTTTCGAATATGGGCTGAAATTTCAGAAATTTAAAAAGATAATTATAAAACTTAATCCTTGATTAAGTTAAATTAAATGTGGGCTTAATATTTAATTAATCAAAGGAGAGGCCATTAGAAATAATTGGGTATTCCTTTAATTAAGCGGGATTCGAGTTTTTCGGGAGATGATGAGAATAGTCTGAGTGAGTCAAGAACAGATACAATGACAATCAAATCACCGACTTTCTGATCCCAACCAAATAATCAAAATTTCAGTTTTTAATTGTGTTTCTATTTCTATTTTCTATTTTTGTTTTTCTATTTATAAATAACTAATAACATATTTATATAAATAATAAATAAGACTCTAACATTAAACATTCTAAAATTTTATACTAAAAGTTATTAACAAATAATTAAGATAATAGTAACGATACCAATAGTGATAATAATATTAATTTAAAAATTTGTAATAAACCATAATTTGATTAAATATTAAAATAATAATAACAATAAAATTTCTGATAACACAAGCAATACTATAAGATAATAAGTAATGTTGATCTAATAAAGTAAGCCAAACTTGTAAACCTAGGAATTAGATAGGGAAACCAAATAATTTTAATAACTTTTCAACCAAATTACAGGAGACTTGACGGACCCGAGTTTTGACCCACCCGCAGGTGCGAAAACGTGGATTTTTATAGAAATCTAAATCCTTGTAAAGTAAGTATTGCATGGCATGTTGACAATCCGTTTTGAATGCATGGAATTCATTGTTATTCTGAAGGAACAAATATTACAACTCATGTTGAATATAAATACATGTCGTTTTCAAGTTGATCAGTGAACCAGGCAAGTTCGTATACTCCTTTGTTATTTAATGAGCTGGCATAGCTCAATTATCCTTGCCTGAAAGGTGAAAGTTTATAAGACCCAGAAGATCGCTGGAATTTGGACTGGAATTTGGACATGATGTGAAATCAAAGCCACTCTCCGGAGACGGTTGGCCCCCGGTTCCGGCCAGTTCGATAGCGCTATACGGATTTGGAATTCCCTCTGCTTGCCCTAGGGTTAGGGATACGTCCCTCTGCCTGCCCCAGGGTTAGGGAAAGGTCTCCTCTGCTTGCCCAACCGGTTGGGTTAGGGGATCTGAGTGAGTCTGAGATATGATGTGATGTGTTGTGATATGATTTGATTATTGATCTTCTGTGACTTACTGTTTGCTTGTTGTTGCAAATTATTTTGCAGCATGGTTCTGATCGGACCCTTTTTGTTCCGTTGTTCGGTATGCAGCTGACTACAGACTTGCATCACTTTCGATTTCATCATCGCATATCCATTTCATTTATTTAATTAATTATTATTTTACTATCATTTACTTTATTATCTAAGAGTATTAGTTCTGGATTAAGATTCCAACTAGAAATCCACGTCTGGAACTAAAACTCGCACTGAGAAATTGTTTCTCACTCGCGTTTGTTTTTGGCATGTTCCTCGATGGTTGGGGGTTCCAGGCGACACACCATCCGGTTAGGTCACAGCCATTAGCAGTTTTTGATGGATCCCATGTACATATTCGTTTTTATGTGCCCCACCTCCATGCTACTTTAGGTTATCATGTTTCACTTGCCCCTACTGGTATGTACGTGTATTTTGAGTACCCTGATCCCCCTGCTGCTCCAGCCCCACCTATGCCCCCAGCACCTCCACCCACTCCCGAGCCAGTTGCACCTAGTCCTGTGATCCAGATAGATAGTGATTATGAGGATGACCCTGATGTTTTCTGAGTTATGATGTGATGATGTTTTTGTGTGGTTGTGAGAAACTGGAATCAGCTTTTGATTTCACCAGTACTAGTTCTTGTTTATATTGTGTGTGAACTAGACTGTGTGATTGTTTATAGGTTCCAGTTTCCTGGGAAAAACAGTAGTCACATTTTGAGGAGTATGTATGGACACTTTCTGTAGTACTTGGTATGTTATGGACATTATACTGGCTGTGTTGGTATTTCTTTCTTTCTTCTTTTATTATTTTTACTTTAGTTAAGGACAAGATAATATTTCTAATATATTATCTGTTACGAATAAATTTAAAATGAAAGGAAAAAAAAATTGTGTATACGTTTATCGCTATATAGAAATACACGTATAAAACGTAAATAGACATTTTTAATAAATTAAGCCTTGCGAGAATACATTAATTTGTATTTTCGTGGCGGGGAAACTGCCCCACCCCATTGCGAGCTGTGACAATTTTCTACGGTAACATTGATGATGTCAATATCATGTCTCCAAAATATCATCATCTCTATTTCCCTGAAATTGGAGCTTCCATTTCTAAAATTTCAGATCAAATATAGTTCTATTTCCAAATTGTTATTATACCTTTAAAAAATCATTTGGTGATAAAAATTTATATGCAAGCTTACAAATTTATGTTGAATGGAATTATATAATTTTTTAACTGTAGAATTAGAAAAAATTTTAAATTATTTTCTTAATCTCATAATTTTTTTTCTATTATAGTTATGTTTTTTAATTACTTCAAGGATTTGGAAAAATCATTAGGCAATTTAAAATTTATGTGCTTACTCAAAGATATATGAAGAATTTAGTGACATGAAATTTTATAATTATAGACTTATAAATATCTTAAATAATTTTTTCGATCTCATAAAATTGAATCCCCATAATTTCATAAATTTCAATAGGTTTTAAATTATTTAAAGGAATTTATGACTTTATTTATGCATAAAATTTTTTATATCAATGTTTTTAAAATTATGAAAAATTTATTCATGCCATAGAACTATTTTTAAAATAACCATGCAATATTGTGCAATATAAAATATACGGTATGTCTAAATTTTTTTTAGAATAATTATTAATTCAATTGGCTTAAAAAAATTATATCTTTCATCACAAAAATATAAAATTTAATAATTATAGAGTTATAAATATTTAAAAAAATAAATTTGATTACTAAATTATATTATTTCAGAAAATATAATTCTACTTTTAATTATTTTCCAAATATTTCCAAAATATGTTGATGTATAAAATTTCTATACATCATAAAAAAATATACAAAAATCTAATGATATGAACCTTTTAGATTTTACACTTTTGTAATATTTTATATAATTTTTCATAATAGTATTTTAAATGTTGAATTGCTGACATATATTCCTAGATTGAATTTTCTACATGTATGCATACAAAATTAGATATTGAAATTTTCGATATTTTTAGCAATTTTCATCTTTTTAAAAATGTACAAATTCTCTAGAACTACATAACTTTTAAAATATTTGGTGATTTTCTAAAATTAATTTTTTTCATCAAATTTTATATGAATAGTAAATATGAGAATTCATTGTTGCGAAGTAATTTAAATTATTTGTAAGCTATTATTTAATTTTATTGGTATTCGATTATTGATTATCGATGATAAAAAAAATAAAAGTTGATTGAATTGGTAAAACTTAGAAAAATTTAAGATAGTTGGTTTTGTCCAAGATGAACACAGTCAGTTTTGTTCACATAATTCTAACACTTTTAACAAAAATATTTAATTATTACATGTCACCCTTCACTTTCTATATATTAAAGATGATAGAGACAATTAAGGTCTCTTGAAATAAAAAATCTCCAAAAACAATAGTTCCGACATAAATGAAAAATATATTATAAATGGTACACATACCAAACTATGCAATTAATTACAATAAAAAAATCCAATCGTAAGATAATTTGATATTTATTCAAATATTTACAATCATAATTCTAGTCCTTATAAAAATTATAAGTTAGCCTTAAGACTCTCCTCATTGTGCGAAGCGCGAATCTATAGCTTGTTCTTTGCATATATAATATCGCTGGATGGAGAATTTATTGTAAAACAGTAATCACAATTTCTAGCTTGTATTGTCGACTAAACGTAAGAAAATTTTTCATTAACTTAATGGGTACGGTTTACTTCGTATCTAACGTGTAAAATTTTACAAACATATATATAATATATAATCTTGTAATTAGCATATTTCATATGATATGGTATTGATTTTGATCTTCATTGAAATTTATTTATGTTGATGAAAAAACTGTTGTTTTTGAATGGTGATGCATAGAGGGCTCCGTGCAAACAAAATTAACCAATCCAATCTATATATTTACAAACAAGACCATTTGATCTGTGAATTTACAAATTGACAAATTTAAATTAACCAATCCAATCTATATATTGAAATCTCATAGCAAACAAAATTTTACCATTTTTTAAATTTCTTTACTACTTTTTTCAAATTTTTTAAAACTTACCATTTTTGGCAACAAATTAGTGTATTTATAGCAAAAAATGACAATCTTTAAATTATTCGAACAAAATACTAAAAAAATTTTAAAAATTTAAAAATTTTGTTTTCTATGAGATTTCAATATATAGATTGGATTGGTTAATTTAGATTTGTCAATTTGTAAATTTCTGATCAAACGGTCATGATGCACGAAGCCCTCTATGCATCATGATTCACAAATATATATGAGAATGACTACCGTGCTATATGTGGCACATACTACCCATTTTATTTCGACTCATTTTTCAAGATCCAAAATTTAAATGGTCAATCAAAACCGTTCAAGTTTGATCATTATATTGAAATATCCTTAGAGACCTAATTTTACATTTTTAGATATAATATAATATTAAATGAAAGTTCAAAAGCGAAGCTATACTTTTAATTACAAGCAGCCGAGCTAGCTAAAATCCAGACATTAATGGCTTACCACGTAAATCAGTCTCCGTGATATCTCAAAAAATAATACTAAAATTAAGTTATAATTTGATATATATATAGAGAGAGAGAGGAAACCTATGGTGCATGCTAATGTACGGAAGCTCAGTGCATACTGATCCGAACTCTTGGATATGTTTCAAAATGACCGATCCAAACCGTCCAATATGATCTCCCTATTGAAATCTCCTTGCTGACCAAAATTTACATTTTTTCGATATTTTTAATTATTTTTTCGGATTTTTAAAAATTGTTATTTTTAAACGGTTCAGAAAAAATTAGATTAGCGATTTTCTAAAATTTGAAAAAAAAAATACTTAAAAATTTTTAAAAAATATAATATTTGGTCGGTAAGGAGATTATAATAGGAAGATCATATTGGACGGTTTGGATCGGTCATTTTGAAACAAATCCAAGAGTTCGGATCAGTATGCACCGAAACTTCCGTACATTATATATATATATATAATTGAAGCTCTTCCAATCATTCACCATGCACAATCCTCTCCTTTTAGCAATGCTTTGGTGGAGTTCACGTTAAATGAGTTACTTCATGTTAATTCCAAACACAGTAACTTTGGTAGAATATAGCAGAGTAGACAAATTATAAATCACCGAAGTTAAAGCATGACACAATGTGAAAGTCAAGTAACTAAAATAGGTAGAGTACCTTTAATCAGTGAAGCAAGCAGCGCCCTATTTATTTTATTAATTATAGAAGTATCGATATACAAAGAAGTAAACTTAATTATAATAGTATTTATAATTCACAATTTTATTCTAATAATTGTTATCAATACAATTAGATAACAAATATTAATTAAACTAGTAAGAACATTAATATTAGTTACTATTAATTATTGTTAATTTATAATTTTTTTCGTAGAAATTATCATTATTATTGTTGTTGTAGTAAAATTATTTCTAATTATAATAGAAAAGTAAGTAATAATCTAAACAAACATGTGTTAAGCTCCGATCTCAGTTCACCACTCCACCTACATTTCCAAATAGTGACCAAATCCAACCCTTTCAGTTGTATTGCACCATTCCTAAATCGTTACCTCTTTTTTTTTTAAAAAAAAAGTCCTAATCATTACTCTTTATTAATAATAATAATAATAATAATAATAATAATAATAATAAATCAATCAATCGATCAATTATTATTTTTATTTATAATTATTATTAACTATCATAATCATAATATATAATTTATTTTTATACCTGTAAAGTTAATTACATATATATTATAAATATCATATATAAATTAAATAATTCTTATCTTACTCCTAACTTACTTCCATCGATCTTTCGTTCAAAAAATGACTTAAATATCGAAAAACAATATGTCTTAATTTTTTTTTATTTTTTCTATGAAAAATGGTGTTAAGAAGTATCAACTATCAAATATCTTCCTAAAACTTTTTTTTAATTAATTGAGTGTCCAGCGCAGCACCTTTTTCATTGAATATGTAAAATTGGTACAAAAGGTGGTTTCGTTGGATTGGGAACCCAATTAAAAATAACAAAGAAAGTTAAAGTGTAAAAAAAACGGTCTCTTTGGAAATCTTGAATAATTCAAAAAGATCAATGACTTGATAATTTAGGTGTGGATGTTCATTATTTGCGTATTTGGTAGATAGCGTACCGATGTGAAACAAGGGCTTGTTGTTTGTTCAGTGTTGCACTTGACATCATATTATATTCCTATACAATGAGTTCTAGTTGTATATAGCTTTCAACTGATGTATATAGTAAGGTAATCTTTCAAAAACATCAATCAAATATTCAAATTATACTAGCTGAAAAGGTAACGAAAATAATGGTTATAATATATAAAGTTTGTAGCTTTTTACATTAAGTATTTTGGTATTGAACTAGCGCGGCATAGCTGTAGGTTGGCAGGTAATAATTATAAATGCTGTATGTATCAACGAGTGAGTGAATGAATGCTCATCTATAAGCAAAAAGAGTCAAATTTTCTTTTGCTTTTCATTTGATACATGATATATTTATGAGTTACAATCATATCATACATACCGAACGTCAGCTTCTTGTGGGTTGCAAAAAGCGTGTTGGGCACATCAATCAAATCTTGTTGACAATAAATTAAGAGGAGGTTGTAGAAAGAAGTTATAATCGGTGGCCCCATCCTAGAAAGTACAAGCAGTAAATACGGATTGATTATGTGACGGAAGTATAAATGAGAAACTTATCCTCTCTCGTGTTGCTTCATTGCTTGTGATGTTTGTGATTTTTGTGGATTTCTGATTTGTCCCCGCGTATGAATCCAATTTCTTTTTAATTTTTTTTTTGGCACACGGCATTTTTCTTTTTTTGGCGCTGGACAGATCTAGATCGAAGTAATTCATGTTATTCACAAAAAATGTAAAAAAAAATAATAAATCAAATAAAGAAACGGATTGAATGAATGTATATTTTATCAAGGGAAAAAAATAATTATAGATTATTCAATCATAAAAAATGTTATGGTTTTACTTGTAAAAATATGGTAAATAAATATTTACGAGAGAAATATCACATCATAATAAGTATTTTAGGAGTTGTAATATTAATATCGTAGGAGCGTTCACATTGTCTTTTTTAGAGCCTGAAAAATAAATTCGTGAGGAGCTCATATTTTACGAAAATTATTTAATATAAAAATTCAGACACCAAAAAATTTAATACAAAGAATTATTTATTTTTTTTTAATAAGAAGAAAGTTCCAACGCGTTTATAAACCGCGCCTCTCTCTCTCCTCTCGAACGCGTTTTATAAACGCGTTACAGGCCTTAAAACGCGTTTATAAAACGCGCTAAACGCTGCAGTGATTGCGGCGAAAGTTTCTGAGTTTGCGCGTTATTTTCTGATTTTACGCGTTTATAAAACGCGTAAGAAGCGTTCTTACCCTTTTATAAAACGCGTTGGAGAGATCTAATTTCCATATAAATACCCATCCTTCTGTCGTCCAAAATCAAAAAAAAAAGAGAAAAGATCTGAAAAAAAGAAAAAAATGAGAGGAAAAGAGTTAGATGGTGGAATGCAAAATAATATTAGTTGGTGCGAAACTAATAGCCATAAGGGTTGTATGCGGCACACTTATTCACTGATACAGAGTCGCACACAATCCTTATGGCTATTAATATTCCACCAACTATAAAATAAAAACTTTCCTGTGGAATCTGTTATTACGTGTAGAGGACGGTTTGTTGGGCTGGGTCTACGAGCCATAACACCGCAGCCGACATCCTTGGATGAGAATCTGCATACATGCAGTCATCCTCATCCAAGTCTCAGAAAAAGAGGGGGTTAAGGTGACAATCAGTCGCCCGACTCTTTTCTATAAGTTGCGGTGATGTTTTCTCTTCCACCCTTAGCAATGGATCTTCTACAATTTTTTTTTATGTGGTTCAAAATTTTAATATCATGTATTTTGTAATTTTTTTTGTTGTGTATTGTGTGGTTCAAAATTTTAATAAATTGTAATTTTTAATTTGTATTGTGTTTTTTATTATAATGTTCATTGAGTTGTAATGTCTAATATAATTTAAATAAATATTAAGTCTTTTAATATTTCGAATTTCACAATAAAAATGAAAATGGATAAAATAAAAACTAAAATAAATTAGATAATAAAACTTACAACACATATACTACACGAATTAATACATATACTAAAACACGAATTAATACATATACTAAAACATAAAAGAAAACAGATAATAATAGAACACACAATAATAAAAACATATAATTATAGAAAACCTAATTATAGAATTTTCCACGAAACATATCATTTTTTCTTCCTACCGAAAGACAGTATATTGCCAAATTTTCCCCCAAACAATCCTTTACGTCCTCTCTCCCTTGATGTATTGCCTTGATCTGTTGGAAATCTAGCCGACTCACTTCTCATATTTCCAGATGCGACATCTCTTACCCGTGGATCAATGCTTATAGAATTTCTCTGTGGTTGTACAGATCCTTGGTCCTCCCGATTATTGTTGCTTCGTGGATCAAAATGCAATTACATTCGTCCTGGTTGAATGGGTGTTTGACGAGTCCGAACCGTAAGTTCAGTACTCGCGGCCCTTCTTGGACTGTTGGCCCTTGTTGGTGGTCTACTGGTGTATCGACCGGATTGCAATGCGTCCATCGGATATGGCGGTTGGGGTGCTGCTTGTCGCGGTTGACTTGTTGAAGCTTCACCTTGATTTTTCTTTTTTGTTTTTCTTGTGGAACCTCCACCTTTCCTTCCTTCCATCCTATCCATCCACATCTCTGCACGAATGATTTTGCGCCTTCTTCGATTGACCAAACTCTTGTCGGGGACAATTATCGGACCTGTATAAACTGGCCACTCTTCCTCATCTTTGTAACAATGAAACCGACCTGCTGACCAAATCATGTGCTGGTTTTGCATGCTATAGTGACCATCCACAAATTGATCTACATTGTAATTTGTCTCCCTGCAAACAGCAATGACATGTGCGCAAGGGATACCTGTCAATTGTGGTTTTTGGCACTCACATGTGGTTCGAGTGAAGGGCAATTGCACATCGGTTTGCTCCATGTCGGGTGGAATTTGAACTGTGTAATGGGAATAATCGTAGCCTACACCATCACGGTACTCCTCGCGAACTTTCACGCGAAATTCTCCAAGGTCCAATCTTAACACGAATGTGCTCATAAACTCCTCTGAGATTGAAACAAAAAGATGAAGTTAGTTCAAAATGGATTAAAATGAATGAATGAATTGAATTCTTTTTCTTTAAGTACTTACGTGATTTTCCATCGTGCTTGATCAATTTATTCTTTACTCCTTCCGGTCATCTTTCTCCTAAACTCAACCTTTGAAGTGCTTCTTGTGTTCGCTTGTTCATCCAGTTGGCACATTTATACCACGTGCCTTCTATAAGTGCTGTCACTGGTAATCTTCTCTCTATTCTAAACACATTATTCAGACTCTCCGATCCATTACTCGTCATTATACCCCACCGATGCCCCTTGTCAAAACTCTGAGCCCATTTATATAGTTTTGGTCGCTCGTTGTTGTCATTTTCATTAATTTTACCACAATTTCTTAGGTACTGATAAGCTCTCAGGTTATTTTCCTTCAGAACTCCCCAATTCTCTCTAAAACGTCTAGGGTTTTTCTTGTTAGCAAGTCTACATTTGAAAAAGTTTTTCAAATCAGCATCTTGTGACCCGCCAGCCTCCTTCCATAAGTTTTCCGCAACATGTTGCATGCAGAACCGATGAATCGCTACTGCATGCGCACCTTGTGCCTTCCAACCGTAATCTACGGATGCAAATACCGCTTTTATTGCCTTATGACGGTCAGATATGACACAGTATCTAGTGTTCCGGCCTAAAACTTCACATCTAACCCAAGACATAAACCATCCCCAAGTATCCTTATCTTCTTTTTCGCCCAATCCGAATGCAACCGGAATTAATCGATTTTCTGGATCATAACCACACACTGAGAACAATCTACCTTTGTATCGGCCCGATAAAAAACTAGCATCAATTGAGATAACAGGTCTGGCATATTTCATCGCTTCTATGCACGGACCAAAAGCCCAGGCTGCCATCTTGAAGACGCCAACGTTAGGATCGTTTGTAGGCCAAGAAACTATTGTGTATTTCGTTCCTGGGGTTGTCGCCTTCATTGCCTCCAGGAGGCGTGGAAGTTTATTGTAGGCCCCTTCCCAGGACCCAAACAATTGCTCCAACGCTCGCTCCCTCCCACGCCATAGTTTATTATAAGTCGGTTCAATACGTGGATATCTAGCCCTTATGAGGCTTCCTATGTCCTGGACACTTTTTCCCAAATTTTTTTTCAATTCATCCCTAACGTGTTCGGCAATGAGACTAGCTGTAAGGTTTGCGTGACCTTTTTGGCCCGGGGGTCTCGAACAAATATGCTCATTTGGATTGGTAGAGATCTTCCAATTTGTATTATAACTCTCACGTCTACCATACAATCGCCACTTACAATTCGGTTTTTGCATGCAAACCATTACAATTTTTTGTTTATTGCTAGTTTTCGTTCGAACTTCTCGATTTGTTTTGCATGAAACATCACAGACAGCTAGAATTAATTGTTTTTTGGAACCGAATCGTTTACCAACAGCAAGTTCGCCTTGTGGCCCTAAACTACGCTCCGGCATACCAGCATACTCAAACATGGAAATATCACACAATTCACTTACAGGATGGTGCAAGTCCGTGCTTCCTGAAACGTATGGCTGGTCGTAGTTTGAATAAAAAGGCATTTCTCTCTCGGAGAAGTCATCCACATCGGTATATTCTTCTCCGGTAGGAAGGTCGGAGTAAGTCGCCGGACCCTCATCTTCATCACCATCGGCAACCTCGACTTCATCTCCTGATGTGTTATTGTCTTGCGTAGGAACGGACTGTTCGCCAGTGTATTGGTAAGGGGTGGATTGCTGGCCACACATAAGGTTTAAGGAAGTGTTTGGCTCACTGCTACCGGGCTCGTCAAGGGGTGTTAGGTTCAGATCTGGTCCCGTGCCATATACGGGGATGAAATCAACATGCAACTCAATAATCGGTAACCCTCTCGTCTCGAATGTCTCGTGGTAAAAAAGGCGCCATTGATCTTCAGAATTTACAGGAAGAAATAGTGATTCATATCTCCCATTTACAATTTCATTGTAACGACCATGGATATTCAAAGTGTACTGGGTTTCTAAAATCTGTAGCCTGCTGTATAATTCATTTCGAATTTCAGCAAATGTGGTATGCATACTACAACCGATGTGGAAGTAAGAAGCACCAAAAGTTGGACATTGGTTGACATATATTGTAATTGTAGACATTTTTGGATTTGATTGATAGGTTTTTAAATTGTAAGAGATAATCTGTTGTTGACGATTTAAATTCTGCGAGAATGTATAGTCTTATATAACTTCAAATAACGCGTTTATAAATTCACAAACTTATAGACAGAAATGACTAAAGTTCGATTGAAATGACTAAAGTTTGATCGAAGTGATAGAAGTTGGAATGTTCAGGCTTCTAGCGCGTTTTATAAACGAGTAAAAAGCTTTCTAGCGCGTTTTATAAACGCGTTAATTGCGTTTTAACTATTCCGAAAGTTCAGGCTTCTAGCGCGTTTTATAAACGCGTTTTAGGGCCTGTAACGCGTTTATAAAACGCGTTCGAGAGGAGAGAGGGAGGCGCGGTTTATAAACGCGTTGGAACTTTCTTCTTATTAAAAAAAAAATAAATAATTCTTTGTATTAAATTTTTTGGTGTCTGAATTTTTATATTAAATAATTTCGGCATATTTTACCTAGAGTCAGAAAAATACCGTTCTTCCAATATCGTGGGCAGCTTAAATCTTTGTGTCCCTTTCCAGGACTGCACGCTACCACGTGCCAACACGCTTTCCTTCTTTTTATTTTTTATTTTTTTGACTCTATGCACAGACGCGTTTCACTTTCTTAGATTGAACGCGTCATTCCTATCTACAATTACAATGTCGCAAGTCATTTCTTCATTGGGTCATCGTTTCATTTTACTCGTTTCACGAAATAGTATAAAGAAAGAAGTTGTCCTGATCTGTACAGCTGGCACAGATGACAAACACCAATCTTGAAAGAATTAGAGATGCATAGTTTACAATCAAGGTTCCGGATTTTGAAATTATTTGGATAGCTTAATATTTTCAAGACTTGCTTTAAAAAATACTAAAATTTAAAGTAAATTAGCAAGGTGTAATTCATTGTCAGAAATGACATCAGTCAAGTTGCGTTACCGTTTGTAATATATTGAGAATATGTGAGAGTGAGAGCTCGATCAACTTTCCTAAGGTTAGTGACTAGTGAAACCACTATTTTTGCCATGCGAACACGTTTCATTTTTGTATTTGGACTAAACATGTCACAGTCGTCAGACACTTTGTGCTCATTATTATTGTAAATATTCTATACAATTTATTATTATTATTTCTTCATTTATTGATTTTCATAAGATCTAGTAACTAATAAAATTCATAATGACCCCATGAACCCATTTATGAATTATACTTGCAAAATATATATTATAAGATTCTTCGCAAGTTGTTAGATTGTTTAGTCCGTTAATTCGGCATTTTTACCGCAATCAAGGAGTCCTTGATTGGAATCACATATATGGGCGTGTTTTTTTTTTCAAATTTTCTTAAAAAAAAATCAGTTTATTCAAACCAACCTTAAAAATAAGTATTATTTGCAAGCTATTATATATGCATGGATGTTCGGATATTTGACAGCCATTAAATGCCAAAATTAATCTATTATGGATTTTGTAACTTTAACATTACATTGTTAATAATTTAGTTTCACAGATTTTCCAATATAATTTTCACTTTTAGGGATTACTTTAGTGGTTAATTAATATCTATACAAATTCATAAAATGTAGTCAACACGTATAGCGTTATTAACTTATTTATTTCTCTTTTAATCCAACCATTTTGCTTAAATTGATTAAGCAACAGAGGACTAGATTAACAAGATTGATTAAATAACTTGATTTTGTAAGCTAAATTTAAATTGCTAAATTTGATTAGAATCTCTAAGTTTAGTGTGACATCCCTGAATTTTAGGACCTATTTGCAATGCATCAAATTCTAAGGTCCTATTTGAAAAATGTCCATGTTTATCCACTTTGAAAATATCTCTTTGATCTTATTCACATTTTTAGTAGCTAAGTAATCAGTATTTATATAAATAATTTCTGATAATTAATATCTTTATAAATAGGCTCTAATATCTTTATAAATAGGCTCTAATATCTTTATAAATAGTATTAATATTTTCAGAAATAGTAGCTAAGTAATTTCTTTTTGTTTACTTAGCTATTAAGTAATCTCGAATATTTACCATTTTAGCCAGACCTCCACTATAAATAGATCCCAGCCTCATTTCATTTCGTATATCATTTCCGTTTCTCTCTCTTCCTAGCAAACTTTGAATACCGCCTTAGTTTTGAATAGTCGGCCATTTGGAATTCGAGTTATACGTCGCAGTTCTATTCATCCCGATTTGCTTATGCACTGGATTGCTCAGTCAGATAACCGGACTTCTCTATATTTAGTTTCGTATTGTTTGATTTGATTACCGCTTGATTTTGCTTGCATGTGTATGCCCGTATGTGGTATGTTTTGCGGGATGTCGGGTTTAGAATCTTGGATCTCTGAATTTGTTCATGCATGCACCCTGATCCCCCTGCCAGGGGAGGGGTTTGGTTCTGATCCCCGATACAGGGGAGGAACTTTATGTCCTGATTTGGTTCTGATCCCCGATTCTGGGGAGGAACTTTATGATTGGTTCTGATCCCTGTGACTAGGGAGCAACTTTTTGTCCTGATTATGATATGATTTGACTGATCTAGACCCGATTATTTTCGTGAAATGTATGTTTTGTTATGTGGATTAATCCAGTCATGTTAAATTCGCTTTATCAACTAATATAGAGAAGCTGCGTCGTTAAATAACCGGTTACTGAGCTTTGTAGCTGACATCCGTTTTGTTTCTTTTCTGCTTGCGACGTAGGTTGACGGGCCGTCGGATGGATGCAGAAGATACCGCCCCACCGTCGTGCCCCGTGTGCCCGTGTGTCGGCGCGGGGTGTGACAGTTAGTCACTAAATAAATAATATTTCATGACAATTCAAATATTTGTCTAATATCAAATGTAAAATTTACTATTATCAGAATATGAAATACGATTAAGATTATTGGTGCAAATTCAAATAAATAGGATAATACGAAAATATAAAAGGAATAAAAGAAATAGAGTTACACGAATCGCGTTAGGCGCAGTCCTTTAGTGTATTCTGTTTCGATGTTCGACACAAACTGCAACCAAGATAATTTGGGATTGTCACCTTTCAAGGCACGATCACAAAAAAGACTAATGAAAGCCTTCAAAAAATATCCAAGGGAAATAGAGGATAGTATTTGGGATTTGGAATAGAATTAAACAAATATGAGAACATATGGATGTTCATACAATGGAAATAGTATTATTAAAATACAGATTTAATGAATTAGATCATAGATATAAATGATATGAATAAATTGTGTTATAAATTTATTCACGGATAAATAATAAATGGAAAATCAGAAACTCATATAAGAGTCATTGATGGTTAATGTAGAAACGATTAGCACGAAAATATAAGGCGTTGATGCATATTAGAGTAACGGAAAAATAATAAGACTATAAGAGGACAACATCTTTCCTTTTCTCTTTATGCTACCATTGACAACCAAAACGGCTCGTGCCTAAGTGTGCCCGCTCAACCAAATTTAAGTCACTGTTCAGAGTCCGCATAGGCCTCCTGGACACTTGATGTTCATTTTTCAAATTAAAAGAGTCAGAAGTTTTGTATTAAAAAATATAATTTTGGTTATTTTGATTAGAAAAAATCACGGTATTCGTGGCCTTCTTTATGACGCATAAGAAATGTGCAATAATAACTATTCATTCAAAGAGTACAGTGACAGAAAAGTATTGACTGCCAAAATATAAATTTTTAAATTGGATGAAAGGCCTTCATTTTAGCCCATAAATTTTTTTAAAACATGAATAGCCTTGAAATGAACTTGGGATTGCCATCTGCAGTTTTGTCATCGCTAAATAGAAAGTGAACATGCTAGACTTCTATTTTTCGTCAAAAAAAAAATAGAAAGTGAACATATAAAACAGACAAAGTGAATATATATAGTGATCAAGTGAACACGTACAAACAAATGAGTTCAATAAAAATAAGTTGAATATGCATATAAAAATTTGAACAAGAGATGACAATACTTATTTGTTTGTAAGTGTTCACTTTAATAGTCTATATGTTTATCTTGTCTGTTTTATGTGTTCATTTTTTTATTTTACTATTGTAAGGAATGATAAAACTACAGATGACAGTTATTATTTCAACCAAATTTGTTTACTTGATAATGTTAGAACTTAGAAGTATAAGGAGCATTTTTTTTTTCTGAATTGTCTATCTTGTGACATATGTTTACGGGCTTTTATGTCTTCAAAAATAAAAAGTCTTCCTTGTCAAATTAAAAAGGGGCTTTGTTTTAGCCCAAATATTTTTTTGAACTACGTGAAGGCTTATCTTAGCTTTATTGGGCCCAAGGCAAACCCTTCTAATTGCCATTCTAATCAGAAATGATAACTGTCATCTGCAGTTTTACCATCCCTGTCATCGCTAAATATAAAATTAACATATACAATAAATAAGGTAACATATAGACTATCTAAGTAACACTTACAAACAAATAAGTATTGTCATCACTTGTTCAGAATTTTATACGCATATTCAACTTATTTTTATTGAACTTATTTATTTGTATATGTTCACTTTGATCATTATATATGATCATCTTGTTTATTATATGTGTTCACTTTGTGTTTAATGATGACAAAAATGACAAAAATTGATGACAGTAATCAATTTCCATTCTAAATTGTTGCATTTGCATACGCTCAAAATTTTAGAACCTCTTATTCTGAGAAAATTAATAAAGAAAGACGACTAGCAGCCTTCCCAAGCAAGTGCACAATTTGAATCCCATCAACTGGGGATGTTGGATGTGAGAGCGGTGCTTATTAAAACTAAATAAATAAAATCATCAATTTTGGAAGTACTATTATTTCCAGATACTGGATCCAGACTGACTCAATACTAATTTTTCAATAATACTATTATACTAGTATGCTACTCTTCATCCATAAATAATTCTTCGAATACTCCTTAATTTTCTTCGGATGTTTTCATACAAAATAAAAATATTGCTGATTGTAATTGATTTCCGGCACATACTTATTCTAATTCCTTATCTTCAAAAAAAGATCCCTTACTTATTCCATTTGAAGGGGTGCAAATAAAATGATTTTCATTAGCATAAACTTTGATCTCTAACAATAAAATTTAATTGAAAGACAAATTAAAAATAAAAAATTTAGTGGTAACTGGTAACAGACTAACATTTGATATATATTTTTCTCTATGAACGTTTTAAATAAAATTAATACAATTGAGCTCTGTAAGATAATGCATTTATTTTTATATTTTCTTATTCAGTAAACTAAAGGGAAAAGAAACGAATAAGAAGAGAGAACTAACTTAAATACATATCAGGGTAAGTGTATCAAATTTTTTTTACTGAAGTGTGCAAAGACGATAAGTTGTTGTGATGTTGTTTTTCTTTCTTTTTTGTGTGTTTGATGGAATTAAAGCTTACGGGGGCGTTTGTTTGTGTAGTAAGGAGTTGCATAACCTAAGGATGCCTAAGTGTTTATGTAGTGTTATATAATAGATGTTTGGTTGTGTAGTAAGGATGACTAACTTAATGCATGCATATATTCATGTCAAAAGACTAAAATGCCCTTAAATTTGAATTAGTATTATGTATTATATGTTGGGACCTAATTATTGTTAATTATTAATTATTATAAAAATTAATAATTAATGATGATAATGAATCATTTTTACTATTATGAAATATTAATAATTACTTTTAATTAAATATTATAAATATTATTATTTATTTTATAATAAAAATTATTATTGATTAATTATCTTCAATTAATTATTATTCTTAAATCATTATTATTAATAATTAATATTACTTGTTAAATATTATTAATTATAATAATTAATCTTTGTTATTAATTATGATTTTTTTAATAATTATTGTTACTTTAAGTATTATTATTTATTAATTAATATTAATTAATTTTTAATTTTTAATTATTATAAAAATTAATTATTAATGATAATACGAAATCATTTTATTATTATGAAATATTATTAATTATTTTTAATTAAATATTATAAATATTATTAATTATCTAATAATAAATCAATATTGTTTATTAATTATTATTATTACTTGTTATATATTATTATTTATTAATTATAATAATTAATATTTATTACTAATTATGATTTTTAATAGTTATTGTTACTTATTAAATATTATTATTTATTAATTATTATAGATTATTAAGTATTATTATTAATTATTTCTAAGGGGTATTGTTGGAAAAAAAAAATTAAAGGGGACCGGTGCATAACTTATGCAACCTATTTAGATTGCATAACTTATGTACCCTTAAGGCATCTTACGTAAGAGGTGTTTGGTGACTTAAGAATACATAATTTAAATTATACACCCTTTTAAGTCACAAACAAACGCCCCCTACGAATATAGCTGCAATCATCAGTACAAACTCCAGGATTAAAATTCAACCACAAAAGTGCTGTGATGCTTTGGTTCGCCAGCCATGAATCTGGCATAAACTACACCAAACATTCCTAGGCTGGCTCCACACCACCAAAGTGATTTTTCTTTTTTGCACTGATTGAAATGTTCAAGCTTAAAATAATATTTTAATTTCCTGTAAAGCTGACAATTATATTTTTAATTTACTGGAAAGGCAGAGTTTCTCTTGCCTTCTTCCTCTTTATTTAGCGTAGGGCCTGTAGGCTGTAGGTATTGTTCACACTTGACACAGACAAGCCACATGTATCTATCTCAGTGTATAAGTACAACCAAAAACAAAAGCAGAAAATGACAAAAAAGGACAAGGATTCCACAGAACTAGACAATTAATGATGTAGTTGAAAGTGAAATATTTGGGGCCCAACTATTTCATTTTCTTAATATTGTGTCTTAATTAGTAAATTATTCTAAAACTGTATAAAATTGAAGATATAATATTCTTGTCATCATCTTGTTGTAGTTATAGGAATCACATTCGGTGATTATAAGCACATAGAATCAAAGGCTTGAAACATCAAAGTGCT
Organism: Rhynchospora pubera; assembly: GCA_028095005.1. NCBI lineage: Eukaryota > Viridiplantae > Streptophyta > Magnoliopsida > Poales > Cyperaceae > Rhynchospora > Rhynchospora pubera. The sequence continues at coordinate 356,947,112 of CM051460.1, forward strand.
CATTTTTATTAGACGGATGACATAACCAGTAAATTACAACATGGTAAAATTCAATTTTATTAGACGGATGACATAACCAGTAAATTATTTCAAAACCTTATAAAAATGAAGATTCGTAATTTTTATTATCATCTTATTTTAGTTGTAGTAGTAATCAGATTCGGCTATGATAAAATGCACATGGTTTAGTATAGAATCAAAGGCTTGAACCATGAGTTACATTATTCAAAACTGCTCGTTTAAGTCGTCTATGTCAGAGCTGTAAATTACAACATTTAAAATTCAAATTTATTAGACGGATGTCATTACCAGTAATTTATTCCACAATTGCATTAAACTTAAGTTTCAAGATTTTTTTTCTTTTTTATCATCACAATGTTGTTGTAGTAGTAATCAGATTCGGTTATGATTAAATGCAGATGTTTTAATATATAATCAAAGGCTTGAACCATGAGTTTTGTATTTAAAGTGTTCGTTGAAATCATTTTATGTCCAAGCTGTAAATTACAAATTTTTTTGAACATAGATTGGGGTTCATATCTCTTAATTTATTTTTAAATTAAATGTCTATGAAATACCTCCAGCCGGGTTTCAAACCTATGATTTTTCACTCAAGATGTATTGTTCTTTGCCAGTAAGTTATTCCAAAACCGTTTAATAATGAATATTAAATACTTTTTGTTATCATCTTAATGTTGTTGTAGTGGTAATCAGATTTGGTGATTACAAAATACACATGGCTGTAAATTGCAACATTTTAAATTTTAATTTCAATTTTTATTAGACGGATGACACTAATGTTTTTTTTTTTGGGTTAGGAAATTATTTTTTATTTTGATCCAAAGTTGTCTGAAGTAGGCTTCTATTAAAAGAAAAGAGGATACAACAAAGTAGCATATATAATAGTTCTAGCTAACTTCAAAATAAAAAACTCAAAAGCAAATCTGAGAAGAAGCAATGCTTATCTAACCAAAGCAAGCAAATATACTGAAAAGGTTTTCTTCTAATACAACTAGAGCAACATCAGATTAGATATGACAAAAACACAAACACATAAAAAGCAATCAACAGAGCCATAAATCAGTCATCAGCGTGAGTCCTCGTCAGTGGTGTGCCCAATTAACCCTCATCTCCAGGTCTCTGGATCTGTGCTAGCTCCATGGTTAATTAGGAAGTAAATACAATGGTTCGGTTTGCATATATAGTAGTTGGCATGAATATTGATGTATTAGAAACGTGAACTTGTACAGTGTGCACGTACAAAAATTTACGGCACCGTGAAACTTCAAAAATCTACATATTGTTTTAAGTACATATAAACATTTTAAGTTCACATGTCAGGTCAAGTATGAATAATGTATAAATTTACAACCCTAACTTGATTTTATACAAATTCAAAATTGTAAGGGTATTGACGAGTTGTGATTATTTTCTTGACGATTATTTGCTACTCTGATATTAAAAACGCAAGATCTTCGCATTATCGTTAGTATAAAATAACATATTTGGTTTCTGTGAAGTCATCCGAAGTTTGCAATCAGTTTTACATTTTGCATCTTACTGCTATTTTTGTGAGTAGAGGGAAAAGACATTCCAATCCACTAAATAATGTATACTTTTTGTCCGTCCATTAACTTTTGTGAATATTGTTGGAAAATCCACTTCATTTTCCAAAAGGTTCTTATGATTTTTATTTAATAATTTCATTCTGGAAGAAAAAGGAAAGGAATTAACATCGGCTTTATTATTATGCTAAAAATTGCTATTAATTAATTTGAGAAAGAGCTATTTTAATTTGAACATATGTTTTTATTTATATACTGGTCATCACCTCCTCTTGTAGCTGTACCCTCCAGTGTGGAGTGATCCAACTCATCGACACAATTAATACAGTAGTTGTAATATTCTCCTTTTTGGTACAGTTTTTGAGTTGTTAATTAAATTTTTATACATGTGGTTGTTACGGGAGATTCATTTTGAAGCGAGATCGATTCTCAGAATCACAGGTACTACAGCTATGCGTTGGATTCTCTGGGGCATGTCCTGAGCACCATACGCACGCGAATGTTTGATTGTGATCCAGAAACGAATTTAAAATATTGTAAAATACGAAACTCTCCATTACTTGAGAAATATAGGTTTCAAAACTTCTGGACAAAAAAAAAAAAAAAAAATCTTTGGATTGATTTTCATGGGATTCAACATAACTGATAAAATTTCAGTTCGATTAATTGTGTTAACCCTGTCGAAAAAATGGTCAAAGATTCATGATTTAATGACTGTATTAACTGGATTAACTTTTCACATGCTAACAAAATAAATTAAAAAATTTGTTAATCGATCTTATGTGTAAGTACTTCCGTTCTTAAAAAAATATATATCTCTATTTTTTTTGCTTTCTTAAATCCGTGTAATTAACATATATATGCCATATTAATATTGCGATTGAAGTGATTTGGAGATTTTTATGTTCATGCCATGTTAAAAAAAATTTAAAACTTCCTAAATAGATTTTTAGTCTATTTATCTTAATACAAAATAGAAATTGGCATTAGAAATTAAAGTTCCACACATAGGAAAAAACTATCAGCTCCTTTTCTTTAAATTTTTAGTTTGTACGAAATTAACAACAGAGTTGGGGATAAATCTGAAAAAACTGCACTCCACCAATCCATGTTGAAGCATAGAGATTACGGGTTGGGTTTTGTCGGGTTACAAGTTTTTCATAGTACCAGTTGAAACGAAAGTTCTGGAGAACTGGTACAATATTGGCCCACCTGCTTTTAATGTTTATAGATAGATGAAGACAAATCAATAGTTTTCGTTAATCTTTTAACATGTGATATCGTAGTACAAGCTATTGAATCTTGATTAATATCCACAGGGACTTCAACACCATCAAAATTAAAATTTTCTTCCCTTTATATCGACATTATAAACTACAATTTGCTCAAATTATCATGGGTGCGTTTGGATCGTTGGAAGAAAGAAGAAGAAGGAAGAAGAAGAAAAAAAATTATAAACAATCCAAACTCTTCACAAAATTACACACTTCCCAATACTTCTTCCCACTTCTTCCCTTCTTCCCACACCTATCCAAACGCACCACATAAGAAAAATATTAGGATTAGTTTTTAGCGGTTTAATTAATTATAAATAAAAACAATATGGAAAGTTATTCTGATTTGTTTTTTTTTTGCAGTAATTAATGAAATATGTATTAAAATGTGATAATTGCTAGGTAAACAATGTGTGATCAGCTAGTTCTAAATTTCTAATTTAGACTGTTGCCAGATTGAAATAATTTTAGCATTTACAACTGCTCTAATTAATTTATATCATGTAACAAATATTCATTTTAAATTTTTTAGTATCCTCGGGGATTGAACAGTAAAATATATATCAGAAGCTAATTTGTGATCTTGTGATTATTTTTTTTAGTTTTCTGAGGATTTAAATAATTTGCTGGATAAGTGTGACACAACTATTTAGAGTCAATTGGAACACTTAAGCACATATATAGAATCTCCTTTCCCAGTTTAAAGTCTTAAGCAAGATGCTTAATTAGTACTAATCAAACAAAGCATGAGTCAGATGGAGATAAGAACACACAAGTTCCCTACCTAAACCAAACCTACAAAAGATAAGTATAACCCCAGCGAATGACAGCCGTCTGTGGGCTCCACGTCTCCACCAGTGCATCCAATTCATGCACTGTATAGCTCTATATAAAAATGAACACCTCAAATTTCAGATCTTACGTACGTTGTCTCTGGTTTCTTCTCTCTTTCTCTCTCTCTCTTCCTCTCTGAGTGTAACCAATGGCTTTGTTCAACCTAGAGGAACAGAAGCCATTGATGGCGATGGTGGCAACACAGTTCATATATGCTATAATGAATCTGGTATCAAAAGCAGCATTCAACAGAGGTTTCAGCACAATGGCATTTGTGGTGTATAGACAAAGCATTGCTACTCTTTTTCTAATCCCTGCCACACTCCTTGCAAAGCAGTACGTATACTATTTATATGCTTTCTTCTCTTCTCTCTAATCATATAATAGCATTAAACACAACAAGTGGACCGAACAAAATTCATTTTACAAATTATATATATATGTTACAGATGGGCGCAAACAATTATTCAGATTTTTTTTTTTCATTTCAAAATCGTCTTTTATTTTGAGCACACCATGTTGCTTGCACTTTCATCCATGAATGTGAACTTTTTCTTTTTTGACGTTTCTGTAAATTAAATTATATTGATATCAAACGTATAACTAATAACCCCAGCCAATGGTCATACAGTTCGTATCTGATTGAATCATATCATAATTCAAAATTTAAGTTGATCTATCTCATTGTCAGATCCTGGGATACAGATAAACTACGACTTACATGCAACAATTGTTGATCTTTTTATGCTTAAAATCATTATTTTATATACCAAGCCGTCGATAATTTCATCCTTGTTTTTTAATGCATGCATTAATAAGTAAATTTGAAGTCGTTCATCAAATACCTACAATAATCATCCGCTTACAGTTCATTATGAGCACATGATGTGCATATCTATATGAAGGCTATATGTTTAATTTGCATTTTTTTAAAAATATATTTTCAATTCTCTAAGGGCATTGATTTAGTGTAACTTGTGTGAAGGTACATGCGTTAAGAAATCATCACAAAACTGTCAAGATTTCAAAATAAAAATATTATTGCTGTGGAAAATTTAAAATTCCATGATAAAGAAAATTTGGGTTAATCAGTGTTTTACATTGATTCACTTGAACGTAGGAACAATAATGGACATAGTCATGTCTTTTATTTATGGTCTTAAAACGGGTGCGTTTGGATCGTTGGAAGAAAGAAGAAGAAAAAAAAAATTATAAGCAATCCAAACTCTTCACAAAGTTACACACTTCCCAATATTTCTTCCCACTTCTTTCCTTCTTCCCACACCTATCCAAACGCACCAAACAAGTATAAGCAATTTTGAAGTCACATACTGGGAACCAATGAGAAGATAAATGTAGAGAGAAAAATATATGGTAGAGGCCCTTCGATGGATTTGTTCTCTTAATGCATGTGTCACATGCGTCTTGACAACCAACTTGTTACTTCGTGTGGTCCAAATTAGAATTTGAGAATAGAGGTAGAGGTGACACTTCCAAGCTATCTCCAAATTTGAGACTAGCTAGACTAAACTTAGTCACTATCAATTAAAAAATTTATGAATTAATTGATTTTATTGTTAAGCATCTTGATTTATTGAGTTTGTTACAAATTCAGTGGCAGAATTTCTGAATTGTCTCTCAGTTTGAAAGGCTTCGGATTGGTTTTTCTCGCCTCTTTAGCAGGGTATGCATAAACCTGTTTTCAATTCAATTAACCTAGGATTGTATTTTTATATGTTGGAAATCTATTATGCATCATGATGTATAAAGACTTTTGTGCACCATGACCATATTGGTCGGTGGTTTTGTAAATTGATAATCTAATTAAACCAATGCAATAGACATATTGAAATCTCATAGTAAAAGAATTTAACATTTTTTTAGAATAAAAAAATTTACTATCTTTTGTTAATTTTATAAAGATTGTCATTTTTCGATATAAATTAGTAATAAGAATAATCCAAAAAAATAAAACATAAAAAATTTGGAAAAATAGTAAAAAAAAATATTAAATTTTGTTTGCTATGAGATTTCAATATGTCTGTTGGATTGTTTAAATTAGATTTGTCAATTTGCAAAATCATCGTCTAATATGGTCATGAACTCATGATACAGGAAAGCTTCCATATATATATATATATCATGATGCATAATAGGAGTTTTGCTATGGTGAGTTGCAACTCATCAAAGGGTCCGTGAGTCACGTTCAAAATTTCGAAATTTAGTTCAAAATGACCAATCTAAACTGTCTAATATGATCTCCCTATAGAAATTTCTATGCAGACCAAATTTTATATTTTTTCAAAATTTTTAAGTATTTATTTCGGATTTTAGAAAATCATTAATCTAATTAGTTCTAAACCATTCAAAAATAGCAGTTTTTAGAAATCCGAAATAAATACTTAAAAATTTTGAAAAAATATAAAATTTGGTCTGTATGGAGATTTCAATAGGGAGATCGTATTAGACGGTTTGAATCGGTCATTTTGAACTAAATTTCAAAATTTTAAGCGCGACTCACGGACTCTTTGGTGAGTTGCAACTCACCGTAGAAAAACTCTGCATAATAGATACTCTTTTTATATGTATATATTGTAACTTTCACTTTCCAATGTCTTATCAGTGCCACCATGAATCAATCATTGTATTATCAGGGTGTACGTTTGGGATCGCCATCAATGGCAGCCGCTATGGCGAACCTGATACCAGCAATTACTTTTGTAATGGCTGCTTCTGTCGGGTATGCTGAAATTTTCTCCTGTCAGTACATTTTACAGGAATTATAAGTGTCATCGGCAAATATACCATTCCAGCTATCGTTAAATACAAAGTGAACATATACAGTAAATAAGGTGAACATATAGACGATCTAAATGAACACTTACAAACAAATAAGTGTTGTTATCACTTGTTCAGAAGTTTACATGCATATTCAACTTATTTCCATTGAACTTATTTGTTCGTATGTGTTCACTTAGATTTTCTATATGTTCACTTTGTTTGCGTATATGTTCACTTTATATTTAGCGATAACAAGGATGACAAAACTGCAGATGACAGTAATCAATTTCCGTACATTTTATACTTGAGAAAAAAAAATTTCTAATAGGCCCGGTCCATTCACATGTCACAGATTAGAGAGAGTGAAATTAAGGAGCTTAAGAAGCTGGGCTAAAATAATTGGCACCATTATTTGCGTTGGAGGTGCGATGACAATGGCCTTGTTTAAAGGCCCAAGGCTTTTAAATACGTCCTTCCAAAATTTGATGGTGATTTTTCGTACGACTATGGACAAATGGATTATTGGTGGTCTCTGTCTGATGGGTTCCAGCAGTTTCTGGTCCTTATGGCTTATATTACAGGTAAGTTTTATCTAAATATTAGAACAATTTTGAATGAGTTTGGTGAATTTTTGTGAAGTCTCTCGCCACCTAGCCTTAAAAAACCAAAAAAAAAAAAAGAATTTTTGTGAAGTCACTTTACTGAATTTTACTTCATGAGCCCTTAATTAAAGAATACTTAGCCTAGCCAGATATTGTTATATTTTCTCATTCATATATACTTGGTTGATGAGAGTAAAATTCTTCATGGTTCTTTAATCGTCAGACAAGTAAAAATGTGATATATAATACTGGCTTCTCCTAACTTTCTTTGAAGGTCCCCATCTGTAAATCACACTCCGACCCATTATCACTTGCAGCGTGGATGTGTTTTATGTCAGCACTACAATCCGCTGCCGTCACATTTTTTATTCATCCTGATTTGAGCGTCTGGAGATTCACTTCCCTGAGCGACGTTCTCGCCTGCTTATATGCTGTACTTAAATACTTTATTAAATTTTGTCAGATCTCTTATTAGTGGGTGTTAAGTAGTTAGCACATCTGACTAACCCAAAATTATCAGGGTTCCTTTGGATCTGCTGTGACATTCTATCTGCAGTCTTGGTGCATATCAGTTAGAGGACCTCTGTATTCTGCCATGTTTAACCCGCTTTCCACTATAATTACAACAGTTCTTTCTTCAATTTTGCTGCATGAAGAGCTCCATATTGGAAGGTATTTACAATCAAAATTGTTTTTTTATTTTTATTTTTATGTATCACAATATTTTTGGCCATCATAATTCACCATAGTATTATTCTTTCATACATGTGGGAACTTAAATTAACAAGCAGAGACAACTATTTACTGTACCTTTCAATAATTTTCTTTATTTTTGCTTAACATCATACTAATTTCTTCTCCAGCTTGTTTGGTGCAATTGCCATAATTGGTGGACTGTATATTGTGTTATGGGGTAAAGCAGAGGATCTGAAGATCATGGAAGAACAGGGAATTAAAGATTTTGCAAAGATTTCTATCTCAATAGATAAATCTTCAAATTGTGAAACTGATATCCATCATCCACTCCTGGCGGACAAATTAGAGAGGGAAGATTAGAAGATCAATATGTCAATTTTGTGTTAGTATATATTTACATTATTATTATTATTATTATTATTATTATTATTATTATTGTTATTATTATTATTATTACTATGTCATCCAATAAATCATGGAAAAATTCTCAAGAAAAGTATAATTTTGTGAAGAGTTCAAATATCTTCATTTTTCATGGCTTCATTTTGACACAGGCGCGGAGAAATGTCCTTTATAACAGCATGTAATTTTTTTTTTAATTCAATTTCTGTTGGAAAGGAGTCTTGGCGTCGGATACAGACATGTCATGATTTAAGAAGTGGCATGCTACATATTTTGAGGCGAATAAATATCACTCTGGTCTGGTGTGGAACATACTATACTGATCGAGTTTTTTTTACGAGGATATAACGAATTAACGAGGAACACATAAAAGGATTCACTCTTTACATAGGTGCAAGTTTAATCTATAATAACATCGAGGAAGACTTTGCTGAAATTATAAACCATGTCAATTCTTTCAAAACAGAAGTATACAAAGAAATCATTAACAGTAATATTCTGTACCAATAATTTACTCTAGCATGGAAATAATCATTTCAGTAAACAGAACTGACGAATCATCCAAATATTTGTTTTTTTATCCTCTTTGAGGTTAGAACTTAGAAGCAACCAAATTGGACTCATCGGCCTACTCTGCCCAATCTGTTCTGGGCCTCTGGCCATTATTTTTAAAAAGACCCATCCAACCGAGTCTCTGTTACTGTTTGACTTACTGATAGTTTGCTGTTCATCACGACTCACCTGCCGTCCGGCCCTGTCAGCTATATATTGGCTATATTGAAACCTAATTTGATGAATACAATTTTGAAACCTGAATGAACCAAATATTGAAGTCATGGCACATCTATTAGTAATATGACTTTAACTTTGTTATAGCAGACATAGGGGTGAAAACGGCTAGCGTTTTAACCATTTTTTTAGTTTTGTTTCGTCCAAAATGAAACGAAATGCTTAAAGATTTTGGTTGCGTTTAAAAAATGAAACGATTAACGCAACATGTAGTCAGTTTCGTGTCCAAAATGAAACGGTTAACGCAACACTCCATTTTCGGGTTGTTTTAGACGTTATGCACCCCTAAGGAGACATCAACTATTAACGTTTCATTCTTGGTTTATCAATTATCATTAAATAATAAATATGAATCTAAGCTTGTAGTTTAACAAAAAATTAATTAAAATTTGATTGCAATAAGGCGAGTTATTAAGTTTTCAATGAACAATATTTACAAGGATTTATTGGTGGTCTTGAATTTTTCAAGAAGCACGGTCCAATTTTCATATCGGGTCACATATTCTAGGCCCAAGTTACAAAGCAGACCCAAAGGCCACCAACAGTCATGCGTGTTACCATCCCATATTCCCATGATTTAGCGAGAATAAGAAGGAATGCACGGATCAATATGTGAATTACCAAAAAGGCCCAGTTGGTTATATGGTGGGCCGATAACAGACTGAAATAACAAACCTTCGAGAATATATAAAATAGACAAAGAAAAAAAAATGCTGATGGTTGAAATTTCAGAAATGATACCCGCATATAACCGTCGTTGTCATCATTTCTGAACATATAAAATAAATAAAGTGAACATATACAAATAAATAAGTTAATATGCATATAAAAAATCTGAACAACAATAAAAAAATAATATCTAACTCATAATAGAATAAATAAACTAGACATATAAATGAATAAAATGAACAAATACAAACTCGATTGTACAGGATGACACATGGAGATAATAAATAGTAATTTTCTTGAAATTTACCCTACAAATAAGTACACGGCTCCCGAATTCCTCAAACAAAATATGGAACTCATACTTATTCCAAATTTTCATGTGATATGATTAGATTTGATTCGATCAAATGGTTTAGGTGTTCTTTTGACTTCATCTGGTCCCAAGGGTTCGGATGCACTCTGCGACCAAGTAAACTATTGTTTATATTTTTTTAAGTTATGCCACGATTGATGTATAATAAAAGGAAAAGAAAAAAAATCCATAAGCATTTACATATAAGATCCATCCTTAATTAGTTGTTATTTGATTGTGTCCCAGTTAGATAGCTAGTATATGAACCTGGTCATATATCTTCTTATTGGGAGCAAATGTGAAGTGTCCACGGAATAATAACAAGTGGAAATTAATTAATAGACATTATTCGAGAGGAATATCCGCGTTTGACCTTCAAAATAAACCCAATGTTTGCCACTACATTCTTATTTGTAAAATACGTGCTGAGCACACAGGTACGTAACTACTCTTTGTTTTCTTTTAGTCAGAGGCTTTTTCAACTCCTCTCTCGTTTCTGTTCCCTGTCAATCAAAACCTCCTCATCATCAAATTTCTGAATTTGCATAATAGCTTAAAAGCTTTTTTGCCCCATCCAGCAATGAGTTCATTTGCCGAAGGATTGTATACAGTTGAAACGAAGGATGTTTCACAGCTTGGAGCTCAGGGCCGTGTAAATGAAGAATTGTTGAAAATAAAGTCGTTTGACAGAATGTATTTTACCAATTATGGTCCATTTAATCTGGGTGACAGCAACTGGGAGATCCGTGTATACCCAGTAGGAGAGTTTGTGTGGTATTATCTCTGTTTGTTAGATGATGCAGTGGCAGTCAAGAAGTATGGCTATATGTCGTTGGTACAAGATCACAGTAGTGAAAGTGATTGGAAGATCGACACTGCCATTAAATTGAAAGAAGAGAAGGATTTCAAGTCGACCCCACTTGGTGAGGGATTGGGCCTCCCCATGGTACCACTAACGTATTTCACAAAAGAAGATCAAGAGATGTATACTAAAGATGATTGCTTGTTGCATAAATTCGTTTTGTGGGTCATTTTGGATGATTCCAAAAAGGCACGAAAGCATGCGCGCCTACTATTGCCCTATCAACCAAAGGTAATATCTCCAGATGCAGCTGCCTCTCCTACATCTCCACCTGAGGAGCTTAGCATACCAGAATTGGTAATGCTGCCTCCTTCAGACTTGATTAGTGAACTGCTTGAAACCGGGGACTTTGCAGATATTAATTTTGTTGTAAAAACACACACATTTGCCGCTCACAGGTGTGTGCTTGCAGCTCGTTCCTCTGTGTTCCGATCAGAACTTCTCACTCTACAAAATGATACAAACATTAAGAATTTATGTGTTTCCATTCAACACATGGATCCTCTCACATTTAGGTACTTGCTACATTTCATTTATACCGATTCTTTACCCCTCGACTTCGAGAAGGACACCTCTCCAAAGAAGTACCACCGTATGCTGGTCGCAGCACACCGTTTCAAAGTAGAAGGACTCAAGTTAATATGCGAGATGAAGCTCACCAAGGAAGTTGCTGACACTATGATTACTGCTTTAGATCTCTCAGAACATCATGAGTGCGGTTTGCTCAGAGTTGTTCAACCAAATTGTAATATGAAGCAAGAAATAGTTGCGTCAACTGCTCTGGTCACAAAAGAAGTCGACCATCTAGACGAAAGCAGTAGTTGTACCATGGGCGAGTATGCTGCTGAGGGGTCTAAGTAATACGAGGGATTGGTTCATCCCTTTTGGTTTTCTCAAACTAGATTTTTCATGGTCGGCATGTTTGTAATTGAGTTGTTTTGTTTATTTATTTGTGTGATGTTTTTGCATGCACTTAATTTGTTCTAATTGAAAGTTTCACTATTTGAAAACCTGATATGTTTTCATCTAAGTTGTAGTAGTGCGAATTTAATTTTGTTCAAGTATCTTTTTGCAGGTTGAAAGGTCTTATTGTTACAGTATAATTTTCTGAGCTACTTAAGAAAAATTCAGTCAATGACTGTGCCGATAGTTCAGGAGTGGGATGTCATTTTGTGTTAAAAAAAAAATTTAGGGACAGTTTAGTTGTGATAAAGCATTCGATAATTTCTGATACGAGTGTATTTTTTTCCTTTTTGACAAATATACATTAATCTTAAGCTGATTAAAGTTTCTGAATTTTTATTTGAATTTTATTAGCTTGTTGGTTCAAATATTTAAATACAACTAGCAGCAGTGCCCACCCAATGTGTTGGCGGAGAGGATCATAGTGATGTCAGTTTTCATTTATGGGCAATCGGCGTTGTTGCATTTGATGATGCTGAATTTATTAGAATTGTGCGAGTACATTGAATGCAAGAGTGAAGCCTGTTTGTGTTGCGTCATCACAATGTGTGGGCGGACTTTATTATTGATGTGATATCTGGAAAAGAAAGTTTTATTTGACACAAATATATTGTCCATTTTTTTATATTTAAGGTTAATGTTGTTTTGATCAGCGTCGAAACTAGCAGTAGTACTCATCGGTTTAAACAATTATATAATTATTAAAAGTAGACATGTGAACATAGCCTCTATACTACAAGAGAAAGTTTAATATGCACTATAGTGCATAGGGTATTCCGTGCACCGCGAACTTTTTCGGAGGTATTTTTGTAAATTGACAAATCTAATTTAACCAATCTAATCTACATATTGAAATCTCATAGAAAATCAAATTTTACAATTTTTGAGATTTTATTACCATTTCTTTCGAATTTTTTAAGACATGTCATTTTTGGAAAATTGTAAATAGTACAACATTCCAAAAATAGCATATTTTAAAAAATTCGATAAAAATAGTAATAAAATCTCAAAAATTGTAAATTTTGGTTTGGTATGAGATTTCAATATGTAGATTAGATTTGTTAAATTTGATTTGTCAATTTACAAAAATATTTCCGAAAAAGTCCGTAGTGCACGGAATGCCCTATGCACTATGGTGCGTATTAAACTTTCTCATACTACAATAAGTGCTAGCAATCGTAGGGTCCAAAACAGAACTTGCAATGCTGGAAGAATCCTCTACCATTCGCCCACCTCCAAGAGCACCTTTATATACATGATAACATGAAGCCGTGCATTTACAAAAACCTATTAAGTATAATAATTTTCAGAAACATACAAAAGAATGGGGGTCAAACATCATATATTTCCCAGATCTACGAAGAAAATAAGGACAAATGCACAATTCAATTTCTCTGTTGAAAGAGGGAACATAAAAGTCTTACAGCTGCCAGTGAAGGAGAGACTCCAAGGTCAATGGCCCACTTCCATCGGCCATCTCTGTGCTTTGCAAGGCTCACAATGTGGCTGTACAATTGATGTGATGCTACCTTAGCAAGAACTTAGAACATTTATAAAAAAACAAAAAAAAAGCACCAATTATTTTCACTACAAATTATAGAAGCAAACAGTTTAAGAAATAGCAGACAGAGAAAACTACTGAAAATTTCAGTATTGCAAACAATACACAATGATAATGTGTTAGAAAACGAACATACAGTCAAATTTTCAGCCCCTTTCATTGTTCCTGCCAAAGTTTATAAGCTTTTCAGTCTCTTTGGCTGTGTTTGGATATAGGAAGAAGGAAGAAGAAGAAGAAGGAAGAAGGAAGAAAAAAAATTATAAACAATCCAAACTCTTCACAAAGTTACACACTTCCCAATAATTCTTCCCACTTCTTTCCTTCTTTCCTTCTTCCCACACCTATCCAAACGGAGCCTTTAATTGTCCTTATTTGCACCAGCAAAAATCCATATTGAATTAATTGATCCAACTAATTTTGGTTGGCTGTAGATTTTAAAGTACCAATGGAAGGACATTGTGATTAGGCCAATGAAAGAGACTGTATACCCAAGAAAAAAGAAAAAGATCTAGCTTTTGAAATTCAAAACAAACAAGATCATACTGCTTCCTCATTGTTTTGAATATGCCAGAACAAACCCTCCCTTTTGCACTCTCCAACTAACAAAAACAACATATGATAATGTTGGATCTATAAGGGGTGAGGGACAGCACATTTTTTTTTCTTTCTTATTTCCCCTAAGATGTTCAAAAACACATGTATTAGGAGATACATCTCGAGTTCCATTATGGTGATATTTTCTTTCATAGGACGTATAAAAGAAAACTGAGATTATATCAAGGTGACATATAGACAAAAAATAATCATACCTGTCATTTTTGTCAGTTTGAACACTCCCAAGCCGCTTCACAATCTCCAAACCTCTGCACACTCTTCCAAATATTGTATTTTTCCTGTCAATTGTTGCATCATTAGAGTTTTAACAAGTAATAAGTACGGAATCAAAGTGTGTCTAAGAAGTACCACAATATTATTTAACGATGATCTATGCTGAAATAGCAGTGTAATATGGTTATAGTTTTGGATTTCAGTACCATGACAATCAGAACAGCGTCAATTAAAATTTAATACCAACAGCACCAAACGGTAGTGCACACATTTGAAGTCAATTATGTGTTTATTCAAGTGCTCATGGTTCAATTAAATCAGACTTTGAAGCCTTTTATTCCAAACAAGTTGGGGTAGGTTAGAGATGATACCCTGACCTTGGTCATTTTTTTTATACATGGCTAGAATTTTACGCTGACTTGCCAAGCCCACAGTTCAATTAAAACATAACAAAAAATTTGAAGTTTTGAAATGATTGGCAAATAGTTTGGTACCGGTACAGGTATGAAATGAGGATATATACCATCAAGTAATTGGCAAGGAGCAAGAGTAATGAAGAACTGGCTACCATTGGTATTGGTTCCTGCATTTGCCATTGATAGGATGCCAGCACCAGTGTGATTCAAGTCTCTCGAGTTATTTCATCCTCAAATTTCCCTCTGAAATTTAATAAAATGACCACAGACAAAAAAAAGTTATTAAATTAAGGGAAAAATGGGAAATCCAATCAAATGACATGCTTCTAACATGTGAAGTTATACTGGGAGTTTGGGACAAACATTTTTTGTGCTTGCGAAAATTATATTTTCCTTTCTAAAAAGAAAAAAAAATGAAGAAAACATTACAAAAAAAAAATAATAAGCCCATTTGATTTTGTTTGAGGGTTTATTTTTTGCATACCCATATATGGACTCCCCAACCCTTCCTGTACCAGTAGGATCTCCACCTTGCACGATGAAATCCAACAGGACAAAAAAGAGAAAGAAAAATTAGTTGATAAATAGAAGAGAAAACAGAAAGAAACATTACCAGTAAACTCATTTCCTTTGCTAGAAACCTTGACACAAAATCAAATCGAATAATGATAGAGAGAGATAGAGAGAGACGCACCGATAGGCGAGGAGGTGACAAAATCGAAACTGCTCTCCTTCAGTTAGGCATCTTTGGTTAAATAGGCAAGCAATAGTAAATCAAGCGCCAAATTGAAATTTCAAAATAGCGATCCGCGCGTGGGACTTGGTTGGGGGTGGCGATCGACCGTTGGATGTGGGGCGATGGATGGTTGGATGGGGGGCGAACGGTCGTTCGGACTGGAGTTAGGTTTACGAAAGGATGGAAGTCGGAAGAGATGAGAATGAGGTGGAGACGCGGCTTGGTGTGGGTGGCGATCCGTGGGACTTGGGTTGGGGTGGCGATGGACGGAAGTCGGAAGGGATGGAGTTAGGTTTAAGTGGCTTTTAATTGACCCACGGATAACCAAATAGAAAAAAATAATAATAACTGAGGCGCGCTGAAAATTAAAAAAAAAAAAAGCAATCTCAGAAGGAATCGAACCGGCGAACGCATCATAACGAGCGAACATTCGTTCCGCGTTCCGAGATGAACCAAGGTATAAGATTCTCTTCATTTTGCGATATCATATGATCCCTTTATCAAGTTTCTGTTTTAATAATCATCATTGTAGATTACAAATTAAAAATAATCAATGATGCAGATCGTTCAGATCAAGATTGTATCCTGAGATATTACATCCTTCCATTGGTACTTTTAATATAGTAGTGATAACTACATGTCATATTGTTAATAACTAACCTCTTCAAATTAACAGTTCAATATAACACGAGAATTAATTAGCAGTGAATCTGATTGATACAGCTTCAAATATTATGAGCCATTTGAAGTCATGAAGCGGTTGGGAACTACCTGTGTACTAAAGTTGAATACGGTTCCAGGATCCATGATTCACCAAGTATTATGTCTCCAATTTGACCTTGAGAACATATTTTCTAATAATAATAGGGCTGGAATTTGGGGCTGAGAATGGAAATTTTGGGGCTATCCCTTGGGCTGAGATGTCAGACACCAACAGTCGGAGTTTCACTGGGTCAATATTAGGGCCGTCAAAACGTGATAAGTGGCACGGAATGACACCAAATCGTTACCGTGCCATTTATTAAACAGTACAATACTGACATGCCACTTACAGTTTTATTTATTAAATGAAACAAACTTATGTGTCATCAAACGTATATTACACATAAAAAGGTTTGAAATGAGATTGGAATAGTCGAAACGGACGGTATAATGCCATCAACCGTGCCACTTAAAAAACGGTATAATTTTCTATGTCACAAACCGTTCTATTTCGGTTAAACGAAACAACATAACGGTAAATGGCGTACCGTTGACAGCCCTAGTCAATATGATGATGTGTTGTGTAGGATGGAAAGATAACTGATAGAAAATTAAAAATGGATCGGACCGATTTGAGCTTCATGCTTTAAGCCTAGATTTAATTGTAATTATTCTAGGGGTTATAGGGTGGAGATTTTATTTTCTTTCTTTGGATGGTGGTGATTGAGTTGTATCTCTGTAATTATTTGTAATGATTTTACTTAGGTGAATGAAATGACAAAAAAAAAAAAGTATTAGGCGACGTTGACGGGTGGGGCATAATTTGTCAGGTACTCAGGTTGAATGAAAATGCTTGAGTGCCCTGTGCACAATAATTTTCTCTGCTAGTGAGCTCTCTCGTACAGATTTTTTTTATTTTTTTTTGAAGAAAAATAAGGGTTAATCCCCTGATTTTTTTTTTTAAAAAATTTACTAACAAAAAAGTAAGATTTAATTATTTAGGAGTGATTTTAGAAAATAGGAGGAAAGCAAAATCTTTCCCGTGTCACTGAACTAAACTGCCACGTATCTAGCTCGTTTGGATTGCTTAGAAATAAGGAGGAATAGTTTTTTTTTTCTAGTAATAGCTTTTTTCTAGATATCTAAACAAGATAGGAATAAGGAGAAAAATATCTTCTTCTAGGAATGTCTTCTTTCTAGAAATAGCTTCTTCCAACAATTATATATACATAATTTCAACAACATTAGCTAAATACTAATAGCTAAATGAAATTCTGTGTGCTCTTAATTAGTATTTTATTTAATATTAAAATAATAATTTTTAATAATTTACTTAAATTAATATTAATTTGTTTATTCCTAACTCATCATCCAAATAACATTTCTTCTTTCCGGAATAACACTTTTCCTAATGTTTCTTCCTAAAATTCTTATTTCTTCTTTATTTCCATACCATCCAAACGATAACATCTAAGATATTTTTTTTTTTTTTGAGACGCAGGAGATCTGAAAAGCTGAAACAATTTGTGCCCAATCCATGTGATTTCCCATTTTTTTTTTTTTTCCTTTGGCTCGTCATGCCTTTTAAAAGCGATTCCTATAGCAGGAAGCAAAGGAGGACACAAAACTCTCAACTCCTAAAATTGCACTATTAAGTAACGTACATTCCTTTTGTACATGAAACTTGTTTGGGAAAAAAAAATTTCTCAAGAAAAGAATATAATAGTAAATTTATATATAGTGCATATAATTCGTTTTCTCATATCGAAGCTGAGCTGTTTCCAGATGTCCTGCCTTTTCTTGTAGAGCACCAAAAAAAAAGTAGGTGTTTGAGCTTTTACATTTTTTAATCCGGATTTTGATCCGTAAGAGAAAAATAAAGAAAACAACACGAAATTCAAATTGAGATATTATATATATTAGAAATATTTTTATTATTTTGAACTTATTACAGATCTTGATATGGATGTGAAGGCATCAATCTCTGGTTCTCACCTAGATTTATTTGTTTATACATAATAATATATATGTAAGTATTTCTTTTGTACTTTTTTTTTTTTTTTGAGAAATCAGTAGGGAGCGCCTACCACTTTTCATTAAACTGAAAATTAATTAAGCTCAACTCTTACATCAGTATCTCTCCAAATTCCAAAATACACAACAACATATTAACCAAATTGTCATGCAGCTTTTGTTCATGAGGGAAATAGTTGTGAGTTGTGACTGATAGGCAAACACTGATTCCTTATTGCATTAAAGAAGAGAAAAAGAGAAATAAAGAGGATTTGCATTCGATCGGCAGTTTTGTTACTGACCACTTACTGGAATTCTATTTGGCTCTAGATCTCAGGTCAGTAGTTGCTGGAACAAGTACCAATCGATATGGCAGAAGAATTAACACCCACCAATTTCTTACATGGTGAAACATCAAATCTGCACGATGATATAGAAGCGCCATCTGCCAACATAAACAAATTAAGTGATAAGCTTGATTTATTCAGGGCTGCTTCAGTTGGCGATTACTCAATTATAGATAAACTAAATGAATCTGAAAATTTTGTCAATCTCCTTTCTGCCAAAACACTTCAGGGTATTATTCTATTATACATACTTCATTTGACTTTAATTTTGACATACCTAAATTATTCATTAATTGTTCGGTGATACAATTTAATCTTTCTTCTTTTGTTTCTATTTTTGACAGGCAATACATGCCTTCACCTAGCTGTGATGGGGGGCCATCAGGAATTTGTAAGACGTGTAGTGTCATGTGCACCTCAGCTTCTACACAGTACAAACTTGGTTTCTGAAACCCCTTTGATCCTCGCTGCAGCATCCCAACATGAAGAGCTTGGGCATTTAATATTCGATCTCATGGGATATATGAGCAAGTCTGACAAATTGTTGAAGAAAACCGTGTTGGAATCAGATGCGAACGCAGATACTGCTGTCCATCATGCCCTTCGAAATGGGTTTAGAGAGTTGGCGACAAAATTGATTAAATCACATCCAGAAATTTCTCAGAAAGTGAATTATAAGGATGAGTCATTAATGTATCTGGCAACTTGGAGAGGCTACATAGATGTACTTGACAAACTTTGAGATAATATTTTTGTCTTTAGAATAAAACTTTGTATTAGCAAAATCTGCCTTTACAACCTGCGCCTCTAATCCTTATACATCTCTATACAATAGAACATGGAAATAAAATTGAATACTATAATCAGACTATTTCCTATACCTACCTCAGTACTTCATTTCAGTCCTAATTGAATGCATATTATTGCTCTTAGGACTTTCATGAACATGTATGTATAAGCATACTGAGCTCCCATATCTCCAATGGCTTCAATTTCACTTTCACCATCTCACTGCCTCGAAACACTTCTCTTCAAAATTCGACGTATTTAGAGAACGAGAGGAACCAAGACTAGTATCATTGTCTTCTCCTCGACACAAGCTTTCCAGCGATACCAAGAACGCCGCCAACGGTGGAGTGGTTCGCCGGCGATGGTTTTGTCAGAAAGACGAAGCTTCTTCCTTCTTCAATTTCATTTCGTTTCTGTTGGAGGTGGGGCTCACGAAACGGATCAGAGAGGAGAATGGGATGGATTGCTCGAGTATTTGTTCAAGCATCCATTACAACATCCTTCTAGTTTCTTTCCTTGTCCAATGATCCATGATATTTATGTCACATTTTCTCCTATTAATATTAAATATTAAATTAACACAGTCATATGGTGAACTGTATTTGTATTAATATTAATATCAATATTAGAGCTTTAATCTAGGCACGTCTTTGCTTCAAAAATTGACCCCCGTTCTCTGAGAATCTGGACCCGTCCTGTATACATGGGTCTCACTTTAATCGCCTGTGAATTGTTGAATTTTACTTATGTGGCAAAATTTAGAGGTAAACACTTATAAGCTATAGCCTTTAAAAGAAAAAAGAATTACCTTATAAGCTATACGCTATCAAAGGGGAGGGGGGGTAAAAAAATAAAATAAAATAATGATACAACTAGGGCTGAAAACGGTAGCCGTTTCAATTGTTCTTTCGTTTCGTTTCGTCCGGAACGGAACGGTAACGGATAAGGATTTCAGTTTCGTTTAAGGAACGGAACAACTAACGCAAATAGAAATATTGTTTCGTCTCAGAACGGAATGATTAGTGAAACTGGTACGTTTCGTGGTCGTTTATTTCGCGCATTTCGTCAAAAAATTTTTTATGGTTTTATTATTAGATTGCAGAGAACCTCAGCGGAGAGATCGAGGGAGAAACGAGTAAAATTAGATTTTTGCAGCTCGCTCCATCATTTCTCCGCCGAACACAGTCACATCTATCTCTCTCGTCTCTGCACCACCCAGTACAATCACCGTTGAGAGCGAGAGGTGATGATGGTGCCTCGTCCCCCTTTCCCGCGTGACCTAACCTGTCATTTTTCTATCTCCGTTTCACACAAAATGCATAATAGTTTATTTTCTTGCATCTTAATAAAAATGCAAAACAGTTAGGTAGTCAAAGACGGTTATAACCGTTTTGATCGTTCCCATCAACGAAACGATCAACGCAACATGTGTTAAACGGATGCAACAATAACGAAAATGACCACTTTCGTGGTCGTTTTCCACGTTATGCACCCCTAGATACAACACACACTATCAAATAAGATAAAGAGGAAATTTAGGCCGAAATATAACATCGGTACCCCTAGTTTCAACTTAGCTAGCTGCCTAGCTCATTATGTCCAACAATATGCTACTTGGGCTTTATTTTCTAAGCTACCCAAGTTACAGTCCGGACTTTATTTTGCAATAACGTACATACATTAACATTATCCTACAAGCTACAGTACCGTTACAGATCTCTTTTACCCATTTCGTTCTTAATGTCAGCTTCTTAAGTCTTAACTAGTGCTTTCAACAAAGGTTTTTATATCAAAAGCATCATCAGCAGTTTTCGTGATGGCACCCTGCAAATATGAAATATGAAATATTAACTCAATAGAATTGGTTATGCAATTCTGGCACATAGATGCAACTTTTTGTCGGAAAAGAAAAAAAAAATCAATAGAGCTTATGCAGGCAAGAAAAGAAAGATAATTAAAAAACAAAAATGACAAAACCAACATACAAAAAGCAACTTTTATCGACACACTACCTAACAAATAAAAGTAAAGTTAGAATAAACTTACCTCACCACCTGTTTCTGAGCTTTATTCCAAATCTGGGATAGTTTCCAAGAAATTTATTGTATTTCACAAATGATGCCTTACACACCAAATTTGTTAATTATGTTAATTCATTTATTATGAAATCAAGTGGTAAAAAAAATAAGGTCTATATACTTACTTTGTTCCATTCACATCTCATCATTTTTTTTAATATCTCAACTATATATTAAATAACTAGAAATAAATATATTTTGAAACGCAAAATGCAAGAATCAACAAATAATTCCATTTGCACGGTTTATTGAAGCCAATCTGGTCAATTTGGGGTTAATCTCAGGAAACTCCTTGGTAAGCTCTATAACTGGAACTTCCATGCTACAAATAATTTAGAGGTCCAATAACTATCAGGTAAACACTAAACATTATTCCTATGCTATGGGTTGAGAATTTCATAGCTCATAATTCGAGTTGTTACTAACTTGCTATGATATTGCGTGAATATCATCACAAAAATTTAATCACCAATGCACAGAGAAGAGAGACCTTTTCAGTTATGATGGCGGTTATCAGGCTGGCTGGAGTAACATCAAATGCAGGATTCCACACTGAAATTCCACTTGGTGCAACTTGTTTTCCCAGACCTCCTTCAGAATTAAGTAACTCCTTCGGTGATCTCTCCTCTATAACAATTTGCTGACCGGATGATAGTGCGAGGTCGATAGAAGTTAAAGGAGCCGCCACATAAAACTGTACACCATGGTGCTTTGCACAAAGTGCAAGGCTGTAGGTCCCGATTTTATTAGCAGTATCACCTTTAATACAAAAAAAGGAAAAGCTACTGTCATTCAAAATGACAACAAACTAAAACCTAGTGGTTATATGTAATCTGAGCCATAACAGGGAGGGCTGGTAGAGCTATCCTACGAGAAAGCAGTGTGCCATATTTCTTCTTCATTTTTTCGGTCACATTTAGGACATGAGTTGCTTCCAGTTGAATAAATTAAAGGATAATTCTCTATAATACCATTTGCCGCAATTCTATCTGCACCAACTACAACAGCATTGACAGTTCCTGATTTCATAAGTGCTGCAACTGCAGAATCAGCAACTAGAGTTGCAGGTATTTTGTCATGAACTAGCTCATAAGCCGTAAGCCTTGACCCCTGTAAGTGATGCATAGAAACAAATGTAAGCTCAATTCTTCGATAATCCAAATATACACGTATAAAAATGATAATAAAAAATTTTGATATATGCAATCCAAAGATTGCAGAAGGCCTTATCTAAATAACCTCCTGCATGAAGAGCACGAATTACACCAAGTGCAGTTCCATAGCCAGCTGTTGCCAGACTGTCACCAATCAGAGTTCGATGTTAATTTTTTATACCAAAAATGTTAGTCAATTGATGTACTTATGTTATGTGAAGCCTACCTGCCAGTGTTGCAATGTGTCAGAACGCACAATTTTTTTAAGCCTTCGGACTTTTTTCGAAGAAAGATGGAGCCATGGGATCCGATTGCCTTGTTGTCTGCAACATCATTTTCAAGCATCGCCTCAGCTGCCTCAATATAAGCCTGATTAATGGAATAAATACCGTACAGTCCAGTAAATAAATTACTAAAGACTATTTACTTGCCTAACTGTTTTGTCTAAATTAGTGTGATCCCACTTTATAAGATAGGTTACTGTCACAGAATCTGAGCTAACTTGGTGCAGATTATGTCTTCAGACAATGTGGCTAAGTCTTGAGACAATCTGAGCTTGAATAAATGAAACAGTTTCAAGAACTTTTAGTCTGTACCAATGGAGTACAATTACTGCTAAAAGAACATGGAATACAAAAAAGTACTCTGTCAGATATCACCTTAAATACAGTCTCGACCTCACTTGTAGTTTCAGCAGTCTTTCGAACCAAATCTCCAAGTTTTGTAGCAGCATCAGATAGATTTACAGCAGTTGGCCGGCTGTCACAAGCACATATAAAGGTCCACTCATTAGATAGACATTCAAAAGAGCACAACAGCCAAATGACTATATTTTAGCAGAAATTAGGAGTGGCAGACTGGTAAGTGGTAACACATATGAGAATCTAATTCAACTTCATTTAGTATTGCATGGGAAGTTGGGGTAACTGTATAGCTTGGTTACTTGAACTTTGATTGCTTCCTTTGTCTTTTTGTTTATTGTTCACACGTTGCAAACTCCTTAATGTAAATGGGGAGATAGGCAATGATATATAAGTCAAGTTGAACTAAAACTAGATATTTCATTCTTAATTCTTGTCTGCCAAGGAAGTATTTAATACAAGGAAATTTTTCTGTAGAATCTACAAGGGGACTCGAAGGTCACAAACCGGTGCTAACATGAGCTTCCCAGGAACCAAGATAAAATAGTCTGCATGTTAACTTCTTTCAGCAAAACCAGTTGATAAATATTTGGCCAAATCCCACATAGGTAAAGCAAAGTAACAGCTAGAATAATGTTACCAGGACTTTTGCAATATCATGACAGTAAAGTTCAATAAAGTTCTGCAATCTTGGTATAGATTTCATGTCATATTTTACCTTGAAACTAAGAATTCTAGTTTATTGACAATAAAATCAGCTGCCTCAGTAGGAGTTCCTTTGAGTTCATGATTGTGAATTTCGATGGCTAAAGAAAGAGCGGCTGCTATTGCAATTGCCGGAGCACCTCTAACCACCATCTCTCTTATTGCATCCCTGGATTGCATATATTCAAAAGCAGAAAAAAAAATGCAAATGGACTGGCTCAAGATGGATGAAAAAATGTATTTGATATTAGAAACTACACACTAGAGTAAGGATCCAGTTTATATTAGTAATGCAAAAGAAAAACTGTAAAAGGTGTTATAAGTGGCATTAAACCAGAGTTAACCGATCCTGATTGACCAGAACCTCTATAGAAAATTAAGAAGAAAATATATGACTAGTTTCTTTGTTAGTCTGCCACAAGAAAATTAGTAAGTGTATATCTTAACAAGTGTATCACACTCGCGCAATGTGTATTACAGGAGAATAAGGTACATAAGAAACAGTCTTGGTACTTGGGGGTTAACAAAACCATTTTTCCTGATGGAGTAAGAAAAGCACCTACCAACAGATTTCATAACAAAATAAAATATGAGGAGGTAGAAAAGTGATTATGGAAGGTTTCTGGGAGCTAAAAAAACAACTTGCAATTTAATTATGCATCTCATTGAGAGTTTAATTCTATGAATCAGGGATTGATGAGTATGAATTGGCCTAAAGGTGTTCTGGTTAAGAAAGCTTAACAGGCCTGACAAATGTACACAAAAATTAGCACTACCTAAATAGTTGTACAGAATTGTTTACGGTATAAAAAATGACATGTCAATGTTGGATTCATATGTCACAGACTAATCAATATATTTGATTTAGAAGAGAAGATTGCTCCATAGTCCATACACTTATTAGCTTTGGTACTTTTTTAATTTAGGAACTAAACTTTACAGCAGATTTTATAATATTAACGACCAGCATGTAAAACTGAATTCAATAAATTAACACTAGAGAAAGTTGGCGAGGAACAAAGAACAAACCATCCATCCTTCGAATCCTTTATATCAAGGTAAATACTCTCCAAAGGCAGTTTTCTCTGTCAGAGCCAAAAAGATAAAAGTCAAAAAAACTAAAAATACTTTTGATATTATTGTAAGAATTAAATAAAAAGTAGATGAAATAAATAAACCTGATCGAGGAGGCGAAGAGAGCCGCGCTCATAGCAGATTGCTTGGAGAGGTTCAGGCGCGGCGTTGGCTTCTGCCATAATTAATTTGTAGAAAGGAGAAGAAAATATCGCTAGAGAAGGGAAGTAAGAAGAGGAGTGAAGTGAGTGGAGTATAAATTGCTTGGTATTTAACTATTGTTTATTAAAATTCAATTCCCGGAGAAACAGAGAACACTGAGCTTACTCTTGGGGACTTGGGGTTTCGGTCAGAGAATGATTGTTGGATTTGAGAAAATAAAATAATACGGGAAAAAGACAAGGACTAAAAAATAAGAAGAAATATTCGCCGCATGGCTGATTTGGGAGTTTTTGTGACGTGGATCTGTGGTTTTTGGAGAATGATTTTTGGAACTATGATGGGTATTAACCCAATAATAAGAGACAATCTTGATCCTGCTGACATCACTTAGCTCATGTGTTGCATCATATTTGAAGTATAGGATGCGGTTGAATTTGTTCTGTATTGTGTCCAGGTTCATTAAAATAAGATTAGCTGTTGTATTAGGATTAATAGCCATATATCAGACCATATCTCAGCTGTATGAGTACAAATGTACAATTCATTATCGCAAGAAATACAATTACATTTTATAACGCTATTCATTGTTCACTAAATATCCCTTCTCTTCTAATGTCTCTCTTCTCTACCTAATGTCTCTCTTCTCTACCTTATTCCTAGACCTCATCCAAACACAACCTAAAGCAAGATAGCTCAAGATCTTTAAATGGAGATGCAAAGTTATAACTAGAAGAGCATAAAAAATGCATGCCGTTTGAATATTATATGTGACTGCAATAAATAATGGCGTTAGAAAAAATGACATTTTTGTTGTCCTTTTCTCTTCTCTTTTGCCTTTTTCTTTTTCCTCTCTCTCTTCTGAAAATAGCATAAAAGTACACGTATAGCATTCTTTTACATAGCATTGTTGATTTTAATAAGAATCATTGCACCGGATATAATGAAAATCCAAAATATTGTTTGAATAGACAACCATGACATTGTTTTTTGAGAAAGAGAAAATGATGCATAACAAACACTAATCAATTGATTGAAATTTTATAGTTCAAGTTAAGGTCAAAACTAGAAATATACTGCCCATTAACTTTAAATCTACTTAATATTTTGTAACATAAAGAGATGCTTGGAATGAATTTGTCATGATCTTTTGTTATATTAGTTAATATTGAGCACTTTATATTTTGAATCCATAATTTAGTTATACATTTTATTTTTAGTTTAATTCGGACCATACTTAACTCTAGTTATTTTACAAGGGATTCAGATTATGATTTAAGAAAGGTTTGATTTAGAATTTCTGAAAAGGAATTATGTTTTAAAATATATTATTATAATTAGAGAAATATTTTATAAAATTTTGACAAAATTTCCTTTAGAAGGTGAGTGTGAAGGAAAACGTTTTTAGATGAGTTCATACAATCCAATCTATGCGTTTATAATTGTGTTATATTCATAATTAAGTATTTAGTTTGATAATAATTCTAGTGTTTTGTCAAGTATAAAATTCCTCTATTAAAACTAATTTTTATTAAAAGAATTTTAGTAAATAAAACGGTTTGATAATTTTATCTTTTAGTTAAGTAATTTCAAGTTACGTTTATAGTTATTTTCATTAAGAAAAATATAATCATAATTGTGAACAATGTTAATAATAATTAGAGTTAATATTATCTTTAATTATTTTGCCATATTAATAATATAATTAATGTGATTGTTAGTTTTTAACGTGTTGGTGTTTTAATGTGTTTGGGATCATACGCATTCGGATGTCTGTACTGATGGTAATCATCTCCCATCTTTAAGTTTAAGTATTAGTCCGATTCAATTAATTACAATTTAATTTATTATTAAACCCATTTTAAGTTTATCACTTTTATTTACTTTAGTTTAATGTTAATCCTGAAATCTATTATGGACCTGACCCAGTCCGACTTTTAATTAAGGTCCAACAGAAATTAATTCCAACTTAACAATTCAGTTCGGCCCAAAACAGAGCCCAACTCAACAATTCAAAGGAACAGCCCAGCAGGCCGAACAGGCCAGAGTTTAAGTTATGGCCCAGAGAAGTAACGGCCCAGGTGGGAATAAGGGGCCCACCTGTCGGGTATAACCCAGCGGGTTAATGGGTTTCGGTGGTCAAATCCGAACCCATTTATTAAAATCCAGATCCGTTAATTTCCGCAGATCCGACCCGCTAGCCATCACATTTACAGATAAGTCCACAGATTATTTTTATTTACTTTAGAGTTTCATTTAAGTCCTTGATAACAGTTTTATTTATAAACTAGTCTAAAGCCAGTTCAAACAATTTTACAATTAGGTTCCTGATAACCAGAAACCTCACAGAAAGGTCCCTGGCAGCACTTCATCGCATGCCAGCAAACCAACAGAGCTTCGCCAGACCTGAACCAGCCTGGTACCAACCTAGTACCAAGCCTGTACCAGTCTGAGAGCAACCCAACAACACAAACAAGCCATAACAGACTCAAAGAGGAGACAACTAACGCTTCTCAACACAGAGCAAAGCATATCTCAAGCATTCACAACATAACTGAGCTAAACACAAGCACATCTAATCCTAAACAGATCAAGGCTCAACAATGGAGCAAGCAAAGCTCACATGAGCCACAAACAATTATCAGAACATATCAAGCAAGGCTCAGTCGAGCCACACAACAAGCAAACAGATCCACAGATCAAAAGCATGCCTCAACACTTTCTAACAAAACAGATCAATTCAGAGGCTATGCACGCATTCACAGCAATTCAATCAAGCAAGCAACACAACAGATCAATTTCGTATGCATGCCTCAACAACAATCACAGCACAACAAAAGAGAGAGGGAAAGGAAGTTGGTTACCAAACCGAGGTGGCAAGCAAAAAGGGAAGGAAGGAGGGAGAGGTGCTCAGCCTGGCCTGCCTCAGTCGCCGCCTGAGTCGTATCCTTGCCTCCGGCCAGCTACTAGCTGCTGCCGCCGTCACTGCCAATCGTCGTCGCCACCAGAGAGAGAGAAGGTGGAGTAGTGTGGTTGGGCTGTCTGTGGAGGTGAGGCGGAGGAAACAGTGAGGTGGGGTTTTGGCGTTCGCGTCAGAGGAGAGGTGAGGGGATCTGGTGTTGTGGGTTTGAACGAGAGGGAGAGAAGAGGGAGTCAGGCGATCGGAGAGGGAAGTGAAAAGGTGAGGTCTCGGTGGGAGAGAGAGTGAAGGAGAGGGGAGTTACGGTTGAGAGCGAGTGGGAGAGAAGGAGAGGGAAAGAGAGAGGTCTCGGCCGTTGGTTTTACCAGAAAATTATCGGAACGTAGAAAATTCAGAAAAGAGAGAAAGCAATGAATTTTTTATTTTTGTGATGCTACAACCGATGCATTCTTTTTCTTATTTCCTTTTTTTTATAGAAACAATACAAACTAAATAGGGAACTAACTAAATTACATAATGCACAAATCTTAACCTCCTAATTTAGAACCATCCTGTTTGCTACTCTAAATTAGCCTCCTAAAACTATATAGTGCCTAAAAACTGAAACTATTCTTGGACAACTAGATTAATCTCATCAATCTCCTCCTTAAGTTTGTTGTCCTTCAGTGATAGTCCGTATATCCATTTTATCTCTTATTTCCAAAAAATTCTGTCTTGCAAGTGTCTTGGTCAGAATATCTGCAGGTTGTTGTTCTGTACAAACATGCTGCACCTCAATCATTCCTGATTCAACACAATCTCTTATGAAATGGAATCTGGTATCAATGTGTTTACTTCTCTCATGGTGGACTGGATTTTTACTCAATGCAATTGCTGACTGATTGTCAATCTTGAGGGTAACTTTCTTAACCTCTATCTTTAAAATATCAGCCATCAATCGTGCCAGCCACACTCCTTGACATGCTGCAGCACTTGCAGCAATGTATTCTGCTTCACAGGAAGATAATGCAACTACCTTTTGCTTTTGTGAGCAGCAACTTATGGGATTTGATCCAAGGAAAAACAAAATACCTGAAGTGCTCTTCCGGTCATCAATATCACCGGCTAGATCACTATCAGAATAACTAGTGAGCACCAATCCTCCTTTCTTCTTCTCGTAGATGCAACCGAAATTCAGTGTTCCTTTCACATACCGCAATATTTGCTTCACTGCAGCCATGTGCTCTGTTGTGGGCTTCTCCATGTATCTACTAACCATGCCGACTGAAAATGCTAAATTTGGTCGTGTGTTTAGCAAGTATCTCAAACTGCCAACTAAACTTCGATATAGAGTTTTATCTACAAGAGGATTTGTGCTTTTCTTGCTCAACTTCAGACGAGGTTCCATTAGAATTTGTGTTGGGTTGCAATCCTTCATGCCACTTTTCTCTAACAATTTTGTTGCATATGTGGACTGAGAGAGTGTAATACCTTTAGAGCTCTGACAAACTTCAATTTCCAAGTAGTAGCTTAGTAATCCAAGATCACTCATACTAAATAACTTATTCATCTGAGATTTGAATTTCTTTATGTCTTTAATACACTCTCCAGTGATAATTAAATCATCCACATAAACTCCAACTATCAAATTTCCTTTTCCATGTCTCCTCTTGTACACAGCATGCTCTAATGAACATCTCTCTAAAACAAGTGCTTCCAGTGACTTATCTAGCTTTGAATTCCAAGCTCTAGGAGCTTGACGCAAGCCATACAGAGCCTTGTGCAGTCTTAAAACCTTGTGTTCTTCTCCTTTTTTCTCGAAACCCGGTGGTTGAACAACATAGATTTCTTCTTCCAAATCACCATTGAGGAAAGCTGATTTGACATCCATATGATGAACCTCCCATCCTTCATGCACTGCAATAGCAATTAACAAGCGTATTGTTTCCAGCTGAGCAACAGGAGCGAAAACTTCATCAAAATCAACACCTTGTCGTTGAATGTATCCTTTTGCCACTAGTCTCGCCTTGTGCTTCACTATCTTGCCTTGAGTGTCTTTCTTTATCTTGTAAACCCACTTCAGGCCTATTGGTTTGTGGCTATCAGGTAATGAAACAAGCTGCCAAGTTCCATTCTTCTCAATAGAAAATATTTCCTCCTCCATTGCTTTTCTCCACACTGATTATGTTTTAGCTTGTGCAAAATTTGTAGGCTCCTCCTCTCCAAGCAAACATAGTTCTGAATCTTCCAATTCTATTGGGAATGTTTTCTCATACAAGCTCTTAATATCACGCTTACCCCTCGGTCCTAAAGAACTTCCATCGGCTGTCAAAGGCACTTGTGTTTCAGGTGCCGATTCTTGTAGCGTTGCAGCTGGAGTGCACGGTGAAATTGATCCAAGGGGTCTGGTTTTCGTGCTTGACATAGGTGGAGTTTGCTGGTCTTGCACACCAGAACGATACTGGTCATGTTCTCCTATTTCTTCTCTTTGTCGTGTTGTGTCAGATGCACTAGGGATAGGTAGGTAATGTACCATAAACGTGCTTGACACAGGTCTTGCACCTTCAATTGGATTTTTACTCCATTCCCATTTTTTCTCTTCTTGGAAAACTACATCACGTGTCACCACAACTCGTCGTGTCTCAGGATCAAACATTCGATAACCCTTTGTATTCATGTCATAACCAATGAACACCATTCGCTTGCTTCGATCTGCTAGTTTTGAGAGGTGAGGTGTCACCACTTTTACATGTGCAATGCATCCGAAAATTCGAAAATGATCGACACTTGGCCTGCGATCATAATATGCCTCATAAGGAGTTTTGTCAGTGACGCTTTTTGTTGATGCTCTATTCAGAAGATAGACAGCTGTTGAGACCGCTTCTCCCCAAAATTCACTTGGCATTCCCTTGCTTTTCAACAGACTTCTTGCCATGCCGACCACTGTCTGGTTTCTCCATTCAACTACTCCGTTCTGCTGCGGAGAGTATGGTGCCGTGAGGTAACGTCTAATTCCCTGCAACTCACAATAATTTCTGAACTCATTTGAAATGAATTCACTGCCACGGTCTGTGCGCAAGGCTTTTAGCTTGCAATTCTTCTCCATCTCAGCTGCAGCTTTGACCTTCTTAAATGCCTCAAAAGCTTCATCTTTATTTCGCATTAAAACCAACCACATGAACCTACTGTAGTCATCAACCAACAGCATGAAATAATTCTTCCCACCATTAATGGCTGGACTGATAGGCCCACATAAATCAACATGCCACAGCTCAAGAGGAGACTTGGCTCTATATTGCGCCTCAGCTGGAAAGGAATTTCTATGTTGCTTTCCAATCAAACAACCGTCACAAATGCGATCCTCATGTTCGATCATAGGCAGGCCATCCACCATCTTCTTCAGAGCCATATTCTTCAAAGCATGAAAATTTACATGCCCATATCTAGCATGCCAGAGCCATGCCTCTTCTTTGCTCCTAATCAGGAGGCATTCAGGAATAGCAGAAGTAATGTGCAGCACATATAACCGATTCCTTGTTCTGCTCACTTTGGTTAACAATCTTTGCATTCTGTCAAAGATAAACATTACTCCTTCAATTACAATTTTGCACCCATTCTCATCCAGTTGGCCAAGACTGATTACTTTTCAACATAGGGATGTAGTAAACATCTGTAAGTATGCGATGTTCACCATTAAAGCACTCAACAAGGACAGAACCTCTTCCGTGTATCTCCACAGTTGAACCATCTCCAAATTTGACTGACCCTCTGATTAGGGGTGAGCAAAAAGCTCGTAACTCGTGAGTTACTCAAACTCGACTCGTGAAAAGCTCACTTATAACTCGAGCTAAAAGAACTCGAGTTGGCATAACTCGAGTTGAACCAACTCAGTTAATCGACGAGTCGAGTTTGAGTTAGTCTCAACCCAGCTCGTTGACTCGTGACGTAATGAATTTTAAATTTTTAAAGATTATCAACATGATCTATGAGTAATAATATTGAGTTTCAAGACATATTTTGTTCAAATCAATGAAAAAGAATAAAATAGATAATAAATTTATTTTTTATATTATTGTATATATCGATTATTTTAATTTTGAAATAATGTATCAATTTAAAAATGAAAATTTAAAGTAGATATAGTCATGTCAAGTTGGCTCGTGAGTCATGAGCCAACTCGAGTTAGAGATGAGTTGAGTTTGAGTTAACTTAAACAACTCGAAAGTATTTCCAACTCGAGTTAAGCTAACTCGAGTTATAGCCGAGTTGAGTTTGAGTTGGTCCCAACTCGCTCGAACTCGGCTCTTATACAGCCCTACCTCTGATGGTTGTGTCAATTTCAGCAAACTTTTCAACACAACCAGTCATGTGATTACTTGCACCAGTATCTAAATATCAAACCTTGTCTTGTGCATCAGTAAGTGTTGGTACTACTTTATCTTCATGTAGTAACACCTCCTCGTTTGGTATTGTGTGGATTAGTTCACAAACTTCAGTCATCAATAGTGTTGGTTCATCATCGTTTTGTTTTGTAATTAGATTGGCCCTCTGTTCTCTACGGTTTGGCTTTGAGCAATCTTTAGCAAAGTATCCATATTCATTACAATTGAAACACTTCACCTTAGATTTGTCGAAGTTGCGTGGCTTTCGTTCATCGCCAGTGCGTTCCCCGTTGCCTCGACCTCCGCATTGTCCGCGCCCACGTCCACGACCTCTACCGTGATGACCTCCTCTCTTGGCGCTGCTGGAACACCCGTCTTTCTTTTCCTTTGTGCACCTTGCCTCCCACTCGGCCTAGGTAAGGAGCAGTTATTCTCCCCCCTCTTTTGAGTGTTGTCGCCCCTTAATTCCTTCCTCAAAGGTTATGAGACGCCCTATCGCCTCTGAGAACGACATATTCTCAATATCGCCAAACTGCTCAATTGTTCCAATATTTGGGAGAAACTTATCTGGAACTGAACTGAATAGTTTTTCAACTATTTCGCTGTCTTCAAGCTTCGTGCCGAGCGAGCGGATCTCACCCACCATCGTGGTGAGTTTCATGGCATACTCATTTATTGTCTCTGAGTTTTCCATGTGCATCTTGTTCAGTTGTCGTTTCAGCAATTGTACACGTGCCTTCTTGACACGATCTTCGCCAACCCGCATCTCCCTGATAGCGTCCCAAGCATCCTTTGCCGTCTCCTTCTCTGCGATTGCCATCATAACATTATCTGGCACAGACTGAGAGATGGCAACCATGGCACCTTGGTCTTTGTCAGCATCAGTGTCTTCACCATCGATTACAGACCAAACCCCTAGCGAACGCAAGATTATCTTCATCTTGACAGCCCATATGCCGTAGTTCGTGTCGCTTAACATGGGATATTGAATCGGAATTGTGGCTCCTCTTGCTGCTGAATTGACAACCGTAAGTGTCTACGAATTATCTTCATCATCGTCACCAGCCATAGCTTTAGAACAAGGCTCTGATACCAAATGTTGGTTTTACCAGAAAATTACCAGAACGTAGAAAATTCAGAAAAGAGAGAAAGCAATGAATTTCTTTATTTTTGTGATGCTACAACCGTGCATCCTTTTTCTTATTTCCTTTTCTTTTATAGAAACAATACAAACTAAATAGGGAACTAACTAAATTACATAATGCACAAATCTTAACCTCCTAATTTAGAACCATCCTGTTTGCTACTCTAAATTAGCCTCCTAAAATTAAATAGTGCCTAAAAACTGAAACTATTCTTGGACAACTAGATTAATCTCATCATCGGCTGCGAGTGAGGTGAAAGAGAAGTGTGAGAGAGAGTCGGAGCTCTCGAGGAGGGATTTAAGAGAGAAGGAGAATTAGGCGGTGGACGCCAAAGGAAAAGAATTGGAATTTAGACTACCTGACAAAATCCAGGGACTGGATTGGATATCAAAAACGGCAATGATCCAACGATTCAGAAAATTCAAATATTTAAAATTCAAATCGGACGACTCAAAAACACAGAAAATTAATTAGCTCATTATCTGATCAGTAGATTATAATTTTTAATTAAGTTTTAAACTGTGGATATTTTTATGAACTTGAAATTAGATTTTTAGCCCATTTCATTTATTTGTTTGCTTGAAGATTAAGAGAATATTAATATTAAATTTTCATTTCCAACTATTTGTATTATAATTTTTGAAAACTCTTTAAAATTTTAAATTGTTCGTCAAATTATATGATTTTTAGTTTGTTTAGAAATTAACAGTCATTTTTTGAAGTTAAATTTTTATCTTTAAATTTTGTGGATTTTCACAATCCCCTCATCCTCACCCCCTCTTTTCCTTTTTCGGAATGCAATTAATGTAATTGCTGGGAGGGTGATGGGAATGATAGGATTTGAGGATGATCCTTATCAGCCCGAAGTTTAATTTGATACAATATTTTATTTTCACTTTTCAATGAAAAATTAATTTTTAGCCAACCATAATTAATTAAGGGAAAATATATGTCAAAATAAAAAGCAGAATACGGAAGGTTATCATAGAATTTGCTCGACCTCATACATTTAATAATTGAATACAAATAATAAAATTATTTTATTAATATGAAATATTTATTTTCACATAATTATTCTTTTTTAATATTTTTATATTGATTTTTTATTAGTATATAATAACATTCCTTCAAATAATAGTTTATCCACACATAAGGTAAGCGCTTATGCAAGTAAACAAAGCGAATTAATCTCACTCGAGAAAAAAAATAAATAACATATAATCAACGTGTGATATATATTTTCATCTCGGTTCAGCCTAGGTAGTCAGACACGAAAGTAAGCAAAATAAATTAGGCGATTTTATATTCTGTTAATTGAATTTTATTGCTTCAAAGACTCAAGAAAAGTTTTGCCTTGAACTTACCCATAATGCATACAAACTTCTGTTCAATAGATTAAGAATAACTTGAACTAGGGGCTTCGCGGCAACGCTATTTATTTTTAATTTTTAATATTCTGTGGAATTTTTTTATTCGAGGGATCATATCAATAAGTTGTACTGCACTAAATTTTTTAACACGATATATATCTAATAACACACAATCTCCTAAGAGCAAACTTTAAAAATTTCAAAGAAAAATACAATTATAAAAATTCTCGCAACATAATCTGTGTATGATATTTGAAGGAATGTCATAATTTGTGCCACAATTTTTATTTTCCATTGATCGGGTATGATATATAGTTTTTTTAAAGTTTTTCCTTACAAAGACAAAAAATAAAACACAACACTAAAAATTCTTAATCGGTATTATTGTATTTTCTATAAACTCTTAAAAATACACATAAAGTTTAAACAAAAAAATTCTATGATGGGATTGAAACAATCTAAAAGCTAAAAGATATTTTCTATTTACATAAATAAATAACCTGATTAAAAATATTACGAACAATTTGGAAGTGAAAAAATAAATAATTTGGTATCGCTGAATTCTATTTAGTTGTGTGATGATGTATTAAATTTGACGAAAAAAAAGAAACTCAGAAAAGTTATCAAACAATAAAAAATACAAAAAATTTAAAACTAAATATATTTTTAAAACATAGAAACAAAATATGAAGATGTTTGGAAAATTAATTAAATTATTTTAAAAGTTTATAATAAGAAAATATTATACCCATTAATTGAACATATTTGTTGGAGAACGCATATAAAATTTTTATGGGGGAATCAAATTTTTTAGGGCTTGAAATAATTTTTTTAAAAAAAACAA
Source organism: Rhynchospora pubera (assembly GCA_028095005.1). Lineage (NCBI taxonomy): Eukaryota > Viridiplantae > Streptophyta > Magnoliopsida > Poales > Cyperaceae > Rhynchospora > Rhynchospora pubera. The sequence goes on from CM051460.1 coordinate 356,982,744, forward strand.
CATATATTTTTCTAAAATTGAGAAACGGAGCTGACCATGTCGAAATAAATGGAGGGAAGAACTAAGGAGGCTTAGGCCCTGATCAAAATATTTTTTTCACGGAATTTCAATTCAGTTCAATTCAATTGATTTCATAGGATTTCGTAGGATGTTGTTAGATCAAATTAAATAGGAATTCCAACCAAATGACATCAAATCCGTTCATTTTGATCAAGAATTTTCCAATGAAATGAAATAAAATAAAATTCCATATTAAAAAAATGAGATTTTGATCAGAGTATTAGTGGATTGTGTCCAGTTTGGAGAGAGTCACCAATCCGAATCTGCTCCCGCGCGAGACCGTCCAGCGCAGCCTACGAACCGTCCGATCTGATCTGGACGGTTCGGGCCTATCAATCAGGTTACATGCACGAGGCTCATTTTGCCATTGAGATTAAATCATACGGCTCACAGCGGTGCGCTGGATGATCCTGTGCAGGACTGGATCTCGATTTGAGAGTCACACGTGGAAAATTGAGACCTAAATCGGATATTACATAGGTACATGGTATTGGGGTCCGAATCGGATATTTAAAGTCTAGTCACATGTGCTGCCTATAAGGCTATAACTGGGACCATCTGACGCGGTGTACGACTGGCCAGTCCTTATTGCCATTCATTAATCGTCACGCGGTGTACGACTGGCCAGTCCTTATTGCCATTCATTAATCGTCACGCGGTCTGATGTCTGACAAAACATTATTTAAATAAATTCATTGTCAAGTGGGACGTAACTGTCATTCACACTGTTAACCAACAATGCTTACAAGGTGTGTTTGGATGTAACGTAATAAGTCGGAAATAGGAAATAAGAATAAAAAATTTCGATTTGCGTACTTATTTTTATTCTTTATTTTTATACCATGGTTTTATTAGTATAGGAATAAGGGCCCTTATTCCTTATTCCCATTTTGTTTGGGTTGCATAAGAATAAGAATAAGAATAAGCACGCAAACCGAAATTCATTATTCCTATTCTTTATTTTCGACCTATCCAAACACACCATAAACAATAATGGATCGGATCTAAATACACCCTATTAATATATGTATGTATTGATTGATTTGTGACGTAGATTTGCATTGAATATTATTCAATCAAAACATATATTAATCGGCAAAATTAAATCCGCCTCCGAAAGTCCTGTTCGCGAACAGTAGTTCAAACAGTATTTCAATCTGAGTCGTTCGTTTCATCATCTTCAATCCTCACCGTGCGATTCATTCTCTCTGATCTCCTTCTTCGAGAGGGTTCTCATCCCATGTGACTAGCGTACGGAGGCGCTATTTCAGATTTTTCTCTCATTTCCTGTCTCTTCCTATCTTCGTTTTTTCTCACACCAGAACCATTGGGGAAAGAGAAGAAACCCTAGCAATGGATGAGAGTGGGTATTGACCTCTCACGCACAGCAGATCACGTCAGTATCTGGATTCTTCTCCTCTGCGCTCTCTTTTCTCTTTTTCTATCTTCTTCTATTTCCTACCTCTTCTCTGTGTCTCGCTCCTCCGGCTTGGTTTCTCCAATCACAGGCAGTACGGAGAATTCCCGATCTCATACTGATCTTAGGTTGTATTGCATCTCTTTTCCCCTTCCTTATGCTGATAATTTCTTTTTCCCCTCGCTGATCTTTTCTTACTTTTTAATTTTTGTTTCAAATTTTATCATTGACAGCTAATTTTGGTATTATTGGTGGTCTCAGCGGCTCAGCCCTAGCCCTATCCCTGATTGGTCTCAAGTCTTCTCATGTTCATCACTCACATTCAACACTATCGTTTTATGGTAATGGTATTCACGATCTTTTCCTTATGTCGCTCTCTGATCCGAGATCTGTTGCGTTCTTCTTTAATTTGCTCTTTCCTCTCTTTTTCACCCATACTGTTGGTTTTCGATTCATGTAGTTTTGCCTCCTCTTTGTCATATCTTTCTGTTGGTTTTCTTATTTTACTGCGTGTTGGGCTGATTTCGACTTTTTTGTTTCATTTACAGGTCTCGCTATTTCAGATTGGGGATTGTAGCTATAGTCTCCTCCATGTTTAGTTTGCTCAGGTGATGCTTCCTCTAATCAACTGTACTATTCTTTCAATTTTGGATTTTTTTTTGAGGCATCAGTCTAACCTCCATTATGTGTTCATTGCTTTTATCAAGACAGCTTTTTGCTACTATCCTTAGAGTTCTTACAAATTTAGATTGTTTTTCTATAATTGTTTTGATTTCGGTTTCTATGCTTCTGATAGGCAGATTTATCAAGGAACGTGTGTTCGGTTTGTCTGCAACAAATGTCATGATGTATTGTTATTGACTGCATTTAGCTTTGTATAGCTAAATAAATCACAAGTTCATGTGCTCGGCTACTATATTGGATTAGTGAAATGAAATTCTAAAAAATTAAAATTTAAGCATGGCAAATACTTATGCAATTATATTTGTGGTTTTATGGACCACAAATCTGTGCTTGGTGAATTTCATGCCGGCTTTTGGTAGTGTATATCTGTTATTTTTCTACTTGCCTCTTCATGTTGTCTCCTCCTGGTGTTGTAACCTTACTGGTCTCTTTTTGTATTGCAGGATCTTGGTCCTTCCACGGCGATGTCTCGCAGATTAGTGATGTGGCTTGATTTTGATAGTAAGGCGCTGAGAATGGCAAGAAAGATGCTTGGAGATGGGGACACAGAAGTGTATGACTATTTTATTTAAAAAAAAGGCAACTGAGTTGTGCCTATATAAAAATTTTATTAAACAATTCCACCCTTCTTTAGGAGTGATAGAAAGTGTCTTTACTGTCCTGCATATTTGTTGTTAATTGCAAATGATACTTATCTAATTTTCGTCTTCTTTCCTTCTTTTTGTGTCCCATACATCAATCTTAGAGTTACTATCCCATACAATTTTTCTGGGTGCTCATCATAGTTTGGTCTCTCGGTCTCTCCAGTTTGATATGCCATTTTACTGGTAGATTTATATATACATTTTACTGGTATATTGTCTCCCTTGCCCAGGAAGTTTTGGTCTAACTCAGCCTAAGCTTAATTATGTTGGGCAACTAATTTCCGACCATGCTCCAACTTTATGCGAAGAATTTCAGGTTGATTATCTATTCATTGTTTATAAGAGCAGTTTGGTAAGTATTTGTTGTCCTCATAGTGTTATTATTTAAAAGCAAAGTCAAATTCTGGTATATTTGTAGTAGTATAAACTGCAAAGAATGTGCTAACAGGTTATGTTTAGATATCTTTTATCTAAAAGTGTATCGTCATGTTTATTATTTCACCTTGACCCTTTTGTCAGTGGTACTGTACTTACATCCTAATTTCAGGTTGATTATCTATTCATTGTCTTATTTCAATTGGATATATATTCTTAATATTGTTAATAAGTTAATCTAAAAAAGAGAATTCAATTTTCTATTTATTTTTTTTAATATAGCCTTCATTATAGGATACTATCAAGGAATAAGGATCTGATTTCTATGGTAAAATGAAGAAGGATTACATGGGATAACAGTTGGACTCAAAAGATGGATCATTTCTCTTGCATTAATTGAAAAGGTGTCTAATCGGACGATTCGTACAAAGAAATAACCGATGTTCATCTTATCAGTATTTATTTTCTCATTGCTATAAGATTGAGAATATATATATTTTTTTATTTGTTTGCTGCAAATACAATGAAATTTTGAACTTTCAGTTCCATGAAATAATATGTGCAACATTTCAATAAAACCATTGCTAATTAAATTAGTGTGGTATGTACTGATTAAATTCGTATGTATAGGATTATGTGCAGATCAAACTGGAGATTCAGCTATTTTCATTTGAAGAATTGAAATCCTTGGAGGTAAGGAAGTTTTCTCTTACTAAAACTATCAGACCTCAGACCATGGAGAGTCATGGCACAACCTATAGTGTGTACATATACTACTTTAGTTCATTTTGATAGTTGGAAAGAAGAAAACAAGTCACATTTACTTTATTTGAACAACATCCAGTTAATGTTGTCAATTCAACAAATATTAACATTATTTTATATTTATCCATAATGCATGGTGTCATACCAAGGGTTTTTCTTTCTAAATCATTGAAAATTTTGTTCTTAACTTTGAGTGTTTGATTGAATTAAGATTTTTGGTGCTTAATTTTCCCTATGACATATTATAGTTCTGCATAAATGAATTACAAAATTAAGGTAGTAAAATCTTATTAGTGGTGTATTCCAGAAACTTATAGTTTCATAAAGGAAAATATAATTTATTTTCTTAGCCGATTTTGTTTGTGTAAAATTGTTTTTGTAAGTCTCTTATTTCTATTAGTATGCCATATCTTAGCTCGTTCTTTCCTCAGAACTAATTAATCATGGCATCTTTATTTCACTTACAAATTGGTCCTACTTGTCATAGAGTTTTATTGGATGGTTTAATTAATTCTTATTTCACTTACAAGGACCCCACATGTCATACATATTTGAATGGTTTGTGCCATACATTGAGTGCTTCACCCAAGCACCAACTCCAATTCCTCTAACCGCTTGTACTCTTCTTGTTAAATTCGCCCAAATTTATCCCTCTATGTTATATTAGCTCCTCTCTTTTCCAAACCAAGCTACAAGTCCTTCGTGTCCCTTTTAAATATTCGGCCACATAACAAAAATGAAAGATTGAAGGAAAATCCAAAGAAAAATAGGAATTGTGCTTGGGAAGCAAATTCTCATGTTGTGGCAAGCTTAAAACCGAAGTAGAAGTACTGTAGAGCAAGCTCCATTTTCTTCCATAGTTGCGTCACCTTATTGAGTAAATTATCATCTTTTCTATTCTATTAGTTAATTAATTAAAATTTAGTTGATATTTTCTTTAAATTTGGTGATTTGTTAATTTTTTAAAAAAGATTTCTTTGAATAATTTTATTGGAAGAAAATATTCTTTCTTTATGCAGAAACTTTTATGAGTAATTAGCATATCTTAATAATTATATAAGTTGTCATTTTCTTTATATAGATTGAAGTCGGTCCCCAAATTGATATTATGGATTTAATAAAAATGTTTTGTCTACTTACAAAATTAAGTTTTCATTAAATTACGTTCCATTTTCTTGATTTCAGCATCAAGTTATGTATTGGTAAAGATCACAAAACAAAGGTCTTTAGGGCATAATTTTATAAATAAAATAAAATAAAACTGAAATCTGATTATGTTGATTAGGACGTTGGTGCATAAGTTCCATTTATTTTGATTTTAATGCAAACTGAAATTTCTTGTCTAAAATAGCTTTTTCAAATTTGAAGGTTTCTTCGCATAATGTTTGATTGCTGAAATTTTGGCTTCCTTGGTTTTATTGATTATATATATATATATATATATATAAAGTTTAGGACCATAATAAATAATGCCCAAAACTGAATTGAATATTGTTTAGATATGATTGGTAATAGTTGCCAATTAAAGACTATGGTCAATAAATACCAAAACCAGCCTCGTTCCGTTAGTTAGATAAAAATTTTAAGTTAATAAGTGTTGTATTAATTAGTACCAGTTGGTACCAAGGAGTTGGATGTTATTTAGGGAACAAAGTGCTTAAGCCTAAGTTGTCTAATGGGCCGTGCGTCTAGGCATCTAAATAAAATTCAATGATACTAGAAACTAAGTATAGTAACCATTCTAGACAGACCACACATACGGACTTTTATTGATTGTTTGTTTGTTTGAATTTAACCCTCTTTCTATCATAAGTTATTATTTGAACTTATTTGTAAATTATTTCAATTAGAGTTGGGCAGTTGTGTATCGGAGTCGAGGACGGCCGATACAACTGAGAGTCAATAGGATTGCTCGTGTCTTGTGTGTTTTCTCTTCTTGCTTTCAGGTGCGGATTTCACATGAGCTTTACATTCATGTTAGGAAATAACTATTTGCATTTCATGTCTAAATTATTTGTGTGCATATTTATCATTTCGTATATATATGCTTGAACTATCATATTGGATTATTATGAGTTGTTAAATGAATTGCATGTTGAATGGTTGCCAAGTTGATTAAATTGAGAATTTGTATTTATTTCTGATACACTTGTTCGGTTGAGAAAAAGCACTCCATCTGTTTGGAGTCGGAGTCATGACCCGTCTGGCCAAACACCGTGACTTAAGCGCTTATGATCCGGATCCCGATACGGTACCAGTCTAGAATGGTCCAAGGGAGGAGAGTGTTCCCGACTTGTGGTATATTTGTGTATTCAGATTGTTGTGATGATATGATATGAAATTTTCTGGATTGTAAATGGAATTTTATGGCCGTTGGCATCCATCTTAAAGGTGGTTCGCGGTATCTGAATGAAATGATTGAACTGATTGATCTGTGATATACCAGACTTGCATTAGATAGATGTCCAAACCGAGCCGGCTTTTGAAATGCCAAATTGTATTTGAATTGCAAATTGAATAAGTAGCCGTGCTCCTCTGCATTGCATCTGTTTTTAAATGATTGCATTTGAAAACTGATTTGTTTATGTATGCTTATGTATTTTACTACTTTATTATTATTAGTTTTAACTTGGTACGGTAGTTAGTTCCTGAACATGTACAGTAGAAGTTCATGTGACTGGAACTAAAAACCGCACTGAGATAAATTATATTTATCTCATTCTTTGCTTTTGCATTGTTTCCACAAATTGGTTGTGGGTTCTAGGTTTCAGATCGAGTGCTGGACAGCGAGACGAGTAGCGGCCCGTTGGATTCTATGGTTAGCAACCTGTATGAACCAGACTGTTAACCAAGTTGTTGTAGAATATATCTTAGATTAAAGTAAATATTTATAAGTTTATATTTTTCATGTATATTAATGGTATATAGTCAACTTATAATTTGTAAATTAAGCATTGGTAAGCCTTGCGGGTGCAGCTGGCATCCGCGGCGGGCACTCCGTCGTGTACCATCCAGTTACGGTATCTGACGGGGTGTCTCACATGGTAAGATTGAACTCATAAATTTGTAGAGAAAGCCATTTGGATATCATTGGTGCACCACTGTTACAGAATAGTTTGGATAAGAAATTTTCATTTTTGAGAAACTTTACTGTTTGTCAATCTTAGGTCATAACTTTTAAAATTGGTCCAGTTTATTTCTTCGTTATTTCTATGTTCTATGTTTCTAAATCCATTTTCTGACATTTGTTAAGTTCATTTATGTTTATTATTAGATATGTACATCATTGTACAGTTGTACTATTTTTGTTTTTATTTAAGATTCAGTTTGATAAATTTGATTAATTTATGAGGTTTATTGGCATGGTCTCGCTACAGTTGCTCAAGAAATGTTAGAGCTGTATTGAGTCAAATATTGTTTATATATTTTTTGCTGTATTTTCTTATTTGTTGTTATGGATTTTCCAATATGCATCTATTGTTTGCCTGATCAAATTTAGGATTAACTGATGAAATTTAGGTCTTAGCTGGAATTCAATGCAGCACATTATTAACCGTTTTGCATATAAACATCCAGTGAAATCATTCAATTAAAAATTAGCCTTATATATCAAACATTTCACATATGTACTATATATATTTTCTTCATTTCTTGCTAATTAAGGTTTCACACTTACAAGTGTTATATATATATATATATATTTTTACCTTTCTAGATCTTAGCTGGAGTTCACTGGAAAAATAAAGATAAATTGCAAGCAAAAGCATCAATATAACAATTATAATTATAATATATCAACAAGTTTTTTTTTAAATATTCTTAGTGTATAATTCTTACATATCATAAATATATTACGTTGCCAATCTATCAACGATCGATAAAAATGAAAAAAAAAAAATAGATCGCGCAACGCGCGAGCATCGATCCACTAGTCGCTGTAAAAGGGAATAGATTTCAGCTCAGCCAAGATAGAGGAATTGTAATTTTATTCAGATCGCGTGGAAATTTCCTCGATTGGTGGATATGTGTGAACTGGAATATTTGATAGATAAAGACCTAGGTCATTGATATTATTATTATTACACTCGGTAATGAAGGGAGAATATGAGAGTAAAAAAAAAATTAATAATACACAAAGATTTTTAGAGTAAAGAAGGTTCCGTTTGGATAATGTGTGGGAAGAAGGGAAAAAATAGAAAGGAGTATTGGAAAGTGTGTAATTTTGTGAAGAGTTTGAATTGTTTATAATAAATTTATTTTTTTATTTTCTTTTTCTCTTCTTCTCACACCTTATCCAAACAGAGCCGAAGGAAAGAAAATTTGCACCTTGCGCATCCAAACTGTTAAGTCTCCAATTTGCACTTTTCAAATTTTCTCTCAACTTTTTGGGCTTTATGAACCTTTCGAGCAGTTTGATGTAATGTGTTTGGGAACATGCACGAACAGGGGTGAACAGCAGTTAGTGAACATCTAGATCCCAAACCCAGTTCGTCCCCAGTTCGCAAAAGATGGAAAATTGAAAACAAGAGGTTGTTTGCTGTTCGCGAATAATAGTTCGTTGTTTAGTTCGCACCAACTACTGCAGTACTGGTAATTCGCAAACTGCTTGTCTCCACCGTTGTCAAACACACCTACTATTCCTATAAGTCTGTACTATCACAATGTACTACTACTAGGGGTGTCAATTTCATGCCGTTTCGGACGTTTCCGTTCCGTTCCGTCCGAAACGGCGCGGAAACGGAGCGATTTTTTGTTACGTTTCACTCACCGGAACAGAAACGGAAATGAAACATGTTTCGTTGGTAAGAGCGGAACGTAAACGAAATGGAGCCGTTCCGTTTCGTTGGCCCACGTTAATTCCGTCGGCCCAATAATCTGCACAATTTTACTCTTTCAAATGAAGGGAATTGCAGACGAGAGGAGAGCTGCCGAGGCGAAGAAATAGAGGTGAAGCCCTAGCGCCGCTCCCTCGTCTCTCTCGCCTGCCTCTTCCCTCTTCATCTCCTCTCTTTTATCTCTCTTTTGCACATCTCTTCTCCGAGTTCCGACCAAGCCAACTCACAAAAACCTCCACAGCACCAGACCCATAACTCCTTCATCCCACTCTCTTCTTTTTCTCTCTTAAGTACACAAACCGTGAGAAGCCCCCTCCCTCCCTCCTTCTCCAAGAACTCACTTTCCCAAGCTCATGGCTCCCTCTCCGCCATACCTCCACTTTTGAGCCACACTCACAACTCACCTCTCCACCTGACTCACCTCCCAAATCCTTCTCCCTCTTCACTTCCTCACAGGTCACAGCACTCACCCACCTCTTCCCTCCTCTCAAAACTGAAGCCCCTTCTTGCCTCAGCCAGTAGAAGACACGGTTGAGAAGGCCGTGTTCTCAGATCTATGGTTCGAGCCTGAGAGCCTCATCGCAACTTGCCTCGACTCTTTTTGTTGACTGGCTTTTCCTCAAGGTTTTCCTTTTCTTTTAACTAAGTTATTTGAAGATATTTTATTGAAATTTCGCTTGAGTTTTTAGTTTTTTTTTTCAATTTGTTTTTTGGTATCTGAAATTTCTCTTTTCTAAATTGTGTTTTGATTTCATATTTTCATTTGTTTTTGTTGAGTACTTATAAATTGTTTTGACTTTTTTTTTAAAAGAGCCATAAGGGCCTAAATGCTTTACTGATGCAAAAAAGTACAGAACAAAGTAATCAGGTGATTTGATGTAGCCTAGCAGACCAATCAAAGGAAAAAAGGAAAATGAAAAGAGAAAAGAAAAAATATAGCGCAGAATCTTACATAGCAAGATAACCTACTGCATCAAACTACTTTTTTAAATTGTTTTGATTAATTTAATGTTATTGATTCTAAACTCTATTATGGTACCGAGGTACTGAGTTGCTGGTACTGGTACTGGTACTGAGGTACTGGTAATGATAATATTTGAGGTATTGATTCGATTTGATTTTGGATTGATTTCGGCAACTATATTGTTTGTGCTCTTACTTTCTGTAATTTTGAGGTTTTCAGTTTTACTATGAAATCCAATTATTTCACATTTCTTTGCATTTCTATCATTATACTGAAAATTATTACTTATGTATTTTATGCTTTCTCGACACTGACAGTACGCCAGAAGTGTGAGGATTTGAGAGATGACATGAATATTCTAACATATATTTTAGTTAATTTTTTGGTCTAATTTTTGGATTACTAACGTTTTTAAACGTTTGTTCCGTTCAATCCCACGGAACATTAAACGGAAAAAAATTCAGTTACGTTCTAATAACGGAACGTAAACAAAACTTAATATAGTTACGTTGTAACGAACGGAACGTATACGGAACTTAGTATTTCCGTGTACGTTCTGCACGTTTGACAGCCCTAACTACTACATGCAAATACAAGTCATGACAAAAAAACCCCACTATGCAATTTTAGTTGTCCAAAGACCAAAGTAGAATTTTTATCTCAAAAGCCCTCACTTAACTTGTTCATAAAAAAAAAAAAAAAACTTAACGTATTCAAAAGCTGCATTGGGAAGCGGATTCCAGGTCAGCCATGAGCCCATGAATCATGGTGCCTGCCTGTACACCATAACGGATATACATATATACTTACCCCCCCCCCCCCCCCCCCCAAAATAAATAAATAAATAAAAAAATAACTAAAGTTAGAAACACCAGGTCATGTTTTGTAATTGGGATAAAGCGACAAAAAAATTACAACAAGTTGCAGTCATAATTTAACACCAAAGAATCTCCATTATTGTTAGAAAATTTTATAAATGTTAGTGCAAGTACTGAATGCATTTAGACCCTTTTATGAATAGCGATCACACACCAGCAGAAACTATTCAACAATAAGTCAATATATAACAGCATACCAAGATCCAACAATTTTAGTAATAAAATCGAAATTTAATAATATTTTGATATTATTTTTAACTTTTTCGGTTCCTCTCCTCTATCGATTTATCGGCCAAGATCCAATTATTACATTGTGGGTCTTTCTGGATGGTTTCTGGTGGTGTCTAACTGGCATTAGCACCTATGAATTATGATTAGGTAATAGGTCTAACTTAGGGTGCGTTTGGATCGTTGGAAGAAAGAAAAAGAAGAAGGAAGAAGAAGAAAAAAAATTATAAACAATCCAAACTCTTCACAAAATTACACAATTTCCAATACTTCTTCCCACTTCTTCCCTTCTTCCCTTCTTCCCACACCTATCCAAACGTAGCCTTAGAGATGCACCGGTTATGTTTACTAATTTCTCTAATCGCTATTACCACCTATGGTTTTTAATTTTACTATTGTAACTTGTATGTTGTTCTAATTTTCTTTTTATTATGGAACAAGTATATGATTCATTTCTGTCCAATGATTTTTTTTTTTATTCACTATCGCTTACATTTTGTTCCTAACTTCCTATTCGTATAAAAGATGAGGCGACCAAAAAATTACGGGACCCAAACAAGGAAGGCAATCACTAAATGTGAAATATTTTCCTTTCCAAAAATCAGAAATCGTTTGGGCCCTTTTCTTAAATTTTTTTAATACCTCTTGTATAATTTTAGCATATTTCAGCTTCTGTAGAATATGATCCGTTTTGAGTTTTTGGGATAATATAATTCTTTTGAGTTCGTGATAATTCATTTAATTCTCACATGTTCTTCTTTTTTTCCCCCCTTTTTATTTTTTTCCTGAAATTTCATCAAAGGCAAGTTCGCTACTATAAAACGATTTGGTCTCGAAAATATAAATTCATTTATTGTGTGACGTGATCAATTGAATAAATATGAGACATTCTATACATATCTTTCATCAATGTCGAATGTATACAAGCGAAGATATCAGAACCGACCTCATCACTTGAAAATTTCACTAGTAGTGTGCGCGCACCTTTATTAATTGTGACTTGTAACATGAAAATATTTTTTTTGAAATACTTTTTGAAATACATGAAAATATTAACCATTACATTTTCAAGAAGTAAACAGTGGAATGTTCTGGTACCATACCACTGAGCAGCTTTTGCGGTAATAGTTCATATTCCAATCAAACAGTCGATCGAACGTTTGGGAAGAGGCCCAACTTCAGCCCAGGAATGTCCAGCCCATGCTAGATCAGGGACCTGGTTATAATTAATCTTCTTTCCTTGGTATTTTTGGAAGGCACATTATTATTATTTTTTTTAGGATCAGGTGGCAATCACCACATCAACAAATTTTATTAATAAAAAAATATGTACATGATTGGAAGGCAAATTAACATTGATATTGATGTCTTGGCAGCCGCTGCTCAGCTATAAAAAAAAAATAAATAAATAAATTGATATTTATATATACAGAAATAATTAAAGAACATGAAGTGATATTTATATATAGGCACTCTTGAACATGCATCTCCTCACTCCACTTGTACAGACGGTGATGTTTGTCAATTTATAGTATGTAACTGGTGTAATCTCGCCGAACCACTTCAACTTGTTATTGTTATAGTACTGTGTAATTTTCTTAGCCCATTTTTTTTTTTTTTTTTTGGTAGTGAAAGCCCTTAGGCAATAATTGAATTGAACAACAGAGTCATTACATGAAACAACAATCGCCTATCCTACTAAGAAATTCCAAAATTAAAAAGAGGATAGGTATAACTATTACATGAAACAAACCCTATTACGCGCATAATTTGCTAATAAATGCGCCTCTTCATTCTGTTAAGTGTGCACACAAGTGCGATAAGACTTATTTTGGATTTTGGTTTTCCTAACTTTCTGTTTTTGGTGGGTTTCATTATGCATCGTTAAATTAGTAAATTAATTAACAGACTAGGTTGGACGGTTAATTACTTGTTGATTGTTTATTTCTGGCTCCGCCCCTGATTATAGGTCCATAAAAAAACATTGATATTCCTATATTATTTGGCAGGAAGATAGCTTGCCAACAAAATTTACAGATATACGCAGACAACTTATCAATAAAATTTTATGATATTTCGATGTTATGTAGCAGTATGAACAAATATTAATTTGCAACCGTTAAAATTTTTAATTATACGCATCAACGATGCATGCCGTTTTTCACATGCATTACACAAACAGGGGCGGAGCTAGAAATAATAGTCTAGGGGGGCAAAAATGCAATTTTTAATGACCGGGGGGGCAAATTGCTTAATTTCTATACAATATTACAAAGATTAGTAATACTAATACACTAAAATCTGAAATCACAGGGGGTGCAACAGCCCTTGCCCGCACCCCTATTGGCTCCGCCCCTGTACACAAACCAACTCTAACTCTGTCACATCTAAAATCCACTCTTTTATCATCTAATGCTATCACCAAAGCCCCATATTCCTTGAATAGATTTTGAAACTCACTGAGAGTTTAATTGGGAAATTCCAGATTAATTTGAACCTACACAGAGAGAAGTCCTCTATCTTCATTATTTGCTGGGATCCCAAGCTCTAATCCTGACTTATTCTCCAAGCATAGGCTCTATTGCGCGAGAGCATAGGCATGCTAATGCGGATATGGTGCTTCGATCAGTTACCTTCAGTCTTCAAACGAACGCACCATCCACTTCCAGTCAGATCTAAGCAATTTCAACATGGATTTTAGCAGTCCCAATCCCAGCCCCAGCTAATGTGGATTTGAGCCATTCATAACATATTAAATTAGCATTTTTTAAAAAATTATAAAAAATTTAAAAATATATAAAATTTCGTTGGTAAGGAAATTATCTTGGACGGTTTGTATTTATCATTTAAACTTTCAAAATTGAAATATGAGGGGATTCAACCGGGAGTCCGGTCAAATCAATTTGATTGTATCATTTCTCTTAATATATACAATATAATTGTTTGTTTATTATGTTGGATTTAAAATTTACATCTCATTATGCGCGATTTGTCACAATTGATGAATTTATTTTATTAATAAAATATTGTTTTCTTCTAATCTCTCATTAAAAATAAAATTATTATTTTGTTTCCTTTTTGTCTGTTTTGGAAAGTCAAAACTAGGCAAATTCCTCGAAGTTTCCTCTCGATTATTAATGTGTGAACTCGTATTAAAAATGTTAGTCCAAGTCATCAACTTATTATATGAATTAGACAACACTAGGATGCTGAATTGCTGACCATAATCGTAGGTAATGGCATGTGTTGAGGATAAGTATATTCATTCTAAGCACGTGGATCGTAGTGCAGAAAGTTAATTTGTGAGGTTTGTATAACTAAAATAATTTTTCAAGCAGCGAAAATAATCACAACACAAGAACCAGTGGTAATAAGCAGACATCATGCAAGAGATGGGAAAAAAAAAATCATCTCTCTTTCTGAATCGTATAGGAAAAGGTTAGAACCACTGACTTTGGAGATGGTGGCGTGCTCTCCTTCTTCTCCTTGCTGCATTTTAGATACACAAAGATTAACCAACTTCCAAATTAATTTATGCTAGTAAATTAATGGAGATATTTTAATCATTTGCTCCCTTCTTCGATTAATTTACTAATTAATAGGAGTTCATGAACTAGCTGTTCCAAGCACGTTCCAAACACCATAATTCATGAACGTACCTGAGCCTCCGTTTGGATGCGTTGAGAAGAAGTAGAAAGAAGGAAGAAGAGAAGAAAAAAAATTATAAACAATCCAAACTCTTCACAAAATTACACACTTCTCAATACTTCTTTCCACTTCTTCCCTTCTTTCCTTCTTCCCACACCTATCCAAACGGAGCCTGAAATAATTTATCATAATGGTTTATAATTAATTATTTAACTTATCATATTTTATATTCTCCAATACAAATAAACTAAATATAATGTGGTGTTGGTTAAGAGTTTCGTACTGTGAAACTCTTGGAGGATTGATGTAATGTTGGCCATAGAAATAAATTACCATTTATTTTCAATAATCAAAAGAGATATTTAGCAATACATTATGATTTTCAATTGACATAAATAAATATTATACTTTTATCTCCTACATAAGAAATATATAATTTTCTTATTTGATTCTTATGTCTCATTATAGCAATTGTATAATCTTCAATTCCCACAAAATTGGTGAAGAAATTATATTTTGCGCAGGGCAAAATTGGAAGCATTTCATATTTGAATAGGGAAAAATGGGTGAATATGCTATTCCCACAAAATGAAGAAATTAGCTCGTAAATGGAGTTAAAAATGTTTCCAGAAAAACGATAAAAAGTTAAAGAAATATTGAAAATAATGATTAATTTGTTGGATTGTGAATTGGTTCAGATTCTCATTAGGTACTTTCCCAACTAATATTTTGAAAAATAATAATAATAATCATGATATTAATATTTATAATTATGAGTTCGTGACGACGAAAATGCTGATTATTAGTATAATTATATTTTAACAAAAATTAGATGGACAAATATTATTTTATTCATAAATATACTATTTCACCATTCTATGTTCACAATGCTTATTCATTAACATATTCATGCCTATTCACGTCAAATAAGCATTATTTTTGTTTTCAATTAGAGTCAACATTACAAGTTTATATTCGATACTGAGTCTACAAAGCTGTCAAAATTTTTTAGAAAGCATATGTCTAATAATATTTTTTTTGTTGTTAGTACAATTTTAACAAGTCTAAACAGCACCTTTAGAAACATTCAATTAATGGCTATTCAATATTTATCTTAATGATAATATAATTTAAATTATTACAAATTTGTATTAATCTAAACCCAATGAAATAACTTACTGCACTAGAAATTTATCACGAGTACGCATTTTTTTGTAATATTACGAGTTTAGAGTTTAGTTGATAAATTTCGCATATTTTTCCTCCCTTCATTTTTCTTACTTGAGGCTCACTCTCCTTCACTTTCACCATGAATAAACTCTGTCTTACAACTTACAACAACATAATAAATACATACAACAGCAAGCGAAAATATGCAAATTTTAGCTGAACAAATAAACAAATTTAACATATATAACATACAAAATAAACATATATGAAAACAAAGTGAACATCTATACAAATTGCTAAATAAAGATAAATAACAATATTCAACATACAAATTGAATACATAAGACAACGTAGTTAAAATATCCAATAAACAAAGTGCATAGATATAAAAATAATTAAATAAAACATAAAATGAACAAATTGAAAAACACAAAGTGAACACATAAATACAACAAATAAAATAAAAAATAAATTAAAATAAAGTGAACAAATACATAAAATAAATTGAGCATATTACATCAAAATATTGCCCAAATATTTTGAGAAAGATGGAACAGATAAAGCGCTTAGGATAAAAAGAGAAATATTCCAGATGTGCAGAAAATGTGAGAAGATGAATCAAAATGGAGGAAGAGGGAGAAGGATGTAGCTGAATGCAGGTAGGGGATGGAGAGAAGGGAGACACGGAAGGGAGAGATCAAGGGTTGAGGGAGTGCTGGGGTGAAGATAGATCTAGGTGAGAGGAGTAAGCTGGGGTTAGAGGGAGCGCAAGGGTGAAGGAAGAGAGGGAGCGTTGGGTGAAGAAAGGGATTGAAGATGGAAAGTGGATGGCGATAAGCAATTTCACAAAACAATTCTACAGAATGATCCTAGAGAAATTAAGCTTGTATAAAGCACATCCCGATGACTATACTTCGCTGATTCAATCATAGAGTATGTTATTTAAGAACTCCCAAAATACTAACTCCAGCTAGTGTTCTTCAATCATGCGTTTAGTGTGTCGTGTCAAATACGATTATTTTAAAGTCTTGTGTCATATTTTATTGACACGACTTACTTTTTTAATTGTGTTGTGTCGTTATGTCGAGTGGTGAATAAAAACAACACGACATGTATTCTGACATTACACGACTGATATTAAATTTAATATTAATCACGAAACATCTTTTATTATTGATCCGACGGTTCGGACAAATGTCTGCATAGAATATGGCCATTCAACAAGTCACTGTCATGCTGACCTGGAATCCACCGCGTATTGCAGCCTTGGGAAATGGGAATATATATATATAGCTTATGCACCACCAGAAACCACTAAAACTGAATAGCATATGAAATATAAAACTTTGACAACCTTGTAAGCATAATATTAGACTCTCTGTTCAAGGTCTGCCTGTACAAATTCTGCTCCTTATCACATACATCATCATCCAAATTCATACTTTAGACACATTCTTCCCAAAATCTTTCACTATCCGGCGATGGGTTCGTTCTGCGAAGGGATTTTTACCGTGCATGTAAAAGATTTCTCAGAGCTTGCAAGCCATGGCGAAGCGAATGAAGCATTGTTAAAACAAAGATGCTTTGAAAGGATGCACTTTGCTAAGTACGGACCCTTTACAGTAGGGGACATGATCAAAGTTGAGGTATGTATGTACCCAGTAGGAGGTAATGTGCAGTGCCATGTCTGTTTGTTAAGTCATGCAGATTTGGTCAACAAGTTTTGCTGTGATTGCCTGTTTTCCGACCCTAAGTCTAATAACTGGAAATTTAGCAGTATTAGGACTAGTGAGAAGGTGTTCAAAGCAGACACCATTGGTGCGGGACTGGGCCTTCCCATGGTGCAAGTAGATTATTTCCAACGGTCATATTGGGATAACTCGGCGCTGTTTAAACTCGTTTTATGGTTCATTCTGGATGATTCGAAGGATGTGCCAATAAAGCCTAACCAGCCAAAGGTTTGTTCTCCAGACTTGACCGCCGCACTCCTCACTGGGGAATTTGCGGATATCCGTTTGGTTGTAGATGGTCAGACATTTCCTGCTCACCGGGCTGTTCTTGCCGCGCGTTCCTCTGTGTTTCGATCAGAGTTTCTTGCTCTCCATGATGACCTGTGCCAGAATGGTGTATTCGTATCCATTCAACGGCGTATTGATGCATTTACTTTCCAGAACCTGATGCACTTCATTTACACTGATTCCGTGCTCCCTGCGTTTGACGAGCCTGCAACCTCCTCTCGACAGAGGTATCGCAGATTGTTTATCGCAGCGCACCTTTTTAAAATAGAAGGGCTAAAGAAGTTATGTGAGGAGAAGCTCACTATGGCTGTCGCAGAATGCATACTGTCCGCTTTAGAGTTGATCGACTTTGAGGACTCTGGCCTGCTGAAAATCGTTCAAAAAGATTGTGACAAAAAGCCAGAAATATTAATCACCTCAACAACAAACGAGCCCAAAGTTGGCGATCGGCTCTATGGTACTTCTATGTCGAAATAGCACGCCGGTCGGAGAGCAATCCAAGTAGTGATTATAATATTTGTTTTATCAGTCTTATTAAAGTTGTTGCTATAAGCTACTTGCTTGATTGAGGTTGTTTGTTTGTCTTTCCATCACCCCGGGCCCCCGGCCTTTCTGTTTTTCCTTTTTTTTTACTTTAATTTGTCTTGTATTTTGGATTCCAGTGTGCTTTTGTTATATATATCATGTTGTACTTTCAATTGCATTTAAATTTGCGTTGCGTTTTCAAAAGTATTCTCTTATTGATATATATCTTAATTGAAACTATTTATTTTTAGATAACGTTGATGACTGTAATTATAATAAGTTTGGTTTTAATTTGGCATGCAGTCTGTCCCATGTCCACTGCCTCTTGTGCACCTCAAATACCAACCAACTCTCACTTAGGCTAGCTGTTCTCTTTTTTTTTTTTCTTTTTTTTTTTTTTTTATTCCCAGTAACGACATAAAGTGCAATCAGCTAGCATTTCATTAATCATCCATTGGATAATTGGATTATCCGAGAGACAGAGACTCCTTGACTCCTTGTCAAGCGATTTGGATGAAAAAAAAAATGACAATGATGTAATTGTCGTTATTTTAATACAAGTTTCGCCGGGTAGTTTTGCAATGAAAAATTAATCAAAAGGCTATTCTATATCTGTGGAAAACAATTTGACAACTTAAAATTTTAAAGAGAAACAAAAAAATATATTGTAACATGATCAAAATGTAGAGGTTGAATATTAAGCGAGCTTGTATGGATTAAATACCTATTTCAGGATATGAAAATTCCATGTGAAGATTCTTTGCAAATGTACTTGACTAATTAATTAGGCTGCAAGATTTGACTTCTACAAATTGATACTCGTTGTTTTGCAAATCTAAATATGCTCTATATGAATCATAATTATGAGGGAGAGTTTGGATTGCCTAAGAATAAAAATGAAAGTTATTCAGAGTAAAAAAAATATTATTTCTAAATTATTAATAAAAAATATTTTGAAGATCTAGAGTGTTATTTAAAGTGGTCCAACGTTAAGAATATATATTTTTTTATTTCTAGAATGTTTGGACAATCTTTTTAATCCGGATTAAAATGTAGTCCCAACAAATTCTTAATCTTCATTAAGAAGATGATCTAAACACACTAGGAATAAAAATTTATTCCCGATGTTGGACCAATTAAATATAACACTTTAGATTTCCACAACCTTATTCATGATTATTTACGAATAATATTTTTTACTCCGAATAACTAATTCTAAATTTATTCTTAAACAATGCAAATGCATCCTTATATATATGTACTAGCAAATACGCCCACCCAACGTGCGAGTAATTTTTGATAAATATCGTTGTATGAGAATAGTTTTTTAATATTTGAACCCAACTATGTTACATTAGTAATTAAAGTGCTATAACCACAGTATTATAAATTCAATATATAGGTTCAGATTATATATAAAATGATCTATTAGTTATTTCAATTGTAGAATTTTTCAAAAAAAAAAATTACAGTTTATTTTTCTATTGATATTATGTGTTTGTATTATGATTAGTTGCGAGTAAACAAAAATAGAAAGATAATAAACTTGATAAAAAAATATGATCCATATGAATCTAAATTTCTCTTGTATTTATTTCTTACCATGTATTGTTTATGCATCGTTGCCATATTTTCAATTCTAGCTCGGTCTAGATGAAAGATTTAAATCTATCTCGTTATTAAATTCGTACCAATAATTTAATTAGATTATACAAATTCATGACCTATATCGTATAGTATAACATTTGGATATACCATTGGATTCAAAATTGAATAGAACTTTGGTATAGCTTGGATAAATTTTTTAATTAATATTTTTGTTTATAAAAGTAGAGATATATTCGGCGACGTGACGTAAATTTGGGGTATGGAAGATAAGTAATCTTAGGGTGCGTTTGGATCGTTGGAAGAAAGAAGAAGAAGAAGGAAGAAAAATAAAAAAAATTATAAACAATCCAAACTCTTCACAAAGTTACACACTTCCCAATACTTCTTCCTTTCTTCCCTTCTTCCCACACCTATC
This sequence comes from Rhynchospora pubera, assembly GCA_028095005.1. Classification (NCBI taxonomy): domain Eukaryota; kingdom Viridiplantae; phylum Streptophyta; class Magnoliopsida; order Poales; family Cyperaceae; genus Rhynchospora; species Rhynchospora pubera. Next base: position 357,002,978 of record CM051460.1, read on the forward strand.
CAAACGCACCCTTAATTACTTTCAGTTAAAATTGATGGGAACTTGTAATTTTGATGTCCGTACTAGGTTTAATCAATCTTGCTTCGATCGAGATACAAGTTTTATGATTAGAAAGAATCATTTTTTGGTCTAGTGACAAAAAGCAATGCACCTTTAATGAAAGATTGCAAGTTCGAAATCAGACTGAAATTTTTATAGACATTTAATTTAAAAATAAGTTAGGTGACTTAACCCAATTTATCTTAAATTAAACAAGCCTTGTGATTAGAATAAATAAAATGGAATATGATCAGCGTGGTAGTTCTTTCTTCCAACCACCAAATTATTAAAGTTGTTGACTTGACTAACATTAATTTTTCAATGCAAGTTCGCACATTAATAATGGAGAGGAAACTTCAAAGAATTTGCCTAGTTTTTTACTTATGAAAACCGACAAAAATGAAACAATTTAATTTTATCATTTAGTCATAAATTAGAATTTAACAAGGAGTGATGAGCCAGCTCATATCTTATGAAAGCCGACAAAAAGGTGTCAATTTTTTCCAAATGCTCATCCCACAAAATTGATACTGTTGAGTGATGATTGAGCCAGCTCATATCTGGTTAATGGAATAAGTTGAACTGTACGCGTCAACAGATGCAGTGCAAATTGTTTCCTTCTTTTTTTTTTTATATCATCAAACTGTATTCGTCTGTTCCGTACGTAATAATAATAATTTAAAGTCAGTCTAATCTATCAATTTTGTGTTCATACTTAATTACTATTAATCAAACGACGAAATTTGCAAGTCTGAACGAATAAACAGAGTTATACAAGTCATCGGTCAGAGAGACACCTTCGCTACTCCTCGTTAACATGAGAATTCGTGGGTATAGCTCCCAGAAAAAAATTAAGAAGATATATTTCTAGCTTAACATGTCTCAGGAATGCAACCAAAAATGAGAATGGAAAAAAAAAAAAACAAAATCACTGGTTTAAGTACAGAGCTCTGTTTCTCGCCGTTATTCCATAAAATTTCCATAAAGCTGTGTCACCTCCAGATGTACAACAGTACAAGTAGAACCCCCATTTGCAGACCAGATCCAGCCGAAGGTCTGTTTCTCGGATTTAAGTACAGCAGTCCTTCCTGAGCAATTTGCAGACGTTGATTTTTTGATAAATGGACAGACATGAGTTTCTCGCTTTACAAAATGACCTGAGCAAGAATGATATATTTGTATCGGTACAACATGTGGATACACTTACTTTCAAGTGTCTCATGCATTTTATTTATACTGATTCCTTGCCCTCTGAGTCTCTGACTTTCACGAGGCTATCTCCTCTCAACAGAGATATCGCAGTTTATTAATTGCAGCACATCTTTTTAATGTAGAAGGGCTCAAGATAATATGCGAGGAGAAGCTCGCTGTTGCTGTCATAGACGGCATTCTATCAGCTTTATGATCCATATGAATCTAAATTTCTCTTGTATTTATATTGTATATATATTATTCCTATAAGAGAGGCATGCATTGTTGATGTGTACAATTAAAATTTTAACAGTTCGAAATTTTCATTTGTTCATATATATACTGGTAAATAATATCGAAGTAACATAAAATATTATTGATAAATTTTGTTGGTGAGCTACATCTTCCAGCTCTTTTAAATGATGTGTCTTCCTTGAGTAAATTTATTGTAAATCTCAAATAAAATAGTTCAGTTCAATTCGATATTTCAGACAAATACAAAGATGGAACGAAAGTAAAGATGGAGGCTTGACCTCCATTTTTGCTTACAAAAAAATACTGAAAAATACAGAATTTGATTTAATACAAAAAGAACGAATATTACTGTCCGATTTAAATTATGGCAGTTGTGCTGATTTCTGGGATGAAGAAATCTTAATTTTTTGTCCAGTGGGAACTGAAAATAAAAAATATATTATCATTGTCGTCGTGGTTGCTGTTATTATTATTAATATTTTATTCGAGAAATTTTCAGGAGATTTGTACCGTCACAGATTCACAACTAGAAGGTTTCAATACAACGATAAAGCTTCTTCTTGCTGTGTTCCGATCTATTCGCTATACACAAAAAAAAGGGAAAAAAAAAAGAATGGAAACCGCTATGAACAAGTTATTTCATTTATTTATTCATTTTATTTATTATGATTGTTATTATTATTTTGAAGAAGCACATAAACTAGTAAATTGAACCACCGGTAGGCAATTAAGATGGTCTCTTTTGAATTTATTATGTCATCTGATAATTCCCAATTAAATTGAAGATGCATGCACCAGCTCATTCCTTGTCGACGAATTGCAGATGTGAAAGGTTTATATGAAATTAGTCTTTATCTATCAAATTCCTGTTCATACATATTCATAAATACCAAAATCTGTATGGAAATTAGTCACTTAGAACACCAGCTGAGGTCTCTTAGTGGGATAATGCGCGTGGGACATAATTATAACAAGTCGTAATACAAAGTTTTATTGGTATACAGAAATAAATTATTCGAAGGCTCGATAATTTTATGTTTGTTTGCAAACGTATCGGATGCATGTCTCTAGTGAGACCAGTAGATAGGTGGTAAAAGCGATTATACAGCACCAGCAACGATTCAAAAAACCGACTCCGGCATATAAAATTATCTGCATGCTCGAATCTATTATAACCAATCTCTCTCTAAGAGGGACATGCATTGTTGATTTTTACAATTAAAATTTTAGCGGTTCGAAATTTATATTTCTTTATACTTTTAAATAACATCGAAATAGTATAAAATTTTATTGATAATTAAGTCTCTTAGATACATAATAGTATATCTGTAATTTTGATGACAAGCTATCTTCCTGTCAAATAATATATGAATGACAATATTTCTTGTGGACCTATAATGCCTTGGCCTCTTTTTTTAATGATGCGTCTTCCCTTGCATAAATATATTGTGTATCTCGAGTAAAACACTTCAGTTGAATTCAAAATTGAATTGTTCAGATAAAATCTACTATTAATCCACAAAATTTCAATATTATTGACAAATAGAAAGAATATATAGCTGTCCGATTTAAATTAGAGCAGTTGTAGAATGACTAACATTTTGCACAGTGAATTCAGAGTGGGAGCAATCTTTACTTTTGTCTATAGTGAGAAGTGCAAAATATTTATTTTCATTTTTATCGTCGTAGTTGTTTATTATTATTATTATTATTATTATTATTATTATTATTATTATTATTATTATTATTATTATTATCATTATTATCATTATCATTATCATTATTATTATCGTCGTGGTCGTTGTTATTATTATTATTATTATTTTGTATTCCACTAGATCTTTTAGTTGTGGCTCCGCCGCAACCTTAATTAATATGCTACGAGTTAAGATTGAAAAAAATAATAAAACAAAATTTTATGCGATGCTACAAATGATCTATTGATCATTTGAAGTGATTTACTACCCAGGAAGAGGTTTCCATTCTGTTCTCAAAATAGTTAAGGTTCATTACATATATATATATATATATATATATATATATATATATATATATATATATATATTATTTTTAGCTTCTCTTAATCCAGTCGTTAGGGAAAAAATGAAGAAATAACAAACACAATACAATTTGGACAACATCAAATCAGAATAAATTAAGTACCTTGTTTAATTTTTTTTCGTACTAAAAAATTAATCGGTGTAATTTTATCATAATGTTTAAAGAAAATAATATTATTTCCATGAACCCATATAAACAAATCAAATATAATCGGTTCATCAGCTAGATGTAGAACAGGTGTGGAAAGAAAAAATACAAAGGTAAATATTTATGCACACACCTCCATGCAGTCCATCCTGTTACGAATTGCAATAACAATAAAATTAGACTTATAGACACTCGAAAACAAACACCAAAATCTGCCACATTAGAACAAATACCTCAAAATGGAAATAACAAAGACCAAGCAAACCAATGAAAAATGCAAACTGACCTACATTGGACCCACCTGACAATAAATTAGGACCAGGTGTTCAGCAACCTGCCAACGCTTAGCCCACCCAATGATTCACCCTAGTGAAAAAACTAAAACACAGCCCAGCACTGTTCACGATATATAGGTTTTTTAAATTCGAATTTTTTAGGAGATTTGAACTACTTCAGAAGTCTTCACTGCATAAATCCATGTGCGAAAAAAAAGAAATAAAGCAATATGAATTTTTTTTTTTAAGAAATAAGGATGTCTTTGCCATCTAACTTTTTCTGAAATTTAAAGGTGCATGCGGAATTTGAACCCAGTCAGTCTAGTGCTCTTACTACTGAGCTACTAGGCCACATGCACGAATTTTTTTTGAACAGCTAAAAAACTAGTTAATTGAAACACTGAAAGATAATTAAGTTGGTATCTTCGAATTTATATATTGTGATGACAACCCATGAGATCATACATTATTTTAGCTGATAATTCCCAATAAAGTTGAAGATGCATGCACCAGCTCATTCCTTATCGATGGAATACTAATGAAATTAAAACTCAACAGACATGCAACGAATTGCAGTAGTAAATTCCATGTGAAAGGTATCTATCAAATTACTCTTTATGTATCAAATTTTTGTTCATATATACATATTCATAAATACTCTCAACTAGATCTGAATTGATAATTTAATATCATTCCAGCCATGGTTGACCTGGATCCGCTTCCCAACGCAGCTTTTGAATACGTTAGCTGAGGGCTTTTGAGATAAAACTTGTGCTTTGGTCTTTGGACAAGTAAAAACCGGAGATAACTTCAATCGCCTAATTACGTTAACTCTGTTTCTGGCTATCGTTTCAACTGATGAAATATATATCACGTAAAAATATTTTTGTTATTCTGTTGTTTTCTTAACCTGTATTCCAATAAAGTTATTTATTATTATTATTTTGAATCGAAGTTAATTATTTGAATCACATGCCCATGGAAAAGCAGCAAACGATTATAACAAGTCGTAATACAAATTTTTTTTTGTATACGGGAACAAAATATTCGAAGTGTCGATATTTTACTTTTATTTGTGTAATTGTGTTTACCGGATGCATCTACCTTTGTGAAACTTATAAATAGGTGGTACTAGCGATTATACACCACCAGCAACGATTCAAAATATATTATACCAAATTCCAATCTCCTTCCCACCATATTACACTTCCTTTTCAAGCTTTGCTGTCCCAATTCAGGCAAATCATCATCCGATTCATCCCAATTCCTAATTTTTTTTATTTCTTTATTTCCTAAAAATCTTTTAGCCTCAACCAGCGATGGGCACATCCATTGAAGGAGTGTTTACAGTTGAAGTTAAAAAACTCTCAGAGCTTGCTGCCAAGTTCCAATCGAATTTGGAATTATCAAATTTAAAATCCTTTGAAAGGATGTACTATGCTATGTACGGACCGTTTACACTAGGGGACATCAAATTCGAGATCCGTATGTACCCAGTAGGACCATATCTGGAGTATCATCTCTGTTTGTTAAGTGATCTGGAGTTTGTCAAGAAGTTTGGCTCCAGTTGCCAGTATTTTAACCCCCAAAGTAATCAATGGAATAATTGCTCCATTGTGATTAGTGAGAAGGAGTTCAAATCAGACACCATCGGTGAGGGAATGGGCATCCCAATGGTACGTTTACAACAATTCACCATGTCACACTGGAAGCAGTACTCTAAGGAGGACTGCCTGCTGTTTAAAGCCAATTTAAAGTTCACTCTGGACGATTCCAAGAAGGTGCCATCAAAGCCAGAAAAACCAGAGCAGGCAGTGCCGCATCAAGATGTAAAGCCCCCAAAGGTTTGTTCTTGTGACTTAATTAACACACTCCTTTCAGGTGAATTTGCAGACATTCAGTTTGTTGTGGATAGTCAGACATTTGCTGCTCACAGGGCTGTGCTTGCAGCTCGTTCCTCTGTGTTTCGATCAGAGTTTCTTGCTCTGCAACGTGAAATGGGTCAGAATTGTGTATTTATATCTATACAACATGTGGATGCACTTACTTTCAAGTACCTGTTGCATTTCGTTTATACCAATTCCTTGACCCCCGACTTTGATGAGTTGCCTACCTCTCTTGAGAGGTACCATCGTCTGTTTATTGCGGCACACTTTTTCAAAATAGAAGGTCTCAAGCTAACATGCGAGGAGAAGCTCACTGCGGCGGTTACAAAATACATTCTGTCCACCTTAGATCTGATCAATTTTCAGGTCCCTGAATTGATGAAAATTGTTCAGAAAGATTGCAACATCAAGCCAGAAGTAATCACCACAACTACAAAACTAGGCGATCAGCTCTATGGTACTTCAATCTCGAAAGAGCATGTCTGAAATTCATGATTCCAAGTGATTCTTATATTTGATCTATGTGTCTGAGAATTGTTTTTGTTGTTTGCCTAGTTGTATGTTGTTTGCTTGTCATTTTGCCTGCCTTTCTATTCTTTTCCATTTTTCTCCTAGTTTATTGCATTTCCCGAGTGTTTGCCATTATATATTGTACTTTTGTTGCCTTAATTGTTTTTAAATCTGCCTTGCATTGTAAACAAATTATTCTCTTATTCTTACTTGATTCCAGTGAACTGTGATTAGTATTCCCTTTGAAAGTTAGCTTAGATGATTTTGAGTTTTTGTCTAAATGAGAATTTTAATTTGACAATTTATCGAACAGCTCTTATATACTCAAAATACAACCCAAATATCGCTTAGTTTTTCGGTCCCTCAACCCAGTAAGACCAAAATTTGCAATTAACAACTTATTAACCATCCTACGTAGTCAGATAATAAATTAGGCCATGTTTGGTAGAGGATTAAAGGTGGAGTAACTCATTTAATCCACTTTTACTCCTCCAAACATGATTTAAATTTGGTGGAGTAGTGTGGAGTAAGGAGGAGAAAATTACTCCACCATTTTAGGTGGAGTAAAGTTACTCCATGGGATTAAGAGATTGTTTTCATTTTTATTTATTCTTACTCTATATTTACTCCATCTTTTCATACCAAACATAATTTAAAATTGGAGGAGTTAAGTGGATTAACTATTTACTCCTCCTTAAGCTACTCCACGGTTTACTCCTATACCAAACATGACCTTATGGATTAATTTAACGATGCATAAGAAAACCCATCAAAAGCAGCAAGTTTGGAAAACCAAAATCCAAAATAAATCTTTTCTCAGGCTAGCCTTCCAAAATATGTCTTATCGCACTTCGCAGGTCAATGGGCTAAGAGAATCACCCAAAACAACATTAACAAGTTGAAGTGGTTCGGCCCTGATCAATATGATTTTTTTTTTCTCGAGATTTCGTGTCGTTTAATTTCAATTCAATTGATTTTATAAGATTTCATTAGATTTAATTGGATAGATCTAACCCAAATCTGTTTATTTTAATCAAGATTTTCCGAAATAAAATCCCACGTTAAAAAAAAATTAGATTTTGATGAGGGCAGTAGTCGACTCCGCTTATTTCTTCCTCTCTCCGAAATCCGAATCGAAGAAATTCGAAGGAGTTCCAAAATCAAAACCCCTGTCTCTATATCGCAAAATCGAATCTTCTCTCAGCTCTTGGTTGCCTTTGTGCCTATTTCTTCTGGGCTTCTGGCTGATCTCGTCATCTCCAATCTCTTTCTTGATCCTCTCTCATCTCCTTCTTCCAATGGTTTCTCTCCTTTTCCCCTTTGTTGCGGATTATAATGTGTTTTGTCGAGAATTAATTAATGGTGGAGATCGATTGCATATATGACACCTATATAATGCTTAGAGTAATTTAATTGAAAAGTAGAAATTGCTTTGATTTAAGTACCTCTAAACCCCTGATGCATCCGCATTTGGTAGATGTCAGGGCAAGGTTATGAACTGTGGTGGCGTAGGCAATTACAGCACATGCATTTTCAAGTTACTTTATTATTTCTCATTTTTAAGTTACTGAAGATTGTTCAAAAAGATGCAATCTTGGCCAAGAAATAATTATCTATATAAAAAAAGGAGAGGACTGCATGTAGTGCTATCAATATTTGATTTATGCGCCGGAGTGTTGCTGTTGCTTATCTGTTATTCTCTCCCATTCTGTTCTGTTTCTCTTTTCCCCTTGTTTTTTTGGAATCAAGTGTTCTTACCCAATACCCATTATATTATATATTGTACTTGTGATGCTTCAATTTTAGTAACAATTTTTCTTGTATTTAAACATTTGTTCCCATATTCAATTTCAAACAGCAAATAATGTAGTAGCGAGGATTATTATTTTCTTTTGTTAGTAGGGTTTGTGATTTTAACCATAATAGATACTAGGTGGGGAAGCGCGGCTTTGCCGCGCCTTAGCGATTTTTTTGCATTTTAATTTTAAGAACCACTAATAATTCGTTATTAAATCTAAATTGTGTGCGACATGCATATAAGTGCAAAGGCAAAATGTCATAATTTTTCTTTTCATATGAACTGTAAAAAATTATGTGCATAAACATCATACATGAGCAGCTTTAGCATTCATACACATTGAATTTTAATAAAAACATATAAGCAATTGAAAAGACCCAAATAGAGCCACGTATTCATAAATCTAGCCATTCCTTAAGGCAAAAAGCAAGGTAAAATTTTTATTTTTTGAATAAATCAACAGAAAATACGCATGTTTAGTCTAGGTACTTGAAAAATAAGCTGGGAGAGATAATTCATGATTTCGCGAATTTAAATATCTGAAAAAGAATAAAAGATAATGATTAGATTATCATTTTTATGGATATGTAATATCGGAACTCACAAAAGAAAAACGTAACCTCTAAGAATTTTGCACTCGCTCAACGTAAAAATTGAACTGTTAAAGGTTTATTTAGGCTCACCAATAAAGGGTACAAAATAAACTTTTAGAGATTTACCAATAAAATGTAAATAAAGAATATGATGTATACAATAAATTCCAAATCTCACTTAAGCATACGATAGTTGAAGCATGTGATGAATAATAATTTTAACATCATTTTTTTGCAATATTCAGTTGACAAATACCATATGTACTTTGTTACTTTGGTCCTGTAGTAGCATACTTTGTTATGTAAAAGATAAACAAACAGTAGTACTATGAAGATATACAACCAGCGTGCCAAAATTACTGAGTAAATATAACCAATAAATAACAATAAGATCTCAACAGTGAGGTATATTGATCACAATTTGATTTGAAGGTCAGGTGCAGACAGATCATGTACCAGTAAAAGAGATTGCTGCTGAACTAATTAATACTGGTATTACTAAAGTATACTTTTTTCCCCTCTATTGTTAATCTATTCTTATTTAGGCTGGAACGGATAGCTATATCTGCATTCTAGAACCTTGATAAACAAACCAAGCTGAAGTTATTTATACCTATTTGAATTACGATTAGACTGGTACCACACAAATTTGAACTTTATCTTCAATTTATTTGAGCCCAACCACATAAGAGCAACATTTTTTTAGGGCTATTGTAATTAATTGAAAATTCTTTCAGCCCTACATAATAATTTTCAATTAATTCCAATTAATAATATGCAAGTTTATGTAGGGCTTGCGAATTGAAACCAAAGTTTCAGCATGTAGAAACTAAATCCAAATTATTCAAAATATTGAAAATGAAACTTAAATATGGAAATCAAACTAACCATTTACACATGAGTCTTATTTTTTTTACCGCTCTTATTCATAGCTTAAGTAGATTCAGGTTTATATTTAAATTGTGTTATATAAACTAACTTATTATTGATGCTAGCTAAGCCATAAATGAAAGCTTATCTCTGAGCTTCTCTATGTCGACTGCTAACCTAAGTAACTCATTTCAAAGGTTCATAGCTAGAAAAGATTCAAGTTTATATTACAAAATACTCACTATTGCAGTTTGGTTCATACCATGAATTTGCATGACAAAGAATCTATTGAATGAAACTATAGTGTATGGTACGAACCAATATTCTAGTTCATACTTGTGACCTAAAGGGAAGAAAAAGGCTAACTAAAGGATGATTGAGAAATGGAAATAGTAGTAGAAATTAGAAAGGAAACTAACCAAAAATCCCAATTGTTTCATCTTTAGAGATTCATGAAACAATAATTTTGATATTTTCCACAGATCCCAACTTTCCCATTCTCCTGTAAGAAATTTTTAGAAACCTATTCATGCCATGTGCAATGATCAAAGCACAATTAGAGAAGATGTTTGTATACCTCATGAGCGCAATCTCATTAAACTTTTCACAAATTTAAAAGGGGCACAGATGCACCACAAAGAAAAATACAAAGTGAAAATAAAAAAATTCAAATTGCCTTTCTTACTTTTCAGTTGCTTGATGCATTTGATATTGAAACCTATTCATGCCACGTGCAATGATCAAAGCACAATTAGAGAAGATGTTTGTATACCTCATGAGCGCAATCTCATTAAACTTTTCACAAATTTAAAAGGGGCACAGATGCACCACAAAGAAAAATACAAAGTGAAAATAAAAAAAAAAATTCAAATTACCTTTCTTACACTTCAGTTGCTTGATGCATTTGATATTTATAAAATTAAGTTTCTGACAAAATCACTTATCAATGAATTCCTTGTAAGAAGGCCTAAAGCTCACAAAACTTTAGGCAGAAATTAAAGCAAAAAAAAGGGAAAAAATTACAGGAAAAATCGATCAATTGAAACAATTAAAAATTTTGTATGAAGAAAGATACATTACTGATTGAATCGAATTTACTCAATACCTTGGCCATCTCTCTATCTCTTGATGATCGCCGGAATAACAATGGGTATCTATTGGAATAACAAAGTAGACATATTCAAGAGTAATATGAGTGGACCACAGTAACATCATACCAACATGAACCAACAATCAAATATTATAATCCTGGTCTTTATGATTAAAATTAATACTGATAGTCATGGAAAGGAATAAAACATTTTCCTTGTCAAGAGATATCAATTTAGTAATTTACATATGTGAATTTTCAATTTTAACTTAATTCTATGGAATATCCACCACCATGTCATATTCAATGCATTAATAAACATAACAACATCAAATCTTAATCGAATTCATATCGGTAATGATTTTGCCATCTCAACATTTAGCGGCTTGCCACCAACATCAACATTATTAAGGGCCAGTGCCGATGTGACCTTTCGGGCTTCGACTACCCAATGAAAGCGAAGTGCTTTCAGTTATCATACAATCAGTCAGTGTCCCACAATATTATATAGGTGGAGGGAGGCGGCTTCCCTGCCATTTGATAGCTAAAACCTATTATCATATTAAGAAATATATATATTTTTAATGATCTAAACTTTTTGAGCTTATGCTTTTATATATCATCTACTAAATGTCCATTAAAACTTTTTTACATAGATATTTTAACAATGTCTTTTCCACTCTTATTGACATGAGTCTATCTTAGCCCCTTCTTCCCACCTTTACTCAGTGCCTGATGGTGCCATCACTGGTACAGTATCTCAACATTGCTAGTAAATCAGCTGGGTTGTTGTACGATATGAGCATCCAAATGAAAAGCATTAAACTAATTAGATGGACCAAATATGCTATGTTATATTCTCAGCTGAATTGTTGTACTATATGATTTTCCTTTTTACTTTCTGAACATTTATTTACTCAAAATATGAAAAAAAAAATATTAACCTATTTCTTTTATGGTTCACCAAATGAGCTTCTAGCAGATAATACAAAATAATGAATATTAATCCATTAGGTGTGTTATAAAAAAACAAATTATACATCAAACCTGAGAAAGATGGCAGTAAATTCACCAATAACAAAATTTATGTACATTGCTCCATATGAAATTGACAACTAAAAATTTTACTGGGTTTGAACAGAGGTCACATCTCTTTATTTGAATATATCAATTTCCCTTCGGTTATTTTATTTTGCGCTGTTCAACAATTGGCCATATTTCTCTTTCTATGAGTTTTATAACCACCCATGTTATCCACATTCTAATTTTTTTGAAAACCAAAATAAGTGACACATGTCAACAAAAACATGTCACAATTTAGCAAAATACTTGAATCCATCTTGTTGGTATTCTGTAGTCCTATAACATTAAGATGTAGTTTCATCAAATCCTTATGAAATTATTTATGACTTTTCAATAGATGTTTAGTTCAGGAATTAAAATTTTTACTGTCAAAGTCAAGGGGTCAAAATTAGGTGGAAGAGTAAAAGAGAAAGAGAGAGCATTGTGACCTGATGGCCAACATCCCAATTGATCTTTACTTCTAGTGTATCGAAAGCATGGATTATAGCAATAGAGAGCTCGACCACACTGAGGCTAGAGCACAGGTGGCCTCTTGTCTTTGACACTGTGTACACTATTTGAGCTCTCACTTCATCTACAAATTGCTCCAACTTCTGGTATTAAACAAAGTGGTACAAAATTTTCAAAACATAGTTGGAAATTGACTGCCTTTCATGCCAGTAAAACTAAAATCTATCTCTTTTAATTAACAAAATCAATTGCTTTCATGCCATAAAAACCAAAATCATTCTCTTTAGTTGTTAATTGTTAATTACCAAATATTTGCATTTTTTTTTTAACAAAGACCTTGTAAAAAAAAAGCATCAGAAATAACTTTATAATAGTAGCTGAGTAGAGAGGTTTTTTCATGTGAACTGGATAGTTAATTGTATCTAGAAGATTAGAGCTCAAGCTGGGATATCACATACCATTGCAAGTAGCGGCTCCAATGGATGATGCCAACATAAGCACTGAAGGTCGTAGTTCTCTTGTTGTTGCTTCGACCATGGTTGTAGATTTGGCAATGGTCTTAATTTTCCATAGGAGACGATGGATGACGGGCAGGGGATGAGGTGGGGTTGGCAGAGAAGAGGGTGACGGAAAGGAGAAAATAAGGGTTAGGGGTGAGGTAGGGCTGGTGGAGGAGGAACCGAAGAGATGAGAGGTGGAGGATCTGGCGACGGCCAAAGCGACGGAGCGGAGGAAGGAGTTGCAGGGGTGAGGTGGGGTTTGCGGAGGAGGAGAAGAGAATGAGAGGCAGATGGGAAGATACGCGAAATAAATTGATTAACGGATCAGATCGATTGATTGATCGTTGAAAAAATATAGAGGGCTCAGATGCCGTGTCGCTGACTGAAAAAAAAACGGACTAGGACTCAGATGCTAGGTTTTAGGAGGAAAAAGCAACGATCAAATTTCAGCGAAAAAAGGAACGGCTCGGATTGCCGTGTCGAAATCGGAAAAAAATAGCGGCCCACGACACTCAAGGGATTTAATTAATACTATAGATATAGATATAGATTATTATTATTATTATTAATACTACTATAGACTATAGATTTATTTTGGCAATATGTCGAACATCTGTTGTGCACCCCAAAATGTAATACTAATTAATACCACCCAAATCACGCTAAGTTTGTCGTCGTTTTCCAAGCCCAGTGACACACTAACCGCAACTTCAACCAATGATCATTTAAGAATACAACATTTTCAACATTTTACAATCCTTGTGATTGGACTAAATAAAAAACTTATGCTCAGCACATGGCATATAACCTGGGAATATGATTAGCATCCTAGTGCCGTTGTGCGGTCCTGCAATCACTAATTTATTATTAAGTTAACGCATTGACTATGAAGACGAAAGAATTTTCCTAGTTTTGACTTTCGGAAACCGACAAAATGGCAACAAATTAATTTTACCTTTTAATAGAGATTAAAAGAAAATAATACTTGATTAATAAAATAAATCCAACAATTTTGACGAATCGTCCAAAACGAAATGTAAATTTCGAATCCAACATTACCGGAAAAAAAAACATATTTCCTATAAGAGAGGCATGCATTGTTGATGTGTACAATTAAAATTTTAACAGTTTCAACCGATGAAATATATATCACGTAAATTGTGTTCTACTATGTTCTTTTCTTAAGTAGGATTATTTCACTTTGTTAATCCTTATTTTAGTAAAGTTAATTATTTGAAACACATATCCATGGGAGTATATATGCGGGGCATCTTGAGTTAACTTTACAAGTTCCTATATTGATAGCACTAGAAACTTTGTGGATATTTTCGCGCCAGTTAATTTGTCTCAGAAAAGCGATAAAATCAACAATGAAAAAATCATTAGAGTCCTCCGGAAATAACTTGAATTAAAAAATAATAATAATTTAACTTAGAACACCAGCTGAGGTCTCTTAGTGGGATAATGCGCGCGGGACATAATTATAACAAGTCGTAATACAAAATTTTATTGGTATACAGAAATAAAATATCCGAAGGCTCGATATTTTTATGTTTGTTTGCAAACATATCGGATGCACGTCTCTAGTGAGACCAATAGATAGGTGGTAAAAGCGATTATACGGATGAATTATTCGTTCAATCGGCAGTCGAATTTTTTTTATTATAACGATAGGTACATGCATGCTCATGTAAAATCTCCATTGAAACAAATCGAAATTCTAGTAGCTAGCGTTGCCCACTCTTCCTTTTTTATAAATGGTGAAGTTTCTATTGGGTGAACACAGGATATTCTATTTTTCCAGATGCCATGGCCCATGGGTTGCAAGTCAACGCTGCTCGTCTTCTAACGTTAACTTCAGCCGACGTTGATATGAAGCACAATCCTCGTGATTAGAATGAATAAACTTATCCTGAACACATGCCATTAGCCCATTACCTGGGATTATGGTCAGCATCCTAGTGGTGTCCTCTAATCACTAATTCGTATAACTGTTGATGACTTGGTCGACTAACATTTTTAATACGAGTTCACACATTAATAATCGAGAGGAAACTTCGAGGAATTTGCGTACTTTTGACTTTCCAAAACCGACAAAAAGGAAACTAATTAATTTTATCTTTTATTGAGAGATCAGAAGAAAACAATATTGAGTTGATTAATAAAATAACTTCATCAATTTTGACAAATCGTTTATTGAGTACCCATGAGATCATACATTATTTTAGCTGATAATTCCCTATAAAGTTGAAGATGCATGCACCAGCTCATTCCTTATCGATGGAATACTAATGAAATTAAAAGTCAACGGAGATATCAAATTACTCTTTATGTATCAAATTCCTGTTCATAATTTAATATATCAATCCAGTTATGGTTGACCTGGAATCCGCTACCCAACGCAGCTTTTGAATACGTTAGCTGAGGGCTTTTGAGATAAAACTTGTACTTTGGTCTTTGGACAAGTAAAATGCTGTTTGGATTCCCAAAGAATTTGGAGAATTTCATTTTCCTACCATAAATTTATTATAAACAATCCAAACTTTTTATAAAATTACACACTTCTCAATAAATTTATTCCTAGGAATTGCAATTTCCCCAAATTTCTAAGCGATCCAAACGGCCCCAAAAAGCTGAGATAATTTCAATCGCCTAATTACGTTAACTCTGGTTCTGGCTACCGTTCCAACCGATGAAATAGATATCACGTAAATTTTTTGTTACTCTGTTTTTTTCTTAAGTAGGATTAATTCACTTTGGTAACCCGTATTTCAATAAAGTTAATAATTATTATTATTTTTTAAATCGAAGTTAATTATTTGAATCACATGCCCATGGAAAAGCAAGTAGAAACTATATGTGGGATATCTTGTGTTGACTTTACAAGTTCCTATATTAATAGCATCTACTTCAGGATATTTCCTCGCCAACTATTCGTCTCGGAAAAGCGATAATGGAAAATGAAAAAAAATATTACAGTCCTTAGGAAATAAATTGAATTAGAGAAAATTAATCTAACGCTTAGATATTCGAAGGGTCGATATTTTATTTGTATACGGAAATAAAATTGAATTAGATAATGCAAGAAACAATTATAACAAGTCGTAATACATAATTTTATTTGTATACGGAAATAAAATATTCGAAGGGTCGATATTTTATTTTTATTGGTAAACTTACCGGATGCATTTATCTTTGTGGGACTTATAAATAGGTGGTACTAGCGAGTATACACCACCAGCAAAGATTCAAAATATTGCATATATACCAAATTCCAATTTCCTTGCCACCATATTTCACTTCCTTTTCAAGCTTTGGTGTCCCAATTCAGGCATCTCATCTTCCGATTCATCCCAATTCCTAATTTTTTTGTTTCTCCATTTCCTAAAAAACTTTTAGACTCAACCAGCGATGGGCTCATCCATTGAAGGAGTGTTTACAGTTGAAGTTAAAAAAGTCTCAGAGCTAGCATCCCACGGCCAAGCCAATGAGGCATTATCAAAAGTAGGATCCTTCGAAAGGATGTATTATGCTAAGTATGGGCCGTTTACACTAGGAAACATCAAATTCGAGATCCGTTTGTACCCAGTAGGACATTGGTGGATGGAGTGTTATCTCTGTTTGTTGAGTGGTGCGGAGTTTGTCAAGAAGTTTAGCTACATTATCCTGCACATTGACCCCCAAAGTTATAAATGGGCCTTCACCAATGTTGTTAATGAGAAGAAGGACTTCAAATCAGACACCATCGGTGAGGGAATGGGCGTTCCCATGGTAATCCTTCAAGGTTTCACCTTGTCATTCTGGGAACATTCCCATGTAATTAATCTTAATCCCTTGATGTTTAAACTCATTTTAAGACTCACTCTGGATGTTTCCAAGAAGGTGCCATCAACGCCTAACAAACCAGAGCAGGCAGTACCGCAACCAGCAATGTTCTCATTCATTGAAGGAGTGTTTACAGTTGAAGTTCAAAAATTCTCAAAGCTTGGATCCCATGTCGGAAACAATATGGAATTAGCAAGAGGAGGATCCTTCGATAGGCTGTATTATGCTAACTATGGGCCGTTTACACTAGGGGACATCAAATTCGATATCCGTTTGTACCCAAGCCCAGTTAGTTATATGGTAGTGTTTCTTCTCTATTTTTCGAGTGGTGCGGAGTTTGTCAAGGAGCTTAGCTGCATTTTCATGTACATTGACCCCCAAAGTAATAAATGGGCCATGGCCAATGTTGTTAATGAGAAGGACTTCAAATCAGACACCATCGTGGAGGTAATGGGCTATCCCAAGGAAATCATTCAAGATTTAGATTCCACCATCGGTGAGGGAATGGTCGTTCCCATGGTAAACATCCAAGAATTAAGCCCGTCATACTTTCAGGAGCACTCTAAGGACGACTTTCTGCAGTTTAAACTCATTTTAGGACTCACTCTGGATGTTTCCAAGAAGGTACCATCAAAGCCTAACAAACCAGAGCAGGCAGTACCGCATCCAGATGTAAATCCCCCAATGGAAGAACCTAACCGGCCAACGGTTTGTTCTTCTGACTTAATTATCACACTCCTCTCAGGGGATTTTGCAGATATTCATTTTGTTGTGGATGGTCAGACATTCGCTGCTCACAAGGCTGTTCTTGCAGTTCGTTCCTCTGTGTTTCGATCAGAGTTTCTTACTCTCCAACGTGAAATGGGTCAGAATAGTCCTGTACTTATATCCATACAACTTGTCGATGCACTTTCTTTCAAGTACCTGTTGCATTTCATTTATACCGATTCCTTGACCCCCGACTTTGATGAGTTGGCTGACCCTCTTGAGAGGTACCAACGTCTGTTTATTGCAGCCCACCTTTTCAAAATGGATGGGCTCAAGCTAATATGCGAGAAGAAGCTCACCGGGGCGGTCACAAAAAACATTCTGTCAATCTTAGATCTTATCAATTTTCAGATTCCTGGATTGCTGAAAATTGTTCAGAAAGATTGCGACATGAAGCCAGAAGAAATCACCACAACTACAAAATAGGCGATCGGCTCTACGGTACTTCTATCTCGAAAGAGCATGTCTGAAATTCATGATTCCTACTGATTCTTATATTTGATCTATGTATCTAACAGTTGATTTTTTTGTTTGCCAAGTTGTATGTTGTTTGTTTGTCATTCTGCCTCCCTTTCTGTTCTTTTCCATTTTTCTCCTAGTTTATTGCATTTCCGTGTGTTAATTGCCAATATATATTGTACTTTGATTGTCCTTGCATTGTACGAAGTTCTGCTCTTATTCATACTTGATTCCAATGAATTATGATTAGTATTCCTTTTGTTAGTTAGCGTAGACGATTTTGAGTTTATGTCTAAATGAGAATTTCAAAATTTGACAATTTATTGAACGGCTCTTGTGTATTTCAAATACCACCCAAATTTGGAAATCGCATCCTCTGGATGGCCATCCAGTGGATGGTTCGATCTCAGCCGTCTGATTTAATCTCAATGGCTATAAATGCCCCGTGCATGATACTAAGATTGATAGGCCCGAAAAAATCTAACCGTTTAGATTAAATCAGACGGCTCGTATCCAAAGACGTCCACTGGATGGTTGTATTACAACCATCCAGAGGATACGCTCCCCCCAAATTTGTAGTATTAATTAAAACCGTGTCGCAGTCCCTTTTTTTGTTTTCGCTAGCGACACGGCATCTGTTCGTTTACGCTAAAATATGATATTCTTTTTCTCCATCTATTCCGCCTTCGTTCCTCTATCTCCCTTACTCAACTCCTCTCTCTTTCCTGCTTCTGTCGATCTACGCCTCTAGGTAGTTGCCACCTCCTCATCCTCTGTCAATCCCCATCCACCTCCTTCCGAACATCCTATTCTCTGCCGAACTCGCGCCACCCCAACCCAAAACCCTCGACGGATTTTTTGTCTCGAATGCTCACCTCCTCAGGTCTACCCCCACGGCCTCCTGTGCTGCTCCTCTGCCAAGTCTGTCCCTTCCGATCTCGTCACACCTCCAGCCTCCTTCGCACCCCCTCCTCCTCCTCTGCTAAGTGCCAATGCACCCACCCTCCTCCACACTTTCCGCCACTTCTTCTCCCCCAAAACTGCGGCACCTCAGAACCCTCCACCAAATCAACTCTGTGCTGATCGAATTGAGAAAGCTAAAGGGACTGTTATGATTGCTTACGTAGGTACGTGCAATTTGATCTATGAATTTATCTCTACTACTTTTGTCTGATTGCAAACAATTTTATATTTTTAGTACTAATTGTTTTGTGAAATGACGTCGTATCATATTTCTAATCACTCAATTAAATAGTGGCGGAGCATATTCGTGTTTTGATTTGTCTTGCAAACACGAAAGATTTAACTTACTGAAACTAAAATTTGTATTGAGAGTGATGTGGCTTCACTACTATACTGCTTGCTTTTCCTGGAGTGAAAAAATAACTGGTGATCAAACTTTAGAAATACCCAAAATTGAGGTACAAATGGTTTAACTAAGTTTCTATTTTTAGGTCTGAATGCCTTTCATTTCCTGCACATGCACAATTATTATCATCTTCACTTCTTTTTTTATTAACATCAGAATGAGTGCTTGGTAACCCTTTTTCAATTTTGAGAAAGTGAAGAATAAAGATGCAATAAAGGAAGGGTGAATGATCATATTTGTCCTTTTATTTTATTTAATTATCTCACGAATAATGCTTCTAGTTACTTATAGTTAGGCTCATTATGGATGGTGGTTGCTTGATTCTTCATCAGGTACTTATTTTGTTATGGACTATTCGTCTATTCTTTTTTTTTTTTTAATGTGTTAGTGATGCCAAGGTCATATTATATATTATGGGTGTGTTTGGATAAGCTTAGAATAAGGAATAAGAATAAAAAATTTCGGTATGCGTGCTTATTCTTATTTTTGTGCAATCCAAACAACACAAGAATAAGGAATTTGGGTTCTTATTCTTATACTAACAAAACCATGGTATAAGAATAAGGAATTTGGATAAGCACGCATACCGAAATTTCTTATTCTTATTCCTTATTCATGGCTCATCCAAACACACCCTATATATTTGAAGATTATCATATTTTTCAACTTTCATAAATTACCCTTTATACTCAATATTTTTTTTTAAATGCACAAAATCTCCTATGTATCAACAATTTCTTCTACTCGATGTATCAGTACATGTTATTATATGTTTTAAATGCCAAGGTCATTTTCTAACATTAAATATTCACTGATGTACAGTGAAGTGAGTAAATCAGCTGCATTGTCTTAGGGAATCAAACATCAATATACTGTTGGAAAGTGTTGAAAATAGTCCATTCGGCCAGGTGTTCGGCCAGGTCCAGCTGAATGGTTGGCAGAACAGACGCGTTTTTCATACAAGGAAAGGTCCAGGCTGCACCAAAGTTGGAAATACGTGTATGGCACGTCCAGGGGTGTGGTTCTAGTATGTTGGGATAGTTTCCTTATAAATAAAATGTCAAATGTAACAAATAAAGAAAGAAATAATGGAGAATTATGGAAAGGGTGTGTGTGCCTCTATAGGATAGTTTTCCTATTTATAATTCATCTTCTCCATGTAACAATTAACGAGAAAATTAATAAAAAAAGAGAGAGGCGTGTGTGCGTGAGGACGTAGGCAACAAGTTGGTGCTGAACCTCGTTAAATTTCTGTGTTCAAATGTTTTTTCCTTAATTTCTTACATGGTATCAGAGCGTGGTTCGTTCCGAGACCTAAACTAAACCAAAAATCAACCAGAAACAGACCATTCGGCCTACTGTTCGCCCGAACACATAGCCGAACAGACCCAAAAATAGTGCAAAACTCAGCCATGACCAACGAAACCGAAACCAAAATCATCATTGAGAAGTTAACAGAATTGGTGATTGCCCAACAAGCCCAAATAACTCAACTCATGGCAGTCCAAACCCAACTCATGGAGGTCTCTAGGCAAGTCGTCATACTCAAAGGCAATAAAGGCACACATCAAGATTCCATGGTTATGCATACTAAAGGTACCTCCAGTGCTAACTATCAGGACAAAACAAAACTGAAATGCACCCAATGTGGAATAAGCGGGCATGGGCGTGACACATGCTTTGATATTGTGGGCTATCCAGAATGGTTCAAAGGAAAAAAAAGGGAAGATGCAGAGAATGTCTCAGGCGAGTATGGTGTCGAACAGCGCAACCAATGAGGCGAAAACTGACCATTCGAACAGGAGGCCGAACAGTGGCATCAGACAGCCAAACAGAGGATGGAGTCAGCCCAAATGACCTGGTAGAGAGCAGTGCGGGTTGGGCGCAGCTGTGTGCAGCCCGAGAAATCAACTCCACTAATCATAATGCAGGTTTGATAGGTAACACGTCCGGTCAAGGTATGTCTCTACTCACAAGTCGTCATTTGGATTGTGTAATTGATTATGGGGCTACAGACCATATGACATTTGACATAAAGGATTTTAAAGAAACCAGGGAACCGAGAGTGAAAAACATCTATAATGCAAATGGTTTTGAATACCCAGTAAAAGGGGCAGGAAATATAGAGATTTCACCTTCTTTAATTCTTCATAACACTCTGCATGTACCCTCCTTGACAAATCGATTGATTTCAATTGGACAAATAACGGAGGAATTGAACTGTGTGGTTCTAATGTTTCCTGATTTCTGTATTTTCCAGGATGTCCTCACGAAAGAAATTATTGGGCGTGGTACTAAAAGGGGTCGTCTGTATCACTTAGAAGATCTCAAGATTGGGAGAACTAACTTAGCAAGTAGAAGTTCAAGCTTGGAATAAAAAATCTGGACATGGCATAAGCGGTTAGGACACCCATCTTTTGGTTATATGAGAAAAATTTTACCGGATTTGTTTTGTGGGGTGGATTTATCAAAATTTCATTGTGAAACCTGTGTGAGAGCTAAAAGTCATCGTGTGACCTATAATATTAGTTTGAATAAATGCGATAAGTCCTTTGATTTGATTCATTCTGATGTTTGGGGATCTTCTCCGGTTGAGTCTATCTTTGGATACAAGTATTTTGTGTTGTTTGTTGATGACTGCACTAGAATGACATGGTCTTATTTGCTAAAGAAAAAAAGAAGAAGTAAGGGAGGTTTTTGAGAATTTTCATATCATGGTACATACTCAATTTGAAACTTGCATAAAAATGTTTAGAAGTGATAACGGGGGTGAATTTGTGAATAAAAAACTAGGAGATTTTTTCAAGAAAAAAGGAATTATTCATGAAACAACTTGTGTTGGGACACCACAACAGAACGGGGTAGCTGAGAGGAAAAATAGGCATATCCTTGAAACTGCGAGGGCATTAATGTTTGAGAATAATGTACCACAAAAGTTTTGGGACTGTGCTATTATGATGGCAGTGTATACCATAAATAGGTTACCTTCAATAATTAATAAGTACCAGACACCTTTGAAAAAACTTAGCACATTTCATTCCATTCCTTCTGTCTTGAGTTTGCACCAAAAACCTTTGGGTGTGTAGCGTATGTGCATATCCAGAAGAACAATAGGACCAAACTTGATCCATGTGCAGTGAAGTGTGTCTCGTTAGGAGTTGGAACAAATCAGAAAGGGTATAGATGTTATGACCCAAAGTCTCAAAGATGATATGTCACCATGGATGTCACATTCTTGGAAAGCGAACCTTTTTATCAAGACACCAAGAATTCCTCTCGAGGGGAGAATGAAAGTGAAAGGAATCAATGGTGTCAGGAAGGAGAAGAGATATATGAGATGTATGGGTGCCCAATACTGAGAGAACACGAATTTTTTGTTGACTTGGCTGGTCATTCGGCCGAACGTGTGGTCGAACAGACAGAAATCGATGGTATTTTGGCCAGAACTCGAACCGAGACAGCTCCAACTCGGACCGAACAGGGTGAACAAACAGAGGAACATGGTCATTCGGCTGGTCATTCGGCTGGTCATTCGGGCGAACAGGAGACCGAACGGCTCACAGATTGGGGCGAACAACTAAGGGAATCTGAATTTACTGCTGGATTTGACTCACATGATGGTCTAGACGCAGAGGAAGAAGAAGTAGAGGAAGAAGTGATACAGACTGACCGTCCACAGCCCTTAGCATCTCCAGAGGACACTCCTGAGGTAAGTGGTTCTAACTCTAGATATGTACTTCCACCACGGCACAATCGTGGTAAACCACCAAAGAGGTATGTACCTGAAGATGGGACAAGTAAGGAGGTTGTATACCCGATTGCAAATTTTGTTACCACTAAAGGACTACCAGAACCACTAAGAAAGTTCAGTGATCAAATGTTGAATGTACCTATACATAGAAATGTGAATGAAGCTCTTGGTGATTCCAAATGGTTAGAAGCAATGAATGAAGAGATGAAAGCCCTTTATAAGAATGAAACTTGGACTTTAGAAAAATTGCCAAATGGTAAGAAACCAGTAGGATGTAAGTGGGTATTCACAATTAAGTATGGTGTAAATGATAACATTGAGAGATACAAGGCTAGATTAGTTGCTAAAGGATATACTCAAACGTATGAGATTGATTATCAGGAGACGTTTTCCCCTGTAGCAAAACTAAACACGATTCGAGTGTTGTTGACTCTTGCAGCTAATTTAGACTGGCCACTCCACCAATTTGATGTGAAGAATGCATTCTTACATTGAGATCTGGAAGAAGAAATCTATATGGAGCTACCACCAGGATTTGATGAGCTAAGGGCATTCAACATGAGAAACCAAGACAAAAATGACCTCTGTTCGGCTGACTGTTCGGCCAGGGGCAGGCCGAATGGTAGCCCGAATGGTCCAGAAAATAAGGTGTGCAGATTGAGAAAAGTCCTGTATGGGTTGAAACAGTCTCCACGGGCCTGGTTTGGAAGATTTTGTCAAGCAATGAGGAAATATGAATTTATCCAGGGAGAATCAGTTCACACTTTGTTTTACAAAAGGAGATATGAAAAACTAACAGTTTTAATTATCTATGTTGATGATATGATAATTACAGGTGATGATTCAGAGGAAATCCAAAGACTTGAGGAGAAGCTCTCAAAGGAATTTGAAATGAAAAATCTGGAAGGACTGAAATACTTTCTTGGAATTGAGGTGGCTCGATCTAGTGGAGGGATAGTTCTATCTCAGAGGAAATACATCCTAGACTTGTTGGCTGAAGTGGGTATGTTAGACTGTCGTCCTGCAGACACACCAGTGGTACAAAATAAGAAGTTGGGAGAGTTTCCTGATCAGGTACCAACCAATAAGGAAGGATATCAAAGATTGGTAGGTAAGCTAATCTACTTGTCTCACACATGACCTGATATAGCCTTTGCTATAAGTCTGGTAAGCCAGTTCATGCACAACCCAAGTGAAGCTCACATGGAAGCAGTAATGAGAATTATTAGATATTTAAAAGATACACCAGGAAAAGGTATACACTTCAAAAGGAATGGACACCTTGACATCATGGGTTACACAGATGCTGATTGGGCAGGTAGTATCTCTGACAGAAAGTCAACTTCTGGATATTTCTCTTTTGTAGGAGGGAATCTTGTTACATGACGAAGTAAGAAGCAAGGGGTAGTGGCTCTTTCAAGCGCAGAAGCAAAACTCATTGGTGTTGTGAAGGGTGTGTGTGAATTGCTATGGATAAGGAAACTCATGAGAGAACTCGGGTTCGAGTCAGGAGGAGCTATGACCTTATGCGTGGACAACAAGGCAGCAATTGATATGTCTCACAACCCTGTTCAACATGACAGAACCAAACACATTGGAGTCAATAGGCATTTCCTCAAGCAAAGCATAGACTTGAAGATTATCCAATTGAAGTTTGTGAAATCAGAAAATCAACTGGCTGACGTTTTGACCAAGGGGGTAACAAGCAATGTCTTCAAGAATGTGATTAGCAAGTTAGGTATGACAGATCTGTACATACCAACTTGAGGGGGAGTGTTGGAAAGTGTTGAAAATAGTCCATTCGGCCAGGTGTTCGGCCAGGTCCAGACGAATGGTTGGCAGAACAGACGCATTTTTCATACAAGGAAAGGTCCAGGCTGCACCAAAGTTGGAAATACGTGTATGGCACATCCAGAGGTGTGGTTCTAGTATGTTGGAATAGTTTCCTTATAAATAAAATGTCAAATGTAACAAATAAAGAAAGAAATAATGGAGAATTATGGAAATGGGGTGTGTGCCTCTATAGGATAGTTTTCCTATTTATTATTCATCTTCTCCATGTAACAATTAACCAGAAAATTAATAAAAAAAGAGAGAAGCGTGTGTGCGTGAGGACGTAGGTACCAAGTTGGTGCTGAACCTCGTTAAATCTCTGTGTTCAAATGTTTTTCCTTAATTTCTTACATATACTATTAGGGAGTATTATTAACATTTCCATTTTCTTGCTACAGATCAACTGATGCGGCCCATGAATATGAATTAGCATCTACC
This sequence comes from Rhynchospora pubera, assembly GCA_028095005.1. NCBI lineage: Eukaryota > Viridiplantae > Streptophyta > Magnoliopsida > Poales > Cyperaceae > Rhynchospora > Rhynchospora pubera. Next base: position 357,028,169 of record CM051460.1, read on the forward strand.
AGATGTTTTCAACATGACATAACAAACGTTAGGGTTTTTACTGACAAACTGAAGTGTACCAATGTAGTGCTCGACTCTTTGGTAAGTATAGATGTTACTCACTAGCTATGAGTTTTCAGTTTTGACATTGTTCCTTTTCGGGATTTTTTTTCTTATAGTATGTGATATGCATTTTCATAATCATTTAAGGACATCTACAATTATCTTGCCCTGAAAAAGGGAGTCTGACATGTAAATTTTCGTAGTCATTCCTGGACATCTACAATTATCTTTGCTTGCAGTAGAGAGTCTCTGCATTATACTCTTTACACATATTAATTTTATCATCTACAATTATCTTTACACAAAAAGTGATTTGGTATATAATTTTTCTTTTGATAAATTGATAATGATACAATTAGATTGTACAAATTTACTGCTAGATGGCTCTAGATATTAAGCTTTATTTTTGCAAAATTCAAGTTGTTAGCTATTCACGGGTAAGTAAGGGGGTATAAATGGAATTTTTCCCAAATAAATTATGGTGAAGATTGTTTAATTGTACTATTTCGATCTGATGATACTATTGTCTAAAATTGATCACAACTCAATTAAATCCATTGTCCATATAGCAAAATTCACCTCCAACGAATCAATCAAACTCAGTGGCGCCTGAGATGAGATCTCGATGAGGTGAAATGCAACACTTTTCTTCAGTTCTATGGCATTTTTTTTTGAGCAATTTTTTTTTCTCCTTTTTATTTACTTTTCAATTGTTACTATTCAAGCACTAAGATTCTTAGATCAATAGATGTATTTTTCCTTGGTGATTCGAACATTTAAAAATATCAAGTTGTGGTTTTTTATATTGTAAATTGTAGTATTGATGATTACCAGCAAAATTTCTTATTAGCTGCATTTCACTTAAACAGGTAAAGTTAATAAACCTATAAAACCGGATTAATATTATGTTTAAATTTGACATGTGTAATACTAGTTACATCTGGTATGAACATGGAGACGGGCATTTACAATGCAACAAAATCTTATTTGAGCCATCATATAGCGGCCATGACAAATTATTACTGGTTCTTAAAATTGAAATACAAAAAATTCACTATTCCCCACCTAGTCTCACTTAATTTTTCTTCAGTTCCTTAATCCGGTAGGACCAAAATTGCAATCAACAACTAATTACCCTACGTAGTCAGTTAAAAAAAAAACTATAGATTAATTTAACGATGCATAAGAAAACCCACAAAATTAAAGCAGCATGTTTGGAAAACCAAAATCCCTAATGTCTTATGGCAGGCAGGTCAATTGGCTAACAGAATCACACAGTACAACAATGACAATTAAATTGAAGTTGTCCGACAAGATTTCAAATAGAGTGAGGAGATGCATGTTCAAGAGTAGAACTTTAGAATAATCAATCAAATTCCCCAATCCCTTTGAGTCCTTACTCCTAATTCAGCTTCCTCTCACTTGATGTTCTTTAATTATGTCTGTACATATCAATATCAATGTTAAAGCGCCTTGCAAAATTATCACGGAATAAGATTAATTACAACCAAAAATTACTATTTATCATTTCTCCACAAGACATCACGTGCAATCTTGTTTATACTTGTTCATTTTATCAATTTATATGTTTAATTTATTTATCTATGCGTTACTTTATTTAAATATGAGTTAGATTTTATTCATTTATTATTATTCAAATTTTTATATGCATATTCAACTTATTTTTATTGAATTTATTTGTTTGTATGTGTTCACTTTGATTATATAAATAATTACTTTATCTATTATATATGTTCACTTTGTTCAAAAAATAGTAAGCAATAACAAAACTGCAGATTGGGGTACACTACGGGAAAAAGGACCTTCTGTAACGACACTTCTGTAACGGTTTTTCAAATAACTGTTACAGAATAGTGAGGCATAAGGCGGAAAAATTGGCGCCACAAATCTGTAACGGTTATTATTAAACAACCGTAATAACATTTCCGTCATGGTGAGGGAAAAAAATGCATCAACCTTCTGTAACGGTTGTTGGATAATAACCGTTACAGATTTCTTATATTCTGTAACGGTTATTATCCAACAACCGTTACAGAAAAGAAAAAAGAAATCTATAAATATCAACCGTCTTCTGTAACGGTTATTAGTAAATAACCGTTACAGAAGGTTAACGCTTTTTTTTTTATTTTTTAATAATTCTGTAACGGTTATTTTCTAATAACCGTAACAGAAGGTTAACGAATTTTATTTATTTATTTTTTATTCTGTAACGGTCTTTTTTTTATTTTTTTTATGAATCTGTAACAGTTATTTTCTAATAACCGTTACAGAAAGGTTCTGTATTTAGGTCTTTCCCATTATCCCAACAAGCTGTCACAGCTAGCGCCGCACTTAACTCTTTTCTGATCTTTCCATTTATTGCGATTGTGGTGTCCGCTTCACTCCAAAAAAATAGAAAAAAATTTCTAAAAATTCTGAAAAAAATAATAATTAGAAAGAGAATAAGAAGGAGAGCAGATTTAAGGTAAAAAAAATTAAATTTGAACCGTATTTTTTATTTTTACATTTTGTCCTCATTTATTTTGGTTTTTTCATTAATTTATGGTTATTTTATTTTTTTTTATATATTTTAAGATCTCATTGAATAGAAGAAGATCTTACATCGGCCGGATAAGTCGCACGATTCAACGGATCGGAAGTCACACGATTGAAAGTATATTTTCATGAACTCCTCTTTTTTAAAATTATTTGCATTTCGTTAATAATTTGCATATATATATAGGCATGAATTTCGTATTGTCATATAGGACCCAAATACCGGAACTCAACTGAATATAGGTCATTGTCCGTCCGAGATTAATCCATTAGGGATTAATCTTGGATAGTACTCCCGGTCGGGAGTACTGCTCTTTGGATACGATTTATCTCATTTAGGACAGCGAGTTGTACGTTAGATGCAATGTGTTGTTTGAGAAAAATTTGGCGGTATTTCCCTTGTGTTCCCACGGATACGTACGCACGAGCAATCGTGTGTTGGCGTATTCGGGAAACATAAGGGAAAATTCTGCCGAATTTTTCTCAGACAGCACATTGCATCTAATGTACGCTCGCTAATGAGACAGAGAATCCAAAGAACGGGCTAGGATGGTGACCGGTCCGAAAATCTAATATGACAAATTGGTCCGAAACCCTAATAATTTGCATAAATTTTGTTGTTCAGATGGATCGGACGTGGATGTACTCAAGTAATCGATGCTCGTCTACATTTTTTAGAGGACTTGAAGAATTTATGGTTTGTGCTAAAGAGAATTTGAAAATGAAAGAATATGATAAAATTTATTGTCCTTGTCGTGTTTGTCAGAATTTGTTGAAGTGGTCTAATTTTGAAGAAGTGAAAGCTCATTTGATTATAAATGCATTTCAATCGGATTATAGTCGGTGGACACTCCATGGAGATAATGAGGGGAGATAGTACTAGCACAAATGTATTGGATTCTATGTATGAGGAAGAAAATATATCATTGGATGATGAAATTGATGATGTCAATGTATTTGATGATGAGAATATAGATGATGATAGAAATGTAAATAACTCAGAATTGAATGCTGATTTAGATGAAATTGTGAACAATGTGGATGTAAATTTTGTTGATAATGTTGAAATTTTTGGAGTGATCCAAGTTTCACATCTTTGCTCAAAATATTGCATAAAGAATTTCTTCTAAAAGATAACCAGTTGCCGGATTCAATTTATAAGGCTAAAAAGATGTTATATCCTTTAAAAATTGGAGTTGAGAGAATTCATGCATGTCCAAATGACTGCATATTATTCCGGAATGAGTACGGAGATTTGCATAAATGTCCAAAGTGTAATGCGTCACGGTATAAACCGAGAGACGATCAGATTGAAGATGAAGGGAGTAAGGGACCAGCTGCGAAGGTGGTGTTTTATCTCCCAATAATACCAAGATTCCAGCGGCTTTTCTCTAACGCGAAAGATGCCAAATTATTAAGATGGCACGCAGACTGCAGGAAAAAAGACGATGGCATGCTCAGACACCCAGCAGACTCTCCAGATTGGATAAATATAGATAGGGAATTTGAAGATTTCGGCAGTGAACCCAGAAATCTGAGATTGGATTTATGTACGGACGGAATGAGTCCTTACGGCAACATGAGTAACCGGCAGACTACGTGGCCAGTTTTATTGTGTATTTACAATCTTTCTCCCTGGTTATGCATGCAAAGGAGATACATGATGATGCCTTTGTTGATTTCTGGTCCCAAACAACCAGGTAATGATATAGATGTGTACTTGGCTCCATTAATAGATGACCTTGGTGAATTATGGCAGAATGGAGTGAAAATATATGATACACACTCTAGAAGTGAGTTTAACCTCCGTGCCATGATATTTTGCACAATCAATGATTTTCCTGCATACGAAATTATGTCAGGGTATAGGAATAAAGGAGCGAAAGTGTGTCCTATTTGCATGGAAAACACTCATTCTGTGTACCTGAAAAACTCCAGAAAGAATGTTTACTTAGGACACCGGAGATTTATTAAGAACCGCAATCACCCTTACCGTCGAGACAAAGAAAGGTTTGACAACTGTGAAAAAAGACAAGGCCCCAATACCGTTATCCGGTTCAGTGGTGTATCGACAGGTGAAGGACATTAATGTAAAATTTGGTAAGAAATTGCAAATGAGATACCCAAGGGGATATGGAAGAACAAGTCTATATTCTGGAATCTTGAATATTAGCAGAGTTTGGAGATTAGGCATTGCTTAGATGCGATGCACATAATAAAGAACATATGTGAAGGTTTGATTGGTTGCATGTTGGAAATTCAAGGAAAAACTAAAGATGGCGTAAATTCGAGTAAGGACATTGTTGAAATGGGGATCCGGCAAGAACTAGCGGTACAAGATAAGGGAAAAAATCGAGCTTGGATACCTACAGCACAATTTAATTTATCAAAGGAAGAGAAAAAAAACTTATTAGAATGCCCTAAATCTATTAAGGTTCCCACTGGTTATTCCTCGAATATATCAAGAAAGATTTTTATTAAGGACAACAAATTACTTGGTATGAAGTCACATGATTATCACGTCCTACTGACCCAGTTACTTCCGGTCACAATTCGAGGAATTCTAAGGGAAGAAGTGAGGAAAACCATCACTAAGTTGTGTTTTTTCTTTAATTTCATTTGTTCTAAAGTGATTGATCTGAATAGTTTGGACAAGTTACAGGAAGGTGTTGTACTAATCCTATGTGAGCTGGAGATGTACTTTCCGCCATCGTTTTTTGACTCAATGGTGCATTTGACCATTCATTTAGTTAGAGAGATAAAAATATGTGGTCCTGTATTTCTACGGTACATGTATCCTTTTGAAAGAGCCATGCGTCAAATGAAGGGGCTTGTTCGTAACCGATCTAAACTCGAAGAAAGCATAGTGGAAGGATATGTGACCGAGGAAGTTATTGAGTACTACACCGATTATTTGCAGGATGTACAACCAATCGGTCTTCCAAAGTCTCGACATGAGGGTAGACTTGAAGGAAAAGGTTATATATTAACTTCTAATGTTCACCTTATTTAGCACAAATGTTCACATATATCACAATATTTGTTCACCTTATTTAGCACAAATGTTCACCTAATTTAGCACAAATGTTCACCTAATTTAGCACAAATGTTAACTTGTAGCACAATATTTGTTCACCTTATTTAGCACAAATGTTCATCTTTCAGGTACAATTGGAGCTAGTACTTATATACCGGATCTTGCAATGAGAACCAAAGTACATATGAAAGTTTTCCAACACCTTGGTATTGTGGTGCCTTACATCAATGAACATCTAATAGAGTTACATGAACAATACCCTTACTACACCGAAAACTTGATTACCATAGAGCATGAAATAAATTTTGTCCAATGGCTTGAAGATAAAGTACAGTCCCAGTTGAAAGAAGGAACAAAGGTCGATGAACCTGTGAAATAGTTATCAAGACGTCCTGATGCCGTGGTCGAGACATACCAAGGGTATGACTTGAATGGATTTACCTGGTACACAAGGAAACATGATGGTAAAAGTGCCGTGCAAAATAGTGGAGTCACTGTTGTAGCTTTATCTAGTGATAATGATAGGTCGGCTACTTATTATGGGTGGATCGAGGAGATTTGGGAACTAGATTACCTGAAATTTAAGATACCCTTATTCAAGTGTGCATGAATCGACAACGGTCACGGTGGAGTGAAAAAAGATAATATGGGGTTTATAACTGTTGACTTCAATAAAAGAGCTTATCGAGACGATCCCTTTATACTTGCAAATAAGCAAGCAATTCAAGTTTTCTACATTCAAGATCCAGCGGATAAGAAAAGACATGTTGTGCTTCAAGGTAAATGTTCATCTTATTTAAGTACAAATGTTCACCTTATTGAGTACAAATATTCATCTTATTTATTACTTGCCACTTTCAGGAAAAAGACGTATTGTCGGTGTTGGTGATGTCGTAGATGAAGAAGCATACGACCACTTCGAGGAAATACCTCCTTTTTCTATCGGTATCGACGATACATCACAGCCAGTATCGATCAATTGTAGTCGTACATATAACACCGAAGGCGTGTGGGTCGATACACGAAGAAAAAAAAGAAAGTAGCTACATAATCACATGTGAGTTAAAAAACTAATATAAATTATTCTTAACATATATGTGCTAAATTGTTATATATGTTAATATTTTTTTTATTTTTTGCAGGTCATTAATTGGTGAAATATTTTGTTAACAAGGAGCTAATTTATTTTTATTTTTGGTTAATTTTCTAAATTGTAATTTTATTTTGTTAGAAAAAATATAAAACAAAATTATATTCATGGGTAGCCAACACTGAAATTAAATTCAGTCAAAACACTTAATAACATGCATGGATAAACCAACACCGAAAATATCAGTACTAATTACACTTATAAAAGCACAAAATTTTTATTTTTCGTTAAAACAGAAGGTTATATGTAAAAAATGTTTGACATTCTGTAACGGTTATTAGCTAATAACCGTTACAGATTAGCCTCTTCTGTGACGGTTAATAACCAGCCTGCCTTGCGTCTAATAAACGTTGAACCCTTTATTAATAACCAGCTTGGCTTGCGTCTCTTCGTCACTGCTTTCTAAACTCGATCGAGCGCCTTTTTCTTAAGCCGCTCTCGACGAAGCCCTAGCTCTCGCGCCTCTCTCGAACAACAGAAGAATTCTCCCCTCTCTCCTCTTCCTCTCCCTCTCATTCCCTCGCTCTCTCTGACTCCATCGCTCTCTTTGACTCCCCTCTCTGTCTTTATAGCTCTCTCTAGATCTGCTATACCTCTCTCTCGGCGGCCCTTTCTGACTCCCCTTTCTCTCAGGTAATCCCTCTCTCCTCTTCCTCTCCTTCTCTATCTCCTCTTCTTCTCTCTCTCTCACTGACTCCCTCTCACTTTCTGTCTTTCTTACAGAACTCTCTCTCTGCCGCTCTCTCAGGCAACACTCGGCTCTCTTTCGCTCTCTCAGCTCTCAGGCAACACTCCGCTCTCAGGTAATCTTTCTCTCTCTTTCTCCTTTTTCTCTCAAATTTTAATCTAGGGGCTATAATGCAAAATTAGGAATTATTTCAGGGACTGTTTGGCATAATTTGAACTATTCTAAGGACTATTTTGCATAATTTGGGATGTTTTAGGGACTTTTTGATTAATTTGAACTATTTTAGGACTGTTTTGCATAATTTAAACTGTTGTAAGGACTCTTTTGCATAATTTGAACTGTTTTAAGGACTGTTTAATTAATTTGAACTATTTTAGGGACTATTTTGCATAATTTGAACTGTTTTAGGGGTTGTTGTGCTTTAATTTAATAAATGGTTGTTTTAGGGACTAATGTGAATAATTTAGGGCTGTTTTGGGATGTTTAGGGACAGTTTATTATTAGAAATTTGATATGAACTATGCTTCATTTTACTGAACTGTGCTTGAATTATTTACGAATTGAATTGTGCTTCAATTGTTTTATTACTTGATTATAAATGTAATTTAGAATTTAATTTAATTTAATTTAATTAAATATATATGCATTGTGAATTGATTATGGATAAAGAGTTAAGAAATTTATTTAAAATGAAAATTAGATGGAGAAGGATCAAAACGTGAATAAGGTGGGGGAGGAAACACCTAAAGTGGTGTCAAAAAGGGTCCCGTTTTACGGACCTCCCAAAAGAAGGGCCGTCTCGGCTGTACGTCGTCTCCCTCCAGGCTGTGAAAGGAGCCTTGATTTTAGTATGGGAGTTAAAATAGATGAGGGATCTAGTGAGAATAAGGAGGAGGAGAAGAATAAGGAGGTTAAGGAAGAGGAGAAGAATTAGGATTGAATTGTTTTAGGAATTAATAAAGTTATATCTATGTTATTTTGTGTGAACTTTATCTATGTAATTTGAAGTTTATGTTATTGTGTATGAACTCATGTTGGAATATTATTGTGTTTTAATTATTTGAATTTTAAATTTATGTATGTTTTAATTATTTGAATTTTAAACTTATCTATTATTAATTATTTGAATTTTAAATTTATCTATGTTTTATTGTGTATGAATTGATTATGTATCCATGTTTGAATATATTAATTATTGCGCCAACATTAATATATATTATATATGGTGTTTTAATTAGGTAGTAATGGAGAAAGGTGAAGGAAGCAATTTAAAGGGGAAAAAGCCGATCGAACGAGTCTACGTTAGGCGCAATGTTCGTGTCAATCCATCCTCTCAAAACCAAACGAACCAAAACCAAGCCTTTCAAAACCAAGGGCAACCAAGCCTCTCAAAATATGAACAGTATGCAATAGTTTTCAAGCTTTTGATTGATAAGCTTGTAGCACCGTACACAGAGTGGAGAGAAGAATTCATTGTTTTATCGGATGATGAAGTCATTGTTTTGTCGGATGATGAACACTAGTTTTAGGATTTAGATTTATGTTTGGCTTAGTATTAGGATTTCTTATCCAACTGAATGTTTATGTTTATGTTAATGTATTTTGTTATTTGAGATTGAACTTGTCGATTAATGTTTATGTTTATGTTAATGTATTTTGTTTATGTTAATGTTTATGTTTATGTTAATGTTAATGTTAATTTATGTTTGTTTATGTTTATGTTAACTTGATTTAATTGCTTTCATTGTTGTTAATTAATTGTTAATAGATATGTCTGGAGATCAAGATAGAGATTTAATTTAATTATTATGGAAATTTTTTACATTTATAATGCGTCCTGAGTTTCCGCTTTTGTGTGTTCTACCAATTCTTTACCTTTCATTTTTCCCGATCATTAAAATTGGTCCTCAACCTATTTCCATTAGATGCATCTGTTTAACGACTGCAATTTGACAGCTAATGTGACACCTGAAATTTTTACTGTTTCTGAAATTATTTTTAATATAAAATTGGGTGCACTTAGTTGGTTTTATTTTAAATAATTTCTGTGCTGGAAATTAAATTTTATACTTACTCGTATTCTTAAAATAAGAATATAAAAATTTCTAAATTTTTAGTTGGCATTATAAAAAAGATTAGCTATTTTTCTTTTGTTGCATAATTATTTTTATGCATAGAATATTGATTTTTGATTTATTGGATAATTTCTGAATTTTGTAAAAAAAAAAAAAAATCGGAAATAAAGACCTTGCTTTCTCTCTCCATGTGTCTCTTCTTTGTGCACCTCTCTTCTCTCCCAAACCGAACCCCACACACAACACTGATCTGCACCATTTCTCCGCCGTTTCACCGGATCGAAGTATCCACGCGTTCGCCTTACCGCCATCTCGCACTATCTACTTTCGGATCGCCGATTGGTGGCCTCTCTTCGTCGTATTTCTCGACGGAAGTTTTCCGAAAATCGAAGCGAACTCATCGGTTTTGGCCGCCCTTCAACATGGAGCACTCTGGGGCCCTCTCCATCGATTTTCAAGTGGTCTTACAGAGTTCTTTCGAGGATTAAGTGGCGAAAATCGAGAAGTAGCAATTTCAACTCTTTCTCGCGTCACCGGTCCTTGACCGAAACTGAGTGAGTAATCTCTTTGGATTAGTTCTATACTATTATTCCTTGCTATTTTCTTGATTTAATTGCAAGTTTCAATTGAGATGGAATGTGTATGAGATTTTTAGAGTTTATCGGGAATTTTATGAAATTTGATTGATATGTACCATCCGAGTAATGCGAAATTGAGATGGATTGAATACTTGTGTGTGATGATTAATATGTGGGGATTTTATGCATAATAGGAATTGTTAAGCATAGTTAAGCATATGACATTATTTTAATTTAAGTATTGCATTTATTTTAGTATAAATAGATGCATGTATATAAAGGATAAATATGAGATTTTGCATGTCATGCATTTTATTGGATAATTATTACTTATATTGCAATATTGACCTCTTTGGGTTTAAGGGTTATTTTGGTAAAAAGAGATCATATTGGGTTTGGATTAGAATTTTGGCATTAAATCCTAAGTTTTTGTCATATCATGCATGCATTTTGCATATTAGAATTAGTGATACTTATTATAATTGATTGGAAAACTAAATACAAAAGTTTTTACTAAATGTTGCATTAGCATTTGCATAAGTGTTGCATGCGAGATTAGAGGTATATTAAATTATACCAATTTAGTTGTATTGCATAATCTAAATGTTAAAGGAGAAGTTTAATAAAACAAGTTTGCATGCTCTTGAATTAGGTTTTAAAAGTATATGTTATATGTTGACATAGATACTAATGCATGGCATACTAGACTTACATAAACTAATTGAATGAGAATTAGGATACATGATCATTTGATAAATACTAGGTAAGGATATTATATGAGTTACACGACTTATGATTATTGAGTCTAGTAAATGCATGACATAATCATGATGCATGGTAGCATAGTTTCTAATCTAATTGATAAAGATTATAAGTATCATAACTTGGGTGTTATAAAAATTAAAAAGGAATTTATATTTGTTTTAAATTCATGTTATTATGAGTCGGAATTTAGAAACAACTTGCTTATTGGAGGCTTTGTTGAATAAGTGATTTCTTGCTTGCTTTTGTTTTGGATTTTGCTTGCGATATAAGATACAGATTTCACTTGAGTTTTAATTATATGTGACATATCATTATTATGCATTTTGAATTCATAACTTGATTATCATTCATGAAAATATTTGTGTATATGTAAATGATGCATGATTGTTCAGTGGCATATTGAATGGTATCCGATTAAAATGTGATTTGATTGAAGTAAGTACAGCTTGTGTGGTTGAGTTAGACACTCGTAATGTTTGGAGGTGGAGTCATGACCCATCCTTTTCCAAGCACCATGTAATAAGCGCTTATGTACCGGGACTCAGTAGGTCCAGTCTAGAATGGTCCGGAGTGTGAGTGTTCCCAGCTTGCTTGTACATTTTGATGAGTTAATTGACTGAATTATATCTAAATTGAATTGTACGTTGGCATCCATCTAAAAGGTGGTTCGCGGTATCTGAAGGAAATGATTGAAATGATTGACTTGTGATAAACCAGACTTGCATATTAGATAATTGCCCAACCAAATGAGTCGGCTTTTGCTATACTTTGAAATTTGAATTGTTATGGAATTGATGCCGAGCTCACATTTCATATTGCATTGATTGAATTGATTTGACCTTGCTATTTCTATTGGAAACAAGTTGTAAGGGTTGTTTTTAATTTGGACGTTAGTTATTACATGTTATTAATTATTTGTTCAGGTAATTGAAATGATAGTTGTCATATTTTGAATTCAAAGAAAAGAAAATTTATTTTTAAGAGTATTGAATTTATTTTATAATTTCATTGCTAGATCGAAACTTTACGTTTAATGCTTATTTGAAATAAACGTGGATTTAATTTGGAATTTATTTGACTCAGTATTGTATTTAGTTCCAATACATGATAATCAAAACTCAAGTGGCTGGAACTGAATACCGTACTGAGATAAATTTTATTTATCTCATTCCGTGCTTTTTGGCATGTTTCCACTATTGGTTTTGGGTTCCAGGTTTCAGATCAAGTGCTGGACAGCAAGATGAGTAGCGGGCCATTGGATATTGTGGTTAGTTACCTAAATGTACCAGATCTTTGTAGGATTTATTTTATATTTAAGTAAATAATTATAAATTTATAATTGACATGTATATTAATTGTGTATAATTAACAGTAATTTGTAAAATGAGTGGTTCTAAGCCTTGCGGGTGCAGCAGGCATCCGCGGCGGGCACTCCATCGCGTGTTGTCCAGTTACAATATTCGATGGGGTGTCACAGCTAATTTTCATACAAATATTTTTTTTCTTATTTTTTCTGGAAAAACATAATTCACAAGTAATTTTGCAGAAAAGCCTTTTACGAGTACACATTTATTCATTGCTCATGTAATTAGAAACATTATATCTTTTTTTATCTATACTATTGTACTTTTAAATAATTTTTTTAGATTGATATTATATAATAAATAAAATTCTTAATTATTAACAAGATTATATGTTTAAAGTTCTGTTATTGTTAGCGATTCGTATGATTAAAAGCAATAAATAAATTTTATATACAAATTTTCCAATTTTCTAATGCGTCCTTAATTTTATTTATAAATTCATAACTAGATTTACTATTTATAAATTTTAACATTTCAATCATTTCAAATGAAATCAGAATCGAAGACGAAAATTATTTAGGGGATGACGAGGATAACTACTATGACGTCGTGTCGATGATTGCTTTGAAGACCTATATATATATATTTATATATATATATATATATATATATATATAGAGGGGTGATAAAATACACTCTGGTGTACGGATCGTCCTTATACACCAGAGTCGTTTTTGAAATCCAAAAATCAAACGGTCGATCCGAACCGTTCAACTTGTTCTCCATATTGAAAAACTCTCGGAGACCAAATTTTATATTTTTTCGAATTTTTTTGCTATATATTATGATATTTTCAAATTGGAGGGCCTGAAATACTCCAATTGTAGTGTTTTTATAAAATATCATAATATATAGCAAAAAAATTCGAAAAATGGTAAAATTTGGTCTCCGAGAGTTTTTCAATATGGAGAATAACTTGAACGGTTCGGATCGACTGTTTGATTTTTTAATTTCATAAACGACTCTGGTGTACGGGAGACGATCCATACACCAGAGTGTATTTTATCAATCCACTATATATATATATATATATAGAGGGGTGATAAAATACACTCTGGTGTACGGATCGTCCTCGTACACCAGAGTCGTTTTTGAAATCCAAAAATCAAACGGTCGATCCGAACCGTTCAACTTGTTCTCCATATTGAAAAACTCTCGGAGGCCAAATTTTATATTTTTTCGAATTTTTTTGCTATATATTATGATATTTTCAAATTGGTGGGCCTGAAATATTCCAATTGTAGTGTTTTTTGAAAATATCATAATATATAGCAAAAAAATTCAAAAAATGGTAAAATTTGGTCTCCGAGAGTTTTTCAATATGGAGAATAACTTGAACGGTTCGGATCGACTGTTTGATTTTTTGATTTCATAAATGACTCTGGTGTACGGGAGACGATCCATACACCAGAGTGTATTTTATCAATTCACTATATATATATATATATATATATATATATATATATATATATATATATATATATATATATATATATATATATATATATATATATATATATATCTATGAGTTTAGCTACGGTGAGTCGCGACTCACGGACCCTCCGGTGAGTCGCGACCAAAACTCCTAGATCTAGATCAAAATGACCGATCCAAACCGTCCAATATGATCTCCCTATTGAAATCTTCATGTAGACCAAATTTTTCATTTTTTCGAAATTTTTAAGTATTTTTTTGAAATTTTAGAGAATCGTTAATCTAATTGGTTCTGAACCATTCAAAAACATCAGTTTTTAAAAATCCGAAAAAAAAACTTAAAAATTTCGAAAAAATAAAAAATTTGGTTTGCACGGAGATTTCAATAGGGAGATCATATTGGACGGTTTGGATCGGTCATTTTGATCTAGATCTAGGAGTTTTGGTCGCGACTCACCGTAGCTAAACTCTCTCTCTCTCTCTCTCTCTCTCTCTATATATATATATATATATATATATATATATATATATATATATATATATAATACGATTATGGACTTTTCATCTCCATTAATATGGCCATTATCTTATTTAAATTCGTTCTCTAATTTTGTGACTTTTACTTTCCTATTTACTCACATTCAATAAATTATTTCATTTAACCTTTGATCTTTTTTTTTTTCCTTTTTCCAATTTCTTCATATTTACCGTTACAATTTACTTTTCCACTTTTTTTTTTTTGTAATTCGATAATAACACCTGCTCCTACATTTTTTATTTAATAAGTAATTTATTTAACATCACATAACACATATCAAATTTCACATCAAATATTATGTATACCACAAATTATACATATTTATATATATTTCATTTTAAATTTCCTTAATAAGCATTCCATACTTACACAGCTTAAAACTTAATCACACTTATGTAACCTATACAAAATATACAAATTTATTCAATACTGTTTTAAATTTTAACACACATTTTCACATATTTAACATTTCTTTCATAATTTTAAATGATTTTATATTTAAATATCGAGTGAAGCTCGATTGTCCCCCTTATTATTATTATATAATAACCTGTGCTAATGTGAATAAGAATTTTGCACCGACTTTATGGAAAAACCGGTTCACATTTGTTTTATATTTTTACTAGGTGGAGAAGCGCGATTTTGCCGCGATTTAGTGGGTTTTTGATAATTAACAAATGTAATTTTCTGCCTAAATTATCTTAATTTATTTTTAATGATGTCTTCAAATTTTATTTATATCGAGATTTGTCTAAATTTTTTTTATCTATTAAAGCAAACAATTTTTTTTTTGAAAATGATTAAATTTTCAGATTTCATTGTCTTTAGCTCAGGTGGTAAGAGCACTTGGCTCTCTTCTAAGAGGTCCAGGGTTCAAGCCCGCATGCTTGCGATAGGCTTGGCGAGCCAGCGTAAAAACTCAGCCATATATACAAGAAATAACCAGGGTCGGGGTGTCATTTCTAGCCTACCCCAACTTGTTTGGGATAAAAGGCTTAGACTTTAGACTTTAGACTTTTTATTGCCTTTACATTAGTATCGGTACCAATTTGATATATAGTTCATCTTTATTATGTTATTATAATTTAGTTATGTTCATTTTTAGATATATAGCTCAGCTATGTTCACTTTTAGAGGCATAATTTAGTTATATTTCAAATAAGATGAAAAATATAGAGGAAAGGCATAGAAACTATGATTCAAGAACTGATATTGAAGGTTAGTAAGCAGAAAATTTTGTTGTCTTTCCAAATTTTATAATACACAATGACATATATGATTTTTGCACAGAGGACGCGCCTCAATCCAAATGAATGCATACTTTAAAGTTTGCACAAAGTATCTTTTTTAAAAAAATTTCAAACGAACTTTAAATCATCTTTTTAATAAACTCAAACAATTGCCAACATGATAGGATAATGTATGTCAAATGGAGTAGGTAAAAAAACTTCTAAGGTGCATTATTGTCTAATCGGTGATCCCTTCAAGAATGAGACCAAGTCGAACTGATATTGAAACCCTAAACATCTCCCTGTAATCGAAAAGGGTATCAGTTTTATATGATTAACTTATTTTAAATTGTTTATGTAGATAATTAGTAACAATTTTCATAGAGAGAGTAATGAAAATGATTTTATTACTTTTACCTAACAAAGAGAAAATTTGTCTGAAGACAATATTCTTGGTGTATCCTGCATATGAGTCATCTTGATTTGTGATGAGGATTTTTAATCCATCTGCTGAAGTTGTTCTTGATAAAGCAACATATAATTGACCATGGCCACAGACAGACTCACTTCATAAAATCTGTTCATTTATTTGTTTTCTTTTTATTTTCATCTAATAATATTTTTTATATATGTTTATGCATTTTGTAAAAAGACAATTCGTTAGCAAATATTAAAATGTGATGAAGTAAAAATAAAAATATCATATCTTCAGTAATATATATATCACAATCCTACTATAGCATTGATATTGGTAAAGATATAAGTAAATTATTAATAATTATTTGAACAAAATATTGATTTAATCAAATACAAATCATCTAAACAACAATACAATTAATACTATTCGGCATATTTTTGGAGCCCCTCACCTGGTGGTTTCTGCAAGATTCAGTTAATTTGACATTTCTGGCAATGGGTTCAGATGCCAACATTCAAGTGTGGTTTGCCACAACTTTCTGGGGTACCAGTACTATACATATTCTTCGAAAAACATAGTAATAATGAACCCATTAACCAAGTATTGGTACCAGTACTGGTACAGTCAAGTATTGACAATCATGAAGTCATTTATCACACATTTCCAGTAAATCACAATATTAAAATTTCAACATTCTAAACAGTGGATATTGGAGTTATTCAAATGTTATTTTGGTTGGAAATTCAGTTCCAAAAACATAGTTAACTTTCCAAAAATAAAATATTTCAAATTCGATGATGAGATCTACTCTAACGTGTAATTTATTCTTGTCAGTTTCTCCATTGCCAAGAACAATAAACAAAGGAAATTGAAGACGCAAAAAGAAATTAATAGCATTAAACACCTTTATAATTTCCTCCTTGCCAAATATAAAGTAATATATAGATAACGTGTAAAAAATTACATTCTATTTAACTCTTAGTACCAAAATTTTTTATTATTCTATAATGCATTAAAAAGAATTACTGATGCCATATATTTTCCAGAAAATCTCTATTCTATACTTTCTTGGCAATTCTCATTTGTTTGAAAGAAAATAGAAAAAGATAATAACCAAAAGCTTCTCCATCTTCCTGAAGGCTCTTCATCTATTTCTATGAATCTGAGTAGAACATCTCACCTTTTCGTTGTGTCATTTGCCTTCTTGTGGGCAAAAGAAGAGGAAGTGCATCGTCAGGAGAAGGTGGGGTAGGCTTTGAAGAGGAGGCGGAGAAGCGACAGGAGAGGCGGGTAAAGGAGCTGCTTGTGGTGCGACGGGGTTAGCGAATCAACATAATGAAATTTATTTGGTCCTTCAATAATTTCAATGTTGTAATTTTAATCCCTGATTTCCCTCACTACCTGTACTAGCACCATGGATTACAATTAGGACTTACCATGGAAAAACATTATAATGGCAAAGAAAATATTTCTCGAGGATGGAACAAAGAAAAGGCACCTATTGTTCAAGATTAGCCAAATGAGCTTACTTTTGGGTGCGTTTGGATAGGTGTGGGAAGAAGGGAAGAAGTGAGAAGAAGTATTGGGAAGTGTGTAATTTTGTGAAGAGTTTGGATTATTTATAATTTTTTTTCTTCTTTTTCCTTCTTCTTCTTCTTTCTTCCAACGATCCAAACGCACCCTTTGCTTCCTTGATCTTCTAACTCACTCTCTATTAGACACCATTCTACAAAATTAAAAACATCATATTAGCTTTCAAAATATTGAATTTTTGGGAATTTAATGATCTTAAACATTGCATCATAATTATTAGGAATTTGATGCGGTTCTTGGGAATTTGATGAGAATTTAATTAAGGCAAGGATGACTAATGCATAGAAGTGAAGACATGAATAGATACAACATACACACTAATAAGACCAATTCTCAAATTGATTACTTCAGAAAGCATCTTTATTAGAAAACTACTTGAGATTAGTAATAACAAAAATCAGGATGGAAAAGTACAATGGCCTCAGACATCAAGGTGACACATATAACTTATTCACATTTTGTTCTTTGCATATAGAACTGAATTGGTATCCATAATATTTTTCATATTAGAAAAAAATCTACTATCTTAACAGACTAAAAGAAAAATATTGATGAAGCAAAGAAATAAAAATTGTAACTTCACCAGGACATTCATGGCAGATTAATAGTGTGGTGTCTACTATTCGAAATTTCGAATCACTAATTGGTGGAAGCCACAACCTAAGTAAAAGAAAAAACTGAGACACCAAAATATTTGAGAAATTTATAATATAGACATGAACAAAATCATACTATAAATTGTAAAAAAAAATTTTAGAAACATTGACAGAGGCTGTCAAAGAGGAAAGAAATAAAAATGAAAAATAGGAAAAGAAATAAAAGGGAGTTCAGCTTAGCAGCATCTCATGAAGCTTTTTGATTACCCTGAAATCCAATACACCGTTGCTGTTGTGTTCCTTGCAATGTTCCTGAAGACCCTATTGTTCCTCTCCAACCATGTTGCCTACATAGTCGTTGCCAATAGCACTAAACAATTCTGATCACCTCTGAACTTGTCAAGCATGCACAACATTGATTCCGGAATTGAGTATGAAGGGAGAAGATCCAGTAATGCAAACCTGAGTTGTAATTTCTGCCAGACCTCTTTGGTGTAGGAGCATAGGAAAAAGAGACGTAAACTGTCTTCTAGCGGGGTTTGCTGGCAAAGTCAACAGCCAGTTGGAGTAACGAAATGCCTTCTCAGAAGCTGTTATTGTAAAATATGACAATATTAAAGCTTCTAAAAGGCAAATAAGTAGCATAAAAAAATGTAGCTCCTGACCACCAGTTCTCAAAGCATCGACGGCAGTTCAAAATTATTTTGTACAAAATAAACCTTCTTCCTCTGTTTGGATGGGTACAAGAATAAGAGAATAGCTTCTTTCTACTCCTAAATTTATTATAAACAATTCAAACTCTTCACAAAGTTACACACTTCCCAATACTTCTTCCCTTATTCCTCTTATTCCCACACCATCCAAACGGAGCTGATTTCTCTATTCCTTTTCATGACTTCTCTATTGAGCAACTCAAACCTAGAATGCATACTAACATTTCCCAAAAAAGGGAAAAAATAACACAGTATTAACGGTGGCATAAAACAAATACTTGAAAGGAAAAAATAGCAGAACTTAAAAGACAAAAAATTAAACCTACTGAATACATATAAAAAACCACATAGTTATTTCATCAAACACGTTGCAATGGACCTAGGGTTTTGTTGTGGTGCCAGACTGAGAACAACTCTTATTCAGAGATCTCTCATGTTCCAACTCGGTACATACCAATCATTTGCAATATATTATATATGTCAGAGAGAATAACCTGCATATAAATGAACTCAATTATTCTAAACAAAGCCTTATATTATATTTTATCCATTTAATGAAAAGAAACATATACTGATTCTAAAAATAAAAAATGTTTGACCAATTTACCTTTTGTTGTGTTGGATCCTATCAAAAGTGCACAATTGATGGTGCATCAATCTGATGTTCAAGTATGAAAAGTTCAAAATTTTCTAAGATGTTCATTGTGATTCTCAAATCCCGCAAAATATGGTAATTTTAAAAGAGAATTTGCCTTTCAATTTTAGACCACAAATCGTGTCCAAATCAAATCCAATAATCCAATATAGTAATTTTGAATTGCATAGAAAAAAATAAACACCTCATAAACCCAAATTTAAACTATATACTTGAAGACTTGAAGACGATAGAAAAAATTAAACCCAAATAACTTCACGTACCTGGAATTTTCTAAGATGTCCATTGATTGCGACAAAGGCTCTTCCACCCCTTCGTTTTTCTATAGAATGGCGGAGAGAGACTTAGGAGATGAGCACCCTTGTCTTCCATTTCCATCTAGAAGCCTTGGAGAGAGGTTGAGTAAGCATAGGAGGGATGTGAAGGAGGATCGATAGAGAGAAGATAAATAGGCGATGAATATCATGTGCCACCATGGAGAAGAACTCAGGAGGGAGCCATTGAGAGAGGTGGGGGTGGGAGATAGGGGCAGAGAGGCGTGGAGAGGTTGCGGCGGCAGAGAAGCGGCAGGAGCCCCGAAGGAGGAGGTAGAGAGAGATGACTCAAGTATGGGAAGAGAGAGGCGCGGGATAGGTGTAAAAGAGGAGTAAAAAAGGAACGATTAGATTTTAATTGTAAATGAACGGACGGTTAGATTTCTGCGTCGCTAATGTGGACGATTAATTGTAAATGAACGGACGGTTAGATTTCTGCGTCGCTAATGCGGACGATTAATTGTAAATGAACGGACGGTTAGATTTCTGCGTCGCTAATGCGGACGATTAATTGTAAATGAACGGACGGTTAGATTTCTACGTCGCTAATGCGGACAATTAATGTGGTCACGAGAACGGTTGTGATTGCCCTGTCGCGCTTCCACAAAAAAATAGTTTCAGACACCACGGATTTAATTAATACTATAGATTTATTTTTTATGATAATTTTAGCACTTTTTTTTTCTAAAACCCACTACGCGAAATTTTGGCTTCTGTAACGGTTAATAAAAAACTTTTGTAACGGTACACGAAACGTTACTGTAGCCCCCGTTACAAAATGTCTAATAACCGTTACAGATCTATAACGGTTATTAGACAATAACCGTTACAGTAGCCCCCTCTTCTGTAACGGTTATTATCTAATAACCGTTATGGTATTATGCAAGAGAAATCTGGTACAGTTTTTTGGAGAACATGTGTAACGGTTATTACCTAATAACCGTTACAGAAGCCAGTCTTCTGTAATGGTTATTATCTAATAACCATTATGGTATTGTGGACGGAACATGTACGGTATTTGGAAAACATCTGTAACGGTTAATACCTAATAACTGTTACAGAAGACTGGCTTCTGTAACGGTTATTAGGTAATAACCGTTACAGATAATTTTTATAATTAAAAAAATAAAATTATAATATTCTGTAACGGTTATTGCTTAATAACCGTTACAAAATTCTTTTTTTTTTTGTGTTTCGCCTGTTTGATTGGCTAGCCCAATTTGATAGCCGAATTGGTACCAAATTGGTACCCAATTTACATTACCACATGCAGCATATATATATATATATATATATATATATATATATATATATATATCACAAAGCACACATATATCAAACATATATAATCATGCATATCACACAAACAATAAACAAAGTATTTACATATATCACAAGTATCATCAAATCAGAATCTCAATATCAGAATCGTACAATATCAGAATCTCAATATCATTAATAGCTTAGATAGAACCGTACGTAGTCCTTATCTCAATATCAGAATCTCGTACCTGAATTGAAGTTCATAAAAACCTTTTCTCAACCACCTATTGACCCTCCTGTTTCGAATTCTTGGACTAAGGTTTTACCTAAGAAAATGAAGTCCTCTCTGAAGTCCTTGGCAAATTCTAAAGTAAAGGACTTTATTGCTTCAAAAGCTGCTTCTCTTAAAAAAGAGAAGAAATGTTTTAATTGCCTCTTTCATGGCCATACTAAATCAAGTTGTAGTCTTCTGAAGAGGTGCTTGGTTTGTCTTAAATTTGGTCATAATGTCAGAGAATGCACCTTCCCCTCCCTGGAATTGAATCGTCTTCTTCAATTCTTCCTTTAATCTCTTTGCCTTCTCCTCTCCATCCCCCATCTATTAATACTCAATCCCCTCTTGCTGTCTCTTCCACCTCTCCTCCTTTAGTTCTTTCTTCAGATATGGCTTTCAATCATGATTGGCAATTTGTGCCTATGAACAGTGTTGCTGAGTTTGATGGTCTCAGACCTGATCATTTAAATGTGTTTTACTCTTCTTTACAAGATCTTGACCCTGAAATGAAGTTCTGCACAGAGCGGCGATTGTTACTTTCCAAGCAGAAGGATTGGTTCCTCCTGATCTTGAGCACCGCTTGGGATTCAAACTTGCTGGTCAGTTTGGTTTTGCAGTTCACCAGTATCGTCTATCTCCAGTGCACCCAACCTCTGGAGATTTTCTTCTGGTTTGCCCAAATCAAGGGGTCAGGAATGAAATTTGCAGCCTAGGTGTCATTTACCTGCAGAATGTTAGATTGGTCCTAACAAGGTGGACTGAGCGTGCTGGTATAGTTTATGAACCTCCTCTTTATCATACCAGAATCAGAATTACTGGTCCCCCTCTTCATCTCTGGAATAGAAGTGCCATTAACTTGCTGGTGTCTGGGTTTGGTTATCCAGTTTTCACTGCTCCTCACTTATCTGATGGGATCTTCCTTCATTTGCGTTTGCTTATTAAAGGAGCTTATCCCTCAGATATCCCTCATCATTTGGTTATCTCTGTAGACCCTCGAGCTGCAAGAGGTAGGGTACATATTGAAGGTTTTTAACAAGTTGGTTTCCCCACTGAACCACCTTTTGTAGGCCCCGGCAGGCCTTGGGTGCCTCCTCCGCCTCCTCCACCACCTCCTCCGCCGTCACCACCATCGACTGACTCTGATATGGACACCGATTAATGCCCTCCCTGCTGACCCAGTTTCTGATGCTCCTCCTACTGAATCAGCTTCTGATGCTCTTCAGCCTCTTGCTGGCTCAGCATCAGATCAGCCTCTTGCTTCCTTACCAGTACATTGTGCTACTGGGCCTTTCTGCTCTTCTATCCTCTCGCCTGTATCTGGAGATCCCTTTTTAGCTATTGCCTATTCAAGTTTTCTCCCTTGATTCTTTAATGCTATTAATGCCTCCTTTAATTTACAGCAGTTCTCTCTCCAGCCAGCTCCTTCCTTTAATGCTATTAATGCCAAGCGTCTCCACTTTGAAGCAAAAAAGGCAGCAGATGACTTTCTAAAAGGAGATGATCCACCAACCTTGTCTCAAGCTGAACTAGTCCTTATGCTGGGAGGTTTTGAGCTTACTGAGAACTTGAAATTGATCTTGAATGATGCTGGAGTTGTCTAATTGCTTCTTCTCTTTGTGCTTGTGGATCAACCTTTCTAGCTCTATGGCTTTTCTTGGCTGTAATCCTTTTCTTCCTGGAATATCAACAAAGAGCTTTCTTCTTTACTTTGCCTCACTCTCTTCCTTTTCTCACCTCTGTGTATTATTGCTACTACTTGATGACGTTTACTATGGGCAATGACCTAAATTCAGTTGAGTTCTGGTATTTGGTTCCTATATGACAATACGAAATTCATGCCTATATATATATGCAAATTATTCACGAAATGCAAATAATTTAAAAAAAGAGGAGTTCATGAAAATATACTTTCAATCGTGTGACTTCCGATCCGTTGAATCGTGCGACTTATCCGGCCGATGTAAGATCTTCCCCTATTCAATGAGATCTTAAAATATATAAAAAAACAAAAAATAACCATAAATTAATGAAAAAATCGAAGTAAATAAGGAAAAAATGTAAAAATAAAAAATACGGTTCAAATTTAATTTTTTTTACCTTAAATCTGCTCTTCTTCTTATTCTCTTTCTAATTATTATTTTTTCAGAATTTTTAGAAATTTTTTGCTATTTTTTTGGAGTGAAGTGGACACCACAAAATTCGCAATAAATGAAAAGAAGAGAAATGGGGAAGTGCGGCTGAGAGTTAGATGAGACTTTATGCAACGGTTATTTCCTAATAACCGTTACAGAATCATTAAAAAAATAAAAAAAATTATTTGCCATTATGTAATAGTTATTAGAAAATAACCGTTTCAGAATTACAGAGATACTGTAACGGTTATTTATATATAACCATTACAGAAGATTATTATTAATTTTTTTCTTTTTCTCGTATCTTCTGTAACGATTGTTGGATAATAACCGTTACAGATTTCTTAAAATCTGTAACGGTTATTATCCAACAACCGTTACAGAAGGTGGACACACTTTTTCCCTATTGCATGACGAAAATATTATTACGTTTTTTAATAATAACCGTTACTGATTTGTGGCGTCAATTTTTCCGCCTTATGCCTCACTAGTCTGTAACGGTTATTTCAAAAACCGTTACAGAAGTGCCGTTACAGAAGGTTCTTTTTCCGTAGTGACCGGTGCAAACACAAAATTAAATATTCATTATTTCTCTTCGATCTGTGCGCCTCCATCAATGCCATTTGTTGTCATTTGTTGCGCCTCCATTGTGGTTCCAAAGCCGATTACCCTCCATTAATTTCTCCAACTAGACGATCTTAATAGAACAATAAAAGTTCCTGGAATTAAACAGTCAACCGACATACAACGAATTGCAGTAGTAAATTCCATGTGAAAGGTATCTATCAAATACCTGTTCTTACGTACATATTCATATATACTCTCAACAAGATCTGAATATTCATAAAAAAAAAAAACCAGATCTGAATTAATATATCATTCCAGTCATGGTTGACCTAGAATCCGCTTCCCAATGCAGCTTTTGAATACGTTCACCTAGGGCTTTTGAGATTATTTTTTTTTTAATTGCAAGGCTTTTGAGATAAAACTTGTAGTGGTGTGTACTGGTGTTTCGAGTTTGAACAACTAAATCTAAAAAGCAGATATAATTACACTAACTCTGCTTCTGGCTGCCGTTTCAACCGATGAAATAGATATCAGGTAAATTGTTTTGTTACGTACTCTGCCCTTTTCTTAAGTAGGATTAATCACTTTGTTAACCTGTATTTCAATAAAAATAATTATTTGAAACACATGCCCATGGGAGTCTACATAACTATGGCTCCGTTTGGATGTGGCCAAGAATAACAGAATAGCCTCTTCTTTTATTCCTAACTATCCAAATTTATTATAAACAATCTAAACTCTTCACAAAGTTACATATTTCCCAATACTTCTTCCCTTATTTCTCTCATTCTCACACCATCCAAACGGAACCTATATGTGGGTAGGGGTGCCTACAGTATACCGTCATTCGTTTTCCGTGGACGTTCCGTCCAAACGGAACGAGTGACGAATTAGATTCCAACATACATTTCCGAAACGGAATGGTTAACGAAATGGATTTCAACATACGTTTGTGTGAAATATTGTGTAAATTGAGTTGTTCCGCCACATTCCGTCCTAACGAAACATCTAACGAATCGTTCCAGTACATACATGTACTGTTGTTGAAACGGAATGGCCCATTCTGCTGCCGTTATAAACTTTAAACATACCTATTTATATGTGGGATATCTAGTGTTAAACTTTACAAGTTCCTATGTTAATATATAGCAGTAGAAACTTTCAGGATATTTCCTGGCCAATTAATTTCGTCTCGGAAAAGCGATAATGGAAAATGAAAAAATTATTTGAGTCCTTTGGAAATAAATTGAACAGGAGAAAATTAATCTAACGCTTAGAACACCAGCTTATGTCTCCTACTGGGATAATGCGAGAGACAACTATAGCAAGTCGTAATGCAAAATTTTATTTATTTGTATACGGAAATAAAATATTAGAAGGCTAGATATTTTATTTTTGTTTGTAAACATGTCCCTTTGTGAGACCTATAAATAGGTGGCACTAGCGATTATACACCACCAGCAACGATTCAAAATATATTATACCAAATTCCAATCTCCTTCCCACCATATTACACTTCCTTTTCAAGCTTTGCTGTCCCAATTCAGGCATCTCATCTTCCGATTCATCCTAATTCCTAATTTTTTTTTGTTTCTCCATTTCCTAAAAATCTTTTAGACTCAACCAGCGATGGGCTCATCCATTGAAGGATTTTTTAGAGTTGAAGTTAGAAAACTCACAGAGCTTGCATCCCAGGACCAAGCCAATACGGCATTATTAAAATTAGGATCCTTCGAAAGGATGTATTATGCTATGTCTGGGCCGTTTACACTAGGGGACATCAAATTCGAGATCCGTGTGTACCCATTAGCTCCAGGATATTTGCAGTGTCATCTCTGCTTGTTAAGTAATGCGGAGTTTGTCAAGAAGTTTGACTCCTATGTCCAGTACATTCATCCCCTAGATAATAAATGGAACCACGGCAATATGATTGATGGGAAGGACTTCAAATCAGACGCCATCGGTGAGGGAATGGGCGTTCCCATGGTAATGTTTCAAGATTTCAGAGTGGTACACTGGAAGGAGCACTCTAAGGACGACTGTCTGCTGTTTAAACTCATTTTAGGACTCATTCTGGATGATTCCAAGAAGGTAGTACCGCATCCAGATGTAAAGCCCCCAACGGAAGAACCTAACCGGCCAACGGTTAGTTCTTCTGACTTAATTACCACACTCCTCTCAGGGGATTTTGCAGATTTTTATTTTGTTGTGGATGGTCAGACATTCGCTGCTCACCACTACTAGAATTTCGTTTATCTGTGTCGGACCACTGACATATCAGAGTCGCTAAACCAAGTAGCGACGCGGAAAGAAAAAAAGCGGGCGGGAGAATTTTATTGGGTGTCGGTAGGCCGACACAGATAAATTAGGACGCGTAAATATTCAAAGGAGGGACGCTATGAAGTTCTGTGTCGGGACGCGAATATGCTGAATAATATTGACGTCGGAATTCCGACACGTATAATGAGAGACGCATATCAGTTGACACGCTCAACGCCTTACGCTATTTTCTTTTTACAGGCGCGCTCAATCTAAATATAATTAGAGTCGCTAGTTGACACAGATAATTGGAACTCTAATAAACAAATTAGTAAATTATTTCAATTAAAATTTTGTGTTGATCTAATGTGTCGGTATACTGACGCATTTAGAAAGACACGCTTAAAGTAAGTTTGATTAATTTTCTGCAGTTTACCAATTTTAATATCATTCATTCACAGCATATATAAACCCAAGACCCGAATTTATAGCATAGATATACCCAATATCTGAATCCATTAACAAGTAAACCACAAATTCATCCATCAATCAAGTAAATATTCAAAACAATATCCATTCTCTATCAATTGAGTCGTATGAAGCCTGAGCCTAATTCCCTCAAATACTAATACATGTCAGTATCTAAACTCTCATAAATTGTTAAAGGGAACCCGTTAGCATATTGCCTCTACAACCCCAATGTTAAAGATACCTCCTCAGGTCATGTGAGCTTTGAAAGGTTGGATCAGTGTATGCCCTAGGTCATATGATGCATTCTACTAATTAATAACGTCTCTTCTCAGTTCTCACCATCTTCGCACCATCACTACCTGATAGACAAAAACATAATGCAACAGGTGTTAGCATAATATCATAAATGTGTCTATAGTTAGAAGAGTATACAATGCATGAAAGTAACTAAATTATGCAAGAATCACCACGCTTGTCCAAACATTTTAAAATTTTCATAATGGAACTATACTAACTACATAGATTATGATGAAATATACCAGTCATCTTGTACGTCATCTGAATTTGTACCAGGAGTGTCATCCTCAGATTCCTCACTTGACATGTCATGATCATCTATTTGCGATGATTGGCGGTTTGAGTTGTTGGAGAGCTCAGAAGGGTCCACTTGGTCCACAATACCTAGTTGTGCCAAGGAATCGACCACGTCTAATCCTCCGTCGAATGAACCATCAAACTCATTAGTGGAGTCTTCTTGAAAAAAATCATCTTCTACTATTGGATTGTTATCACCAGAATAGAACTGTCGCTTTCTATTACACTTGTGAACAACCCACCAGTCACTTCTCTTCTTTGATGGATATGAAAGATAATACACTTGAAAGAGGATCCAGAGTATAAGGACCAACCTGAGGAGACATTATTTATGATTGCTTCTCGTGAAGCAAACAAGTGCAAGACTTATGGGTTCGGGAGTTTGCTCGACAACTGGGAGATGCCAACAGCAACCAATAGACGTGTTAGGCCCTCCAACTATTCATCTTTTAGCACAACCCCTGTATCGACTGTGTACACAAAAGAAGAGGTTGAGAAATTGCTAGAGGAACGCGAACAGAAGTATGCTGAAGAACGTGCGAAAGAGCGTGAAGAACAAGAGAGGAAGGATGCTGAGCGTGATGCAAGAAACCAAATAATGTTTGGCCAGATATTTGCAACACTACGTCACACCATACCAATGATAAACATGCCAGCCTTCAACATGCCAGCCTTCGACATCCCCACCGACATGCCAACAAATATTATGGTAGGTACATAACCTTTAACCTGCATTGAATAGGTCAAAATTTAATATTGGGTTTGGTGTCAACTCTTTTGTTAAATTATTAGTAAATGGTTAGAAAAGAACAAGGATAATGTGCTTGCTTGGTTATCATCCTACTACTTCACTAATCACTATTTCAATATTCACTGGCTGGCTAGAGACTAGAGATGTGCTTGCTTGGTTATTAGTTTTGTTAAATCAGAGACTAGGATGATAACTACTCTTCTTTACAGTCTTACAGCAATGTGCTTGCTTGGTTATCATCCTACTCTTCCTTAATATTGGGTTTGGTCAAATTTTTAATGTGCTTGCTTGGTTATTAATTTTGTTTAACTTTATTAATGTGCTTGCTTGCTTCTATGTTTTGGTCAATTTTCAGCAACACAGAAGTTTGGCAATACCACCAATGGGCAACACCACTGCACAGGTGGCCACACATGAAGAAGGGTTAAGTGCAGCATCTGCAAGCATGTCGAATGCTATGGGGGAATACACAGCGCTACTTACTAATACTTCGCGCAAGCAAGTTGAGAATCAGTATGTGCCTGGATATGATAATTTAAGTTAGATATACTATGAATTTTGGTTTACTTTGAATTCTAAACCTATGAATGATTTTTGTTATTTGTATTGGATGATGATTTTTGTTATTTGTATTGGATGATGATTTTCAATTAAATACACAATATATATTTGTGTGATTTTTGTTTGATTCAATGTGTATGGCTGAGAATTTCAAAATAGCTGTGACTAATTAAAATCGTAGGAATTAAATAGTGTGGTACCAAATTGGTACCGGGAAGAATTGAATGGCTGTAAAAATGTAATTGATGTGGCTATCAACAATGGTGTCAATATACCGACGTTTTTGATCTAATATACAGAAACGTATAAAAACGCGGATATAGTGGGCCCCAATAAATTCTGACAATCAATTTTTTGTGTCGGTGAGCAAAGGTGTCGCTATATCGACTTTAATAAGTTGCGTGGGCCCCGTCAAATTCTGACAATAAATTATCTGTGTCGCTAATAATAGGTGTCCGGATACCGACTACTATAAATTGTGGGCCCCGCTAAATTCTGACAACGTATTATCAGTGTCGCTGATCTAAGGTGTCGGTTTACCGACAAATTTAGTGTGTGGGCCCCGCTAAATTCTGACAACATATTATCTGGGTCGCTCGATATAGGCGTCGGTATACCGACATAGAAATGTCTAAATAGATACGCGCTTACTGTTTGGATAAGCGATCGGAGAACCTGGTGTGTGTCGTTATCCCGACACAGATATAGGGACGCGTTAAGTAATCCGCGTCCTCGCGACACAGATGTTTATTATTAGCGGCTAGAGTATCGGAGTCGCTTGGGTAGTGTCTTTAGGTGGACGCAGATAGCTTTTCGTGTCGGAATAGGGACGCCTTTTTGCGAAGCAAATAATCAGCATTCTAGTAGTGCACAAGGCTGTTCTTGCAGTTCGTTCCTCTGTGTTTCGATCAGAGTTTCTTACTCTCCAACGTGAAATGGTTCAGAATAGTACTGTACTTGTATCCATACAGCATGTCGATGTACTTTCCTTCAAGTACCTGTTGCATTTCATTTATACCGATTCCTTCACCCCCGACTTTGATGACTTGGCTGAGGCTGACCCTCTTGAGAGGTACCAACGTCTGTTTATTGCTGCCCACCTTTTCAAAATGGATGGGCTCAAGCTAATATGCGAGAAGAAGCTCACCGGGGCTGTCACAAAAAACATTCTGTCAATCTTAGATCTTATCAATTTTCAGGTTCCTGGATTGCTGAAAATTGTCCACAC
Source organism: Rhynchospora pubera (assembly GCA_028095005.1). Taxonomy (NCBI): domain Eukaryota; kingdom Viridiplantae; phylum Streptophyta; class Magnoliopsida; order Poales; family Cyperaceae; genus Rhynchospora; species Rhynchospora pubera. The sequence continues at coordinate 357,058,014 of CM051460.1, forward strand.
AGATTGCGACATGAACCCAGAAGCAATCACCAAAACTATAAAATAGGCGATAGGCTCTACGGTACTTCAATCTCGAAAAAGCATGTCTGAAATTCATGATTCCAAGTGATTCTTATATTTGATCTATGCGTCTGAGAGTTGTTTTTGTTCTTTGCCTAGTTGTATGTTGTTTTGTTTGTCATTCTGCCTCCCTTTCTGTACTTTCCCTTTTTTCTCTCCTAGTTTATTTCATTTCCGTGTGTTAATTGCCAATATATATTGTACTTTAATTCTCCTTGCATTGTAAGAAGTTATGCTCTATTCATACTTGATTCCAATGAATTATGATTAGTATTCCTTTTATTAGTTAGCGTAGACGATTTTGAGTTTATGGCAAAATGAGAATTTCAAAATTTGACAATTTATTGAACGGCTCTTGTGTATTTCAAATACCACCCAAATCTCACTTAATTTTTTCTTCAGTTCCTTAATCCAGTAAGACCAAAATTTGCAATCAACAACTAATTATCCTACGGAGTCAGTTAAAAAAAACTATAGATTAATTTTACGATGCACAAGAAAACCCACCAAAAGCAGCAATTTAGGAAACCAAAATCCGTAATGTCTTATGGCAGTTCAATTGTCTAACAGAATCACACAGTATACAACAATAACAATTAAGTTGAAGTTGTTCGGCATGATTACAAATAGAAAGTGAGGAGATGCATGTTCAAGAGTACAAGTTTAGAATAATCAATCAAATCTCCCAATCCCTTTTGAGTCCTTGCTCCTAATTCAGCTTCCTCTCACTTGATGTTCTTTAATTATGTCTGTATATATCAATATCAATGTTAAAGCGCCTTGCAAAAATATCAAGGGAATAAGATTAATTACAACCAGAAATTACTATTTACCATCTCTCCACAAGACATCACGTGCAATCGTGATTGCACTTGTTCATTTTATCAATCTATACGGTTAATTTATTTATCTATGTGTTACTTTATTTAATTATGAGTAAGATTTTATTTATTTATTATTATTTAAATTTTTATATGCATATTCAACTTATTTTTATTGAATTTATTTATCTGTATATGTTCATTTTAATTGTATAAATAATTACTTTATCGATTATATATGTTCACTTTGTTCAAAAAATGATAAGCAATAACAAAACTGCATGTTGCCGTATCATTTCTGATTATAACGAGATCCCCGATCTAACGTGGGCTGGACTTTCTTGGGCTGAAGTTGGGTTTATTCTCAAATGTTCGATCGACTGTTCGATTGGAAAATGAACTATTAGTCTATTACCACGAAAGCTGTTCGGTGGTATATACGGTACCAAAACATTCCACTGTTTACTTCTTGAAAATGTTTTTTTTTTTTGAATAAAATACTTCTTGAAAATGTTATGTTTGATATTTTCATGTTACAAGTCACAAACAATAAAGATGTGCTCAGACTAATCGTGATATTTTCAAGTGATGAGGTCAGTTCAGATGTCTTCCCATGGAACATTGATGAAAGATGTGTATAGAATGTCTCATATTTATTCAATTGAACAAGACGTACTGAAAGGCTTTACACGGAATTTGAAGTAGGTTCTAAAAAGAGATGACGGCTGCGAAGACTGGAGAGGCGATTCTGAAGACGAAGCCAGATTTCACAGCGACGACTGCTACGGCCGCCGCTGCATTAGAGACCTTGACCGGAGCCTCAAATCATAGCCGCCCGCCACCACCGTCACCCCTTTTCGACCATTACTTTCCCCATTACAGCCACTCTAATTATACCTATATATAAAGTTAGACGATCTGTAAATTCGTGCTATGAACAGTGCGGTTTCTGAATTTTCGATTGAATTATCGAGGCCCTTGCTTGCTATCCAACGGTTGGATTGACAGGAGGGAGAACGGTGCTGCTTCCCGTGTCCCACATGGTGGGGCCCGCCACATTTGAGAGTGCATGGGCCTTCCAATGGAAATGGTGTATGTCATTTACTGTACACCACATTGGTAGATTGTTGCATTGATTTTTTCACTATGTTTAGTTCTATGTTCTTTAACTATGCGTTATGTGTATGAAAAGAATAAGAACTTTCATTTTGTTTGTTCCTCCATATCATTTTATTCTCTCTCTTCCCCTATCGAACGCTCGGCTACATAAGACAGAAATTTGACTGCAAAGAGCATCCATCGGTGTTGTCTTCTCATTCTCAATAGAAAAGAGGAAGTATCTGATCTCTTTTAAAAGGAAAATTCACCTTTAACAAACCAAAATCAAACAACAAAATTAGCAAAATGTCCTTCGACAGAACACATCAAACCAAAAAAAAAGAGGGGGAAGTTCAAATTATGATTCTGAAACTCGGTCGAGTCGGACCGGACTCGGCGAAGACCGATCCGATTTTACGTCTTTTAGGATAAAATCGGCTTTAAACCTTCAAAAACCGCAATCAATGGCGGTGATAAGTAATGGAGAGGCATGAACGAGTATATTCAACGTAGTCCGACGTGGCCGGTGAGGGATATGTGTGGTAGGCCGACAGAAAGGGCTATATGGCGAGCGGTGCCCCCTCGCTGGGTGGTTCGGTCCCTTTTTGTTTTTACACGATACGGTGAAAGAAAACGAATAATAGACAAGTTGGAAAAGAAAGGCCCATCCAATCTTTTTTTAAGTTTGGACCCTCCAGATTTTGTAAACTTGAGAAAATTTATAAACAGGAATGTTTGGTCCAAAAATCTGATCCAAATGCATCATAAAATTTCATATTTGATATTGTACGATATTGCACGAGACATTACGGTATTTTAATGATAGTTACTTATCAAAAACATATTTGTTATAAGAATATTTTATTGAGGATTGTTAAAATGCTATGCATAGTACGGATGCCCTTCGTGCTACGGATTCGTTCTTAAATTTCATACTTCAAACAACCGATCCAAACCGTTCATTATCTTCTTCATATTGAAATATCATTACAAATCAAATTTTATATTTTTTTGAATTTTTTTGCTATTTTTCTCTGATTTTTTAAAATACTTAATCTAATAAATTCTGGACCCTTCAATAACATTGATTTTCAAAAATCTGAGAAAAATAGTAAACAAATTTAAAAAAAATGTAAAATTTGGTTTCTAATAAGATTTCAATATGTAGAAGTTAATAAACGGTTTGGATCGATTGTTTGAATCATGAAATGCAAGAACTAATCCGTAGCACGAAGGGCATCCGTGCTATGCATAGTATTTTAGCAATCCTCATATTTTATTAGTTATGAAATTTTAATTTAATTACATTTAATTTTTTTTTGAAAATTTTGATTTATAGCAAGAGACATCCATAATTAATTATTGTTATATTTTAATTGATTTTAGTATTCTCAGTTTTTATCTTTTAATTTATTTTAAGAAATATTATTTTTCCCAAGTCTTCCAATTTTTTTCTAAAATTTAAAAGAATAAAATAGATATATGCTACCATGAAAATTGTCAATTTGAGAAATACCATTATTAAATTTTTAATTACTTTTATGCCACTATAAAATGGTTCAAATTAGTTTTGTGCCATTTATTTCTTCTACAACATTGAAATTAGAGATACACTTTAAAACTTGTCATATTTTTTAAAACTACCCAAATTACCTTTTCCAAATATCAATATAAAAAAAAAATCAGATTACGGAATGGAAAGAAATTAACAAGCCACGATAATCCAGAATAACAAATGCATAATTGATTCCATGACTTAGGTTCCTTATTAACCATACCTTCAAACTAAAGAACAGAACTACAGAAATCATCTTTTAAAATGTATGTTTTAATGCATAATGTATGTTTTATAAATAATCGATTTTTCGATCCGGTTCAATGCACTTCTTAAATTCGTATCTTTTATAAACTTATGTACTATTCTAGAATTGTATTGTTTTTATTTATTTTGTTAATTTGATGCTTTCAAACTTTGATGTTGAAAGTTCCTTTTTTGTAATTAAATATCTTTTTTTTCTTTTTTCTGATTTTTAAAGACATTAAAAATGTTTTTTGTTAAAAAAAAAATCGATCCGAATCACCTGATTTTTTTTTTTCGAGTCATTCGATCCAAATTCTATCACCAACAATCTGAGTCTGAAATTCCAAACAATGGTTCAAACTATCATAGGATTATAATGTCTATATGATGAATAGGAAGCCCATATTTATAATCAACAGCCATGTTTTCCATCAGATACATTTAAACTGTTACAACATGTATTACACTTACGAGCCGCGACGAAGCCGCGACGATAAAGCCAGCTAGTTCAAACCCTAAACCTCCAACTGCCGTTCAATCTCTTCCCTCTCAACCACCTCCGATCAAATCCAAGCTACTGTCCGATACATCAAACCCTAGTCATTCACCTTCTCCACCGCCACTTTTTTACAACTATTTTCCCAACAACAGCCGCTCCGCCTCATGCCCTTCTGCACATGCTGCCTCTCTCCCTCAACTACATCCACTCAATATCCCTCCTGTTGAGCCTCCAAATGCTCGGAATAAACAGTCCCGTGCCTCCGTCTGTCACGAACTTATCCTCAATTAGGCCAATTGGAGAGTTTAAGAGAGAAATTTGGAACAATTTGGTGAGAATTTGGAGAGAAAGGGGGTTTTGTCAGATGAGAATAGAGAAGAGACGGTTAGAAGAGAGAGAAAGAGATAAGAATGGAGCGAGAAAGAGAAAATGATTTTTTTTATTTCCTTTCTCCTTGACAATTACAACTCTTACTATTTATATCTTCCGATATTACAACAACTAATTTTGTATTTAGTAATAAAAAAAGTAAAAGAAAAATGAAAAATTACTTTTCACTATAACAGCCTAACAACAAACTGATTACGCGTTGTATTAACGCAGTAGGGACCACTGTCAGGTTTAATGACTGGCCTATCCTCAGAGTCTCATCCTTTAATCTTTCCGTCCCCGGTCAGCGATAATTGATTTGGGCAGCTCCTTCCTCTCAGTCCCTTTGTCAGTTATTTCTATAACTGACAATGCCACATCAGCTTCAGATCCTAACACCGTCAAGTCAAGACTTCAACCTCTTCTGCCTACCCCTCCTCTTTCAATCTCCTCACTCAGGTTGGTTACCTTAAAAACTTTTCAAAAGAGGTTTGCTTGTTTTGATATTCCCTCAAAGCATACAACTTCTCCTGTCTCTCCTGCTGTGGCTCCTCACTCCTCTGATGGATTGAAATGGAACAAGGTATTGCCTAAAAGATTCAAATCTACTGGCATTAATGGCTCTGGCAGCTCCTTTTTCTCCAAACTGGTTAAATCGAAGTTATTTTCTCTTAGGAAAACGAAAAAGTGTTTTAACTGTCTCTTTTCTGGCCATTCAAAATCCACTTGTAGTCTCCCCCAGAGATGCATTATCTGTCTTAATTTTGATCATAATGCTAAGTTATGTCCTCTCTTTACTCAAAACAACTCTTCACCTCCCCTCGACACCCCTTCCTCTTCTCCTTTGGAAACTGAAATTCAACCCCCCCTTCAGGAAATCTCTTCTTCTCCCCCAAACTTTAATGATCCTTCTTCTCAACTCCAAAACTCTACTATATTAACCCTCTCTTCCAGCTTACAAATCATACCTTTTTCTTCCACTCCTTCTTCTTCTTCTTCTAATCTTTCTACTGATTCTTCTACTGATACCCTCACTCCTACTTCAATGGAATTCCCAAAAAACTGGCAAAACATGCCGCTTGACAATGCTCACGAGTTTTAAGACCACAGAATTCCTCTTCTTAGTGTCTTTTACGTTCCTAATCAACCAGTGGAATCTGAGAATGAACTTTTATTGAGATTTGTCGTTGTTACTTACCAAGCTCAAGGTCTACTTCCTAATGATTTTGAGCATCGTCTGGCAGCCAGGCTTTCTGCTCAGTTTGGTGGTGCTGTCAATCAATTTCGTCTGCGACCTATGCATCATGCGACAGGGGACTTTATGTTGATTTGTCCCAACTCAGTAATCAGGAACAACATCTGTAATGTCCAAGTTATTCATCAGCACAACATCAGATACAATTTTAGGAGGTGGAATCGAACCAGAGGCATGGTTCGTGAGCCTCCATTTTTCAGAGACAGAATTAGACTCTCTGGTCAACCTCTTCACTTGTGGAATTTGAATGCTCTCCGCAGGCTTGTCTCAGATTTTGGTTATCCCCTTGCCATTTCTCCTCATTTTACCAATTTTATTTTCGCTTTGCTTCATATGTTCATCAAAGGGGGGTATCCAACCACCATCCCTCATGAAATTGCTGTATCTGATGATCCTGGAGCTGCCAGAGTCAGAGTGAATATTGAATGTTATGAACAAGTGGACTACTACCAACATGCACCTTTCATTGGACCAGGCAGACCCCTGGGTCCCTCCTGCACCACCTGCTAATAATGACAATAACTCTGGCAACAGCTCTGGTTCTGTTTCTGGTAATGTGCCCCTCTCAGATAATTCAGTCAACTAACAACCAGTAGTTGCTCAGCCTCCAATTCAACAAGTCGCTAATGATCTTCTTCTCTCTGATGGACAATTAGTATGTGCAAATGTTGGCACCCCCCAGCTCTCCACCATCTATTTGGACCCTTTTCTGGCTTCCCCACCTTTGCCACTTGCTGTCATGCAACTTGTTCCTAACTTCCTTTCTAAGGTAATTACTACACTAATCCCCCCGTTCAGTTCTGAAGATGTGGTCTTTCTTTATCCTTCTGAACAGTCTCAGTATGCAACTCCACTTCAATTGTCTTTTGGTTCCTCCTCTCAAGCCACTCTTGTTACTCCTCCTGGATTTGACTATTCTCCAGGTGATGCCTCCTTTCTGTCACAGCCTCAACACTCTTCTCCACCTCCATCTCCCGCTTCTGAACTCAGGAGAAGTCAGATATTGAAGGCCAAGCTCTCTGGGCCCTATATTTCTGCCATTGCAAAAGCACGGAAAGTACAATATGCTTCTCCCAGCTCAACAAAGTTGCTAAAAGTCAAGTCCAAGCCAGCTCAGACTCTTTTTGCTTTTCTCCAAGGAGATGAACCACCTTCAATGGCTCAGGCTGAATTGATCATCTATGCTGCTGGTTTTGATCTTACTAGAACAATTAAGAAGAATCTAACTGAGACAGGAATAGTCTAGCTTGTCTAGTTTATTTTCTGTTCTTGTTGGTGGCTATATTTTATCTTACTTTATGAATTAGTTGTATCTATATCAATGCTGGTTTAATGAGAAGCTTTACCCATTTGTCTCTTTTCTTCTTCTATTGTGCTGCCTTTACCTTATTTTTTCATGGACTAAAAAATTAAACTTTTTCTGCTGGAATGTGAGGGGTCTGAATGATAAAGATAAAAGACTTGCTATTAGACAATCTATTCTAATTGAAAAGCCCCACTTCATCTGTTTTCAAGAAACCAAATGGGACTATGTCACTGATGACTTAGTTAGAGAAACTTGTGGGTCCATATTAAAATCTTTCATTACTCTTGATGCTGATAGAACTAAAGGAGGCATTTTAATTGTTTGGGACCCCAATTTTGCTACTCACACTTTATCTCTTGCCACCAAACATGTTCTTTTTGTAGATTTCTTCTTCAACAGAGATGCTTCCCCTCTCAAACTCACTACTGTTTGTGGGCCATCTGCTGATTCAGGCAGGTCACAATTTCTTTCTTCTCTTAACCTCTTTGCTCCAGCTTCTAATTCTCCATGGGTTCTATGTGGAGATTTCAATTTAGCTTTAAACTCTAATGAAACCACTGGACATGGACATAGCTGGAGTCACATGCAGCTTTTCTCAGATATTATCTCATCCCTTAACCTCATTGATTTAAATCTCTCCAACAAAAGCTTCACTTGGTCAAATTATAGAGATTCTCCTACTTTTGCAAGATTAGACAGATTCTTTATTAATCTCTCTCTCTCACAAAAGTTTCAAAATGCTACTCATGAAGCTCTTGCTAACACCTTTTCTGATCACTCTCCGCTTCTGTGCTGCTTCAATTCTTCCTTCAGGCCATCGAATCTACTCAGGTTTGAAAATTTTTGCCTTAAAGTACCTGAATTTCATGATTTGGTTCTTAATGTTTGGTTCTCTCTTGACTCAGTGACAACCCCTCAACGCTTCAATGACAAACTTTCTCTTCTTTCTAAGGAAATTAGTCATTGGGCTAAAGGTCGAATCTCCAAAGTCAGAGAGCAATCCCTTCTGATAAGAAGTTTTCTTTTGAGATGTGATAGAGTAATGAAATTCAGAGCTCTGACTTCTTTAGAGAAATTGCTCAAGTGCATGTTAAAGAGAAGGTATACAGAGATTGCTGCTACTGAAGAAGCAATCTGGAAGCAGAGATCTTCTTTCAAATGGAGGTTAGAGGGGGATCAGAATACTGCCTTCTTTCATGCCAAGGCTTCCAATCACAAAAGACGAGACTACATTCAGACCATTCAAGTGGATGGAGTTGTCGTTTCTGATAAAAAATCTAAGGGTCTTGCTTTCTTTAACTTCTTCTGCAGTTTGATGGGATCCACCTCATCCAATGTTACAGACTTTGAGATGGACTGCCTTTACTCTATTCCTTTTAATACATATCTCTCTTCATTGGTTGCTCTAATTTCTTTGTCAGAAGTGTGTGATGTCATTTCTGGTTGGCCCTCAAATAAATCTCCAGGCCCTGATGGATTCACTGGTGACTTCTTCAAAACTTTTAAGGAAGAGCTAGCACCTGAGATCACTTCTACTCTTAATTCTGCTTTTCTTTCTTCCACTCTTTACCCTTTAAATTCTTCAATTATTGCTCTCATTCCTAAGTCTGATCATTCTATTTCTACAGCTGATTTTAGACCTATTAACATCATTCACTCAATGCAAAGGATATTCTCCAAGATTGTAACTCTCAGATTGACTCCCTTTATCTCTTCTCTCATTTCCAACAATCAAACTGGTTTCTTACAAGGAAGAACAATCACAGAGAATTTTGTCTATGTCCAGGAAGTCATACATCATTGCTCCAAGACTAAGACCCCTTTAGCCATCTTTAAATCTGACATACACAAAGCTTTTGACACCATCAGTTGGAATTTTTTATCTAAAGTTCTCTCAGCTTTAGGTTTTCAGCAATCTTTCATTTCTACTGTTTTGGGTTGTGTACTTCAAGGTTCCTCTAGAGTTGTTGTTAATGGAGTTGCTGGCAAACAAATTGTCTTGAGAAGAGGTGTGCGTCAAGGGGACCCACTTTCTCCCTATCTATTCATTATGGCTTTTGACTTCCTTTCAAGATGGGTGGCAAAGCTGAATCACTTGGGTGCCATTCCTGTGCCCCTACACAATATGTTTTCCTCCTTGTTCTTTGCAGATGACGCTATTTTCTTTTTCAAACCAACTATTCAACAAATAAATCAGACTTGTTAACACTTTTTTGTCAAAATGATGTTACTCAATCTCTAGACACTATTCTAAATTGTAGAATTACAACTTTCCCCTCACTTACTTGGGTCTTCCACTTTCTGATAAACCACTTGTGAGAGCTGATTACCAACAACTGATTACTAGGTTTCAGCACAAGCTCCAAGGCTGGTCTTCATCTCTTCTATCTATTGCTGGCAGAGTGGTTCTTATCAATGCATGCCTTTCTTCACTACCAACTTACTTCATGAGTGTCTTCAAACTTCCTGCTTGGCTGATTAAGAGGTTAGATTCTTTGAGAAGAAATTTTTTCTGGCATGGGGTTTATTCTGATAAAAGGAAGCTGGTTATGATTTCATGGAATTGTGTCATCAAACCAAAAAAAGTTGGGGGCCTTGGAGTTCTAAATCTGGCTGTTTTCAATGAGGCCTTATTGGTCAAGTGGCTGTGGAAATGGTCATCTCCATCCCCTTCTCTTTGGAAATCTCTGATCTCCACTCTCCAATCCCATACCCCTTCACTTTATTCTTATAATAGTAAACTTTCTGCAAATCTCAAGCTTTTAACCCCTTTCTTGGATGTGGGATTAACTCTTCAACCTTCACTAGGTCATTGCATCTTGTTCTGGCAACATAATTGGTCTTCACAGATTTTACGATATTCCTTTCCTGAGCTGTTTTCTTTTGCTGCTGATCAGTTTATTGTCGTTCATCAGTTTAATGTTAGCTTCCATGACTTGGCTTCTCTTTTCTCACCTCTACTCTTCACCTCAGTTATTGCTTTAAGCCAACTTCATTCCCTACTTCAGATGGTGATTCCTTCACTTTCTGGTTTATTGAATAATGGTGTGGATGAGGCTTTTTGGAAACTGGAGGAATTTTCAGGAGTTTATTCTACAAGTTCACTTTACAGATTCATTACCTGCCACCCTTGCCACTCTTCACCCCTGACTTCTATTTGGAAGTTGAGGATCCCACCAAGATTCAAAGTCTTCCTTTGGCTTATGTTTCAGAATAAAATTGCAACTTTGGACAATTTACAAAAGAGGGGCTGGAATTTACCAAATAGATGTGTCCTCTGCTGCTGTCAAAGTGAATCAGTTCATCATCTCTTCAATTCTTGTTTATTCTTCAAAGCTCTGAGAGTTTTACTGTTGAACTGTCAAGATGTGAACAGTAAGTTCCATGACTCTGCTATCCCTTTAATTCATACTGTCATTCTACAAAACTCTGCAGTTTCTACTACTATCAGGGGCCTTTTTGCAATAGCATACTTTGTAACTTGGAGGGAGAGATGTTGCAGAATTTTTAGAGACATTGCTAAAGAACCCTCTGATCTGCTCCTGGAAGTTCTCTTGGAATGGAAGTTCTTCACAAAATAGCCACTTTTCTTTTTTCTTCTTCTTTTTTCTTCTTCTTTTTTCTTTTTCCTTCTTGCTATATCTCTCTCTTTTTTCTGCTGTAATCTCTAACTTCTTCTTTTTTTTTCCTTCTTTCTGATGTTTAATGCTTTTTAGTTCTTTCAGAGTTTAGCTTCTTGATAAACCTTTTTTGTAAGAACCTTTTATTATGAATTAATTTAAGACAGGGGCTTGATCCTTGTTTTTCTTCAAAAAAAATTGAACAAGACACGCAATGAATAAATTTAGATTCTAGAGTCCAAATCATTTTTGTCGTAGCGAACTTCTTGCCTTTGATGAAGTTAAAAAAAAAAAAGGAGAACGCGTGAAAATTAAATGGATTATCTCGAACATAAAGAATTATATTATCTCAAAAACTCAAAAAGGAATCATATTCATTTAGAAGCTGAAACATGCGAATGTTTTATCAGAAGGTACAAAGCCCAAACATTCTCAATTAATGGAAAGGAAATAACAAGTAACCCAAACTATTTCTGAATTTTGGAAAGGAAAAATATTATTTTCATATTCAGCGATCGCCTCATGTTTTGTAACAAATAAAGAAATAAATAATATTAGATATAAAAATACATTGTTTAATCTACGTACTAGCTAGCAATAATATGTTGCTCGTTTATTTCCTCATTAGTTTTTTTAATAACAGGTGTTAAAAAAATTAGTGGCATAAACAATATTTCGTTAAACTCTTTAACACCAATTTTCATAAATTAACGAATTAAAAAATAAAACAAAAGTGAGATTGCAAATCTTTGTGAACTTTAGCTCCGGTTATTCTATGAAGAACCGCTGCAAATAAGTTGCGCACCAGTTATTATTATATAATAACCTGTGCAAATGTGAATAAGAATTTTGCACCGACTTTATGGAAAATCGGTTCACATCTGTTTTATATTTTTATTTATTTTTTATGATAATTTTAGCACCTGTTTTTATTTTTCTAAAACCGGTGCAAACACAAAATTAAGTATTCATTATTTCTCTTCCATCTGTGCGCCTCCATCAATGCCATTTGTTGTCATTTGTTGCGCCTCCATTGTGGTTCCAAAGCCGATTACCCTCCATTAATTTCTCCAACTAGAAGATCTTAATAGAACAATAAAAGTTCCTGGAATTAAACAGTCAACCGACATACAACGAATTGCAGTAGTAAATTCCATGTGAAAGGTATCTATCAAATACCTGTTCATACGTACATATTCATAAATACTCTCAACCAGATCTGAATATTCATAAAAAAAAGGGAAAATCAGTCATATACCCCTCAAATCTTATGTAATTGGAAATATCCCCCTCTAATCTTTGTTTTTGGAAATTTACCCCTCCAATCATAATTTGTATAGATATATACCCTTTTGAATACTTCTTATGATATTTTAATTATGAAAAATAAAGATTAAACATTTAGGACAAAAATGCCCTCAGTCTTCTCCCCTCTGTACCCTTCTTCTTCGTGAGATCCATATCAGAACAAATTCGAAACCTTTAGTTGAGTTCAAATGCTACATTTAAAAGAATTGAAGAAGCATTTTCTAACAGGATGAGAAATTCTCCTGGGTCATTTTAGAGGCTATACGTGGAATTGCTTAGACTCGGTCCTTCTTTTCTTTTTGAAGTCTTTAATTGATGTCATCCATGTCTGGCTTAATTTTTCAGTTTCTTAATTAATTATCGAATAATGTAGCAGCCCGAATTTGAAAGCAACTTGGTATTCCTACTTTCAATAATCAATTCAATTGTATCCACATCTCCAGACTTCCATTTATTGGAACGCATCTATAAGGGCTGCCCCGTATTCACATATGATCCTTTTACTAACTCTACTAATTTGCTTCTCGTTTGGAATTATTTGAAACCTTCTTCAATTGCTTTAAATGCATAAAGAAGGGAATTATTTGAATAAAGAACTGGGACAAACTCACAAAAGTAATTCCGAAAAGATAAGCTCTAGTGACACAAGTAGTAGTTGATAAGAGACCTCTCGTTTTTTTCTCAATACGGGGAAAAATGAAATGACAACAGGCAAGTAAAAGTATGAATTTCATACATTCTCTTTTCTCAACAAAGAAAACAAAAATACAACGTCAATGAAAATCAGAATCGAAAATTCAATGGGAAAATGAATCGTTAGAGGGGATGAGGGCAGTCTTGTCCTAAATGTTTGAATTTTATTTTTCAGAATTAAAATATCATAAGAAATATTCAAAAGATATATATCTATACAAATTATGATTAGAGGGATAAATTTCCAAAAACAAAGATTAGATGGGGATATTTCCAATTACCCAAGATTTGAGGGGTATACGACTGATTTTTCCTAAAAAAAAACACAGATCTGAATTAATATATCATTCCAGTCATGGTTGACCTAGGGCTTTTGAGATAAAACTTGTAGTGTGGTGTACTGGTGTACTGCTTCTGGCTGCCGTTTCAACCGATGAAATAGATATCACGTAAATTGCTTGTTACGTACTCTGTTCTTTTCTTAAGTAGGATTAATCACTTTGTTAACCTATATTTCAAAAAAAAAATAATTATTTGAAACACATTCCCATGGGAGTCTACAAAACTATATGTGGAATATCTTGTGTTAACTTTACAAGTTCCTATGTTAATATATAGCTGTGGAAACTTTCAGGATATTTCGTCGCCAATTAATTTGTCTCGGAAAAGCGATAATGGAAAATGAAAAAAATATTACAGTCCTTTGGAAATAAATTGAACTGGAGAAAGTTAATCTAACGCTTAACTATGTCTCTTACTAGGATAATGCGAGAGACAATTATAGCAAGTCGTAAAACAAAATTTTATTTGTATACGGAAATAAAAATATTGGAAGGCTCGATATTTTATTTTTGTTTGTAATCATGTCCCTTTGTGAGAACTATAAATAGGTGGCACTAGCGATTATACACCACCAGCAAAGATTCAAAATATTGCATACCAAATTCCAATCTCCTTGCCACCATATTGCACTTGCTTTTCAAGCTTTGCTGTCCCAATTAAGGCAAATCTTCATCCGATTCATCCCAATTCCTATTTTTTTTGGTTTCTTCATTTCCTAAAGATCTTTTAGCCTCAACCATCGATGGGCACATCCATTGAAGGAGTGTTTACAGTTGAAGTTAAAAAACTCTCAGAGCTTGCATCCCAGGACGAAGCCAATACGGCATTATCAAAAGTAGGATCCTTCGAAAGGATGTATTATGCTAAGTATGGGCCGTTTACACTAGGAAACATCAAATTCGAGATCCGTTTGTACCCACTAGGAGGACTGCTTCAGAGTCATCTCTGTTTGTTAAGTAATGCAGAGTTCGTCAAGAAGTTTGGCTACATTACCCTGTACATTTGTCCCCGAAATAATAATTGGTACAACAGCAAAGGAATCGATGAGAAGGACTTCAAACCAGACGCCATCGGTGAGGGAATGGGCGTTCCCATGGTAAAGTTTCAAGATTTCAGAGCGGAATACTGGAAGGAGCACTCTAAGGACTGCCTGGTGTTTAAACTCATTTTAGGACTCATTCTGGATAATTCCAAGAAGGTGCCATCAAAGCCTAACAAACCAGAGCAGGCAGTGCATCCAGATGTAAAGCCCCCAATGGAAGAACCTCACCGGCCAACGGTTTGTTCTTCTGACTTAATTACCACACTCCTCTCAGGGGATTTTGCAGATATTCATTTTGTTGTGGATGGTCAGACATTCGCTGCTCACAAGGCTGTCCTTGCAGTTCGTTCCTCTGTGTTTCGATCAGAGTTTCTTGCTCTCCAACGTGAACTGGGTCAGAATAGTCCTGTACTTATATCCATACAACATGTGGATGCACTTTCTTTCAAGTACCTGTTGCATTTCATTTATACCGATTCCTTGACCCCCGACTTTGATGAGTTGGCTGACCCTCTTGAGAGGTACCATCGTCTGTTTATTGCAGCCCACCTTTTCAAAATCGAAGGGCTCAAGCTAATATGCGAGAAGAAGCTCACCGGGGCGGTCACAAAATGCATTCCGTTGACCTTAGATCTGATCAATTTTCAGCTCCCTGAATTGTTGAAAATTGTTCAGAAAGATTGCGACATGAAGCCAGAAGCATCACCACAACTACAAAAGTAGGCGATCAGCTCGAAAGAGCAAGTCTGAAATTCATGATTCCAAGTGATTCTTATATTTGATCTATGTGTCTGAGAGTTGTTTTTGTTCTTTGCCTAGTTGTATGTTGTTTTGTTTGTCATCCTGCCTCCCTTTCTGTTGAGAATAAAAAATAAATTGAGGGTAGAATTGTAAATTATAAAAATATTGTTAACGTACATAATTACGTTAGAGACTATAACGGCTAATTTTCTTTACCGCTAGCCTTTGCCTATAAAAGGCGTGTAACACCTCTGTAAAAATATAAGAATGAAATTCAATAAACCAACAATACTCTTGTTAAGCTTCTGTTTTATAAAATTATCATGGTATCAGAGCGATTCTGAACCACAAAACTTCCGCAACAACTCTGAAAACAATCAAAACCAAATCCTTTCAAATCTCTAAAAATATCTCAGTCCAATTGCAGAAGAAATTAAATCTGTTCTGATAAAAAAATTATCATGGGCTCAAGTAGTAGCCATGAATGTCAGCAACAAATCTGATCCAAAATTCATGTGCCAGAAAAAACTCCAAATCGAGGAAGCTGCACAAGAGACTTACCTTGATGGAGCCATAGCCAAAGTCAGGCAAGAGGAGACGAGAGGTGTTGCTATGGGGCCTTCAGACTCGACCTCGAAGCCAGACTTCCAAGCCCTCACTGCTCGTCACCTTAAAGCCGATAGGCCTCGGCCAGAGGGGGAGAAAAGTCGAAACCCGGCTGAGGCGGCGAGGAGGGAGGCTGGAGTTAAAATTCCAGAGGAGACGAGAGGTGTTGCGACTTCTGCGAGAGACAGCAACGAGGAACGATCGAGTGCGACTGGATCGAGTCGAAACTACTCAGATCGCCTCAACCAAATTGAGCACCTCTTATCCTCGTTACTGGGCCAGATAGGCCGAGGTTCATCTAACTCTTTGAATTTTAATTTCATTAATAGGCCGAAAGGTTTGGATCAATTTAAAAGCCCAATTGCATTAATTGATAATGACCATACTTTTCAAAGAGAAAATAGATGCTTAGCCATCGGTAATTCAACCAAAACTCGTACTCAAAATTGTACAAAATGGATACTTGATTCTGGTGCTACCGACCATATGACGGAAAATCAAAATCTATTGAAAAATTACCGTCCAATTAGTAATGACCAATATTTTATCGTAGCAAATAATGAAAAAATCAAAATTAAAGGTCGGGATATGATGAGTATTTTGTCGAAATTTTTTTTACAAGATGTATTTTTTGTTGAAAATTGTTCTGTTAATTTGTTATCTATTAGCAAACTTTCTTGAGATTTGAATTGCGAAATAATTTTTAAAGAAAAAAGTGTTATTTTTCAAGATTTACTTTCAAAAAAAAAATTGGTGAAGGTTTTTTTGAAAATGGACTTTATTTTTTAAATGGCAATAGATTTACTTTCAAAGCTAGTAAAGATTAGGACTGAGCAAAAAACTCGGCCCTCGTGAGCTAGCTCGAACTCGAATCGGATAATACTCGATAGCAACTCGAGTTGTTTCAGCTCGAGCTGGAATAACTCGAGCTACACCAGCTCGGAAGGTCCATGAGCTGAGTTCGAGTTGCCTTTAGCTCGCTCAGTCCAACTCGTGAGGCTTAGCCCAATTCGTTTGTTTAGTCTGTAACACAGCCCAGTTTTTAATCACTATTCTATAACCCTAAGTTCTTTTCATTGTTAGGGGAAAATAGCCGTATCTTCCTCCTGATCTCTTAGTGTGCCTTCTATGTGCATTTTAAACATTGTTTAATATTTAAGTTGTTTGCTTTTAATTTTAGCCCATTACGAAGTCTTAAAGTTTGATATTTAATAACGAGCTAGTTTTCAAGCCATGAGCCAACTCGAGTTCTAATGAGTTGAGTTTGAGCTGCTAAAAAAACTCGGAATTGCCTTGTGTGCTGAGCTGAGCTAGCTCGACTTGAGATGAGCTTGAGTTTGAGTTAGCCTCGGCTCGCTGAGGCTCAGCTCATCTACACCCCTAGTAAAGATAAAGATTTGAGTAAACTTTGGCACAAGTGTGTTGGGCATCCTTCCGATAGAATTTTAAACAAAGTATTTAATTTCTCTAATTTAGATTGTAGAAATTGTGAAATTTGCAAACTTGCGAAACACACAAGTCCTCCTTTTCCTATCTCAAATTCTAAAAGCAATGATTTTTTTGAACTTATTCATTCCGATGTTTGGGGTCCTGCTCCTGTTACTTCTTATAATGATTTTAGATATTTCGTTATTTTTATCGATGATTTTTCAAAAACCACTTGGTTGTATTTGATGAAAAATAAAAGTGAGATTTTCTTGCATTTTCAAACCTTTGTGAATTTTATTGAAAATCAATTTGAGAAAAAAGTTAAGATTTTGAGAACGGACAACGGTACCGAATATGTTAACCAAACTTTTTTTTATTTTCTTAAACAAAAAGGTATTTTGCACCAAACTACTTGTATTTACACCCCTCAACAAAAACGGTGTTTCCGAAAGAAAAAATCGTCATCTTTTAGAAGTTACTAGATCACTTTTATTTCAAAATAATGTTCCAAAAAAATTTTGGTCGCATGCCGTTTTAACCGCAACTTATTTGATAAATAGATTGCCAAGTGCCATATTGGATTTTAAAAGCCCTTTAGAAATTCGTTATGGTAGAAAATTAGATATTAGTCATTTAAGAATTTTTTGATGCAAATGTTTTGTGCACAATAAAAAAATTGACAAACTTGATTTTACCCCAACCGGTTGGGTCATGTGAGGAGACCTTTCCCTAACCCATGGGCACGTGAGAGACGAAACTCTAACCCTGGGCACGTGAGGGAATTCCAAATCCACATAGCGCTATTGAACTGGCCGAAGCCGGGGGCCGACCGACTTCGGAGAGTGATATTAATTCTCATACCAAGTCAAAATTCCATAATTGTCCTTTCGTGACGTGAATTTCAATTTTCCAGGTAAGATTAATTTGAACTGAGACAGTTTAGCTCATTTATAACCAAAAAGATAAACAAACTTATCTGATTTCTCATGATAACTTTGAACAAATGAGATCAACATCAACATGAGTTGTAATATTTGTTCCTGTATGCTAGCATGATAATGAACTGTGCATTCAACAAAACCTTTCAACATGCCATGCATAATTTAAAGTTACCGGAACAGATCTCTATAAAAATCCACGTATCCGCACCTGCGGTTGGGTCAAAACTTGGTTCCGTCAAGTCTCCTGTAATTTGGTTGAAAAGTTATTAAAATTTAATTATTGGGTTTCCCTTTCTAATCCTTAGGTTAACAGACTTGGCTTACTTATTAGATCGACATTTTTTATTATTTTATAGTAATTGCTTGTGTTTTTATTATTATTTTAATATTTTTCTTTAAATTATTTAATTATGAATTAGTATAGATTTTATGTTAATATTATTATTGTTATTAGTATAGTATTATTATTACTATCATAATTATCTTAGTTTATTTGTTAATGAATTTTTAGTATAAAATTTAAAAATGTTTAATGCTAGAATTCTATTTGTTTATTATTTAGTTATATAGATATGTTATTAATTGTTTCTAAATAGAAAAGTAAAAATAGAAAATAGAAATAAAAATATAAATCAAAATTATAAATTAGAAACACAATTAAAAACTGAAATTTTGATTATTTGTTTGGGATCAGAAAGTCGGTGATTTAGTTGTCATTGTATCTGTTCTTGACTCACTCAGACTATTCTCATCATCTCCCGAAAATCGAATCCCGCTTAATTAAAGGAATACCCAATTATTTCTAATGGCCTCTCTTTTAATTAATTAATTATTAAGCCCACATTTAATTTAACCTAATCAAAGATTAAGTTTTATAATTATCTTTTATATTTCTGAAATTTCAGCCCATATTTGAAAATTTGAGCCCAGCCCAATTTTTATTTTCTTTTCGGCCCAGAAAGTCTCGGCCCAAAAGGTCTCGGCCCAACATCGAATGGACTGAGCCAGGTCAACCTGACCCAGTTGACCAGAGCCAGCCATAACGGGTCCGCACGGATCCGATAAAGAGGGGTCAGGATCCGATCCGCTGTCACATAATTTTTTCCAGGGGCCCCTAAATCAAAATAATTTACATTCCAATCCTTTTTCTTACAAACAGGCCCCTAGAAATTTACAAATAAATCATTTTCCTTACAAATCAGTCCCTGAGTCGTACATAGCGTACCAGAAAAATACCAGAGGTACCACAGTGGTACCAAAGACTGGTACCAAGCCTAAAACCCAGTCGTAAGACTCACACCAGTCTCCTTTATGCCCAACTAGAGTAATAACTCAAAATTACACTCAATTTTACCCATTTGAATTCATAACATAATACAAAAATGTTAATTCCAGGGTTTACTCAAATTCCACTGTCAGATTCAGTATCTTAGGGGTTAAATTGTCTACTATAGAGTAATTAAAGCATCCATGCACAGACTAGAAACTCAAGTTCTGAGTTTCCCCCAAAATCAGCCAACAAATCAAGAAGTCCAACTTAATGAAATCAATTGCAATACAAAGGATGAATATACCTTGGATCTCTGGCAACTACTCCCTCCCTCTCTTTTCCTTCTTCTCTCTCCTTTCTTTTCAAAGTGGAACCCTAATCGCCCAGCCAACCCAAAAATGGAGGAGAGGGTGAGGTTTATATATGGCTGATGGAGAGAGGAGATGGGAGGAAGAAGCCAACGGCAGAGATCCCTTGAGCTCGTATCTTAAAGCCACGTCACTCACAACCATCTCGATCGGATAAGAACAAACGAGGTCAGCCAATCAGAGGAGGCAAACTGGGTGGCGCGATGGGATTGGCTGGTCACAGCCCATCCCTTCAAGAATTTTGAGAATTTCTCTCGTCGGAGAAGAAGAGAGACGAGAGGAGAATCGAACGGAGCGGAAAAAGAAAGGAAAAGAGAGAGAAAATGGAGATGATGCCACGGTAAAAATTCGATTTTTATCAAATTTTCACCCCTCTGATCTTCTGTGGCCGCATCTTTATCAAACTTTTAATTATTTTGAATATTAGATTTGAATTTTGATCAAACTCTGATTTTGCTAGAATCATTTAAGTTATTTTTAAATATTACACAAATTAAAAGATCTCGATTTCGAATAAGTTTTAGTGTTATAATTAAATTAAGGGTTTAACTGTTATTAGTTTTAAAATTATATTTTTCCTGATATTATTTTAAGAATTAACCTAACCATCACAATTAAACTAAATCTGGTATTTCTAGGTTGTTGCAGGTAAATAATAATTGGACCTTGCATCAAATGGATGTAAAAAATGCTTTTCTTCAAGAAAATCTTGAAGAAGAAGTGTACATGTCATTACCCCCCGGTCACAAAAAAGAGAATATTTCTAATCTTGTGTGTAGGTTAAAAAAATCCATTTATGGATTAAAACAATCTCCAAGAGCATGGTATGGCAAACTTTCTCAATTTTTATTATCTTGTAATTTTAAAAAAGGTGGAGCCGATCCATCGTTGTTTGTTAGGCATAATACCAATGGTACCACCGCGGTATTAGTTTATGTCGATGACATAATCATAACCGGTAACAACCAAATTGAAATTGATAATGTCAAAAACGACTTGAAACACAAATTTGACATTAAAGATTTAGGTATATTAAAATATTTTCTTGGAATAGAAATTGCTCACTCTTCAAAAGGGTTATTTATATGCCAAAGAAAATATATCTTAGATTTGCTTAAGGAGACCGGTAAATTAGGATGCAAGCCGGCCAAAACCCCATTAGAAATAAATGAGAAACTTGATAATGAAAAAGGTGAACCATTAAAAGACATAAGCCATTTTCAAAGACTTGTTGGTAAATTAATTTACCTAACCGTTATGAGACCGGATTTATCTTTTGCCAGAAGCCAAATTACTAAATTTATGCATGCACCTAGAACACCTCATTTAAATGCCATTAATCGAATATTAAGGTATCTAAAAGGTTCTCTCGGAAAGGGAATTTGGATGAGAAAAAATGGTACTAATGCTATATGTGGCTACTCCGATGCAGACTGGACTGGAAGTTTCGATAGGAGATCGGCAACCGGCTTTTGCACGTTTGTAGGCGGAAACATAGTCACATGGAAAAGCAAGAAGCAAAATATCGAGCCATGGCATCCACCGCAAGCGAATTGACATGGATCAAGCAATTACTAGCAGACTTGAATATCAATCACGAAGCACCAATGAAGATGTTTTGTGATAATCAAGCGGAGAGACACATTGCGGCGAATCCCGTCTTTCACGAGCGGACTAAACACATAGAAGTTGATTGTCACTTCATTAGAGAAAAAATTCAAGCCAAGAAAATCGAGACTCCGTATGCGAAGAGCAAGGATCAAATGGCGGACATTTTATAAAATTATCACTTTCTGTACTTTCCCTTTTTTTTCTCCTAGTTTATTGCATTTCCGTGTGTTAATTGCTAATATATATTGTACTTTGATTCTCCTTGCATTGTAAGAAGTTATGCTCTATTCATACTTGATTCCAATGAATTATGATTAGTATTCCTTTTGTTAGTTAGCGTAGACGATTTTGAGTTTATGGCTAAATGAGAATTTCAAAATTTGACAATTTATTGAACGGATCTTGTGTATTTAAAATTGATGGGAACTTGTAATTTTGATGTCCGTAAGTAGGTTTAATCAATCTTACTTCGATTGAGGTACAAGTCTTGCTATTAGAAAGAACAGCTCTTGGTCTAGTGATAAAAAGCAATACACTTTGAATGAAAAGTTGCAGTTTCGAAATCCGATTGAAAATTTCAGAGACATTTAATTTAAAAAATAAGTTAGATGACTTACACCCAATTTATCTTAAACAAGCCTTGTGATTAGAATAAATAAATTGTCACACCCCAAACCAAGCCGCAATCTGGGGAGGACAGCCCCGCCACGTATGCACAATCTGCTGCGCACACGTAAGGCTATAAAATAGTGTCACATATACAAATAATCACAAATAATATCACATAATACTGGCATTATTTGTTCATACAACAAGAGACTGGTAAAAGATACAGATATCAAAATCTCCAGTCATCATACAAACAAAACAAGATAGAATAATAATGCACAGCGAATAAATACTATTCCAGCTCGTCTTGGTCTTCTGGCAAAAACTCCTCTGCTAAGTCTACCAAACCTGAACCTGCGCCACAAGTAATTACGTGGGCTGAGTACGCGAATACTCAGTGGTGGAACGAGGATAAACCTAAAGCTTTGGTTAAAAACTAGTTAGGAACTACATCATACTTATGTTGGATTATTTTAATTCCTATATTATAATTTCTAAGTGTAAGTATAATTTAATGATACCACTAATCCACACATAATGACATGCCAAAGTAAAATCTGAAAAGTATCTTGAGAAGCGGACTATAATAGTAGTATAATATTATACGGAGTTCATATAATAATACGAGAGTGAAGCATCCGCACTCAATAGTCAAATCATAAGTCACATAAAATCAAGAATCCATCTCACCAATCCTAATATAAATGACATGAACCGTACCTACAGATCTACCTAACTCAGCCTTGCTCGATTACTCAACCTTGCCCCTATTCCCACATTCCCGCTAAAGAAGTGGGCAGTAAAACACGGTACCGGCCAACTGACTCATGGGGATCGAGAGGTAGTCTGATATAATGGCACACTCAGCTCTTAGTTCAATGTCAGGCCAAAGGAATATAATAACACAAGACAAATGGATATAATAGTGACACAAATAACTATCAAGTGACCGCAGTACCGCCTAACGGTCGGTCTGCTGAGTGATCATCGGAAACGCGTTGCTTGAGATCGCTATCATAAGGAGCCCACCGGCATTCAGCTGGGGTGCCAACTCCCGATAATGGAAATCGCGTGCAAAACGCTCTTATTTCACTCGGTCTCACTATCCTGATCCGCACCATATGCAAGTGTTGATTTAAGGCACTTTTAAGTTTGTTACTCACTTTATTAATATGAATGCATAACCTATATTTATGCAAAACTAATCTTTTGATTACTAAAATGCTCTTAATTGTTTACTTAATGTAGATGACATGATATGCACATATTTAAATAATGATCTAATTACTAACTAAGAATTAAACAAAACCTAAGGTATCCATATTAGTCATAAAAAGACAATCCACACCTAGAAAAGTCAGAGGCAGAGCGACTACTCCTCGAAAAGATCGATGGAGTACTGACCAGCTCCTGCAGTCTTGTGCTCAAGGTAGAAATCGTCCACTTGTCCGGTGAAGTCCTGCCGTGCACCTGACGAACGAAATTCACGTCAAAATCTATTCTAACGATCTACCCTGTTCTGGTTATTGGTGTAATAAACCATACTTAGGAACTAGACATTTATAAAGAAATTCAGATTCTGATTTAACGAAAGCTGGACTTAGAATTTCTGAAAAGGGATTCTGTTTTAAAATATATTATTATAATTAGAGAAATATTTTATAAAATTTGGCATAGTTCTATTTAATAGGTGGGTATGAAGGAAAACGTTTTAGATGAGTAGTTACATTCTGTTTTAGAGTTATGTTATATCATAAACTATTTTAGTTTGGTAATATTTCTAATAGTGTTTTGCTCAAGTATGAAATTCAATAACAATTTTATTTAAAGGATTTTAGTAAATAAAGTGTGTTGGTACTTTTTATCTCTGTTATTAATATAGAGGTTTAGAAAAGATCTAATTATAATTTACGGATTTGTCTTGTCATTCGAAGATGGTAATATTAATTGAAAATATCTATAATGATAGTATAGTTATATAATTAATACTTAATTTGTGTTAATTCTCATGTCTTATCAATTTTAAAGGATCTTAAAGAAGACACATAGATATATTTACAAATTCAAATATTATTTTGGCTAATTTTTGTTTAACAGTGATTATTACTAATCAATAGTGAGATTATAATTATTCTTCAAAGTATAAGTTTATTTCTATTTACTCTTCACTTTTATTATTTATATATAGCTTCGAATAATTTGGAGGAAAGTATTTTTAAAAAGAATAGTTTTTAAGGTTACTGTAATATCGATTTTATTATGCTTCACGTGTCTTAGTTAGTTTACAAGTTCATGTATTATTTAAATAGTGTTCTAAACAAATAATCTTTGTAAGAAATAATGCTTATACGAAATTTGTATTTCTACTTTACTAGACTTGTGTATACAAAATGTTATTTTTATATCAAGTTTGTTAAGTTTATGATACATACCTACTTAGATATTTTAAGATAATCAAAGATATTTACTAAAGTGTTTTGATATTTTAACGTGTTGGTGTTTTAATACGTTTGGGATCATACAAATTCGATTGACTGTGATTGTAATCTTCTCCCATCTTTAAGTTTACGTATTAGTCCAGTTTAATTAAATACAACTTAATTTATAATTAATCCCATTTTTAAGTTAATTACCTTTAATTCAATTTATTTATATAATGTTAATTCTGAAATTAATATGGACCTGGCCCAGTCCAGAAATTTAGTTGAAGTCCAGAACTTAGTGGGTTTTATTAGCCAAGCCCAACAAATAATTTAAAGGCGAGTAAATTTTTCACGAAGTCACTGAACTTTATGTATTGTCCATTTTTGGTCACCAAACTTTAATTTGTCCTTCTATAACCCTTAAACTTCAATTTTGTCAGATTTTGATCCCTCTATCATAATTCCAATAATTTCCGTCCGATCGAACACGTTAGGTGCAAAAAATTGAGATGTTAATCAAACCACCGTTTTGCATTGTTCCCTTCGTCTCTCTGACACTAGCCATCTGAAACAAAAAATAAATCGACTCTCTTCTCTCTCTCAACTTAGCCGATCTGAAGTGACTCTCCTCTCGTCTCTAACCTTATCAAACGCTCTCATCTCCTCTCCATCTCTGTCTTTACCTGAAACCCTCCAACCCTCTCATCTCGTGTCGATCTCCATCTGTCTACCAAAGTGTCAGTTCTCCCCTCAAGAAGCATTCTCTCTCATACGCAAGAGACCTCCTTCTCCGACTGACCCGTTAAATGTTAATGCAGAGGTACGCCCTTCTCTGACCTACTAGTTATTTTCATTTTATGGTTCTTTACTGTTGTTGACCATGTGTCAAATTTTGCAAATTTATTGGGGATTTAAGTTGATTCCTCTTACACGTGAATGCAAAGATCAATTTTGTACTTAATCGATGAACATAATTACATTTATCATGTCATATAAAACAAATTGTATTACGGGTGAATTGGAATTGGAAAAAATTGCAATTCAAACTAGTCTAAACTTTGTTGTATCAAATTTTTTGAGCCCAGATATAATTCGAAATTGGACCTCAAACCAGTCCCAAATTTACAATTCAAAGTAGTTTCTTACTTCTTACATACTCAATAGTGTTATGTTTGAAGGTAATTGCTTAGTTATTGAATAGACAGTGGCACACAATAAGAACGAATCCAGTTATAGCCCATAAGACAATATAACAGCACAAACATTTTTCTTAATTGAAGGTGAAGAGACAGCTGCTTGAGACAGAGGAAAGAGACTATGGCGGTTACAGGAGCTGTGCTAGAGAGATAGAGAGGCTAAGGCAGTAGGGTTTGGTAAAGACAACTGGAGGTGGAGAGGGTTCTGAGAGAGAGAGAGACAGAGAGAATCGGAGAATTTTGAGAGAGAGAGAGAATCGGAGAATTTTGAGAGAGGGTTATGACTTATGAGAGAGATAGTTGGCTAGGGCCTAGGTTGAGAGTTGCGAGAGAGAGGAGAGAGTAAATTTTTTTTTTCAGGTCACCGATGTTAGAGAGAGACGAAGGGAATAAGAGAAAACTGTGGTTTGATTCGCTTCTCAATTTTTTGCACCTAACAGGTTCGATCAGACGGAAATTATTAGAATTGTGACGGATGGATCAAAATCGGACAAAATCGAAGTTTAAGGATTATAGAAGGACAAATTAAAGTTTGGGGACCAAAAATGGACAATGTATAAACTTCAGTGACCTCTCAGAAAATTTACTCATTTAAAGGCCCACGTAACAGAGCCCAACACAGAGAATTGGAGGAGTAGCCCAAGTAGGCCGAGCAGGCCAGAGAAATTCCGCACGGCCCAGGTGGGAATAAGGGGCCCAACCTGGTGCATAACGGATCGGGTCCAGCAGGCCATCGGGTTATGGTGGTCAAATCCAAACCCGGTAAGTAAAATGAGATCCGATCCAACATAATCGGATCCGACCCGCCAGCCACAACAACATTTTCACAAAAGTCCTCAGATTAAATTAATTTACACTAGAGTTACATTATAGTCCTTAATAACAGGTTTATTTATGAACTGGTCCATAACCAGTTCAAAGATTTTTATAGAATAGTCCCTGATACTAGAAATTTTCAGAAATGAGTCCCTGGACTCGTACCAGAATGCAAACAGAAGACATATGGCTGGTACCAAGCCTGTACCAGCTTGATAACCAGGCCGAGAGCAACACAACACACAAACAAACCAACACAAGCTTAGATAGAGGTAAATAACGCCTCATACTACAACGCATGGCATAAGCCAGCACACAAACACATCAAACACAGGTTAATTTAACCAAATCCAAGAGTTTGATTGGGAGTCAAAAACGGCAATGATCCAACGTTTCAGAGAAATCTAGTGATTTTGGAATTGATCAAACGGTCCAGAACAGATGAAATTAAAGGAAATTAAAATTTTGATTTATTTGAGCAGTGAAAATGAGATTCTTAACACCAATTAGTTCATAAAAATTCTGCAACTCATTTAATTAAATTTTTCTTATCTTGAATTTATTTGTTTGCTTGAAGTTTTACTAAATTTTTACGATTTAATTAATGTTTTTAAACAAGATTTTATCATGATTTCTAAGAATTTCTTTATTAATATCATATCAGTCATTGGTTTTAATAATTTTAGCTATTTCAGTAATTAAGTAGCAAATTTAAAATTTAAATTATGTTTTCTAATTTTACGGGTTTTCACATAAATTTATCCTGAATACATGCCATAAAATGGAATATGATCAGCATGGTAGTGCTTTCTGTTAGAGATAAGTCCTAGAAGCCAATCATATTTGGCTACTTCTATAGTTTTATGTCATTGATGATTTCATATCATTTGTTCCTTGATTTATGTGTTGACAGTTCATTCAGGTTGAGAATCTGAATTATAGATCGCTGTTTTTCATTTAGTAGTAAATGACAACAATAAATCTAAAGCGTCCATAATCTTGATAATTAACAAGGAACATTAATTATCAATAAGATTAGTATGCAGGTTAAGTGATGATTAAGTTCTATAAATCATAGGTTAAGAGTAACCGACTTAATTGCATATGTTTATGTTAATTGAACATAGTACAGGACATGACCCAACGAAATAAACATATGGATTGTGTTATGTGTCATTATTTATTTCGTTACGATTTTGATTCAAAGTTTGAGATGTTTATCTTTTCCACGTGAGGATAGGTTCAATAAATATCGTCTACCGCTGATTCTCGATAAGGACTGCTATACGGACGTTATTTATGTTCTCTTGAATTGTGCGGGGAAAAGCTAAATTATCAAGAAAACCGTATGTCTCTCATTAATTCATTTAGTGAGTAACGATATCTGTTTGGGCCCCTTGATGGAGATAGATTGTTTGCTAGAAACTGATACAATTATCTCTAGATCAAGAAACGTATAATCTGCAAGAATGACACATTCCTATCTTGAATTATACGGTGATATCGTGTGACATAA
This sequence comes from Rhynchospora pubera, assembly GCA_028095005.1. Taxonomy (NCBI): domain Eukaryota; kingdom Viridiplantae; phylum Streptophyta; class Magnoliopsida; order Poales; family Cyperaceae; genus Rhynchospora; species Rhynchospora pubera. The sequence goes on from CM051460.1 coordinate 357,085,753, forward strand.
GAATCAAAATAGAGATATACTTTTATTCTCTTATGCAGGATTGAAATATTGTAGCTGTACACTATTTATGCAAATTGGGAATCATAACGTGTTGCTAGATACCGCTTATGATTATTGGAATTAAATTGCGATTTAACTCCATGTCCAACGTAGCATAAATCCTCAAAGGGTCACACAAAATTGGTGTTTTGACCATGCGTGCATTGTTTATTTATTTGCAATAATTGGTATTGCAAAATATGATAAGTTGATTAATTAATTAAATAGCGTTATAGACCGTTATAATTAATTAAATCAAATAGATCATATAGAAATAAATTAATGCATTTACTAATCCCTAAATAAATATTATTAAGTTAATAATTATTTATTCAACACATATGCATATTAAAATGTTTTAATTAAATGGTTAATTAAAAGTCCAATAGGGAACCAAATTGGGAGCAACAAGAAAGGTCCATTTAATAATTGATTGAGTGGATTCTTTATGCAAAACACATAGCCCCATAAAGGGACCATAATGTGGCCGGTCTTGTATGGAGGTAGGTGGGTGGCAATCTTGTAATTAGATGGTGTGAGGTAGGTAGAGTTTGCACACTATATAAAGGATTGTATAGTTGCAAATCCCCCTCTCTCCTCTCCACAAACCCTAGCCGCCCCCTCCTCTTGTGGCCGGCGCCCCCTCCCCTTTTCCTCTCCCTATTGCTTATGTGTTGAGCCCCCTTTCTTCCTCAAATAGCTTTGTTGATTTGATAGAAGAACGGGTTACCTAGGAATTAGTTATATCCTCCAAAGCTACTAGCATAGCTTTTGTTGAGGATTTGGTTAATACCAAGTGGACTCGAGGAGTTTCGACAAGGAGGCCGAAGGAGCAAGCACCACCTTCAATCAAGCCGTGGTTCAAACCCCTTGGTTATGATATCAAGGGAGGTACATCTTTGAACCCCTTCTCTTAAGTGAATAGCTTAGTACTAGTTCCTTGTTTGTGCATGCTTGTTTTGTGATTAATTAAATGAATTAGCTATAAAAATAAAAATTGTGCACTTAACCAACAGTGGTATCAGAGCACATGGCTGTACTTAAGCTATTTTGACACTTAATTAAGAGAAATTGGCTAATTAACGGATTAGTAGAGATGATGCGTTTGTTTGCTGTCTGGAAATGGTATTTTCTGTGTTTTTTCGCGTTTTTCGCTCTGACAAGTTCTCTGGAAGATCCTTCCATCTATATGAAAGTTATAGATCTGTGGATTGTGATTCTTTTGGCGTTAGATTCATATTTTTCTGAATTAGTATGGATTTATTGTGAATAAAACGGCGACAGTGCGCAGAACCAGTTTCTGCTCGTACTGTCCTGTTTGAATGGCTTGAAAGATTTATATTTTGAATATAAGTACCAGTGTTCTATGACTAAAAATAAAGAGGACTTGAAGCTCTTTCTGAGCATGTATAAATTGTTGCATGACTCGGATTAATTTGTGGGTTTTCAAGTATGGAAATGAAGATCTTGTCAGATCTAGTTTGTTGAGCAAATCGATTGTTTTAATAAATTGTACCAACTGAGAACTCCTTTATAAATTCTGTTTAAATGGAGTTGTTATATTTTGGGTTAGGATTCCATAAAAATTAATTTCATAATTTTTCGTGGAAGTTTGGACCTTCAACTAGGTTAAAATATTTCGATCGACAGTCTGTTCCAGTACAGAATTTGTTGATTGTTTAGTATGTAACTCGAATTTTTGAACTGAACTTGGTGGTTTTCTTTTTATGGATAGTTATCTTATATTCTAAACAAGTTTTTCTATGTATATTGTATATATAAAAACTAGATAGAAGGTGGTCTAACAGACCAGATGGTTGATAGGATAAGCTGAAAATCTCATAACGGTGTTTCGTGCACTTGTAAGAGATTTGTCATTTTTTATTCTCCCAGATGGTTTAATATCTTTTCTTGAAATTTTTACTGGTAATCACAATTATGATAAAGAGCTTAAGTAATTTATTTGAGAATTCTTGGAGACCTACAACTATTGATTTTGTTGGATTCCATTAGTTACGTTTTTTTATAAATTACTGTTTTTCTAAGTATTCAAACTAGTTGAAAACAATTAGAAAATTCCTTGTTTGATCTCCTTTCAGTTATGGAATGTTGAAAGAACTTTCTAAATGAATTTAAATAAATTTTGTTGTTTAAAATTCAGAATTTGTACACGGAATTTGCTTATGGCAAACAATACGCAAAGATGCTTGAAAATCGTTAATTGGAAACAAAGTGCTTGTATGTGCTAACTTTGTTTTGTAGTTGGATAGTGGGTTTGATATGGCTCATGACTCAATGCCTTGTGGTTGTAAATTGAATGCATATGTGAATGTTTGTAATGCGGCCTTTGGTGCCATTAATTAATTAATTTGTTGATTAATTTTTTATGTAACTTGTGTGGCTTGCATGCCCCTAAGGTTAGGATGGGAATATGATGTTTTCACATGTATTTTGTTCCTTTATTTTATATAGGATTTAGATCCTTATAGAATTTAGTGGGAGGGACAAGAATTAGATTAGTTTTGCTCCATGGACGATGTGGCAAAACTAATGCAAGCGGGAGCCATACAAACCCACAACTATGAGATGCTTATATGATTACTTGTGTTAGGTTAGGTATGAGTGTATGCTTACACGATCACCAAACAAGTGTCATATGATTTGTTAGTCCCAAACTAAAACGAATAAGTTAAATCGCCCTCCTTCTCTCTATCCACTTCACGCCGATTGTCACTCATGGCGCGGTCCGCCCAAGCGGACATTATGGTTGCCAATTCGGTAGTCGGGGTGCAAATAGCTAAGATTTGCAAGGTGCAAATAGTGAGAAGTGACTTTTCGATGGACCCAACTAGAGTTTGGACATCGGGGCGAAGTTCGCCTATGCGAACCAAGAGTCATGATAAGATGATTGGTTGGAGAACCTACCTTATCTAGTCATTTTGGATGACGTGCCATAGCAGGTCCATTTTGACGAAAATAGGGGTCTTGGAAATCACTATACTTAGGGACTTCAAGTAGTGTAGTGAAAGTTTTACTTTTGTTAAAACTAAAAACCATAAAACTAATTGACCTTTAAATTCGATAATTGTTGTAGATGTCTTCCTCCTCTTTAACGCTTTGTTCTATTCTTGAGAAAGAGAAACTCGCTTTTAATGGTGCTAATTTCTTGGATTGGCACCGCAACCTAAGGCTTGCCTTTAGGTTTAAGAAAAAAGAGTATCTCCTCACCACTCCGATTCCCTCTGCTCCCGCGGACACCGATCCAAAGGATAAGCAAGAGAAATATGCAAAGCACGTCAATGACGACATGGAGATGTCGGTCTTGATGGTTGCGGTCATGAAATCGGAACTCCAAAAGGAGTTTATTCATAGTGGTTATGGAGTGTTCGAAATGATCACTCGTCTCAAGAACATGTTCCAAACCAAGGCCCGCACCGAAAGGACCCGTCTTATCAAGGCCGTCGCCAACACTCGCTTGGCGGAGGGTCATGAAGTCGGGCCACACGTCATGAAGATGGCGAGGTTGTTTCGGCAACTTGAAAAGCTTGATACTCCCTTTCCTTCAGGTGCGATTCAAGATTTCATTCTCAACTCCCTCCCTCCAAGCTTCACCGGTTTTGTTGTGAACTACCGGATGAATGGTATGGACAAGAGCATGGATGATCTCCAAAACATGCTCGTTGAGACGGAGGATAGTCTAAAGAAGGAGAAGGGCCCAAAGGATGTTCTTGCCGTGAGTGACAAGAGCAAAAAAATCAAGAAGCGAGGCCGCAAATTCAAGAAGGGCAAAGGCCCGGTGACGCCCCAAGGTCCGGCCAAGGGTGCTCCCGTGGGTTCCAAGAAGAAGAAGAATCCGGCCACTCCCGAGACCGTTTGCTACTATTGTAGCAACAAGGGTCATTGGAGGAGAAACTGTCCCAAGTACCTTGCCGACAAGAAGGCGGGAACCGTCCAACCTTTTTCTTCAGGTATATTTGTCATCGAAACCCTTCTCGCTACTTCTAACACCGATTGGGTATTCGATACCGGTTCGTGTGCACACATTTGTCGAAATGTGCAGGTCCTAAAGAATAGGAGGCGGCTCGAGAAATGTGAAGTTCAACTCCGCGTCGGGAATGACACGTGCATCTCCTCTATGGTCATTGGGAGCGTGGATTTAACTTTACCTTCCGGTTTTGTGTTGGAACTAAAGGATGTATTTTTAGTTTCCTATATCACTCGAAACATTATCTCTATCTCTTGTTTGGACATGGATGGCTTTGATGTTGTAATAAAGAACAAGTTGTTGACCTTGTTTCGAAATGAAGTTCGTTTTTGTGATGCGCATTTATTGAATGGTCTTTATGTGCTTGATTCTAGGGGGGGCTTATCTTGAGTGTAGAGAATGACAATAGGAAACGTAAGATTTCACATGAGAATGCAACTTTGATTTGGCATTGCCGCTTAGGTCATATCAATGAGAAACGCATCAAGAGATTACAAACCGTTGGTCTCTTAGATCAATTCGCTTTCGAGCCAATTGACACATGCGAATCTTGTTTGATGGGAAAGATGACCAAAGCGCCTTTTCCAAACAAAGTGACAATGACAAATGACTTATTAGACCTTATACATACCGATGTATGTGGACCTATGAGCATTTGTGCGCGTGGTGGTTATTCATACTTCATCACATTCACCGACGATTATAGTAGATACGGGTATATCTACTTGATGCGTCACAAATCCGAATCCTTTGACAAGTTCAAAGAATTTAAGAATGAAGTTGAAAACCAACTTGGCCGAAAGATCAAGGTCTTACGATCCGATCGAGGTGGTGAGTACTTGAGCCATGAGTTTGGCAACTATCTAAAGGAGTGTGAAATTGTTCCACAACTCACTCCACCCGGAACACCAAAATGGAATGGTGTATCCGAAAGGAGGAATCGAACTTTGTTTGACATGGTTCGATCAATGATGAGCCAAGCCGATTTGCCTATGTCCTTTTGGGGATACGCCCTTGAAACCGCAACTTTTACATTAAACCGTGTTCCATCAAAGTCCGTTGAGAAGACGCCTTATGAGTTTTGGTTTAAGAAGAAACCAAGCATGTCGTTTTTCAAGATTTGGGGTTGTAAAACTTATTTGAAAAGGCTAGTGAGCGATAAGCTTAGACCCAAATCGGACAAATGTCATTTCGTAGGATACTCTAAGGAAACGAAGGGTTACTTCTACAACCGCAACGAGAACAAGATAGTTGTTGCTCGTTATGGTGTGTTCTTGGAGAAGGAGTTTCTCTCAAGAAGAAGTAGTGGGAGCAACGTGGTGATTGAAAAAATTCAAGAACCGCGACAACAAAACATGCCTCAAGTAGGCAATATAGTTGTTCCCAATGTGGTGCCAAATGAGGTTGCACAAAATGAAGTTGCACCAAACGAGATTGTAGTCGAACCTATTCCATAAATTGTTGCGGAAGAAGTGGTTCAAGAACAAGGTCCCTCAAATGAAAACTCAAACATATCGCGAGTCGATAATGTTGAGGATGCACCTACACTTGAAGTTCAAGAACAAAATCCACAAACCGTTGTGGAACAAGTTCAAGAACCTCAAGCATCTACCCTACGAAGATCGGCAAGGCCAAGTCGTCCACCTATAAGATATTTAGGTTTGCACGACGTTTTCGTCATGGAGAACGATGAGCCTTTGACCATTGATGACATGAGAAAGAAACCCGACTCCAAGGAATGGCTAAAAGCCATGGAATCCGAAATGCAATCCATGTATGACAACAAGGTATGGACCTTGGTTGACCTTCCCAACGGAGTAAAACCCATTGAGAACAAATGGATCTTTAAGAGAAAGGTCGACATGGATGGCAACTTGACCATTTAAAAAGCACGACTTGTAGCGCAGGGTTACAAGCAAATTCATGGCATTGACTATGAAGAAACCTTCTCGTCCGTCATCATGTTCAAGTCAATTCGGATCATGTTAGCAATTGCCGCATTCTATGATTATGAGATTTGGCAAATGGATGTCAAAACCGCTTTCCTAAATGGAAATTTGGAAGAGGATGTGTACATGACACAACCCGAGTGTTTTGAGGATCCAAAGAATGCTAACAAAGTATGCAAGCTTCAATGATCCATTTATGGATTGAAGCAAGCATCAAGGAGTTGGAACAAGCGCTTTGATGAGGAAGTCAAGAAATTGAACTTCTCTCAAAGTGAAAAGGAACCTTGTGTCTACAAGAGGTTTAGTGGGAGCGTGGTTGTGTTTCTTGTTCTATATGTTGACGATATACTCTTGATCGGGAATGATATCCCCGAATTGAATGCAGTCAAGGATTCATTGAAGAAAGTGTTCTCAATGAAAGACTTGGACGAAGCCGCCTACATCCTAGGAATTAAGATCTATAGAGATAGATAAAAAAGCATGTTAGGTTTGAGCCAAGATGCATATATTGACAAGTATCCATCTGTAGTCGGATCGATTATGTATGCCATGCTATGCACTCGCCCCGATGTGGCACATCCTATTAGTGTGACTAGTCGATACCAAACCAATCCCGGCATGCCACACTGGACCGCAGTCAAGAATATCCTCAAGTATCTCAAGAGAACCAAGGAGAGCATTCTCGTATACGGTGGAGACCAAGAGCTCGTTGTAACTGGTTACACCGATGCTAGTTTCCAAACCGATCGAGATGACTCCAAATCATAGTCCGGCTTTGTATTTTTGCTCAATGGTGGTGCCGTAAGTTGGAAGAGTTCCAAGCAAGATACTACAGCCGATTCCGTCACCGAAGCGGAATACTTAGCGGCTGGCGAAGAAGCAAAAAAAGCCGTATGGATCAAGGAGTTCTTGATCGAGCTAGAGGTGGTTCCAAGCATCTCAGGTCCAGTGGATATCTACTGCGACAACACGGGAGCCATAGCTCAGTCCAAGGAGCCTAGGTCTCACCAGAAGACTAGGCACATTCTACGACGATTCCATCTCATCCGTCAATTGGTCAATGACAGTTGGGTCAAGGTCAAGAAGGTGGACGGTGCCGCGAACACAGCGGTCTAACAAAACCTTTGTCTCGAGCCGCGCATGAGTTGCATGTTGCATCCATGGGGATTAGGCGTATGCCTGATTGGCTTTGAGTTGTATCTTTTATTTGGGCGTTAGTATGAGACATGTATATTTGGATATTACATTGAGTACTATGCACTGGCTAGAAGTCACTGTTGATTGACTCTAGGCCAAGTGGGAGATTGTTAGAGATATGTCCTAGAAGCCAATCATATTTGGCTACTTCTATAGTTTTATGTCATTGATGATTTCATATCATTTGTTCCTTGATTTATGTGTTGACAGTTCATTCATGTTGAGGATCAGAATTATAGATCGCTGTTTTTCATTTAGTAGTAAATGACAACAATAAATCTAAAGCGTCCATAATCTTGATAATTAACAAGGAACATTAATTATCAATAAGATTAGTATGCAGGTTAAGTGGTGATTAAGTTCTATAAATCATAGGTTAAGAGTAAACGACTTAATTGCAGATGTTTATGTTAATTGAACATAGTACATGACATGACCCAACGAAATAAACATATGGATTGTGTTATGTGTCATTATTTATTTCGTTACGATTTTGATTCTAAGTTTGAGATGTTTATCTTTTCCACATGAGGATAGGTTCAATAAATATCGTCTACCGCTGATTCCTGAGAAAGGCTGCTATACGGACGTTATTTATGTTCTCTTCAATTGTGCGGGAAAAAGCTAAATTATCAAGAAAACCGTATGTCCCTCATTAATTCATTTAGTGAGTGACGATATCTGTTTGGGCCCCTTGATGGAGATAGATTATTTGCTAGCAACTGATACAATTATCTCTAGATCAAGAAACGTATAATCTGCAAGAATGACACATTCCTATCTTGGATTATACGGTGATATCGTGTGATATAAGAATCAAAATAGAGATATACTTTTATTCTCTTATGCAGGATTGAAATATTGTAGCTGTACACTATTTATGCGAATTGGGAATCATAACGTGTTGCTAGATACCGCTTATGATTATTGGAATTAAATATCGATTTAACTCCATGTGCAACGTAGCATAAATCCTCAAAGGGTCACACAAAATTGGTGTTTTAACCATGCGTGCATTGTTTATTTATTTGCAATAATTGGTATTGCAAAATATGATAAGTTGATTAATTAATTAAATAGCGTTATAGACCGTTATAATTAATTAAATCAAAGATATCATATAGAAATAAATTAATGCATTTACTAATTCCTAAATAATTATTATTAAGTTAATAATTATTTATTTAATACACATGCATATTAAAAGACTTTAATTAAATAGTTAATTAAAAGTCCATTAGAGAACCAAATTGGGAGCAACAAGAAAGGTCCATTTAATAATTGATTGAGTGGATTCTTTATGCAAAACACATAGCCCATAAAGGACCCATAATGTGGCCGGCCTTGTATGGAGGTAGGTGGGTGGCAATCTTGTAATTAGATGGTGTGAGGTAGGTAGGGTTTGCACACTATATAAAGGGTTGTATAGTTGCAAATCCCCCTCTCTCTCCTTTGCACAAACCCTAGCCGCCCCCCCTCCTCTTGTGGCCGGCGCCCCCTCCCCTTTTCCTCTCCATATTGCTCATGTGTTGAGCCCCCTTTCTTCCTCAAATAGCTTTGTTGATTTGATAGAAGAACGGGTTACCTAGGGATTAGTCATATCCTCCAAAGCTACTAGCATAGCTTTTGTTGAGGATTTGGTTAATACCAAGTGGACTCGAGGAGCTTCGACAAGGAGGCCGAAGGAGCAAGCACCACCTTCAATCAAGCCGTGGTTCAAACCCCTTGGTTACGATATCAAGGGAGGTACATCTTTGAACCCCTTCTCTTAAATGAATAGATTAGTACTAGTTCCTTGTTTATGCATGTTTATTTTGTGGTTAATTAAATGAATTAGCTATAAAAATTAAAATTATGCACTTAACCAACACTTTCTTCCAACGACCAAATCATTAAAGTTGTTGACTTGACTAACATTAATTTTTCAATACAAGTTCAAACATTAATAATGGAGAGGAAACTTCAAAGAATTTGCCTAGTTTTGTATTATGAAAGCCGACAAAAATGAAACAATTTAATTTTATCATTTAGTCATAAAATTAGAATTTAACAAGGAGTGATGAGCCGGCTCATATCTTATGAAAGCCGACAAAAAGGAGTCAATTTTCCAAATGCTCATCCCACAAAATTGATACTTGAGTGATGAGTGAGCCAGCTCATATCTGGTTAATGGAATAAGTTGAACTGTACGCGTCAACAGATGCAGTGCAAATTGTTTTCGTCTTTTTTTTTTATCATCAAATTGTTTTTGTCTGTTCCGTACGTAATAATAATAATTTCGAGTCAGTCTAATCTATCAATTTTGTGTTCACACTTACTATTAATCAAAGGACGAAATTTGCACGTCTGAACGAATAAACGGAGTTATAATCTTAGGGGCCGTTTGGATCCCATGAGATTTTGGAGAATTTTATCTTTTTATTATAAATTTATTATAAACAATCTAAACTCTTAACAAAATTACACACTTTCCAATAAATTTATTTCTAAAAATTGCAACTTTTCTAAATTTCTCAAATTCCTAAGCGATCCAAACGGCCCTTTATAGAAGTCATCGGTCAAGGCTAATAGAGAGAGTACGAACTATCAATCGGTCAAGGCATAGCTCCCAGAAGAAAAATTAAGAAGATACTCTTTCTAGCTTAACATGTCTCAGGAATGCGACCAAAAATGAGAATCGAAAAAAAAAAGAAAATTACTGGATCCAGTTGCCAAAATAAAATAATAAAAAACTCTGTTTCTCGGGTTTAAGTACAGAGCTCTGTTTCTCGCCTTTATTCCATAAAATTTCCATAAAGCTCTGTCACCTTCAGATGTACTATGTACAAGTAGAACCCCATTTGCAGACGTTCATTTGGTGAAAAATGGACAGACATGAGTTTCTCGCTTTACAAAATTAATTAGATTATTCATAACTAAATAAAAATTAATTCATGTATATTAATAATAATTAATAGCATAATTATAACATGATCCGGTTCTTGAAATCAGTTTGACCGGTCGGACCGATTAATTATAACATGATCCGGTTCTTGAATTCATGTATATTAATAATAATTAACCGCTAGTTTCACCGATACAATAGGTGGTTTGGTTTTCAAAACATTTTTGCACATTGCCAACTTTTCATTCGATTTGACTCGAATCGTCTAGGCACTGCCAACTCAGCGTCTCAGCCTGCTCCGATTCGGTTTGACCCAAACCGTCTAGGTCCTTTTTGACTTTCGTCTCGGCCTCTTGTTTACGGAAGTACAGACAGATATGGCTGTCAAACGTTAATAACGAAAGCGGAACAGGATGTTCCGTTTTCCGTTCTGTTCCGGCACACGGAAATAAAATCCATTCCGTTTCCGTTCCGTTTCATAAAACGGAATAGAAAATTGTTCTGTTAGCCGTTCCGTTTCTCATTTTCCACTGATTTCAGTCTATTTTCCATTGATTTCAGTCATTTTTCGATAAAACGGAACATTAACGTACAATACCGTATGTTCCGTTTCCGTTCCGTTTTCTGCAACGTAACCAATTTTTCTTCCGTTTCCGTTCCGCTCCAGACGGAACGGAACGAAAACGTTCGAAACGGTACCAAATTGACACCCCTACAGACAGACGCCCGCATTGAATCCAGAGACGAGAGGTGGACAGTGGACTTCCCAAAGTTTACCATTTAAGAATACAACATTTTCAAGTTTAACCGCAACTTGAATTAATATTATACTAGGTGGGAAAGCGCGGCTTCGTCGCGCCTTAGCGAATTTTTTTTATTTCAATCTGAAGAACCGCTAATAATTTATCATTAAGTCTAAATTGTGTCGACAGCAAGTACTAAGGCAAAATGCTATAATTTTTCTTTTCACATGGATGCAAAAAATTCAGTGCATGAGCATCATACCTGAGTTGTTTTAGCATCCATTCAACATTTAATTTAAAAAAAAACATATAAAAAATTGATGAGACCAAATAAAGGCATCATACATTTGATCAGTAACCTAGCCATTCCTTCAAGCAAAAAGCAAGAATAAAATTTCAGTTTTTGAATAAATCAACAGAAAAAGAGACTCAAAATTTATAGCAATCTATAACACGTACAGATATATATCTGTGAGTTAAATTAACATCTTCCCTTTGTATATTAAGACCCACCATTCATCATTTCCTACCGATGGGAGACAATCCATCATGAAAAGAGAAATCTTTTATTCCCATCTCTTGAACATCCTTCATAAGCACGTTTAAAGCATTCAATTCAGCATTATTGAAGAGATTCTATATACTCAGCCTGTATGTTTATTATTTTGTGATTCATTATATTAATAGAGATACTGGTACTCGGTACCAGAAACAGATAAAATAAAATAAAATTTTATATTATATGATTTACTATGTGTTAATTTTATTTTATATGATTTACTTAGTAGTAGGAATGTAATAGTCTCCATTCCATAGCCTGTCACACTACGGACATAACAAACATCTCTTTTGCTTTCTATTGAGCATAGTCTGTTGACAAATAATCTTTTCTATTGAGCATAGTCTGTTATGCCCCATACATCTCATAGGTCTTCTAACCAAATCCAGCTAATCAGAAATGATGGTGGTTTTGTCGAAGGCTGCAGCCATATAGTGTACCTGCCCAACTACAATCTGTTGCCACTTCACTGCATCATAACATAATTTTTCATAAAAATTAGGTCTTGATACTTATTGCCTGTGATAAAAAATAAATAATAAAATAATCATTTTTCTACGGAGGGATAATGTCAAATTAGTTAGTCTAATCGATTTTCATCTAAAAATGTCCATGTTCTACTTAATTGCAAATTCAAATCATGTTAATGCTAAAAGTTTGTATGTTTTAGATATATTATAATACATAAATAAGCCCTGATTAGGGATAACTTGGATATCAATCCCAATCTGGACCACTGTACCAGATATATCAACTGAGTAGTTTATTAACTTATTTACTTAAGGAAAAAAGTAGTCTTCTAAACAAACACCACAAAGTACTTATTCAGCGAGCGGCTCTTATTCTTCGGCCCAGAGGACGATCAATGTTTTGGTCCCTGCTCTCTTTCTCGGGATGGTGGGCCCATAAACTGCCTCCTGACCATCTTGTTTACTTCTTTAAACATGTCAGATAGAGCCTTATGCATGGCTGCCTGTCCAGTTTTGCTTGCCTTGGAATCAAAGCCAGCATGCAGAATTGGGTTATGCATTGACATTTATTATCCTTCAATTAGTATCACAAAAGTATGCTTAATATTTATCATTTTGGTCACCAAGTACAGTCATCCAATTGGACCTAGAAAATTGGCAGTTTTGCAATTATTTGAAACCACTTCTACAGCATAAGAAAATAACGTTTGTATCTCTGCTTGGTTTTTTTTCAACAATTTTCATTCACCCAATTAGGCCTAGAAAAGAAATATTGACAAAAGAAAAAAGAAATTTTATAAGATTTTAAAGTCATCGAAAAAATTTTGCTTCTATAAATATTTTCCTATGCATCTTTTTTGGGAAATTAATAATATTTCTCGAGACAAAAGGAACATATAATGTCAGAATTTGTTGTCAAACTTAAATCACCAATCTTTATTTATATTATTATCAGATTTATCTATCCCATATATGTATGGAAATGATATCGCTTTTTTACTGGTACAATTCAGATCTCATTAATTACCCTTCCCTTAAATTCATAACTGGATAAGTTTTTAACTCAAAAATATCTTTGTTTCATGTATTATCTGACAACAACATGAAATTAGAATTCATAAATTACATACTATTTCAGGCCATAAATATCAAGAGTGCAGGATGAGGCTGCAAGATACAACAACTGTATCTATGAGAGCTATGCTATGATTATTGTCTATTTACACATCATTTTTAACAAATTATTTTAGTTGTACTTTTGCAGTCCAAATAAGCAAAAATTACCTTCAAGCAATGATGATTCTCCTTTGTAAGAAGTTGCACGCAACATATTATGACATACAGGAATTGACAATCCGCTGATCTAATTGGATATAATTCTGTTTTCATAAAAAAGAAAAAGAAAAAGTATATATATATATAGCACATCTTTTGCTACGTGGGGCAGATAGACATCCAAAAATGTTATGAAACAGATTAGGTAGTTGTGGTGGCCATCTATATTTACCTAGCCCTGGATTGAAGATAACTTTGTACCAGTCCGTTCTTCTTCAATACCAAATATTATAGTAGTGCTCCACATATTGAGACTTGTGGCTCTTCAGGTGCGCAAAGATCCGGTGCAAAAGAGATCCCATCTAAACTAATGAAGTAAAACACAAATAGCAAACAAAAAGGACAAAAAAAAAAGAAAATAAACATATAGCAAAGTAGGCTTTTTTTTTCCTTTCATTTTTTTCTATTCTTTCATGGTAAAAAAATTTGCACCCAAAAGATAACGTATACAATACCATAGTGCATTGATAATAACAACATTTACTAAAAAGCTAATAATTGCTATGAATCACCAAATGAGTCATGATTTCAATCTAATTTGAATAAAATTAAAAACTGATAAAAAAACATATTGAATTGTTACCAAAAAATAAAATTTAATTTATCAATAGGGGTATTCATTTGTTGCACTAATGTCAATTCTAGCATATGAACGTGCTTCACATAAAGTTTATCTGCCCCTAGTAATTAATCTTGGCACATAACTTTAGATTTCATTGTTCAACCAAAAGGATTTATTTTGATCTGCAAGTTCAATAATATATTATTATAATTTTACTGAAATAACTGCACAATTATTGTTAATATATTTGAAATTGCAACAATACCTTGATTGCCTAAGTAGATATAAGAGGCACTTGACATCAACGAAAGACCGTATTATACCTAAATTTGGGATGCTCAAATTGAGCTTTCAACTTTTGATTTGAGGTAAGGACGTAAGGTACTTTACATGAACTTGTGTAACAGTAACACTTGGTAAGGTACTAACTTCTGTAAGAGTAACACTAACTTGACAATACGCTAACTTCTGTATTATACATGAACTTGACAATACACCAACTTCTGTAAGAGTAAACACTTTGTAAGGTAGTTTTACATGAATTTGGAATGCTCAAATTGAGCTTTCAACATTTGATTTGAGAATTTTAATGAAATTTGGATGTAACAGTAACACCATTAGAAGTTAAACACTTACAGAACCTAGCTGAGTGAAGTTTGAGTTAGGAATCTAAGTGGAATCTCTACAAAATTAAGAGATCAATATTAAATTTTTTTTCTGTTCAGCTGCTCCTATCTTACATTTTTCTTATTATCCAAAAAAAGAAATTAATTTACATGTTGTACTAAATAAATTCTATTTTGGTCCAACGATACAAAGATGTTAGCTGTGCAAATGGTACTCAGAGCCATCTGTGAAATCAGATCCTGACAAAAAATCAGCTCGTCGTTCAGGTATAAACTAACATAGAGCCAAACTTGGGTCAGTTGTGGAAAAAAGAGAATAAATAACTAAAAAAAAAAATGTTAACACATGGCTTGAAAAGACAATGAAATAAAGTTTACCAAGAGGTATTGATCGGGCGCATAGAGAGGAAGGCGGAGGTGTTGACCAAGGAGATGAGGCGGAGGTGTTGATCGGGGTTGCTTCAAGAGGAGGCGGAGGTGCTTCGAGAGGAGATGAGATGGAGGTGGGATCAGTCTGGCGGAGGAAGAGACGATGAAGAGGGAGCGATGGCCGCGTGGAGGACGGGAGGCAACCGCGTGAAGGAGGGGTAAGGGGTTAGGGTTAGATGGACAGAGATGAGGAGACAGGTTTAGCGAAGGAGAGAACAGAGGGACAGAGACAGAGAGAGGCTACGAAGATCATTCATCAGATTGTCGCAAGATGGACGGCTCAGATGCCGTGTCGGAATAAAAAGAAAATAGCGGAACCAGACACTCACGGGATTTAATTAATATATATATACTACTATAGATTTACACGCCATGTGATGTAAGTTAATGCTGCTCCTCAGTCTAACCGCAACTTGCCTACGGGCTTGGTGTCAAAAAAAAAAAAAAAAAGTCTAACCGCAACTTCAACCGATGATAATTTAAGAATACAACATTTTCAAGTTTTCAACTAAGTTACAATCCTTGTGATTAGACTAAATAAACAACTTATACTCAGCACATGGCATATAACCTGGGAATATGATGAGCATCCTAGTGCGGTCCCGCAATCACTAATTTATTAAGTTCACGCATTGACCTTGAAGACGAAATAATTTGCCTAGTTTTGACTTTGGGAACCGACGAAAAGGCAACAAATTAATTTTACCTTTTAATAGAGATTAAAAGAAAATAATACTTGATTAATAAAATAAATCCAACAATTTTGAAGAATAGTCCAAAACGAAATGTCAATTTCAAATCCAACATTCCCGGAAAAAAATTATAATGTATATATATTGTTCCTATAAGAGAGGCATGCATTGTTGATGTGCACAATTAAAATTTTAACAGTTTGAAATTTGCATTTGTTCATATATATACGGGTAAATAATATCGAAGTAACACAAAATATTATTGATAATTTTTGTTGGTGAGCTACATCTTCCAGCTCTTTTAAATGATGCGTCTTCCTTGAGTAAATTTATTGTAAATCTCAAATAAAATAGTTCAAGTTCAATTCGATATTTCAGACAAATACACAGATGGAACGAAAGTAAAGATGGAGGCTTGACCTCCATTTTTGCTTAAAAAAAATACTGAAAAATACAGAATTTGATTTAATACAAAAAGAACGAATATTATTGTCCGATTTAAATTAAGGCAGTTGTGCTGATTTCTGGGATGAAGCAATATTAATTTTTTGTCCAGTGGGAACTGAAAAAAAAAATATATTATCATTGTCGTCGTGGTTGCTGTTATTATTATTAATATTTTATTCCAGAAATTTTCAGGAGATTTGAACTACTACACAAGATTTGTACCGTCACAGATTCACAACTAAAGGTTTCAATAGAACGATAAAGCCTTCTTCTTGCTGTGTTCCGATCTATTCGCTATACCAAAAAAAAAAGAATGGAAACCTTATTATTATTTCGAAGAAGCACAGTAATTGAACCACCGTTAGTTAATTAAGATGGTCTCTTTTGAATTTATTGTGATGACAAAACCCATGAGATCATACATTATTATGTCATCTGATAATTCCCTATTAAATTGAAGATGCATGCACCAGCTCATTCCTTGTCGACGAATCGCAGATGTGAAAGGTTTATATGAATTAGTCTTTATCTATCTTTTTTTAGGGTCAGGTGGCAAGTACCACACCGACAAATTTTATTAATAAAAAAAATATTTATAAATAGTAATAAACACTACCAGAATTTCGTTTACCGCGTCGCAGCACCAACGTGTTAGCGTCCCTCATTCAAATAGGGACGCAGATAAAAAAAACGGACTTAGGACTTCTAAGCTGCGTCGGTTGGGCGACGGATATTAGTTAGGACGCAACAACCTTCTAACTAGAGACGCTCTCTAGTTCTCTGTAGGGATGCGAATATGCTGAATGTAATTCGCCTTCATGCCAAATTAATATCATTAACTGAATTAAACTGGGTCTGCTTTATTTCAATCATTTTATCATTAACGGGACATTGTACTATGAAAATTTTATTTAACATTATATTGTATTTAATACTTAAAAATCTCATTAGAATAATAAAAATATTAAATGAAATAGTAAGAAATTGTTATACACAATCAAAACTTGAAGAAAATGACTTGCATATGAGTTTTGTATAAGTTGAACTTGCATGCATGTAAAGCGGTTGAACTTATAACAGTAAATATTAAATTAACTTATGATTTGTTTTTCTACAAATTTTTCCATTCACGCGTATGAGTTAGGAAATCAAATTTCATTTGTCTAATTTTCTCTAGAACAAGGTTCTGGTGCCACACTTTTTTGGTGTCACAAATGCCACACTTTCTTTTTTTTATTTTAAATGTCAAAAATTTAAAATATAATCATTCGATCTAAATCGTTGGTCTTGTTCATTTTAACGACAGATGCATTGTCATAAAATTTTATAATTTTTGAAATTTATTTGATGCTTGATCAAAAGGTGAAAAATGAACGGATCAAAATAACTAAAATAGATTCATTCTAATATGTCCATTTTTCAACTTCTTGATCAAGTATCAAATAAACTTTAAAAATTATGAAATTTTAGGACAATGCATCCATCGTTAAATTATGGCATTAGTGACATCAAAAAAGTGTGGCATCGGAACCTTCCTCTTTTCTTTATTATATGGAAATATTTTTTACGTGTGCATTTTTTTTTAAAAAATAACCATTTGTTAAATGGAAATATTCTTTTTGCTATACATGACGCCAAATTACCTCGTAAGTCATAACTCATAAGTTTTTTATAGAATAAGTCTCTATAAAAAATTAATTAATGAATGAAACAAAAAATTAATAAATAACCCCCCACTATTCCTACTAAATGAATTTTCAAATATTATAAAAACCTCCCACTCACGTCACATATCACATTTATTATATGCCCAATCACATACACTCCACTTCCTATTAATTTTAGACAATTCCACGAAATGCAAATAGATTAATTTTAATAGTCATATTAATTAATTCTTATTTTAATATATATCAAAGAAAAAATTAATTCTAAACCACGAAATGACCTAAAAATTAATATATATCATAGAAAAAAATGAACTTTAATATATCTTAATTAATTCTTATTTTAATTATAAACTAAAAGATTAAAATAATTGTGACTTGCACGGTTCTCTTAATGTTCATCAGAAATGGAATTTAAGAGGTTATTATTTCTTGATATAAAGAAAAAGGAGATTTCAATGCCACAACTTCACTTTTCATCAATAATTCAAAATTTCTAAAATTTAAATATTGAATCCAAACCATTGATATTATAATAATAAGCTTACAATGACATGAGATGACATGAGATCCAACATATGTATTTTACACGACATAATATGACGTTGCACGACACGATACAACAAGTTTACAATATCCTAATGACGACCAATCATAATAAGTCTAATGCATCTATCATATGAAATATCTTACACACCAATGAATGACCATGAATTCAATCATACAATAAAATACATTATATATATTTGAAAATCATATTTAATTATATAGATACAATAATTTAATATGAAATACTTATGGATTAAAATTAATTAATTGATTTTATGATATTCTCAATATTTTACCAATCAAATCTTAAATACCCTTAATATATATATCATTTATTTTAAAGATAAATGACAGATTTGATAAATTAATATCCAATGTCTATACATACAATATAAAAGATATATAAATTTACCTTTACTATAATTATTTTTATTATTGTTGATGTCAATTAATGATAAAATATATTATCATCTTTCATTTGATTTTTCAGTCATTATTTTTTTTCTTAACTCTTTTTCACCTCCCTCTTAAAATATTCCATATGCAATTCAACAGTTTAATTAAAATCGTATTTGATAAATTTTAACGGTTAATATATTAATAAATTCACACGATGTTTAAATTAAAGACAAAATGTTCTCTATAATTTATCGTGACAAAAAATAACGGGTAAATGAATATGTACAAACCTCACATGTCTCTTTTCATATTTGTAAACCGAGCACTAGATATTAGTAGTTATTAGTAAATATAATGATAACTTAACTCTAATATATAAGTTTTCTATTAAATTTTACATGGTAAAAAGCAATCAAATTGCAAAATTTAAGAGAATATATAAATATTGTAAATGTAAATGGTTAATAAAATTAAACTTTTATGTTATATTAGTTTATCGTAGTTAGTATGGGGGCATTTGTTTGTGTAGTAAGGAGTTGCATAACTTAAGGATGCCTAAGTATTTATGTAGTGTTATGTAATAGATGTTTGGTTGTGTAGTAAGGATGACTAACTTAATGCATGCATATATTCATGTCAAAAGACTAAAATACCCTTAAATTTGAATTAGTATTATGTATTATATGTTGTGACCTAATTATTGTTAATTATTAATTATTATAAAAATTAATTGTTAATGATGATAATAAATCATTTTTACTATTATGAAATATTAATAATTTACTTTTAATTAAATATTATAAATATTATTATTTATTTTATAATAAAAATTAATTATTATTCTTAAATCATTATTATTAATAATTAATATTACTTGTTAAATATTATTAATTATAATAATTAATCTTTGTTATTAATTATGATTTTTTAATAATTATTGTTACTTATTAAGTATTATTATTTATTAATTAATATTAATTAATTTTTAAATTTTAATTATTATAAAAAATTAATTACTAATGATAATAAGAAATCATTTTATTATTATGAAATATTATTAATTATTTTAATTAAATATTAAAAATATTTTTAATTATTTAATAATAAATCAATATTGTTTATTAATTATTATTATTATGACTTGTTATATATTATTATTTATTAATTATAATAATTAATATTTATTACTAATTATGATTTTTAATAGTTATTGTTACTTATTAGATATAATTATTTATTAATTATTATAGATTATTAATTATTATTATTAATTATTTTTAAGGGGTATTGTTGGAAAAAAAAATTAAAGGGAACCGGTGCATAACTTATGCAACCTATTTAGGTTGCATAACTTATGTACCCTTAAGGCATCTTATGTAAGAGGTGTTTGGTGACTTAATACATAACTTAAGTTCTCCCGCTATCGAATCTCCAAACTTGCCTCCAGACTCTAGTCCTCCAGCTTCTCTTTTCTCCGTCGCACAATCACAACTCACATTTCTTAACTCACCAAATGACGGCAATGAGGCTCCCGCCGGAAGAGAACGACCCCATCCAGATCCAGGTGTCTCGTGCCGCTTCGGCTCTGGCGGCCGCTTCCGACGACGAGCGCTCCGTGGCCGCAGACTCCTGGTCCGTCAAGAGCGACTACGGAAGCAGCGCGCTTGACGACGACCAGCGCCAAGCCGACGCCGACGTCGCCGCTTCCTTCCCCGCCACGGCTTCAGATTACAGGTAAGTTGGTTGATGTGATCTGATAGGTGGAGTTGCTTTCTTTCACTAGTTCTGATAGGGATGATCATGAGTCAAATGGCAATGAGGTTGAAGCAGCATCCATGCTCGGATTTCAGACCTATTGGAATTCCTCTTATGCTCAGGACCTCACTAATTTTCACCACCATGGTCATGCTGGAGAAATCTACTATTCTTCCTGATAAGCTCAGTTTTGGTAGAGATTAACAACGTGAGAGAGTTTAGAGATGAGAATGAGTGGAAAATGAACTTTATTGATTATTTTGGGGATTACAATCCGTTTACAATCTGTCTCATACAGGCGCTTTTCTCTACAAAAATGCCAACCCTTAATACAATGATCTACCCCTTCTATTTATAGGCCTATTTCTCATAACAGAACGCTGACGTCACCCGACAGCCGTTAGCCCAATAGATGCCTCTAGATTCTCCCGACTTATGTTCGGTGAGATGCTCCGTATGAGTTTGTTACGGCCTGTCCTCCCGACTTCATTTGGGGCGCGCTCTTTAATTCAGCTTTTCCCGCCTCTTAAAGTAACGAATATGGGCCTCTTTTGGGCTTGATTCCCTATTATTTTATTTGGGGCCGAGCTCTTATCAGACTGGCCCTATCATAAGCCCTTGAACTTGGGATGAGTATTCATCGCAAGTTGGAAGTTAGGGGTCACTAACGCACGACTCTTAGGTGAAGCACGAAGTGGTGAAGCCCTTGAGTCCCGAACACCTCTTGGGTGAAGCACGAAGTGGTGAAGCCCTTGAGTCCCGAACACATGACTCTTGGGTGAAGCACGAAGTGGTGAAGCCCTTGAGTCCCGAACACATGACTTTGGGGTGAGGCACGAAGTGATGAAGCCCTTGAGTCCCGATCATATGACTCTTGGGTGAAGCACGAAGTGATGAAGCCCTTGAGTCCCGAACATATGACTCTTGGGTGAAGCACGAAGTGATGAAGCCCTTGAGTCTCGAACATATGACTCTTGGGTGAAGCAACGAAGTGATGAAGCCCTTGAGTCTCGAAATCAAGCATTTCGGATTGAGAAGCGACTTCTTCACGATACTTGAGGCGGTGAAATTCGTATCCAGCTGTCATCTGATGGGCGCTTTGATTTTTACGCTGGCTCTTCACCTTCGCATTGGGGAGTGTGAAAAACCTTTCCCGCTCATTTATTTCCGCCGCTTAGTTTTCCCCTTCCTCCTTTATACTCCTCTCCTTCTCCTCTTCCTTTTCACTTCTTCACTATCTTCTTCTTCTTGCTTCTTTCCTTCCTAACGATAAGCTCTCCTATCTTCTTCCCTCCTTCCTACGGCGGCCCTCTTTCTTCTTGCCCTCCATCAGAACCTCCTACTCCGGCGATCCTCTTTCTTCTTGCCCTCCATCAGAACCTCCTACTCCGGCGACCTCCTTTCTTCTTGCCCTCCATCAGAACCTCCTACTCCGGCGATCTCCTTTCTTCTTACCCTCTATCAGGACCTCCTACTCCGGCGAACTCCTTTCCAAGGTACTCTTTGGTCTTTTACTCTCTATTCTCCGTTAATGTCCCCTGGTATGACTGGTATTTGAACAATCTCAACTAGGTTATGGGTGCGCAACTTCCATTAATATTTTTATCCTTACTGGTACTGTTCCTCTGTGTACCTGGTCTCGTTAGGAATAGAAATGTTACCCCTCACTTTATCATTATTGCTTAGTTCTGTGTTGCTAGTACTTATGGCAATTCTCTCCAGATTTCATGGCCTCTAGTAGCTCCAACCGTCCAGTACAGCCTTCGGGGATTCCCGAAATACCTGTTCAGGAGCAACCACTCGTGGCAATTCAACCCTCCACTCTGGCAGTTTCTGAAGTCGTCGCCCCTTCTTCCGTTCATGAAGTCGAGAAAGGGAAAGGTCGGGTGGCCACCAAGAAGGAGCCATATCGTCGTTCTTCTCGTCCCTTGGATGTGGTGTTCAAGAAGACTCCTACTTTCCAGTCTTTGCCTTGGGATGAAGGATCTTTGCACACTCTATCCTGCCAAATAGGATTATCTGAAAAAGATGCACTGATAGCCGCAGAACCTGAAGATCGACCATATGATGAGGAGAAAGGAGCAGTTATTTTTAGCCCCCTCGCGAAATGTGGTTTTCATATCCCATTTTCTTCCTTTGTTTCCGAGATTCTTTCTCTGCTCGAGATTGCTCCGGGTCAATTGCACCCGAACGCTTGGTGTATTGTTCGATCCTTCGAACGGGTAGTTACTTTGTTTTCTTTAGCTATGGATATTGAAGGGTTAACTGCTTCTCCAAGAATGTTTGGCCATTATTTCGGCTTTTCAAAAGCTGGGGATCTTTGCACTGTTCGCAATAAAGCGAACATGGTCCTTTTCGGGGAGAAGATAAAAAAATTGGATGGTTGGGAAAATCAATTTTGCTACATTCGCCAAGATTATTTGGATGTGTTCGGTATCACCAAGAAGTGGAATAAGGACACGGATGGTTTTATCAGCGTTGTGATCGACCCTCCTACTATCGAAGAATATGCTTTTCTCCTTAGATTAGATGCACTCATCAAGAAAGAAGGGCCTCTTCGCTTGGTGTTCAATGGGTCGTCGGTGTCTGAAGAGTCTCCTATTCACATTGTTGCTGATCCTCAGGCGCCTCCCCCAGCTGCTGCTCCGAAAGTTTTGAAGAGGGGAGGAAGTTCGACTGTTGCTTCTGAGCGTCGTTTGAAGAAGGCTCGACAACATGTCGGTGTTTCAAGACCAGCTCCTCCCATAATCAAGCAAGGTCCTTGCAATCTTCAGGAGACGTCTCTCCCCGAAAAAGGTTCAGCCCTGAAAAGAATCTTTCCGTCGGGTCTATCGGTGCGACTTCTCATAAGGATCTAGGCCATAATGTCGCGAATACTTCTGAGGAAGAGGAGTTGTTCGTGGTGCCCTCCCGACTTCCTAGATCTCGATTACCCAAAACTGGATTGGCTTCAACATCCGAACCCCTTTCTTCTAACATTCCTTTCGAAGGATCGGCAAATGATTGTCCCCCGACTCTTGCTCGGTCTTTCTTACAAGAGGACGAGGACTTGATGCATTCGGCCTCTACTCCTGTTCCTCACGCCAAAGTTCCTCTTTCTGTGGTTGGTATGGATAATGCTACAACTGTATTGCAGCTGGGATCTCCCTCTTCTTCGCATTTAGCGAATTGTTTGGCAGAACTTCGAGCGATTTTTTCCGCGAAGGAGGCTCGAATTGCTTGTCTGGAGGCTGAATTAGCTAGGGAAAAATCCAAGGTACAAAATTTAGAAGTCGAAAATGCACAACAATATAAGGATTGGCATGCTATGACCCATAACTATGTTGACGCTAACAAATTTATTGTATTGTTCGCTCAGAACTTAGTAAAGGAGAATGCCGAACATGCTCGAAAACTGGAGGACTTCGAGTTGATAAGGCATCTTTTGCTTTTGAAGTTGGATTCGACCTTGCACCAACGGAATCAGGCCGTGTGTCAACTAGCTTCTACTTGGAAAACATTGGCAGATGAAGTCTCTAAGCGATCAAAAGCTGAAGCCATTTCGGGAATCCTTCAGGAGGAGGTTACTAAACTCTCTGTTGAAAATTCCTTGCTTGCTGACGCTTCAGTTCTGTCCGAAGAGGATAAACATAAGATCTTTGATGAGCAGCTTCCCGACTTTCTCCGTTCTCGAGCGTTCAAGCGAGCAGCTGGTATGCAGAGTGCACCTGTCTTGAGGGCTGCTCTTCTTCGAGTTTGTCGTGGTCTTCAATGGTCTTATCCTATTACTGACCAAGAATTCGGACTTTTAGCTGACGATGAGATTCCCGATCTTCCTGCCGTACCCGAGTGTACTTGGCGTCGCTCCGATGACCGACTGTTGGGACCTGATGGTGAAGTGCTTTCGGGTAAAATTGATATTCTCGGGGAGATGGTGGCTCCCCAATACCCTTGGCCTGAAGAGCAGGTAGCTTGGCTAGAAGATATCCCCAAGCCTGTTGACGATGAAGGTGGTTCGGGATCCGACTAGGATAGTTTGTGGTTTTCCTTTTATTTTGGAACTAGTGTAATTTTATAGTATATTTTGGTCTGATGTGGAACAATGTATCTTTTATTTTGGTGAAGCTGGGGTTCTCTTTTGATGTGGAACTATTCGAACTTGAATGAATGAAAATCGTGACTTTTTATTATAATTGTCTCTGTTTCCTCTCTTTTTTTTTTTCTTTTTTTTTTTAAACGCGAGATGTCTGCGACACCACACTTGGTACTTGTACTGCTTGTCTTGGAGTCGTTCTCAAAATTAACAAGTATACTAACTTTATTAGCTCTGACATGAATTGGGATTTTAGATATATAAGTACTTTTAGTTCCGAAGTATATTCTCAAGGACAGAGTAACTTTATTCCGAGATACATTTTTCCAGGACCGTATCCCATTAAAAAATCCGAGATATTCTCAAGGACAAAGAGTACATTAACTCCGAGATACATTCTTAAGGAAACAAAAGATAAACACTAATTCCGAGATACATTATTCTCAAGGAAATAAACATACTAATTCCGAGATACATTCTCAAGAAAACGAAAAAATATTAATTCCGAGATACATTCTCAAGAAAACAAAGAATATTAATTCCGAGATACATTCTCAAGGAAACAAAAAAATACATTAATTCCGAGATACATTCTCATGGAAACAAAAAAAAATATATATATATATTAATTCCGAGATACATTCTCAAGGAAATATATTTTCTAACTACTGCTAACTGCACCGAGGATAATTCTTCTTGACTTTCGTTCTGTATATACTCGCGGACAATCCTCAGAAAAAAGTGATTTTGGTCATCTAACACTAACAACCCCGGGCTAGTTAATAAATCTTCCCAGCCTTAGGAACCAATCTCCTAAGTCTGGGGAGACTTCCATCACCCGAAACAAACTCGATCCATTGGATTCGGAACGACTGAGATAACAAAGCCGCTCCTGAATTCACTGGATTCAGGTGTTTCGGAGATGTTCGGAACCGAAGATTGGTGAATATCTGATGCGAGTATTTTGCCTTACATCAGCTATCCACCTAAATCTCCGATTCCTTATCAGCTATCCTCCTAAATTTCCTTTTATCTTAGTGGAAAATATTTTATTTTTCTTTTTCTTTCTTTTCGCCATTGTTGACTTCAAGCTTAGTGAACGTGTTCTGGTGCCTCCTTTGGGGAAGACGATGGGTTCTATTTATAGCTTTTTATCAGCTAACTGCCAACTACCTGTATTAAATGTCAGCATTTATTGTCAGATTTGCCCAGTTTTGTCTTTATTTCCAAGTACAAACAAAGTACAACTATTTGTCGGCTTTTCCCGACTTTACTTTTCATGCGCTTACTCCGAGAATTCTCTCGAGGAGGGTCACGACTTTATTTTTTCATGCGCTTACTCCGAGAATTCTCTCGAGGAGGGTCACGACTTTATTTTTTCATGCGCTTACTCCGAGAATTCTCTCGAGGAGGGTCACGACTTTATTTTTTCATGTGCTTACTCCGAGAATTCTCTCGAGGAGAGTCACGACTTTTTTTTTTATGCGCTTACTCCGAGAATTCTCTCGAGGAGGGTCACGACTTTATTTTTTCATGCGCTTACTCCGAGAATTCTCTCGAGGAGGGTCACGACTTTATTTTTTACATGCGCTTACTCCGAGAATTCTCTCGAGGAGGGTCACGACTTTATTTTTTTCATGCGCTTACTCCGAGAATTCTCTCGAGGAGGGTCACGACTTTTTTTTTTTTTTTTTTCATGCGCTTACTCCGAGAATTCTCTCGAGGAGGGTCACGACTTTATTTTTTTCATGCGCTTACTCCGAGAATTCTCTCGAGGAGGGTCACGACTTTTTTTTTTTTTTTTTTCATGCGCTTACTCCGAGAATTCTCTCGAGTAGGGTCACGACTTTATTTTTTTCATGCGCTTACTCCGAGAATTCTCTCGAGGAGGGTCACGACTTTTTTTTTTCATGTGCTTACTCCGAGAATTCTCTCGAGAAGGGTCACGACTTTTTTTTTTTTTTTCATGCGCTTACTCCGAGAATTCTCTCGAGGAGGGTCACGACTTTATTTTTTTCATGCGCTTACTCCGAGAATTCTCTCGAGGAGGGTCACGACTTTTTTTTTTTTCATGCGCTTACTCCGAGAATTCTCTCGAGGAGGGTCACGACTTTTTTTTTTTTTTTTTCATGCGCTTACTCCGAGAATTCTCTCGAGGAGGGTCACGACTTTATTTTTTTCATGCGCTTACTCCGAGAATTCTCTCGAGGAGGGTCACGACTTTTTTTTTCATGCGCTTACTCCGAGAATTCTCTCGAGGAGGGTCACGACTTTTTTTTTTTCATGCGCTTACTCCGAGAATTCTCTCGAGGAGGGTCACGACTTTATTTTTTTCATGCGCTTACTCCGAGAATTCTCTCGAGGAGGGTCACGACTTTTTTTTTTTTTTATTATTAGAAGCACGCGAGAATTCCATAGAAAACAAACTGTCTTCATTTATAAACCAACATTATGTTAAGATACACGGGCCTTCAATACCCCATCTAAGAATAAAAAAGACCTGACTACGATACTGGTCTGGTTGTTTTTATCCATAACAAAAAACGAAAACAAACAACTCGAATATGAATAGACCGACTACGATATTGGTCTGGTTCCTGTTTTTATCCCTAACAATCATAAGAAACGAAAACGTAGAAAACAACTCGGACACGAAAAGACCGGCTACGATATTGGTCGACTTCTATCCTTCCTAAGTGTAAAACTTTCTGAGATGGACAGTGTTCCAAGCATTTGGAATGCGCTTGCCTCTCATATCCCTGAGATGGTAAGCCCTGCCTTCAATAGACTTGATGATCTCGAATGGGCCTTCCCATGCGGGATCAAGTTTCCCCACTTGTTTACCTGTGGCTTCGATCTTTCTGAGCACCCAATCACCTGGTTGGAAATGTTTGGGAGCGACTTTCCTATCGAAACCCTTTCGCATTCTTCTCTGATACTCTTCCATCTTCACTCGAGCTTCCTCCCTCAACTCGTAAATGGTCTCCAAATCTTCTTCCCTTCGAGTTCCATTCTTCTCCCAAGTATACGACTTCGTTCTCAAAGTAGGGTGTACTGCTTCCATAGGCGTGACAGCCTCCATTCCATAAATCATGGAAAAAGGTGAACGGCCTGTGGAAGAGCGAGGTGTGGTACGGTAGGCCCATAAGATTTCATCGAGATATTCAGGCCAAGTATTCTTGCTGCCTTCAATTTTTCTCTTCAGTCCTTCCAATATAGTTCGGTTGGAAACCTCAGCTAAACCATTAGATTGGGGATGACAGACCGAGGAGGTGCACGATCGGATGCCTAGTCCTTTGCAAAAATCCTGGAATGGGGCGCCAGTAAACTGTGTACCATTGTCGGAGATGAAGGTGTGTGGGATCCCGTATCTATACACGATCTGGTGTCTCGCGAAGTCCACTATTTTTTGTGACGTGATGGTTGCCAGGGGTTTGGCTTCGATCCATTTGGTGAAATATTCCACGGCCACCACTAGGAATTTAACATTTCCTTGTCCTTGAGGGAAAGGCCCCAACAAATCTAACCCCCACACATCGAACGGCCATGAACTGGGGATGGATTGCATCGGATGAGGTGGTTGTCTTGGTATGCGGGCGTGGAATTGACATTTTTCACATCTGCGAACATATGTCTCGACATCTTTCTTCAAGGAAGGCCAGTAAAACCCCGCTCTAACGATCCTCCTTCCTAGCGAAGTTATTCCTTGATGGCTACCGCATATCCCTTCGTGTACTTCGGCAATAATTTCGTCCGCTTTTGCTCTCCCAACACATGTGAGCCAGGGTATTCCGTATCCTTTTTTCAATAATAGACCATCTCGGATAGTGAATTCGAGAGCCCACCGCTTGACTTTTCGGGCAACCTTGTCATCTTCTGGGAGTTTTCCTTCTTTGAGAAAATTCCATAACAAAGCATACCATTCCTTTCCTGCCTCCACGATATACACTTCGAATGCGAGAACATCAATGCTGGGATGTGGCACTTCCAACATAATAATGAGTTTTTCTCGATCTAAATCGCTTTCTTTAGCAATTTTAGACAGAGCATCTGCTGTTTCATTTTGAGTCCGTGGTACGTACTCTACAGAAGCACTTTCAAAGGCAGCTAATACTGTTTTCACCTTCTCCAAGTATAGGGCTAGCCTTTCATTTATTGCTGCATATTCTCCTTTGATCTGGTTTACGACCAGCTGCGAATCCATGTAGAAACGCACACTTCTTGCTCCGATTGCCTCCATAAGTCGCATGCCTGCCAGCAACGCCTCATATTCTGCGACATTGTTGGATACCTCGAATGTCAAATGTATCGCATAATGAAATTTCTCGCCTTTCGGAC
The DNA here is from genome assembly GCA_028095005.1 of Rhynchospora pubera. NCBI lineage: Eukaryota > Viridiplantae > Streptophyta > Magnoliopsida > Poales > Cyperaceae > Rhynchospora > Rhynchospora pubera. Next base: position 357,114,450 of record CM051460.1, read on the forward strand.
CTTTTATTTCAACGCCAACACCCGAACCCTTCTCAGAAGCTGCCCCATCCACAAAAACTTCCCACACTTCTTCTTTGGGATTTTCGGTTTGTCTAGCTGTGCACTCAACTATGAAGTCAGCAAGGATTTGTCCTTTGTATGCTGTCCTTGGTTCGAAACTCACATCATATTCGGACAACTCTACTGCCCATTTTAACATCCGCCCTGCTAAATCAAGCTGTCCCAAAGCTTTTCGGAGAGGCATGTCGGTGAGCACTTTGATGGGGTGTGCCTGAAAATACGGTTTGAGTTTCCTGGATGCTATCATGACCGCGAACGCTACTTTTTCAACAGGAGGGTATCTTATCTCAGCATCTCGCAGAATGCGAGACACGAAATAGACAGGTTTTTGTTGGTTCTCTTCAATCCTGACGAGAGCTGCACTAACAGCCGTTTCGGAAGTTGCCACATAAAGATATAGAGTTTCCCCTTTCACAGGTCTACTAATTGTCGGTGGTGTGGCTAAGTATTCTTTGATCTTTTCAAAGGCATCTTGACATTCCACTGTCCATTGGAACTTCTTGTTTTTCCTGATTGTTTGGAAAAAAGGTTGGCATACTTCGGCTGACTTTGAAATGAATCTGTTTAGGGCAGTTATTCGCCCAGTTAATTCTTGCACCTCTTTGATTGTTTTTGGTGGTTCCATGTTCGCGATCGCCTGACACTTGCTCGGATGGACTTCTATGCCTCTTTCGGACACGATAAACCCTAAAAACTTTCCACTTCCGAGACAGAAAAAACTCTTTTTTTGGGTTTAATCGCATTCCGACTTCTTTCATTTTCGCGAACACTCTTTCCAAATGTTGCACATGTTCTTCACCCGAACAGCTTTTGATCACCATGTCATCGACATATGCTTCCATAATCTTCCCAATTTCTCCTTGAAACAACTTGTTCACCATTCTTTGATATTCTGCTCCTGCATTCTTCAGACCAAAAGGCATGACCTTGTAACAATAGATCCCCTTTTCTGTAAGGAAACTGGTTTTTTCTTCATCTTCGATACACATTTTAATCTGATGATATCCCGCGTTGGCATCGACAATGCTCAAGTGAGAAAAACCCGCCGTCGAATCCACTAGTGCATCAATGTTCGGCAATGGGAAAGGATCTTTCGGACATGCTTTGTTGAGGTCAGTGAAATCAATGCATACTCTCCACTTGTTGTTAGGTTTCGGAACCACCACTGGATTGGCTAGCCAAGCAGGGCATTTGACCTCGCGAATAAACCCAGCTGCGAGTAACCTTTGCACCTCCTCCTCAATTATCGTTCTACGTTCGGGTCCGAACTTCCTTTTCTTTTGATGCACTGGTCTGGCATGTGGGAAGAGCTTGATTTTGTGTTCCGCAATCTCCCTCTTAATACCCGGCATTTGCCCTCCTTCAGCGACAAAAATCTCTTGGTTTCTTTTAAGACAGTCCTTCACCAATTCTCTATCCTTGGCCCCGAGCGCTGTCCCCAGTTTAGTAGTTATTCCCTCACTCAGCTCTACTTCTTCCACATCTTCCCCCGGAGCGCCCGAACTGGGCACGCGCACTTTTTTCTCAACATTTCCCTTCTCTATTTGTGTTACTTGATCTATCACTGCTGCCTGGTAACATTCTCTGGCCTTTTGTTGGTCACCTTTTACCACACCTACTCCCAGTCTAGTGGGGAATTTGATCATGAGGTGTTTGGTCGAAGCGATTGCCCCAACATCATTCAGAGATTTCCTTCCCAATATCACATTGTATGCAGATGGTGCATTAACCACTATGAATTTTACTCTTGATACTACACTGTTGGGTGGTTCCCCGAACTCAACTTCCAGATCAATGGTCCCAAGTGGTATCACGGTGTCTCCTGCAAAACCCACTAATGGTGTGTCCATCGGAGTTAAGGGGTATGAGGCTAAATTGAGTTGCCGTAACGCGTCGAAATATAGCACATCTGCTGAACTGCCTGTATCCACTAAGATCCTTTTGACACGTCTGCCATGTATTCGCAGCATCAACACTATGGCATCATCATGTGGGTAACGGACACCTACGCAATCTTCAGGCCCGAAGGATATTCGGGTGTTAGTTAGAGACCCCTCTGCATGCAAGTGAAATATCTCATAACGCGAAGGTTGAGATAATCTTCTCGGATCTGCATATGAAGCTCGTTGATGAGGTTTGTCGCCGCCAGATGCGTCCCCCCCTGCGATGAACATCACTACCGGAGATCCTTTGTTTTCTTCTCTAGGTTTATTCGGAACATTTTGTCTCTGAACGGGAATATTGTTCGGGTTGTTTCGGTTGTCATTTCTTTTCCATTGGTTATTGTATGGTTTTCGTTGCCATTGGTTGTTGAAAGATTCTCTAGTTCGGTTATCCTTGGCTCCTTCTTTTTCAATGTATTTCTCCAGCAAGTGCGTATGTCGGATTAACCTTTCTATTTCGTCCTTCAGCTTCAAACAATCTCGGATGCGATGTCCCGAACTGCGATGGTAGTCACAATAAGCCGACTTGTCAAACTTCTCTGCTTCTACCAATGGTTCCGGTTGTTGCAACTCCTTGCTATTTTTGATGACGTTAAACAATCGCTCCCTGGGTTCTGTACATATGTGGTAGGTGGAGTATAGAGGTGCATATGCCTCTCCCGTCTTTCTGTAATTGTGGAGTTTGTATGTCGCTTCTTTTATCACCTTTGCATTCCTTCTTCTCCCAGAAGGAGATCCATTGCGAGGTTGAGGCAGAGGGGAACAACTTCTTCTCGTCGGTGTTGTGATGCGTCGCTCCGTGACATCTTGCCAACCCATTCGTTCTGCATCTTCCTCTGCCTGTATCACTTGTTGTGCACACTCCCTGAATTCTCGAAAAGATCCACAATCTTTTTTTATTAGCTCATATCTCAGATTTTTACTCCGAATACCTTGTAATACTGCCGCCAGCACCAGTTTCTCATCAAAATCGGAAACTTTGTATGCCTCTTCCGAGAATCTCGCGAGATATGCTCGTGATGACTCATATGGTTCTTGCTTTAGGGTCATGAGGCTTGTGCACTTGATGGTTGGTGCTCTTAATCCTCCGAATCTTCCCAAAAACTTGTCAGTTAGGTCATCAAAACTATGGATTGACCCTCGGGGTAGTCGCGAGTACCATTCCCATGCACTTTCTGTAAGCCTTGTCGGAAAAACTAAACACATCACCCTGTCGGATGCATGTGTGATGGCCATCATTGCTCGAAAGCTATTCACAAAAGCTTGAGCATCTTTAGCTTCTCCTCCCGGATATCTATCAAGATGGGGGTAATTTTTCATGTCAATTCGCGCTCCTTGGTATAACCTTCTCGCTAGGGCACCGACAGGTGGTGACCCTGATCCTTCTGATTCACGCGCACTATCTGAACTATGTTCGCGGTGCTGCCTTGTTTTCGCACGGCCCCTAGGGGATCTTTTCTCTTCGCGCTCCCTTCTTTCATTATTCAAGTTTCTTCCCGACATTACCTCTCTGTCTTCACCCGTTTGTGGTGCCCTCGTTCTTTCCACTCGAGATCCTAAGGGCTCTTGATTCACTTGTGGGGCAGGTAATGTCGGTACAGGAACTGCAAGAGATGGACTTGGGTTTGTTGGAATGATGTTTTCGGGAGGCCTTGGAGTAGTTTGTGGCCTAGGATGTTCGGGTTGTTGAGGTGGTCGTGTCCATGAGTAAGGATTAGGGGTGTTCCACGAATTATGTACGCCCCATTGAGCTGGATGGCCCCAAGAGAAATAGGTGGATGGAGCTTCTGGTCTAGGGAAACCATAAGTATTTTGGGGAGGATACCAGTCTGTCATGTGGGCTTGTGGTATTGTGTGGTGAACATATCCCGTGGGATGCCATTGGAACATATGTGGAGGCTGTCCGACATTGTACACTTGTGGTGTTCCTGCTCTCCATGCTACGCTTTGGCGAGGATCAGCGATATATCCGTAACCTTGAGGAGGTTGTGTTACGTTTGGCATCTGTCGTGGATCCTGGATCTCCGGTCTTGGTGGATTGAACTGAACTGTTGGAGTTGGAGTAACTGATGTGAAGGCTGCTTGCAGTGTTTGCTCTACAAGGTTTGTGAGATCTGCTTGAGAGAGAGAGCGTTGGTTTTCTAAATTGGTGGTGCTTCTCTGTTTTGCTGTAGATGTTTCGGGTCTTTCCAATCTTGGCTCTTCGCGAGGTTGTTGAATAGCTTGCAAGATCGGGTGCATTACAACTGGTGCTGTTCTCTCTGACTCTTCGCGAGATTATACAGCTTGCAAGATCGGGTGTATCACAACTGGCACTGCTCTTGTCGATCCCAGATCTAATGGTGTATCGTTGTCTTGCTGTTCGAGGTTGACTGGTCGCATAGTTGAATCGCCGACCACTGTTTGTGTTCTTGAAGTTTCAGCGTTTTGCTTGTGATGAAGCTCAGCGTTCATCAGATCTGGTTGTGGTGGATGAACTACACCGCCTGGTGCCTGAGGTGTAGAGAGCTCGATCTGGGTTTGGGATTCAGATCTAGCTTCGTGAAGAACGCGTTGTTTCTCCTTGTTTAGTTTATCGGTAGTAAACTCCAGATCCAACCGCCTGGGTTGAATCGCACTCCTATTCTCATCCATTTCTCAGGTTACCAAATGCAACTTTGAATTGCCAATGGTCGAATTCAGGTGGGCGCCAGTTGATAAGCTCAGTTTTGGTAGAGATTAACAACGTGAGAGAGTTTAGAGATGAGAATGAGTGGAAAATGAACTTTATTGATTATTTTGGGGATTACAATCCGTTTACAATCTGTCTCATACAGGCGCTTTTCTCTACAAAAATGCCAACCCTTAATACAATGATCTACCCCTTCTATTTATAGGCCTATTTCTCATAACAGAACGCTAACGTCACCCGACAGCCGTTAGCCCAATAGATGCCTCTAGATTCTCCCGACTTATGTTCGGTGAGATGCTCCGTATGAGTTTGTTACGGCCTGTCCTCCCGACTTCATTTGGGGCGCGCTCTTTAATTCAGTTTTTCCCGCCTCTTAAAGTAACGAATATGGGCCTCTTTTGGGCTTGATTCCCTATTATTTTATTTGGGGCCGAGCTCTTATCAGACTGGCCCTATCACTTCCATTCCATTTAACTACCTGTTGCCGCTAATGCACACTGCACACTGCACTTGCTTCACAGTTTGTACAATTGATGTGTTTCAGTTATGTTACTTGCATTGATTTTCTTCATATTCTATTGACCTCAATGATTGCTCAGGTTTGGAGAACATGTGATGTTCCACCTCACCACACCTCATCCCCAAATAGTTATCGAGTTCCACTTAGGGTTCCGCTTAGTGCTTCGTCGTTCTTTGGCATTCACTCTACTGGCGCCTTCTTATCCTTCCAAACCTATGTAATGTTCATGGTTCACTCAAATTGACCCTTCAATTTTTCTTATTCCTTGTTCAGTTACTTTTACCCTTAATTTATGTTATAATTTGAAATAAAGGGAAAAAAGTAAAATAAAAGTTATATACAAATAAAAAAAGTCAGAATTTTAGAACTAATTAATCTCATTTGTTGGAAATTTAATATAAATCCTTTGCTTTGTGTAAAGCAGATGATATAAAAAAAGGAGCAAAACCATGGGGAACCCTAAAAAATGCAGTTCCCATATCAGTAAGTAAATTTTGAAGATACATTTGAATTTTTCAAATTGAAAGTTTAATAATCTGAGTTTGAACATGCACATAATATATTCAGTCAACTTACCCTAAAAAAATGAACTGGTAAACTCTTTTATGTTATTACCGACCTTTATTGGTCATTTCTTTTTACTCAAAAACATTTATTAAATTGGACAGCCAACTGTGGTCAGATTTACTTTGTTTATTTCAATTCTTTTATTTGGTCGAATACTGAAAATGATATTTCTTTGCTTTGTTAGATAGGACTTCTCCATCATTTTCTGACATAGATGAATGGCTTCTTTAAAAATGGTCTAAGGGCACATACCAGGACAACCAAGGTACTCTTTTTATATAAATTTCGTTAATTGTTGTAAATAATGAATTTGTCTAGTCTCAAAATCTATATTTTGTTTCACTTTAGAGTGTTAAAGATATTTTTTGAGGGATGGAAAAAACTCGAATGTTGGCATTGTGACACTAGCTGGGGACAGAAATCTGGCCTATCTTCCAATCAGTAAATTACTATGCCTCTCTTTCTCTATTTATCAAATTACATTATGGTTTGGTTGAATCTTGATTTCAGTGTTTGTTTCGTGAGATAGCACTACTGAGATATATAAGGTTCTTCATCTTTTGTAATTCACTGAATATACTGATAAAGGTTTCTTGGTTGACCTATGGTAGCTGCGGTATTATGCTAGCTAGAATCTAGAAGAAGCTCAGGTATTAACTAACAAGCTATTTTTTTTAATCTTCTACTGTCCTTTTGTTGATGAAGCTGGATCAGAGATATATAACTCTCTTCTGAACAATTGAGCACTCACCCAATGATAAAACATGAGGTTCTGAAATTTAAAAGCATCAACTTGATTTAATTTTGATTTAAATGTTATTTTTTTCCCTTTTATTTAAGGGACACAATGAAAAAAGCACCTGACCACTTCTCAGATTTAAAAACTTATGTTATTTTACTTTGAATTCTTGTTTGTATCAAATTGTTTGTACTTAATGTACTAAGAAGTATACAAAGCCAAGTCTTATTTTGTGTAGTTAAGCAACAAGCTAGGAACCTGTACAAATCTAACACTTTTTTTGCATTTTTAGTTTGTAGTGTTGACGAAGAGTTTATTCAAGCAAAAAGTTCAGTACTTCAATCAAATACTGTTTTGTCTAAGGTGACTATGCAAACATCGATCAGATGATGCTTCTCAAAATAGGTTCAGCTATATTATCCTTTTTGTTTGATTTCCTTCAATAAGTGAATTTTAGAAATTTATAATACTTTTTGGTATGCTGGAACAAAAAAAAAAAAAAAAACAATAGATAACCTCTATGAAGGGTGTACGTGTGATTATTTTTTTTGGGGGGGGGAGGGGGCGGTGTTGGGAGGCAAAAATGTAGAACATAAGAGCATGGTGATAAAATTCTCCTACAGTCTTCACAAATTAGAAGTTGCCAGTAATATATATACATTTCATGCATGGGTTATATTTCTCACACATGAAGATCTTTGTTTTTTGAAAGAGAAGAAAATGAAGAATGAGCAAGTGACGAGTGTTTAATTCAGTAGATCATATGATCACAATTGCAATTTACCATCATTAATTCAGGAGTTCAGAGGACCACAATTGCAATTAACTTGTTACTCTGCCATTTTGGCTTTATTTCAGGGATCAGAGAAAATGAAAGAGTTGGGCTTGTGTAATTTCCTCTTTTCCTTCTCAATGTTTCTCTATTGGATGAATTTTTCGTGTGCTATTGTTTCTCTACATTTCCTGCAACTTAGTTGAATAATACTTTGGTTCCAAACTCTCTAGATAGTCACTATTTAGTTTATCCAAAAAATACTTTGGTTCCAAACTGAACCAAACAATGGCAAACAATCTATTGTCACTCATTCATGAGTATATGGATGGTTTTCAGAATTTAAGGTAGAAAAGACTTTATCGCGGATAGTTAGATTGTCATGCTCTTATGTATAGAACTCTGATTTGTATCAGAATATTTGTTGGTTATTCCTAATTACTGTATTGGATGTAGATTTTCTTTTTAATGAAATGAAATTTATGAATTTAATTAGATTTTGTGCTTGATTGTGTGATCTTTATTTGATACAATGTGAATATATGTATGCTTGTGAATTGCAAATATCTGTGATTGGATTAAAATAATATGAATTAAATAATGATGGTACCTAATTGGTACGAGAAGAATTGAATGGCTGTATAAATGAAATTGATACGGATATTAACAATTGCGTCGCTATAACGACGCCCTGGATTCAAATTAATAGCAACGCACACGTACAATAATATACTATGGTTTCTACTAAATTCTGACGGTGAGCCCCGCGATATATTATTAGGGTCGGTAATTAGCAGCGTCACCATACCGACTGTAATCGAATGTGCGACCCACTAAACTCTTTCAATATATTATCTGGGTCGCTAAGTGAAGGCGTCGGTCTAACGATAAAGTAAACTCTAAAATAGCGACGCACTTAACCACCGAATCAGCCATCGAACGAGAACGCTTGCGTCGATGTAGCGACCCAGAGTTAAGGACGTAGTAAATTAATTAGCGACCACCCGACCCAGATGTTTAGTATTAGGGGCTAGATTATTGGGGTCCCTTAGGTAGCGTCGCTAAATGGACGTAAAGGCCTTTTCGTGTCGGAATACAGACGTCTTTTCGCGTTGCAGATAAGTCACATTCTAGTAGTAAAAAGAAAGAAAAACAGAAAAGTAAAGTCTAGCAACTATACAGGTAAAATTAAGAAAGGAAAAAAATTAAGAATTAAGCATGGTATTTCCAAGAGCGAACACAAGCGCAAATATCCTTAAGTAAAAAAAGTGGATTAACCACATTAAGAATTAGTCTTTGTCTATCAAATTCCTATTCATACATATTCATAAATACTCTCAACCATATCTGAATTAACCAATCATTCCAGTCATGGTTGACCCGGAGCCGCTTCCTAGTGCAGCTCTCCAACAAGTAAACTGTGGACTTTGGAGGTAAAACTCGTAAAAAGCAGAGATAATTTCTATCGCTTAATTGAGCTATGCTTCTGGTTACCTAGCTAGTTTCAACCGATGAAATATATATCACGTAAATTGTGTTCTACTCTGTTCTTTTCTTAAGTAGGATTATTTCACTTTGTTAATCCTTATTTTAGTAAAGTTAATTATTTGAAACACATATATATCCATGGGAGTATATATGTGGGACATCTTGTGTTAACTTTACAAGTTCCTATATTTGTGGATATTTCCGCGCAAGTTAATTTGTCGCATAAAAGCGATAAAATCAACAATAAAAAAATCATTACAGTCCTCTGGAAATAACTTGAATTAAAAAAAATAATAATTTAACTTAGAACACCAGCTGAGGTCTCTTTAGTGGGATAATGCGCGCGGGACATAATTATAACAAGTCGTAATACAAAGTTTTATTGGTATACAGAAATAAATTATTCGAAGGCTCGATATTTTTTATGTTTGTTTGCAAACGTATCGGATGCATGTCTCTAGTGAGACCAATAGATAGGTGGCAAAAGCGATTATATAGAACCAGCAACGATTAAAAAAAAATGACTCCTACTTTAGCCACACTCTCTCTCTCTCTCTCTCTCTCTCTCTCAAAGAAGGCATGCATTGTTGATTTTTACAATTAAAATTTTAACGGTCAGAAATTTATATTTGTTTATACTGCTAAATAACATCGAAATAGTATAAAATTTTATTGATAATTAAGTCGCTTATATACATAATAGTTTCTCTGTAATTTTGATGACAAGCTATCTTCCTGCCAAATAATATACGAATGACAATATTTCTTGTGGACCTATAAATCTATAATGCCTTGGCCTCTTTTTTAATGATGTGTCTTCCCTTGTATAAATTTATTGTGTATCTCGAGTAAAACACTTTAGTTGAATTCAAAATTGAATTGTTCAGATAAAATCTACTATTAATCCACAAAATTTCAATATTATTTAAAAATAGAGAATTTGAATCAATACAATAAGAAGGAATATATAGCTGTCTGATTTAAATTAGAGCAGTTGTAGATTGACTATCATTTTGCACAGTGAATTCAGAGTGGGAGCAATCTTTACTTTTGTCTCTAGTGAGAAGTGCAAAATATTTATTTTCATTTTCATCGTCGTAGTTGTTTATTATTATTATTATTATCATTATCGTGGTGGTCGTTGTTGTTATTATTATTATTATTATAATAATAATAATTATTATTATTATTTTGTATTCCATTCGAAATTTTTAGGAGATTTAAACTACTTCAGAAGTCTTCACTGCATAAATCCATGTGCGAAAAAAGAAAGAAATAAAGCAATATGAACTTCTTATTATTTTATTTTATTTTATTTTTTTTTAAGAAAGAGGGAGTTCTTTGTCATCCAATTTTTTTTTTAAATTTAACGGTGCATGCGGGGCTTGAATCCTTGACCTCTTAGAGGCCAGTCTAGTGCTCTTACCACTAAGCCACTAGGCCACATGAAAGAACTTTTTTGAACAGCTAAAAAACTAGTTAATTGAACCACCGAAAGATAATTAAGATGGTATCTTCGAATTTATTGTGATGACAACCCATGAGATCATACATTATTTTAGCTAATAATTCCCAATAAAGTTGAAGCTGCATGCACCAGCTCATTTCTTATCGATGGAATACTACTAATTTAATCAAGGCTCCGTTTGGATGGTGTGGGAATAAGAGGAATAAGGAAAGAAGTGAAAAAAAGTATTAGGAAGTGTGTAATTTTGTGAAGAGTTTGGATTATTTATAATAAATTTACTCACTTATTCCCTTATTTCCATACCTCATCCAAACACAGCCTAAAAGTCAACAGACATGCAACGAATTGCAATAGTAAATTCCATGTGAAATGGCTCATCCAATGCATAAAAAATAAGAATAAATACGCATAACGAAATTTTTTATTCTTATTTCTTATTCAAGACTTATCCAAACACACCTTTTTATGTATCAAATTTTTGTTCAAATATACATATTCATAAATACTCTCAACTAGATCTGAATTGATAATTTAATATATCATTCCAGCCATGGTTGACCTGGAATCCGCTTCCCAACGCAGCTTTTGAATACGTTAGCTGAGGGATTTTGAGATAAAACTTGTACTTTGGTCTTTGGACAAGTAAAAGGCTGAGATATTCTAATTACGTTAACTCTGCTTCTGGCTACCGTTTCAACTGATGAAATATATATCACGTAAAAATATTTTTGTTATTCTGTTGTTTTCTTAACCTGTATTTCAATAAAGTTAAATTATTATTATTTTTTTTAATCGAAGTTAATTATTTGAATCACATGCCCATGGAAAAGCAGTAGAAACTATATGAGGGATATCTTGTGTTGACTTTACAAGTTCCTATATTAATAGCAACTATTTCTACTTCAGGATATTTCCTCGCCAATTATTTGTCTCGGAAAAGCGATAATGGAAAATGAAAAAAATATTACAGTCCTTAGGAAATAAATTGAATTAGAGAAAATTAATCTAACGCTTAGATATTCGAAGGGTCGATATTTTATTTGTATACGGAAATAAAATTGAATCAGATAATGCAAGAAACAATTATAACAAGTCGTAATACAAAATTTTATTTGTATACGGAAATAAAATATTCGAAGGGTCGATATTTTATTTTTATTGGTAAACGTACCGGATGCATGTACCTTTGTGAGACTTATAAATAGGCGGTACTAGCGATTATAAACCACCAGCAACGATTCAAAATATATTATACCAAATTCCAATCTCCTTCCCACCATATTACACTTCCTTTTCAAGCTTTGCTGTCCCAATTCAGGCAAATCATCATCCGATTCATCCCAATTCCAATTTTTTTTTTTTTTGTTTCTTCATTTCCTAAAAATCTTATAGCCTCAATCAGCGATGGGCACATCCATTGAAGGAGTGTTTACAGTTGAAGTTAAAAAACTCTCAGAGCTTGATGGCCAGGGCCAAGCCAATGCGGCATTAGCAAAATTAGGATCCTTTGAAAGGATGTATTATGCTAAGTATGGACCGTTTACACTAGGAAACATCAAATTCGAGATCCGTTTGTACCCAGTAGGAGGATTTGTGCAGTGTCATCTCTGTTTGTTAAGTAATGCGGAGTTTTTCAAGAAGTTTTGCACCATTATCATGTACATTAATCCCCAAAGTAGAAGATGGGAATCTGGCTATGTGATTAATGAGAAGGACTTCAAATCAGACTTCATCGGTGAGGGAATGGGCGTTCCTATGGTAAAGTTCCATGATTTCGCCACGGTAACCTGGAGGCAGTACTCTAAGGACGACTTTCTGCAGTTTAAACTCATTTTAGGACTCATTCTGGATGAGTCCAAGAAGGTGCCGCATCCAGATGTAAAGCCCCCAATGGATGTGCCGCATCCAGATGTAAATCCCCCAACGGTTTGTTCTTCTGACTTAATTACCACACTCCTCTCAGGGGATTTTGCAGATGTTCATTTTGTTGTGGATGGTCAGACATTCGCTGCTCACAAGGCTGTCCTTGCAGCTCGTTCCTCTGTGTTTCGATCAGAGTTTCTTGCTCTCCAACGTGAAATGGGTCAGAATAGTCCTGTACTTATATCCATACAGCATGTCGATGCACTTTCTTTCAAGTACCTGTTGCATTTCATTTATACCAATTCCTTGACCCCGGACATTGATGAGTTGGCTGACCCTCTTGAGAGGTACCAACGTCTGTTTATTGCTGCCCACCTTTTCAAAATGGATGGGCTCAAGCTAATATGCGAGAAGAAGCTCACCGGGGCTGTCACAAAAAACATTCTGTCAATCTTAGATCTTATCAATTTTCAGGTTCCTGGATTGCTGAAAATTGTCCACAAAGATTGCGACATGAAGCCAGAAGCAATCACCACAACTACATAAGTGATCAGCTCTACGGTACTTCTATCTCGGAAGAGCATGTCTGAAATTCATGATTCCGAGTGATTCTTATATTTGATCTATGTGTCTGAGAGTTGTTTTTGTTCTTTGCCTAGTTGTATGTTATTTTGTTTGTCATCCTGGCCTGCCTCCCTTTCTGTACTTTCCCTTTTTTTTTCTCCTAGTTTATTGCATTCCGTGTGTTAATTGCTGATCTAAGATATATATTAAAAACCGTGGCCGATATTTAAACTTGAAATATCGGTCAAAAATAGAGTTAATTTTTTTTACACTGTTATTTATATAAATTAAAAATAGTTTAAAAGTTAAATATATTTGGAAATCTAAGGTTGATATATTTGAAAGTCTAAGGTAGTTTATGTCTAACCTATAGGAAAAAAAAATTTTATCTCATACGACATGCAATCTGAGCCCTCCAATTTTCGTTGATCGATCAATCTGAATATATTCTAGAAGTTTACCCTTCTTAATTAAAAGCCATGATTGCATTGGCTTTTAATTAAAAATATTTTTTGATTAAATATATTAAAAATAATTGTACCAATCATCTAAGATAGTTTTTTATATATAAAGTAAATATAAAATAGATATATTGGAAACATATATTTCTTTATATATTGATAGATTTAGCCATCAAAATTTATCAAATGGCGGCGAAGCCGCCTACCCCTCATCTAGTATATATTTTACTTTGATTCTCCTTGCATTGCTCTATTCATACTTGATTCCAATGAATTATGATTAGTATTCCTTTTGTTAGTTAGCGTAGACGATTTTGAGTTTATGGCTAAATGAGAATTTCAAAATTTGACAATTTATTGAACGTATCTTGTGTATTTAAAATTGATGGGAACTTGTAATTTTGATGTCCGTAAGTAGGTTTAATCAATCTTACTTCGATTGAGGTACAAGTCTTGCTATTAGAAAGAACAGCTCTTGATCTAGTGATAAAAAGCAGTACACTTTGAATGAAAAGTTGCAGTTTCGAAATCCGACCGGAGTTTTTAGATACATTTAATTTAAAAAAAAAGTTAGATGACTTACACCTAATTTATCTTAAACAAGCCTTGTGATTAGAATAAATAAATTTATCCTGAACACATGCCATAAAATGGAATATGATCAGCATGGTAGTGCTTTCTTCCAACGACCAAATCATTAAAGTTGTTGACTTGACTAACATTAATTTTTCAATACAAGTTCACACATTAATAATGGAGAGGAAACTTCAAAGAATTTGCCTAGTTTTGACTTATGAAAGCCGACAAAAATGAAACAATTTAATTTTATCATTTAGTCATAAATTAGAATTTAACAAGGAGTGATGAGCCAGCTTATATCTTATGAAAACCGATAAAAAGGAGACAATTTTCCAAATGCTCATCCCACAAAATTGATACTTGAGTGATGAGTGAGCCAGCTTATATCTGGTTAATGGAATAAGTTGAACTGTACGCGTCAACAGATGCAGTGCAAATTGTTTTCGTCTTTTTTTTTTATATCATCAAACTGTTTTCGTCTGTTCCGTACGTAATAATAATAATATATACTACGTGAAATTTCGACTTCTGTAACGGTTAATAAAAGGCATTTGTAACGGTACACGTAACGTTACAGTAGCCCCCGTTACAGAAGGTCTAATAACCGTTACAGATCTATAACGGTTATTAGATAATAACCGTTATGGTATTGTGGACGAAAATGTGGTTACGGTTTTATGGAGAACATTTGTAACGGTTAATAGATAATAACCGTTACAGAAAACTAGCTTCTATAACGGTTGTTATATAATAACCGTTATCCTATTGTTGACGGAAATTACATTTACTGTTTTTTTTAGATCTTGTGTAATGGTTATAATCTAATAACCGTTACAGATATTGTTGATATAAAAAATGAAATTATGAATTCTGTAACGGTTATTCTTTAATAACCGTTACAAAAGACCTTCTTTTTTTTTGAATTTCGCCTGTTTTATTGGCTAGCCCAATTTTGATAGCCGAATTGGTACCAAATTGGTACCCAATTTACATCATACAAACCAACATGCAGCAGACAAACATATATCATGCATATATCAGAAACGACTGTATCAAAATGCCCATGAATAAATAATACCCCAAGTCATGTATCATGCATATATCACAAACATATATCAGCAGACAAACTATACATAGAGTTAACACCAAGTCAAGTCAAAATTTTCCTAAAATAATACCCCATACATGAAGTCCATAACCTCCAAAACGACTGCATCAACGTCTTCGTTTTTATATGGTTGTCCAACCGGCTCGATATACTGCAATTTGATCATTAACAATTGATGAAGTCAAATAATTTTGTAAACTCTAAGCCCCCCAAACCAATAAAAATATGAAATCCTAAAATAATAAATCGGCTTAACATTAACTCAGGAAATTCTCCGACCGTAGTCCAACTACTTAATATTGCCCTCATGTTGAGCATTGTGAAATATCAACACTCTGTGCCGCCCCTTTGTATCGGTCCCTAATTAAGATTCCAACAAAAGAAACACAATTTTTTTTAGTTAATTTCAATTTCACAAACAAATAATATCTTAAACTGATAAGTTATGTACCTTAATTCGGTACCAATCAAATCATGTTCTGCTCTTTTGGCTATATCTTCCAGTTTTCACTAAATACCGCTTGTATACCCTGCATGCAATATCATTTAAAACAATAAAATCTAATATTTTTTAATTTGAAAAATCTCATCATGCTTTAACTTAATTCAGAAATGGAAACTTACGAAGATATGAATGGCTTAATATATAACTTTGGATTCTTGAGTTCCAAAGAATCAACAAAGTGAACGGTGCGCTTCTCGACATTAATAACAAGGACAACCCAATGAAACCTGTAATTAATAGAGATTTATTATTTTGGTGGAATTAAAGGAAACTACAAAATTCTTTCATTAGTAGCCATATTGGTTATATTTCTTACTGTTGATTATACGGCAAAACAAGATAGGAGGATGGATTATCCATGAATGCTCTTGCTAGATAATTCACCGCACCGAGTTCTTCGTATTTGAATTTCCACTCAGCCAATAACTCTGGATCCAGTACGGTGATGCTTTTGGAGAACTCATTCTCTTCTTGACCTGTTGAAAGTTCTTCCATCCAAAACCTGCAAACATGGATATCAAAGTTCAACAATTTCAATTTTGAATGAATTGAATGAAGAAAAAAATAAACATTAAAGTTGAAAAATTCAAACCAGCAGTAAAATTTCACGATCGATTGAGATAGCTCCTCCCTTTTAAAACATTCGACAATATCGTCGACATTAACGTTGAACTTAACATCGCCATCGTGCGTACCCCAAGGATTGCAATTAGGCAGCTCAAAGTTCTTCTCTTCTTCTGGTTGGAGCATCAACAGTCTGTATACTGCTAGTTCGGATGGGCTCAGCCTGTCAATAATATCCTTTGGGAGGAGTGGATCACGAGTAACAAACGACCCCGCACTTGGGACCATTGGGCTCTCCTCCACATTCTTCGCCGCCTCCTTCGCCTTTGGCTTCTTTTTGGCCGGTTTCTTTTTGGTCAAACTCTGCATTCAATGCCATCATATTAATAGGTCATTAGGAGAAATGTATGAAACAGATTGTCGTAATTAAATAAAACGATACCTTATGGCCTATCTCCACCAAAAATGACGGCCATGGGAATCGGCCCTCTATATTATTTCCTAATAGCTCAACTGACCTACCAGGGACTTGCCATTCACGAAATTCATCGCCTACTCGGAGAAGATGGACATACAATTGTTGATCAGTTAGAGGCACGCAGTGTACGATCTGACCAACAATACTCGGAATAATATTTCCTTCGGCCACCTTAATCCTCTGATTGTTGTGATCAAGAGAAAAGAGATCGCACGGCATTTCTTCCTGAAATTCAGTTCAATCAGAAATCCTAATGCTAAGCCAAAAATAAATCTAAAGAGAAAAGAGAAAAATGATCAATATGAACCCGAACAACTCTTCTCGGATCCGGAGGCATATAACTTGAGGCAACCGTTCGGAATAACTCTTTGTTCGGCATTCCTGAGTCTACCTCAGCTTCAACGAATGGCTGGTACGGCGTCACAAATTGCTGTGGTGCTTGAAACTGCAATCCGCTACTGGCCAATCATTGTTTCACGTCCTGAAAATTATGAAGCAACCGGATGATGAAGAATAATTTTCATTCATTTTAATTACATTTTGATTGTCAAAAAGGATTACCTGAAAAGCTTGCTGTCTCGCCGCATTCATTATCTCCTCAGAGTGAATCAAGTCCCTTTTGGTTTTCTCAGCGGCTTCAGCTGCGACCCTGCTAATCAATTATTCAATCTAGTCTGGTGCCATCTATCCTTCATGCGCATCCTTTCTAGACTTTCTTTTATACACATCTTCCTTCTTGGTCCATAAATGATATCCCCTGATTCTTCCTGGATGTTTCGGCCTGTCAACCGTCCGATTTAAGACTTCTTGTTCTGGTATTGACCCGGAATTGATTTCACCAGACATGGTACTCAACCGACTGAATGCCTCAATAGTCGACAAATCAGAGCTATGGAACGTGTAAGTATCTAACAAGCAACAAACAAATCTTATTAATAATCACAAAACAGAATTTGAAGTTAGCATATATAATAAGTCTTTACATGTGTAAGTACCTTTATCCTTCGTAGCCACAGCCCTTTCCATGAAATACCTTTGACTCTTCGGTTCCAAATCGTCGATGGTAATGCTCGTGGAACCGGCCCCTTCAGAATCTCCGGGTATGACAATTTTGTCTGTAGGTTTCCATGAACATTTTTTTCCTCTATAGCCAGTGGAACCCATCCTATGAGACTTTTTCCATTTCTTTCTCAATTCCTTCGCTTTGTTGCTATTTTGTACAAAATCTACACCCGTCCTTTTCATGAAAAATTCTTCCCATTCTTTTTGTGAGATTGGGTGTTTATCGCATAGATTTTGGGGATTGTTTGGATCGACATTTGTGATGTACTCCTCTGCAATCCTACTTCAATAAGCCCTGTGACTTATGCCCATCGCTTTGAGAGTATTGTTCATGGCTTTATCATCTTCGATGTTGAATATTTTCTGAAACATAACGAAACGTTAGTTAATTGGTAGCATATAAATTTAAATTAGATGATTTAAGTAAAAATTTATTCACCTTGATTTCCAACCACAACTCAAATTTGGTTTTCTTTGAAACTTCCTTCCGCCAATCATTAATTGTGATTGGCACTCTTGCTCTAGCCAGATACCCGCAATATGATGCAAATTTGTTCACCGCCTCTTCAGTACCAATTGGCACTCCTTCTTTGTCAAATTTAATCTCATACTTTTCTCCAGCAGATTTTTTCCTCCTAAACTCTTTCATTGTCGTTCTGCTCCTTTTCTTTATTTCAAACGTTGTGACCTCCTCATCGCTGGATTCTGTACCAGCTTGTTCACCATGTAAATCTCTATCTTGATCTCCAAACATATCTATTAACAAATAATTAACAACAATGAAATCAATCAAATCAAGTTAACATAAACATAAACAAACATAAACATAAATATTAACATTAACATAACAAAATATATTAACAAAAACATAAACATTAAACGACAAGCTCAATCTCAAATAACAATATACATTAACATAAATCTAAATCCTAAAACTAGTGTTCTTCATCCGACAGAGACATAAATCTAAATCCTAAAACTAGTGTTCATCATCCGACAAGAGTTGTCGAGAGAGGGAGTCAGAGAGAGGCGCGAGAGCTGTCGAGAGAGGGAGTCAGAGAGAGGCGCGAGAGCTGTCGAGAGAGACTAGAGTTTTGCTTCTGTCGAGATGAGGGGCTTAAGAATAAAGAGCTCGATCGATTTTTAGAAGATAATGACGAAGAGACGCCAGGATGGGTTTTTAATAAAAGGGTTCAACTAATCTGTAACGGTTATTAGGTAATAACCGTTACAGAAGTTCAAACGTTTTTATATATATAACATTCTGTAACCGTTACAGATTAGTTTAATTTTATTTTTTTAACTTTTTGTTTGTTTTAACGTAAGCTAATAACCGTTACAGAAGGTTTTCCTGTGAATTTTATTTCGGTATTAAGTGTTTTTGACTGATTGTCGGTGTTGGTTAAGTGATTTTGACTGACTGTTACATTTAAGTTGAACAAATAATAATTTTGAAATGTTAAATAATAAGTTCAACAAAATGATAAACGACAAGTTCAACAATTTAGACTGTTAAATAAAAATTAAAAATAAATTAGCACATATATGTTATATTTCACCAATTAATGACCTGCAAAAAATAAAAATAAAAATATTAACATATATAACAATTTAGCACATATATGTTAAGAATAATTTATATTAGTTTTTTAACTCACATGTGATTATAGGGCTTCTGAATTGCGGTTACAAGATTTTCACCAAGGTCTTGGCTACAAGACTGGCACCTGTTTTGAACAGAATAGTAGGTCCTCAACAGAGTGCTTTTCTAAAGGGTAGATTTATTATAGATGGTGTTGTAGCAGCTCATGAAGTCTTGCATTGGATAGCTAAACACAAGGACGCAGGGGTCCTTCTAAAATTAGACTTTGAGAAGGCCTTCGATAATATCAATTGGGATTATCTTTTGACTTCTCTACGGCAAAGAGGATTCTCTGACAAATGGGTAAAGTGGATAGAGCAAGTACTTAAAGGTGGGATGGCTTCAGTACTGGTTAATGGAGAGCAAGGGGAATTTTTTTCCTGTACAAAAAGCCTTCGACAGGGTGACCCTCTTTCACCCTATCTTTTCATTTTGGCAGTCGAAGGGCTCTCCAAAATGATACACCAAGGAATTGACCACGGTCATTTTACTGGATTGGGACCTAATTTAGACAACGGGCAACAATTAAGTCACCTGCAATATGCAGATGACACATTGTTGTTCCTTAAGGCTAATCAGGTTATGATTGAAAAAATGCAGTGGGTTCTTAGGACTTTTGAAGCTATATCTGGTCTTAAAGTTAACTTTGCTAAAAGCGAGTTAATCCATTTAAATATTTCAACTCAGTTAGCTTCTCGTTTAGCAAACACTCTAATGTGTAAAATTGGGACTTTACCAATCAAGTACATAGGGACTCCTTTGCATTGGAAAAGCCCAACCAAAGCTGATTGGAACAATGTGCTTCTAAAAATAAAAAAGAAATTAGCAGGGTGGAAACAAAATTTACTTTCTTTAGGAGGGAGACTGGTCCTTTTAAACTCTGTAATTTCTTCTGTTCCAATTTATCTTTTGTCCTTCCACCTAATTCGTAAATGGGTAGTGAGACAAATAGATAGGTTACGAAGAGATTTTCTTTGGGGTCGGTTAGGAAGTGATACGAAGAAGAAATATAATCTAGTTGAGTGAAGCAGAATCTGTAGACCTAAAGAAGAAGGGGGGTGGGGGATTCTCAATTTGGAATTGATGAATAAGGATTTATTGGGAAAATGGCTATGGAAACATTATAGTTCTTCTGAAAAAGGGATTTGGAAGGAGTTGATTAGGAGTAAATATGGCAACAGGGCAGTTTCTTCGTTTTCTCCTTTTTGGAAAAATGTCAAGTCCATGGAGAAAGTCTTGCGAATAGATTTTAGTAAACAGGTTAACAATGGCAAGCTAACTAATTTTTGGTGGGACAGTTGGTCAAACATGGGAGTTTTGGCCAGGGTTTTTCCTAAAATGTTAGCAAAAATAAAAAAGAAACAAGTCACAGTGGCTCAAGTTTGGAGGGGAGGCAATATTAATTTTCTTTTACAGAGAGGGGTCTCTACTGCTCTAAGGGAGGAAAAAGTGAATTTGTTAGGATTATTAAGGGGTTATGATTTTAACACTAGGGAGGATGAAATTATTTGGAATTGGCATAATTCGGGACAGTACACTGTAAGTTCTTTGTATAGATTCCTTAGTTCGGGTGGAATTAAGTTTAATAAGAAGGATACCATTTGGCCCCTTAAAATTCCTTTAAAAGTTAAGCTTTTTATGTGGTTGGCTTTGGAAGGGAGAATTTTAACTAAGGACAGCTTGCTTAAAAGGGGTTGGCAAGGGAGTAATGCTTGTTGTTTATGCGGGCAAGCAGAGTCAACTGATAATTTGTTTTTACATTGTCCAGCGGTTTTTCGTTTTTGGTCAATTGTTAATAATTCTAATAACAAAGGAATTTTAGTGTCTTCTGGCACGTTAAAAGAGCTTTGGCACTTTAGCTGTTCTCTTTCTAAAGAACAGCAAGATTACTTTAAACCTTTGCTAGCAGCTTTTTATGTGGGGAAATGTGGGGTTTTAGAAATAAGTTCACTTTTCAACAGGATAGAAGTATTGGTAGTATACATACTTCAAGTATATATATTACTATTTTAAGTCTATATTACTTTTGGACAGGCCATAAGACAGGTATGGAGCATAATTTCACTCAAGTAAGGGAGGAGCAGGGTGCTGCTGAGGCTGATGAAGATCTGCTCGACTGAGTGTGCTCTCTCCAACTTGGTACAAAACCTGGGTTGGAATTCTGCAACACAACACATAGCAAGAAGAAGCAACTGAAGATGATGACCTTCTGGACTATTTTTTTAGTTTTTTCTTTATGTTTTGGTTGGTTGTTTTGGTTTGTAACCTGTCACTAAAAGGCTTTATTTTGATGACTAACAGTTGATGTAGGAGTAGGGGTAGATTACTTTACTGTTTTAGTCACTTCCTGTGTGACTTTTCTTTTGTAAGAATCTGGCATGCTTAATGGATGCAGGTATCCTGGTTTGGGATACTTTTATCAAAAAAAAAAAAAAACTCACATGTGATTATGTAGCTACTTTCTTTTTTTTCCTCCGCGTATCGACCCACACGCCTTCGGTGTTATCTGTACGCCTACAACTGATCGATACTGGCTGTGATGTATCGTCGATACCGATAGAAAAAGGAGATATTTCCTCGAACTAGTCGTATGCTTCTTCATCTACGACATCACCAACACCGACAATACGTCTTTTTTCTGAAAGTGGCAAGTAATAAATAAGATGAACATTTGTACTCAATAAGGTGAACATTTGTACTTAAATAAGATGAACATTTACCTTGAAGCACAACATGTATTTTCTTATCCGCCGGATCTTGAATGTAAAAAACTTGCATTGCTTGCTTATTTGCAAGTATAAAGGGATCGTCTCGATTAGCCCTTTTATTCAAGTCAACAGTTATAAACCCCATCTTGTCTTTTTTAACTCCACCGTGACCGTTGTCGATCCATGACACTTGAATAAGGGTATCTTAAATTTCAGGTAATCTAGTTTCCAAATCTCCTCGATCCACCCATAATAAGTAGCCGACCTAACATTATCACTAGATAAAGCTACAACAGTGACTCCACTATTTTACACGGCACTTTTACCATCCTGTTTCCTTGTGTACCAGGTAAATCCATTCAAGTCATACCCTTGGTATGTCTCGACCATGGCACCAAGACGTCTTGATAACCATTTCACGGTTTCATCGACCTCTGTTTCTTCTTTCAACTGGGACTGTACTTTATTTTCAAGCCATTGGACAAATTTTATTTCATGCTCTATGGTAATCAAGTTTTCGGTGTAAGAAGGGTATTGTTCACGTAACTCGATTAGATGTTCATTGGTGTAAGGCGCCACAATAGCAAGATGTTGGAGAAATTTCATATGTGCTTTGGTTCTCATTGAAAGATCCGGTATATGAGTACTAGCTCCAATTGTACCTGAAAGGTGAAAATTTGTGCTAAATAAGGTGAACAAATATTGTGCTTTAAGTGAACATTTGTTTTAAATAAGGTGAACAAAAATTGTGCTTTAAGTGAACATTTGTGCTAAATAAAGTGAACAAATATTGTGCTTTAAGTGAACATTTGTGCTAAATAAGGTGAACATTTGTGCTAAAAAAGATGAACAATTATTGTGCTAAATTAGGTGAACATTTATGCTAAATAAGGTGAACACATATTGTGCTTTAAGTGAACATTTGTGCTAAATAAGGTGAACCTTAATATTGTGATCTATGTGAACATTTGTGCTAAATAAGATGAACATTGGAAGTTAATATATAACCTTTTCCTTCAAGTCTACCCTCATGTCGAGACTTTGAAAGACCGATTGGTTGTACATCCTGCAAATAATCGGTGTAGTACTCAATAACCTCCTCGGCCACATATCCTTCCACTATGCTTCCTTCGGGTTTAGATCGGCTACGAACAAGCCCCTTCAATTGACCCATGGCTCTTTCAAAAGGATACATATACCGTAGAAATACAGGACCATACATTTTTATCTTTCTAACTAAATGAATGGTCAAATGCACCATGGAGTCAAAAAACGATGGCGAAAAGTAAATCTCCAGCTCACATAAGGTTAGTACAACACCAACCTGTAACTTGTTCAAACTATTCGGATCAATCACTTTAGAGCAAATGGAATTAAAGAAAAAACACAACTTAGTGATGGTTTTCCTCATTTCTTCCCTTAGAATTTCTCGAATTGCGACCGGAAGTAACTGGGTCAGTATGACGTGATAATCATGTGACTTCATACAAAGTAATTTGTTGTCCTTAATAGTAACCTTTCTTGATATATTCGAGGAATAACCAGTAGGAACCTTAATTGATTTCAGGCATTCTAATAAGCTTTTTTTCTCTTGCTTTGATAAATTAAATTGTGCTGCAGGTAGCCAAGCTCGATTTTTTCCCTTATCTCGTGCCGCTAGTTCTTGCCGATCCCCATTTCAACCATGTCCTTCCTCGCATTTACGCCATCTTTAGTTTTCCCTTGAATTTCCAACATGCAACCAATCAAAGCTTCACATATGTTCTTTATTATGTGTATCGCATCTAAGCAATGTCTAATCTCCAAACTCTGCCAATATTCAAGATTCCAGAATATAGACTTCTTCTTCCATATCCCCTTGGATATCTCATTTGCAAATTTCTTACCAAATTTTACATTAATGTCTTTCACCTGTCGTTACACCCCTGAACCGGATAACTGTATTGGGGCCTTGTCTTTTTCCACAGTACCGTCAAATCTTTACTTGTCTCGACGGTAAGGGTGATTGCGGTTCTTAATAAACCTCCGGTGTCCCAAGTAAACATTTTTTCTGGAGTTTTTCAGGTACACAGAATGGGTGTTTTCCATGCAAATATGACACGCTTTCGCTCCTTTATTCCTATACCCTGACAGGTTTCCGTATGCAGGAAAATCATTGATTGTGCAAAATATCATGGCACGGAGGTTAAACTCACTTCTAGAGTGTGCATCATATATTTTCACTCCATTCTGCCACAATTCACCAAGGTCATCTATTAATGGAGCCAAGTACACATCTATATCATTACCTTGTTGTTTGGGACCAGAAATCAACAAGGGCATCATCATGTATCTCCTTTTCATGCATACCCAGGGAGGAAGATTGTAAATACACAATAAGACCGGCCACGTAGTCTGCCGGCTACTCATGTTGCCGCAAGGATTCATCCCGTCTGTACATAAACTCAATCTCAGATTTCTAGGTTCACTGTCGAAATCTTCAAATTCCCTATCTATATTTATCCAATCTGGAGAGTCTTCTGGGTGTCTGAGCATGCCATCGCCTTTTTTCCTGCAGTCTGTGTGCCATCTTAATAATTTGGCATCATTCGCGTTAGAGAAAAGCCGCTGGAATTTTGATATTATTGGGAGATAAAACACCACCTTCGCAGCTGGTCTCTTACTACCTTCATCTTCAATCTGATCGTCCCTCGGTTTATACCGTAACGCATTACACTTTGGACATTTATGCAAGTCTCCATACTCATTCGAGAATAATATGCAGTCATTTGGACATGCATGAATTCTCTTAACTCCAATTTTTAAAGGACATAATATTTTTTTAGCCTTATAAATTGAATCTGGCAACTGGTTATCTTTTGAAAGAAATTATTTATGTAATAGTTTGAGCAAAGATGTGAAACTTGCATCACTCCATTCATTTTTGGCTTTAAGATTGAACAGTTTGAAAACAACATTAAGTTTTGACTATTCACAACCAGGATATAAAGCTATTTTATCTTCTTCACGTAACATACCAAAAATTCCAACATTATCAACAAAATTTTCATCCACATTGTTCACAATTTCATCTAAATCAGCATTAAGTTCTGAGTTATCTACATTTCTATCATTATCTACATTCTCATCATTAAATAAATTGACATCATCAATTTCATCATCCAATGATACATTTTCTTCCTCATACACACAATCTAATACATTTGTACTATTACAACAATCCCCCCCATTCTCTCCATGGAGTGTCCACCGACTATAATCCGGTTGAAATTCATTTATAATCAAATGAGCTTTCACTGCTTCAAAATTACACCACTTCAACAAATTCTGACAAATACGGCAAAGACAATACATTTTATCATCTTCTTTCATTTTCAAATTCTCTTTAGCACAAACCATAAATTCTTCAAGTCCTCTAAAAAATATAGACGAGCAACGATTACTTGAGTACATCCACATCCGATCCATCTGAACAATAAAATTTATGCAAATTATTAGGGTTTCGGACCAATTTGTCATATTAGGATTTTGGACCGGTCACAATCCTAGCCTGCTCTTTGGATACTCTGTCTCATTAGCGAGCGTACGTTAGAAGCAATGTGCTATCTGAGAAAAATTCGGCAGCATTTCCCCTTATGTCCCCTGAATACGCCAACACACGATTGCTCGTGCGTACGTATCCGTGGGAACACAAAGGAAATGCCGCCGAATTTTTCTCAGACAACACATTGCGTCTAACGTACAACTCGTTGTCCTAAATGAGACAGATTGTATCCAAAGGGCAGTACTCCCTACCGGGAGTACTATCCGAGATTAATCCCTAATGGATTAATCTCGGAAGGGCAATGACCTAAATTCAGTTGAGTTCCGGTATTTGGTTCCTATATGACAATACGAAATTCATGCCTATATATATATGCAAATTATTAACGAAATGCAAATAATTTAAAAAAAGAGGAGTTCATGAAAATATACTTTCAATCGTGTGACTTCCGATCCGTTGAATCATGCGAATTATCCGGCCGATGTAAGATCTTCTTTTATTCAATGAGATCTTAAAATATATATAAAAAAAATAATCATAAATTAATGAAAAAATCGAAATAAATAAGGAAAAAATGTAAAAATAAAAAATACGGTTCAAATTTAATTTTTTTAACCTTAAATATGCTCTCCTTCTTATTCTCTTTTTAATTATTATTTTTTCAGAATTTTTAGAAATTTTTTGCTATTTTTTTGGAGTGAAGTGGACACCACAAAATTCGCAATAAATGAAAAGAAGAGAAAGGGGGAAGTGCGGCTGAAAGTTAGATGAGACTTAATGAGGGAGGAAGATACATTTATACAGAACCTTTTTGTAACGGTTATTAGGTTATTATCCAACAACCGTTACAGAAGGTGGACACACTTTTTTCCTATTGCATGACGGAAATATTATTACGGTTTTTTAATAATAACCGTTACAGATTTGTGGCGTCAATTTTCCTGCCTTATGCCTCACTAGTCTGTAACGGTTATTTCAAAAACCGTTACAAAAATCCCGTTACAGAAGTTCCTTTTTCCTGTAATTTAATTTAGAGTCAGTCTAATCTATCAATTTTGTGTTCATACTCACTATTAATCAAACGACGAAATTTGCAAGTCTGAACGAATAAACAGAGTTATACAAGTCATCGGTCAGAGAGACACCTTCGCTTCTCCTCGTTAACATGAGAATTCGTGGGTATAGCTCCCAGAAAAAAATTAAGAAGATATTATTTCTAGCTTAACATGTCTCAGGAATGCAACCAAAAATGAGAATGGAAAAAAAAAAAAAAAACAAAATCACTGGTTTAAGTACAGAGCTCTGTTTCTCGCCGTTATTCCATAAAATTTCCATAAAGCTGTGTCACCTCCAGATGTACAACAGTACAAGTAGAACCCCCATTTGCAGACCAGATCCAGCCGAAGGTCTGTTTCTCGGATTTAAGTACAGCAGTCCTTCCTGAGCAATTTGCAGACGTTGATTTTTTGATAAATGGACAGACATGAGTTTCTCGCTTTACAAAATGACCTGAGCAAGAATGATATATTTGTATCGGTACAACATGTGGATACACTTACTTTCAAGTGTCTCATGCATTTTATTTATACTGATTCCTTGCCCTCTGAGTCTCTGACTTTCACGAGGCTATCTCCTCTCAACAGAGATATCGCAGTTTATTAATTGCAGCACATCTTTTTAATGTAGAAGGGCTCAAGATAATATGCGAGGAGAAGCTCGCTGTTGCTGTCATAGACGGCATTCTATCAGCTTTATGATCCATATGAATCTAAATTTCTCTTGTATTTATATTGTATATATATTGTTCCTATAAGAGAGGCATGCATTGTTGATGTGTACAAGTAAAATTTTAACAGTTCGAAATTTTCATTTGTTCATATATATACTGGTAAATAATATCGAAGTAACATAAAATATTATTGATAAATTTTGTTGGTGAGCTACATCTTCCAGCTCATTTAAATGATGTGTCTTCCTTGAGTAAATTTATTATAGATTTCAAATAAAATAGTTCAGTTCAATTCGATATTTCAGACAAATACAAAGATGGAACGAAAGTAAAGATGGAGGCTTGACCTCCATTTTTGCTTAAAAAAAAATACTGAAAAATACAGAATTTGATTTAATACAATAAGAACGAATATTACTGTCCGATTTAAATTAAGGCAGTTGTGCTGATTTCTGGGATGAAGCAATCTTAATTTTTTGTCCAGTGGGAACTGAAAATAAAAAATATATTATCATTGTCGTCGTGGTTGCTGTTATTATTATTAATATTTTATTCCAGAAATTTTCAGGAGATTTGTACCGTCACAGATTCACAACTAGAAGGTTTCAATAGAACGATAAAGCTTCTTCTTGCTGTGTTCCGATCTATTCGCTATACACAAAAAAAAGGGAAAAAAAAAAGAATGGAAACCGCTATGAACAAGTTATTTCATTTATTTATTCATTTTATTTATTATGATTGTTATTATTATTTTGAAGAAGCACATAAACTAGTTAATTGAACCACCGGTAGGCAATTAAGATGGTCTCTTTTGAATTTATTATGTCATCTGATAATTCCCAATTAAATTGAAGACGCATGCACCAGCTCATTCCTTGTCGACGAATTGCAGATGTGAAAGGTTTATATGAAATTAGTCTTTATCTATCAAATTCCTGTTCATACATATTCATAAATACCAAAATCTGTATGGAAATTAGTCATTTAGAACACCTGCTGAGGTCTCTTAGTGGGATAATGCGCGTGGGACATAATTATAACAAGTCGTAATACAAAGTTTTATTGGTATACAGAAATGAATTATTCGAAGGCTCGATATTTTTATGTTTGTTTGCAAACGTATCGGATGCATGTCTCTAATGAGACCAATATAAAATGATTCAAAAAACTGACTCCGGCATACAGCACCAGCAACGATTCAAAAAACTGACTCCGGCATATAAAATGATCTGTATGCTCGAATCTATTTTAACCAATCTCTCTCTAAGATCAGGGACATGCATTGTTGATTTTTACAATTAAAATTTTAGCGTTTCGAAATTTATATTTCTTTATACTTTTAAATAACATCAAAATAGTATAAAATTTTATTGATAATTAAGTCTCTTATATACATAATAGTATATCTGTAATTTTGATGACAAGCTATCTTCCTGTCAAATAATATATGAATGACAATATTTCTTGTGGACCTATAATGCCTTGGCCTCTTTTTTTAATGATGCGTCTTCCCTTGAATAAATATATTGTGTATCTCGAGTAAAACACTTCAGTTGAATTCAAAATTGAATTGTTCAGATAAAATCTACTATTAATCCACAAAATTTCAATATTATTGACAAATTGAAAG
This sequence comes from Rhynchospora pubera, assembly GCA_028095005.1. NCBI lineage: Eukaryota > Viridiplantae > Streptophyta > Magnoliopsida > Poales > Cyperaceae > Rhynchospora > Rhynchospora pubera. The sequence goes on from CM051460.1 coordinate 357,143,115, forward strand.
AATATATAGGTGTCCGATTTAAATTAGAGCAGTTGTAGAATGACTATCATTTTGCACAGTGAATTCAGAGTGGGAGCAATCTTTACTTTTGTCTATAGTGAGAAGTACAAAATATATATTTTCATTTTCATCGTCGTAGTTGTTTATTATTATTATTATTATTATTTTGTATTCCACTAGATCTTTTAGTTGCGGCTCCGCCGCAACCTTAATTAATATGCTACGAGTTAAGATTGAAAAAAAATAATAAAACAAAATTTTATGCGATGCTACAAATGATCTATTGATCATTTGAAGTGATTTACTACCCAGGAAGATGTTTCCATTCTGTTCTCAAAATAGTTAAGGTTCATTACATATATATATATATATATATATATATATATATATATATATATATATATATATATATATATATATATATATATATATATATATATATATATATTATTTTTAGCTTCTCTTAATCCAGTCGTTAGGGAAAAAATGAAGAAATAACAAACACAATACAATTTGGACAACATCAAATCAGAATAAAATTAAGTACCTTGTTTAATTTTTTTTTCGTACTAAAAAATTAATCGGTGTAATTTTATCATAACTTTTAAAGAAAATAATACTATTTCCATGAACCCATATAAACAAATCAAATATAATCGGTTCATCAGCTAGATGTAGAAAAGGTGCGGAAAAAAAAAATACAAAGGTAAATATTTATGCACACACCTCCATGCAGTCCATCCTGTTACAAATTGCAATAACAACAAAATTAGACTTACAGACACTCGAAAACAAACACCAAAATCTGCCACATTAGAACAAATACCTCAAAATGAAAATAACAAAGACCAAGCAAACCAATGAAAAATGCAAACTGACCTATATTGGACCCACCTGACAATAAATTAGGACCAGGTGTTCAGCAACCTGCCAACGCTTAGCCCACCCAATGATTCACCCTAGTGAAAAAACTAAAACACAGCCCAACACTGTTCAGGACATATAGGTTTTTTAAATTCGAATTTTTTTGGAGATTTGAACTACTTCATAAGTCTTCACTGCATAAATCCATGTGCGAAAAAAAAGAAATAAAGCAATATGAATTTTTTTTTTAAGAAATAAGGATGTCTTTGCCATCTAACTTTTTCTGAAATTTAAAAGTGCATGCAGAATTTGAACCCAGTCAGTCTAGTGATCTTACTACTGAGCTATTAGATCACATGCACGAACTTTTTTTGAACAGCTAAAAAACTAGTTAATTGAAACACCGAAAGATAATTAAGTTGGTATCTTCGAATTTATTGTGATGACAACCCATGAGATCATACATTATTTTAGCTGATAATTCCCAATAAAGTTGAAGATGCATGCACCAGCTCATTCCTTATCGATGGAACACTAATGAAATTAAAACTCAACAGACATGCAACGAATTGCAGTAGTAAATTCCATGTGAAAGGTATCTATCAAATTGGTGCTTACGTTCTCCACACACGCACACTTTTTTTTATTATTTTTGTTAATTTTTCAGATACATATTATATTGAGAAAATAAATATTAAATAGGAAACTATCCTATAGAGACACACATCTCTTTCCAATTATTTCCAATTATTTCTTTTTTATTTCTTTACAATTTTGTATTCTCACACAAGGAAACATAGTCCTTGGACGTGGTAGCCTTATTTTCAAGTTAAGACAGCCTAGAACATTCCTTATATCACCAGAGACACGCCATTCTGGGTACTATTCGGCCAAGTGTTCTGGATACCATTCGGCCGAACACTAGGCCGAACAAAGGGCCGAATGCCCTATTTTTGATCTTCTATGGCAGCACATACTGCCACACTTCATGTTTTAACACTCCCCCTCAAGCGTACAACTTCTCATGACAACTTGTCAATTTTACTTTAATAGTTTAATACCACGCATTCGATTCATACTTTGATCTTCTGCTGTACTTTCTCACAAAACTATATTAGAACAATTTCATTTAATATCCCAATTCTTGACAAAAATTCCAAGAGCATTCAATTACAGTTGCAGTTGATTATATTTTTGAGTTTGTTTTGCATTAATCCTTTTTCTTCTACTGAGATCACAGTGGAGAAGTGAAGTCAGAAAATCTCGAGCAGATTGAAGGTTCCTCTTGTCGAAACCTTAAGTTGATAGAAATTTTATGTTACCGATCTCATCACAATGTCCGGCAGTTAGAATAAAGAAGATCTCATCACAATACCGATCTCATGCTTCACTGGACAAAGAAGATACACAGGGTTCAGATTAAAGTCTCAGAATACAAGTTTGAGTCGCTACTTCTGTCATGATTTTTCGTTCTGGCTGTTTGTTTTGTTCTATTTTTTGGTTTAATGATCTAATTGTGCATCTTTCACTTGTGACACCAGACTGTTTAATGATTTAAATACTATTTACAAGCTGTCCAAAAGGTAATATCGGCAAATTAATCATATGTTATGCATGATCTGTGTATGTTTCTTAGTACCATTTGGTACTGGCTTTTGTGATTGAACAAGGCATTCTTTGTGTTGTAAACTATGTTCAGTGCATGTATTTATCAAGAATTATCACAGGTACATAAAAAGAAGAACAAAATGTTATCAATAAAGAAGAGGAGTATATCAAAAGTAGGGGTGTACAAAAAAACCGTGAACCCGTTCAATCCGTTTAACCCACCCGACCCGAATCGTTTTTTACCGGGTTAGCATGATGTTGGGTTGGGTACGGGTTCTAATTTTGACAAACACGTTACTTCGGGTTGGGTTACGGGTTTTGTACAAGTAAACCCGTGTATAGTTCAACCCACCCATTTATCATTATTTATTCCTCTTTGTCTCACTTTTTCTCATGTCCTTACTCAAATATCTCTTATTTCATGAAGTTTCGATCTCCTCCATAGGCATGCACGTCCTCTATTCCTCTCACAATGACTCGAAAGTTAAAAGATGATTCAAATGCGTCTCTAATTTGCCTCGAACTAAATTGTAATAGCCACTAAATGATTTTTATATATATTTTTATTTGATCAAAATTTTAATTCACTAAACCCATTTAACCCGCTTAATCCGTAAAAATTCGTACATAAAAAAATTGACGGGTTGGGTTCGGTTTTGGGTGGGTTAACTAAATTTATTTTCTAACCCGGTATTGTCGGATTGGGTTCAAATTTTATTAAAATATCATCGACCCGCCCGTTGTACACCCCTAATCAAAAGTTGCATTGACAAGAGCTGTTCTCCAAAAATTACAGTACATCAATTTTTTATAAGATTTTGAGCACTATATGAGCATAAAAAAAATGAGCATATAAATTACAACATGGAGAAAATTTAATATGCACTATAAAGCATAGGGCACTCCGTGCATCACGGACTTTTTCGGAGGTATTTTTTGTAAATTGACAAATCTAATTTAACCAATCTAATCTACATATTGAAATCTAATAAAAAACTAAATTTTATAATTTTTGAAATTTTATTCCTATTTTTTTCGAATTTTTTAAAACATGTCATTTTTGGAAAATTATAAATAGTACAACATTCCAAAAAATAACATTTTAAAAAAATTCGAAAAAAATAGTAATAAAATCTTAGGGCTATTGCATATTAAACTTTCTCCATGTTGTAAGCTATTCTATCTTACAAGATCTCGAGCTTAGATAAGATTCCTCAGCAACAATACTTCTACTTTTACTCACAATATCTGCATCATGCCAAAGCTTCCTAAAAGAACAGCCAGGTGTGAAGTTTTGAATCTTATGTTGATGCCAAAACAGCCAGGTGACCTTTTAAGTCCATTGCAAACTTTCTCCGAGTTGTACCAATTTTGCGGAGTTGCTACATACATATAGCACCTGTGTCATTATTAAGGTTTGCTTCCCATCCAGCTTGGCGCGAAGTTGAAGCTGATTTTCAAGAAAACAAATCAATCTTTTGGCATCCCTGTATAATTAGCGAATAATTATCGGCGAAGACTCACCACTATAAGAGAATCATTAAGCCATCTCAAAACTAAGTTGCTCTTAATTGTTTTCATGATTGTGGATAAATTAGCGGCGAAAACACAATTGTCATAATAAAAAGGATACATCTTTTCTATCCCACTAATATTTTAGGTCTTATTTGCTGAAATTCCCCAAAATTTCAGTCCATGCACATCAGAGGTACTATTGGGAACATAATAGGTAATTTTTACTTTACTTTGTAGTATGTATCTATTGAGGTTACCAATGAATTGTGGCTGCTCTAAACAGATTGTAAAATCTTTGCCAAGACCAGGGTAAATGTCGGCCTCATCCACATTCTTTGCTGGGAGAATGCACGCTTGTTCCAGAGGTAAGATAGCAAGTGATTTTGCTCCTATGTCAACATATGTCACCTCATCTTCCACTATATTAGGCAAAGAGGAGATTGAGTTCGAATCGACTGGGTTCGAATCAAACCTAATTAGGTGCAGTCACGACATACAAGGGTAAAATCATTACAATTTTTTATTTTTTATTTTTATCTGTCCAAAATATTGTTTAAAAGATCCAAATGGCATTTTCGGAAGAAATCTCAGTTTTAGGGTGGCAAAAACAGAACATTTGAATTTTGGGTGGCAATTTCATAATTTGCTCAGTTTTGAGTGGCATAGAAAAAATTCTCCCTTTATTAAACTCTTTAACACCGATTTTCATAAATTAAAGAATTAAAAAATAAAACAAAAGTAAAATTGCAAATCTTTGTGAACTTTAGCACCGGTTATTCTCTAAAGAACAGCTGCAAATAAATTGCGCACCAGTTATTATTATATAATAACCTGTGCTAATGTGAATAAGAATTTTGCAACGACTTTATGGAAAAACCGGTTTACATCTGTTTTATATTTTTTATTATGATAATTTTAGCACCTGTTTTTTTTTCTAAAACCGGTGCAAACACAAAATTAAGTATTCATTATTTCTCTTCCATCTGTGCGCCTCCGTCAATGCCATTTGTTGTCATTTGTTGCGCCTCCATTGTGGTTCCAAAGCCGATTACCCTCCATTAATTTCTCCAACTAGAAGATTTTAATAGAACAATAAAAGTTCCTGGAATTAAACAGTCAACCGACATACAACGAATTGCAGTAGTAAATTCCATGTGAAAGGTATCTATCAAATACCTGTTCATACGTACATATTCATAAATATTCTCAACAAGATCTGAATATTCATCAAAAAAAAAAAACACAGATCTGAATTAATATATCATGCAGTCATGGTTGACCTAGAATCCGCTTCCAAATGCAGCTTTTGAATGCGTTGACCTAGGGCTTTTGAGATAAAACTTGTAGTGTGGTGTACTGGTGTACTGCTTCTGGCTGCCGTTTCAACCGATGAAATAGATATCACGTAAATTGCTTGTTACGTACTCTGTTCTTTTCTTAAGTAGGATTAATCACTTTGTTAACCTACATTTCAAAAAAAATAATTATTTGAAACACATTCCCATGGGAGTCTACAAAACTATATGTGGAATATCTTGTGTTAACTTTACAAGTTCCTATGTTAATATATAGCTGTGGAAACTTTCAGGATATTTCCTCGCCAATTAATTTGTCTCGGAAAAGCGATAATGCAAAATGAAAAAAATATTACAGTCCTTTGGAAATAAATTGAACTGGAGAAAATTAATCTAACGCTTAACTATGTCTCTTACTAGGATAATGCGAGAGACAATTATAGCAAGTCGTAAAACAAAATTTTATTTGTATACGGAAATAAAAATATTGGAAGGCTCGATATTTATTTTTGTTTGTAATCATGTCCCTTTGTGAGAACTATAAATAGGTGGCACTAGCGATTATACACCACCAGCAAAGATTCAAAATATTGCATACCAAATTCCAATCTCCTTGCCACCATATTGCACTTGCTTTTCAAGCTTTGCTGTCCCAATTAAGGCATATCTTCATCCGATTCATCCCAATTCCTAATTTTTTTGGTTTCTTCATTTCCTAAAGATCTTTTAGCCTCAACCATCGATGGGCACATCCATTGAAGGAGTGTTTACAGTTGAAGTTAAAAAACTCTCAGAGCTTGCATCCCAGGACGAAGCCAATACGGCATTATCAAAAGTAGGATCCTTCGAAAGGATGTATTATGCTAAGTATGGGCCGTTTACACTAGGAAACATCAAATTCGAGATCCGTTTGTACCCACTAGGAGGACTGCTTCAGAGTCATCTCTGTTTGTTAAGTAATGCAGAGTTCGTCAAGAAGTTTGGCTACATTACCCTGTACATTTGTCCCCGAAATAATAATTGGTACAACAGCAAAGGAATCGATGAGAAGGACTTCAAACCAGACGCCATCGGTGAGGGAATGGGCGTTCCCATGGTAAAGTTTCAAGATTTCAGAGCGGAATACTGGAAGGAGCACTCTAAGGACTGCCTGGTGTTTAAACTCATTTTAGGACTCATTCTGGATAATTCCAAGAAGGTGCCATCAAAGCCTAACAAACCAGAGCAGGCAGTGCATCCAGATGTAAAGCCCCCAATGGAAGAACCTCACCGGCCAACGGTTTGTTCTTCTGACTTAATTACCACACTCCTCTCAGGGGATTTTGCAGATATTCATTTTGTTGTGGATGGTCAGACATTCGCTGCTCACAAGGCTGTCCTTGCAGTTCGTTCCTCTGTGTTTCGATCAGAGTTTCTTGCTCTCCAACGTGAACTGGGTCAGAATAGTCCTGTACTTATATCCATACAACATGTGGATGCACTTTCTTTCAAGTACCTGTTGCATTTCATTTATACCGATTCCTTGACCCCCGACTTTGATGAGTTGGCTGACCCTCTTGAGAGGTACCATCGTCTGTTTATTGCAGCCCACCTTTTCAAAATCGAAGGGCTCAAGCTAATATGCGAGAAGAAGCTCACCGGGGCGGTCACAAAATGCATTCCGTTGACCTTAGATCTGATCAATTTTCAGCTCCCTGAATTGTTGAAAATTGTTCAGAAAGATTGCGACATGAAGCCAGAAGCATCACCACAACTACAAAAGTAGGCGATCAGCTCGAAAGAGCAAGTCTGAAATTCATGATTCCAAGTGATTCTTATATTTGATCTATGTGTCTGAGAGTTGTTTTTGTTCTTTGCCTAGTTGTATGTTGTTTTGTTTGTCATCCTGCCTCCCTTTCTGTTGAGAATAAAAAATAAATTGAGGGTAGAATTGTAAATTATAAAAATATTGTTAACGTACATAATTACGTTAGAGACTATAACGGCTAATTTTCTTTACCGCTAGCCTTTGCCTATAAAAGGCGTGTAACACCTCTGTAAAAATATAAGAATGAAATTCAATAAACCAACAATACTCTTGTTAAGCTTCTGTTTTATAAAATTATCATGGTATCAGAGCGATTCTGAACCACAAAACTTCCGCAACAACTCTGAAAACAATCAAAACCAAATCCTTTCAAATCTCTAAAAATATCTCAGTCCAATTGCAGAAGAAATTAAATCTGTTCTGATAAAAAAATTATCATGGGCTCAAGTAGTAGCCATGAATGTCAGCAACAAATCTGATCCAAAATTCATGTGCCAGAAAAAACTCCAAATCGAGGAAGCTGCACAAGAGACTTACCTTGATGGAGCCATAGCCAAAGTCAGGCAAGAGGAGACGAGAGGTGTTGCTATGGGGCCTTCAGACTCGACCTCGAAGCCAGACTTCCAAGCCCTCACTGCTCGTCACCTTAAAGCCGATAGGCCTCGGCCAGAGGGGGAGAAAAGTCGAAACCCGGCTGAGGCGGCGAGGAGGGAGGCTGGAGTTAAAATTCCAGAGGAGACGAGAGGTGTTGCGACTTCTGCGAGAGACAGCAACGAGGAACGATCGAGTGCGACTGGATCGAGTCGAAACTACTCAGATCGCCTCAACCAAATTGAGCACCTCTTATCCTCGTTACTGGGCCAGATAGGCCGAGGTTCATCTAACTCTTTGAATTTTAATTTCATTAATAGGCCGAAAGGTTTGGATCAATTTAAAAGCCCAATTGCATTAATTGATAATGACCATACTTTTCAAAGAGAAAATAGATGCTTAGCCATCGGTAATTCAACCAAAACTCGTACTCAAAATTGTACAAAATGGATACTTGATTCTGGTGCTACCGACCATATGACGGAAAATCAAAATCTATTGAAAAATTACCGTCCAATTAGTAATGACCAATATTTTATCGTAGCAAATAATGAAAAAATCAAAATTAAAGGTCGGGATATGATGAGTATTTTGTCGAAATTTTTTTTACAAGATGTATTTTTTGTTGAAAATTGTTCTGTTAATTTGTTATCTATTAGCAAACTTTCTTGAGATTTGAATTGCGAAATAATTTTTAAAGAAAAAAGTGTTATTTTTCAAGATTTACTTTCAAAAAAAAAATTGGTGAAGGTTTTTTTGAAAACGGACTTTATTTTTTAAATGGCAATAGATTTGCTTTCAAAGCTAGTAAAGATTAGGACTGAGCAAAAAACTCGACCCTCGTGAGCTAGCTCGAACTCGAATCGGATAATACTCGATAGCAACTCGAGTTGTTTCAGCTCGAGCTGGAATAACTCGAGCTACACCAGCTCGGAAGGCCCATGAGCTGAGTTCGAGTTGCCTTTAGCTCGCTCAGTCCAACTCGTGAGGCTTAGCCCAATTCGTTTGTTTAGTCTATAACACAGCCCAGTTTTTTATCACTATTCTATAACCCTAAGTTCTTTTCATTGTTAGGGAAAAATAGCCGTATCTTCCTCCTGATCTCTTCATGTGCCTTCTATGTGCATTTTAAACATTGTTTAATATTTAAGTTGTTTGCTTTTAATTTTAGCCCATTACGAAGTCTTAAAGTTTGATATTTAATAACGAGCTAGTTTTCAAGCCATGAGCCAACTCGAGTTCTAATGAGTTGAGTTTGAGCTGCTAAAAAAACTCGGAATTGTCTTGTGTGCTGAGCTGAGCTAGCTCGACTTGAGATGATTTTAGATAAAGATTTGAGTAAACTTTTAAACAAAGTATTTAATTTCTCTAATTTAGATTATAGAAATTGTGAAATTTGCAAACTTGCGAAACACACTAGACCTCCTTTTCCTATCTCAAATTCTAAAAGCAATGGTTTTTTTGAACTTATTCATTCCGATGTTTGGGGTCCTGCTCCTGTTACTTCTTATAATGATTTTAGATATTTCGTTATTTTTATCGATGATTTTTCAAAAACCACTTGGTTGTATTTGATGAAAAATAAAAGTGAGATTTTCTTGCATTTTCAAACCTTTGTGAATTTTATTGAAAATCAATTTGAGAAAAAAGTTAAGATTTTGAGAACGGACAACGGTACCGAATATGTTAACCAAACTTTTTTTTATTTTCTTAAACAAAAAGGTATTTTGCACATATAATTGACTACTCTAAGTCGCAGGATTAATGGCAAGCGGAGTTACTAGTGACGGATAGCGTTGCGGCTAATATCTGTTTTGACGGCAGACTGCGCATGGCTATGCGGCTAATGCCCGTTATGGCGGCAGACTGCGCATGGCTGTGCGGCTAATGCCCGTTATGGCGGCAGACTGCGCATGGCTGTGCAGCTAAGGTCTGTTTTGTGGCAGACTGCGCATGGCTGTGCAGCTAAGGTCTGTTTTGTGGCAGACTGCGCATGGCTGTGCAGCTAAGGTTTGTTTTATGGAAGACTGCGCATGGTTTTGCGGCTAAGGTCTGTTGTGACGGCAGACTGCACATGGCTGTGCGGTTAACGTCTGTTTTATGGCAGACTGCGCATGGCTATGCGGCTAAGGTCTGTTGTGACGGCAGACTGCGCATGGCTGTGCGGCTAATGTCTGTGTTATGGCAGACTACGCATGGCTGTGCGGCTAATGTCTGTGTTATGACAGACTGCGCATGGCTATGCGGCTAAGGTCTGTTGTGACGGCGGACTGCGCATGGCTGTGCGGCTAATGTCTGTTTTATGGCAGACTGCGCATGGCTGTGCGGCTAATGTCTGTGTTATGGCAGACTGCGCATGGCTATGCGGCTAAGGTCTGTTGTGACGGCGGACTGCGCATGGCTGTGCGGCTAATGTTTGTTTTAATGCAGACTGCGCATGGCTATGCGGCTAAGGTCTGTTATGACGGCAGACTGCGCATGGCTGTGTGGCTAATGTCTGTTTTATGGCAGACTGCGCATGGCAGTGCGGGTAATGTCCCGCAATCTGTTTTGTGTGCTGTAAGTAATTCATGAAAAATTTGTAACAATGAATTCCGAAGTAAAGGAATTTTGCAATCCGATCCTTTTGCTAGTTTGGACAAAGCGTCCGCTATTTCATTCATTCCCCTCGGGACATGTTCGATCATGGCTTCTTCAAATGTTGCTAAGACCTCCTTGGCTTCTCTAAGTATTTCGCCAAGGTCGGGTCGTGTACTTCATATTGCCCGTTGATCTGGTGAACCACGAGCTGGGAGTCCATGTATACCCTGACTTTTGTCGCACCAACTGCCTCTACCAGTCGCAGACCTGCAATCAACGCTTCATACTCAACCATGTTATTAGTGACAGGGAAGGTTATGTGAATGGCGTAGTAGAAGACTTCTCCTTTGGGTCCTTTGATCTGTACTCCTAGGCCCGACCCCCGTTCAGAGGCGGCGCCATCGACATAAACATGCCACAAAGCCTCTTGATCCTTTTTTCTGACCTTCCTGTACTCTCAACCACAAAGTCTGCCAACACTTGTCCCTTGTATGCTGCTTTAGGTAAAAAGGAAATGTCGAATTCTGATAACTCCACTGCCCACTTTAAGAGTCGTCCCGATACATCAAGATTCCCCAAAGCCTTTCTCAAGGGAAGATCGCTGATCACTTTAATAGGATGTGCCTGAAAATACGGGCGCAGTTTTCTGGCTGCGATGAGTACGGCGAAAGCGCCCTTCTTAACTGTGGAATATCTTTCTTCTGCATCACGCAGTATCTTGGACACAAAGTATACAGGCTTTTGCACTCCGTCTTCCTCTCGAATCAACGCCGCACTTACTGCGACCGCGGAAGCGCTAACATACATGTATAAAGTTTCTCCCTTGGTTGGCCTGCTGATGATCGGTGGATTGGACAGGTAGGTCTTGATCTGTTCGAATGCCTCCTGGCATTGCGAGGTCCATTCAAACTTTTTGGTCTTCTTGATGGTCTGGAAGAAAGGTTTGCAAACTTCTCCCGAGCGTGCTATGAATCTATTCAGCGCAGCTATTCGTCCTGTAAGTTCTTGCACTTCTTTTACAGTTTTGGGAGCTTCCATGTCGATGATGGCTCGGCACTTGCTGGGGTGCACCTCAATGCCTCTTTCAGACACAATGTAACCTAAAAATTTCCCACTAGACAAACAAAAGAAACTCTTCTTTGGATTGAGGCGCATGCCGACGTCTCTCATTTTTTGAAATATCATGTTGAGGTGCTGTACATGCTCTTTGCCAGTGCAACTCTTAACAACCATGTCATCGATGTATGCCTCGATGATTCCTCCCAACTCGTTTTTAAAAACCTTGTTCACCATTTGCTGATATTCAGCTCCTGCATTCTTGAGACCGAAGGGCATAATCCTATAGCAAAATAATCCTTGCTCGGTTATGAAACTTGTTTTCTCTTCATCATCAGGGTGCATTTGTATCTGATTGTACCCGGAATAAGAATCCATAAAGCTGAGGTATTTAAAGCCTGCAGTAGAATCGATCATGGCATCGATGCTTGGTAATGGGAAGGGTTTTTTGGGACATGCCCTATTTAAATCAGTATAATCGATACACATGCGCCATTTTCCATTGGACTTACCCACCAAGACGGGATTTGCCAACCAACGGGGGTACTCCACATCCCTTATGGCCCCTGCCTTAAGTAATCGATCAACCTCGTCCTGTACAGCCTTCCGCCTTTCCAGGCCTAACTTGCGCTTTCTGTGCTGAACTGGACGTGCTTCTTCATAGGTATCAATGCGGTGCTCTGCGATGGCTCTACTGATGTCTGGCATCATGTCGTCCTCGTTGGCAAAAATGTCTTTATTGGCAATCAAGCATTCTCTTACCATGTTTCGGTCTATCGCGGGTAACACGACTGGTTCTGTATCTTCCATGGCCTCTGTTGACAGGTTTTTGGTGGTTTTTTGCTGAGTGCGCCTAGACTGTCCACAAATTCTTGGCTCTTCCTAGATCGCTCGATGTGAGCAATCTGGGGTGCCATGGTAATCCGGTAGCATTCCTTGGCCACCTGTTGTTCTCCTCTCACTATACCCACCACTTGTGGGGTTGGGAATTTAATCATCAAGTGCGGAGTGGATGCAACTGCTCCGATGCTGTTAAGGGAAGTGCTCCCCAAAATGACATTATAGGCGGATGGAGCGTCCACCACGATGAAGCGAACGTTAGAGATCACCGTTTGGGGTGCGTCTCCGAACAAGACGTCCAAGTCGATGGTCCCCAAAGGTTTCAACTTGTCACCAGTAAAACCGACGAGTGATGTCGTCATCGGCTGCAAGGGATACTTTCCGAGGCCCATTCTTTTGAGAGCATCAAAGTACATCACATCGGCAGAACTGCCTGTATCGACAAGAATTCGCTTTACTCGAATACCGTTAATTCGGAGCATTAAGACGATGGCATCGTCGTGAGGCAACTGGATACCATCATAATCATGTGGACCGAATGAGATGACCTGAGGAGACCCTAATCTATGCTCGATTTGGAAGATGTGAAAAAGCTGCTGCCTCCGGGGATTATCAGTTGCTTTACCCTCAATGAACATCACTGGTGGAGGGGACGTGCATTGCTGTCTGTCAGATGTGATTGTCTGGGGTCGCGGGTTACTGGGGTGCTCAGTGCGACGATCGTCTGTGTTGGTCTCAACTTCATGAAGGTGTTGCATTTTCCTTTTGCCCCTATCGTCCTTTGCCAGGAAATGTTCAAGAATGTTTGTCTGACGTACTAGCCTTTCAATCTCGTCCTTGAGCTTAAGGCTGTCCTTGGTACGATGTCCGCTACTGCCATGATACTCACAGTAGCTATTTCTGTCGAAAACTTCGGTTCTGGTAATGGGTGGTGCCCTTCTCATCTCTTTGTTATGCTTGATTTTATCATACACACGATCCTGAGGCTCGGTTGTGACGTGGTACATTTTATAATACGGTGCATTGTCCTCTGCGGAATTAGCACGACGGCCACGGTTTCGTCTAGAGGGCCTGGTCTCTCGGCGCCGAGGGCGTGGGGACCGACTGCGCTGACGATCTCGAGGTGGGCTTGGGCGCTGTGGCTGTCTGGGGGACGTACTTTGTCTGTTGTTTGGTATAGCAAAAGTGTTGTGACGATAGCCTTGGATGGCCGCGATGTGCTCCTCTACGCGAATAAGATGTTCAGCTCGTTCCCTGAATGCAGCGAAATCAGAGAACTTTTCCGTCATGGCTGTCCACTGAACAGGTCCTTCCAGCAACCCACGCTGCACAGCTAACAGTGTCATGTCCTCCCGATAATCTCCGCACTTGTTGGCTTCGATGGAAAATCGGTCGAGATAATCTCGGGTGTGCTCGGAGGGGTGCTGTCGGACACCCATGAGGTCCATGCATGTTTTGGGGGGTGCTCGAACACTGGCAAACCTTTTAAGGAACTTGTTGGTAAGATCTCTGTAGCTGGACACCGAGCCAGGAGGAAGTTGCGCATACCACTCCCAAGCAACTCCCTCTAATCGTGTAGGGAAAACGAGACACATGGTTCGTTCGGATGCTCCAGTGATGAGCATAGACTCCCGGAAGGTGTTAACAAAGGCTCGAGCGTCGTGCGCTGGATAAGCGGGGTACTTATCGAGGCTGGCAAAATCCTTGAGACGAAGGGCCTTTCCTTCGTATAAGTGTCGAGCCAAGGCTCCACGAGGGGGCGAAGGACTATCACGCCGCTTCCAGGGGATTTTACGCAAACGATGGGCGCGCGGTCTGGATCTTCCGTCGCTAGTGTCACTTGTTTGAGAAAAACTTGGAGACGAGGATCTAGTTGAAGTGCTGTAACGACCGCGACGTTTCCTTAAGGGCGACTTGCGGGAAGATAGTTCGCTCGAACTTTGAGTATCGTACTCTGAAGATGGTGATCGCTTTCTGGACCGTCGTGAACGGGATTTGGAGAGACCTTTGGTGTAAGAACGGGAATGATTAGGGATGTTAATATATTGGGAGCGCCTGTGAGACGGCTGCGGTCTGTAGTCTTCACTGTGCAAAGCTAGTTCCTCTCTATTTGACAGTCGGGTGTATGTTTGATTGGATGGTTGGGTTGGTACACCTGACTGATTGGCCGGGAATATTGGATGTTGGTAGGGGTATTGTTGAGGGGGAGGTGGGATGATAACTGGAGGTTGCTACGGTGGATCGCGGGGAGCCCGAAACTGCTGAGGAAGGGGCGGTTGTGGTTGATGGTTGTGGCTGCTGTGAACGGAAGAGGGTGTAAGGGAAGGCATTGTAGAAGGAAGGACTTGTGGTGGTGGTTGATAATTGCGCATGTCTTGTGGAGTAACATTGGTGATGGCAGGGAGGTTGTGTCTTGGGGCTAAGGAGATGCTAACAGATTGATCGGAAGTTTGCTCCGTTCCTGGAGGTGGAGGTTGTGGGGTCGTTGCTGGAGTGTTGAAGGTTGCGGTGCTAGTTGCCATGGTTTTTGTGGATGGTGTACTAAAGTCTAACTTTTTTGGATGAATATTCCTACTCCCTTTCATGCGAATTAGAGCTCAAACAATAAGAAAAAGGTCGTATTTCTCGATTGTTAGGATGAGCTCTTGTAATTTACGGTGTGCGCCAGTTGATAACCTACAATCTAGCTCATAGATCTCAACAAAGAGTTTAAATCAAGAAGAGTAAGAATTTCTCTATTAGTTTAATACATGATTTCTTTGGTTTACAGAATGTCTAAACCCCCCCTTCCCTATGGAGGGGGGTTCCTATTTATAGTCATCTGGTGGTCTCCCATCGCATCGGATCTTTTGTGGCCTCCTCGTGTTCTCATCTTCCTTATTCGACTGCGGCATGAAGGTCGCTGTGACCTCCCTCAACCTCGACACGTTCCTTTCTCACCTATGGCCAACGTTCATCCAGGCGAGGCTGAGTGCGAGGTTGAGTCGAGGCTTCCTGAACGACTATCGCCCAAAGGTCACAGAACATCCCGCGACCCGAAGGTCACAGAACATCACGCGACCGTTATGGAAAGGACATCCGTGCTCAGAAACCGTTTCCTCCAGGGGGCCCACCGGTGGGAGCTCCCTCTAACGGTTCCTGACCCCATTCTGAGCGCAACGGCCTCGGGCCCACCCTCATCATAACGACTCGTGGGCTCCTTTCTCTAAAAAGGCCTTACACAAGGCTTTTCGTAACTATTAGGCCCATATCCTGATCGGACCATATCAGTCATCTTTTAGAAGTTACTAGATCACTTTTATTTCAAAATAATGTTCCAAAAAAATTTTGGTCGCATGCCGTTTTAACCGCAACTTATTTGATAAATAGATTGCCAAGTGCCATATTGGATTTTAAAAGCCCTTTAGAAATTCGTTATGGTAGAAAATTAGATATTAGTCATTTAAGAATTTTTTGATGCAAATGTTTTGTGCACAATAAAAAAATTGACAAACTTGATTTTACCTCAATCAAAACTATTTTTGCTGGGTACTCTTCCGAAAAAAAAGGATATAAGTGTTATGACCCTAAAAATAAAAAATTTTACATTTCTAGAGATGTTAGCTTTTTTGAAAATGAATTTTTTTATGAAAATTGCAATGAAAATGATGTTGAATAAATTGAACTGGAGAAAATTAATCTAACGCTTAACTATGTCTCTTACTAGGATAATGCGAGAGACAATTATAGCAAGTCGTAAAACAAAATTTTATTTGTATACGGAAATAAAAATATTGGAAGGCTCGATATTTTATTTTTGTTTGTAATCATGTCCCTTTGTGAGAACTATAAATAGGTGGCACTAGCGATTATACACCACCAGCAAAGATTCAAAATATTGCATACCAAATTCCAATCTCCTTGCCACCATATTGCACTTCCTTTTCAAACTTTGCTGTCCCAATTCAGGCATCTCATCTTCCGATTCATCCCATTCCTAATTTTTTTGTTTCTCCATTTCCTAAAAAACTTTTAGATTCAACCAGCGATGGGCTCATCCATTGAAGGAGTGTTTACAGTTGAATTTAAAAAACTCTCAGAGCTTGAATCCCAGGGCCAAGCCAATGAGGCATTAGCAAAATTAGGATCCTTTGAAAGGATGTATTATGCTAAGTATGGGCCGTTTACACTAGGAAACATCACATTCGAGATCCGTTTGTACCCAGAAGGAGGATATGTGCAGTGTCATCTCTGTTTGTTAAGTAATTTGGAGTTTGTCAAGAAGTTTTGCACCATTATCATGTACATTAATCCCCAAAGTAGAAGATGGGAATCTGGCTATGTGATTAATGAGAAGGACTTCAAATCAGACACCATCGGTGAGCGAATGGGCATTCCGATGGTACGGTTTCATGAGTTCAGCCTGTCATTCTGGAGGAATTACTCTAAGGACTACTCCCTGCTGTTTAAACTCATTTTAGGACTCATTCTGGATGATTCCAAGAAGGTGCCATCAAAGACTAACAATCCAGATGTAAAGCCCCCAATGGAAGAACCTAACCGGCCAATGGTTTGTTCTTCTAAATTAATTACCACACTCCTCTCAGGGGAATTTGCAGATATTCATTTTGTTGTGGATGGTCAGACATTCGCTGCTCACAAGGCTGTCCTTGCAGCTCGTTCCTCTGTGTTTCGATCAGAGTTTCTTGCTCTCCAACGTGAAATGGGTCAGAATAGTCCTGTACTTATATCCATACAACATGTCGATGCACTTACTTTCAAGTACCTGTTGCATTTCATTTATACCGATTACTTGACCCCGGACATTGATGAGTTGGCTGACCCTCTTGAGAGGTACCATTGTCTGTTTATTGCAGCCCACCGTATCAAAATCGAAGGGCTCAAGCTAATATGCGAGAAGAAGCTCAACGGGGCGGTCACAAAAAACATTCAGTGCACCTTAGATCTGATCGATTTTCAGGTTGCTGGATTGCTGAAAATTGTTCAGAAAGACTGCGACATGAAGCCAGAAGCAATCACCACAACTACAAAAGTAGGCGATCGGCTCTACGGTACTTCAATCTCGAAAAAGCATGTCTGAAATTCATGATTCCAAGTGATTCTTATATTTGATCTATGTGTCTGAGAGTTGTTTTTGTTCTTTGCGTAGTTGTATGTTATTTTGTTTGTCATTCTGCCACCCTTTCTGTACTTTCCCTTTTCTTTCTCCTAGTTTATTGCATTTCCGTGTGTTAATTTCTAATATATATTGTACTTTGATTCTCCTTGCATTGTAAGAAGTTATGCTCTATTCATACTAGATTCCAATGAATTATGATTAGTATTCCTTTTGTTAGTTAGAGTAGACGATTTTGAGTTTATGGCTAAATGAGAATTTCAAAAATTGACAATTTATTGAACGGCTCTTGTGTATTTCAAATACCACCCAAATCTCACTTAATTTTTCTTCAGTTCCTTAATCCAGTAAGACCAAATTTGCATTCAACAACTAATTATCCTACGTAGTCAGTTAAAAAAACTATAGATTAATAGAGACTGAGTAGATGCATGTCCAAGAGTAGAAGTTTAGAATAATCAATCAAATCTCCCAATCCCTTTAAGTCCTTACTCCTAATTCAGCTTCCTCTCACTTGATGTTCTTTAATTATGTCTGTATATATCAATATCAGTGTTAAAGCGCCTTGCAAAAATATCAAAGGAATAAGATTAACTACAACCCAAATTATAATTTATCATCTCTCTATAGCACATCACGTGCAAATCGCGTTTTTCCTTGTTCATTTTATTAATTTTTACGTTTAATTTGTTTATCTATGTATTATTTTATTTAATTATGAGTTTGATTTTATTTATTTATTATTATTCAAATTTTTATATGCATATTCAACTTATTTTTATGGAACTTATTTGTCTGTATGCGTTCACTTTGATTACATAAATAATCACTTTATCTATTATATATGTTCACTTTGCTAAAAAAATGGTAAGCAATAGCAAAACTGGAAATTGTGGTTATCATTTCTGACGAGATCCCCGATCTAACGTGGGCCGGACTTTCTTGGGCTGAAGTTGGGTCTATTCCTAAATGCCGAAAAATTTAAAAATAGTATTAAATTAATATAATATATTAAAAATAATATCAATATAATAAAATTAATTTAAATAGTATCCCGAGATCGGAATTCTGGATTCCGATCTAAGCTTAGATCGGATTCTGGGATTCCTAACAGGGCTGTAACACGATTTTTTATCGTTTTCAATGAATTTATTATACTTTTTTTATAAACATTAATTATATATATATAATTTTTATATTAAGTTAATATATTATAAATATTAGTTTGGCTAGAGCTGGATTTTTTATATTAAGTCAATATATAATTCTATATTATGAATAATATTTTATATTAAAAATTTTGATATTAATTTAATATGGATGGTTTTATTTTTTATTTATTTTTCAATTATGTTAAATTTTGTACATAATAAGTACATAATACTTTATGTAAAAATTTATTTATGGCAATAATTATAATATTAACTTATAATTAAATATTAGATTTATTTCATTTAATTCATAATATAAAAATACAGAAATTGTAAGTGTCATCGGCAAATATACCATCCCATCCATCGGTAAATACAAAGTGAACGTATACAGTAAATAAGCTGAACATAGAGACGATTTAAGTGAACACTTACAAACAAATAATTGTTGTCATCAACTTATTTTCATTGAACTTATTTGCTTGTATGTGTTCACTTAGATCGTTTATATGTTCACTTTGTTTTATGTATATGTTCACTTTATATTTAGCGATGATAGGGATGACAATTTCCTATAAAAATACACACCTTTAGAAGAAGAATTAAATTTTGTAACCATAATATAAATTAGCACACTAAAATAAAAGAAAGGGAAAAATACATGAAAATCATAATATAATTTAGCACACTAAAATAATAAAAAAGGAAAAATGTACATAAAAACCCATAATATAAATTAGCACACTGAACTTAGTTTGCTACTTAAAAACAAAGTAATAAATACTTAGAGATCTTGATTATCTACATGTTGCAGAATTTCATCCCACCAGGGTTGATCTTCTTCCGCATTCATTTCTTGTTGATTACTGGCACCATGGTTGTCGGCGAATTGAGCGGCCTCGTTCCAGAAAGCGGCATCAGGTTGTTGTTCATTACTGGCACCGTGGTTTTCAGCGAGTTGAGCTGCTTCATTCCAAAAAGCCTCATCATGTTCTTGCTGATTACTCGCAGCAGGGTTGTCAGCGAATTGAGCAGGTTCGTTCCAGAAATGAACAACAACCTCATGTCGCTTTCTGGGAGAGTTCTCCAAAAATCTGAACCCAATTACAACCCAATTTCAACCCAACCCAACCCAATTTGAATCAATCATTCAAGCATTTCACAAGCAATCATTGCATTTCACAACCATTTCACAGGTATCAATGAATCAATAATTCAATCATTGCATTTCACAAGCATTTCACAATTTTACAATCATTGCATTTCACAATTTTACAATCAATCAATCAATCTACATGCAATTCACAAACATTTCTATTCAAACAATAATAAAATAAACATATAAAAAAGCTAACCTGGAGTAGAAACGGATGGACTCTCTTCTAAATAATTTTTCCCTACATTTTTAATTAATACCATCAATTATTACCATTTTTTAATTTTTTCCATATTTAATTATCAAAATCTTAATTATTAAAAGCAAAAAAAATAAAAAAATAAATAAATTACATATAAATTTTCATATGATTTTTTCTTATTTTTCCGTATTTTTCAAATAATTTTACAATTTATTATCTATTTTTCTAATTAATTAAGTAGTGAATAAACAAATAAAAAGGCAAAAAAAATCCAATATAATTAATAAATTACATATAAATTACATATAAATGATCAATTAGCTGCAACAAAAAAATATAAATGTTATGAGCAAAAATATTTATTTTATTAAGTATAAATATTTAGTTTAGTAAGTACGAATATTCAGTTGGGTAAGTACAAATGTTCTTTTAATTGAGAATAAATGTTCAGTTTGTTGCAACAGAAAATATAAATGTTATGAGCAAACATGTTTATTTTATTAAGTATAAATGTTTTATTTAGTAAGTACGAATGTTCAGTTTAATAAGTACAAATGTTCTGTTATTTAAATATAAATGTTCAGTTAGTTACAACAAAAAATATAACTGTTATAAGAAGAAAAAAAAACTAAGTGTAGGATTCACGAACCGGACAAAAAACACATGAAAAAGTGAGATTTTTTCCGACTCTACACTGTTAGAAGAGGTCATCAACCGATTCGGTTCAAATTAAATTTTTTCCGACTCTACCCCTACCTCCTAGCACATCTCTTGAACCACGCGCGACTCTGACGCATTTAATTGAACATTTCTTATTATTAAACTGAACATTTCATATTATTAAACTCAGGGGCGGATTTAAGTGTGCCCAAAAGTGGGCAATTGTCCCCCCTGTATTTTCAAAATAGACCCCTAAAAGTATAAAAATTACATGTTTTTGAGTTAGAGTTATTCAATTTGCACCCCCTAAAAATTTTAAAATTTCAACATGACTACTCTTTGCCCCCCTTGTTTTAAAATTCTGGCTCCGCCTCTGATTAAATTGAACACTTCTTATTATTAAACTGAACATTTGTAATATACAGCAGGAATGGCAGCTATAATTTATTTAACGATTACAGTTATAATAGCTTAACTATTAGTCTATTACCACGAAAGCTGTTCGGTGGTATATATGGTACCAAAACATTCCACTGTTTACTTCGTGAAAATGTTACGTTTGATATTTTCATGTTACAAGTCAGAAACAATAAAGATGTGCTCGGACTACTCGTGATATTTTCAAGTGATGAGGTCAGTTCAGATATCTTCCCATGGAACATTAATTGATGAAAGATATGTATAGAATGTCTCATATTTATTCAATTGAACAAGACGCACAATGAATAAATTTAGATTCTGGAATCCAAATCATTTTGTAGTAGCGAACTTCTTGCCTTTGATGAAGTTAAAAAAAAAAAGAGAGAACATGTGAAAAATAAATGGATTATCTCGAACATAAAAAATTATATTATCCCAAAAACTCAAAAACGAATCATATTCATTGAGAAGCTGAAACATGCGATTTATTATCAAAACAATATCATTTAAAGCCCAAGCATTTTCAATTAATGGAAAGGAAATAACAAATTACCCAAACAAATAACAAATCATGCAATTTATTATCATGCCAATTGACATTCAAAAAATCTATATAACTAATTGTTGTACTAGACGTCTCTAGGTTTGTCGATTACAAAACAATATCATTTGACATTTAACAATCTTTTTTGAGTTTTATAGGAAGAAGATTCAAAATTATGAAGATTTGGATAAAAACTTTAAGCAAGTTCAAGATCAAGTCTTTAGAAAGTTTATAGACTAGTTTAGACTAGGATAGAAGGTATATTTAGTCCTTAAATATCTTTTAAATGGTCTAGATAGCAGAAAAGCTCAATATACCAGCAAAATCCTGTTTTGAATGACCTAACGTCGTACAACGCTAAATAGTGTCACACAATGCTGCAATCTGACTTTTTGTGAATCAACGTTGCACAACGCTATTTAGAGTTAGGCAACGCTGAGTCACATTGTTGTACAACGCTACAGTTAAAAACTTAAAAAATTTCCTGAGTACCATTGTGCAACGGCATATGGCGTTGCACAACGCCACAAAAATCCCAAGTTATCTGTGTTGTTCAGACAGCGCTGCATCGATGTTCAGACAGCGCTGTCCCATGTAAAATCCATGTAAACATCTGTTTTTACATGCAAAATTGCAGGCAACGTTAGCCAACGTCTCTCAGCGTTGGGTAACGTTAGCGTTGTGTAGTGGTATATAGTGGTGTACAACGCTCTGTTGAATCTGTCAGAATTTTTTCCTTTGTCTCCCTTTAACGTTGTGTAACGCTATTCAGCGGCAAGCAATGCTCTGACAATTTCCAACGGAATTGTCGGAGCTTTCCTTCGGCTGTACACTCCTTTGTTGTGCAACGTCAAATAACGTTGCACAACGCTCTGACAGACCAACGGCTATTTTAACTAGCCGCTAGAATTTGCAACGGTCATATTCAACGTTGTACAACGCTATTCAGTGTTGTACAACGCTGTGTTTAGTTTTTGCTGGTAAACTGTTCTTTTCATCCCCTATATATATCCACCCTTTGTTCTCTCTCAAAAGAGAGTTTTGCCTTGCAAAATTAGACCAGTATTGAGTCTTTGAGCACAGGGATACTCTCCCACTAGAGCTTTTCATAGCTAAACCATCTTGAGAGATTTAGTAGCCTCAAACACCACCGCCCCGACATTGTCGCAAGGTGTAGGTTGAAATAGGTTGAGAGCTTTTCTCCTTTGAGGCCATTGTGCCATTCGGGTTAGGCCTATCCACCTCGAGTGTCCTTGTGATGAGGTGATTTGGTTCGAAGTTGTAGACCCGTTCTTATTGGAATTGAATGGAGCACACCCTTTCGTGGTAGCGAAACTCCCGGAGACGTACGACTAAGGCTAGCCTCTTCTAGTGGGTCGGAACTCCGTAATCACATCACGTGTCATCTCTTTCTCTCTTCTCTTTTTTTACATTGCATTGTGAATTGCTTGTGTGCTTGATTGTGTTGGGTACCGATTGAATTGTGTTAGGGTAATTCATACCAAACCGGTCCAAAACCATAATTGCTTCGGCTAAACCTTGGTTAAGCCACCTCCTTTAGGGACAACACTAATTATAAATTTAATGTAATAGAGTGTAAATTAATTTTATCATCAACATAAATAAATTTTGATATAGAATAAAACTAATACCATATTTTATAGAATATGCTATTTACATAATTATATATACATATATGTTTGTAAAAATCTACCCATTAGATAATGGGTACAAAATAGTCCTTACCCATACCTAGGGGTGAAAACGGGGCGGATAATTCCCGCTCCGAACCGTATCCATATCCGTAAAATAGCGGATTCGGATAATACTATCCGTATCCGAACGGATACGGATGCGGATTCGGATTTTTTTAAACGAATATGGATACGGATATGGGAAGCAATATTAGTGCGGATATGGATGCGGATACGGATATTTATCCTTATCCGTATTTCTATACAAAACGGATATCCGTTTTGTATATGGTAATGAACACTTTTTTAAAATAACATCATAATTGACATATAGGTATAACTATTTCAATTATATATATAGCATCATAATTGACGATTATTTTTTTTTTACTATAAGATGATGCCAATTTTTCTATAAACTTGATTAAAGTTTGCTTTTTGTGATGTCTCAATATGTGCAAATAAGATGTTTTTTGTGGTTGTCTTTCTATATTTTTTTGAGTTAATTATATAGTAGTCATAAAAAAATAAACATTACACTCTTC
This sequence comes from Rhynchospora pubera, assembly GCA_028095005.1. NCBI lineage: Eukaryota > Viridiplantae > Streptophyta > Magnoliopsida > Poales > Cyperaceae > Rhynchospora > Rhynchospora pubera. Next base: position 357,166,759 of record CM051460.1, read on the forward strand.
AGTTTGAATATTGTCTTTTGTTTAATAAAATAAATTGAGCAAAATATTATCCGTATCCGACAAAATATATCCGTATTCGTATCCATATCCGACAATATCCGAACCGTATTCGTATCCGTTTAACATCTGCGCCGTATCCGTATCCGAACATATCCGTATCCGTATCCGAATCCGAAAAAAAATATGGATACGGATTTGGTATGACCACTATCTGCTCCGTATCCGCCCCGTTTTCATCCCTACCCATACCCATATCCTTTAAGTTCACGAAAATTGTTATTTACCTATACCCATACTCGTTAGTATAATGAAAATAAAATCTTACACATATCCGTCTTATCAAATGTGGTATAAGTAGAATAAGTGAGTAAATGAGATTCATTGACAGCCCTAACTGTTGTGCACCCAAAATGTAATACCACCCAAACCACACTAAGTTTGTCCCCGGTTTCCATGCCCAGTGACACCAAAAATTGCAATCAGCAACTGCCTAACCACTAACAGTAATTAATTAAAAATAATATTAAGTTAACTATGTGTCAAAACCCAAAAAAATCCAAAAAAAAATAATAATTATATTTATATCACTCTAAATTGCTAGATTTATAATTGGAGAAGCATCACTATAAATTGTTAAAAATTAAGTTTGTGCTATTAAATTATGCAAAAATATTGTAAATTAAAAGTATGTCACTCTCACTCGCACAAAAGTTATTATTTCTAAATATTTCCAAAATACACTCAAAATGACAACCAAATGTCATTTAGATTGGTCTTGCTTTCGATCGAAGACCAATAGGACAACCAAAATTTGCAATTACAACCAAATTAAAAAGTATGGCACTCCTGTCTTGCAATTCTGTGTTGAAAGATCTCAATTGGTAATTGAAGAGTATATAGATACTGATCACGTGGGTTGTAGTCACTGTGAAGATTTGACTTATACAAATTGATACTCGTGGTTTTGCAAATCTAAATATGCTACATATGAATCATATAATTAGGGGGCGTTTGGATCGCCCAGGAATAAAAATGAAAGTTAATTATTCCGAGTAAAAAATATTATTTTTAAATTATTAATAAAAATATTTTGAAGATCTAGAGTGTCATTTTAAAGTGATCCAACATCAAGAATAATTATTTATTTCTAGAATGTTTGAATAATCTTTTTAATCCGGATTAAAATGTGACCCCAACAAATTCTTAATCTTAATTAAAAGTTGATCCAAAAATAAAAATATTATTTACGAATAATATCTTTTACTCCGAATTACTAATTCTAAATTTGTTCTTAAACAATACAAATTCACCCTTATATATGTACTAGCAAATACACACACCCAATGTGTGGGTAATTTTTGATAAATATCGTTGTATAAGAATAGTTTTTTAATATTTGAACCCAATTATGTTACATTGTAAAGTGTTATAATCACAGTATTATAAATTCAATATATAGGTTCAGATTATATATAAATGATCTATTAGTTATTTCAATTGTAGAATTTTTTTAAAAAAATTACAGTTTATTTTTCTATTGATATTATGTTTGTATTATGATTAGTTGCGAGTAAATAAAAAAAGAAAGATAATAACCTTGATAAAAAATATGATCCATATGAATCTAAATTCCTCTTGTATTTATTTCTTACCATGTATTCGTTTCGTTGTCATATTTTAAATTCTAGCTCGGTCTAGATGAAGGATTTAAATTTTTTTATCTCATTATTAAACTCAGACCAATAATTCAATTAGATTGTACAAATTCATGATTTATATCGTATCTTATAACATTTGGATATACCATTGGATAAATTGAATAGAACTTTAGTATAGTTTGGATAAAATTTTTAATTAATATTTTTATTTATAAAAGTAGAGATATATTTGGAGACGTGACGTAAATTTCGGTATGGAAGATAAGTAATCTTGATTACTTTCTGTTAAAATTGATGGGAACTTGTAATTTTGATGTCCGTGAGTAGGTTTAATCAGTTTTGTGATTAAAAAGAATCCGTTCTTGGTCTAGTGATAAAAATCAATACATCTTGAATGAAAAGTTGTAGGTCCAAAATCTGACTGGAATTTTCAGAGACATTTAATTTGAAAATAAGTTGGATGACTTGGATCCAATTTATCTTAAACAAGCCTTGTGATTAGAAAAAATAAATTTATCCTGAACACATGCCATAAAATGGAATATGATCAGCATGGACCATGGTAGTGCTTTCTTCCAACGACCAAATCATTAAAGTTGTTGACTTGACTAACATTAAATTTTCAATGCAAGTTCGCACATTAATAATGGAGAGGAAACTTCAAAGAATTTGCCTAGTTTTGACTTATGAAAACCGACAAAAATGAAACAATTTAATTTTATCATTTAGTCATAAATTAGAATTTAACAAGGAGTGATGAGACAGCTCATATCTTATGAAAACCGACGAAAAGGAGACAATTTTCCAAATGCTCATCCCACAAAATTGATACTAGAGTGATGACTGATGAGTGAGCCAGCTCATATCTGGTTAATGGAATAAGTTGAACTGTACGCGTCAACAGATGCAGTGCAAATTGTTTTCGTCTTTTTTTTTTCATCATCAAGCTGTTTTCGTCTGTTCCGCACGTAATAATAATATAATTTAGAGTCAGTCTAATCTATCAATTTTGTGTTCATACTTACTATTAATCAAACGACGAAATTTGCACGTCTGAACAATAAACAGAGTTATAGAAGTCATCGGTCAAGGCTAATAGAGAGAGCACGAACTATCAATCGGTTAATGACCTTCGCTTCTGCTCGTTAACATGAGAATTCGTGGGCATAGCTCCCAGAAAAAAATTAAGAAGATATTATTTGTAGCTTAACATATCTCAGGAATGCGACCAAAAATGAGAATGAAAAAAAAAACAAAAACAAAATCACTGGATCCAGTTGCCAAAAAATAAAAGAGAAAATCAGTGGTATACCCCTTAAATCTTAGCTAATTAGAAATATCCCCTTGTAATTTTTAAATTTGAAAATATCCCCCTCCAATCATATTGTTTATGAATATTTATCCTTTTATCACTTTTTCAACAGGAATTATAAGTGCCATCGGCAAATATACCATCTCAGCCATCGCTAAATACAAAGTGAACATATACACCAAATAAAGTGAACATATAGACAATCTAAGTGAACACTTACAAACAAATAAGTGTTGTCATCACTTGTTCAGAAGTTTACATGTATATTCAACTTATTTTCATTGAACTTATTTGTTTGTATGTGTTCACTTAGATCGTCTATATGTTCACTTTGTTTGCTCTGTACGTTCACTTTATATTTAGCGATGGCTGGGATGGTATATTTGCCGATGGCAGTAATCAATTTCCCTTTTTCAATAAAAGAAATTTATTTTTTTTAAATTTCAGACGGAAATACTCTTCCCTTCTGTTTAGTAAGAAAGAAATCTTCTCCTCCCTCTTTCGATCATTTATCTTCTAAAATTAGATATTTAATCGGAAAAAAAAATCACAATACTTTCAGCGATTGTGTTTCTCTTTCATTCACATAGCTTTACAAAAGACATATACAATACTTCTCTGCTTGAAAACGTATTGCATACCAGTATCCTGGATACTTAAAATCACTCAAATCCGCACTAGATCAGACATTATTGACAATTCAATGATACATGTCTTTTCCTTCTCAGTCTTAGTTTGTTGTATGTTCCCAACCTCAGTCCATATGATGAGTTTGGTAGATCCTGAACACCAACAAATCTATCGTTTGTGCATGATGAGTCGAATCTTCCTTTCAACTCATGAGACTCAAAACGAAATCAGTCGCTTGCCCAACAATACCCTGATAGGCGGAATATACATCACCATAGGGTACACACCAAAGTAGCAGTCCTGACCCCATTTCTCATGACATAGTCAAAAGTCAAAGGGTACTTCTCAATGGAACTCACACATGGGAAGTCATACGGTCTTGGTCCTGGAACCACTCAACCCACTTCCAAAAGTCGCCTAGCACATGTGGTATGTGTTAGAGATATGTGCTATAAGTCAATCAGTTGGTGGCTATTATATTAGTTTATGTTATTGATGATGCTTGATCATTTGTTCCTGAAGTTTATTATTGATAGATCATTCAGGTTGAGGATCTGAATTGTAGATCTCTGTGGATCATTCGTTAGAATGACAATAACATCTCTAAAGAGTCCATAGCCTTGATAATTAACATGGAACATTAATTATCAGATAAGACTAGTATGCAAGTTAAGTGATGATTAAGTTTTACAAATCATGGATAAGGAGTTACCGACTTAATTGCATATGTGTATGTTACTGGAACATAGCACCGGACATGACCCAATTAAATAAATTTATGGATTGTGTTATGTGTCATTATTTATTTCATACGTATTTGATTCTGAATTTGAAATGGTTCAGTTTTTTCCACATGAGGATAGGTTCTATAAATATCGTCTAACGTTGATTCCTGATAAGGGTTACTATACGGACTATATTTTATGTTCTGTTGAATTATGTGGAGAAAAACTGTTCATCAAGATAACCGTATGTCCCTCATTAGTTCACCTAGTGAGTGATGATATATCTACTGGGCCCCTTGATTGAGTTAGATCGTTTGTGCGCAACTAGGAGATCAACTCTAGATCAAGAAATATATAATCTGATGACACATTCCTATCTTGGATTATACAAGGATATCATGTGACATAATAATCAAAACAATAAGATACTTTTTCTTATGCAGGATTGAAGTACTGTATTGGTATAATATTTATTTATGCGAATTGGGAATCATAACGTGTTGCTAGATACCGCTTATGATTATTAGAAATAAATGGTGATTTATTTTCATGTCCAACATAGCATAAATCCTCAATGGGTCACACAAATACGACTTTAACCATACGTGAATTATTTGTTTATTTGCAGTAGCGAGTACTACGAATATATGATAAGTTGATTAATTAATTATATACCGTTATGAACCATTATAATTAATTAACTCAAATGGATCATATAGAAATAATGTAATGCATATGTTAATTCCAAATTAATTATTAATAAATTTGTTCAACGCAATTTTATTATACTGAGCTAATCGGTCATTTGTTTAATCAGTTAATTAAAAGTCCAATTTGAGATGGATTAATAGAGTGAATTAATGGGCTATTATATCATGTGGATTAGCCCACAAAAACTCTGAAAATTTCAAATTTTGAGGGGTATTTTTGTCCAGACAAAAACTGGAAAAGATAAAGATTGCATATATATTGATTGTTTCTTTGGGAACAAGTCGGTCTTGACCTAATTCTCTTTCTCCTCCTTCCTCTAGCCGACGGCTCAAGCAAAGGCAGAAATTCAGTTCTCCTCTTGCTTGCGCCTCCATCCATCTCTCTTGCTCATGAGTTGAGCGCTTCTTCTTCCAATTAATCGGATAATCGCGCGAAGAAGAACAACATTGAATTAGCTATCGTTTCGTACAAACTAGCACTTGTCTTGAGACTTTGGTTAATCTTCTAGGTGGACTCAAGGCAACCGGAGGAAGTCACGAGGGTGATGAGCACGCCACCGACTCCAAGAGATTGGATTCGAGCCTTCCGAATACGATTTCGGAAGAGGTAACCTCCGTTTCTCGTGCATGTTTAATTGCTTGTTAAATGTTAATAAAAATTAAAATTTCACAAGGACTTGAGTTCCTAACATTATGAGCACATGTTACAATGAAATATATGCTAAACAAACGTGTGTACTCATTCATCGTACGAGTCTAGATCCAGTTTGCAACCAAGTGTCTATGGTCCAAACCACTCCTTATCGCAACTGATTCTGAGATTCTTCACTTAGACACTCCCTGAGTTGTAAGGAGATTCCCACCTCGGCTTAATTGAACAACGTGATTGTTTGGGGTACAATCACATCGGATCGCCTAAAAGAAGACAAGCTTCATTTCAGTCCCAAACTGAAGCGACAATGAGCTTCATCCATCCTAGATGGCTCCTTAGTCCCTGACTAAGCGCACATAGCTCAATCTAGTCTCATCTCTACATGCCCCAGGAATTAGAGGCGATTGCTCGTGTGAGCGAGACAATCTAAAGTTCAATGACGCACTACCAACATGCTAATATTTAATTGAACAACAACAAGCAATTCATAAACAACAATGAATAAACATGTCTCAACAATATTTTATAATAAAATATAATTGTTCAAATACATACATACATAACAGATACATGTTACAGAATTTTCAGTGCTAGCGACCTGCTGGCCCTGCCAGCAACCCACTAAAGCGACTCTGAAACAAACTCAGAAAATATGTCCATCTATCTGCAACTTAGTCTGCGACCCGCTGATAGATTTCAGACCCATAACCCTAATCTGCTTCAGGAACTGCATCCTTGCAATGGGTTTTAATGAATGGATCTGCCACCATCTCATCAGTGGAATGCTTCAACACTATCTTTTGATGTGTTTGTCTGTCTCTAACAAAATGATATCTCGTATCAATATGTTTTGCTTTTCCATGGTACTTGGGGTCTCGAGAGAATGCTATAGCAGCCGTGCTATCGCAATAGATTGTCACAGATCCGTTGGGCACCTTGACTACCCCTAGTTCCTTTAGGAAACACCTCAACCATATTGCCTCTTGGGTCGCCGCAGAACATGCAATGTACTCGGCCTCCATGGTAGATAAAGCAACACATGTTTGCTTTTTAATAGCCCAAGAGATCACACTGTTACCAAGCATGAAGATGAAACCTAAGGTGGACTTGCGCTCATCCAAGTCACCAGCCCAATCGGCATCCGAATAGCCAACTAGGTCCAGCTTTCTGCCTTGATAACATAACACATAATCCGATGTGTTCTTGAGATATCTCAGAATCCTCTTGACTGCTTGCCAATGAGCAAATCTAGGATTCGACTGAAATCGGCTGACAAGACTCACCGCATAGCAAATATCGGATCTTGTGCACAATATGGCGTACATCAAGCTTCCAACTGCGCTAGAGTACTACACATTTTCCATTTTCTTTCTCCCTGCATCTATCTTGGGACACATGCACTACTCAAACTTGTGTTCTTATCGATAGGAGCGTCAACTGATCGACATCCATTTATGTCATATCGTTCAAGAACCTTTTTACATAAGTTTCTTGAGATAAACTGAGAAACTTTTTGGTTCGATCTCGAGTTATCTTGACACCTAGCACATAGCTAGCTTCACCCATATCTTTCATGTCAAACATAGAGGACAACCAAACCCGCGTTGAACAAATCAGCGACTTGTTGTTACCCGCAAGCAATATGTCATCAACATACAATGTCATGATCAGGAAACAATCATTGGACCCTTTTACATACACGCAATGATCCTCTTCCATCACCCTAAAGCCGTTTGACAAGACAGTTTGGTGAAATTGGAGGTTTCATTGCTGTGATGCTTGTTTGAGACCATATATGGAACATCGAAGTCTGGACACCATGTGCTCCTTCCCTTCAACCACGAATGCATCGGGTTGGACCATATATATCTCCTCTTGCAATTCTCCATTGAGAAATGCAGTTTTCACTTCCATTTTATATAATTCTAGATCAATTGCAGCGACAATTGTTAAGATCAAGCGGATGGAGGCAAACCTAACCACGGGTGAGAAGGTTTCCTCATAGTCCACTCCCTCTACTCGGGTGAATCATTTTACAACCAAGCGAGTTTTGTAACGCTCAATTGATCCGTCACTTTTATGCTTGGTTTTGAGAACCCATTTGCTCCCAACAGCCTTGCGACCTCGTAGTAAGTCAACTAAGTCCCAGACCTGATTCTTCTCGATTGAATAAATCTTCTCTTGCATGGCCAGCAACCATTCCTTAGACTTAGAACTAGAAAGTGACACACGCACATTCTTTGGTTCATCCGGATCGATAGTCTTAATTGTCTTCTTGCGTTTGGGCTTATCATCCTCACTCGGTATGACCAATCCATCAAGAGCAGTCATGAACACTCCCCCCCCCCTTCGATCACAAATCGTCGGCGGGGTACTTTCTCACGTTTAGACCTACGAGGTTCAAACACTTCTTCAGTCTGCATATCAGTCACAGGTTCAGCGGCCCGCTGATCATCCCAGCGATCTGCTGTATCTAGATGCAGATTGACAGGACCTCTGTCCTGGAAGTCTCGTCAGTTTTGGTGACCCGCTGGCCCAGCCTGCGGCGCGCTGAAACTGGACGCCAGAGAGGTTCTGACCTGCTGAGCTACCTATTCCGCTACAATTGTGACCTCAGGAGGTTAAGGAGGACTTTTATTCCCCCTCTCACCTCAACATCCTGATCAATACTATCATTTGCGGATGGAGTTGACTCATATAGCCATTCCTCTTGTGAAACCTCGCTTCTCTTTGGAAATTCACTTTCATGGAACGTCGCATCTCTCGATTCGATTTCCGTGACTGTCTCACTTACATCCTCTCCAACAAACACGTGGCCCATGGAAGTGTCAGAGTAACTTATGAAGATACACTTTCTCCCTCTCGGACCAAGCTTTCCATGTTTGTGACACAGATCATGGACAAAAGTCAAACAACCCCATGGATGGAGATTACCCAAATTCGGTTTTCGTCTAGTCCATAACTCATAAGGGGTGGCTGTCACGGATTTCGAGGGAACATGATTTAGAACATATGCAGTGGTCAAAAGGCTTTCGAGTAGCTTTACCCGCTAGACAACCCTCACAACGAGTTAAGGAGACCTTGGTTAAGAGACCCAAAAGTCCAACCTTAGCCAATCTAGTCATCCTATTTTGTCCCACATTGCAAAGTCTAGCATGCCAAATCAACATGTTATCATTCACATAAGAATTAACATTAGAACAAGAAACATCGTAAGAGAAAGAAGAACAGCCATCAATTGTGTCTAAAATCATGAAATTGTTCCCAAGAAATCCATTACCAAGTAAAACAGAATTCTTATACAATTCAACACAATTGTTAAGAAAAACAACATGCAATCCAATTTTGGCAAGAACTAAAACAGATACAAGACATCTCCTCACATCAGGCACATACAACACATCATGGAGAACTAATCTATGTCCATTGCGAAACATTAGCTCACAAGTGTCAATGCCATGCACAAGAACACTACTATTATTTTTCATGTAAATGCGTTTGATTTTTGTCGGTATGCGACGATAGTCCACAAATGCTACTGGATCCCTATGTTAGTTAAGTGCACAATTTTAATTTTTCAAAGATAATTACTATTAATTACCTATAATTAAGCATGCACGCACATAGGAACTAGTACTAAGCCATTCACACAAGAGAAAGGGTTCAAAGATGTACCTCCCTTGATATCGTAACCAAGGGGATTTGAACCGCGGCTAGGATGAAGGTGGTGCTTGCTCTTTCGGCCTCCTTGTCGAAAGCTCCTCGAGTCCACTTGGTATTAACCAAATCCTCAACAAGCTATGCTAGTAACTTGGAGGATATGACTAATTCCTAGCTTTTCCGTTCTTCTAGCAAATGAACTAATTGATTTGTGGAAGAATGAGGCTCAACACATGAGCAATAGGGAGAGAGGAGAAGGGGAGGCGCCTACCAAGAGAGAGGGGGGCGGCTAGGTTAGTGGGAGAGAGAGAGAGGGGGATTTGCAACCATACACCTCTTTATATAGTGTGCAAACCCTACCTACCTCTCACCATCTAATTACAACATTGCCACCCACCTACCTCCACACAAGGCCGGCCACAAAGAGGGTCTTTATGGGCTATTTGCTTTGCCTCATGGGTCCACTCAATCAATCATTAAATGGCCCCTCTTGTTGCTCTCAATTTGGTTTCCTATTGGACCTTTAATTAACTATTTAATTAAAACCCTATAATATGCATATGTGTTGAGATAAATAATTATTAACTTAATAATAATTATTTAGGGATTAGAAAATGCATTAATTTATTTCTATATGATCCCTTTGATTTAATTAATTATAACGGTCTATAACGCTATTTAATTAATTAATCAACTTATCATATTTTGCAATACCAATTATTGCAAATAAATAAATAATGCACGCATGGTTAAAACACCAATTTTGTGTGACCCTTTGAGGATTTATGCTACGTTGGACATGGAGTTAAATCGCTATTTAATTCCAATAATCGTAAGCGGTATCTAGCAACACGTTATGATTCCCAATTCGCATAAATAGTGTACAGCTACAATATTTCAATCCTGCATAAGAGAATAAAGGTATATCTCTATTTTGATTCTTATGTCACACGATATCATCGTATAATCCAAGATAGGAATGTGTCATTCTTGCAGATTATACGTTTCTTGATCTAGATATAATTGTATCAATTGCTAGCAAACAATCTATCTCCATCAAGGGGCCCAAAGAGATATCGTCACTCACTAAGTGAATTAATGAGGGACATACGGTTTTCTTGACTATTTAGTTTTTCCCCGCACAATTCAAGAGAACATAAATAACGTCCGTATAGCAGCCCTTATCGGGAATCAGCGGTAAACGATATTTATTGAACATATCCTCACGTGGAAAAGATAAACATCTCAAACTTAGAATCAAAATCATAACGAAATAAATAATGACACATAACACAATCCATATATTTATTTCGTTGGGTCATGTCCTGTACTATGTTCAATTAACATAAACATATGCAATTAAGTTGGTTACTCTTAACCTGTGATTTATAGAACTTAATCATCACTTAACTTGCATACTAATCTTATTGATAATTAATGTTCCTTGTTAATTATCAAGATTATGGACGCTTTAGATTTATTGTTGTCATTTACTACTAAATGAAACACAGTGATCTATAATTCAGATCCTCAACCTGAATGAACTGTCAACACATAAATCAAGGAACAAATGATATAAAATCATCCATAACATAAAACCATAGAAGTAGCCAAATATGATTGGCTTCTAGGACATATCTCTAACAATCTCCCACTTGGCCTAGAGTCAATCAATAGTGACTTCTAGCCAGTGTATAGTACTCAATGTAATATCCAAATATACATGTCTCATACTAACGCCTAAATAAAAGATACAACTCAAAGCCAATCAGGCATACGCCTAATCCCCATGGATGCAACATGCAACTCATGCGCGGCTCGAGACAAAGGCTTTGTCAGAGGGTCCGCTGTGTTTGCGGCACCATCCACCTTCTTGACCTTGACCCAACCGTCATTGACCAACTGACGGATGAGATGGAATCGGCGTAGAATGTGCCTAGTCTTCTGGTGAGACCTAGGCTCCTTGGACTGAGCTATGGCTCCCGTATTGTCGCAGTAGATATCCACTGGACCCGAGATGCTTGGAACCACCTCTAGCTCGGTCAAGAACTCCTTGATCCATACGGCTTATTTTGCTGCTTCACCAGCCGCTAAGTATTCCGCTTCGGTGATGGAATCGGCCGTAGTATCTTGCTTGGAACTCTTCCAACTTACGGCACCACCATTAAGCATAAATACAAAGCCGGACTGTGATTTGGAGTCATCTCGATCGGTTTGGAAACTAGCATCGGTGTAACCAGTTAAAACGAGCTCTTGGTCTCCACCGTATACGAGAATGCTCTCCTTGGTTCTCTTGAGATACTTGAGGATATTCTTGACGGCGGTCCAGTGTGGCATGCCTGGGTTGGCTTGGTATCGACTAGTCACGCTAATCGGATGCGCCACATCGGGGCGAGTGCATAGCATGGCATACATAATCGATCCGACTACAGATGGATACTTGAATCGCTTCATGTATTCCCGATCTATCTCCGTTGTCGGACCTTGAGTCTTGCTCAAGTAAATGCCATGTGACATAGGCAAGAATCCCTTCTTGGAATTTGCCATGTTGTGTTTTTGCAACACCTTGTCAATATATGCATCTTGGCTCAAACCTAACATCCTCTTTGATCTATCTCTATAGATCTTGATTCCTAGGATGTAGGCGGCTTCGCCCAAGTCTTTCATTGAGAACACTTTCTTCAATGAATCCTTGACTGCATTCAATTCGGGAATATCATTCCCAATCAAGAGTATATCGTCAACATATAGAACAAGAAACACAACCACGCTCCCACTAAACCTCTTGTAGACACAAGGTTCCTTTTCACTTTGAGAGAAGTTTTATTTCTTGACTTCCTCATCAAAGCGCTTGTTCCAACTCCTTGATGCTTGCTTCAATCCATAAATGGATCGTTGAAGCTTGCATACTTTGTTAACATTCTTTGGATCCACAAAATACTCGGGTTGTGTCATATACACATCCTCTTCCAAATTTCCATTTAGGAAGGCGGTTTTGACATCCATTTGCCAAATCTCATAATCATAGAATGCGGCAATTGCTAACATGATCCGAATTGATTTGAACATGACGACGGACGAGAAGGTTTCTTCATAGTCAATACCATGAATTTGCTTGTAACCTTTCGCTACAAGTCGTGCTTTGTAAATGGTCAAGTTGCCATCCATGTCGACCTTTCTCTTAAAGATCCATTTGTTCTCAACGGGTTTTACTCCGTTGGGAAGGTCAACCAAGGTCCAAACCTTGTTGTCATACATGGATTGCATTTCGGATTCCATGGCTTTTAGCCATTCCTTGGAGTCGAGTTTCTTTCTCATGTCATCAATGGTCAAAGGCTCATCGTTCTCCATGACGAGAACGTCGTGCAAACCTAAAATCTTATAGGTGGACGACTTGGCCTTGCCGATCTTCGTAGGGTTGACGCTTGAGGTTCTTGAACTTGTTCCACAACGGTTTCTGGACTTTGTTCTTGAACTTCAAGTGAAGGTGCTTCCTCAACATCATCGACTCGCGATATGTTTGAGTTTTCATTTGAGGGAGCTTGTTCGTGAACCTCTTCTTCCACAACAACTTGTGGAATGGGTTTGGCTACAATCTCATTCGGTGCATCCACATTTTGTGCAACCTCATTTGGCATAATATCGGGAACAACTACATTGCCTACTTGAGGCATGCTTTGTTGTTGCGGTTCTTGAATTTTTTCAATCACCACGTTGCTCCCACTACTTCTCCTTGAGAGAAATTCTTTCTCCAAGAACACACCATAACGAGCAACAACTATTTTGTTCTCGTTGCGGTTATAGAAGTAGTAACCCTTCGTTTCCTTAAGGTATCCTACGAAATGACATTTTTCCGATTTGGGTCCAAGATTATCGCTCACTAGCCTTTTCACATAAGCTTCACAACCCCAAATCTTGAGAAACGACATGCTTGGTTTCTTCTTAAACCAAAGCTCATAGGGCGTCTTCTCAACGGACTTTGATGGAACACGGTTTATTGTCAAAGTTGCGGTTTCAAGGGCGTATCCCCAAAAGGACATAGGCAAATCGGCTTGGCTCATCATTGATCGAACCATGTCAAGCAAAGTTCGATTCCTCCTTTCGGATACACCATTCCATTGTGGTGTTCCGGGTGGAGTGAGTTGTGGAATGATTCCACACTCTTTTAGATAGTTGCCAAACTCATGGCTCAAGTACTCACCACCTCGATTGGATCGTAAGACCTTGATCTTTCGACCAAGTTGGTTTTCAACTTCATTCTTAAATTCTTTGAACTTGTCAAAGGATTCGGATTTGTGATGCATCAAGTAGATATACCCGTATCTACTATGATCGTTGGTGAATGTGATGAAGTATGAATAACCACCACGTGCACAAATGCTCATAGGTCCACATACATCGGTATGTACAAGGTCTAATAAGTCATTTGCCCTTGTCCCTTTGTTGGAAAAAGGCGCTTTGGTCATCTTTCCCATCAAACAAGATTCGCATGTGTCAATTGGCTCGAAAGCGAATTGATCCAAGAGACCAACGGTTTGTAATCTCTTGATGCGTTTCTCATTGATATGACCTAAGCGGCAATGCCACATCAAAGTTGCATTCTCATGTGAAATCTTACGTTTCCTATTGTCATTCTCAACACTCAAGATAAGTCCGCTAGAATCAAGCACATAAAGACCATTCAATAAATGCGCATCACAAAAACGAATATCATTTCGAAACAAGGTCAACAACTTGTTCTTTATTACAACATCAAAACCATCCATGTCCAAACAAGAGATAGAGATAATGTTTCGAGTGATAGAGGGAACCAAAAATACATCCTTTAGTTCCAACACAAAACCGGAAGGTAAAGTTAAATCCACGCTCCCAATGGCCATAGCGGAGATGCACGTGCCATTCCCGACGATGAGTTGAACTTCACCTTTCTCGGGCCGCGACCTATTCTTTAGGACATGCACATTTCGACAAATATGAGCACACGAACCGGTATCGAATACCCAATCAGTGTTAGAGGTAGCGAGAAGAGTTTCGATGACAAATATACCTGAAGAAGAAGGTTGGACGGTTCCAGCCTTCTTGTCGGCAAGGTACTTGGGGCAGTTTCTCCTCCAATGACCCTTGTTGCTACAATAGTAGCAAATGGTCTCGGGAGTGGCCGGGTTCTTCTTCTTCTTGGAACCCACGGGAGCACCCTTGGCCGGACCTTGGGGCGTCACCGGGCCTTTGCCTTTCTTGGCTTTACGGCCTCGCTTCTTGATCTTTTTGCTCTTGTCACTCACGACAAGAACATCCTTTGGGCCCTTCTCCTTCTTGAGACTATCCTCCGTCTCAACGAGCATGTTTTGGAGATCATCCATGCTCTTGTCCATGCCATTCATCCGGTAGTTCACAACAAAACCGGTGACGCTTGGAGGGAGGGAGTTGAGAATGAAATCTTGGATCGCACCCGAAGGAAAGGGCGTATCAAGCTTTTCAAGCTGCCGAAACAACCCCGCCATTTTCATAACGTGTGGCCCGACTTCATGACCCTCCGCCAAGCGAGTGTTGGCGACGGCCTTGATGAGACGGGCCCTTTCGGTGCGGGCCTTGGTTTGGAACATGTTCTTGAGACGAGTGATCATTTCGAACACTCCATAACCACTATCAATGAACTCCTTTTGGAGTTCCGATTCCATGACCGCAACCATCAAGACGGACATTTCCATGTCCTCATTGATGTGCTTCTCATATGCCTCTTGCTTATCCTTCGGATCCGTGTCCTTAGGAGCAGAGGGAATCGGAGTGGAAAGGAGATACTCTCTTTTTTCAAACCTAAAGGCAAGCCTTAGGTTGCGGTGCCAATCCAAGAAATTAGCACCGTTAAAAGCGAGTTTCTCTTTCTCAAGAAGAGAACGAAGCGTTAAAGATGAGGAAGACATCTACAACAATTATCGAATTTAAAGGTCAATTAGTTTTATGTTTTTAGTTTTAACAAAAGTAAAACTTTCACTACACTTTTAAAAGTCCCTAAGTATAGTGATTTCCAAGACCCCTATTTTCATCAAAATGGACCTGCTATGGCATGTCATCCAAAATGATTAGATAAGGTAGGTTCTCCAACCAATCATCTTACCATGACTCTTGGTTCTCATAAGCGAACTTCGCCCCGATGTCCAAACTCTAGTTGGATCCATCGAAAAGTCACTTCTCACTATTTGCTCCTTGCAAATCTTAGCTATTTGCACCCCGACTACCGAATTGGCAACCATGACGTCCGCTTGGGCGGACCGCGCCAAGAGTGACAATCGGCGTGAAGGGGATAGAGAGAAGGAGGGCGATTTAACTTATTCGTTTTAGTTTGGGACAAACAATTCATATGACACTTTGTTTGGTGGTCGTGTAAGCATACACCCATACCTAACCTAACAAAAATAATCACATAAGCATCTCATAGTTGTGGGTTTGTATGGCTCCCGCTTGCATTAGTTTCGCCGCATCGTCCATGGAGCAAAACTAATCTAATATTTGCCCTCCCACTAAATTCTATAAGGATCTAAATCCTATATAAAATAAAGGTGCAAAATACATGTGAAAACATCCTATTCCTATCCTAACCTTAGGGGCATGCAAGCCTCACAAGTTACATAAAAAATTAATCAACAAATTAATTAATTAATGGCACCAAAGGCCGCATTACAAGCATTCACACATGCATTCATATTACAACCACAAGGCATTGAGTCTTGAGCCATACTAAACCCACTATCCACCTACAAAACAAAGTTAGCACATACAAGCACTTTGTTTCCAATTAACGATTTTCAAGCATCTTTGCGTATCGTTTGCCATAAGTAAATTTCGTGTACAAATCCTCAAATTTAAACAACAAAACTTGTTTAAATTCATTTAGAAAGTTCTTTCAACATCCCATAACTGAAAGGAGATCAAACAAGGAGTTTTCTAATTGTTTTCAACTAATTTGAATACTTAGAAAAACAGTAATTTATTAAAAAACGTAACTAATGGAATCCAACAAAAACAAAGGTTTTAGGTCTCCAAAATATCTCAAATAAATTACTTAAGCTCCTTATCATAGTTGTGAATACCAGTAAAAATTTCAACAAGAGATTTTAAACCATCTGGGAGAATCAAAAATGACAAATCTCTTACAAGTGCACGAAACACCGTTATGAGACTTTCAGCTTATCCTCTCAACCATTTGGTCTGTTAGATCACCTTCTAATCAGTTTTTATATATACAATATACATAGAAAAACTAGTTTAGTCTATAGGCTAACTATCCATGAAAAGAAAACCACCAAGTTCAGTTCAAAAAATTCGAGTTACATACTAAACAATCAATAAATTCTGTACTGAAACAGACTGTCGATCGAAATGTTCTAACCTAGTTGAAGGTCCAAACTTCCACGAAAAATTATGAAATTAATTTTTCTGGAATCCTAACTCAAAATAGAACAACTCCATTTAAACAGAATTTTTAAAGGAGTTCTCAGTTGGTACAGTTTATTAGAACAATCGATTTGCTCAACAAACTGGATCTGACGAGATCTTCCTTTTCATACTTGAAAACCCACAAATTAATCCAAGTCATGCAACAATTTATACATGCTCAGAAAGAGCTTCAAGTCCTCTTTAAATCTAGCCATATAACACTGGTACTTATATTCAAAATATAAATCTTTCAAGCCATTCAAACAGGACAGTACGAGCAGAAACTGATTCTGCGCACTGTCGCCATTTTATTCACAATAAATCCATACTAATTCAGAAAAATGTGAATCTAACGCCAAAAGAATCACAATCCACAGATCTACAACTTTTATGTAGATGGAAAAAAACTTCCAGAGAACTTATCAAAGCGAAAAACGCGAAACAACACAGAAAATACCATTTCCAGACAGCAAACAAACGCATCATCTCTACTAAACCGTTAATTAGCCAATTTCTCTTAATTAAGTGTCAAAATAGGTTAAGTACGACCATGTGCTCTGATACCACTGTTAGTTAAGTGCACAATTTAAATTTTTCAAAGATAATTACTATTAATTACCCATAATTAAGCATGCACACACATAGGAACTAGTACTAAGCCATTCACACAAGAGAAAGGGTTCAAAGATGTACCTCCCTTGATATCGTAACCAAGGGGATTTGAACCGCGGCTAGGATGAAGGTGGTGCTTGCTCTTTCGGCCTCCTTGTCGAAAGCTCCTCGAGTCCACTTGGTATTAACCAAATCCTCAACAAGCTATGCTAGTAACTTGGAGGATATGACTAATCCCTAGCTTTTCCGTTCTTCTAGCAAATGAACTAATTGATTTGTGGAAGAATGGGGCTCAACACATGAGCAATAGGGAGAGAGGAGAAGGGGAGATGCCTACCAAGAGAGGGGGGGCGGCTAGGTTAGTGGGAGAGAGAGAGGGGGATTTGCAACCATACACCTCTTTATATAGTGTGCAAACCCTACCTACCTCTCACCATCTAATTACAACATTGCCACCCACCTACCTCCACACAAGGCCGGCCACAAAGAGGGCCTTTATGGGCTATTTGCTTTGCCACATGGGTCCACTCAATCAATCATTAAATGGCCTCTCTTGTTGCTCTCAATTTGGTTCCCTATTGGGCCTTTAATTAACTATTTAATTAAAACCCTATAATATGCATATGTGTTGAGATAAATAATTATTAACTTAATAATAATTATTTAGGGATTAGGAAATGCATTAATTTATTTCTATATGATCCCTTTGATTTAATTAATTATAACGGTCTATAACGCTATTTAATTAATTAATTAACTTATCATATTTTGCAATATCAATTATTGCAAATAAATAAATAATGCACGCATGGTTAAAACACCAATTTTGTGTGACCCTTTGAGGATTTATGCTACGTTGGACATGGAGTTAAATCGCTATTTAATTCCAATAATCATAAGCGGTATCTAGCAACACATTATGATTCCCAATTCGCATAAATAGTGTACAGCTACAATATTTCAATCCTGCATAAGAGAATAAAGGTATATCTCTATTTTGATTCTTATGTCACACGATATCATCGTATAATCCAAGATAGGAATGTGTCATTCTTGCAGATTATACGTTTCTTGATCTAGAGATAATTGTATCAGTTGCTAGCAAACAATCTATCTCCATCAAGGGACCCAAAGAGATATCGTCACTCACTAAGTGAATTAATGAGGACATACGGTTTTCTTGACTATTTAGCTTTTCCCCGCACAATTCAAGAGAACATAAATAACGTCCGTATAGCAGCCCTTATCGGGAATCAGCGGTGGACGATATTTATTGAACCTATCCTCATGTGGAAAAGATAAACATCTCAAACTTAGAATCAAAATCATAACGAAATAAATAATGACACATAACACAATCCATATATTTATTTCGTTGGGTCATGTCCTGTACTATGTTCAATTAACATAACCATATGCAATTAAGTTGGTTACTCTTAACCTGTGATTTATAGAACTTAATCATCACTTAACTTGCATACTAATCTTATTGATAATTAATGTTCCTTGTTAATTATCAAGATTATGGACGCTTTAGATTTATTGTTGTCATTTACTACTAAATGAAACACAGTGATCTATAATTCAGATCCTCAACCTGAATGAACTGTCAACACATAAATCAAGGAACAAATGATATAAAATCATCCATAACATAAAACCATAGAAGTAGCCAAATATGATTGGCTTCTAGGACATATCTCTAACACCCTAGCTATGTGGTCAGTTGCTGAAGAATCAACAGTCCAAACAGGATTGTTATTAGTAATCATCAAACAACTGGACACATATAAAGCTGAATCACAAGCAGAGGGAAGTTCAACGTCCCGTTGATACTAAGATAGAAACACTGCTTAGTACAGAAAGTACCTTTTTCGGTTCGTGCAATCACGAGCGAAATATCCAATCTGATCACAGTTGAAACAAGCCCCTTTGGGCTTCTTCTTCCCCTTTCCGCGCTTATTGTTGTGCTTCTTCTCAATCTTTGCATTGGTCATGCCAGTGCCACCCACAATTTTCTTGGAACCGAAAATTTTCTTCGGTTTCCTTTGCGAGTTCTTTGAAGCGACAATCATTACCTCTCCAGCAGCCTTCTCGGCTGATAAGCGATCCTCCTCTAACTCAACATGACGCGCCACTTGGTCAAAAGTGCGTATGTTGTCATTGTGAGTGAGGTTAACTCTCAAATGCTCCCATGAGCGAGGTAGAGAGCGGATCACAGCCTGAACCTGCTGCTCATCCGATAGGACATGGCCCGCTTGAGTCAGCTCACTTATCATATTAGACATGGCTAAGATATGCTCCCGCATAGTATGCTCGGGACGTTTCTTATAGCCATCAAGTCTAAGAGTGAGTTGGCGTAGCCTAATGGTTGAAGTACCACCATATTGGAGCTTCACCGCATCCCACAACTCTTTTGTGGTGCGAAACCTCTCGAACCTTAGGCTTTGATCGGAATGGACTATAATCAAGAGTTCATTTCATTTCAATGGAATAGAATTCAGAAGAAATGATTTCTAATTGAAATTTAGCGATCGGAATGAACATATGAAGATGGAAAAGAAATTATTTCACCTCTTGAAATTGGACTATTTTAGCCTCATAGGATCTCTGTGAGTAATTTAATGTTAAAGCTGATTAAATTTATGATAACAAATAACTTTTTACTCATTTAACCTCCTGCATTTCATATTCTCAATTTTCAGTATTCAATATCCTAAACGACAAAAAAAAAAATGAAAAGACTTGTTGATCGGTGGATTGTGTTTAAAGATTAACCCTGATTGTGTATTACCGGTGTAGAAATTGAGTTCGTATATCAGAAATATAGAGTATTTTTACTATCAAACATAACTTTACTAGATGAAATTCAGTTTTCCTTAAGAAAATCATCTTACGAGAATTCCAAGCATATATCATTGAAATAAAAAAGCTTCCGAATTTACATATGCTATGGTATTCCAAGCAAAGGTCATTTAAAATAGAAAAAAAGTAACAGCTCAATTCGGTCCAGGGACTAACTCCTCTTGTATAAGAAAAAAATCTAGATAATAAAGCCACCGCCTCACTGCCTTCGCACCGATTCAATGACTACCTCCTATTGTATAAGCGCCTTGCGTCTTCATCAAATGCTCAATTTGATCTGATTTGTACAGAAACTGTCCAACTGTGTCTTCTTGGCTCTATTTGGATGCAAGAAGAAGAAGGAAGATGAAGGAAGAGGGAAGAAAAAAAATTATAAACAATCCAAACTCTTCACAAAATTACACACTTTCCAATACTTCTTCCCTTCTTCCCTTCTTCCCACACTTATCCAAACGGAGCCCTTATGAGCCGATGGAGGAGCCTAAAAGCGAGACTTTTAGAGAAGAAAACTCCCAGAGGTTGATGGCCATGGTGACCATGGAGTGCTAATTAAGATGGTTCTTTGGCGAAGAAAGCGAAGCATTACAAGAAGAGAGAAGGGCAAATTGGTCCGTCTCTTTAATTAACCGTTCGATCTGTTGAATTCTCGCCAAATTTCTACTATTTTCACGGGAATTTGTTGGGGCAAAATTTTCTCGGCGAATCGTGCCGAATGAAATCAACTCTCGATTTTTTACTTGTTCCGATCATAGGATTTGTTAAGAATGGAATTCTATTTCCATTTCTCGCGTCGTTTTTTAGGTTCCGATCAGGTCCTTAAGAGTACATCATTGGACATGCTACTCAGCAACATTATGCGAGCGGCACGATCCTTTTTCTTGAACTCCTCAATGGCTCGAACACGGTTTGGATTAGCTCTTTCGGCTTTCGTGAGTTCCCTTGTCAATGGCTCCAACAAATTCTGCATCTCAAGCAGAAATTGAGCCTTACGATGCCACACACCGTAATTGTTACTCGTCGATTTCTCTCCAGCACTGAGATCAACGATTATGTTCTTACTTGCCGACATCTTTATACAAAATAGAGACAAAGCACAAGTATGCATGTTAGCATCATCATTTATGACATAACTTAAGAGTTACAACATATGGTTACACTTCACCGCATAACCCTTAAATCGATCCAAAAAATGACACAACCTAGCAATGATAACCGAAAGATGACAACCAGGGCCACCAATCCTGTCTCATGTACTAAGTGTATCACCTCCGAATCAACTTGATTGGCGCAAAGTTCAAACATTGGACAAGAAATTCAGTTCTTTTAAGTCCAAATTCACCCTTTTGTGTTGTCTAAGCATGTGAGTCAATAATCCCGGGTCAATACTCAAACATGCCCACAATAGTGAGAGGTATAAATACCTACCATCACTCTCTATGCAAGTATGCATCTAAAAAGGGTAAATTACCGTGTAACTATCATCAAGATAGTTATAACACCATGTTGGACAATGAGGGAGGTCAAGAAATATTTTTTACTGTCAGTGTTACACGGTAATTTACTGTCTATGCAAATATTTTTTACATGTTGGACAATGAGGGAGGTCAAGAAATATTTTTGGTCAGATCAGATTCTGGTTGCAATATTTTTTACTGTCAGTGTCAGGTCTGGCGGCCCACTGAACTCATCAGCGGCCCACCGAAACTACCAGCGGTCCGCCGAAAACCTCAGCGGCCCACCGAAAAATGACAGATTTTGACTGATCACAAATTACTGTTCAGACTACCCGCAGACCCAGCCAGCGATCTATCTGACAGTTATACAGAACATCCTTACGTTGTCTATTAGTACTACATAATCCTACGACTCGCTAGCCCGGCCAGCGACCCGCTGATTCTGACGGGCTGAAACCCTAAATCTGGTATTCCCACAACCGGGACTCCTTAGATGATTTCTATGCACCAACAAGATTACTAAACCCTGGTTAGACCATTTACTGTATTTTGCTACGAACTCCTTCCGAGATCTAACGTTAAAACACGTAAAAATTTGGATCTAGGGTTTGTTTGAGTAAAACCGTCACAACCAAATCTTGTTCTACCAAAACCATAGTGTCATAAGGCTTAAACAGATCCATAACTTCGACAAGAAGCCTTATGTCTCTGATACCAATGATGGTTTAACTAGGTATAAACCTATATGCATATCTAACCTACAAGAATAACTTCGAGAATTAGATATACCGCAGCGGAAATGATCGAACGCCTAGACCCGCTTGTCGGAGTTCGTATCTACAGCGTTGTCTCTCTCCGTACGCGATCGTTACACCACAGCCTCAAGTTAAGGCTTGGCATCACCTTCTACGCTTTCGCTTGCCAGTCTCGACTCGTGTGTGTGATCCGATTGCTCCAAGCAATCGGATGGCTTCCTCCCTCTCAGAAACTCTCCTCTCTTTTTGTGTGGAATATACAGAACAGTATGTAGTAATTCCAACTAGAGAGGCATTTCTGTTTAAAGGGGTATATATAGTAGTTGATCTGGACAGATCACATCTGTTCAGATCCCAGTCCCAGCGACCCGCATGCCCTTCTTGCGACCCACTGGGTCGTTCAGTGTCTGCGGCCTACAGGTCCAGCCTGCGACCCGTAGAGAACGACTCCACACACTTTTTCCAACAGGATACTATTACAGTTGCAAAGTTTCTAATTTGATTTTATCTCAAGCGCCACTAATGATTCATTAATAATAATTAGTAGACATGATGGACGCTTATTAATTAATTTCATCATCTATCTTCGAATATATAGCATGTGATGTGCTTCAAGAAGGGATGGCAATTGCACAAGCGTAAAAACCAGCACTTTTGCGATCCCATGCACGAAAGGTAATTCTCATTTCGCATAATTTAATAATTAATGGTAAGGAAAGCTATATTTATTATACAATGCTCATCGACAGTTTACAATTTTATGAAAATCTGTAGCTTCAGCTTATTTTGGTAGGTCTAAGATTTTCCAAAGATAACTGAAACAAGTGTGCAAACAGATTGTAAGAGGTACTGGATGGTTCTTAATATATATAGTTTTAGTGTCTGTCAAAAAATTATGGAAAGTTAGTACGATTTTCAGCTATTAATTAGGATTTTCATTGAGGTTAACTGGTAGCTTGGTTGGTTGAAGCAAAAAGGATCACTTCATGTGTTTTTTCTCCTACTTAAATGGTTTATTTATTCATATATTTTAAGGTTTGTTCTCACACAAACACAAGCGAATTTCATGATGCACTAGCCATGACTAATTATTCTCTTAATGACCATTTAGTATGTGATTCATAGCATGTGTTGCCTTGCTGTTGATTGATGCAGTGTGAAAACATAATTAGTACACAGGTTTTGAAAAATCAAGTGTAATTGTTTCAAAATTAAACATATCCAATATTTCAATGCACACGGAATAAAAAAAAATAATATTACCTTATTTACATAAATTTTCTAAGTGCAGTGGATTTCTTAAGGAAACCATTTCTAAGGCTCCGTTTGGATAAGGTGTGGGAAGAAGGGAAGAAGTACGTATTGGGAAGTGTGTAACTTTGTGAAGAGTTTGGATTGTTTATAATAAATTTATTTTCTTATTTCCTTCTTTCCTTCTTCCCAAATAGAATCCAAACGGAGCCTAAGAGAAGCCGAAATGTCCAAATGTAGAATTGTATTTACTTACAACGCTTGTCTATTTATTCTTTATTAGAGTAGCCAAATGTCCAAATTAGAATTGTTAATTAATATTTTTTATTATGTGTGTATCCTAAACTGTAGGCAGGACAATTCAATCCCATTTCATTGAGTGGTCAACTAATTAACGATATATAGTAAGTGTTTTATCCCAGGTATTATTTACTTTCATCATATGCTACTAATATTTACTATTTGTTCTAAAATTATTTATTATTTTAAGGAGGATAACTTACAGCATATATGATATGTTGTAGTTCATGCTATTATTTAGTAATTTCTAGGTGGTTTTTTGCAGATTTTGCGATTATATTTTGCGTACATTAATATTGTTAGGCTATTATTGTTAGTTGTTCCTTAAACAATCTCTTTAATATGATGATTAATTACTAGCACAGAGAGCAATATGTGTCAACTTGACATCAGTATCAGTCCATGTTTGGTCTTCATTTGCTCAAGTATGATTTTCTTTTTGTTAATATAAATATATGATTCTATTTTGGTTGATGCTAATTTAGTATGTTTATGTGCGCAGGAGATGACTCGAATTGAACTAAGGGACTTGGAACACAATATTTGCTTACAGCTACACCAATATTGAATGATTTTTATTTTAAGAAGAAACCTATGAAAGAACTGGATGAAAGGTAAATCGTTTTATTTCATTTAGGATTTGAATGATATTCGTAGTTCTAAATATAATAGATTGGAATTCACATCATAAGACAAGATAATGGCATCATGTCTCGCTTTACAAACTTCTGACTGTAAGTGACTACCATATGGTGCCTCTAATATTCAACGGTCTCTAATTATTTTTGCTCTTTTCAACTTTCTCAGGGGCAGATTGCAGATAAGACTGTGTAATTTCAACATAGAGTGGACCTTGAAATGAAAGCTTTATGAAGAGTACACTGGGCAGGTAAATTGAAATTAATGCATCCAAGGAACAAAGACCTATAAGTTTAAGATATGTATGTTGACAATTAAATGTAGCTAGAAAGAATTACGTATGGTAGGAACATATTGAGCGATTTTGTGTATCGGATTGCAACAATGGACAAGGTGAAATACAATCGACGAAAATCTATTTGACAGCTTCTGTCAAGTTTTCAAACAAAGTACAAAAATAAAAAAATTTTGACAAATGGTCTTCTGTTAACTTTCTTTGTTAATGTGCCCTGGTAAATTTTACTTATAAGTTATGTCTAATATATTCTCAAACACAAACAAATATTGATTTGTGCGATCGATATTGTTTTTTATTTAGATGTGCAGTGTTTTGTATATATTATGAACAAACTTTTTGGATGTTCCTCAGCTAAAATAATCAGGTATACAAGACTAGAAATATCTACCATAATTAAGTATTTTAGAAAAATGTTGTTTGGTTCATGCATTGAAAATAGATATTTCTCTGGATGAAACATGGGTTTACTTAATTAGAAATTGTTTACAAGTATGGATATTTGGCTGCACTAGCCTATCTTATGATCAATCACAAATATTTTGCTCTAATATATAGTCCATTCAGTTTTTCAATTAATGTGATTTCATATCTGATTTTTCTCAGTTGGTGCAGTGCACAGTGATTGCTCGATAGTGCATGTGTTGTCCTTGGTTCCCACACCAAGGTAATATATCCATTTTTAATATTCATTTAACCATGTTTTTTTATAGAGAATTAATTAGTGGCACGGGTTACAACTTTACTTTTTTCAGAAATGAAAAAATAAGGGTTAAGAAATTCAATCTAATTAGTCGTGTTGTCATACTGTCTCTTTTTTTCTCCTATTAAGGTTATCTCTATCAAAAGATGCAATAGTTTGTGCCGTTTACTATTTTCAGAACAAAGGTTAAAATTATAGATGGATTTATTCAGGTCACTTTTCACCTTCTTTACGTTCTGCTTTCATTCAGCACACTTTTCACTAGATTCATCTACATTATAAGTCTTCATAGAAGTGAATACTTGCCAAAGGTAATAACATCTTTAACCTTCCTTTGTGCTCACTAGATTCATCTACATTACAACTCTTCAGAAAATTGAATACTTGCCAAAATCAGCATTGTATTAGATTGTCGTCTGTTTTTTAGCTTTTACTTTTACCTTAGGTTCTTTGCTGTTTATTGCCACTTCTTTTTTATTATGGGTTGTTAGTTACCAGCTTATAGTGTTTGTGCACATTCTATGTTTTGTTATTTCTTTGGAATCAGCAAAAAACAGCAACACAAGCCTTTGAGCCTAAGCGATCAACACGAAAGTCACAAATTTTGAGCCTAGGCGATCACCGCGAAGGTTCTTCATGAAATTTAAGTCGATTAAGTGATTTGTTTGAGATCTGATTTTTGTTGTAACCTCAAATAGGGATACTCTTACTTAAATGAACAATGGTGTTAGTTTCAGCACCGACACTCTTACTGAAAACCTCAAAATTAAGTTATGTGTGTTGGTTTCAGTGAATTAGATTTGCACACTACAAGAAAGATGAGCTTTACATAGACTTCATATCTAGACTTTTTTTATTTATGTTGGTTATTATTCTATTGTTAGATTTACTTTATGCATTAAATCTAGCAATTTTTTTAGCAAAACTCAATTTTCTATTAATAGCTACTTAAAAATCTAGCAATTTATTTTTGATAGACTTTTTGAATTTTGTAATATCTAATGTAGCAAGAATAAATTGCTAGACTTTTTTAAATCGGGGGTGATAAGGAACATCCCCAAGATCCATCACCCCCATCATCTCTGGTAGGAACACATTTTAGTTTTTTCTGTTTTTGGAATATTTTTGGTCCCCACTATTTTTCTCCCTCACATTCTTTTCTATTTCGGTCTCCATTGTTGCTCTCCCTCTCATCCTTTTTATTTTTTGGTCCCCACTATTTCTTTTCCTCTCATTTTTTTCTATTTCGGTCCCCACTATTTCTCTCCCTCCCATCTTTTTCATTTCTGGTACTCATATTAACTACAACAGTTAGTATCCAAACTACAACAATTACTTATATTAACTACAACAGCTACATAAATAACTTCAACAGTTATATATATAACATATTAACTTCAACAGTTACATATATAACTTCAACAGCTACATATATAACTTCAACAGTTACACATATAACTTCAACAGTTATATATATTAACTTCAACAGTTACATATATAACATATTAACTTCAACCGTTACATATATAACTTCAACAATACATATATAACTTCAACAATTATATATATTAACTTCAACAGTTACATATATAACTTCAACAGTTATTATATATATATAAACTATTAAGAAAAACAGTGGGGAGCAAAAATAGAAAAAAATGGGAGAGAGAGAAATAGTGGGGACCAAAATAGAAAATGATGAGAAGAAGAGAAACAGTGGGGACCAAAAATAGAAAGGATGGGAGGGAGAGCAATTTCGAATAAATTCACCAAAATAATGGAGACCAAAAATGTGTGTTCACACTGGGAATGATGATGGAGAATGATGGAATCTAAAGGATGGTCTTAAGCAATTCCGTTTTTAAATTGCTACACTAGATATTACAAGATTAGAAAAGTCTATAAAAAATAAATTGCTAGATTTTTAAGGAGCTATTAATAGAAAATTAAGTCTTGCTAAAAAAATTTTAGATTTAGTACATCAATTAAATCTAGCAATAAAAAAATAAATCTAGCAATAGATCAATGTCCAACATAAATAAAAAAGTCTAGCAAAAAAAATTTATGTAAAAACCATCTTATAGTGGCAGCAGATGGTTTTTAGATCATGATTAATAGTGTACGTGATGAAAATGAAGTTTAAATGTTTAATATGTATGTATTGGTGTGAACAGGTTCTTAATAAGGGACGCGGTAAGTTCTGGATGTGATTTTGGTACATGCTCAGAGTCTGTACCAGTTGCCGGTACGAGATTTCAGGTTTTGGTATGGGGACAGCGCTGAGTTTGTAAATTCCTAAAGTTTTTCAGAGCTTAAGTAAAGAAAAACTCGTTTTTCTTTTTTCTTTAAAAACACAAGGGGAAAATTTTAAATTTCCACGCTTAAATTGGTTTGGGTTTTAAATCATGTCTTATTGGGTTGGATCTGCGCATCTGAAACTCCCTTTCATTTGGACCTTGACCGTTTGGAAAATGGATATGAATTTGGCAGCGAATAGACGATGCATTGTTGCTCATTCATTTGGTAACTAAATACATCTATAGTTCGTAATGGGGCAGAAATCATTCGATATCTTTCTATCGTTTTTTTTTTTTTAATAAATACATCTATTGGCACTATAGTTCGTAAATGTAATTAAGTAAACTACAAATAAAAACTACTTTAATAGTAAAATTTAACAAAAAGATGAGAGGAAAATCAGGAGATATAGCAAAAAGACAGAGATGAAAAATAGATCGCGCAATGCGCAACGACTAGTTATATAATGACCAGTGCTAATAATGTGAATAAGAATATTGCACCGACTTTAGGGAAAAACCGGTTCACATCTGTTTTATATATATATTTTTATGATAATTTTAGCACCTGTTTTTTTTTTCTAAAACCGGTGCAAACACAAAATTAAGTATTCATTATTTCTCTTCCATCTGTGCTCCTCCATCAATGCCATTTGTTGTCATTTGTAGCGCCTCCATTGTGGTTCCAAAGCCGATTACCCTCCATTAATTTCTCCAACTAGAAGATCTTAATAGAACAATAAAAGTTCCTGGAATTAAACAGTCAACCGACATACAACGAATTGCAGTAGTAAATTCCATGTGAAAGGTATCTATCAAATACCTGTTCATACGTACATATTCATAAATACTCTCAACCAGATCTGAATATTCATAAAAAAAAAAACCAGATCTGAATTAATATATCATTAATTCCAGTCATGGTTGACCTAGAATCCGCTTCCAAATGCAGCTTTTGAATACGTTGACCTAGGGCATTTGAGATAAAACTTGTAGTGTGGTGTACTGGTGTACTGCTTCTGGCTGCCGTTTCAACCGATGAAATAGATATCACATAAACTAGCTATTGCATCGCGCTTCGCGCGATGTGTGGTTACTCTAAGGTGATTGTACTATTCATTTAGGCGTGTTTGTAGAAAACCATAATTCCATTCTCTAAAAAAATAAACTCGCAATTAACAAAGAAACGAAAAAAAAGATACACGAACCTCTCATTAATTCCTAATTCAGAATGGGCTTTAACTGATTTCTAACAACATGACCAAGCAAAAACGACCGGTACCAATAGCATACAAAAAAAAATGACGATAATAACATGCACTCTTTAAACTTGATTTATATAATGAGCATTTGGCAAAACCCAAATAAAAGCACTCAATATATAAGGAAACTTCGGCAACTATATTGGTTAATTAGGAGCCAAATCAAAAGAATTGCAAACCAAACATGAATACGCCCTTGTTCAGATTTTTGTCACGTTTATATCCATTGACACTTTAATATACAACCACAGCTATATAATTAAATAATCTTGATGAACAGCGTGTTTCTTGAGCGTGATTCTTGAACTGTTTGTACACAAAAATAGCAATTCTATTATTCTAAAAATAACAATACTAAAATAGTTTCACCATAAAAACCTTCCAATGAATAATCTGTGTAACAATTTGGTTATGTAGATAATTTAACTATGGATAACTAATATTTGATAATCTGCTTACACAGTCCAGACATTTATCTCATACTTGCTTGTTGAGATTTTCCTTTGTAACATCAGTATTGAACTCACCCCCTAATTGCTTGATTTCGAGAACGATCCTGACTGGTAAAAAATTGCAAAATTAAGTAAAAGAAATGAACAATAAATACAAATAAAAAAAAAAGATAATCGATAGTCGGTATCTCAAACCACTGAATTTTTCAAAGTGTGCTCTCAATGCCGGTATGGAATCGTTGAGTATACACTCAATTCTTCAAAGTCATTTTATTTACATATCAGAGATTAATATTCATGTAGTAAAAGTTCAGATGATACATCAGTGATTTTAAATATTTAGAAATATATTTACTTACTGTCATGTTCAATAGATCAGAACTAACATGTTGTTTTACGCCTTCTAACACATGACCATTAATGTTGCCATCTTCAGCATTAGATCGCTTAGTGAGCTGTAATTAGATCGTATTATCAGAAATACAAAATGAAACATTTTGCGATAATTTGACTACTTGCCTCTGCTATAAATACATTGGAAATCTTTCCAAGGACTTTCTCTAGAAATTTCTCCATATTAGCTGAGTCAGCAAAGAAATTTAACATAGCCAAAGTTGGATAACATTTAAATCTGTTACAAAGTAAATAAATATAGAATATCAAGAAATCCAAAAGCTTAATTACCTTTGTATAAAATAGCCAGGAGTCGTTTAGAGCCATCAATAAGTCATCAAGGACACCATTGACCTATTCATAGGAAGAAACATATCGCTGAGTTAGTTTGTAAAACACAAATAAATCCTCTTGTTTTCGAAAATATGAGAGGGCGTGACTGCAAATCAATATAAGAAAACCCAAATCAAACTATGATATGTAGTCGTACTTCACTACAGTAGCAGACCTCTGTGTAAATCTCCCTTTTAACGTTGCTCAATTAGGAAGCAAAATTGGGAAGATAGCATGGAGATAGTGGAGGAAAACTGATGCTGTCAATGGGTCTGCTACATGAGAAAAGAGCAAAAGTGAAATTGAAGAGGACAGATGTACTCTATTGTGCTGTAAACTGCAAAAGAGAGAACAACGAAAGAAATAGAGCTAAAAACGATTGCAATATAATTTGCTAATATAAGATCAGATAGTAAAATAGAAAAAATATAACTGAGATGTCAAATTGTACCTAACTATGATAAGTAAGAATAATTAATATATGTACAATCAACTGATCCAAAGGACAACCTCAGCCTTAAATTTCACCTGATAATAATGCGGCGATCACAAATCAATAAGAAAGAATGTAAAGCTGTTAGATACATCTATATGGAAAATCATCAGCATATTTTAAAAATAGTTTATACATTCAAAATCAAGCAAGATGTATCTTCAGGAAACCGAATTACCTTTCTCGTAGCACTTGTATGAGTAAACTCCATAACACTAACACTAACTTGCATCAGTTTTTATACCTCTAGAAAAGCATCATGTCTTTATAATAATAAGAAATATTGCATCAGACTTAGAAGTGTTGAACATCATGTCTTATTCAAGCCAATTGTCTTTGGATTGTTCTTTTTTTTTCTTTTTTTTTTTGTACCTGAAGCTTAAAGAAAGCGAAATGTGAAGCTACGAAGCTAGTTGGTCACAAAGATAAATTATTGTTGTAGCTGAAGCTGAGAGGAAGATAAAAGTCAGTTTGCTCGCAATCAATCAGCATGACCCTGTTAATCGAGATTAACCTGCAATAGCCATACAAATTTTATTTGCTACTTGCAGCCATGTGTTACCAGAAATTTTCAATAAAATAAATTTGTTCTTCGAAGCTAATCGAGGTTAAAAATAAGACCTGGCATATTAGTGCTCTCTCCACCTAAGAAGTGATCACCGATGACATATCTATGACCCCATCTCCACTTAAAAGGCTCCAACTTCAAAATTCCAAAAGTAAACCTGCACAAATTCAAAGCACATAGATCACTAAAAAACCAAATAATTCCAAATAGTAATACTGCTGTAATATTTGAAATTCTAGAGTTCTTTAGACATATTGCAAATAAAAGAAAGAAACACAGTAATTTTTCGACTTACCAGTAATACCAAGTTAGGAAAGTACTCCATAGGAATGGACATAATCCCAAAATAGACGTGCACACCCAACCTACAATTCTCCTGTAATAGTAATACTGTAATGTGATCATGATCGATACAATAAAAAAAATCAGAAATTCAAAATTAAATAAAATTTACTTTAACCTTGACATGCATCTTGTATCAATTAAGTAAAGTCAAGAAGATCTAAAACAATCTCAGCCTCATGAATATTCCTTAAAAGATCCAAAACACAAAAGCTGCAAAAAAATATATATATAATAATAAATTGAAATGCAGCAATTATGTATAGTCAAGAAGAAATGACTGTAAATAAAAAATAGATTGATAGACATTACCTCATTCATTAATGCATTATAACCTTCAACTTCATGCTTAATGACCCACGACCCAAGTGCTTGTCTTGAATTGCAATCAACACCAGGAGCTCAGGTGAAATCCTCACTGCGGGATTGCAATCAACACCAGTAGCTTAATGCTTTTAGCTTGTAAAAGCTTCTGTTTCTTCTCCTCCTATAGGGCCAAAAAAATAATAAAAGAAGAATTAATAAATAAAACGACCTATCATAAATAAAAAGTTTGAATAAATTACAAAACAAAACACAAACAAACCTCCAATTTCCTAAGTTTCCTTTGCTTGCTTTAGCTCAGAGCAGGAGCTTACTTCTTTTTCTTTAAACCCTAAATAGATACACAAATGGTATTCAACCGTATATACACTTTGATTTCTAAAAATTAGTATAAGCAAAAACAATTAAAGGTACAATAATAATAATAATTAATGTACCTTATCTTTCCCTTTTGATTTATGTTCCCTACTACCAAGTAAAATAAGCACAATGCTTCCATCCTTGCTAGAGCTGTAAAATTAATAAAACAAAGAAACCCAAATTAATTTTTCAAGTTCACAATTGAGATACAAAATAAGAAGAGCAGAAAAAGGAGAAGTCTTTAGTCTAAATTCTGTTGAATTTGTCCTGATTCCATCTATCTCACCTTTTATGAGAAGAATTAATCTATTGATTGCAATTTGAGAAAGCGGGAAGTGAGCTTGGCCATGCAAGCTCAGGGGAGCATGCTCCAATATTCCTCTCAGAGATGAGAGATGATAGCGATTTGATGGGTCTAGGCACGCTGTTGCAGTGTGGATCTAATCAGAAGAAAATTCATGAGCAATCGCTTATCCCTCCGTCGCCGTTGCTCACTCTCTCTACCTCCCTCCCAATCTCTTTAGCCTCTAGGTGTGCTTTTCTTTTTTTGTCTGGGAAAATGAAAGAGGTCTCGAGAAGGAATGATATACCAACCAATCAGGAGCGAGCAAAGTGGGGAAACAGATTTCGTGCGGCGAGAGGAGTCGACACAAAATCGAACCGTAAAAATGGAAGTCATAATTCACGGAGGGTAGCGAGATACAACACGGAAGCAAGGAAGATATGTAAGGCAGAAAATCATGTACGAAGCAGGTGCGGGGACTCAGTGGAGGAGAAGGGCGGAGATGAAATCGATCACGCGGAGGGAAAAATTGGACGGCCCAGATAATTAAACAGTAACAATCTGGTTTGAAATTGAAGTATTTAAGATTGCTTGTTACGTACTCTGTTCTTTTCTTAAGTAGGATTAATCACTTTGTTAACCTATATTTAAAAAAAAATTATTTGAAACACATGCCCATGGGAGTCTACAAAACTATATGTGGAATATCTTGTGTTAACTTTATAAGTTCGTATGTTAATATACAGCTGTAGAAACTTTCAGGATATTTCCTCGCCAATTAATTTGTCTCGGAAAAGCGATAATGCAAAATGAAAAAAATATTACAGTCCTTTGGAAATAAATTGAACTGGAGAAAATTAATCTAACGCTTAATTATGTCTCTTATACTAGGATAATGCGAGAGACAATTATAGCAAGTCGTAAAACAAAATTTTATTTGTATACGGAAATAAAAATATTCGAAGGCTCGATATTTTATTTTTGTTTGCAAACATGTCCCTTTGTGAGAACTATAAATAGGTGGCACTAGCGATTATACATCACCACCATATTGCACTTCCTTTTCAAGCTTTGCTGTCCCAATTCAGGCATCTCATCTTTCGATTCATTCCAATTTCTAATTAGACAATTAGCATTTATTTAAGCGCAATTAATATTTTTTCTAGAACAATTAATATTTTTCTTAGAACAGTTAGTAACATTAACTAGGACAAATAATATTTTAGTTTTCAACGCAATTGTGTTGGAAAAAATGCTAATTGTTCTAGTTACATAACCTAAATGTTCTTGTTGATATGTCCTAGAAAACTAATTGTTTTATTTTAGAATTTAATTGTTCTACTTAATATGTTCTGAAAAAATAATTGTTCTAGATCTAAAACTAATTATTCTTGTTTCAAAACTTAATTGTTCTAGTTAATATGTTCTGAAAAAGTAATTTACTGTATTCTTTCTTCAAACATTTCTATATTCATAATATATTGATAAAAGTCTTAGAGCGTCACGAAAAAGACGATCTAAAAAAAACCTAAAAATTGGTAACAACTAACAAGTATATATATTTGAAAGTATCAATTGGATAAACAGGACATGTACATATTTTTAGCGTTCATCCTCTCATCCTTTCTATTAATGAGAATATTAGATAATTAATGAAGATCTAAGAATGATGGGATGATGTACTTTCGATTAATGAAAACATGGGAATGATGGTATGATGGATTTTTTATTAATGAAGACGTTAGATAATTAAAGAAGATATACGAATGATGGAATGATGATAAGCAATTCCGTTCTTATTAGAACTAGACAATGTCTATAATAAACAAAATAGTGCATCAGCATATTATAAAAAACAATCAAATAATTTTATTGATATCCGAAATTTATTAATGATAAAAAAATGTACGATTAGTCATGTTTGAATTCCGAATAAAGAAAACATGTATGAGCTGAGTTCGAGCGAGTTGAGGACAACTCAAATTCAGCTTGGACGTAACTTGCGTTGACTTTGATCGAGTTAGAAATACTTTCGAACTTTTTAGACTGACTCAAACTCGGCTTAGTTCTAATTCGAGTTAGCTCCTGGCTCATGAACTTGGAATAAACATATATTTTTCAAAATTTATTTATTTTAATTAATATGTTCATCTAGTATTAAAACTTATTGACATATACAATATTTTAAAACATAAAATTATTATTATTTATATATTATTTTTATTGATTTGAACAAAATATGTCTTGAATCTCAATCTGTTTAAATGTTGCAGTTATTTTAAGTAAAAGTATACAAGGAGAAAATTTTCATGATTAATTTATAAAATTTTAATACTTCTAAATCATATTGGTAATACTATCTAAAATATAAATTTATTATATCACGAGTCGGCTCACGAGTTGCAAGGTGAGTTGAGCCTAACTCCAAATTCGACTAATCAACTAACCGAGTTAGTTTAGCTCGAGTTACAACTGATTTTTTCTAAATCTGAGTTCAAATTAGCTCAAGTTACGAGTTTTTGCTCACTCCTGCAATTAAGAAGAGATAATCATATAATTGTCCTTCGATTAAAATAAATAAAGAGGAGAAATATATCAGATAAAAAATAACAGGTGTCAAAATTTCATTGATAAAAAAAATGTTTTCTGAGCACAATATGCTATTTTCTTTCTTTCTTTTTTACCTAGAAATTTTTTTTTCAACGTTCTTGTTTAAAGAAGTCAAACCATGAACAAATCTATTTCGCAATCATTGAAAAATCAGCGAAAATATTAGCTTCTAGAAATAAATATTGTCTTAAGTTGTGCCATCAGCATTGAAGACACTAAGGCAAATAAATATTGTCTAAGTTGTGCCATCAGCATTGAAGACACTAAGACCCCGTTGGTTTGTGACTTAAAGGGTGGATAACTTAAGTTATGCATCCTTAAGTCACCAAACACCACTTACATAAAATACCTTAAGGGTTTATAACCTATGCAACCTAAATAAGTTGCATAAGTCATGCACCGGCCCCTTTAATTTTTTTCCAACAATAATCTTTAGAAATAATTAATAATAATATTTAATATGTAACAATAATTATTAAAAATTATAATTAATAATAAATATTAATTATTAATTATTAATAATAATGATTTAATAATTAATTATTAATAATTATTATTATTAAATAATATTTTTTATTATTAAAAATTAATAATATTTATAATATTTATAATATTTAATTAAAAATAATTAATAATATTTCGTATTAATAAAATGATTTCTTATTATCATTAATAATTAATTTTTATAATAATTAATAATTAACAAATAATTAATATTATTAAATAATAATATTTAATAAGTAACGATAATTATGAAAAAATCATAATTAATAATAAATATTAATTAGTATAAATAATAATATTTAACAAGTAAGATAATTTATTAATAATAATGATTTAAAAATAATAATTAATTATAAATAATTAATCAATAATATTTTTATTATAAAATAAATATAATATTTAATCAAAAGTAATTATTAATATTTCATAATAATAAAAATGATTTATTATCATCAATAATAATTAATTTTATAATAATTAATAATTAATAATAATTAGATCACAGCGTATAATACATAATACTAATTCAAATTTAAGGGCATTTTAGTTTTTTTGACATGAATATATGCATTTATTAAGTTAGTCATCCTTACTACACAGCCAAACATTTATTACATAATACTACATAAATACTTAGACATTTTTAACTTATGCAACTCCTTACTACACAAACAAACGCCTCTGGAGATCCTTCTTGATTACACGTGGTAATTATTATTATTATTATTCGCATTGATCTTCTAGATGACTAGATCAGTAAAATCTTTTGTTTATAGATTTCTTTCATTGATAAGAACAACAGAACAAAACAAATCAGACCCGGAACACAACAAGAAAATTCCAAACAGCAGGTCAAAACTGATTTTTTTTTTTTTCTTTTTTGAATGGTCTCCCGTAGGAAAGGTCAAAACTGTACAATTCCATAGGCTCGATATTTTATTTTTGTTTGCAAACATGTCCCTTTGTGAGAACTATAAATAGGTGGCACTAGCGATTATACACCACCAACAAAGATTCAAAATATTGCAAACCAAATTCCATTCTCCTTGCCACCATATTGCACTTCCTTTTCAAGCTTTGCTGTCCCGATTCAGGCATCTCATCTTTCGATTCATTCCAATTTCTAATTTTTTTGTTTCTCCATTTCCTAAAAATCTTTCAAGCCTCAACTAGCGATGGGCTCATCCATTGAAGGAGTGTTTACAGTTGAAGTTAAAAAAGTCTCAGAGCTAGCATCCCACGGCCAAGCCAATGAGGAATTAGCAAAATTAGGATCCTTTGAAAGGATGTATTATGCTAAGTATGGACCGTTTACACTAGGAAACATCACATTCGAGATCCGTTTGTACCCAGTACGAGTAGGATTTGTGCAGTGTCATCTCTGTTTGTTAAGTAATTTGAAGTTTGTCAAGAAGTTTTGCACCATTATCATGTACAATAATCTCTATAGTGGAGGTTGGGAGTCCGGCCGTGTGATTAACGAGGAGGACTTCAAATCGGACACCATCGGTGAGAGAATGGGCGTTCCGATGGTACAGTTTCATGAGTTCGACCTGTCAGCGTGGAAGCATTACTCTAAGGACGACTCCCTGCCAATGGTGTTTAAACTCATTTTAGGACTCATTCTGGATGATTCCAAGAAGGTGCCATCAAACCCTAACAAACCAGAGCAGGCAGTGCCGCATCCAGATGTAAAGCCCCCAATGGAAGAGCCTAACCGGCCAACGGTTTGTTCTTCTGACTTAATTACCACACTCCTCTCAGGGGATTTTGCAGATGTTCATTTTGTTGTGGATGGTCAGACATTCGCTGCTCACAAGGCTGTCCTTGCAGCTCGTTCCTCTGTGTTTCGATCAGAGTTTCTTGCTCTCCAACGTGAAATGGGTCAGAATAGTCCTGTACTTGTATCCATACAACTTGTCGATGCACTTTCTTTCAAGTACCTGTTGCATTTCATTTATACCGATTCCTTGACCCCCGACTTTGATGAGTTGGCTGACCCTCTTGAGAGGTACCAACGTCTGTTTATTGCAGCCCACCTTTTCAAAATGGATGGGCTCAAGCTAATATGCGAGAAGAAGCTCACCGGGGCGGTCACAAAAAACATTCTGTCAATCTTAGATCTTATCAATTTTCAGATTCCTGGATTGCTGAAAATTGTTCAGAAAGATTGCGACATGAAGCCAGAAGAAATCACCACAACTACAAAATAGGCGATCGGCTCTACGGTACTTCTATCTCGAAATAGCATGTCTGAAATTCATGATTCCAAGTTATTTTTATATTTGATCTATGTGTCTGAGAGTTGTTCTTGTTCTTTGCCTAGCTAGTTGTATGTTGTTTGCGTGTCATTCTGCCTGCCTTTCTGTTCTTTTCCATTTTTCTCCTAATTTATTGCATTTCCCGTGTGTTTGCAATTATATATTGTACTTTTGTTGCCTTAATTGTTTTTAAACCTGCCATGCATTGTAAACAAGTTATTCTCTTATTCATACTTGATTCCATTGAACTATGATTAGTATTCCCTTTGATAATTAGCTTAGATGATTTTGAGTTTTTGTCTAAATGAGAATTTTAATTTGACAATTTATCGAACAGTTCTTATATACTCAAAATACAACCCAAATATCACTTAGTTTTTTGGTCCCTCAACGCAGTAAGACCAAAATTTGCAATCAACAACTAATTATCAATCCTACCTACTTCTAGGCATTTGGGAAATTTGGGAAATTTTCTATTCCTAGACATAAATTTATTGAAAAGTGTGTAATTTTGTGAAGAATTTAGATTGTTTATAATAAATTTATGCCTAGCAATAAATTTATTGGGAAGTGTGTAACTTTGTGAAGAGTTTGAATTGTTTATAATAAATTTATGGATTAATTTCACGATGCATAAGAAAACCCATCAAAAGCAGCAAGTTTGGAAAACCAGAATCCAAAAATAAATCTGTTCTCAGGCTAGCCTTCCAAAATAAGTCTTATCGCACTTCGCATGTCAATGGGCTAAGAGAACCACACAAAACAACATTAATAAGTTGAAGTGGTTCGGCGAGAGTACACCACTTACAAACTATAAATTGACAAACTTCATTGTACAAGTGCAGCGAGGAGATACGTGTTCAAGAGTGAAAGTTTAGAAAAATCCATCAAATCTTCCGATTCCCTCGGATCCTATCACCTAATACACCCTCCTCTTTTGGTTGCTCCAAAATAAAGAAGAAGGAAGAGAGAAGAGGAAGCAAGAAACTTTTTTTTTTTAGAGGAGACTTGATAGCGGCTATCAAGCAAAAGTAGACCTAAAAAAAAAGAAATAAAAGAGAAAAAAAAACCAAAAACTGTAGAAGAGAAACCCAAACAAAGCAATCTCAGCAGTGCTTTAAAAACAAGGTGTGCTGGGTCACGACTCAGTGACAGAGAGAATCAACATTTCTATATTGTTGTCTATAAATCCGATTGTTTCTCTCCAACCAAATCGCCCAAAGAGTTGTGAACGCAAGAATTGTTAGATTGTTGCCTGTGCCTGAAATGTTATGATGAAAAGCGTGTTCCCACAAGGACTGTAAGTCACCCAAGTGTGCTGTTGAGAGGGAGGGAAATAGTAGCTTTAGTTTTTGCCAAGTCTGTACAGCAAAGGGGCATAGAGAAAATAAGTGTGACGCCGTCTCTAAGCTGACAGAACTGCAAAACATACACCAGGCTGTACCATAATATTCCTCCTGTGCAATGCCTCCTGCGTGAGAAGCCTGTTATGGAAAAGCAAAATTGTAAAGAGCTTGATTGAGGAAGGTAATTTTAGTCTCCAGATTGCAAAAGCCGAAAAGTTAATTTTGCCACCAGCAATCAACATTCGATATGCCGATTTAACTGAGAAGTCGCCAGAAGTATTCCACTTCCAAGTCATCATATCATGTCCCTGGTTTGTTGGAATGGTATGCAAAAGAAGTACCGCAGTATGAACTTCTTCTAACCAAGGAGCCTGAAGAGAAGTTGCCGGTTCAAGGAGGACTTTTCTAACCGTCAGCTTGGGATTTACTGGTTTAGAGGGGTTGTTGAAGAAGTGGAGATAACCGTAACCCCAATTAGCATACCAGAACATTGTTCGGCTACCGTCACCTATTGTCATAGTGGTAGAGATGGAGAAGATATGTCATAATTCAAGAAGGTCCTTCCAGAAAAAAGAGCCATGAGCTGACCAGCTAAGAGGTGCTTGTTGGTATCTAGAGGCTATTAAAGAATTAGCAGTAGTTGATCACTGTGAAGAAGGTTTATCAAACAACCTCCATAACCAACGTAACAGCAGTGACATGTTCATAACTTTTAAGTTCAGTACACCAAAGCCTCCAAACTTCTTCGGCAAGCAGACCCTGTCCCAAGCTAGTAAGATGAAACCTCTGTTGCTACTAGCAGAACGCCCCCAGAGAAAACTCCTTCTTAGCTTATCGATAGATTTGATAACCCATGACGGTAATTTGAAAACCGACATAAAAAAAATAGGTATTGAGGAAAGTACAGAGCAAACCAAGGTAAGACGACCGGCTCTCGAGAGCAATTTGTTTTTCCATCCGGCTAGCTTGTTCTCTATTTTTTCAATCAAACGAAGGAAAACGACTCTTGGTGGCCTACTAGCAGTAAGTGGTAATCCGAGGTAAGGCAAAGACAGAGAAGATAAACCACATCCAATAATTTGCTGCACTTGCTGTGTTTGTTGAGGTGTCAAGTTGAACGGTACAAAAGTTGATTTATGAAGATTGAGATTAAGGCCCGAGCAAAGAGAGAATAACGTCAAAGCCATCTTTAAAGCTCTAACAGTATTGCCTTTTATCGAAGAGAAAATAATTGTGTCGTCCGCATATTGTAGGATGTGGAAAGGGGAGCGCAATTTGCTAGAGATGGTGACATTGCTGGATGTACCAATAGCCTCACACATCCTTGTGAGTACATCGGCCACCATAATGAAAAGGAAGGGTGATAACGGATCTCCTTGTCTAAGGCCCTGAGCATGTCGGAAAGTGGGTCCCACTTGATTATTAATCAATACTGCCGAAGTGGCAGTATTTAGCAGCATCTCGATCCAACAAATGAATTTTTCTGGTAAACCAAAAGTTTTTAGCACATTGAGAAGAAAGGCCCAATTAACAGTGTCGAATGCTTTAAAAAAGTCCAACTTGAGTAGGAAGGTTGGCTCTTTGCATTTGGTGAGATGCACCACAATTTCTCTAGCACACAGAAAATTTTCGTGTATCAATCTTCCTTTGAGGAACCCTGATTGATTCATGCAAATGAGGTCAGGTATATGAGCACCAAGCCGATTTGCTAGAATCTTTTAAATGGGCTTTGGTATGTAGTTTATGATACTAATTGGCCTGAATGAAGTTAACTCATGCAAATGAGGAAGCAAGAAACTTATTCCTTATTTTTCCTTTTTCTTGGGAAGAAAGAAGAAATCTGTGAATATGTGTAATTCTTGGATTCCTAATTTTCGGCGAACTCATGAATTAAAAGGAGCGAACTGCAAAATCATTTTTTAATATCCAATCCCAAATTCTGGGTTCGCGAATTTGAAGTTCGCTACCTATCCAAATTGAGAATAAATATTTATTGCGAAGTTTGGACCACTTAGATATAACTATCTACATCCCAAAATTCTTATTCTTCATTATTTAGAATTAATATTTTTTATTCCGATTTAATACTTTTAGGATCCAAACGCCCCCTGGAGTATTAAGTCCTCATACACAGGTTTTCTATGCCATTAGATCACATAAAAAATCGTGCAGAGATTTGAATGATCGGTTGAGATAATCCTAGTTTTTGGTCGACACTTTCTTCTCAATCGTGGCGTACGGACCTGATCATGATTTGTTCGCAAGATTTTATTTCGTTTAATCTCAATTCAATTAATTTTATAGGATTTCGTTGAATTTAATTATATAAAAATTTGAACCGAATGACATTTCATTTTGATTAAAAATTTTCTAACGAAATGAAATGAAATGAAATTTCATGTTAAAAATAATTTGGAGTTTGATGAGCGCCGTACTCGACTCCGCTTATTTCTTCATTTTCTCCGAATCGATGAAAATCGAAGAAATTCCAAAATCAAAACCCCCGTGTCTATATCGCAAAATTAAATTCTCTCTCCTCTCTTGGTTGCCTTTGTGCCTCTTTCTTCTGGGCTTCTGGCTGATCTCTTCATCCCCAATCTCTCTCTTTCTTGATCCTCTCTCATCTCTCCTTACCACGAGACTGTGATGCAGAAAGAGAGGCCCTGAGTCAATTAGCCTCTTTCTCTCTTGGCTAATGCCAATGGTTAGTCTCTCTCTCCTTCTCCCCCTTTGTTGTTTTTTACTAATTAAGTAGACTTTACGGATTATGATGTGTTTTGTCGAGAATTAATGGTGGAGATCGATTATATATAACACCTAGAAAATGCTTAGAGTAATTTAATTGAAAAGTAGAAATTGCTTTGTGTTTAAGTACCTCTAAACCCCTGATGCATCCGCATTTGGTAGATTTGAGGGCAAGGTTATGAACTGTGGTGGCGTAGGCAACTTCAACACATGCATCCTCATTTTGGTTGTTACTTTAATTAGTATTTGAAATTTCAGTGTCAGCCTTAATCATGCTTCTAATTACTTGTTACCATTGTAGATTGGTGATGAAAAGGAGCTTTTGAATGAAAGAACAAATGCTGACAACTGTTACGTGAAGAAGGTATTTTTGGCCAAATGTTCCTTTTTAATTTGATTGTTGAATTCAGATTGCTTTTCTTTATTACTTATTTTTTTTCTATTTTTCTGGAGTCACAGAAACCCGAATCTTGGTGGCTACTGGCTAGCACGTCAAACTATTGTTGGAATTAAAGGGAATATGGCAAGCTAACGTGAACATTAATATTATTTGGTTTTGGCTTCTCATTATTTAAATAAATTGATGGCAGTATAGACAAGTTGAAGATGTGGAATAGATAGGTGCATATGAACATGAAGACTTATCAGGATGAAGACTTGGGAATTTATCTAGTTAGCTCATTTTGTAAAGAGGATGATGTGAACTTGGTCTTAATATAGTCAAATGGATAGTGCTATTTATTTCAAATTATGAATATGTTGTTTCATTTAGCAAATTGTATCTCGTATGCCATTTTAAATGTTCTTTCATTTAGTTCATATGATGTTTCATTTGGTATAGCTTTTGCGCAAATGTGCATATAGTTTCGTATAGCTTCTGTGCATATGCCATACCATGAATATGTTGTTTCATTTACTGAATACAGCAAGAGTAATTTACTCAAATTAAAAATGTTCCATATATCATCATCTTATGCCTCAAAGAACCAGGATTGAAAAAGTTACATATATACAGAGAATGGCTAACGTGCCATCGATGACATGTGCCATCAATTTTCTATCGGCTCGTTTTTCGAAATTCAGAAGTCAAACGGTCGATCCAAATCGTTCAAGTTAATCAAAATATTGAAATACCTTTGGAGACCAAATTTTACATTTTTTCGAATTTTTTTATTTTTTATTATGATATTTTCAAATTGGAGGGCCTGAAATACTCTAATCATAATGTTTTTAAAAATATCATAATAAATGGCAAAAAAATTCGAAAAAATATAAAATTTGGTCTCCAAAAATATTTCAATATGTAGAACAACTTGAACGGTTTGGATTGACCGTTTGAATTTTAGATCTCGAAAAATGACTTGATGGCACGGGACCCTCCGTGCCATCGATGGCACGTTAGCCATTCTCCATATATACATCCATCAAGGAAACAAACATCCAGTAATTAACTCAAGAATACATGCTTACTATTTATTACAAAAGCTAGATTTTTGTACTAA
The DNA here is from genome assembly GCA_028095005.1 of Rhynchospora pubera. Classification (NCBI taxonomy): domain Eukaryota; kingdom Viridiplantae; phylum Streptophyta; class Magnoliopsida; order Poales; family Cyperaceae; genus Rhynchospora; species Rhynchospora pubera. The sequence continues at coordinate 357,210,489 of CM051460.1, forward strand.
CGGATCCAGTAATTAACTCAAATGCATGCATCAGGGAAATTAGCTAATCCAGGTTCCTTAGGACAATGTTCTCTACCCAAATAAAACACAGAGAAAAGGCAGTTGTTCGTAGCTTCACAAGACATCTAGGACCTGTTGATAAGTTCTCAATTCTACCTCCTCAGGTGCAAGCTTATCAGAGAATTGTGCTAAGCACTTGGCAGTCTGTGTCGAATATGCAGTGTGCAAGATTCAAGCTGATGGCAGTTACTTGTTCTACTATTCTGCAGTCATGAAAAAAAAATCAACAATCAATTAAGTTACAATTGTAGCATGGCTGTAAATCAGAATTGAACTTATAACTAAGGTTCCTAGCATAACAATCACATAATAGAAAAACTAAAATTAACCTCATTCAGCCAACTTGGTTTGAGTACCTATTTTGCATTCACTACTTGTTTTACTCAAAGTTGCAATCAACATGTCCGTTATGTTTACCGCCCACACCAGAACTTACAATTAGAATTTAGAAACAATAATAATTTTTTCACATTGGTCATTTGCAAGATAAGAAATTATGGATGTACTTCTACTATCAAAAGTTCAAAACTGAAAGTTCTATTTTTTTCAAAATTTGAAAGTTGTCAGAAATAAACAATAGGAAGAAAGAGGCTTAAAACAGTGCCACTGTAGCAGTTCAACAATCACAAAATTTTACAATGGATATATACCCAATTTTTAAGAGGAAAAATGAACTGCTTTTTCAAAGGAAAAGGAACCAAAAAATTGATGATGTATACAGTATACCAAAATTGATAATGTATACCCGATTTTTCAGAGGAAAAGGAACCACTTGTAAAGAAAAACTTTGAAGGAGAGATGGAAAATTTTAAAGGGCAATGGAGGTTATGGAGAAATCAGCGCCATAATCCGATCTGCTCATCTCAATTTGGTACACGATTTTTAAAGCGATCGAAAGGTACAAAAAATCAGTGTACGATGGCTGAATAATCTCACTCACACACACACTTTAGTGCCGGTTTTATATAACAACCGGTTCAAAAGTTCACAATTTGCACCTGTTTTTATATCAAATCTGGTTCTAACTTTAGCACCAGTTGTTATAAAAAATCTGGTGTTAATTGGCATTTGCATCATCTCATTTGCACCGGTTCTCTATTTTATCTGCACCTCTCCATAGTCCATACACACCTCTTAGGAACCTGGTTCTAATACAATTTAGAAACCTGAGCAAATGAACTTTTTTCCTTTTTTCTGATAGTGTCATAATGCATGGTTGATATTTTCAAGTTACAAGTCACACTCAGTAAAGATATGCGCAGATCACAAATGATATTTTCCTATCAGGTATCTTTTCACGTAATAGTTGTTGAAAGACTTTTCATATAATAGTTGTCGAAACACTGAGTTCTGTTTTTTCCCCCCTTTTAATCGAGGAAAAGGGACAGATCCGGAGCAGAAATTTTTCACCACAGAAACCGATTTCCTAGCTTCCAATCATTAATTATATCATACTGAATTGGAGAAAAATAGAGGAAATATATTTTTCGATGATTTCTATATTGCGTAATTGGTTTCGGTTTGCATTTGTTTAAATGGATCGAAAATTATTAACTAGATGGTAAATCATTCCTCCCCCATTCTCATTTCATTTCCTTTCCATTTAATAGTTCTTCTCCCTTCTTATTTTTCTCGGATGAACCAAATTTTTTTTTATGATAAATTGGACTGAAAGATATGCATTAAATCATCATTAGTAATCCCAAATAATTAAGTTGACTTGATAAAATGAAAACTCGTGTGCACTCCAATATTTATCCAAGAACGTCTTTAATTAAATCAACATATATATTTACGTAGGTTAGCTATAATTATTCTTGTATGATAGGTTATTGTTTGTGACTTTGCGTGTATGCATTGAGAGAATTTTAAGAATCATCTATTATATTCACTAGTTTCCATTTGCTATCATCTATAGCTCAAACATCACAATCTTCTATAGAAACGGCTTGAATTTTCTACAGAAAACTAATTAATCAAGCACATTTAATGTGAATGATTGCTGAGGTAGCAGTGTTTAAAGACAATCATAGAAGCCCACATGTAGTCCCCCCTTAATATGAATTAACCAAATACATAACTCATAATTTTAATTGTGCATCTTTCATTTCTTCTCTAATTAAGTTAAGATTGCACATTAGTGGCTACAAGTAATGGGAGGTATCATCTGGGAAGAGGAGTTGAAACCATGCCTGGCCATGGTTGCAACACAGTTCATATATTCTCTCATGACAATTTTGGCAAAAGGTGCATTCAACCATGGCTTTAGCCCCATGGTTTTTGTGGTCTACAGGCATAGCATAGCTACTATTTCACTCTTCCCTGCCACTTTCATAGCTAAGAGGTTCCCTGCCACTATTTCACTTTCCCTGCCACTTTCATAGCTAAGAGGTTCCCAATACAAACGGTATTTAGTTCCAGCCACTTGAATTTTAATTACAAGTTTAGGAACTAATTACATTACTGAGTTAAAATACAATCTACAAATCAAGTAGATAAACATTTACTTTTATTTCAAATTTCAAATAAGCACAACAAGATTAGATTAAACCAATTAATGCAATATGACATGTGAGCTCGGCACCAATTCAATATCAATTCAGATTCCAAGCATAACAAATACCGGCTCATTTGATTTGACAATTAGTAAAATGCAAGTCTGGTTTATCACAAGTCAATTATTTCAATCATTTCCTTCAGATACCGCGAACCACCTTTTAAGATGGATGCCAACGGCCAATTCAATTCATACATAATTCAGTCAATTAAATCATCAAAATGTACAAGCAAGCTGGGAACACTCACACTCCGGACCATTCTAGACTGGACCTACTGAGTCCCGGTACATAAGCGCTTATTACACGGTGCTTGGTAGGATGGGTCATGACTCCACCTCCAAACATTACGAGTGTCTGTCTCAACCACACAAGCTGTACTTATCTCAATCAAATCACATTTCAATCGGATACCATTCAATATGCCACTATACAATCATGCATCATTTATATATTCACAAAATATTCTCATGAATGAAGATCAATTTATGAATTCAAAATGCATAATAATAATATATCACATATGATTAAAATTCAAGTGGAATCCGTACCTGCAACAAAATAATAGTAGCACGTACACAAAATATTCCTATATACCGACGGTAACCTGCTCTTGACTCATGCCCTGACCTTTTTTGAAATAAAAAAAAACTAAGGTAAGTCCTTACTCAAACAACAAACAACAAACAGTATCAATCCCTATTCAAGCAAACAAGTTAGAACAAAACAAATTCTGAAATTTCTTGTTTAAAAGTTAGGAGGTTAACTCTCATGTAGTGCTATATCATTAATCCCACTCTACTAGTAGTATCAAACAGTGCAGCAGTGAGTAGTGGTACCAAACAATGCTAATTTAGTTAGTGCAAACAAACATAAGCTGAAATCAAAAGTTCTCTCTTATATAAACCAGCTTCTGAAAAACACACAAGTACAAAATCATATAAGCAAAACAACAAGCAATAGAAATTCAGATTCTAAACTTGTTACTGGAAATTTAGAGGTCTAATTCTCGAATTATACTAATTAGTAATAGAAATTAACGAATTTCAAAGCCGAGCAGAATTTAACAGTGTTGGGAAGTGGTATAAAACAATGCAAGAATGGTATCAATTGGTGATTAGAAGCCTGGAAAATTTCTGGTATAACCAGCGAAGGGTAATTTTGACAGTTTTACAAAACCCTTTTTATTTCAAAAACGGCTCAACAGAATCAAATAAAAATTGAACTGTAGATGATACATGATAGGACGTATCTCCTATAAAAATTTCATAATGTTTGGACATAGAAATTATTTATAATGAATTTTCGAAATCAGACAGAATCAGGTTTCAGAAAATCTGTTCCAGCAAATCATGCCAGCAAATACCTCTGAAAGTTCATGCCTTGAAACCCTTCAAATAAATCTCTAAAAATTTTGTAAAAAATTACAGAAGCTGACTCTGGATGTCTATTTTAAGATCTAAAAGTTTCAAGTCTTAAATGCAAACAGAGAATAAAAGAAAAATAAAAAACTGCACTGGGGTCTAACTGTTCCAGAAAACTGTTTTTCAAAACTTGCCCTGGTTTCAAAAATCGTGTACAAATACCAACCAATCTCAGAAAAATTCACTTTAGATATCAAAATTTTCATCTGGAAGTCTAGTTTCAAACGAAAATATTCTCACATCCAAATTCGAAACAGAATAACATCAGTTACTTAAAAGTTTAAATGACTTTATTCAATTTGACCCTTCGAAATTAATTTGAGGAGTAACAAAAGGGTAGAAATCTAATACAACTCAACAAATTTACTTACCCAGTATATGCAACGAATTAGAAGTGTGCAAAATCGGAAGAGATCTTCTAGGTTTCAATTTCTACCTCTGCTGGGCTAGAGAAGCCTTCTTCTTAGTTGGAATCTGATTTTTCTTCTATAAATTTTTGCTTGAATTTTCAAAAATTGGGTACGGCAGAAGAGAGAGAGAGAGAGAGAGAGAGTAGCTCCATTAAGGAGAGAAAAAAGGAAATAAAAAAGGTAGAGGAAGGAATGAGAGAACCAGATCCATAAATCACGGAAAAGCCTTCCCCAAAGTGTTAGACCCCTTACTTTATTTATTTGCACATGGTGCAAGAATAATTCAGTTAACCTAAGACATATTTCAAATGGGTCCTACAAGGAAAAGATATATTTAAACAATACCAAAGTTAAGAGCACGCATGATAATTTAAGTAACATGGTATCCAACAGATTTCACTACCCTTGTATACAAACGACCAAGTATACTGAAGATTGACTTCTCAGATATTAGTATATCCCAAAATATATCCAAATAATTAATTCTAATAAATTAGACTATACATATAAACTTTTAAATTCAGAAAATAATATCAATCAAATTGGAAATTCAGTCATGCACTAGTAAAATTTCACAAGAAATGAAAAAATAGTAGATATTAGAAATTCAGGGTATGACAGCTCCCCTGCTCGTCTCCCTTTCCCTTTCGCTCTCTTCTTCCTTTACCCCTAATCATCTACAAATTTCTCTTCTTCTCCATCACTGTCCTCCCTTCTTCCATTTCTTCTCATTCTTCATTTATTTTCATATGCAACCGCATGTAATAATTTAATACATCCCTTAGTTCATAATAAATACTCCCTTTTAAGTCAAATGGATACTTCTTTTAGTCAAAAAATATAATCTCTTATATTATAATATAATAAGATACTTTCTTACGTAAATATAATTACTCTAGTGAGACGAATTAAATACTATTTTAAAGTAAATTCATAACTGAAAATATATTTGACACTCACTTAATGAATCTTACATACTCCCTTAAAAATAATTAGTTACTTCCTTAATACAAATTATGTACTTCCATAATAAAAGATAAATGAAAACATATTTGACACTACTTAAATGAATCTTACATACTCCCTTAAAAATAATTGGTTACTTCCTTAATACAAATTACTTACTTCCATAATAAGAGATAAATGAAGACATATTAGACACTCCCTTAATGAATCTTACATACTCCCTTAAAAATTATTAGTTACTCCCTTATAACAAATTACATACTTCTATTCTATAATAAAAGATAAATAAAAACATGTTTGACCATCCTTTAATAAATTTTACATACTCCCTTAAAAATAATTAATTACTCCCTTATCACAAATTACGTACTTCCATAATAAAAGAATTAAAAACATATTTGACACTCTCTCAATAAATTTTACATACTCTTTTAATAATATTTAGATACTTCCTTATCACGAATTACGTAATTCCATAATAAAAAATAAATTAAAATATATTTGACACTCTCTTAATAGATCTTACATACTCCTTTGTGTATAATATATACTCTCTGATTTTTTATTAGGAGTGACAGTGTTTATAACAAGAGAAATAAAAGATAAAGAAAAAAGGGGAGGAGATCGGTGAGAGGAGAGATGAAGGAGCGCAAAGAGGAGAAGAGATCAGTGAAAGGAAATGTGAAGGGAGAGAAGATCGATGGAGGAGAGATGAAGGAGCGCAAAGAGGAGAAGAGATCAGTGAAAGGAAAGGTGAAGGGAGAGGAGATCAGTGAGAGGAGAAGTGAAGAGAAATCACACGAGAGAGAGAGCGGAAAAAGATAGAAGCATTATTTGGGCTGATTGGGCTGCGAATCTGTGGGATGTCTAGGATGGCACGCATGTAGGATGTCAGTTAGTAATTCTGCCTCTTTAGTGCCCTTTCACTTTTTTTTTTTTTGGGCCTAATACCTTTCATTTTTTGCGTGGTCATACGCATTTGAAGAGAGTAATCCACAAAACTAATTGAAAGTGGTCGCATAAAACATTAATAGATTGCAAACTAATTGAAAATGTTGATGATTTAGTAAAATTATTTATTTTTTAATGTTTTTTAAAAAAAGCATTTTATCAATAATTGCAAATTCTATGCAAAAACTATTCAAAAGATGTAAAGTTACAATAAAAAAAATTAATTTCAAATAGATTTAAGATGGATTTAAATAGTAGAAGTAATTTAATTTTCACTTATTACGAATTAGTACAACAAATTATATATTGTATCACATTAGAGTATGTATGTATTGTAGTAGTAAAATGATGATATTACCAACGTGATTAGGTTAAAAAATTATTTTTATATTTAAAATATTATTTATTATTATTTTTTTTTAATTAAATTTAATAAATTATTTATTGTGCTCGGGCTTAAAAAAAAAGTCTGGATCCGCCCTGGATATAATGATTGATCACTACACAAAGGGGGCATGCCCGCATCGGAGAAGAAAACAATTATTCATGACTGACGTGTTCACTTCTGTTACTTGAACTATAGTTTGTATTCCATCTCGGATACCTTTTGATCAAAAAACTGATTGACCTATTCATATATAGATAAATAGATAAATCCCAAACTAATCCTTTCTAAATATTATCTGGCATTACACTAGCACTTCTGCTGATAGCAATAGCATGTAGAGTTGTTGAGTGATGTAATTTTCTTTCCTTTTTCTCCCCCACTTTTCTCATGTAATTAATTTTTTTTTTTTCTTTCAGGAAATGGACTGTTTAGACAGATGCCTAAAAATGCGCCTATGCATGTAATCAGGAGAAGATAGTGTACCTAAATACAAAGGGGAAAAAAAAAAAGCATATGTTGGTTCTATTACTTTTCCAAAAAATTATTGTCCTAATTTATGCTTCCATCTAATTTGGTCTGGCAACCATGTGCATGTCAGACATTACATTATCAAGTAATTTTAATAATTGGAGCAATTTGCGGACAAAATTTGGAGCTCTCTATCAACACAGCTAGACAAATATCTTGTTGGTTCTAGTGGGCCAACATTTCACCCAATGATCACATATCACTATTCACTGTTCATAATGCATTTCATGCTTTATTTGTTTTTTTTTTTTTAATCTCCTTTCGAAACCAAAAACTTTCTGAGGATAAGATTAGAGTCATGAGTCGATTAATTATCCTGGGTAGTGGATAGTGGCTATGCCACCATCTAATCAAAATAGTGATACCACCTCTGATCTAATCAAAGAGTCAATTTTAGGTAATACTTTTCTGCAGAATTTATTCTGGCAGTTGAATCCTTGGCGATATTTTGTGGTATCTGCCAAGGAACTCTCTCGTTGATAATTACACTGTAGCACTCAAATCTAATGTAATTTATGTATAGAATAATTGTTTATTTTTTCTAATCATGAATATTCAAAATGTCCTTGCATGATAATTAATCTCAGCACATCTAATAACAAGGAAAAATCAGATTCCTGGTAAATAGGCAGTTAACAGCAACAAGTAATAGTAAAAATCTAATCTCTCTGTAGAATATAAGTGTAATTATTAAGCATACGTACAACCTACTAATAGAGCATGTACAATGCTAACCATGCAAAAGGAACAACTCCTAACCAGCCATCAAATTTACAAAACCAAATCACCTATAGTAAGTATCATCTGATAGAAATCAATAAAACTCAACCCCACCTCTAGCTAGGTCTCTCTAAGGATACCCTCCTTTCCACCCTCCATAGGAGTTATCCCGGCGGTTATTCCTGAACGCACAACACCCGACTGAGTACACAATCACGATGAAGACGAGGAAGATGATGTTGAGCACGGCGACCTTCTTCCAGTCAGATTTGAGGTTGGCGACCACACCGGCCTTGCACGACTGGCAGTTGTAGCAGAGTGTCGAGTTGTTGTTGTCCCATGTATTGCAGTCAGGATTGCTGTATTCAGCTCCGTTTTTGGTCCACTGGGTCGGGCTCACATACGTAAAGTTGCATTCTGTCGGCGGCTTGCAGCATCCGGACTGTGTTTAGAAATTGAAACAGGATGATGTTAGAAACAAAGTAGAAATTATGGTTTTAATCACTAATGGTACAAGATATACAGTGTTCAATTTTTTTATAAATTGTTGGGTTGAAGAAGATTGGTGTGGTGAATGAAAGAGAACCTTGTGCTGGTTTAAGTTTTACTAAATTTAAATAGAAAGTCAATTAACAGTTTTTTTTTCACATTAGATTTAGTTTAATACAAAAGTTGAATCTAGATTGTAGACATTACAATAATTTATTAGGCCTTCAGGTATGATGTGAATAAGAAAAGTGGAATTGTATTATGAATTTAAGGCATGATTAATTAATTGACAATATATGACCAGGAGAATTAACTAGGACCATATCGAGACACTTAATAAATTATTAAAAACAGTATCTAGACATTTAACACACATGATAACAGAAAGACTGGTATTGATAATTGATGTAAAAATTGGAGAACAAAAAGTAGACAAAAGAATCAAGAAATGGTGTGAGTACCTGAATTGGAGAGAGATAGTCTGTGTAGAACTGCTGGTAGGACTCAGTCTTCTCCTCCAAACTCTTGCAAACCTTGGAATCAACCAAACAGCTTCTGAGTTTGTTCCAATTCTTGGTACTATTGACTCTGTTCTGCAGCCAGTTGGAGTAATCGCCGAGTCGGTACTCCTTGTACCCCCTGCCGGACACGGCCTCACCGGCTCCTTTGTTGGTGACGACGAAGGCGAAGATGGTGAAGCAGAAGAGGACAAGGATCAAGACGAACATGACGAAGAGGTAGACCCAGAGGAGCCAGGTGACGCGGCAGCAGGCGCCGATGAGACCGGCGAGAGAGACGAGCAGGAGGAAGACGCCGATGGCGATCAAGGGGTCCTGCAGGAACTTCTCGCACTCCGTGGCTTTGGTGGCGTGCGTCTTCAGCCAGATACCTCCAGCGAGGATGGGGATGGAGAGGAGGAAGGTCAGGAAGTTGAGAATCCCCACCAGGTTGTTGCTCACACGAAACGCCATTCTTGGTTGTTGGAAGGAGTTCCTACTTGGGTTTGAGAAGAGAAGAGAAGAGAAAGAGGCGTGAAGAAATTGAGTGGAGATGGGTTTTGGTTTTGGTTTTGGTTTGTTTGAGGAATGATGAAAGATGAGGTTCTTTCTTATAAGGATAGAAGATAGATGCTTAGATAGAAAGGCGCGTGTGAGTTGATATTTTTTCCTAATATTTTTTTTTTTTTTTTACTCGGTTGGTATATGTGGATTTGAAAATTTGATAAAGTTGTGTGTGTTTTTAGTAAAAAGAATTGGGAAAGTTCTTCGGCTTTTCCTTGATGTCCTTTTTATATAAACTTTCTTTCTTTTTAGTATCGCGAGTATTGACTATTGAATAAGGAGTGTCGCTTTCCTATTTTAATTGTTTTCTTATTTTTCTTTTTGGGTTTGAATATTAGGATTTAGGAAGGGGTTGATTGGGATTTGGAACTGGCGAGAGCCTCCACGCGCATAGACCCAGCAGTACTGCGCCTTCTCAGCAGACGCCTCTCGCTCGGACTCTACAAAGTGGCTGGATTTATTGTGGCACACACCGAATTTCTATATGTGTAGCGAATGGATGTGGTTAAATTAGAATGTATAAACTACAAAACATGTGTTTAGCTTTGCAACACAACAAATATCTTTGTGAATGTTATGTGACTGACTCGTTACATTCTATGACAATGGACTTGACTCACTCAAATGTATTAGATCTGAATATAATTATTTCTTTATATTTTGATGGAGTGTAAGATCATTTCCTTATTTTATTTTCCCATTTCTTTATTTGTTTGTAAAGTAGCATTGACTGATTGCCGCGTGTTATGTCAAGACCCAGACAAAGGTTACGTACAAAAAATTGTTAGACTCTCGTATAAAATGGATTATTATTTTACTTCCTTATTTTTCAGATGTGGTGTAAGTGTAACATTTTTTGAAAAGTATATTGACATGGCAACCACACGCGTCCTCTCAGGAAAGATATTGAGATTTTGGATAGTTTTGAAAAATTTCCAAACTGAAGAAAGCGTCAATGATTTGTGTCCATTGGTAAGTAAGTGGTAATGGTCGGTTATCTTTGATTGAATCATACAACTCTTAGATTGCCAAGTCATTATTATTATCATTATTTTAATTACTTTTGGTAGTGTATTAATATATTTATAATTATTTTCGATATTTTGTATTGGACTATTTTTTCAGTTGAACTTGACTCCGATCAATCACAATCATCTATAACTTAAAAAAGGTCTGAATTCTGATCACATTTAAAAAATTAATCTAGTACAAATTTTGCTTAATTAATTTTGCATTAGATGGTATAGAATGTGCTCTTCGAACGATGAAGCAAGACTAATTTTATGAAAATAACAACTGAGTTATTCTGATTAATAACATAATTTATGACGCACCTGATGCGTTGTTTATCTGTCACTAGCATACACGCCCACCCAATGTGTGGGCAAATAATACAATATGACAAATAATATTTGATCATTCATGCTCTATCATTTTAATAGAGAGAATCATACTCAACATGACAATAAGTTTTGCAAAAATAATAATAATAATAAAAGATTAAAAAATAAAATTGAACAGATGATATATATTTATGTTGGTCGAAAAGGTTAACCTTGCATTGAAATGTTTTAGACTGACCTGCCAGAGCCCAGTTTATTTATCAAATATAATTGTGTCACGTGCATATCACTTTGACTCTTAGGATAAAAGCCACGGCTGTGGAATGAAAGCCATGGTCGAGAGAATAAAAGCCGCGGTGAAAGACACTTTAATTTTTTTTTGTTTTACAAACTCATGTACTGCTCAGGTTGTTGAAAAGAATGCTTGTTTATACTTCATAGCATACGACACACCAAATTTTTCCATGTACATAGAGATTCCCATAATTCCAACCGTCTTCCTTTCTAAAAATGCAGCATAGAAGTATATAATTCAATAGTAATAGGAGAGAAAAATGACAAAGAAAATAACACTTGGTAAAAATGAAGGTTAAGGACAATATATGAGAAGTATCAAACTTATTAATCATTGCTTAAAAGCTAGCATAAATTACATGACACCTGCTTTTTTAATTTGGGAAAGAAGTGGATAAAATACCCACCACTTTTCAATTAGACACAAATAAATCGCTATTACGTCCTATTACAATAGATCATTCAACATTATTCGACCTAACATAGTCCCATCCTTTTCAAAAGCTGGACTGCACTGGTACCAAGAATTTGGCGATACCAATGCACTGGACTGCACTGGTAGAAGATCCAGCGAGTTGGGATCCCTCAGCAGACAAACCGAAAGCCTCCATCTTCATATATTATCTTCAATATTTTATTTTCTATTTAGAAACCAAAATGAAATATCAAGGCTAACAGCTGATTAAATCACAAAAGCAAGAACAATGTTAAACTATTCCAAATCTAACAAGTTTTGAACAGTTTGCACCAAACAAAGTACAAATATCAATCAGTTCTAAATAAGTGTATCTAATCTTTATTGAAATCAAACACATATTGCCACAGACAAACCCTTTAAAAGGCAAGCTTCAGCAATTCACCAACAATCTTCTGGTCTGACACCAGTTTTTAATATTCATTAGATGTTTAATTTTGCGACATTTTATAAAACTATTTGCAAAAATCCAAAAAGAAATGACATAAATATCTCACTAAAATAGCATATAAGGTCTAAACTTGTTTATCAGAGAAATGAATGTATCTGACCACTCCATTGGTTTTGACCTATTGCTAAAAGAAAATTTCTTCATTACCGGTGAGAGTGAATACTTTGACCAAATAAGAAAATAGAAAATAAGATAACCACCCTACTCTTACTTGTTCTCCCAGTTTTACTTCCTTTATGTCACATTTCCAGAGCCAAACATGGTGTTTATAACTAGAAGGTATAAAAACTTCTCAGGATGAAATAAAAAGTTCAATAATTGACTGAACTGTCTAGTAACTTACCAGTCCATGATTCTGCTATTGCTTCAGAATCCAATATTACCTTGTTGTTGCATGAAAATTGTGTTAGAGTTATGTCCTACAACTCAATAATTTAATGACTTAATTATTAGTTTATGTTTTGGATGATATTTTATCATCTGTTCCTAGGTTTATTATTGACAGATCATTCAGGTTGAGGATCTGAATTGTAGATCTCTGTGGATCATTCTTTAGAATGACAATAATAAATCTAAACGGTCCATAATCTTGATAATTAACAAGGAACATTATTTATCATATAAGATTAGTATGCGAGTTAAGTGATGATTAAGTTCTACAAATCATAGGTAAAGAGTTACCAACTTAATTGCATATGTGTATGTTATGGAACATAGTACAGGACTTGACCCAATGAAATAAACATATGGATTGTGTTACGTGTCATTGTTTATTTCATTATGATTTTGGTTCTAAGTTTGAGATGATTATCTTTTCCACATGAGGATAGGTTCAATAAATATCGTCTACCGCTGATTCCCGATAAGGGCTGCTATACGGACTTTATTTATGTTCTCTTGAATTGTGCGGGGAAAAGCTAATCATCAAGAAAACCGTATGTCCCTCATTAATTCACTTAGTGAGTGACGATATCTGTTTGGGCCCCTTGATGGAGATAGATTGTTTGCATGCAACTTTATACAATTATCTCTAGATCAAGAAACGTATAATCTGCAAGAATGACACATTCCTATCTTGGATTATACGATGATATCGTGTGACATAAGAATCAAAATAGAGAAACATATTTATTCTCTTATGCAGGATTTAAATACTGTAGCAGTACACTATTTATGCGAATTGGGAATCATAACGTGTTGCTAGATACCGCTTATGATTATTGGAATTAAATAACGATTTAATTCCATGTCCAACTTAGCATAAATCCTCAAAGGGTCACACAAATAGGACTTTAACCATACAGTGCATTATTTATTTATTCGCAACAGTGCGTATTGCGAAAATATGATAGTTTGATTAATTAATTGTATAGCGTTGTGGACCGTTATAATTAATTAAGTCAAAGGGATCATATAGAAATAAATTAATGCATTTACTAATCCCAAATTAATTATTAATGAGTTAATAATTAATTATGTTCAACTCATTTAAATTAATTGAGCTATTGGGTCTTTATTTAATTAGTTAAATAAAAGTCCAATTTGAGGTTAGTTGAAAGAGCAATTAAAAGGTTTGAATTAATGAGCTTTTAACACACTTGGTGTATCCCAAAAAAACCTCCAATGGGGCCGGTCATGTGAGGGCAATATTGTCCACAATTTGTTGTGGTAGGTAGGTGTAGAGAGCACTATATGAAGGGGTCAAGTTTTGGGGAAACCCTAGCCTCCACTCCTTTTTCTCTCCCACCTTTCCTCTTTGGCCGAAATTCACCAAGGGAAGAAAAATTTTCAGATTTTTCTCCATGCTCTCTCTTCTCTTCTCTCCTTTCTAGCTCATGGGTTGAGCACTCCTCTCCACAAATTAATATAGTTAATTGCTAAATGAGAGAGGAAACCTAGAGGGATTAGCTTGTATCTTCCTCTTGCTAGCATAAGAGTTGAAGATTATGGTTAACCTCCTTGGTGGACTCGAGGCCGATCAACCGACGAAGGAGGAGGCGCATGGAGGCTCGCCACCAACTCCTATGCCATGGATCGAGCCGTCCAATTGCGATATTGGATGAGGTATCGATTTCTCCCAATTCTCTTGTGTCAAATGAGCTTTAGCACTAGATCCTTTCTTGCTCTTTGTTTAATTGGATTAATTAAGTGTAATTAGTCTAAAATTAAAATTGAGCTGTTTCCTAACAGTGGTATCAGAACCCATGGTCGTACTTAAGCTATTTTGACACTTAATTAAGAGAAATTAGCTAATAAACGGATTAGTAGAGATGATGCGTTTGTTTGCTGTCTGGAAATGGCATTTTCTGTGTTGTTTCGCGTTTTTCGCTATGATATGTTCTTTGGAAGTTTTTTCCATCTACATGAAAGTTGTAGATCTTTGGATTGTAATTCTTTTGGCGTTAGAGTCACATTTTTCTGAAATTGTATGGATTTATTGTGAATAAAACGGCGAGGGTGCGCAGAACCAGTTTCTGCTCGCACTGTCCTGTTTGAATGGCTTGAAAGATTTATATTTTGAATATAAGTACCAGTTTTCTATGGCTAGAATCAAATAGGACTTGAAACTCTTTCTGAGCATGTATAGATTGTTGCATGACTCGGATTAATTTGTGGGTTTTCAAGTATGAAAAGGAAGATCTTGTCAGATCCAGTTTATTGAGCAAATCGATTGTTCTAATAAACTGTACCAACTGAGAACTCCTTTAAAACATATGTTTAAATGGAGTTGTTCTATTTTGAGTTAGGATTCCAAGAAAATTAATTTCATAATTTTTTCGTGGAAGTTTGGAACTTCAACTGGGTTAAAACATTTCGATCGACAGTCTGTTCCAGTACAGAATGTGTTGATTGTTTAGTATGTAACTCGAATTTTTTGAACTGAACTTGGTTGTTTTCTTTTCATGGATGGATAGCCTATAGTCTAAACTAGTTTTTCTATGTATATTGTATATATAAAAACTGGATAGAAGGTGGTCAAACAGACCAAATGGTTGAGATGATAAGCTGAAAATCTCATAACGGTGTTTCGTGCACTTGTAAGAGATTTGTCTTTTTTGATTCTCCCAGATGGTTTAAGATCTCTTCTTGAAATTTTTACTGGTAATCACAATTATGATAAGGAGCTTAAGTAATTTATTTCATAATTTTTGGAGACCTAAAACTATAGATTTTGTTGGATTCCATTAGTTACGTTTTTTGGTAAATTACTGTTTTTCTAATTATTCAAACTAGTTGAAAGCAATTAGAATACTCCTTGTTTGATCTCCTTTCAGTTATGGGATGTTGAAAGAACTTTCTAAATGAATTTAAACAAGTTTTGTTGTTTAAAATTGAGAATTTGTACACGGAATTTGCTTATGGCAAACAATATGCAAAGATGCTTGAAAATCGTTAATTGGAAACAAAGTGCTTGTATGTGCTAACTTTGTTTTGTAGGTGGAAAGTGGGTTTAGTATGGCTCATGACTCAATGCCTTGTGGTTGTATTTGAATGCATGTGTGAATGTTTGTAATGCGGCCTTTGGTGCCATTAATTAATTAATTTGTTGATTAATTTTTTATGTAACTTGTGAGGCTTGCATGCCCCTAAGGTTAGGATGAGAATAGGATATTTTCACATGTATTTTGTACCTTTATTTTATATAGGATTTAGATCCTTATAGAATTTAGTGGGAGGGACAAGGATTAGAATAGTTTTGCTCCATGGACGATGCGGCGAAACTAATGCAAGCGGGAGCCATACAAACCCACAACTATGAGATGCTTATATGTGATTGCTTGTGATTGCTATGAATTGTCATAGGCTAGGTATGGGTGTATGCTTACACGACCACCAAACAAGTGTCATATGATTGATAGTCCCAACTAAAACTCGATTAAGTTAAATCGCCCTCCTTCTCTCTATCCCCTTCACGCCGATTGTCACTCATGGCGCGGTCCGCCCAAGCGGACGTCATGGTTGCCAATTCGGTAGTCGGGGTGCAAATAGCTAAGATTTGCAAGGAGCAAATAGTGAGAGGTTACTTTTCGATGGACCCAACTAGAGTTTGGACATCGGGGCGAAGTTTGTAAATATACTTAGATATTCACAAACCAAGAATCATATGGAACGATATGATTGGTTGGAGAACCTACCTTGTCTAATTAAGTAGGGTGACGTGCCATAGCAGGCTCTACTTGATGAAAACCGGGATCTTGGAAAACCAACTACATTTGGGACATTAAATAAATGTAGTGGGAGTTTTATTTGTTATAAATAAAACAATTGCATAAACTAAATGACCGTAAATTGATTTTGTTATAGATGTTAAAATTGTTAATTTTGTTGCGATCAATCTTTAAAAATTAACAAACTCGTTTCTAAAAGTATTTACTTAAAGAAGTAATACCGATTCCTAAGACACGATCTTAGTGAAAAGAAATTTGAGTATGTAAATTCCCAAAACTTTCCTCAAACTACCCGAACGTAGCAACGCGATGATTGATTGACTTTTGGCGAAAAGTTATTCAATAAAGCGTATGGCTAATATCCTCATTTGAAATTTCTAGACCTTTGAATTAGAGAATTCATATGGACTAGATTTAACTCATGCGCTCTCATCCACTTACTCAAGAAAGTGTTCTTGGAGAAAGTAGATATTAACTCCATCATTTATGATCGAGTATAAAGAGTATGAGTTGACAAAGAGATTCTTCTTTTTATAAAAGGATACATGAACGTTTCATTGGCTTACAAATCGAAAGATTTAAGTAGCTAATTGATAACTAGAGATATTAATCTCCGATATCAAGGATTATTGATATTGTCATACGATCTCTTTCTAGTATTAAAGGATATGACGTTACCTTTTACGCACACTTGTTGGTGAAAAAGGTAATTGGTTAAGTATTCAAGAAATACTTCACCAAGGTATGAGTTGAAATTTCGAGACTCTCATTTATGACCATACGTCACATGAGATGTTTCATTTGCCGTTTATGGGAGGCATTTGAAAGGTTGTCCGAAATACCATGATTGTGACGATTAGAAATATTCTAATCTTAAAGTGTATTTGTCGTTCAAATTATCTCACTATCTCTAATTTACACTAGTAACTTGATACTAGTTCATATGCTCGCATTTGACGAAATGTGTTAGCAATGAAGAATAAGAGAATGTTCGAGAGATGTAAAGTAAACTCCGTATAGGCAATGACTTGTTCGTCTAAGTCATTACCATTGAATACGTAGAGTTATCTTTATTAAGAGTTTGTTTAGGAATTGAAGGTTACATACCTTAATCCTAACTTCTCAAAACATCTCCACTTCATATTCGATGAAATGGATGATTATGTTTAATAAAAGACAAGTTCTTTTATTCTGGATTTGTTTATATGATTTCATGCATCTTGATTGAATTTGCTTGAAATAGATAAGCAAGTTTTGAATGACAAATAGGATGCGTAAGACTTGACATAAAGTATTTGACTTTCATATAACTGCTTAGTCACATACATAAACGAGAATCGCATTTCGAGAGTCTACGTGACGTAGAGCTCGTAATTCAATTCGATCTCAAATCGATTGATATGCGAATCATGTTTGTTAAATGACATAAGCGCCTTTAACCTATGAAGGTTTAAGGACAAGTGAATTAATTAGGACTTATACATATCGATGTATAAAGACCTATAAGTACTTGTGCAATGAAAGGTTGTTGATACTTTACTACTTAACCAACGATCATTGTAGATATTAACATATCTATTTGATAAGGTATAAGTATGAACCTTTTGACTAGTTCAAAGGAGTTCAAGAGTGAAGTTTAAAAGACCGTTCAAGAAAAATGGAAGTCTTACAATTAATCGTGGTAAATAAACAGTTAAGTCATATGATTTGAAATATTATCTAAAGAGTATGAAAGTAGTTTCACAACTCGCTCCATGAGGAATAATATGTCCAAGAATGGAGGCATCGAACAATATTTAGTATAGTTCGATCGGTAATAAATCAAATTGACTTATTCGACTCGTATTAGGGAATTATGTTTGAGGACAATATTGTTTACACTGGATAATGTTCCATCGAGGTCTATTGAAGAAGATATCTTAGGAGATTTTGATCTCTAAGTATAATACTTCTCGAGGTTTGGTGTTGAGAAGCTTATTTCAAGTATTGTTGACTTGTAAGCTTAAACCAAATAAGACACTATATATTTGTAGGATGCTTTATATTAAAAGGCACTACTTTCACGAATATGATAAGAAAAAGTAGTTGTTGCTAATCATAATGTAGTCTTGATGAATTGAAATTCTCAAGAAAAGTAGTGGGAGTAAAGTGAGCATTAAAATAGTTTATGCGTCACTACAAGAAGTACTTTTTTAGGAAACTTGTCACTCCATACATGGTACTTAGTGGGAGTTGAGCGGAACTTCATTCACAAGTTGTTTTGAAAGAAGTTTAATAGTACGCTCCTTCCAATGAGGACTCAACCATCTCACGAGTTGATGATGATTCGAGAAACTCATTGAATATATGAGGAGTCAAGAACTCGTTCGACAAATCATTGTGGAAGTAGTTCATGAACCTCAAGTACCAATCCTACCAAAAGATCAACGAGAGTTGATTGCCTAAGCCGTTTGGTGCATTGGCTTCACGACATTCTCAAACTTAGCATATGAGAATCCGTTGATGAACAAGAAAACGATGGAACGATCCGATTCCACATATATGGTTCGAATTTATATGATCTTTGAATAAAATTCATGTATAACAACAAGGTATAGACCTTGGTTGTTGTTCATGAAGGAGCAATCAATCAAGAACGTTTAGATCTTCGAAAGGAAAGATCGACATGGATAACAAATCAACTATGTACAAAGCGCGGCTTCTCGCTTGTAGCTATGTCTAAGTCGATGGCTAGTTGACTACGTACAAAGCACAATCTCTTGCTTGTGGCTATGTATAAGTCAATAAAGATCATTCTAGCAATAGTTGTATTTCATATATGTTGATATATGGAAAAACACATAAAACCGCCTTCTTCGTATGAATGAAGGAAGATGTTGTGCATTTGACACAAATCGAGGTTTTATTTAATGTATTGCTAAAAACATACGCATGCTTCAAGGATCCATTAATGGATTAAAGCAAGTGTTGTGGAGATTGGAATAAAAGTTTTGACAATGAAGTCAAGGAGTTGAACTTCGTCAAAAGTATCTTGTATATACAAGATATTCAGTGGAAGCATAATTGTATTACTTGTATTGTTCAAGATAACAATTCATTAAATTGGGAATAACATTAAGAAAATGAATATTGTCGAGATCTCTTTGGAGAATGCTTTCTCAAATGAGAACTTGGGCGAAATCACCTAATCCTAGGAAACAAAATCTATAAAGATAGATTATGATGGATGTTAGGTTTGAGCAAATATGCATATATTGACGAAGTGTTCTAGAAACACGAAAGTTACTCTCCAAGAAAGGATGTCTAACTGTACGTCACATGGCATGACTTGAGTGTTTTAACTCGGTCTAATGCAACTCAATTCAAGAAAGTGCATGAAATAGTTCAAGCATTCTTTCATTATGAGTTTCATTTCGTACGCCATATTTATGCATATGCCCCAATGTGTAGTATCCAAAGGATATGACAAACAGTTATCAAATGGATACAAGATAGACACATTTGGACGATAATCAAGGATATCCTCGAGTACCTTATGAGAAAGAGTGATATAATATTTCATCTCTTAAGATGAAAGAAATCTCGTGTAAGTTGTTACACTAATAAAAGTTTTTCAAAAGATTGATAAAATCACAATTGAGCTACATATTTTGCTTTAAGGTGGTGTTGTAAATTTAGAAAGTTTTCTAAATGGAATATTACAACCGTTTCCGTCACCAAAGCAAAATACATAGTAACTTGTGAAGCAATAAAAGAAGTTTATTTTGGATCGAGTTCTTAGTCGAGTTATTATGGTTCTATGCATCTCGAACCATAACTTACTCCTAAAGAACCCAATGTTACATTGGAGATTCAAATATGATCTATAACGATATCACTTGATATCATATGATGATGATCAAGAACATATATATAGTAGTATATATATATAGGGTCGAATAAATTTGGATAGGTTCGCGAACACAGCGAACACTCTAGCATGACCTCTACCTTGAGCAGTATACGAGATGCAGTTATGCATCCATACGTGGTGGACGTATGAGTAACTAGCTTTAAGCGTCTTATTTATTTTGAGGTCCGAGACATGTATATATGTAGATATATGACATGTTTCTCAATTCTTCGTTGGCTAGAAGTCACTACTGATTGACTCTAGGCTAAGTGGGAGATTGTTAGAGTTATGTCCTAGAAGTCAATAATTTAATGACTTAATTATTAGTTTATGTTTTGGATGATATTTTATCATCTGTTCCTAGGTTTATTATTGACAGATCATTCAGGTTGAGGATCTGAATTGTAGATCTCTGTGGATCATTCTTTAGAATGACAATAATAAATCTAAACGGTCCATAATCTTGATAATTAACAAGGAACATTAATTATCATATAAGATTAGTATGCGAGTTAAGTGATGATTAAGTTCTACAAATCATAGGTAAAGAGTTACCAACTTAATTGCATATGTGTATGTTATGGAACATAGTACAGGACTTGACCCAACGAAATAAACATATGGATTGTGTTACGTGTCATTGTTTATTTCATTATGATTTTGGTTCTAAGTTTGAGATGATTATCTTTTCCACATGATGATAGGTTCAATAAATATCGTCTACCGCTGATTCCCGATAAGGGCTGCTATACGGACTTTATTTATGTTCTCTTGAATTGTGCGGGGAAAAGCTAATCATCAAGAAAACCGTATGTCCCTCATTAATTCACTTAGTGAGTGACGATATCTGTTTGGGCCCCTTGATGGAGATAGATTGTTTGCATGCAACTTTATACAATTATCTCTAGATCAAGAAACGTATAATCTGCAAGAATGACACATTCCTATCTTGGATTATACGATGATATCGTGTGACATAAGAATCAAAATAGAGAAACATATTTATTCTCTTATGCAGGATTTAAATACTGTAGCAGTACACTATTTATGCGAATTGGGAATCATAACGTGTTGCTAGATACCGCTTATGATTATTGGAATTAAATAACGATTTAATTCCATGTCCAACTTAGCATAAATCCTCAAAGGGTCACACAAATAGGACTTTAACCATACAGTGCATTATTTATTTATTCGCAACAGTGCGTATTGCGAAAATATGATAGTTTGATTAATTAATTGTATAGCGTTGTGGACCGTTATAATTAATTAAGTCAAAGGGATCATATAGAAATAAATTAATGCATTTACTAATCCCAAATTAATTATTAATGAGTTAATAATTAATTATGTTCAACTCATTTAAATTAATTGAGCTATTGGGTCTTTATTTAATTAATTAAATAAAAGTCCAATTTGAGGTTAGTTGAAAGAGCAATTAAAAGGTTTGAATTAATGGGCTTTTAACACACTTGGTGTAGCCCACAAAAGCCTCCAATGGGGCCGGCCATGTGAGGGCAATATTGTCCACAATTTGTTGTGGTAGGTAGGTGTAGAGAGCACTATATAAAGGGGTCAAGTTTTGGGGAAACCCTAGCCTCCACTCCTTTTTCTCTCCCACCTTTCCTCTTTGGCCGAAATTCACCAAGGGAAGAAAAATTTTCAGATTTTTCTCCATGCTCTCTCTTCTCTTCTCTCCTTTCTAGCTCATGGGTTGAGCACTCCTCTCCACAAATTAATATAGTTAATTGCTAAATGAGAGAGGAAACCTAGAGGGATTAGCTTGTATCTTCCTCTTGCTAGCATAATAGTTGAAGATTATGGTTAACCTCCTTGGTGGACTCGAGGCCGATCAACCGACGAAGGAGGAGGCGCATGGAGGCTCGCCACCAACTCCTATGCCATGGATCGAGCCGTCCAATTGCGATATTGGATGAGGTATCGATTTCTCCCAATTCTCTTGTGTCAAATGAGCTTTAGCACTAGATCCTTTCTTGCTCTTTGTTTAATTGGATTAATTAAGTGTAATTAGTCTAAAATTAAAATTGAGCTGTTTCCTAACAAATTGAATTTTGCATTGACTTCGTCTGCCTAGGAATATCTATGAACTCAGTATGCCTTAGGGAAACCTAATATGGCTAACGTTAGATAAAAGTTCATTTCATTGTATATAAAGAAAATATATTAATTAAATACATACGCACTTTTTCTCCAAAAACCATGGGTCATGTAGTTGACACTTTAGGAAATTATCTTAAAGATTAAGCATTTCAGAGTACCGTTGAGGAATAGTATGAAGTGTCAACACTAAACAAAAGGGCAAAATAGTCAAACTTTTATAATATTAACCTTGCCAGTACCATAAAAATTTATTTTGTCACTTGCTAGTATCTGGTATTAGAAAACCTACCAGTCAATTGCTGAAGCCGGCTTGGTCTCAATAATATTAATATAGTACTTTTTGTTGTTATAAGCAACCATAATACCGTCCCCTGTGGTTAGGCACGAGAAGTTCCTAAGAGTGGTCTCCAGTCTTCATAGAAAAAATGACACGTATATATATTAATTCTAGATAAATTTTTGCAAATCACAACCAATATTTGATTATATTTTACATATATCTGAACAGCAACAAATATTTCCCATACATTTACATTAGAAGAACCTTTTTCTGTTCTATTCTTTTTGACCTGATAGTGAAGGTATTATTAAAATGTCAGGGGCAGGCAGGCCATTTGTTGTCAACTGTTAATTTAATCAGCTAGGTGCTTTTTCTTTTACAAATGACTCCCACAATAGTGGATGTAAGATGCTAACATGCCAAAATGCAAAATATCGGGCGACAATCGCAGTAGTACAGTATAGTTTACAACATAAACAAGCAGATCTACATAAGAAATATAGAAGCTTACATTGCTTTAGGGTTTGAGATATCAAGGAAATCTGATGTGTGAGGTTGGAGTTTAACATAAGTCCCCTTAGGTAAGGTTGCGTTCTTCAACTGGACAACATCTCCCTCTTGCAAGAGCATATTTTGCATCATCTGAAACAAAAACATTGAAATGAGATATACATAGCTTGTTCTATAAAATATATGTTTGTACATAGTACAGTCATCATCATTTTCTACTAAGCAAGCAAAATGTTCAATAATTGCCATATGCTAGTGTCATTCGTGTATTATTTGAAATACATGCTTACCCAGTAAGGCATATAAATTGTCCCTTCTTCTACCACAAACTCCAGAAAACCACAGTGTGATATTCTGTTAGTTGCATCGTTGTGTAGCTCGAAGAGCATAGGGTATTGAATATGCAAAAAGGCTGCAAAATAAATCATCAGAAATTAAAATTGTCAGCTGTTGTACCAGTTTCTGTTTCAGTTGAGCCCTAATTCCACTTATTTGGATTCACAGTATTCAGAGTACATTTTGGTTCCAATTGATATAAAGGATCTTCAACCAGTAAGAGGAGATCAGGTAAATTGGCAATATTTTGTTAATGAAATAACTATTCTTATCGAGTAAATTAAGTAAAAATGATATTGCAACTTACCGAGACAATCAAGAGCAGATGGGGGCATTATAACTGTACACAAAATAAGAAAAGAAGAATATTCAGAATGAAAACTTCAATCAATGAACGCAATACCACATTGCAAAAATGTAAAAAACCATAACAAAAAAAAATAATAATCAAACATGCAAGCCACAGAGATATACTTTTATCACCAGCTTTCAGGTTTGGCTGCATATATTAAACAGAGTCGATAATCAAATCAAAGGGAACACTTGGAATTTCAATAATCATAAATCAATAAAACTTAAGTTGTATATGCCAGACCAAACCTTATCGATAAAGGATGATGGATAGCAACGATACGTCTGCTCAAAAGAATTTGCACCAAGAAATCGCCCGAAAAACTAAATATTTGAAAATGAAGTAAGTTTATATAGTGGCTGACATATATGCATAATATATGGTGAATCCAAAGATAAAAAGAAATGAATATAAAAAAGCCTAAATAACCTAACTACTAACCCAAAAGGATAAATGCATTGGGGCAATTTATTTATCCTAACTACAGCAAGGGGAAACATTGGGGCGGCTCTCAAAATTGTTCTACAAAGGATACTAATTCCCATTGTAGTCAAAATGTCTCAAATATGTTGATGCTCTGTATAATTAGATGGGAAAGGGGTTGCATTGCCTTCTCCCTGAGACCATACTAAACACAATTTACTGCTCTTTATTCTTCAACAAGTAACATGGAATAGCTCATATTCAAGAGCAATTACAGTGACAAATAACATACATAGACAAAAATGTTTGTCTTACCATTTTGACTTATACCCAGAATTTATTTCACTGCAATAAGAAAAATTGCAATTAATTTAAACAAAATTGACGTTAATTGAAATCCCTAGATTGATTATGAACTGATATTTCACTGCAATTGATATCTTCTAGGTTGTAACATTTCAGAGAAGAGAGTTTGCGAATTGCGAAAGAGAGCGAGGTGTTCGTTTACTAAATTGCCCGACCAATAAAAAAGGAATCCAAAATATACATTATTATCTAGAAAATAGGTATCGGATTAGAAGTGAAAGAGATAAAAAAGGTGTACCGAGATGAAGAAGAGAGAAGAAGACGAAGGTCGTGTGGAAGCTAGGCAGGCAGCGAAAGGGAGGTAGAATCTGAAAATTTCGGAGAATATTGATCTTATTTATAGATGGGGAAGAGGGCTCAGTCGGACAACCTCTATGTATGGAGATATCATTACCTCAAATAAAAGGAGAGATCACCAGAAAAAAGAGGGAAGAGGGCTCAGTCGGACAAACTCTATGCGCCATGGCCGCCTCTGCTCACCAGCACCTTCAACCTTCGAGGTGAGAAGGTTGTAAGTTCGAGGGATAAGCATTGAGTGAAAGAGAGCACGATTTAGAGACGGCGTTGATCTAGGTTTACCGGAGATTGCGAAGATTTGAGATGAAGTTTCCCTGAGACAGGTACCGTTCAAAGGAACAATGGAGAAAGAAAGGAAGCGTGGGGAGGGGGGCGGAAAGAGAGAATACACAGCACGAAGCTCTTAACTAATACTGTGCAAAATCGAAGCGAGACAGGGGGGGAAAAAGTAAAGAAATCATGGCAGATCGCGGAGGAAAAAGGAAAGAAATCACGAGCGTAGCAGAGGAAAAATGGAAAAAATTAGTACCGTAGAAACCCTGCAGAGAAGCGGAGAAAAAAGCGAAAAAAAGTATAAGGCGTAGAATCGAACTCGCGTAGACGCGAAACCAAGAGTCCTGCCGTCTAGCTCCCTGACTTGTTTGTGCGTAGGGTTGACTTCTTATTGGGTGCGTTTGGATAGGTGTGGGAAGAAGGGAAGAAGGGAAGAAGTGGGAAGAAGTATTGGGAAGTGTGTAACTTTGTGAAGAGTTTGGATTGTTTATAATTTTTTTTTCTTCTTCCTTCTTCTTCTTCTTTCTTCCAATAATCCAAACACACCAATTAGAAATAGCGATCCACATCGTATATCTCTGTAATCAATGGTTAATAATGATGTTAACAATTGTGTTCAACTTCTTTTTATGAAAAATGTTAACTTTACTAAGGGTGCTTTATAAGTAGTAGAGATTATTCGTCGGATTATGTAGTCAGAAAGCAATATTTTGTTCTACACTATTCTCTATTCGGCCAGCTCCCACCATGATCCTTATAGTGCTGGATTCTTTTCCAATTTCCATATTGTTTTTTTTTTTTGAATTACAATTTCCATATTGTTATTATTGCTTCTGCTTTGCAACTGGAACACAACAGCTGGATTACATCATCTTTCTTTCTTCAAATCCGGTCAAATCAAAGTCAAATTGAGGCAAATTTGGCAGAAGATTTGTTTCCCTAGAATACGGATTATTTGAACTGGATCTCAACTCTAGTCTCAAGTTACAATTTTTTTTTTCTGAATGCATTTCCTGCATTTTATAATGAAGATAATTTATGACAACTTTTTTTTTTCTTTTACAAACTGGGTAGTGGCTACCTAGAGAAAAAGAAAACAACAAAGGTAGAACAGAGGCCTAGGCAAACTAAGAGTATTTAACGAACAAGGTAGATTCGCTGATAATCCACTGGTGCACAGCTAATTTATGACAACCTTGTCTCACTGATTGCAGGAAAATGACTTCACACAAATCTTCTCTCTCTCTCTCAACATAAGCAATTAAGATCAAAATATCTTTGTAAATCGTCAAGTTTAGTAAAACTATTTGGATGCCCAAAATATTTTCTTTTTTTATATGTACTAGCACCCGACTGTGTCTTAATAAGAAAGAAAATTTGAGGCGATTTTGTTAGACGACAAATTTGGTATGGTGAGAAATGGTTGATTTGTTTTTCTCTTTTTTTTAGGGTGCGCACAAATTTAAAAAAGAATAAGAAAGATAACATGGTCTAAATAAAAGGTTTAAACTATAAAAAGTACTAAGGTTAACCATACCCCACAAACACAAACAAAAACAATTAAACCCCAAAAAAACTACAAAACTACCCAATAAAATCTCACCTTAAGAAAAGTTTACCGGTGACTGTTGAAAAGTCAGCACAAAACAAACTGTAATCTAAGAGGAACCTATATGTGTATAAGTATAACACACTACAAGATGCATTCAACTTCTTTTTATAAAGTTTTTGACTAATTTAGGGGTGTTGTTCTAAGAAAAATATATCTCATTTAACAAGACATATACATTCGAACTGCTGCTCTTTACTTTTTACTACTACTTTTAACATCTTTATTTCCTAACAGCTTGGTACAAGCAATATGCAATCTATTCATATAATTGATTTTACATTCTTGTAAAGCACAAATAAAGATACTCTTCTCACCAGTTAAGCTTTTGTAATCTCTATTTCACTAAATATGTCACTTCGCACAAATTTTGTAATCTCTATTTCACTAATTGAGCTTCTGCAATTGCATCTACAAAACAAAAAGTCAGAGAGTACAATTTCGGTCAGCACAATGCATGTATTCAAATATATCGTTTATTCCAAAAAAAAAAAAAACTTTTTGCAACAACAAAATTATAAAATAAAAGAAAATGAACAAACCTCCTAGTATTTCTATTTTTCTTCTTTATCTTACCGCACTACTGGTATGATTCTGTGTGTTATTGTAGGTGAAATATTGCCAAATAAGATGAAGAGAAAAAAATCAAATGTCATACCAGTAAAGACATCCAACCTATCAGAAATGCTTGCATAAATGCTGACTTCTCTATTTTCCTTGTATAAACACATCAGTCATGCTTGTAACATAACAAAATGTATATGAGATCCAGAGTTCCTAACCAAATTGGCCATGTAGGCTGATTTTTTTTTTTTTTGAGGGTCGGCCATTGGTCACAATTTTCCATTAATAAAAAATAAAATAAAAGTTTACATATCAATAAAAACTGAAAATAAATACCAGTATCAAAACGGGTACGTCACAACAAATAAACGGTATAAACTCTTAACAATGTCTATACCTAACACCGATGTAAACTCATCCAAATCCAATCTAGAACCTATCAAGTGCTTACAAGACTACGTTTGATGCAAAACCGCAAAACAATACCTCCGAAAAGCAAGTGAAAATGATGATCGATGCTTCTGGTCTCACCACATTTACTGACACTAAGGCTCAATCCAGATTTGGAGTAGAGTTCCACTATCCACTGTCGCGATAGCAACAGGGGCGGAGCCAGCACGGTGGCCCAAGAGGGCCAGGCCCACGCTGTTTTTTGCATATTAAAGGGAATATTATGATTGGGCTCCCCCTAGTTAATACAAAATTCAATAGTTTTCCTTCTACTTCTTGAGTAAATTTAGTAGCCTAGTAAAAATGAGATTCCATCTCTCTAAACTTTCATGCATAATATAAAAAATGTCTTTTTTCTATCAATTTTAATGTATTCAGTCACATATTGGTCGACCGAACAACTCCGAAATTTGACCTCGGCCCCCCTCGCCACCGAATCCTGGCTTCGCCCCTGGATAGCAAAAAATAAAACCAGAACGACACCTTGAAGTACACCTACGACGACCGCCTCTTACAAAATTCCATGTGCTTACTTCACATGCTAGACATCCACAACGTCCATGCCGCACTCGGTTGTGCACTACATGGCCGTAGAGAACTTCTACCGTGCACCGTGTAATGGTCGCACCACACATCGGCTGCAAATCCATGACGATCGTGCCGCAAATCTCGACTGTGCTCCCCTGAAGGCCCTTCGACACCGCTGCTGCGCACTCTCGGAAGCCAAATCACGTCTCCACTGTGCATGGCCGACAATCGCACGACACCTGATGCGACAACAGAATCAACATATCTCACCGTCTTCTACTGGCTGTGTTTTCAGGAGAAGGGGAGGGAAGAAGTGAAAAGGGATTGGCGGGGAGGTCGACATCGCAATTCTGGTCGCTCACCCCTAAAAGCCGTACCGCACCTCGACTGCATAATCTCGACAACAAATCACTTCTCCACGATGTACGACTGAAAATTGCACGATGCGCTCGAACCGCCGAATCAACATATACAGCTTCAAAGATTCAACTTGAAAAAAATTCACACATTCGACTATGAAACTGAAAGTGATGGAAATTGAACTAACTAAAAAAAACTGCAATTTCAAGGAAAGAGCTCTGGCTACCTTCCAGTTATCGCTAAAAGAGGAGAAAAAGAGAGCCAGACTAGGTAAGAGCTTAGGCTTCGTTGCACCGATCTGGCTACAATCGAATCTATGGTTTTGATTTGGTCTCAACCAATCTGACCTCAATCTGTCGAGTGTCGAGCGAAGAGAAGCGGAGGATGGGCAAGGCGAGGCGAGCAGGGGAGGCGAGTTCTTCCGGCTGTCGAGATCGATTGGCAGTCATGGTCTCATGGAGTGAGAGAGAGAGATAGGTGGAGGAATTTTCTTTTTTTTTTTTCAGTTTCATGGATGGAGAGGAAAAAGTACACAAACGGAGAGACAGACAGAATAGAAGAAGAAAACGGAAAAAAATAAAGGTAAAGGAGCGTCAGCGCTTTGATCTAATCCATTGGCAGTCATCTCCACACGAATCTTGAGGGTATCAGACAGACAGAAATTTCTGCCTACAAGAGCTGTTTAAAAAAGATGCAACTTAAGCTAATAAATTATTTCAGTGTGAGCTAAATATGTTACCCGGATACTTCAAAAAACTATCCGTACTCCGTATCCGATGTGGATTCGCATGCGATTCACGTGTGATACGCACCCGACGCTCCACGTGACGTATCCGATAATTTTAATATGTTTGACTACAAGATTCTGTCAGAATTCGGCTTAGAATACGCATGGATACGCGCTGGATACACTGGGATACGTTTTTGGATACGTGCTGTCGATTCTGGGTTTCATATATATATATATGCAATTTTCGATTTAAAAAAATTAATTGCACATGAATCTATGTACCAACTTCGAAGGCAGCAAACACCCATTAATGCTTGCGTGCATCCGTACATCACTGCATCCCATATTTTTTTAAAGTGAGCGCCATGTGGCTCTCTCTAATTGGTTGAAATTTTGAACCACGGATTGCACATCCTAAGTATGATCTAGACCATGCATCGCCTTTAATCCAACGATTATAATTCAAGGCAAAAGTCTGTGGACTACAATGTTTGTACAAAGATCATAGTTTAAAAAACTTCATATATTACATATTTACATGTTTAAACTGAAATAAAGATTATAAAAAGGCAAATTAGATCGGATGCATTTTATTATTTTTTAATATTTTTAATTATTTTTATTATTTTATATATACTACCGTATCTTAATTTTTTTAAAAATTACGTATCCCCGTACCTGCACAGTATCGGATACGACACCCGCACCTGCATCCGCACCCGTGCAACATAGGAGCTAATCCATCAAAAAGAAACAAGCGCAGACGGCAGACACCATCACGTACGGTACGGAGTTACAGGCCTTTGATTGTGAAAAATCAAGCATAGGCAACTTTTCTCAAAAAAAAAAAAAAAAAAAAAAAAAGCATAGGCAACTAAGCAAGACTTGCTCTGCTGCCCACATGGGCACATGGCCACATGTACTCGGCCCCGACAGGATCCGCGAATTAATTAATTGACCAAACTAATCAAAATATAAATCATTTTTCTAAGATCGGAGCATTAATTAGTTCTATCGTGGGCGTGGCCTATGTAAATGTAGTTATTCCATCTTTGCCTTGGCCAGTCAAATCATACATCTTCATACACAGCTAGTGCATATTAATTTTCCAGAATCCAGAGAAGACTCGAGAGAAAAAATGGCCATGGCGGCTGTGAATTTTGTACTGGTTAGGATTGAGGAAACAATATTGAAAGAGGGCGAGTTGTTGGGTGGGGTTGGGGTGGACGTGAACTGGTTAAAGAGAGAACTGAGACATATCCAGTGCTTCCTGTGCGATGCCGACTCCAAGTGCCGGAGAGGAGATGCAAGGGCTGTGAACTGGCTGAATGAGGTCCGCGACGTGGCATATCGCATCAACGATGCCATCGACATTTTCTTAGTGGAATCTAACCGCCAGAAAGATCTCTCCTTTAAGGAGAAACTCAAAAGGATGTGGCGCGAGCCCAAAGAGCTCCACAAGCTTGCAATAGAGCTTGGCAACTTAAAAAAGATGTTTGAGGGGATCATGGAAAGGAGAATCAACTATGGAATCGAACTGGCACAAGACATAATGGGGAGATCAGACACATACATGAACATGATGCCTTATCGAAGAACCACTTACCAAAATGTGGATGAAACTCAAGTCGTAGGTCTGGATGCTGACAGAAACAAAATTCTCGAACTATTGCGTGATGAAAAAATGCGTAGGCGAGCTGTCATAACGATCGTTGGTCCTGGTGGTATCGGAAAGACTACTCTTGCATGCATGGTATACAAAAGGCAAGTCTGTGTATATTCATTTTTCTTTGACTCTGTTTGGACAAGGTGTGGAAATAAGAAAAACACTCCTATATTTAATTTGAAATTATGAAATGGAGGTGTCCATTGTCTTTTAAAGTGGAGAAAAAAAAGATTGTGCTGACATCATCCTTGCACGGTAGAAAACATCTTTAGAATTGAAGTATTTATAGATAGATTGAACTCTAAGCTTCCTAATTGATCTTCCACAGTCTTGTTAAGCTTCTGTACTTGTGCTACCACTGATTTGGCTATCTTGTTCCATTTAAAACTAAACAAACACTTGAGAGGAACAATTAGTATTGAAATAGTGTTGTTTTACAAATCGGCAAATCGAGTTAAAGACTTGTTTGATACAACAAATCCTACTACTTATAAATGTACACATAAAAAGATCGGAATAATTTCATTTGAGAGATGGAAATAATTGTTATATTAATTATATATGGACCATTGTTTGTGTGATCTAGATGTTAATTTCAAATAAAATGTTAGATCCTTTGTCATCGGGTGGTATTTAAACAATTTATTTGCAAGAGTTATATCGATTTTTTTAAATAATAAAATATAAAAATTTCTATTTTGCGTGGTTTGATAGTAATCATAAAAATTGAAGCTAAATTAATATACAAGTCCCGTAAAAATTGAAGTCCTGTCATATTCACCCGTCCAATCCATTTATTAACATTCATAAAACTTAGTAATATTTATATATATATTTGTTTGTTTTGTGTATCTAGCGCGATGAGAGATTTCGAATACCATATAATGCTACCCGTCTCTCAACAATTCAGTCAAAAAGATCTCCTGCTAAAGATGGTAACAGAGTTCGATTACAATGTTCCTGACATCACAGAAACGGATGAATTAATCTTGAAGCTAAGAGAGAAGTTGGGTAGATCGAAGTATCTGATTATTTTAGATGATGTGTGGAATGATGGTTTGTGTCATCTTCTATTAGAAGATATATTGCCCGATAGTAAAAACGGAAGTCGGGTGTTGATGACCAGTAGATCTATCTATGTTGCTATATCAGCTGATTGCAGAATGTCGCTTTACAAGCTTGACTTCTTAAATGATAAAGAAAGTCGTGATCTCCTCTTTAAAAAAACTTTCTTTTATCAAGAACTTGATGAAGAATACCCAAATGATCTCCTTGAAATAGCCGACGCACTATCCAAAAGATGTAAGGGTTTACCTTTGGCTTTGATAGTATTAGGTGGAATCCTTTCAACAAAAGATCATACCTACATTGCATGGGAAAGGGTGTTGCGAACAATGAATTGGCAGTTAGATGGCAGAGATTGTATGGATGTGCTAGCCATGAGTTATGACGATATGTCTTTTGATCTCAAGATATGCTTTTTATATCTTGCTTTTTTTCCTGAAGACTACAAAATTTCCTCGAAACGTCTAATCAAAATGTGGATAGCTGAGGGTTTCATTCCACATGGAGGGAAGAAATCTATGGAGGAAATAGCAGAGGATTACCTAGAGGAGCTCCTCCAAAGGTAATATATTTTTCCCCTTTCTCTTTTATGTCAACTACCTATCAAAAGTTATATATTTTTTCCCTTTCTCTTAATTTATTTATGTCAACTACCTATCATGTATAACTGTTGTCTTTAGTCCCATTAAATATTGAAATAAAGCGGAAGAAATTGATTTTTTTTTTAAAAAATCTTGGTTTCAAATTTAAAACAACTTGTGAAATAAAATAATTATCTTTATCATAGAATGTGCAATGAAATCCACAAAGGTCTCATTCTTATCTTTCTGAAAGTTTCATATTTTTTCCGATTATAATATCAAATTCTTTCATAATTTATTAGTTTATTTTCCAAATTCCATAAGACAAAACTTTGATAAAATGGACGATAATTTTTCCGATTAATTATCTTTTATTTTTTTTTGAGTCCCCAAATTGCATCATTCAACGTAGGAAGTTCATTATAAAACCATAGGCCTTGATCAGAATGATAATTTTTTAATATGGGATTTCATCTGATCATTTTATTTCAATAGAATTTTTTTTTTATCAAAATTGATGGATTTGATATCTTTTGGTCGGAATTTCGAGAAATTAATTCCAATTAAATTAAAATCCTACGTAAAAATCATCATTTTGATCAAAGCCATAGTTATTTATCGGCTATTTTTTATCAGAACGGTATGACCTAGCTCAATTCAATCTCATGGTGTGTATTATATTGATCCGGAGTAGGAGACCGTGAATCAACTCTGTTTTATATCGATGATCAAACTCAATGTAACCTCATCTATGTCATGCACATATATGAAATCGGGAGGAAAACTAGAGAAATGAGCTCAATTATAGAGATAAGTAAGCTGGAGCAAGTACATTTTAGAAATAAGCTTTGTATTTCACATTTCTGGAAGGAAATAGAGGAAAAAACTATATTCAAAAGAAAGTACAGAGATAAAATGTTGTCCCAATCGAAGCAAGAGTATAATACTGTCATTTAAAAATTTATAATGAAATTATTTGTGTACCCTCTGTATTTTTTGATCCCTTGCTTTCCCTTCAAAATATAAAAATATATGGTTTACAGCTCTATGAAATATGAAATTTATAAGAGCTAGTTACAAAATGTTTCGAATGATGTCAAATATAAGTATCAAAGTTAAATTTTAACCATGCAGAGTACCTTGATTTACTTCCATAATAATATAAGAATAAAGTATCCAAGTTTAATGCTAATTCAGAAATCACCTTGAATGACCTTCATGCTAATTCAATTACTTATTACTAGGGTCCTCTCCAAAGTGCACAAATGACATTAATGTAAGAATCGTTTTCCTCAATTACTTTTTACTAGATTACGAGACTCACTCGATAGTACTTGTCGGGAATTTTAATTTGAGTTTAATAATTAGTAAAGTTCAATTACTAAAATGCAACGTGCGGAGTTAATTTGTGATTTTAGTCTAATTTAATTAGTTTATTTCTTATAAATTTACTTTAAAAACATTTCGTTTGCATTCGTAAAAAGTAAAAGAAGGTAAATTTATGCATTTTAATTTTTTATGGGAATATTTGACTAATTTTAAATATACTAGCATATACGCCCATCCAAATGTATGGCCTTTTTTTTTTACAAAGGAACCAAACGCCCCCTAATTCTTTAATCTGATCTATGTAACAAGATATTTATGTAATATTCTTTTCCGTGCAATTCATGCCTATTTTTTTTCCCTACATTGAGGATAGAAAAGAGAAGATACAATAAAAACAACCTAGCTACTTTATCATAGATCATAATACCATGTTAGAAATTTTCATATCCTGTAAAAATTAAAATTTAAGTATTCCATATATATCCCATATATAAAGCACAAAACTAATACAAAGCATATTAATGCAATCTATAGCTCCATCCTATTAATTGCATCCCTACATATTAGTCAACCAGTTATCAATTAAGAGAATGAACGTTGCTATTGTTTTATTAACTTCTTCTTTATTTTTTTTTAAATAATTTCTTGAGCCATAAGCCGACCTGGCATTACCACATGAAGTCAAACACCTGTTCTTGGCCCTGAGCCAACCAATGTAACATTACAAAAGTGTAGTACATACTTGAATAAATTCTTCATTGTAATAAAAAGTGTAGTCCAATTGATTAATAGAATCCACGTAATTACATTGAGGAGGTGTGAGCAGGGGGTTAATGACAGAAAAAATAAAATGGGTACTAAGGAAAGGAGAGATGAAGCGTTGGTCAGGGAATGATGGAGATTAGAGATAAAAAAAAAAGAAAATGTTTTCCTAACTGTTTGGGATGATAGAATGATGAATCTTAAGATCATCCTTATTAGTCCCGAAATAATTTTAAAAGCAAATTCAAAAATAATTTCAAAAGCAACCTAATTGGAAAGTCATGTAATTGAGTTTCCTTCTGTGTGTACATCTCATTTTGCTTTTCATCGTATTTGGAAAAATTCAATAATTTCTCCACGGAATTCCATATATGAACTAAATCTAGCATAATTGTATTTAGTTGATATTTTGCTATCCTAAAACTTTCTAAGAAACTTACAACCTTATTAATTCATCATTTGATAAAAAACAAAACATTTAGGTCATTTAAAATTATTTTTTTTCTTTATGATTCTTCTTGTTTTCATATGTAAGGCAAATAAATGATCCTACTAGAAATATCAACATTTTTCTATAAGTTCATGGGCTGAGCTTTTTGTGTCATTAATTTCCCCCCCCCCCCCCCCCCCCTAGAAATATGGTTGAAGCATCAAGCCGATACTCTAACGGTTCAATCAGAGAATGTCGAGTGCCTGGTCTTCTTTACGACTTGGCAATGCATAAGGCTGAGCAGGAAAACTTCGTAACAATTTTGCCAAAATCCCAACACATCAACCATCCTGACAGGGCAGCCTATTTTCGAAAAGAGGTGGGAGCGCCACCCGTTTCATTTTATAAAATGAAACAGAATACAAAATTAGTAAAACCAACTATTAAACTTTAACAACTACCACATACGAACCATATCAAAACTTTCTATCAAAACTAACAACGACCATATATTCAACTCACTGGGCACAAGCCTAGCAAAAACCACAAAATTAGTGCTATTTATTACAAAACTAGAGAAACTGCTGAATTCAAACAACTCTCTAACTCAAAACTCATGCAACAGCCTCCTCATGCAGCGATTTCCACCATGAAGTTGTCCATGCGCTCTATCAACCCTTGCAGCATCAGCGGAGCAGGCCTCATTTGAAGGGGAATGGTCTCCCAGTCCATCGGTAGCCATTGTTCCACGTCACCCTGCTCCTCCATCTTCCATACACCTGTCCAGTACATAACCAAGTGATAAATAATCATTAGCGTCTGTTTAACGGTTTTGATCTCTATCTTATTAAAAATATAATCGTTCCTTATCCGCCAAATGCACCAGCACGTAGCGCAAAATACAGTTAAAAGTGCATTTCTATCCCTGTAATGCAAAGTGAGAGCAAATTCTAAAATGTCTGAAATAGAGTGCCAGGTCTGAAAATTATTTTGACTATTGCCTAACCAAAACCAGATTTTCTGAGTGAAAGTGCAGTTAAGAAACAAGTGATCACAGGTTTCATATTCTCCACATAAAATACAATTTGTGTTTCCAATCCAACCCTTTTTGCTAAGTACTTCTTTAGTTAGAATTCTATTATGAGTTAGAAGCCAAATAAAAGCCCGAATTTTATGGGGAATTTTCAGGGACCAAATCAAGTTGGCTTTAGGTATATAAACTCCTCTAAACATTAGGAACTGATAAGTAGAGTAGGTGGAAAAATAACCCTTCGAGTCCCATTTCCAACAAATAGTATCTGGTACCAGACTGAGGTGAGTGTCGCGAATGATCGCACACAAAGACTCCCAATCCTGAGCTAACACCCCTGTCAAAATTCTATTAAACCTCAAGCATCTACCCTGGGATACCACTACCTCTGCTACAGTACAATTTTTGGTAGTACAAAGATTATACAGGAAATAAAAGTCTGTAGCTAAGGAGCAATTAGAATACCAAATATCTGACCAGAAATTGATTGTAGTACCATTTCCTAACCTATAATAACTAGAAGTAGCACCTATACCATCAAGAGACATGATCCCTTTCCAAAAATAAGAAAATTTTCCCATACTATTATTATAGTATTTATGTCTAATCATGGATTTCCATTCAGCTTCATAGTGTGGATTATGAAACTTCCACCACCATTTCAACAACAAAGCGATGTTCATGGCACTTAAATCTAAAATTCCCATACCATCATTGTCCTTAGGAGAACAAACTTTTTTCCAATTCACTAAAGCGTACTTTTTTCTATTTCCTACATTTCCTTGCCAAAGGAATCTACACCTAATCTTATCTATATTTTTTCTGACTAACTCAGGCATTTTGAAAAGAGAGATAGTGTAAAGGGGCACTGCACTAATCACTGAGTTCAATAAAGTAATTCTGCCACCTAAGGATAATAATTTTCCTTTCCAAGATTGTAATTTTCTGAGTATTTTTTCTAGCATAAAGTTCCAGTCTCTATTATACAATCTTTTGAAGTGTAAAGGTATGCCTAGATAAGAAATAGGAAAAGAACCTACTTTACAATCAAATATTTGGGCTAATCTAGTACTAGTTTCAGCTGAAATATTGATGGGTAACAGTTCTGTTTTTGCGAAGTTGATCTTAATGCCTGAGATCGCTTGAAAAGCTAAAAGAGACCAATAAGCCCTATCTATATTTATCTCATCAGCTTCTAAAAAGAGAATAGTATCGTCAGCATAGTGAATGTTCACTATAGGCTGATTATTTCTAATGTCAGGACCTAAACCTTTCAAGAGTCTAGATTGAGTAGCTTTATTAAACATCTTACAAAGAGTGTCAGCTGCTAGATCAAATAGGAAAGGGGACAGAGGGTCCCCTTGCCTGAGCCCTCTTTTACAAGGAAAATAAGCAGTTGGGGTACCATTAAAGTTTATACAAGTACTAGAACTATAAAATAAATCTTTTATCCAATTAATCTATCTCTGCCCAAACCCTCTTTGTTTCAAAATACTAAGCATATATTCCCAGTTTACTCTATCATAGGCTTTCTCAAAATCTATTTTTATAGCTATCCCTTGTTGTCCACTAATTGCACAGCTATGTAAAATCTCATGTCCTAGAATGACATTATCTAGAATAAATCTACCTTTCAAAAAACCCGCTTGAGCTTTATCTATTAGAGAATCAATAACCTTCTCAAGTCTATTAGTCAACATCTTAGTGATTACCTTAATGCTACAGTTTACTAAGCTAATAGGTCTGTATTGTGTAACTAAAGAAGCTTCATGTTTCTTAGGAGCTAGACTAATAATGGCTCTGTTGAAATTGCTAAGTTCTATGTTGCCATCATAAAAAGCATTCACTACCCTAAAGAGATCCCCGTGAACTAGGTCCCAAAAGTCTTGATAAAAACTAAAACTAAAACCGTCAGGACCTGGTGCCCCACTAGCACAAGAGTCAAAAACCGCTTTTTTAATTTCCTGTATGGTAAAAGGAAGTTCTAAAGAGGCACTATCTAAACTAGATAAAGTATCAGTACTATCCCAAAAATTATCATCTAGAACAGCCCCTTTTATTCCTTCCTCCCCTAACAAGTTCCTATAGAAGTGCCAAACATGTTTTTCAATACTTTTGCTATCATCTACCAAGATTCCATCTATATCCATACTATAAATCCTATGCTTTTTAAAATTATTAGAAGCTACCTTATGAAAATAAGCAGTATTATTGTCCCCTTCTTTCAACCATCTAGTTTTGGCCCTAGTTTTCCAATAATATTCTTCTGCTAGGTACATATTATCTAGAACAGTTTTACAGTGCAACCACTGTTCTTGCTCCTCTATATTCAAATCCCTATCCTCTTGGATCTTTTCTAGTCTATGGATAGTATCTAAAGCAATCTTTTTCTGTTTCTTTTTTTCACTCTCAAAATTTCTTTTCCAACCTACCATTTTTTTTTCATATATTTCATCTTTTCGGCCCAATCTAGCCCTATATTATTTTGTACAGGGTAAGCAGACCACCATTTGTGTACTAATTGTATAAAATGATTCTCTTTGGCCCACAAAGTGTCATATCTAAAAATTGTAGACCTAATTGTGTGGGAATCAGTAGAAAGCATAAGGGGACAGTGATCTAAACAATAAGAAACTAAATCCTGAACTGTGCTATTTTTATAAATGTTATCCCAATCACTGGAAGCCAAAAATCTATCTAACATAGCTGAATATACACCGTTAGTCCAGGTGTATTTTCTAGTATTCAAATCATATCCTATCAACACATTATTATTAATGAAATTATTAAACTTTTTACTAATCCTAAGGTCAAAGTTATTACTACTTTTCTCCACTCTATATCTGATGGCATTGAAGTCTCCACAGAGTAGCCATGGGGAATTCCAATGATCTCTAATTTGTTGTAATTCTACCCAAAAACTATTTTTCAGCCTAGCATCTACAGGACCATAAACTATGGATAACAGAAAATCCACGTTACACTGTCTATCTTTTATGCCTATGTTAAGAGAGAAAGTACCCATAAAAATATGTAAAATATCAAATCTAGAGGAATCACAACCAAACAGAATCCCTCCTGACCTTCCTTTGGATGGTAACCATTCCCAACAACTAAGTTTTTGCGAGATTGTACGCAAAATTCTATCTGTAAACCTTTCTTTCTTAGTCTCCTGTATAGCTACAATATCTATGTTGTTATCCTTAATTAAGTCATTTAACACCTGTCTTTTATTAGAGGCATTCATACCTCTGATATTCCAACTAAGTACTTTCATTTAATGACTATCCTATCACACTCAGGATTATACACTACAGTGGTACACCTATCTGGAAACTGTTTCCCCTTATGTAAAACATCTACTAAAATTTCCTCAAAACTTTTCCTATTCATCATTTGCATTTTATTAATAATATCATCTTGTTGTTCTGTATTTTCTCCTAATCTAATATTATAAATGTCAAACATTTCAACTACTTCAGCATGTGTAAGTCTATTAAAAGGAAAATTATCTAGAAGAATTGAACATTTGGCTTGCTTGGAGTTTGCTTTGCCTGCTTTTCTTTCCTTGGCCCTACTCATCACTGAGCTAATCATCCCCATGTATTTCAGCCTGTTGCTCCTCCTAGGCTGAGAGAAGCCTCCCGTCAGAGTGACATGTGTAGGGCTGCCCTGGATGGTAGGAGAGGCGCTGTGGAGTACCAACTGATTAGGTACAGTCACCATAGGTTCAGTGTCAAAAACTCCCACACTGTTGGAGACTTGAGAGGGGGATATCTCTTGTATGATGGGTCCTTGCGGAGTGGAGTGCTATTCTCCATTGCCTCGCACATCTTCTATCAGTTGCAGCATATTTTCCAGTGACTCAGTGTCACTATCCTCTTCAGCTGATTCCACAATGGGGTTTTCTGGAAATTGCTTTTGTTTTTTGCCAGATGATGCCTCTTTATTTTTATCACTCTCAGCTTCTTCTCCACCTGCTTCTTGTAACACTTTAAACCTGTTACTGTCATTGAAACCTCCCCCTACCCCTGTTGTTTGAGGAGTAATAGTGTATATAATGCTATCCTTTTCAACTTGCTGAAAGATAGCATCTATAGTGCCAGGTCTGGTAGCAGTAGTCTTAGGAGTGAATGGAGCTCTTGGTTTCTCTGGTTGAATGGGAGTAAGAGTTGTGGCAACATTGACCGTCCCTTTCACTGTATCCTCTGTTGGTTCTGAGTTACCCACACTTTCCCCATCAGTCACCATAACATCTATCTGTTTGTTTTTGTCTTGGGTACTAGTACCAGAGATACTAGGTCCAGTGTTTCTTGGAGGTGGTTTGTTATTAGGTCTTGGGTTAGGATGTCCTCCATCCCCACCTTGTCTAGGGATTCTGTCATTCTCCCATCCCCTTCTGTTTCCCCCTTCTCCATATCTTGTCTCCACCTCAAATACAATATTGTACCTCTCAGTTTCCCCCCATTGGTTGGTATAAGGTATCCATGCTGACTCTGGGATGTGTTGGGGGTCACAAACTCCAACTCTGACTCTTGCCATTCTAAAATCTAGATGTTGAGCTGTGTTGTGGTCCAATTCATATACAATTCCTCCCCAATGACCAAAGAGATGTTGGAACTCAGAAAAGTGCCAGAGTTTAATGGGGAAATTGTAAACCCTAACCCAGACAGATATCAGTTGAGCCCCAGC
The DNA here is from genome assembly GCA_028095005.1 of Rhynchospora pubera. Lineage (NCBI taxonomy): Eukaryota > Viridiplantae > Streptophyta > Magnoliopsida > Poales > Cyperaceae > Rhynchospora > Rhynchospora pubera. Next base: position 357,251,419 of record CM051460.1, read on the forward strand.
ATCAATCGCTGGATCCCATGGATAAATTCTGACCTCTTGATTCTCCAAATGAATCTTCTGTCTCGCCAGAGCTGGTGGCAGCCAGTCAGGAGGTGCTTCCACAAGGTACTTCCAGTCTTCATATGGTCTGGCAACCCAGTTGTAGTCACGAAGTTTCCTCAGAGCACGTTGAACTCGTTCAGGTCCCCATCTGTGCTCGTCGACGAAGACGAAGCTTCTTTCAAAGGCCTTCTCCAACCCAACCACCGCTTGGTTGGATTGGAAAGTTGGACCGAGAACATTCGCCGCCATGGCTGTGCCTTCTCGATCAGATTTGTGCAGAGGAGGGTTTTGTAAAGAAATTGATGGTTTCGGTTGAGATGTAGATGGAGGTGGAGCAGATCTAGATCTGCATTGAAATGCTTTGTGCCCCAAGCGATTGCACACAAAACACAGTGCAAGGTTGGTACAAGCTGCTGCGTGGTGTCCTTTTTCTGTGCATCGGAAGCAAATCGGAACCCTAGGAGTTGATTGCACTCGTAATTGTGTGAGTTTTGCTATAACAATCGCTCTACGATCTGGTTGTGTCTCATTTGGTGAAGGATGTACTCGCTTCCAGTATTGCAATGGAGCTGTTGCCACAATCGATCCCTTATTGGTAGTCCCCACAAGAGGTTCCGCCATTGCTGACGTCACCGAGCTAGCGTGGGGTCACCACCAATGAGACCCCACTTCCAGTGAGAGAGGTGAGATTTGGGAGAGAAACACCGAGATTATTTCAGATTTGTGTGAATTTTGTGAAGTTTTGAGATGATATTTGAGAGTAATTGGAATTTTGTGTGAACGAAATCGCCTCACGATCGCCTCTGCTCTTAACAATTCCTTCTGTTGGATTGGAGATTGTCGGTGTTGATTGACAGGGCAGCCTATCGTGCCTCGCTTCAATCATGCAATTCTCAACTTTTTAAATACGTACGTCGAAATGCCCATTCTTTGTTATTCTTTTTACCAAAAGATTTACCCGAGTTCAATGAGTTTCGACTACTAAAAGTGCTAGAAATAATTGTGGATGTCGATATCCCCGGCGAAAGAAGTCTCATGGTTATGGGACTTGACAGGTTATTTCACCTAAAATATTTGGGGATTAGAGACTGGAGAGGAAGATTAACCATTCCTGTTCGTTCCTTGGGTAGTTTGAAGAATCTCGAGACCTTGGATTTACAAGTACTAGGTATAGGACTCACCATACCCCTGGGTTTATGGGCAGCTGATAAATTGTGGCATGCACAATATAATGATATCATCTTTGAAGCACTGCCACCCAATACAGAATTTACAAACCTGCAAACCCTTAAATGGGTCACTTTTGATGATAAGCCATGGTCGATAGATAATATTCCACGTTTGCCCAACCTGCGAAGTTTGGGGCTTTGGGGATATTCAAATTGGGACGTGGTTGTCCATCTACTTGAAACTCTGGTGTTGCTGATATCCCTGGAGATTAGAGGATCGCCTATCCCAAATGAGATTGTTTATCCTAAAATGCTTCCAAATTATGAAAATCTTCAAACCCTGAGCTTAGATGGCAAATGGTCCCCAGATGTCATCTTAGAGGCTAGCTCGTTCCCAGCACACCTCATCAAACTCACACTTTGGGGTTCAAATCTTTTGCAAGACCCTATGGAGGAGCTGGGAAAGCTGACATACCTCATGGTACTTAAACTACGAGGTAAATTGTATAGGGGAAAGCAAATGATATGTCAAGCAGGGTTTCCTGAACTCCGACGCCTGGTTCTTGATCTCATGGATGTTGAGGTTTTTAAGGTAGCCGAGGGGGTCATGCCCAACCTTAAATACCTCAAAAAAAATCGCACTACCAAGGTGGAGATGCCCCCTGAACTGAAGCACTTGACTGATGATTAGTTTTTATGTTTGACTTTGTCAAGTGATAAAATCTTTCAATTTAAGGGGGCAAACTAGCCATCCATAGCCTAAATTTAATGTATTTTTATCTCAGCTTAATGTATTTTATTATTTGTAAATTTATTCACTCAAAAAGAAACCATAGAGTCGTATCTCTGTGTTAAATTATTAGAGTTTGTGAAAGTCAAATAAGAAATGAACTCTTTCATCGATATTTTAATTTTCTAAATTTGCGAATTCAGTCCATGTCGTGAATTATTTGATTTGATACATCCGGAGCACTGCCACAAATGCAAAAGATGTTCCATAAAGCTGTTTTTAACTTTTATTTTACTTCCAATTACCTGTATTATTTGTTGGAGATGACAGATATCGGACACGATCTAAGCCAGTCGAATGGGCGAATGGCCCTCAGATTCAAACTTTAGTGGGCTGGAGACCTCTCTCTATAACAGCGTTAAATGATTGTGGGCTGATTTGGTATAGACGTATAGTAACCAATTTTTCCTCTGTTGATTGTGTTCATTGATGCAGACTTTTGATATCTAGAATTTGACATTTTCTTAATTTCTTGTTCAGTACCACTTGTATAATTGTTCTTTTAAAGATGTGCTGGCATCACCATTGCACAAGGAATCCTGCGATGTAACATTCAACAATTTCCGATCAATTACTTAGGATTACCCTTGTCGGTTAATAGACCGAAAAAAATACATTGCCTTCCCTTAATTGAGGCCATGCAAGAAAGGCTACAAGGTTGGAAAGCGAAGTTTCTATCGCTGGCAGGGAGACTAATCTTGGTTAAATCGGTCCTCTCTGCATTGCCGTTGTATTTTATGCAGGTCTTCAAATTACCTAAATGACTTCATAAGAAAATGGACCAGATAAGGCGTAGCTTTCTTTGGAAGGGTAAAGAATCTTGTCTCGGTGGACAGTGTTTGGTAAACTGGGAGAATTGTTGTTTACCTAGAAAAAATGGTGGGTTGGGAATCCTACACTTACCAACGCAAAATGATGCTCTTCTTTTAAAATGGTTGTAGAAATTAAAATTAGAACCAATCAGTTTGGACGGATAGTGTACTTAGACTTTATGGTACAACAAATATTGTGGGACTGATACATTGTAATCTGACTTCCTATGGCCTCAAGGACATCCTTTGCCTTTAGGATTTCTTCAATTGCTCTATCAAACAAAACCTAGATAGTAATACCTTTCAATGGAGATGGACATCTGATAGTATATCCATGACTAAAAATGCTTATGAAAAGCTAAGAGACCCGGGAGTTAAATCTCTATATCAAAAGCGACTTTGGAAAATCAAGGCACCACCGAAGGTCAAATTCTTTATATAGCTTGCCCTTTTAAACAGGCTACTCACGCAGGAAAACCTAGAGAAAAGAGGGTGGCCCACAATTCAAGGGTGTGTTCTCTGTAATGGCTCGGCCAGAGAATCAACTACACACCTTTTTCTACACTGCTCTTTCTTGACCTCTGTTTGGCAAAGAGTAATAACAGTTGCTCCTCCATCTATTTTAATGGATGATATCTCCAAATTCTGGTTACAACATCACATAAAAGATTCCTGTTGGAAGGATTCAACTTGGGCAGCCACAATGTGGAATATTTGGAAAGCGAGAAATAGTCGTATCTTTGAAGGCAAGAATCAGACGGTTGTTCAGGTTGCTAGGAGAATTGTTCAGGATGTGGCGTTGTGGGAAGTTCATGTATAGTGTTGTAGATTTATTAGATCTTTTATTTTTTTCTCTACCGTGATGAAATTTATCAAACTTTGATTTTTTGTATTTTGTTTTCTTATTAATAAAATTTCCGTAGGACTGTGGCAATCCCACCCTACCCTCAAAAAAAAAAAAAAAAAAGATGTGCTGGCATCACACTTATATAACTACTATTTAGCACTTCAAAATTAGTAATTCATATATCGACTTGGGGCATGCATGAAACTTGCATTATTTGACCAAACCCCTTGAGTGTCATTTTTAGCTTCTCCAAACAGTAAGTTGTTCATGAATGGAGCGTTTGAAGATGTTAAAGGAGGAATTGCCGCAACACCTAAACTGTGCCATAGTTGTCTAAAGAACGATCAAAGGAGGAAAAGAGGTGCAGCCATTTCGCAAGAGGTCATTGAATCAGCTAAACTAAATCAAATTTGAAGAATTTTAAATAAAAATTATCTGAACTACCCTTAAAATATGCTAACGACAATTTAAATGCTTAAAGGAAATTTATTGTTATTAGTATCTATAACTCTTACATTTATCGATCTGTAGTAATTTTTTTCTTTTTCTTTTTTTTTTTTAAAAAAAACGACTCCACAGGTGTTACTCCTGATTCATTGAGCAAAAACATATAGAAAGTACTTGAGGGTTAACCATACCCCACTTACAATAACAAAACAAACAAAAAATTTTAACACCAAAAAAACTACCCAATAAAATCTCACCTTAAGAAAGGTTTACCGGTGACTGTTGAAAAATCAGCACAAAACAAACTGTAATCTAAGAGGAACCTATATATGTGTACAACACACTACAAAGATTCATTCGACTTCTTTTTATAAAGTTTTTGTCTTTTTGACTAATTTAGGGGACTTGTTCTAAGAAAAATATATCTCATTTTTTCGAAATACTAATAAATATATAAAAATATTTAATAAGTACTTAGATGAATCAATATAATTTCTAGCATGTATAAAATATGTTGGAGAGTTCCACTACCATAATATTTGGCCACCACAAATGCCACAACTTCTATATTTTTTTAATATTTCAAAATTTTTAAATCAAACTTGTTTAATTTAACTTGCGATATATTTAATATAATTCTTTTTAAGATTTAGAGTTCATTTGATACTAATCAAAACTTCTAAAATGAATGGATTTTGTTAATCTTGACAGATTAATTATAATATGTCATATTTTGATGTGTCGATCAAATATTAAATGAACTTCAAATTGTACAAAAATTATATAGAAATGTACTGCTCGTTAAATGAACATCGTCAATCGTTTGTACTTAAACTAAAATTTTTAAATTTGAAATATCAATAAAATATAAAAAAAATTCGACATTTGTGGGACTAACTATTTCTGGTGGTGGAACTCTCGTCATAAAAAAAAATATGTAATAAAGATTGAGATATTCAATATGACTTGTAGAGTCGGAATTGTTTAGCTCGCTTTTTGGTTCAATAATATTATGTTTAACAGACAATCTTTTAAGGCAAAATATCAAATAACACCACTGCTTATTAATAGTTTGGACTTGGATGGACGATTATCTTTAAAATTTTAACTTCGTAATTAACCAAAATTTTGTCGAGAACGTGGCCAGAGTACGTGGAATCACGTTGTGGGTTGGGCTGTGAATGAAATCTGTTTATCTATTTATCTAATCCGTATCGTATCGTATCGTATAAGACGGATATGGGTAAAATTTTATTTTCGTTAAGTTAACGGGTACAGGTATGGGTAAGAAATTTTTTCCGTTAATTTAACTAGTACGGGTGCGGGTAAAAACTATTTTGTACCCGTTTTCATAACGGATAATTGTCACAATTAAAAAGATACAATTACATGATACATATGACATCTTATATTGCATGATTGGTAAAAAATATTGCTAGATTTTATTTAAAATTTATAATTCCGAAATTATTTTATATAAAAATTTATACTCAAAAAATTTTAATATACAGAATTATTATTATTTTTTTTAATAAGAAGAAAGTTCCAACGCGTTTCAGAAGCGAGTATTCGAATTCCCCTCCGTACGCGTTTATAAAACGCGCTCCAGGGCTTCCAACGCGTTTTATAAACGCGTACGAAGGAGAGATGCTGTCCACTTTCCTCTCGTTTGTCAGAGCTTCGTACGCGTTTATAAAACGCGTTGAAAGCTCTGGAGCGCACTTTATAAACGCGTTGGAAGGTGTATTATTTAATTTTTAGGAAAAAAAGTACAAGCATGCTCTGATAAAGACTGCAAAAGACATGACAAGAGTTGATTTTACAATGTCATCTTTGAACTACTGAAATTATTTATAAAAGCAGCCATTGTTGAATGATGTTCCAAAGGAAATAGCTCCTTCTTGTTAAAACCCACTACCTCCTTCTTGTTAAAACCTTCAGTACAATGGACAAAGGAAATAGCTCTAACTCAAATAATGATGTTCCAAACTATCGAAGAGCAACCCGCATTGAGTATTGGCCAACTTTCTACCATTACCCTGCCAATAGAAATCAACCAGAAAACGGAGAATACGAGGCAATTTGTCGCTCTTGTTATCGCACTTTGAAATACAACATCCATGAAGACACGACTGAAGAGGGAGACGTGCTCGAGTTAAAAATACACTACCAATGGCACATTAATGGTGGGCCGGAAAGGGAACAGAAGGAGTACCAGGAGCGGCGATGGCGGGAACACGAAAAGAATCTGAACCGAGAAAGGCGATATGACTGGTACAAAAAATATTACACAGAACCTCAACCCATCCCTCAACAACAACCGAAACCCTACCTCTCGTGTGAACCAACTCACTGGACCGTTTACGAGAAAATATACAACTTTAATGGAGACCACACAGTGACCTGTACAAGGTGTGCTCAAGTTTTCAATTACAAAGAAAACATATTGCGTGACCACTACCATGAGCACAAACGTCACGACGAGAATGAACAAAGAGCTCGGGACATAGAGACGCAGAGGATTATTAAAGAAAGAAATGAAGAAATGGATCGTAAACAAAAAATTAGGGAAGAAGAGGCAAGGAAAAAAAGGCTCAAAAAATCAGAGCAAAAATTGAGAGAAATGAATAAGAGGGATGAACTTCGACAAATTGCGGCAAGCCGAATGGCAGAGATAGAAAAAGAAGAAACCGAAGCGGCTTTTTGGAACGAAGCCGCTCAATTCGTTGACAACAGTGTTCCGAGTAATCAACAAGAAGATGATGCTGCTTTTTGGAACGAAGTCGCTCAGTTCGCTGACAACACTGGTGCGAATAATCAACAACAACCGAATGATGAAGATGAGCAACCATGGTGGGATGAAATTCTACAACATGTAGATAGTCAAAATCTCTAAATATTTATATCATTGTAATATTTATGTGTTTTATTATTATGGTTGTTAATGTACTTTAGTTGGAATTGTTAATGCAATGTTTTTTTTTATGGTTGTTTTTTATTTTCCTTTATTTTTTGTAGTGCTTTGCACTATAAGTTGTGGTTTTAATGTGTTGACGTTCAATGGATAAAAGTTGTTGTTTGGAATATTTCATTTATTGGCGTTTCAATACATAAACGTTTATGTTTCAAGTAGTGCTTTGCACTCCGAAATTCCAAGTCATAATAATACACAAGTCAATCATCACAAGTCATAATAAACAATCCAATAAATACACAAGTCAATCATAAGTCATAAACGAAAAATAGTCAATCAACATCAATAATACACAAGTCAATCACAAGTCCATAAACGAAAAATAAACGATCCGTCCATCATCAGTCCATAAACAAAAAAGAACTGTCATCATCAGCAATAAAATCAGTCCATCATCATAACTAACGCCGCCGCCTCCTCCTAGGTCCTGAAGGTGAAAATCTGTCAATCAGCCTCACCACACGCCTATCTCGTATGCCCGGGGCAGTAACATCTCCCGAGTCAGTGGAGTCCGTATCCCCATCGTCCTCCTCCTGGCGGTCCTCCTGCTGGTCCTGCTGAGCCTCCTGCTGTATGGGCCCAAACTCAACAGGCTGCCCAGCATCCTGAGGAGTCGCTATAGGGACATAATCACCCTCCTCATCTCCGGCCGTCCGCAGTAAAGTGCTGAACGAGTCTGTCCCTCCCATACTACCCAACGGAGTGCCAAATGAAGGAATAGAAGAAGGCGTAGGCACTGACGGAACAGTAAATGGAGGAACAGTAAATGCAGGAAAAGAGGAAGGCATACCAAATGGTGCAAAGGAGTACGGTGGAGGATCCTGAGGCTGGAAAATGCCAGTGGAATCCTGAGAAATGCCAGCAAACTGCGAGGTCGATGCTGATGCACTATGCATGGATGGAGTAGGACCTGAGGCTGGAAACTGAGTAGGAAAGAACGTGCGTGGTCCTAAAATGTCATCTAATCGCCCGGTATTCAGTCGACCATCCTATAATATTAAAAAAAAATGTCAATATAAATAAATTAGTATCTAAAATTGAAACTTGCATATGAACGAATACTAACCGCATGCATCAGATCCTCCGCCTGAAGGTCTGTGGGTACAGTCGGACGTGCAGAAGTAGACTCGTCCCCAGAATCTGGTATGTCCTCAATATTTGTTGGAAGTCCTCGCTGCTCCAACAAATCCTCCAACCTGTAATTTATAAATTATTGAATTTAAAATGCAAAAAACGCAATCAAAAAATTAAATTATTTAAAATTACCTCAGAGGGATGGAAGCATCATGCAACTGCGAACGACAGTTGGCGAGAATTGCCTTTCCCACCCTTCTGCACCCCTTCTTCACAACCAGTCCCAATGCATGAAGTGCATTCTTCAGCGCAGAGTTGCCCTGTAATTTACGAGAATAATGACATATTGCACATTTCCATTTACCAATCATACATTCCATATTTAAAAAATTAAAATGTACCGTATTGCGAAGTCTGGATCCCATGTTTGTGTACTGCCTCTGAGCAAGAGGCAGCTGCTGAGTGCGCTGGAGACGTGCCTCGGCATCCTCTCGTGGCGTGGGTCTCTCGGAGGCACCGTATCGCCAAAACCATCGGAAGTACCGCAGCGTATCAGTAGCACTCCAGGATCGAGTCTCCAGCTGGCGTGCCTGTAATGCCTCGTCAGTCCACTCAGCATGTGCACTCGCAAAAATGGTAGCAAAATCTGGGCGATCTCGATAGGTACCGTGCTGGAAGCCCAGCAGGTTCTGTGTCACGTCCCAACTCTGTTAAAATAAACACGTTAGTTCTTTACTCTAATTAAATTGAAGTTGATCGTATGATAAATCGGAAAAATATACCAAACGTACCACAGGTAGTGGAGGAGGAGTAAACTGGTATAGTCCAAACTGATGCCTACAACGGTCGGGGTAGTAGTAGGCAACAATGTGGTAAAAAATCAGCGGCAACCGAACATGCTCCGCTATGGAACCCTCCTGTGCTACCCGTGGCATGACAGCCCTGTCGAGTACGTACGGAAACCAGTTAACGTCTTCAACGTTCAACACGGCTAGGTAGTCCCGTGCGTTCTCCACTGCCCCGCGGTGCTGGCTCCGTGAGAAAGACCGAGCTTCGCCCCATTTTCTGAAAATTTTGAAGGTTAGGATTGATGTGTTGTAATTTGCATAAAATTATTGAAAAATTATTATAAATTATTACCTGCCAAACGGCACACATGAATCTCGGTTAGGCTGTCCTAATCCACCGATAGGAGCAACCTCTGGGCGACAAACAGGGAGGTATGACCATGCCCAAAACAATAGTAGCATCCAAGGTCCCGTCACAACCTTGAAACGCATGGAGGCACGGTCCAGAGCACGATATAGACAAGCAAGCGTGGCACCTCCCCAATTGAAGTCCGGAACTTCATTCAAATTGCCCTGCATTTAAATTAAACAACGCATTGAAAAAAAATAAATTCAACATTGAAAATAACAAAATTAAATTGCAACATTGAATAATAATTTCAACATTTCAACAAAATTAAATTTCTTTATCTTCGATACTAACTGATGTATTAATATGTTTTAACAAAAGTATCTTTGCTTAAAAATTAGACTGTTAACGAAATTATAAAAATAAAAATTATGAAAATATTGAATTTGTAACATTGAATTGTACTATTTTCGTAAACAAATAAAAATATTATTTAAGTTAAGAAAATTATACCGATACGAGCTCTAAAAAGTATGCTGGGACGGAATTCTGAGAAATATCGGGAAACATCAACGTCCCAAATAGCTCTAGGGCCACTGCACGCGTGTATCGGTCTAACTCCTCACCAGGAGCATCTGCCTGTGGCGCCATCCCGCAATTTTGCCGCAACCATTTCAACTTGATGTTGTTGCCCACAACAACATTGCCCCTGCATTGCACAAATTTAAAATAATCAATACAAGTAAGCAATGCATATATTGAATATGCAAAATCAATATTGCATTCTTATTTTTTTCACTTACTCCCTGCTACTCCTTTCTCGGTGCCACTCTCCCAAATCTTCATGAGGATAAAGATTTGCACGAATCTTTTCCTCCCAAGGCCCTCTCGTATTCGATCTAACTGGAATGCCCGTCGAGCGCAAACCATATAAGAAGGCAACATCCTGGTAACAATTACAAAATACGTTAAATTTATGTCATGTAAATATTGCAATTTGTGTCATGTTAATATTACGAAAATTAATATTCAAATTTGAATTTTAAATATAAAGTTTAAATTAATGTTAGAATTAATTGTGAAAATTAATACGAAAATTATATGTTAGAAATAATTATGAAAATGTTAATATTACGAAAGTTATATGTTAGAATTAATTTTCATGTTAATATTACGAAAATTATAAAGTTTAAATTAATGTTAGAATTAATTGTGAAAATTAATACGAAAATTATATGTTAGAATTAATTGTGAAAATTAATAGGAAAATCATATTAAAAAAAATTAATATCAAGTTTAAATAAATTACCTGTAGAGTAACGGTCATCTCTCCAACGGGAAAATGGAAACTATGCGTCTCCGGACGCCAAAACTCGACCATTGCCTTCAGTAATGGCATGTCGATGTTGACATGCTTCACCTTCATAATGTGACTGAGCCCCAGTTTGATCAGCCTTCCCTCAATCCGTTCGTCCACCTTAATTGTTCGCTTGTGCGATCTCAACTCCAAATGTTTTTCACGCTGCAATTTTTAATACAATTTTTAAGCATTTACAAGCATTTAAAATAAATACAATTTATTACATTGAACATAAAAATATTATAAGCAAACATTTACAATAAATACAATTTATAATACAATTTATAATAAGCATTTTCGATTAATTTTTTACTACAAATTATAATAAACATTTAATACAATTTATAAGTCTATTAAGAAATCTAAATTATTAAATCAAAAAAATATAAATTAACATAAAACAATCTATTACCTCCTCAAAAGACAAACCAACGAGATGCTCGTTATCCGTAACAAACAAAACCTGTTGGTTTTCTGCGTTGGCCGGTTGCACAGGTGGAATGACATTTTGCGCGCTCGGACGGGCTGCGCGACGCCTACGTCTTTTTGGCCGAGGTTGGGTGGAGGCTGCTTCGGTGGGGGGTGCTTCGGTGGGAGGTGGTGAAGCACCAGAAGGACCAGCCTCATCTTCTGCTGAACTCATCTGATTCAAATAATATAAGAACAACAATTTAAAACAACAATGAATTTAATAATTTTTTAGCTAATTGGACAAAAAACGAACAAAACCAAAATTTTGTTTTATGTAATTGACATTTTTACAATAATTACTTTTGCATACAATTTCCACACAGATTACAGTAATTTGACAATAAATTCCTACACAATTTCCATAGAAATTCCACTAAATTCCGTAAAAATTTCATGAACATTTACGTTACAATTTACAGTAATTCCATGTCCAATAATATTTCCAATAATTCCATACAATTTACGTTACTAAAATTGTGTACTCACTTTATTAAAATGTCCAATTTCCATACAAATTCCATACAAATTTCCATACAAATTTCCACAATTTCCACAATTTCCATAATAATCCATACAAATAGGTAAATGCACAATTTCCATAATCATCCATACAATTTCAATAATTTCCATAACAAATTTCCACAATTTCCACAATTTTCACAATTTCCATACAAATTTCAATAATAATCCACAATAATAATCCACTAATTTCCACAATTTCAATAATATCCATAATTTTCAGTAAATGCAAAATCAAAACCTCGATATCGGCGTACGTTGTCTTTCGAACTCCTCTTCTCTTCGCACGGCAACGACCTTCACACGACAACCTCTTTTCTCCCTTCTCTTCTCTCTTTCTCCGGCCGCAACTTTCTTTCTCTTCTTCCTTCTCTTCTCTCTTCTTCCTTCTCTTCTCTCTTCTCTCTTCTTCCTTCTCTTCTTCCTTCTCTTCTCCCTTCTCTTCTTTTCTCTCTTTTTTTCTTTTTCTCTTCTCTGGACTGACTGAAGCGACGAAGAAAGAAAAAAAAAACGGTCAGAACTCGTTTTCGAAAAATTACCACCTTCCTACGCGTTTATAAAACGCGCTCCAGAGCTCCGAACGCGTTTTATAAACGCGTACGAAGCTGTCAGCTCCTCAAAAGGCGTAACTGAAGAGGCGAACTTATCTCTCCCTCGTACGCGTTTATAAAACGCGTTCGGAGCCTTGGAGCGCGTTTTATAAACGCGTACGGAGGGGAATTCGAATACTCCCTTCTGAAACGCGTTGGAACTTTCTTCTTATTAAAAAAAATAATAATAATTCTGTATATTAAAATTTTTTGTGTCTAAATTTTTATATTAATTAATTTCGGTTTATAATTCTTTCCATCCAGTGTACAAAAAAATAAAAAAAATCTAAAATATTCGCCATCATTGTTGCACTTTATTAATATAATAATTGATATAGAGTGTACAAATTTTATTGCTATTATATCTATTTTTTATTGTTACCGTACCGTACGGGTAAGGTACAGGTAAAGTTATTTTCTAACGGGTACGATAGGGTACGGGTAAAGAAAAATTTAACGGATGCGGGTATGAAAATACTTTCTACCGTACCGTACCCGTTAAAAAAATTTTAAATTTGAAATTTCAAAATTCAAAATTTGTATTCTGACGGCGGCTTGCAGCATCCGGACTGTGTTTAGAAATTGAAACGGGATGATCGATGTTAGAAACAAAGTAGAAATTATGGTTTTAATCACTAATGGTACAAGATATAGAGTGTTCAAATTTTATAAATTGTTGGGTTGAAGAAGATTGATATAAATGCTCCGTTTGGAAGGTGTGGGAATAAGAGGAATAAGAGAAGAAGTATTTGGAAGTGTGTAATTTTGTGAAGTGTTTGGATTATTTATAATAAATTTTGGAGTAGGAAGAAATTATTTCCTTATTTCTGCACCCATCCAAACGGAGCCATAGTGAATGAAAGTGAACGTTGTGCTAGTTTAAGTTTTACTAGATTTAAATAGAAAGTCAATTAACAGTCTTTTCGCATTAGATTTAGTTTAATACAAAAGTTGAATCTAGATTCTAGACATTACAATAATTTATTAGGCCTTGAGGGACTAAGAAAACTGGAATTTTGTTATGAATTAAGACATGATTAATTAATTGACGATATATGACCAGGACAATTAACTAGGACCATATCGAGACAATTAAGAAATTACTAGGTGGGGAAGCGCAGCCGTGCCTTAGCAATTTTTGTATATTTCAATTTTAAGAGCTATTAATATTAAGTCATTAAGTCTTAATTGTGTACAACATGGCATATAAGTCCAAAGGCAAAAATACCATAATTTTCCTTTCACATGAGCTGGCTTCAGTATCCATGTACATTGAATTTTAAAAAAACATATAAGCAATCAAAGAGATCCAAATAGAGCTACCATACATTTGATTGATATTCATAAACCAAACCACAAAAAGCAAGGTAAAATTTTTAGTTTTTGAATAAATTGACAAGAAAAATACACATGTTTACTCTAGGTACTTAAGCAACTTTAGTTTCAAATCATTCTGAGGTGCAACTTTAGTTTTCTTTTTATACTATATCTTCTATTAGGCTCCGTTTGGATGCGTTGAGAATAAGATAGGAAGAAGGAAGAAGGGAAGAAATTTATTGGGAATGGGTAAATTTATTTGGAAGTGTGTAATTTTTGTGAAGAGTTTGGATGGTTAGAAATAAATTTATTGGTAAAAAGTGGTTATTCTTTATTCCTTATTCCGGAAAGAAGCCATCCAAACGGAGCCTTAGTATCAACGTATCGTCACTGTTGCCCTATTTGCCTTCGAATGAAACAAAAATTGCTTCTGTAAGCCAAAATAGGAATTATAAAGAAGACTCTCACAATTCCAAAATCAACAATTCAAACTTTGGATACCCTACCCTAGAATTACAATTTACAAATTTTCAGCATAAATCAACATGGAAGCAGTATGACCCATCAAAGAAATGCTGATATGTTACCAGGTCTATTCTGTTCATGTAACCTTAATTGCACAGGCAGGTTAAATTAAAGCCACATTCGACATCCTTAATTGAGGCATAATATAAAAAACTAATGATCGTTCTTACTCAAAAACACAATTACAAAAATTAGCTTGATTAATTTAAAACAGATGCCAATCGAAATTGTCCAGATAATTCAATTGTTGAAGTCAAGGCTTTGACCTGCGAGGGGATAAATGATCTGAACCTCTTTTTGTTTTTCTTTTCAAACGGGAAATCCGTCAAAAAGAGCCGGACAATTAGAAACTTAAATTTCATTAACAAAATTCGTATTATATCATTGAAATTGAAAAAGATATAATATGACACCTTGTCGACATTGAGATTTCAAAGTGATCCGATAGAGCCAAAATGTGCACAACACTTTAATGTGTAACGAATGGGTAAATCATGACCAACATTTCACCGATTCCACCTACAATTGATAATTCAACAAAAAAAAAATTTTACATCTTTAGTTGTGCTCTAGTGCTGTCTCACTAATTACCAGAAAGAGCAAGATTAAATTGGTTGTTTTTTATTATAAAAAAAAGGAACTTAAAAAGAATATTAATGAGCACCCTAATTGTGAAAATAAAACATTGTCATTATTTTCCCTTCCAAAAATAAAAAGAGGAAAAAGGCCTGATTACATGTTTAAGTAATAGACTGTACAAAACGAAATGAATTGAATTTAAGAAACTGAAATTATCTTTAATTTTTTTTTTTTCAAAACGACCAGCATAAGCATACTTCTATGGTGTGTATCTAGTTTAGATGGACCATTTTCCATGTCAAAATAAAAAGTAAAAAGGAAGAGAAGTAACAAAAATAAGTTGTACCGATTTGTGCTGTGGTATGTGCCAAAAAAAGACCAACTAAATCCACTGATTCCAATTGACGCTACATCTTTGAAAGACTTTCTTGGAATGCCAATCTATAGGAAAGATAAAAAAAGAAAATAAAAATGTAATAGTGTTGAAATATGCAGAAATATTTGAATTTACACTCTCAGATTCATGTATGGGCCTTGTTGAGTAATTGTTAAATATTGTTTTCAAGATGACCAGCATAAGCATTGTTTAGAATTTAATTAGCCATTGTTTGGCACTATTTAGATGCTAGCTCCAGTATTACTACAGCTGGTTCAGTTACTGCTTCTAGACTTGTATGTGATTTCAATTTTATCAAAAATAAAGGCTGAGTATGGAAAAATAACATGAGCTGCATGTGAAGTAAAAATTAATTGATATTTAGGTTGTGTATTCTTGATGCAACCTGTTAATGCTTGAACCACAAAGTAGAAAACAATTATAAAATAGCAGTTAAACCAATATCACAGCCATTAATTCTGCAACCTCACATAGAAAGGTAAAATGAAGTACCTCTCAACTGACAATGCTAACAAATTTGCAAGTCGTCTTTGATTTCCTGAATGCCTGAGTTTAGATAGTAACAACTACCCCCAAAGGTTTTTGTTCCACGCTGGCCTGCAAATAATACAGTCATTTTTAATATCTGATATATGCTAGCGATGCAATTGGATAATTTTGTATTAGAATTTTTTTCAATATAATTTGTCTATTTTACAGGTTTGGAGGAAGGTGTACTACATTGTTATTATTGTCTGTCTTTTAAAGTTTACAAAATATGCATTGTCGACAATTTGGTTCCTGCCATGATTGGTTCAATTGAGAACCTTCTTCTGTATTAGCATGCTCTTTCATAAATTTGTTTGATATTTGATAAGAGTCAGCAAGTGATGATTGTATTCTCCTCCCTGGCAAGTTAATCAGGATAAAAGAGAGGCTGAAAAATGACAAATCTAATTATAATTTGACAATACCTTTGTGTTTTCAACAGTGTGAATTTATGTTTGTAGTCTTAATTTAATTGGGCACTAAAGAGAACAATTTTAGGTTGAGCTGAATATTGATAAGGCTGCTTGCTTCTACTTTCATCGAATGGACAGGCTTAAACATAAACTTTTATGTTAAATGTTCATACCTTGGTATAAAAATGAGGAGGTGAGTAGGAATCAAAATACGTTTTACTACAGTCCCATTGGCCAACCATCACCCATGTAAATCTTCACTTATTTTAAAATTTTCAGAGAAAATCGTTAGAACAATATAAAAAATAATGCAATGCATTTCAAATAAAACATTTAATTTTTAAATGCACTTTGTATTAGCCATTTTTAAATGCTAGAAAACTGAATTATGTTCACCACTGGATGAAACACGCATTCAAACGGCGTGTGTCATCTGTGATGATGGGATCCTCTTAGATGTTATGATTTTGTATCCTTGGATTATATGATCACTTAAAATTTTAAAAAAGCAACTGACCTTCAGAGTTTAAAATAACATAAAAATTTTGAGATTACATAAAAATTTTGAGTTTAAAATAAACATTCAAAATTTTGGGATCCTCTTTATTTATTTTTTTATTTCTTCTTTTAGTTCATGTACTTTTAGTTATTGAGAAAGATTAAATTTTGAGATTATTCATAGAATGCATCAGTTATAAACATATTGCTCTCTGATTATGTAATAGAAAAGTAAAAAATCATGTTATAAAATAACATAAAAATAAAATTATCATAATATTTGAAATGTTATTTTACCTTTCAATACCCCATGATGCAAAAATCTGTGTTACAGCAGCAATTTCTCAATACTGAGTAGCAACCACCCCAGCTGAGGAAATTTCATATAAGATTCATTGATAAATCTGTCATGCCAAAATGAATTATGAAACATGTATGTCAATAAGCAGCAAGGTTTTAATATTATTGTATTTCTCTAAAACATTTTGCATCGACAATGAAAATAGCTAGGGATTATACTACCTTTGATTATCAGCTATTGGAAATTGGAAAAGTTCTTACTAATCACACCAGCAATTTGGTGCGAAGGTCGACCTGTGCGTTCAAAACTCTATGATATCTACTCTACATCAAAGGAATTTTACGACAAAATAATCAGGCGACATGGCTACTAACAATATTGGCCGAAAAGATTAAAACATTATCATAAAGAGGACCAGTACAAACAATACCTGATTCTTAACATGAATTGAACCAATTGAATTCCCTCAATCAATTCTTACTTCCTCTCTTTCTCTCCAATTCCAATTCCAATTCCAATTCCATGCTGTGCCCATCTATTCGCCTCCCTTATTCCATCAATTCCATTATTCCAAGCTTCCGCGGCCTCTTGCTCTGTCGACTGTCATCCTCTCCTCTCCTCGGTCTCTTTCACGGTTTCACCCAGATAGCAACGATCTGTGTTCGAAATTTCGGATCTGCACTGAGTATAAATTCGATGGCGTTTCCTCGTTCGACCTGACGTGGTCCTGGCCTCCTGGGGACAGGAAGCTCCCTCGCCCCCCAGTAGCTTCTTCCTACTTAAGTTCCCATAATCACCAAGGAGAAAATCAGCTTCATTATTGTAATTCGATTAAAGATCTTCCAATTTGCAAGTGCAATTGCAACGAAATGAATTCCAAATTCGATTAAGCATCTTCCAATTTGCAAATGCTAGGTAATGAATTCCAAATTCAAAGCATAGATTGCAGTATGAGCATGGTTGTTAACTCTGTTTCAAAATTTTAAATTAAATATTTATTTTCTAAGATGCTTTAGCGACAAAACCAGTCAAGCAATCTGGAAGCGAACCCAGTTAACCAAAATTCAGAAGTAAATTTATTTTCAGTGAGAAGGGGAGTTAGTGACCTACTCTTGCAAAATTTGACTTGTCAGGGAATGCAAACTATTTTAAGAATTTGTTGGAGATATTGAGTCCAAATTTGAATTTGAACGATTTAATTTTTTGAAGGTCAAATTTTAATGATTTAATTTTACACAGGGTATTCTTAATATATATGGAAATTTACAAGATATATCTTATGTACCAGAATATCAAGTAATTTGGTGGTTTGCGTGCAGGCAAGCATACTAGATGATGTGCTGTACCAGCATGTCTGTATAGTGACATAGTACCTCAGTTTGTGAAAGTCCATTGTCAAGTTACTAAAAGTTTCTTAAAATGTAGGTTTCATATTGATGAGATGTCATCAGCACATGTTTATGTGAGATTGAACAAAGGCCAAACAATGGATGACATGAGCGAGGGTTTGCTTGAAGATTGTGCTCAGCTTGTCAAAACTAATTCTATTCAAGGTTAGATCATTGTAATCTGATCTGCTTTCCTGTGTTAATGTTCATATTGGAAACACACAACTTGAAGCTTACAACTACTTTATGTTTCATATGCTGTGTCAATCTTCCTTAACTGTTACAACCTGATCGAATTGGACAGAAAGCACCATTTTACCACTTTGTTTGGGGTTGAGGTATTTGTTCTCATCCCCAACCTTAAAATTCAGTTTTAGTTTTTGTTTAAAAGAAAGTCATATCGCAAACCGTGTAATTTGAAGATTGAGGATGCTAATTTTGAAATCGGTTAAGGATGTATACTTTAAAATTCAGTACAATTGTTTTTTTTTTTTGAAGATAAATTAGAGGTCTAAGCCATCCAACTTATTTTTAAGTTAAATGTCTATGAAAGACCCCCCAGCCGGATTTCGAACCTGCGATCTTTCACTTAAGGAGTCAAGGTGTATTGCTCTTTGCCACTAGACTAAGAGCTGATTCTTAATTTAATAAAATTGTTATCAAGACAATTCAGTGGATCAAATTGTATACTTCTATCACATTTATTTATCCAGCTTTAGAGCCGCAAAGTATAACAATGCACGTGACTCGTGACCCATCTGTCATGGAACGGGTTGATGATCCAGCTCAAAATCTAAACCCGTCAACCCCACTAGGCCACTACTGGTCAACACTCCAGGTTCAAATTTAACCCAACTATGCCAGGACAAGTCGGTTATCATTTTGAACTTATGCCACAGATGTACCTTTCGATAGTGTAATCTAAAATTCATAACTTATTATTTTATTGGTCTAGACTCTAGATTATGGACAGAAACAATGAAGAAAGAAGTGAAAGCCATGATGCCAAATCTAATTTAACTTTGGTGCACTATGACTGTTTTGGTTGGTGTTTTTACAAATTATCAAATCTAATTTAACCAATCCAATCTATATATTGAAATCTCGTAGCAAACAAAATTTTTCGAATTTTTTAAGGCTTGCCATTTTTTGCTATAAATACACTAATTTGTAAGGCAAAAATGACAAGTTTTAAAAATTTCGAAAAAATAGTAAAAAAGTTTTAAAAATTGTAAAATTTTGTTTGCTATGAAATTTCAATATATAGATTAGATTGATTAATTTAGATTTATCAATTTGCAAAATCACTGATAAAACGATTGTGGTGCACGGAACGTTCTATACATCATGGTTCACAATAGATTTACTCTCTTTTCAATATATATATAGAGAGAGAGATTGGATAATTAGATTAACGATTTTCTAAAATTTCAAAAAAATACTTAAAAAAAAGGAAAAATAAAAATTTCGAAAAAATGTGAACTTTGGTCTGCATAGAGATTTCAATAGAGAGATTGTATTGGACGGTTTAGATCGATTATTTTTAACAAAATTTAGCAGTTTTGAGCCTAACTCACATACCCTTTGGTGAGTAGCGACTTTCCATAGCAAAACTCTATATATATATATATATATAGAGAGAGAGATTGGCTAAAGTATACTCCAGCATACGGATCAAACCCGTATGCTAGAGTCGTTTCTGAAAATCTAAAATTCAAACAGTCGATCCAAACCGTTCAAGTTGTTCTCCATGTAAAAATATCCTTCCAGATCAAATTTTATATTTTTTCGAATTTTTTTGCTATATATTATGCTATTTTCAAATTGAAGGGCCAGAAATACTCCTTTACAACTCTTTTACAATGTTTTTTTAAAATAGCATAATATATAGTAAAAAAAATCGAAAAAATATAAATTTTAGTTTCCTAGGAGATTTCAATATGGAGAACAATTTGAAAGCTTCGGATCGACTGTATGCATTTTAGATTGTGAGAAACGACTACCGGTTATCTATATGCTGGAGTATACTTTAGCCAATATATATATATATATATAGAAAGCCTTCAATCAAAGCGCTTTTACCGGAGTCCCAGTTAAACCCCGTCAGATCTCAATTTTGAAAGTTCAAACGACCGATCCGAACCGTCAAATATGATCTCCATATTGAAATCTCCTTGCCGACCAAAATTTTCATTTTTTTTTAATTTTTTAAGTATTTTTTTCGGATTTTCAAAAACAACAATTTTTGTAGGGTTCAGAACAAATTAGATTAACGATTTTTGAAAATCCAAAAAAAATACTTAAAAAATTCAAAAAAATGAAAATTTTGGTCGGCAAGGAGATTTCAATATGGAGATCATATTTGACGGTTCGGATCGGTCGTTTGAACTTTCAAAATTGAGAACCGACGGGGTTTAACTGAGACTCCGGTCAAAGCGCTTTGATTGAATCCATTCTCTCTCTCTCTCTCTCTTTCTCTATATATATATATATATATATATATATAGAGTTTTGCTATGGTGAGTTGCAACTCACCAAAGCGTCCGTGAGTCGCGCTCAAAATTTCGAAATTAAGTTCAAAACGACCGATCAAAACCGTCTAATACGATCTCCCTATTGAATTCTCCATGCAGACTAAATTTTACATTTTTTCGAAATTTTTAAGTATTTATTTCGGATTTTTTAAAACTGCTGTTTTTGAACGATCCAGAACTAATTAGATTAATGATTTTCCAAAATTTCAAAAAAATACTTAAAAGTTTCGAAAAAATATAAAATTTGGTCTGCATGGAGATTTCAATAGGAAGATTGTATTAGACGGTTTGGATCAGTCGTTTTGAAATTAATTTCAGAATTTTGAGCGCGACTCACGGACGCATTGGTGAGAAAGAGTTTAGCTACGATGAGATGCATCACAAAACTCATAGATCTAGTTCAAAATAACCGATCTAAACCGTTCAATACGATCTCCTTATTGATATCTTCATGCAGACCAAATTTTACATTTTTTTTAAATTACTAAGTATTTTTTTCGTATTTTAGAAAATCATTAATCTAATTAGTTTTGAACCGTTCAAAAACAACAGTTTTTAAATATCTGAAAAAAATACTTAAAAATTTCTAAAAAAAATATAATTTGATCTATATGGAGATTTCAATAGGGAGATCATGTTTGACAGTTTCGATCGGTCATTTTGAACCAAATTTAGGAGTTTTGATCGCGACTCACGAAGGACTTTTTGTGATGCATCTCACCGTAGATAGAGAGAGAGAGAGAGAGAGAAACCATATGGTGCATATATACTAATGTACGGAAATTTCAGTGCATACTGATCCAAACTGTCCAATATGATCTCTTTATTATAATCTCCATACTGACCAAATTTTATATTTTTTTTTGAAATTTTTAAGTATTTTTTTTCAAATTTTAGAAAATTGCTAATCTAATTTTTTTTAACCGTTCAAAAATAGCAGTTTTTAAAAATCCGAAAAAATACTTAAAATATCGAAAAAATTAAAATTTGGTAGGCAAGGAGATTTCAATAGGAAGATTATATTGGACGGTTTGGATCGGTCATTTTGAAACAGATCCAAGAGTTTGGATCAATATGTACCGAAACTTCCGTACATTAGTATGTGTTGGAATTGTGTTCTAAAAGTTATCTTATAGTGGTTACTTTTATATGTTATATTTATGAATTGGATGTTATCACATTTTGTTCCATGAGTTTATATTCGTATTTAGAAGTGTTCAAGAAAATGCTCTTGGTCTTAAACCGCAGAACTCTAAATAAAATGAATATATATCTCTAAAATGTTCACAGGTCTTGGATATTAGCAGGAACACTAATATGCCATACAAGACTGTCGTCTTGATTAAAAGTACGTTGTAATTCTGTAAACATTGATAAAGGATTATCATTTAATAACACGAGTATATAAAAAGTTTCATATATTGAACAGACCTAATTGATAAAAATATTATATGGATTGTGTTTGTGTCATTAATATTTTTATCGTGTCATTAATTCTAAGATTGATATGATATATTTTCACATAAGAAATATGCAACGTGATTATTACTTAAAGCCATTTGAAGCTTGTGGTGATTAAAGTAATAGTTTTTTGTATATAACTTGTGTAGGAGAGAAATATATATGTCTATAGCTAATTGTCACTCATGAATTGAGGAATGATGTTATAAAGGGCCCCTTGGTAAAGTAAGATTATAAATAGATCCAATATAACTGAAGTGCAGTTATAGTTATATAATCATACTTATTGGAGACCAAGAAAAGATTATAATATGAAGATGACACAGCTCTACTTTGTATAATAATCATAATATCATATGGCAAGGAATAGACACAAGTAATGTTAATAACATTACTAGAAGGGTCGTGTTTCGTAAAAGGATTTGCTAACCATATATATTATTTGGGTAGCTGTAATGTATGCTAGAGTACCGCTTACAGTTTACGGAATAAAATATTTTTATTCCATTGCCAACATAATATGGATCCTCAATATAGGTCACACCAACTGAATGGGAAACAAGAAATATATTTTCTATGTACAAGGTTTCATGTTGTATGAAACAAAGTGTACAAATAGAAAATTATATCACATGACGTGATTAACTAGCAAGGAATAAATTTATTGATATGTGAATATTATGAGTATAATATGTGTTTCACATACTATAATAATATACGAATATTATTATAGAGTGCATAAATTTATTTAAAGCCCAAGCCCAATTATTTTAACAAATGAAGAGAGAAAGAAGGTTTTAAATTCGGGTCAGAATTTGAGTCAACTTTAAACTGAAAAATAGTATAGCAAATGATAATCAAATTGGACAAGTGATATATGAAAATTGTAGCCCTGGAAGTGTAGAATCCAATGGTTCAAGTTGCATGTCGTTTGGAGTTTCCTACAGAGAGTTTTCAATGTTTTTGTGCTACAACGTCAGAAATTAAAGTGATGTTTTAATTTCTGATTAGTGACTTTAAATGCTATACGAATTTGAAAGGTTTATTCTGATGTTTTAAAGGTAAAACATATCAGAATTTGAGAACACAAGTAAGTCTTCATGTGTTGAAGCTTTGACTTTCTTTTCCTCAAAATATTTGTTAAAATATTCTATCGATTAAACAATCGATCAAGACATGGGTGGCAGAGCTAGGTGTTGATGGGGAGTTCGCTAGCACAGATTCAACTGTCATTCTTGTTTCGGATTCAAGGTGAACCGAAGAGGAATAAAGCTTCATTAGAGACCATAGGTATGGCTCAACAATCCTTCTTATAGGAATATATGTGATTGTGATGCAAATATAATATAGGAAAGTTAGCGATAATAAGAACGATCTTAGATGCTAATGGTTAATAAAAATTTTAAAATTACCCGATTCGCATCATGAAATCCTTCAGTATGCACCATAGATTTCCTCTCAATATATATATATATAATAAATCTATTGTGAGCCATGATGCATAGAGGGCTCCGTGCACCATGACCGTTTGATCGGTGATTTTGCAAATTGACAAATCTAAATTAACCAATCCAATTTATATATTAAATCTCATAGAAAACAAAATTTTACAATCTTTGAAATTTTTTTACTATTTTTTTTGAATTTTTTAAAACTTGTCATTTTTTGCTACAAATTACACTAATTTGTAACAAAAAATGAGAAGTTCTAAAAAGTTCGAAAAAATAATAAAACTTTTTTTGCTATGAGATTTCAATATATAGATTGGGTTGGTTAAATTAGATTTAATAATTCGTGAAACCACAGATCAAAACGGTCATGGTGCACGAAAGCTTATATGAATCATGGTTCATAATAGATTACTCTATATATTAGTATGCATTGTATGCATACTAATATATCTTGAAGCATATCCAACGCAATCCAACGCTCTGAATTTGTATGTATTGAAACTCCAATACATTAGTATGCACAATAGGTTTTCTATATATATAGAAGAATGACTTTACTACTATTTATATGTAAATTGACTGTGTAGGCTAGATTTTTAGGTTGTTTTTTTTTTTTTGAGGAAAAGATTTTTAGGTTGTTGGATCTCTTCAAGATCCGCACGATGATGAGATCATGCGGATTGAATTAAGGCACTGAAGGCAACATTTTTTTCGAGTTTTCCGTTTTCTTCTGTTTAATTCCTCTCCGTCTCTCTTATAGTTCGTTTCCTTATGATGATTCTCTCCTTCGAAATCACATCCGTCTAGCAATTCGATTCCGCCTCCGCCTCCTCTTCTCGCGGTTGTCTCCACGATATGACTCCTCAAAATCGCTCTCCACGCTACTAACCCTAGAGCTTTTTCCCTACTGGGAGAGACATCTCGAAACCCTAGAAAACCCTAGGTCGTTGTTCGTGACAGATCGGCCTCACTTTTCTCTACAGCCCGTTCGCTTCATCGCTGCACAATTCCTTTCGGGGCCGTTTGGATGTTGTAGGAATTTAGGGAATTTGCAATTCCTAGGCATAAATTTATTGGGAAGTGTGTAACTTTGTGAAGAGTTTGGATTGTTTATAATAAATTTGGCATATAAAATGTCCGGAATTTGCAATTCCGGCACCATCTAAACAGCCCCTTCATTCTTCCGTCTTTATGATCTGGTAACCATCTTTCCCTTTAATTCCTGGAACCTAATCTGCTTAATTCTTCAATTTTGATTTAATCTTGGTAAGTTACTTTTAATGTGGGAATATTTCTCTTTCTCGTCAATTTTCTAATTAAAGTTGTTACTTGCGATTTCTCAATTGTGAATAAGTGAAATTTTGTACATGAATCTTAATTAAAGTTGATTTAGTTTAAATTCTCATATTGTGGTGCTTTGCTATCAAACAGTACAGTCACTGGTACTACAATGCTTGGGGCACAGCGATTCTAGTGGGTTTGTCGTTTAGAAAATGCTTGTAGAAATGACATCTTTGCAGCTGGTGTCCTACAGGAAGCAAGTGAATGATTGATTATAAAGCTGTGATAAGCTTGACCCTTCACAAGGGACCCGAATCCGGTGTAGCGCGGGACACCGTGTAGCACGCGTACGAGCCGTCTGATCTTGATCGGACGGTTCATTTTTTACGGGCCTATCAATTTAGGTTACATGCACGGAGCTCCCTTGTCCATTGGATCTTGATCAGACGGCTCTGATGCCGCGCTACACGGTGTGCCGCGCGGCACCAGATCTGAATTCCTTCACAAGGCATAGGAGGACGGACAAGTGAAAAGTGATTTTATGATTACTGTGAAATATTGTGGGAGTAGAGAGGGGCTTACATTGTGAATATGCTTATTGGGTTTGGATAGTTATTAAGGGTGCAGAGCATGTCAATTTTCTAAATTAATGTAAACAATTTGGAATCTGGTATAATCAACTACATGTAACTTCGATTTGATTCTGTTAGTGCTGGACTATAATGTAATGTTTATTCTAAGTTTATGTTGCGTATGGGTTAAAGAAATTTCTGCATTCGTTTTGACTTGGAATATGCCTAAATAACTATTCCTTTTGGCATTCAGTTCATGATATCGTTCAATTTGCTTTCAGTTTAGATAAACATAGTTTGTTTGAAATGATTTTTTGCATATAAACTCCCGCTAGATGGCCAGGTGGGTTATGTGAAACAACTAAGGATCTGCTTAGAGTCTGTTCAATTGAAAAATTTTTATGATAACCAACCTGAATAGAACCGTCTAATTGAATATATACTTCCTTTTGATGTCATACATATCTAAGGATCTGAATAGAGTCAATTTAATTGATATTTTATTATTTTACCAGTAAGATTTTGTTTTCCAATAATTGCACGATCGGAACTCCTTCACAGAGTCACTCCATGTGACTGGAACTGCATCCTCTGGATGGCCATCTATGGATGGTTTTCGATCTCAGCCGTCTGATTTAATCTCAATGGCTATAGATGCCCCGTGCATGATACCTGGATTGATAGGCCCGAAAAGATCTAACCGTTGAGATTAAATCGGACGGCTCGGATCGAAAGACGTCCACTGGATGGTTGAATACAACCATCCAGAGGATACTCTCCCCATGTGACTAGGCGTGTCTAACGTCCACTACGTACACGGAAAATAAATAGAGATTCCGTTATCTGTTCCGTTACAGAAACGGTATATACCAGCAATTTCGTTAGCCGTTCCGTTTGGACGGAACGTGACGGAACGATTAAAATTGAATTATATACCACACAAACGAATGACGAAATTTGTTCCGTTAGCCGTTCCGTTTCAAAAATGAAATACATATCTATACTGTTAGCCGTTCCGTTGGAACGAAACAGCCACGAAATCAGGTGAACGAATCCTCCGTTGCAGGCCTACATGTGACTTTATGTGCTCCATAACTTTTTAGTAAAAAAATGGAAGAGAAGAGAAGAGTTGGGAGAGTAAACTCTTTCCGTTATTCTAGTTTTCTTGATATCCTGAAGCAAGTACAGAATAAACTTCTCCTTATCTTCCTCTCCTTTCCCCTAACTTTTGCTTCTGTGGAGCAGACCCTATGTGCCGATGTACCAAAGAGAAAAAATTACCATGGAGAATGGCAAAATTAATTACTTAAATGACAACGACAAAAACTTAAATGAAAAGCTTTACAATAGGAACCAAGGAGGCCCCGACATGTTAGTTTGTTTCAAAACTTTGCAATCGTCTCCTTTGAAATAAGTTCCAAAACAGTTCGTTCAGATCTGATCTGTGCCGATTTGCTGATCGAACTGCTCTAATAGGGAGGCGGAGTTGGACAGATCAATTTTAGGTTTAGAAGCGACCACCGACCAGCTACTAGTCGAGAGAGAGTAGCGATCAAAGGAGAAACTTTTTTACGGTTTCTGTATCAGACGACTGAGTGAGGGAGAGCGGCGCGACGCTGACTTAGGTTTAGCATTTTCTTTCTTTTCTGGGAAAATCGGATATAAACCCTTCTAATCTTTGCTATTCAGAAATAAACCCTGTAATCTTTAAAATCGGATATAAACCCCTCTAATTGTGAATCATTTGGATACAAACCCTTTTCACAATTATTAAATATATTTTAAATAAGAAAAATCTAAAATTTATATCAATGACCGAAATGTCCCCAGACTAATATGCTGGCTCTTCTGCTTTATGGCCCTCTCTGTATTCTATCTCTTTGATAAGTAAACAAATCATGAATGTACGCAAAATTATTTTTTGGGTCATTTCTAAAGTGCAAGGACAAAGTATGTTCGTTTCGTTATCTGCTATAAAAGAGATCTCCAAATTATTCTTGTTATAAATTTAAGCAAAACTAATTTTAAATTGACGACCTGATGTATGTTCATTGATGCCTTCCATGTAATCATATGAATGAAAAACAATTATATAATCACGAGAATTGAATGCTGCCAAGAGCTGAGAAAAGACAAAATTTAGTGATTTCGTCAAGAAAGTCCAAATGGTGAGAAGGATAAAAATTTCCTTCAAAAAGATACCAAGTTTGAAAGGGCGGGAAGAAGGGGAGATGGATCGTTCATGGCCATGAAGGGCATATTAGTCACAACTTTAAATTTTGGAGTTTTCTCATTTAAAATATAGTTAAAATTGGTGAAAAGGGTTTATATCCGAACAATTCACAAATAGAGGGGTTTATATCCAATATTGAAGTTTGCAGGGGTTTATTTTCGAATAGCAAAGATAAGAGGGGTTTATATCCGATTTTGCCTTCTTTTTTTGGGATCAGCCGAGTGTTGAGAGAGAGAGAGACAGTGGGATAGAACAGAGATTTAACAGAGAGAGAATGAAAAAAATTAAATTGAGGAAGACTCAGCGTCTGGATCTGAGTCATTTACTTAGATCTACGCACAAATCTTGAAGAGATCCAACAGTTTAAAAATTCAAGCCTACAAAGTCAATTTACATATGAATAATAGTATAACCATTTTAGACATATATACATAGAGGAGCGTTACGGTGCCTCTAAATTAGGGAGTCGTATCCTCTACCCATTTTAATAAGATGGACAGAGTGCCCATCTCTCTTTTCTGACCGTCCGATGTAAATGAACGGTTTCGATCTAAATCTCTCTATTCATTTCTAAAACACATAAAACAAAGAGTTTTCTTCTCTGAACCGCCGGAGTCGAGTGCTCTCTCTCTCTCTCTCGTAAGCGTGCCAAAAGACAGTGCTCATCTCCTTCTCCGCCGACGTCGAGCGCTCTCTCTCTCGTGAGCGCTCCAGAAAACAAAGGGAGGTATTTCTCCTCCGTCATTTCCAAAACTCCTCCTCCACCGCTCGATTTCCTACTGGAAGGTCAAGAAGACGGTGCTCATCTTCTTCTCTGCTCCGTTCCTCTCTACTGACAGCGCAGGAAGCCAAGAACAAATTGCTCTCCTCCTCCGCCACTACTTTCCTCTTTACCGGTAGCGCAAGCCCAGTGTAGATGGCTTTGTTAGTTTTTATTTTTAATTCAATCGTTTTTCCATTTGTGAAATTGTGATGAAAATCAGTTATTTATTTACTTATTTGATTTCTCTTTACTGTCTTTGAGCACTAAGTATAGTTTGTGATGAACATCAATTATTTTGAAGTTGGAGCTTGGTTGAGCATAGTGAATTGAATTCCATATTTGCTTGTATGAAAAAATGAAAGATGGGAGCTTGGTTGAGCACAGTGAATTGCTTGTAGAAAAGGTTCTTGATTCTTCGAATAATTTTTCTTTTCTGACAGAGAGGAATGCGATAGAGGGTAGGCGATGGGAATTGGGGCACGATCGCGAAATGGAGGAGAAGACGAGGGTTTGCAAGCCAAAGATCGGAATTGGTAGAGCGTAAATTACTTCTTTTTTTTCTGTTTTTTTAGAGATAAATGGAGCGCTAAAGATCGGACCGTTCATTTCGATCAGACGGTCAGAAAAGAGAGATGGGCACTCTGCCCATCTTAATAAGATAGGCACTCTAGGATACGACTCCCTAAATTAGAGTGCCCCAAATGTCACAAATCTGAGACCGTTAGATCAACAATTGATAAGTGGTCCAGATTTCATCTCTACTAAATAATCTATTGTCCTGTAAAATGAAAAGAAAAGAACCAAAGGACAAAACCAAAATCATCTCCCTTCTCGCTGTCCTCTTCCTCCACCGACGGCAGTGGATTTCTTCTCGACTCTCACCTCTCTGGCCAACATTTTCCGTTCTAGTCACCTCTAGCTTTCTCTTCACTCTCGCCTCCATTATCGCGACTTTAATCGCTCTCGCACGAAACCCTAGATTTTTCCACCACCGCATTTTGGTCATCCACCTCAGGCTGCGCTTTATTCATGGCCTCGCGAGGAGCTTGAAGTACTTATTGGCCTTATTATCTCACCTCATAAGATGGTATCATCTCTTTCTATCTGACACACGCAAGCACACACACTGCTGATGGCAAAACAAATTGCTTAATTTTTGTCCTATTTTTTTGTGCTAGTTTTTCATTTGTTGCTAAAATAATTTGAAATTATAATTACTGCCTTAGGTAGATATTAGAGAGAAGAGATAGATGCATTTCATTTTTGTAACTTATTGTGTAGCTTTAACCGTTGTTGTTTAAATTAATAAAACAAATGTTATTTTACTACTTTGATATGGTCTAGAAGAATGAATTTTGAGCAAATAAAAGCCCCTTGGAATCTACTAAACGTCTAAACATAATACAGGTTCATACATAACCTTTCAGGTCTGCAAAATCAGAAGCCTCATACCTCATTAGAAAATAATAGAAACACAACTTTGAGCAAATATTGACCTTCTTCATACGTTCTTTATTTTGGACATGATATGGTACTTTTCACATTTTATTAAATTTGGTGTTTCGTTTTCTATTTAATTAGGAGCCATTGTTTTTGAAGGATAATGAAGAATTTATGAACACTAGGGAATTAAATGAAGATGATCAAATTGAGATGGAGTCCAGAAACAATAGAATTGATGCTGGTAAGACAGAGCATGTTGATCAAAATATCAATGATCTCATATTTTATGAAGGTATGGTATTCACATCTTTAGAAAATGCTGAGGAGTTATACAAAGTTTTTGCCAAAGCTAATGGATTCACTGTTAGGAATAAAAATACTCGTTCTGGAAAAAGAGAAAGCATTTCGAGTCGAGAATTTGTGTGTTCTTTTCAAGGATTTTGTATAGAAAAAAAGCAAAAAGAGTTATCTATTGCAAAAGAGGTGGACAGAAGAACATTAACTCGTAGATGTGGATGTGAAGCCATGTTAGTTGTTAAATGGGACAAGAAGAAAAATGCATGGATGGCACACAAGTTCGGTAATGATCACAATCACAACATGGTAAGTCCTAAGAGTAAATGCTATTTTATAGCCAATAAGTGTATGCCGGCAGTGGCAAAGAACCTTGTAGAGAAATTTAATGAGTCCGGCATCCCGATTGGAAAGGTTCCAACAATCTTTGGTAACATGGAAGGTTGAAATTTTAATGAAAGAGATTGTTATAACCACATGAGAGATAAAAGGAGGAAAGATCTTGTTGTAGGAGATGCACAAGCTGTTGTGGAATATTGTAGAAGAAAGCAAAATGAGAATCCTAATTTCTTTTATGCAATTGATTGTGACAAGGAGGGTCGGATGATTAATTTTTTTTGGGTAGAAGCTAAGGGACACCTTTACTATGAAAAATTTGGAGATGTGTTGGTTTTTGATACAACCTATCGAACCAACAAATATCAGACGCCATTGGCTAATTTTGTTGGAGTTAATAACCACCTACAATCTATCTTTTTTTGGTGTGCATTACTTCAGGATGAGCAGGAAGAAAGTTTTGTGTGGCTTTTTGAAACTTGGTTAGAGGCCATGCATGGAAAAGCACCAATTTCAATTCTCAGAATTGATCAAGATAAAGCAATTGGAAATGCTGTCAAAAAGGTCTTTCCTAGTATTTATCCATCGTTTATGTTTGTGGCATATCACAAGTAAGTTCCCGACAAAGATTGGAACTTGCAAAGTGGGATCTGGATTTCAAAAGAAATCTCAAATTGTATTAGAAAATCAATTTCTCGTGAGGCATTTGAAAAAGATTGGAAAATCATAATTGAGAGATACAAGTTGGAGGATAATACATGGCTTAATGGATTGTATGAAATACGACATTCATGGATTCCAGTTTATAATCAAACCATATTTTTTGCAGGCATGAACACAACACAAAGAAGTGAAAGTATGCACTCATTTTTTGATTCATTTGTCCACATCGGCACCACCTTACATGAGTTTGTGATGAAGTATGAGAAGGCTCTTGAATGTCGTTACTTAGATGAGAAAGATGAGCAGTTTGTCTCCAAGTACAAATTTCCGACGAAAGTCAAGTCTCCGTTAGAGTTTCATGGAGCCACAGTGTACACAAGAAATGTTTTCAGCTTATTTCAAGATGAGCTTACTAAAGGTATCTGCATGCGAACAAATGAAATCGGAACAGATGGCACCTACACCATTTATGAGGTGTCATGTTTCCGAAAGCCAGAAAAGAATTATCATGTATATCTTAATTTGGGTTCACTAAAAGGCTGGTGTGAGTGTCACTGATTTTATTAAAATACATAGATAGTATTTTGTAAACCTCAATCACTTGTCACTTCTTTTTTTGTTGGATTGCAATTTGCGTTATAAAATTGGTGTGGATTTTGTTGATGTTTCTTTATTGTTTAGACATGTCTATTATCTAACCATATTTGTTTGTCAGTTCACATCAATTTCTACATTTGTATTATTAAATTAGAAATGATTGTCAAGGGCAGTGCATCTATGTTGTAGATAAGTCATATTTAAGAAGCCATATTTGCTAACTCCATATCCTTTTCATAATTAGATAAGTAAATACATATTGTAAATACATCCAAATTGTAAACATATAACTTAGCATTCAACATACATCCAAATTGTAAACATATTTAGATAAGTAAATACACTGCAAAAAAAGTCTGATAAATAAGTGAAATCAAATTGAATTGCAAATATAAACGTAATCAATTTATGCTACTCTAGTGCTTCTAGAATTGGGGCAGCTTTGCATTGCCATCGGTACTTTAATGGTTGCTTCATCATGACCCTTGAACTATCATCTCTTGAGTTATTACAGCATTTTCCTGAAACATATCAAAGGTACATGTAACAACAAATGATAGCAGATTGCTAAATGAAAATGCTTCTACTACCTAACCAGTATTGGCACTAATTATAAATACAAATTATTTCAGCAAAATAATTAAAAACCAGCACCATAGACCAGACAAAAATCAAAGCAAAAAAAATATTTCTTTTAGAAGTGTGCGTGCTTGTATGTGTCAGATGGAGAGAGATGGTACCATCTTAAGAGGTGGGCCAATAAGGCTAACAAGTACTTCAAGCTCCTCACTAGTCCATGAATAAAGCGAAGCCTGAGGAGGACGACCAAAGTGCGATGGTGGAAAAATCTAGGGTTTCGTGCAAGAGCGATTAGAGTCGCAACAACGGAGGCGAGAGAAAGAGAGAGCAAGAGGCGACGGGGAGGGAAGAAGTCGGCCAGGAAGGCGAGAGTCGAGAAAAATCCAACTGCCGTTGATGGAGGAAGATGATAGCCAGAGGGGAGACGATTTTGATTTTCCCCCTTCGTTTTCCTCTTCTCATTTTAGTGAGAAATGAATTATTAATAGAGACAAATCCAGACCGCTTATCAATTGTTGATCCAACGGTCCCTGATGTGTGACATTTAGGGACACTCTAATTTAGAGGTACCAGAACCCTCCTCATATATATATATATATATATAGAGAAAATCTATTGTGCATACTAATGTATTGAAGCTTCAATGCATACTAATTCAGAACGTTGGATCTCCTTCAAGATTCGTGCAGATCAGATCGCTGGATTTAAAAGATTAAGTTGTACCTTTCTCCTTATTTTGCTCCGCTCGTCTGTCGACTATATGGTTTGGTTCCCCTCTTCGTTCCTCTCTCTCTCACGAAAAATGAAAACCTAGAACTCACTCCTCCCTCTCTCACCTGAAAGAAATAAAGAGTCCCTATACGTTCATTGAGAGAAGTCCTCTAATCTGAGATGTGCCCTTGAAGGGAGGTTTAGTAGAATAGAAGGAATCTTTCTCTTAGTTAATTGGTTAATTTCCTTTTTACCTGAAAGAAATGGCCTGGGTCTACTAGATTAGCAGTCTAGTAGAGTAAATTGAAGGTTTAGTTATTAAAGGAGTTGAGGGTGTAAAACGTGTAATCCACTTACATTGGTTAGATTTGCAAAGTAAAAAAAAAATTATGGTTGTGTAGATAGCAAAAAAGCCTTTGTATGGTTGAAATTTGCAGCTCAATACTTCTTATTATCCGTATATGTCTAAGCATGGTACTGCTAAAGTCTATTCTAATTGAACATACAAACTGCTGGCATAAGTTGAGACCATGTTTAGTTTATATGTTTCTATTTTCTGTTTCTAACCAACCTTCATCTCTTGTAGAATTTCATAGAACTAATGATTTTGTATTTTTTATTTTTGTAGACATCAAGCGGTTGTAATTTTTTTTAGGTGGTACGATGCAAGCGTTGAAGACCAGCTAAGGAAGTAATTAATGAACTTATCGATCGGTTAAATGAGCTCAAAAAGGAGAAGAACGCTCATGAACGGAAGGAAAAAAAATTCTCATTATAATAGTAATTAGTTTACTTGTTTTAGTGTTCTTCTTGTCGTTTGTATTTTCTGTATGTTCTAATGGATGCAATTTGGTAGAAAGTAGTTGTTTCTGTACTGTGAATGCTAAATTGAATAGTAATTACTATCTTACTCTCTCATTTCAATAACTCATTTCAATAACTATAAAATTTGTAGCATACAAGATTTAGACTCGTTTCAGTAACTGTTGTTCTTCTGTAACTGTTTATTACTATCTTGCTATCTCATTTCAGTAAGTTGGACATGCAAAGGAACTGGTACAACTGGTCAATAAATGGTACAAATGCAAACGAAATGACACTTCAAAAATTAAACGCAAAGGAAATGGTACTCCAGAAACTAGTCAATAAATGGTACAATTAAAGATGCGTTTTTTTAGTTATCTCTGTACCGGTTGTACAAACAATTTATACAGCTAGTTAATTGTTTTTTTATACAACACTCGTTAGACATCAAATTTATGCTCAAAATTTTTTCATTAAGGCATGAATTCATGCAAGTTAAATAGACAACTTTTGCATACAACTTTTACATACTTTCAACAAAAGATAATATTTGAGGAAGCCCTTACCCTGTTAAAAGTCAAAAGGGATAAACTTTTGGTGCATCATTTCATTGAGAGAAGGAGAGAATTACCTAGAAGCTTCGACTAGCTAGGTTTTGTCGGCAGAGAGGAAGCTTCAACTTTCTAGGGTTAGTCGGCAGAGAGAAAGCGATTCAACGGAGAGGCGACAGTGGGGCGACTAGGAGATGATGTGAATCACAGAGAGAGGGGCAAGACAGAGGCACGACTGATTGGGAGAGAGGCGTGACTGACTGGGAGTCGGAGAGAGTAGTCGGAATCAGAGAGAGAGATTTTCATTTGTCGGAGACGAAGAGGAGTTGGAGTCGGAAGATAGAAAGGCGAAAGAGATTAGATTTTCAATTTCCGGCGAGAAAGAGAAAAGGTTTTCTGAAGAACGGTTCAGTAGATAGAGAAGGGAGCGGAGCAGAATAAGAAGAAGGCGCATCTTAATTTTTAATCCAGCGACTTAAATCTGCACGGATCTTGAAGCAGATCCAACGATCTGAATCAGTATGCATGAAGTTCCAATACATTAGTATGCACAATAGATTTTCTCTCTCTTATATATATATATATATATATATATATATATTGGATGACATCAAGTTATAACCAAATCTAATTTCTCTAGCAAATAGTAAGCATTTTTACTATTGGCAAAATTGGGTTCATACCCTTCAAATTTTACTTATTTAGATATTTACCCCTCAAATCATTTAAATTGGCCTCATACCTCTCAAATCTTGATATAACTAGATGTATACCCTCCTCAGCTATTTTAATTAATTTATGAATATAAAAACTGAATTTTATATTTTATGACCAAATTGTCCCCACCTGAACTCTCTTACTAGACCTATGAGCGTAAGAGACCTTTCATTTTCCAAACAATACAAATTCTGATATATGCTTTTTCCTTTCTAAATATATTTTCTAATTGTTAGATCGTGGAAGAGATATCTTTTCTAATTAATTCTGTTTAAGAAGTAAGAAGAAGACAACCTCGAGTTAAATTTATTACAGGAGAATTTTGTTTAACAGAACCACCAAAGCCTTTGTGCCATGAAAGAAGGATTGGTGGTACCAGTATCAATTTGGTTGGGTATGGCTCAGTTTCAGCGGTTATAAGTTGGTTTCAGCAGTCAGTACTTTAGACTATCTCCAATTAATGTCTGTGAAAAAAACTCTTATATGAAATTTAATAAGTACTTTAGACGTTAGTACTTTAGGGATCATTGGTTATTTTTCATTTTCAAATCTGTAATATACGGACATTCACTAAGCCAAAAAGTTTATTTTCTAGAAAATTTAATCAAAGAAAAACTAAAAAGACTTAACCACATCCCACGTTACCAGAATAAAAATTGTTGTTTCATGATTTTACCAATAGCCCGATGTGAACACATCGATCGATGATGAAGACAATAGTCATATACGAATAACAATTTACACAGTAAAAAAAAAAATCAATATGGAATTTTACATTAAACCATCTTGACCTTTTTTCTTGTCTTCAATTTTTGATTCGGCTCTTCACTAGTTAAGGAGATTTCATTTTGAGAATTTGATTGGTCAATAATGAATCATGAAAAGTAATCTTCATTTGATTCTCTTGCATCCATGGTTACAAAATTAGAAAGTAAGAAGAGATAATAAACAGAATTAGGGACTATTTGGTCTAAAACATAAAATTGTACTGACAATAAACAGACTTTTTATTGTTTGAAAATAGACACTCTTCGCTTCGGGGTTCGTTCATGGTCTCTTACGCTACCATAAAATTGTACTGACAATAAATAGAGTTTGTCCTGACCTTTCATCTTCCTAACAATACAAATTCTGTTTATTATCGCTTCCAAACAAAACAACCTCCATGGTTTCTTACGCTCATAAGTCTAGTAAGAGAGTTTAGGCAGGTCAATTTGGTCATAAAATATAAAATTCAGTTTTTTATATTCACAAATTAATTAAAATTGCTGATGAGGGTATACATCTATTTACATCAAAATTTGAGGGATATCAGACCAATTTAAAAGATTTGAGGGGTAAATATTTAAAT
This sequence comes from Rhynchospora pubera, assembly GCA_028095005.1. Lineage (NCBI taxonomy): Eukaryota > Viridiplantae > Streptophyta > Magnoliopsida > Poales > Cyperaceae > Rhynchospora > Rhynchospora pubera. The sequence continues at coordinate 357,287,938 of CM051460.1, forward strand.
AAGGAAGATTTGAAGGGTATGGGCCAATTTTGCCATTATTTCATAGGTGCAACAAAAAATTCCAATATTTTCGATCACGACTAGGCATGTCTAACGTCCACGACGTACACGGAAAATAGAGATTCTGTTATCTGTTCCGTTGCAGAAACGGTACATACCAGTAATTTCGTTAGCCGTTCCGTTTGAACGGAACGTGACGGAACGACTAAAATTGAACTATATACCACACAAATGAATGACGAAATCCGTTCCGTTTCAAAAACGAAATACAAATCTGTACCGTTAGCCGTTCCGTTGGAACGGAACAGCCATGAAATCACGTGGACGAATACTCCGTCTGCAGGCCTAATCACGACTACCTATGAACTTGGGCTATTTAGAATCAGCGGTAAGAGGAGAAGAGCATAACGGGGTCAGTCTTTGGCGCACATGGGCACATGGCCTCATTGGTGGGACCACCGCTACTTAGGCATAACGAGGAGCAAGTTATGGAATAAAGCTTATGTTTTGTGAGATTTGTTATGCATAAACAGAATTACAGAACATATGTGAACGACTCATATATCTTAAACTCAGCTATGAGACTTACAAAAAGTATTTGATTTTTCATTTTATTGCTAAATTTTGCAGTAACTTACAACTGTTGCTTCAAATTTAAGTATAATATTTTTTATTTGAAAGCATATATTGTTCCTTACGAAGTAAAGAAAATGTATGGCCAGTCGAAGACGAAAATTTATCAACAAACACTGATTATATATGTTGTAAAATCTGATTTTTTTTATGAAAACGTATTATTGAAAAGAAACAACTTTATGCAATAGATTTAAAAATTTGATCCTACTACACACCTGTAGTTTTCGAGTGCCTTTGGATATCCCTTGAATGATAACAAGAATTAGAACAAGCTATTCAATGCTTAGTTTCGTGTACAATAGCTGGTTCTTGATCCAATTTATTTTATTTCTTGTATCAATGAAACATGAAACTAGAACAAGAAAATGGTTTTGTTCTAGTTCATGCACTTTCAAACGCACCTTTCAAATCAGATCAGACAGTTAAAAAAGTCACATTCTTAATGCAAAAATAGACTGTATATATCATTGATCAAAGAATCTGAAACTGAGATTTATATATACCTATTTATTTACAGAGGTCCCTAAGGTTAACATCACAATTTCTGTATTATGTTCGGTAAGTCAAACTCTCAATCTTAATGCATTTTGACATATTTGTAAACATCCCAGTTTGCATGGATGAAAAAACACAAATTTTCACTCTGTCCAGAGATAAGAAATAGGACAGACTAATTGCCCCTTTTCTACGCAATTTTCTTTTTATTTATTCAAACAAGTAGGCTCTAAAGCCTACCACTTCCATTTCAAATTAAGAAGCAAAGTTATTACACTGCGTTACAACTACAAGTCTACAACACAACATGCAAAACTAGTACTGCACTGCTTTTCTTTCTTTCTTTTTTTTTTCTAGATAGCCACTTTCTAGTGAATGAAATAAAAAAAAAGGCGGTACTTATGTGGCATGTATTATGATTTGGGAATTTGTCAGAGAAACATCCAGCGCAATGACTTCTCATTTTTATCCGCTCGTTCGATCTGCACAAGATAAATGTATTATGTTATGTATCCATCACAGACAAGACGGATGGAAGCGTACCAAGATTTACGCGGAAACAGATTCATACAGTGGCCCAGGTTATAACTTATAAGCAAGTCAAGAGCCCAACCAAAGCCCAATTAAATTGAACATGAAGATGAGTCCTAAATCCTAAATACTTTTTCTTCTTCCAATTTACTATTTAGTGAGAGATCTACACTACACATAGCAATCTAAACTGACAGTGATATTCATGAGAGGGTTGATCCGGAGTCCATCCATGAAAGGTAACAGTTGCAGAGTTGCACCAATTGTTTGTCGACAACTGAGTCCAGTGGAGTGCTGTCCAATTGAATGAGATGATAGAATTTAAGGAATGTGCAATTCTCATATTTACGTACAGCAGCTTATTCCAGACAAGTAATCTATAAAATCAAAATCATGAGAAATCACTGACTTCACATTGTAATAGTTATTTTTTAGAATTTAGTATATTGTACTTTATGATCCGATAATGTTACCAAATCAAATTGCATTATTACAAGCATTACTTTTTTGTTGGATCAATTTAGAATTAAATAAAAAGTTGCAAATATTGCTGGTTGGATGACTCATGAATACTCATGAGCGAGCAAACAATAAAGTCAGGAACATTTTCTACATTTTAAACTTTATGTCGAGAATTTCACACAGCAACCCATTGTTTACAACAAATTTGTTTCTTTTGTTCTTGTCACCTTTTTGTTGCAATATTTGTCTCATTGTTATATACATATATATAGAGAGAGAGAGAGAGAGAGAAAACTTATGGTGCATACTAATGTACGGAAGCTTCGGTGCATACTGATCCGAACTCTTGGATCTGCTTTAAAATGACCGATCCAAACCGTCCAATATGATCTCTCTATTGAAATCTCCTTGCCGACCAAATTTTACATTTTTTCGATATTTTTAAGTATTTTTTTCGGAGTTTTAAAAACTGCTAATTTTGAACGGTTCAGAAAAAATTAGATTAGCGATTTTCTAAAATTTGAAAAAAATACTTAAAAATTACGAAAAAATGTAAAATTTGGTCGGTAAGGAGATTATAATAGGAAAATCACATTGAATGGTTTGGATCGGTCATTTTAAAGCAGATCCAAAAGTTCGAATCAGTATGCACCGAAACTTCCGTTATATATGTTTGTTATCTAGCAAAGGCTCGTACACGCAAATAACGCAGCAGTCCTTTGCTAGATTATATATGTTTGTTATCAAATTTCATTTCAAGGCAGTACAGGACTGCTGCGTTATTTGCGTGTTATATTATATTTCCTCTGCTTTTATGTATAGAGGTGCTTGCTGAGTTCTTGTATGCATTAATTACTTATTTATTGTTTTATTATTATTATTTTTTATCATTTGGGGATTGCATAGCACCAGATCTAGAGTTTCTAGAAAATTGAATGTATCACTTGTAATATTATGGATATATTATAAACTTTAACTCCGTTTGGATAGGGCCGGAATTGGAAATTCCGGACATTTTATATGCCAAATTTATTATAAACAATCCAAATTTTTCACAAAGTTACACACTTTTCAACAGGGGCGAAGCCAGAAAAACAACATAAATGGGGCCAATCTATAAATTTTACTTGTTGAAGGGGTCATTCTACATATTTGTTCATACCTTTATACAATTTACCTTGTGATTTTTAGTAAAATTAAAAAATGTGGGAAGGGCAAGCCCACTGAGGCCCCTGCCTTGGCTCCGCCCCTGCATCTCAATAAATTTATGTTTAGGAATTGCAAATTCCTCAAATTCCTACAACATCCAAACGGCCCCTAAAATGAATATATTATTTATAAACCACAAAAGTACTAATTTTCTTCTGTACGTCAAGACTAATTAACCAGAAGTAGTTACTCTAGTCAGAGGAGAAACTGAGACTTATGGGGTCCTTTTTAATTGGCTTTCCTCAAAACGTTGATTTGGAAATTTTAAAGAGCTTAATTAGTGATAATCTTGATATTAACAATGACCACCTTTCTTTTAAAAAAAATTATTTAAGACAAATAATGCTCTTCTTATCTCATAAGTCATGACAGTTACATACAATGATACAAATGAAAATTACAAAATGAACACAGCTAAATGGTCACCTTATAATTCAGAAAAATATAATAACAACACGACCAATTATTATTATTCAACAAGACACAAGACAACTTAACGAGATAAAAGCATTACAACACAACATACTCTACCTCCGCGCACACAGACACCAACAGTCCAACAGCACACTTTCTACAAAAGACAAGGATTAATTGTTACTCGAAGTGGATGCAATTTTCTAATCCTCTCCGAACCCGACCCTAATTGGAGCATTTCCTTATTACCCTCGTCTTTTACCGTGTGAAGAACCCGATCCAGATCCGACGCCTGACCCCGCTTCTGATCCAGCGGATGACCCTGCACCAGACCCACCAGAGGTGGCAGATGACCCAGCAGATGAACCAGCTCTAGACCCTGCCGAACCGGGCCCGGATCCTATTGAGATTGAGGTAGAGGTAGAGTTAGAGCCAGAACGAGAAATGGCACCAGCTGGGGTAGCAACCGAGCCGGAGCCAGAGCCAGAGCCAGACACAGACGCCGATCCTCCCCCAACACCGATACCTAGTCCGAGCCCCATCCCAAGGCCAACCCCAAGGTCCTTCCTCGCAGGCCGGCTCTCAGTAGTGACAATGGCTAAAGCCAAAGAGAAAACAAGCAGTAACTTCAGGACTGTTTTGCTTGCCATTAGTATCTAGACTTGTAGTAACTTGTAAAGGACTTGTGGGATTTAGTGTGTTGCACTGATATCCCTACTCCTTTGTATTTGAAGAGGACAAAAAGCTACTTGGTAGTGGTAGGTTCCTATGAGCATGAACAGTAATTAAAAGTAAAAACAATGATAAATAGACATGCGCAACAATTAATTGACTTTGAAGATTATATATATCTTAGTCGGAAAGCAATTCAAAGTGGCTTTTCTTTTGGGCCAGGAATTATGGCTGCAAATTATTATTAAAGGTGGTGGGGTGCTCCCGTGAGGCCGTGAGGCATCAGTACTGAATCAATTTTTAGGTGCAGTTAACTCTTTGAATTCGTACGTTTTTTTTTTTTTTCTGATTTATCTTGATGCAGATTGTTTGATTTTTTATGTTGAACTTATAAATAGAGAGTGCCGACAATAGACGATTAAATTTTCGCTCCACGATTTATTGTGGCACCAGCCCCACGATTTAACGATTTTTATTTTTTCGCTATTTTTGTGGCACCCGCCCCACGATTTATTGTGGCACCTGACCCACGATTTCAAGGTTTTTATTTTTTCGCTATTTTTGTGGCACCCGCCCCACGATTTAACAGTTTTTATATTTTCGATATTTTTGTCGCACCCGCCCCATGATTTAACGGTTTTAAAGTTTTCGCTATTTTTGTGACACCTGCCGAATAATTTATAATATTTTTATGGCACCCGCCCCACGATTTATAAATTTTTCGCTATTTTTGTGGCACCTGCCCTACGATTTAAGGTTTTTTCGCTATTTTTGTGGCACCCACCCCTCGATTTAACGATTTTTTTTTCGCTATTTTTGTGACACCCGCCTCACAATTTAACGGTTTTTATTTTTACTCTATTTTTGTGGCACCCACCACACGATTTAACGGTTTTTAATTTTTCGCTATTTTATTGCCACCCGCCCCACGATTTAACGATTTTATTTTTTTCGCTAATTTTGTCGCACCCGCCCCACGATTTAACGATTTTTATTTTTTCGATATATTTGTGGCACCAGACCTACGATTTATCGGTTTTTATTTTTTCGATATATTTGAGGCACCCGTCCCACGATTTAACGGTTTTTATTTTTTAGATATTTTTGTGGCACCCGCCCCATGATTTATTGTGGCACTCGCCTCACGAATTAACGGTTTGTATTTTTTCACTATTTTTGTGGCACCCGCACCACGACTTAAAGTTTTGTATTTTTCAATATTATTGTGGCACCCGCCCCACGATTTAACGGTTTTTATTTTTTCGCTATTTTTGTGGCACCCGCCCCACGATTGAACAGTTTTTATTTTTTCGCTATTTTTGTGGCACCCGCCCTACGATTTAAAGGTTTGTAGTTTTTCAATATTTTTGTGACGCCCGCCCCACGATTTAACGGTTTTTAATTTTCGCTATTTTTTTGGCACCCGCCCTATGATTTAACGATTTTATTTTTTTCGCTATTTTTGTGGCATCCGCCCAACGATTCAGCGGTTTTTATTTGTTCGCCATTTTTGTGACACCCGCCCCACGATTTATTGTGGCACCCGACCCACGATTTAATGGTTTTTATTTTTTTGCTAATTTTGTGGCACTCGCCTCACGATTTATTGTGGCACCCGCCACACGTTTTAACGGTTTTTATTTTTTCGCTATTTTTGTCGCACCCGGCCCACGATTTAAAGGTTTGTATTTTTTCACTATTTTTGTGGCACCCGCTCCATGATTTATTGTGGCACCCGCCACACGATTTAACGGTTTTTATTATTTCGCTATTTTTGTGGCACCCGCCCTACGATTTAAAGGTTTGTATATTTTCACTATTTTTGTCGCACCCGCCCCACGATTTAACGGTTTTTATTTTTTCGCTATTTTTTTGGCACCCGCCACACGATTTTTTGTGGCACCCGCCCCACGATTTAACTATTTTATTTTTTCGCAATTTTTGTGACACCCGCCACACGATTTAACGGTTTTTAATTTTTCGCTATTTTTGTGGCGGGTTCCACAGTAAATCGCGAAAAAATAAAAACATTTAAATCGTGCGGCGGGTGCCACAAAAATAGCGAAAAAATAAAAACCGTTAAATCGTGAGGCGTGTGCCACAATAAATCGTGGGGCGGGTGCCACAAAAATCGTGAAAAAATAAAAACATTTAAATAGTGGGGCGGGTGCCACAATAAATTGTGAGGCGTGTGCCACAAAAATAGCGAAAAAATAAAAATCGTTAAATAGTGGGGCGGGTGCCACAAAAATCGCGAAAAAATAAAAAACATTTAAATCATGGGGCGGGTGCCACAAAAATCGCGAAAAAATAAAAACATTTAAATCGTGGGGCGGGTGCCACAAAAATAGCGAAAAAATAAAAACCGTTAAATCGTGGGGCGGGTGCCACAATAAATGGTGAGGCGGGTGCCAGAAAAATAGCGAAAAAATAAAAATCGTTAAATAGTGGGGCAGGTGCCACAAAAATCGAGAAAAAATAAAAACATTTAAATCGTGGGGCTGGTGCAACAAAAATAGCGAAAAATAGAAACCGTTAAATCTTGGGGCGTGTGCCATAATAAATCGCGAAAATATAAAAACATTTAAATCGTGGGGCGGGTGCTACAAAAATAGCGAAAAAATAAAAACCGTTAAATCGTGAGGTGGATGCCACAATAAATTGTGAGGCGGGTGCCATAAAAATAGCGAAAAAATAAAAAGGTTTGTATTTTTTTCACTATTTTTGTGGCACCCGCCCCACGATTAATTGTGGCACTCGCCACACGATTTATCGGTTTTTATTGTTTCGCTATTTTTGTGGCGCCCGACTTACGATTTAAAGGTTTGTATATTTTCCCTATTTTTGTGGCCCCCGCCCCACGATTTAACGGTTTTTATTTTTTCGCTATTTTTTTGGCACCCACCCCACGAATTATCGGTTTTTATTTTTTCGCTATTTTTGTGGCATCCGCCCCACGATTTAACGGTTTGTATTTTTTCACTTTTTTTATTTTTTCGCTATTTTTGTGGCACCCGTCCCACGATTTATTGTGGCACCCGCCCCACGATTTAACGATTTTTATTTTTTCGCTATTTTTGTGGTACTCACCCCAGGATTTAATGGTTTTTATTTTTTCGCTATTTTTATGGCAGCCGCCCCACGATTTAAAGGTTTGTATTTTTTCACTATTTTCGTGGCACCCGCCCCACGATTTAACGGTGTTTATTTTTTCGTTATTTTTGTGGCACCCGCCCCACGATTTAATGGTTTTTATTTTTTCGCTACTTTTGTAGCACCCGCTCTACGATTTATGGTGGCACCCGCCCCCACGATTTAACGGTTTTTACCTTTTCGCTATTTTTTGTGGCTATCGGCCCACGATTTAACGGTTTTTATTTTTCGCTATTTTTGTGGCAATCGGCCCACGATTTAACGGTTTTTATTTTTTCGCTATTTTTGTGGAACCCGCCCTACGATTTAATGGTTTGTACTTTTTCCCCATTTTTGTGGCACCCGTACCACGATTTAACGGTTTTTATTTTTTCGCTATTTTTGTGGTACCCACCCCATGATTTAACGTTTTTTTATTTTTTCACTATTTTTGTGGCACAATTTAACGGTTTTTAATTTTTTGTTATTTTTGTGGCACCCGCCCCACGATTTAAAGGTATGTATTTTTTTCACTATTTTTGTGGCACCCGCCCAACGATTTATTGTGGCACACGCCACACGATTTAACGGTTTTTATTTTTTTGCTATGATTGTGGCACCCGCTCTACGATTTAAAGGTTTGTATTTTTTCAATATTTTTGTGGCACCCGCTCCACGATTTAACGGTTTTTATATTTTCGCTATTTTTGTGGCACCCGCCCCACGATTTAACAGTTTTTATATTTTCGTTATTTTTGTGGCACCCGCCCTATGATTTAAAGGTTTGTATTTTTTAAAATATTTTTGTGGCACCCGCCCCATGATTTAACGGTTTTTATTGTTTCGCTATTTTGGTGACACCCGCTCCACGATTTTACGCTTTTTATTTTTTCGCTATTTTTGTGGCATCCGCCCCACGATTTAACGATTTTATATTTTTCGCTATTTTTGTGGCCCGCCCCATGATTTATTGTGGCTGCCGCCGCACGATTTAACGGTTTTTATTATTTCGATATTTTTCTGGCACCAGCCCCACGATTTAACGGTTTTTATTGTTTCGACATTTTCGTGGCATTCGCCTCACGATTTAACGGTTTTTCTTTTTTTCGCTATTTTTGTGGCACCCGCCCCACGATTTAACGGTTTTTATTTTTTCGCTATTTTTGTGGCGCACACCCCACGATTTAATGGTTTTTATTTTTTCGCTATTTTTGTGTCACCCGCCCCACGATTTAACCATTTAACGGTTTTTATTTTTTCGCTATTTTTGTGGCACCCGTCCCACGATTTATTGTGGCACCCGCCCTACGATTTTACGGTTTTTATTTTTTCGCTATTTTTGTGGTACTCACCCCAGGATTTAACGGTTTTTATTTTTTCGCTATTTTAATGGCAGCCGCCCCACGATTTAAAGGTTTGTATTTTTTCACTATTTTCGTGGCACCCGCCCCACGATTTAACGGTGTTTATTTTTTCGCTATTTTTGTGGCACCCGCCCCACGATTTAATATTTTTTATTTTTTCGCTACTTTTGTAGCACCCGCTCTACGATTTATGGTGGCACCCGCCCCACGATTTAACGGTTTTTACTTTTTCGCTATTTTTTGTGGTACCCGCTCCACGATTAAACGGTTTTTATTTTTTCGCTATTTTTGTGGCACCCTCCTCACGATTTAGTGGTTTTTATTTTTTCGCTATTTTTGTGGCACCCGCCCCACGATTTAACAGTTTTTATTTTTTCGTTATTTTTGTGGCACCCGCCCCACGATTTAACGGTTTTTATTTTTTCGCTATTTTCATGGCACCCGTCCCACGATTTAACGATTTTTATTTTTTCACTATTTTTGTGGCACCCGTCCCACGATTTAACGGTTTTATTTTTTCGCTATTTTTGTGGCACCCGCCCCACGAATTAACCATTTAACGATTTTTATTTTTTTCGCTATTTTTGTGGCACCCCCCCACGATTTAACGGTGTTTATTATTTCGCTATTTTTGAGGCACTCGCCTTACGATTTAAAGGTTTGTATTTTTTCACTATTTTTGTGGCACCCGCTCCACGATTTAACGGTTTTATTTTTTCGATATTTTTGTGGCACCCGCCCCACGATTTAACGGTTTTTATTTTTTCTCTATTTTTGTGGCACCCGCCTCACGATTTAACGGTTTTTATTTTTTCGCTATTTTTGTGGCACCCGCCCCGCGATTTAACGGTTTTTATTTTTTCATTATTTTGGGGCAGCCGCCCCACGATTTAGCGGTTTTATTTTTCGCTATTTTTGTGGCACCCGCCCCACGATTTAATGGTTTTTATTTTTTTGCTAATTTTGGGGCACCCGTCCCACGATTTAACGGTTTTTATTTTTTCGCTATTTTTGCGGCACCCGCCCCACGATTTAACGGTTTTTATTTTTTCGCTATTTTTGCGGCACCCGCCCCACGATTTAATGGTTTTTATTTTTTTCCCTATTTTTGTGGCACCCGCTCCACTATTCAACGATTTTTATTTTTTTCGCTATTTTTGTGGCACCCGCCCCACGATTTAACGATTTTTATTTTTTCGCTATTTTCGTGGCACCCGCTCCACGATTTATTGTGGCACCCGCCCCACGATTTAGCGGGTTTTATTTTTTCGCTATTTTTGTGGCACCCGCCCCACAATTTATTGTTGGGCGCGTGCCACCGATAATAAAAGAGTCAATGTCATCACCTCAAATGCAGACAATTGTTTTGAGTGGTTTATGATTAGCGGTGTGCATATAACCCGAAAACCCTTATACCTGCATGCAACTGTTTGGACCTGGAGCTTAGCCTGCCTGGCCCAACCTGATCCGGATCTATAGCAGGCCAGGTGAGGCTAGGTGTTTAAGGGACCTATAGGCACTTGTTCTAACCTAGCCCCTATTTCCCTTCACCTCTGCTTCTCTATAAGCCTCTCCTAGTCTCCTTCGAGCTTTCTGTCTGAACTAGCACTATTACAAAAGAAGAGGCACGGGTACCCACAGGAGACTGGATGACGGGGTTAGGGTGCCTGCAGGAAAGGCCAAGGTCTTCCCAAGTGAGATACAGGCGCCCACAGGATTGGAACAAACAGGTTAAGGCAGCCTTCAGGCAACACCATGGCCATCCTTATTTATGATGATTTAGTCGGAGTATCATTTGGTTAAACATTTATCTTTATTTTACTCATGAAAAATATTTATCTTTAGATTTTATATCAAACTTCATCTCCATATTTGATGAAAAGATATTTCTTTTGATATAAGTATATGACTATAAGATTTAAGGTAGAATATACCAACATGTGTAACTCGATGCATTTATCTACCTACCAGTCCAAATTTCGGCGCCGTATATTTGAAATTTGAAACAGTATAGGACAGATAAATTTTTGGTACAAAATTACGTCTGAAAAACTTTATCTCAGCGAATACTATTTTCAAAGTACTTGTTTGATACAGTGATAGTTTATGTAAAGAGTTCCAATGCTACAAAGTTAAATGCCAGTATGCCACAAAATATCACAAGCTCATTATATTAATTTTTATATATTAAGAATTTTGAAATTCAAATGTCAAGTTAAAAAAATTGAACATCTTTATTTTCATGAGAGATGCATATAAATTTTGACAGCTCATTTCATGCTAGATGAATGAACACGACAAACTAATTATAAGTTTGACCGTTTATAAATTTAAAAAAAGTACGGTTATCATTTTTGTTGGATCCTCTGTGGTGTGTGGGTTAGGCTTAGGTTTAGAGAGTACGATTGTAGTTGAAAGAGTACTCGCTTCATGACAAGAGTACATAGTTAAGGCTTCAGAAGAACATAGGAAAACGGCGATCTATTGGCTATTTTACCCTGCGTGAGAACATCCGTTGCTTGCAGTGTTAACTGTTACAGTAGGGACAAAATAAAAGTAAAAGAAAATTTGTTCATAGATACAAATTACGAATTACCAAGCTTTTAATCACGACCGTCCGTAATTATAATGAATAATTATTTAAAATAAACTATTATGATCAAAGTTCGATTCAGAATTTGTATCATAGACAAATTTTTAAAAAAAAAAATCCACAACATCTGAAATAGTAGTACAAATACAAAGGCGCTCGGAAGTAAAAACAATATTGGCGATCCACGTGTCAGAAAATAGAAGGTTAGCAATCTCTCAAGCGATCTCCGGTTATTAAAATAAGAAAGTTCTGCCATCGATCAGAATTAATTTCTGAATTGGCTTTAATATCGTGAAAGATTAATTATACGTTAGCACACTCATAAACGGTTGCGATTGAAATTGGATTTAAAAATTTATTCTCATGAAAAAATTTCCCTTAAAATAATTAATTAATTTCTTAGCAATGTTGTCTTTCCAAAGAGGAAAAGAACGGTCAATGCAAAAATAATACTTTTTGTCTAAAATTTATGTAGTAGGTCATATTTTACCTCTATATATATTTATAATAAAACAAAAAATTGAATCGCAATACTGCTTCCTAGAGTGGTAGAGTGGGCACACTGCGTTTTAAAGGTTTAATTCTTAATTGCTTGTAGCCACGCACGTGCATGGGGCACAGAAAGTTTTAAATTAAACACGACGATTCTTCATTCTTGCATTTAATGGTATGTAACACTTTGTAATATATCACTGGCAAAGCAAAGATAAATGTTTTTCATCTGGACCAAGTCGGATTTGACATTTTTTACCATCATTTGTCATGAAGTGAGGAGGGACATTTATTTATTTAAGGCTGATCGATATGCTTAACTGGTAATTTTGTTAATTTCGAGTTAATGAGAACATTAACGGAGCCCGTTTGGATGCTATGAGAATAAGGAAGAATAGTTCCTTTTTAGGAATAGTTTTTTTCTAAGCATCTAAATAAGTTAGTAATAAAAAAAAGAATAACTTTTTTTCTAGAAATAATTTTTTCTAACAATTATATATACATAATTTCAACAAAATTATCTAAATACTAATAGCTAAATGAAATTTTGTGTGTTCTTTAATTAATTAGTATTTTATTTAATATTAAAATAATAATTTTTAATAATTTATTTAAATTAATATTAATTTGTTTATTCCTAACTAACCATCCAAACAACATTTCTTATTTCCGAAATAACACTTTTCTCACTCTTTCTAAAATTATACAATTTCCAATATTTTTTCCCTAAAATTCTTATTCCTTCCTTACTTTCGTACCATCCAAACGATCCCGACATGCGAACAAAAGAATAAGTGGGTTTCGAGTAGGGACAAATTATATAATTGTATGATTGTGATGAGATCATTAACACTATTATAGTTAACTTTTTTTTTTCGAGATGGGAACATTGCCACATTGGTTCGGAAAATGTTCTCTCGTTCGCTGGCAGATGCATCAAGAAAGTTCCAGATAATAATTTATAGATAAACCTTAAATAAATTTTCCAAGCCATAATATACCCAATAAGTTATTAAGTGCGAATGATTGATGGCTTAATTAATTAATTTTAACGATTTGTTCTTAGCAAATTAAGAAAATAAATAATTTCATAACATTTTCAAGAGGTCCAAATGTGAAATATTAATATGACTAATGCATAAAAATTATGGAAGTAAACTAAAAAAAAAAACATCAAATCAGCCGTTGTAATTATAACATTTGTCAAGTCAATTATTTGAACAGAGGTACCTTTCACAAGTTAACCGTTGTAATTATAACATAAAATTTGTCAAGTCAATTATTTGAAACAATTTAAGTTATGAATTCAATTAAATCAATACCAGAATTTGTCGAACCCAAAACTGCAAAGCCTAGATGATTAAATCATCAAATCAGCCGAACACTAGAGACAATTTAAATAATTTGGAACCTAAAGCCACCGAAAGCAGACTTAAACACATAAATTAAATTGTGCCCAAATAAACGAACAGAACTAGACCAAAGTGAATGGGCCAACCAAACCGTCCTTCTTGCCACGTCTACTGAAAAACAAACGAATAAATATTAATAGTTGAAACGCGTCATCACTCTTGTTCTGTGTCAGTTAGAATTGTGGAATATGGAAATCTCAAATGACATGATCATTTGCCTACTTTGGTTTTGCATTCTAATCAAAACATAATTTCATTAATAAATTCTGTCAAATAATAATAATAATAATAATTCAGACTACCCTTCTAAATTTTCACGAAAGCATTTTTTTCGAGTAGAGTTTAGAGGCGCAAAATGACGATATAATTTCGTCAGAAATGCTCGTCAATAAAAACATGTGCCGCATTTGTACATATATTATAGATAAATAAAATGTGAAATCTATTGAAATTTTAAAGGATCTATTAGTGTAATGCTTTAGCTTGAATCCAACATTATAATAATATAAGAAAATTTTAAAAGAAAAATGCAAAGAATTCGATTGGGAAATATAAACATTTTGATAGTGGTTCCTATACCACAGAACGCTTTATATTTCCCTTTTGAAAACATATATAAAAGAATTTAATACCATTAAAATGCATGTGTTAAAAGCAAAATAATCTAAAACATAACTTATAAGCGTAATTAAAATTGTAGAGCTACATGGGTTCACAAAAGTTATAAATCATAAGGTCAGCGGTGGAGCTAGAAACTATTTTAAAAAGAATAAATCATTTAGAATGATACAAAAATCTTGCATAAAATCTTATACGTTCTTTTCAAAATGTCATAGAAAAATAAGGAGGGTAGTGCATTGTTTTTGCTGTTTTAAGATGGGAGCATGGGTCAAGGCCCAGGGGTTAGAGGTGCTGCTTAAGTTAGCTGATTTAGCCTGAACAGAGTTTGTTTATTGAACTTCTTAGTTTTCCTTCCTATAGGCTCCTTTAGAGCATATGCCTAGATGATAATCTTACAGTATGTCAGCCAATGAAATGCAGCACATTAATAAACTCGTAAGTTAATATTTTAACATAAGCTGTCCTCAAAAAAAAAAAAAAAAAAAAAAAAACTAAACATTTTAACATAAGTAAAAAGTACAAAATAAACCTTATTTGTGCTTTACAGCCACAATCAAATTACGGACTAATGATAATGACATTCGTATCACAGTAGAGTTTCAAATTTATATTTCAATAAAGCGAAATAATTTTAGAAATTTAAAATAAATAAAAATACAATGTCTACAGATTTAAAATCATAAAAAGGATAAAAACACTCAAATTTCTAAAGTACATGATACTATAGTAACCGTAGTATGATTAAAGACGCTAAGAACTAGTAAAAGTTGGTAAATTCTCATGAAAAATAAATTCACATACAATATTTTCTAGTTACTTATTTAAAAATCTAGTTCTATTTATCAACAATAGAACGTTTATCCATTTCGGCCATTTGTACAGTACTGCGATATTGAGATGCCATTTGTGCATTATTACCAATCCTCCACTTAATTCTCCATGGTCACTATCAACAATTGGAAGTTTCTAGAGCCACCTTTTTTTTTAATTTAAGTATTCGCATATTAAAGATTTTCAAAAGATAAATGCAATAAAGTTACACATGTTGTTGGGTTATTTTCCTGACCCGACGATAAAAAACATATTAAATAGTTTGTTTTTGTTTTGACCTACAATGATTAATTAAAAAGTTATCATATATTAAAGTAAACAGAAAATTAACAAGACTGTACCTGTTCACCACAACTTAAATAAGTCATGTACTAAAAACCAGTGTTATTTAAGTTCTTATTATGATTGATCATTGATCAATGAGAGTAAACATGACTTTATTGGCTTTAATCAAAATGATTTTTCCGAGGGATTTTCATTTAATTAGAAATAAATATTCTTGATTTCGTTGGGTTTAATAATATGAAAATTTCGATCAAATCACATCAAATCCATCTATTTTGATCGAAAAAAATTCTAGTTGAATCCCCTGTGATCTAATCAGGGCCTAGCTTTATTATCACCAAACCAAACTAGCCATATGGCTTATCTCTATCGAACACAATATATGTAAGAGCCATATTTTTCCTAATGTTATGGCCGTAAAATAAATTATTTATTAAACAAAGACTAAACAAAACTTAATTAATTGTGTTTGTACTATTCTTGTATAGAGTAGCAATTTTTTCAATTAAGATAGCTCCTGTAAACAACCATAATGAAAATATGAAAGCAGATGGTAGAACCTTTAAAATTTTGTCACTTATCCGAACAAAAATTGCAGGTGCAAATAGTAAATACAACAATTTCGCTAGTGTGCTATTACACTTACACACAGTCGCGTCTCGCATGCAAGACGACTTGCGTTGAAGCCATAGCCTCTAATTAAAACAAAACAGCTGGAAAGTCAGCACCAAATCAAGTGCACAAACTATTGAGTTGACCAGTGTCTGAGGTGTCATAAGGTATGCAAAAGAAAAGATCAAGATCAAATTATTGCAAATGCTCCACTAGCAAAAGATTGCAAACTCAAGTTCAGCCACAAACTTTGCCACTCAGTGACTCAATCACCAACTCCAAATTCAAACACACATTTAAAAATCACCCCACTACGTTTGACCTCTAACCAACTTCAAGCTTTGAACCCTATAAATAGCCCCTTCAGTCGCACCCCATTTCACCAACAAAAACATCAAGCAGTCTGTTACCAAATAATAATCATCAAGTAATCGTTTGGCAAAGATAATAAAACCACTTACACAAATGGCTTCCATGACATTAATAGTTCTTCTTGCAACCATTACTGTGGCATCACTTACACTTGTAGGTGAGAGCCGTGTGGCAAGGAAGGACTTAGGACTTAGCCTTGGTGGTGGGGATGGCGTTGCTGTTGGTATCGGGCTTGGTGGAGGTGTTAGCATAGGGTTAGGTGGTGGTGGTAGTGCCTCGGGTTCAGGTTCTGGCTCTGGCTCAGCTTCTGGTGCCGGGTCTGCATCTGGTTCTGGGTCTGGCTCAGGCTCTGCTTCTGGCTCAGGATCTGGCTCATCAGCTGGTTCTGGGGCTGGTTCATCAGCTGGGTCTGGTGGCTCATATGCTGGGTCGGGTGCTGGTTCAGGTTCAGGTTCTGGGTCAGGATCTGGATATGGTTCAGGTGGAGGATCTGGCTCTGGGTCTGGATATGGATCAGGTCATGGTGAAGGATATGGTTCAGGGTCTGGCTCAGGTTCGGGTCATGGTGAAGGATATGGTGAGGGAAGCGGGTCAGGAAATGGACATGGGTCGGGCTATGGTGAAGGCCATGGATATGGCTCAGGCTCAGGATATGGCTCTGGTGCCGGCCAGGGGTCAGGCTATGGTGAGGGTTATGGCGAAGGAAGCGGGTCTGGAAATGGATATGGGTCGGGCTACGGTGAAGGCCATGGATACAGGTCCGGTGGTGGACACGGGAAGTGAGTGAAACTAGTGTGTACAGCATCAGGCATTTTTCTCCTGGCTGTGTGCATAAATTGTTGTCCAGGTTGTTGTCTCAAGTGTACTAGCTAGTACATTTCTGTGTTGTGTACTTGTGTTCACAATCTAGCTAGCTTATGGTACTAATTCATATTATTGGAATAAAACCTGTGTGATTATTTGTAGAATGATAACGTGTCGATCATATTATACCCTGCATGTCCTCGCAAGTTTACAATAAAAACGATGAGATATAATTTTCTCGTGACATGTTTAATTACAGAAAAAAAAAATTGCCATATTTACTAGAGTAAAAGGTCCAAAATGATCCTTTGAAGAATGAATTACAGATCAGTATTTTGTTAATATATTTTGATAGAGCCTTACACATAAATATGTTTCTTGAAAATCATGAGTAGCAAATGGCGTTATTGTACAGCTTAAATGCGTATTAAACAAGGTTGTGATCCACTCAGAACGGAATAGTTTTAGTCTGAAGTCTGAACAACCATTACTATTAAATTTAATTTTTATAATCCAGTAGTTATTTACAATCTATGATTTATATACATTATCATACAAATAAAAAATGATAGAATTTGATTGAACTGTTCTTCAAGAAAAAAGAAAGTTTGATTGAATTTTCAGCATTCATGAAAAGAAAACTTGAACTTGCAACAAATTCATATTTAATGGTATTTGATGGAATATCAAATAGAATTCATATTGAAGGAAAAATAAGACGCAATAAATCTAGTATGGAAATAACATAAATGTTTTTTTTTCTATTAATAAAAATCATGTATATGATTTAAGAAAATATTTGTATAAAAAAATTTGTCAGGATTATCAATGTTAACTGTTAAGCCATCAATAGTTTTCTAAGACAAACTCGATAGTGGTTGTTAAGCTCTAAACCGTCAAAAATTCCAACCAATTAAGCATCTCCAAGACATAATTTTTTTTGACACAAACAAAACAACAGTTTTATTTCCTTCGGTATCATTAAAATTTTTTGTTGAAATTGAAAACATCAATATCAATTCTCTCTGGAACATGGTACAGTTCAAGTGAAAACCAGCATACTTATCGGACGTACCGGCAGCCTAATATATTGTCAAGTAAAGTTAGGTCTTCACAGGAAAAGAACCAACTCTGCGCTCAACAATTTCCCATAAATCTATCATATAAGACAAATTAGCACTATAGCTATTAGCAATTAACCCAACTAGGGACGAGTCAGGAAATGCAATAGAGTTTCATAACGGAACATAATCTTTCTAATTTATAATTATTTTAATCTATGAGTATATATTTACAATTTTTTTGCAAAAAAAATTTAAAAAAAACTAGCTTTAAATTTTTTTATAATTCTATTAACTAGGTGAGGCACGGCTCTGTCCCGAAACCCAACAACGTCCCCATACCAATAATCCAGAGAACTTGTATAATACAAGCATCGATACTGCAATAAAATTTTAAATTAGAGTAAAATATACAACAGCCTTGTAAAATGTAGACCAGTCTTCACTTTGTTAGCCCGATACAAAGATGAAATTCTTTTTTTTTTTTTTTTGAATAGCAGCACCCCAAGAAGGGGGACCAAACGAAACTAAAGCAAAAAAAGTATTGAGTCACAAAGCAGTGACTCTACAACAAACAAAACAATCCACAGAGCAAAAGGAGAAACTACCACAAACATTCTCTAATATCAGACTACTAACCCAAACAAAAGTAAGGATTTAACAACAACACAGTTACTGCAGCAAATCCTCATCTTCTTCATCCAGAGTCCCATGAGTCTGAGAAGAAATATTGGCAATGCCCTGTCTGTTGACACGAGGAACCATCCTTGCTTCCATACCTGTCCACATAGAGAAATTATTTGTGATATTATAAACGATATTAGAAAAAGAAAAACCTTTAACATCATTAAAAGCCCTTCTATTTCGTTCTAACCATAAAGTCCAACAAGCTACTGCAATCAAACTGCTAACATAAATCCTATTTGTTTTATCCAGAGCCATACAGCTACTCCACATAGCCTCTAGACTTTGACAATCCAGAGTAATATTTCTATCATTCAGAGTATTGAAAAGGTCCCAATACTCCTTCGCAAAAAAACAGTGAACAAACAAGTGTTCAGAAGACTCAGCATTTCTGCAAAAAAGACACTTATTTGGGCCAAACCAACCTCTTTTAGAAAGATTATCCTGAGTTAAGATTTTATTGCGTAAAATTAACCATAAGAAAAGCTTTAACTTAAGGGGTACCTTGGCTATCCATACAGACCTACTCATGTCTATTTTAGGACTATCATCATTCAACAAGGAATAGCATGATTTGACTGTATAAAAACCTTTAGCATTAGGTAACCAAACTACTGAATCAGGGTATCTGTTAAAGACACAGTGCTTAAAAGAAGATGTAAATCCATCTTCTCTTGACGAAGAGTTAAGGAAACTCCTCTAGTTAAGAAGAGATTCATATTATTATTTTTCCAAATTTCATCTAAAGTGGCGGCAGGCTTTCTTGTTTTAGAGAAAGCAACTGGGAAGGCCTCAGCTAAAGTACTAGAACCAGTCCACAGATCTTGCCAAAACAAAATTTGAGAACCATTACCTACAATTTTTCTAAAACCTATATTAATTAAAGGAATGAGGGAATGAATTTCCTTCCAAAAGAAGGAGCTAGAGGAGGGACATTTGTAATTTGTACATCTTTAATACTTTGCAACTCTGTGACACGCTACATGGATTAATATCAAGATAGTTCCTACCATTGATATCAAAGTCGGCATCCTGACAGCTGACACTGACAGAATAGTAGTCGTGATGATGTTGACATGCAGTAGTGCCACTTTGGTACCACCTGTACCAGTTTAGTTCTTAAATTCATCTCTCCGCAGTATCCAAAATACCGAATGCACCTTCATTTTCTTTTAATTGTTCCAATTAATGTTTCCAAACCAATAATTCGTTGTGTTTATCTAAAGGAAATACAACACAAATGGAGAATACTAAATACATAGCTTTGGAAGAACAAAACTGAAGAATTGAGCAATGCAGTATTAGATTTATTATCTTCATAGTATTTATCCAATTTAGATTACAAAAGAATACTGAAAGCCGACCAATGTGCTAGAAGCTGCCTTTAAATAGCCTACATTGCATTATTCTAAAACTAGGTCCCAACCATGGTTCTGAAACTCGGAATCGGACTCGGACTGTTGGTCAGAGGAGTCGAATCGGATGACTCGGAAAAACTCGGGTGACTCGGATCGAAAACTCGGATTTTCATAAAATATCATTTTTAATATCTTTAAAAATCAGAAAAAATAAGAAAAAATTTAGAAACAATTATTTTTTTCGTAATTAAGTTAATAAATCATATATTCGGAGCATAAATAAACTGAAAAAAATTAATATAATTATTGAGTAGCATGAAATTCCAAATTATTTTACAAACTAAGATTTTTTAATCAATTAAATTGAGATACATAATTAATAAAATAAATTTTGTGAAAAATAAATTTTAGTGAAGATAATTTTTTTAATACACCTTAAAATATCGGATAGAATCGTAGAGAATTAAATTTATATTTTTGTATATTTTTGGATTGACTTTTGGATTAAAGATCACTTTATTTGGAAATTATTTCACTTTTGAGTAATCTGGACCGTTGATTTCATTTAATATTAAAAAAAAGAAATGGAGTAATCCAGTTGACCCCTTCCTCTGGCTTTCTTCTTCCCCGTATCCAACCATCGCCTCTTTACCTCTTTATTTCTCGAAACTGTACGGAAGGATAGAAAGGGAACTCCATGGCGTCTTGTGACGTTTTTTTCTTTCCTATCGATTCGATTTCGCCCCCTTAACACCTCACTCATGTTGTCCAGCACTCCTTCTTCTCTCTCCCATGGATGAAAAACACCATTAATGGTGACCTCCACCAAATCCGCTCCAACTCGGTAAAAATCGGATCGTCGGCCTCCGAGTCCGATCCGAATCGGACCGATTCCGAGTCAACTCGGCGAGTTTTGAAACCATGGTCCCAACACAATTACTGTGAAAACCATGAGATATAGCATTCTTATTCCATATTATAATTAAACCAAATGGTACAATATTTGCTAGACTAAAAGGGTCCAAAATGCTACATTAAAAGCCTCCGTTTGGATGCGTTGAGAAGAAGTAGGAAAAAGGAAGAAGGGAAGAAAAAAAATTATAAACAATCCAAACTCTTCACAAAGTTACACACTTCCCAATACTTCTTCCCTTCTTCCCACACCTATCCAAATGGAGCTAAAATGAAGTAATTACTAGTTGAACATCTCTTTGACACGGCATTTTTTCTGTGAATTCAGAAGGGATATTGCAGTGAACCTAATATCATATAAAAAACAACTACTCCAACATCAAAACTGACTAAGGATTAATTTTGACAGCCTTAGTGGGTATTGACTATTTTTAAGTATATACAAATAACTAAATTGTCAAATGATACTGCAACTGCTTGTGTGTATTATGCTTGTATTAGAAACATTATTAGCTATTACTCTCAAATTGTCAGACCCGTCAACTGGAAAGCAATAAAATCATTCCCAGACATACCAGTATTCATGTAGAATTCTTCATATATAGCAGCTAAGCATATTATCATTTATCAAACTAGAGTTAGTTCCTCCACAAATAGTAAACAATGCAGTCTGCAAGTGATTTTCATAAATCTGATAGATGAAAGACCAATTAATTATTAAGCCAACATTATGTCCATTAACAATGAACCACCATTATTAACATAGTAACATATATATTAAAAAAATATAAGTACTTCAAAGTTACCTCACCAATTTTTCTCCTTGGAGCTAAATCCATAACAACAGACACCTTGTCAGAAACGTTACCAAAATTTCTTCAGCCCTACAAATAAGTCCTGAGCTTGTATTCAACCCAAAGCTGGGAAGGTAACTTTTCCAAGTGGAAAGTGCAGGTTCCAATTTTATTTGAATTCTGTGACTGGTTTGTCAGATTACTCTTTACATAGTCATCTAAAATAGATACCAGACAGGCCGTGGGGCTAGCACATACTTAGCAAGGAGAACAGGAGTTAATTTTAAAGGTGTACCGGACTGGTATTTTCTGGCAAGCATTGAAATTGATTTGGAAATTTACAGTGGGTTTCCAGGTGGGAGGTTGAGACGGAAGCCCCAACACTCCCTAGTTTCTTTATAGCTTTTATTTCTTTTCAAAGCCTGTTAGTTTCTCTTCGGAGATTTATTTTGTGTAATTCTGTTAATTTAAGGCTCTGTATCTGGTATATCAGGAAAATGACTTATTTTAGGATTAGAATTTAAGGGGCTAACTGCTCCCACAAGGGGCTCTTCGTTTGTTTTCAAGCTGTAATCTCGTTAACTATCTTTGATTTCTAAGCTTGAAAGCCCAAGGGCCGTCATTCCACAAAAATAAATAAATAAATAAAACGCTACCAGAATTTCCCGACAAAATAAGCATACAAACTTCTATATGTGAGACAACAAACAACCCACTTTCTTTACACCATTACCAGTACTCTCATCAGAAGTTAAGTACCTAATGCCGTCAACAAACCTTCATAGTGTCATAAACATATGGAACCTCTTGCAAGATTGATATGGTTTTACCACCATAAATTGACAAGGTTTCCTTGGAAATAAATTTACAGCAAACAAGGTATGCTCATATCAGAAAACAGGTTTTGACAGGTTTATTAAGCTGTTAACATAATCTAATTTCATAATTAATAAGCAGCACAAATTTGAATTCATGGCTCCCGATTCCTAAGAAGAAAGAACAACATCATCTTTTGTTTTGAACAATTCGAGTATAATTTTGAGTCTACAAAGGATCTATTATGAATGGCTATTAAAAAAAAGAAGTTTTTAAAAAAAAATTATTTCCTTAAAGATTGAAATTGAAGTGATAAATACCAGAGATTCCTAATTCCACTATTGTAGTTGCATGCAAGAGATTATTACTGCAAAACAAAAGTTTCTCAAGTCTCTAGCAATAGAGCTAAAAGAGCTCCAGCTCAACTCAAACTCAATGTGACACCCCGTCGAATACTGTAACTTGACAACACGCGACGGAGTGCCCGCCGCGGATGCCTGCTGCACCCGCAAGGCTTACTAATACTTAATTTACCAATTAATATTGATTCTACTCAAATAATGTACCGATAAATTAGAAATTCATAATTTATTTACTTAAATATAAAGTAAATACTATAAAGGTCTGGTATATTTGGGATTACTAACCACAATATCCAATGGTCTGCTACTCGTCTTGCAGTCCCGCACTTGATCTGAAACCTGGAACCCACAACCAATCGTGGAAACAATGCAAAAAGCACGGAATGAGATAAATAAAATTTATCTCAGTACGGTATTCAGTTCCAGCCACTTGAGTTTTGATTATCATGCGTTGGAACTAAATACAAGACTGAGTCAAATCAATTCCAAATTAAATTCCATTTCTTTTTATTTCAAATAACATTAAAACTCGACTTTTGATCAAGCGATGCAATTAGACAAATAAATTCAGTATTATTCAAAATCATTTAAAATTCAGAATGTACCAATTGTCATTTCAATTCCTTAGAAAAATAATTAATCGTTATGTATCAATTATCATGTAAAAACATTCACCTCTTGTTCAAAGCAGAATAGCAATGTCAAAATTAATTAAATCAATGCAATATGCAATGTGAGCTCGGCAATCAATTCCATAACAATTCAAATATCAATGTATAGCAAAAGCCGACTCATTTGGTTGGACAATTACCTAATATGCACGTCTGGTTTATCACAAGTCAATCATTTCAGTTCATTTCCTTCAGATACCGCGAACCACCCTATAGATGGATGCCAACGGCCAATTCAATTCATACATAATCCAATCAATTAAATCATCAAAATGTACAAGCAAGCTGGGAACACTCACACTCCGGTCCATTCCAGACTAGACCTACTGAGTCCCGGTACATAAGCGCTTATTACACGGTGCTTGGTAGGATGGGTCATGACTCCACCTCCAAACATTACGAGTGTCTATCTCAACCACACAAGCTGTACTTACCTCAATCAAATCACATTTCAATCGGATACCATTCAATATGTCACTTTCCAACATTTCAATCGGATACCATTCAATATGCCACTTTCCAATCATGCATCAATATACAATTTCACAAAATGAACTCATGAACAAAATTCCAATTATGAATTCAGAATGCATAATGATAATATTACTAGTAATAACAACAACAATCAGAATATATATATCACATATAATTAAAACTCAAGTGAAATCCGTACCTTAATAGAAAGCAAATTCCAAAGCTAAAATGCAAGCAAGCAATCAAACCGATTCTATGTCATGCCAACTGCTCTTACATTTCCACTCATAACCTCCTGATATCTAAACAGCATAAATTTTCTTTTAAGTTTCAAGACTCCAATAAATTCAGTTTTATTTTTAGAACAGCCCTTAATTTACAAATTTTACTCCAAAAATGCCCCTTAAATATTTCAATATCCAACACAGTTCAAAAGAGATATAATCACAGTTCAAAAGAGGTATCTAACTTCATCCTTTAGTATAGTCTTAGGAATATCTACTCATTCATTGTATAGCAATAAGACTGTGTGGTCTTCTAGATCAATTCACAACAAGCTTTCCTATGCTGACTATTAAATGCCTCAAAGGCCAAACAAGAACAGTTCACAGAATAATTAGATTGTATTGCTCACTGACATCGAGCATAACATGAAATACCTTTTCATTTCTTAAGATATATATTTGAGTATGCGGCATAAGTAAAGAATCAAGAATTGTAATGGAACACATCATAACTATAGTACTCTGTGCTTGACAGTGTGTACCGAACAATGCAAGAGTGGTACCAAATGGTGGTTAGAAGGCTGAAAATTTTCTGGTACAACCAGTGAAGGGTATTTCTGACAGTTTACAAAAATTATTTTTGTTTCAAGAACGGCTGAACGGAATCGAATGAAATTTTAACTGTGAATGAAACATAATAGGACTCATCTGCTGTAAAAGTTTCATGATGTTTGGACATACAGATTAATTATAGTGAATTTTCGAAATCAGACAGAATCAGGTTTCAGAAAATCTGTTCCAGCAAATCGTGCCAGTAAATACGTCTGAAAGTTCCTGTCTTGAAACCCTTCAAATAAACCTCTAAAAATTTTGTAAAAATTACAGAAGATGCCTCTGGATGTCTATTTTCATACCTAAAAGTTTCAAGTCTTAAATGCAAACAGAGGATAAATAAAAAAAATAAAAACCGCACTGGGTCTGTCTGTTCCAGAAAGCTGTTTTCCAAAACTTGCCCTGGTTTCAAAAATGTTGTAAAAATACCAAATCAACTCAGAAAAATTCATATTAGATACCAAAATTTTCGTCTGAAAGTCTAGTTTCATACAAAATTTGTAAAAGCCTAAGAACTTTCAATAAACTGTAAAGATAATAATAGAATCCAAATATCCACTGTTGGTTTTCAGAAAATTCTCAAATAACTTAGGGAAATAGTAAGAACTACAATGACTTGTTCTAAATTAAAGATTTAGATCAGAAGTTAGTTGCTTACTTAGTAAATTTTCGTGGCCAATCGGAGGTACATAAAATCGAACAATCCCTTTTCCCGATTCTGCCCTGGAAGCGCTAAAGGACTGCTGCTCGCTGGAAATTTCTCTCAACCTTCAGAAAATTTTTAGAGAAGATTTGATGCACCAGTTGAAAGAGATGAAGGAGTTTGGGAAGAGAAAGAAGATATGCAAATGATGGAGAGAAGGGTTGTGCACAGGATATTAGGTGCGTACAGGAACCAGTCAAAAGATCAAAAGATATTTCTCTAAGTTCTATGCTACTCTACTTGCACATGTTGCATGGTTAGTCAATTGAACCAATGAGCATTACATGCAGGCTCCACATGACATAGATACACTATAAATAGGAACAAAATTACAAATCAAATAAATTGGAAAGGTGCTCTTCTTCCTTTTTTCACCAACGTGAGCCAATAAATCAAAATCATTATTGTTTACAGAAAAGTGCTTATAAAAAATAGTATAATATTTTTATACTGCAAAAATAAAAATTTTTAGAAGTTTTCACATTTCTATTCCAAGTAACAGCGATTATAAAATTTAAATTTCTGCACATAAATTATTCAAAATAAAACCACCAAGTGTCCCAATTTTATAATAAAAATAATTTCAGAAACAATAAAAATTTCGGGTGTCACACTCAACTACTCAATTTTTCAGCTATGCTTCCAAGTAGCTGAGGTGTCACAAGGAGTTCAAAAGCAAGATTAAGTTTCAACAAATGCTCCACTATCAGCAACCCCAAATTCAATTTCCACCATAAAGCTTGCCACCCAGCAGTCAACTCAAATTCTCAAATCGACACTTCATCTCATCCATTAACTTAGCACTTTCTGACCTGAACATTAAACCCTATAAATAGCTCCCAGTTACACCGATACTCCTCATCAAACCAAATCAAGGGATGACCAATAAAAAAACACATTCGCAATGGCTTCCATGAAAGTACTAGTTCTTCTTGTAACTACTGTTGTGGCCTTACTTGCACCCACAACTGAGAGTCGTCTCTCAAGAAAAGACCTAGATATTAGCGTAGGCGGTGGAAGTGGAACTGGAGTTGCAGTTGGAGTTGGGCTTGGTGGAAGTGTTAGTGCTGGAACAGGTGGTGGTGGTTCTAGCGCCTCTGGTTCTGGTTCCGGTTCAGCATCTGGATCTGGGTCTGGTGCTGGGTCAGCATCTGGTTCTGGCTCTGGTTCAGCATCAACATCTGGCTCAGGTTCAGGTTCAGGGGTTGGGTCATCTGCTGGTTCTGGGTGCTGGATCAGGGTCTGGTAAAGAATCTGGATCTGGGTCGGGATCTGGATATGGAATGGGTCACGGCAAAGGCTATGGAGAGGGTGGCTCAGGTTCAGGCCATGGAGCAGGTTATGGCGAGGGTTATGGCAAGGGAAGTGGGTCTGGTAAAGGATCTGGGTCAGGCTCTGGTGAAGGTCGAGGATATGGGTATGGATCAGGTGGTGGGCATGGAAAATGAAGTGACAGATAATTTATCCTAGAAGAATGGTATCTAATATTTGCCAGTGCTATTATGTTAATGAATAATATAAAATAAGGTAGTACTAGGTGTTTAGAGTTATGTGCATTAAAGTTTATTGTATTACTTTGTATTAATAATAAAGTCTGTGTGATATTTGCACAAATAAAACACAGCATTTTATTGTGTAACAAATTCCAGTGGGAGCTCATTAACTACATTTCTCATGTGCCTACACTATGGTTACTCTAGCTCTCTGTAACCGTAAGGACACCAGGACAACAAGAAAATGAAATGTGCTAAAAACACACAATTATGTGTAAGCTAATTTTAATGTAACATAGAGAAATGTAATGAGCCCACAAGGTAATTTTAGTTAGCCTATAGTTGTTATTGTGGTATTTGAAAAGTAAAGTACACTGCACTCATCACAGTATAATAATTTTTACCTTCTTACAGCATGTTATAACTGCACCATTTTAATTGATATATCTATGACAGTAGAATGGATCAAAAATGTATGTTCAGATTGGTATCATATATTATTTCAAATTCCATGTTGAGGTGCCTATCTATTCCATGGAAACAATGTTACTAATCATTATGACATTACTCCATTTTGCACAATACACATTTATGTAATCTGAAAATTTACCAAGAGCACTTTAGCAGGTAAGACAGCTGCTAGAAATAAATGTATTGAGAATTCTTAACATTTTTGTCTTACTCCAAATCACTTGTATTTCATTGAATTTTAAAACTGAACTAGAAAGGCACTTACTGGTTACTATTCACTGTCAATTGTCAAATATTCACAAATGGTTCAAAGGATAAACCAACAAATAATTCACAAACGTACCAGTATTCTTTCAATGTTGTAAACACTGAACATACAATAAAAAAATCTAGAGAGTTAGTTCTTTACAGGAAAGAGACTAAATACCCAATCTCATAAATCTACCCACACAAAGTTAACAATGAGTAATAAACCCTATTAAATAACCTAGTACCTCAATCCAGATCATCAAAAGAATTAGTATGATACAAGAAAGAATTTAATTTATTTAAACAAATTTAAACCCTGTAATTTAATTACCTCACCAATTCTTCCCTTTTCTGGAGCTATAGCCATAATACGACAAGTACCACTTTACAAACTTCTTTAATCCCTCCTCCAAATTAGTCTTTGGCTTATACCCCAATTCAACTCTGGCAAGTGTAATATTCGCATGTGTAAACGGGACATCACCATTTCCAGGCATTTCTATCACGTGTTTCTTAGCCTTAACCTTCAAATAATTCTCCAAAATTGATACCAGCGTAGGTACCGTGACAGGTGAAGTATTACCCAAGTTGTATATGCGGTATTGTGCCGGGCCCATCTTAATACCACCAGTACCAGTACTCTTCTCAGCAGTATCCAAAGCTGCCACACAACCTTTCACAATGTCATCTATGTATGTAAAATCTCTAGCAAGGTCGATATGGTCTTTTCCACGGTAAACTGTGATAGGTTTCTTTTGCAAAATATTTCTAGTGAAAGAGAAGTAAGCCATATCAGGTCGGCCCCATGGCCCGTACACAGTAAAGAATCGCAGACCAGTAATTGACAGCCCGTAAATGTGATTGTACACATGCGTTATCGCCTCACCGGTTTTCTTCGTGGCGGCATATAGCGAAGCGGGTTGATCGGTGCGGTGCGCCTCCGAAAAAGGCACCTCATCATTCAACCCATAAACCGACGAAGAAGAAGCCCAGACAACAGCAGGTTGCGGGTTGGCAATCTTACAGGCCTCCAACAAGGTCACTAAACCAGCGACATTGCTATGAACATAGGAATCCGGGTTCTGGATCGCGTACCTCACACCGGCTTGCGCAGCCAAGTGCAACACGTGGGTGAAGGAGACGAGATCAAAGAGCCTCTTCAACAATTTAGCATCATTAATGTCTCCATCAATCACAAAAATTCCTTGAGAAGATAGGAGAGATCTCCTGGCCTTTTTCAGAGATGGGTCGTAGTAGGAATTGAAATTATCCAACCCGACGATGCCGTCGCCACGCTTGGCGAGAGCGAGCGAGGCGTGGGACCCAACAAAGCCTGCGGCGCCGGTAACCAAGACGACGAGGCCGTCAGGCCTGGTGGGTTCGGCGGAGGCCCGGACGCGGTTGTCGAAAGTGAGAGTGGCGAAGGAGGAGGAGAGGTAGCGGGAGGAGGTGTGGAGGAAGCTGCGGAGGCTGAGGTAGGAGGCGAGGAAGGCGAGGAAGAGGAGCGTCCAGAGGAGGTGGCGCGGGAAGGCGAGGTGGTGGCGGTGGCGGTGGTTGTGGTGGGACCCACCTCGGTCGATGATCTTGGTCTTGCCAGGTGTCGAAGGGAAGGAATCGTCGTCGTCGACCAGAGCGCGCATGGTGCCTCCGTTGATGGGATCTGATATTCTGATTCTGATCTGATAAATAAAGGAAGGAAATGGGATTATGGGATTATAGGAAGGCAAATATTAACTTCACCAGAGACATATGGTGGGATCCTCTCCGTTGGAGGTTCAATTTATTGTGCAGTCCTTTCGGCATCCTGACTGTTTACTTCAATTAAGAGGAAAACCAAACGGACGGATGAGAATTCCCGCAAGAAGTTCAATAGTTTGGGAAATTGGAGAGGATCCGGTGGGTTGTAATTTGGAGAAGCGCGTGTACTGTACAATATGGAATTTGACAATTGGTGTTAACATGTAGAAATCAGTTTTGACATTTCCTACGGAAGACCATTCAAAAAAAAAAAAAAACAAATCAGTTTTGACCTGCGGTTTGGAATTTTCTTGTTCTGTGTTCCGGGTCTGATTTGTTTTGTTCTGTTGTTCTTATCAATGAAAGAAATCTATAAACAAAAGATTTAATTTACTGATCTAGAAGATCAATGCGAATAATAATAATAATAATTACCACGTGTGATCAAGAAGGATCTCCAGTTAGGAGGCGTTTGTTTGTCTATTAAGGAGTTGCATAAGTTAAGAATGTTTAAGTATTTATAGAGTGTTATGTAATAAATGTTTGGTTGTGTAGTAAGGATGACTAACTTAATGAATGCATATATTCATGTCAAAAAAACTAAAATGCCCTTAACTTTGAATTAGTATTATGTATTATACGTTGTGATCTAATTATTGTTAATTATTAATTATTATAAAATTAATTATTATTGATGATAATAAATCATTTTTATTATTATGAAATATTAATAATTACTTTTGATTAAATATTATATTTATTTTATAATAAAAATATTATTGATTAATTATTTATAATTAATAATTATTTTTCAATCATTATTATTAGTAAATTATCTTACTTGTTAAATATTATTATTTATACTAATTAATATTTATTATTAATTATGATTTTTTCATAATTATTGTTACTTATTAAATATTATTATTTGTTAATTATTAATTATTAATGATAATAAGAAATCATTTTATTAATATGAAATATTATTAATTTTTTAATAATAAAAAAATATTATTTAATAATTAATAATTAATATTTATTATTAACTATAATTTTTAATAATTATTGTTACTTATTAAATATTATTATTAATTATTTCTAAGGAGTATTGTTGGAAAAAAATTAAAGGGGCCGATGCATGACTTATGCAACTTATTTAGGTTGCATAAGTTATTTACCCTTAAGGCATTTTATGTAAAAGTTGTTTGGTGACTTAAGAATGCATAACTTAAGTTATCCACCCTTTAAGTTATAAACCAACGGGGTCTTAGTGTCTTCAATGCTGATGGCACAACTTAGACAATATTTATTTGCCTTAGTGTCTTCAATGCTGATGGCACAACTTAGACAATATTTATTTGCCTTAGTGTCTTCAATGCTGATGGCACAACTTAAGACAATATTTATTTCTAGAAGCTAATATTTTCTCTGATTTTTCAATGATTGCGAAATGGATTTGTTCATGGTTTGACTTCTTTAAACAAGAACGTTGAAAAAAAAAATTTCTAGGAAAAAAGAAAGAAAGAAAATAGCATATTGTGCTCAGAAAACATTTTTTTATCCATGAAATTTTGACACCTGTTATTTTTTATCTGATATATTTCTCCTCTTTATTTATTTTAATCGAAGGACAATTATAGGATTATCTCTTCTTAATTGCAGGAGTGAGCAAAAACTCGTAACTTGAGCTAATTCGAACTCAGATTTAGAAAAACTCAGTTGTAACTCGAGCTAAACTAACTCGGTTAGTTGACGAGTCGAATTTGGAGTTAGGCTCAACTCACCTTGCAACTCGCGAGCCGATTCGTGATATAATAAATTTATATTTTAGATAGTATTACCAATATGATTTAGAAGTATTAAAATTTTATAAATTAATCATGAAAATTTTCTCCTTGTATTCTTTTGCTTAAAATAATTGCAACATTTAAACAGATTGAGTTTCAAGACATATTTTGTTCAAATCAATAAAAATAATATATAAATAATAATAATTTTATGTTTTAAAATATTGTATATGTCAATAAGTTTTAATGCTAGATGAACATATTAATTAAAATAAATAAATTTTGAAAAATATATGTTTATTCCAAGTTCATGAGCCACGAGCTAACTCGAATTAGAACTAAGACGAGTTTGAGTCAGTCTAAAAAGTTCGAAAGTATTTTTAACTCGATCAAAGTCAACTCAAGTTACGTCCAAGCTGAATTTGAGTTGTCCTCAACTCGCTCGAACTCAGCTCATATATGTTTTCTTTATTCGGAATTCAAACATGACTAATCGTACATTTTTTTATCATTAATAAATTTCGGATATCAATCAAATTATTTGATTGTTTTTCATAATATGCTGATGCACTATTTTGTTTATTATAGACATTGTCTAGTTCTAATTAGAACGAAATTGCTTGCCATCATTCCATCATTCCTATATCTTCATTAATTATCTAACATCTTCATTAATAAAAAGTCCATCATACCATCATTCCCATGTTTTCATTAATAGAAAGTCCATCATACCATCATTCCCATGTTTTCATTAATAGAAAGTCCATCATCCTCATCATTCTTAGATCTTCATTAATTATCTAATATTCTCATTAATATTAATAGAAGGGATGAGAGGATGAACGCTAAAAATATGTACATGTCCTGTTTATCCAATTGATACTTTCAAATATATATACTTGTTAGTTGTTACCAATTTTTAGTTGTTTTGAGATCGTCTTTTTCGTGACGCTCTAAGACTTTTATCAATATATTATGAATATAGAAATGTTTGAAGAAAGAATACAGTAAATTACTTTTTCATAACATATTAACTAGAACAATTAAGTTTTGAAACAAGAATAATTAGTTTCAGATCTAGAACAATTATTTTTTCAGAACATATTAAGTAGAACAATTAAGTTCTGAAATAAAACAATTAGGTTTTGAAACTAGAACAATTAGTTTTCTAGGACATATTAACAAGAACATTTAGGTTCTGTAACTAGAACAATTAGCATTTTTTCCAACACAATTGCATTGAAAACTAAAATATTATTTGTCCTAGTTAATGTTACTAACTATTCTAAGAAAAATATTAATTGTTCTAGAAAAAATATTAATTGCGTTTAAATAAATGCTAATTGTTTAATTAAAAATAAGGTGGAGAGAGGGAGGGAAGATAGGACAGGGTGGAATGAGTGTGCTGATAAATTCATCCCAATTAATTACATTAATGAGGATGATGAGATGAGTGCTGGATTAATTAATCACATTCTAAAAATAGAAAACAAGTTTTTTTAGGATGATGGGACGATGAATCTTGAGAATGAATCTTATCAGCCCAGGTTTTAGAAAATTGTATTTTTTTTATTAGAAAAGTGAAATTTTTATTTTGTAGTTAAAATCAATTGGAAATATATATTAAAAAAAAAAGACGTCACCAATAGATGAATAGCTTGTCCGTGAATAAGGAGATGTTTGAATGGTTTGTTGGGAACAAGAATGGAGGGATATACTATTATAATAATAATAATAATAATAATAATAATAATAAAGAAAACAAGTAAATATATTTTCCACTGCAAATTAAGTTAACAAGAAAACAACATTACCAATGCAACCGGATGCACAAAATCACAAAAAAAAAAAGAAAAAAAAAACTATTTGATGTTGTTCGTTCAGTAAATTTCTGGGGAGCAATATTACTGATCCGAAAACACTTCACTTAATGACCACTTTTCACACACTAATTTTCTAAAAATGGGAAAGAAAAAAATAAAATTGCAAATTAAACAATACTCCAGAGAGTTTTTAAACCTTTCCACTTCTAATACTCTAATAGCACAGCAAAGAGGATTCTCAGTCTTCATCGTATTTCGTATATACGTCAGACGATCCAGATGCCTTTTTCGTGGAGATCAATTCCTGAAACCAAATAATTAAGAATTAATTTTAATTGTCATGCAATTCAAACAAACCATTTTATGGAGAATTTATGCCCCAACCAAAAAGCCCAAAGTGTTAGGTAGACTACAAATTAATCCTACCGGACTTAATTTGAAACTAACCCGAACAAGACAACCCAAGCGCAACGCATATGAGAATAAGTTGATCTGATCTGATCTTTTTTTTAAGATGAATTGTTTTTAAGATGAATTGGAGGTTTAAGCCACCCAATTTATTTTTAAATTAAATGTCTATGAAAGACCCCCAGCCAGATTTCGAACCTGATCTAGCATGCTAAATTAATTTTACAAGAATAATGATTTGAATGGACCTGAGATAGAAAAATGCTCTCACTTATTTAAAACTAGTTGACCTGCAGCAAGTTGAAAATGATTTTTAGAAGAAAGTAAATAGATGCTGCATGCCAAATGTAGGTTTAATATAATTTAGTACATTAAAAGAGAATATATAAGATAGTTATCGTGTTTACAATCCTGTGATGTGAAGAATTTTAACCTTACCTGATCCACAATGATCGATGTAGAAAGTTTCCTTACCTTATTTCAGGAAGATCTTGTTCATTACACGCTCCTTAAATGAAGTGACTGGTGGTAGAGATTTGAAGTGATAACAGGAGAGCTGATCCTCGTCCATCTCTGATAAAAACATCTTGCATTGCCTTATATCTCCATCTACAAACACCTTTTGATCACGCGGCTTGGTCAATTGAGGAAGCCGACTGAGGCTCCAACATCCTCGAAAGCTGAGCTCCTTCCATTCTGGCATCTGAAATGGATGTTTTTGGCAATCATACAGTTGACTCAATTGAGGGAGCTGATGAAGTTTTATGCTGCGGAGTCTTGAAAATTGATCTTTATCATTTGCTTGACAGTAATAGAACACACTTCTAAGATCGTAGCAGCATACAATTGACAGTGTTTCTAGGAAAGGAAGTTTCAAGTTACCCGGAAAGATGCTCACCAACCTCGGACAATCCCGTAAGTTAACACACTTCAGTGCCCAAAATTCATCAAACTGGAATGAACCATGTAAAACATTGGTTAATTTCAAGAGATTTGAGACCCAAAGATTTTGCAACTTCTTTCCTTTCGGACGGTTTGTTTCGCCGAAAATCACTTTCATGAGATGGCACCCCTCAACTTTGCACTCTTTCAACTCTGGAAATTCCGGGTTTAGATCTGTAAGAGAAGAGATAAAAGCATTATCCCTGACTAACAATGACTCAGTGAAACTCAAAATGACCTTCAACCCTGAAGGGTATCTTCCAAGAGAACCAATCTCCACTTGTCGGCAAAAGTGACTCTCCACAAAATGTTGCACAAATTTGTATTCAAATAAGTGTACACCTTCGTAATATGAATTCTTCTTACGGAATTGGTTGTTACTAGTCATGTCTCTGCTCATACTCTGGTTTATTTGCTCGCTTGCACGAATATAGATAGTTCGGGGATTTGCTTCTTGGTTATCTAAAACTAGCTCACTTCTGAAGGTAGACAAAAGTCTGGAATCACGCACAAAGATTTTCACCCCAATACCATCATTCAGAAGTTGCAAACTCTCATCCACAGAGTCCTGGTTACCCATGACCCTGTATTCATGCTGAACCAAATTAAATACCTCTGGAAGAGGTCTGTACAATCTAAACCATGGCACTCTTTTCATGTGACAAACCGATATCAGATCTAGTCGTCTAAGACTTCCCTGTTTGCAGACTTCAAGAGGGAACTCTTTGATGGATGTAAAGGACAGATCAAGCTCCTTCAAATTCTTAAGATCTCTCAAGGCTACTGTCTCTAGCACAAGACATGCACGTAAGGAAAGATGAGTGATAAGTGGAGATCCTGAGAGGGAGAATGAATTGAGGCTTGCATGACCGGCCACGTTCACTTCCCTCAAAGCCGTGCAGTCATGGATGCGGAGTTCTTGGAGCATTGAGGCTCTAGAAAGTGAATTGGGCAAATGCATTAAGGAACGATTACCAATCAGTTTGAGCACTCGGAGACGTTGCATGTGCTCAAAGGTGTTACTCGGAAGAGAATCAAGTCGGGAGCGAGAAAGAGAGAAGACTTCTAGATGATGCAAAGTTGCCAAGGAAGTTGGAAGGCTTTTGAGTGAAGTACAACCGAGAAGGTAAAGTTCTCTTAGACTTGGCATCTCTAAAAACAGGTTCTGGGGCAAAGACCTGATGGTTGGACATGAAAGATCAAGAGAGTAGAGGCAATGTTTGTTACTTCCAATTTCTTCGGGTACATGGGTCAAAGGAACCCCGTTCAAATTAAGAAATGACAATTTTTCTAACATGGCAATGGGAGAATTGGAGGAATCTGATTGAGAAGGTCGGAGGGTTCGCATATTTCTGCAGCCTATCAAAGAAAGGAGTCGGAGATTGGTGAGGTAAGCAATAGATGTTGGTAAGGCTTCAAAGGAGCTACAGGATAAGTCAAGAACACGAAGATTTGTCATTTTCATTAGGACAGTATTAATGGTTGATTGAGAGGTAGTAGAATTAAGCCTGTACAAGAAAGTGGTGGTTTTGTTTGTTTTTGGATGGATTATCCATTTGCCTTGGTCGCCAAAGAATGATATCCAACTCTTGTTCTCCCAGTCAAATGGACTGGAGAGATCATTTTGCGCCCCCAATGATGCCTCCAGGAGCTGGCGCATCCCAAGGAAAGGAACAGAAGCTGGACAATCCGACCATAATTGTCTAATTTGATGGTTAGAAATTATAAAAACAGTACCGTAAAAAAGTAGTTGAATCAAAGAATGTGAATGCAGAGCTTCGAATACCACATTTGCGGCATCGAGGGAATCCGTCAAATTGACTTCTCCTTCTTCTTCTTCTTCACTGAAAAGGCCCCCTGCAACCCAAAAATCTACGAGATGTTTGTTTAGCCTACTAAATTTCTCGGCCTCTTGTTCCATTTCTTGTAAAGTCACTCCATATCTGCCAACGATGGTCATGCACCCGGGAGTAAATTTCAAATTAACTCTATGACATAGTCTTTCATCATTTATTTCTGGAGATAACAGTAGGCTATAAAGTAAGCAACTTCGTAAAGTGTCCATCGTCTCCCTTACTCGAACTGCCGGTGCGACAGATTGAGCACAAAATTGCAGCGCTAGCTCTACAAGTTGTTGGTTGGATTGTAGTGGCCAATCCTTTTCACGAATTAGGTCTTTTAAATCCAACGCAACATCCCTGTCTTCATCCCGAGTGACAGAGCTTAAATATTTTTCAAGTTGATGCATTGTCCAATTCCTCTGAGCATATAAAATTTTTCTGATCCAGTCGGGTGATGAGATCACCCACCGGGCACCGTTCCACTTGCTGGGTTCAGGGAGCCTACCGTCTTTAAGTAACCATTTCATGGCTCGGTCAAAATGAATAATATCAAGACATTCTATTACTAGTAGATAGTTCGTGTTTCTTAGTTTCTCATAGATTTCAACTACCAATTCGTCAACTAAATTTGATTCTTTCTGCTTGTTAACCTTATAGTAATATTTGTAGAACAAATCTTCATCGAGTTCATCTATGAGTTTCTTAAATTTTTCATTACTTGCATCCATTATTCCCAGTGCATTAGCTATTGCAATTGCTATACATGTTTCCATTTCAAAACCCGCTCCATTGACCGTCAATTGGTGGTACGAATATCTATTTTTTTTAAAACGACTCACTATTGATGGCACTATTGATGGCACTGAAAGTCGGATTGTGTACCTAGGTTTGATGATGTTACTCACTGCTTTAATTGTGACACGTTCAAGAAGGCCTAACAAGCCCGACCCATCATCCCCAAGACCTCGCAACCATATAATTCTGAATCCTTTTTTGAGGTTAATTTTGTTTGTCAGATAAGTGACGACATCATTTTCAATACTATCCATTCTTTGTAGTTAGTTATAGAGGTTACACCCCACAGAATGCTAGTTAACCTGTTTATTTTATTTGAATAAAGAATAAATCAGAAACAAATTAACATGCGGAAAAAAATTTTTCTTTTCTCATCTGAAACACTTACAGGAACATGTTAGTATGTATTAATTTTTGCAACTTGCTTCGCTTGACGAATGTTAAGTTTTAATTTGTTTCCATTTTTTTTATTGTATTTGATAGTTTTTTACTGAGATTTCTATGTAAACCTTTTTTTTGTGTTGGTTACTTTTGATTACATGCGCTTCACATGATCTTTTTTATTATTATGCATTACATAATATCCATAATGCATTCAACATAATTATGTATAACAGTGGGCACGTTATATTTATACCGCTGCGTTCTTTCGTAGCCTTGATTTTTGTGGATAGAAAGATCTGTACTTTTTTTCTTTTTACTTGTTACACAACAGACTACGCGAAGCTATCCTGGAAATCAAAATTAACCACTGTATCTTTCTACTGTAACTTTAATTAGAGAATTGAATTTATTTAGATATACAATAATATAATATAATATATAAACAACAATCATTAAAAAGTTATTAGACGGATTCTCCTTCCAATGCGTTTAGATATTAATTTTAAAAATTCAAATGACCGATCTAAACTGCTTAATGCATTTTTCATATTGAAATATTTTGCGCAACAAAATTTATACTATTTTTCTTAAGTATTTTTCATTTTTAAAAAAATGTTGTTATTGTAGGGTTCAGAATTACTTACATCAAATCTTTTCAAAAATTTGAAAATAATAATAATAAATTAAAAAATATAAAATTTTGGCGGCAAATAAATTTGATTATAATCATTACATTGAACGATTTAGATCATTCATTTGAGATCATCGCTTTGATTGTACCATTTCTCTATATGAAAGCTCACATGCGTGCGCGCACGCACACACATATATATAAAGTAAATTTGTTATACATTATGATGGATAGAAGCTCTTGCATGTGTGTCATGATCATATTGGTTGGTGTTTTTTTGTAAATTGACAAATCTATTTTAACCGATCTAACATAAATATTGAAATCTGCTCATATTAAACAAAACTTTATATTTTTTTTTAACTTTTGTTAATATTTTTCTGAATTTTTTAAAGATTGTCATTATTGGAATAATCTATCCGAACCAATTGAAATTTGATTGAACCTAATCTAAATGTTACATTTTTTTGGAAATATTTACTATCTGTTTTAAATTATTAAAAAAATTAT
Source organism: Rhynchospora pubera (assembly GCA_028095005.1). Classification (NCBI taxonomy): domain Eukaryota; kingdom Viridiplantae; phylum Streptophyta; class Magnoliopsida; order Poales; family Cyperaceae; genus Rhynchospora; species Rhynchospora pubera. The sequence goes on from CM051460.1 coordinate 357,326,617, forward strand.
TATTTGAAGGTCCAAAACTAACTAAATTGTTGAATTTATAAATTTTCAAAAAATTATAATAAAATTTAAGAATATATATAATTTGTTTTCTATACGATCGATTACATATAAAATTTCAATATGACAATGAACATTTGTAGCACGAAACTCATCCATATTACACATAACATTGTAGCAATCCTCTATATATACATTAATACATATAAGCAATAATTAAAAAAAAAAAAACATTGTATCGTGAAGCACATAGAACATACCGGGTACGTAGCTCACGAAAAGGACCGTTGGAGGTAGAATCAAAGATGGAGGTAATTGATGATCTGTCGGCATGTAAAAAATGTTCAGTCTGATACTTTTCAAAGTGTTCCTTTTTTTAAAAAAAAATAAAAAATTCCCATTGGGGCAGCCTACATACTTTACTGATGCCAAAAATTTCAACGTTTTGTTACTTGCGTGGATTTTTAATGTTAGAGGAACTTCATTTTGGCGGTTAAGCTGTGGGGTGCTTATTTTCAGAAAAAATAAGTAAAGCAAAAATGTACCGTAGCAATTGCTGAAATCATGCAGGGAATACTAGTTATAACGCTCAAATGCTCGGAGCACTCAGATATGCTATAGTTAAACGACAATAAATTTCCTTCTATTCTATTCAGGGTTTCAATTTTTTTCTCTGGCTTTTCTGAGAGTAAGTTTGTTAACTAGGGAGTGTTAAATTTTGTGGCAAAGCCCCAACAAATGTACTTATATTATATATAAGCTTGACTACCCCCAGAATAAAGTAAATCATTTCTCAAGGAAAGGTATATATGCAAAGCAACAACTAGAAAATTATAAAGACTTAAAAGAGTACGAAATTTGCTTGTAGCGCATTAAAAAAAGTTAGAGGTTGCTTGGGAGAATAAACACGGAATAATTGGCAATTGGCACCGGAGGAATTGTGTTTTTTTAACTGAATGCGTCATTGCCCTCCAGTTAATTTGTCACAATTAAATGATCCTGAAATGGAACCCGTTATTTGTGTGAACTAGCCCTGGCTGTAATTAGTAGGGCAAGTGCACAGGAATAACTTGATAATGTTTTCATATTGGATTGTCAATTTGTTAGTTCAGAAACTGAGATTTACCTGCAATGGAACTATAAGTGATTTCAAAACCCATCAAACAATTTAATCGCTTGATCTTTAATGATCTATCGTCTCGCAAGAATTCAATCCAAATCGTATATGATAACAGCAAGCTCGCATCACAATTCAAAATAACAATGCTTGATCCTCTTAGACAATCCTTCTCAGCTCATTCTGTGACCGAGTACGGATCGATATTTTGTTACTATGGAATTCAACCCAACTTAATTAATTCTACATACGTCTTGCCTTTGTTTTCTTTCCCAATTAGAATGCAAATTAAAAATTGTGGTATAGATATTAGAGTTGCTTGAGTCAAATTGGAATTGCGTAATTTATAAAAACCAAAAATAAATAAATAAATAACAATTGAGTATATATATATATAATTATAAATTAACTAGTGCATTTCTAAGCTTAATTACTCAGGAATAACCCATTTCTCAAGGTAGGGTATATATGCAAAGCGATCTGAGGACTTTAAAGTTGAGTACAAAGTTTGCTTGTAGCACTTTAAAAAAGGTTTAGCGGTTGCTTGGAAGAGGAAAAGACGGAATAAATGGCGCTGGAGGTCTTGTGCTTTTTTGAATGAAGGTGCCTTGCCCTCCAGTTGCATATATCCAATTTGTCAAAATTATTGTAATCACAATTAAATGGTACTGAATGGAATCCGTTATTATGTGAACTAGCTGGTAAATAAGGCAATTAATACACTGCTCTGTAAATTAACTTGTACAAACACAGTGATAACTTGATAAAGTTTCGTATTAATTAGATTGTCAATTTCTTAGTTCAGAAACAGAGATTTAGTAACACTGCACCACATCCAAATAAGCCGCAAAACGGCCAAAACCCATCAAATAATTTCTTCGCTTTTAATTATCAATGCATCTCGATCGCTAGAATTCAATGCAAATATATCCTATATGTTAACAGCAATTTCTCAATTCAAGATAATCCGTGTATCATGTCCTGTATATATGCGTGACCACAATCTAATCCGCCTTAGACAATCCTTCTCAGCTCAGGTGACTGAGTATTTCATTGAAAAATTTATCTTGGTTTCTTTCTTAAGTAGAATGCAACTTAAAAGTGAGCTAAATAATTAGTAAATATTAGTTTTTTTTTTTTGTCAAACTGGAATTGCGTAATTTATAAACACAAAAATAACAACATAAAATAAATGGTGCTGGTAAGGATCATCTCCAAATCACATCATCCCCTAGTAGTTAGATTAATTGCATTCCATACAAGGAAAGAGAGGGTGAGAATGAGAGAATGATTTCCCTAACGCGTTTTCTATTTTTGGATGAGAGAATGACGGAGAGAAGGGATGAGCGAACACAGAGGGGAGCAGGGAGGGGTGACATGGGGAGGGAGTGAGGGGCAAGGTGGAGAAGCGACACAGAGGGAGAAAAGGGAAGAGCGACACAGAACTGTTCTATTTTATAAACGTTTATATTAACTAACTGTTCTATTTAAATACATAATTGTTCTAGTTAAAAACATAACGGTTCAAGTTAAATACATAAATATTCTAGTTAAATACATAAATGTTCTAATTAAATACATAACTGGTCTATTTAAATATATAATTGTTCTAGTTAAAAATTTAATTGTTCTAGTTAAATATATAATTGTTCTAGTTAAAAACATAACTGTTCTAGTTAAATACATAACCGTTCTAGTTAAATACATACAAGTTCTAATTAAATATATAATTGTTTTAGTTAAAATGCATAACTGTTCTAGTAAATATAGTCTCCTCTGTGACTTATTCATTTTCTCTCCTCCCTCTCTCCTCCCCTTCTCCCGCATCCGCTGCCTCCCCTGCCATCCTGTTATCTTTCCATGTTTCGCTCTCTCCTTTTTTCTTTCCCCCCTGCCGCTCATCCTCCCTGTGCTCCATCATCCCCATTATTCCTTTGTTGACGTATTTTCTAAAATTAGAAAAAAATTAACGCGTCAATATAAGAGATGATGGGATGATGGAGCACGGAAATGACGGAAAGCAATTCCCATAAAATAAAACTGTTGATAGCCAGCACAATTGATTAATTGAAGACGGTTCATGGTTTAGATTAATTACCCAACGCGCCAACTAAGATTACTTATTAGGTCTCATTTTGCAACCAGGAATTATAAGTGCCATCGGCAAATATACCATCCCAGCCATCGCTGCTATGTGTTACAAATGTTCAGTTTAATAATAAGAAGTGTTCAGTTTAATGCGTTGGAATCGCGCTAGAGTCAGAGTCACGCGTGGTCAAAAGGTGCGCTAGGAGGCAGGGGTAGAATCGCAAAAAATTTAATTTGAACCGGATCGGTTCATTTCCAATTCTAATTTTTACATGTATTTTTTGTCCAGTTCGTGACCCCTTCGCTTGGTTTTTTTTCTTATAACGGTTGTATTTCTGTTGCAACTAACTGAACATTTATACTTATTAAACTGAACATTCGTACTTATTAAACTGAACATTCGTACTTACTAAACTAAAAATTTATACTTAATGATATGGTCAGATTAGGATACGGGCCTAATGGTTACGAAAGGCCTCGTGTAAGGCCTTGTTAGAGAAAGGAGCCCACGAATCGTTGTGATGAGGGTGGGTCCGAGATCGTTGCGCTCAGAGTGGGGCCAGGGACCGTTAAAAAGCTTACACCGATGGGCCCCCTGGAGGAAACGGCTTCTGGGCATGGATGTCCTTTCCTTAACGGCCGCAGGATGTTCTATGACCTTTGAGCAGTAGTCGTTCAGGAGACCTCGACTCAACCTCGCACTCGTCCTCGCTCGGACGAACGTTGGTCACAGGCGAGGAAAGAACATGTCGAGGTTGAGAGAGGTCCAAACGACCTTCTTGTCGCAGTCAAGAAGAGAGGACGAGAACACTATGAGGCCACAAAAGATCCGATATGATGAGGGACCACCAGATAGATATAAATAGGAACCCCCTCCCATAGGGAAGGGGGGTTAGACATTCTGTAAACAAATAGATCCATATATGAAAGAAAGAAATTCTTACTCTTCTTGATAAAAATACTTTGTTGAAACCTATGAGCTAGATTTAGGGTTATCACTTAATAAAATAAACATGTTTGCTCATAACATTTATATTTTCTGTTGCAACTAACTGAACAGTTATACTCAATTAACTGAACATTTGTATTGACCAAACTGAACTTTTGGCAAAAAAAAAAATCAAAATGAACATATTTGATCTAGCGAACACTTATAAAATAGTGAACAATTCTACTACAAAGTGAACATTTGTACATATTAAAGTGAACACTTATAATAATTAACTGAACAAAAAATACGCGCTGGGTGAGTAGAGGGGTCAGAGCGCTAGCTGAAACGCTGTGCAGCGCGATGGCTCGGATGGCACGGAGTGCGATGGCAGTAATCAATTTTCTTTTGCAACTAGGTTCTGGAACTATCTTATTTAAAAAAGAAAAAATCTACTGAACATGTGTTCCGTCGTCATCCAATCCAGGTAACAGGTTTTAAGTAGTTGTCTAAAAGCCAATTATTATATTATATTTTGGGTAATTTTATCGTGGATGGAAATTTAAATCAAGTTTGAATTACGATAATTCGTATATTTTCATAATGTTAAATGCACGATATGTTTTAAAATTTAATTATAAATTATGTCGAAAATCAGAATGTACCTTTTTATTTATTAGAGCCGTATACTCTCATAATCTTCTCTAATCACCATATACCCTCATATTCTTTAAAATTAGTAATTTATCCCTCTAATCATCATTAATATTTCCATTCACCCTTTTTATGAATTAAAATGATGTATTAATTCTATAAATTTAATTTTTTTAATTTAAGACTAAAATGTTCCTCCCGTTCTCTGATTTCCCTTCAAATCATATGACCATTAGCTTATATGGAAAGATGTAATATACTATGGAAATAAATGTAACCATTATGTTGTTATCAATAAAAAAAAAACATTAATCCTTGCACTGTTGATTCAATAGAAGCATATATATTGTTTCAACAAAGAATCGTTGATCTAGAAACTCTTCAAAGATAGGGCAATTGGCATAAGGTTTATTTTATATTGACAAGTCCATTGAGTTTACATCCCATTAGACAATGGATAATAGAATGATTATATATTTTTTTTGCAACAGAACAAAGTATATAATTGCATTTAATATTGACAAAAAAAAAATGTTGCAACCTTGTAAAAAGGTTCGTTTGCAAAGTGTAGGTTTGGAGATACAATTCTAAATAGAAAGGGCTCTAACAATTTTCATTATTAATTTGGACTTGATTTATTTCCATACCATGCTGTATCTTTCTAAGACGAATCGCTAAGAGAGAAGCAGGGATGGAAATGGCAGGGACATTTTAGTCCCAAATTTAAAAAATAAATATTTAGAATTAATGCATCATTTATATTATATAAAAAGGATAAATGATGATTAGGAGGTAAATTACTAATTTTAAAGAATAAATGTGTATACAACTAATTGCAGAAGATTATTAGGATATGTGGGTAATTTTACCATATTATTAATATTTTGATTTTCTTTGCGGTCATCACTAAAAAAATCATCGCGCCATCGCTGTGGTTACCAGGTGTTTGTTATAAATGTTCAGTTTAATAACCAAATATGTTAAGTTTAATACTCAAGTTCACTTAAATGCGTCAATTAATGGTTTTATTATATAGAATCGTGCATATCTTGGATAGAGACGCGCCAGGGGCAGAGTCGGAAAAATTTTAATTTGAACTGGACCAGTTCATGACCAATTCTAATTTTTTCATGTATTTTTTGTCCGGTTCGTGACCCCTTCGCTTGACACTGCACGTATTAAAAAAAACTGACAGTAATACTTAATAAACTGAATATTTATATGTAATAGCATGAACATTTATATGTAATAACCCGAACATTTATACTTACTAAACTAAACATTTGTTGTTACTAAATTAAACATTTATACTTATCCGAATGAAAATTTTTGCTTATAACATTTATATTTTTTATTGCAACTAATTGAATATTTATACTCAATTAACAGAACGTTTGTACTTATCCAACTGAACATTTATACATACTAAACTAAACATTTATACTTAATAAAATTAACATTTCTTCTTATAACATTATATTTTGTGTTGCAACTAACTGAACATTTTTACTCAAATAACGGAACATTTGTACTTATCAAACTGAATATTTAAGTACAAAATAAATGCGTTGGGTGAGGGACCATCGTAGGGGCGTTCTCCTCTACGATGGTAAAACCATCGATGGTAGTAATCAATTTCCTTTTCTTTGAGCTATTTATTGATTACTCCAGGGCTAACCTATTATTGACCCAAAAAACAATTATTTCTGAACAATTGAAAATTTATTGAAGGGTTCAAGGCGAAGTGATATATATCATTTTTATTGAAAATTTATTAATAATAATATAGATTTGGTGCTTTAGCTACTCACTTTATTTTATGTTTTTGATCACTTTATTTTCATAGGAAAACAAATTCGAGCTATGATATAGTCAGATAATTTGAAATATAAGAATAAAATTATATAATATCAATTTTATTTGAAATAAAATTTTTCAACAATTAAGTTGAGATTTAAAGATTAATAAAATATATTTTAATAAATAAATTTTCTGATGATCGTACTTTCATTAAAACATATGAATATATCGGTTAGAGAATGAAATTATTGTTTTTCTTTTATGTTATTGGATCAATGTTTGGATTAATAATCATCTTGATTTACAATTATTTCACTTGTAAATAATCAGAAGCGTCTGATAATATTTATATCACTCTTGAGAAATCTGGGCCGTCAAAATAAAAAAGAATAAGGCAGAACTGGAGGTGTCCCATTAGGACCTTTCTTCTCCAATGTTCTTAAATAACCACCTTGTACAGTGTTCCCCACTCCTTTTTCACCTCTCTGTGTTAAGATAAAGCTTCATTTTCGTTTCGAATCGGGAAAACTCGCCCGCTTTTTTAAACCCGTAAATGTGATTGTACACGTGTGTTATCGCCTCACCGGTTTTCTTCGTGGCAACATAGAACGAACAGGTTGATCGGTGCGGTGCCGTCGCCGCGCTTGGCGAGAGCCGAGAGCGAGCGACGCGTGGGCCCGGAGGCCGGACGCGATTGTCGAAAGTGAGAGTGGCCGAGAAATTGGAGGTGGCGATGGCTGTTTAAAGTTTAAACCTCTCAGTTGGTGGTTGAATTTATTGTGAAGTCCTTTCGGCATCCTGACCGTTACTTCCGTTAAGAGGAAAACCAAACGGACGGATGAGATTTCCCGCAAGAAGTTCAACAGTTTGGGAAATTGGAGAGGATCCGGTGGGTTGTAATTTGGAGTTGCGCGTGTACAATATGGAATGTAACAAATAAGTTTTGACCTGGGTTTGGAATTATCTTGTTCAGTTTTCGGGTCTGATTTGTGTTTGTTCTGTTGTGTTGTGTTCTTATCAATGAAGGAAATCTATAAACAAAACATTTTACTGATCTAGAAGATCAATGCGAATAATAAATAATAATATTTAACACCTGTGATCAGCTGGAAGGATCTGCCGTTAGTGTCTTCAATGCTGATGGCACAACTTTTTTTTGAAGAAAGAGGGTCGTCAATTGGATTTCTCATCCAATCTTGGATAATTATTCGGGATGACGATACAAGCGTTTTGTGATTTCGACAATCCGGATGACTATCCAACGAAGTTATTTTTAAAATTTTAAATTTTTAACTGTTATTATCGAAATTTGAGTGAACAGTAACGTTAGTTTTAATTTTTTTCGGGATAAAAATTCGGCCTACAATAGATTCCAAGACGGAAAATATATGAGGCATGAATTTTCTTTTTTTCTTTTTTTAAACAATAAGGTAATTTTTATGAATTTTTTTTTACATATAATTTTTTTTAAATTGTATTAAAAAATGAACAATATAGTGTGTAAAATATATAATGGACTACTATTCATGTAATATTGTTTTCATTTTACTGATTCACTTTTCACTATTGAATTTACAATTTCATAATGATTACTTTTCTTTCGTGAAAAAATATTAGTTTATCAAATGTCTTATATAGTAAATATACTTTTAAAATAAGATCCTTTCCATTACAATCACTTATTCAAAATCATCTATCAACTTAAAAAAATTGACATAAATTTCTACAGATCCAGTATATTAAAACTTCCGTCATGAAAAATAATAATAATGGGTGAAAAGTATAACTTCCAGGTCCGTTAAATCGAAATTAACTAATTAATGCCCATAAAATTTATTTTGTTCCGTCTATTCCAACGTCTATATGTTGCTATATTTATAACATATTTAATTTCAATATTGGGAGAAAATTTATTACTTCTAGAATAAATCAATATTATAAAATACAATTGTTATTCAAAAAATATGAGGCATTTATCTAAAAAATAGAACTTAATCGTTCTTAAAGTTTACAATTTCATTGTTTGTCATTTGGTAGTAGACAAGTGAATAAAAAATATAACTAAATATGACACACTTATTTTTCATTAATCAAAAGCAAATATATTTTCCACAGCATATTAAGTAACAAGAAATCAACATTACCGATGCAACCGAATGCACGTAATCACAAGAAAAGGAAATAAGAGAGACAAAAAAAAAAAAAAATTGCTGTTGTTCATTCAGTAAATTTCTAGGACGGCGACATTACTGATCTATAGAGGAAAAAAAAAATTATGAGACCAGTTAATGACCACTTTTCACACACTAACCTTCTAACAATGGGAAAGAAATAAATAAAATTGCAAATTAAACAAATATACTCTAAAGAGTTCTTAGACTGTTCCAGTTTCCACTTCTAATGCTCTAATAGTACAAGCACGCCCATGGGGATTTTCAGTCTTCATCGTATATATACGTATAATGGTCCAGATGCCTTTTTCATGGAGATCAATTCCTGGTACGAAATAATTAAGAATTAATTGTAATTGCCATATCAATTCAAACACACCATTTTATAGAGAATTTAATGATGGAGAATTTAGACCCCAGCTAAAAAGACAAAAGTCTTCGGTAGACTACAAATTCTACCGGACTTTCACTAGCTGCCCCAAATTGATTGTCAAGTAATTTGAAACTGACCAGCACAAGACAACCTGGCACAACACTTATGAAAATAAGTTGATTTGAGCTGATCTAGCATAATTAATTTTACAAATATAATGATTTGAATGAACCTGAGATAGAGAAATGCTCTCACTATCTTATTGGAAACTAGTTAACCTCAATCAAGTTGAAAATGATTTTTACCATAAAGTAAATTGATGTTGCATGCCAAATGTAGGTTTAATATAATTTAGTGCATTACAAGAGAATATAAGATAGTTATCGTGTTTACAATCCTGTGATGTGAAGAATTTTAACCTTACCTGATCCACAATGATCGATGTAGAAAGTTTCCTTACCTTATTTCAGGAAGATCTTGTTCATTACACGCTCCTTAAATGAAGTGACTGGTGGTAGAGATTTGAAGTGATAACAGGAGAGCTGATCCTCGTCCATCTCTGATAAAAACATCTTGCATTGCCTTATATCTCCATCTACAAACACCTTTTGATCACGCGGCTTGGTCAATTGAGGAAGCCGACTGAGGCTCCAACATCCTCGAAAGCTGAGCTCCTTCCATTCTGGCATCTGAAATGGATGTTTTTGGCAATCATACAGTTGACTCAATTGAGGGAGCTGATGAAGTTTTATGCTGCGGAGTCTTGAAAATTGATCTTTATCATTTGCTTGACAGTAATAGAACACACTTCTAAGATCGTAGCAGCATACAATTGACAGTGTTTCTAGGAAAGGAAGTTTCAAGTTACCCGGAAAGATGCTCACCAACCTCGGACAATCCCGTAAGTTAACACACTTCAGTGCCCAAAATTCATCAAACTGGAATGAACCATGTAAAACATTGGTTAATTTCAAGAGATTTGAGACCCAAAGATTTTGCAACTTCTTTCCTTTCGGACGGTTTGTTTCGCCGAAAATCACTTTCATGAGATGGCACCCCTCAACTTTGCACTCTTTCAACTCTGGAAATTCCGGGTTTAGATCTGTAAGAGGAGAGATAAAAGCATTATCCCTGACTAACAATGACTCAGTGAAACTCAAAATGACCTTCAACCCTGAAGGGTATCTTTCAAGAGAACCAATCTCCACTTGTCGGCAAAAGTGACTCTCCACAAAATGTTGCACAAATTTGTATTCAAATAAGTGTACACCTTCGTAATATGGATTCTTCTTACGGAATTGGTTGTTACTAGTCATGTCTCTGCTCATACTCTGGTTTATTTGCTCGCTTGCACGAATATAGATAGTTCGGGGATTTGCTTCTTGGTTATCTAAAACTAGCTCACTTCTGAAGGTAGACAAAAGTCTGGAATCACGCACAAAGATTTTCACCCCAATACCATCTTTCAGAAGTTGTAAACTTTCATCCACAGTGTGTTGGACAACAAGGCCCTGGTTACCCATGACCCTGTATTCATGTTGAACCAGGTTAAATACCTCTGGAAGAGGTTTGCGCAATTTATGCCATGGCACTCTTTTAATGTGACAAACGGAGATCAGATCTAGTCGTCTAAGACTACCCTGATTGCAGACTTCAAGAGGAAACTCTTTGATGGATGTAAAGGAAAGATCAAGCTCCTTCAAATTTTTAAGATCACTCAAGGCTATGGTTTCTAGCCTTGAGTGACCAGCCAGGTTCACTTCCCTCAAAGCCTTGCAATCATTGATGTGAAGTTCTTGGAGCATTGTGGCTCTAGAAAGTGAGTTGGGTAAATGCGTTAAGGATTGATTATCAATCAATTTGAGTACTCGGAGACGTTGCATGTGCTCAAAGGTGTTACATGGAAGAGAATCAAGTAGGGTCTCAGAAAGAGAAAAGAGTTCTAGATGAAGCAAAGTTGCTATGGAAGTTGGAAGGGTTTCGAGTGAAGTACAACCGAGAAGGTAAAGTTCTCTGAGATTAGGCATCTCTAAAAACAGGTTCTGGGGCAAAGACTTGATGGCGGGACATGAAAGATCAAGAGAGTAGAGGCAAGGTTTGTTCCTTCCAATTTCTTCGGGTACTTGGGTTAAAGGAACCCCATCCAAATTAAGAAATGTTAATTTTTGTAGCATGGCAATGGGAGAATTGGAGGAATCTAATTCAGAAGGTCGGAGGGTCCGTATATTTTTGCAGCGTTTCAGAGAAAGGAGTCGAAGATTGGTGAGGTAAGCAATAGATGTTGGTAAGGCTTCAAAGGAGCTATCGGATAAGTCAAGAACACGGAGATTTGACATTTTCATTAGGACAGTATTAATGATTGATTGAGAGGCATTAGAAGGATGTCCAGCTCTGTACAGAAAAGTGGTGGTTTTGTTTATTTTTGAATGGATTATGGGTTTGCAATGGTCGTCCAAGAAGGATATCCAACTAATGTTCTCCCAATAAATTTTTTCTTTTGAAATGGTGTTCTCCCCATAAATTGGACTAGAGATACGTTGATCCGGCCACAAATAAATCTCTAGGAGCTCGCGCATCCCAATGAAAGGAACAGAAGGAAAATCCAAAAATAATTGCTCAAATAATGTGTGTGATCCGTGTAGATTGTATCCACTAAAACTAAAATTGTAAATGAGAAGTTGAATTAAAGAATGTGAATGGAGAGCTTCGAATACCACGTTTGCGGCATTGAGGGAATCGCTCAAATTGACTTCTCCTTGGTCACCTGATCTAGCCATGGTTGAGGTTCTTTGAGTGAAAAGACCCTCCGCAACCCAAAAATTTATGAGGCCAGCTTTGTGCCCAATAATGCGATTAACTAGCCTACTAAAGATCACTTCCTCTTCCATTCCTTGTAATTTCAATTTATATCTGTCATCAATGGCCATGTATGTCGAAGTATTAAAATATTTTTCATGAAGTTCAGACCTAATATTATCATTAATTTCTGGAGATAACAGTAGGCCATAGAGTAAGCAACTTCGTAAAATGTCAATATCTATCGTCTCCCTTACTCCAGCTGCTGCTGGCGTGACAGATTGAGCACAAAATTGCAGCGCTAGCTGTACAAGTTGTTCGTTGGAATATTTGGATTGTAGAGGCCAATCCTTTTCACGAATTAGGTCTTTCAAATTCAACTCAACATCCCTGTCTTCATCTCGAGTGATAGAGGTTAAATATTTTTCAAATTTTATTATAATAAATCCAGACATTAACCAAGTGCTCTCAGTACATATACATTCTCGGATCCTGTCGGGTGTTGAGATCACCCACCGGGCACCGTTCCACTTCCTGGGTTCAGGGAGCCAACCCTCAAGTAACCATTTCATGGCTCGGTTAAATACAGCTGGATCAAATAGATCAATACCAATACATTCAATTACTAGTAGATAGTTCGTGTTTCTTAGTTTCTCATAGATTTCAACTACCAATTCATCAACCAAATTTGATTCTTTCTGCTTGTTAACCTCATAATTGTAGAACAATTCTTCATCGAGCTCATCTTTTAGTTTCTTAAATTTTTCATTACTTGCATCCATTATTCCCAATGCATTACCTATTGCAATTGCTATATACGTTTCCATTTCAAAACTCGCTTCATTGACCGTCAATTTTAGAACACCCTCTATAGTTTTTTTAAAACGACTCACTTGGTCCACTATTGATCGCATTGAAAGTCGGATTGTGTACCTAGGTTTGATGATGTTACTCACTGCTTTAATTGTGACGTGTTCAAGAAGGCCTGACAAGTCCGACCCATCATCCCCAAGACCTCGCAACCATATAATTCTGAATCCTTTTTTGAGGTTAATTTTGTTTGTCAGATAAGTGACGACATCATTTTCAATACTACCCATTCTCTGTAGTTAGTTATAGATGTTCTATCCCACAGAATGCTAGTTAACCTGCTTATTTTATTTGAATAAAGAATAAATCAGAAACAAATTAAGATGCGAAAATACTTGGGCTTGAGTGAATTTCATCAACTCATTGTCCGACCAAAAAAAGGAATTTCTCATCTGAAACACGTACAGGAACATGTTAGTGTGTATTAATTTTTGCAACATGCTTCGGTTGATGAATGTTAAGTTTTAATTTGTTTCCATTATTTTTTTCATTGTATTTGATAGTTTTTTACTGAGATTTCTATGTAAACATTTTTTTTTGTGTTGGTTACTTTTGATTGTTTTTTAATTTATACATACATATACATAATTGATTACATGCGCTTCACATGATCTTTTTTATTATTATGCATTACATAATATCCATAATATATTCAACATAATTATGTAGCTTTTTTTGGTATTTTTCTGATTTTTTTATAAAATGTCATTAATGGAATAATCTATCCGAACCAATTGAAATTTCATGAGTCTAAATTTATTTTTTGAAATATTTATTGTATCTTTTGGATAATTAAAACAGTTATTGTTGTACTAAACGTCTCTAAGTTTGTCGATTGCAAAACAATATCATTTGGCATTTAACAATCTTCTTTGAGTTTTATAGGAAGAAGATGCAAATTATGAAGAATGGATTAAAGCAAGTGTGGCGCATAGTTTGGAGCTTCAAGAGATTGCTTTGGACTAGTTAGAATCCTTAGTTAAGGTTTAATTAAACTCTAAACTAATCTCAATCAATTTGCTGGTAAAATGCTCATTCCTTAGTTTGGAGCTTCTGTCCGCGTCATACAACGCTGGACAGCGTTGTGCAACGACAACGTTGTGTGACGCCCTACAGCGTTACACAACGTTAGTCTGAGTCATACACCTAAACTTCGCTCGAACATCGCTCAGTTGCTCTGTCCGCGTCATACAACGCTGAAAAGCGTTGTGCAACGGCCACGTTGTGTGACGCCAGTCAGCGTCGTATGACGTTCTGACAATATTGTTTGAGTTTGTCAATTCTGCCTTGATTCTTTTCTTGACTTCGTTGTGCAACGCTACCAAGCGTTACACAACGCTCTGACAAGTTCCAACGGAACTGTCGAGCTTCTGATTTGGATTTTTGCTGAAGCGTTGTGCAACGCTATACAACGTTACACAACGCTCTGACAACTCACAACGTTATTGTCTGTGACCGTTTGATTTTTCAACGGCTATTTCGGCATTGTACAACGCCATATAGCGTTGTATAACGGTAGAATCTGTCTTGACTGGTTTTTGGAGCTGTTGGCGCCCTCTATATATATGGGACCTCTTGAAACTGTTCAGTGACTTTTGAAACCATTGAAATTCCTCCCTTTTGAGCTCCAACCAGTTAGACATTACTCTCTCTTGTGTTTGAGCATTAATTTAGCAAAATCATTGAGATTAGAGTGTGCAAACCAATCCACTAGTGTTAATTGCTAGATTTGTTGAGTGATTTGGTTAGAGCCTCAATCCCTTGAGTGTTTGAGCTTGTTTAATTGAGTTAGGCCAATCCACCTTGAGAGTGATTGTAACAAGGTGATTTGGTTCGAATTTGTAGTCCCGTTCGTTGTGGAATTGAACGGAGCGCGCCCATTTCGAGGTTGCGGAACTCCCGGAGACGTACGACTAAGGCTAGCACTTCCTAGCGGGTCGGAACTCCGTAATATATCGCGTGTCACTTCTTTTCTTCTCTCTTTACTTTACTTGCATTGTGAATTGCTTGTGTCTTGTTGTTTTTGTTAGACCAAGTTTGAATTGAATCAAATATTGAACATACCGGTTTAAAACTTTACTTTTGTGCCTATTCACCCCCCTCTAGGCCTTTAACTTAGGTACAACAAAGTGGTATCAGAGCGGGAACCTCGATTAAGCTATTCTTAATCTCGGTTTTCGATCATGGCGGCTAGAATTGTAGAAAAACCGGGTAAATTGGACCATACTTGCACAAATTTCTCTATTTGGAAAAATGGTATGGTTGGCTACCTCAAAAGCATGGGTGTTTGGTATATTGTGGCAAATGAATCTAAATTTAAACCAAATACTAACAAGCTTACCACCGAGGCCTTGAGGGAAAAGGAGGATAATGACTATGCGGTCAATGTCATCCTAAGCTCGGTACATGAATCAATTGGTAGCACACTTGCTTGCGATTTTGATATAGTTAGGGACATATGGAGAGCCATTTTGAGTTGTTTCGAAGGAAGCCAAATGGGAGGAGTCCACACGGATTCGGAGTTCGATCCATGTACATCCGATTCGGACAACTATGAAGAACATGCATTCATTGCCAAAGAGATGGAATTCCCGATTCTTTCAAATCATTCCACTCCATCAACATCACCAAAGACATGCTCTCCTAAGGTATATCTTCCTCTCGATAAGTCTCTTAATGGTAGTGATGATGAGAGCGGTGATGAACTAACTAGTTCAACCAAATGTGTTGATTGTGATAGGTTGAACTCTATTCTTGATTCCACCCATGATGCCATAATTAGAAAAGCCGACACCATAGAAACCCTAAAAACTAAGGTAGATGAGCTTACTTCTAAAGTGGGTGAGTATGAGGCTAAAATTAAGGAGCTTGAAAAACAACTTGAAAAATCGATTTTAACCCAAGCTCCTAAAACGGATTTGAAAAACCTTTTCAAAGGTCAAAAGCCTCATGACAAGTCCGGTCTTGGTTACCAAAAGCCTTATCAAACCAAGAAAAGGAACTTGTCACACAATAATGGAAAACAAGTTGCACAAACCACACAATTTCAAAAACCTAGGAATTCTCGTGGTCATGCACATATGTACCAAAGGAAACCTAGAAACACTAGAGTGCAAAACGAAAAGAATTTGCAAAATCAAGAAAAGAAGGTTTTTGTTCCAAAGGCGTCCAATAAAATTTATTTTAGAGGACCCGATGGATGGTTTTATGAATTTAAAGAGCAACACTCTTCTCAAAACCACAAAGCTCAATCCAATGGGCATAAAAAGAATGTTTCCCAACATTTCCAAAAGGATCGCAAAAAGGATTTTAATGCCTAATCCAATGATCCTAAGAAGAAGGCCGAATACCTTAGAGCCCATTACTATTCTCATTTTGTCAAGGGTTCTACCATGCCTAAGCCAACCAATGCATATTGCAACTATTATTGTCAAAATGGTCATATCTCGTTGGAATGCAAACTTAGGAAATCAAATGGTGAGTCCAAAAGTAAGTGGGTTCCAAAAGCTTGTACCTCAAGTGGTACAACTAGTGGTATGGTAACTAATGTGGCCTAAATACCAAGTTAACCCCCGGTCTTATAAGCCAAATTTTTAGGGGGAGCCTCTTTATTTTTATCTTATTTTTTTTTGAGAGATTAAATTTGGTCACACTACTTTGTGTAGTGCTCTAAATTGGTTCTCCAATTCCTTTTCTCCAAAATTAAGGGGGAGCCATAAATTTAGGGGGAGCTTGCTACAATTTTCACTTTTTGTCGATTTACAAAAAGGGGGAGAATTGTAGTAAAGCTTGTGAAATGCCAAATTTTAATCGCTTTACTAATGATATTGTTTTGCAAATCGTCAAAAGGGGGAGATTGTTGTACTAAACGTCTCTAAGTTTGTCGATTGCAAAACAATATCATTTGGCATTTAACAATCTTCTTTGAGTTTTATAGGAAGAATATGCAAATTATGAAGAATGGATTAAAGCAAGTGTGGCGCATAGTTTGGAGCTTCAAGAGATTGCTTTGGACTAGTTAGAATCCTTAGTTAAGGTTTAATTAAACTCTCAACTAATCTCAATCAATTTGCTGGTAAAATGCTCATTCCTTAGTTTGGAGCTTCTGTCCGCGTCATACAACGCTGGACAGCGTTGTGCAACGACAACGTTTTGTGACGCCCTACAGCGTTACACAACGTTAGTCTGAGTCATACACCTAAACTTCGCTCAGACATCGCTCAGTTGCTCTGTCCGCGTCATACAACGCTGAAAAGCGTTGTGCAACGGCCACGTTGTGTGACGCCAGTCAGCGTCGTATGACGTTCTGACAATATTGTTTGAGTTTGTCAGTTCTGCCTTGATTCTTTTCTTGACTTCGTTGTGCAACGCTACCAAGCGTTACACAACGCTTTGACAAGTTCCAACGGAACTGTCGAGCTTCTGCTTTGGATTTTTGCTGAAGCGTTGTGCAACGCTATACAACGTTACACAACGCTCTGACAACTCACAACGTTATTGTCTGTGACCGTTTGATTTTTCAACGGCTATTTCGGCGTTGTACAACGCCATATAGCGTTGTATAACGGTAGAATCTGTCTTGACTGGTTTTTGGAGCTGTTGGCGCCCTCTATATATATGGGGCCTCTTGGAACTGTTCAGTGACTTTTGAAACCTTTGAAATTCCTCCCTTTTGAGCTCCAACCAGTTAGACATTACTCTCTCTTGTGTTTGAGCATTAATTTAGCAAAATCATTGAGATTAGAGTGTGCAAACCAATCCACTAGTGTTAATTGCTAGATTTGTTGAGTGATTTGGTTAGAGCCTCAATCCCTTGAGTGTTTGGGCTTGTTTAATTGAGTTAGGCCAATCCACCTTGAGAGTGATTGTAACAAGGTGATTTGGTTCGAATTTGTAGTCTCGTTCGTTGTGGAATTGAACGGAGCGCGCCCATTTCGAGGTTGCGGAACTCCCGGAGACGTACGACTAAGGCTAGCACTTCCTAGCGGGTCGGAACTCCGTAATATATCGCGTGTCACTTCTTTTCTTCTCTCTTTACTTTACTTGCATTGTGAATTGCTTGTGTCTTGTTGTTTTTATTAGACCAAGTTTGAATTGAACCAAATATTGAACATACCGGTTTAGAACTTTACTTTTGTGCCTATTCACCCCCCTCTAGGCCTTTAACTTAGGGACAACAGTTATTATTGGAAGGTCCAAAACTAACTTAAATCGATGAATTTATAAATTTTCAAAAAATAATAATAAATTTAAAAAATATATAAAATTTTTTGTTTTCTGTACGATTTGATATAAAATTGAAATGTGAAAATTGTGATAACTTAAAAAAAAAATCGGAAAATAAAAAGGTGACCTTTCTCTCTCTGTGTATCTCAAAACCGAAGCACCCCCCCAAAAATCCATCCACCTCAATTCCTCCGCCGTTTCACCAGATCAAGGTACCCACGTGTTCGTCTCACCGTTCTCTTGCACCATCTACCTTCGGATCGTCGATTGGTGGTCTCTCCTCGTCGTATTTCTCGACGGAAGTTTTTCGGAAAATGGAGCGAACTCGTCGGTTTTGGCCGCCGTTCGACCTGGAGCACTCTGGGGTCCTCTCCATCGATTTCCATATAGTCTTGCAAGGTTCTTTCGGGGATTAAGTGGTGAGAATTCGACTTTGTTTCTCGTGCACCGGTCTTTGACCGAAATTAAGTAAGTATTTTCTTGGATTTGTGGTATATATATAGCTATCTTTGCAATTTTCTTGAGTTGATTACAATTTTCTTTCCAATTGCATGTGTATTGGATTTCTAGGGTTTATCGGAAATTTCACGAAATCTAATTAGTATGTGTAATTTGAGTAATGAGAATTTGTGTTGGATCGAATACTTGTGTTGTTATGTCATTGATTGATGAATAGATTGATTGCCTTGATAAATGTTGGATATTTGGAAATTTTATGCATGATAGGAATTATTAAGTATATGGCATGGATTTAAGTATTGCATTTATTTTTTTTTGGTATAAATAGTTGCATGTATATAAAGGGTAAATATGAGATTTTTCATGTCACGCATCGTATTAAATAATTATTGATTATGTAGCAATATAGATTTTTATGGGTACATGGGGTTGAATTGGTAATAATGGCATCATATTGGGTTGGGTTAGGATTTGGTCATAAACTCTAAATTATGATCATATCATGTGTGCATGTATACATTATAGATAGAAAATAGATTTCTAAAATAATTAGTGATACTTATTGCAGTTGAATTAGAGATCTAAATTTAGAAGATAACTAATAAATAAGACTAATGCGTATTTAACTATTGCATTCCATATTGTCATGCATGTAAAAGAAGTTTATTAAAGTAGCTTGCTTGTTATTGGTTTAATCTTCTAAAAACATGATTCTTTTATTTGATATATATATTGGCACATGACATATTAGGATGCATAAACCATTTACTTTGGCATACATGATCATTAATGTAGAGATGACATAATATGAGTTACATGACATATGATTATTGAGTTTAGTAAATGCATGGCATGTATGGTAGTATAGTTTCTAATCTAATTTATAAAAATTATAAGTAGCGTACTTTGGGTGTTATAAAAATTAAAAAGGGGAATTTATATTGTTTTAGAGTCAGACTGTTATGAGTCCGAATTTAGGAGCAACTTGCAATTTGGAAGCTTTGTAGAATCAGTTGATTTCTTGCTTGCTTTTGCTTTGGCTTTTGCTGCTATTTAAGATACGGATTTCACTTGAGTTTTAATTATATGTGATATATATTCTGATTGTTATTATTATTATTATTATTAATATCATTATGCATTATGAATTCATAATTGGAATTTTGTTCATGAGATCATTTTGTGAAATTGTATATTGATGCATGATTGGAAAGTGGCATATTGAATGGTATCCGATTGAAATGTTGGAAAATGACATATTGAATGGTATCTGATTGAAATGTGATTTGATTGAGGTAAATATAGCTTGTGTGGTTGAGATAGACACTCGTAATGTTTGGAGGTGGAGTCATGACCCATCCTACCAAGCACCGTGTAATAAGTGCTTATGTACCGGGACTCAGTAGGTCTAGTCTAGAATGGACCGGATTATGAGTGTTCCCAGCTTGCTTGTACATTTGGTATTTATTGATTGCATTATAATTGAATTGAATTGGTCGGGATAGCCCCTCGTAGAAGGTGCTCGCGACATATTGACTTTGATAATGAGAAAAGAAACCAGACTTGCATACTAGAAAGTTGTCCAACCAAATGAGTCGGCATTTGTTATACTTTGGAATTTGAATTGTTATGGAATTGATTGCCGAGCTCACATTGCATACTGTATGGATTTAATTAATTTTGACATTGTTATTTCTGCTTTGAACAAGAGGTGAATGTTTTTACACGATAATTGATACATAACAATTAATTGTTTTTTTTTTCTAAGGAATTGAAATGACAATTGGTATATTCTGAATTTTTTTAAATGATTTTGAATAGTACTGAATTTATTTGTCTAATTGCATTGCTTGATCGAAAGTCTAGTTTTAATGTTATTTGAAATAAATATGAAATTTGATTTCGAATTTATTTGACTCAGTCTTGTATTTAGTTCCAACGCATGATAATCAAAACTCAAGTGGCTGGAACTGAATACCGTACTGAGATAAATTTTATTTATCTCATTCCGTGCTTTTGCATTGTTTTCCACAATTGGTTGTGAGTTCCAGGTTTCAGATCAAGTGCTGGACAGCAAGACGAGTAGCGGACCATTGGATATTATGGTTAGTAATCCAAATATACCAGACCTTTATAGGATTTACTTTATATTTAAGTAATAAATTATAAATTTCTATTTGATCGGTATATTATTTGAGTAGAATCAATATTACTTGGTAAATTAAGTATTAGTAAGCCTTGCGGGTGCAGCAGGCATCCGTGGCGGGCACTCTGTCGTGTATTGTCTAGTTATAGTATTCGACGGGGTGTCACAAAAATGAAATTTAGGTGTTTAAATTCAAAATTTTTGGCAAATAAAATTTTAGAACAAATACGTAACACAGAACTCACATCGATCCGTCTTACACTTAACATTCTAGCAATCCTTTATATATACATATAAGCAATAATTTAAAAAAAAAAAAAAACATTGTATCGTGAAGCACAGAACATACCGGGTACGTAGCTCACGGAAAGGACTGCTGGAGGTGGAATCAAAGATGGAGGTAATTGATGATCTGTCGGCATGTAAAAAATGTTCAGTCTGATGCTTTTTAAAGTGTTCTTTTTTGTTACTTGCATGGATTTTTAATGTTAAGAGGAACTTCATTTTGGGGGTAAGCTGTGGGGTTGTTTATTTTCAGAAAAATAGACAAAGGAAAAATGTACGTACCTACCGTAGCAATTGCTAAAATGCTCGGAGCACTCAGATACTCAGATATTCAGATATTCATATCCTATAGTTACACGGAAATAATAAATTTCCTTCTATTTTATTCAGGGTTTCAATTGTTTTCTCTGGCTTTTCTGAGAGTAAGTTTGTTTACTATGGAGTGTTAAATTTTGAGCCAAAGCCCCAACAAATGTACTTATTATATATAAGCTTGACTACCCCAGAATAAAGTAAACCATTTCTCAAGGAAAGGTATATATGCAAAGCAAGAACTAGAAAATTATAAAGACTAAAAGAGCACGAAGAGTTTGCTTGTACGTAGCGCATAAATTAAAAGAAGTTAGCGGTTGCTTGGGAGAGGAAAAGACAGAATAATTGGCACCGGAGGAATTGTGATTTTTTAACTGAATGTGTCTTGCCCTCCAGTTAATTAATTTGTCACAATTAAATTAATGGTACCGAAATGCATGGAACCCGTTATTTATGTAAACTAGCTGTAAATAGGACAATGCACAGCTCTGTAATTTGAGTTGTCCAATATAAGGTTTTCAGAAACTGAGATTTACCAGCAATGGATCGGATGCAACATATCCAACTAATTAAGCCTCAAAACCCATCAAACAATTTCTTCGCTTTTTAATGATCGTATAGGTTAACAGCAAGCTTGCATTGCAATTCAAGATAACCTGTGTATCCTGTCCTATAGTACTATACATGCACGATCGCAATACAACCCAACCCGCTTCGCATAAAGCAACGCTTGTAGCTGTAGCACTTTAAAAAAAGTTAGCAGTTGCTTGGAAGAGGAAAAGACCGAATAATTGGCGTTGGAGGTGATTTTGTGCTTCTTTTGAATGAAGGTACCTTGCCTTCTAGTTGCATATATGCAATTTGTCAAAATTATTCCACGAAATATCCTCTCTAATCTTCATATTTGGCCAATTGAAAATATCCTCTCTAATCTTCATATTTGGAAATATCCCCTTCTAATCTCTATTACAATAGATATATACTCTTTTACTGTTTCTAATGATTTTTCCGAAAAATCAAAATTTACAATATTGGACAAAAATGTCCTTAGCCCCTAGCGATTGATGTTATTTCGTTATGCTTGCAGTAGGAATGAAAAATTTTCCGCAACGATGGGCTGAGAAAGAAAATATTTGAAAAGAGTTAGGAAATGCGTCTATATCTTTCCAATATGTACAACAGGTCAATCGGCAGGGCCGGACTAAGGACATTTCTGTCCAATATTTTTAAATTTGATTTTTCAGAATTAAAAATCATTAAAAACGACTAAAAGGATATATATCCACAAGAGTGATGATTGGAGGGGAATATTTTCAAATTTAAAGATTAAAAGGGATATTTTCAATTGATTATGATTGGAAGGGTATATGTCTAATTTTCTCTAATAACAATGCACCAGACAATGGATTATATAAATTTTATTGCAACAGAACAAAGTATATTGCATTTAATATTGAAAAAAAAAATGTTGCAATTCTAAATAGAAAGGTCTCTGACAATTTTCATTATTAATTTAGAGTTGATTTATTTCCATATCATGTTGTATCTTTCCATAGAAGATGCATCGCTAAGAGAGAAGCAGGGAAAGAAATGGCAGGGCCATATTTAAAAAATTAAATATTGAGAATTAATGCATCATTTAGATTATATAAAAAGATAAATGGTAATACTAATGATGATTAGAGGGATAAATTTATAATTTTAAAGAATAAGTGGGTATACAACTAATTGCAAATGATTACGAGGATACGTGGGTAATTTTACCTTATTATTACTATTTCTTTTTTTAGAAATGATAAATGTCATTTGCAGTTTTGTCATTGCTTGAACAAAATAAATACATAAAACAAACAATGTGAACATATTGCTGATCATAGTGAACACATATAAACAAATAAGTTATGTTATCTCTTGTTCAAATATTTATATGTATATTCAACTTATTTTTATTAAATTTACTTGTTTGTATGTGTTCATTTTGATCATCTATATGTTTATCTTGTATATTTTATATATTCACTTTGTTCAAGTAATGGCAAACGATGACAAAAATGCAGATCGCCGTAATCAATTTCCTTGAGGTAACTAAAAGCTATCTATTGATTAATCCAGGGCCCCAGGCCTAACCAATTATTGGCCCAAAAAACAATCATTTCTGCAGAACAATTGAAAATTTACTGAAGGGACCAAGTGAAGTGATATATATCATTTTCGTTGGAAATTGATTACTGTCATCTGCAGTTTTGTTATCCCTGCCATCGCTAAATATAAAGTGAACATATATAACAAATAAGTGAACATATAAATGATCTAAGTGAACCCATACAAACAAATAAGTTCAATGAAAATAAGTTGAATATGCATGTAAACTTCTGAATAAGTGATGACAACACTTATTTGTTTGTAAGTGTTCACTTAGATCGTCTATATGTTCACCTTATTTGCTGTATATGTTCACTTTGTATTTAGCGATGGCTGGGATGGTATATTTGTCGATGGCACTTATAATTCATGTTTTCGTTCTTTAATGAGATCTAGTTTTGTCGTTGATGGGAAATCTTTGTGTGTGATTCATCCACCACTGTTCACAATTTCTAGGCTCCGTTTGGATAACTACGGGAATAAGGGAATAGTTCTCTTCCTTATTCCTAACCATCCAAATTTATTATAAACAATTCAAACTCTTCATAAAATTACACACTTCCCAATATTTCTTCTCTTATTCCTCTTATTCTCACACCATCCAAACGGAATGATTTCCCCTTCCATTCCTCCAAACTTTGTTGTTTATTATATAATAACTTTCTGGTAGCATTTAGTACCTTTCTACATTTGCATTGGATATATATTAATCATTTATAAATTAACGTCGTTCACATTTACAACAGATTTCTGCTTTTTAATATATTGATCGACTTTACAAAATTTTTTAAATGTTGGGGGAAACTGATAAAGGTTCTATATATAGTCATTATTTCTTTTCTTAATAATATTGTTATTTCTTGAGTCGCATCATTCAAATATTTACACACACAGAGAATCTTATCTTATATTATAAAGCAATTAATTAAATATTTAGGTTAATATCCATTAAGAATGATTTATATATCTTGACAACTTTGGTGATGTTTTCTTAAATTAAATAGAAAAAAATCATAGATATATTGTCAACACAATATAAATTTATTGTGAATTAAATTTATGCAGTCTAAGTATCATATATATATTATAAAAGTTCGTTAAATAAGAGAACATTTATAATTTTGAATTCATGGAACAAACAGTATAACTTGTATCAAATTTTATCTTTCATGTCTATCATGTGCATAAAGTATATATGATACTTCAAGTGTCAAATTACAGACTTATAAATCATTATTAAATATTAATGGTTGTCAAATTAAGTTGGTAATGAATCCCATTCATAAAAAAATTATCAGAACATAAACATTAATTAATTGCCGGTCAACGTATCTACTCAAATATTTCAGATGAAGAGGGTCGAGACATTGGTTTATCGCGAGTTTTGATTCGTTGATGATTTGGAAAATGGATCCCATTTGACGACCATGGAAAAAGAAGTAAATCTGTGATGAAATTTTATCTCGTTTTGTAAATCTGATTTCCTAATTAAGCTTACATTAAGAGCTTCTTAGATGATTCAAATAATTCCACAATTATTTCTCTCATTCATCAAACGTTATTCACAGTGTTCAAATCGTTCACAAGTTAAATTCTGTGATGAACAGATTTTTTTTTTTTTATATGAGCCGATATCTAGATTATTTCTTCACGATTATGAATGATTTTAACTGATCATGACTTGAGCTGGCTTCTATAAAATCCCATTTTTAATATTCTATATCTGAGTCTGAAAGTTTTCGTCTCTAAATTCTGGCTGTATTTAACCGGTTAAGTATGGGTTAAGTATGAGTTCATTTAGAAAATAAAAAATTCTCATCCCTTGCAGTTAGTGCAGTAAAATAAATTTAGGGTTGTTTGGATGGGGTTGGAATTTGAAAAATTTTCAATTCCTAGACATAAATTTATTATAAACAATCCAAACTCTTCCAAATGGTCCCTTAAGTATGGGCTGAAAATTGTATATACATTATTATATATGTTGACTGGATGATATATTTATAGTTAATAGTTATCTACTTTTATTTAAGAGAAGATAAATTTTCATTAACGAATAAGTAGAATGGTGATGGACGTGGAAAATGAAAAAGAGAAAAGAGAAAAAAAAAAAAAAACTCAGTTTTCGTTTGTAAAACTGGGCTGGGCTGGTTTCTTGTGGAGTGCGCGGCCCAGTGACCAAGAAAGTTACGTGTCAAGAGTTTATGCTGCCACCTGGCAGTTCGATCATTTAACGGGCACCAATTACAAATTTACAATTAGGCGAAGCGAATGGCCACTCGCATCCTTTCCTTTCTTTGTTGGTGTCTTTTAATTCGATTTGGCGCCTCTTCTCTCTCTCTCTCTCTCTCTCTCTCTCACACACACGCGCGCACACACCCACCAGTGTTTAAACTGCTTGACGAAATGCCGCAGTGACAAGGATGCATTGCTACTGTTCATTAATATACGCTTTTCTATGGCTTTTGACGAGATGTCTTTCTCAGGCCAATGCTCCTTCACCAGGTAATCAATCCTAGATCGCTTGCCTTTTCATTTTCCTTGTGCTTCACGCTAGAGGCGATGCCATGAGTGTGACAGTTCATTTCACACGGGCTGTGTGCTTGCATATTTGAAATATTCATTTAAAAACCGAGTTGTTAGCAATGTTTACTGAAATCATTGTATGTCCACCTGGGTGTTTGCCGGTATGACCAGTGCATTGGGACAAGATTTCGGTTTGTTTGAGGGCACCATGGATTACTATTATTCTTATTTTAACAGTTGAATTCGAGTACTACATCAATCTGGGTCCCAAGTTTTATCTAACAAAACAAAATATTACTGACCAATGTAGAACCCAACTCAACAATCAGCCTAAGTTGTTAATGGTGAAGCCAAAATTTGATCCAATACCTAGTTGGCTGTTTTAATGCATAGGTACGAAACGGGTCAAGCCAGTCCTGGTCCACTGGACCGATTACTTAATTAGGTGACAGCATCATATTGTAGGCGAACGTGGCACTAATAAGATCTTCTTTTATTTATTCAGCAGAAGCACCACCGCCAAGCCTGACCTTCAGTTGGCTTGACGATAAATCTGTATTTCAAGCTGGTGACGTGGCAGCAATCAAAGTCAACCTACTCCAAAGTTCCTTTAGTGACAAAATGACCGACTCGTCCCATCATTCCATGAATTTCTCAGTATCAGTGAACGGAAAGAAGGGAGATAGTTCGTTTATTTCTGGTGTCTGTTCAAACGCAGATGGTGACCCGGCTAGTTGGAACATCACATTTATACCAATCATGGCAGGAGAGTTTGGGCTACTGATTGAAGAAGTTCATTTTGGGATTTTTGATTCTTCGCTCAGTTTCCATGTTACTCCGGGTAGATTTTTTATTGTAGCCCCTATACTTTTGTAGTGTTCTCTATTGAACTAAATTTTGGCATGAAGTTGATTTATAGCAATCTTATTCTGTTGTGAAGAGATGAAAATACCATTAAATAACCTTTTTGTTATGGTATTTTAAATTGATCTGTGAACTCTTCTTGGATTTTGAAGGGCAGATCTATCCATCTGGTTGTATTGCTTCATGGGTTGGTGACAGCACAGCATTGGCTGGGACAAAAGCCTCCATATTAATACTTCCTACTGATGGCTTTGGAAATAAACTAGCAACAGGAACCCTAGAACTCACTAACCAGTACTTCGACTTGTCCATATCTTATGAGAATGGATCAAGTGTTGTTCTAGAAGATTTGATATATCAGGGCTGGAATGAGGTGGGGTACATTCGTCTCGACTTTATGCTTACCGTTTCTGGTAGTTTTCTGGTTCATGTGCTTGGTGATAAGATGAAACTGAGAAATTCTCCATTGCCGTTGGTAATAAAACCAGGTTAAT
This sequence comes from Rhynchospora pubera, assembly GCA_028095005.1. Lineage (NCBI taxonomy): Eukaryota > Viridiplantae > Streptophyta > Magnoliopsida > Poales > Cyperaceae > Rhynchospora > Rhynchospora pubera. The sequence goes on from CM051460.1 coordinate 357,353,862, forward strand.
AAATTGAAACAAACTCAGATTACCTTTTCTTTTTTTTCTTTTTTTTTTACAGCTAGATATTTGTCGTTGATTTAATTATTGACTAGAGAACAGTTGTTAATCCTCGTTAATGGGATTTTCATGAAAGAAGGCCCTATTTATCTGTTTACAAACAGCACAAAATGATTCGTGATATTTTACATTTTGCACTTACCATCAGTGGATAACTACATTTTTTGCATTGTGGGATTGACAATTTTAGCCCAGAATTTTGTAATTCTCTTTCTTCTGCTAAGCAGAAACTGGAACAGATAGATTTGATCACGTTATCATTAAAAATTAGGTTTCAAGTAAGAATGAACCTAAATAGATGGATTGGATCAAGTGATCATCAAATTTGGTACAATTTGGCCAGTTATTTCTGAAGTAGTTTCGATTCTGTTTTTTAATTCAATGGGTAATTAATTTTTTTTTTTTTGGAAGATAAATTGGGGGTCTAAGCCACCTGGGTAGTTAAGTGTTATTTGTAAAGAACTCAAATACTGTTGGGTCTTACTCTCACATTGGAGAAATCTAGGGTCCTTCTTGTAATAATGTAAGATGTTGATTGCAAATTTTATCCAATGTTGGTACATGAATTTTGGCTGTTTTGAATTGACTGATGCAGTATTAGACTAGTATGAGACTAAATTTATTTTGAGAACCTCAATAAAGGAAAATATTACATTTATCTTTTATTTTTCAATTCTTTCAGGGCCTTTTGATATAGGGAAGAGCATAGGCAAATGGAGGCATGACACTAACAATATTCGAATTTTCTCCAAGTTGGAACTGTTAATTTTCCAGATGGATATTTTTGGAAATTTAGTTCCTGGTATGCACCCATTTGATGCCCGGGTTGTTAAGAAGAGCTCAAACCTCTCAGCACCAATACCAGATCTGAAATTTCAGGAGGTGACTGAGGGAACCCAGTTGCTTTCCTTCACTGTGTCAGAACAAGGAGATTTTTTCCTTACTGTTTTTGATGCAGGACTGAATTACACTTTATCGCATTTGGTGTATGAATACAAAGTTTTCATAGGTATGTATATGCTTGGTTATCTGTACTATGCTACAGACATGATTACTTTTATTTATTTTTTATTACTGAACCCAGCAAATTAATACCTATGCTCGAGTCCAATGTGGCATCTGTAGGTATCTAACAGTAGGCTTTTGTTGAGACTGGCAATAATCATTTTCCAATATGAATATAGGCTATTGTGATGGGTCGAAAAGCTTTGCTAATGGGTCAGGGTTAGCCTCGTCACTTGCTGGTAGAATGTCATCTTTCATGGTGTTTCTGACAGACCAATTTAACAATTCTTCTCCAATCAAGGTAGAACTGCTCAATGTTCAACTCATCTCTAGTAGTGGTGGCACTGCTATTTCTCCAATTGTGTTCCCTTTGCGAAATCTAAGTGGTAATTAGATTCTTTTAGATTCATAGGCGTTCATTAAAATTTTTTAGACAATGTAGGGGTTATCTTAAAAAGTGCCAACTGTTCTTTCCAGATGGAGCTCCACCTCCTGCAGAGGGATACTTTGCAAAATCCCCAGAGAGAGTTCAACACAGAATTTCAGGAAGCCATGTTCAAACAGTGAGTTTCTTTCTTGATCAAGGTTTACTTATCTTTGGGACAGTCTTTTTCATGAAATTATTATATAGGTAAATAGAAGTGGCTTATGTTGCGCTTAGTACCATTGCATGCATGCATGCTGCTGTTTGGGGACATGGTAACATCGCACTAAAGATACCATGTGAATTGTTAACATTCAGGAATTTTTATAGTAGTAAAAAATGAAAAATTACAGAAACTGCCAACTGGGATATGTCCACTCTAGTTGCTACCTCCATAGATTATAACAGCAGTAGTGTACTTCTATTCAAGTAAATGTAATCATGGTTCTCTTCTAGATATTAGGAAACAATGTAACTCGGGCAAGTGAATTCAATGTTGCATATAACCCCCAAAAATATGGAGAATACGAAATATGGATCTTTTGTGGAAATGTGCCCATCAACCATGGAAGACCGTACCTAATGAGAGTTTCTCCAGGTGAGTTATTAATTTTTACTTCTTTTCCATGTTTTTTAATATTTTCTTTGCCGTCAAAACTCAAAACTGAGAGCTTACTTTAAAAAATAAGTAGAATGCATTGAAACAATTAAGAAAAAGGAAAAAAGAAAAGAGCAGAAAGGTAATTTTATGAATCCTATAAATGTATTTCTTGCTCAATACTGAACTATATTTTGTCTTTTTAGGTTTTGTTGATATAAAGGAGTCTAGTGTAATAAAATTCGAGGCCCATGTGAAGATATCAACAATATCTGAAGTAGTTGTACAGCTACTTGACATATCTAAGAACCCAATTATTTCAACTGGGGCAAAGTTGAGCTTGCAACTTGGAGCTAAAAATGATTCAACATTCACGACATATCCTTTTGTTGAAAGGGAAGATGGAGTATATCATGGCTACTATATTGTGAGAGAAGTTGGTTTTTACAATGTATGTGTTTTATTAGACGATAAAGCTCTGTCTCCTTGTCCCTTTGAAGTTCAAGTTCATGAAGGTAACACACTTTTGCCTACCTGAAAGTCATTTATTCCTGCAATTACAAAAAACAAGTATGAGAAGAATAATAACGTTTTTAATAATACTTTTGAAATATTATTTTAATTTAAAGAATGCATAGTAAATGTATTAAGATACATTTTATCTGCATCTATACTTATGGTCATTTTTCATGCTTCTATAAAAAACTTAACTTGCATATGTCAACTTGAATTTTCAATATTTTGAAACTATATTCTTTATTTGTAAAATTTCATTGGCACAATTTACTGTGCTTATTCCGATGAATGCTTTCATGCTTCTGCAAAACTTTCAAAGTTTCCATGACTTGTATTTTGAATTTATTTTTTTCATCATCAATTTGCACAACCTTGTCGGAACCATTGTTTTTTAATTTGAAAACTACAATACTAAAAGCACAAATATAGCAATATAGTTTCATTTTCAATATAGAGTGCAAAAGATGATCAACATTTTTTTTTTTGCAGACAAATATTTTTCTGTGGCCTATGATGATACCATTTCTGTGTGGGAGGATGAATCATTTGCTTTTGACGTTTTATCCAACGATTATATTGCAGGAGGAACAGTTAACATTACTGCATCTATTGTGAGTGCTAATACCAGAACCCACCATCCTTTCCCTACTCTGCCTTCATGCACACAGACACAGAAAAGTAAACTATATTAAGTCAATTGAACCTTGATTTTCACATCTTTATTTGCTTTGCAGCCTATCCATGGCTCTTTGTTACGGTATGGAGAGTTATTTCGGTACACTCCATACAAGGGGTATTTTGGTGATGATTTTTTTAACTACACAATTTTTGACAATAATAACAACACTGCAACTGGGAATGTATTCGTCTTTGTCCGTTGCAAGCCTCCTCAATTTTCTTCACTACCAACTCAATTAAATGTAACTGAAGAAATGCTCAGCCCCAAATTCAGGCAAGTCATCTGACTATAACTTAAATTAACATAAAACACTGATTATACTGCTGAAATACAGTACTCCCAATGTGTATGTTAAAACTCTTCATTATAGTTAGGTTCTTTTGTAGATATTGTGTAAAATGAAAAGAAAGAATTTAGAATTTTTTGTTAATTTACAGTGAATTCGGGAGAATTGAAATGACGTATTCAGATATGCATGGAAATATCTCAGTTACAATAAGAGCTCAATCTGGCACAATATTTCTAGCACCAATTTCGATGCAATTTCTTCAACCCACAGGAAGTACAATTGCTATCAGTCAGGGTGCTAAGACCAGGAATGAGTTGAACATCACTGGCCAAGCAGAGAAAATCAATTCTGCTCTACAATCAGTCCAGTATCTCGGGTACTGTTTATGTGGAGTGGTGATTTAGTATTATTAATTAATAATTTTGACATGCTGGCTACACATTATATATGATGCTTAGCTTATTATCGAATAATTATTCTGCGTTTACAACTTTTCTTTCGAGACTATCCTATTTCATCTGGAAATATTTTTTTGAAGCACAAAAATTCATCTTCCATTTTTTTATAACCTTTTTTAAGTTAAATTAGGGAAATTCTTGAGATATTGGAGCTAATTTCAGGGAATAAAATTCTGTAATAGCGAATGCAAAAAGTTTTTCTTTGTTTACTTATATGAGGTTAGTTCTAATTAATCAACCTTCCTCCATTATTTCAATTTTGTCCAGAAAAGAAAATTTCTATGGAAATGACAAGATAATCCTGTATGCAATGAACGAGAATGGTGTGCGAGAAGCTCATTTCTCAGTTTCCGTTGAGCCTATTAATGATCCTCCAATTGTAAACGCACCCAAGACCATGTTCATTGGAGGGAAGGAATCTGCTGAGGGACTTCAAATTTTCGACAAGAACATAGACACCTTTGAGTTTTCTATTCATGACCCAGATATTTTTCACTTTCCAGGTACTTATCACAGCGGTTAGGTCAACTAGGATCATATCTATCCCTGAAATTGCAAATAGTAGTCTATGTGCCATCAAACATTGTCAAATCATCTTTTCCATGCAAATCATCCCAATATCCATGCAAAAAAGCAAATTTGTCATTTTCTGTTGTATATTCTTGCATTAGGTATTGAAATCAATTGCAATTGAAAAAGCAGGAACTTCAGTAAGATTGCTGTAATAAGAAACTCTCTTAATTTAGGAATTAGTTTCGTATTGCTTGCTTTATGTCATATCAGAAATTGCAAGTTGTTTGCAGTTGGGAAGCACTTGCTCTAAGCTATATAAATCTTGTTTATGACAGAAGTAAGAAAATCACAGGAGTTATATTAGTATGGAGAAACTTTTGGTTAGAAGATACCAGTCATTCTGTGTACACTCCAGTGATAATATATGTGTAAAATACAGTTTATTTGAACCTAAAATGTTGTAAAGACTGATATATAGCATTTTACTGCTTCAGGGAACAATTCTGAATTTCTGCTAATGCTCTCCTTGGAAATAGACGAGGGAGAATTATTGACAACTCTACCTGTTAGCATTATTGGTTCAGCTGAGTTCAAATCACAAAACCAAAAGGTGTGGCAATTTCTTCAGTCCTACGTGACTATTTCTAAACGTTTTGTTCTCAAAGGAAAAGGAATTAGGTTTCGAGGGACCCATCTTGAGTTGAACAATGCATTGCAGCAACTGTTTTACAAGGTAATATCTATTCATGAATGAAATTTCACAGAAAGAACCTTTTAGTTTGCTAATTCTAATTCATATATTGCATTCAAAAAAAAAAATTAAAATATGCTGATATATTTTAACTTTTAAATTGAAAGTTAGGCAGGAAAAAACAAAGTAACTTTAATTGTTCTTTACTGTGGTCAAAAGCGAAACAGGAAACCAGCAGATGCCCTTTTAACTGATCAGTTTTTTGCTTGCTCCATTCTCTCACTTGCAGGGCCCAAATCAGGAAGCAGTTTTAACAGTAACGGTAAATGACTTGGGAAACTACGGTTGCTACCCTGATTGTGTCAAAATGCAATCATCGCCTCTCTCAACTCAGGTTTTAATTCATCTCAACAAAAGAAGGCCAACTACTTCAACACAAAGTTTTTGTAAGAGCATACATATATCTACCCTATCTGGTGACCCTTCTTTAGATTTCGTACTTCAATAGATAGTGAAGATGTGGTTGTTCCTGGTTTGGATTCTTTGGATTGTGTTTCTCAAAAATAATTTGATAAAGTTTGGAGTGTCATAGTCATTTCTCTGCATCAATTGGTTCCAATTGATTTTGAGACCAGGAAATATTTTTGATTCAGTATGGCGGCTGATAACCCTAAATCTAGCTCATAGGTTTCAACAAAGTATTTTTATCAAGAAGAGTAAGAATTTCTTTATTTCATATATGGATCTATTTGTTTACAGAATGTCTAACCCCCCTTCCCTATGGGAGGGGGTTCCTATTTATATCTATCTGGTGGTCCCTCATCATATCGGATCTTTTGTGGCCTCATAGTGTTCTCGTCCTCTCTTCTTGACTGCGACAAGAAGGTCGTTTGGACCTCTCTCAACCTCGACATGTTCTTTCCTCGCCTGTGACCAACGTTCGTCCGAGCGAGGACGAGTGCGAGGTTGAGTCGAGGTCTCCTGAACGACTACTGCTCAAAGGTCATAGAACATCCTGCGGCCGTTAAGGAAAGGACATCCATGCCCAGAAGCCGTTTCCTCCAGGGGGCCCATCGGTGTAAGCTTTTTAACGGTCCCTGGCCCCACTCTGAGCGCAACGATCTCGGACCCACCCTCATCACAACGATTCGTGGGCTCCTTTCTCTAACAAGGCCTTACACGAGGCCTTTCGTAACCATTAGGCCCGTATCCTAATCTGACCATATCATTAGCCCTCGAGCTTCTGATAAATGCTTGCATTTTATCTGAAGCTCTTTATGGCAACTCCTAGGGGGCGTCCTTGGGTTTCGGGCGATGTTTGAGCGATTGTTTACTCATTGGTTAAATTCTTTGGAAGGAAGAAGACGACGAAAACTGTGAGGTCCTTAAAATCCGCAAGCCTTCGGAGGGTGTTTGCTGGCAACCAAATTCATCCGTCGCAGTCGCACAGTAATGATGTTAATTAGTATCCGAGGCGCCAGGCGCAGTTGCACAATAAAGGTTGATATGGTCGAGCCCTCAGGCGCAGTTGCACAATAAAGGTTGATAAGGTCGAGCCCTCAGGCGCAGTTGCACAATAAAGGTTGATATGGTCGAGCCCTCAGGCGAAGTTGCACAATAAAGGTTGATATGGTCGAGCCCTCATACGAGGTTAGAAGAAATATTCGGTGAATTTAATAATATAAAGAAAGAAAGCGGGGGCCACAAGATCTTCTATAGGGATCCTACAAGATCTTCCCATCATTGCATCCTTTGGGGGGATCGAGTCGCGACGATTTGTCTTCTCGTTGGAATTTGAAAAAGATAAAGTTCCCTTCTAGGCGGGAGAACCGAAGAGACGCGTCTTTTATATAGATTTCAAACCTTCATTTGTCTCTCTCTCTGCTTTTAATACATTCTCTGTGCCCCTGCAAGTATCTTCTTCTTCCCTTTGCTCTAGTGAACTTTTATCGTTGTTTCTCTTCTCTCCTTCTTCTTCTGTCTTTGCCTGACGGCGACCACTGAACATTGGTATTAATCCTTTCCTTGTTCTTGCTATTCTTTCCATTACTTTTGTTTTTGTCATGGCCTTCTCGCCTGTTCTCATTATTGTTTTGCTTAAATCTTTTTTGTTGCTTAGCCCCGCCATGCCTAAGAAAGTTTTCAGGAGTTCAGACTCTAAGAAGATTAAGAGCAAATTCCCAACGTCTAGAGGTTTCGAATCTCATCCTTGGATTGACTCAAAAGTAATCAGGTTCAAGAGAAGCTTGGTTTTTGATGATCCAGAGCAGAGCGAGTTGCATATAGAAGGAGCGGATAAATTGGATCGTCCCTTTGAAACTTCAAAGGGAAGGGTGCTCTTTGCCAGATCCGCTTGGTGGGGAATACGCCTACCCTTGTCGCCGTTTCAATGCACACTTCTTAATATGGTAAAAATTCCTCCAGGCCAGCTTCTTCCGGTTGCCTGGTGCTGCATCACTTCTTTCGAGCGTTTGCTTACAGTGAATTTTGCAGAGGTAGGTTTTAAGGCTAAGATCACCCCCACAGTAGGACTGTTCGGACATTTCTTTAAATTTTGTCGACACAATGAATTCTGCACCATCAGAACTGTGAATCGCGTGTTCGCCAATAAACCCAGAAAAATAGGCAACTGGGAAGAGAACTTCGCCTTCTGTCGAGGGACCCTGATGGATGGAATGGGCATCTGCTTGGATTGGAACATGACTTCTACTGGATTCACCAAGGTAGAATTCCCAGAACCTACCGAGGACGAGCATGCCATAATATCCCATTTGAAGAGGACCTCCCAGGCGGGTTACCACTTGTGCTGGGATGGGGGGAGCCCTGTACCGGATGACCGCACCTTCGCTGAGTGCATCGAGCCTGATGATGGCGCAGACGAGGAGCTTCCCCTGCAGCAACTTAACTATTCCCCTCCACCTGAAGAGGAAGGAGAAGGGTCGCCACCACCGATCGAGTCTCCCACTGCAAAAGCTCTTACTGTTGCAAAGGCTTCTCCTGCCAAGAAGGCGTCCGTTCCCCCCCCCAAAGCTTCTGCGATGTTTAAAATTGCTAAGGGGGGCGGCTCTAAGGGTTCTAAACCCGCTTCTTCTCGCACCTCTCAACTTTCCAAAACCGCGCATTCATTAGAGAAGGCCCCCGCGGATAGGGTGTTGGCCGCGGTAGGATCAGCGGCAAAGGAAACTAAAAAGAGGAAGCGTGTCGAAGGCTCGTCGAAACCTTCCTCACCTACTCCTCCAGACTTCCCAGGGTCGTCTGTTGGCGATGAATTAGCGGTGCCCACTGCCCCGGGGCAATCATTTGAAAGGACATCTGGGAAGGCATCTGTTGGTGAGAAATCTGCGTCGGCTCACCCTTCCTCCTCCTCCCAGCGTCGCTTAACTACTCCGGACGATTCCTGGCGCACAGCTCGCGTCAGGAAAATTTATGAAGATGAGAAGGTTTCTCTGCGCCTCCCTGGTATAGACATGGATCCTTCCAAGATTCAGGTTTTCACTCTTGCTTAACTCGCCTAAACCTTTTTTTTTTTTTTTTTTTTTTTTTTTTTTTTTTTTTTTTGAAAAACTGACGAAGTTATTTCATTGCCTAGGTGCCTCGTCTTGCTGCCTCCCTGCATCGTGTGTCCTTGGACCTATGTCCACAGATTAGTAATGCGCTTACCGGCCTATCAATGGAGGAAAAGTTCATGCGAATGCATTCTTTACTGATGGAGTTGGGATGTCTCCAGGCAAGCGTTCACGGTCATTCTCGCAACTTTGGGAGTGCTTGGATGAAGTCCCTATCTTCTTTGGCCGAAAGGAATGCCAAAATCGACAAGGAACTTCGCATGCTTCGTGGAGAGCAAGAGTCGGACTGGGGCTTTAAAGTGGATTTATCGCAGTTCTCGTTTGCGAAGCGCGCTTCTGACGAAGACAAGGTTGAGATGACTGCATTGTTTGAAAAATTTGCCGCCGCTCAAGACGCCTTGTTGGTTCGCGCATAGGCTGCTGAAGCGGACAAGGATCTGATGTCCGAGACGCTGGGTCGTGCCTCCCGCGTTAATGTTGATCTTCAGAATCAACTGTCGGCGGCGCAAATATCGTTGGACCAGCGCGACAAACAATTGGATAAGGCCAAAGAGCTTATTCTTCAACGAGATGGGGCCATTTCTGACTGGAAGAAAACGTGCGAGAAGGTAGCGCGCCAGGAGAAAGAAAGGATAAATGAGTTGGCGAAGTTGAAGTCAACCAACGAGGCTTTGGAGCGGAAAACTGAGGAGCTGCTAAGCGAGCTTCAGAAGAAGGACCAAGAATTGGCAAGTCTGGGTGAAGAGGTGTCTCAGATGAAGGCCGAAAGAAACCAGCTAACATCTGAAAAGGATCAGCTAGCTTCTGAAAGGAAAGAATGATGTATGAACAGGCTTGAATGTCAACATCTGTAAGCAGGCTTGAATTCAAAAAGAAGTTAATGAATCATACGCATGTAGTAATTTAAAAGGAAAGAATGATGTATGAACAGGCTTGAACTTATTTTATTCCATAAAAGTACATCATTAAGGTACATCATATCATATCTTGGGTGATACATGCCTAACGAGGCTAAGGGATGTTGACTTTCTTTCCTAGCTAAAGGGAGGGTGAGGAGTCATTGCACATAAGGGATGTTGTCTTTCTTTTGTCCTTATGACTCCCCTTCTATCGTGATGGAGGTCGACTGGAGAGCTACTCTCTTTTATCATCACGCTTGAAGACGACGTTGCTTGGACTGGGCTCCTTTGGTTATGTAGAAAATGTGCATCGCCGCGCCATTTATTGGCGTCGAAGTTGATACCTCCTTTGACGAGGTGTCTGCGGCGATCTTTCTCCTTCCTTTCCCAAAGGAACTGGCCCATGATATAAGCTTGCCCTCTCTCTCGCGCCGAGCATTCCCCATCTGTCGTTGACGGTTGGCAATCGGCTATGCGAGGGCGACCTCTAATTTAGATATGGTAGGGCCGCCTGCGTTAAGGGCCAAGCTTGCAATAACGCTCGGTCACCGTCGTCGTCTTCGTTTATGTGGGCTTGAAACGGCTGAGTTGTGTTATTTTCATTTACTCTCTGCTCCGCCGCCCCAGCCCACTCGACGGATGTCTTGCTTGCGCACGCGGTCAAGCAAGGCTATCCGTCGATAGGGAAGGTTTAGCATACAACTGAAGGGATTTTACCTCAGCTGTTCTACTATACCTTCCCTAACTCATCAGCTGCTTTACTATACCTCCTACTCTTTTCTCTTTTTCCTTCCCCTTTTTTTTTTTTTTTTTTGCCATTTTTTCTCAGGTTCTTATTTGTGTCTTGTATCTTAAGGAAGAAAGGTGGCGTTTAATATCGTGGGAGGAGGAAAGAAGAATGGGGGCTTTTGGGATGAAAGTGTTTGTGGGGTAACCCATCTATTTATAGGTGTCCCGGCATCGACAATGGTGGGCCCACTTTTTGTCGTGTTGAAATAAATGCAAAGCTTGGCGTATTAAATGCTGGATACTAATTGTGGCCCGAGGCAGTTGGGTCGTACCCTCAAATGCCGCCGTATATTTCGGGGAACATATATCTGCTTTTTGATGGCAAGGCTTTGCTAAATTTGGTTAAATTTGTACGTATGACCGATTACTCAAATCGTAGGATTAATGTTAACCAGAGTTACTGGAGACGGATAGCTTTATGTCTAATGTCTGTCGTGATGGCAGACGGATAACTTTATGTCTAATGTCTGTCATGATGGCTAAGGTCTGTTGTGATGGCAGACTGCGCATGGCGATGCGGCTAAGGTCTGTTGTAATGGCAGACTGCGCATGGCGATGCGGCTAAGGTCTGTTGTAATGGCAGACTGCGCATGGCGATGCGGCTAAGGTCTGTTGTGATGGCAGACTGCGCATGGCGATGCGGCTAAGGTCTGTTGTGATGGCAGAATGCGCATGGCGATGCGGCTAAGGTCTGTTGTGATGGCAGACTGCGCATGGCGATGCGGCTAAGGTCTGTTGTGATGGCAGACTGCGCATGGCGATGCGGCTAAGGTCTGTTGTGATGGCAGATTGAGCATGGCCAATTTGCAACAGTGAATTTCAAAATCATTCATGAAAAATTTGCAACAATGAATCAAAAATCTTGCCATAATATAAATCATTCATGAAAAATTTGCAACAATGAATTCCGAAGTAAAGACCATTTGTCACTCGTGGAAAGAAAACATTTTACTGAATCTTGGCAAAGTACACTCTGATACGCATATTGGGTACAAAGTTCCCTTCATTGCTTAAAAAGAAATTAAACAGCATGGAAAAAAGGTACAAATTTTAACTAGTTGACTTCGTCTTTAGAGGCCTATGCTACGGTATTGCTCCATCGAAGTCAATTGCTTGGGGGAGGGGGTGCCGGTCACTTGTAAAATTTGCGCAGATGAACAGCATTCCAGACATTGGGAAGGTCGCGTCCTGCTAAGTCTTGCAACCTGTACGCTCGCCCTTCTATGGATCGAGTCACAATGAAGGGGCCATCCCAAGCGGGATCGAGCTTTCCGATGTGTTTTCCAGTTGCTTCCACACTCCTCAATACCAAATCACCAGGTTGGAAGTGTTTTGGGGCGACCTTTTTGTCGAAGTTTTTGCGCATTTTTCGTTGATATTCGGCCATCCTTGCACGCGCTTCCTCGCGTAGCTCATAAATCGTTTCCAGTTCCACCAACCTTTTCTCATTGTTTTTGGTCCATTCATAAGCGATGGTGCGTAATGTGGGCTGCACAATTTCCATGGGAGTGACTGCCTCCATTCCATATACCATGGCAAAGGGGGATCGTCCAGTTGCAGTTCTTGGGGTGGTGTTGTAGGACCATAGGATCTCATCAAGGAAGTCGGGCCATGCTCCTTTGCTGCCCTCCACCTTTTTCTTAAGTCCTTCCAATATGGTTCGATTGGACACCTCAGCTAATCCATTGGTCTGAGGGTGACTGACTGAAGAGAAGAGAGAGAGAATTCCGAAACCTTCGCACATATCTTGAAATGGCGCGCCTGTGAACTGCCGACCATTATCGGATATGATGGTATGAGGTATGCCGTATCGGTAGACGATGTTGTGCTTGACAAAGTCGGCTATTCGTGGGGAGGTTATTAGGGCAAGTGGTTTTGCTTCTATCCACTTAGTGAAGTATTCAACCGCGACGACTAAGAAACGCAGATTGGCTTTTGCGGTCGGAAAGGGGCCTAGGATGTCTATCCCCCATACATCGAAAGGCCAGGGACTTGCAATGGTGTTCAGAGAGGCAGGAGGCCTTCGTGAGACACGAGAATGGTATTGGCATCGCTCGCACCGTCGCACGACGTCGATCATGTCTTTTCTCATGGTTGGCCAGAAATAGCCCTCCCTCTCGATGCGTTTGTCAATGGTGTAAGGACTTTGGTGGCTGCCACATATGCCACCATGTACCTCATCAATCAGTTTTCTGCCTTGCGATTCACTGATGCAGACGAGCCAAGTCTTGCGGTATCCCTTTTTCAATAATTCCCCCTCCAAGATGGTAAACTCGGGCGCCCATCTCTTAATCCTTCGCGCAGCAAGTTTGTCCGTTGGTAACTGTCCTGTGGTTAGATAGTCCCAGATAGGGGTGTACCATTCGAGCTGGGCACTGATTGGCAAAACTTTGGGTTCCGTCGCTGTAATGCAAGCTTCAGGTATTTCCATGATGGTGATAGGTGTGTCGCTATTCATGTCCGATCCCTTTGCTAATTTAGACAAAGCGTCTGCGATTTCATTCATTCCTCGCGGGACATGTTCGATTGTGGCTTCTTCAAATGTTGCCAAGACTTCCTTGGCCTTTTCTAAGTATTTCGCCAAGGTAAGATCGTGTACCTCGTATTGCCCATTGATCTGATGTACCACGAGCTGGGAGTCCATGTATACCCTGACTTTAGTCGCACCAACTGCCTTTACTAGCCGCAGACCCGCAATCAACGCTTCATATTCGACCATATTATTGGTGACAGGGAAAGTTATGTGAATGGCGTAATAAAAGACTTCTCCTTTGGGTCCTTTGATCTGTACTCCGAGGCCCGACCCCCGTTCAGAGGCAGCACCATCGACATGAACATGCCACAAAGCCTCCTGATCTCTTTTTTCTGTCCTTCCTGTACTTTCTACTACAAAGTCTGCCAGCACTTGTCCCTTGTATGCTGCTTTAGGCAAGAAGGAAATGTCGAATTCTGATAACTCCACTGCCCATTTTAAAAGTCGTCCCGATACATCGAGATTGCCTAACGCCTTTCTCAAGGGAAGATCGCTGAGCACTTTGATCGGATGCGCCTGGAAATAGGGGCGCAGTTTCCTGGCTGCAACAAGTACTGCAAAAGCGCCCTTTTCGACTGTTGAGTATCTTTCTTCGGCATCGCGCAGTACCTTGGACACGAAGTATACTGGTTTTTGTACTCCGTCTTCCTCTCGAATCAAGGCCGCACTAACTGCGACTGCTGAAGCGCTGACATATAGATATAAAGTTTCTCCCTTGGTTGGCCTGCTGATTATTGGTGGACTGGATAGGTAAGTCTTGATCTGCTCGAATGCCTCCTGGCATTGCGAGGTCCATTCAAATTTTTTGGCTTTCTTGATAGTCTGAAAGAAAGGTTTGCAAACCTCTCCCGAGCGTGCTATGAATCTATTCAACGCGGCTATCCGTCCTGTGAGTTCTTGCACTTCTTTCACAGTGCTAGGAGCTTCCATGTCAATGATAGCTCGGCATTTGCTGGGATGCACCTCAATGCCTCGTTCGGACACAATGTAACCTAAAAATTTTCCACTAGACAAGCAAAAGAAGCTCTTCTTTGGATTGAGGCGCATGCCGACCTCCCTCATTCTTTGAAATATCATGTTGAGATGCTGCACATGCTCTTCGCCAGTACGACTCTTAACAACCATGTCATCAATGTACGCTTCGATGATTTCGCCTAATTCAGCTTTAAAAACCTTGTTCACCATCTGTTGGTACTCAGCTCCTGCATTCTTGAGACCGAATGGCATAACTTTATAGCAAAATAATCCTTGCTCAGTTATGAAGCTTGTTTTCTCTTCATCATCGGGGTGCATATGTATCTGGTTATAACCGGAATAAGCGTCCATGAAGCTGAGATATTTAAAGCCTGCGGTAGAATCAACCATGGCATCGATGCTTGGTAGTGGGAAGGGCTTTTTGGGGCAAGCCCTATTCAAATCAGTGTAATCAATACACATGCGCCATTTTCCATTGGATTTGCGCACCAAGACGGGGTTTGCCAACCACCGAGGGTACTCCACCTCCCTTATGGCTCCTGCCTTAAGTAATCGATCCACCTCGTCTTGTACAGCCTTCCTTCTTTCCAGGCCTAACTTGCGCTTTCTTTGCTGAACTGGGCGTGCTTCTTCATAAGTATCAATACGGTGCTCTGCGATGGCCCTGTTGATTCCTGGCATCGTGTCGTCCTCATTGGCAAAAATGTCTTTATTGGCGATCAAACACTCTCTTACCATGTGTCGGTCTGTTGCAGGTAACAGGGTGCCAAGTTGAGTTACTTGTCCGTCTCGTAAGATGACTGGTTCCGTATCTTCCATGGCTTCTGTTGGCGAGGTCTTTGGCGGCTCTGTGCTGAGTTCGCCTAGGCTAGCCACGAACTGGCGGTGTTTTCTGGATCGCTCGATGTGAGCGATCTGGGGTGCCATCGTGATTCTATAGCATTCCTTGGCTATTTGTTGTTCTCCTCTTACTATACCCACTCCCTGTGGAGTTGGGAATTTAATCATCAAGTGCGGAGTGGATACGACTGCTCCGATGCTGTTAAGGGAAGTGCGTCCCAAAATGACATTGTAGGCGGATGGGGCGTCCACCACGATGAAACGGATGCTAGAAACCACCGTTCGAGGTGCGTCCCCGAACGATACGTCCAAATCGATGGTCCCAAAGGTTTTAACTTGTCACCCGTAAAACCAACAAGTGATGTCGTCATCGGCAGCAAGGGGTATTTTCCTAGGCCCATTCTTTTGAGAGCATCAAAGTACATCACATCGGCGGAACTGCCTGTGTCAACGAGGATTCGCTTTACCCGAATACCGTTAATTCGGAGCATTAAAACGATAGCATCGTCGTGAGGCAGCTGAACACCGTCATAATCATGCGGACCAAATGAGATGACCTGGGTAGATTCTGATCTGTGCTCAATTTGGAGGACGTGAAAAGGTTGCTGCCTCCGGGGGTTATCAGTTGCTTTACCCTCGATAAACATTACTGGTGGAGGGGATATGCGTTGCTGTCTATCAGATGCGGTTGTTTGAGGCCGCGGGTTACTGGGATGCTCAGTGCGACGATCGTCTGCATTGGTCCCCGATTCATGAAGATGTTGCATCTTCCTTTTGCCCTTGTCATCCTTTGCCAAAAAATGTTCGAGGATGTTTGTCTGGCGCACCAATCTTTCAATCTCATCCTTGAGCTTAAGGCAGTCCTTGGTACGGTGTCCGCTGCTGCCATGATACTCACAATAGCTATTTCTGTCGAAAACTTCGGTCCTGGTAATGGGTGGCGCTCTTCTCATCTCCTTGTTATGCTTGATTCTGTCATACACGCGATCCTGAGGCTCTGTTGTGACATGGTACATTTTATAATATGGCGTATTGTCTTCTGGAGAGTTAGCGCGACGGCCACGGTTTCGTCTGGAAGGCTTAGCATCTCGACGTCGAGGACGTGGAGAACGACTGCGCTGGCGATCACGAGGTGAACCTGGGGGCTGTGGCTTCCTGGGGGATGCGCTTTGTCTGTTATATGGTGCAGCAAATGTGTTGTGACGATAACCTTGGATGGCCGCGATGTGCTCCTCTGCGCGAATAAGGTGTTCAGCCCGCTCCCTGAATGCAGCAAAATCAGGGAACTTTTCCGTCATTGCTGTCCACTGGACGGGTCCTTCCAGTAACCCGCGCTGCACAGCTAACAGTGCCATGTCCTCCCGATAATCTCCGCACTTGTTGGCCTCGATAGAAAATCGATCGAGGTAATCTCGGGTGTGCTCAGAAGGATGTTGTCGAATGCTCATGAGGTCCATGCATGTTTTGGGGGGTGCTCGAACACTAGCAAACCTTTTAAGGAACTTGGTGGTAAGGTCTCTGTAACTGGACACTGAGCCAGGGGGAAGTTGCGCATACCATTCCCAAGCAACTCCCTCTAATCGTGTAGGGAAAACGAGACACATGGTTCGTTCGGATGCTCCAGTGATGAGCATAGACTCCCGGAAGGTATTAACAAAGGCTCGAGCATCATGGGCTGGATAAGCAGGATACTTGTCAAGGCTGGCAAAATCCTTGAGACGAAGGGCCTTTCCTCTGTATAAGTGTCGAGCTAAGGCTCCACGCGGAGGCGAAGGGCTACTATGTCGCTTCCAGGGGATTTTGCGTAAACGGTGAGTGCACGGTTTGGATCTCCCGTCGCTAGTGTCACTTGTTTGAGAAAGACTTGGAGATGAGGATCTAGTTGAAGTGCTGTATCGACCGCGACGTCTCCTGGAAGGTGACTTTCGAGAAGACAGCTCGCTCGAACTATGAGTACTGTATCCCGAAGATGGTGATCGTCTTTTGGACCGCCGTGAACGAGATTTGGAGCGACCTCTTGTATGAGAGCGGGAATGGTTGGAGATGTTGGTGTATTGGGGACGCCTATGAGACGGCTGCGGTCTGTAGTCTTCGCTGTGCAAAGCTAATTCCTCCCTATTGGACAGTCGGGTGTGTGTCTGATTGGATGGTTGGGCAGGTATCCCCGATTGGTCGGCTGGAAATATGGGGTGTTGGTAGGGATATTGCTGAGGGGGAGGTGGGGTGATAACTGGAGGTTGGTACGGTGGGTCGCGGGGGGCCTGAGACTGCTGAGGAAGGGGTGGTTGCGGTTGATGGTTGTGGCTACTGTGGACGGAGGAGGGTGTAAGGGGAGGCATTGTAAAAGGGAGAACATGTGGTGGTGGTTGATAATTGCGCATGTCATGTAAAGCAGCATTGGTGATGGTAGGGGGGTTATGTCTTGGGGCTAAGGAAATGCTAACGGATTGATCGGAAGTTTGCTCTGTTCCGGGAGGTGGAGGTTGTGGGGTTGTAGCTGGAGTGTTGAAGGTTGCAGTGCTGGTTGCCATAGTTTTTGTTGATGGTGTACTAAAGTCTAACTTTTTTGGATGAATATTCCTACTCCCTTTCATGTAAATTGGAGCTCAAACAATAAGAAAAAAGGTCATATTTCTCGATTGTTAAGATGGGCTCCTCTAATTCACGGTGGGCGCCAGTTGATAACCCTAAATCTAGCTCATAGGTTTCAACAAAGTATTTTTATCAAGAAGAGTAAGAATTTCTTTATTTCATATATGGATCTATTTGTTTACAGAATGTCTAACCCCCCTTCCCTATGGGAGGGGGTTCCTATTTATATCTATCTGGTGGTCCCTCATCATATCGGATCTTTTGTGGCCTCATAGTGTTCTCGTCCTCTCTTCTTGACTGCGACAAGAAGGTCGTTTGGACCTCTCTCAACCTCGACATGTTCTTTCCTCGCCTGTGACCAACGTTCGTCCGAGCGAGGACGAGTGCGAGGTTGAGTCGAGGTCTCCTGAACGACTACTGCTCAAAGGTCATAGAACATCCTGCGGCCGTTAAGGAAAGGACATCCATGCCCAGAAGCCGTTTCCTCCAGGGGGCCCATCGGTGTAAGCTTTTTAACGGTCCCTGGCCCCACTCTGAGCGCAACGATCTCGGACCCACCCTCATCACAACGATTCGTGGGCTCCTTTCTCTAACAAGGCCTTACACGAGGCCTTTCGTAACCATTAGGCCCGTATCCTAATCTGACCATATCAGCGGCCAACTCATTTTGTGTCGGACTCAAACCTAATCAGTCATAATCTGATTTTACTAGCTTTAGATGGATCTGGTTATTCTATATAGAGATTCGTTAACATATCTTTCTTCTAGTAATAAAACACTTGATTTGTTACAGTAATAATAGGCGCCATCATTGTTGAGATACTGATGATGGTTGTGCTTGGGGGAGTGCTTTTGTTTTTCATGTGCCGGTGCATGAACGATCTTTATGGCACGAGAAAAGATTCCAATGAAGGTGCAACAACATCTCCATTAAATGAAAATTTAATGCCACAGAAGGTAGGGTTCCATTTTTCTTACGATTCCAATAAAAAGATGAATTGACTCCTTGTTATACTAACTGGTATACACCCACAAAGGAACTGGCTAGTACAGGTCCTTTTTCTTTTGCCTTCAATTATGTTGCCTCACAACTTAGTACTATTTGTTACATCTGTGCAGATTGATACTTCTCCAGTCCAGCACAGAACATACTCGCTTGCAAGGTCCTCCTCCCAAGTTCGACAGAGGTAGATAATAAATGTGGAAAAGAAAAAATTATGAATGAAACTGTATTTCAGAAGCATGCTCGCTCATACAATAGTTCATGTTTCAGGTCACAGAGACGATTTGACAAGGAACCTGGCATGGTTGAACTTCAACCAGTCTCAACACCTCCTCATTCTATTATTCCGAATGATACCTGACTGTGTAATGTATATAGCAAAGGAGTGTAGTTATTTCTAACAGAAATATATCATTGCCGTTACCATGCTTAATTTGGTCAATTTTTTTAAGCAAATCATGATGTATGCATGGAAAAAGAGATTATATATATGGTGTTGCAGTGTTGCCTGATAAGATGAAGACCCAAATACCAACCAAAAGGGACAAGAAATAAAAGAGATAAATCCTTGTCCATTCTCTCAAAAATTCAATAGTAAGATGAAACATAACCAAAACCAAGTGCATCAAACCTAGAATTGAACCAGATAATTAATGGAAGCAGAAACCAAATAGAGGGAAACATGAGTTGTCCAGTGCAAAACACTTATTATGAGACGAGAAATGGTTTCAAATGAGGACTACTTGTCTACCAACATGCAACTAAAAACTGAACTGGCAAAGTCAAGAAGATGGAGAAGCAGCTCCGGGTGTGGCAGCTTGTGCAGTTGGAGTTGTGGTAGGCGAAGGAGGTACATAGACTTTGGCTCTACGCAGAATTTCGGCCACAACCCAGTGTTTTCTCTTGCTGAGTGGCCTTGATGGATCAATTTTGACCTGAAGAAAAAGAAAATTGACATTATCCCTTTAATAAATTAAAAATTGGCAATTGCAAAAAGAAAGACTAAGACTCGTGTGCTTTTTCTGGAGTTGGGTTGGGTAGGTACCTGATCGCCGATGTTGCAATGATTGTTCTCATCATGGGCCATGAATTTGGAGGTGCGCTTAACGTAGCGGTTGTAGAGCTTGTTGTGGAAGAGACGGTCCACCGCCACCACCACCGATTTCTGCATCTTGTTCGACACCACTATCCCCACCACCCCCTTCATCCCTAGACTTCGTTTGGAAGAGAAGAGTCTTCTTTCTTCTTTCTTTCGGCCGTCAGTCTCCTCTCCACTTCTTCAACGATTATTTTGGGACCTGTCCAATTATTATATTATATTTTCACAACACGGGACGGGATTGACAAAACAAATCCAACGGTTTAGAGGGACGGAAGAGCAAATACACCGCTCCCACAGTCCCACCAGACCTATACTGACATGACAATAACAGGATCCTACGCTCTCTTATATTCTATTCTGCTACTAATCCTCATCAATTTTTACCAAAAAGTTTCCAATTCTTTTTCTCTCTTTCCATTTGTAATGTAATGGTTATCACTGTTAATTAACAAATATACAACAGTTTCATTTTTTTTTTTATACATGAATGATGTCTTGGCAAACATATCAACTGACCATTCGTAACAAGAGGCACACCACTAATTGTAATGCATTTCCTACCCGAAAATTTATTATATCAAAGATAAGAAATCATGTCCCATAACCCATGTAGATACAAAATCATATAAACAAACGAACAAAAATATAAACTCATATACCATCTTCAGTATGCACTGCACTCATGACCTTAGCTCCTTCCCCCAAACTACATTTTTGCTCAACTTATTCCCACGCAAATGAAGCTATAATACATTGTAGTAAGTTTATTCACTGACCAGGAATATCAACTCGGTCAAAATTGGTCATCTTAGTAAAACAATTTGTTACATAAGAAGATTGGGAAATTTAATCCCTGGATATAATTCTAATTTTATTCACTGCCTAAAGAACATTAACTTAGTAAAAACTGATTATATCAAAATTTATGGAAAAGAAGTCAGCACAGCCCCCTTCTAATCCAACAAATCCTTTGGGGTGGTGAACATCCACCCACAGGGTTTCTATCTTTTTGGCAGTGCAGACACTTTTTTGTGAGTCTTTCAAGCACTTAGCGAACAATTAGATTCAGCCTATGAGCCTTTAAATAAGCTGCCCGGAACCTGCCAATCAGCAACAAAAAAAAAAGGAAACAATTAAAAAGAACTGAGATATTTCATAGATCTGGTATAAAGATTGTACTAGCCAAGACCATAAATCAACTGTACTCCCACATCCTTTTATTTAATAAGAACTATCAAGTCCTATCATTCCACTTCATATTTAGACATTACCCACTGTACCTGCTACCATTTTAGATATCTGAGAATTGAAAAAGAAACCAAGCTTTATGCAAACGCAAAAAAGAAAAATCATTTTTAACTATGTTGTATGTTTAATGGTTTTGTACTTTGAAGTTCGCGTTATACAGATGACATTCAACACATCTCAAATTAGCAATAAAGTTTGTTTGTTTTCCCTAACAATAATGGTTCTTTTTTTTCTTTAAGCCAAAATTCAAATTAAAAGTTCCAGATGTAGGATTTGAAGTTCTTAGAATTTAATCATTTTTTTCATGATACAGTAGGCTATTCTTTAAAAAAAAAAACAACGATTCAATATTTCAGGTATTATTTAAAAGTAGTATAAACTACCGGATGAGGCTACTATTTTTCCCCAAAGAAGGATAAAGAAAAATATAATGATAACATCTTACTTTGACATGATGAGGCATGATCTTTACATCATAAGGCGGGTGGAGCCATGACTCAGGTGGGTATGCCAAGAAATTTTCTGGCTTGCTTGTGTATACATCAGCATGTTGATGGATATGGTATGCAAAGGAAGATTCTTTGCCAGTGTCGGTTAAAAAGGTTGCACCAAAGGAACTGTTAAACAGGTCCCGCATGGCAGCTCTGCATTTCTGTCTCTCTAAATTGAGCTCATTCAAGAGGGATTTGTAAATTTGGCCTTTTTCTGTGCTAACTACTGTTGCATGTATCTTTCCAAGTAGCTCAAGGATTATGTGAAGCTTTGCCTGTTGTTAGAGTTTAAATACACTATACATCTTAGGAGCTTTTGGGTTATGAAAAATACATTTAGTATTTCACAGAACTGACATATTGGTTGGATTATCTGACAAGAAAACTATAAGGATATTACATCATTATAAATTAATTTTGGACCTACACAAATTTTGCAAATTACATTTAGAATATCTGACTTTTAACCTTTTTTAGATGCTTTATTCTAGCACCAGACTGCAATTTTAGTATAATAGTATAGGCGTGTAAACATTAAACACTACCAAGTTTGCTCCTCCGAATACTGAGCTACTTTCTTACTAAGCACCAAAACAACAAAACAAGCAAACAGATTGTAATTTTGTTCCAGATAACATGTTGTTATTGAACAGTTTTTTGATGTTTACTCCACATGATGTCTAAGGGGAAAAGAGAAACAACAAAACAGTAGAAACAGTAGTATTACTTTCCTCTTAGAACCTCAAAGCAAAAGAGGTTGCACAATTCATTGGTAAATTATTTCAAATGGATATCAATACTAAATCAGGAGCTAGGACAGTATCAATCCAAATGCTGGAAATTAAGTGTACCTGTTGGAACCGATAGGATTCGCTATTTTGAATCTTAATTTCATCCTGCACAGACATAGAAATTCTGTGAACAATTAAAAGAATGATTTGGAAATAATGCAGAGATGTGGCATGGAACATACTTCAAGTTCGTGAATTATGGCAGCTGTTCGCCAGCCAGCTTTGGCAGGACCTCTTAGGTCACTAAATAAGTGATCACCAAAGTATATGACCTGTTACATCAAATACATCTATGAAAAACAAGTTCATCTGCCAAGATAGATAAGTAATGTAAAGAAAAAGGGATGACATCAGACAGACGGCGAAGCAACAGAATTTAAAAAAAAATAAAAACCATGTAGCAACAACAAAATTTTACCCCTGCCAACATAAGGTATGCAATGTTCAATGAAATTGCACTATTCTGAGATATGGTGTACTACATAAAAAAAGATCATTTAAAGAATGCCTGACAGAAAGCAGTTTTGCTTCCCAGAGGTCAGGTCAGGTCAGGCCAGATCAGTCCAAGCCTGCTTTCCCGACTGGCCTTACAACCAGCAGATCAAGATTTTTGAATTTAATAGTAAAAGAAAAGAAGCAAAAAGGGAAAAAAAAACTAATTTAAAAACCTCTGGGCCTTTCCATTTGGTGATCTGAAGGAACGATTTGAGAGAACCATGGTAGTAAACTTCATTCGGTAAAAGCTTATCCACAGGTGTAAATGCCAAGGTATCCTTCTCTATGTCATAGCACCTAAAAGGATTTAATAAGCACAGTCAAGATATCTTGCAGTATGGCAAATGTTGCTACTTGCTTATGTACTAGACAGAAAACAGCCGACAGAACTTTCCCCTGGCTTGAGCATTCATTTTCTTCAATTTTTTTATTTTTTTTCATTCCGATAGCTTATTTGTTGTACAAGTAAGGTAATAAACAAACAATAATTTTGGTTAAAAGGCATTTTGATTTAAAAATTATTATATATTACTATAAAGGTAATATCAGTTGCATTGAGGATAACTACCATAAGCCTATTTTACTACTCAAAAGCATTTGAACGACAGGTACAATATGATATCATATTAGTAATACAGGTGGTAAATTGAAATTCCAGTACACATTCAAGGAAATGACAATTTTTCAAACAGCACCCAATAAAGAATATTAATTGTTAGATAGAATTAGTAAAAGTTCAACCTAAAGGGGTACTCTGAATTATAGAAAGTTGGCTTATTGGCCTGGGCAATGACCACATCAAATAGCTCCCTCCATGAACTACCTTTTCCAATATAATCCTATTACCAAATAAAAGAAAAAGAAACAAATCAATACTAAATGGTTTGAGTTAAAAAGCACAAATAAAAAATATATATATTCAATTAGGAGTATTGGCAAACTGTAAACTCAGCATTTGTTTCAGTTTAATAATTCAAAACCGACCCAAACAATAATCTGGCAGTCAATTTTGCCTCAATTGATGCATGAAGTAAAATATCATTGGAGTTCATTATAGAAATCAAGGGTTCCAGAGAAACCTTATAATTGTAATGAATCTGATATGCAATTTTTCAAGTTCGACCTTATACATGCCTGCTCTTATATTATAATCTTGACATGTGTGCGTCATTTGTGGCATAGAAAATATCAACGGTTTGAATTTGTCAATTAAATTTCCCAAGTTGGATTGTTAAGCCATGACAAAACTGAACTCCCAAAAGGCATGTGATCTGAGTTTACAACAGATGCATACTTCAAATCATACCAGTGTTTACACATATAGTCATACATTGTGGTACAAAAGTGGAAAGCACCTCTAGCATATAGTGCATTCCACCATCAACAAAGTAGAAGGGTGAATTGGTCAGCAAGAAAAGTTTCTTTCCTTTTTCTTTCAGCTTTTGCAAGAATTGTACCACCCGCTCCTGAAAAAATATCAGATGGAAAACCAGCATCCAATTAATAATTTACTAAGTAACAGTTTAAGTTTGGTCAACTTTCATCAAATTCCTTTAATAATTTGAAGTTCTTTAACATCACAATCCCAAAAGCATCATATACAGTACTCCTGAATCCTGATCCACTCAAATAAACCCTCTTAGATACTTAGTTGTCAATCAAAAGGTCTCCTTTATTACTTTACAATCAGTAATGCTTGAACCTAAACAAAAAGAAGTTGCAAGTTAAACTCATGACCATGTGTCAAGTTTGAAAGCTTGTCCATGGTCAAGCAATCTCCCCACTAATGAGTAATGGATGCACATTCTGGAAAATAGATGGCTTTTGGACAAATACATAAAGGAAGGGCGAAAATGACATTTGAAATTGGAAAGATGTTTATAGAAGGACAAAGGATAAATAACATAAAGTACTGGTAACATATACTCCAAACTTCAACTAAACAAAATCAATTAGCACAACTTACATTTGTTTAATGAGGAACTTGTGAGATGACATAAGGTGATGGAAACCTATACTCCAATTTTTACTAAACAAATTCAATTTGCAGCACTTACATTTTTCACAAGGAACTTGTGTGGTTCAGCAAGAATTTGCCTATGAACCAGTCCACTTCTATGAACATGTTGAATTGCATGGTTTACATCTTCATATACATATGAAGCATCAAAGTCCAGTTTGGCATCTGTAAAGTGCTGTATTATATCTGCAATAAGGCAGGCCTACATCACAACAAAGACAAATTTTCCTTTAGAAGAATATAAATTATTATAAAATGTAGTAATGTTTCCAATTATTCACTAGAACTAAAAGGCCATCAACACCGAAACAATTCCCTTATATTAGTCTTATGCTGAAGATGCCATCAATCCAATATTTTTGCACAAAAAAGAAGGTAACCCAAACAGAAAGAGAGGAGGAAAGAAAAACACACGCACACCAGAAACCAAGACAGAAACAATGATACAAGAAACCATCTAAAAGGCTCAAAATAAACCCATTTTGAATTCATCAAAAATAATTATTATTATTTTATTATTGAATATTGATCAACCAACGAAATGCAGCAAAATTATGGTGTTAGTTGGAAGTAGGAAAAAAAAAAAAAGCATTTTAAGCGAAGCGATTACCTCACTGAAACAAAAGAAATCCATCAGAGCAACAAGCCCCCTTTGATGGTTCCGGCCGATATGTCGAGTGCCATACAGCTCTTTTATCTCATCCAGGGTTAGCTGCTCTCAAACAATGCCAGAAACAAAAGGTATAAGAAAGAATTTAAATATACTGGAAATTAGCAATTTATAACAAAAGAGCTATTAATTATTTACAAGCACGGAAGTTGACAGCTTTTTTCAGCAATTGCATGTCCTGAAGGTCACAATCATATCACCACAACAAAGAAAACAGGAGGCTTATGAATAATAAATGCAAAATAAAAGCGTCAATGTTTTTAAAACCTTTCTGCGGCCATGAAAGCAGCCATCAGTCTCAATTGACCCGAAAAAGTCGAGCTTCAAGAGGCAACCCTTCTGTCTATCATAATAGAGGCCTCTGACAGGAAATTTGGAGTCATACTCAAATTGCAAGCAGCTGGCTGGATATTTCAGCTGCACAAATTTAAATTAAAGTAATTCTAAGACAAGCAACATGGAGATATATCTCTGATAACAAATAAGGACGAAAAAAAATCACAAAATGAGAATAGATTTGCTAAAAGTTTTCTTAAAGTAAAAATTTTTGAACTGAGGGGAGGGGAATAACAGGGATTTGAGTTGGCACATAAGGTGTTTGTGAAAATGCTGGACAGAAAATGGTAGTTAAAAAGGAAATTTACCTCATGTACAAGGTGCTTTTTTGCAAGATCATAGATCAAAACTTGTAAATGTTCAGAATAATGGGATAAGGTGTAGTCATAGTCGAATCCATAGACTTGCAAATCGTCAAGCTTCAGGTTTTTGTTGATATAGATGCCTATATATTTGTAAAGAATTTCATATAAAAGTTAAAAGATTTCATGGAATGACACACAAAATCATATCAGAGATAGACCCAATATCTGAAATTTGTAACCAAAATAGGACCATTAAATTAAATAAGGATAAAGCACCTTCTGGGTTCATAGTAGGCATTTCGTTGAGCGCCGCTGGGATGTTGAGAAAGTTCTTCTTCGCTTCTTCGAATTCGTTTCGAATCTTCGTAATCTCATCGTGAGAAGTGGAATCAGCGTCGATATTGCATCCATCGAGCTTGAATCCTGTGTCAGAAACACTCAAACCTCTTGATGGTGCGAGATGGCATGGATTAGCATTAGCATTAGCTACCAAGGACGATTTCTAACAAGAAAAAAGAGAATCGAATCGAATGAGGGAATGAGTAAAGGGAAGGATGAAAATAGAAAGAGAATAGGGTAAGAAACTAACAAGGAAATGGTTAGAAGCAGGTAAGAAGACACCGAGGCTTCTTCTCAGAGCCGCCATTAGACTAGAGCGAAGAAAGAGAGAGAGAATGAGAGCGGGAGTACCCAGTTGTTGTTTTGTCGTCAGCTCTCAGCTGCATCACAACATAACAAAAGCAAGTATTAAACAAACCGCACTTGTTGTTTTGACTTTGGATTTTTATGGACCCGGTTCTTTGCTTCATTTGTGAACCGAGCTGTTACCTCCGTCCCTGCACAATGGGGCCCCCACAGAGTAGCTTTTTGGGTTTATGTATCTGATCCGGGTTTTCTGGTCTTTACACAGGTCAAACAAATATTCTACTTCAGAAACCTTTCATTTTGATTTTGGTACAATAACCACATAATTAATTTCGTAATCTCTCTTTGCGGCCGGATTGAAAAGGATTGGCAACAGAGGACAAGACGTAATTTTCTTCACAAGGCTTTCTTAATTTTTCAAACAACAAATCTGATTTTATTCTTGCAACTTAATTAAAAGAATTTGGAATTGCTGAATGTTAATAAACATTAATTTTATTTAATCAGCTTGATTAGGCCTTTTTTGTTCCAGCGATGTAATCAACAAAAGCTGGTAATATTCTCAAAATATTTTGATAACTTACATTATTTTAGCTAATTTCAGTAAAATATATATTTACCCATAAAAAATATTCAATATATGCTCACAAATATTCTGGAAATATAATTTTTGTCCATGGAACCATGCATCAAGATATCAAGATTTAACAACCGATAACAAGTGTCAAGTCGGATGGTGAAGAAATCAATGAAATTTATGGACTTTGCAATTCTTTCTTTTGAAAGGATTAATGCCCTTTGGCGTTGATTAGCACATAATAACTTGCAATTCCTTAGTAAGACTGATTTATGTTTTCTTTTTTTTTCAAGCGAGTGGGAAAAAAAAGGACAAAAAAATGTGCTATATTCTAGTGTACATTGTATATATGTAGAGAAAGTATTAATTATAAAACATACATCGAACATGTTGAAGCTAGAAAAAATAAATAACAAGAAAAAAAAAATGCTAAGCAGACATGACGCCTGCTGGGCACTGCCCGTACTATATTTTTTATTTATGGTATACTGTATATTGTATAATATATATATATATATAACAGTAGACTATAATTATACAACATACAACATGTCGCCGTAGTATTTAACGGAGACAATCGTCGCTTTCTCAAGGTTGATTATATACTGTCCATTTTTCTTTTATCCGCTCATTGTGGGACTAATTAACTATCATCGACCGGAAACCATCAATTAATTAATTAATTAAGCGGCTTTTCTTTTAATAGGCTGGAGGCCCAATAAACCTGGAATTTAAAGATAAAATCTCTTTCACCTCAAAATGTGCGGACACGGCCCACGGGACAATTACGCATTTGCACGAGACGAGATATATGGTCAAGGGTGCTGGTCTTGATATGTCGAAAAATTGATTACCTCAGGTTAAATAATTAGCATAAATTAAAACGAATTTAAAAGATAAAATGACATTAAAAAAAATAAAAACTTATATTTTCAAAAATAATTTAAAAAAAACTTCCAATAAAAGTTTGAAACACCACCTTGTTAATTTGACAAATATTTAGGCATTCCGTCTAAAATGAGCCGAAAGTGAAATCTCAAATAATTGTCCAATATTCACGCAACGTTTGATTTAAAAGTGATCAATTGCGCTAAGAGCTCTATAATGATGCATCACAACCAATTTAATTAAGATTAAATTGAAAACCTGAAAAAAAATCAAACAAATAAAATTGCAATAAAAACTTTTCATATTTGAAAATACATACATTTTTCTGAATTCAAAATTCCTTCGATTCAAATATTGAAATATTAGTCAATATAACATGGTCATAGGAGGCATACAATTGAGGAAAAAATTGGATATCTCCAGCACAAAAATAGATATGATCTGGATTCGCAAATTAATTCACAAGATATTATTTGAAGAGAAAAGGATTCTCAGAAACGATTAGTGCTAAAAAGCTATTAAAAAAAGAAAATTACTATGATGATTGATATAGCAATTATTAAATTGAGAGAAATAAAGATAAGTTACATACCAATCTTTTTTTTTTTAATCTCCTGAACGATATAAGACTAAAATCCATATCTTTCACCAACACTATTCTCATAGAAATATCTACAAACTACAATCCATATCTTTTGACAAATCAAATACAAATGATATCTTATTTATGGCAAATTTCCTTTGTCTATCTGTCAGTTTTAATGAGGCGCTCAATTTGGCTAAGTACAAGTTTCAGGCAGAGCTCTTGAGCATTTTGGCAATTTGGCTCCACATGAATGATTTTGGACCTGACATACATGACCTACTCTTTAGGACCCCTGGTGCCGCGTAATAAGCAATCCCAACTACATCATTATCATGGAAATTCCTTCCTACATAAAATAATATCTTCATGTAATGACTGCTTTAGGGTTTTTAAAAAGTAAGCTCTTCTTATTTATGTTGGCCACTTGAATGTTTATGTGCAAGAGGCAACACATAGGGTCCTCCTGCTGTAAGTGTCTCTTAATTTATTGGCTAGTAATTTTATCGACTGAGAGCAACACATTGAAATAAAACAGCAAATTGTGCATCAGTTATATATACTAATAATGAAAATGAAGGATGCATACTGGCTTACTGGTCTTGCAAATAGCAATCCAAACATATCACCAGACTCTGTACCAAACATAGATCAACAATCAAATAGATTGAATTTGCCTCTCTAAATTCACAATGCTATTGTTCCCAATATTTTCAAATTTCAACATATCAATCTCACCGTCAAATAATTACCAATAAATTAAAATTTACGATTGATAAATCAAACAATAAGTGTATACCTAAATTAAATATACCTGAGGTGCAAACTGTTCATGTTGATGGCAGAAAGCATAGTTTTTGGATCCCATTCAACTTGAGATTCCTGGACACAAGTGTTATGGTAAGTCCATAGTTTTTGCTATGCCTAGATATTTGAAAAATAAATTAAGAACATAAAGAGATTTTTGTCAATTATTACAATCAAACAATGAGCATAATGAAACTCGATAGTACATATACTGGCATACGGATAATCCGAATGACAATTTGACTAATGATCAGCATTTCAACACATTCACCTCCGTCTGAATCATTGGCCTGCTCCAACTAAATATCAATTGACCCTTAACCACTCAAAATAAATTACATATACCCAGATATATTAACTTATATGTCATGGCTAGTGTCAGTCACTCATCATTAAACTTCTTGATAATTGGTAACGAAAAGAAAAATAAAAGGATTTTCCAAGGAGAAAAACCAGCTTTAAATGGCAAGCTTGAACCAGTTTTTTAGCATCTCCAATTAGATGCATCATGCATCTTAGTAATTTTTAATTCTATGTGCATCAGATATTTTGTCCAAAGACAAATTGGCCCCTTAATTCCCCATCCACAGTCATGTATTTCCACCTATAGAAAAAGGTATCTTTTTCTGGTTTATGGTTTGAATATTAAACAGGTATCACATGTCTAGGACAAAAAGACTGGTGCCCGGAAAGATGGTGTTATTTATGCCGTTGCCAGACCCATGCATGTGTCAAAACCCTATAAAATATAGCATCGCATCTTTTACCATAATGCTGAATCCTGCAAGCCAGTGATTCCAAGTCTTTTCTTCTTCTCTCTTTAAATCAATATCTAAACTGAAACTTCTCTCGAAAACAGTGCCAGTATCTATAGACAAAGCCAGAGATTCCAAGTCCTTTCTATCTCTTTGATAAAGTAAAAGCAAAAAAATCCCAACAAAAAAAAAAAACTTGTTTTCTTACCAGTAAAACCTGAAACCAGTTCAACATGCTATCTGATTCAGATCAAAGTACAACAAGAAAACCAGCAGAACCAATATCTCATTAGTCATTATTCAAGGGTTCTTCAATTCTACTTCACCTTTTTTACCAATAAATTCACTTTACAATCAGCAAGAAAGAAGAATAGAAAAATCGAATTTTGTATCACATCAAGTACCAATTCAGGCCATACCAGTTCGTGAGACAGTTCTCAACTCAGTACTCGCCACCAGTGATCAGCTACCTATCTACCAGATAAGTGCACAGCTCATCAATTGTGCCTATCGTGGTGGGCATGGTCTTATTTCTCACCTTGGATTTGCCTCCTTTCACCACCATATCCATCGACCTTCTCCTCGTCGACTTTTCTACTGCCCATCTGAGACTAATTTTAGTTTGAATTGTCATTTTCATGTATATAAGCTGCAAGCATCATGAAAATAGAACAGGATGGTAGAAAAAATAAAATATGTTATCCCTTGATATCATCTATATTGCTAAAGCGAGATGCAATAATATAAGATTATTCTTAAAAAAGGATTGCTGACATTGCCTATATTTGACAATCGTAACAATCAGTTCTGGACCATTAGACTAAGAGTTGATCAGAGGTTGGGATGCAACAGTTTTGATAATCGAAAAGGTCAATATTTTTTGTTCATGTGAATGACTAACTTTATCTCCCTTTCCTCTAACTGCTCATCGACTCTCGATCAAATGGCTTGCATCTAATTAAAAAGATAGCAAAATTTAGGCATTGAAAAGAGATATCCCTATCTTATTATACTGACTCACCTTTCCATCTCCATAAACAAGGTAGCCCTTGTGCACACCGTTGGAGTCTGCCTCTGCATCACCCGCTCTTGATCCTCTTGACCCCAAATTTCACATCTTGTTACAATTTCTGAATTGAATCAAATAATTATTTGCTGAGTTATCTAAATATGACACACTCAACATAATCAAGGATGTTGCTATATGGAGAGATTAATGGTACCATTACTGTTTTCACAAAACTATTCATCAATCAAGGGGTACTGAAATTTCATCAGGTCCAGTTATATGTAACTCATTTTGAGGCAAAGGTATATCATACCAGATCGATCATACCAGATTGTACAAACTCTACAAGACATATATTGATGGAAGTTACATACAACTTTGGTGACTATCTATTAAACAATATTTGCAACCTTTGTGACTGTTTACTAAAGAATGCAAGCTGATTATTTGATGAAATGCAAGAGACTCCAATCTAGAGCTTTATTAAGGGAGTTGGGTCTGATCGAAAATAAATGAACAACAACACTTATTTCTTTTACTTATTTTCTTGAAATATCCTTGACATTTTAATTCCAATAAGTTTTAAAACTAAGCATATAACTGAAAACAAGTAAGAACTTAAAGACATAGACCAAGCTTGAGAACAAAATAGAGACTGTCAGATGAAATCATAAAACAATTTAAAACCTTTAGTGTCCCTTCTCCTATTTTCTTATCCCCTCTTCTTACACCTTAAATATTTTCTGGAACAAAAAAATAAATAACAGAAACAAATTAGTTTAGTTTAAATTGACTCACTTGTCAACTTGACTATGCTACCTAATACCTATGTTACCCGTGCTATATCCATCAACATCCATAGCTATATCAAAAAGCACCACGACTGATGTAGATTTCAATAAAGATATTGCATGTGCAACTATACACCGAAGCAATAACATAATATGTTATAGAGGTTCAAATGTATATACGTGTGCAACACCAAACATATATATGGATAGCATCTTATTCATTTGAAACACATAATTTGAAAAGGATTGGCAGCAAAGGATAATTCATAATTTTCTTGACAAGGCCTTCTTAATTTTTCAAACAACAAATCTGATATTATTCTTGCAACTAAAAAAAAAATGTAGTATGTATTTAAAGAATTTTGAATTGCTGAATGTTAATAAACATTAATTTTATTTAATCAGCTAGAAAGTGAAATCTTAAATAATTGTCCAATATTCACGCAATGTTTGATTCAAAGTGATCAATTGCGCTAAGAGCTACATGGTACATCTGGAATGGTTCCATCTATCTTTGTAAAATTTAATTTTATCAAATAGGAAACTATCCATCTCGAGCACCACTAAAATACAAAACTGAAACATAAGACAACCCTAACAAGATTGAATTTTACAACAATAGAAAAATCCCCTCAAATCAAAATTTTACAAAAAAATAATCAGAAAAAAAATCCCTCAAAATGACTAAATTCTAAGTTGCACATGACAATTCAGCTACACAACTTTTCTCTCGTGCCAACTCGTGGAGGTCGTGCACAATTTTAAATACCGCATCTGGCCGGGCCAATTTAAGGCAGTTTTGAGACATAGCCTGCAGCTCATCAGCCTTTGCTTCGAACCAATCTGCGACTATTTTTGCAATCTCTTTTGGTGATTTAGAGAATTTCCCACAACCATTTTCTACAACATAAGGTACATTTCCCGCTTCCTGTCCCAATATAAAAAGACCATTTCATAAAAATTACACATTAAAGTACCGCATAGTAATTTCATAATAACAAGTGCATTTGTAGCATATTTGAGGTTCAACCTGACTTTTGTACACTTCAATAATAGATTAAGATAGTTAACAAACTTCAAACTGGCACATGCAATTGTATCTCTGATACATATATAAGTTCAGAAAGTTGCCAATTGATAATAATTTGATCAGTAAATCAGATGAACAACAAAACTATTATTTGACAATTACACCAATATATGTTTAATTTTTACCTGCCCAGCAATATAATCATTGAGAATAATGGGAAGCCCACGGATCATGGCTTCTGCAATTGTGCCAGGCCCTGCCTGTACACAATAAACAAATAATAATCAAGCATTAATGTCAAGCAACTTTTAACAGAATTAAACTGAAAGAGCATCATGCCACTAATTTCACCTTTGTAATAATGCAGTCGCAAGCACCCATGCATTCCTCCATTTTTGTAACAAAGCCCTTCACCTGATTATTATTATGTGAAATTTAACTGAGCATGGGGCAGAGATAGTCTCAGTGTCCACATAGTCATATAAACAAGAAAAAGAAGTCTTGTATGACCTTCAAAATGGCTTTTAGTTCTAAATTTTCATTTGCAAATAAATACCACAAGTGGACAAATGAGCGAATTCACAAATAAGTACAACCACAATAGTCCTTTGAAAATTGAGAATCTTATTTTGCATTCTTTTATTTATTTATTTTTTTAAATTTAGGCTGGCTTTAAGGAAATGAGAGATATCTTAAAGGAGGGAAATATATGTCAATAAATAAAGGTTCAGCTTTAAAATTCAAGTATTACTGTGGATATCAACTCATATAACAGCCCCCATAAATGTTAAGGCACGTCATACAAATACATAAAGTACCAAATGTCAAGCACAAGCATATATAAAATAAAAGAGCACCTGAACTGGAACTTTCCATTCAATGGACTGGAGTCTGCTAGCTAATTTTTTGTTACGGCCGCATATGATGAGGATTTGGCCGAAGGGCCCTCCTAGTGTTTCGTCAAACAAGCTATCCCCAAGAGCACGAGCTGTTGCTTCAATGGGACCCATTCCTTCGCCCCCTCCCATTAGCAACACAGCTGGGAGATCCTCATCCATGCCTAACTCCCTTCTTAATTCAACCTAGGAAATGGACAAATCAGATTATATCACAGCCAAGATAGTACATGAATAGACTAGGTTTCTGTGTACGCACCAGGCTTATTTAGAATAAGTTTTCTGGTTTGGAAAATATAGCGAATTTGATGAAAGGGTGAATAGTCAACGCTAAAATCTTCAGATCTAACATTCAAATGATGTAAGAACAATTCACAAATATCTCAAATTTTTTTTGGGCTAGAATATATTGTAAGAAATGTTAAGTGCTGCCGGCAATTAATCTGACATTGCATGATGGACTTACAAGAGAGGCCTTGCTATTTTATAGGCTTTTTTTTGATACGTTGCTATTTTATAGGCTGTACCACAAAGTAATGCTCTTTTCTGGGCATTCTTGTTTTATCTTAGATGCTATTTTATAGGCTGTACCACAAAGTAATGCTCTTTTCTGGGCATTCTTGTTTTATCTTCAATTTAGCTATGGAATAAAAATTGGTCCTCATGCCCTTATAAATTCAAACTCTGCTGAACAAATGTATTTCCTATCAGTAAATATGACCAGGCATACCTTCGGCCGAACTGGCTTAACAAAGGATGGTCGAACAGGAAGCCCATAAACCTTCAGTTGAGAAGGTTTAAGGCCGGCTTTCAAGGCCCTCTTTGCAACCTCAGTAGATGGGCAGTAACACCTTGTTACAAGCTTGTGAAACCTGACTCAGCATCAAAATGTCTATTAAATTATAAGTGGAAACTGTTGGAAAACACGGTGAATAATGTATATACAAAACTGCCACGAGAGGAAAGAAATCATCTCTCTTGCAACTCCATTTAATATTTTACCATATTTCTGCAAAAGGCAAAAGTTAACTGTTGAAAAACTGACACTATGTTTCATTAGGAAGCTAACTGTTAGGCAAACGTCAACTAGCTTGTTAGGAATACTGGAGGCTATGTAATCAATTGTGGAATCCAGGAAAACAAAGGAAGGACGTCAATTAAATATAGAAAAGCCTGGTATTTATTTGTAATAAGGTTACTCTGAAAAAACATATATTGTCAAGGGTATCTGCAATTTTGTTGGTCCAATTAGTCCCTTACAAAATGTTTTTTGTTTGAATTGGCCCCCTGAACATGAAATTTTTGTTCAATCAACCCATCCCATTACCCGACAATTTACGGTTCTATGCAATAATGGAACTGTATGGTCACACACTGAGGAGATATGAGGAGAGCAATATGATGTGGATTCAGTTTTCATTAGATCAGTGACCAGTGATAGGAATATCTTTTAAAACAAACTGAAAGGAAAGGAAGTTCAAGTCAATTGACTGTCAATTTCAGAGTTAATTAAAACAACAGCTGTTCAAAATCCAAGATTAATTTCCTCAGATCATACAATTGATTTTCTTTAGTTCTGAGTTAGACAAGAAAGAAGGCATTCTATTAAAATAATTTTGTTTATAATTGACTGATAACACAATGTCAAGGCCTAACAGAAGCTTTAAATACATAATAGCAACACTTAAAAAAAAAATACCAGGTAGGATGACAAGTGCTGAGATCAGTAATAACAGTTGTAAAAACAATCTTTTGTAGAAGACCTTTTGCTCTCAGTATTCGAAGAGGCACATGTTGCATTAAAGGATGCACACTAATTATTATATCAGGCTGATACTTCATCAATCCCTTGGCCACTTCCCTGTACACCAATTCTACATTAACTCCAATTGTGCATTATTGGAACTTGATCTGACTACATGAACTGGAAACAACTAACCTGGCAATGAATGTGGAGGTGGCAGCAAAATGGGGCTGGTGCACGACCCGAGGTGCGGAGGCATAGTAGGTCATCTTCCACAAGGTGCCATGCTTGACCAAGAAGCTATAGCTCCTCGGCAATTGGTTGAAGGGCCATGGCGTGTGGTCAGTCCAGAGGTCAGTAACATAGACATTGTATTTGTCCCCGAATTCCTGGTCAAATGCCGCTTTGATTGCCTCGGCCGACGCTCTGTGGCCCCCACCCGTATCACTCATCAAGATCAAAACCTTCTTGGGCTTACCGGCTTCGGCTCCAGTGACGAGGGCCCCACCATCATCATCTACAATTAGATCGTTGCTTCTGTCACTGGTGCCGCTGTTGTCATCTGTGGTGGGAGGGAACTCTCCATTTCCACCGGAAATTGAGGCGAAACCGAGGGGAATTTGGTAGGTGTGGAGGCGCACGAAGCGGTTGAAGGAGGAGAAGAGACGATGGAGCTTGGAGGAGGTGGCTCGGATGGAGAGGTGGCAGGATGCGACAGTGGGCTTGAGGGAGAAGTGGGAGGAGGTGGGGAGAACTGGAGAGGAGGAAATGGAGAGCGGGTCGAGGGAGAGGGAGAGGTAGGAGAAGAGAGAGACGAGGCTGGTGGGTTCGTGCGAGAGAGAAGGAGGAGGCGGAGGTGGCGGAGGCATGGCCGAGGCTAGGTAGAGGACATGGAAATGGAGACGAGAGAGAGAGAGAGAGAGAGAGGAGAAGGGTTTTAAAAGTGCAGAGTGGAGAGGAGAGAAGTGGGGAAGATTGGAAGAAGAACCACACGGTTTTAGGATGTTATTACTTTCTAAGCGGGTTTGGATTTTGGACGGTGACTTGGTCCACAGTCCGATAATCCGATTTAAGCGCAAGGACACAAAGCAAATACACAATTTGGGTTTTGAACCCGAATGGTGAAAGAGATCGGGTTTTGTACGGAAGGAGATCCGCTAACATAATTATTTTGGAAACGTATGAGCCAGTCTGATACTCGACTATTTGGTAGAAAAATAGATTTGTCGCTGTGTTAAGTTAGATCCTAATTAAGTGATTAGAATCATTTTTTTTCTTATAAATACGGATTTTAATTTGTTGGAATTTTTTTATCAAAATGAACGACTTTGTTTTTATTTGATTAGAATTTTAATGCTATTATATTCAATGTACCCTAAAAAAAATCAATTCTAACAAAATGACATGAAATAAACTCACGCATAGAAATCATTTTGATCAAAGCCTTACGCCCAAAATTCCATTTTTTTTTTCAACAAGGAATTTCATTTCATTTCATTTTATTTCGTTGGAAAATTCTTGATCAGATTGAACGAATTTTGTATCATTTCATTGGAATTCTCATGTAATTGGATCCAACAAAATAATGTGAAATCAATTAAAATGAAATAAAATTCTTTGTAAAAAAACATTTTGACTAGGACCTTAGCGTCCATCGGAAATAAACTATCCTACATAAATTAAGTGGATCGAATGGGATGTGATTCTCTATTTTTATTTCACATTATATACGTTGACATTGTATTTTTTAATTAATTTATCAATATTATATTGATATGTTTTATACAATATATAATTATTTCCTCTACAATGAATGATAAATTAGTTTTATTGTTGATCTTCATAGTTACAATTTTACGTAATCGATATGATCCTAGATGTCAATATCAACATTTGTGCGGTATTCCATTAAAACTTTAAGGTCACTGCCTATGAGTTTTACGATGTATAAATATAGTACTAATTGATGCTTTTAGAATTTTAGTGATTAGTGATTGGCTTTAATTTAATAAGATAGATTATAATAAATTTAATTAACAAATGCTAACAAAATTGTCAACATAAAATAATACTCATAATTAAAACACAAAGTAAAAAAAAATTTATAAACAAGTACGATTGTTTGAAGTGCAGCATCATTTGGATCACATCAATGAGTGGGTTAAGGATTCAAAAGACCTGAACAAATCCGACAGCTTAGTCGGATCGAACCAATCACTTGTAATTTTACGCAAAGATCCTCCGGAAATTTTGGTTTTTTTAATGGTACTGATAGTATGCCAAATTACTATCGGTGATAAGAGGGTTGAAAAATGCATTGAATTAAATTTTGAGACAGGATATCCTCAAAAAGTAAACATAATTTTTTTGGAAAACTTATGACCGTATTGCTAACCGGTTCTTAAATAGTATTTATGTGTCTAACAAATTGTCATGAAATAATCATAACGGTGTAATATTTCATTAGAACCCCTACAAGGCTACAACTCGTGCTTGCATTCTTGCTACTGTTATTGGTAGCTGGTCTTCATAATCACAACAACAACAACAACAAAAAAATAATAAAAAAAAACTGGTCTATATTATTATTAATTTTCTTTCATCCGAGGAGTGAGGACTTGTTAAAAAATAATTCCAAGGCGAAGGTTATCGATATAAAACTAACCTCATCAGAAGAGGTACTTTGTGCCACGCAAAATTCAGAGAACTTATTTTATTCAACTGTTTAGTCAGTCAGTCAGTCTACGGCTCTACGCCAATTACCGACACGTGGTCCAGACGTAACATGGCCCACAAATCAGTGTCTACAGTTCCACAATGCAAATTGGAAGCTCAACCCCGAAAAACCAAAAAGCACAAAATAAAATAAAAAACGAGGAGAGACTCTTCCTCTCCTCTCCTCTCCAATGGCGATTTCTTGCTATTCCTCTTCGAAATTCCTTCTCTGTTCTCCCCTCCAAAGAGATGGGAATGGAAGAACGGTGCTTTGTAGAAGATTTCAGAAGGTTCCCTCGTTCGTCGCCATGGCTTCCAGCGTCGATTCGTCGGAGAGCTCTTCTTCTAGCTTCGCCAAGCGGATCGAGCGCGCTTGGCTCATCTCTCAGGTACTCTCTTCTTTCCAAAAGGAAAAAAAAACTTTACTTTTGAGTAATTAACTGATTAGAGCAGAAACCCCAAAAAATTTCCTTCATACAAACCAAATTAGAAATTTTTATTTGGTTACTAAAAAAATTAAGAGTTTGGTCCTTGGAATTTGAAAGTTGATTGATTTGCAAGAATAGTTCAAAAAAATAAAGCTCAGAAGGCACCGATTTAGAATACAAAAGGTGAAATTCTTGTCGAGTTGTCAGACATTGATGGATTTGGATGATGTAGCAACCCAGGCCGATAGCTTGTTCGTCCTGTGAGTCGAAGGGATATAAGGAGTGCGAGTGGTGCAGCGGGACCGGCTTCTTCATCCTTGGCAATAACATGCTTTGTGAAGTGCCATCCCGAAATACTACCTGTGTTATTTGTGCTGGCAAGGTAATTCCTCATCTTCTATCTTCTATATATATAATTGACTCCTGTTCTGAATATGCCCTGTGTTGTGTATGCAATAGATTAAAACTGCAAACAAACTTTGACATCCTTGGAAATATGATTCCTTTACTGTTACTTTGCAAACTATTTTTTTTTTCTTTTTTACCTCGTCAGTGCCAGTTTGTAGCAACAGAACATTGATACTGGTACCAATTGCCCCTCTTTTGTTGCGTTTCAGGGCAATGCTTGCTGTGCGGACTGCAAGGGAACCGGGTTCCGGGCCAAGTGGCTTGAAGAATCCCCTCATTGAATGATTTAATGCAATGAGAATTTATTCATGTACACAATTAATAGAGATGCTAAACATATGCTCACACTTTGAGCAATTTAAATCTATTTGGCATTCATATAGTCATTACTGCTGAAATAGAAGTTGATCATTTTTTTCGTGTATACATCAAGTTCCCTTCAGAATTTATAGATGTAATGTTTTCATCTTGTGCTTTTATGTATCGGATTTACATTACGAGCGAACAAGGAATCTGAGAGAGGAATTTGTCCATTTTTATCAAACTGTTATTCTCCAAACATTAAAAATAATTACAGGAGAAAAAAATGTAGATGCATCTTGTAAGTATAGAAGATTGCAGTTCTAACTTGCGATCCAGCATCTACATGCTTTGTATGAAATTTTGAGTATTTCATTGCAAGTGGAAAATACTATGCGTTGGTTGCTTTATGACAACTCCTTTTAATTAATAAATAATCAGATGTAATGCAAATCTAAATGCCGTGGACATTGCTTCCAAAAATTGAATAAATACGATGTGAATTACATTCTAAAATAAATAATTAGTTTAAATATAGATTATTGTGATGAAATAACTTCGAATGAATCCATAATCGTTTGAAATGCTCAAATCATGTCTAGAAAAACTTTAGTTCCATATTATATGTTCATTGTTTATGTATAATGTAATATTTTGAATATGTATGGTCATAATTATGTTTTAGATCATATAAAGAGGTTAAATAAAAATTATTCTGACAAAAACAAACACATTCGGATGAATCTAGAATGGCTTAAAATTCTCAATCAATGCCCATTGCAAGTTTTATTTGCAATTTATATTTATATATTTTTAAGTATAATCAAATATTTTGTGTAAGTAAGATTTCAATTATTTCGTAGACCATAGAAAGAACTTAAATATAGATTATTGTAGTCAAATGACTTCAAATGAATTCAGAAATATTTGAAATGCCCAAATCAATGCTTATAATAAGCTTTTTTTTGCAATTTATATGCATATTTTTGTATTTATAATGCAATAGTTTAAATAAGTAATATATGAATTATGTTCTAAACCATATAAACAGCTTGAAAAATAGATTCTTGTGACCAATGGACTTTCGAATGAATCCAAAACCACCTAAAATGCTTAATTAGCACTAGCTGACGAGTCGAAAAAACTTGTTTGTAACTCGAGCCAACTAGCTGACGAGTCGAGTTTGAGTTGGGCTCAACTCAGCTCGTGACATAATAAATCTATATTTCAGGTAGTATTATCAATATGATTTAGAAGTATTAAAATTTTATAAATTAATCATAAAAAAATTCTTCTTATATATATTTACTCAAATAATTGTAACATTCGACAAATTGAGTTTCAAGACAAATTATGTTTAAAATATTATATGTGTCAATAAGTTTTAATACTAGAAGAACATATTAATTAAATAAATAAAATTTTAAAAAATATATGCTTATTTCAAGTTAACTAGTGAGTAGTGAGCCACGGACTAGCTCGAGTTAGAGCTTAGTCGAGTTTGAGGCAGCTTAAAAAGTTCGAAAGTATTTTTAGCTCGACTCAACTCAACTCGAATTACGTCCGAGTCGAGTTTGAGTTATCTCTAACACGCTCGAACTCAACTCATATACAGCCCAATGTGTTATATCCGATTTGTTAGGAAATTGCTCAATTTTAATTTTGTGACTAATTACCCTTAATTAATCCAATTAAAACACAAGCAACATGAGGATCTAGTACTTTAAGCAATAGACACAAAGAGAAATAGGAGAAATCGATACCTCCCGCGAAATCGTATTCGCGGGGCTCGACCAAGGCATGGGAATCGATGGCGTGCCTTCTCCACCGTCTCCACCACGTCTCGTAACCGCCCTCGAGTCCACCAAGGAGGATTAATCACGTTCTACAAGGTACGTGCTAGCATACCCAAAGAACAAGCCTAATCCCTATGGTTTTCTCTCTTGCATCAATCAACAACCTTGATATAGTGGAGAGAAAATAGCTCAACACATGAGCAAAAGAGAGAAGGAGAGGGTGAAAAGTGGCGGCCTCATGGGAGGAATGAGAGGAGAGAGAAAAGCTAGGTGGAGGCTCTCATAAGTGGTCCTTATATAGAGCACAAAACCTAATTGACCTCTTGCATAATTACAACTATGCCATCCCACCTACCACCATAATGGGCAGCCACGAAATGGGCATTTATGGGCCATTTAACCCCTTCATTTGGACCATTAATTCATATAATTAAGGTCTCTCAACTTTGCTCTTTAATTGGGCTATATATTTGCTATTTAAATAACGGCCCAATTAATCAATATAACCATTTATATTGATAAGTGTTGAACTAAATTAATTATTAACTCATTAATAATTATTTTAGGATTAGTTAATGCATTAATTTATTTCTATATGATCCATTGACTTAATTAATTATAACGGTTCGCAACGGTATATAATTAATTAATCAATCTTATCATATTTCCACAGAACCTACTGCTGTGAATAAATAAATAATGCACTGTGTGATTAATGTCCTATTTGTGTGACCATTTGAGGATTTATGCTATGTTGGCCATGAAATTAAATCGTTATTTAATTCCAATAATCATAAGCGGTATCTAGCAACACGTTATGACTCCCAATTCGCATAAATAGTGTACTGCTACAATATTTCAATCCTGCATAAGAGAATAAATATGTTTCTCTATTTTGATTCTTATGTCTCACGATATCATCGTATAATCCAAGATAGGAATGTGTCATTCTTGCAGATTATACGTTTCTTGATCTAGAGTTGATCGCTTAGTTGCGCGCATACGATCCAACTCCATCAAGGGGCCCAAACAGATATCGTCACTCACTAAGTGAATTAATGAGGGACATACGGTTTTCTTGATGATTAACTTTTCCCCGCACAATTCAAGAGAACGTAAATCAAGTCCGTATAGCAGCCCTTAACGGGAATCAGCGGTAGACGAGATTTATAGAACCTATCCTCATGTGGAAAAGATAATCATCTCAAACTTAGAACCAAAATCATAACGAAATAAACAATGACACATAACACAATCCATATGTTTATTTCGTTGGGTCAAGTCCTGTACTATGTTCCATAACATATACATATGCAATTAAGTTGGTAACTCTTTACCTATGATTTGTAGAACTTAATCATCACTTAACTTGCATACTAATCTTATATGATAATTAATGTTCCTTGTTAATTATCAAGATTATGGACCGTTTAGATTTATTATTGTCATTCTAAAGAATGATCCACAGAGATCTATGTTGCGGCTTTTTCGTCATTATTCCCCTCGAAAGAATTCCTCGAAGAACAATGGGAACATAGCCTTAGATTCACCCCCCTTAAGGTTTCGATCTCTATGGCGAGCATCTCTCAACACAAGAGAACCCTATAAAGAGTCGCTACTTAAAGAAGTTTCTTAATTTAGCGGGTCCTTTCTTTCCAATAGGCGCAAGCCCCTATTGTTAATTACCTCGTAGTTGCCTACGAGAACCTCTGATTAAGGGACGTAAAGGGTATTGATGTAATGGGCTAAGAAGATGGATTTATGGAGTGTTATTACTTGTCTTAAAGAGGCCTTAATTGATGGTACCAAACCTAGTTGACGGGATCCAATTAAGGATCGCTAAACTACTAAAAGACTTTTAGGTTTAGAAGAGGTCTTCGTTGAAAAGGAATGAATCTTCACTTGGAGTCGTTTTGGAGTCGTTTCTAAGGGGTTTTACAACCTTCGGGGCATTTGACGCCACTTGTGAAAGTTGGTTCTTTTACAACCCTCGGGACATTTGGCGTCACTTGTGAGAGTTGGTTCT
This sequence comes from Rhynchospora pubera, assembly GCA_028095005.1. Taxonomy (NCBI): domain Eukaryota; kingdom Viridiplantae; phylum Streptophyta; class Magnoliopsida; order Poales; family Cyperaceae; genus Rhynchospora; species Rhynchospora pubera. The sequence continues at coordinate 357,397,139 of CM051460.1, forward strand.
CGGGCCATTTGGCGGCACTTGTGAGAACAAAAGGGGATTTTACAACTTTCGGGGCATTTGGCGCCACTTGTGAAAGTTGGTTCTTTTACAACCCTCGGGACATTTGGCGTCACTTGTGAGAGTTGGTTCTCGGGCCATTTGGCGGCACTTGTGAGAACAAAAGGGGATTTTACAACTTTCGGGGCATTTGGCGCCACTTGTGAAAGTTGGTTCTTTTACAACCCTCGGGACATTTGGCGTCACTTGTGAGAGTTGGTTCTCGGGCCATTTGGCGGCACTTGTGAGAACGAAGGGAAATTTTACAACCTTCGGGGCATTTGGCGCCACTTGTGAAAGTTGGTTCTTTTACAACCCTCGGGACATTTGGCGTCACTTGTGAGAGTTGGTTCTCGGGCCATTTGGCGGCACTTGTGAGAACAAAAGGGGATTTTACAACCTTCGGGGCATTTGGCGCCACTTGTGAAAGTTGGTTCTTTTACAACCCTCGGGACATTTGGCGTCACTTGTGAGAGTTGGTTCTCGGGCCATTTGGCGGCACTTGTGAGAACAAAGGGAAATTTTACAACCTTCGGGGCATTTGGCGCCACTTGTGAAAGTTGGTTCTTTTACAACCCTCGGGACATTTGGCGTCACTTGTGAGAGTTGGTTCTCGGACCATTTGGCGGCACTTATGAGAACAAAGGGAAATTTTACAACCTTCGGGGCATTTGGCGCCACTTGTGAAAGTTGGTTCTTTTACAACCCTCGGGACATTTGGCGTCACTTGTGAGAGTTGGTTCTCGGGCCATTTGGCGGCACTTGTGAGAACAAATTAGAATTCTTTGGTCGAGGGGGCCTGTACGAATTCAATTTCTAAGTCATATAAGGTTGATCTCAACCCTAAGGAGGGACTTTTCCTCAAACGGAGAGGTTTTGGTTCTTGACTTTGGGTTTCGTGTTTTGGACTTTTAATTTCCTGAGGTTTCACTTTGGATATTTGACGATTTTATTCACCTTGGCCTTTGCACTTTTGACTTTTAGAAACTCCTTTTGAGATTTTAGACTAATTTGGAAAATATCTTTCTTGCAGTTACTTGGATATCGAAAGTACTTAGCTTTTGATTTTATAAATTTCATTTAAAAGATACAATTGATTTATTTTGACTCTTGTAACTTGTGGAAATAATATTCTTATTTAAAAAAAAACTTGATTTCGAAGATATTATATTTGGAATTTATATTTCAAAAGTACTTAGTTTGATTTTAGAATTTTATTAGTTTTCTAATATTTATAAATTTCATTTTTAAAGTGAAAATACTTCAAAAAATGCAAAAAGGCCGCTACTTTGACATAATTTCATATCAAAGTATCAGTGAATTTGGTTTATTTAGATTCTTAGAATTTTACGGGTATTTTATTTGTATTTTTCTGAATCTCCTACTATTTTTAAAGTGATTTTTAATATTTCTGCTGACGTGGCGTTCCTTGGTTGGCCCACCTCGGCTAGACATTACTGGGGCTCCTGTTGGGGGTCACCTATCTAATCCCAATACGACCTTGGCGTAACAAATCGCTGACAACTTCAAGACTCGTTACACCACTTTTTTGTCGCAGAAGATCGAGGAGATCGTGAGCGCCGAGACTTTTGAAGAAGACGAGTTTGTTCCCTCCATTATTGGGTTTGATGATAACGGGTTTTGATTCGTTAACGATTCTGACCCTCGTAGAGTTTGGGGCAACGTTCTATGGCATCGTGGGAGAGAGAGAAACTCGAAGGTATGCTTAGTTTTCATCGTACCTATTCCATTTGACGAGAGTAGCGTTGACTGGTACGGTGGTACAGGAGAAAGGTACCAGTGAAGCTCAGGAGGTCAAATAACACTAACAGTAAATCACTTGAGAATGTTGTAGCACGAAACAGAAATTGCATGGCTCAATTTAACTTTCACATGTTCAATTTTATGAACGTTGCTTAACTTGGTGATAGATTACCTTTTTACTTAGTATTTTCACACGGCAATGTGTCGTACGAGTATTTGAGTATAATTAGTTCACTGGCGTCATATTCCTGCTCTTTCTCTATGTGCCAATTACAACCATGACATACAAGTTCCAAGGGGTCAAGTTTTCATTGGTTACCAGACCATATCTTAAAGTACTGGTACTGAATGTCTAGTACTGCAATTTCTAACAAGCTTGGTTGTCAATTACCAAATTTCTTACCACATTTCATTCCTGACAATTCGCTATCTACTTGACAAAATAAAAAAAGTTATTCAAATGTTTGGTCAATCAAGCAAATTCTACTCTATTTGACTTTTCACCACTAGGCTTATGGAACCTATAGCAAACTATACCTATCCTACAAGAATGCCCTTTATTATTCAGACTTCACTATTGCAAATGACATGGCATCTCGCTAAAAGTACTTATTTTCAAATGGTAAACTACATGTTAACAAACAAGGATTACTATATTTACCCTGATAACCCAACCATTTCCTGAAATGCAATTTTAATGCATTTTACTCAATTGAAGACGATATAATAATCAAGAACATACTACAGCAAGGTAATGTCAGATACCACGTACACACAGAATGGTATTTTTGCACAATCAACCCTATACTTTCAAGAAATCATAAAGATAATCCTATTGCATTAGAACAGGCTTAGGAATGGAAATTCTCATTGAGTTAACTTCCCAACTCAAAGAATAATGACAGAAATATATGGTTTTATGCAAAATGATCCTCACAAAACCTTTTATCTACACTTATGGGAATAAAGCATAGGTTAAAGAAAGGAAGATTGACATCTAAAACCCTGAACCAAATTGGACAGCATTTCCCCTTGATCCCCTCCATTTTTGAATGTTCAAACAGCTCGACTGAGACAATTGCTCAATCAAGCATGCCTGAACTCGGTTCACCATGGGAGCAGAGCTCCCTAGCAAACCATGGAGGGGATCCAGCGTAGGAGCATAGCTCCATGCCAAACCTAGCATCCACCATGGGAGCAGAGCTCCCTAGCAGACAAGGAACAGACCGTAACCTTCAATTTAAAGCATTCAAGTTGAACTGGATGAATTACAAGAACCTTAAGACCTGACACTTCTCACTACAGTTCCAACTTCAAGAAAGAGAGAGAGAGCAATAAGAAGAGAGCAGATTATAACTTTTGAAATTGACGATCCACCATGGAAGCATAGCTTCCCGACAGACCTTTAGCTAACCATGAATTCTTGCAGTAAAAGGAGAAGGACACAACTTCTCATCTCGAGATTAGAGATCCACCATGGGAGCATAGCTCCCTAGCAGACCTCATCCTTCAATCTGAGAAGAAGAGACGCTTCTAAACACTCAAAGCCTATGAATCAGATCGCTAATCGCATACAAAGCATTAATTAATCTCACATTTCAAATCAATCAACAAGAATTTCAAAAGAAAGAAATCGCAAAGTAACCGATCTAAATTTCGACCTTTCTATCAAAATTGCAACAAATCACACAAATTCCAAGCGCAAATCTCTTCAAGATTGCTTCTTTGCTCTGTGTAAACACCTACCTTTTCTTACAAATTCACTTCGTTTCTCAAAAAACCCTTCTTCTTCTTTTTGCCTATCAACCGTTTGTGCTAATGCCTACCTTCCTCTTCTAACCTAAACCGTATTGGTGAGAAAAATGTTATATGGAATCTGATCTCTCTCCTTCCTCCTTTTGTTTCTCTTGACCCCTCCTCTTTATATAGGCGAAGCTCTTGCTCTATTTTCCATCCAGGTACCGTGAACTTCGTCCAAGCCCGGCAGTTACATCCTCTTCATCTCCAACAGATTCAGTTGGGAATTCATCCATCCCCTTCTTCTTTCTTAATCTTGACTGCATATGGTTTATAGTGAACCAAATCACCTTCTTCTGGGGCCCCCAACTACTATCTCTTCTCATTTCATGAACTCCGCGTGCACCCAGATTGATTTTCGCGAAGGGACCAAATTTACCCCTCAGCGACATCTTCTTCGTGCTCAATTTGCATGTACCTGGTTTACGTGAGCCATGCACCATCCCTTCACCTGTTAGACTTTTGTTGCAGGGAAACACGTGTATCCAAAACAAGTTGGTGTATGGAGGGAAATTTCGAATGGCTTAGGCTCTGATTTATTTCATCTCCATTTTCCTGTAAATGGAGCTGTCCATTTAATGGGATTAGCTGTATTTTCATGGCCGTTGAGACTTAAGAGAATTATTTGGAGCCCTTCCTTTGGGAATTTTTGTACCAAATTTCATGTGTAGCTTCAGAAAATTATGTAGAATTTGATGATGACAAAGGTTTCCTGAAAAGACCCTCCAAAGTATTTTATTTATTTTGTGCAATTTTGAAGCTTTCCTTGCACATATGATGGGCTTTTGCATTTCCTTTTTGTGTTGCAAAGCCATCATAAATTTCTACTTTTCTTGCTGGATTTTTGGATATTTTTCCAGGATTTTTGCCCTTCATTCGGTATTTTTCTTCAATTTTCAAAGTTCATGGGCTCCTTTATTCTTCATGAGTTTCATTCAATTTCCATGAATTCATAGCCATATTTTGAGGTTCAACAATCTACAATTCAGATCCTCAACCTGAATGATCTGTCAATAATAAACCTAGGAACAAATGATAAAATATCATCCATAACATAAACTAATAATTAAGTCATTAAATTATTGACTTCTAGGACATAACTCCAACACGATTTTCAAGTGTGTAAGGGGTAGTGGTGCATAACGTGGAAAACGACCACGAAAGTGGTCATTTTCGTTAACCGTTGCATTGATGCACGAAAATTTTTTAATTATTGCATTGACTGTTGCATCCGTTTAACACATGTTGCGCTGATCGTTTCGTTGATGGGAACGATCAAAACGGTTATAACTGTCTTTGACTACCTAACTGTTTGCATTTTTATTAAGATGCAAGAAAATAAATTATTCTGCATTTTGTATAAAACATAGATAGAGAATTGACAAGTTAGGTCACGCGGGAAAGGAGGAGGAGGCACCATCATCACCTCTCGCTCTCGACGGCGACTGTACTGGGTGGTGCAGAGGCGCAAGAGATAGATGTGACTGTGTTCGGCGGAGAAATGACGGAGCGACACTGCAGAAATCTAATTTTACTCGTTTCTCCCTCGATCTCTTCGCCGAGATTCTCTGCAATCTAATAATAAAACCATGAAAAAAATTTTAGACGAAATGCGCGAAATAAACGACCACGAAACGTACCAGTTTCACTAATCGTTCCGTTTTGAGACGAAACAATATTTTTATTTGCGTTAGTTGTTCCGTTCCTTAAGCGAAACTGAAATCCTTATCCGTTACCGTTCCATTTCAGACGAAACGAAACGAAAGAACGGTTGAAACGGCTACCGTTTTCAGCCCTAGTAAGGGGTTATCTCCCGTCGTCGAAATTTACGAGGGGTTGTCATTACGAGGGGTTATATAGACAGTCAGACAGAGAGAGATATCTTAAAACGGGCCCAATTGCAAACCATCTTGCACCTAAAAAAATTTAGAAACGGGCCTTGCTCAATTCAAGACTAACCCAGTCTGAAAAATAAAAAGAAACAATAGGATGGTTACCACTTGCCATTTTCCCCGAAAAAATAATAAAAAATCACATTCTTACCATCATAATTATTTTATTTCTAATTAACAGAAAAAAACAGAATTGCTTAACATCATTCTCTCTTCCGTATCATCCCCATCATCCTCACCCCAGATCAAAACGCGTTAATAACTGAACGCGTCATCCCTCTCTTGTATCATCCCCGTCATCTCCCATCCAAACGCATTAATCTCATCGCATCTTTATCTCTGGTCTCCTTCCTTCTTCGTTCTTTTTTTAGAAATCCAGAGGTGAGGAGAAAGCGAACCAGAGAGAAAAGGGGATGAGAACGAGCGCATCAGAGGAGAAGAGAGATGGGGAAGGAGAACAATTATACATTTTAACTAGAACCTTTATATATATAAGTAGAACTGTTATTAATATAAGTAGAACATTCATATAGAGGATTGCTAAAATGCTATGCATAGCACGGATGCCTTCGTGCTATGGATTCGTTCTTGAATTTCATACTTCAAACAACCGATCCAAACCGTTCATTATCTTCTTCATATTGAAATCTCATTGGAAATCAAATTTTACATTTTTTTAAATTTTTTTACTATTTTTCTCAGATTTTTTAAAATCACTGTTATTGAAGGGTCCATAATTTATTAGATTAAGTATTTTAAAAAATCTGAGAAAAATAGTAAAAAATTTAAAAAAAATGTAAATTTTGGTTTCTAATAAGATTTCAATATGTAGAAGATAATGAACGGTTTGGATCGGTTATTTGAAGCATGAAATGCAAGAACGAATCCGTAGTACGAATGCCATCCATGCTATGCATAGCATTTTACCAATCCTCCCTTTATATATATAAGTAGAACTGTTATGAATATAAGTAGAACCTTTATATATATAAATAAATACTTTATATATATTAAGTAGAACTGTTATGTATATAAGTAGAACCTATATATATATATATATATATATATATATATATATATAGAGTTTTGCTATGGTGAGTTGCAACTCACCAAAGCCTCCGTGAGTCGCGCTCAAAATTCTAAAATTTAATTCAAAATAACCGATCCAAACCGTCTAATATGATCTCCCTATTGAAATCTCCATGCAGACCAAATTTTATATTTTTTTTTGAAATTTTTAAGTATTTATTTCATATTTTAAAAAACTGCTATTTTTGAATGGTTCAGAACTAATTAGATTAATGATTTTCTAAAATTTCAAAAAAATACTTAAAAATTTCGAAAAAATATAAAATTTGGTCTGCATGGAGATTTCAATAGAGAGATCGTATTAGACGGTTTGGATCGGTCATTTTGAATTAAATTTCAGAATTTTGAGCGCGACTCACGGACGCTTTGGTGAGTTGCAACTCACCATAGCAAAACTCTATATATATATATATATATATATATATATATATATATATATATATATATATATATATATATATATATATATATATATATATATATATATATATAATAAGTAGAAACGTTATGTATATTACTAGAACTGTTAAATATATCAACTATAACTGTGTTCGCTCCCTCTGTTTTGATGTGTTCGCTCCCTCCCCTCTGTGTCGCTGTCTTCCTTCGCTCTGTGAGACGCTAATCTGAGGGTATGATTCCAAGAGATGATGGATGAAGATGAGGGGGGTTAATTTTCGAAAATGTAATTACGTGTTTTCTAAAAATGGAAAACGCGTTTTGAGGATGATGGAGATGATAGGAATCGGGGATGATCCTTATCAGTCCCGAAAAAAAAAATCAGGTTTTATTTCATACTTTACCAGATGCCAATTTGTTTCTTTTTTCTTTTACTAAGATAAATAGTGATGCTAATAGGGAAGTAACTCTTTAAACCAAAAGATTTCTGAAGTCATCTTCGGGCTGATTGGATGGTATGAGAATAAGTAAGGAATAAGGATTTTAGGAAAAAAAAAATTGGGAAGTGTATAACTTTGAAAAGAATGGGAAGATATTATTCCGGAAATGAAAAATGTTGTTTGGATGGTGAGTTAGGAATAAACAAATTGATATTAATTTAAATAAATTATTAAAAATTATTATTTTAATATTAAATAAAGTACTAATTAAAGAGCACAAAAAATTTCATTTAGTTATTAGTATTTAGCTAATTTTGTTGAAATTATTTATATATAATTGTTGGAAGAAGCTATTTCTAGAGAAGAAATTATTCTTCTCCTTATTTCTAATTTGTTTGAATGTTTAGAAAAAAACTATTTTTTCTATTCCTAAGCAATCCAAACGACCCCTCGTTACTATACTATTTAAACACAATTTCAAATTCTTCATCCTTGCAAAAAAATTACATGGGTACGCTTTACAAGGTTGATGGCCTAATTTCGACCAAATCAATAAGCGTTTCAAAATGGGCAAGCTTAGATTGGCCGTTTAAAACTTGTGGAATGAAGCGACAATGATATTTTGTTTTGACTTTCAACTTTGGACACCTTACTATCTACTTTACTTTACTGCGGCATATTTTTTCCTTCTATTTTCCCTGCTACTTAGTTAAACTAAGTTTGGAAATAATATTTATTAGTTGACGATCGAAATTTCGACTACTTGCAGCCATAATATATAAGTTATTTTAATATAATAAGAAAAGATGTACAATCATGAGCCATGTGTCCTTATATTAGGTCAGTATCATTTCAGTCGTTTAAAAGGGTTATTAAATTTTCAGATGCGTGAGGCACCTCATTCAATTTATTTAAGTAAAGATATAGAGATATGGCATCAAAGGATCTTTATGTGAAATAATAAATGTACAGCCGATTTAGTGAAAAGGGATAAAAGTTTTTAATTAAGATAACAGTAAACAAATTTGCCTCGTGTAAATTTACTAGATTGTCCGTTGTATGTTAAAATGAGAATCCAAAGGACGGTAGGAACCAAATTCTGCATTAATGAAAAGGGGGAAAAAATAATTGGAATGCAATTCAATTGTACTGACTACTGAGGTACATAAAATTTGTTTTTAGTATTAATTATTTCAGTTTCTTATTTTGTTTGAGGAATTAATTTTAATCTACATGCAATTTGTAGTTAGCGTTTATTATTAGTTTAGCTATATATAATATTTGTGTCACGTACATTATTTGATTTTACATAAAATATCAAGAAAAAGTCAACAAATTAAACCCATTTGGACATGCATGTGGTATAATTTAAGGTACTTTTCATATATTAATTGCATAAGCATGCATGGAATTTATTTATTTCAGTATGAAGATTCATAACGATATGATTACGAAAACGGATGCCGAGCACTACTAACTTGCAAATCATGATGTAAGATCTACTATTATACTTTATCTACAATATACTATACATTAATTTATGGATATGAAGATGGAAAAAAAATGACAAAAGAGAACATTACCAGGCGCAAACCTGTACACGATTCACCCATGTAACATGTGCACTGCTAAAATAAACTTCTAAAAGAAATCCTAAACAGTTGGAATGGTATCACATAACTCCTAAATGTATTAGTTATATAATATTATATATTGCACGTCTGATGAACAAACCATTTTAATACATTTTTTTCGCAAGATAATTTTTTTAAATACCAGCCACGTGGACTAAGGGCTTGCATGCATTACATTAATTGCAAATTAATTCTCTATAGAAATCTTATCAATACAAAATGCATTATTGGAATTTTTCATTTTTTTTTTCAAGGTACTTAGTAGGATGCAAATTAAGTACCAATTTTGCAAGTACCTGAAGAGTTTATAATATCTAATTTTCTCATAAAAAAACAAAAATAGAGTTCATATTATTTAATGGTCACCTATTTCGTTTCTTTTTATCTCTAATTTTCTCTATTTTGTTTTTGTTTTGAAATTGAGTGAATAAAATTGCTGAGTTTTGAACTGTGCAAACACCTACTTATTGTTACTCAACTATCTGACCATTTTAATGTCGCACAAAAGGCAACATGTATATATCAGGAATATTTGGTTTTCGGTTTATCTAACTTAAATGGCCCCTGAATTTATTTTTTTACGTCATTAAAGAAATATTTTTTTTGAAATATAATGCATGACTGATATTATTATTTGCTCAATTTTGGAATTAGCAAGCTTGGGTGATAGAAGCTGAATTTAACCTTTTTAAGTCCAACGATGCAAACAAAAACTGAAATTCGACAGTATTAATTAAGCTCCCAATTTTATCGTGTGTCAGCTTTGTTACGCCGCGTCAAATGCATTTTTCACAACTTAATTATTCATTACACCAAGCATGAACACGAAGGCATCAAGAGATTTTGTTGGTGGCGCCAAGTAAAACGCAGCTAATTTCTGCTAAGATTTAATAGCCACTTGACTTCATATAATTTCAGTTTGATAACGAGTCAATTTGATTTACAGCCCTTTTTTTTAAAACAAGAATAATAAACTACGAGAACCTGCTCTTGGTCTAGTGGCAAAGATCAATGCACCTTGATTTCTTGAGTGAAAGGTCGCAGGTTCGAAACCCGGCAGGGGATCTTTCACAGACATTTAATTTAAAAATAAGTTGGATGACTTAGAACTCTAACTTATCTTCAAAAAAAAAAAAGAATAATAAACTACAGGCTTGTAGAGACAAGGACCATAATTAATGTATTGGCTTTAGCTCATACCGATACGGCAATAGAGAATCCGAACTCCCGCTTGAAAGTTGTGTTGTACTATCGGTGCGGTTTCTATGGAACGGGTCGGCTGAAACGGAAGCAATATAATAATGGAAATTAAAATATTATAAGATTACCTAACTTCTGGTTGTTTTTGCACATTAGCTTGTACATATTCAGGTTAAATTAATGTGTCTTTAATTCATCTTTATTATGATATTAATTTATATCATATAAATACTTCAACTTTCAAATTTATGTTTATGCCATATCACATCTTATTCGCATTCAATCGATTTTTTTTTTAATCTTTCGTCGTTTATCTTGATTAAATAGCTCATGTGCCATATTTCTTGTTTAAAAGCAATATGTATTAATGTACTTAATATGCAATTTAAGTTTTTAAAGCAATACAATATACCAATACACACATATTAAAAAGTTATTTGTGTTTATAATTTATTGGATAGAATGAAGAAGATTTATTTTGTTGCACATGTTCTTTCGAGAAAATATATGTTTTGTCTTCAAACTTCATATAATGTAAAATATTATTTATAGAAATTTCACCTTTCAAACATATAGTTTTTCCTTCGATAATTATTTTTAGTTCTAGAACGAATCCAAAAAGTAACTCTAATAATAACGATTAGGGTGCATGTTTGGATACACCTTTAAATAAAAACAAGAACTAGAACTAATAACTTGTTTTTGTTCTATTTTTAGTTCCATATTCTTTGTTGGAACAAGGAATAAAAACCGAATAGTTAGTTCGGCTAGTTCTTGTTGCCGGCGTTTGGTTTGAGCTAGAATGTTTAATGTGATGAATGAATTATATATAGAGGAAGGTTCTGGTGCCACAACTTTAGAGTGCCACCAAATGCCATAATTTTACTTTTCATCAATAATTAAAATTTTTTAAATTTAAATGTTGAATTCAAATTGTTGATCTTGTACAACTTAACGAACGATGTGTTTCCATATAAATTTTATAAAATTTGGAGTTGATTTAAAATTTGATCAAGAGATCAAACTATAAACGTATTACAATTAATCTGTTATAGTTAACAAGATTCGTTCATTTTTTAACCTCTTGTCAAAGAACAAATAAACTCCAAATTTAATAAAACTTATATGAAAACACATCACTCGTTAAGTTTGTATAAGATCAACGGTTTGAATTCAACATTTTTATTTTAAAATTTTTAATTATTGATAAAAAGTAAAGTTGTGGCACCGGAACATTTCTCAATATGTATATGCCATTACGTGGTCATAAGATTTCATCTATAAAACATTGATATTTTGTTCACTTGTAACACATTATTGTTCTAGGCAGGGGCGGATCTACCACCGGGGCGGGTGGGGCTAGAGCCCCACCTCACGCCGTCGAGCCCTTGGAGCCCCCCTTTAGCCCCAGCTAATTTTTTCTGCCATTGGAGCATTCAAAAATGGGGCTGAAGACTTAAACAGAGGTTGTCAGACCCATCTAGATATTTTTTCTAGATCCGCCACTGGTTCTAGGTTTAATGAATGCTTTCTTGAGTGAAAGGTCGCAGGTTCGAAATTCGATTTGAGATCTTTCATATATATTTAATTTAAAAATAAGTTGGAAGGCTTGATTCCTAATTTATCTTAAAAAAAATGAATGCTTTCTAGCTAGATTATCTACCACAATAATAAGTTTATTTTTATTCCTATTCGAAAAGCATGCCTCTAACTTACGTTGACAGTGGTATGGAAATCAGGAACAATTACTGTCATTTCCTCTTCAAAAATAGCAAATATCTTCTTCAAGTTGGTATTAAAATCGGCAAACAATTAAAAGTATACCTATTTTTCTAAAATTCATGTGCACACAACTCTTAATATTACTCAACCAACTACTCTTATTTTAATATGTTTTATACAATTTAACCACCTTTTATTTTAGAACAATATAGCGTGTAATATTGGGATCAGGACAATTTCAAGAGATGTTATTTTATTTAACAGTAATTTATTGTATAAGAGGAATCTAGGCAATTTGAAGAGATTCTTCGTGATACAATAACATTTTGCCACATATATTGCCTTCTATGGAGTAGTGATTCAGCTGAAAAATATGCATGACGCCTTGAGTAGTAGGTGAAAATTCACAAAAGTGGGCTTCAACAATGACAAAACACATACTTTCGTAAAGCAAATATTTAGTTTCCTCACTTCCCTGACAATTGAATTGCATGATAAAGTCATCTTCAAATTCGATACTTTATTATTACCTTAGTAATTGAGGCAAGTATTCGAAAAAAATAATAATAAATATGAAAAAGTTTCTGCCCATATTTCATTTTATCATTAGAGGTAGATCAACACCAAAATTGTTATCATACCAAGTGGAATGCTTCATTTCATATGTCATTATTAAGAAAATATATATACCAATGTATTGGATACTTTGATATTTAAAAATTAAAATAAGCCAGCATGAGCAACAAAAAATTGTAGCAGGAAGAGAATATCCAGAACTGCATGCTCCTTAAATAAATCAACTCAATACGGTAAGATTCTCTATGTGAAACGCCTCAATTTTATTTGAATTTTTAATTATTGTCTAATTCTAATACATAACCATTTCTTACATATAAAACAAAGGACAAATCCGATTGGAGGTGACATCTCCCACCCTCCTCTCGTCTCTCTCTTCCCCTATTCGGCAGTAATTCTCTCTGCTTTGTAGCCTCTCTGTCTGTCTTTCTCTGTTTTAAACTCAAACGCATCCGTTGTGACAAGAACTTTGGTCATCTAACAATCTCTCTCTAAACCAAAACAATGACCAAGAACCAAAAGAAAAACACCTCAAATAAGAGCTCTAAACAAGTCAAGGACCCAAGCTTAAAAGTTGATTCTCAAAAACTAAAGAGAACTCGAAAGGCTGCACCGAGAGCTTCCAACTCGAGACGTAGCTCAGCTTACCGAGGCGTTACAAGGTTTTAGACACATATGTTCCTTCATTTTTTTTCTTAAAATTTTTCTTCTTGGAGTGATAACATCCTTGACATACAAGTTGTATTCGATTGGTACAGACATCGGTGGACGGGGCGGTACGAGGCGCATTTGTGGGATAAGAACAGCTGGAATGAAACCCAGAACAAGAAAGGGAAACAAGGTTTTTATCTTGGCAATTCCTGCACATTATCCACATACTTCTTTTTTTTTTTTTTTGAATTTTGTATCTTTCTGAATTTGTCTCTATCAGCTTCAATGCTAACGTTATTTCCTTTTCAAATTTCTTTGTTTCTCCACTTGGAATTGGATGGCAACAGTTTATCTTGGTGAGTCATCAAGGATCCAAACAATTTTTTTTCTTATTATCATCAAATTTTGCACTTGATGTTCTGAGTTGGGATTCTGGGTTTTAGAACACTTCCCAAAATTTGAATTTTGATGAGCTTGTAATTTTGTGAAATTTGGGGTGTTCAGGTGCTTATGATGAGGAGGAAGCAGCAGCTCGCGCCTATGACTTGGCAGCATTGAAATACTGGGGCCCAGATAGTCTTCTCAATTTTCCGGTACCACTAGTTTCTCCTTGTGTGTTTTGTTGAATTATTTCTTTTTTGTATATGTATATTTGACTTAATTTTACTACCAAAACTTTGTGACTCCTCTGTTATTCTTTTGAACTGGAATTACTTGAAACTCTCATATCATTTTATTAGTTATTTATAGTTTTATACACCTTCTCTATCATCTACTTGGAGTATGCGCTCAAAGTAGATTTACTATTTTCATTTGTCACAAGCTTCCAACCAAAATTAGTCTGTCAAAAAATGAAGCAAAAAATAATCTTGCTACGACATTGATTGGAAAGGTGGAATTGCTATGTTTCTTTATTATTATTATTATTATTATTATTATTATTTTGTTATCATTACTATTGTTAGTACGTAAATGACGGTTTGATGGATCCACCAGCATACAAAAAGTTTTACCTAATCAACAATATAGTTCATGATACACTCGTTTATGGTATTAAGTAATATACAGGCCGTTTTTGTAATTTCCAAACTCTGACTTTTTCTGTACTTGTGTACTGATATTGTTGTTGTCATCATTTTTTTTAAATAATTATTATTGTCATTATTAACACATAGTTAATGTACTTCCAAAAACATATTTATGTTTGTTTCTTCTTAAATTATTATAGTACAATATTTTCTATTAGCTTACTTTTGGCGTAAACTGAGATCTATAATTAACTGCAGTTAGCAACATATCAAGAAGAGTTGATAGAAATGGAGAACCAATCTAGGGAGGAATACATTGGAGCTTTAAGAAGGTAAAAAAGGATCTATAAGTGAAAATGCTGGCCAAAAGTTTAATAAGTTTTTCTTTTTTGATATTTGTAATCTTGTATTTTGAAACTTTTTTTTTCTTGTGTTCTCAATATGTTAGGAAAAGTAGTGGTTTCTCTAGAGGAGTCTCCAAGTACAGAGGTGTAGCAAGGTATTATTCTCGCATTTTTTTTTATACCGTAATTGTTTGCATCAACTTTTATTAGTCAACAATTAAACTAGCTAATTGTTAAATATGACATTTGTCTAAATTTAAATAATGACCCCTCATTTATGTGATTTTTCACCAAATTGATCCAATAAAATTGTTGTTTCAATTTTCTCGAAAAAAAAGAAAAAACTTTTTTTTTTACTGTTACGGCTCCTCTTTTTTTATAGATATTTATTTTGTTCTGAAGAAGATTTTACTTTGAAATAAACTGTAAAGAGAAAGAGAAACGTATTATTTATAATTTATAAAAGAATGATTCGACTAATGTTAATTTAAGTATTTTTTATTGTTTACCAAAAATTAAAATAAAAGAGTCTTTGCATATAGGCATCACCACAATGGTAGATGGGAAGCTCGCATTGGCAGGGTTTTTGGCAATAAATACCTTTACCTCGGAACATATGGTATTTATTCTTCTCTCTTACATTTAATTTCATATTACTTTGTTTTGTTTAATTGCTGTCTACATCATTTAAAAGTTGCACAAATTAATTTTTTTAGAGGCAACCCACCCCCTTTAAAAAAAAAAGAAAAAGAAAACCAACAAATAATCAGTACTAGACTTGGAAAAAGTCAAGTCTCTCACTCGCAACAAAAAGCACTTTCTTGGTTCCGTTGATGAGGACGATCGCCAAAGGAAATGACAAAATTGCCCTTTGTTCAACTGTAAATGATCACAATTTATTTCACTCCTATAAATTCCCCACCAAATCTCAACCAAATTATGTCCCACCACCTGATCCGCCAATTGACTATGAGAGCACTCTTTTGATTGCTTCTTTTGCTAAATTAGGAGCGAATTTGAAGTAGAAAAAATCAAATAGATATCCTGTAGTTTAGATGGTCCAATTACATGCAATAGTACGTACAAGACAAATCTAAGTAGTTCTTTTTTATTACACCAAAAAGATGGGAAAAATACAAACCACCTCAACATCTTTCTTATCCACCGGTACAGTGCTGCAAAGGACTGGAGAGTCCAGTATTGATCCAAAAAGTAGATGGAATGGTTCTATTGGTCTTGCCTTTTTGAGGCAACAAGCATGGCAACAAGTGTACTAAAAGTCAATTTAATTATTGATGTCCTCTTCTCCAGTTAGATGGGAATTGCAACAACAACCCCCAGTTAATTCTAGTACAGTTTCGGTTCTTCTACTTGAGGGACCACTGCAATGGTTTCTGGGGGCTATTTGTTATCTTTTTTGTGATAATTTAGAGTAGTTTGTTAGATCAACTCAACATAATTATTTAAGCTAAGTCAGAGGTACAGAATGTCACCAATAGTAGTATTGATGTTGATATGTGACATTAGCTCCATATCTATTTGCCAGAAGCCAAATGGCACGATTGCCAAACAAATCAGACTTTTTTTTTTTTTCAAAGAGACTATAGGAAGGACCACACCATGTGGCGTCGCAACAAACCAAAGGGATGTTGGCATATGCATCCACCAAAACATGCCACAGTTAACACATAACCTACTTATCTCACCAATCTTAATTTGTTGGTCACCAAATTCCCTACTAACCTTTTGGAATCCTTAATTAAAACAATCTCCTTCTGGCACAGGTCCCACTTGTCACATCAAGCTTGTGTTTGGTACTTGTTGTACATGCTCCAAGCTACATTTCTGCACTAATAAAAATCATTAAAATCACTAACTACTTTTTTTTTTTTTGAAGATAAATTGCAGTAACTACTTATTCATGTACTCATTTGTTCACTTACTATTTGATTTATCTATTTAGTTATTGGTCATTCATTAACTGGCTTAATTATATATGTCATATTGCAGCCACAGAAGAAGAGGCAGCAATGGCATACGATATGGCAGCCATCCAGTACCGGGGTCTTAATGCGGTTACAAATTTCGACATTAGCCGATACGTGAACCTGATTCAAACCAACTCCGAAGAATCCAAAACAACAGTACATATTGATCCCGCCATTGATTCGATCCCGATCAATGCAACATTTCAAGATGAAATCAAGAATGATGAACAATATGCCCAGTTTGTGAGTTCCAGCACTGATAGCATAGCAGATATGAATGAAGTCATACTGGAATCACCAGAGTTCATGCAGAGTATAGATGTAACCACTACACCTGAGAGTAGTACCTCTTCCTCAGCCCCAAAATTTGTGGATAAATCATCTACATGTAGTTTCCCAGATGATATACAGACATATTTTGATTTTGACTGCTTAGATAGTACAGACGGATTCGACTTCGATGATTCGATATTTCGAGAACTCGAAGAATTTACATCATCAATTTTTCAATTCGATCTGGACTTGTGAGGCTTTAGTTCTTCTTTTTTTTTTTTTTTAGTGTCGTATTATCTCATAAGGAGAGATATTTCTACTGTTGTTCTTTTTTTAGTTGATTTTTTTATTATTTGTAAAATCATTTATTATTGTTTTCTACAAGGAAAATATATTGAGTTATTACTTGCTAAGGTGAAATGTCTACTAGTTATGATGTACATAAGTAATGGCTTGTTGGTTTATTCATGTGTAATTGAGAAACTTAAATTCTTTGACATTACCATGTGCAATTGTTATAATACTTTTGAGCATGACTATCGTGTGAACTTCGAAGAGATGTTTCAATAGAAGCAACATGTACTATTTAAAATGATAAAAAGGAGTTACATGAGGATTTTATTAACAATAAATTAATTTGACAATATTGGCACTCGTCAAAAGATAATTTGAAGTTATAAAATCCGACATATAATACATAATTTATACTATATATATTATATATGCAAAAAAAAAGCATAAAATCAATTCACGTTTTAGCATTCAACAAAACATTTAAATGTTACATTCAATTTTTTGATGTAATATCAAATGACATTTAAATTGCATGATATTTAAACTAATTTCTAAGGTCATCAATGAGTTTTTTAATTAATATAAAAATTAACTATCAAATTTGTCAGGTTATTCATTATCAATAGATCTCTGCCTTATAAATATCCAGATATTTATGGTACTTTTGTAAAACTAAATGGTACTTGTTGACCCTACTTAATTTGATGGGACTTTCTCATTGCATAATATGTTTTCAGGCTTTTGCTTGCATGTAGTATAATTTTGACTACCACTCAGAGAAAAAAGTTTAACTGAGTACACAAAGGTATGCCTCATTAAAAGTTTATGTCCGCGTGTGTATTTTTTTTTCTTTTTCGAGTTCTTAAAATTGTACTAAATAATAAAATTAGTATTTAGATGGTCATTTCTTGGGTTCCTCAATACGGTTTGAAATAATCTTTTTCTCCCATGACGGTTTGGAGTATGAGACACGATTTGACTTGTAAGTAACTTCTTGTAATATACAAAAAAAAAAAAAAAGTGGAGAAGATGCAAGCGAAATAATTTATAAAGAAACTGAGGTATCAGTCCAATGGTGCGGACTTGAATAAATTTCCTAAACAGAATTACGCTTGCAAGTAGTATCATAAACAATATATGGAGTCAATTCAAGACCATTGCATTGTATTTAGTATTTAATGATTAAACTAGCTTATTTGACCACTAATTATTTGTTTACGGATATAAAAAAAGACGAAACATGTTTTTAAGTTAATGTCAAATATCAAATCATGAATGTGGTGAACTGACATTTATATAATTTTTATTTGACTAGAACTTCATGTAGTAAATCATTAAATTCAATTATTAAATAGTAGTAACCTATGCATTATTTGTCAGATAAGCGTACATGACACTCCAAAATGTCGCGAACTTTTTAAAACTAGCGAATATACTGTTGTGATTTTTAAATTGATTTAAAATGCAAAAACCACCGACTAATAACATTGTACCACTGTTTTTTTTTAATCATCATGATTATTATCGTTTTGAGTTTGCTTCTATTGATCAAGAAAAACTTTTACACTGTACACAAGTGCAGATAACGACATTGACAAATGCACAATAAGTTAATTATACATAGGTTAAGTCATCAATTTAAATCAGGATAGTTGCCGTTATATATATGCTTTGAAAATTAAAATTTTAGAGTAAAATAAAAGTGTTAATTAGTCTCCATCACTATAGGAAAAAAAATTAAGATTTAAATCGTAAAAGAAAGTGTAAGTCAGTGGAATATATTTGAATTGCTTGTGTGCTTGTTTGTATTGCTTGTGTTCTTGTTTGTATTTCTTAGATTTAAATTGTACTGTTTATATTTGAATTGCTTGTAAGTCTCTATTTCTCTCTTTATTTGCTATATTTGAATTGCTTGTGTGCTTATTTGTATTGCATATAAATTGAATTGTGTTAGAACCTTAATTGTTTCCGCTTAAATCTTGATTAAGCCGCCAAATAAGCATGGAACATATTTGTCTATTTTTGCTATTCCTATTCCTATTCCAATTAAAAAGGGGTGTGTTTGGATGCAACGGAATAAGCCGTGAATAGGGTATAAGAATAAGAAATTTCGATTTGCGTGCTTATCCTTATTCCTTATTCTTATACCATGGTTTTTATGGATGTGTTTGGATTGCTAGTATTTCAATAAAAATAATCATTGCCATAATAACTCATAATCAGAATGATGAATATTTATGATCTGATTAAGGATTCCAATGAAGTGCCAAGTTTTGAGCCCATGTAAAAAAAATATCCATAACATAATTACCCATAAAAATAAGAAAATTACTATTTATCATCTGCGAAAAAATCATAGCTCTGCATCGTTGAGAGATGCACTCTTTTGACATAGCGGTGGACCCCCCCATCATGTTATCTCCCTTTCCTTGCTCTCTCTACCTTCCGCACCCTCCTCAACTAGCGAGCCTTTCCATCTCTTTTCGTGCACCCTTCCCTCTCTCTCTCTCCCTTTTGCTCGTTACCTCCCTTCCTCTCTTACGTGATTTTTTCTCTTCCCGTCTACCAAAATTGCTTCTAATGAGTCTTTCTTATTTTTTCGCTCTAATTTCGATCTTTCGTTCTCAATGAACCTGTTTCTCACCCTCTCCTTCTTGTTATAAGCGCTCATTTTATTGTTATAAGTGTTCATTATATGTTTTAAATTTGTTAATTTTATTTTTTTTTATTTCTTATTCATTTTATTTTTTATGTCTGTAATTTTATTTTTATATAAGTATTCACTTTCGTGTTATAAGTGTACATATTATTTATTAAATATGTTCACTTTGTTTTATTATATGTTCGGTTTTTTTGTGTTATGTAATTTGTTTAATATGTTCATTTTGTTTTATTAGGTGTTCAATTTGTTTTATTCTATTTTTTTTGGTTCATAGGAAAAAAAATAGAAGAGAGGATAGGTGCAAGGGAGGTGAAAAAGAGGAAAATTCGAGAGGGGAGAGCATTAGAGGTAAGGAAGGGGATAGGAGGGGGAGCGCATCTAGAGAGAGCAAGGAGAGGGGGAATTGAGCGCGTCAAAGCTAGGGAAAAGTAGCGATGGTCAGCGATGATAAGATCACTGATTGCAGTATCATTTCTGTAAAAGTAATAGATATATACTAAATTTTCCCATCGCTATTCTAAATATACCATATATAAAACAACATTTCCTATCGATGAGTAGACCTTGTTCTTCCCTAAATAATATTTTCATTGTTCTCAGCTTCAAAATGTTAAAAATCTTTTTCTGATGTCTATTAGCAAATTCTCATAGGGTGCATTTTGGGTCTCTTGAGAACAAAGTTAGGTTTAGTTATTTGAATAAAAGAAAATTTATTCCTAGATAGTTGGTGAACTTTTTTTTTAACATAAGAGTGTTAATTTAAGCGATCTTAAATTCATAATAAACTTTTAATCAGGGACATAGCTAGGAATTCATGTTAGCAGGGTTCATAATATATTTTTTTAAACATATGTACAATATAACGTCTAATATAGATATAATATAATAATACATTTTTAAACAAACAATTCTAAAACAATGTAACTTAAAAAAAATCAAGAGAAATCAAATATATCTATACCAATAACACAAGACCTAAAATAATATATCCAATATCTAAAGTAATAATTGAAGGCAATCAAAAAAATAAAAAGATTACAACAATTCCTTACGAATTTTTATTTTCTAATAATTTTTACATAATAGTTTTCATTTTCACAAATTAAAAGGGTCAAAGGTTTTACATTAAAAATATAATTTTGGATATTTCGATTACAAAAAAATCACGTAGGAGGAAACAATTCAATTTATGATTTTCTAAGATGGGTCCTATGAATATTTTAGATGGGTCCCTATAATTTTTTTTATTTACATGTAGATCCTATTTCAAGTAAATTTTTTTTTCAAGGTGGGTCCATGGACCCACCAATAGCTTCGCCGTTGCTTTTAATCATAGTGTATTTGGATCATTTTTTTTTAATGCATACTAAAAAAATTAACTAAAATGAATTTTAATCCAGAATTAACAAATTTATTCCGAATTAGGACCAATTAGAAATAAATTTATTTATAAAAAAAGTTATTTTCAACAATTTAGGAATAACAATTTTTATTCTTAATAATTGATTCTAACTTTATTTTCAAGTGATTCATTCACACTCTAAATAACCAGTATGGCAGTATACCATTGTCTATTGTTATGCTACAAAAGAATAGATATGCTGATTTTATTTTACTGATATCCCTACCGATACGATGCTTACTTGACTAGAGTACACAACCCAAACCAACGTGGAAATGCGATACTCTCAACCTGTTTGACCAGGCAAATAAATTTCTTCTTCTTTCTCAGAAATTACCATAAAAAGTATGTTTGACTAAAAAAAAAAAACATATTTTTGTCAACTAATATCATCGATCTTAATAACAACTATGTCATTGTGCATAACTGTTAGTAATAATCTGAATTATAACTATGTCTATGATTCAGAAAAAAAAAGTTTAACCACATTTTAATTTGTATATGTATATAATAGTAATTCATTTAATTTCAATAATACATTAGTTTATATATATACCTCATTTTAATGCGAACAAATTATTCTCCCAATTGAATAGCATTTATCAGTATAGGATTTACATTACATACGTTTATTAAATTATTATCAATGGATAGTTCACATTTGGTAATATATACTTTGTACTTTGTTTGCACTTTATTTTCCTTTTTTTTTATACAGACGTGGTGCAAATCATTTCATATTCGTGTTGTTTTCCTACTAATTGTCTCGTGATTTGCACTTTAATCGTAATCGTACTGACAAATACGTAGTTCACATCTTGTTTGTACCTCGCTCTTAGGTAATAGTTTCCATAAAACAGTTCAAATATATATTCAGCACAAAGATGACATGAATAAATGTTTTTTTTTTAAAAAAATCAGGAATCAGAATTTTCTTTTTTTTTATGTTGGCGAGGAGTAATTTTCTAAAGATTTTGTTAAGAGTCGCACAGAGATGGAAATGTGACAAGAAAAAGTTCATCCCTAACATTTTGTGTTCGCATGGCCTACATAATTACTAGAAAATAGAGAAAAATCAAATAAAATAAAATGAAAACTGAAGTGTTTCAATTAGGCCCTAATCAAAATGTTTTTCCATGCGAGATTTAATTTCATTTGAATTGATTTTTTAAGATTTTATTAGATCTAATTAATAAAAATTCTAACTAAATGACATCAAATCCATCCATTTTGATAAAAAAAAATTATAATAAAATGAAATGAAATCTATATTAAAATAAGGGATTCTTTTTTTTAATAAGGGCCTTAAATCTACAAGGCCCGAATAAATCAGAGTGTCAGTATTTCTTGGCATTGACGCGTGACATGATTAGACATGTCAATATACAACATTTCCATTTTCGTTTCGTCCAAACGAAATGTTAAACGAAAGAGGAAATGAGTTGCGTTTTAAAAAAAGAGAAGTAACTATGTTTTAAAAACGAAATGTTAAACGGAACACAGAAAATGCGAAATTATAATGACAAATGAAGAACGAAACGTTAAACGGAACGAAAATCTGTTTCTTCTACCGAAACAAAACGGAAATGAAAACGAAAATTGAAGAGTAATTTCGTTCCGTTACTGACAGGTATACAGGTGACCTACCATTGTGGAGGCCCATAAGAAAATATGTTATATTGTTTGGGCCTTCAGAACTGGGCTGGATGAAGTTGTCCTAGATCTGAAAACGGGCCGGAAGCACTCTATAGCCCAGAGAATTTGTTTAGGTCTAAGAAGAGGAGACGGAGATAGGCGGGAAGGGGAAGAAGAGGAGTAAATGTAGGGAAAGGGAGAGGGAGAATGGAGCAATGGAGGAGACTGGAGAGGTTGTTGATTCGGATGTATAGACGCTGAGAGTATAAAAGTTGAAGGTAGCTACTTCTTTAGCAATCAGATTATTTTATTTTATTTTATATTATATTACTTGGATACATGTAGTATCAGTATTTGCATGTCTGAGGCCAATTTTTCTTATATATGCCAATTCCGAATCCTGGAGCAGTTTTTGTAACTTTGCAAGTATAGTTCCAATTTGTGATCTGACAGTGACAGATAGGTATGAATGTTGTTTTCAGAGTTTTCAGAGTGGTTATGGAATTCAATGTTGCTAATTTATACAAGGTTCAATCCATTACAGCATGTCGCATACTCTACCTGTATTGTACCAAATTTGTCCAAGTTAAACACCTTTTTTTTTTAAAAAGAAAGGCCCATAGGCCATCCATTAAATAAACTGCAGGCCACGAACAGCCGCATAATCAAATTACAACATCCATAACAGTCCAGCCACTCCTAACCCTCATACAACTAAAAAAGAAAACAGCAAAAACTAAAGAACTGCCTACCTAACGATACTTTCTTGGAGACTAAAGAAAATAGAAAAAAAAAACAGAAAAATAGAACTAGGTGTGGCTGCAGAAAGAAAAACAGTGAAATCTAAGAAGGTGCATCCTGCACCCTGTGAAAAAATCTGCAATTTAATCTACAGTCAATTTGACCTTCTTCTTTATGCCAGAACCTTGGAACTCCAAAAAAAGACACCCTTGTACTCCTAGCAGCATTTGCCAATTTGTGTGCAGGATACACTGCTTCTCTGTTGACATGTTTGAATTTCCATCTTCCTCCAAATTTGGTGGCCATAATTATATCCCTGATTTCCTGACTTGCCCTCCATGATGGCAAATTTTCTAATTCTTCTTCATTTATTGCCTGAACCAGATTGTTGCAGTCAGAGAAAAAAATCAATTTGCTCATTTTGCATCCCCAACTCTACCAACTTCTCTACTGCTTCTTTAGCTGCTTTAACCTCAGCATGAAAAGGGTCCAAAGTATTATGGTTGCTGTAAGCAATCCTGAACAGTTCCGCCCCTTGGTAAACCAAAAAAGCACTCCCTAAATTGTTTAGCATGTCCCAAGACCCATCCATAATGACTTGATACCCCTCTTGCAGGTAGGAGTACTTGCCATGTATCTCTTTTTTTACTTTCTGTACCATTTGTATCCCTCCTTCTAATAAAGCTGAGCTGAGTTAAACACCTTGCATTGCATTACGCTGTCACATATACAAAAGTTAAAACACATTATCATTATGTTATGTTTCATCATAATATATATAAGAACACTGTTGTGAAGAAAAAGAGTTGATTGTAATGTTTGTGTTATTAATCTGGAAGATTTAGTTAGGTTTTTTTTTCTTGCTTATGATTATTTGATCTTTCCTTTCTCTTCATGTTTGACAATCCAACTGTTGGAAATCAAGCATTGCTTAAATCAATTCATTGATTTTAGTTCAAATATGATGTTAGATGTTTCCTTTCTGTTTTTAATTTATTACTGGTACTTTTGCTTGCTTGGTACCTACCAATTAATCCATATTCTATTTGATGTCATACAAACTATATATTTGCTCTTCTGAATTTTTACTGAATGAAGAGTTTCTAGATTTTCCTCTTTTTCTATATTCTTTTTAGAGGATGTTGCAGTTCTAGCTTCTCAACTGTTTCAATATTGCTTTCTGCACATTGCAAGTTGCTATGTTTAAATTCCCTCCGTGACATCCATTTCACAACTTTTTTAAAAAAAAAAAAAAATCATCGAGTTAGATTCTTTGACGTGTTTGTGGTTATTACTGAGCAAACAATAGTTTATTTGCAGTGTAACTAGCATAAGATGCCCTCATATGTGGGCAAATAAAGAAACAAAATAATGTTAGACAATAAAAATATGTTTCTTAATTTACCAGCGATACAAATAGATGTGTTATTCAATTTATTTCTATATTAGATGGAAAACCAATCAATACTGTTGCTTCAGCTGGCGATTGATATCCAACCGCAGATCAAACCAATTGAACGGTAGAAACCCTGTTTACACGCTAGACCTAGCGTAACGTGTACGTATTACACATCTTCGCATGCGTGCGTTTATAAGTATGCAGTGTAATATATAGGTTATACCCAAACATTGTACCATCATTATGGGTATCTTAGTTTAATAGGCAAATGGTTATAGACATAGAATATTCTAATAAGTTATAATGCTTGCTCTTGTTGGGGTCAAGAGCAGTTCTAATAAGTTATAGTTCGTCAGAACATAAATGATCATACTTTCCAGCTTGGTTCTGAATTAATGGTCTTGTTCTAGCCACAAATTATGATCTAAGGCTTTGGTGTTGCAATTTCTAGTGAAAGACAAATGATCTTATCTGCCAAATTGGTTCTGGACTAATGGTTAACGACAGATTACAATCTCAGGATTTGATAGTGCTATTTCTAGTGGAACAGGAACGATCTTACCTTTCAAATTTGTTCTGGCTTAATGATCTTCTTATAACCACAGATTATAATCTAAGGCTTTGGTAGTGCAATTTCTAGTCGAACACAAATAGTCACCTTCAAAATGGTTCTGGATTAATGGTCTTGTTATAACTACAGATTACGGTCTCAGGATTTTCTGGTGCAATTTTTAGTGGAACACTTGAAAGTCTTAAATTTCTTAGGTAACCACAGATTACAATGTCAAGCTTAGGTAGTGCAATTTCTGGTGGAACACTAATAACCTTACCTCCCAAATTGGTTCTGGATCAATGGTCTTGTTATAACCCAGGATTTGGTAGTGCAATTTCTAGTGGATCACAAATAATCTTACCTTCCAAATTGGTACTGGATTAATGGTCTTGTTATAAACTTATAACCACAGATTACTATCTCAGGCTTTGCTAGTGCAATTTCTAGTGGAACACAAATGATATTACCTTCCAAATTGGTTCTGCATTAATGGTCTTGTTACTATAACCACAGATTACAGTCTCAGGTTTTGCTAGTGGAATTTCTCGTGGAACACATTGTCTGTTGAGTACTATCTTAAGTTTTGATGTTTACATATAAATCACCAACTTCTAGTAGAACATTATTGTTTCATGAGTTACCAGCTCAGGTTTTGGTGTTTAGATATAAATGATAACCTGCACTTAAAAAGTGCAGCTGACATTTTGTCCTTAATAGTGCAAGTGCGCGGTGGGGACCTATGAATCCCCACTTGTTTCAGAAATCTTAATCAATCCCATATCTAGGATCTTGTAGTTGCCTATAGATGACACTCTCTCCCAATGGCACTATCTTGATTCAAAACTTGTCTTCATTCAATGTACCTCATCACTGGGAGAATAACTGCCTTTATGTTGTAGCAAGATGCAATTTGAACTAGGAAAGAGGAATATGAATGGAGGACGTGCTAGTTGCTTCAACATAAGGTTTGCATAGAGTATCCAAGGCTGGATTCTATACCTTAAACTGGACTACTGTATATGGTGCTCTATTGATGAAATGGATAAGTTCATGAACCATTGGAAACCTTTACACCTTTTTGTATCCTCTATATGGTAATTGTGTTAAAAGCGATGCTACAAGAAACAAGATAAGAGTCCCATTCCTTTAATCTGTTGAAAAGTATTATGAAGACAGAATTCTTAATCAAGCAACAAATCTAAGCTAGGATAGTCGCACATATGCATCTTTTTAGCCAGGCTTTAGCACTATGTAATGCTTGTTCAAATTTGTTGCCTTTACCTAGTTAGTGCTGAATAACCTCTATGTTTCATTAGGATTTCTTTCATTACTTTCTTTTTATATTTATGAAAGGGTATTTGCAGAGGTGCTATGCTGCACTCTATTCCATTTTTCTAAAATTGTATTGTTTCGCATCAGCTTGTTATTTTCAAAACTGCTCTAATATTATCCTGATGGTTGCTGTGCTTTTTTCAATGAGTGTTTTTTTTTTTCCTGGTATGTTAGTCATTTCTTTGTTTGTATTGAATTATGATGAACCCGTATAATAATATCATCTAAATACAATTTAATTTGTCAATATTTGGGCCCGTTTCTTAGCTCTAATTATACCTTGGCCTTTTTTGTTGTTGTTTTTTTTCTCAATAACAGCCTTTGTTGTTGATTATTGAAATACTATTTCTACACTTGGGTGTAAGGAAAAGGACTAATGATGGATATTTAAATATTCAAATTTTTAACGTCCTTCCTTTTTATTAAAAATAATCTTGCTAGAGCAAAATTTATAACTTAATTAACTAGCAATAAATGATATATAACTTTAGCCAGCGAATACGAAATAATATGCAAATTTAACTATTTCATTGTAACAAGAGGCCAGGGTGGATTACATTAGTTGATCACTTTCACTAGAACATATGTAATAATTCATATGTTATTCCTCGTAATCAGAGGTTCAATGTTACCAAAAGTTACTTCCCCAATGACTTTTCTAAAATGAATATGTCTTTATTAAAGGCTCATTACGAATTTGGGTGGCATTAGATGCTATTAACACTGAAGATAAATAGGAATCTTGCAATTCTAACATAAGAGGCTGCTCCTGTTTGGTACTTTCATGCAAGTGTTTTATGGAAGTGGATTCTGATACAGCTCCCTTAGAAAAAGCATCCTTGTAGCCTAAGAATCTGCTTGCTTGGTCTAAACAAATGTGACAAGCAGGGGATACTTGAAATAAGCTTCTTGGATGAGGTTTAGTGGTATATTACTTAAGAATTCATCGTCTAATCGTTGTCATTAAAAACCAATTATAGGTACTGTAAATGTGAATAGAGAAGCGTCCTGTGTTGCAAAACCACAAAAACATGGTTGTTCCTGATACATGCAGTCGTAGAAATAATTCTTTATAATCATTTTGTACCTGCACTACTAATACCGTACCATACATAGCCTGATGGTACATTTTGCACTTAGTGGGATAGTAATTGTTTTTTTAGTTTGTAAAGCTTGGTGATCAAAAGTAACAACCTATTCTAATTGCTCCGCAAGGCCGTTTGTTTTGTGCATAAAGATATCAGCATAGATTGCCACTTGTCTTTGTAAGTGGAGTTTTAATTGCACATGATTTGATTGTCACCGCTTTCCCTTTTTTTTCTCTCGTCTTCCCTTCTATGAACATAGACACATTTAAACTGGTAGTTCATTCCTTAATTGTTTTATCTTTTTCGATTTGGAAACTATCTTTATTGAAAACATTATTTTATTTCACTAAAACAAACAATTATTTTATTTGGAGCTGCTTTCTATACATTACGCACTTTATTAGATGTTTGAGTTTGATTGACTTAGTTATTAATATAATTATTATTAACAACAACTGACATCCGGGTAGTGGTAGAAATCTGTTGGCGTGCACCTGCTGTGTTAATGGTAATAATCAGCGAGTATGTTTTATAATCTTTAATCGAAGTATTTAATTAATACGTGGTGTAAATATCAACCTGCAGGCTACTAACGTCCAATCTGTAAAGCATTTTTTTGTGTAATATTTGGCATACATATTGACCATATAGTAAGGCTAGAAGTTCATTTCTGTTGAGGATTTATTCCATCGTGTTGGAATTTTTGCAAGTTTAGCATCTGTCTACTATGGTACGCATGTACTGAGTGAGAAATATGTGCTAACTATTGTACTCCATAAAATTCAATAAGAATATAATCTTGCAACTTGTTGGAACCGAAGAATATTATCTTGACATATTTAAGCTAGGAATAGCTGACACAGTATGCATCAATTGATGGAAAAACAGCCGATATTCCAATAAGAATAGAATCATATGACTTTGGTCGTTGGTTCATTATTCCAACATGTGTAAAATTTGTGTACACTGAATTTATGAACAAGTTGTAAAATATAGTGAAGCGCATCTTACTGCATTTGCAAAATGAAAAGTGCACCCGATGTCTCTCAGTCTCTGGAGACTATTTGTAATCAATACAATATTCAGTGAGCAACAGGCAACAGCATATTATCAATGCTGTGTAGAGAAATTATTGGAGCTGTATATTGCAACCTAATGTTTAAGTGTTCAAATAAAAAGGAAAGCAAAAAAAAAAAAAAACCGAAAGCTAAAAGTATATATATTATATGATAAGACTAAAAGTTTGAAAGCCTATATATATATATAGAGTTTTGCTATGGTGAGTTGCAACTCACCAAAGCGTCCGTGAGTCGCGCTCAAAATTTGAAATTTTAGAAAATCGCTAATCTAATTGGTTCTGAACCATTCAAAAACATCAGTTTTTAAAAATCCGAAAAAAATATTTAAAAATTTCGAAAAAATAAAAAATTTGGTTTGCATGGAGATTTCAATAGGGAGATCATATTGGACGGTTTGGATCGGTCATTTTGATCTAGATCTAGGTGTATTGGTCGCGACTCACCGGAGGGTCCGTGAGTCGCGACTCACCGTAGCTAAACTCTATATATAGAGAGAGAGAGAGAGAGTTTTTCTATGGTGAGTTGCAACTCACCAAGGGATCCGTGAGTCGTGCTCAAAATTTCGAAATTTAGTTCAAAATGACCGATCCAAACCGTCTAATATGATCTCCCTATTGAAATCTCCATGTAGACCAAATTTTATATTTTTTCAAATTTTTTAAGTATTTTTTTGAAATTTTAGAAAATCATTAATCTAATTAGTTTTGAACCGTTCAAAAATAGCAGTTTTTAAAAATCGAAAATAAATACTTAAAAATTTCAAAAAAAATATAAAATTTGATCTGTATGGAGATTTCAATAGGAAGATCGTATTAGACGGTTTGGATCGGTCATTTTGAACTAAAATTTGATATATAATTTTCTAATCTTATTTCTATTGAATACATAATAATTGATTTTTTTATATATCATATCAAACCGATCGTAGTCCTAATTACGAATACTTAATTATCAAAGAAACTTTAACCATAAAACCAAATTGTAACGCAAGTGCCATTCTAATTAGAGGCACTTAAATTCGCAGTTGGGATTCCACTAAACTATTGAGCACTTGATTTGTTATCTGTTAACGTACATATTTCCTCCCCCACACTTCTATAAATATAGACCATAAAACGCTTTCATCTCTTCAAGCCCAGTACAAAACATACAAGCTAGAACCGCATACACATTTTCAATTTGGCAACCATGAAGGAAGAGAGTGCAAAGCGATATGCGCTTCTGTTGGCTGCAAGAGACTCCGAATACGTAATCAAAATGTACAATGGCTACTTCAATGTATTTGTTCAAGCTTTCGGTGATGACGGTGAAAATTGGGACCTTTTCCGGGTGGTCGAAGGGGAGTTTCCTAAATTGGAAGATCTCCATAAGTACGACGGTTTCGTGATTAGTGGAAGTCCCTATGATGCATACGCGAACGACCATTGGATTTTGAGGCTTTGCTTCCTCATACAAAAACTAGATGCCATGCAAAAGAGGGTCCTAGGGATTTGCTTTGGCCACCAAGTAAGCTTTTACTTCGAACTTTTAATGAATTTGATCTTATATATTGTTGCATGTGTGAAGAGTATCTTATGTTTTGGCAAAAGGTACTATGTCGGGCACTGGGAGGCCGAGTCGGAAAGGCAAGAACAGGATGGGACATAGGTGTAAGGAAAGTGATAATGGCAGAAAGCTTGTTTCAATGTAGGTTTCTTGATGAACTTGGGGAGTTTCCTCCCTCTGCTAAGATCCTTGAATGCCATCAAGACGAGGTACATATAAAACTATAACCTCTCTTTTAGTTAGAGTTAATATATCAACTCTACAAAAATTGATTATATGAATTAAGTAATTAGTTTAACTATATACTGTTTATTATGGAAATTATAATAGGTGCTGGAGGTGCCACTGGGGGCAGAGGTTCTTGCATTCTCAGATAAGGCTGGAGTTGAGATGTTCTGTATGGGGGACCACATTCTCGGCATTCAAGGCCATCCTGAGTACACCAAAGATATCTTATCGAATCTCATCGACCGTCTCACTTCGAAAGAACTTCTGGATGTAAGCACAGTACATGTAATTATTAAAAAAAAATCTGTATGTTTCAACAAAAAAAATAATAATGCATCATATGGTCAATTTAGTAATAACAAACAATATATAAATCATTCAGAGAAAACTAAAATAACATTTGATATCACCATATATGAGAAAGATATGGACTGATGAGTTGCAGACAACAATGCCTTTTAGAAAAAATATATATATATATTACGTTTTAGTCGTGTTCCATCAGAAATTTTTTTTTGTTTTTTCTTTTTCAGAGAGATTTTGGTAGTGATGTCAAGGCACAGTTGGAAGCTGATGATGCTGAAAGAGACTTTTGGGAGAAGCTGTGCAAGAGCTTCCTCAAAGGAATATAGGGAAATATTCTACACAAGTGTATTACTTACTCATGACATATTTCTTAACAATATATGGATTCCTAATTTGACGAGGTGCTCTGTTTTTGTACCTGTTTGTATCATGTGAATGGAAGCTTTTTTGGTTTCGTGCCAAGATGGAAAAGATATATATATATATAGTTTACTTTTATGGTTTTTCTTAATTATTTTCTTGCACAAAGTCTCTTATATTATCTAACGCAACTTTCAACTTGCACCAAAGTCTCTTTTTTTGAATTCATGCACAAAGTCTCTTATTAATTCATATTTAATTACAATATTTCCGAATTCAATCTCACAAATCTTGTATAACATGTGTGATTGCGATACGCTTATTTACACAAACTGGTAATACATAAGTTCATGTCCATACCATAAAGTGTAAATGCAAGAGAAAATAATCCTATTAAAGCTTTGCTTTTTACTATTTTCTTTATAGCATTACTTTATTCCTCCACGCATCATACTTGTAATTAAAGTAAAGAAATGTCTGTTCTCATTTTTCATACTTTTGTTATATATATTATCTAGGACAAGAACTCTTTTTAGTCAATGTGTATTTTCATTCAATTTCCTAAAGTTCTAACTTCTCTATTACTACTTACAAGTGTATGTGTATTTCCTTCTTTTCCCCTTCTTTTTGCAAATTAACCTAAGCAAGAGAAGCACTTAATTAGGTGAAAGCAAGGACCACTATACAACTCTCTAGAGTCTAGAGAACGGTAAAATAAGTGATGATGAATATATTTACTACCAGTAGGCGGTATAGCTGCATTTCACTTGTGTTCTTGTATAGAATTTGTTCTTGGCATATGATTTTCTAAGAGAGATCACTGTACACAGGATGACAGGACCACCGACATCAATTCCTTGTGACAGCATGAAGATCTGCAACTCTGCGCTTGAGATTCTCTCTATGTGGCATGCACCTCTCCTTTTCTAACCAAGTAACCAGGAATTTGGTATCGAATTAATTGTGCACTATTTGCCAAATTGGGCTTGGTTGGAAGGAGACAATAAAGTAAAGTAGGTGGTCACGGTGCCTTAAGGTTTAGAGTAGGCAAATATATAAACAAGTAGAAATAGTAGGCAAAATGCCTTAAGGTTCATATGCTGAAGATTTTCTAAACATCGATTAAAATATGCTTTTATATTTTCGAATAACTTGAATGTGGAGGAAGATCCATTTTTTTAACATGCGATAAAGCATGTGGCGGTTTTCTACAATGCTCATATGTATATAATAGCAATTTACTTGATATGCCAAATATATAGATGCTTTAGGTTGTCTATCAATTATAAAAAGTTAGTCCTTTTTTTACGATTAATTAACAATAACAAACGTCCCTTCAGGCTTCAGTAGGGCTGTCAATGAAATCCGTTTATCCAATCCGTACCGTATAAGACGGATATGGGTAAAATTTTATTTTCGTTAAGTTAACGGGTACGGATACGGGTAAAAGCTATTTCATACCGTTTTCATAACGGGTAATTACCACAATTAAAAAGATACAATTACATGATACATATGGCATCTTATCTTGCATGATTGGTAAAAAAATATTGCTAGATTTTATTTAAGATTTATAATTCTTTCCATTCAGTGTACGAAAAAATGAAAAAGCATACACCTAAAATATTCGCCACTATTGTTGCACTTTATTAATATACCTATTGATATAATTTATTTATACAGAGTGCACAAAATTTATTATTATTATATTCATTTTTATCGTTACCGTACCCGTATTGTTAATTCTTAACGGGTACGGGTAAGATACGGATAAAGCTATTTTTAACGGGTACGGGTAAAGAAAATTTTAACGGGTACGATAATAAAAACACCTTCTATCGTACCGTACCGTACCCATTGACAGCCCTAGACTTCAGCTACGATTTTACTCAAGAAATGTCAAGTGCCAATGTGCCATTTAAACCATTTGGACGGTGATAACATGGAATCGTTGGCCCATTGAAGCATAAGAACTGGGTGGGCTTAAATATGAGGTTCGAAAGGTAATTAACTTAGACATAGACCAACGAGAAATGATAACTGTTCTCTGGAAATATATATAGAGGATTGTTAAAATGCTATGCATAGCACGGATGACCTTCGTGCTACGGATTCATTTTTGCATTTTATGCTTCAAACAACCGATCCAAACCGTTCATTATCTTCTACATATTGAAATTTTATTAGAAACCAAATTTTACATTTTTTTGAATTTTTTTACTATTTTTCTCATATTTTTTTAAATCACTATTATTGAAGGGTCCAGAATTTATTAGATTAAGTATTTTAAAAAATCTGAGAAAAATAGTAAAAAAATTCAAAAAAAATGTAAAATTTGGTTTTTAATGAGATTTCAATACGAAGAAGATAATAAACGGTTTGGATCGGTTGTTTGAAGTATGAAATTCAAGAACAAATCCGTAGCACGAATGATATCCGTGCATAGCATTTTAGTAATCTCATATATATATATGAGATTACAATAATTTGTAAATAAAAGAAAATTCAAAGGAAGTAGGGATCCATATCAGACATTTGAAGGATCAGGTGGGTAGATAGTATTTGTTTTGAATTGCATAGCTACTTTTGAAAAATTACACAAGGATCCGGATCGCATTCGTTTTTGGTGAATCACCTTCTCTTTTTCTCTGCCATGATATTTATTAAGACGAAACTTATAGAAACTCATTTCTATTAGCAACGCAATTGAAGCCTTAGAACATAATAAGAGATGCTTGAATGAATGATTATCTTGTAGCATATCTATATAAAAAAAGAGGTGTTCAAAGATATTTCTAATGAATCTATTATGTGAAATTATCAGAAAATGAAAATTTATAAGAAATTATTGTATTTTTATTCTTTTTATTCTCTTGAATTATATTTTATATATTGTTTTTTTTTGGATTTTGAGTCGTTATTGTAGATATATTTAACTTCTCGTAATTTTTTTATGTTATATTATTTTAGAATTATTTACTTGAAATTTATGTTATGTCATACATTTTTTTTAGCAAAAAAAAAATTATGGACCTTACTGCATGAATTCCTAGCTACGCCCATGTCTGCAGTTTTGTCATAGTTTGTCATCGTTTGAACAAAGTGAACATATAAAATAGACAAGGTGAAAATATAGATGATTAAAGTGAACACATACAAAATATAAGTTTTGTCATCTCTTGTTCAGATTTTTTTATATGCATATTCAACGTATTTTTATGGAAGTCATTTCTTTGTAAGTATTCATTTCAATTATTTTTATGTTCACATTGTCTATTTTATATGTTCATTTTATTCAAGCAATAACAAAACTGGAGATGAGTAATCAATTTTCTAGACGAATATGGGCTTGATTGTAGCCTACTTTCTAACGATCAAACAACTAAAATACAAGTTTCTTCCTTTGATGTGAAAAGTCAGCCCATTTCAAGCCCTGTTGGGTTCACCGCATTATTTGCAATAGGGTGCGTTTGGATCGTTGGAAGAAAGAAGAAGAAGAAGAAAGAAGAAGAAAAAAAATTATAAACAATCCAAACTCTTCACAAAGTTACACACTTCCCAATACTTCTTCTCACTTCTTCCCTTCTTCCCACACCTATCCAAACGCACCCATAGTGATTAGTGAGTCTAGTTTGCAAATAGATAATTTTTTTTTAATATCAATAGAGAACTTGAGTGAGAGTAGTTAGTGAGCTTATGTAATAACAGTAACATACATCCATAATATATATATAAGATACAACGAATTATTTTTAAATTAAAGTCCAGCATAAAATTGAAAGTATTGGAACACGACTGATAAAGACTTACTTTATTAATAATAATATAAATATTTAATTATGTTAACCTTTGTCAAGTGTATACGTTGCATCAGCTAAGCAATCTACATCTTGCCTTGTTCATTGTTATACTGTGAGAATGGCATTTGCTAATTGTATAAATGAATTTTTTCATGGCAATTTGACACCAGAACCCCTCTTTTCTTGTGTAAAGCTTAAGAAAATATACCTTGTACGACTGATTCATAGGTCTATTATTGCTGGGAAACCTAACCCAAGTTCTTTATTATTGTATCATATAAAAAAAATTTTTGTTTTGCATGGTTATTTTATCGAAAGATTATTACGTTGTTTCAATCACTCAGTTGAAAGAAAAGACTCGTTTAATAAACTATTAACAACTTTTAATTAAAATCACTATTCACTAACATGAAATGTACAAAAAAATTCCATATGTTACATATATTTTATTTGAGAAATGCTAGAGTCCAAACTGCAGAATTATAGTAATAACAAAACTGCAGAATTTTGCGACAGCTATATATCATATATAGTTATTTTGATGATAAATTGACTTAATATCTGGTGAACTATATTAGATCCCACATCATAGTAATTCAATGATGTGAAAAGGTATGGTGCTTTATTGTTTAAGATAAAGATGACATTAAGTTTATAAATTTCAAATATTATAGTGGATCCTCCAGCCGAGTTTAAAATCTTTAACTAAAAAAAAATAATAATTCAGCCATTTCTGTAAAAAAAAAAACATGTAATTTACTGTATGGCATTAAATTTTTATGACTGATCAGATTAGCGGCCACGTCAATAACCCGGGGCGACCTTATCTCTTGCCACAAATCTATCAACTAGGAACATTCATCCGGCGTTTTTTTGTCTTTAGCAGATATATCAAACGGGGGAATGGATTTGGACACCCCACAAATTAGTCCGATCACCCCCAAAAATAAATTTAAGACCGAATTACCCTTGCGTGTTAAAAGAAATTACATGTTTAGAATTTTTATCATGATTGAAAATCAGCCATTGACCACCACTGTTCAAAGACAAAATAAAATAGTAAATAAAATGCAAGGTGGCTAGAAAATGGCGCTCTCACTAAAAGAAAAGAAAATTTTCATTAAAAGAAATCGTGCTATGAGATTATTAATGGATGTAAAATATATAGGTCATAGATTAAGCCGGTCTATTGAAATTGTCTAGTCTCGCACGATGTTTGACAAACATCAGTGCCCCGTTTGGATCATATGAAAATAGGAAGAATAGCTTTTTTTTAGACGTAAATTTATTATAAACAATTCAAACTCTTTACAAAATTACACACTTTCTAATACTTTATCTAGGAATAAATTATTCTTTTTATTCCTAAACAATCCAAACGGAGCCAATAACCAGTTATAGATTACCTCTAATAGATTAGATCATATACTGAATTATGTCTAGACGAGACCCCAATACGAGCATATAACAGCACATATAACAAAGTTGAGCTTAATAACAGCTTAGAGTTTGTCTATAATTATTGTAACTATAATTCATTTGTGTCAGCAAAAAAAAATTTTAATTTCCAAATAACATTGATAATTAGTGTATTTAGTTGGGGCTTAATTTATTAAATAAATTCTAATTGCACAACATCCAGTTATTAATTAGGGTTAATTAGATTTATGCCACTGTGAAAAATTAAAATTAGTAAAATGTCATCACTAAATGACAAATTAGTTTTATGCCATTGTGAAAAAGTTAAAATTAGTTTTTTGCCATCGAAAAATTGATTTGCCAATTTTACCATTTTAAATATGTCACTATAAAAATTTAAAATTAGAAAAATACCATTACTAAATAACAAATTAGTTTTGTGCCACTACAAAACTTTGAAATTAGAAAAATGTCATCACTAAATGATAAATTAGTTTTATGCCATACAAATTAATTAAAATGAGTCTTGTTCCATGTAAAAGTATAAAAAATAGTTTTATGCCATTAGAACGATGCATGGAATTTGATATAAAACGTCGTGTATTAATAATTATCAAGCTAAGTATATACAGAAAAAAAAGCAACATCAAAATGCTTTTTAACAACACAAATATATGCTTTCTAACAACGTCAAAATGCTTCTCATTAAAAAATAACGGATAAAATATTGCCAAAAAAATACCTTTAACACTTTGTCATTCTGACACATGTCAATCATTCCTAATATGTTTCTCTCCTTAAATTAAGCTTTTTCTTTATGTAAACAAACCCTCCTCAATCAATATATGGCTATGGTTTATTGGAATTAACAAGGGCAATATTGGATTTTTTTTTAAAATATTGAGAGCATTCATGATGTTATTTTTAGAATTAAATCCTTTTTGGAATGAGATAATGGCATATTTCTAATTTACATAATTTGATGATGGCATGAATCTAATTTGCAATCTACCAATGGTATATCTCTAATTAGCTAATTTACACAGTGGCATAAAACTAATTAATCCTATTAATTAAGATTCATTTGCAGCAGACTTCATGCAATGCCCATGGGCCATTACGCACCAACCTAATTGTTATCCTCCAAAACCCACAAACACATTATGAGTGGAGATGGCGAGCAATGGTAAGCTGTAAGCATATTTAGTTCAGGTGGCTCAGTGAGATGGAGGTAGAAGAGAGGTGTGGAGTGAACTGGAAAAGAGTGTTCGGTCGGAGCGAAAGAGAGAAATTAATTTGAGCGATAAGTTTCAAGCGAGGTGTTCTGATAGATGGAAAGGTTAGATTTGTCATTTTGAATAATCAGAAATGATAAGACTAATGTACTTGTGGGGTGTCCAAATCAATTTCCATCAAACGGGCAATAGTAGTACTTAAAACATAATCAAATTAAATAACGATCTGGCTTGCTTTCTTTATTATGCAATGTCCATTTTAGTCCCTACTATTAGTTTTTTTTTCTCTTTGTCCCTACTTTTTTTTTTCTTTTGTGATGTAGTGCCTCAAATTATTGCCTTTAAAGGAAAACTTCATGAAATGTTCTCCTTTTAAACTTCATGAAATGTTTTTCTTTAATTTTATTCCAAATGTACTTTATGGGACCCAAATAACCCCCCCCCCCAAAAAAAAAATAATAATAAATAAACCCAAGTTTAATTACAGATAATTTTATTTCATTTCATGATCATTAAATAAAAAGTTGAAATAGTTTTCTTGAGTTTATTATTTCATAAAAAAATAATTATTCAAATAAGTTTCTATAGTTAGAAGGGTAACGATCGATACCAGGGTTTAAAGCAGTACTGACATTTACGTGATTTCAAAATTTAAATACCAATATAATCTCAATGAATTTGTATAGTTCCATATTATGCTTGTATCGATCGATCTATTTCCAGCATTGATTAACTTTTAACTTGTGAAGTTATTTGGGCATCCAACGCCAAATTTCTGACAGAAAGTCTTATATTGTAACTTAGAAAGCAGAACCGAAATTATTTTATATAGGAATTCAGACTCAAAAAATTTTAATAGAAAGAATTATTATTATTTTTTTTAATAAGAAGAAAGTTCGAACGCGTTTTATGAAAGCGTACAGTCCTCCTCCTTCCTACGCGTTTATAAAACGCGCTCGAAGGCTTCGAACGCGTTTTATAAACGGGTAAGAAGGAGAGAGACTGTACCGCTTCAGTTACGCCTCAAAAGGCTGGTCAGACCTTCGTACCCGTTTATAAAACGCCTTCGAGCGCTTTTTATAAACGTTTTATTAGTTTTTCATATTTTTCATTCAAGCCGCAACATTTAACTTATTAAAAATAATATTTTGCAACAAGGTCCCTGCATGTTTCATATTTGCAAAATTCTCAAAATTTTATTTCCAATTAAAGATGTATTAAATAGATATAAGAAATATATCACACATATTTTATATGCATTTAATTGCACATATTTTTTTTAAACATGTGTATAATATCATTTTGTTTGAATAATTATTCGCCGATGACCCTGTATTTTTACTATTTAATTCTACAAACTTATCTTTTGCATTGTACTCTTTTTTTATTTTATGTTAGTCATATATAATCAAATAATATATGATATGGAAATAATTAAAATATAAATTTTTTAAAAAATTTTGAACATTAAAACTTTAAACATGCATAACTTTTGATAGGAAGGTCTGTTTGAGGCGATCGAGCACAATCCGGAAAGCAGGCGACGAGATCTACACATGTTACTTGGGTGAAACCCCGTAACGACCATTTTCGGAACCAAAAAACGCTCTCTAGACCTCCAAAATCCACTTTGAAAGTTTGCAAACCTAAAAACCACTCTAAACTACTAAAAAAGTTTTTAAAATCATCAATTAATCATTAAAAAGAGAAATGCAGTAAATCAAGTGACTTTCTTAATAGTGATGGAAACAAAATGATATTAATGTCAAAAATTAATATTCTAATGTCATTTTTAAATAAAATTAATATGAAATTAAATGTGATATTTTAAAAATTATAAATTTAATCTTAAAAATAAATTTAATCTAAATTTTCACATTAATTTTCCTATTAATTTTGAAAAAAAATAGTAATAACTCCATTTCGAAAAATTTACGCCTTCCTACCCGTTTATAAAACGCGCTCGAAGGCTCCGAACGCGTTTTATAAACGGGTCGAAAGTCTGACCAGCCTTTTGAGGCGTAACTGAAGCGGTACAGTCTCTCTCCTTCTTACCCGTTTATAAAACGCGTTCGAAGCCTTCGAGCGCGTTTTATAAACGCGTAGGAAGGAGAGAGACTGTACGCTTTTATAAAACGCGTTCGAACTTTCTTCTTATTAAAAAATAATAATAATAATTCTTTTTATTAAAATTTTTTTAGTCTGAATTTCTATATAAAATAATTTCGTAAAGCAGAACAATGGTATCTTTTAGTTTGCAACAGATGCTTTGGAAATACTGCAAATGGAAATATCAACAATACAGTTCCCAGACAAAGATAAGCAACTGTTCTTATATACTGATTAAGAACTGCAACAGGACCTTTGCATTATAATTAAATAAACCTATTTGACCAATATAGACAGAACCATGCATGAAAATGAAATGTCTTCTAATTTGGTTTGGTTTAACAAAATACCAAATTGCACATCGCCAACATTGATGTAGTAATTTATTTCTTAAGATTTTCTTCAAGAAGCATTATGTTCATGAAAGAGCTATGGCTTCATTATATTCTATGGAACATGGTTTAATTATGCCCATGAAATTCTTTTGTTTTATTTAGTCAACTCTTAGTCGTTCATGAAGACTGAATAACTTTGGAAATCATTACATTAATTGCTTGGAAATGTCATTAACCATATTGTGATTTAGTCGTCAATTAACTAACTAACCAAAGCAACTCCAAACGTTTGAGTTAATTAATTAAGAAAAGTTTTGATGGATTTGGTGGCTTAATGTTTAATAGTTGCCGTTCTGAATTTTATTAAAAAAAGAAGAAATAGAAATTTTCAGACTTGATTAATGTATATTTGAGAGATTCAAATAAAACTTTTCACCTGATTTTTTTATTTTAAATGAACGCTGATTAAACTTAAACCGATAGTGATTATCATGATTATACTCTAATTCAATCTCATAATAGCTTCCTTTTCTTTAAAAAAAAAAAGTTGACTACAAAGTGTGTTTACCTTTTTGTTGATTTTATACTGGGGAATGAGTTAGAACCAGCCTAATCTTCTTAAAATAAAATAAAAAAAAAGGAAAACTGAAGGACGGTAACGATGATAGGATAAGAGATGAAAGTGAGAGCATGCTAATCCCTTCATAGGCATGCTTAGCAAGCAATTAATTCCCTAAGCATTTGCTGTCTCCCTAATCCATCCATCATTAAAGAATCATATCTAGGTGGTTTATTAGCAGCACAAACATAGTTGTCTCCCTATATTGACAAATTTCATTGGTCACAGCTGACTCATGTCCCCATCAATCGCCTATTTGCTAGTCAACATTATATCTTCTTTAGACAATCAAATTAATAAATACAGAACAAAAAATCCATGCTTTTCAGTTATACCCCACCTACAGTTAAAGCGCATATCTTGTTATATACGAATAACGATAATATATGTACTAGAGACAAAGATGTTTACTTTGTTTTCTGGTTTTTCTGGGCCGAAAAGATTTTGCTCAGTTTCATTATCAACCGAATTCAATCATTTTGAACACCTTCCATGAAGAAGAAAAAAACAATTAGATATATTAGCTACAGTTTCATTTCGTATTCAGAGCACGATACACTTTCAATTATAGTTCATCTCCTCTAACCAATTGTGTATAGTTTGACTGCACAATCTACAATAGCCCGAAAAACCTTTAACCGTCGATATCAAATCGGACAATTGAAATGGGTGCGCTGCACCGTGCAGCACGACACGGGATCCGGGTCCCAAATACAAAAGAATCGCTTGACAAGCATACATGCATTTATAACAACTTTAAAGCCGGAAGTAAGTTGCATAAATTTAATGTTATATGTACAAGTCCCCACACAGATTCGCACCGTTGATGTTGACGTGCAATTATAGACAAGGAATTAAACATTACATGAAAATTTCACTAATCACATTACATCACATCAATGGACATATCAAACATCAAATTCCAGGCAAAGCAAACAAAAAATAATATCGCATCAAACAACTATAAATAGCAGCAATATTCAACATTGTTTCTTAATAGAACTACTCATCATGGCAGACAAAGCATGCCACACAGAGCACTTATTCATAACTGAAATCTGAATTCATGGAATGGAAAACTCAAATCACAACATAAACCTTAGCTAGCTGCATCCCCAATCAAAGCTTAAACTATGAAAGATACTATTTCATTTTTCAATTTCAACACTCTCTTTGTTTCTCACTTCTTCATCATCCCAGCAGCAGAGAGTAGACCTTGGAGATGCCACGAAACCACTTCCTGCAACAAAGCTCTGGTAAACAAGCAACCCACCTCCAGGCAACTCCTGTTTCACCACATCACCAGCTTCATACCCGTTCAATTTTATCACACTACCCCAAGAACCATCCAAACCACATCCACCAAAAACAGTGACAGCAACAGAAAACTCTGCAGGGCAGAAGCAACTCAAGACCCGGGATACCAAATTGCCATAATCCAACTTGCTGAGATCAAATCCCATAGCCTCATAACTTGCATAGCTAAACCCCTCTTCTGGGGTCACATGAGTGGTAGAGAGAGACTTCTCATGGATACCATTCATGGAATAGCCACATGGTTCAAATTCATAGTCGCATATCTCCATTTCAGGAATAATTTCAGATATACCTGATTTCTTTGTCATATTTCCATCATTTCCCTCATTCTTAAAGAAAATTGCAGCCTGGTCGGGGTTCAGACCCGTCATGCACATTTCAAGTGTTACCGTAGGCTTCTCAGATCGGTCAGTTGCATAGTAGATGTGCCACATTTTGTTGGGCTGCAAGGCATCTCCAACAACATATGCATCAGAGGATTTCAAGTGGCCAAAGAACTGGTTGAGAACCGTGACTTCCTCCCCAAATGAGCGATGTGGGGCTGGCTGAGCCCCAGGGAAGATGAATGAGCCACGAGAGTACTTCACCGACTGTACCGGGAGCTGCAACTTCTCAGCAAGTTCGAGGATTCTTGGAATGGACAGCAAAAGCTTTGTGGTCCCACATGTTTTCAGGATAATTTTGTAGGGGTAAATGAAGAGGCTCGACTCAGAGAGGACATATGAATCAAAGAACTTGTTGGAAAGGTGTGAGACAATTGTGCAATATGCAAGGTCGAGAATGGAGTCAATTTCAGGACGAGAAAGCATCCTGAGGCCAAGACCTTGAGGGTCAAGGAAGGTGGAGCCAGGAGAGACTGTAATCTCAAGGCGCTTCTCGTAGCCCTCAAAACCAATTGCAGAGACAGCCATTTGAACAAGGTTTTTAGAAGGAGAATTGAAGAGAGAATCAGGAGCAAGAGAGGGGGTGAGAGAGAAAAGGTTTCAGCTCAGAGACGAGGGCAGCTAGCAGAAGGTTTTCAAAATAGAAAAAACAGGAAATTGGAAGAGAGAGCTTCTACTCTACGAAGAAGTGCATGTAGACGTATCAGGATGGCTTGCGCACGCACTGAAAAGTTAAAAAAAAAAAAAAGAAAGAAGGAAAGGTAAAAAGGATTAGTGAAATGATGAAATTTGAAATTAGGGAAGCTACCAAACTGATCCTCATCATCTTAATTTGAGACCAAAATTACAATCTCAGTGCATAGCATAGCAATATCAGTAACTTAAGTCTACATTTAAGTTGAAATGATAAATATGGTACTAATGGCTGTTGTTATTTTGGGATTGATTTAAGTTGGATATGAAAGTTCCAGAAAAAGTTAAGGTGGGTTGGATTGGACACAGAAACTTTGAACTGTGTCCAAATATGGTACCAGCTGGCACAAAACTCTGAATTGGTAAACATCTAACAACTATTGACATCAAACATCTTGAAATTCTATGATATCAAGAGAGCTTGAAATAATAAATAAAATAAAAAACAGTACTGTGTCATGATGTCCATATGAATGCCGAGTTATAACTGGTACTGGTATACAAAATCGGTAATAAAATAGAAGACTCACGTTGGAGTATGCAGCAGATTGGAATTTCTTGATACCGCCGGCAGGTCGTACGTCTTCAATGCTGTAACCGAGAGGTGCTTCGTATTGTTTAATGCTACTACTACTAGTATTCTTTTTTCCACCCTTTGACTCCATTAAAACATCAATTCTCTGATCTGATAGCACCAAACAAAACCAAAAGACATACTTTAGTGACATATGTTTAAATGTAACAGAGTAAAACTAAATTTCATGTGATTAAGGTAACAGTAAGATGATAAATTTGGGGTATCAAGGGTCAGTTAATAACGAATTCAATAGAAAACAGATCAAGTGTGTTCTTCTCCTTTTATTTAAGAAATTGTTACGAATACCAGTTTCCTAG
This sequence comes from Rhynchospora pubera, assembly GCA_028095005.1. Classification (NCBI taxonomy): domain Eukaryota; kingdom Viridiplantae; phylum Streptophyta; class Magnoliopsida; order Poales; family Cyperaceae; genus Rhynchospora; species Rhynchospora pubera. The sequence continues at coordinate 357,441,400 of CM051460.1, forward strand.
AAGGACAAGTTTTAGAATTGGAACGCAGTGCTGTGACAAAATTCAATCACAATTGAGCAAGCTATTATTTTCTTAAGATCCATTTTGGCGATTAGACAAAAGTTTACACCAAATTGCATAACCAAATAACGAATTCCATGAAGCACCTTTCTTATCCTAAATTCCTAATCATCTCATCATAGCATTTTTGACCCAAAATAAAATCCCAAAGCTTTTCCCAGCATGAGAAAACAACAACATAAACATATTTTAATTTTCATGAGAGAGAGAACTTACAAAGGCACTAGCGAGTATACGATTGATAGAGATTGATTAGGTATGGAATTGGAGAAGAAGAAGAGAGAGGTTAGTGCCGTAAGAGATTTTGGGTTGAGAAGAGGCGAGAGGTGGTGTGTTGATTTTGTGAATTGTGAAATGTGAATTGGTAATAGGCGTGAAGAGACGAGAAGGGTTGCTATTTATAGCCCCAAAATGCCCCTAGGGTTCAGACTTCAGAAATCAGACTCTTCGCTTTCGCTTTTTCTACTTCTTTGTGTTCATCGTTTCCGAATTAAAATACTCAAGAACAATTTTTTATTCCCTACAATTTTTTTACCTGTTGTTACCTAAATTTTTATTCCCTACAATTTTTTTTAATAGGTGCATCTGCAGTTCTCAAGAATAATTAAGATTAGTCATTTGGATTAAATTTTTTATTTTAAATATTTATAATTTTTTATCCATATTGTTATTTTAAGTGATATCTAATCTAGAATAACTTTTTTATCCGAGTGTGTTTGGATCGTTTTATAATCCAGATTAAAAAGTTAGCTGAAATATAATTTTAATTCAGAATTTAAAGATTATCCAAATATATCTGAAATCTGAATTTAAAATTTATTTTTAATTTCGACCCACTTTAAAATAACACTGCCAATCCAAAAGATTTAATTCTTTACCAATTAGAAATAATATTATATTTTGAATAACTAAGTTTAATTTTATTTTTAAGCCATCAAAAACATAACTTATGTTATTATTTGTAGGTGTATAGATTATTGAATAATAGAGCAGGTAGAACCAGGAAAGTGACTGGAAAAGGGTTAGAAATGGGTTGGAGTTGATTGGGAATAATTTCATTTTTCTCTTGAGAATTTTCAATTTTGTATTGAGGCTTCAATTCGTAATATTGTTTTCTCACCGTGTTTTACGCTTCGTTAATTATACATTTCATGACCGTTCCACAAAGTGTTGGAGCCAATGACTAGTCATTCCCAAAAAGTTTTTCGTAACAAATTTAAATTTGATAGACATGACTGATTTGATCCGAAAAATAGTTTCCATGAAGCAGTAATTTTACATCTTCATATTTGCAAAACTGCTGCAATATTACACCAACCAGAGTAACTCCTCGAACTTCCCAAAAAACATCAATATAAAAAGTAAAATTTTTGAAGTAGGACATTTTTTTTTTAAAAAAAGGGGGTCATTTTCAACAAAAATTGAGCCGAACTTACCATCATTGGAAGAAATAAATTAGTTTTAATACCATTTAAAAGAAACAATTAGTTTCATTACCATAAATTTTTTCAGTTCATTAAAAGAAACAATTAACAAAAAATAAGGACACGAGGTAAGTAAACATGTTTTATTACCATTTAAAACTTAAGCTATATTTAGAATATAAGGTTTAGAACTCACATGTCATACCGGCATGAGGCATTCCCCAAAATTTAAATTATTTAGTTCCTCTTTTAACTAGCAAATTTAAATTATTTATTCAATTCTTTTTTTTTTTTGGAAAAGGATTCAGTATTAGCTCTACAAAAAAAAAACTAATTTGACAATTCTATGCTTTAAAAAATGTGGTCCTTATTATTATTTATTACAGATCTACAATGGTTGTTGGCTTTATCTTAATAGAATTCGGTGACTCTAGTCATTTTTTTTTTAAAAAAATACTAGTCTATAAATATTCCAGGTAAAGAACGTGTTCACATGTAGATAAAGCTATAATTAGTTATCGCAATTAAAATTTTTATTTTAAATAGTTATATTTTTTTTTACTAATACCATTATTTTTAAATGATATTGAATCTAGAATAAAATTTTAATCTGTGATTTTTTTTATCGTTTTATAATTTGGATTAAAAAGTTAGTTGGAATACAATTTTAGCCCAGAATAAAAAAAATTATCCAGATACATATAGATTAAAAATTTAATTCAAATTTGAAACCACTTAAAAATAACACTATCAATTCAAAAGATCTTATTCTCAACTAATATTTTAAAGATGTTATTCAAAAGATCACATTTAAAACTTAAGCTATATATATTAAAAATGAGGTTTAGAACTCGCAGATCTTACTGTTCAAGAGACGTTCCACAAAATTTAAATTATTTGCTTCCGTTTCTAGCGAGCAAACAAAACAAAGTATTTGTTTGTTATTGTCCATTTTTCACTTATACATTTCATTTATAATAGTTCGAGGTCAGAAATGTTCTGACCAATTTGTTGGAAACTTAGAAATGTGGTCATTGAAAAAAAAAAGCCTATAAGCTTATTAATATTATAATACATTAGATAGAAAATAAATAAGGAAAAAAACATAGTACAGTGCCTACGAACTTATACAATATAAACAACTATACCAGTGTATTTAATGGGTTTCCATGTGTAATTAATGAAATGTCCAATTATTTATTAAAAAAATAGCTTTATTTTTTTTTAGAAAAAGGATTGAATATTAGCTGTACAAATAATCTAATGGACAATTCTATTTTTTTAAAAAAAAAGTGGTACGATATTATCATTTACTATAGGTCTACATTGGTTGTTGATTTTTATTTTAATAGAATTCGGTGACTCTAGTCACTTTCTTCTTCCTTTTTTTTAAAAAAAAAAAGATACTAGTGTATAAGTATTCCAATTAGTAAACATTGTGATCTAGATGTTAATATATGTAGTTAAAGCTATAATTATTTTATGTTTTGGAAATTATCTCATTCTAGATTTTGACTTTATTAGGGCTAAGGACACAATATTTGATATTTTAGTTATGTGATAATTTTTTGCTTAATTCTTCGGACAAGACAATAATTATACCAATAGATAAGTTGGGAGTAATCCCTAAAATTTTTCTCAGAAATTTCCTTCCGATTTTCGGCTGAATTATTTTTCATCTGTTTTACTGTCGGGATCTCAGTAGCCAGAGGTATAGCAAGTTTATTAATTGTTCGCCCATTAGTTGCTTCCAAATTCCAATCAACTACTAACATATTTTTATTTAGAATATCGTATATGTATAGCTTATGTATTTATGCATTCGAACTCAATTTTAAGCTAAAAATGTAATTAAAAATACAACAATTTAAAAGTTCCTAAATTTCGCTAATAGAACGTAATCCTGAATAACTTTTCTAGTGGTCCATTGTCATCCCTCACTAAAAAATCGGAATTGATTTCCGTAATCCTCCCTCTTCTATCATCTCCATCAACCCCCTTCTATTTTTAACAAACGCGTATTCTATTTTAGGAAGTCCAGAAATGGGAGGGGATGAGCGTCATGGAAGGGAGAGCGAATCATAGAGGAGAGCGAAGATTGAGGGAGAGCGAATCAAAAACGAGAGCGAAGGTTGAAACTATAACTAAAACTGATAAATATATTAAGCAGAACTGTTAAATATATTAAGTAGAACTGTTATTGTATTAAGTACCATATTTATATATATTATTAGAAATTAAGTAGAACATTTATATATATTACTAGAACTGTTACTAGAACATTTATATAAATTACTAGAACTTTTAAATATATTACTAAAACTGTAAAATATATTAACTAGAACTGTTACAATTGTATATTCCTTTTTTCTGTGTCGCTCCCTCCCCTCTGTGTTCTGTCTCTCTCTCCTTTGTGGGATGCTCATCTCTCACCTCTGTTTCGCTCATCCTGCCCTCCCTCATCCCCTAATCCAAAAAAGAAAAAACGTGTTATCATCTCCTTATTTTCACTCTCTCTTTCTTTTTTCGAAATACAATTAATCTAATTGCTGAAAGAATGATGTATCAGCCCCACTAAAAAATTATTCATTATTCGCTCCAAAGATGCTATTATTATTCTATAATGAATTAGATGACAAATTTCCCATTTTTTTGGTGATAGACAAATTTTGTATTATTTTAAGCATGGAAATGGAAGTCACCTCCCACGCCAATAAAGTTAGGCACGGATCTCAAAATCTGAATTACCATATCAAACATTGCCAATAAGAAAAAAAAGTATAAAATTTTGTCTGTTTCCTCTCGTGAAAACTGGGATACATTATTGAGCTACTTATTGGATTGGACTCCTACCTGACATAACCGGATTCAAATTCCTAACCCGACCTGTTTTGTTCTGTCTGCTTCCTGTAAGCAATAATGTATGGATAGGATATATATTCACAATTATATTTTTATATAAATTGAGCAAGTTTCTTAAATAGTTTTTTTTTTTTTGAAACTAAGAGCCCAAGCAGGGGATCCAGAAAAAGAAGTTTCTTAAATAGTTATCGAAAAAAAAATCTAGATGTGTTGTGTGTAAAATTTTGTATTACATGAAAATCGTTTGAAAAGGCACCGCATTTTATATACAATTTAATTACAATAATATAAAAATTTTATAATCCTGTAATCAGTTGTGGCGGTTTTCAAATAAATTTTAGTTAATATTAATTATATTTTTAACAGTTGCCAATCTTATAATTTACTAGTTCGGTTCAATTCTGGATATTAAAGAGATTTCAAAAGAAAAATAACAAAGTCTGAAATATGCAAAAAAGAATGCACATCTGATGAAATTTTAATATTTCGATTTTGTTGGGTTACCTTTCAATAAGGGCAAAAAATTGTATAAAAGGGGGGCTCTAACTATTAATTTATTCTTAGTTTCTTTTTGTTGATCAAATAAAAAAAAATGTTTACTTGTAAATCAATTTAATCTTTAGTGTTCACTGTTTATGAAACGCAGAAACGGACGGTATTTTATAAAATATACCCCTTTTTTTTTCCAAAAAAGGTGATAAAGAAATGGTAGATAATATAATAGTTGAGATCTGAGATAGCGACTGAGGCGACCCACTTATTGCAATTATGAAAAATATCTAACGACGTGGACTTGTCTGTTCTTATGTGAAGGAAAGCAGCCTCAAATGTGGCATTTATCTAATTATGTGTATTTTTTTTTTTTCCCCAGAAGAGGGGTTGGGTAAGAGCCTAAGAGGGAAAAATTGTAAGAGGTTGAGAGGAAAAGAGAAAAGGAGAGGACATTACATCGTCTGAGGAGATAAGAAAACAGCGAATCACATGCGCATGACAATAAATTTTGCAGTTTTGGGTACATGGATTATTATAGTTTATATCCATAAGTTTTAATGGGAAATAATAATTATCAACTAAATTTACAATGATAATTAAAATTAAGAATGTTTTTGGAAAACATAAAATTTACAAATGACCTTTGTAGGAAAAAATTGCTTAAATTTCATACCATGATCGTCAATTAAGGTGTTTTGTTTTTCCTTTTATTTCTCACAGAAAAGGGAGTAGTTTTGCCTTATTGGATTTTCATTTTGCGCCCGGCAATTGAGAATTCTATCCCATGCGCAATATATATAACTTTTTTCAATTTATGTAAAAAATGTAGGACTTGGACATCATGGACACTAAAAGCAATGGAAAATTTATAAATAATTAATTGCAATAATTTATAAATAACTTTTTTCAGTTATGCGGGTTGAATGATTGCATAAAATATTATATAATTTGCACTGCTCAATCCAATGGGCGATATCTAGTCCAGATTCTAGTGGAAGAAGGTACCATGAAAGATGAAACAAAAAATAAATCAATGCAACGTGCTTTGACTAGAAGCCGCCCAATACTTTTGCGAGCAGAAATGAGGGTTTGGGGGCTAAGTATTAATATTCATTTTTGTAAACCAAGCTTCGCTACAAAATGCTGTCTCAAATACTAACATTTTACTATTTAGTTAATTTTTAAAATTTTTAAATTAAAACATTAAATTCAATTCGTTGGTCTTATTTAATTTAATGAGCGATGTGTTTTCGTATAAATTTTGTAAATTCTAAATTTTATTTAACATTCGATCAAAGACTAAAATATGAACATATTAGAACAAATCTATCGTAGTTAACAAGGTTCATTTGTTTTTCTATCTCTTGATCGAGTATCAAATAAACTCCAAAATTTACAAAACTTATATGAAAAAGCACCGCTCGTTAAATTAAATAAAATCAATGATTTGGATTTAACGTTTGAATTTAAAATTTTTTTTAAATAATTTAATAGTAAAATATTAGCATTTGGAGGTAACGGAAATATTAGTAGCGAAAGCTTTCTCACGAAAGTTACTGCACTTTTTTTTAAAAAAAATCTCTAAGCAGGGAAGGGCCAAATTTTTTAGACATTAGCACAATTTCCCTTCCACAGATAAATCCACACCGTCTATTTCCATATTACACACTACCTTACAAGTTAGTGGTCAAGTTGAATTTACCTAGAGCATTGCCATTTTCAATTGTCTATTTATTTTTAGTACTTTTTATTTTAATTATATTTATCTATCTTTTAATTATAATTTTTTAATCATTTTCATTTCTATTATTGTATTTGTAAGGTTTTATTAAAGTAGGGATATCCTATGTATAATATCGATTGGTGTTTGTGTTATTTAATTTCTTTTTTTGAAATCCAATAGTCATTTTCATTTGCTGAATTTTATTTACATTAGGAATTTTTTTATTGAAATTTTTTTTGCGAACTTTAAAATTCAACATGAACAGATGCACTATTCGGTTTCAAAATTTTAAATCGATATTTTTTTTGTATATAAAATGTAAAGAAATTATAAAAACATATAATTTAGTACAAAATTATAATATATAAACCGAGTTCAATAGCTCGAATCAGTCATCGAACTTGTCTGGGGTCGGCACGCAATTGTCTACTAGAAAATTTTCATTAGCGCAAAAAAGTCAATTTTTTTTTTTTTAAATCGGACCGGAGGCCTGTCCTTCCTGGTTTAATCAGAAAAAACCGGTTCAATCACGATTAAACCAGTAAATCTTCCCACCCAGTAAACCATCCGGATCAGTGGCCGGTCCGGTTTTAAAACATTGAAATAGTATGCCATGAAATAGTATCCATAAACCTATATTTAGCATTTCCCATGAAATAGTATCCATAATCCACAACCGTAAAATCCGAACCCATTAGCCAGCATTATTGCACATGGTAAGCAAACAAAAATGGAGCAAACTCAAACATCCAAATTTTGGACACGTAAAGGAAATGAGGCCATCAGGTGTCATTGCGGCAGAGCTTGAAGCACATGATGAGAATATTAATTTCACAGAGTGATGGGCACTGGGGAGTGCAGAATCGGATTCTATCTGCACTGTTTCACGAGACGAGTGATTTTGCATTTGACCTCTCCTCATTTCATTTCATCTTGTCTAAATCACGGATTGCATGCTCAGGATTCTCTACAGTGTCCTAGCATGCGCATATCAGCGCATGCCATTTTTTTCTATATATATTGTTTGCATTATTAGTTTCAAACTTTATTCTCTTTCCAAATCTGCTAGAAATTTCTCCATGTCCGCGTCTGGGATCGCTGATGTGCTTCTTACACTATCTTTGTTCTTCTTTAGACCCTTTTTTGTTGGCTATTTGTCATTTCCAACAGGAGGCACCTAGTGGGGTTAAAATAAATAAATAAATACAGTGACGTCGCAAAATATTTTCTTGAGTCATCATCTATTAAGAATTCTCAATACAATAGAGGCATGTCGCACAAATTGTAGGGCCTTGAAAAGAGTAAGTTATTCGGGACTCATCTAGTGCAATAATTCTACGACCATGTTCTCAGCCCCAACCCCCCCCCCAGAAAAAAAAAAGAACACTTCATTGTTTTAGGGGTCATTTGGATCAAGTGGGAATTTGAAAAATTTTCTATTTTTAGATATAAATTTATTATAAACAATCCAAACTCTTCACAAAATTACACACTTCACAATACTTTATGCCTAGGAATAGAAAATTTCTTCTATTCCTAAGCGATCCAAACGGCCCCTTATATAATTTACATATGTCGTGTTTGATCAACAAAATATTTCTATATTTCTATACTTGATCAACAAAATATTTCTATATTTGTATTGTATTGCTTTACAAATAGTTGTGAGATGTTATTACGATTGTCATGTAAATATAATTGTTAATAGATCTGTTTTGCCATATAAAACCTGCCATACGTAGACTATTATTCAATCTCTAATTGTACAAATCTCTCTCTTAGGTTGGGCCCACAGTTATTAGAGTTTAGAGACCCAACCACTACTTGTAGCTTATTAAACAATCAAGAGCCTAGTATTTTGACTTATATCAGAAAGTGTTTGAAATACATTGCTTGCTTAAAAAAATAGTCCGTATTTGCTTATTTTCCTAATAACATGATTAGATTAGATCCTCTTGTCCCCGGATCTATTGCAAGGCACCAAACAGAAAACGCACCTTTGCCACTTGAGGAATTGTCTAGTTACATGCTTACATTATTCATATCTTCCACTTGAGGGATGCGTTTGGATCGTTGAAAGAAAGAAGAAAAAGAAGGAAGAAGAAAAAAAAAATTATAAACAATTCAAATTCTTCACAAAGTTACACACTTCCCAATACTTCTTCTCACTTCTTCCCTTCTTCCCTTCTTCCCACACCTATCCAAACGCACCCGAGGATTTGTCAAGACAAAAAGAACCATCACTTTATGCATATGGAGCTTCCGATTGGAGCCATTTAATAGAAAAATTTATCAAAAGCCTTTCTGAAGTTTGTTTTATTTCATAAATACAATATTTCAGATTAAATCTCTAGATAAATTACAAATAAAATTTGCAATGTGAAAGGCTAAATTTCAATTTTTCATTTTTAATTATTTTTTTCCTTCTGGCAAAAAACATAAATCATTTTGCTTTGGTATCCTATTTCAAGCGTAGGTCATTTACGAAATTTATATTTTCTTCTTTTATATATATATTTAAGTTCAAAATAATTATAAGACGAAACTTTAAACTTGAATTCTTCCTAAAAATTTTGAAACGTATTTATACTTCCATATAGAGGTAATTTAGGACTTTGTATTTATTAAGGAAAATTAATGAGAAGCTAGGCATCATGACCAAGGTTCTTTTTTTTTAATATTAGGCATGGTATCTAGGCACATGATTAAGAGGGCTATTAAATTAAGCTAATCATTGATTCCACGAGGATTAGAGGTGGAAAACTGATGGCTGTCCGTAATGCTGACTCGGATCACCACAATCACACAACGGATTTAGATTTGCAAATTTCATAATATACACTTCAATTAATAAAATAACATTAATAAAATAATTGACCTGTACGTATCACCACAAAGCTGATGAGTGATGGCTCTCTCCTACTTCAATTCTGAAAGTCTTTTACCACTGCTGACGTCATCTGTGCAGGTGAAATGATCTGAATCGTCGGATCATTTGATTTTGTACATGATAGATTTTATCATGGTCCGCTAGCTGGCTCCACTCGGCAGGGCACTTGCGCTGAGTCCTCTTTTGAGGTCATAAATGTGGGAAACTTTTTGTTTAGGATCTCCTGTGGTTACAAATGTGCAACGCTTCCTATTAGGTTTTAGCTTTTGGCAAAGAAACACGATCGATTATGACAAAACTTACACAACAAATCAATGTCATCTTCATTCTTATTTTGCATTTTTTGAGCATTTCATAGCACCCACTTGAGAGGGTGGGCTCCATTGGCATAGGAATGCGCATCACACCAAGTTTTATTTATTAACAAATTTCATATATCTTAAATGATATATGGTTATTTAATGAGATAATAATTAGTAAATTTTGTCAAGTTAATTTGAAATTTATATTTTGTACGAAAATAATATCATATTAACAAGATAAAAGTCATGTCATTAGATCTTACAAGAGAATAAATCATTCAAATAGAAATAGTTGTGGACATTTATAAATATGTTCATGAGTTATAAACAATAAATTATAACATGATTAAACATTTTTACATAAAAATCAAATTTCATAAAAAATTAATGTTAGAATGTATTCGTCCAATTACAACACAAAAATTGTAAACTTTAAGAAATTTTTACTTTTTAGAATGATAAATCTAATTTAACAAACTAATTCAAAATATATTAAATACTCATAAGAAATAAAATTTGACATTTTTAATCAACTCATTCAGGATTTTTTGCCTTTTTTTTAAAAAAATTGTTTACGAGCTTTCAAATCATTTTTTGCATGATACTTTATGAATGTTCTTACAAAATTTTTTTAAAAATCCAGTGATATATTTTTATATTCTATATTTTTTAGAAAAAAATTTGAAAATAAAATTTAATCGCGTGAAGCACGATGGCTTGGCTAGTTATTATTATTATTACTAACTAGTCATTAACCGTGCAATACAGCGGACAACATATAATGGCGATATATTTGCTTGATTCTAATTAAATATTAAAGAAAAATTAAAGATATAAATTCACAAATGTATTGAAAAAATTTTAAAAATAGAAATAAAGAATTATAATTAACAACAGTAACATGCCAGATGATGTATTCAAAACATTATAAAGGGAAAAAAAAACTTTTATTATTCAACAACAGCCTTCCTCCCGTTATAATGAAATAACAGTTTTTGTTCCCTGATATATTGGGCATTTTATTGGGCCTATATGAGATATATAGCCCTATAGAGCCGAAAAAATTAGAAGTATTATTACAAGAATCTTAAATTTCGATTTAACTATTAAAATAATCGGAATTTAAAAATATGATCGCAAGATCGGACTTTGAAAGTCCGATCTTAGCTGATCTTGGGTTTTGAAAAACCGAAACAAGCACCTGTTTGTTGGTTCAACCAGTATGAACTCTGATCCTGCATATTTTTTGGTTGAGTCTTTTCTCGCATGAGTAGGAAGTAGGAACCACTTTTTTTGACTTTTGAACATTTGGTAAGCTGAAAGGCTAGACAAGGTAGAAGACTAGAAGAGTAACCTTCATTGAAGAACGCTCATAATCTCATCTCATCTCACTTGTATAAATGCAGACAGCAGACATGCAGTATCCACAGGACGTCAGGACCACAGTCCACAGACCACAAATTGGCGTATTACTGGGCCTGAATAAGGTAGATATATTGGGCTAAGTAGGCCGATAATAGGCTTTGTACAATTGTACTAACCATTGTTTGGGAATTGATTCTATATTGAGGAATGAGGTCCATGCCATACACACATTTTTTTCGAAGTGTAAACAACTTTTGTGCTGTTTCCGGGCATTGAACTGAAAAAACAAATCACAAAACAGGTTGGATCAAGTGTGGATAAATTTAATATTGATATATTATCAAGTGCCATGCTGTGTATTTATAATGCCTATAGTTGCCAAGCAACAATACAAATAGTTTGATAGATTGTTATCTGGAAATCTATGCAAACGCAAATATTTTGAAGACATGCCCAGTTAACTCCTTTCATACATTAACACTCTTCACTTGTTATTCCGATTTTTATCCTCCAAATTTGCCAAGCTCAGCAACTGTCAGGTGGTACCAGGACCACTACACAACTTGACAAATTTCGACCTGATGCAACAGTCAAAAAGGTTTCTGTTCTAAATAAAAACCAACGCAGAGAGGACGGAAAAAGCTCCCTGACCTATCCAAATCAACAAAAACCAACAAAACCAAAAGAAGATTACGTATGCTTTGCGCAGATTAGATTACTAGAGCGACCCCTCCTCCTTTTTACATTTACCAAGTTTTATAAAAGAAAATAATGCAAAACAAAACAAAACATACCAACCACCAACAAACAGAGAGTGGCCGTAGAAGAAAAATAAAAAAAAAGAACAAGAATTAAATTGAACCAACAAAAGCTACTATAACATTTTAACTAACTATAAACTCCTATATATATGATAATAGCTATAATTCTAAGCTTCTCTCTACCTTGGACCTGACAACTCCATTTCCTCTACCAAGTCAACTGAGAGTGCATCATCACTACTGCTGCCTCCACCGCACTCATCCTGGGCACAGAAATACCCTTTGGGCTCGATAGTGTGATATGTCATTGGATTCTCATGGGGTAAAGGCTGAGGTGTCGACAGCCTATTGGTCGCCTCCCATTTGTCCACCAGCCCATCACCTTCTAGCATGCGCACAACATCAGACATTTTGGGCCGGTGAGACGGGAGGTACTGGGTGCATAGGAGTGCCACCTGAACCATTTCGGAGACTTCTATTATGTCATAGCTGGGACCTATATCGGGGTCTACTAGGAGATCAAGCCTTTTCTCTTGATGTGCTTTTCTCACCTAAATGCAAAAATAAAAAAATAAATACATTATAATTTATCACAAGGAGATAAAAATATTTAATTAGATGAGGGTGCTTGATTCAACTCGAGTGATATGTAATGTTTGGTGTGAAACAGCATCTTGGATAAATTTTTTGGTCTGAATAAGAAATACTTTATTCTCCACTCACGTTGAGGAAGTGAACTTTAATAGAATCAGAAATTTAGAATCACTTAAAGAAAGGTAGAAGGACATCTGAGTTGACCACTGAATATATGATGACAGATTAGAGGTAAAATATGTGGAGGATTCTCACAAAAAAAAAAAACAAAAACAAAATATGGAGACAAATGCCTTCTTCAACTCCATATACAGAGCATTGATGTAATTCTTATCCAACAATGTACTGTAAGGACCCACATTTAAAAAAGAATTTTGGAATTATCAAGAACACAAGAGTTTTACCAGGGAAAATGAAAACATAAAACTTGTAAATTTAGCAGGTTCATGAACAAGACTAGTTCGGTACATGCGTATAGAGGTACCTTTTGTGATTGCCACTGGTACAGTATTGAAACCAACTATTTTATAACACTTGAATCAAACCATAGTAAAGACCAAAGATCTTTTTACAGAAAAATTAATAATTAAGTCAATTACCCAATCAAGCATGAAGCCCTTGTGATGCACATTGCCGCTCTGACCAGCATCAGCCTCCCCCTTCACTACCTGGATTGCCCGCTGCCCAGTGACCAGCTCAAGCAGGAGGATCCCAAAACCGAACACGTCAGTCTTGTCAGATGACTGACCGGTAGAAAGATACTCGGGTGCGATGTGGCCAACAGTGCCTCTTACAGCGGTTGTCACATGCGAGTCACCATGGTCAAGAAGCTTGGCCAGCCCAAAGTCGCCCACCACTGCCTCGCATTGTGCATCCAGGAGTACGTTTGCCGCCTTAACATCCCGGTGGATTATCTTGGGGTCACACTGCTCGTGCAGGTATTGCAACCCCCGTGCCGTCCCCACTGCTATCCTCTTTCGTGCATTCCAGTCCAGCGGCGGTTTACCTGTTTTGGTTTTCAATTGCTCTGCTAGTTAATAATTGCTTATTTGTGTTACTCCAGAACAGATTAGATTTTTATAAGTTCACTGGTTGTTGATCAGATGTTGGTTTAAATTTGAGAACAGTTTTCTCCAATAAAAAAAAAGAAAAAGAAAAAGAAAAGGAAACAATAAAACATAAAGGAAAAGAAGTTTAATACAAAGGAGATATAGGCAATCTATATATAAATATTTCCTTGGGTCTTCAACGAGTGTATTTCCAAAACCAAAAATAAAATGGCGAGTCCAGTTCAGTTTGGATTAGAATAACAAGGTACACTGCACACTGGAACGTCACAACCTAACTGATCAGTGTTCACAGGTTAGAGTGGGTACAGAAAATCAGGCAACAGACAAAATAATAACTGGAACTTTTGAACAGGAAAAAGAAGCTCAGGAGCGGGCACCACCAGGATGGTCAAATCATAGTCAGAGATCACTACCAACCCCTAGAAGTATAGGATGAGCATGAGATGGCTGCATAATAATCATATTACCAGTACTGCACTGACTTAAAAACCCACTTTTCTCTCTCTAATTAATTACGTTGGAGTTGCACAGTTGCACTACGTAATCAGACCAAAACAGCGCAAAAACAGAAGTGGTGGTGGGCCCCAATCAACAGACAAGTACAGTCCACGCGCTGCATTCATGCCAGGTTGTGGTGGCCCACTAAGACCCAATGGCCTGGGTGAATACATGAGCTGAGACAACAATTATATGCGAGGCCCTTTTGGTTTTGCCATATTAGGCCTTATATTTGTAATATTCAAACCTTATAACTCTTTCTACAGCCAGTTTGTGTATAATTTCTTTGTATTTTATGAAACAAAAATGTGGTAACAAAATTAACTTGATTGCTAGAAATATGCAACATTGAATTTAAATCAACTTGAAAGGAATTCAAAATTTTTTTTTTGAGTTCTTTTTGTTTTTGTTTTTTTTGGCATGCTCTAAGAACCTAAGAACCTATTTTAACAATGAATAAAAATTCAAAAATGAATATTTCTCAACATGTTTACACTTAAATTTATAACTTGTGATCAGTAAACATCAATTTCAAATGTTTACAAAATTGATCCCTCCTAGATTAGCTAAACTAAGAAGATTGATTGTGAAACGACCATGCAACAATACAAAAGTTTTGGCATGAATTCCATATTCCAGTTTATCGTAATAAATAAAGTGCCAGAATTCTTAATCCCTAGAAAAACCACAAAAGATTTAAAAATGCAAATAAATATATATATATGTTAATATAGACATACCACGCAAACGCGAGGCGACACTGCCATTTGGCATGTATGGGTACACAAGCAGCCGCTCCCCACCAGATGCACAAAACCCAACAAGCCTGAGCAGGTTCCGGTGCACAGCGAGGCTAATCATCTCCACCTCTGTCTTGAATTGTGCCTCCCCTGAAGCACCAGCATCCTTGAGCCGTTTCACCGCCACCACTGAGCCGTCAGACAGTCGTGCCTTGTACACATTCCCGAAGCCTCCTTTGCCGAGGATGTTTTTCGGGTTGAAGTTGTCAGTGGCATTTTGCAGCTCCCTCAGGCTGAAGTGGCGTAGGTTGCCAAGACGGATTGCTGTGTCGGTTGCTACCTCTTCATCTTCCCTTTCTGCAAAATAAAATGTCAAAACCTTTTATATATATCTTTAGGAAATCAATTTAGTTGACAGTATTAAAACATTCAGAATTGTTTGTTTTAATTTACATGAGGATGATGCTATTGTATGAAGAATAAATAAAGTCATGTTTCACCATAATTCTTGTAATCCTTTAGAATTGGTCAGAAGATGACATTTTTGAAATATCAAAATATGATTGGAACATGTGACAGAAAAATCATGTAGACTTTTATTGGATTCCTTTTGTTAGAAAACATTATATAATACCTGAAATGACCTATAACAAAATGTAAAAATTGGATAATTCGTCTCAGAATCTATTTACTTTTACTTTAAACTATAGCTATCGAAAATTGTATTGCCAAAAAAAAAGGAAGGAATGAAACTACAATTGACTTACCAGTGATGCCCAGGATCGATTGGTGCCTCTGCTTCTTCCTCCTCCAAAGAAACAGTGCCAGGGAAAACAGCAATAATGAGCACGAACCGAGACTAGTCCCCAATGCAACCGCCAATTTCTCGGTTTTCATCCTCTCTGCAAAGAAAACAAACATCCCAAATTAAATAAGTTCTAAATTGACCTCACTTCTCATTCTTTTTTTTTTGTGTGTGTGTGCTAAAAAAAATGAAATGGAAGTGTACTGACTCTGAGATGAATCCAGGAGAAATGGAAGTGTAATGGGAGTCGGAATTGTGGAGCATTGCTCCTTCTTACTGTTGTTCCCACAAATTAAAGGATTCCCAACAATGCTGAAGAAGAAATTAAAGATAATGTCAGGTCATTACATGTAAAAAATGAGTGCAAGTATAGTAGTTAATAGAAACAGGAACGAATAAATGTGAATTTGATAAAAAGGAATAGGAATACAAACTTGAAAGTGCTAGCAGGGAACAGAGGCAAAGGACCACTGAGGTTGTTGAAAGACAAGTCCCTGGGGAACAGTGAAATTAATACTGTTTATTGATTGTCTCAAACATAAACATTCTCATTCTCCTCCTCCAAAATAGAAACAAAACGAGGAGGAATAAATAAATAATAATAAAGTAAAGTTATTCTCATCGGAGAATGGGAAATATAATTAATTAATTAATTAATTGGTACAGAAATGAGAGGTGTGGGAGCTTGGAAAGCGCCGCTGGGAAGGGACCGGACAAGCTGTTGTTGTTTAGCCTCCTGTTGAAGTCAGAAAGCAACAAAAAACGAGAATAAGATTAGAAGGGAATAAGATAGAATAAGAAAAGAAAGGGATTTGGGATTTGGTACATGTAGCGAAGGGAAGAGAGGCGGCCGAGAGATGGAGGGACCGGGCCAGAGAAGTGGTTACTGGAGAGGTCCAGTGTTTGTAGTCTTGGCAGAGATCCCAGCTCCGGCGGTAGCTCTCCAGTCAGGTTGTTGTTTTGTAACAACCTGAAAGTTTCGGCAAATTCTTTCATATATATTTAAATATTATTATTGAACGGTTACTTTTATATATTAATAAGAAGATATGTAATGTAATTACTAATTACACTTGTTGAAGATTGGTGAGATTAGTGATTCGACTGGAGAGGGTGCCGGATAAGCTCTGGCTCGGCGCACCTCTGAAATTAGAAGGAAAAGAAAGAAAGTAAAAAGAAAAGAAATGAAAGGAAAATAGAGAAAATGTAATGCGCGCCATGGTTAGAAAGTTACAATCCAATGACGAGATTTTGGGAAGAGCAAGTAATCATAGCCCAACTACAGGGATCAACGGAGTCTTCATCCCAGTTGTTCAACACTCCATGCGGGTCGCTTAGTTCTCTCTTTATGGCAATCAACGCCACCACTAAAGTAAACCATCGGTCATTCAGAAAGCAAAGCAATTAAGCAAAGCAAAGCAAAAGAAGAGCTAGATATATACCTTCAGCATTGAGCGGCTCGAAGGAGGAAGCGAGAGGAAGGAAGGAGCTGGAGCAGAGGAGGAGAAACCCTAGCAAACAGAGTGAAACCTCTCGATCCATTGGAATGGAAGGGTTTAGACTTTAGACTTTAGAGAGAGAAAAGAGAGAGAGAGTTTGTTATAGTTATAGAGAGAAGGATGGAGGGTTGGGATGAGGCGAGAGGGATGGGGTCCATGATGTGGCACCGCAATATCACTATCTGTGCCAGTATCATCATGAATGATGGATGATGGATGATGGATGATGGATCGAGAAGAGAGAATTCGAAATCATAGAGAGAAAGGAGAGAGAGAGAGAGAGAGAGAGAGAGGCTGATTCGCGTGTCAGGCCTCGAACAGAGCTCAGAATTTTGAGACGAGAGAGAGGCATGTCACTGAGTTTCTATGTAAACTTAGTTTATGAAGAAAGTGTAGCGTGTTGCAGTGTGGGACCTACTTGTCGGTGTTTGTATGTTTATTTCAATAATTACTCCAGTTTCAGATATCAATTTACAGAGTGTTGAACGGAGTCCTGGATTGTACTCACCGTTGCAGCGTGCCCCAGTACCGGCCTTTCGCTCTCCAGTTTTTTCCATACTGGAGAAATGCTTTTCACTTTTCCTCTTATTGCCTGCTAATTTGAGACACTTTGTTAATTTCTTATAATATTTTGCACCTTGCAATTATTAAACAAAAAAAATAACGAGATAATTCCTGTTTAAAAAATCTGTTTTGTTGTTGAGTCAAACTAATATATTTTTTTTTTTGGCAATGTTCATTATTCTTTTGTGATTTCTTGCAATGTTTATAAATGAACTCGCACCAAGCTAGCTATCTCTTAACTAAAAATGCCAATCATACTTTTCATATTATTACGTCGTCTAGTTCACATTTTTGAACTAAACTTGTGAATCCGGAGATGGTCTAAATAAAGAGGAGATAAAAAGGCAATCCGACTCTGCTGTTGCGCGACACAGCGTGTAGCGCACTACGAGCCGTCTGATCTTGATCGGACGGTTCACTTTTTACGGGCCTATCAATCTAGGTTACATGCACGGGACTCCCTTGTCCATTGGATCTTAATCAGACGGCCAGCGTACCGCGCGACACGCTGTGTCGCGCGGCAGCGGATCTGAATTTATAAAAAGGAGGGAGGGACGTTTGAGAAAAAGAAAGGGAGTGGCAGGAAAAAGAGAGGTGGCTTCTTTGCTTTATTTTCTTGGGTGTGTTTGGATAGGCCGGGAATAGAGAATAGGAATAAGAAATTTCGGTTTGCGTGTTTATTCTTATTCTTGTGCAACCCAAACAACATAAGAATAAGGAATAAGGGCCCTTATTCCTATACTAACAAAACCATGGTATAAGAATAAGGAATAAGGATAAGCACGCAAACCGAAATTCCTTATTCCTATTCTCTATTCCCGGCTTATTCCGTTGCATCCAAACACACCCTTTGGGGTTTGCTTTGCTTTGCTTTGAGACTTTGATTTACCTTTTTCACCGTCTCTTTTTGTAAAGTTGGGCTGGATAGGAAGGATAAGTGGGTTGGATGGATCCTACGCTTCCTGCAATGCTGGGCTTCATTGGGGAACAAATTGCTCTAAAAAGTTTTAATTATGCCATCACACTTCAATACTTCAATCCTATTTTATGTACTTCTCTTATCACAATATTTTACTCATTTATTTTTTCTATAATTGTATTACGTTCAGCTTATGTACGAAATGTAGGTTTTTGTGCAGGAACATGAATCAACCTCGTCTTTTGCGCTGTGTCAGAGTTGTGTTATGTCTTGCGTTTGAGCAATGTTATGTCTTGAATTGTACCGGATCCATCATGAAAGATGGTGGTGTATGTGCATCATGAACTTGTTAAATAAATACTACTGCATTACTAATTTGGATTATATATAATAGTAGCCATTTGTAATCATATCTTTCTAAGTATAAATACTACATTACATGGGATTATGGTTGAATTTGCATCTATTGAGAACCCAAAGTCTGCAATTTTGCCAATAAGCTTTTCTTTTTAAAAAAATAATAAATCATCAATTTCCCTCAATAATCATTTTTTTTATACCAGGGTTACAAAATAATAAATTCCCTTTGCCATGGTTTACTCGAACCAACCTGTACTCGACTCTTTTCTTACTAGACCTAAAAAATAATCTGGTTTACCCGATAAAAGAGCCGAATTAATTTGTTTAGATTTTGATTGGAGGAAAAAAAATTAACTCATATATAAAAAAACAATTTTATTATAGCCAAAACCTGAAACAATTTGAATGTTGGACATACATGAGCCCGCCTAATCCAAAACATACATGACTAAAGGTTTAAAATTTGTGACAATCCCAACTTGAATGATATCTGAATCCTGATCTAATTTGTTCAATGGGTATTTCTGCATGATGCATAATCATATATAGGAACTGTTTATAAAAAAAATTTTGTACTTGTTGGCATTACTTGCAAAATAAATATGGAGAATCCTTTAGGAAATGTTTAAGAGGGGACTTCTTTTTTATATATAACTAATTTTAGCAGAATCCTATTCCTCTAGCCTAGAGAACCAAAAGCAAAACAGAGTAAACATACACGGTATAAAACTATAAATAAATAAATAATAATAAAAATAAAGGATGAAAGAGGAAATATCTTATGTCATGCCGCATTAAATAGGAGTTGATCAAGGCAAAGAAAGTTGCCTAGTCTGAAAACTGAAACAACATAGGAGAGAAAAAGAGGCAAATCAAGGGATTAAAGGCTGGGTCTCTCTGTCGTGCATCTTTAATTCTTTACTTGTATGGATGCAAAGTTGCTTCAAAGGGCTTTTGCTCTGGTGCAAATCATGTGACAATCACCTTGGGGCTGTTTGGATTCATTGGAGAATTTGGAAAATTTCATCTTCCTAGCATAAATTTATTATAAACAATCCAAACTCTTCACAAATTTACACACTTTCCAATAAATTTATGCCTAGGAATAAGAAATTCTCCAAATTCTCCAACTTCCTAACCGATCCAAACGGCCCTTGAGATGTTGTGATAGAGAAATGGACCTTCTGACAAGTTGCATGAAATGGAATTTATATACCTAGTTCTCTCAAAAAATTGTTTCAAATAATACTTCCAGTCTTCCACCTGCTTTTTTTTTATATATAGGCTCCGTTTGGATAGGTGTGGGAAGAAGAGAAGAAGGGAAGAAGTGGGAAGAAATATTGGGAAGTGTGTAACTTTGTAAAGAGTTTGGATTGTTTATAAGTTTTTTTCTTCTTCCTTCTTCTTCTTCTTTCTTCCAACGATCCAAACGCACCCTTAAGGCCTGATATGTAAATATTTGGTAATGGGCCGGAATTCTAAGTAGACGAAACGTTAGCATCAAAAGAATTTGTCATTTGAAATCTGTCAACCATTTTGACACCTAATCTCAACAAACTCTTTTTTTATTGGGAATTACTTAGAGTAATCAACACATTCTGCAATCACGCAATCAGAACGCTATCCCTCTCACCCTCACTCTCACCTTCACCCTCATCCTCATCCTGCGAATCAAGGATTCACATCCTCTACAGTCAACAATCTTGGCTGGACGGTACAGCCAAGATAATTTTTTTTAATATTTAAAAATTTTAAAATTCAAATGTTAAATCTAAACCGTTAATCTTGTTCAATTTTACGAGCGATGCATTTTTATATAAATTTTATAAAATTTGGAGTTAATTTGATACTTGATTAAATGACCAAACTATGAACGTATTAGAATTAATCAGTGATAGTTAACCATATTCGTTCATCTGTTGACCACTTGATCTAGTAGCAAATCAACTCCAAATTTTATAAAACTTATATGAAAATGCATCGCATATAAAACTGAACAAGATCAACGGTTTATATTTAACATTTGACTTTTAAAATTTAAAAAAAAAAACTTAGCTGGACGGTACAGCCAAAAGCTTGGCTGTAGAGGATGCGAGTCCTGCGAATCAAACCCACACCACCTCAGAACCACTTCCGAATCAAATCTCCACCACCTCCTTCGCTCCCCTCTCGTCACGTCGGTCTCGCCTCCGCCTCACCTCCGCCTCTCCTCTCCTCCGCCTCCGTCTCACCTCCGTCTCTCCTCTCCTCCGCCTCCGCTTCTCCTCTCCTCCGCCTCTCGTCTCCTCCGTCTCACCTCCACCTCTGCCTCCCCTCACTGCTCCCTCTCATATACCGATCAGATCTGGTTGAGGAAGAAAGAAGGATAAGAAAAATAAAGAGACTTAGATCTAGTTCTGTTACAATTTAGGAGTAACTAAATTGCTATAAGGGATGATATTAATCTGTGTGAGGGAGTATCTAATATGTATAAGGAAGTAAATACATTCATATCTGATTCTGCTGTTTTTTGGGAGTAACTAAATTACTGTAAGGGAGGAAATTGATCAGTATAAGAGTGTAACTAATATATACAATGGAGTAAATAATATACATATCTGATTCTACTGTTGTTTGGGAGTAACTAAATAGCTATAAGGAAGTAAATAACTAATATACAAGGAGTATCTAATATGTATGAGGGAGTAAATAAT
This sequence comes from Rhynchospora pubera, assembly GCA_028095005.1. Taxonomy (NCBI): domain Eukaryota; kingdom Viridiplantae; phylum Streptophyta; class Magnoliopsida; order Poales; family Cyperaceae; genus Rhynchospora; species Rhynchospora pubera. The sequence continues at coordinate 357,463,021 of CM051460.1, forward strand.
ATTCAGAACTGATTCTACTGTAGTTTGGGAGTAACTAAATAACTATAAGGGAGTAAATAAGCAGTATTAAGGGAGTATTTAATACAAGTAAGGGAGTAAATAATATTCATATATGATTCTGTTGTTGTTTAGGAGTAACTAAATAGCTATAAGGGAGTAAATAACTAGCATAAAAGGAGTATCTAATATCTATAAGAGAGTAAATAACATTCAGAACTGATTCTACTGTTGCTTGGGAGTAACTAAAAACTATAAGGGAGTAAATAATTAGTAGTAAGGAAGTATTTAATATAAGTGAGAGAGTAAATAATATTTAATTTCTGATTCTAATAACGGCATGGCTGAATGACGGCGACGGGAGGGCTGCGCGAACAGCGACGGGAGGGCTGGACGATGGCGACGGGAGGGTTGGACTACGCGATGGCAACGACAGGGTTGCGCGACGGCAACGAGAAGGCGCGACGGCCGAGGGCGACGACGAAGGGGTGAGACAGGGTGAGAGTGATGCGAGGTGAGAGTGAAGTCGCGTAAGGGGCGCGCAGTTAGAGAGGAACGCGTTTTCCTTTTCTGGTCAGCGATTTTTTTTTCCTTTTTAGTATATGATTGCTTGATTGCCTGACTGGTTGATTGTACTTATCAGCCCTGTTTTTATTAGTTTAAGCTCACAATGTAAAGGTGAATTTAGATAAGAAAGAGTTCTAAAGTTTTTAAATGTCACTTTCTCATACCCACGGGATAGATTTAGAAAGCTTAGAGATAATTTTTCAAAAGGTCAATCATTTTATTATAGGTTCTAAAGGCCACTTTCTTTAAAATTTAATAAAAGTTCGTTTTCTACACAATTGTTTTAATCTCCACTCATATTGTATCTATTTTAAATTATAAATTAAAACAGCTGATCTTGATCTACTTCACAACCAAATTTACATTCAAAATTTTATTCATCAAATTCCGTTGGTGTAAAATCAAGAAGTGAATAAATAAATTAGCTTGATGTTTTCACTTTTCAAAACTTTTCTTCCACTTAATACATTTTATCATATGAACTTAACAAACCATAAAATTAAAGCGTGAACCTTTTATCTATGAACTACGTACATCAGATTTATTAAATTTTGTTGGTTAAAGGTGATTTGATAAAAACTTACAAACTTTTTTTTTTAAAAAAAGAAAGACTTGGCAGTGCCTACCAACTTGCAATGCTCATTTAAGTTTAGGCTTTTTTGGTTGCAAACAAATCTCATTGCTCGGCGAACATAATTTTTTTTATTATTTCTTTTCTGTAGCAAGACTTGATAGATCTGAGCCATTTGAAATGAAATTACGAATGCGACATTTGTCGTAGAATGTAAAAACTGTTCTGTTTTTATGAGATTGGCGACGACTAGGGCTGTCAATGATAGTCATTTATCCATTTATTATATTTGTACCTTATATGGATATAGGTACATAAGATTTTATTTTTGTTAGACTAACGGATATGAATAAAAAAAAATTTAGTTAACTTATCGGATACGGATACATATAAGGGCTATTTTGTACCCTTTATCTAAAGGAAAAAAATTTACAAACATACATCAGATCATAATACTAAATAAATATGTGTGGGTGTCAAATTAACTTTTTTATTTGTTTTCACGGAACACGGCATCCACGCTGTTGATTTGTCTTCGTTAGAACCTCTCTTTCTTTCTTCACCATCTCTCCTCACTCTCACACTTGATGGTGAGTTTAAATGTAGATTATTGTGAAGAAATGACTTAGAATGAATTCAGAAATTGCAATGCTTAAATTACTCAGAATGAGAATTATTTGCACTTTATATGCGTAATTACTTGGTATAATCCAATTTTTTATAATAAGTAAAACCTTAATCATATTCTAAAACATATGGAGACTTTAAATGTGAAGAAATGACTTAGAATGAATTCAGAAACGGTTGAAATACTCATTACTCAAATTGAGATTTATTTGCAACTTATGTGTAATTACTTAGTATAATCCAAACTTTTTGGATAAGTAAGATCTAAATCATATTCTTGATAGTATGGATAGTTTAAATGATGATATTGTGATGAAATGACTTAGAATGGATACATAAACGGTTGAAATGCTCATATATTACTTAGAATGAAAGTTATTTGCACTTTATATGCATAATTACTTGGGATAATCCATTTTTTTTTGAATAAGTAAGACCTTAATCATATTCAAGTCCGTATGGAGAGTTTAAATGTAAATTATTATGATGAAAAGACTTAGAATGAATTCGAATATATTACTAAGAGTTATTTTCATTTTATATGCGTCATTACATAGTATAATCCAAAAATAATTGAAATGATCAAATTACTCAAAGTGAGAGTTTTTTTAATTTTATATGCGGAATTACTTAGTATAATCCAATTTTTTGTAATAAGTAAAACCATAATCATATTATAGACCATAAGGAGAGATTAAATGTAGAATATTGTGAAGAAATAACTAAAAATGAATTCAGAAACGGTTGAAATGCTCAAGTTACTCAGAATGAGAGTTATTTACACTTTATATACGTAATTACTATGTATAATCTAATATTTTTGAACAAATAAGATATGAATCTTATACTAGACGATATAAAGAGTTTAAATGCAGATTATTGTGATGAAATGACTTAGAATGAATCAAGAAATGATTGAAATTCTCAAATAATTCTCAGAATTGTATTATTTGCACTTTATATGCGTAATTAAGTTGAATAATCCAATTTTTTTAATAAATAGGATATGAATCATATTCTAGACAATATAAAGAGTTTAAATGTAGATTATTGCGATGAAATGACTTAGAAAGAATCCAGAAACGATTAAAATGCTCAAATGACGCTCAGAATTGCATTATTTGCAATTTTATATGCGTAATTATCATATATAATCAAATCTTTTTGAATAAATAACATATGAATCAAATGCTCGATAGTATAGAGAGCTTATATGTAAATTATTGTGATGAAATGACTTCACATATGAATTATATACTAGACAGTATAAAGAGTTTAAATGTAGATTATTGTGATGAAATGACTTAGAAAAAATCCATAAACATTTGAAATGCTCAAATGATTCTCATAATTGCGTTATTTGCATTTCTATGCATAATTACCATGGATAATCCAATCTTTTTGAAAAAATAGCACATGACTAATATTTTAGATAGTATAAAGAATTTAAATGTACATTATTGTGATGAAATAACTTAAAATGAATCCAGAAACGATTGAAATGCTCAAATGATGATCAGAATTGCATTATTTTGCAATTTTATATGCATAGTTACAATGTATAACCCAATCTTTTTTGTAGAAATAACATATGAATCATATTCTTGATGGTATAAAGAGTTCGAATGCAGATTATTGTGATGAAATGAATTAGAATGAATCCTGAAGCGATTGAAATGCTCAAATGATGCTTAGAATTGCATTATTTGCATTTTATATGCATAATTATCATGTATAATCCAATCTTTTCAATAAATAACATATGAATCATATTCTAGATGGTATAAAGATCTTAAATGTAGATTATTGTCATGAAATGATGTAGAATGAATCTAGAAACGATTGAAATGATCAAATGATGCATAATTAACATGTATAATCCAATCTTTCCAAATAAATAACAAATGAATCATAATATCGACAGTATAAAGAGTTTAAATGTAGATTACTGGGATGAAATAACTTAGAATGAATCCAGAAACGATTGAAATACTCAAATGATGCCCACAATTGTATTATTTGTAATTTTATATGCGTAATAAACATGTATAATCCAATCTTTTTGAATAAATAGCATATAAATCATATTCTAGATGGTATAAAGCTCTTAAATATAGATTATTATCATGAAATAATTTAGAATGAATCCAGAAACGATTGAAATGCTCAAATGATGCTTACAATTGCATTATTTTGCAATTTTATATGCGTAATTACAATATATAACCCATATTTTTTGAATAAATAACGTATGAATCATATTCTCAATGGTATAAAGAGTTTGAATGCAGATTATTTTGATGAAATGACTTAGAATGAATCCAGAAGCGATTGAAATGCTCAAATGATGCTTAGAATTTCATTATTTGTATTTTATATGCATAATTATCATGTATAATCCAATCTTTTGAATATATAACATATGAATTATATTCTAGATGGTATAAAGATCTTAAATATAGATTATTGTCATGAAATGATTTTCAATGAATCAAGAAACGATTGAAATGCTCAAATAATGCTCAGAACCGCATTAGAATTTTATATGTGTAATTAACATGTATAATTCAATCTTTCCGAATAAATAACATATGAATCATTTTATCGACAGTATAAAGAGTTTAAATGTAGATTTTAGGGATGAAATGACTTAGAATGAATCCAGAAATGATTTAAATACTCAAATGATGCCCAGAATTGCATTATTTGCAATTTCATATGCGTAATAAACATGTATAATCCATCTTTTTGAATAAATAACATATGAATCATATTCTTGACAGTATAAAGAGTTTACATATAGATAATTGTGATAAAATGACTTAGAATAAATCTAGAAACGATTGAAATGCTCAAATGATGCTCGGAGGTGCATTATTTGCACCTTATATGCGTAATTAAGATTTATATTAATCCCATCTTGTTGAATAAAAAAATATTATGAACCATATTCTATGTAGTACAAAGGGTTTTAATGCAGATTATTGTGATGAAATGACTTAGAATGAATTTAGAAATGATTGAAATGATCAAATGATGCTTAAAATTGCAATATTTGCCCTTTATGTGTGTAATTTGCATGTATAATCTAACATTTTTAAATAAATAACATATGAATCATACTAGAGAGTATAAAGAGTTTAAATGTAGATTATTGTGATCAAATGACTCACAATATATCTGGAAACGATTGAAATGCTCAAATGATACTCAGAATTACATTATTTGCAATTTATATGCGTAATTACTTTGTATAATCCAATTTTTTTTAATAAATTGGATACTAATAATATTCTATACAGTATAAAGAGTTTAAATGTAGATTATTGTGATGAAATGATCTAGAATGAATCCCGAAACAATTGAAGTGTGAAAAAAATACTCTGAACTGCATTATTTGCACTTTATATACGTAATTACTATATATAATTCAATTTTTTTAAATAAATAAGAAATGAATCATATACTAGACAGTATAAAGAGTTTAAATTTAGATTATTGTGATGAAAGGACTTAGATTGAATCCAGAAACGATTGAAATTCTCAAATGATGCTCAGAATTGCATTATTTGCACTTTATATGAGTAATTACCATGTATAATCCAATATTTTTGAATAATTAACATATGAATCATAATTTGGACAGTATAAAGAGTTTAAATATTGATTATTGTGATAAAATGACTTAGAATAAATATACAAACGATTGAAATACACAAATAATGCTCAGAATTGCATTATTTGCAATTTATATGAGTAATTACCATGTATAATCCAATTATTTTGAATTAATCACATATGAATCATTTTCTATATAATATATAGAGTTTAAATGCAGATTATTGCAATGAAATAACTTAGTATGAATGCAGAAACGATTGAAATTATCCAATGATGATAATAATTGCATTATTTGCAAATTTATACGTGTAATTATCATGTATAATCTAATCTTTTTCAATAAATAACATATGAATCAAATTCTTGACAGTTTAAACACTTTAAATGTAGATTATTGTGATGAAATGATTTAGAATGAATCCTGAAATGATTGAAATGCTCAAATGATGCTCAGAATTGTATTATTTGCACTTTATATGTGTAATTACCAAGTATAATCTAATCTTTATGAACAAATAACATATGAATCATATTCTAAACATTATAAGGAGTTTATGTAACATAGTAGATATACCAGACCCAGTTTAATGGTGTTAATTAGGTAAATCTTAAAAATAATACTAAGATAAATAAAATTTTAAAACTAATAATCTTCAAATGGATAAATCAATTATAACAATAAAATTCACTCGAAATCGAAATCTTTTAATCTGTGTAGTTTCTAAAAATCATCTACATGATTCTAGCAAAATCAAAGTTTAATTAATAAGGAAATTTAATATCAGATTAATTGAATTTGAATGAAAACAATTCATTAAATAACTCTATAAGAGTTGCAGCACCCTTGGCCATAGAGTATCTGCCACAGAAGATCAAATGGGTGATTTTTTAGTAAAAGTCAGAAAATCACCGTGGCACCATCTCCTTTCTCTCTCCTTTTCCCTTCTCTTTGTTCGCTCCGTCCGATTCCTTCTCATCTCTCGTCTTCTCCGACGAGAAATTCCTCTCGAGAAATTGGGGCGGATGGACTGTGGCTAACCAATCCCACCATGCCACAGCCTAGCACCTCCGATTGGCTGCCCTCTTGCTCTTATCCACGAGAGAGATGGATAAGTATTGAAGTTCGACTCAAACTGTAGGATTCGAGCTTGAGATCCTCACCGTTGGCCCCTCTCTTCTCTTCTCCTTACCATGGCTGCCTATAAATACCTCGAGGTTGGTCCAATTCCTGTTTCTCTGTCGGCTAAGAAAAATTCCAGAAAAAAAAATAAATAAATAAGGAGGGAAATAAAAGAAGAGAGGGAGCTAATCGTTGAAGATCCAAGGTATATTTGAACCCTTCTGTGCTATAAATGAGTTTATATCGTGGGTTGATAACTGGCTTGACTGATTACTTGATTAGGGTTTGAGCCTAATTCGAGTTGTTACTATGTGTTGATTTGGTGTTGCTGAGTTGACTTGGAATGATGAATTGATAGTCTGATAACCCCAATTTGTAGACTTTGAATACTTGAAACCCCATATGTTACGGTTTATAATGTTGTTTAAGCCAAACTGTTTGAGTTTGATGTTGTTCTCGTGGTTGGGCACTGATGGAGACCTTTGTGAGGCTTTACGATGGGATTTGAGGGTTGGTATCAGTTTCTGGTACACTCGATGTACCACTGGTACCATACTGGTACGCTGTGACGTGTTTCAGGGACTAAATTGTGAGGAAAAAGGACTTGTTTGTAATTTCTGGGGGCCTCTTTATAAAGAAAAAAGGGCTTGGTTGTGAATAAAATGAATTTAGGGGCCTCTGGATAAATATTACAGTCCTTGCGGGTCGGATCCAGACCCCTCATATCGGATCCAAGTCGGACCCGTTAAGTCTGGCTCAGGTCAACTGGGTCAGGTTGACCTGACTTAGCCATGTTGGTTTATAGGCCTTAATGGGCTGATTCTTTTGGGCTTCGGCTGAAATAAAAGAAAATTATATTGGCCCAATACAGAAATTTGACTTATGGGCTATTAATCTCGGCCCAGTGCAGGAATTTGGACTTAAATTTAATCTTAAACTTAATCAAAGATTAAGTTAATTAACTAGTATGCTTAGTAATTAATTATAGGAAAGGCCGTTAGCAATAACTGGGTACTCCTTTAATTAAGTGGGATTCTATTTTATTTTTCGGGAGATGATGAGAATAGTTCGAGTAAGTCAAGAACAGATACAATGACGTTTATTTACCGACTGTCTGATCCCAAAACAAATAACCAATCAAATCTTGATTTTTATTTTCTATGTTCTCTTATTTAATTTCTGATTTCTATTTATCAATTCTTATTTCTTATTAAATAAATACAAACTTAATTAAATAAGAATTTAATAAAATAAATATATATTTAATAAATTATGTAAAATAAAAACTAAGTTGCATAAATACTGAACAAGAGATATTTAAATAATAGTCGTAATAAAATTAATTAATTAAGAAATAAAACTAATTATATTAAATAACTTTTAAAATTTATTAATTAAAATTAGATAAACTAAAAATAAAAAGAAAATAATAATAAATAAATAAGAACTAAAATTTATTGAAAAAAAAACAACAAGCAATTACTAAATAATAATTAAATAAACATCAGTCTAGTGATATAAGCCAGACCTTGTAGTCCTAAGTCTTTAGGTTCAATTAGAAAAGGAAACCGTTAAATTAAATTTTAATGGTTTTTAACCAACTTACAGGAGAACCGACGGAAACGAGTTTTGATCCAGCAGCAGGTGCGAATACGTGGACTTTTATAGAAATCTTAATACTGGTAAACTTAATTTTATGCATGGCATGTTGATAATCCGTTTTGAATGCATAAATCAAGTTGTCATTTTTAAGGAACAAATATTACAACTCATGTTGAGTAAATCTCCTTTCTTATAATCGTTGAAAGAACCAAGCAAGTTTGTATGATCCTTTGTTATAAATGAACTGTCTTGTTCCAGTTCAATTATACTTGCTTGGGAAATATGAAGATATGGTTCGCAGAGAAATTTTGGAATATGGATTTAGCATAGAAATCAATACCACTCTCCGGAGTCGGTCGGCCCCCGGCTTCGGCCAGTTCGATAGCGCTATGCGGATTTGGAATTCCCTTTTGCTTGCCCAGGGTTAGAGAACTATCTCTTTTGCCTGCCCTCGGGTTAGGGAAAGGTCTCCTTTTGCTTGCCCAACCGGTTGGGTTAGGTGACCTGAGTGAAATGTGATGAGATGCTTATATACCTTGACTTGATCTGGTTCTATCTGACTTATTATCTGTTGTATTACATGTTGTTTTACAGCATGGTTGTGATTGGCCCTTTTCTGCTACGGTGCTCGGTATGCAGGCTAGCTAATGATTTGCATTGCATCACTTCTATCAATTTACTTATTAAATTCTTATATTCATTTATTATTCACTGCTATTTAATTATTATTCATATTGTTAAGTCGAGTATTAATTCTAGATTAAGATTTCAACTAGAAATCCACGTCTGGAACTAAAACTCGCACTGAGAATTCTATTCTCACTCGCGTTTGTTTTTGCATGTTCCTCGATGGTTGGGGGTTCCAGACGACTCACCGTCCACAGAGAGGACCACCCATAGCAGTGTTTGACGGATCCCATGTGCATATCCAGACCTATGTACCACACCTACGTTTTCATATTACCTACCATGTATCTATGTCTCCTTTAGGAGTTTACTTTTATATTGAGTATCCGAATGCCCCAGCTCCTCCTGCTCCTGCTCCACCCGCTCCTGCCCCTTCTCATTCATCATCAGCAGCCACTCCCATTATCATTGTAGATAGTGATGAGGGGGAGGAGGAGCCTGAGGAGGCTTGATGTTGTTTTATGGTTGTTGCTGTTGTTGTTCCTTTTTAGTATGGCGAGCTAGGATCAACTTTTGGTTACACTAGTACTAGTCTCTAGTGTATATATTATGGACTAGACTAGGTGGTTGTTTATAGATCCTAGTCTCGAGGTGTCACATTTTGAGGGTTGGTTGTATTAGCTACTGTTGTGGTTTGTATGTTATGTGGTGGTACTATGTAGTAGTTTTTTTATACTTCTGTCTTTCTTATTTTTACGATATGAGATAATATTTGCTATATTATCTGGGAAAAAAAATGGAAGGAAATAGCAAATTGAAATGTTGGTTAGGTTAAGCCTTACGAAGATACACTTTCATGTATTTTCGTGGCGGGAGCTGTCATACTCAGCTGCGGGGTGTGACAGTTTAATTGTAGATTATTGTGTTTAAATTACATACAATGAATCTAGAAACGATTGAAATGCTCAAATGATGCTCAGAATTGTATTATTTGCGCTTTATATGCATAATTAACATGTATAATCCAATCTTTTTGAATAAATAACATATGAATCAAATGATCGATAGTTTATAGAGTTTATATGTAGATTATTGTGATGAAATGACTTAAAATGAATAAAAACGATTGAAATTCTCAAATGATCCTCAGGATTGCATTATTTTCATTTTATATGCGTAATTACCTTGTACAATCCAATCTTTTGGAACAAATAACATATGAACCAAATTCTAGACAGTATAAATAGTTTAAATATATATTATTGTGATGGAAATTACTTAGAATGAATCCAGCAACAATTGAAATGCTCAAATGTTACTCAGAATTGCATTATTTGCAATTTATATGCGTAATTACCATGTATAATGCAATCTTTTCGAATATAACATATGAATCATATTTTCGACAGTATAAAGAGCTTAAATGTTGATTTTTGTGATGAAATGACTTAGAATGAAACCACAAACGATTGAAATGCTCAAAAGATGCACAGAATTGCCTTATTTGCACTTTATATGTGTAATTTGTTTGCATAATCCAATCTTTTTTTTAATAAAGAACATATGAATCATTTTCTAGACAATATATAGCATTTAAATGTAGATTCTTATGATGAAATGACATAATATGAATTCAGAAACGATTGAAATGTTTAAATGATGCTCAGAATTGCATTATTTGCAGTTTATATGCCTAATTACCTTGTATAATCCAATTTTTTTGAATAAATAACATATGAATCATATTCTCGATAGTATAAACAGTTTAAATGTTCATTTTGTTTGATTAAATGACTTAGAATGAATCCAGAAACAATTGAAATTCTCAAATGATGCTCAGCATTGCATTATTTGCAATTTAATATGTGTAATTACCATGTATAATCCAATCTTTATGAATAAATAACATATGAATCACATTCTCGACAGTATAAAGACAGTAAATAAAGATAATATTGATGAAATGGCTTAAAATGAATCCTTAAACGATTGAAATGCTCAAATGATACTCAGAATTTCATTATTTGTACTTTATATGCATAAATTACCTTGTATAATCTCATATTTTAGAATAAATAACATATGAATCATATACTAGACAGTACAAAGACTTTAAATGTAGATTATTGTGTGGAAATTACTTAGAATGAATCCAGAAACAATTGACATGCTCAAATGTTGCTCAAAATTGCATTATTTGCACTTTATATGCGTAATTACCATGTATTATCCAATCTTTTTGAATAAATAACATGTGAATCATATTTTCGACAGTATAAAGATCTTAAATGTTAATTTTTTTTATGAAATGACATAGAATGAATCCACAAACGATTGAAATGCTCAGAATTGCCTTATTTGCACTTTATATGTGTAATTTTGCTTGTATAATTCAATATTTTTGAATAAAGAACATATGAATCATTTTCTAGACAGTATATAGAATTTAAATGTAGATTCTTGCGATGAAAAAACTTAGTATGAATCCAGAAATGATTGAAATGCTCAAATGATGCTCAAAATTGGATTATTTGCAATTTATATGCGTAATTACCTAGTATAATCCAATCTTTTTGAATAAATAACATATGCATCACATTCTCGAGAGTATAAATAGTTTAAATATTGATTTGAAATAACTTAGAATGAATCCAGAAATGATTGAAATGCTGAAATAATGCTCAAAATTGCATTATTTGCAATTTTATATGTGTAATTATAATGTATAGTCCAATCATTTTTAATAAATAACATATGAATCACATTCTCGACAGTATAAAGACTGTAAATGTAGATTATATTGATGAAATGACATAAAATGAATCCTAAAAATATTGAAATGCTCAAATGATGCTCAGAATTTACTTACCTGCACTTTATATGCATAATTACCATGTATAATCCCATCTTTTTTAATAAATAACATATGAATCATATTCAACTCATGATAAAGAGTTTATACGAAGATTATTGTGATGAAATGACTTAGAATAAAACCAGAAATGATTGAAATTCTCAAATGATGCTCAAAATTTTATTATTTGCAATTTTATATGCGTAATTTTCATCTATAATCAATTTTTTTTAATAAATAATATAAGAATCAAATGCTCAATCGTATAAGGAGTTTATATGTAGATTATTGTGATGAAATAACTTAAAATGAATCAAAAAATGATTGAAATGCTAAAATGATCCTCAAAAAATTGCATTATTTGCAATTTATATGCGTAATTACCTTGTATAATCCAATCTTTTTGAATAAATAACATATGCATCACATTCTCGAGAGTATAAACAGTTTAAATATTGATTTTTGTGATGAAATAATTTAGAACGAATCCAGAAATGATTGAAATGCTCAAATGATGCTCAGAATTGTATTATTTGCACTTTATATGTGTAATTACCATGTATAATCTAATCTTTTTTTAACAAATAACATATGAATCATATTCTAAACAGTATAAGGAGTTTAATTGTAGATTATTGTGTTGAAATTACATACAATGAATCTAGAAACGATTGATATGCTCAAATGATGCTCAGAATTGTATTATTTGCGCTTTATGTGCATAATTAACATGTATAATCCAATCTTTTTGAATAAATAACATATGAATCAAATGATCGATAGTTTATAGAGTTTATATGTAGATTATTGTGATGAAATGACTTAAAATGAATAAAAACGATTGAAATGCTCAAATGATCCTCAGGATTGCATTATTTTCATTTTATATGCGTAATTACCTTGTACAATCCAATCTTTTGGAACAAATAACATATGAACCAAATTCTAGACAGTATAAATACTTTAAATATATATTATTGTGATGGAAATTACTTAGAATGAATCCAGCAACAATTGAAATGCTCAAATGTTACTCAGAATTGCATTATTTGCAATTTATATGCGTAATTACCATGTATAATGCAATCTTTTCGAATATAACATATGAATCATATTTTCGACAGTATAAAGAGCTTAAATGTTGATTTTTGTGATGAAATGACTTAGAATGAAACCACAAACGATTGAAATGCTCAAAAGATGCACAGAATTGCCTTATTTGCACTTTATATGTGTAATTTGTTCGCATAATCCAATCTTTTTTTTAATAAAGAACATATGAATCATTTTCTAGACAATATATAGCATTTAAATGTAGATTCTTATGATGAAATGACATAATATGAATTCAGAAACGATTGAAATGCTTAAATGATGCTCAGAATTGCATTATTTGCAGTTTATATGCCTAATTACCTTGTATAATCCAATTTTTTTGAATAAATAACATATGAATCATATTCTCGATAGTATAAACAGTTTAAATGTTCATTTTGTTTGATTAAATGACTTAGAATGAATCCAGAAACAATTGAAATTCTCAAATGATGCTCAGCATTGCATTATTTGCAATTTAATATGTGTAATTACCATGTATAATCCAATCTTTATGAATAAATAACATATGAATCACATTCTCGACAGTATAAAGACAGTAAATATAGATAATATTGATGAAATGGCTTAAAATGAATCCTTAAACGATTGAAATGCTCAAATGATACTCAGAATTTCATTATTTGTACTTTATATGCATAAATTACCTTGTATAATCTCATATTTTAGAATAAATAACATATGAATCATATACTAGACAGTACAAAGACTTTAAATGTAGATTATTGTGTGGAAATTACTTAGAATGAATCCAGAAACAATTGACATGCTCAAATGTTGCTCAAAATTGCATTATTTGCACTTTATATGCGTAATTACCATGTATTATCCAATCTTTTTGAATAAATAACATGTGAATCATATTTTCGACAGTATAAAGATCTTAAATGTTAATTTTTTTTATGAAATGACATAGAATGAATCCACAAACGATTGAAATGCTCAGAATTGCCTTATTTGCACTTTATATGTGTAATTTTGCTTGTATAATTCAATATTTTTGAATAAAGAACATATGAATCATTTTCTAGACAGTATATAGAATTTAAATGTAGATTCTTGCGATGAAAAAACTTAGTATGAATCCAGAAATGATTGAAATGCTCAAATGATGCTCAAAATTGGATTATTTGCAATTTATATGCGTAATTACCTAGTATAATCCAATCTTTTTGAATAAATAACATATGCATCACATTCTCGAGAGTATAAATAGTTTAAATATTGATTTGAAATAACTTAGAATGAATCCAGAAATGATTGAAATGCTGAAATAATGCTCAAAATTGCATTCTTTGCAATTTTATATGTGTAATTATAATGTATAGTCCAATCATTTTTAATAAATAACATATGAATCACATTCTCGACAGTATAAAGACTGTAAATGTAGATTATATTGATGAAATGACATAAAATGAATCCTAAAAATATTGAAATGCTCAAATGATGCTCAGAATTTACTTACCTGCACTTTATATGCATAATTACCATGTACAATCCCATCTTTTTTAATAAATAACATATGAATCATATTCAACTCATGATAAAGAGTTTATACGAAGATTATTGTGATGAAATGACTTAGAATAAAACCAGAAATGATTGAAATTCTCAAATGATGCTCAAAATTTTATTATTTGCAATTTTATATGCGTAATTTTCATCTATAATCAATTTTTTTTAATAAATAATATAAGAATCAAATGCTCAATCGTATAAGGAGTTTATATGTAGATTATTGTGATGAAATAACTTAAAATGAATCAAAAAATGATTGAAATGCTAAAATGATCCTCAAAAAATTGCATTATTTGCAATTTATATGCGTAATTACCTTGTATAATCCAATCTTTTTGAATAAATAACATATGCATCACATTCTCGAGAGTATAAACAGTTTAAATATTGATTTTTGTGATGAAATAATTTAGAACGAATCCAGAAATGATTGAAATGCTCAAATGATGCTCAGAATTGTATTATTTGCACTTTATATGTGTAATTACCATGTATAATCTAATCTTTTTTTAACAAATAACATATGAATCATATTCTAAACAGTATAAGGAGTTTAATTGTAGATTATTGTGTTGAAATTACATACAATGAATCTAGAAACGATTGATATGCTCAAATGATGCTCAGAATTGTATTATTTGCGCTTTATGTGCATAATTAACATGTATAATCCAATCTTTTTGAATAAATAACATATGAATCAAATGATCGATAGTTTATAGAGTTTATATGTAGATTATTGTGATGAAATGACTTAAAATGAATAAAAACGATTGAAATGCTCAAATGATCCTCAGGATTGCATTATTTTCATTTTATATGCGTAATTACCTTGTACAATCCAATCTTTTGGAACAAATAACATATGAACCAAATTCTAGACAGTATAAATACTTTAAATATATATTATTGTGATGGAAATTACTTAGAATGAATCCAGCAACAATTGAAATGCTCAAATGTTACTCAGAATTGCATTATTTGCAATTTATATGCGTAATTACCATGTATAATGCAATCTTTTCGAATATAACATATGAATCATATTTTCGACAGTATAAAGAGCTTAAATGTTGATTTTTGTGATGAAATGACTTAGAATGAAACCACAAACGATTGAAATGCTCAAAAGATGCACAGAATTGCCTTATTTGCACTTTATATGTGTAATTTGTTCGCATAATCCAATCTTTTTTTTAATAAAGAACATATGAATCATTTTCTAGACAATATATAGCATTTAAATGTAGATTCTTATGATGAAATGACATAATATGAATTCAGAAACGATTGAAATGCTTAAATGATGCTCAGAATTGCATTATTTGCAGTTTATATGCCTAATTACCTTGTATAATCCAATTTTTTTGAATAAATAACATATGAATCATATTCTCGATAGTATAAACAGTTTAAATGTTCATTTTGTTTGATTAAATGACTTAGAATGAATCCAGAAACAATTGAAATTCTCAAATGATGCTCAGCATTGCATTATTTGCAATTTAATATGTGTAATTACCATGTATAATCCAATCTTTATGAATAAATAACATATGAATCACATTCTCGACAGTATAAAGACAGTAAATATAGATAATATTGATGAAATGGCTTAAAATGAATCCTTAAACGATTGAAATGCTCAAATGATACTCAGAATTTCATTATTTGTACTTTATATGCATAAATTACCTTGTATAATCTCATATTTTAGAATAAATAACATATGAATCATATACTAGACAGTACAAAGACTTTAAATGTAGATTATTGTGTGGAAATTACTTAGAATGAATCCAGAAACAATTGACATGCTCAAATGTTGCTCAAAATTGCATTATTTGCACTTTATATGCGTAATTACCATGTATTATCCAATCTTTTTGAATAAATAACATGTGAATCATATTTTCGACAGTATAAAGATCTTAAATGTTAATTTTTTTTATGAAATGACATAGAATGAATCCACAAACGATTGAAATGCTCAGAATTGCCTTATTTGCACTTTATATGTGTAATTTTGCTTGTATAATTCAATATTTTTGAATAAAGAACATATGAATCATTTTCTAGACAGTATATAGAATTTAAATGTAGATTCTTGCGATGAAAAAACTTAGTATGAATCCAGAAATGATTGAAATGCTCAAATGATGCTCAAAATTGGATTATTTGCAATTTATATGCGTAATTACCTAGTATAATCCAATCTTTTTGAATAAATAACATATGCATCACATTCTCGAGAGTATAAATAGTTTAAATATTGATTTGAAATAACTTAGAATGAATCCAGAAATGATTGAAATGCTGAAATAATGCTCAAAATTGCATTCTTTGCAATTTTATATGTGTAATTATAATGTATAGTCCAATCATTTTTAATAAATAACATATGAATCACATTCTCGACAGTATAAAGACTGTAAATGTAGATTATATTGATGAAATGACATAAAATGAATCATAAAAATATTGAAATGCTCAAATGATGCTCAGAATTTACTTACCTGCACTTTATATGCATAATTACCATGTACAATCCCATCTTTTTTAATAAATAACATATGAATCATATTCAACTCATGATAAAGAGTTTATACGAAGATTATTGTGATGAAATGACTTAGAATAAAACCAGAAATGATTGAAATTCTCAAATGATGCTCAAAATTTTATTATTTGCAATTTTATATGCGTAATTTTCATCTATAATCAATTTTTTTTAATAAATAATATAAGAATCAAATGCTCAATCGTATAAGGAGTTTATATGTAGATTATTGTGATGAAATAACTTAAAATGAATCAAAAAATGATTGAAATGCTAAAATGATCCTCAAAAAATTGCATTATTTGCAATTTATATGCGTAATTACCTTGTATAATCCAATCTTTTTGAATAAATAACATATGCATCACATTCTCGAGAGTATAAACAGTTTAAATATTGATTTTTGTGATGAAATAATTTAGAACGAATCCAGAAATGATTGAAATGCTCAAATGATGCTCAGAATTGTATTATTTGCACTTTATATGTGTAATTACCATGTATAATCTAATCTTTTTTTAACAAATAACATATGAATCATATTCTAAACAGTATAAGGAGTTTAATTGTAGATTATTGTGTTGAAATTACATACAATGAATCTAGAAACGATTGATATGCTCAAATGATGCTCAGAATTGTATTATTTGCGCTTTATGTGCATAATTAACATGTATAATCCAATCTTTTTGAATAAATAACATATGAATCAAATGATCGATAGTTTATAGAGTTTATATGTAGATTATTGTGATGAAATGACTTAAAATGAATAAAAACGATTGAAATGCTCAAATGATCCTCAGGATTGCATTATTTTCATTTTATATGCGTAATTACCTTGTACAATCCAATCTTTTGGAACAAATAACATATGAACCAAATTCTAGACAGTATAAATACTTTAAATATATATTATTGTGATGGAAATTACTTAGAATGAATCCAGCAACAATTGAAATGCTCAAATGTTACTCAGAATTGCATTATTT
Organism: Rhynchospora pubera; assembly: GCA_028095005.1. Taxonomy (NCBI): domain Eukaryota; kingdom Viridiplantae; phylum Streptophyta; class Magnoliopsida; order Poales; family Cyperaceae; genus Rhynchospora; species Rhynchospora pubera. The sequence goes on from CM051460.1 coordinate 357,480,796, forward strand.
GCAATTTATATGCGTAATTACCATGTATAATGCAATCTTTTCGAATATAACATATGAATCATATTTTCGACAGTATAAAGAGCTTAAATGTTGATTTTTGTGATGAAATGACTTAGAATGAAACCACAAACGATTGAAATGCTCAAAAGATGCACAGAATTGCCTTATTTGCACTTTATATGTGTAATTTGTTCGCATAATCCAATCTTTTTTTTAATAAAGAACATATGAATCATTTTCTAGACAATATATAGCATTTAAATGTAGATTCTTATGATGAAATGACATAATATGAATTCAGAAACGATTGAAATGCTTAAATGATGCTCAGAATTGCATTATTTGCAGTTTATATGCCTAATTACCTTGTATAATCCAATTTTTTTGAATAAATAACATATGAATCATATTCTCGATAGTATAAACAGTTTAAATGTTCATTTTGTTTGATTAAATGACTTAGAATGAATCCAGAAACAATTGAAATTCTCAAATGATGCTCAGCATTGCATTATTTGCAATTTAATATGTGTAATTACCATGTATAATCCAATCTTTATGAATAAATAACATATGAATCACATTCTCGACAGTATAAAGACAGTAAATATAGATAATATTGATGAAATGGCTTAAAATGAATCCTTAAACGATTGAAATGCTCAAATGATACTCAGAATTTCATTATTTGTACTTTATATGCATAAATTACCTTGTATAATCTCATATTTTAGAATAAATAACATATGAATCATATACTAGACAGTACAAAGACTTTAAATGTAGATTATTGTGTGGAAATTACTTAGAATGAATCCAGAAACAATTGACATGCTCAAATGTTGCTCAAAATTGCATTATTTGCACTTTATATGCGTAATTACCATGTATTATCCAATCTTTTTGAATAAATAACATGTGAATCATATTTTCGACAGTATAAAGATCTTAAATGTTAATTTTTTTATGAAATGACATAGAATGAATCCACAAACGATTGAAATGCTCAGAATTGCCTTATTTGCACTTTATATGTGTAATTTTGCTTGTATAATTCAATATTTTTGAATAAAGAACATATGAATCATTTTCTAGACAGTATATAGAATTTAAATGTAGATTCTTGCGATGAAAAAACTTAGTATGAATCCAGAAATGATTGAAATGCTCAAATGATGCTCAAAATTGGATTATTTGCAATTTATATGCGTAATTACCTAGTATAATCCAATCTTTTTGAATAAATAACATATGCATCACATTCTCGAGAGTATAAATAGTTTAAATATTGATTTGAAATAACTTAGAATGAATCCAGAAATGATTGAAATGCTGAAATAATGCTCAAAATTGCATTATTTGCAATTTTATATGTGTAATTATAATGTATAGTCCAATCATTTTTAATAAATAACATATGAATCACATTCTCGACAGTATAAAGACTGTAAATGTAGATTATATTGATGAAATGACATAAAATGAATCCTAAAAATATTGAAATGCTCAAATGATGCTCAGAATTTACTTACCTGCACTTTATATGCATAATTACCATGTACAATCCCATCTTTTTTAATAAATAACATATGAATCATATTCAACTCATGATAAAGAGTTTATACGAAGATTATTGTGATGAAATGACTTAGAATAAAACCAGAAATGATTGAAATTCTCAAATGATGCTCAAAATTTTATTATTTGCAATTTTATATGCGTAATTTTCATCTATAATCAATTTTTTTAATAAATAATATAAGAATCAAATGCTCAATCGTATAAGGAGTTTATATGTAGATTATTGTGATGAAATAACTTAAAATGAATCAAAAAATGATTGAAATGCTAAAATGATCCTCAAAAAATTGCATTATTTGCAATTTATATGCGTAATTACCTTGTATAATCCAATCTTTTTGAATAAATAACATATGCATCACATTCTCGAGAGTATAAACAGTTTAAATATTGATTTTTGTGATGAAATAATTTAGAACGAATCCAGAAATGATTGAAATGCTCAAATGATGCTCAGAATTGTATTATTTGCACTTTATATGTGTAATTACCATGTATAATCTAATCTTTTTTTAACAAATAACATATGAATCATATTCTAAACAGTATAAGGAGTTTAATTGTAGATTATTGTGTTGAAATTACATACAATGAATCTAGAAACGATTGATATGCTCAAATGATGCTCAGAATTGTATTATTTGCGCTTTATGTGCATAATTAACATGTATAATCCAATCTTTTTGAATAAATAACATATGAATCAAATGATCGATAGTTTATAGAATTTATATGTAGATTATTGTGATGAAATGACTTAAAATGAATAAAAACGATTGAAATGCTCAAATGATCCTCAGGATTGCATTATTTTCATTTTATATGCGTAATTACCTTGTACAATCCAATCTTTTGGAACAAATAACATATGAACCAAATTCTAGACAGTATAAATACTTTAAATATATATTATTGTGATGGAAATTACTTAGAATGAATCCAGCAACAATTGAAATGCTCAAATGTTACTCAGAATTGCATTATTTGCAATTTATATGCGTAATTACCATGTATAATGCAATCTTTTCGAATATAACATATGAATCATATTTTCGACAGTATAAAGAGCTTAAATGTTGATTTTTGTGATGAAATGACTTAGAATGAAACCACAAACGATTGAAATGCTCAAAAGATGCACAGAATTGCCTTATTTGCACTTTATATGTGTAATTTGTTCGCATAATCCAATCTTTTTTTTAATAAAGAACATATGAATCATTTTCTAGACAATATATAGCATTTAAATGTAGATTCTTATGATGAAATGACATAATATGAATTCAGAAACGATTGAAATGCTTAAATGATGCTCAGAATTGCATTATTTGCAGTTTATATGCCTAATTACCTTGTATAATCCAATTTTTTTGAATAAATAACATATGAATCATATTCTCGATAGTATAAACAGTTTAAATGTTCATTTTGTTTGATTAAATGACTTAGAATGAATCCAGAAACAATTGAAATTCTCAAATGATGCTCAGCATTGCATTATTTGCAATTTAATATGTGTAATTACCATGTATAATCCAATCTTTATGAATAAATAACATATGAATCACATTCTCGACAGTATAAAGACAGTAAATATAGATAATATTGATGAAATGGCTTAAAATGAATCCTTAAACGATTGAAATGCTCAAATGATACTCAGAATTTCATTATTTGTACTTTATATGCATAAATTACCTTGTATAATCTCATATTTTAGAATAAATAACATATGAATCATATACTAGACAGTACAAAGACTTTAAATGTAGATTATTGTGTGGAAATTACTTAGAATGAATCCAGAAACAATTGACATGCTCAAATGTTGCTCAAAATTGCATTATTTGCACTTTATATGCGTAATTACCATGTATTATCCAATCTTTTTGAATAAATAACATGTGAATCATATTTTCGACAGTATAAAGATCTTAAATGTTAATTTTTTTTATGAAATGACATAGAATGAATCCACAAACGATTGAAATGCTCAGAATTGCCTTATTTGCACTTTATATGTGTAATTTTGCTTGTATAATTCAATATTTTTGAATAAAGAACATATGAATCATTTTCTAGACGGTATATAGAATTTAAATGTAGATTCTTGCGATGAAAAAACTTAGTATGAATCCAGAAATGATTGAAATGCTCAAATGATGCTCAAAATTGGATTATTTGCAATTTATATGCGTAATTACCTAGTATAATCCAATCTTTTTGAATAAATAACATATGCATCACATTCTCGAGAGTATAAATAGTTTAAATATTGATTTGAAATAACTTAGAATGAATCCAGAAATGATTGAAATGCTGAAATAATGCTCAAAATTGCATTCTTTGCAATTTTATATGTGTAATTATAATGTATAGTCCAATCATTTTTAATAAATAACATATGAATCACATTCTCGACAGTATAAAGACTGTAAATGTAGATTATATTGATGAAATGACATAAAATGAATCCTAAAAATATTGAAATGCTCAAATGATGCTCAGAATTTACTTACCTGCACTTTATATGCATAATTACCATGTATAATCCCATCTTTTTTAATAAATAACATATGAATCATATTCAACTCATGATAAAGAGTTTATACGAAGATTATTGTGATGAAATGACTTAGAATAAAACCAGAAATGATTGAAATTCTCAAATGATGCTCAAAATTTTATTATTTGCAATTTTATATGCGTAATTTTCATCTATAATCAATTTTTTTTAATAAATAATATAAGAATCAAATGCTCAATCGTATAAGGAGTTTATATGTAGATTATTGTGATGAAATAACTTAAAATGAATCAAAAAATGATTGAAATGCTAAAATGATCCTCAAAAAATTGCATTATTTGCAATTTATATGCGTAATTACCTTGTATAATCCAATCTTTTTGAATAAATAACATATGCATCACATTCTCGAGAGTATAAACAGTTTAAATATTGATTTTTGTGATGAAATAATTTAGAACGAATCCAGAAATGATTGAAATGCTCAAATGATGCTCAGAATTGTATTATTTGCACTTTATATGTGTAATTACCATGTATAATCTAATCTTTTTTTAACAAATAACATATGAATCATATTCTAAACAGTATAAGGAGTTTAATTGTAGATTATTGTGTTGAAATTACATACAATGAATCTAGAAACGATTGATATGCTCAAATGATGCTCAGAATTGTATTATTTGCGCTTTATGTGCATAATTAACATGTATAATCCAATCTTTTTGAATAAATAACATATGAATCAAATGATCGATAGTTTATAGAGTTTATATGTAGATTATTGTGATGAAATGACTTAAAATGAATAAAAACGATTGAAATGCTCAAATGATCCTCAGGATTGCATTATTTTCATTTTATATGCGTAATTACCTTGTACAATCCAATCTTTTGGAACAAATAACATATGAACCAAATTCTAGACAGTATAAATACTTTAAATATATATTATTGTGATGGAAATTACTTAGAATGAATCCAGCAATAATTGAAATGCTCAAATGTTACTCAGAATTGCATTATTTGCAATTTATATGCGTAATTACCATGTATAATGCAATCTTTTCGAATATAACATATGAATCATATTTTCGACAGTATAAAGAGCTTAAATGTTGATTTTTGTGATGAAATGACTTAGAATGAAACCACAAACGATTGAAATGCTCAAAAGATGCACAGAATTGCCTTATTTGCACTTTATATGTGTAATTTGTTCGCATAATCCAATCTTTTTTTTAATAAAGAACATATGAATCATTTTCTAGACAATATATAGCATTTAAATGTAGATTCTTATGATGAAATGACATAATATGAATTCAGAAACGATTGAAATGCTTAAATGATGCTCAGAATTGCATTATTTGCAGTTTATATGCCTAATTACCTTGTATAATCCAATTTTTTTGAATAAATAACATATGAATCATATTCTCGATAGTATAAACAGTTTAAATGTTCATTTTGTTTGATTAAATGACTTAGAATGAATCCAGAAACAATTGAAATTCTCAAATGATGCTCAGCATTGCATTATTTGCAATTTAATATGTGTAATTACCATGTATAATCCAATCTTTGTGAATAAATAACATATGAATCACATTCTCGACAGTATAAAGACAGTAAATATAGATAATATTGATGAAATGGCTTAAAATGAATCCTTAAACGATTGAAATGCTCAAATGATACTCAGAATTTCATTATTTGTACTTTATATGCATAAATTACCTTGTATAATCTCATATTTTAGAATAAATAACATATGAATCATATACTAGACAGTACAAAGACTTTAAATGTAGATTATTGTGTGGAAATTACTTAGAATGAATCCAGAAACAATTGACATGCTCAAATGTTGCTCAAAATTGCATTATTTGCACTTTATATGCGTAATTACCATGTATTATCCAATCTTTTTGAATAAATAACATGTAAATCATATTTTCGACAGTATAAAGATCTTAAATGTTAATTTTTTTTATGAAATGACATAGAATGAATCCACAAACGATTGAAATGCTCAGAATTGCCTTATTTGCACTTTATATGTGTAATTTTGCTTGTATAATTCAATATTTTTGAATAAATAACATATGAATCATTTTCTAGACAGTATATAGAATTTAAATGTAGATTCTTGCGATGAAAAAACTTAGTATGAATCCAGAAATGATTGAAATGCTCAAATGATGCTCAAAATTGGATTATTTGCAATTTATATGCGTAATTACCTAGTATAATCCAATCTTTTTGAATAAATAACATATGCATCACATTCTCGAGAGTATAAATAGTTTAAATATTGATTTGAAATAACTTAGAATGAATCCAGAAATGATTGAAATGCTGAAATAATGCTCAAAATTGCATTATTTGCAATTTTATATGTGTAATTATAATGTATAGTCCAATAATTTTTAATAAATAACATATGAATCACATTCTCGACAGTATAAAGACTGTAAATGTAGATTATATTGATGAAATGACATAAAATGAATCCTAAAAATATTGAAATGCTCAAATGATGCTCAGAATTTACTTACCTGCACTTTATATGCATAATTACCATGTATAATCCCATCTTTTTTAATAAATAACATATGAATCATATTCAACTCATGAAAAAGAGTTTATACGAAGATTATTGTGATGAAATGACTTAGAATAAAACCAGAAATGATTGAAATTCTCAAATGATGCTCAAAATTTTATTATTTGCAATTTTATATGCGTAATTTTCATCTATAATCAATTTTTTTAATAAATAATAAGAATCAAATGCTCAATCGTATAAGGAGTTTATATGTAGATTATTGTGATGAAATAACTTAAAATGAATCAAAAAATGATTGAAATGCTAAAATGATCCTCAAAAAATTGCATTATTTGTAATTTATATGCGTAATTACCTTGTATAATCCAATCTTTTTGAATAAATAACATATGCATCACATTCTCGAGAGTATAAACAGTTTAAATATTGATTTTTGTGATGAAATAATTTAGAACGAATCCAGAAATGATTGAAATGCTCAAATGATGCTCAGAATTGTATTATTTGCACTTTATATGTGTAATTACCATGTATAATCTAATCTTTTTTTAACAAATAACATATGAATCATATTCTAAACAGTATAAGGAGTTTAATTGTAGATTATTGTGTTGAAATTACATACAATGAATCTAGAAACGATTGATATGCTCAAATGATGCTCAGAATTGTATTATTTGCGCTTTATGTGCATAATTAACATGTATAATCCAATCTTTTTGAATAAATAACATATGAATCAAATGATCGATAGTTTATAGAGTTTATATGTAGATTATTGTGATGAAATGACTTAAAATGAATAAAAACGATTGAAATGCTCAAATGATCCTCAGGATTGCATTATTTTCATTTTATATGCGTAATTACCTTGTACAATCCAATCTTTTGGAACAAATAACATATGAACCAAATTCTAGACAGTATAAATACTTTAAATATATATTATTGTGATGGAAATTACTTAGAATGAATCCAGCAACAATTGAAATGCTCAAATGTTACTCAGAATTGCATTATTTGCAATTTATATGCGTAATTACCATGTATAATGCAATCTTTTCGAATATAACATATGAATCATATTTTCGACAGTATAAAGAGCTTAAATGTTGATTTTTGTGATGAAATGACTTAGAATGAAACCACAAACGATTGAAATGCTCAAAAGATGCACAGAATTGCCTTATTTGCACTTTATATGTGTAATTTGTTCGCATAATCCAATCTTTTTTTTAATAAAGAACATATGAATCATTTTCTAGACAATATATAGCATTTAAATGTAGATTCTTATGATGAAATGACATAATATGAATTCAGAAACGATTGAAATGCTTAAATGATGCTCAGAATTGCATTATTTGCAGTTTATATGCCTAATTACCTTGTATAATCCAATTTTTTTGAATAAATAACATATGAATCATATTCTCGATAGTATAAACAGTTTAAATGTTCATTTTGTTTGATTAAATGACTTAGAATGAATCCAGAAACAATTGAAATTCTCAAATGATGCTCAGCATTGCATTATTTGCAATTTAATATGTGTAATTACCATGTATAATCCAATCTTTATGAATAAATAACATATGAATCACATTCTCGACAGTATAAAGACAGTAAGTATAGATAATATTGATGAAATGGCTTAAAATGAATCCTTAAACGATTGAAATGCTCAAATGATACTCAGAATTTCATTATTTGTACTTTATATGCATAAATTACCTTGTATAATCTCTTATTTTAGAATAAATAACATATGAATCATATACTAGACAGTACATAGACTTTAAATGTAGATTATTGTGTGGAAATTACTTAGAATGAATCCAGAAACAATTGACATGCTCAAATGTTGCTCAAAATTGCATTATTTGCACTTTATATGCGTAATTACCATGTATTATCCAATCTTTTTGAATAAATAACATGTGAATCATATTTTCGACAGTATAAAGATCTTAAATGTTAATTTTTTTTTATGAAATGACATAGAATGAATCCACAAACGATTGAAATGCTCAGAATTGCCTTATTTGCACTTTATATGTGTAATTTTGCTTGTATAATTCAATATTTTTGAATAAAGAACATATGAATCATTTTCTAGACAGTATATAGAATTTAAATGTAGATTCTTGCGATGAAAAAACTTAGTATGAATCCAGAAATGATTGAAATGCTCAAATGATGCTCAAAATTGGATTATTTGCAATTTATATGCGTAATTACCTAGTATAATCCAATCTTTTTGAATAAATAACATATGCATCACATTCTCGAGAGTATAAATAGTTTAAATATTGATTTGAAATAACTTAGAATGAATCCAGAAATGATTGAAATGCTGAAATAATGCTCAAAATTGCATTATTTGCAATTTTATATGTGTAATTATAATGTATAGTCCAATCATTTTTAATAAATAACATATGAATCACATTCTCGACAGTATAAAGACTGTAAATGTAGATTATATTGATGAAATGACATAAAATGAATCCTAAAAATATTGAAATGCTCAAATGATGCTCAGAATTTACTTACCTGCACTTTATATGCATAATTACCATGTATAATCCCATCTTTTTTAATAAATAACATATGAATCATATTCAACTCATGATAAAGAGTTTATACGAAGATTATTGTGATGAAATGACTTAGAATAAAACCAGAAATGATTGAAATTCTCAAATGATGCTCAAAATTTTATTATTTGCAATTTTATATGCGTAATTTTCATCTATAATCAATTTTTTTTAATAAATAATATAAGAATCAAATGCTCAATCGTATAAGGAGTTTATATGTAGATTATTGTGATGAAATAACTTAAAATGAATAAAAAATGATTGAAATGCTAAAATGATCCTCAAAAAATTGCATTATTTGCAATTTATATGCGTAATTACCTTGTATAATCCAATCTTTTTGAATAAATAACATATGCATCACATTCTCGAGAGTATAAACAGTTTAAATATTGATTTTTGTGATGAAATAATTTAGAACGAATCCAGAAATGATTGAAATGCTCAAATGATGCTCAGAATTGTATTATTTGCACTTTATATGTGTAATTACCATGTATAATCTAATCTTTTTTTAACAAATAACATATGAATCATATTCTAAACAGTATAAGGAGTTTAATTGTAGATTATTGTGTTGAAATTACATACAATGAATCTAGAAACGATTGATATGCTCAAATGATGCTCAGAATTGTATTATTTGCGCTTTATGTGCATAATTAACATGTATAATCCAATCTTTTTGAATAAATAACATATGAATCAAATGATCGATAGTTTATAGAGTTTATATGTAGATTATTGTGATGAAATGACTTAAAATGAATAAAAACGATTGAAATGCTCAAATGATCCTCAGGATTGCATTATTTTCATTTTATATGCGTAATTACCTTGTACAATCCAATCTTTTGGAACAAATAACATATGAACCAAATTCTAGACAGTATAAATACTTTAAATATATATTATTGTGATGGAAATTACTTAGAATGAATCCAGCAACAATTGAAATGCTCAAATGTTACTCAGAATTGCATTATTTGCAATTTATATGCGTAATTACCCTGTATAATGCAATCTTTTCGAATATAACATATGAATCATATTTTCGACAGTATAAAGAGCTTAAATGTTGATTTTTGTGATGAAATGACTTAGAATGAAACCACAAACGATTGAAATGCTCAAAAGATGCACAGAATTGCCTTATTTGCACTTTATATGTGTAATTTGTTCGCATAATCCAATCTTTTTTTTAATAAAGAACATATGAATCATTTTCTAGACAATATATAGCATTTAAATGTAGATTCTTATGATGAAATGACATAATATGAATTCAGAAACGATTGAAATGCTTAAATGATGCTCAGAATTGCATTATTTGCAGTTTATATGCCTAATTACCTTGTATAATCCAATTTTTTTGAATAAATAACATATGAATCATATTCTCGATAGTATAAACAGTTTAAATGTTCATTTTGTTTGATTAAATGACTTAGAATGAATCCAGAAACAATTGAAATTCTCAAATGATGCTCAGCATTGCATTATTTGCAATTTAATATGTGTAATTACCATGTATAATCCAATCTTTATGAATAAATAACATATGAATCACATTCTCGACAGTATAAAGACAGTAAGTATAGATAATATTGATGAAATGGCTTAAAATGAATCCTTAAACGATTGAAATGCTCAAATGATACTCAGAATTTCATTATTTGTACTTTATATGCATAAATTACCTTGTATAATCTCTTATTTTAGAATAAATAACATATGAATCATATACTAGACAGTACATAGACTTTAAATGTAGATTATTGTGTGGAAATTACTTAGAATGAATCCAGAAACAATTGACATGCTCAAATGTTGCTCAAAATTGCATTATTTGCACTTTATATGCGTAATTACCATGTATTATCCAATCTTTTTGAATAAATAACATGTGAATCATATTTTCGACAGTATAAAGATCTTAAATGTTAATTTTTTTTTATGAAATGACATAGAATGAATCCACAAACGATTGAAATGCTCAGAATTGCCTTATTTGCACTTTATATGTGTAATTTTGCTTGTATAATTCAATATTTTTGAATAAAGAACATATGAATCATTTTCTAGACAGTATATAGAATTTAAATGTAGATTCTTGCGATGAAAAAACTTAGTATGAATCCAGAAATGATTGAAATGCTCAAATGATGCTCAAAATTGGATTATTTGCAATTTATATGCGTAATTACCTAGTATAATCCAATCTTTTTGAATAAATAACATATGCATCACATTCTCGAGAGTATAAATAGTTTAAATATTGATTTGAAATAACTTAGAATGAATCCAGAAATGATTGAAATGCTGAAATAATGCTCAAAATTGCATTATTTGCAATTTTATATGTGTAATTATAATGTATAGTCCAATCATTTTTAATAAATAACATATGAATCACATTCTCGACAGTATAAAGACTGTAAATGTAGATTATATTGATGAAATGACATAAAATGAATCCTAAAAATATTGAAATGCTCAAATGATGCTCAGAATTTACTTACCTGCACTTTATATGCATAATTACCATGTATAATCCCATCTTTTTTAATAAATAACATATGAATCATATTCAACTCATGATAAAGAGTTTATACGAAGATTATTGTGATGAAATGACTTAGAATAAAACCAGAAATGATTGAAATTCTCAAATGATGCTCAAAATTTTATTATTTGCAATTTTATATGCGTAATTTTCATCTATAATCAATTTTTTTTAATAAATAATATAAGAATCAAATGCTCAATCGTATAAGGAGTTTATATGTAGATTATTGTGATGAAATAACTTAAAATGAATCAAAAAATGATTGAAATGCTAAAATGATCCTCAAAAAATTGCATTATTTGCAATTTATATGCGTAATTACCTTGTATAATCCAATCTTTTTGAATAAATAACATATGCATCACATTCTCGAGAGTATAAACAGTTTAAATATTGATTTTTGTGATGAAATAATTTAGAACGAATCCAGAAATGATTGAAATGCTCAAATGATGCTCAGAATTGTATTATTTGCACTTTATATGTGTAATTACCATGTATAATCTAATCTTTTTTTAACAAATAACATATGAATCATATTCTAAACAGTATAAGGAGTTTAATTGTAGATTATTGTGTTGAAATTACATACAATGAATCTAGAAACGATTGATATGCTCAAATGATGCTCAGAATTGTATTATTTGCGCTTTATGTGCATAATTAACATGTATAATCCAATCTTTTTGAATAAATAACATATGAATCAAATGATCGATAGTTTATAGAGTTTATATGTAGATTATTGTGATGAAATGACTTAAAATGAATAAAAACGATTGAAATGCTCAAATGATCCTCAGGATTGCATTATTTTCATTTTATATGCGTAATTACCTTGTACAATCCAATCTTTTGGAACAAATAACATATGAACCAAATTCTAGACAGTATAAATACTTTAAATATATATTATTGTGATGGAAATTACTTAGAATGAATCCAGCAACAATTGAAATGCTCAAATGTTACTCAGAATTGCATTATTTGCAATTTATATGCGTAATTACCCTGTATAATGCAATCTTTTCGAATATAACATATGAATCATATTTTCGACAGTATAAAGAGCTTAAATGTTGATTTTTGTGATGAAATGACTTAGAATGAAACCACAAACGATTGAAATGCTCAAAAGATGCACAGAATTGCCTTATTTGCACTTTATATGTGTAATTTGTTCGCATAATCCAATCTTTTTTTTAATAAAGAACATATGAATCATTTTCTAGACAATATATAGCATTTAAATGTAGATTCTTATGATGAAATGACATAATATGAATTCAGAAACGATTGAAATGCTTAAATGATGCTCAGAATTGCATTATTTGCAGTTTATATGCCTAATTACCTTGTATAATCCAATTTTTTTGAATAAATAACATATGAATCATATTCTCGATAGTATAAACAGTTTAAATGTTCATTTTGTTTGATTAAATGACTTAGAATGAATCCAGAAACAATTGAAATTCTCAAATGATGCTCAGCATTGCATTATTTGCAATTTAATATGTGTAATTACCATGTATAATCCAATCTTTATGAATAAATAACATATGAATCACATTCTCGACAGTATAAAGACAGTAAATATAGATAATATTGATGAAATGGCTTAAAATGAATCCTTAAACGATTGAAATGCTCAAATGATACTCAGAATTTCATTATTTGTACTTTATATGCATAAATTACCTTGTATAATCTCATATTTTAGAATAAATAACATATGAATCATATACTAGACAGTACAAAGCCTTTAAATGTAGATTATTGTGTGGAAATTACTTAGAATGAATCCAGAAACAATTGACATGCTCAAATGTTGCTCAAAATTGCATTATTTGCACTTTATATGCGTAATTACCATGTATTATCCAATCTTTTTGAATAAATAACATGTGAATCATATTTTCGACAGTATAAAGATCTTAAATGTTAATTTTTTTTATGAAATGACATAGAATGAATCCACAAACGATTGAAATGCTCAGAATTGCCTTATTTGCACTTTATATGTGTAATTTTGCTTGTATAATTCAATATTTTTGAATAAAGAACATATGAATCATTTTCTAGACAGTATATAGAATTTAAATGTAGATTCTTGCGATGAAAAAACTTAGTATGAATCCAGAAATGATTGAAATGCTCAAATGATGCTCAAAATTGGATTATTTGCAATTTATATGCGTAATTACCTAGTATAATCCAATCTTTTTGAATAAATAACATATGCATCACATTCTCGAGAGTATAAATAGTTTAAATATTGATTTGAAATAACTTAGAATGAATCCAGAAATGATTGAAATGCTGAAATAATGCTCAAAATTGCATTATTTGCAATTTTATATGTGTAATTATAATGTATAGTCCAATCATTTTTAATAAATAACATATGAATCACATTCTCGGCAGTATAAAGACTGTAAATGTAGATTATATTGATGAAATGACATAAAATGAATCCTAAAAATATTGAAATGCTCAAATGATGCTCAGAATTTACTTACCTGCACTTTATATGCATAATTACCATGTATAATCCCATCTTTTTTAATAAATAACATATGAATCATATTCAACTCATGATAAAGAGTTTATACGAAGATTATTGTGATGAAATGACTTAGAATAAAACCAGAAATGATTGAAATTCTCAAATGATGCTCAAAATTTTATTATTTGCAATTTTATATGCGTAATTTTCATCTATAATCAATTTTTTTTAATAAATAATATAAGAATCAAATGCTCAATCGTATAAGGAGTTTATATGTAGATTATTGTGATGAAATAACTTAAAATGAATCAAAAAATGATTGAAATGCTAAAATGATCCTCAAAAAATTACATTATTTGCAATTTATATGCGTAATTACCTTGTATAATCCAATCTTTTTGAATAAATAACATATGCATCACATTCTCGAGAGTATAAACAGTTTAAATATTGATTTTTGTGATGAAATAATTTAGAACGAATCCAGAAATGATTGAAATGCTCAAATGATGCTCAGAATTGTATTATTTGCACTTTATATGTGTAATTACCATGTATAATCTAATATTTTTTTAACAAATAACAAATGAATCATATTCTAAACAGTATAAGGAGTTTAATTGTAGATTATTGTGTTGAAATTACATACAATGAATCTAGAAACGATTGATATGCTCAAATGATGCTCAGAATTGTATTATTTGCGCTTTATGTGCATAATTAACATGTATAATCCAATCTTTTTGAATAAATAACATATGAATCAAATGATCGATAGTTTATAGAGTTTATATGTAGATTATTGTGATGAAATGACTTAAAATGAATAAAAACGATTGAAATGCTCAAATGATCCTCAGGATTGCATTATTTTCATTTTATATGCGTAATTACCTTGTACAATCCAATCTTTTGGAACAAATAACATATGAACCAAATTCTAGACAGTATAAATACTTTAAATATATATTATTGTGATGGAAATTACTTAGAATGAATCCAGCAACAATTGAAATGCTCAAATGTTACTCAGAATTGCATTATTTGCAATTTATATGCGTAATTACCATGTATAATGCAATCTTTTCGAATATAACATATGAATCATATTTTCGACAGTATAAAGAGCTTAAATGTTGATTTTTGTGATGAAATGACTTAGAATGAAACCACAAACGATTGAAATGCTCAAAAGATGCACAGAATTGCCTTATTTGCACTTTATATATGTAATTTGTTCGCATAATCCAATCTTTTTTTTAATAAAGAACATATGAATCATTTTCTAGACAATATATAGCATTTAAATGTAGATTCTTATGATGAAATGACATAATATGAATTCAGAAACGATTGAAATGCTTAAATGATGCTCAGAATTGCATTATTTGCAGTTTATATGCCTAATTACCTTGTATAATCCAATTTTTTTGAATAAATAACATATGAATCATATTCTCGATAGTATAAACAGTTTAAATGTTCATTTTGTTTGATTAAATGACTTAGAATGAATCCAGAAACAATTGAAATTCTCAAATGATGCTCAGCATTGCATTATTTGCAATTTAATATGTGTAATTACCATGTATAATCCAATCTTTATGAATAAATAACATATGAATCACATTCTCGACAGTATAAAGACAGTAAATATAGATAATATTGATGAAATGGCTTAAAATGAATCCTTAAACAATTGAAATGCTCAAATGATACTCAGAATTTCATTATTTGTACTTTATATGCATAAATTACCTTGTATAATCTCATATTTTAGAATAAATAACATATGAATCATATACTAGACAGTACAAAGCCTTTAAATGTAGATTATTGTGTGGAAATTACTTAGAATGAATCCAGAAACAATTGACATGCTCAAATGTTGCTCAAAATTGCATTATTTGCACTTTATATGCGTAATTACCATGTATTATCCAATCTTTTTGAATAAATAACATGTGAATCATATTTTCGACAGTATAAAGATCTTAAATGTTAATTTTTTTTATGAAATGACATAGAATGAATCCACAAACGATTGAAATGCTCAGAATTGCCTTATTTGCACTTTATATGTGTAATTTTGCTTGTATAATTCAATATTTTTGAATAAAGAACATATGAATCATTTTCTAGACAGTATATAGAATTTAAATGTAGATTCTTGCGATGAAAAAACTTAGTATGAATCCAGAAATGATTGAAATGCTCAAATGATGCTCAAAATTGGATTATTTGCAATTTATATGCGTAATTACCTAGTATAATCCAATCTTTTTGAATAAATAACATATGCATCACATTCTCGAGAGTATAAATAGTTTAAATATTGATTTGAAATAACTTAGAATGAATCCAGAAATGATTGAAATGCTGAAATAATGCTCAAAATTGCATTATTTGCAATTTTATATGTGTAATTATAATGTATAGTCCAATCATTTTTAATAAATAACATATGAATCACATTCTCGACAGTATAAAGACTGTAAATGTAGATTATATTGATGAAATGACATAAAATGAATCCTAAAAATATTGAAATGCTCAAATGATGCTCAGAATTTACTTACCTGCACTTTATATGCATAATTACCATGTATAATCCCATCTTTTTTAATAAATAACATATGAATCATATTCAACTCATGATAAAGAGTTTATACGAAGATTATTGTGATGAAATGACTTAGAATAAAACAAGAAATGATTGAAATTCTCAAATGATGCTCAAAATTTTATTATTTGCAATTTTATATGCGTAATTTTCATCTATAATCAATTTTTTTTAATAAATAATATAAGAATCAAATGCTCAATCGTATAAGGAGCTTATATGTAGATTATTGTGATGAAATAACTTAAAATGAATCAAAAAATGATTGAAATGCTAAAATGATCCTCAAAAAATTGCATTATTTGCAATTTATATGCGTAATTACCTTGTATAATCCAATCTTTTTGAATAAATAACATATGCATCACATTCTCGAGAGTATAAACAGTTTAAATATTGATTTTTGTGATGAAATAATTTAGAACGAATCCAGAAATGATTGAAATGCTCAAATGATGCTCAGAATTGTATTATTTGCACTTTATATGTGTAATTACCATGTATAATCTAATCTTTTTTTAACAAATAACATATGAATCATATTCTAAACAGTATAAGGAGTTTAATTGTAGATTATTGTGTTGAAATTACATACAATGAATCTAGAAACGATTGATATGCTCAAATGATGCTCAGAATTGTATTATTTGCGCTTTATGTGCATAATTAACATGTATAATCAAATCTTTTTGAATAAATAACATATGAATCAAATGATCGATAGTTTATAGAGTTTATATGTAGATTATTGTGATGAAATGACTTAAAATGAATCAAAAAATGATTGAAATTCTCAAATGATCCTCAGGATTGCATTATTTTTATTTTATATGCGTAATTACCTTGTACAATCCAATCTTTTGGAACAAATAACATATGAACCAAATTCTAGACAGTATAAATACTTTAAATTTATATTATTGTGATGGAAATTACTTGGAATGAATCCAGAAACAATTGAAATGCTCAAATGTTACTCAGAATTGCATTATTTGCAATTTATATGTGTAATCACCATGTATAATGCAATCTTTTCGAATATAACATATGAATCATATTTTCGACAGTATAAAGAGCATAAATGTTGATTTTTCTGATGAAATGACTTAGAATGAAACCACAAACGATTGAAATGCTCAAATGATGCTCAAAATTGCATTATTTGTAATTTTATATGTGTAATTATAGTGTATAATCCAATCTTATTGAATAAATAACATATGAATCACATTCTCGACAGTATAAAGACTGTAAATGTAGATTATATTGATGAAATGACATAAAATGAATCCTAAAAATATTGAAATGCTCGAATGATGCTCAGAATTTCCTTACTTGCACTTTATATGCATAACTACCATGTATAATATCTTCTTTTATAATAAATAACATATGAATCATATTCAACTCAGGGTAAATAATTTAAAAATAGATTATTGCGATGAAATAACTTAGTATGTATCCAGAAATGATTGAAATGCTCAAATGATGCTCAGAATTGCATTATTTTCAATTTTATATGCGTAATTACTATGTATAATCCAACTTTTTTGTACAAATAACATATGAATCATTTTCTAGATATTATAAAAATCTTAAATGTAGATTATAGTGTTGAAATGAGTTAGAATGAAACTAGAAACGATTGAAATGCTCAAATTATGCTCAGAATTCCATTATTTGCATTTTATGTACATAATTACCATTTATAATCCAATATTTTTGAATAAGTAAAATATGAATCATATTCTATACAGTATAAAGAGTTTGAATGTAGATTATTGTGATGAAATGACTTAGAATAAATCCAGAAACGATTGAAATGCTCAAATAATGCTCAGAATTGCATTATTTGCACTTTATATGCGTAATTGCCATGTATAATCCTATTTTTTGAACAAAAAACATATGAATCATTTTCTAGACAGTATAAAGAATTTAAATGTAGATTTTTGTGATGAAATGACTTAGAATGAATCCAGAAACAATTGGAATGCTCAAATTATGCTAAGAATTGCATTATTTGCACTTTATATGCGTAATTATCATGAATAATCCAATCTTTCTAAAAAATAACATATGAATCATAATCTAGAGAGTATAATATGTTTAAATGTAGATTATTGCGATGAAATGACTTAGAATGAATTTAGAAACGATTGAAATGCTAAAATGATTTTCAGAATTGCATTATTTGCACTTTATATACATAATTACCATGTATAATCCAATCTTTTTGAATAAATAACAAATGAATCATATCCTGGACAGTATAAAGAGTTTGAATAAAGATTATTGTGTTGAAATGACTAAGAATAAATACTGAAACAATTGAAATGCTCAAATGATGCTCAGAATTGCATTATTTGCACTTTATATGCGTAATTGCCGTCTATAATCCAATTTTTCAAACAAATAACATATGAATCATTTTTAGACAGTGTAAAGACTTTAAATGTATATTATTGTGATAAAATGACTTAGAATAAATTCAGAAACAATTGAAATACTCAAATTATGCTCAGAATTGCATTATTTGCAATTTTATATGCGTAATTAATCATATATAATCAAATATTTTTGGATAAATAACATATGAATCATATTTTTGACATTATAAAGAGTTTAAATATAGATTATTGTGATGAAATGACTTAGAACAAATCCAGAAATGATTGAAATTCTAAAATGATGCTTAGAATTTCATTATTTGCAATTTTATATGCATAATTACCTTGTATAATCTATTTTTTTTGAATAAATAACATGTGAATCATATTTCTGACAGTATAAAGAGTTTAAATTATTTTTTTGATGAAATGAGTTAGAATGAATCCAGAAATGATTGAAATGCTCAAAAGATGCTTGGAATTGCATTATTTGCACTTTATATGTGTAATTTACATGTATAATCCAATCTTTTTGAATAAAGAATTTATTAATCATATTCTAAACAATATATAGAGTTTAAATGTAGATTATTGCAATGAAATGACTTAGTATGAATACAGAACCGATTGAATGCGGAAATGATACTCAGAATTGCATTATATGCAATTTATATGTGTGATTACTATGTATAATCCAATCTTTTTGAATAAATCATATATGAATCATATTCTAGACAGTATAAAGAGTTTAAATGTAGATTATTGTGATGAGATGACTTAGAATGTTTCAAAAAACGATTGAAATTTATATGTGTGATTACTATGTATAATCCAACCTTTTTGAATAAATTATATATGAATCATATTCTGGACAGTATAATGAGTTCAAATGTAGATTATTGTGATGAAATGATTATAAATGAATCCAAAAACGATTGAAATGCTCAAATGATACTCAGAATTGAATTATTTGCACTTTATAAGCGTAATTACTACATATTATCCAATATTTTTTAATAAATTAGATATGAATTATATTCTAGACAATATAAAGACTTTAAATGTAGACTATTGTGATGAAATGACTTAGAATAAATACGAAAATTATTGAAATGCTCAAATGATACTCATAATTGTATTATTTCCATTTTATATGTGTAATAGCTATGTATAATCCAATCTTTTTGAATAAATAAGAATTAAGATATGAATCATATTTGAGACAGTATAAAGTGTTTAATTGTAGATTATTGTGATAAAATGACTTAGTATGAATCCAGAAACGATTGAAATGCACAAATGATATTCAGAATTGCTTTATTTACACTTTAAATGCGTAATTACTATGTATAATCTAATTTTTTGAATAAATAACAAATGAGTTATATTCTAAACAGTATAAAGTGTTTAAATGTAGATTATTGTGATGAAATGACTTAGAATGAATCCAGAAACTATTGAAATGTTTAAATGATACTTTGAATTGCATTATTTGCACTTTATATGCGTAAGTAGGACCTGAATCATATTCTAGACCCTGTGGAGAGTTTAGATGTAGATTATTGTGAAGAAATAACTTAGAATGAATTTAGAAACGGTTGAAATATTCAAATGACTCATAATGAAAGTTATTTCTACTTTATATGCATAATTACTTGGTATGATCAAATTTTTTTTAACGAGTAAGATCTTAATCATATTCTAGACCGTATGGAGAGTTTAAATGTAGATTATTGTGAGGAAAATGACTTTGAATGAATTCAGAAACGGTTGAAATGCTCAAATTACTCAGAATGAGAGTTATTTGCACTTTATATACGTAATTACTTGGTATAATCCAATCTTTTTTTATAAGTAGGACCTGAATCATATTCTAGACTGTAAGAAGAGTTTAAATCTACATTATTATGAAGAAATGACTTAGAATGAAATCAGAAACGATTGAAATGCTCATATATTACTCAAAATGAGAGTTATTTGTACTTTACATGCGTAATTACTTGGCATAATCCAATCTTTTTGAATAAGTAGGACCTTAATCATATTTTAGACCGTATGGAGAGTTTAAATATAGATTATTGTGAAGAAGTGACATATAATGAATTTAGAAATAGTTGAAATTCTCAAATATTATAATGAGAATGAATTAAGGAACACATGAAATGCTCAAATGATAAGCAGAATATCCCATTATATTCACTTTATATGCGTAATAAATATGTATGATCCAATCTTTTTGAATAAGTACGATTTGAATAATTTTTTACATTGTATAGAGATGTTAAATGTAGATTATTTTGATAAAATGAATTAGAATGAATGCGGAAACAGTTGAAATGCTCAAATGATACTCAAAATATGCATTATATTCACAATATAAGTGTAATAATTATGTATAATTCAAAACTTTTTGAATAAGTATAATTTTCTAGATTATATAGAGTTAAAATTGTAGATTATTGTGATGAAATGACTTAGAGTTCAGGAATGGTTGAAATGCTCATATGAAACTCAAAATATGTTTTTTATTCATTTTATAGGCGTAATAAATATGTATAATCCAATGTTTTTGAATAAGTAAGATCTGAATCATATTCTTGACTCTACAGAGAGTTTAAATGTAGATTTTTGTAATTAGATAACTTATAATAAATGTAGAAATGATTAAAATGCTCAGATGATACTTAGAATAAGCATTATTTGCACTTTATATGTGTAATTACTATGTATAATCCAATCTTTTTGAATAAAATAAGATTTGAGTCTGATTTTAGACTGTATAGAAAGTTTAGGGGTTGATTATTGTGATTAAATGACATAAAATAAATTCAAAAAGGGTTGAAATGCTCATATGGTACTCAGAATATGCATTATATTTATATTCACTTTATAGACGTAATAACTATGTATAATCAAATATATTTGAATAAGTAAGAACTGAATCATATTATAGACCGTATAGAGAGTTTAAATATAGATTATTGTGATAATTTGACTTAGAATGAATGCAAACACTATTAAAATGCTCAAATGATATTCGAAATAAACATTATTTGCAATTTATATGCGTAATTACTACGTATAATCCAATCGTTTCAAATAAATAAAATCTGTCATATTCTAAACCGTATAGGAAATTTAAATGTAGATTATTGTGATGAAATAACTTAGAATGAATGTAGAAATGTCTGAAATGCTCAAATGATATTTAGAATATGCATTATTTGACTTTATATGCTTAATTACTTGGTATAATCCAATCTTTTTGAATATGTAAGATTTGAATCATATTTGGGCTATAATCCAATCTTTTAAATGTAGATTATTGTGATGAAATAACTTATAATAAATGTAGAAACTATTGAAATGCTCAAATGATACTCATAATAGATATTATTTACACTTTATATGCGTGATTACTTTGTATATTCCAATCTCTTTGAATAAGTAATATTTGAATCTTATTCTAGACCGTATAGAGAGCTTAAATATTGAATATTGTGATCAAATGATTTAGAGTGAATGTAGAATCGCTTGAAATTCTCAAATGATTATCAAAATATGCATTATTTGGTCATTATATGGGTAATCACTATTATTTTGAACCAATCAAAATCATATTAACAATATATATATACTACTCTAATATACAAGATTATTCTTCAACACAAATTAGCTCATTATTTTTAAAACATCGTGTCTTCGGTAATGTTTTACAACCATCCACAGATTCAGACAAATTTTTTTAGTCTATTGGAAATAAATATAATTAAATTATACAAACTAAAATAGATAGATAACTTAATTATAAATAAATAAATAATAATAACAAATAAAAAAATAATTTTTTTTAAAAAAAGCTCATGTATCGAGCGAAGATCGATATGCCCCACCAATATTCAAATAAATCCATAAATTTATACAGCTATATCATTTATATGATAAATTACGTTTACCAACACTTTTAATACCATCAACTAATTACACCAAAGTCTTGACATCAGGAGACCAAAATTTGAATGAAATGTAAATAGAAAAAAGGAAATAATATAATAAAATATCCAATGAAAAAAATTAATATAAACTAATTTTAGATAATTAAATAAGAACAACATTGTTTTTACATAGTTAAATATAATAGAGAAAGTTTAATATGCACTATATTGCATAGGACTTTCTATGCACCGTAGATTTTTTCGAGAGTATTTTTATAAATTGACAAATCTAATTTAATCAATTCTAATTTACATATTGAAATCTCATAGCAAACTAAATTTTACAGTTTTTGAGATTTTATTACTATTTTTTTCGAATTTTTTAAAACATACTACATGGAAAATTGTTCCTTAGTTAATGTAATGTAGGGGAAATTGTAGCGTTATGAAAACATACTACATGGAAACTTAAGACACGGTAAATTGCAAGGTACAAAGACATAAATGTTGTTGGCTAGAGTTGAACTTAGGGCTGTCAATGGGTAGGATACGATACGGTAGAGACATTTTTCATACCCGTACCCATTAAAATTTTCTTTACCCATATCCTACCTTTACCCTTTAAAATTTGACTTTACCAGTACCCTACCCTTAGCCGTTAAGAATTAATGGTAAGGGTAGGGTAACGGTAGAAAATGAGTAATAATGTTAATAACTCAATGAAAAAATATTATACAATAGAAATAAATAAATATTATCAGATAAATATATTAATAAAGTGCAACATTAAATAATACTTTAACTATATAATAAAATCATACTATATCTTCTCATGTCAATTGTCTAAAAAAAATTACGTAACTAATTACTAATTGTACAATATTTTCTCAAATGACAGCAGAGAAGAAAGGATCTTCTGAAAAAAATTATTATTTTTTAATGTAGCACGTGAATAAAAAAAATATAATTAACATATCAATTGAGTCTTATCATTATATTTTTCTAATTTAACGTAGTATTATTTCAATCAAATCTTATAATTTAATTGCCTAGTTTAATTATTAACATATCATTTGAATCCTACAAATATATATTTTGGATTTTAATTTGTTATTAACGTATTCATTGAATCTTGCAATTATATATTTTTTTGTTATGATAAAGATTAACGGTACGGATAATTAACGAATACGAAATAGCATTACCCATACCCTTACTCAATAAATTAACGAAATTTTTTTTAATCTCCATACTCATACCCGATAACTTAACAAAAAAAAAAATTTATTCCTACCTGTCTTATCGAATACGATACGGGTAGGATAAACGATTAAAAGGGTACGTCAACCTAGTTGAACCTAGCTCGTTGTTATGCCTTTGTACGGACATAATTTTAATTTATAAAAAACTAAAGGAACAAAAAGCCTGTTACTTACGGAGACAAAACCCTGCTTTTGTGTGTGTTAGTGTGTATGTTCCTTTTTTATTTTACGGAGACCAGATGAGCCGGTTACGGATTCCGTAACAAGTCAACTACGAAATCCATGATTCAGTAACAGGCCTATTACGGATTCCGCGAATCGGTAATTGTGTTCGAAATCTTAGATTCCGTGATAGTGATATTATTTTCATAAATCGGGTATATTGAATTTTATTATTAATATTTTATAGGATTAGTTGCATTTATGTCAAAATTTGAAATTAGTAAAATGTAATCACTAAATAATAAACTAGTTTTATGTCACTGTGAAAAAGTAAAAATTAGTCTTTTGCCACCAAAAATTGGTTTGTCAATTTTATCCTTTTAAATATGCTACTACAAAAACACTAAATGACAAATTAGTTTTATGTCACTACAAAACTTTGAAATTAGAAAATATCATGTTATTTGATATAGAGCTATTGTAAGGACGTCTGTGAATGTGTGTATTTCAATCTAAGTCCAAACTACAATATTTATTTCAATCCAGCTGAACATAAGGTCTAAACAAAGACTAATATGCGTGTTTTAATTTCTTTATTGTTGGAGTCATTGTGGTTTAGTTACTGGTAGGAAAAAAATTCTTAAGAAAAAGATTTTATTATTATTATTTTTTGTATTTCATTGAAGCAACCACGTTGCATCATCAACTCTTTTCATTCAGAGGGATAATTGGCATATACATTTGACATGTGTAGGGCTGAAAACGGTAGCCGTTTCAATCGTTCTTTTGTTTCGTTTCGTCCGGAACTGAACAATAACGGATAAGGATTTCAGTTTCGTTTAAGGAACGGAACAACCAACGCAAATAGAAATATTGTTTCGTCTCAGAACGGAACGATTAGTGAAACTGGTGCGTTTCGTGGTCGTTTATTTCGCGCATTTCGTCTAAAATTTTTTTATGGTTTTATTATTAGATTGCAGAGGACCTCAGCAGAGAGATCGAGGGAGAAATGAGTAAAATTAGATTTTTGCAGCGTCGCTCCGTCATTTCTTCATCGAACACAGTCACATCTATCTCTCTCGCCTCTGCACCACCGAGTATAATCACCGTCGAGAACAAGAGGTGATTATAGTGCCTCCTCTCCCTTTTCCGCGTGACCTAACCTGTCATTTCTCTATCTCTGTTTCATACAAAATGCAGAATAGTTTATTTTTTTACATCTTAATAAAATGCAAAATAGTTAGGTAGTCAAAGACGGTTATAACCGTTTTGATCGTTCCCATCAACGGAACAATCAACGCAACATGTGTTAAACGGATGCAACAATCAATGCAATAAGTATAAAAAATTCGTGCATCAATACAACGGTTAACGAAAATGACCACTTTCGTGGTGGTTTTCCACGTTATGCACCCCTAGACATGTGCCCTTTTCCACAGTAAAATGAAAGAAAACGTCAGGGTAAAAGCACACAGACAAATAAGAAATGATTTATAGAGCGAGTTGTTTGTCTTATCATAACAACGTTGCATTACAGAAATAAAATTTTGATCTATGATGATAGAAATGTTTGGATCATAGGAGAAATTTTCTATTACTAAGCATAAATTTATTATAAACAATCTAAACTCTTCGCAAAATTACACACTTCTCAATACTTTATGTCTAAGTATTGAAAATTTCTCCTATCCCTAAGCGATCCAAACGGCTCCATATTTTGTCATCAGCGGATAAGAGGAATACATATGACATTTAATAAGGGTAATTTGGGGTTTTTGAAAAATATTGAGAGAAATCAGGATGATATTTTTGGAATTGATTTTTTTTTTTTTTGGAATGAACTAATGACATATTTCTAATTACATAATTTGATTATGGCATAAATCTAATTTGCAATATAACAATAGCATATCTCTAATTAGCTAAATTTCATAGTGGCATAAAACTAACTATTCCTATTTTATAATATTTTAATATTATTTTTAAATTTTTCGGCGCCTCCAGTTAGTTTACCTTTTATTACGTAAAAACTATTCAACACTCTGTGAAGATGGCTACGGCTTATGCTAAATCAGCAGTAAAATATTTATCCCAAAATTTTCTTTTTAACAAACTCTACCTATAGTTTTTGTGTGAAAAAAAAAGAAAAATGAAAAGAAATCCTTATACACACCTAAAATAACTTTGAACGGGAACACCATCAACTGTATACATCTTTAATGAAGTTGCAACAATCGTTCCGTTTTGTATCTTCTTCTAATGCATGTCTACAAAGAAACAATCTTTCTTTAATTTACGTTATCCAAGCATCCCAAAAATTTGTATAAAAACATCCCAAAAATTTGTTATACAACGTAAGACTAATTTTGTTCTTCAATAAATATAAAATGTAAATTAAATTGCTAGAAAATGGAAAATAAATATAAAAATTCGGAAAATTTAAAATTTAATTCTT
The DNA here is from genome assembly GCA_028095005.1 of Rhynchospora pubera. Lineage (NCBI taxonomy): Eukaryota > Viridiplantae > Streptophyta > Magnoliopsida > Poales > Cyperaceae > Rhynchospora > Rhynchospora pubera. The sequence goes on from CM051460.1 coordinate 357,507,987, forward strand.
GAGAATTTTCTTTCTTATTATTATTTTTTTTTTGCACCGGCCTTAATTTTATGGTCTTCGTTTTGTGCCAAGGTTCTAGGCTGAACTATGTTTTAACGGCTCGGAGTTTCCTTTTTGCTATTTTTTTAAGGAAAAATTTTTTCTGTGCCACTCAAAAGTTGCGAAATTGGGCATTTGCCACCCAGAAGTTGAATCTTTTGATTTTGCCATCCAAAAACAAGGCCTCTCTTCTGTTATTGCCACTTTGGACTTTTTTATGATAAAAACAACAAAATTTATATTCTGTGACCGTTCTACCCTCCTTCGAATCAATCCCAGTCGCAATCTAACCTAGTCGATTTTACTCATCTCCTCTTCTCTTATCTTCTCTTTTCTCACTGTCGATCGATGAACCCTAAATCGATTCGCTAGTTCATTCCGAATCGGTTCGCTAGTTCACCCTAAATCGTCTCCAAGCGACTGTTCCAAATTGATTCGACTGGTTCCAAATCGATTCGCTAGTTCATTCTCTCCCGCTTGACTGTTTTTCTCTCCTCCAGGATCATCGTTGTCCTCAGCCATCTGTCTCCTCAGACGACGAATCGGAGAATTGCTGTTCATCCATCTCCTCTAGGTTCGTCTCTCCTTTGCTGAATCGCTGTGCATCTCTCTCACGAGGAACCTCAGGCAATCAATCTTCTTTTTATCAGGTATGTCTTCCTTCCATCTTTTTTGACTGTCATTCTCCTTTTTACGAGGGAAAACCTTTTTTGTTCAGAATAGGCTATTTGTTTCGAAACTTGGACTTGGTTCAATGTTGTTTGATTCGTACTGTCATGTACAACAGATTGATCAATTTTTCGCTATTGTATTGTTTTCTTCAGAACCAAAAAATTTGAACTAATGGCCGAAACTACCAAGTGGAGTGGTACCAACTGTAGTGCCAGTCAACCATCACCTACTCCTACTGTTGCCGGTGGCAATCAAAGTCTAGAAAGAAGCTCTGAAGGGTGTAATGTTGTTGAAAATCAAGAGGAGCATTTCAATGAGCAGATTGTTGAAGCGGAAGGTGAATGGATGTATCTATCTGATGGGGATGATGTAGTTGCTCCTTTGGATGCTTCAAACGAGTCAATTGAAGAAGTAGAAACTGAGTTGAAGCCAACTGTACTTCCTGATAATGAACAAAGTGTGGTATACGATCCTGATAATCCAAGAATAGAGCTTAATGCATTATTTCCCGACGTTGAGGCTTTTAGAAAATCTTTGAGGCATTTTGCTATCAAAACTGATTTTGAATATACCACATTGAAGTCTGATAAGAAAAGGTTCATGGCCAAATGTGCTTATCCGGGTTGTCCTTGGAAGATTCGAGCTTTTAGGCTTCGAGATGATAATAAAACATTCAAGGTATTCAGTAGCTGAGTATAAACTACAGTGTATAATCTATAGTGTATAAACTACATCTGTAGTGTATAATCTATAGTGTGTATACTCAGTTTGAGGCTTTGACCTCTCTTTTACAGAGTAAAGAAGGTAACCACTTGAGATGCTAGCCATTTAATTATACTCGATTCTAAGTTCCTTTATTGTGATTCTTTTTTCTAAATTAGCACAAGGTAACAATATCAATATGCTATATTAGAGATCAGAACATACCAGAATTGAAGGTGCCCATGTAATTGTATTCAATACTCATTCATCCATTTTGAAAAAAAAAATAAAAGAAGTAAGATGCCAAATACTTAACTGACTTACCTCGAAGGACATGAGATGAAAATGATTTTTGGTAGCTCCAAATAGCCAATGCATCCTGACTTCTACTCCATTTTCTCTTGATATACAAAAACCCTAGAATTGTCAATATGGCTGCTAGAGCAAAGGGAAGTGGTGTTCCAGTGTATAATCTATAGTGTGTAAATCAGTGTATAATCTATAGTGTATATTGTGCTATATTGTGCTAACAATTGATTGTTGATTTGGGTAATGCAGATAACTGTCTTACCACATGAACATAGTTGTCCATCCGTAGGTAGAGGTAAGGGGACTATGGTATCTAAGTCTTGGATATCGGAGAGGGCTGCTGATTTCTTAAGGAGAAATCCGTCAGCTGGAGCAAAGGCGGTGCAAGATCAACTAGTCAACCAATTTCATATAAACTTGAATTATGGTAAAGCTTGGGCCGGAAGGACTGCTGCTCTTGTAGGCATCCAAGGTTCCTGGGAGAATAGCTTCAACTTGATGTACAACTTCAAAGCAGAGTTGGAGAATAAATGTCCCGGTAGCATCGTTGAGATAGAATGCGAAAGGGTTGCCAATAAGATGAGGTTCAGCAAGATGTTTGTGGCATTGAAAGCATGCATAGATGGGTTTAAAAATGGTTGCAGACCATATTTGGCTATGGATTCTACTCATTTGACAGGTACAAGCTTCACATTACATTAGATTTGACCATATTTGCATTATTCTGTTCTGTTTTTGTAAGCCACAGATAGTATAAATTTGACCATATTTAAAAGTTATTTAAAAATGTTTTTGTAAGCCACGGATAGAATGATAAATTGCTAAAAGTAGGAATTGCAAACATGTACAGATAGTATAAATTTCGATTTTGCTACTAATTTGTTGTATTAACTTAACTTATTATTATAAATTGGGCAGAATGATAAAATTGCTAAAACCTCTTACTGGACAAAAGAATATGTCCAGTAAGATATGTCAAATTGCTAAAACCTCTTACTGGACAAAAGAGGCTTGCTACTAAAACCTCTGCAGCTAGCTAGTAATGATATGTCAAATTTTGATTATTTACTAATTATGGTACTGCTCATGACATAGGCAAGTATACGGGGCAGTTGGCGACCGCTTGTGGTGTAGATAAATTCAATTGGTTGTATCCAGTTGCATTCGGTGTATTCGATAAGGAGAAAACTGAAACTTGGACATGGTTCATGACTCAATTGAGCAAAGCAATTGGAAATGTAGCTGATTTGGTTATATCTTCAGATGCATGTAAGGGATTAGACAATGCTGTTGCAACCATATTTCCACATGCCGAGCACAGGACTTGTTTAAATCATTTGAGTGATAATTTCAAAAAGAAATTTCATGGAACCACATTTGATCTCCATTTCAAGCCGGCTTCATATGCTTATACCTTGGAGCAATGTGAAAGCCACCTATGTGCGATGAAGGAAGCATCAGCTGCATCAATAATCTATTTGGATAAACAAGGCCTTTGGTGTAGATCCAAGTTCTCGAAGGCATCAAAGGTTGATTATGTGACCAACAACATATCAGAATCTTTCAATAATTGGATAAAAGATCTCAAGGATTTGCATGTTGTTGAGATGCTTAATCAGATTAGGCGCCGACTTATGGTGACATTTGATAGACGGAGGAAAGTAGGGAGAAAATTAAATGGAAAGATTGTGCCAAGTGTAATGAAGGACTTATATGCAAAAAGTAGGCAACCAAATGTTAGGAAGATGACTGTAAGTAGAGGTGGTGATTATTGTGCAGAGGTGAGCGGAACAACAGATAACACTTGCTGGACACATGCGGTTGAGATCGACAAGCAACAATGCACATGTAGAGAATGGCAGATTAGCAGAAAGCCATGTATTCATGCCATTGAATTCATTTGCACCCTTAGAGGAACTAATCTAGAGGACTATGTGCATGAGTATTACTCAATTGAGCGATTTAGGATGGCATATGAGGGAATGATAATGCCGATAGTTCATAAATCAAGGTGGCTCAAATCTGATCCTGGATTTATTGTTTGGCCACCTATCATGACTAGGCCAGCTGGTAGACCTAGAAAAGAAAGGATCCCGAGTTGTCTTGAATTGGGTACAAGGAAACAATAATGCAAGAGATGCAACAAATTTGGTCACCAGGCTAGGACATGCAGGAACCAGTAGATAACCTAGACAATACCATAAATAGGAATAGAAAGAGATTTGTTAAACTTGAACTTGTATTTATCAGGCAGGAATTTGTGTAGTCTCACTACCATTCCATTGCATTTATTCATTTTCTCTTAATTGTTCCTCTTTGTGTTATTTTTGCATCTTTAATGCAGGAAAAGAAAGGCAAAAACCACCAAAAGTTCAACTCAGACTACTGGATGACGATGATGATTTCAGAGTGAAAGTTGGCTGTTATTTTTGTATTGGGAAAATTTGTTTGTATTTTGAAGAAAAAACTGTAACTTAGTTTGTTACTGTTAGGTTGTTGTTACTATTCAGTTGGGTATTTTGGATGTATTTTGGATGCAAAAATTTAGGACTTAGATGGTTAGATTTAGATTGTTTGTTACTGTTAAGTTGTTTGTGACTATTCTGTTTCTGTTATTGTTAACTTTGGATGTATTGTGACTATTCCCTTAATGTTATTTTGGATGGATGTATTGTTAAGTTCGTTTATCTAGAATAGTTGCTAGATTGCTAAACACAAGATCTTTACTATTTGCCATGGAGACTTCCTTTCGCAGCCTTTCATATACAACATGAATCATCATATTAGACAAGAATTCAGGCATAAAATTCCCTTATCTTCTAGACTCTGCCTATGTTCTCTAATGAAATTCAACATTTCTTTGTAATTTGGTAATTATTCAACAATATCTTTGGCATGATTCCATGTTAAAATGATCGTATTGACGTGAAGTTAATGATATCGTTATTATTTGTAGGTTTTTGGACCGTACTTAGCACTCAAATCATACTCAAACCATTCAATTATTTGATAAATTGCTATGATTTTCTAGGAATTGGCTCTACCATCGTCTTTTCTCTTATTTTCAGGTTTCTCGACGTTTTCTAGTGGATTCTCGAATATTAGATGGATTTTGGCACTTGGCATACGCTAGACGACTCATTCCTAGCACTTGGAGGCAACATCAAAGCTACTACTTGGACCGAATGGAGTTTTGCTCGGACCGAAGGCATCTTTACAGAACAAAATGAGAGTCTAAGGAAAGTAAATGGCTAAATAGAGTCAACATCATTCTAGAGCTCAACCTAAGCTTTCCAACGGCTTTTGAATCACCTAAATCGGAGTCCAGACGAAGGAGATATGACCAAAATACAACAGATACTCAAACCTGGAGTCTCAGTTCGACCCGAACTGAATCTGTTAGGTCCGAACTGAGGCTATTTGGTCCGAATTGAGCTGTTTTGACCCGAATTAGCCCTGTCCAGTCCGAACAAAACTTGTCCAGACCGAACCGAGAGCCGCCATGGCATATTTGGAAGGGTTTTCACGCATGAAAACTCGATATTTTGGTATGTCTTCTTGCCATAGCGCCCCAGCCTCCTTTCCAAGCCAGAAGACCACTATATATTCGCCCCAAGGCCTGAAGGAAAGGCATTCTACCCATCATACCACAATTCCACCTTCCTTAGGTGATTCCACCATTGATTTCGTTGAGCAACTAGATTCTTGAGGCGACGGCAGCAAGGAGAAGGTTGCAGACACGCCTTGCAACACCCCACTGCCTTTGATGATTGAAGATCGAGCATAGAAAGACAACTTGGTTTATTCTTCCTATGTTTTTATCTCTAATTTCTATGGGCTTGTATCTTGTGATTTCTATTCTTATTATTGTTTGTTTTAGTACTATGTTAGGCTAAATTTATGTTGTCTTAGGGTATGGATGTAGTTTAGGTTTAGTTTGATGTTATGACTTGATATGACTTGATGTTTGGCTTTATGATCTATTTATTGAGTAGTATTTTAATTGCTTGTTTAATTCCCTTGTTTTGACCTGATTTACTTCTAAATAAAGGCCTGTTTAGTTAAGTTACAAGGTTAGGTTAAACAATTAGGATTAAATTAAGTACTTGGGATAAGTTGAAGATTCGAAAGAGGAGATTAGCTAGCACTGAAAGGTGTAGTTTCTAAGTTGGCTGAAAGGCAACTTAGATATCCCTAAGAAAACAAATAAATAAGACATAGGTTAATTAAAATACCGACACGAAAGTTTAGGTTTAATTAGTCTATGTGGGCAAAGTAGAGACCTGTACTAATTTCTAGTCCAAAAGACGACCGTTGAGGATTAGGTAATGTAGCTATAGCCGATCTGAGCCCTTCATAAAGTTAAAACTCAAGTTGTATGGTCATAACTCAACATACCAGCCTCTGTTCGGACCGAACAAGTCGTGTTTGGACCGAACTGATGGCCTATGCTTAGATTTGTTGTTATTTAACGCGACAGCGAGCGATCCAGCAAATCGAGGGCTAAACCTAAGTGAATCCTGACCCCTAAGACGCCTTATTATAATTGAAAAACCCCAAAATCTACCTACTTTAGTTTACCTTATTATTTAGAATCAAAAACAACCAAAAATATCTACTTAATTGCATTGTTATTTACAACACTCTCACCCTTATTTTATTGTCTAGCTTCATAAAAAGAACAAGTCCAGTAATCGTTAATCCGTCCTGTGGGTTCGACCCTAAGCTTAACTTTGACGACTAGTGAGGTTAAGTCTAGGTTTATAAATTTATTTGATTCCTAGGTTTAAAGCCTTCATCAGTTAACAACTGGTAACGTGTCATAATCTGAGCACTTTCTAGCTTGAAGTAGCCTCCATCCACTCTAATTAAAACTGAGTACAATAACATAGAGCACAATAACATAAAGCAATAATAGAGCAATAATAACATCTGAGCACAATAACTGAAACACAACATACAAGTCTATCTTACATAGCCAAATCCTGAGCAATAATCACAACATACAAGTCTCCCAATCCTGAGCAATAATATTTCAGAATGAAACACAACATACAAGTCTCCCAATCCTGAGCAATAATAACATAGAGCAATAATAACATCTGAGCAATAATAACATCTGAGCACAATAACATAGAGCAATAATCACATAGCCAAGTCTCCCAATCCTTAATTAACCAAACTGTTAAAACTTAAAAAGGCAACAGCTAAGAAAAGAAAGTAACAGCCAAAACAAAATTCTAACCTACTTAAATTAAAAAGAACTTAAACAACATAGCCAATTCTATCTTACATATTTGAAACACAACATACATTCCCTAAATTTGGAGACTAGTGAATTCCTATAACTACAATTACAAGAGCAATCACCACAACTAATAGAGCAATAATTACATACATATGATTATGCAGTTTGATGTTCATGTTATCCAATGATGCAACAAGTGCTTCAATTTGACGGCCATCGTCTTTAGATTTCTTCTTCAAGTCATCTATCAGTTTGATCAATTGAGATTCCAGTGCACCAACTAGCTCACATTCCAGTGCACCAACTAGCTCACATTACGTAAAAACTATTCAACACTCGTGAAGATGGCTATGGCTTATGCTAAATCAGCAGTAAAAAATTTATCCCAAATTTTTCTTTTTAACAAACTCTATCAATAGTTTTTGTGTGAAAAAAAAGAAAAATGAAAAGAAATCCTTATACACACCTAAAATAACTTTGAACGGGAACACCATCAACTGTATGCATCTTTAATGAAGTTGCAACAATCGTTCCGTTTTGTATCTTCTTCTAATGCATGTCTACAAAGAAACAATCTTTCTTTAATTTCCGTTATCCAAGCATCCCAAAAATTTGTATAAAAACATCCCAAAATTTTGTTATTCAACGTAAAACTGTGACGATATATGTTTGTGTATATGTCATATATGTCAAGTATAGAATGTTTATGATTAGATTTGATTAGATTTATAGAATTGTTTAGGATAGTTTTCTAGATTCTGTTTTTGATTTGTTTCCTTTTAATTGTATCTCTCAATCTGTATATGTTCAAGGGAGAAGAAATAAAATACAGGCAGAATTTTTATCCTAAAATTGTCATGGTACCAGAGCCATAGGTTGAGAAGAAACCCTAAAAACACCATGGCCAAAGATGATAACAAAACTGATGATACTGCAACAAAGAAAGTTATTGATAGCACTTCTCCGTTCTATCTCAGTTCATCGGAGAATCCAGGGACCATGATTAGCTCTTGTGTTTTGAAAGGCGACAACTACGACCTGTGGGAGAAAGCGATGAAGAATGCCCTTCGAGCCAAAAATAAACTTGGCTTCGTCAATGGTTCTATCATCAAACCCGCTGCTGGACCAGAGGCGAATTTGTGGGAAAGTTGCAACTCTATGTTGGTCTCTTGGTTGTTTAACTCTATTGATTCCACGCTTCAACCAAGCATTGCATACATGGAGACAGCCAAAGAACTTTGGGATGATTTGCGAGAACGTTTTTCCATTGGTAACGGACCTCGCATTCATCAGTTAAAAGCCGATATAGCTGCGGCAAAACAGCAAGGTCAAAGCGTTGTATCTTACTATACACGCCTCAAAGGTATGTGGGATGAACTCAGTAGCTACTCTCGTGTGCCAGTTTGTAAGTGCAAGGGATGTACTTGCAATGCGGCTGCTGAGTTTGTTAAGGAAAGAGAAGAAGAAAAGATTCACCAATTTCTCATGGGGCTCGACGACTCGGTGTTTGGAACAGTGCGGTCAAGCATACTCGGCATGGAACCGCTTCCAACACTCAACAAGGTTTACTCAATGGTAATTCAAGAAGAGCGTCATAGATCTGTAGCCCGTGGACGAGAAGAAAGAGGTGAAGCGGTTGGCTTCGCTGTGCAAGCGGTTGGTTTCCTTGATTCACAAGGCGGGCCTAAACCAGCCAAGGTCGGGTTGGTGGATCGCCCGAGTTGTACCCATTGTGGAAAAATGGGACATGAAGTGTCTCGATGCTATGAATTGATTGGATATCCTGAAGGTTGGGGCCGTGGAGGTCGTACAGGCCGTGGTGGACGCGGTGGTGGTAGAGGTGCAAGGGGTCGTGGACACGTGCATGCTAATGCGGTTCAGGGCAGCTTCAATGCGGGTGCATCCTACAGTGCGGGTGCATCCTGCGGTGCGAGTGTGGGTGCATCCCATGGAGCAGAGAAGAAGCATGAGCCACAAGTTTCCATACCTGGACTTTCTGATGTGCAGATGCAGCAAATTATGGCCATTTTAACCAATTCCAATGCAAGTGCATCCTACAGTGCAGGTGCATCAACTGAAAAGTTGCATGGTAAGTCACTTAACCTAAATTGGATATTGGACAGTGGCGCATCCCATCACATGACTGGAAACTATGAATGCTTACAAAGTGTTCATGATATTGTACCTTCATCGGTTGGACTTCCAAACGGCACTCAAACCATGGCTAAGCATGAAGGACAAGTAGTTCTACAAGGAACACTCACTCTAAGAAAAGTTCTATATGTGCCAACTTTGAATTGCAATCTTATCTCACTTAGTAAACTTATTTCAGATAATGATTGTTTTGTTGTATTCACTAATGAGCTATGTGTCATTCAGGACCGCAATATGAGGATGCCGATTGGTGTGGGTGAGCTAAGAGATGGGGTCTACTACTATCATCCTTTGGCACCGACTCAAGTTTTCCATACAAGCAAGGAGACAACCTATGAACTGTGGCATCGGCGAATGGGTCATCCTTCAAGTCAGATAACTTGTCTTTTTCCAGGTGTTAAGGGTGGTAGTGATATGAAAACTGGTGTGTGTGACATTTGTATGTGTTCTAAACAAAGTAGAATTGTTTTTCCTGTTAGTTTGAATAAGACAAGTGAGCCTTTTGAATTAATACATTGTGATATTTGGGGTGCATATCGTGTTGCCTCTCATTGTGGTGCTCATTATTTTCTTACTATCGTTGATGACTTTACTCGAGCTGTGTGGGTGTATTTGATGGCTGAAAAGAGTGAGGTTGCTGGCTTGATCCAGTCTTTTTGCAAAATGGTTCAAACACAATTTTGTAAAACTGTAAAATGTGTTAGGAGTGATAATGGGACCGAGTTCAAATCTGGACTCATGTTGAAGTTTTATGCTGCAAATGGAATTTTACATCAAACCTCATGTGTAAGAACTCCACAACAAAATGGAAGAGTGGAAAGAAAACATAGACACATTCTTAATGTAGCAAGAGCATTGAGGTTTCAATCAAACCTTCCACTTGAATTTTGGGGTGAATGCATCCTCACAGCTGCATTCCTCATTAATAGAACACCCACTCCTTTGCTACAAAATAAAACTCCTTATGAAATGTTGTTTGGAAAACAACCATCTTATGCTGCAGTTCGCATATTTGGTTGCTTGTGTTATACTCACAAGTCTGGGATATCTGATAAATTTGATAGTAGAAGTAGAAAATGTGTGTTTATTGGATATCCTTTTGGAAAGAAAGGCTGGCGTGTCTATGATTTAGAGACAAAGGAATTTGTTGTTACACGTGATGTAGTGTTTTGTGAAAATGAGTTTCCCTTTAAGCAAGTGAGGGGGAGTACACCAGGACATGGTTCACCTGCAGTATTAAGTGAACTGGATTATGCAGTAGATCAGAATACAGGTGCATTGGGTACGAATGCACCCGATGAGAGTGCAGGTGCATCGGAAGATAGTGCATCCGAACTGAGTGCGGGTGCATCGGGTCAGAATGCGCCCGAACTGAGTGCGGGTGCATCGGGTCAGAATGCGCCCGAACTGAGTGCAGGTGCATCGGGTCAGGAGGCACCCGGACAGAGTGCACCTGCATCGAACTTGACTGGTCGTGTTCCACGATCTCGCAAGCCTCCTGCTCATCTTCAAGACTACATGTGTTATACGGCATTTTGTGACCCATCTAAAGCTCACCCCACAACAGTCGACTCCTCAGGTAGCCTCTATCCAATAGCTCATTATTTGAATTATAACAAATTCTCTGTGGCACATAGAATTTTTCTAAATGCAGTTACAGCAGGAAGAGAACCACAACACTTTGGGGAAGCCGTAAAAGATGTTAATTGGAGAAATGCGATGCAAGCAGAAATAGATGCATTGGAGCGTAATAGGACATGGACTGTAGAAGATTTACCTCCAACAAAGACTGCAATTGGATGCAAATGGGTGTACCGTATCAAGTATAACTCAGATGGGAGCATTGAGCGATACAAGGCACGGCTGGTGGTTCTTGGTAACCGTCAAATAGAGGGAATTGATTATACTGAAACTTTTGCTCCTGTTGCAAAGATGGTTAGTGTGAGAACCTTCTTGGCTGTGGCTATTGCAAAAGGATGGGAGTTGCATCAAATGGATGTACATAATGCATTCTTGCATGGAGATTTGAATGAAGAGGTCTATATGCGTCTACCACCAGGGTTCAATTCTTCTCAACCCGGCAAGGTGTGCCGATTAAGAAAATCTCTTTATGGATTGCGTCAAGCTCCGCGAATGTGGTTCTCTAAGCTAAGTGCAGCCTTGCAATTCTATGGTTTTGTTCAATCAAAAGCTGATTATTCATTGTTTTCCTACACCAAAGGTGATGTATTTCTTGCCATTCTCGTGTATGTTGATGATTTGGTTATTGCTGGGAACAACTCAGAAGCTCTCAAAGGATTTAAACAGTACTTGAGCAGTACTTTTCACATGAAAGACCTAGGAGCTCTTAAGTATTTTCTTGGCATAGAGATAACGCGTGGGCCAGAGGGTTTATTCTTATGCCAGCGCAAATATACACTTGATATTTTGGCTGAAAGTGGGCTTCTTGGTGCTAAACCTGCAGCTTTTCCTATTGAACAAAATCATCAATTGTTGAATGCAATTGGCCCACCTATGGATGATCCTGAGCGGTACAGGAGAATTGTGGGGCGTCTAATCTACTTGACGATCACAAGACCTGAACTGTGTTATTCGGTGCATGTGTTGGCACAGTTTATGCAGGCTCCCCTCCAAGCACATTATGATGCCGCTATTAGAGTCTTGCGGTATTTGAAAGGAAATCCAGGACAAGGTGTTGTGCTTCGTGCTGATAGTGACCTTCGATTGTATGCCTATTGTGACTCGGATTGGGCGAGCTGTCCATTGACTAGACGCTCATTAACCGGGTATTTTGTGATGTTGGGGCAATCACCTATCTCTTGGAAAACCAAAAAGCAACACACCGTCTCTAGATCCTCGGCTGAAGCAGAATATCGCTCAATGGCGACCACCGCTTGTGAGTTGACATGGCTCAAGTCTCTTCTTCAATTTCTTGGTGTGTCACATACACAACCCATGAAGTTATTTTGTGATAGTCAAGCTGCTATTCACATTGCATCTAATCCAGTTTTTCATGAGCGTACCAAACACATTGAGGTGGATTGTCATTACGTAAGAGATAGCATTCGTGCTGGACACATCACTACTTCACATGTCCGAACTACAGAGCAATTGGCGGACATCTTCACAAAAGCACTTGGCAAGAGACAATTTCAATATTTGCTCAGCAAGTTGGGCATTCGAGATCTTCATGCTCCAACTTGAGGGGGAGTGTGACGATATATGTTTGTGTATATGTCATATATGTCAAGTATAGAATGTTTATGATTAGATTTGATTAGATTTATAGAATTGTTTAGGATAGTTTTCTAGATTCTGTTTTTGATTTGTTTCCTTTTAATTGTATCTCTCAATCTGTATATGTTCAAGGGAGAAGAAATAAAATACAGGCAGAATTTTTATCCTAAAATTGTCAAATTTTGTTCTTCAATAAATATAAAATGTAAATTAAATTGCTAGAAAATGGAAAATAAATTTAAAAAATCGGAAAATTTAAAATTTAATTCTTGAGAATTTTCCTTCTTATTATTTTTTTTTTGCACCGGCCTTAATTTTATGGTCTTCGTTTTGTGCCAAGGTTCTAGGCTGAACTATGTTTTAACGGCTCGGAGTTTCCTTTTTGCTATTTTTTTAAAGTATAATATTAGGTTGGTATGTCAAATCGTGATCCATGAAAAAGCTGAAACTAAAGTTTTAACCCAATAAGATTATATTTTGAAGTCCATACTTAGTACATACATATACAATTTTCTTTTTAATCATATGTGAAAAATAATCTATTTAATACCTTGAAACTTTTTCAATCATGCAAAAACCATTCTAGCAAAATATAAATATTTTTTAACCTCAAATTAATTAAGTCTTAAAAAAAGATTCCTTGTGGGAATTCGGAACATAATCATTTTCACCACTCTGACGTTGCATCTGAGAGAATAATAATAAATATAATACAATATAACTAATGCACAAGATTTTAATAAAATTTGTAAAAATGCTTTATTCCATTTCTATGCGACACATATCCATGAGCAGCGCACTTTGCACTTGTTTCGAAAAATGAGTATTGAGGTAACTTTTATCAGTTTATGTTGGTGTTCGTGTTACGCCACTTTGAGAAATTACAAATTCCACGAACTTGGATCACTAAAAAGTCTAAAATGGATCACCAATTAGAGAACGGTGACGGACCAGGGACCACCCAGTCTGCCAGTCACAAGCAAGTAGTAAGTAGTCGTAGGAATTCTCAGTACACGCATCACTGTCAGTTCCATTAAACCCTTTCTTTCCCTGCCTCGCTTAAACCTCTCCTTCACTTCACTCCTTGATCGGAATCAATTCTACTTCCCGGAAATAGAAAATGGAAGCGTAGGAGTCGACGCAAAGAGGAAGCAAGCAAGGAAGGAATGAAGATCCAAAACTGTGCCACCATCAAGGTCGTCGGAGTGCCACCGACCACCACCGCCGGAGACCTCCTCACGTTCTTCTCCTCCGCCGTCGGAATTCAAGCCATCGCCTCCGACTTCCCCCTTCTCCGCCGCGGATGGCTGCCCCGCACTTCTCAAACGCAAGGCGCCATCACCGCACGCGTCCAGTTCTCCCACCCGGACGGAGCCACCAAGGCACTCCACATGTTTCGCAACCAAAATCAAAATGAAAAGCCGCCTCAGCTTGGGCGGAATCCACTGGAGATCGCCATTTCCGATGATGACATCATACACCGCGCCAGTAGCAGCTGCAATAGGTTGGAGGATGCCGAGTTGCTACTGGGCAACCGACTGCAGGAGCAGACTATGGAGGTTTTTCTTTCTATTACAACTTTGCTATTTTACTTTTATTTATTACTTTATTGGTTGGGCTTGCAACTGTTTATCCAACTACTATATGCTCATTTCTGAATTTGTTTCTCACTCTTTTCTAATTTTGGACAGGTTATCCAGTCATGGGATAGGGTAAGAGTCGAGATAATGCCAGAAAGATACAGAATTGACATTTTTCTACAACATGATGGCCATAAGTATAAGCTTGAAGTCTATTTCCATGATATCATTTCTAGCTCTGGCTGTAAACTTCCAACTGAAGATGCTACAAATTCATCAGATGCTATCCTACTGGAGGTAAACAGTTTGTTATTGAAAATTTTGGTATACTCCATTAATAACCTTGAAGAGTGCATCTTATATATATCCTTGTAAAGTTGGTACTCATTGTTATGTTGGACAGCATTTAGTAAATGTGTAAATTCTAGTCCTACCACTTGTATGTATTCGGAAAACTTGGTAAATTACATCTGTAATTGTTTTGTACTAAATGAAATGCATTGCTTGATAACCATTTTATACAAGCTTGGGACCTAGCATTAAATCCTTCTGCCTTGATTTTGTTAATAGTTATTAGTTCATAAAAAGATGCCCATTTTTGCCCTTAGTTTAAAGTTATTAGTTCATAACACTTCTAATGTGCAAGCCATTATCCGAAATTAATGCAAACTTATTTTAATTTCCTGTTATAATTGTGAGAAAATATTGGATGAAATTAGTAAACTCAATGAAAGTAACTTATTTTGACAACTGAATATTGCTCTTTGAGATGCTTAATATATATTTTTTTTGATGTTCCTATTGTCTATATTCAAAATCAGCTCATGTATGCACCACGAATATACTGTGCGGTGGACATGCCTAAGAAAAACAGAAATTACAAGACTGAACGGTACCATACTTGCATTGGAGGTCTCCAGTCTCAGTGCATCTGGATCCGCCAACCTGATTTTACATGTAACTCGTCTTTTGGCAAGTCTGGTTGCCTCTGCTTAAAACTCCAACAAGGCTCCTCGTACATACAACCCCTGAAATCCTTCCCACAGCCAGTTGAAATGAGAGATATTACTCTAGTACACGCAGAATCAATTCCACACACCTCAGATTGCGTAGAATTGCACCCCCTTTTGGAGATTCCAAGTGAGATGCCAGTGCCCTATGAGATTCTGTTCCAATTAAATTCTCTAGTTCATACGCACAAGCTGCCTCCAAATGTAGTAGATTTGGATCTGTTGAAAACTCTTAGTAAGTTGTCATTAGAGCTTTGCACAAAGATCCTTCAGAGGATGCATAGGCTGAAATCGACCTGCTACAACCCTGTCCAGTTTGTGGAAAAGCACTCATACGAAATTGCTAGAGGAAGAGATTTGAATGCTGGGGGAAGCAAGCAGAGGTTGATGAGGTGCTTTAGAGTTCTCATCACACCAACTAAAGTGTACTTGCAGGTATATACACAACTAAACTATACTTTATCCAGCTGGCTTGATACTCAGTTTCGTGCGTATCAGTTTGATTTGAATCCTTATTGCAGACCTTTACTGGTTTTGACCAGTAAAAAGAAGTGCCATATTTGGCTGAACCTGCGGTCCCCAAGGTAATTCTAGAAGATAAACAACAAATTGCTAGAAAGTTTATGCAATACCTCTGAAAACACTACATAGCCACCCTTTAGAGTTTGTTTTACTATTGTATCATTGCCTGCTTGACAGAATTTAAATTCCTAATTTTAGGGGCCTGAGGCTGAGAAGTCTAACTACATAGTCCAGCATTTTTCAAAGTTTTCAACAGATTTTGCTAGGGTTTCCTTCGTAGATGAGGATTGGTCCAAGCTATCATTTAGTTCTCTCTCTACCCAAATTGAACATGGCTTTCTATCCAGACCACTAAAAACTGGCATTCACTCCAGAATCCTCTCTATTTTGAAGAATGGTTTTCGAATCGGAGAGAAGAAGTTCGAATTTTTGGCATTTTCTGCTAGTCAATTAAGGGGAAATTCAGTTTGGATGTTTGCCTCCAATTCTGAGGTCACTGCTGCCACGATAAGGGAATTCATGGGGCAATTTACACCAATTCGTTCTATATCTAAATGTGCAGCTAGAATGGGTCAACTATTCAGTTCTTCGACTCAAACAATAAATGTGTCTGAATGCCATATACAAATGTTGCCAGATATTGAAGTCAGTACTGACACTGGTACAAAATACTGTTTCTCTGATGGTATTGGCCAAATATCTCGCTCTTTTGCAAGGCAAGTTGCAGAAAAGTGTGGTTTGCCTCACACTCACACCCCATCAGCCTACCAAATTAGGTATGGTGGTTTCAAGGGTGTAGTAGCTGTTAATCGTAACAGTTTCAGCAAACTTTCTTTAAGGGGCAGCATGAAAAAGTTCGAATCTCAAAATACGATGCTTAATATAACAAAATGGAGCGACTACCAGCCGGCATTTCTAAATAGAGAAATCATTACCTTACTTTCCACTTTGGGTGTCCCAGATGATGTCTTCGATGAAATGCAAAATGAGCATCTAATGTTATTGGATAAAATTTTAACTAGCTGTGATGATGCGTTGAAATCTGTACAAAGGATGTATGGCAAGGATTTAAAGATAGCAGAGAGGATGCTAAAGGAAGAATATGAACCAACATTAGAGCCATATCTGTTCATGGTATTAAAGGCACAGAGGGATTATCAGTTGGTGGACATACGTACAAAGTGCCGCATCTTTGTACCGAGAGCTAGGGTTTCTATTGGTTGCTTGGACGAGATTGGACGGCTGGATTATGGTCAGGTGTACATCAGGGTTACTTTGAAGAACGAGGAGCAGATGGAAGCTACTAGTGAGGAGGGTTGTTTATGTAAATTTGATGGGATGACTGCGGTGGTTGTTGGAAAGGTGGTTGTGACAAAGAACCCCTGCTTGCACCCAGGAGATGTGCGGGTGCTCGATGCAATTTACGATGCTGAGCTGGATGAAATGGGGATGATTGATTGTCTTGTGTTCCCCCAGAAGGGTAAAAGGTATAGTTTAGAAGTTATTTAAAAAAAGAAGGTATGATGTTCATTTGCTGACCCAATGCATACTATTTCCTAAGCAGGTGTGTTTGTAGTATGCATAAGCAATTAGTCATACTCTTATCATAAGCAATTAGCTAAAGACCGAAATGAAAATAATAGTTGAATCGAGTTAGTCATACTCTTATCCTTGACTTCATGAATTGATTAAAAAATATTTGTCAACTCTTTTTGTTGCTTTATATAGACCGCATCCAAATGAATGCTCGGGGGGTGATTTGGATGGAGATCTATATTTCGTATCTTGGGATGAGCAGCTTATTCCCCATGAAATTGACCCTCCAATGGACTACTCTGGCCCCCGACAACGCACCATGGATCATGATGTCAGTCTAGAGGTCTCTCTCTCTCTGTCACCCTTCCTTCCTGTACATTCTTTCCTTGTCTTTGTTTATTGCATTGGAATGGTAAGATCATCTTGTATGATGTAGTGCACAGGTCCTTGAGAAATGCCTCATGTATAATATAAGAAGAGACAAGTACCTCATGAGGGGCATCACTCTAAAACTATCAAATGCTCCCATATTTCAAGTGCACATTATACTTACTGCCATTGCAGTTTTGTAATGTTTAGGAGTATGGGGTTGTTGGCTCAGAGTTCTTCCAGCAGTTTGGGAGTTAATATTGGATTCTTCTACAAAATTTGTATAAAAAGATAACAATTAAATGCATAAATTACTCTTTTAAGTATGAAAGATATCTTGGAATAAGATGATGGCGCAACAAAGAGTCCATATATTTCTAGTTATATGGGCTTTTTTATTAGTTTTTACTCATCATGTTTGATATTTTGTGAGCTCACAGAGCTAGAAGAGGAGTACTTTTCCTTTTCTATGCTAGTCGAAAGCTATTTGTGTGAAAATATTATGATGTGCCGAAAATTGAATTGAAACATTTTTGAGGTAATATAGAAACTTCATGGTCTATGTTGACCATGTCTCTGGTTGCTTACTTTTGGTTCATGTTGTCTAGTGTCTATTTCAAAAGCATAATCCCAAGTTTCCTATCGACCCTTTTTTCTAGTAAACTTTATGTGAGCAAAAATTTCCTATGATTTTGTTCATTTTTTATTATAGGATATCTCTAGATTTTATTTATTTATTTATTTTTTGTATTATCTCTTTCAATCTTATGATAATCTGTATTGTTGTTAAATTCAAAATATACTATAATGCAGGAGATTCAAAACTTCTTTGTGGATTACATGGAAAATGACACGCTTGGCACAATTTCTAATGCACACCTGGTCTACTCTGACCAAGAACCATTAAAAGCCCGAAGTGAAAATTGCCTTGAGCTGGCAAAACTCCATTCCATGTCAGTTGACTTTGCTAAAACTGGTGCACCAGCTGAGATGCCCAAACACCTCATACCGAAAAAATATCCTGATTTCATGGAGCGACATGACAAACCCATGTATGTCTCAACCGGTGTTCTGGGTAAACTATATCATAGCTTCATGAGTTATACAAGAAATGGAGATGCAGTACATGAGATTGCTTGTAGATCAAGTTACGACTATGATTTGGAGGTGGAGGGATTTGTGAACTACTTGGATGAGGCTCAGGAGTATTATGAAATGTATCATGAGAGGTTCAGTAATTTGATGTGCTATTACAAGGCCGAGGATGAGGAAGAGATTGTGACAGGTATGGTTATATCCATGGTAGTGGTTTATCATGGTTTGTGTTTATTTGAATTAATTGAACTTATAGGCTGCGGCACTTGTACTCTCTATAATGAAGTTTGGGAAAAACAACAGAATTATTGGTTTGATACAATTTGGTACTAATTGTATTCCACTTTTGGAAACTGTGCCATCTATTTCTTGTCATATGCATGTTGTCCAGAAATCATCAGTCTCAAATGCATACAGCAGCTCTGGGTGTTGTCTTACATGCCCTGAAGGAAACATGGAATCAATTTTTACATTTTTGTAATTACTAGAAGAATTGACACTCTCTTCCTCTGAGAGGAAACATAAGGTGCATTTGCATTTATTCTGAAGTAAATCTGCAAGGAAAAAATTAGGTGCATTTGCATTTGAATGGATGTAATATATTTTAGGCATGTTAAACTTACATCTGCAGGGTTAGAAATGAAGGATGACTCCTTAAAACAAATTTGAACTTGAATTTTATGATTTACAGGCAACTTGTCAAACAAGTCATTGTACTTGAAGAAAGATAACAAGCAATATGGTGAATTAAAAGATCGTATTTTGGTTGCTTTTAAAGATCTTCAAAAAGAAGCTGTGGGTTGGTTCAAAAACAGTTGTGCTGAAAGTGAGTACTCTAAAATGGCATCAGCCTGGTACCATGTGGTGTACCACCCAAAGTTCTCAGGTACTGAAGAGAGGAGGTTTTTGAGCTTCCCTTGGGTCAATTTTGACGTTCTGCTTGATATCAAAGCATCTAAGAGGCACATGAGGAAGCTCGAGGAACTTCGAGAAGAAGGGATGAGAGATCTTTGTGATGATGTTGATAGTTAGCTTAAAAGAATGTTGATTTTGTATAGACAAGTAGACAACAGTGCAAACTAGTCCAATTTGGGAGGTATTGGGAAGTGCAAATCGAGCCGTACTAACTGCATGTAAATTTAGATGAATTTGCTATGATTGATTAGATTCTATTACTATTGACTTGTGCATGCCTCATGTATTCCTTTTGCTTTATTACTTTATTACTTTTTTGCGTATAGATACAGTTTCATAATAAAATGGATATCGTTTGGGCCCCTTGTGACCCTACCCCTAGAGGTATGCAAAAGGCCTCTGCCCCTTGGCCAATATCTCTAACGGCTCAGTCCAGCTTGGCTGTTATAAGTGCTTAAGACAGACCAAGGGCATAGAATGGCCAGCATCACGAAGAGGCAAGTTCAAATTTTTTTAGTAGGAAGGTTTTGAAGGGTCGGATTACAAAGAAAGTTCAGGTTTTGAAAGAAGTAAAGGACCAAACGCAAATTTATTTACATTTATTTAAAATATTTTACTTTGATGACGTAATTATAATAACTAATCATATTTTATTTATTTTCAGATCATCAAATGACACGATGATACTAAATTAAGATAAAAAAAAATAAAATTAATTCGATCTTTTTTTTTAAGTCTAAAATGGTCTTTCAAGTCCGACCTCTCAAAATTTGAAAAATTCACAAGTATTAGGCTTAAGAAAAGCTAGACCTAATTTTCAAAATCTTTTTTTTAAGATAAATTGGGAGTCAAACTTTAATTTTCAAAATTTAGCCCCTTCTAACTGACTATTTTTAAGCCTGGCAAACGTGCCAAACGATCACGGAAATATCACATTCCGTTTTCGTTCTGTTTCGGAAACGAAACTAAAATAATTGTTTCGTTTTTGAAACGACAGTGAAGATTGGTTCACATTCCGTTTCGTTTTTGTTTCCCACTATAATTCCTTATTTTTGTGTTCTATTTCGATAAAACGGTATAATTATCTGTTTCATTTTCATTTCGTTTTTTGAAACGGCAGAGAAAATACCAGCCACATTCCGTTTCATTTCTAAAAACGGAACGGCATCACGTTTTTATTTTCCGTTTTGACAGGCCTAACTATTTTTAAAACCTTGGAAAGCCTATCCAGCCCGTCCCTTCTATTAATAGGCCCAAGTAGACACTGCCTCATCCAGCACTTGTAGTCTTTCCCGAAAAATTAAAAAATAATATTAAATTGTAAATTGTACTTGTAGTCTTTCCCGAAAAATTAAAAAATTAAAAAATAATATTAAAAAAAAATCTTAAAGCACTGTAAATTGTACCGACTTGTTTTCTTGCTAAAGAAACAAAAAATATCGATCATTGCTAAAATCTTGGGATAAAAATATAACTAATTAAGTACGTTTATGTTTGTGGGCCTTTCCTTCAGAAATCTGCTTCCTCCTGAGGGGAATTTATTTTTGGGACTGGGAGTGTAAAGACTGTTGAGGTGCCGTTAATGATATACAAATATTTCTTATTCACTCGAATGCAACTTGAATGCTGTTATCTTGCACCATTTTAATATTTTACAGAAGTTTTGCAGAAAGTGAACTTTTTTAAGAAATGTTTTAAAGCAAGATTTGCTTTTCTATATATATACACGATTTTGTAATTAATTAATCTATGTAAAAGTTGTGTACCATCGTGACTGCTTGCACGTCGTGTGCTCACTACGCCATATTATTTTTTTAGTACCGGTTTATTATGAATATTTAGTACCGGTTTTGCAGTGGTACTAATAATAGGGGGTGCTAAAGATATTTAAAAACCGGTACTAAATAGGCGGTACTGAAGACAGGGGGGGAATCCAGCGGCTAACATTAGTACCGGTTTTTGACTAAAAACCGGTACTAAAAATAATACTTTTAGTACCGGTTTTTAAATAAAAACCGGTACTAATGTTAGCAAACTGTTTTATTTTAAAAATAAAAAAATTTTGGTATCATTAGTACCGGTTTTTAGTCTAAAAACCGGTACTAAATATCTCTTCAGTACCGGTTTATTATTAAAAACCGGTACTAATAATAATCAATATAAAAAAATATATTTTTGTTTCTGGGGCTAGCGCCATCTTTGCTAGCCATCAAATAAGAATACCGATATGTACCAGCAGTTTACATATCACATGCATCATACACACAATAATAATTATCAAATCACATGCAAATTAACATTTATCATAACATCTAATATATTAATATCACAAATTTTGTAGTCATCAATTATTAGCACCTAAATATCCAAGTAAAAAGGCGAACCACTCATTTACAGTAAAATTAATCTCGTCCTCGCTATAACGCTTCCCCACAGGTTGCAAAGACTGCATTTTATTGGCATTTCATATAGTTAGTAACCTATGAACTCTAAACTCCACAATATAATATACATTAAACTCTAAATTATAAACCTTAAAACATTTTCATATATATATACATTAAGGTTAATTAAACTTAATCCATACCGATGGTAGGTCCGGATGTAGCGTGCAGTGATCAAGGATCTTGCGTAGCGAAGTCATCGCATAAAAGCCGCAATCTGTATTGTTTGGTTGTCGTGGACTCTACAAGAACATAAAATAATACTATTAAGTTTAAATTAAATAAATTACGAAATTGTTGAAACTACATATATTAGTATTGAACTATGTACGGGAATCATTTGAACTTCAAACTTGGGAACTTGGACCAATCTTGACAGAGCTCTGCAAAATTAAATATAAAATTATGAAAATTCATTTCTAAATATTAGTATATAACTAAACAATGCATACACGCATTATATATATATATATATATGTTAAGTCTAAACTTACTGATCGTATTTTCGTAGAATTGGAGATTGGTAGCCTTCGTTCGATTGGAGTGAATCTACTATCCACATCTAAACCCTAATATTATTCTTCATCTTTCGGCTTCTTGTCATCAGTATTTTCTTCTCTAATTTCTGTGTACGGTGCCACAAACTTATCAATTAAAAACTTGAAAAATATTGCAGCATCTTCATAATTCGGCTTCTTGGCCTCGTTTTGGTTAGGCTGGTTTTGAGATGCTTGATTTTGAGAGGCTAGGTTGGAACGAACGTTTCGCCTAACATAGACTCGTTCGATGGATTTTTTCGCATTTTGGTTGCTTCCTTCACCTTTCTCCATTACTACCTAATTAAAACACCATATATAATTTATTTAGATGATAATTAAAACATATATTCAATCATGGATAGTTAATCAATTCATACACAATAATAATAATTTAGATAATAATTAAAACATTAAAACATAGATATAGATAAAACAAAATAACATTTTCCAAACTTAAGGTTCATACAAATTAAGGTTCAAATTAACATAGATAATAATTAAAACAACAATTCAAACACTTAAACGCTAAATTCACTCCTTCTTTTCTTCCTCTATCTCCTCTGGCTCCTCCTCTGGCATCTCCTCTGGGACCTCCTCTGGGACCTCCTCTGGGACCTCCTCCCAATCTGCAGGAGTCCGTCCGCAACCGACTGGAAAACGCCTCACAGCAGATATAGACCTCCTAGGGAGAGGCTTATCTCGCATCCACTGAGGCACGTATCTCTGACGAGTGACATCAAACTCTGCCTTGGTGTCCGTCTTCGTCTCCGTCTCCTTCTTGTCCTTTTGTCGGACATAAACTTGTTCAATGGATTTTTCCCCCTTATTCCCCTTTGGGTTGCTTCCTTCCGATTTGTCCATTACTACCTTTTAATTTATATAAACATTTCCATTTAAATTTCAATTTAATTTATATACACATTAAATTTACAGTTCAATTCAATTCAATTTCAATTTCATTGCATTAAATAATGCAATTTAACATTTCTCAAACCTTATACTAATGCACACTGTTATAACAGTAAGTACTAAACTTTGAGACTCTCAAATGTCAAGTAACAGAAAGCACAGTTCCTGATGCAAGACTCCTCAACAAACCTCATGACAAAATGGCTTAACCATCATAACAGTAAGTACTAAACATATACACAACACATTTAATATACTAATTAACATGCCTAATCAATCAATTCTCAATCACAAATGCAAATAGAAAGAGAGAGAGATAGAGAGAGATGATACCTTCTTAGGGAGAGAGAGAGAGGTGCTGTCGGAGAGAGAGAGAGGTGCTGTCGGCTCTTGGCTGTCGCGGTCGCTGCCGTCGGCTCTTCGCTGTCGCGATCTTTGAAAGGGGGAGAGGGAGGGAGGTGCTGTCGGAGAAAGGGAGCGAGGGGCTGTCGGCTCTCGGCTGTGGAAGGGAGAGAGAGGAGGAGAGGTCAGTGCAGAGAGAGAAAGAGGGGTAGAGAGAGAAATGACAGAGAGGGAAGAGAGGGAAGAGGGAAGAGAGGCAGAGAGGGAAGAGGGAAGAGAGGTAGAGAGAGAGAGTGAGAGACTTACAGGGCAAAGAGGAAGATCGAGAGGGAAGAGGAGAGCTCTTGGCTGTCGCTGTCGAAGGAAGAGAGAAGGAGATCGAGAGGGAAGAGGAGAGCTCTTGGCTGTCGCTGTCGAAGGAAGAGAGAAGGAGAGCGAGAGGGAAGAGCTAGGGTTTTCAGAGAGAAGGAGATCGAGAGTTTCGGACGGGGATTTTGAGGGGGGGGGGGGTCGGGTTATATATTTAAAAAAATAGGGTTTGATCTTTAGTACCGGTTCTTAGACTAAAAACCGGTACTAAAGATCCCGACGTTTTAAATTCACATGATCTTTAGTACCGGTTTTTAGACAAAAACCGGTACTAAAGATATTCCCCAATTTTGTCCGTTTAAGTGGGACCCACCTTTACAAATATTTTACTTTTTCTTTTAAATTAATTGTTGATCTTTAGTACCGGTTTTTGTCAAAAAACCGGTACTAAAGATCCCGACGTTTTAAATTCACGTGATCTTTAGTACCGGTTTTTAGACAAAAACCGGTACTAAAGATATTCCCCAATTTTGTCCGTTTAAGTGGGACCCACCTTTACAAATATTTTACTTTTTCTTTTAAATTAATTGTTGATCTTTAGTACCGATTTTTAGTCAAAAAACCGGTACTAAAGATAAATTCAAATTCTGGACCCATTTTTTTTTTGTATTTGATTATAAAATTACAAATATGAATTGAAAATATCATTCTAATAACAGATCAGATAATCTTTTCAAATATTTATTACAAACTTGGTCAGATAATCTTAATTACAAATTCGAATTCATTTATTTTTGGGTGACTTCGGTCGATCTACCCACACGCCTTCTTCCTGATTGGAACGCAAATTACTTGCTAACTCTTCAATTGGTTGCGGTGTCCCATCGATACCTGTGAACATAATAATAATATATATATCAAATTGCTCATATTAATTCTGTAAATTATTTTCTATAGATTTAAATTAATTATATATACCTGTGGAGAATGGTGCTATTTCATCAAATTGGTCATATTCTTCTTCGTCCACGACATCTTCAACGCCAACGATGCGTCTTTTTCCGGGAAGTACCACATGTCGTCCCTTGTCAGCCGGGTCAGCAATATAAAAAACTTGCATTGCTTGTTTGTTTGCAAGTATAAAAGGGTCATCAGAATATCCCAATTTTTTTAAATCAACGGTTACAAATCCGTTTTTATCAGTCTTCACGCCGCTTTTGAGCACCCATTTACATTCAAACACTGGTATTTTAAATGCATTATAATCAAATTCCCAAATTTCTTCAATCCAGCCATAATACGGCTCCGATGATGTTCCATCACTTGATATGGCTACTATTGTAACTCCGCTGTTTTGTACTGTGCTTTTTCCATCTTGTTTTTTTGTATACCAGGTGAAACCATTCAGGTCGTAACCTTGATAAGTGTGCACATTGGCGTTGGGACCTTTCGCAAGACATTTCACCGTTTCATTTGAAGGTCGGGACAGTGAGACCTTGTTTCTGAACCATTTTACAAAATTTTTGTTGTGTTCCTTGGTAATCCAATTTTCTGATCTCTGAGGATTCTGCTCTCGCAACTCGGCTATGTGTTCATTAACATAAGGAGACACAACAGCGACTTGTTGCAGAATTTTAAGATGAGCTTTTTCTCTCTTTGCAAGGTCCATTGTAATTATTTTCATACCAATTATGCTTTTCCCTAAGAGCCTACCTTCGTGTCTATTTTTGGGCAGGCCAATAGGTTGAACTCCATCTAGATAATCATTATAAAAATCAATAATCTCTTCTGCAACATATCCTTCAATTATGCTTCCTTCTGGTCGAGATCTGCTTCGGACTAACCCTTTCAACTGACCCTTCCGTCCGTGCACAATCCCAATCTCAAATTTCTAGACTCGCTGCCAAACTCAATAAAATGACTGTCTATGTTGTTCCACTGGGGTGAGTCTGCTGGATGTCTAAGCTTTCCATCTTTCTTTCTGCCTTCTGCATGCCACCTCAACAGTTTAGCATCTTTTGAATTACTAAAAAGACGCTCAAACCTTTGTATTATAGGTAGATACCACAATGTTTTTGCAGCTGGTTTCTTCTTCCATGGACTATCTTCTTCGTCATCCAAATCACCGTCCCTTTGTCTATACCGGGATGCATTACACTTTGGACATTTCTGGAGGTTCTCATACTCATTTCGAAACAATATACAATCATTCGGACATGCTGCAATTTTCACTATATCTAATTTCAAAGGACATAATAATTTTTTGGCCTTATAAGTTGTATCTGGCAATGTATTGTCTGCTGGAAGCATTTCTCGCAAAAGACCGAGCAAAGATGTGAAACTCTTATCGCTCCAATTGTTTTTAGCTTTCAAGTTATATAACTTAAAAACAGTTTTTATTTTTGAGAATTTATCTTCATTGCAACCAGGATATAAGGGTATATGAGAGTTTTCATCCAACTTTTGAAACACATCAGGAACATCATCAATAAAATCATTGGGTAATTCATTCATCATTTCATCCAAATCATTTTCTCTAATGTCATCATTATATTGTGGTTCACTTAAATTTTCTATATGATCATCACCCACTATTACATTATCCTCTATATCATGCCCCCAATCATTTTGTACAATATTTTCAAAATCATCAAATACATTAATATTGCTCCTTCCAGCATCTAAATTTTCTTTCAATTTTTCTCCATGTGAAACCCAACGGAGGTATTTTGGTGTTGTCATCCATCCACGCTGAATCAGATGTGATCTAATCACTTTACTATCTTGTCTCTCAAAGTTCAGACAGTGTTTACAAGGACATAAAATTCTGGGCTTTCCAGTCAACTTTCGATGTTCTTCTGCACATTTTATGAACTCATCAACAAGTCCAACAAATTCATCTGATATTCTTGAATAGTCAAACATGTACTTCTCCCTCAGATCCATCTGTATATATCCAAAAGCCAAGGTTTAGGGTTTATAGATTTAATGCAATATATTAGATTTTTGGGCCGGTTACCATCCTAGCCCGCTCTTTGGATACTCTTGTCTCATTAGCGAGCGTACGTTAGATGCAACGTATTGTCTGAGAAAAATTCGGCAGCATTTCCCCTTATGTTCCCTGAATACGCAAACACACGATTACTCGTGCATACGTACCCGTGGGAACATAAGAGGAAATGCCGTCGAATTTTTCTCACACAACACGTTGCATCTAACGTACAACTCGCTGTCCTAAATGAGACAAGATAGTATCCAAAGAGCAGTACTCCCGACCGGGAGTACTATCCGAGATTAATCCCTAATGGATTAATCTCGGACGGGCAAGACCTAAAATAGTTCAAATTCCGGCATTTTGGTCCTACATGACAATACTTAACTAATAGATGCAAATGCCAATTAACCAATATGTATATGCATAGTAAATCGAAAAAAAATCCAAAAAAAAAATATTGAGGGTTAAAATAAAAATTACCGAAATTGTCTTCTCTCAATCCGCCCTCTTCCTCTTCAATAGAAAAACTTTCTCTTCCTCTTTGATCTCCTTTGCTTTCTCTACTTATTTTGCAATTTTTCGGAATTTTTAACAATTTTTAGCTATTTTTTTATGAGGTTTTACAAAGAGAAAAAAACTTTCGGTTTTAGATGGAAAATAATGGCCATGAAGTAGTGAAGATGAGTAATATACAAAGGGAAGGAGGAGGAGATATACCCCTTGAACTGAAAATATCTACGTATTATTAGTACCGGTTTTTTATAAAAAACCGGTACTAATAGTTGGCAGATAATTAAAAAAAATGGGTTAGCATTAGTACCGGTTTTTCTAAAAAACCGGTACTAAAGATGCAATTTTTAGTACCGGTTTTTTGGAAAAACCGGTACTAATGCTAACCTATTTTTTTAAAGTTTTTTCCAGAAACATTTAGTACCGGTTTTTAAAAAAACCGGTACTAAAGGTATTGACTGACAATTACGGAATTGCCATCTTCTAATATTTATACCGGTTTTCTTAAAAAACGGTACTAAAGACCTGGTACTAATGCTTTTTTTTGGCGTAGTGGCTAGGCGAAGCCATGTTGTCGGGAATAACATAATAACATTCGTGAAGCCAAGTTTGTGCAGCGCCCAGATAATATCGCGTCGTTAATTAATATTAATTTGGTTTAGATAGCCGAGTCAATTATTAATTTATTATTATATTATACTTCCATTTAATAAGAATAATTCATAAGTTGACAAACTTCTAATTGCATGACGCGTGATTCACGCGGTAGAACAAATTAAGGGTCGTCTTGTCATGCACTCAGCCCACATAATTACTTGTGGCGCAGGTTCAGATTTGGCAGACTTAGCAAAGAAATTTTAGTCAGAAGACCAAGCCGAGCTGGAATAGTATTTATCCGTTATGCATTATTCTATGTTTTGTTTGTATGATGACTGGATGTTTTGATATGTGTATATTTTACCAGTCATTTTGTTGTATGAATAAACAATGTCCTTATTATGTGATATTATTTGTGGATTATATGTTTCTGTAACACTGTTTATAGCCTTACGTGTGTACAGTAGAGTGTGCACGTGTGGCGGGGCTGTCCATCCCAAATTGCGGCTTGGTTTTGGGTGTGACATAGAATTATCATGGATTAAAACAATTCAAAATGACAAAAATCCATACCTGTCCTAGGTAGGAATCTGAGATTCCGTAACAAGCTTGTTACGGAATCCAGAATTTCGTAACTAGCATGTTACAAAATTTTGGATTCCGTACTGATGATACTATTTAAATAAATTTGATTATATTGATATTATTTTTAATATATTATATCTTTTTTAAGTCTAATATGGTCTTTCAAGTCCGACCTCTCAAAATTAAAAAAAATTTAGAAGTACTAGACTTAAGAAGGGCCGAACCTAATTTTTAAACTTTAACCCCTCCAAACTGATCCTTTTTAAACCCTTCGTAAGCCTATCCAACCGGTCCCATGTAATGCTATCTCCTCCGCTTAATGGATTATCTTTTGCTACCAATAATATTGCTATCTCCTCCGCTTAATGGATAACCTTTTATTACCAATGGAGAATTGTTTCTTCTTTCAAATTGAAAATGATAGGATTTTCACCAATGGAAATCATAAATTTTATAGAATATAAATGATGGATGATATCATATACCTTTTTAAAATATCCTATTGATCAGTACAGGTCGTTGATTGGAAAAATTCTCTCGTTTGTTCAAATTCATGATCTGAACGAGTCGCACATTGCCTCTTCAAACACAGCCCAGCACTTGTATTCTTTCACTACGGCCTGCCCCGTTCTTTTGGGAAACAGGAATGATCAATGATCAGACGATTCTAGGAGATAAGAACAAAAATAAATAAAATAAAAGGAGATAAGAACTTGCAAGTCGTGTGGTAGGCGAAGCCATGTTGTCAGGAATAAAATTTAAAATGGGGCAATTTTTTTTATGTCACTGTAAAAATATAAAATTTGTGATATGCCATCACTATATGGCTAATTGTTTTTATGTCACTATAAAATAATAAGAATTAGTTTTATGCCATCCATTAACTAAAATTACCATCATACCCTTTTAAATATGCCACTGTAAAATATTAAATTTCGAAATATGCCATCACAATTAAAGCAATCGATTTTATACCACTACAAAACAAAAAAAATTTGTTTTATGCCATTGTAAAATAATAAAAATCAACTTTATATATGTCATTTTTGCCATAAAAATATATTTTACAATATAGAAATCTTGAAACATGCGTAATATATATATAGTGGCTTCCTGTGGACGATAAACCGTCAATGTTGTGAGTTAATATGCAATGATGTTCTTAGACATTCTTCCTTAGTAAAGTTACCTAATCTTTCTAATAGATCAGCCATCTTTCTTATAGATTAGTCAAATGCAAATGACAATTGTATAAGTACCTCATAAGAAATGAGCAGAGTGGGACGGCTTAATTAAGCCAGAGTATAATTTCTGTTGTTATTGAGAACAATAATGCCACTTTTAAAAATAAACAAAATTAGAGTAAAAAGCATGAAAAAGCAATAAATATGAGATGCGCAAAACATCAGTGCTCAGAATGTCAGAAAAGCTTCCCTCGGTAAATAAACCAAAGAAGTATTGCATTTGTTCTAAATTAAATAATAAACTATATTAATTCACCACTAAAGAAAAAAATAAAATAAAAACATAATATTTGAATATCACTTTAGAACTCTCTATATTCTAAAATAATTAGTCAACTCTGTATATTCTTTGAGCCCTATATTATCATTGGACTGTCATTACATTTGGATTGTTGTCTTGCACTACTGATCTTGGAGGCCTTGGCCTTGATGTAGTTGATGATTTCCTATAATAAAATTGTACAAATAGTTGAATGAAAAACAAAAAAATTCAATATAAGAAGTAAGAAGCACAATGAAAATACCTCTTTCTACTTCTTAAAGGTGCTTGGTCACCATTTACAGGTTTCTTGCATCTCTTTGCATAATGACCAAGACCACTGCACCGTTTACATCTGTGTTGTCTTTTCAACTTAATCTCATTAAATGCTTTTAGCCTTTGTTTTCTTAGTCTTCCGGCAGGCCTTCGTAGTATTCGCGGATGCAGCTTGAGACCTGGATCGATGACAGGTCATTGCCTCTTGTCTTATTAATACATTGTATAAATAACAAATAATGAATAAAATTTCTTGGGTGAAGCAAGCTTTCAAGCTTTGTATTCAGATTTCGTACAACAAATCATATATGTGAAAGCAATAAGTCGGGGGCTCGGGACTAGAGTCTAATACTCCTGAATACAAAATCTCATACCTTCCTCCTAATATGATAAGCAACTTGGTTTCTCTAACAGCATTACCTGACCTATGCGGCCCAATATGCCCCAACATAACCAATTGATGGTAAAAGGAAATTTTAGGATTCACCTTGCCATGGAGTTCGAGTTTAAGAGGAGATGGACGAACGACAAGCAACGATGGGACGACAGTAGGGATTAGGTTTGGCGGGCAAACGACGACCCTCCTGCACCACGGAGGCGATGTTTTATCCCCTCTCCGTAGGTTTCATATAACCTAATTAACCAATTTAGTAATAAGGGTATTTTGGGTTATTTAAATTTACTGACAAATTTTAAAATGACTAATATAGAACTTATTATAATTTAGGAAGAATTAGTGACATAAAATAAATTTTATCAATTACATAGTGGTATATTTATAATTAGTCATCTAAGGATGGCAAATTAGAAATTGATAAGTTTGATGATGACATAAAACGAATTCCCTCATTTAAAAGGGGATTCGTGAAGCCAATTAAGTTTGTGCCGCGCCCAGATAATATCGCGTCGTTAATTAATATTAATTTGGCTTAGATAGCCGAGTCAATTAATAATTTAATATACTTTCATTTAATAAGAATAATTCATAAGTTGACAAACTTGCTAACTGACGCGTGATTCACGCGGTAGAACAAATTAAGGCGCGCACGCAGGCATGGAGGCCTATTAAATATTAAATCATATATATGGCTAAAAATATATATATATATATATATAGAGGATTGCTGAAATACTATGCATAGCACGGATGACTTTCGTGTTACGGATTTATTCTTGCATTTCATACTTCAAACAACCGATCCAAATCGTTTATTATCTTCTACATATTGAAATCTTATTGGAAATAAAATTTTAAATACTGCATAAAAACTACATTATCTCCTCTATGAAGATTCCAATAACAAGATCATATTGAACGATTTGGATCGATCATTTTAGACCAAATTCATGAGTTTTGATCTCATCTCATGAAAAGTTTTTTGTGATGCATCTCACCATAGCTAAACTCTCTCTCTCTCTCTCTCTATATATATATAGAGAAAACCTATGGTGCATACTAATGTACAGAAGCTTCGGTGCATACTGATCCTAACTCTTGGATCTATTTCAAAATGACCGATCCAAACCGTCCAATATGATCTTCCTATTATAATCTCTTTACCGACGAAATTTTATATTTTTTCGAAATTTTTAAGTATTTTTTTTCAAATTTTAGAAAATCGCTAATCTAATTTTTTCTGAACCGTTCAAAAATAGCAGTTTTTAAAAATACGAAAAAAATACTTAAAAATATCGAAAAAATGTAAAATTTGGTCGACAAGGAGATTTCAATAGGGAGATCATATTGGACGGTTTGGATCGGTCATTTTGAAACAAATCCAAGAGTTCGGATCAGTATGCACCGAAACTTCCGTACATTAGTATGCACCATAGGTTTTCTCTACATATATATACTACATATTAAAGCACACATACCAAGAGGCCGTGTAACACACTAGGTCTAGAGCGTAAATAGATGTTTTTGCCGTTCGATTAGTTTGATCTGTGGCTGGATATTAATCGTCAGACGAAACAACACCATTGATTGGTTTTCCATCTAATATAGAAATAAATTGAATAACACATCTATTTGTATCGCTAGTAAATTAAGAAACATATTTTTCTCGTCTAACATTATTTTGTTTTTTTATTTGCCCACATGTGAGGGCATCTTATGCTAGTGTGTGTATATATATATATATATATAGAGTTTTGCTATGGTGAGTTGCAACTCACCAAAGCGTCCGTGAGTCGCGCTTAAAATTTTGAAATTAAGTTCAAAACGACCGATCCAAACCGTCTAATACGATCTCCCTATTGAATTCTCCATGCAGACCAAATTTTACATTTTTTCGAAATTTTTAAGTATTTATTTCGGATTTTAAAAAACTGCTGTTTTTGAACGGTTCAGAACTAATTAGATTAATGATTTTTTAAAATTTCAAAAAAAATACTTAAAAATTTCGAAAAAATATAAAATTTGGTCTGCATGGAGATTTCAATAGGAATATCGTATTAAACGGTTTGGATCGGTCGTTTTGAACTTAATTTCAGAATTTTGAGCGCGACTCACGGACGCTTTGGTGAGTTGCAACTCACCATAGCAAAACTCTATATATATATATATATATATATATATATATATATATATATATATATAGAGAGAGAGAGAGAGAGAGAGAGAGAGAGAGAGAGAGAGAGGATGGTCTCAACCAGCAATTAAGCACAACACAATATAAAGAGATACAAAGCAAAGCATCAAATCTAAGCGCTAGCCATGGAATCAGGTTCTTTCTATAAAGTAGTTCCTGCTAAGAAGGAACTCCAAATGCGCTTGTATATGCATCATCTATTCAAAGGAGCAAACCCAACCCAAACAACAGTGATATCATCGAGCAATGCTAGAAAACAAAATTCGAAATATAATACCTAGGCCCATACACCTAGAAAACCCAAATTCCAAGACCGAAATCCAAAAACTAAATCCTCGAGCTTTCAAAAGATTGACCTCTAAATTGTGCATAATTAGAGCGATTGAAAGTTTATAAAATCTGATAAGTCTCACTTAAATCTGAAACTTATGAGTCGTAACACAGCGCTACCAGAATCAAGAACACACTTTTTATGACATTGGTCCGTAGAAGTCTCACTTGAAGTGTAGGCCTGATATTTTCATTGGAAAGTTTACAACTTAAAAGTCCAACTTACAGTATTTAACACTGATGAAATCAAACTAAAAATGCAAAATTCCAAGAAAGTCAATCCAAAACAAAGCTCTAAGGAAATATAAAGGATCTTAGTCTTGACCAAAACAAATGTGACTAATAAAAGTCCAACCCTCGCTCACTTCGAGACGGCATAGCGCTTAGTCAGTGGAAGGAGAACTTGTTTCGCTTTTCTTGTCAAAATGTGACATAGCGCATCATTCTGCTGACTTGAACGAAACTCTGAGATTTCTCTAACCTCTCATAACGGTTGGGGATTGACCTGGGTCGTTTATCTACCTAGTGTTGAGCTCAAAATCTCATAACGTTCTTCCGAGATGGCATAGCGCTTAGTCAGTGGGAAGAATGACCTCTCCACTTCTTGTTGAGATGAGGCATAGCGCATCTAACATCGAGACTTGAACGAGAAACCCCAAATCCTAAATCTATAAATCGATTAAATATTGTCCTGGGATATATAACCCCCAGCGTCGACTTTAGTAATCATATGGTGGCCACAAGCCGACTTCAGCATAGTAAAATAACTAAGTTGATATTAAAACGTGACGTAGAAGTCAACCAATGTCCGGTACTGATCATAAAACATAGTATCCTAGAAACAAAACCATAGTATGATTGAAAACAGTGGTAATCACCAAAGTATGGTACCAAATACAAAATCTTTGATTAAACCCCCTGTCATACATGAAATATTAAAATATTCCTCGAAAAGTGAGGAGTAGAAAGAACGAGTTCCAAGTTGATTCTTCCCGCTTAGTTTGTTCATTCCCGACCGAGAAGGTGCTCTTGCCTGGATTTCCGATTTCGACCCAGGCCGGAGGTAATTAACAGCAGGGGTTTGCGCCTGCTGGAAGGAAAGAACACGCACAAATAAACAATCAACCCTCGAGGTCCGTAAGGTCGCGCTGTTATCTTTCGTCCATCAACGGATAACGGCGTTCGAATCTTAGGGAGCTCGAGGGGTATCTGATCCGTAAGTTTTTCGCCCCATAGCTGAGATCCGCGATCTTCGTCTATGATCAGGACCCGAAAAACGTGCGAGAGACTATCTAGTTACGGAATTTAGAATTCCGTAACTAGCTTTATTTCCGCTCAAATCAACTTTTTTTTAATTTATACTGCGTTTTGTTTTTTCTGATTTCTACAGTTACTAATTATATTTTACTTAATCCATTAATTAATTATATTTTAATTAAAAAGTATTAAGTATAAATAATTATGTTTTATTTAATGCATTCATATTCTTAATAAATGACATGTTTATTCTTAATTAACTTTTTCAAAATTATAATTCATGTATTTTATATTAGTGAAGTAAGAAATCGCTAGTTAAAACAAAAAAAAATGAAAAGAAAAAATACTGTTAAAAAAATAAGACTAAGGTAAATTTGTTAAACTTCATTAATGGACCATTTATTATCAATGTAACATTTTTTGTTTGATAAAGTCTGAAAAGTATACTTATAGCTGCAAAAGGACAGGCATGGTCTGATAAAGTCTCAAAAAATATATTGATGCCTACCTAACCTCTGTAAAAGGACATGCGTGGTCTGATAAAGTCTGAAAAGGTATCACACGATATTTATTTTTTTAAAATTAATTATAAGTCTAAAATGATCTCTAAAAGTACCCTTCATCAATGAAAATATACCACACCCACTCAATCCTTCTTCCTAAAAAAATCACTACCATGGAGAAAGGAAATAGCTCTAACTCCAACATTGATGTCCCTAGTTGGCGAGCTACCCGAGATGAGTACTGGCCAAATTACCAAAATTTCTCTGCCAATCCAAATGAAATAGAAAAAGGAGATTATCTTGCAACATGTCGTAAATATTTTCACAATCTCAAGTACAATATCTATGTAGAAGATGGGTACGAGTTCCGATTATACATGCACTATCAGTGGCACGTTAATGGTGGGGAAGAAAGAGACCGTAGAGAGAGCCTCCGAAATAAGCTGAGTAAACCCAAATCCAAAAATTGTGACTGGTATAAAAATACTACAAAGAACCTAAACCGATCCCCGAACAACAGGAACCAAAAAATACGTGGATACCAGATCCAACACACTAGATGGTTTACAAAAAAATATACGATTTTCGAGGTGACCACACAGTGAGCTGTACAAATTGTGGTCAGATTTTCAATTACAAAGAGACCATTTTGCGTGACCACTACGATGAACACGAAAAACAAGTTTGGTGGGATGCACAACAAAAGAAATGGAAAGAGAGATAATGCAGAAAAAGGCTGCCGAAGACGGCGAAGAGAGGCGAAAGTTGGAGGAAGAAGAACTTGAAAAAAAATCAGGGAGACCCTGAAATGGCACAAGAAGAGAGATAAACAAAGAAGTATTGCAGCAACTAGAATGACAGAGATAGAACAACAAGAAGCCAATGCAGCCTTTTGGAACGAAACCGCTCAATTCACTGACAACCCTGGTGTGAATCAGCAACCTGATGCAACTTTTTGGAATGAAGCCGTTCAATTCGCTGGTAACCCAGGTGTGAGTCAGCAACTTGATGCAACTTTCTGGAATGAAGCCGCTCAATTTGCTGACGACGCTGGTGCGAGCCACCAACAACAAAAGGAAGATGAAGAAGAATATCCGTGGGATGTAATTCTACAATATGCGGACACCCAAAATATTTAAGTACTTTTTTTTAGGTTTGTTTTTAAGTAGCTACTTAGTGATTTATTTTAGGTAGTTTTATCTTCTTTTAATTTCATGTGTTACTGTATATTATGGTTATAAATTGTAGTTGTTCTTCTAAAGGTGTGCATTTCTTACTTATGAATTTCTTTGCATATAAATTTTGAATACGAATAATAAAAAATTTAATAGAAGAACATGGACAAAATAACATATCTCAGTAATATAAGATAATTTAATAATTATTTAATAATTAGTTTTATTATTTTATTTAATATAGAATATAGAATTATAGAATTCCATTAAATTAATATATAATATAAAATATAGAATTATCATGGATTAAAACAATTCAAAAAGACAAAAATCCATACCTGTCCTAGTTACGAATCTGCGATTCAGTAACAAGCTAGTTACGGAATCCAGAATTTTGTAACTAGCTTGTTACGGAATTTCGGATTCCGTACTTATGATACTATTTAAATAAATTTGATTATATTGATATTATTTTTAATATATTATATCTTTTTTAAGTGTAATATGGTCTTTCAAGTCCGACCTCTCAAAATTTGAAAAAATTTAAAAGTACTAGGCTTAAGAAGGGCCGGACCTAATTTTTAAATTTTAACTCCTCCAAACTGATCCTTTTTAAACCCTTCGTAAGCCTATCCAACCGGTCCCTTGTAATACTATATCCTCCGCTTAATGGATAACCTTTTGCTACCAATAATATTGCTATCTCCTCCGCTTAATGGATAACCTTTTGCTACCAATGGAGGATTGCTTCTTTTTTCAAATTGAAAATGATTGGATTTTCATCAATGATGTCACACCCCGCGCCGACGCACCGACACACGGGGCGCGACGGTGGGACGATATCTCCTGCATCCATCCGACGGTCCGTCAACCTACGTCGCAAGCAGAAAAGGAACAAAACGGATGTCAGCTACAAAGCTCAGTAACCGGTTATTTAACGACGCAGTTTCTCTATATTAGTTAATAAAGCAAATTAAACATGATTGGATTAATCCACATAACAAAACATACATTTCACGGAGATAATCGGGTCTAGATCAGTCATATCATGGTCATGTCTCCTAACCCAACTAGCTGGGCAGGCAAAACGAGACCTCTCCCTAACCCGAGGGCAGGCAAAAGAGACTCATTTCTAACCCTGGGCAGGCAAAAGGGAGTTTCAAATCCTCATACACAACAAATTCAGAATGCAGATTCTAAATCCGATATCTCGCAAAACATACCATATACGAGCGAATACATGCAAGCAAAATCAAGCGATAGTCAAATCAAGCAATACGAAACTAAATATAGAGAAGTCTGGTTACCTGACTGAGCGATCCATAGCACAAGCAAATCGGGATGACTATAACTGCGACGTAGAACTCGAATTCCAAATGACCGACTATTCAAAGCCAAGGCGGTATTCAAAGTTGCTAGGGAGAGAGAGAAACAGAAATGAAATACGAAATGAAATGAAATGAGGCTGGGTCTATTTATAATGGAGGTCTGGCTAAAATGGTAAATATTCATGATTACTTAATGGCTTAGTAAGCAGAAAGGAATTACTTAGCTATTATTTCTGAAAATATTAATATTATTTATAAAAATAACTGATCCTATTTATAAAGATATTAATTATCTGAAATTATTTATATAAATACTGATTACTTAACTACTAAAAATGTGGATAAGATCAAAGAGATATTTTCAAAGTGGATAAGCATGGACATTTTTTAAATAGGACCTTAGAATTCGATGTATTGCAAACATGTCCTAAAATTCAGGGATGTCACATTCCACCCCCTTAAAAAGGAAATTTCTTCCACGAAATTTCAAATGGAAGGTAACAAGTCAAATGAAACATCAAATCGGTATACTATAATCAAATTTCCAAATGAAACGACAATGAACCCAAACATAGTCCGAGGAACGAATGCTCTGATACCAAACTGTCACACCCCGCGCCGACGCACCGACACACGGGGCGCGATGGTGGGACGGTATCTTCTGCATCCATCCGACGGCCCGTCAACCTACGTCGCAAAAGGAACAAAACGGATGTCAGCTACAAACGTCAGTAACCGGTTATTTAACGACGCAGCTTCTCTATATTAGTTAATAAAGCAAATTAAACATGATTGGATTAATCCACATAACAAAACATACATTTCACGGAGATAATCGGGTCTAGATCAGTCATATCATGGTCATGTCTCCTAACCCAACTAGCTGGGCAGGCAAAAGGAGACCTCTCCCTAACCCGAGGGCAGGCAAAAGAGACTCATCTCTAACCCTGGGCAGGCAAAAGCGAGTTTCAAATCCTCATACACAACAAATTTAGAATCCAGATTCTAAATTCGATATCTCGCAAAACATACCATATACGAGCGAATACATGCAAGCAAAATCAAGCGATAATCAAATCAAGCAATACGAAACTAAATATAGAGAAGTCCGGTTACCTGACTGAGCGATCCATAACACAAGCAAATCAGGATGACTATAATTTCAAATTCAGAATTGAGCATAACATAAGTCTGGGCAAATCACAAATCTTCCCCTTACTTGGGTGGCAAAAGGGATCCGTCCCTTACCCAAGTAGCAAAAGGGGATTCCAAATTCACATGTCATTAACATAATTTCATAATCATAATCATAATCACTCAGGACTCCTAACCCAACCGGTTGGGCAGGCAAAAGGAGACCTTTCCCTAACCCAAGGGCAGGTAAAAGAGACGAATCTCTAACCCTGGGCAAGCAAAAGGGAATTCCAAATCCGCATAGTGCTACCGAACTGGCCGAAGCCGGAGCCCAACCGACTCCGGAGAGTGATGCAAACATATCAAATCACACATATCAAGCACATCATATCATATCTCAGTTATTCATTCACATCATTTCATTCCTTTCAGTCAGATCATTCATAAGTCAGATTTATCAATAGCAACGACATTTCCAAATAACTGACTGTTACTTATCAAATTTCTCAAAACGGAGAACATGCCTTTCAAAATGCAGTTTTATCAATAATTGGGCACTATCATTTAAAAATGCTTGAGTACTGTCATGTAGGCAAACAAATTTCCAATATGTATATGAATAAAACATATTTTATTAATTACTTAAACTTTAACAAAAATCCAACGTAATTACGCACATGGATAGTGGAAAGCTTAAACGTAGTTTCTTGGTATCTCATGATGGTTCGGATGCTTGACGGCCATCATACTTGGGTTTTCTCCCTTAACGGTCTGCTAGGCTTGATAGTCACGTGTCAACTGATTCTAGTTCGGTTTCCTAATAAAACAAGTGACCTTCTTACTAACCGTTAAATACTTAAAGTAACCTAAATAACCTAATTATCGGCGGTTCTTGGATTACCATACTAACGGTCTAAGTTAACCAGACTGGTTGAGATTTGGATGGCTAAATTTAGATTATTTATTTAGAGGATTCTGTTTTAAAATATATTATTAAGTATTTTATCTTATTATTAATAATTGATTTTGACTTTCCAATCAGTAAGAATTTATACTTATCTTTATTATACAACTTGTTAACTATATTTTGGGAATTAAGATATTCATTTATTTATTTAATAATGTTTTACTGTTTAATTCTTAATTAGTAATTGCTTGTGTTTTTAAGTAAGTCTTAGCTTTATTTTATATAATATTTTCTTTATTTTATTATTATTATAAGATTTTTCTTTAAGTTGTTTAATCTTTATTAAGTTATAACTTATTTAGTTTAATTTGTTATTACTATTAGTATTATTTTTCTTAGTTTATTCGCTTAGTGATTCAACGCCTTATCCAATCTCCAGGGGATAAGAACGAGGAGGGACAACCAATCAGAGGTGAGGTGTACTGTGGCACGACGGGATTGGCCAGCCACAGTCTATCCATTTTCGATTTTTTTTCCGAAGGAATTTCCTCGTCGGAGAAGAAGAGGGGAGATAGGGATCGGACGGATCGCGCGAGAGAAAAGAAAAGAAGAGGAGGAAGGAGATGGTGACAGCGTGATTTTGGGATTTTTATTAAAAATTGTTCTTTGGGATTTTATGTGGCAGGAACTTTGTAGCTAAGGATGCTGCAACTCATATAAACTAATATTTATAATTATTTTCATTAGGATTTTAATTATTTTAATTGTGATATTCAGTATGACTTATGCTTTGATTTTGCTAGAATCATATAGATTAATTATAGATACTACCCCAGTTGAAAGATTTCGATTTCGAGTGAGTTTTACTGTTATTATTTAATTAATCGTTTGGAAATTACTAGTTTTAAAATTTTATTTACCTCAATATTGGTTTTAAAATTAACTTGATTGTCTTAATTTAAGTCTGGTAATCGGCTATGCTACAAATGAAAACCATAAATTTTATAGAATATAAATGGTGGATGATATCATATATCTTTTTAAAATATTCTATTGATCAGTATAGGTCGTCGATACTAGAAAAATTCTCTCATCCGTTCAAAGTCATAATCTGAACGAGTCGCACATTGCCTCTTCAAACACAGCCCAGCACTTGTATTCTTTCACTACCTGCCCCATTCTTTTGGGAACCAGGAATGATCAATGATCAAACGATTCTAGGAGATAAGAACAAACATAAATAAAATAAAAGGAAATAAGAACTTGCAAGTCGTGTGGTAGGCGAAGCCATGTTATCAGGAATAAAATTCGTGAAGCCAATTAAGTTTGTGCAGCGCCCAGATAATATCGCGTCGTGAATTAATATTAAGTTGGTTTAGATAGCCGAGCCAATTATTAATTTAACATACTTCCATTTAATAAGAATAATTCATAAGTTGATTAATATTAATTTGGTTTATATAGCCGAGTCAATTATTAATTTAGTATACTTCCATTTAATAAGAATAATTCATAAGTTGATTAATATTAATTTGGTTTAGATAGCCGAGTCAATTATTAATTTAACATACTTCCATTTAATAAGAATAATTGATAAGTTGACAAATTTTTAATCGGGGGTGATAAGGATCATCCCCAATATTCATCATCCCCATCATCCTCATTAACGTGTTTTCTATTTTTGGAAATCATCACATCAGAGGATCACGCGCTTTCTATTTCTGGAAATCGTTATATTTCCCTCCCTGCCGCGTACGCTCGCCCCCCCTCCCACCCTCCCGCGTACGCTCCCCAACCCCCACTCTTCCACGTACGCTCCCCCTCCCCCTCCCCCCCCCCCCACCCTTCCACGTACGCTCCCCCTCCCCCTCCTCCCCTACCCTCTGGTAATATCGTACTCTCACACACACAATTTATATTGATTCTAACTGTTGAGGTTAACATATTTAACTGTTGAAGTTAATATCTATAACTGTTGAAGTTAATATATATAACTGTTGAAGTTAATATATATGCCAACTTCAACAGTTTAAATATGCTCACTTCAAATATTACCTTCAACATTTAAATATGCCAAGTTCAACAATTATATATATTAACTTCAACAGTTACATATATAACATATTACTTCAACAGTTACATATATAACTTCAACAACTACATATATAACTTCAACAGTTACACATATTAACTTCAACAATTATATATATTAACTTCAACAGTTACATATAACATATTACTTCAACAGTTACATATATAACTTCAACAACTATATATATATAACTTCAACAGTTACACATATTAACTTCAACAGTTATATATATTAACTTCAAAGAAATATAGGACAGAACTGAAAGCGTTGATGGTCGGCAGTAGAGTATAACTGGGGAAGGCGGGAAGCTGTCAAGTGACAGATGCTAGTGGTGGGGAGAAGAGGAATGGGAGGTCGTCGATACTGGAGGAGAGGCCATGGGCCCATGGCTAAAGGAGAGGCGTAGGTGGAGAGAGAAGGAACGGGACGGGAGATAGCGTACGGAGGAAGGGGAAGGGGCGGGAGAGCGTACGCGTGAGAAGGGATGAGTTAGTTACAGCGTACGCGTGAGGATGATGGGGATGATAGAATCTTAGAGATGGTCCTAAGCAATTCCGATTTCTAATTGACGCGTTATTCACGCGCGGTAGAACAAATTAAGGGTCGTCTTGTCATGCACGCACGCATGGAGGGCTATTAAATATTAGTATCTATATCTATATCTATATTATATATATATATTAAATATTATGTATATATCTATCTATCTATATATATATATATATATATATATATATATATATGAGAATGGATTCAATTAAAGCGCTTTAACCGGAGTCTCAGTTAAACCCCGTCGGTTCTCAATTTTGAAAGTTCAAACGACCGATCCGAACCGTCAAATATGATCTCCATATTGAAATCTCCTTGCCGACCAAAATTTTCATTTTTTTGAATATTTTAAGTATTTTTTTCGGATTTTCAAAAATCGTTAATCTAATTTGTTCTGAACCCTACAAAAATTGCTGTTTTTAAAAATCCGAAAAAAATACTTAAAAAATTCAAAAAAATGAAAATTTTGGTCGGCAAGGAGATTTCAATATGGAGATCATATTTGACGGTTCGGATCGGTCGTTTGAACTTTCAAAATTGAGATCTGACGGGGTTTAACTGGGACTCCGGTCAAAGCGCTTTGATTGAAGGTTTTCTCTATATATATAGAGATAGGCTAAGGGTGCGTTTGGCAACCCAAAGATTAGTAGGGTTTAGTGTGTAAGGTTAGTATTTTTTGGGGTTAGAGAGGTAGAATGGTAGGGGTAGTGATTTGAAGGGTTTAGTGGTAGTATAAGGTTAGCGAATGTTGTTTGGTGTGGTATGTTGAGGTTAGTGATGGAGGGAAATGAATAAATTATAGATTACTTTTAATTTTTTATAAATGTCATCAAAGTGTATTGGTGTAGTATGTGTTTGATGTGTATTGCAAATGTATTTCATGTATATCTGATCCCACTGTATAATGATATTGTACGAAAAAATAATATGCAACGTTATAAAAGAGTATGAATTTGTCATTTAAAAAAAAATGTCAAAGTGAGATAATTTGTATTTTCTGTACTTTTTCCAACACAAAGCCATGCTCAAATAGATCCGATCCGTTATCTGCATTTTTTTTTCACAATAGCCCTCAGATCATATTTATTCTATAAACCCTATAGTTGAGACCTTAATACCAGAAAGTATCGCATATTGGTCCCATCATAATTCAAATATTTTTATATATTAATCCCTGGTGCCATAAATGTTTAGGAATAAGCCCCCTTAAAAACGTAAAGTAGGTACCAGTAATTGATTTTTATATGTTAATCCTTGTTGCAACTCACTATCTTTAATCATTCTTCTGTTCCTTGATTCAGGTTAGATCTAATTTACAACCTGAACATAGCCTTGACCTTGAGAGGCTAGATCAAATTTACAACCTGAAGCAAGTCAGAATCATCAGAATATTTGTTTGAGTCATTTCTAATCAGAATATACAAAACTTGAAAACATGCCACTGACAGCACAATTATGTAGGTACCAGAATAACAGAATTAGACTCCTAATTAGGCAAATGCCCCTGAAACCCGTACCAGAATGGTACCAGATTTCGAGTGCACCTAATTAAGGCTGGTACAAGGCCTGTACAGCTGCAAGAAGTAATTACAGGACACATTCTAACTATTTATTCACTTCCAACACAAATATATAGCAATGTATCAAGAAAGACAGATTACATATCAAATTACGAGTGCCAAATGATACATTAAAATGATACAAGTGCCAAAATAAAGTATCTGATGATTCGTCATCAGTGTTTGAGGTTCCATCATCACTTGACATTTCTACAAATTATGCAAAAAAATGAGATAATTAGATAATCAGAAATTTGCAAAGTTAAATTAAATAGAAAGTACTGATTTACAATAGTTACAATTTTCAATTTACTGATCCAATATTTTTATATAACTTCTTAATTTGATCAAATAAAAAGGTTCGAAATTGGATTTTGTTAATTTTTTAAAAAGATCTCTTTGTTCTACTAAGCAATATGAATTTCTTTCAAACGATACTA
This sequence comes from Rhynchospora pubera, assembly GCA_028095005.1. Lineage (NCBI taxonomy): Eukaryota > Viridiplantae > Streptophyta > Magnoliopsida > Poales > Cyperaceae > Rhynchospora > Rhynchospora pubera. Next base: position 357,552,249 of record CM051460.1, read on the forward strand.
TTTTTTTAGACTCAGTAGACCGACACAATACTGGTAAGGGATATGATCTTTCTTTCTCAGTTCAACAGTATTGTATACTGGTAAGGGATATGATATTTCTTACTGAACTCGTTTTCGACTGGTAAGGGATTGCAAGTTGATATTGATATTGTACCAAATTCAATGCAAACGTCAATAGAAAATATTCTAAAAAAAGTGAAATTACAAATTGTAACACAAAAATCGTCTAATTATTCCCACCAGTAAACATCTCAAAACCAATATCCATCTTAAAATCAATACAGCTTGTACCTTAGTGTAGTGGACTAAAAGAGATGAGGTGATCGGATTCAATGGTGTCCAGCCTCCAGCCAAAGCCTCGGCTCATCGAAAAGAAGTAGATCAAAACCAACAACACATCACTTAGATCAGAAAAAGGAGGAGAAAAGACATGAATATGCCATTAAAAATTTGTATTAAACAAAAAAAAAGGACCAATGTAATCTACCTGCAACTTCTCCTCTTTCGCCTAAACCTACAAAATCGGAGTGCGTTTCAGTCGTCGTAAGTCGAGGAGTAAGGTGGTGTTGCCATCTTTTGTAATTTCTGTGAGATTGTTCGTAGATCTAAGGAAAGAAGTAGCCTCGTTTTTGTTCTGATCGAAGAGAAAAGAGAAGAGGAGATAACGGTTGAATAATAATTGAAGAGAGAGAGAGAGTCATCTGATATTATTTTTATATTTTATCCCAATATTTTATAAATTTTCCGTACCCTCACGGACACACGGTTGGGCTAACTCACCCATCGGCAGTGGTAGAAAGTTAGACAAAGTTTAGTCCCTAACCTAACTAACCCTATTTCATTTGGCAAACTAACCTCACGTTAGTTTAGTCACTAACCTAGGTGAAGCACTAAACTTGGGTTGCCAAATGCACCCTAAAATACTTTGCAAAGCATAGGATGGTTGTGCTTTGCACTTTAAGACCGTTGGATCAGGTTCAGATTTGTGCGCTGATCAAAATTGAATGGCTTCGATTGAGAGTGTTGAGGCGCTGAGAGGCTTATTTGTCTCCGTTTGTCTTTAATTTATCCCGTCCAATTTCTCTGTTAAAGCTAGGCTAAATACACCTCTCCTCCGTAAACTCTTGCTCTTTCACCTTCATTTTGTGCAAACCCTAAGCGCATCTCCTTGCAAATCTCCGCCTGCGCATCTCCTCGCAAATCTCCGCTACCTCTCATCTCGACTGACTTCGCCTCTTCTGTCGACTGTCTTCGCCTCCCCTTCGAAGCCAAACCCTCCTCTTTCGCAGCCAACTCCCCTCCTTTTTCAAAAAAAAAACCTGGCTAAATCGTAAGGTGGTCAACATGGACAGAATCAGGTATCTCTTTTCACCTCAAAATTGTTCCTATTTTACATATTTCTTTCTATTATTGCATAATCTTATTATTTGACAAAATAAATCACGATTTCTAGAAGTATGATTTTAATTAATGATTTTTACTTGTAATATCTAATATCTTGTCCTTAGAGGTTATTTTCACGAATTTTAGCTATTTCTCCTTAGTTTTCTTTGAACTCAAAATTTAGCTACTTTCCTTGTTTGTTTCGGGTAAAAGGGACTGAATTGAAAAAAAAAAGTTATAAGCAGGTAAATCCACTACATTTAGGAGCTTTTACTTGTAATTTAGGATCAGTTTACTTGATTCTTGTAAAAATTATGCTGGTGAAACCTAATTCTATAATCGGTTTTGAACCTAAAATAAGCTGGTAAAAAAACTGGTTATAGTAGGTACTCGATTCTATTATTTGTCATGCTGGTAAAATAGGCTTGAAATGATTTATTTGATTCTATTATTTCTCATGCTGGTAAAATAGGCTTGAAATGATTTATTTGATTCTATTATTTCTCATGCTGGTAAAATAGGCTCGAAATTAACTGTGCCGTTTTGGAATGAGATAGATATACATTACTATGCTTTGATTGTGTGCTGCTTTGTCAGGATATGGGTTCAAATAGATTGGCACAAGATTGTCAGAACGCTGGATCAAGGAGATTAGCGAAAATTGCAGCAGAGCCAGATTAGTTAATTTCAAGCCATTTTGTAAAGAATATCAATTTAGGTTAGATATTAGAGAGAATCTGTGTTGTTTAGGAAATAGTTCATTATTGGTATGATTGTAAATTGAGGATGGTTTCTATTTTTGTGAACAGATGCAGATAAGAAGGGGATAGGCCACAATTGTAAAGGCAGTTTTTTCAATACAAAATTTCTCAAAGTTATTTGTGTTTTTTCTTCTGATTCAAAGTTCCTTATATCTCAAAGTTTATAGAAGTTGTTCTAATTGTCAGCATCATCTAGGCAATACTTGTAACTCAACCTCCAGGAGATATACATGTTTCACGAAAGCCTCCATGCTACCAAGTCCCGTCAAAAAAAAAAAATAATTAAACCACAAAAATCAGTTGTTATCAATTGCCTATATAATAATAGAAATCAGTAACCATTCTTAATTCTAAAATTACCATCAATTTTAAAAAAAAAGGCCGTTGCATATAAAATAGCTGGGAAACCAACTTTGGAATTCTATATTCAAGCAATATTGGTATGTAATTCGGACATCAATTGAAAACCACTATCTATAAACCAATGTTCTTGTCTAATTGGTCTGATTGAGAAAATCACAAAATGTGACAAAAGTAAAAAAAGAGAGACAAACTAGATAGCATTTATTCAGCTTGCAAGAGAAGGGACGGGGTGAGGGTTCGTCTAGGGTTTTGTGGAGGCAGCCACGACATGAAAGGAGAAGAGAAGAGATCGCCCCAGGGTTCCGAGTCGACGGGAAGGGGAAGCAAGGGTGCGACGGCGCGGAGACTAGATGGTCTGAGAAGGCCATAGAGCTTTGTCTATGGAGATTAGGATGGGATGGGCCAGGGAACGGAGAATAAAGGAAAAAGGAAACGGAGACGATGACTCTTTTGGCCATCCGTACCTGCTTTCAGAGTATGCTTCATAATTCTTAATTGCACCTCTTTTGGCCATCGTTGTCCATCTGCATGTCTCTCCAATGCTAATTGTTTCCCGTCGTTAAACCACTCCACACACTTGTACCAAGTGCCATCCACGAGTCCAACTAGTAGTCTTCTTTCAACCATGTATCAGCTATTGAGACTTTCTGATCCATTACTCGTCATACGACCCCAACATGCACCAGTGTTGAAAGTTTATGCCCACCTTTCCGGTCTCAAAGGCTCATTGACATCTGTCTCATTTTCTTTACCACACTTCTTAAGGTAATCGATAACTTCAGGGTTTGTCACTCGGAGTTCATCCCACATTTTCTTGAATGACCTTCTTTTTTCTTGTTAGCCAACTTATTTCTAAATTTATGTGGTAGACCTTGGTATTTACCTCACAACCTGGACACATTTTCACATAAATGTTGCATACAATACCGATGCACGACCAATGAAGGCTCCGTACTTTCTTGCCATCAGTATTGCGGTCTTTTAAACATGTTCCTTATTCCCCAATGACGGTCCGAAACAACACAAAATTTCTTTTGTCCCACCACTTGTTTATTTAGAAATTTCATGAACCAACCTCAACAAGCTTCATCCTTTGTTCGCACTACGGCAAATGCTAACGGAACCAACCGCTGCTCTGAATCGTAACCGCAAGCCGCTAACAATTTACCCTTATGGCGACCTAACAAGAAAAAGGCATCAATGCTAATCGCAGGCCTTATATGCGGATCTGCCGCGATACAAGGCCCAAATGCCCATGCTTCTGCTTCGAACATAGCTTGGTTCGGATCACCTACACTTTTAAACAAACATTTGATCCGTGTCCCGGGTGTCATCCTCTGTGTAGACAATAAAAGTCTCGGGAGTTTGTTGTAGGAATCTTCTCACGATCCAAAATGATGTTTGATTGCCCTCTCTCTCGCCCACGCCAAATCTTGTTATAAGTTGGTTTTACATTTGGGTATTCTTTACTGCATTTCACGTCTTCTAAGAAAATACCAACATCTCTCTTTACTGCATTTCTAATAAAGTTGGCAATAACCTCAGCCATAAGATTATCATGCGTGAAGTCTCTGCTCCTTCTCACATATGTATGCTCTTGTTCATTCGTTATTATCTTTCAAAATTTACCTTGCCTTTCTGTACGGGCATACAAACGTCACTTACAACTATATTCCTTACAGTACAATATATACTTCTTCGGTGAACTACCAGTGGTTTTGTGTTGTACATTTAAGCATAGTGAGTAATTATTACAAACTTCTATTAATTATTCTTTTGAGAAAAAAATTCTCCCTTTCGCTAATGGCCCTGAGATTGCGTAACTAGCTTTATTCCCGCTCAAATCAACTTTTTTTAATTTATAATGTGTTGTGTTTTGTTTTTTCCATAACAATCTAGTTACGGAATCTGGGTTTCCGTAACCATTGTTTGCCTCTAAATTTTGCTGCATGCAACCATACCATGAATAAAACCAAAATACCAAGACCTCTACGATCAACTAAAACCGCCTTGACGCATCGTCATAAAATGTGAAAGGAAAATTCAAAACTTCCTAAATATGGACTGTAATGCAATTATGGGAATGCCGTATTGAGCCTTAGATATCCCTACGATTGATTACACTCACATCCCACATAACGGAAAATTTGTAGCAAATACGTTCCTTACGATTATACGAGGGAACCTGCGAAATTTCACGTTGAAATAGCCTACTGACGGGCACCAAAATCGTAAAAATAAAACCATGCAATATACAAACCAAAACCATATCGATAACCTTGCAAAATAGTCATGAAAGTATGAGAGGAGAAATACAGAAATTCCTAAATAGTGGACGGTAATTTAATTCAGGGAATGCCATATGGAGCCTTAGATATCCCTATAATTAATTACATCAGTGTCCTATATAAAAGAAAAACTGAAGCAGTCATAGTTCTCATAATCATACAGAGGACCCTGCAAAATCTCGTACCAAAAGTGACCAATGAATAGGTACCAAAACAATATTACAAAACCATGCAGCAAAATTAATCTCAAATTACAAATATCAAAATTGGATTGGGCCTTACATTAAACAAAAGGCCCATTCTCATGTTAAAATCGCTGGCGGCCCATCACAAAAATAAAATATTGGCCCACAGCCGAATAATTAAGACAGCGGCCCAGCAAAATAACAGCCCAAAACAAATAAAATCATAACGGGTCCTGACCCAGACCCGCTACGAATCCAAATTCGTCTGTCGAAAACAGACCCAGGCGAAATAGACTTTAGTCCGACCCCGAATGGACTCAACACCAAGCCAATCGACTCGACTGAGTCGAATAAGGGGTCTGCCCACGTGTCATTGCATGATTGGTCGGATCCTTTACCGTTAAAAGAAATAAAGAAAGAAAGGAGAAGGAGGAGGGAGCAGTTACTCAAAATAGAGGTACGATATCTCCGACGAAGACAAACGCCGTACCACCAACTCCGGCCACCTCAGCCCAAACCAATTGTACCGCTGCACAGGCGATGCACTCACGATCCCAGCGATCTCAGACACGCTGGGGATTGGTGAGGTAACAATTCCAATTTAAAAGAGGAAGAGTTCGCCGCCTGTGAAGAAAATGATGAAATTGAGTCATTACAAAGGCGAATTGATGCAACTAAAAGGTAATGTAACTTGTAGGAGGGACGAGTAACATACCTGACCACTCAATTTCGCTGTCGAATGCTTATAGAGACGAGCTAGTCACAACAGAAATGAGCAACAATGGCGACAATGCTTAAACAAAGAAGAAAGGTTTGTGTGTAGCTTAAACATGACATATACACTTAACCTCGATCAAAGAGCATGCTCAGATGAAACGTGAGCTCTCTGATGCCATCACAGTTGGATTTTTCCGAAACTGGACGTCTCCAGTGAAAAGCAAGGAAAGAGACAGCCATAATGCAAACAATGGAGGGGACAAACAGTACCATGTCTCAGCCTAAAAAGAGCCTTCTAGCCTGGGCCTGTTGGTACACACGCTTCGATGAGGCAACATAAGTACCATATTCCCTTTAGATTGGAGCCATCCGATGAATAGTGAAATTCAAATCAAAGACTATGATGGAACAGTGTCACATGAATGAGAATGTCACATGATCAGACACAAGTAAGAAGCACCTAAGCCATATCCAACAACTATATCTAATCATCCACACACATCAAAGATCAGATGAAGGGTGAAGATCCTAAATCAGCTGTGCCATCTCCACAACAATATAATTGGAGTTGCATAGCATCATAAGGCATCAAAGGTCATACCCAGGCGCCAAGAGAAGCCTGGAAATAACATCAAAATCCCCAAGGACAAATTAGTCATCACAACAAGGAAACAAGAGGCTGAGGCACTCCAGTAACACATAAGCTTAAGAATTGGTCATCAAAATTCCAGTCTTTTCCCTGGTTTGTCCCAGAAGAGCATTACATCGGGACTATACTAAGTCACATGACAAGGAAGGATCCCATGCATCATTGGCGCAAGTGTTAAATGGTGTCAAAACACTAATGATGTTAGATATAAAGGCCTCAGATTGAAATTGACAAAATTGTCAAGTGAATCTCATCATTGGCCAAATGCACAAGGGACAACTAAAATTGGGACTGAATTGTGAGCATAGCACAATTGAGATTTCAAGAACTATCTGTATAAACACTAAACAGACTAAGTATGAGTACAAAATGTCAAAATTGACAAATGATAACTCAAATACTTAGCTGCAAGTGATGAAGCCACAGTCACTCCCATAATGTGATTAAAGCAAAACATAAGTTCCAAATTGAACACCATCACTTGACCATAAAATCAAATCATACCAACTGGCCACATAACATGAGTGTGAGTCCAAATGCCAACAGATGACAAGTGACATCTCAAACACCCAAACACTATGCCAACAACCTGCCACAGTAAATCAACCAAAGCATCTACAAGGCGCCAATTGCATCAAATTGATATAAGATCATACCAAAATATACACTGGAGAGAAATGAACTTCCCTGGTGTATCAAGAGCCTCAACTAAGACACAATAGCCAACAGCTGAAGCAAGATATCTTACAGCCAAGGTCCATACAGCAAATAGCCAAGGAGGAGCCACTCAATTGTGACACCTGTCCCAATGCACAAGATCACCATCTCTCCCAAGTGTCAAAGGTAAGAATGCTATGCCACAAAAGAACTACAAAACAGCCCACAGGCACAGCAGTCCACAAAAATATTGCCAAGCCACCAACTGCAGGGGAAATATCTGCAAAGAGCAACAACAAATCAGTAAAACAAAACCTCAGAAGGATAAAAGTGGAAGATGAAACATAATTGAGCCGTTGGAACAATCCCAAACCATGCAATTCCACTAGAGACGCCTCAATTAACCATGAAATTTCCCAATTACCCCTCTGACAAGCCACAGTATGTTGATGGCGCCAAGCAAACCTCCTCCCCAAGCTTGATACCAAGTAAAAGAGAGTAAATGGTTCGTGCTTATACTCTCCCAAACCCAGGTGGCACATACCCCACCAGTCAAAGGCACAAAGCCAACCCAGTAAACTGAAGTAAACTCAAATACCCCAAATATATCATCCCCAATGCCAATGCCACATGTCAAGAGACTAGAAGGCCAGCTAAGGAGATGGTGAAATGAAGTAAACAACATCAAGTGAAGACAACACCCAAACTGAGGCGGCAAGGAGCAAGATAGCATCCCAGCCCTTCATCCAAGGAAGATCAAGACTCAAAAATATGAGGAAATGCCACATGGCACATGAAGTCCTGGAGAAACCCTAGTCCCAGCCTATAAAAGGAGCTCAAGACGAAGGAATCCAGGCCCCCATTCTATTAATTTTCAAGTGTTAGGCTAGATTTCAATTTTCAGAAAATTGTAAAGAAAGAAACAAGGTAATGCACATGTAAAACCACGTTTTGATGAAATAAAGGGGGCCAAAAACAAATCTTTCTTATGTTTTGTTTCTTCTTCTCCTCCTCAACTCCTGTTTTTCTTTGTTTTCTTTGAAACAAGTCTGGTATTTGACTTGTATGGTACAAATGCCTGGTATTTGGCATGGTTTAAGCCTGATACTTGGCTTTAAACAAAGAAATTCCAGCCTGGTATTTGGCTGTGTAAAGGTTCTCTCGAGATGAGCTTACGGTGTGAATAAGGCACATGGATTCCTAGCTCCCATGTAGGGTCTGTGTGCCACCTCTCAAAATTTAGGTGTGTAAGTTCCTAGCCACTGTGTAGGGCTTGCATATATACCACCAAAAATAACAAATAAAATGCTCAATAGCATGATTTTCAAAGCTGCATCTTGATTTCAAAACAAAGCATGCATAGCATTTGTTTAGAGTAAGTCATATAGGTTCAGTTTCAAAACAAAATAAAGATGTTCTCTCAAACAATCTTGCATGTTGTCTCCTCTGTTGAGTCCAGTGCATACAATGTGTTTTCAAAATGAAGCATTCACAGTACCTATTCATGGTCATGCATATAGGAGTCAGTTCGATAAGAAGCATTCATGCATGTGCATCCCCTTACTAAGTCCAGAAAATTCAAAATCAAACACTCATTGCATCTGTTCATAGTCTTACATAGTGAGTCCAGTGCATACACCCTAGGCTAAAGCATGTCCAAGTTCAAACTAGCATGTTAAGTTCATAGGATACATGGTACAGTTCATGGTTAATATCATAAACTAGACAAACAAAAAATGAAATCAAGGCTAGGGGCTAAAATGAAATGTTTTGTCCAGTGTACATGTTGTGTCAGGTCAAAACTTGGCACAGTCATGAACCAAATCCAGTCATGCATATAGGTTAGGATAAGTCATGTCTAAGCCTAAACCAGCATGGTGAGTCCATGAGTCACATTGGACAAGCCAATATCATGTCCAGTTCTCAAGAAATAAAATAAAAATCTAGGGACTAAAATGAAGTGTCATTGTAGTGTCTAAGGCATTAGTTGTGTCAATTTAAAGTTCAGGAAAGCCAAATCATGGTCAACTGAGTGAGGCTCACAGTGTAGATAGTTCAGTTAGTTCACACATGTTTCTCAAAATCAAAATTCAAGTAAGTATTGAATCTCAGTTCAAATAAACTGTGTTCATTTGCAAAAAGTAAGACATTTATGTCATGGTTGGAGAGACAATACTCTCAGTCAAGAGCCAGCTCTCTCAATGCATACATGTCTTTTAATGCAAAGCTAAGTGCTGCTCACAGTCCAGAGTAGCTCATGTTTTAAAACTTGCATAAAAAAAATGCATTTCAAACAAATAAAGCTTACCTCACGGCATGCAGGTAATGTACACTGTCAAGGTCACCATATAGGGTCTAACCAGTGCCTCCCTTCCATATGCATATAAATTAAATCGTTGTTGCACAAGTCTATCCAAAGCATGCAAACAAAAGATGTTTTTCTGCATAAAAAAAAAAACGCAAACAATTTGAATAATTTCAACAAACAAATCAGACCTAAATTCTGAGAGGGATTATTCACACCATATGCTCATCATGAGAGAGCCTTTACACAGCCAATGGTTACCAAAACTTACCAGGCCAAATATGAGTTCAGTGCTGACTGATAGCTCGTGGTCAGTGCTCAACTGAGCTCAATTCAACTCAAAAGTAAACGAAAGAATGGTACCAAATCAGACCAGACCATACAAAACACAAACAAAATTGAGGAAAAGTGAAAGGTTAACTCAGCAATTGAAGCTCCCAGGGATCTCTCAAGGGACTTCTGACTCCAAGGGGCCCACATATGCAGCTCAATTGTGACGAAAACCACCCAATTAAACCACCTCCGACAGTCAGGTCAAAAGGAAAAAATGAAATCATGGAATTGGGTATCAATTGAAGCTAAGGAGTAGTAGGAGGGTAAGATAACACTGTCTGACACTCGAAAACCACTTCAATTGGTAAGATAAGCTCAGCCATGGCGGTAATTTCTCAGCCAAGCCCTCACTCGCAGTCGACAGCCTCGACGGAGAAGAGAGGAAGAAAGAGAAAGAAGAAAAAAAAAAGAAAGGAAAATCGATCCTTGGGCACGAATCTTGACGCCCAGGGACGGATGGATTTAATCCCCAACGGATTAAAATCAAAATCTCAAATGATCTCGACTTTAGTAATCATATGGTGGCCACAAGCCGACTTCAGCATAGTAAAATAACTAAGTTGATATTAAAACGTGACGTAGAAGTCAACCAATGTCGGTACTGATCATAAAACATAGTACCCTAGAAACAAAAACATAGTATGATTGAAAACAGTGGTAATCACCAAAGTATGGTACCAAATACAAAATCTTTGATTAAACCCCCTGTCATACAAGAAAGAACGAATTCCAAGTTGATTCTTCCCGCTTAGTTTGTTCATTGCCGATCGAGAAGGTGCTCTTGCCTGGATTCCCGATTTCGACCCAGGCCAGAGGTAATTAATAGCAGGGGCTTGCGCCTGCTGGAATGAAAGAACCCGCACAAATAAACAATCAACCCTCGAGGTCCGTAAGGTCGCGCTGTTATCTTTCGTCCATCAACAGATAACGGCCTTCGAATCTTAGGGAGCTCGAGGGGTATCTGATCCGTAAGTTTTTCACCCCATAGCTGAGATCCGCGAACTTCGTCTGTGGTCAGGACCCGAAAAACATGCGAGACACTATCTAGTTACGGAATTTGAAATTCCGTAACTAGCTTTATTCCCGCTCAAATCAACTTTTTTTACTTTATACTGCGTTTTGTTTTTTTCTGATTTCTACAGTTACTAATTAATTATATTTTACTTAATCCATTAATTAATTATATTTTAATTATATTTTAATTAAAAAGTATTAAGCATTATTAATTATGTTTTATTTAATGCATTCATATTCTTAATTAATGACATGTTTATTCTTAATTAACTTCAAAATTATAATTCATGTATTTTATATTAGTGAAGTAAGAAATCGCTAGTTAAAACAGAGAAAAATGAAAAGAAAAAAAATACTGTTAAAAAAATAAGACTAAGGTAAATTTGTTAAACTTCATTAATGGACCATTTATTATTAATGCAATATTTTTTTGTTTGATAAAGTCTGAAAAGTATACTTATAGCTGCAAAAGGACAAGCATGGTCTGATAAAGTCTCAAAAAATATATTGATGCCTACCTAACCTCTGTAAAAGGACAGGCGTGGTCTGATAAAATCTGAAAAGGTATCACACGATATTTATTTTTTTAAAATTAATTATAAGTCTAAAATGATCTCTAAAAGTACCATTCATCAACGAAAATATACCACACCCACTCAATCTTTCTTCCTAAAAAATTCACTACCATGGAGAAAAGAAATAGCTCTAACTCCAACATTGATGTCCCCAGTTGGCGAGCTACCCGAGATGAGTACTGGCCAAATTACCAACATTTCTCTGCCAATCCAAATGAAATAGAAAAAGGAGATTATCTTGCAACATGTCGTAAATGTTTTCACAATTTCAAATACAATATCTATGTAGAAGATGGGTACGAGTTCCGATTATACATGCACTATCAGTGGCACGTTAATGGTGGGGAAGAAAGAGACCGTAGCGAGAGCCTCCGAAATAAGCTGAGTAAACCCAAATCCAAAAATTGTGACTGGTATAAAAATACTACAAAGAAACTAAACCGATCCCCAAACAACAGGAACCAAAAAATACGTGGAGACCAGATCCAACACACTAGATGGTTTACGAAAAAATATATGATTTTCGAGGCGACCACACAGTGAGCTGTACAAATTGTGGTCAGATTTTCAATTACAAAGATACCATTTTATGTGACCACTACGATGAACACGAAAAACAAGTTTGGTGGGATGCACAACAAAAGAAATGGAAAGAGAGATAATGCAGAAAAAGGAGAAAAATGGTAGAAAAGGCTGCTGAAGACGGCGAAGAGAGGCGAAAATTGGAGGAAGAAGAACTTAAAAAAAATCAGGGAGACCCTGAGATGGCACAAGAAGAGAGATAAACAAAGAAGTATTGCAGCAACTAGAATGACAGAGATAGAACAACAAGAAGCCGCTCAATTTGCTGCTTTCTGGAATGAAGCCGCCACTACAGGAAACTGCAATATCTGCATCGGCAGTTATGAATTTGCAATCAAAAATATCTGTTGCATCGGTCAAATTAACTTATTTGCATCCGCATTTGGTTTTTCAGCATTTTGCATCGACTTGTTTTTGTCTGCATCAACTTGTTGATGTAAATAATAACTACTTGTATGGGAAACACAGATGTAACTATTTTCATTTATCTGTATCGGATTGATGCAACTTTCTGGAATGAAGCCACTCAATGACAGAGATAACCCAGGTGTGAGTCAGCAACTTGATGCAACTTTCTGGAATGAAGCCGCTCAATTTGCTGACGACGCTGGTGTGAGCCACCAACAACAAAAGGAAGAGGAAGAAGAAGATCCGTGGTGGGATGTAGTTGTACAATATGCGGACACCCAAAATATTTAAGTACTTTTTTTTAGGTTTGTTTTTAAGTAGCTACTTAGTGGTTTATTTTTTAGGTAGTTTTATCTTCTTTTAATTTCATGTTTTACTGTATATTATGGTTATAAATTGTAGTTGTTCTTCTAATGGTGTGCATTTTTTACTTATGAATTTCTTTGCATATAAATTTTTAATACGAATAATAAAAAATTTAATAGAAGAACATGGACAAAATAACATATCTCAGTAATATAAGATAATTTAATAATTATTTAATAATTAGTTGTATAATTCATTTAATATAGAATATAGAATTATAGAATTCCATTAAATTAATATATAATATAAAATATAGAATTATCATGGATTAAAACAATTCAAAAAGACAAAAATCCATACATGTCCTAGTTACGAATCTGCGATTCAGTAACAAGCTAGTTGCGGAATCCAGAATTTTGTAATTAGCTTGTTACGGAATTTTGGATTCCGTACTTATGATACTATTTAAATAAATTTGATTATATTGATATTATTTTTAATATATTATAACTTTTTTAAGTGTAATATGGTCTTTCAAGTCCGACCTCTCAAAATTTGAAAAATTTAGAAGTACTAGGCTTAAGAAGGGCCGGACCTAATTTTTAAATTTTAACCCCTCCAAACTGATCCTTTTTAAACCATTCGTAAGCCTATCCAACCGGTCCCTTGTAATGCTATATCCTCCGCTTAATGGATAACCTTTTGCTACCAATAATATTGCTATCTCCACCGCTTAATGGATAACCTTTTGCTACCAATGGAGGATTGCTTCTTTTTTCAAATTGAAAATGATTGGATTTTCATCAATGAAAAGCATAAATTTTATAGAATATAAATGGTGGATGATATCATATATCTTTTTAAAATATTCTATTGATCAGTATAGATCGTTGATGCTAGCAAAACTCTCTCATCTGTTCAAAGTCATAATCTGAACGAGTCGCACATTGCCTCTTCAAACACAGCCCAGCACTTGTATTCTTTCACTGCCTGCCCCGTTCTTTTGGGAACCAGGAATGATCAATGATCAAACGATTCTAGGAGATAAGAACAAACATAAATAAAATAAAAGGAAATAAGAACTTGCAAGTCGTGTGGTAGGCGAAGCCATGTTATCAGGAATAAAATTCGTGAAGCCAATTAAGTTTGTGCAGCGCCCAAATAATATCGCGTCGTGAATTAATATTAATTTGGTTTAGATAGCCGAGTCAATTATTAATTTAGTATACTTCCGTTTAATAAGAATAATTCATAAGTTGATTAATATTAATTTGGTTTAGAAAGCCGAGTCAATTATTAATTTAACATACTTCCATTTAATAAGAACAATTCATAAGTTGACAAATTTCTAATTGACGCGTGATTCACGCTCGGTAGAACAAATTAAGGGTCGTCTTGTCATGCACGCACGCATGGAGGGCTATTAAATATTAATATTAATATCTATATCTATATCTGTATATATATATATATATATATATATATATATATATATATATATATATATATATATATTAAATATTATATATATATCTATATATCTATATCAGTATATATATAGGATGGTCTGCAACCAGCAATTAAGCACAACACAATATAAAGAGATACAAAGCAAAGCATCAAATTAAAATCTAAGCGCTAGCCATGGAATCAGGTTCTTTCTATAAAGTAATTCCTGCTAAGAAAGAACTCCAAATGCGCTTGTATATGCATCATCTGTTCAAAGGAGCAAACCCAACCCAAACAACAGTGATATCATCGAGCAATGCTAATTCTTTTGGGTGGGCTGTTGTTAACGACTGGCCCATGTACGACGGCCGTGGCACCGATGCAAAGCTTGTTGCGCGTGCACAGGGCACGCATATCCAGGCTGGTATGAAGGACCAACTCTGGTACAATTCTTTGAACGTGGTGTTTGAAGATGCAAGGTACTTAATTAAATATATGTTCCCTTTAGTGACAACGTCAGAACGTCTTGCATGGTTGCATGCATGGTTAGGTCCGAATTTTTGCATTTCCATATTGAAGTTTAATTACATCTCCATGCATGGCTTATTATTTTGTAATTAATATACGGTTGATTATGATATAAATTAATTATATATATGGAACAGGTTCAAGGGCTCAACTCTTCAAGTGATGGGGACTGTTGTAGAAGAGGGTGACTGGGCCATTGTTGGGGGCACCGGAGAATTCACACTGGCGCAGGGGGTCATATACAAGAAGAAGGTGGACATTACAAACGAGGGGGATGTGATGGAGATTATTATCCAAGCATTTTATACTCCTCTCCCAAAACTCACCTGGGCAAATAATTAATATATATCTTGCGCGATTCAATCATACTTAATTGGCCTGCAGCTTGCTCAAATTTATTCCAGTGCATCTGTGCATGTGCATGTGCATGCAAGTATTGTTTTCCTACTACTTGTCATGGTCTTAATTTGTGGTGTGCCCAAGTAATCCATCTATTTGCTTTCAATCATTCTGATTAATGGTGTACTCATGTCGTTGCTTATTTTATGTTGAATAAACAATTGATCAGTGCTTGTACGTGTTGAATTTACCCGGTTATGATCCTGAGCTTAAATCTTTTGTCCAAATTTTATAGCTTGTCTTTTATACATACGCTAATAACTTAATATATATTATATATGTTATCAAGAAGTTTTAAAAAAAAGAAAGAAATTAACTATACACATAAAGAAGTAAAAAAAAAAATGGGCGATCAAATTGAAGGGTATGTGATTCTTCAATGTTTTTTTTAAATCAACATATATAATAAAATTTAAAATAAAACGAATAAAATTTTATTTGTTACATAATTTTTAATATGAAAAATAAATCAAACATTTTGGATAGGTCATTTAAAACTAAAATTTTGCATCACCCCTACTACATATAAAAAAACATTAATCTAAGGGCTGATTAAAACAATTAGACCAAACATGTAAACAATACTTTATGCATTTGAATTAATCATTTATATCAATAGTTGTATGTTATTGGCAACTATAAGTTTATTATTGACTCTTCACTTCCAATAGAAAACAAATTTATCATTGGATTTAATGTGCACTTATCCAAATAAAAATAAATTATCATTGAATTGGTTGTGCACTGTGTTTAGAAAGATAGCATAATACATATGGAAATCTTTCATAAAATAATATTTTTTTTTTCAGTTTAGAAATAGAGAACATGTGTAAAATTATTTCGTCTATAATTTTTCAAATAATTTCATTTATTAAGTAATAAATATTTTTAGGGGTGTAAAAAAAACTGCGAACCTTTTCAATCCTTTCAACCCATCCGATCCGAACCGTTTTTTACCTGGTTAGCATGATATTGGATCGGGTACGGATTCTAATTTTGACAGACCCGTCACTTCGGGTTGGATTACGGATTTTGTATTTGTAATCCGTGTATACTTCAACGCACCTGTTTACTCCTCTCTACTTCACATTTCCTCTTGACCTTACTTAAATCTCTCACGAAGTTTCGATCAACTCCATAGGCATACATGTCCTCTATGTCTCTCACAAGGACTCGAAAGTTGAAAGATGTTTTGAATGCGTCTCTAATTTGTCTCAAACTAAATTGTAATAGCCACAAAATAATTTTTGTGTGTATTTTTATTTGATCAAAATTTTATCATACCTAGAAATTATATATATGTACCTTTGAATTGCTACATAGTCTTGGGTCCAACAATAAGTATCTCCGCACTTTACCTTTTGACGATTTTATTGTTTTGGTCCCTGTTCTCTCTTGGAATACTGGCCCATAAGACACGGACTGTGTTGTTGGGTTGGGGGAAGTCAACGGAGGAGGAGGGACGGGTTGGCGGAGAAGGGGCTGGGGTGACGCAGGCTGTCGGACGGAGAAGAAGGCAGCAGCGATTTATATACCTGTCAAACGTCTCAAAATACCACGTTACCATCCATACCGTTTGCCGTTTCGTTAAGAAAACGGTTTCAACATTCATTCCGTTAACCCGTTTCGTTTACGAAACGGCACAGAATTTTGTTCCGTTATTCGTTCCACTTAAGAAATTACACATGAAACGGTTTGAAATGAGACGAAACGGTTCGAAACGTCACTATTCTCGTTCCGTTTGCCGTTTCGTTTATTGAGACGAAATGAAATTGGTGCCGTTATTCGAAACGTGTATTTTTATGCCGTTGACAGGCCTAGCGATTTATCGGAGGAGAGAGGAAAGAGAGGCTGCAGGCCTGCAGCGTTTTTTTTTCTTTGTCTTCGAAGAGAGGAGAGAATTAGTGTTCTCCAAAATGACACAACACGATCGTGTTGGCACGACACGATGTGCGTGTTGACACAACACGACACGACACGAATACAAAATTGGCACGACACGATCGTGTTATCGTGTCATGTCATAATCGTGTCGTGTTGGGACATTAGAAAGTTTGACACGATTCAACACGACACGATTCGATAGTAACACGACACGAACATGAATTAACACGACATCTCATCACAAATTTAATTATTAATGTTGATTATTTAAGCAAAATTGATAATTTAATTTCAGTTTATAATACCACATCATATTATTTACCATCATTTAAATCATAATATTGTAATAGTTTAATTATTATTTTTTATATAAAATATTAATAAAAATTTAAAACTTAATTAAATAATAAATTACGACGTTTAGTAATTATTTCCTTATTTTTTAATTTTTTTAATTTAAAAAATAATAAAATAATCTGACATTATTTGGCAGGACTAACAAGATGTGTACTGAGAATGTGTGTCGTGCAATGTTTAAAAACCCGTACCAGACCGGCCGGTTCAACCGGTTTTATCGTGAACCGGACCCTAGTCCGGTAGGTTTAGTTCTTAAAACCGTAGAGTGGAAAAACCGTAAAAAACCGGCTGAGAACCATTTAAACCGGAGAAAACCGGCTACCGGCGGTTTATCTTTTGTTTTTGGAACGGAGAATTGATTTACAAACCACGTGGGAATATTCTTGACGGGCGTGCACCAATGAAAATTAAGTCTATATAAAAGTTGCAGGACTGGGAATCGAACCCTCCTTAATGACAAAAGACAATAGCTGCAACCACAAGGACAAAGCACTCTAATTTGTTTTAGTAGGCCTCCGTTATTTATTATATCCGATTTTTCAAATCGGTAAATCCGGTAAACCCGATAAACCTCATACTGGCTGCCTCACCGGTTCGACGTCCGGTACGGTATTTAAAATATTGGTGTCGTGTTGCCTCTTCTCACCACTAAGAACGACACGACACGACACGATTAAAAAAGTAGTTCGTGTCAACATGACACAACATGATTGGAGAACACTCGAGAGAATAGAGGCGAACGAAGAAAAGAGGAGAAAAATTGAATCGCTGATCAAACTGCGAAAAAATTGAACGGTTTAGACTAATTTCGGATAGGGACTAATGCGGACGGCAATGCGGTCACGCGAATTAATTAATACTATAAATTTATTTAAGGGAAAATAAGCCATATACCCTTCTAATTTATTTAAGGGATAATTGGAAATATACCCTTCTAATTTTTGAAATTGGAAATATCCCCTCCTAATCATAGTTATTATAGAAATTTACCCTTTTGATTATTTGTAATATTGTTTTAAATCTAAAAATTCATTTTTTTTAGAATAATAGACGAAAATACCCATGCCTATTTGGTGATTCCCTCACCTGATTTCTTTCCCCCAAATTAAGCAAGATATGACATTCTATTTTAACCCATTCGCTTGGATCTTCAAATCCTAATTACAATCACTGAAGCAAACTTTTTTTGGATTAAATCACAAGGGCAAGGCTTTTTGCTGTCAGATAGCTCTCAGCATATATATCAGACACCATCGTCTCCTTGACTCCATAAACTTATAGCCTAAAGTCAAAAATGCTTGTAATCTTTATTTTCCGGTAGCTTTATCTAAGAAAAGTTATATCTTTTGATGGTGACAAGAGGAGACGTACGAAGTGGTACTGGGACTTCTAGGTATCAAACCCTAGCAAATAAAAGAAACATCGAATTTCAATCGGTTTAAGTTAAGAAATCAAACAGGAAATAGTGGGAAGGTTAATCGTCAGATATACTTGGGGGCATTTTTGTCCATAACTAAAAGCTTTGATTTTTCAAATTTTAAATAGCATTAAAAATAATCAAAAGGATAAATTTCTAAAGCAACTATAATTAGGAGGGGATATTTCCAATTTCAAAAATTAGAAGGGAATATTTCCAATTACCTAAGATTACAAGGGTATATGGCTGATTTTGAAATAAAGTATTTTACTTTGATAACGTAATTATAATAGCTAATCTTATCTTATTCATTTTCAGATCATCGAACCGACACGATGATGCTAGATCAAGATAAACAAATATATAAAATTAATTCCATCTTTTTTAAGTCTATAACATGGTCTTTCAAGTCAAGACCGACCTTTCAAAATTTGAAAAAATTTAGAAGTACTAGGCTTAAGAAGGGCCGGACCTAATTTTGAAATTTTAACCCCTTCAAACTGATCCTTTTTAAACCCTTCGTAAGCCTATCCAACCAGTCCCGAAAAATTTAAAAATAACATTAACTTAATATAATATAATAAAAATAATATCAATATAATAATATTTTTTTAAATAGCATCACAAGATCGGAATCCCGAATTCCGACCTTAGCTTTTTTTATATATTATTTATTTATTTCTTTAGTTTATTAATTAATTAATTAGAAAAATAGATAATATATTGTAAAAATATTGAAAAAATATCAAAAAATTAGGAATAATTAAATTAAATTTTATATGTAATTTAGTATTTTTTAGGAAAATTTTTTTCTTTTATTAGTTTATTAATTAGTTAATTAAATAGAAAAATAGATAATATATTCTAAAAATATAAAAAAATCAGCAATAATTAAATTAAATTTTATATGTAATTTAGTATTTTTTGGAAAATTATATTTATTTTTCTTTTAATTAATTTATTTAATTAAATATAAATTTAATTAATTTATTTAATTAAAAAATGAATAATTAAGTATAAATTTTTAATTAAAATATAAATTTTTATAACTTATTTAATTAAATGAATTGTACCATTTAGAAAGGATTATAAATTTTCAGAATTTGCAGGGATACAAAGGCATAATCCTTTCAGAATGTTCAATGTTTTATTAATCCTTTCTGCATTTGCAGGGATACAAAGGCATAACTTGAACATTAAAACTTTATAAACAGGCATAAGTTTTGATGGGAAGGTCCGTTTGGGGCAAACGAGCACATTCCGGAAAGCTGGCGACGAGATCTACACGTTTTACTAAGGTAAAACCTCGTAACGACCATTTTCGGAGCCAAAAAATGCTCTCTGGACCTCCAAAATCCACTTTGAAAGTTTGCAAACCTAATAACCACTCTAAACTCCTAAAATTTTTTTAAAATCATAAATTAATAACTAAAAAGAGAAATGCAGTAAATCAAGTGACTTTCTTGATAGTTATTCTTATACTCTTTCTTCTCCGTCTCAGTAAAACATCAACCTCGTTTGATTCCTTTCTAACGCAATCCAGAAAGTGCATGAGACTCGACAAGATTGTTTAATATATAATGTAAATAATATATACAGAGGACGACACCCGGGACGCAGATCAAATGATTGTTTAAAAATTTATAATTTTAATGTAAATTAATTAAAAATTTATACTTATTTATTCATTTTTTAATTAAATAAATTAATTAAATTTATATTTAATTAAATAAATTAATTAAAAGGAAAATAAATTTAATTTCACAAAAAATACTAAATTGCATATAAAATTTAATTTAATTATTCTTGATTTTTTTATATTTTTTCAATTTTTTTAGAATATATTATCTATTTTTCTAATTAATTAACTAATTAATAAACTAATAAAAGGAAAAAAATTTTCCAAAAAATACTAAATTACATATAAAATTTAATTTAATTATTCCTGATTTTTTTCATATTTTTCAATATTTTTACAATATATTATCTATTTTTCTAATGAATTAACTAATTAATAAACTAAATAAATAAATAAATAATAAAAAAAACGCTAAGATCAGAATCCCAGCTAAGGTCGGAATCCGGGATTCCGATCTTGTGATACTATTTAAAAAAATATTATTAGATTGATATTATTTTTATTATATTATATTAATTTAATATTATTTTTTAATTTTTCGGCAACTGGTCTCTTGTAATGGCCTAAGTAGACATTGGCTATTCAAACCCAGCCCAGGTCTTGTAGTCTTTCACTACCTGCCCCGTTCTTTTGGGAACCAGGAATGATCAATGATCAAATTAACGATTTTAATGGGCAAGCAGTCTACTAATAATATATAATTTATTAGAAATATTTGTGGGCCTTTCCTTCAGAAATCTGCTTCCTCCTGAGAGGAATATATTTCTGAGACTGGGAGTGCAAAGGCTTCCTCCTGTCAATGCCTCAATGGTATACAAATTTTTCTTATTCACTCGAATGCAACTTGAATGCTGTTATCATGCACATTTTGATATTTTGCAGAAATTTTGCACAAAGTGAAACTTTTTAAGGAAATGTTTTAAAGCAAGATTTGCTTTTCTTTATATACGAATTTGTCATCTATGTAAAAGTTGTGTACCATCGTGACTGCTTGCACGTCGTGTGCTAGGCGAAGCCATGTTGTCAGGAATAAAATTGGTGAAGCCAATTAAGTTTGTGCAGCGCCCAGATAATATCGCCTCCTTTCATCTTATGGCGCGCCTGCTGAGTGCTGAGTGCTGCCGGCAATATCGTTCTCTTGCTTGGCAGGTGATGAGGTGGAAGGATGATAAACGTTTGAAGATCTGACTTCGAAACAAAATAAACAGATTCTTAATTTTACAATACCGTACCCGATCTCATATTAATTAACAATAAGATAAGATATGGATGCGCGTGCTTTTCTTTCTAATTTTGAGAGTTGTCGCTTTTTAGAGATGAAATCACAGTCAGAACTCAGAAATCGTAGAGATTCGATCGTGCATGATTCACGCGCAGCGGCTCAGGTAAGTTGAATGTATTAATTAATATTAAATTGGTTTAGATAGTCGAGCCAATTAATAATTTAATATACTTCAATTTAATAAGATATATAAATTCATAAGTTGACAAACTTGCTAACTGACTCGTGATTCACGCGCTAGAACAAATTAAGGGTCGTCTCACGCATATGCATCTATATATATGTGTATACAGGATGGTCTCAACTCAACCAGCAATTAGTGTTCTAAATACGTGTCGTGCCGTGTCGTGTCGTGTCAAACACGACGTGTCCAGTTAATCTCTTGTGTCGTGTCGTGTCTAAATATTTTACGTGTCGTGTCGTGCCGTGTCTAAATCCTAAGAGATGGCACGACACGCCTAAGGACACACCACGCCTCGTGTTCTCGTGCCGTGCCGTGTCGTGTCTTCTTTAGACGTGTCATGTCGTGACGTGTTCAGACACGTTTAACTTTTTGACATGAATGTAATTTGTTTATGAAATTTAAAAATTATGTTTGTTAAATAAGTCAAAAATTAAGAAATTAAAGTAGACGTGTTGTACCAATGAATTAAAATATAGATTAATTTTTAACAATGGATTAATATTTTGACAACTTCTTATCGGACTTAAGTAATTATTTTACTAAAAATAAATCAAACTTATGAAAAGGTATAAAACTATTTTCAATGACAAAAAATATTTGATTCTTTTTAAGACAAATCACATATAGATTTCTATCTTTAATTTGCGCATGGCTCTGGACCCTTTTATTATATTTGTGATTTAATTATCGATTCATCCTAATTATATTGTAATCTTTTAATTTACAATTCTAACGATTTACAAGTGTTTTATTCGAAAATAAGTCTATTAATAATCATTGATTTATGATTAAATGTATCTTTGGCAAGATTTATGGAAAAAATATAATAGTATGTACATAATTGAGGAATCTATTGTATTTCTATAACACTATGTGTGTCTCCTTTTCGTGTTTGGCGTGTCTGTAATACGTGTCATGTCTCTCGTGTTGTGCCGTGTCATGTCTCGTGCCGTGTCGTGTCCAGATAATTCGCGTGCCATGTCGTGTCGTGTCTATTTCATCAAAGTTGGACACGACACACTTTAGGACACGCCATGCGAAGTTCTCGTGTCGTGTTCGTGTTCGTGTCTTACCGTGCCGTACCACCTCCGTGCCGTGTCGTGTCGTGCCGTGTTCGGACACGCCGTGTTTTTTTTAGAACACTACCAGCAATTAAGCACAACACAATATAAAGAGATACAAAGCAAAGCATCAAATCTAAGCGCTAGCCATGGAATCAGGTTCTTTCTATAAAGTAATTCCTGCTAAGAAGGAACTCCAAATGCGCTTGTATATGCATCATCTATTCAAAGGAGCAAACCAAAACCAAACAACGGTGATACCACCGAGCAATGCTAAATCTTTTGGGTGGACCGCCATTAATGACTGGACCATGTACGACGGCCGTGGTCCCGAGTGCATGCATCTATTGTTTTCCTCCTGCTTGCTCAAATTTATTCGAGTGCATGCATCTATTGTTTTCCTACTACTTGTCATGGTCTTTGTGGTGTAGCCAATTAATCCATCTCTTTGCTTTCAATCATATTATGATTAATAATATTGGTGTAGTGATGTTGCTTATTTAATATTGAATAAACAATATATTGAGCTGAGCTTGTCTTGAATTTAATTACCCGGTTATGATCCTGAGCTTAATCTTTTGTCCTAATTAAATAGTTTGTCTTTTGCACTTTCGTTAATAACTTAGTATATATTATGTTATTAATTGGCCGTCAATTGGAAAAAGGGAATTAACTATACATGTAAAGAAGTAAGAAAAAATGGGCGATCAAATTGAAGGGTATGTGATTCTTCAATAATAAAGTCTTTTTTAAATCAAAATAATAAATAATAAAATTTTAAAAATATGAAACGAATAAAATTTTATTTGTTACATTTGGATAGGTCATTTAAAACTCAAATTTTGCATCACCCCTACTATATACATTTAAAAGCATTGATTTTAGAGCTAATTAAAATAATTAGACCAAACATGTAAGCAATAGTTTACTCTATGCATTATTAACCATTGATCGTTTAAATCAATGATTATATGATAATATGTTATTGACAAATATAACTTTATTGACTCTTCACTTCAAATAGAAATAAATTTATCACTGGATTTGTTGTGCAATGTGCACTTATCAAAATAGAAAAGAAATTTGTCATTGGATTTGTTGTGTACCGTGTTTAGAAAGATAGCACAATACGTATGAATTTTTTTTAAAAATAATATTTTTTTTTCAGTTTGGAAATAGAGAACATGTGTAAAATTTTTTTCGTCTATAATTTTTCAAATAATTTCATTTATTAAGAAATAAATATATCTATTAGATTATATTTTTATTGAGATGTCGTTTTTATGTTTGCTAAAGTATAAATAAATATATTTTTTGTTCAAATTTTTATTTACTAACCCATTAAGTGGGTACATTTTCTAGTAAAGGAAAAAGTAATTGCACATTTTTCTACTACTGTATTCAGCATTAAGTATTGACCAATATGTAATGCTGCCACCATTCAAAAAAAAAAAAGTAATATTGCGACCGTTAAGCAATGCAAGGAGCGTTACTTAACGGCTTTAAAAGTTGGGTGTCGCTTGTGCTACGTTAGGGCTGTCAATGTGACAAAAAAGCACATGATGTCGTTGCTCTTCAGCGAAACGGAACAAATAATAAAATTCATTCTAGTTTCGTTCCCAATTCTTATCTGCTTCCGCGCGGGATCGTCCAGCGCAGCCTACGAACCGTCCGATTTGATCTGGACGGTTCGGGCCTACCAATCAGGTTACATGCACGAGGCTCCCTTTGCCATTGAGATTAAATCACAGCAGTGCGCTGGACAGTCCCGCGCGGGACGAGATTTCATTTCGTTTCGTTCCAATAACGAAACAGTAAATGAAATGCAGAATCATATCGTTTCGTCTTTTTTCAAACCGTTTCATAGTAAATTCTGAAGTGGAACGATTAACGAAATGATATTCTATACCGTTTCAAAAACGAAATGGTTAACGAAATGAAATCTTATACCGTATTTTTTTAACATAATGGTAAACAGAACAGGCTGTGCCGTGTGTTTCGTCCACGTTTGACAGCTCTATGCTACGTATAGTGTTACTGTTACTTAACGGTTCAGGGCCAAACAAGGATGAAGGACCGACATGACGTATAGTGTTACCGTTACTTAACGGTTATCAAGGCGAAACAAGGATGGAGGACCAGTATCTATATCTATACTACTTATAAAAGCACCCATAAAAAAGAGTAAACATGTCATAAAAAAAAAGTAAACATGTCAGATATAAAGGTGTAAACAATCTCTAACATAAAGTATGGATTATTGATTTTGTTAATCTGATATGATCTGTGGCTCAGATTTAAATATCAGATAAAGAGCTTCCTTTTTGACTGAAAGAGCCAATGTCGCTGGGTGGTATTTCTGTTATATTGTTCGCTGAAGAACTCGGGTTCGATTCCTATTTGCGTTTATTTCTCATGCGATAGTTTTTAATTCATGTGTCCCCACTCCCCAGACCCTTCCCCACTATCTCTTCTCTCTCAAATGTCGAAAATGGAAATATCCAAAGGAGATACGCTGCTCAAATTCTCTCCCCATCCCTTCCGATTACAAAAAGAAAAAAAAATCCAATCGCCTCCGCCAGAATTCAAGCTTCCTTTTTTGTAAACAATTTCAAAAATTCGTTTGGCGCTCTTAAGCGACGAAACATGGAAATATTTTTCCTTTTTCCGCTCTATGAATTTTGAAATTCGGAAAAGTTCCCCTATATATTCCTTCGTTCTTGGTTGTTTCTCATCGGTTCTTGATTTCAACAGGTGAACATGAAAATGTCAATTAATACTATTTCTTTTCAGCATCTCTCTCTATTCAATCAATTAATTTGGTTCATTTTAGTTATTTTTTTTGTTCCAGCAAATTCGGTGTAAGAGGAAGAATTGAGGTGGTTGATTACTGCTTTCTGTAAGTGCTCTTTTACTCTAACCTAGATCACTTAATCTTTTGTTTCGAATTTCTGGTTAACACATATTATTTTTTTTTTGGATTGCAATGTGTTGTTCGTGTGACATCTCTGTTGATCCCCAAACTGAAAGTGATTTTAAACTTACTAGCATACACGCCCACCCAATGTGTGGGTAAATTTTCTAACTCACTCAAAAATCACGAAAACAGAATTTATGAGCAGTGTTTGGGGGGATAACTTGTGTTTGGGGGGATAACTTGTAGTTACTATACTAATTCAGTGATGCAATGGAGATTTTCTTCATTAGTAGAAATACCAAAAGGTTTGGTAGGCTAGATTACAATTTTGCAAGAACTCATCTGTACTATTTGTAAAAAAGTTCACTATTTAAGGCTGTGTAACATGCATCTCTTTTTGTGTTATGATTTCCATTATTTAGGAATTTCATTAGTGACTATCTTATTCATTTGGAGCAATTATCTGAAAAACATTTGGGGAAGGGGCACGCTCATTATAACAACAAAATCCAGTCATTCCTTTGCCAAATCGTGGGTAGGTAATGAAAAATATTTAGTAATCATGGCACATAAAAAAATACTGAGAACACAATATTTCTTTTCTTAAAAAGATAGAAAATAATTAATATAACCAGAAGAACTGATGGCATGATCTTGGTAAATTCAGCTTATATACAAGACTTAAATGAAAAAAGAAATAAGAAACCCTCATAAGTTAAAAAAAGTAAATAAAATATTAAATGTTAAAAAGGAAGCCACCACTATAGAGCATATAGGTTTACCGGGCCATTTTTATGAAGAATCTTTCTCCATTAACTGCAGAGGAAAGACAATTTGAGAACACATCATGGATCTTAGGTTCATAATGCCGTTGCAAATGTAAAGGAGTAACATATATCTAAATGATTTTACAAAAGTCAAACAGTTAAAGAACAAAAACATAGAGACAGAACATGAACTCTGCTAGCTTTGTCCGCTAGCTTACCTTCAAAACGTGAATTAAATATTTTTTATAAATACATAATTGTTCTAGTTAATATAAGTGATTATTTTAGTTAATATTTTTTTTCCAGTTAGTTATTTTTCCAAAACAGTTAGTAATATTAACCATAACAATTAGTGATTTTTCTAGAACATTTAGTTATTTATCCAGAACAGTTAGTTATATTTTTCAGAATTTTTCTATTAATATTTGAAAATGAAACTTAATTAAAAAAAACAGTGAAGGAAGGAGATGAGTACATTGTATTAATTGTATTCTATTTTAAGAAAAAAAAAGAGGAGATGAGGATGAAGGAATCATCCCCTAGACTTTCTTATTATTGAAGACATGTTAGATAATTAATGAAAATTTAGGGATGATGGAAATGATATAATCTATGAGATGATGGAAAACAATTCCTAATAATTTACTTGCATGAATGGTTTCTACTCTAATTTAGAGAATTGAATAAGTTGACTTGTGGGCTTCATTACTTAAGACTTTGAACATGGAATCGGCCCATCACATAAAAACAATTTATGCCTATTGTAGACTTGTAGTGGATAGGGCTGAAAACGGTAGCCGTTTCGACCGTTCTATCGTTTCGTTTCGTTCGAAACGGAACGATAACGGATAAGGATTTCAGTTTCGTTTAAGAAACGGAATAGCTAACGCAAATAGAAATTCTGTTTCGTCTCAGAACGGAACGGTTAGCGAAACTGGTACGTTTCGTGGTCGTTAATTTCGCGAATTTCGTCTAAAAATTCTACCATGGTATTATTGTTGCATTGTAGGGGACGAGGCGGAGAGAACGACGCAGAGAGAATTGGGTTTTTGCGCCGCTCGCCTCTCTTCACTTTTCTCTCTCTCTTCTAGTCTTCTTCCTCTCTTTCTCCGCCTCACTTCTATCTTTCTGTCTCTCTCTCTTTCGCAATACCAAAACGGAGACCCTTTCCTCCTCTCTTCTCCGATCAGACCATAGCACCACGGAGATCCTCTCTTCTCCGATCGACAACACCACTGCATTCCACCACTACTTTCTCTCTGCTAAAGGCGATCTCAACCCCCTCAGTCTCCTTACTGCATCGATCTGTCACCTCTCGCTCGATCTCCTACTACATCGATCCACTGCGTCGATCCGTCTCCTCACTGCTTCCCTAAATCTCGAAGCACTTTTTCCCTCAGTGGCTCGATCTCAACTCCCACCTCTCTTCACTGTTACCTCAAGAAGCACAACCATCTCTTGAAGCACAGCCACCTCTCCTCATTGCCTCCCTCAATCTCGACTCCCTCCTCTCCTCACTACCTCCGTCAAACTCGATTCCTCGAAGAAGAAGCATGCTCTTTTTTTCTTCTTCTTCTAAATCGAAGGTAATTGGTCTGATTTTGAACTACTTTGGGAAAGAATGGATTATTTTTTTTTTGCTAGCTGAAAGTTTTTCTGAGATAAGTTTTCAAAGTTTTGATTTTTGTTGGCTGAATTTTTTGTTGAGATTAGTTTGTTAAATTGGAATTTTCATACGGATTAAAGAGTTCCCGAGTCTAAATAAGGAAAAAAAGCTATGAAGAAAATCCTAGTTGATTATTCTGAGCTTCAATTAGTTGGTTTGATTGATGAACAGATTTACTTGATTTTTGGCACTTGATTATGCCCTGTGATGATCATTTCTGAGGGCTGAAACAAAAAAATTGGATGCTGTTTTTTTGTTGGATTTTTTGCTGGTAAAGGTTTTCAAAAAAAGAAGTTTACTGGTAAGAACAAATACCAGAGGAGATTTTCTCTGTGATGGTCATTTCTGGAAGATTGGAACATATATCTTTTTTTTGGAAATTCTAATGTTCCTATTTTATACAAGGAAATTATGTAACCCCAAATAATTGGCCGGATGCTTCTTTCCTAATAATGGCCTGTGATGAATCAAACTCTGAGGCCATATGTGTCTCTAAGCATTTTTGAGGCTATGATTTAAATGGATAGGTTGTGTATCTGTAAAATTATAATTTTTTTTTGGCAATAGAGTTTGTAGTATCTAGAACGATTAAACAGTCAACGACGGTTATAATCATTTTGATCGTTCTGGCGAACGATACGACAAGCGCAACTTACATTAGACGGATGCAACGAACAACGCAAGAAGTAAAAAAATTGCGTTCATCAATGCAACAGTTAACGCAAATGGTTAATTTCGTGGTCATTTTAGACGTTATGCACCCCTAGTAGTGGATGATATTCAATCTTCAGCCCAAATGCCCAGAACACAAATATAAGTTTGATCGCTGACGCTTTTTTTTTAAACGGACTAATAAGTGTAATCAAGTGTTTGAGCAATCAAGCAATCAAGCAATCAATGACTAAAAATAGAAAATTTCGCTAATTACTCCTGTCCGAAAATGGACTGCGCCTCCCTTCCTTCTTCACTCCTCCCCCTCACTCCGGTTCACCCCTCCTTTCCTTGTTGTTGTTTCACCCCTCTCCTCGCACCTTTCTCCCTCATCGCGCCCCTCTCTCTCTCTCTCTCTTTTTCCGCTCTCCTTCATTTTCTCTCGCATCTCCCCCTCATCTCCTTTGTCCCGTGTCCTCTCTCTCTCATCTCTCCACGAGCCTCTCCCACTCTCCTCTGCACCGTTTCTCTTCTCCCTCATCTCCTCGGGCCTCTCTATTTTATCGTCCTCTCTCCTTCATCTAGGCAACTCACCTCCTTCATCTCCCTCATTCTCCTATAACATACTTATAAATGAACTCTCTTATGAAAATATAAATACTTCCTTAATACAAATTAAATACTGCCTTATGACTTACAACTATGTGATTTATATAAAATACTCTCTTATGAAAATATATATATTCCTTGAGTTTAATTAAAATACTCTCTTGAACTTATTAATGACTCTCTTATATTATTTACTTACTCACATAAATAATTACTCATTTTAACTTATTAGATACTATTTTCAGCTTATTAGTTACTCCCTTTCTTGTAATTATATACTTTCATAACAAACCATATATAATTGCTCATTTAAACTTATTAGGTACTCCTTTGTTTTATATAAGTACTTCCATATTACAAATAAAATATTCTCTTACATAGTTTCATGACATAAATATAAATATTTTTATTAAAAAATAAATATTAGATACTCCCTTAAACTTATTGGTTACTCACATAAATAACTGCAAAAATTTAATTTATTAGATACTCCGTTGAAATTATTAGTTACTCCCTTACTATAAGTTATACACTTCTATAACATTACATAAATGTTATTTCTTAAGACGTAAATATTAGGTACTCTCTTACTTGTATTAAATACTCCGTCTCAACTTATTAATTACTTCCTTACTATGAATTATATACTTTCATAACAGAATATAAATATTCTTTCTTAAGATATAAATATTAGATACTCCCTTATATAAATTAGATAATCTCTTAAAGTCTATTAGTTACTTCCTTATAATATAATATTATATGCTTAAAAACCACAATGGAGGATTTCATTTCGAGTTAGAAGTGACTGACAATTTTGATGACTAAAATACCCTGAAATTTAGTGAGATCAGTGTATTTTACAGATTATGTGAGGGCTAAAGATCGAAATACGAAATGCATTTTTTGTGTTTTTTTATTTAAATAAAGGTAAAAGTAGATTGCAATATATAATTGGGCTAATATTTTGGGTTTAATGGACTAGTGCGAATTTAGAGAAACGAACTGACTCGATCACTGCGTATGGTTTTATTGGGATAGCTCAAGCTTAGAATTGTATTTATTGGCTCCGTTAAGTAATGCGTTGACTAAATATTATATATAATTGTATTTGTTAATTATCCTACAGGATAATGGATAGAAAATAATTCTTGTAACACTCTTACCTAATAAGATAAAGAAAATAAAATTTTAATTAATGACTTGTTTATTAAATCGAGATGTAAATGAACTTCATTGACATCTATCGTGATGTATTGAGAATTTTGTGCATTGAGATCATATTCGCCGACCGGCGATAGTGTTGTAAATCGACAAATTTAATTTAACAAATTCAATCTACATTTTAAATTTTACATTGTTTGAATTTTTTTAATCATCTTTACGAAATTCTAAAATTTGTCACTTTTGGAATTTTCATTCCGAACAGTGGCGGAGTTAGAAATAAATAATTAGGGAGGCAAATTTGTAATTTCAGTATTTGGAAGGGCATATTGCTTAATTTATATATAATATGATCAAAATTAGCACTAATAATACATGAAAATTTGACATCACGGGGTGTGCAACAACCCACCCTTGCATCCTTGTGTCTCCGCCACTGATTCCGAACTAAAGTAAGTTTTTTTTAAATTTAAAAAAAAAATCAAAATTGATTTTCTATGAGATTTCAGTGTGTAAATTGAATTAGTTAAATTAAACTCGTCACTTTGAATAACTACTGACGGATATTGTCGATGCACCATATCAGTTATCGCTTTTATATGATGTATAATATAATTTCAATATAATGGGATATTTTTTGTCCCCCGATTTTTCTAAAATTTTAAATCAATGTTATGTATCATTATTACTTATTTGCACCAGTTAGAAAGCTTAAACAAGTTCACGCTGACCAATTTTACCCATCTAAATATAGGTTCGAAAAAAATAACACGTATCCGAAAAAACTGACAGAATAAATCGAGTCGGCTTGGCGGAGTAGCCTTTCGGATCCCAATCCAAATGCTGCCTTTAATTGTTCAGTTACTCCCAAACTATATTAGAACCAAATCTAAATATCTTTTCTAATCTCACCCTTCTTGATGTCTACTTCTTGATCTGAATCATACTAGACGATTAGAGCAAGAAGGGAGGGAGAAGTTGAGCCAAAGCAGAGACAAAGGGAGATTATGATAGCTGGAGTTAATTATATTTTGGTGGAGAAAGGGAGACAGAGGAGGTGGAGCCGTAGATCGAGAGGGGCAGAAGTCGAGGGGGAGGAGAGGGTGAAGAGAGTAGAAACGAAGGAGGTGGAGGTGTAGATCAACGTGAAGAGAGGATGTGGATGCTGGATCTGAGGCTCGAAGAGAGGGTGCGACGACTACAAAAGCAGAACAAGGAGGTTGGATCTGATTGAATGAGAGGATGCAGAGGGAGCAGAGGGAAAGAGAATTAACTGATAGGATCGTCTTCTTAATATGAGACTATGTGTATATTAGTGGAGATAAAGAGAAACTTAGTAACTGAAAATTCTCATTCATATATTGATAAAACACTCTTACAATTAGATTTCTCTCTAAATTCTAAGTTCTCTAAGTTCTTAATTTTTTCTCTTACTCTTACATTGTTTATATAATCAAACTAGTCTTCATAATTAAATACTCAACTACCTAATTAAATTGCATAGTCTTCTAGACAATAAAAACACACAACTTCCTAAACATAATTAATATCCTAGAAACCATAAACATTTGACCATGCAACCATAATTGAGTTTATATTTCCAACATCCTTCCTTAAACTCAATTATGCTCCAGCACTCATCCCGAGTAGCTTCTTGAATCGGTTGAACAATTCTGCTCCAAGCGGCTTAGTGAAAATATCCGCTACTTGATCACGACTTGCCACGTGAGTCAACTCAACATCGCCATCCTTTACATGCTCGCGTATGAAGTGAAAGCGAACATCAATATGTTTGCTTCTTTCATGATGCACCGGGTTCTTTGCTAGCTCAATTGCTGATTTGTTGTCGACTCGAATCTCGGTTGGTTTGTCTCGAGCAAAATTCATCTCCTTCAGCAATTTTCTCAACCACAACGCGTGACATACACATGAAGATGCAGCCACATACTCCGCTTCACAAGTTGATAGAGTCACAATTGGTTGCTTCTTTGACACCCATGTAAATGCCGTGTCTCCCATGTAAAACACAAAACCAGCGGTGCTCTTTCTATCATCAATGTCTCCACACCAATCGCTGTCCGTATATCCAAGAAGATCAAACTCGTCAGTATGAGAATAGAATAAGCCATGAGATAAAGTACCTTTCACATAGCGAAGAATTCGCTTTATGGCTTTCCAATGTGACATCTTTGGCTCTTCCATGTACCGGCTTACCAAGCCGACACCATATGCAATATCTGGCCTTGTGCACATTAGATAGCGCAAGCATCCAACCAAACTTCTATATTGAGTTTCATCTACGGCCTTGCCTTCATCATAACGGGACAGTTTTGTGCCACTCTCAACTGGAGTGCACACCGGGTTGCAATCATTCATTTTGAACCTCTTTAGCACATCTTTTGCATATGCCTCTTGCGAGACAAAAATTCCAGATTTGTCTTGCTTTACTTCCAACCCCAAAAAGTATGACATTAGTCCCAAATCTGTCATCTCAAATTCTTTTGACATTTCTATCTTGAACTTCTCAATCATATCATCATTATTTCCCATGAATATCATGTCATCAACATATAAAGCAACGAACATAATGTCATCATGACATACCTTCACATACAAAGCATGTTCATACGGGCTTTGCACAAACCGTGCTTCTTGAAGTATGTATCAATGCGGGTATTCCAAGCTCGTGGAGCTTGCTTCAACCCGTACAACGCCTTCTTCAATTTCAGCACCTTTTGTTCTTGTCCTTCCTTAATGTAACCTGGTGGTTGCTCGATGTAGACTTCTTCTTCAAGTACACCATTGAGAAATGCTGATTTCACATCCATTTGATAAATATTCCACTTGTTTTGGGCAACCAATGAAATCAACAAGCGAATAGTCTCCATTCTTGCAACAGGGGCAAATACTTCTTCATAATCAATCCTCGCTTTTTGCTTGTATCCCTTGGCTACTAACCTTGCCTTGTATCTTTCAACCTCGCCTTGAGCATTCAATTTCTTCTTGTAGACCCACTTCACGCCAATCGGCTTATGATCCTTAGGCAACGTCGCAAGTTCCCAAGTATCATTCTTCACAATAGCATTCATCTCTTCATTCATAGCTTGCTGCCATTTCTTCTCTTGAACAGCTTCTTCAAATGTGATGTTCTCGGCATCCGCCAAAAGACACACCAAATGCAACTCACTAGTTGCTTCATATAAGTCTTGCAAGGTTCTGGTTCGAGGTGTTCTCGCATCATCAACGCTTGAGCTCGAACTCGAACTCGAACTCGGATCGGCTTGCATTGTTGTGTTTGTCGAAGTAGAGCTCGCAATGATCTGCACCTTATTCTCAACATCATGCGACTTTTCCTCCATAGAATTCCAGCACCACACGGCTTTTTCATTAACCTGCACATCACGACTAATATGTACCTTATTAGTTGTTGGGTCAATGAGTTTGTATGCCTTCGACCTTTCATCATAGCCGATAAAAATCAGCTTCTTGCTCTTGTCATCGAGTTTTGTCCTTCGCTGATCCGGAATGTGCGCATAAGCCACACTTCCGAACACTTTCAAATGAGATACTGCTGGTTTCACACCGCACCATGCTTCTTGTGGAGTCATGTTCTCCAAGCTTGCTGTTGGACATCGGTTTTTCAAGTAAACCGCACATTGCACTGCTTCAGCCCAATATTCTTTTGGCATATTCTTACTTTTCAGCATGCTACGAACCATGTCGAGTATGGTCCGATTCTTTCTTTCAGCCACGCCATTTTGTTGAGGTGAATATGGTGCTGTTAGGAACCTTCGAATGCCATGCTCCTCGCAGAAATACTCAAACTCTTTTGAGATATACTCACCACCTCGATCTAACCTCACCGCCTTTATGTAATTGCCATTTAATTTTTCAACCAGCACCTTAAACTTCTTAAAAACAGCAAATGCCTCTGACTTTTCTTTCAAAAAATACACCCAAGTTCTTCTTGAGAAATCATCAACAAAAGTAATGAAGTAACGGTGCTTACCCAAAGAGTTTGGTGTGATCGGACCACAAATGTCCGTATGTATCAACTCCAGCGGCTTCTTCGCTCGATAGCTTGCTTCTTTTGGAAATGAACTCCTTGGATGCTTTCCAAGCACACACCCTTCACAAAACTTATCACAATTCTCAATATGTGGCAGTCCCTTCACCATACTTTTCTTTGACAACTCTTTTAAACCACCAAAATTCAGATGACCAAACCGCAAATGCCATAACCATGATTTGTCAACCACACATGCTTTCAAACATTTAGCTTGCACATTCATCAAATTCAACTTAAACATGCGATTTTTGGTCATTTCAACTTGAGCTATCAACCTATCATTTTTATCTCTCAAATACAAAGTTCTGTCCTTCATAACCACAGTATAACCAAGTTCCAACAATTGTCCCAAACTCAAAATATTACTCTTCATATCAGGCACATAATAAACATTTGTGATAAAAGTCTCACTTCCATTTTTCAACTGAATGAGAACTTTACCTTGTCTTTCAACTTTTACTTTTGATGCATCACCAAATGAAACATGGCCATCAACAACTTCTTGCATCTCGGTGAACATGTGCTTATAGCCACACATATGATTGCTTGCACCGGTATCCAAATACCACACCGTTTCTTGATTAGGAGCTGCTTCTTTGCTAGCAAGCAACACCACACCATCTCCAACCTTCTCAACTCTTTTCTCATTCTCTTCTTTTTTATCATGACATTCATATGCATAATGACCATATCTTTTGCAACTGTAACATTGAATATGAGACTTATTACCTCCTCTTCCTCGGCCTCTACCATTGCCAAATGAGCCTTGCTGCTCCTTCTCGTCTCGGTTGTCTTGTTGTTCGCGACCTCGACCTCCTCGGCCACGGCCACGACCTCGACTTCTACCTCGACCACGACCTCGATCGCTGCTGGTCGGTCTTTCTTCTTTCAATGTCACCTTCGCTTGAAGTGCTTCCTCGAGCACCTCTTGCTTTTTCTTCTTCTTTCTTTGCTCATGTGCTTCCAACGAGCCCGAAAGCTCATCAATAGTCATCTCATTCAAGTCTTTTGATTCTTCTATTGCACACACAACATTTTCAAACTCGTTCGTCAATGAACGAAGTATTTTCTCCACAACTCGAACATCAGAAAGTGGCTCACCATTTCTCTTGAGTTGGTTCACCACAGTTTGTACTCTTGTGATGTATTCTGACACACCTTCTGTCTCCTTCATTTTCAAGGCCTCAAACTCGCCTCGAAGTGTTTGCAACCGCACTTGCTTCACTCGATCAGCGCCTTTGTATGCTTTCTCGAGAGTGTTCCATGCCTCATGTGAAGATGTCGCACCGGCTATCTTCTCAAAACCCGACTCATCAACCGCTTGATAAATGATGTAGAGAGCGGTTTTGTCCTTCTTGCGATTATCCTTCAATGTCCTTGCTTGTGCAACTGTCAACGCCGTCGTGTCGGCGTGCTCTTGGTAGCCATCTTCGACTATCTCCCATACTTCTTGCGCACCAAGCAGAGCTCGCATTTGGATACACCAATTGTCGTAGTTGTTCTTCATAAGACGGGGCAGCGGCATGTGCCCAAACGTCGAAACACCGGTACTTGCCATCGGCTCTGATACCAATCTGATAGGATCGTCTTCTTAATATGAGGCTATGTGTATATTAGTGGAGATAAAGAGAAACTTAGTAACTGAAAATTCTCATTCATATATTGATAAAACACTCTTACAATTAGATTTCTCTCTAAATTCTAAGTTCTCTAAGTTCTTAATTTTTTCTCTTACTCTTACATTGTTTATATAATCAAACTAGTCTTCATAATTAAATACTCAACTACCTAATTAAATTGCATAGTCTTCTAGACAATAAAAACACACAACTTCCTAAACATAATTAATATCCTAGAAACCATAAACATTTGACCATGCAACCATAATTGAGTTTATATTTCCAACATTAACTCTCGTGTAGGGTGAGGGTGAAAGTGAGAACGGTAACGCTCTGATTGCTCGTTTGCACATAGCGTTGATTGCTCTTATGAATTCCCTTTCTTAAAATCATATTGCCACCTGTTCCTTAAGACCCTAACAAATTAATTTAAAGGTACTTGTGAATAAAAATCGCATTTTAGGGTATATATTGCTTATATATGGTCCGAGATATTTTTGCCCACAAGTCTATTAAACACTCAATTTCTTCAATGATTTACGAAAGCAATACTGATTTCTAGGTAAACTTCTAATAAGTTTTCGTCTATACGAACATAAAATTTTTATAAAATTAACCTTCTATATATATATATATATTATAAAAAAAAGAGAATTCCAGTGCCCATATTTTCTGTGTTCCTAAATGTCCGCATTTCATTATTTTATCAGTTTTTCAAAATTTAAAATGTAAATATTCAATCCGTTGATCTTATTTCATTTAATGGGTGATTCATTTTTATATTGGTTTTGTAAATTTTAGAATTTATACAATATTCGATCAAGAGGTAGAAAAATGAACGAATCTATAAATTCTAATACATTCATGTTTTGATCTATGATTGAGTATCAAAACATATAAAAATTATTCGCTCGTTAAATCGAATAAGATAAACGGTTTAAATTAGGCGTTTAAGTTTTAAATTCTTAAAATGTCATGAAATAGTAAAACGTGGTTATTTAAAGTCACAAAAAATATGGATATTGGAACCTTACTCTATAAAAAAAAATAGAGAAACAGTAAACAAATCACGTATGCATGTAATTTGTGTAGATTCAACTATTAAAAGGAATCCCCATACATGATCGTTAATTTATAGAAATGATTCTAAAATCATCATCTTGTTTCTTTGCTCACACTTCATCCCCATTGCCCAATTTAGCAAGCTGCAATGTCTCCTGGTAATGCTCACTATCACCACTGTCAATACTATCGCCATTGCCAGACGATTTCAACAAGTCCGGTGGGACCAACACATCGCTCGGGCTCGCATTCGGTACAAGAAAAATGAAACACAATGTACAAAGTCGAAGCACATTCCGAATAAAGAGAGCAAGCCACAAGTTCCTAAAGTCGGTCCTCGTGACATGCAGTGCTTGCAAAAGTAGTCCGCCTCCAATTTTATGTGCCAAAGAACCAAGACTATCGATGCACATTAGAAGTGCGAAAAAGGTGCCCTCGATGCCCAAAGGGCAAAGTTTTGTGCTTAGAACAATCATCGGAATCCATCTAATTCGGGTTATAATTCGCGAGGTGCATTCTTCCATGATTACAAAGATTGGATCAGGCAGACCTAGCTTTAAGTTCCAACGAAGAACAAAGAAGAGGTCGAGAATGCCCGATACACCATACAGGAGTTGAGCATAGAAGAGGAGGGTACGGAAACGAAAATCCTTTAAGAACTTGTGGTAGATCAGAACACCTACCATGGAAGCCATTGCACCTATGGCATAGATCATCCCTACAAATTCCTACAATTAATCAATTTCAGTGAAGTGACAATCAGTTTGAGCTTCAATTAACAAAGCAACTAACGGCTTTTAAGAACTGTATATGCAAATTTAACCATAGGGAAGCTTTCCTTTCAAAAAGGGGCTTCAAATTTGAATATAATTAATTAGGAGAACCAACTAGCTAGTATATATATGTATGTAGCAATGCTAACGTAGGACATGTACAACAACTTATGTTTGGAATCAAATATGAGAATTTAGGTAACTTATATTAAGCAGGAAAATCATATTTGTTTGTACCTGAGAAAAATGCGGCCCGGCTGTTTTGTCGGTGTACCAATAGAACTGGCCTTCATGAGTGCTGATGCTGAGAGCCAAGGACAGAAACATGTACAGTGATGGCTGCCACACTGCCGAATGCTTTATCGTTCTTCCCATACCTCTCACTGCCGCTCCAACCTTCACCCATGACTGCACAAACACAAGTCACAATTAATCAACAAATCTTTTTCTTTCTTTCTAGACTTCTGGTAGCACTAGGGGGGGGGGGGGGGGGATATATCTTTGATTTACTTTCTATCTACATGCATGTTTGAATACCTAAGTCAGAAGCATAGCCTGTATCAGAGTGCCAACTTTTGATCCGAACTGTTCAATCTAATCTTAATGGTTGAAAATAAAATTTTTCGGGCCTATCAATATGGTATTATGCACAGAGCACCCATTAACTGTTGACATTAGATCTAACGGTTCAGATCAAAGATTGACACTCTACATGTTGGCAAAGGATGTGATTCATGATATATTGACCCCTTGAAAAGAGAGAATTTGTTTTATGCCACTACTAAATTTGCCAATTTCAAATATTGTCATTCTTAAATGACTAATTGAGTACATGCCGCTATGAAATTGTGAAAATTAGTTTTATTACCATTAATTCTTTCCAAATTATAGTAAATTCCATATTTGCTATTTTAAGACATGTCAACAAATTTTTAAACCCCCAAACTACCCATAATTAATTAAATAGCTTATTTAGGTTAAGAAATCTTACGGGAGAGGGAAAAATAAATCTGCACAAAAAAATGAATGTGCGCTTGCTGTAGCACTGTAGCAGAATTATTGCAAAAGGGAAACAAAATAAATTGTTCTTTTCATGAGAAAAATCACAGAACTTGCATTGCAGAATTATTTGCAAAAACAAATATTATATGTTAGTTTGATAGGCTAAGGCTAGGTTTGATTTATGCCTTGGTAATGGTCGCTGTTCTGTCTCTTAAAAATCAATAGCACAGCATCTAAATATTTGCATCATTCTTTCAAGTCAACAAATTAATTGAATATTATGGTCAACTTCAGCAAAATGTGCAGCATTAAAACTGAGCCAATATTTTTTTTTCTGCAGACTAGAAACAAAATTTTTAAACGCATAATGAAATAATGATATAAAATCGATTTTTATTATTTTTAGTGACATAACACGAATTTTTATTATTTTGCAATGGCACAAAATATATTACTTTATTTGTAATGCCATATCTTGAATTTTAGGTTTTTTGCATGGCATATTCATTAGGACAAAATTGTAATTTAAATGAATGATGGCATACAAATAATTTTAATTATTTTGTAGTGGCATAAATATATAATTAGTAATTTAGTGATGGCATATCATGAATTGTTAATTTTTGCAATGGCATAAAACAATATTGAAAATTATGCCATCTTGAACTCTCTGCTTCGACATTTTTACAAATTCTTTTTTGAAAAGTAAAATGGCCGTTATATTATTTGAGCATTAAACTGCACGATTGATCTATATATCGTTATAATTTAAGTAATTCCCTCGAATATTTAATTTGTGCTCCGAAAATCCTGGTCCATGAGACATGGACCTCCGATTCCGCTAGCGCGCTAGACCTGCTGTAGCGCATCCAAAGCCGTATGATGTTGATCGGACGGTTCATTTTTCACGGATCTATCAATCTAGGTTACATGCACGGAGCTCTCTTGTCCATTGAATTTTGATCAGACGATCAGAATGCCGCACTACACCAAGTGTCGCGCGACACCTGATTTGATTTTCCTACATAGCTACACGATTTTTGGGGAGAGAGAATCCAGCATGCAGTTTCTTTTCTTCTCCTTTTTTTTTTTTGAGAAATTTCATATTTTCTTTTAATGATTTACATTAGCGGTTTGGTAGCTTTATTTATGTTTTGACGTGTACCAAAATTAATTGGACCTGAACAAACGCGGAGTCCCGGACCATAGCCACTTTCACAACTTCAGTTCTTTTGTGAACATCTGGAGAGCAATCATGTGTGTAACCAGGACACATTTGAAAAATTTATGCATGTTTTAAATTGTCCTATATATTCTTAACGTAAATCATGAATATTTCAATATGAACTAAAAACTTATTACAAATAAAGTAATTGTGACGAATACCTTGATCTTTAATTTCTTGAAAATCATGACATATCAGTTTGGGTTGTAAATGAAACAGATCTGAAAATTTGCTGTGTTTAATATTTATGCGAGTTTATTAAGTGAAGTTAATAGAGTATATGGATATCAAAATATTTAGTAAATCCACACACAAACAAATACAAATTCGAAATTGATATATGCAAATATAATAAAAATATAAACATTTTAGAATAATTAAGTTTCAAATAACAAAATTGCTAAGAAAACATTTATAAATTATTTTATATTTATAATACAGAACAATTATATGAATTGTTTCAGTATTTCAGCGATCTGAAAACAAATAGAAATTGAGAAGCGCGACAATTAATTTGGATAATTCGAATTGAATTTTGTTATGGAACTATAACTTAATAGTTTATATTTGCATCGATATTTAACTAAAAATCAAGATCTAGCACCTCGCCTTTAATTGATTCATTTTTTTAGGAAACTCGACAGTGGCTGCCAAGGGAATTACTTGATTCATTTTAGACTAATTGAATTGTAACTTTTGAAATAGACCCAAAATGACAATTAATCTACATCGCAAGTTGGGTAGAAAGAATACAGTGGTTACTTGTAAAAGAGTTTGAAACTCAAACACTATTCCATAATTTAGTTTTAAGATTTGTGTTGATCACATCCGAGTTGTAGGTATAGAGTCCATACGGCTGTGTATTGTTCTTGTTTGTTACAATTAATCCCAAGTGTTGGCTTTTTGCGCAGGTACCCCTCGCCCCTCGGTGGTCAAACTTGTTGGGTTCTGCCTACGGGCTACGGTCCCAATTTCCCAAAAAAAAAAAAAATTATTGGGTTCACATTCTCTCGGTTGACTTAAAATATTCCGATTAAACTGAATTAAATTCCTCTCCAGTTTTAAAATGCATTGGATAAAATTATAAATTGAAGATCGGAGAGTCGCTTAACTGGAGATGATTTATAACCATTTATTGTTTTCTTTCCCGTTTCAGAAAAGTGTTATATATATAATTGTATGTATAAAAATAAATGCCAATAAATATTATTTTTCAACTGAAACTTGATATTATTGCAAACCTTAAATCTTTTCTAGGTAATGCCATAAAAAATTTTTATGAGTGACCCTCTGAGGCTGAGGCTCTGACCATTGACCAAGGGTAACGTCTCCTTCTCAATTAATATCTTTCATTTATTCGTTAATTGCACTTTAAGAGTCGTATGACTCGTATTCACTACTTTTTGTGAAAGTCTTTATATGCAGCTGGAGTACCATTACTTAAAACTTATTGAACCATTCCATTTAAATGCGCGTGATACTTATCCGTACCACGAATAGAAAGCCTTGTTGGTGGGTGGTGGGTAAAGTTATTATTATTTATTTGCCAAAAAAACATGTTGTTGTTATTCATAAAAGAGGAGTTGTTCAATTAAACTATAGTTGGCAGCAACATCTAATTCATATTATTTTTGAGAAAGTTTAATATGCATCATAGTGCATAGGGTATTCCGTGCACTACGGATTTTTTTCGAAAATATTTTTATAAATTGACAAATCTAATTTAACCAATTTAATCTACATATTGAAATCTCGTACCAAATAAAAATTTACAATTTTTGAGATTTTATTACTATTTTTTCGATTTTTTAAAACATAACATTTTTGGAATGTTGTACTATTTACAATTTTCCAAAAATGGCATATTTTAAAAAATTCGAAAAAAAAGTAATAAAATCTCAAAAATTGTAAAATTCAATATGTAGATTAAATTGGTTAAATTAAATTTGTCAATTTATAAAAATACTCCTGAAAAAGTCCGCAATGTACGGAATGCCCTATGTACTATAGTGCATATTAAACTTTCTCCACCCAAAAAAGATGATTTTCTTTTTCATTAAGAGGTCATTTTCTCTGACTCTGAGGCTTGCCTAATAATGGCAGATTTAAATAATCTGGAATAGTGTAATTACTTTTTCAGAAATCTATACATAATTTTCTATCGACCAAAAATTTTAATAGTATTCACACACATGATATTGGAAAGTAATGTGGTTCATAAAAAAAATGTTGATGATGCTGTACTAACCTTCTCTTTATCAGAGACGAGGTAGTTCTTCGATTCGAACAACACGAAACCAAGTAGAACTAGAAGCACTGCCGGCACGGCCATCAACGAAAGCGCCGCCTTTATTAGGAAGTAAAAGAATGAATAAGATAAGAAAAACAAAATTCTTTTTTTTACAGAAGATTGTTACTGGAATTACTGTATGCTGTGGTTGAACAATTTTGGTACTTAGGTTGGTGACAGGAAAAAAAAAGAACACATTGATTCACTTGGCTTATGAAAGATTGGCAATTGATCCTGAATATCTACTTCTGAGGTTTACTACTGTACCTATGATGCTGAACATGTAGTACCGAAAACCATTGGCAGGTATGTTTAATTAATTAACTGATATTAATCAAGAGTTGAGTGACGGGAATTAGGGATAATTAGAAAAAAGCATGCTGAAACCAACCTGAGGCCCGAGATGATGCACGAGAAATCCGCTACTGGAGTAGCCGACAAGGGCACCGAGAGAAGAGAGAAACCCACAAAGACTTTGCATGTCCGGCGCAAGCTTGGGCTTATTAATGCTATTTGTAGCAATGCACGCGTCGATGGTCACATCTGCCATGGCCACGCAAACAGATAGCCCCACAAAGCACAAAAGGGCCATGGCAACGGGGAGGCCGGTAACGGAAGAAACAATAAGAGACGCCATTGTACCAAGTATTCCTGTACCAAAATTTTGATCACATGGTGATAGAAATACTAACTACTTGACTAATTGTAACGTTACTTAATTTTCATTTCTTTTTAAATAATAAGGAAATGTGTCTGTTTAGTGTACTGAATACTGATTGTTTTAATTAATTTAACTAACATTTGTAATGCTTGTGTTTAGGAATTAAAGGGAGGGGGTGATTGCAAACATTTGCAAATTCTATTTGAAATTTAAGAATTAACTAGGACCCCTCTTATTCTTTTTTATATTTTAATTCGAGGGAAGCCAGAATTCCAGATAAATAAATCGCATGCACTTCTCCATATTTGGTAAAAAAAAAAAAGGCTCTATAACATATTAATAGCTATATCATGTTAGTCTGAAATATTTTAAATATTATTAGAAGACAGCTTTATGTAATTATTATTCATTTTCAAATTTGGAATATAAATATTATCTGCTTACCTAAGCGATAACATCATAAAACCCAAATTAAGAAGGCTTCTTCTTCCATATTGGACCAATAATGACCTCAAAATTTTTGTTATGATTAAAGCTTATCCAACTTAAGAAAAAGAGAGAGAAGATAGTCTAATCATTTCTAAGGTTTATACTTGACCAGTATTTGACACGACAAGCAAAGAATCAGAATACAAACTATATCATAAAAAAAAAAAATACCAATTGGTAACACCTTTTCAGCAATTTCATACCTGCAAAGATGAAATACGGCCGACGCCGGTACCCATACACCGGGAAGACATCGGTAAGCACACCCCAAACGGGTTTCATTAGCCATGGTATATAATACAACCCGCTAAACATCTGCACAGCTGATGGCTGGATCTTTTGAACATCCTTCCAGTAATAATCCGACACAACCCGAAAGAACGACCCCGTGAATCCCTGGCTGAGTCCATATACTAAGAACACACCGAAGATGAAACTCGGGTTCAGCTCCCGGGCAAGCATAG
Source organism: Rhynchospora pubera (assembly GCA_028095005.1). NCBI lineage: Eukaryota > Viridiplantae > Streptophyta > Magnoliopsida > Poales > Cyperaceae > Rhynchospora > Rhynchospora pubera. Next base: position 357,596,403 of record CM051460.1, read on the forward strand.
CAATCCATCTGAAGGGTTGTAAGACAAGGTCAATGCCGAATGTGCGGCTGTGCCGGCCGGATTGATGTAGCTCAGGCTCATCTTTCAGCTTCTCGGGCTCATCAGAGGCAACCGAAGGCCGGTGGATGAGATCTTGGGTTTCTGACTCCATGGCATTTGGGGAGGGTTTGAGATTGGGATGTGAATTGGCTTGGGTCTTCTCCTCTCTCCTCTGGAAGACGTTTCATTTATTTTATGGTTTTCCATAGGTGGTATTTGGTGACTTTTTGAGTTAGTTTATTTCTCAATCACAAGATGCGGCCATGACAATTGACAAGGTCATATAATATAGTAATGAATCAGTAACTGCTTACACCTGTACCCTAAGAACTTATGCAAATAATGTAATGTAGTACATATAATTCAGATATCGGAACCAAAATGAGGTCAAATTGCAAGCCAAAAAGAAGAACAAAATGAAATTAAACCAAATATGTATATTTTTGTCTGATTGATATTTGTTTTAAGAAGAATGCTTCGTTAATTTACACTTTTTTCAAAATTGGGTTTGGCAGTGAAACAACTACTTTCATATACTTACAGCCTAATAAAATTTCTCGAACAAGATAAAATAAATATTTCTATTTTACCAAAGGTAGAAATTTCTTCTTGAGGACTTAAAATTGGCAAGAGGAAGTTTCTTGCAGTAAAAAAAAAAAAAAATCATAATTGTCATCGCCAATTATTTTGAGGGTGTTACTCTAAAATTGGCAATTTTGATGATTACTTAGAAACCCTGCAGATCAGTATTAAGGAGATAAAATAAAGTACAAGTTGGAAGGTTCCGTCCTTCTCCATCTTTTCACTACTGTCTTTCATTCGAAATGAATCAAACTGGAAATTCTTTTGCTTATCAAAAAGTTAACATGAAATTATTTACTTTTAAAAGAGTTTAGACACCCCTTTCCTGGTATTTTGGCACCCAATGGATTTGGCAATGTTCAACCAGACTTTAGACCGTCTAAGTAAAATATATGATTAAGATGGGATCTGATCTTTTAACACAAATTTCCGGCATATCGCACATGGCATGCACACTCACCTAGATCCAAACTGTACCATAATCCAAAGGTGCAGATCTATCTTAGCCTCTTCAATCTTATTCTTAATTGGAGAGGATCCTAGCTCCAATACTGTTTATGAAAAAGGTTGTACACCAGGGAGGTTGTCTTATGGACTTATGGTTTAATCTCTTTGGAGTTTAGAGTACAAACTAAATTAAAGTATGTATGTGGCAACCTATGTAAAGGGTCTGAAAGAAACAAAAGGCACCCTGTTTATCCCATAGTACTTGGCTACTTGCTACAGATTATTATTTGGCGAATGGACATAGAAAATAATAATATATCTTTCGACATTTGGCAGGCTTGCGTTGACTTGAACGCTTTAATTCGGCCTAAACTAGGCAAACGTGAATACGTGATGTGGATGCTTCTTTTTCGAGTGGTACATTTTCGAATTACACCCTGTAAAACTTCAGTATAGTATAAAGGCTAGAAATTATATAAGCGTATCTTTAGCACAGCGTGTTTCTCAATCGTTCCATCTTGCTTTTTCATTCTTAAATTAACTGAGTTGAAATAATCAAATAGATGTTTGTCTGATCTGTTTAAGAATTAAGATGCAAAAAAAAAATAAATAATAAATAATACAAAGGTATTAATTTGCATCCAAAATTATTTGAAATAATATATTTTGTTGATACACTTTTTTTTCCAATAGATATTTCTTTTTTATAAAAAAAAATGAATCCAGAAATTAACTCTACTTTTAATTTTTTACAACAGCGTTCTAGACGACATAATTAGTGTAAAAATTTCGGTACATAAAAACAATGCTAATGAAACTGATATTCAATTAACAACTTCGAAATAATTCAATGAGATAAGTGGCTGAACATTTTACTCTAATTAACATAGGCCCTACAAGTAAGCACCGTTTTGCTTTTTATTTTGATATGTGCCAACGCTTCAAGCTTTCAAATTTCAATGACCAAAATTTATCAACTGTCGATGTCTATTGAAATAAAGTATTTTTCTATATGCAATTATTCAGATGATCTTGATATTTCAGGAATTGATGGTCACAAAATAGTTGCTATTAGATGCCTACACATTTTAGATGCGACAACAGCTTCCATAATATTTGATATTTTTATGAGGTCATAGCAGGTATTTTAGCTGGGAGATCTCTCTCCTTTAAAATAAAAATTTTCTTGAAAGAGCATCAACCTTAACTAAACCAAGGTCGGAACTAGACAGTGCTCAACGCAGACAAAACTGGCCCCACCAAATGAAGAACTAACAGTAAATAATTTGGTTGGCGGTCAGATGAATCATTATCAATCTCAACCTCACAGAGTTTATAATGATTAATTATTAGCCTAACAAAAAAGTTTGATTTTTTGGCTATACTATATTATGTTATAGAATTAAACTCCAACATAATGGCTAACCGCTGCACGTGGTTTCTTCTTTGATTTTTTTTTTATTATTATTAACATTGTTGTTGTTTATTTATTTATTTATTATTATTATTATTATTGTTATTGTTGTTGTTGTTTTAGTAGTAGTAGTTCTTATTAATATCATTTAGGCAAACAAGTGAAAGAGTGAAACAGACTATCAAATCTTTACCAACAAAAAAGAAAAAAATAATAATGATATCATTATCAACAATACCCATATATATGATTCATGATAATCAGAAATAACGAGTTAACTCTTTTGAATATATATAAAATGTTTCTGTAATTGATCCAATATTAAACAGCTTGGGTGAACAATTACAACATATTGATGAAGGATTAATTCTTTCCTCTATGATGGATTGAAAAGATATAGACATACACATAGCAGATAAGCAAAAATAGAAAAAAAAAGGAAAAAAAAAAAGAGTACATACAGTATAAGAACGAAAAGGATTATTGAATAACAAATCTCAATTAGCACAGCTCAGCTGCTTCATCCACAGAGACCACTTAACAGCCTCGAGAATATTCCCATTTCTCTGCAATGCCCCAATGAGGTTTCCATATGTGACCTTGTCAGGGTTTATGTTTTTCCTCCTCATTTCTTGCACCAGATCAACAGCTTCTTCAACCATGCCAGCAATACCATATGCCTTGATTAGAGTATTATACCCATACAAATCAAGCTCGAGTCCACGTCCTCTCAACTCCTTCAACACACTTGACACCTCCTCTATCCAACCCTTCCTCCCATATATATTAATCATGGTGTTATAAGTATAGTGATCAAATTCGCACTTTGCATCTTTCATCTTTCGCAAAATGGCATTGAATTCATCTAACTGATTTTCCTTGCCATAAGCATCCAGCATGCAATTATACACCTCGAGTGAAATTGGGTAGCCTGCAGACCGCATTCTCTGCATTAGGGAACTCATTTTCGCATAATCCCGATTTTGCCCATAGGCCGCTATCATTGTGTTGTAGGATATCACATTAGCCAGGCCTTGATTACATGCCATGTGGAACAACTTTTTGGCCTTGCTGAATAAACGGGCCTTCCCGTATATATCCAGCATTACATTAATTGTTATGGTGTTAGGAGAAAATCGGAACCGGATCATTTCATCGAACAGTCGGGATACCTCGTCAACTGGCAAGGCACGGCCACAACAATTTATTATACAGTTGTACATTGCCTCATCTAAATGGATTCCAGTTTGCAGGATCCAATAGTAAGTGCTTACTAGTTTCTCTTTCAGATTGCATTTCTGGTACGTCCGAAGCATGTCACGAAACAGGTAAATGTCAGGGGTTATTCGGTCATTATTCCGGATTATTTCCATTACTGAACAAGCCTCATGTAGCTTCTCTGCTTTTATATACATCCTCACCACTACGCTATATGCTACCAAATCAAGTGAACCCCCAGCTTTTTTCAAATTTATGTATAGATCCTCAGCCTTGTTGAATTTTCCCATGATTGTGAAGACGTCGATCATGGTGCAAGCAATGTGAATATTGTGGCGGGATCCACTTTTAGGCATGTGGTTGAAAAACCTAACAGCATCCTCATATCGGCCAGCCTCCTTGCATGAACAAATCAACACATGGTAAAGGTTATCTTCATAATTTGAACAATCTCTACACTTCTTTTCATGCAAAACCCTCAAAGCATGGTCAATCAGTGAACTTTCCACAAATGCCACTGCTAACAGAGAGCACGAGGTCGGGTCGAAAAGGACATTCTCGTAAATAGAAGCTTCTAAAAGGCATAGAATTCTGTCCACCGCACCAACTCTTTGATATGCCTGAATAACAGTACTGACAATCACAGAGTACTGACAGCCTGCAGCCCGCATGTCTGTTAGGGTCTGGGCTGCATGTTCTGCATCAGCATGCCTCGCTTGTAGGTTCACCATTGTGTAAAAATTGGATGAGTTTGGTGTAAAGCCCAATCTTTTGAGCTCCTTATAGAACGATAGAGCCTCCTTATAATCATCAATCCGGCCAAAGCCTTCTACCATCGATCTATAAGTCGTCTCATCGGGTGTTAGCCCCAGAGAGTTAAGGCGAATAAAAACACATTTAGCTGAGCTCATATGGGATCCCTTACCATACCCGGTAATTAAAGTGTTGTAAGCAACAATATTTGGCTCAAAGCCGCACAGTTTCATAGAAACAAGCACTGACTCAGCCTCTTCAAGCTTACCCTGTTGACTGTATGCATTGAGCCTCACCAACCAGTTTTCAAAATTTGGAACCACCCCGTCTTTTTCCATAATTTCAATTATCTCCTCTGACTTCTCAAACATGCCCAAACGGGTATAAATTATGATCATGGCAGAGTAAGCAGTTACACATTTGATTTTATAATCCCTCATGTGACCAAAAACATACTCAGCCTGTGAGAGATTTGAGACCTTCTGGTACAGTCCCATGAGCATACCAACTGTGGCAGCATCAGGCACCACTCCTGTCTCTAACATGGAATCATACCATTTACTCCCCCAGTTTGTAAGCCCCCTTTTCGCACAAACAAATATCAGCGAATTATATAATTTCACATGTAATTCACATTCGGAAACTGAGACCATTTCTTCAAGCAATTTTTTGGCAGTGAACCAATCCTGTCTCCTCGCCACTGCCCTCAGAGCTAACTGGTATGCATCAGCATTTCTCTTCAATTTACCATGAGATCTCATCCAAGTAAAGAATTTTAGTATCCCTGCATCATTATCCTTCTCTAGCTTCTGTAAAATAGAATTGCACATCTTCACAGTAGAATCTGGGTTAACAGAAGATAAATAAGCATCCACCCGACTATTACTTTCCAAAGTTTTATCCCCTTCTCCTTTTCTGAAAACATTTTTCCTCCGCGGTACATGCCTCACCGGCTTGCGGGAATGCATAAATCGGTTTCTGACGTCTCTCACATTACCATCAATTGGAGCTATTTTAGAACCTTTGATCCTCGGATTAACCGGTGGTGTGGTGCCAGCATCACTTCTTCGAGGTTTGTCAGCTAATTCTGTACCCAATTGGCTCCCACGCACGGCTTCAATCCGACCAATTCTACCATGATTTACATGCCTAACCTCAGCCTGGTTTCCCCAAATCAAAATGTAATTTCTCCATTTTGTGGCAGGACCAATTGATACAAGGGACAATGAATTGAAACATACCAAATCGGGTCCATTTGGAGAAGATGTAGCAGAAAAGCTGTACCTTTTTGAATCAAAAATATCTTGGGCAAGGCAAAATTTCAAAGTAGCCATTCTCTAATGGGAGTTCACGTGAGGTATAGGTACCTTTACAAATTTGGGGATGATGGGAATGAGAAGGAGAAGGAGCCTTCCTTTTCGTTTTCACTGGAGAAAAGAGAGGAGAGAAGAGAGGAGAGGAGAGGAGGGAGAAGGGGTTTTAGAAAGGTGGAGGTTTTATTTGTTATCCAGCGTGGATAGATTTTGATTTGAGGCCGCTCGTCTCGTCTCGTCTCGTCTCTTCAAGACTTCAACTTCAGTACTTCACTGATCGCTCGTTCAATCGCTTCCTCAAAAGGAAAGGTACTCCTCCATGGAAATTACATAAATGCCCCTGACTTTTTAGATTATAAAGTTGTTATTAATCAAAGATTCAAATTACGGTTTTTAATTTAAAAAAAATAGATTATAAAGTTGTTATTATTTTACGAGAAATGCTAGTGTTCGATAGAGGGCAAATGGGTCCGTCCAATATGATCGTTTTTATGTTTCCAAATTTTAAATGACTGATCCAAACCATTCAATATGTTCTCCATATTGAAAACTTACAAGAAACCAATTTTTATATTTTATCGAAACTTTTTACTATTTTTTGATATTTTTGAAAATTCATGATATAAACATTATGGATCGTCCAATAACAACAATTTTCTAAAATTCCAAAGAAAATAGTAAAAAAATATGAAAAAATGTAAAAATTGGTTTCTTATAAGTTTTCAATATGGAGAACATATTGAACAGTTCGGATCGGTTATTTGAAATTTAAAAATATGAAAACAATCGTATTGAACGGAACTCATCCGTACAATATATTGGACTCTAGCATTTTTCTTATTTTATTTTACTAATGCTCCTAGTTTTTAAATATCGGGAATTACTTACGTCCATCCTTCACAATATCATCCGTACCATTTTATCTTGGGCTCTCAGCGCCTCCCTTTCTCTCCCTCTCCCAGCGTCTAATCCCCTCATGCTTCCTCATCTCACCCTTTCTTCCATATTTCCCTTTCACCTTCAGCACTATCTACGCCATCTCATCCCACCTTTTCTTCCTTCTTACTCGAGCGCAATGCCCTTCCTCTCCCTTCTTCATTTTCTCTTCCTTCATCGTTTCTCCCATTTTCACCTTCAGCACTATCTATGGTGTCTCTCTTCCTTCATCGTTTCTCCCATTTTCTCTGATCTTGATCGCTTATTTCATCATTTCTCTTCCTGGTTTCTCCTCACTCCTCTCCTCTCTGTTCTTTCCTCCATTCTCTCTTCCGCGAGTCCTCCTCTCCATCCTTCAACGATGCTCCGAACTAATAAGTGAGTAACTAATAAGTCTTTGTATTTATTCCTAAAATTATTATATTAAGTGAGTAACTAATAAGCATAAATGTTCAGTTTGAGGTAAAAAGGAATCATTTTAAGTACATATATTTAGATACAATAAGGGAACATCTTATAAATATAAATGATTAGGTTGATATAATAAGAAATCATCTTATAGTCATAAATGATTGGGTCGTTATAATAAGAGATCATCTTATAAATTCTATTAGATATAATAAGGGATCATCTTACAAGTATAAATATTTAGTTAGGTCTAATAAAGGACTACCTTATTATTGCATTTATTAGATGTAATAAGAGATCAAATTGTAAGCATAAATGCTCAATTAGTTGTAAGAAAGGATCATCTTAATATAAGCATATAGAGTGCAGATGAGAGAGCCGAGAGTCCAAAAATAAAGGAGAGGAAAATGAGGAAAACACTTCAAAAACAGAGGATACTGTGGAGAGGAAGTGAAGAATGTGAGATTAAAGAGAGGAGAGGGATGAGAGCAAAATAAAACTGAAAAATTCTTTTCGTGGGAGTGTTTTGCCAGACAAGGAGTGTCGCGAGCAAATTTCCTAGCTCGACTTTCTCCTTCGATCCAAGTCTCATCATGAGACGAGGCGATATATATTTCAGGTATGATTCTTTTTCCTCTAATTTTAGGTGTCAAAGGTGGGGCCTATAGTTTAGTCCCTAAGTGTTGGATTAAATAATTAACCTTTGATTTGACAATTTGCAAAACAACATCAAACCTCTTAACTAATGCCTTGATTTAGTGAATTCTAGTGAATTTTCATGAGAATGGCTGGAAGAAAGTATAGCACAAGTTTGGGAGCATCAAGAGACTTCTTTAGGATAATTAGAGTCATTAGTTTAGGTATATTTAATCTCTAAACTAATCTCAATCAGTTTGCTGGTAAAATGCTCAGTTTTTCTGTTCAACGTCACACAACGCCATTTGACATTACACAACGCTGAGTTAATTCAGCTGAAATTGTAAAATCTCTGACAAGTGTGAAACAGCGTCACACAACACCTACTAGCGTTAGGTAATGCTGCATCATAGTATTGTACAACGCTCAGTAGCGTTGTACAATGAGAGAATGAGCCATTTTCTCTCTACTGCTAAGACAACACAGCATTGATGTTCAGACAACGTTGTTTCATCCCATGCAGCGTTATCTCGTCGTTGTGCAGCTTATTTTCTTTGAAAAACTGTATGTAGCGTTGGACAACGTCAAATAGCGTTGTACAACGTCTACGTTGTGTAACATCATTCAGCGTCATGTGACGAACTGCTGAGTCTGTCGGAGTTCCTCTCGACCCCTTTGCTAGAACGTTGTGTAATATTCTCTTGCGTTGCGCAATGCTTAGACATGTTCCAACAAAGTTGTCGAGTATTTTCTTTGGCTGTACGTTCCTCCATTGTGCAATACTACAAAACGTTGCACAACGCTCTGACACTGTTAGCGGTAACTTAAAATAGTTGTTTGATTTTTCAACGGTTATATTGAATGTTGCACAACGCTGTATAGCGTTAGGCAACGCTAGAGTGCAAATCTAACTGGTTTGGAGTTGTTTGCGCCTCCTATTTGTATCAGATCATTTGAGATTGATCTGACACTTTTGAAACCTTGCAAAAATCTCTTTCTTTGAGCTCCAACCAGCTAGATTCATCTCTTTCTTATTCTTGGATATTTCTTTTGCAAAATCATCGAGATTAGAGTGCATCAACCAAACCCATAGCGAGTCGGAACTCCGTAATCACATCGCTTGACGCTTGTCATCTCTTTCTCTCTTCTCTCTATTTACTTTTGATTTGACTTACTTGTGTTGTTTGTTGGTTTTTTACCTTAATTAAATTAAACAAAAAATTGACCATACCGATTTATGAAGCAAAAATTGTGTCTATTCATCCCCTCTAATCTTTTGATTAGAGACAACACTAAGTACAACATCTATCAGGTGTCTTCTCTTTCTCACTCTGTATTTCAAATCTTTCTTTTCCCTTTATCTCTCTCTCTCACACAAGTTATATTTGTACATTATATCCATCAAGTCCTCTGACAATTGACACCGACACATGGAGCATACTTCTGTTTTCCATTGTCATCTCCATTTAATCATTGATTTTAGTCAATTTAGAACTCATAGAATCACCGTCGAACCTCATCTCACTTGTTTTCTTCTTGGTACACTTTTATGTTCTCGATCCTCTCTTAGACTTTGATCCTCTCAATGGCCAGTTTGGAGTAGGAACATGCCAAGGTAATAATTAAGTTGTCTTTTATTATATTCTATTATATTTAATATTTAAATTTGACAGCTTGTATATTTATTTATTTATTTTGAAAAACTGGTCTGAGAATAAAATAACATGGTTGATACAAAAGGGGGAAAAAAAGAGTTTATAGAAACTCCTATCTTAATATTAGTTGATTTATACTAATGCCAATCAAAGTAGCATAAGAAGCCGAAAACTAACATAACCACAAAAAGTTACTTCCTAGACTTGTTCATCCCTCCCACATTTAGCAAAACCCATAAACACTTTGGCAAACACACATGGACAACTTGTTTAGTTCGCATGTGATTTTTATCTTGAATATATTTTGAATTTTAATTGATAAGTTTATCATATCATATCATGGAGTACGTTATTCGTTTTTGTTTTACTGCCTATACTACTATATAAAGAAAAATCTGCTTCCTACAGGGATGTCCTGAAATGTTGTAATGACCAGGGACATTGGATTTTTGATAAAAATCATGTTCCTGCACCAAACTAGTGCGAAACTAAAAGTTGACATAGATTTAATTATGAATATAGATGTCTCAATAACCAATAAAAATGTCGGGGTAGGAGTTCGATTTAAAACAAAAAATTTGGAACTTTTTTGGGCTTTCTCACTTTTTGAGCCGAAAGTTTCAAAGTTCTAATAAGGCTGAAATGTTTGCCTTCTTTGTCGGCTTAGAATCGATTAAAAAATATCAAGGTGTTGTGAAAAGAAAAAAAATTGATATAAAACAATATCCTAATTTATATGGATTCGCTATATGGCATTGAATTGTTTAATGGTTCTAAGCAACACAACATACCTTTAGACCTAATTAACAAGTGTTTGAGTTAAATATGTCTCCCTAAATTTGACCTAAATAGTTTAGAAGAACTAGTAGTCGTGGCGATGATAATGATTATGACTTGATATTCAACATATTTTTTTTAGACCGATTCATACTGTGTATTAGAGAAAAAAAATTAAGTTACTTTTATGAAGTTATGATTATCCTCCAATATCTCAATTAAGGGAATGATTATAGAAACGATGTCTATATCTATAAATACACATAAATATTCTTTATTTGAGTTTGCTTATAATGTTCGCTTATTTTGGCAATGTTGTGTTTATAAGCATTCCATGAAAAAAATCATGAAAGTCATGCAATTGTCTTTTTTAGACCGATTCATACTGTGTGCTTTTCGCATGATCTTGTCATGCAATTGTCTCGAATATTTCCAAGATTCTTGGGATACATGATGTTGATTCCGAGAGTATCTATGGTTCTGGTGTGGAAATAAGAGAAATAAGGATAGAAGTATTGAGAAGTGTGTAACTTTGTGAAAAGTTTAGATTGTTTATAATAAATTTATATCTTTATTTCCTTATTCTTAAGACTCATCCAAACGAAGCCTAAGATTCTAAGGACAAAAATAACAGTAGTGTTTTGGAATAACAGTGATCTAAGAATCTCGAATATTTCCTTAGAATCTATTGACAATAACAGTGATCATCCCCTTGACAGCTACAGACAAGAGTATCTAAAAAAGAAAATAACAGTGATCATCTTGGTTACTCGCAGACACTGACAGGTCGCAGGTGCACAAAATTCCACGAGAGTTGTGTGCAAGAGCAGACGCTAAACGCAGCAAAAACCATACTAGCTAGACCAATTTGGGTTTGATATTTGTAATTTGGTGCAGTGTTCTTGTCACGGCCTCATATATTTGCCATTGGACTAAGAAAAGCCTATATATCTATCTTGGTTGATTAGGCTCCTATTATGGACTTAAATATCTAATATCAGTATGAAAAGCGGAGAGATGAAGAGCCTTGTAGCGACCAGCTCAGTTTTCTACGCTAAATGAAAAGTGCCTCTTATCTGCAACTGCAATGGTGTTTTAACAAGAGCATCATAATTTAAGAGCTCTCTCAGTCTTTTCTTTTGTTGTAAATCTCAAATGAAGCCAACAAAGGGCCGAGCATTTAAGTTGACATAATTCTAATTTCTAACATCTTCTTCAATGTAGCTGTGCCAGTGATGTACGATTTGAAAAGAGAAGTCACAAAGATTTATAGCGGATCTTTTGTTTCATTTTGCCTCGTTCAAGTCTAAGAAAGACTTCAACTACACATTACTTAATAATATATTCACTCAGAAGAAGCCTGTTGGAATTCCAAACTAATAACATATTCAATGCAGATATTAATCAACAAAGAAATTGAATTGACCTCACGTTTAAATAAAGACCACCAATACTTTAACAATATCATCACTTACAGGGATTAACTTTTTGCCAAGTCCTAACTTCTAAATTATCACAGAATTTCTGCATCTCCAGTTCCATGAATAAACACTAAAATCTGATCACAGAATTCATTGCTTTGCTGAACAGTACCGGCTACCGAGTTTGAAAATACATATCCACTCATTAACTGTTTATCCATGTTTGTTTGCAAGAATCACACATGGTTTCCAATTTCTGTCATCTGTTAATATTTCAGTTTAACTTGAGGTTTTGGTAAGCGGGGAGGGGACCTATCATGGGTTCATTTTGCAATCAAGGGCTTGGAAATGAATCTACTTAACCTAACCTCACTAACACTCTTGAGTTCAATTTGACAGCACAGTGAGCCTTGCAAATGTTAGGTAACCAGTGTGGCCTCTTGCAGTGTTGCATGGCTTAGCCATGACAGAAAAATTGCTCTCTGTTTTCTCTGATTTGTTTGCAGGTAGAGTAGATTGTTTTCTTTTTTGAGGTGGGGGACCCACAGGTGAGCCATCTTCTTCAGATACACTTTTAGCAAAACAGTGCTCTTTGATTTCATAGGAGCGCACTAGAACTTCAAATGTTCTTATATCTGCATTTTTAGAAAAAAAGACAGAAAAGTGACACGCCTTGTTAATATTCATATGAATTTTGAGCTGAAATATATGTGGAACTAAAAATGAGGTCTACTAACAAAAAGTATAGAAATGAGCTATACTAAACATCGAAATAAAGCAACCAAATAAAAGAAATTGTTCTATTCTAAAGGAACAGAAAAATAAAATTTACTTTGCTGAATGCTGATATGTAGCACAGGCATGCCTAGAAACATACCCGTGTCTGACATGTCATCCACAGACATGTGCATACCATGCATGGACATATCATGACACCAGTATAGAGCAAGGACACCAGTGCCCAAGACCAGGTCATGTCCTAACATTTTCATAAATGCCGTGTCATGTCTGCGTTGTGTCAGATGCTCGTGTCCAAGTCTTAAATTTCCATGCATCTTTAGGCTTGCTTTATTTAAGATTTTGCGTTTGGCACAGAATGTTGCAAGTGGTGTACTTCGCATAGGTGAGTCCTAAATGAAATGATTTGGCATCTTATCTTATATATTATAATTTTTATTCCATAAGAATTTGGAGCATTTGGATTTCTTTGAGAGTCACCACAGAAAGCTATGTTAACAAACAACAAGAGAACCAGATATGAATCCAAGAACAGAAAAACCAAAGGTGCATACAAGTACACATTCTGTGGTTCCAAGAAAAACATGTTTTTGGTAACTATAGGACATAAAAGTAAATAATTATAGGAAGACCGGTTTTAAGAAAAAGAAAAACCACAATTATTTACCATCTAAATAATGTATCAGATAAAAGAGCATGCATTGGTCTTGAGACAATAAATTGGCCCAACTTAAACATTACAAAAAGAGAAAATAGTGACCTGTAAAAGATGATCTAAGAGTCTCGCAAGTACGCTGCACTTGTTCAATGCATGGTGAAAAAGAGCACAAGACCGCATCGGGCTTCAAGCACCTACTTGCCGAAGGTATGGCAAGCCACGGTTGCGGTAGGTCTAGAAATACTGCATCAACAGACCCCTCATGCTCTTTTGGAAAACCCTCACCTTGTATGTCTCTCACTGTAACTGTAATGAGGCTGGTGAGGCCATTTCTTTGAAAATCAGCTCTGTCAGGAAATGTAAGGCATAAATTAGTAAACCATAGGTCAATTTGAATTTGCATAATTGTAGAAACTCAGGAAATGATTGTTTATAGATGTGCGATATACAAATGCATGCATAGCAGATTATTACCAACCTGTGAGCATATTTCATCGTCTTCATGTAGAGTTGGGGCTAAAATTATGTGTTATTTTAGAACATAACTAAGATTACTCCGAAATAACAGAACATAACTAAGATTATGGTCTAAGATGTAGATCAGCAAACCTCGATTCAATTAATGATAGATGTGATCTCGATGTCATTTTACTTCCGATTTATTCCCAAGAAATAGTACAGAATTCGACTTAATTTCCAATTTAAATCAACCAATGTTCACCGGAACATCTCAAATGCAGGCTTTGTGTCAGTACGAGACTTGATAATCCAATCCCAATTAAATTAAAAAAAAAATAAAAATTGCAGACAAGTAAAAGTAAAGATGACAACTTTGGCTTAATTACAAGTAAAAACAAAAGTAAAAACTTTCTTAGGTTGATACCTGGCGGAAGAGGCACGTTGCTCATGAAAATCAAAGGTAAACAAGTGGCCAGAAGGCGCGACGGCCCGGGCAAGCGAAGTACTGAGAGACCCACTACCGGTGCCGGACTCGAGCACAACGCAACCGGGCACAATCTCCAAATAAGAGACGACGAAACTTATATCAGGCAAGTAGAGAATCTGGGTGCGGTGACTGAGCACAAGGGTCCAGAGTTGAGGAGTGGGAGCCAAGAGGAAAACGAAACCGCCTTTGGAACTGAAGACTTTGGAGCCGAAAGGCTTTCCGACCCAGTCGGAGTGCTTGAACACTCCGAACCGGTTCTGGAGCTCGGACCCGGGAGAGACGGTGACGGCGCGCATGCAGTCGTGTCGCTCGTACACGATCACCGTGTCGCCGTCGGCGATGGGACGCTTGAAGGACAGCTTCTGAGCGTCGTCCACAGCAACCATCATGGTCATGCTGCTTGTGACTTGTGAAGTTGCGAGTGTTACCAGAGCGGCGCAAACAAGGTTGAATGAATGATTATTGATTGTATTGTATCTCTGTTGTCTGTTGATAAAAAACAAAAACTACAAAAAAAAAAAAGAAGGCCTGCTTTTGCATTAGCCCATGGGCTGCAAATGTTTATTATCAGGAATCAGGTCTCATGCCATCTCCAAACATCTTATGCGTGTCAACTATTTAGTTTGAACATATATTTTATATTACTAATCACTCAGTCGTTAGAGTAGTGAATTTCTACAAGTATAATATCAAACATTTATCCTTCTCTCTCTATATATACACATACACATGCATTAATTAAGTTAAGAGGACAAACGTGCATGTATTCTATATAATTCATCTGCTCTGGTAGATGCCCAACACTATTTCCTAAGGCTCCATAGGCCGCCATCACCTTCGATGCTGCCTGGTTCGTCGAAAACATCTATCTGCATCGACATGTCATGTGAAGTTCCATTAAGCTGACATGCTACGAATTTATCAAATGTCGCCCAGTCAGTTGGAATTGATGTTGCTGTGGAATTCTTCTGAGATGGAAATTGTGCAAGCTTTTCATTAATGGTGCTAGTGTTGTAAAGGGACTTTCCAGCTGGGTTTACATGGCTTAAGTTGAGATTGCCCATGTTGCCATTACTGGAGTCGATCACCGAACAATTGTTGTTATCATCCTCCGACACTTTATGATGGTGTATTTTCTTTTTGAATACTCTACAAATAACCCATCCATCGTCTTGTGTTGCTTCTTTAAATGAATATGGTGTCTGTTTAATTAAGATGCAGAAGTGATGTCATTATCCATACTGGAAACACCATTTTCCAAAAAAAATTTGGTAAAAAGACGGTCACAGATAAAATACTTTAAACAACATTAATTAAATGATAAGTAAGGGACCTACAATGAAGCTTGGGTTGTTGTCTGAATTGTCATCAAGCCGGTACTCATGCATAATCCAGTCTGATTTCCTGCTGTGTGGGGCCCGACCTTTGTAGAATACCAGTGTCTTTCTTAGACCAATGCATCCTGAGCTTGTCCGGATGACCTTGTCTCGGCCTGTGGCCTTCCAAAAGCCAGAGGCAGTTGCACGATTAGTTCGTGTACCATACAGGTACTTTTTACCATTGTTGCTGAAAAGATACCACTCATTTTGTGGCCATGTCCCTATCCTACATTTCTCTGTGCAAAATCACACTCAAGTGCATTAAGGCCCTGAAATTAAACTGAAAAATGGGTCTGCAGGATCAAATTTTTCCATGTCGAATGGAAAAAAACTTTGGGTTGGTTAATAATTTTGGTTCAATCTAGTCTTTTCTGTTGAGAAAATTCCGATGTGTAAGGCGCTTGTATTTTGTAAGGCCACATTTTGATGCTTGTAAGAAAATTAATGATCACAGCAACTAATTAACCAAATGATTCTCTCAAAAAGCAAAAAGAAATTTATTTATAGACAGACAATTGACAAACCTTGAATGTCCCACGGTTCAAGCTTGTTGAGATCAACATCACAAATAAAATCGAGACCACTTGTGTCTGAAGTGAGCTTCTTTCTTAAGTAATAGTTAAGCAACTCTTCTTCAGTTGGATGAAAACGAAAACCGGGAGATACCCAGAACTGTCCATTTGTTGTTATGTTCATCTCTTAAGTTATCTTTGAACTTCGTGTAATTTGGATTCTGTGAAAGGAATAAAAGAGAGGTACGTATATGAGCTGATGAACCTGATGATGAGCTTATTGAAATGGTACGAGAAAAAATGATAATATATATAGATAGAGAGAGATTGATGCCATGTCCTTGCTATACTCTGAAATTAATGCGCATAACCATTTTGCATACTAGGATAGGGAAAAGCCAACAACCCTATACTTACAGAAAAGGGATTAGGGTTGCTGTCTAATCGTGCGTTAATTATCATACATATATCCTTGTATTTATTCTTTGCAATTTGATAGCATGAAGATCATATCCAAGCAGAAGTACATACAAATTACAAAGTATTTATCACAACGTGAATATATGTCCAAATAATGAATTAATAATGTGTACTATTTACACCTTTCTTAGTGTTCCGGTCAGATGTACATTTTGCATTTCTTCACATCTTGTAAAATATATTAACAATAAATGAAAAATGAATGAAGATAACTTTCTTTTTTTTGCACCAATATAAAATCAAATCGAAACAGAAAAGAACAGAACACTACTTTCAGGGACGTTCCCTATCTTTCCAAAAATGAAAGCTGTATAAATTCTAACTATTCAATTAATTTCTCGTAGCTTATCATGAATCCGTGAAAATGACCAAGTACGTACCCTGTCCCTTTCTAGTTAATTAGTTCCTCAAACAATGAAACGTATTAGCTTTGTTTTGATATTCTCTTTATGCTAAAGCATGAGATAGGTATCAAGGAATCTTACTCTTTTGCGTTCTTTCATGGGAGAAAAACGAAATAAAAAATTGCTTTTTGCTCTCTAGAAACCTTCGTCTACTAAATATTAATTAAAAGTTGCCAAGTATCGATCAAGATATATCATGAATAAATCCCATTTTGATAACCAACCAATGTGTATCAACTGAAGACGCATGCATGTATAATAGATGTCTTTATTAATAAAGACTATACCATTTTGTTCAAAAAAAAAAAAAGATGCACCATTATTATACGTTACTTTTATAGAACACATCTAAAATGACAGTTTTCTACTTCTACGTTGACAAAACAAACGAACAATGTCCGTAAAACTGTTGCTCTTTTTAACATAAAAAATTGCAGTCGAGGTTCTAGAGCCATTTATCGATGTTTATGCATGCATTATGCATATATAGAAGTCGAGTGAAGTGGTTAGAATTA
Source organism: Rhynchospora pubera (assembly GCA_028095005.1). Classification (NCBI taxonomy): domain Eukaryota; kingdom Viridiplantae; phylum Streptophyta; class Magnoliopsida; order Poales; family Cyperaceae; genus Rhynchospora; species Rhynchospora pubera. The sequence continues at coordinate 357,613,634 of CM051460.1, forward strand.
TTTAATAGGTGAGTCCCACTAGATTCCTACTTTTTCTATTTATTATTATTATAATTTCCCCCTTTTTTAATCCCTTTTACAATATCGGTTTATAATTGGAATGCGCTTGCTGCAATATTATTGCTCCAGCTGAATATATATAATTGGGCCAGTGATTATTATTAAATTGGGTCATCCATATGCATTAATTATCTAAATGGATTACATCTTTCTCCTGCTAAGTAAATCATATCTTGATGGAAGATAATAAAGTATAGTGATGGTAGGATACTCTCAGAAAACAAAAAACCAGATGATTAATTTCACATCGATTTAACACCACCAGAATCCAACGTCGCTGGTCCAATACTAATCTAGTGATGTAACCTCCTAGGCCCAATACGAATCTCTTAGTACTAGGCTAGTAGATTCCATCATCCTCACACTCAATTCTCCAAGATTCTCTACTTTCCTCCAAGATTCCTCCAAGATTTTTTCTCTTCTTCTCCCTTTAGTTTCTACTCGTCTACCTCCGGCGTTCCTCCAACATTCCTTTAATCTGGTTTAACAGATTAAGAATGGAAAGAGCTTGGCGACTATCTAAGTCAGCTCCTACGGAACCGGAGGATTGGCTTTGTTACGCTAGAAATTTAATTAGCATTTATGGCAGGTCCTCTCCAGTTGCTAATCCAACTACAGAGTGCACTGCTCCTCACTGCTGCGCTCCAGCCTCTTTCGCTGAGGCAGTGAAGGATTGTACGAAAATAGATAAATTTAATACTGATCGGAAAATCAAGATTAGGTCTATCCATTTCAAGAAGGTTGATATCAGCCCTAAAGAAATGAAGAAAGGCAATCTTATCCGTCAGATGTCAGGCTTCTGCTTGAGATGTGGTGGGAAAGGCCATAAGGCGAATGGTTGTAGAGAACCTTTGATCTGTTTTAAATGTAATCGCACAGGTCATACCTCTAATAAATGCGATAATCAAAGGGGTACCACCAAGCCACAGATCCCTTCTCCTTCCCAAGCCACATCCGATCAGTTCCTCTCTTTAACAGATCCCACCAACACCTCTTTATCTTCCTCTTCGTACTGTCCGTCGCCTCTCTCTCCTCCAAAAACTGTTTCCACAAACCCTAGATCTTCGAAGGAAAGCAAAGTGAAAATGTCGAATCAAGATCCGATTCAAGTAGAGGAGGATGATGAAAACGTGGAGATAGATGCTGAGGTGGCAAGAAGCATCGTCATCCAAGCAGACTCCCGTCTGACAGTAGTTGATGTCTTGATGGAGATGAGAAGTTTCCTCCCGCTGGAACAACATCGAGTGATCATCCTGACAAATCAGAGGTTCCAGATAGTAGGCCCTTCGATTCAATGGTGTGAAGAGATGTTCCGAGCAGGGAGCATAGAGATCACCGACAGCCATCGGGTACGTAGAAACTTCCCTATTCTGAGAAAAGTGCCTGAATTTGAGGATTCAATCGAATCTGAAACTTACTGGGTGAGAGTAGTAGATCTACCTTATGGCTGGAGGAATTGGAATGGCATTAGAAAAATTTTCAAGTTTGGTCAAGTTAGACGAGCAGATGATACCTCTCTGTTGGGTATTGATGGGAGGTTTTACAGAATTCTGGTAGAAGTAGGAGAGAGAGGAATGATACCACTGTTTAGGAGGTATGAGATTCACAAGAAGTCTAGAGAAGTAGTTCTAGCAAAAATTCATTTTGTGGTGGAAGAGGAAATCATTAGGTCGGAGTTCTATGAGGCCATTAAGAAACTTCCAAGGTTTGAGCTCACTCCACAAGATCAAGCCAGACTAGACACTATTATCCCCCCCACTTCCATGCCTACAAATGTGATTCCTCTTGCCTTACCAGTAAACCAGCCGATAATCCCCCCCTCCAGACAGCAGAAAAAAAGGAATAGAAAGCGAAAAGCCCCTTCCAGCAATAACAACACTCCCTCTAATGCCAACACTACCCCAACCTTGTCAGGACCTAACAACCTTCTGCCGAAAACTAAGCAACCCATCTCTGCAACCCCAGTTTTGGTTACTCCTACCACTCAAACTACCCCTCCTAGCCCAGGAGTAGTGACCAGATCTCAGAGTAAGAAGCTAAATGAGGGTATCTCAATTGGAAACAAGAGAACCTCTAAAACTCTTTCTGAAACAGATTTGTCAGCAAAAGGAAAGGAGAAATTGTTACAAACTAAAGAGGCTGAGATTGAAAAGCTTAAACAGGCAATAAAAGAGAGTCAAGCTCAGAGGTGGATTGAGGAGGATAGAAAGGCAGCAAGAGGGGTGGGTCAATCTAGCAATGCACACAAGGACTTCAGTCATGAGACAAGTGATAGCCAAAGTGTAGAGCTAGTAGCATCCCATGCTAAAGAACAAGAGACAGTGGTTATTCTGGATGAAGAGGATATGGAAGGTTCAGAATTAGTTTTTGAACCTGGTGTCACATACTCCTGTGATGTGAACAGTATGTCAGGAATAATTACAAAATTGGTGGAGAAGGGGCTGCTGAAGATGATAATAGATGGCCCTAAGAAGGACCAGAGAAAGGTGTTAACTGAGAAAGAGGAGTCAGTAATCCCTGTTAGAGCTGAGGAACTCCACAACAGGCCTCTCCCTGATCCTAATAGGGAGCTTTCTAAAAAAGAGCTTCTCTCCCAAATGGAAATGTTAGAAGCAAGGAACAGGGCTCTAGTTGCCCGGCTGAGAAAGAAGAACAGCAAGCCTAGTAATGAGATTAGAATAGCAGATGATCACTCTGAGGAACTTAGCGTGTCCACCCCAGCCAAAAAAGCCAGAGTGCTGTTCCAAGAAGAGGCAGGAAAGGAAATTTCTAAGGGAGGGCAGAAGGAGGCTCTTACTCAGACCATTCAGTTAGCTGCTGATACTGGCACAATTCAGGAACAACAGAATGACGGAGCTAACGGAGGAGAAGAGCTGATGACAACTCAAGCCACTCCAAGTCCCCCAGAGATTCCTCAAGGTATACCTCGCACCTCTTTCATCCCTTACTGTAGTCTTAGTGATAATCAAATCTTAGATTTAATAGATGATTTGGGTATTTATATAGGGGGAAACTTAGAAGAAAAATTAGACTTCATAAAAGGAATAAAAAATTCTGATCCTTCTAATATAATGAGCTTCCTCCGTGAAACTTTAGATTCTTTAAGTAATGTAGTAAATTTGCAGCCTTCGGTTGCTTTACATTCTATGGGTTCTAACTTTGTTTCCCAATGAGGCTTATCTCTTGGAACGCTAGAGGTTTAGGTTCTAGTAGTAAAAAAGGTTATATTTCTGATATGATCAAATTTGAAAAAATAGATATAATAGGAATACAGGAAACCAAGAAGAGTAACTTCTTCAAGAGATACCTGAATTCCTTAGCTATTAAATTTGATTGGAAATTTATTCCTGCTAATGGAGCCTCTGGTGGGATCTTAGTAGGAATAAACACCAATTTATATAGAATTAATAATTGGTATATAGATATCTTTTCCATCTCTGTAAATTTAACTCATAGAACTAGCAACATCGAGTTTGCGTTCACTAATGTCTATGGACCAGTACTAGCTAACTTAAAACAAGCTTACTGGACAGAACTTAATAGGTTAGGTAATCTCTTCTCTGGACCTTGGATTATTAGTGGTGACTTCAACACCATAAGGAAAAGGTCTGAGAGAAGGGAGATTTCGTTTGATATAGCAAATATTAGTAAATTTAATCAGTGGATTGATTTTTTCAATTTGCTAGATTTTAGAAGCTTAGACAGAAAGTATACTTGGGCAAGGGGGGGAAATAGTAGGCAATTCGCTTGTCTAGATAGATTTTTCGTAAACCAAGAGTGGATTGATCTCTTCCCCAACTCTAATACTTTTAGCATTCCTAGATCCTTCTCAGATCACTCCCCAATAGTTTTCAACTCTGGTCTGGAAAATGTCATTCACAGAAACTCCTTTAAGTTTGAAAAAACTTGGTTGAGACAGGAAGACATAATAGGCAGAGTAAATGATTGGTGGCCCAATAATGGTCTAGGCTTTAATAAAGCCTACAACTGGGACAGAAAAATTATTCTAATGAAAAACAAATTCATTGGGTGGAGTAAAAATCTGAACAAAACAGTAAGAGATAGGAAGATTTCACTTATCTCCAATATAAAATATTGGGAAGATATGTTGGAAGATAGAATCCTAGAACAAGATGAGCTGGATAACTTCCTAAACTCTAAGAAGGAACTTTTTGACATCTACGCTGATGAAGAAGTTCACTGGAGACAAAGAGCTAGAATAACCTGGTTACTTGAAGGAGATTCTAACACTAAGTTTTTCCATAGATCAGCTTCCATTAGGAAAAATAAAAATATAATCACACATTTGTTGATTGAAGGAAGAGAGACTAGAGATCCAAAGCTCATTCAACAACATGTTCTTACTTACTACAAAAACTTATTTGGTGTCTCTAGCTCCACTAAGGGCTCTCTAAGAAACCATTGTTGGAGTCAAGAAGAGACATTAAATGAAGAGGAAAACCTCTTACTAATTCAACCCTTCTCTTTAGAAGAAATTAGAAGGGCAGTTTTCCAAATGAACGCGGACAAAGCTCCAGGCCCTGACGGGTTTCCTATTCTGTTTTATCAAACTTTCTGGGAAACCATTAAGGAAGATCTGCTCAATCTCTTTGATGACTTTCATCAAGGGAGATTAGACATGTCTTATTTCAACAGAGCTCACATTTGCCTTACCCCTAAAAAGTCTGAGGCTGCAAAGCTAAGTGACTTTAGACCAATTAGCTTGTTAAATTGTAGTTATAAAATTTTCTCTAAAGTTTTAGCTAATAGGTTAGCTCCTATCCTCTCTAGACTTATAAAGCCAAATCAAAGCGCTTTCCTAAAAGGTAGGTTTATCTTAGAAGGAAATGTAGCAGCTCATGAAATTCTGCACTTTGTTCATAACCAAAAAGAAAAAGGCATTCTTTTGAAACTAGATTTCGAAAAAGCTTTTGATAAAGTTAGTTGGGACTTCCTTTTGGAGATTTTAAACCAGAGAGGTTTCTCTAGTACTTGGATAAATTGGATAAAAGACACTTTAGTAGGAGGTAAAGCAGCAGTGCTTATCAACGGACAAACAGGGGAACTCTTTGAGTGTAAACAAGGGTTAAGACAAGGTGACCCCCTATCTCCATACCTCTTCATCTTAGCTGCAGAGGGCCTAACTAAGTTACTTGAGAATGGATTGGTTAAAAAACATTTTGAAGGATTAGGCCCTTCCATACCAGATAAAGGGAAAGTGTTGCATCTACAATATGCAGATGATACACTTCTCTTTATCAAGTATGATAGTCAAATGATTGAAAAAGTCGCTTGGACCCTTAAATGCTTTGAGAGCATTTCTGGGCTCAAGATAAACTTTACAAAATCGGAGTCTATTCCTCTTAACCTCTCCTCTGAAGAAGTGAATACTATCTCAAGTATTCTTCACTGTAAAATAGGCTCCCTTCCTATCACTTACCTCGGTCTTCCTTTACACTGGAAAAAGCCTTGTAAGAATGATTGGAATAAAATAATAGATAAAATAAGAAACAAACTTTCAAAGTGGAAAGGAAACCTTCTTTCCCTGGGAGGGAGATTAGTTCTTTTAAACTCCGTCATTTCTGCTCTTCCACTCTACTTTCTTTCTTTCTTCAGATGCCCTGGTTGGGTTATTAATAAAATAGACCAGATTAGAAGGCACTTTCTTTGGGGTACTTTTCAAGGGAAGGAGACTAGAAAATATAATTTAGCAAAATGGGATATCATTTGTAGGAAAAAAGAGTTTGGGGGTTGGGGTGTCCTCAACCTCTTCCACATGAATTCTGCCCTGTTGAGTAAATGGGTTTGGAAATATTTGCATAAAGATCACAAGGGCACATTTGGAAAGATTTAGTGCTTTGTAAATATAAAGGTAGATATGGGTTGGATGGTTTTTCTTACTTTTGGAAGAATTTACAGACCCTACTCCCCTTCTTTAATATCTGTAGCAAGTATATGGTGGGTAATGGTCAGAAAATTGATTTCTGGCAAGATAAGTGGCATGGGACTTTATCCATAGCCAGAGACTTCCCAAACCTATATAATAAGACAAGAAAAAAGAAGCATCTAACCTTGGCCCAAGTCTGGAATGAAGGAAATATAAACTTCCTTCTTACCAGAGGTATCTCGAGAGAGGTTAGGATTGAGAAAGATGCTGTGCTAGATATTGTAAGGAATGTAGGTATAAATGTACAAGTAGAAGACAGTATAGTGTGGAATTTAGAGAATAATGGTATGTACACGGTCAAATCCCTTTACAAATTCCTAAATAATGGTGGAGTTATTTGCAATTTAGACCACTCTGTCTGGAAAGTTAAAATTCCTCTTAAATTCAAGTGTTTTCTTTGGTTAGTGATTCACAATAGGATCTTAACTTATGATAACCTCATTCTAAGGGGTTGGTATGGTCCAAATAAATGCCAGTTTTGCCAAAATGCTGAAACTGTGGATCATTTGTTTGTTGATTGCCCATACATTAGGACTTTCTGGATAAACTTTAACATGTTCAATAATAGAAATATTAGCCTTAACATCTCAAACATAAGTACTATCTGGGATAGTATTAACAAATTAAATAACTCGGATAGAACTTTTGCGAAGATTATCTTAGCTGCTCTATGTTGGTCTCAGTGGACTGAAAGAAACAAGAGAACTTTCAATTCAGTAGTAGGAACTAATCCTCATTCACTGTATCTCAACATATTGAGCTTATATTTTCATTGGACAGGTTTCAATACAGGTATGGAAGCAGATTTCAGAAGCTTAGCTGAGCTGCAGAGGCAATTTGCTGACAGAGACAGAGAGGGGCATCTAACTGATGATGAAGACTTACTGGACTGACATCTCCAGCAAGACTTCAGCTTTCTCGTGCAAGAATTAAAGTTTTTGAGCTCAGTAGAGTTGCCTAGTGGTGTCTTTTGTTGGCTGTTGCGGTAGTTTGTGTCTTGTTATGACTATAGCAGACTGTGCTGGTGTTTCCTTGTTTACGCTGGCTAAATAGTTTGTGTTTTGTGGGTTATGTGTCCCTGCTAAGGCTTTATTTGTGTTCTGTTCAGTTTATGTTTTTAGTCTCTAAAAGACTAGTCAGCTTAAGGTCTAGTAAGTAGTCTCTAAGGTCTAGTATTGTTAGTTTCGCTAAGACTTGCTACTTTTGTATCAGTTTTTATGTTTCAATGGAGGCCTATCTCAGGCCACTTTACATCAAAAAAAAGTACTAGGCTAGCAGTTCCTAAGGCTCAATAACGTCCAAACCAGTAATGAAATTGGGGTGTTCACCAAACTTGACTATCCATAATCCAATTCCAATTCCGTTAACCATTTTGTTTTAGACGAAACGATCAAAATCACGAAAATATACATAGACGAAATCATTTCAAGCTTTCGTTAATCATTTCGTTTTTGAAACGCAATAAAAATCTTTAACCGTTTTGTTTCATTTTAGACAAACCGAAACGAAATAACAATTAAAACAGTCGCCATTTTCACCCTCATTAGCTCTACATTAAACTTTTCATACCAATTCATGAAGAAACGCAGTATTTACTCACTCTGAGAACGATTGAATAGAAATCGATGTGGGAGTACTCAAACTTTTCAGAAGTTTAATTATTCGATTACAAACAAGCTTTCTAACTATCGAAACAATTGCAAAAGAAAAATTAAGGAAGTTGACTGGAGTTAGGGGAGAATACTGTATAAGTGGAGTCCTAAGCAACAAAGGCTGGAACAGTCAAATCCCTTGTGGCAGTAGAATGACCAGCTCTCTCTTCCGATTCGAATTCTGGATATCATTCATATAAATATATAATGAGTTAATGACTGTGAACCAGAACAAGACCATTGCTTGTAAATGAAGTGGAAAGGGGGCAAAAAAGTTTTTTACTTGTGCGCTTTCTCAATTCAATAACTTAATTTTGGAAAGGGGGCAAAAAAGTTATAAATATATTATGTTTTTTTTTTAAAAAAAAAACAAGAGCTAAGTACAAGGAAATAATTAAGGTAAAATTTTTAGATGTCACTAAACTTTGTCTATATTCATTTTTTCTCACTGAATTTCAATTTGTCCAATTTTGATCCTAAATTTTCAATGTTTATCCAATTTTGATCACTTTGTGGAGATTTTGAATAATTAATGAATTAATTTGACAATAAATCTGATTTTTTTTATGCTCCAAGTTTGTGAATTCTTTGATTGGTATGATAAACATGTTCCATATAGAGCAAATCTATTGATTAGCGAGCTAATTTCATGGTTAATTAGGTAAAATCTTCATAGGATGACCAAAACAAAGAAATTACTAAAATGTAGTGATCTGTGAAAAAAAATTTACCCAAATAATTAATATATATTGAAATTTAATAATTTCTATGAATTTTAAAATAAAAAAGAAACTAATTCATAACAAAAAGAGGTAACTGTACATGAAATTGAATTATATATAATTCCAACAAAAGTACGTGTAAGATGTTTAAACATATTTAAAACAAAAAATTGAAGGCAACATAAGATGTTGGGTCCCCAAGAAGTTATCATCACGTTGTTAGAAAATGTTGCTTCTTTCAATTAACTTTTTTTTGACATAATCTTCTTTCAATTAACTGTAGTACTATTTCACAATTGCAGTTCTACAATTAAAAGAAAGACAGATGCAAATCTTACTTAAGGCTGATATGCAGCTCTCACCTAATTAAAGACAAATGCGAAGGATCCATTCCACTAAGATCATCTGTGCCGGATCTCTAAAACAATAATGTGCGAGCCTTAGTTCCAGTATTTGCCTAATTCTATGATGTAGTTTTGTTGCATGTGACTCGCTACAAGGATAACAAGCAGCATTAAACCGCAGAAAATCTACTCAAAAGGTCTTGCTTGTCTTTCACTATAATGCTGTGAGATCCATGTTTTTAATACTTCAATACTTAACAGGAGGCATTATGGATGGTTAGATTGCTGCTCTGGCACAACCAAACCAATGTATATACCAAGCAACCAAGTCATGACTTTAGCATTTCTTAGTGTACAAGCTCTTTTCTCTGCAATAGCCATTTGTTAATCGGTTATCTCCATTCTCTAGTTTTCTTATTGATATTTAATGTCTCTTTAATTGCTGCTCTGGTACTCTTTGGAATATGAACAGGTTCTAAACGGAATAGATATTATTTATAAAAAGTTCAATTCAAAGTTATGGGGCTTGACCCATAATTTTCTTCAAAAAAAAAATAATTATAAAAAGAATTAGTGTTCGTAAGTACATTATCTATATTTTTATTAATATATTGAAAGTTCACATTAAATGATACTGATAGAGATATTAATAAATAATGGTCTCCTAGTGAAATGTGGTTCTGAAATATGTATCTCACATTCTAAATTTTTATATTCTTCTTTTTCTGTTGAATATTCTGTTATAATAGTTTTTATTATAAATGTCATATGCAGGTTAATTTGTTATTGCAATCTTTTAATATTGTCATTCTAAAATGCTTTTTTTCTGTGTTAATCTTGCAAATTTGTATTAGTAGTTCTTACTTTTCCATATCAAAATCCGTGTCTGTCAACTATAGCTAGTTCATATTCATCTACATGTAGGTATATTATTTGGCTTTAAATTATATATCATGTAGCATCTGAAATATGTATTCGTATTTACATAATTAATGACATGTGGATGCCATCATCAGGTATGGTTTTAAATTTTTAATTAATACTATGTATTCCGTTTATACCCCCAAAATTACGTTTTGGGATCATTCCCCTGCTTTTTGTCTTTCATTGAGAATTTGAATTGATGAAGTAAACAGAATTTTTTAAATCCTGTTGATCATGGGGTCAACCTCTTTTTTTTCTTAAGTTGTGGAGCAGATTCTTAATCTTTCCAAGCATCCATGATCTTAATTATAAAGTTATTTTTATTTAATTATTTGTTTGTTTCTTTTAACTAAAAGATGCGATGTATTGCGATTTATTATTAATTGCTACCATAACAACAAGAAGAAACTAGCAGCGCCTTTTTACAAAAACGTTAGGTATCTGTTTTAGGGGAGAAAACAAAAAGAAGGAAATGCACTTGTGCAAAAAGGAACGCTTTTGAAAAAAGAGAATTGAAACTCAGGGTGCCTAGCTAGTCTGGTGTTACTGCTAAAAGTACTTGGGAATAATTAGAGGAACACTTCAGCAAGAGGATGAGATGTCCTCAGTAAAAAAATGGAAAGTTGATTAAGAATTTTACATCAGTCGAAGAAGACCAGAGTACAGCTAATAATTCTCATATAGTTTGTTTTTATCCCTACTACTTGTTTATAAAACACTTACCCAAGAGCTAAAATAATTAGATGAAGGTGTAAATACTTATTTACTCTATACAATCTTAGTCATTGATCATTTAAATCGATGGCTCGATATTAGCGATCAATATAAGTTTACAAGCTTTTTCACTTTTAATAAAAAGAACATTTTTCACTAGATTAATTGTGCACTCATCAAAATAAAAAAAGAAATTATTGCTAGATTAATTGTGCACTGTGTTTGAAAAGAGAACGACAAATAAGAAAAACTTCATATAATAATAATTATTTTTCATTTTAGAAATAGAACACATATACAAAATTATCTTATCAGTAATTTACCTAGCAATTTGGATGGGTGAGTTTGCTAGTATAAGATAAACTACCCAACAGTATTTTAGTCTAAAAAATAAAATTGGATCATTTTATGTAAAAAAACTAAAAATGAATTATATAATGCAGATTTGAACCCTAAAACTTGTATAGGTTTGGACAAGGTAAAATAAACATGACGGCATCCCAAAATAAAAGGTGGGTCCCCCAAGAGGGTAATTCGGTCCAATTGGGGTGAAAAGAGCACCTAATTTTGAAAGGTGCAGTGTTTGAAAATAGCGCGGGAAAAGGAAGTGCCACATGAGATAGATGGGTTGAGTGAGCAGAGGTCGCTTAGTATTGTGGCAACGGAGACTCAACACCTGACCCAACCTCCATTGAACAATCCAACGAACAAACATTAGGTGTGTGAATAAGACCAAAAACCTTAGCCTCTCCTTTCCCCATATAACCCTAGGAAAAGCCCCAGAAGAAGCAAGCGTGCTTCATCTCTTTTCTATTTCTACACCAACCCCTAATTTGTCCATTGTTCCTTAGGTCCATCCATCTGATATGGAGGCCAGCGCTGGACTAGTCGCTGGCTCTCACAACCGAAACGAACTCGTATTGATCCGTGGCCATGAAGAGGTACTATTTAGTTAGCAAAAATTTGATCTTCAGTTGTAAGTTGTAACTTGTAAGGAAAATTAATAACAATATTTTTATTTATGGGAATTAAGTTCATGATTTTCTTTTTTATGGTTTGTAGCCCAAGAATATAAAGCCATTGAGCGGTCAGGTGTGTGAAATATGCGGCGATAATGTTGGATTGACGGTTGATGGAGACTTATTCATCGCATGCAATGAGTGCGGGTTTCCAGTGTGTAGGCCGTGTTACGAGTATGAGAGGAGGGAGGGAACACAAAACTGCCCACAGTGCAAGACCCGATACAAGCGCCTCAAGGGTATGTATCTTCATTATTCCGTGCATTGCTCTAGCAGTTTTATGATGCAGCAATACAAGTCCATCGATTAACTGTCTCTTCTTTCAATCTGTAAAGGGAGCCCAAGAGTGGAGGGAGATGATGATGAGGAAGACATTGATGACTTGGAGCATGAGTTCAACATGGATGATGAGAAGAACAAGCAGCAGCAAGAGCCACAAGAAAACCGGCATATTACTGAGGCCATGCTTTATGGGAAAATGAGTTATGGCCGGGGCCCTGAAGAAGGTGAAAGCATCCCTCAGTTTCCACCAATCATCACTGGTTCTCGCTCCATACCGGTATGTAAAAATTTAAACTTTGGGAAACAATACTGTCACTGGAAACGATTTTACTTTTAGTAGATTTACTTTTTCATTGCTTGTATAACTCAGGTTAGCGGAGAATTTCCATTGACTAATGGTCATAGCTTCGCTGAGCAATCTTCCTCTATCCACAAGCGGATCCATCCATATCCCGTTTCTGAACCTGGTTAGTACCGTCTATTTTTTAAAGTTTAATCTTTCTTGCACTAATTTTAGGTTAAAAACTTGGTAGTTCAAGCTTTTCATTTTCTAAGCAATACTAGCTTAGCTAGGTGCATTAACAGTAATAGCTCCTGAAAGTTTCTTTCAAGTCAATTATTCTGATCTTATTAACAAATAACCTCTGTTCTGTAAAGGGAGTGCAAGATGGGATGAAAAGAAAGAGGCAGGATGGAAAGAAAGAATGGATGACTGGAAGTCAAAACAAGGCTTTATGGGTGCAGACCCTGAAGATGTCGATCCCGACATGCCATTGTAATTATTCTTTAATTCAATTTAATTTTAGTATTTAAGATCCATTGGCAATGAATTAAATTGACAATCATGGTAATATTTTTTAAATCAAGCAAAAAAAATTACGAACTGTCAAAATCAATCATTGTAAATAGATTAAGCTATTATTTAAAATCTATTTTTGAAAAAGGAAGCATATTTTGTAAAATGTCTTTATCAATTTCAAAATGGAAAATAACTCTCAAACTTGTGTCTACACACTTTTTGAGGGGAAATAAATCGATGGGACCCAAACAAATTTTACTTTCTTACTGAAGGATCTGGTCACAGTTACTAAAAAATTGAATAACTACGATGAGTTTTTGTCAGATAATTGATCTTTCCAATGGATATATATTGTATTATTCTTTTACTGGAACATGCAAGAAATTCTTTGGTTTTAATGTCTCTTTTTCTGAAATGACAAATTCTTAATGCAGGAATGATGAGGCAAGACAACCATTGTCAAGAAAAGTTTCCATAGCGTCAAGCAAGATCAACCCATATCGCATGGTTATTGTGTTTCGGCTTGTGATCCTTGCATTCTTTCTTCGGTATCGCATCCTACACCCTGTCCCAGATGCTATCGGCCTGTGGCTTACCTCTATCATTTGTGAGATTTGGTTTGCCGTCTCCTGGATTCTCGATCAGTTCCCCAAGTGGTTCCCTATTGAACGGGAAACATATCTTGATCGTCTCTCTCTAAGGTTGATTGTTTTCAAATAAAAAATTTTGTCATAAAAGTCACCTAACCATTTTGCCAGGAGAAGTTACCGTAACCATTTTGCCAGGAAAGTTTATATGCCACCCAAACATAAATCCACAAATGTCATATAACATTCATATTATTTTTTTATCAGAAATAATTATAAATCTATAATATTATTCTGGTCAGCAATTTACAAAAATCTTATTAAAAAATGATCCTTGACTATTCTTGTCATTTTCTCTTGCCAAAAATGTTATCAAAGTAAAACAATTTTCTTCTTGCAAATAAGGAAAAATCATGGGCTTTTGTGCAACTTCTTGATAGTTCAGGGACATTTGTTCTTTAGTGTTGCCATTTTCCACTAGATTACTTGTAATACTTTATTCGACATCCAACTGAAACATATCAAAATTAATGTTCAGATATGAGAGGGAAGGGGAACCCTCCATGCTTTCATCTGTAGACATATTTGTCAGTACTGTCGATCCGCTAAAGGAGCCACCTCTTGTGACTGCTAACACAGTCCTTTCGATCCTGGCTGTTGACTACCCCGTAGACAAAGTGTCATGCTACGTGTCAGATGATGGTGCATCGATGCTTACTTTTGAGGCCCTCTCGGAAGCTGCGGAATTTGCAAGAAAGTGGGTGCCTTTTTGCAAAAAATTCAACATTGAGCCAAGGGCACCAGAGTTTTACTTCTCCCTAAAAGTTGATTATCTCAAGGACAAGGTTCAGCCAACTTTTGTCCAGGAGAGGCGTGCGATGAAGGTATTGCGGAATGAGTTCATTACAATTTAAGATTTTGATAAAAGATTTATAACATTAATTATTATGAACATGTATTGCATATAATGCAAAATAACGATTTAAGATACCTTCACGGATATGTCACAATGTCCATGTACATCATGCACCTTCGAAATTAATCGCATAACATGTTTTTTTAATTTTTCTAGATGAAAAGCAATTGTTTAGTGCCTAATTTCTGTCACAGATCATCTTACACAATTAATTTTCTGAAAATCAGCATCCATCACTTCTCAAAATAACACATACTGATCTTCTTAAGAGAACTGTAAAACTGATAACTTGGAATATGTGATCAGAGAGAATATGAAGAATTCAAGGTCAGAATCAATGCCCTTGTTGCCAAAGCAATGAAGGTGCCGCCAGAAGGTTGGATCATGCCAGACGGCACACCATGGCCCGGCAACAACACCCGTGACCATCCTGGCATGATCCAGGTGTTTCTTGGACACAGCGGGGGCCATGACACAGAAGGCAATGAGCTGCCACGCCTCGTCTATGTTTCCCGTGAAAAACGCCCCGGGTTCCAACATCACAAGAAGGCCGGTGCCATGAATGCCTTGGTATGTAAGCCTTTGTTTATGTATTTTCCTTTGTTTTATGCAACCTTTTATTGTACTATGCTCTCTTTAGGATGCTCACATTGTATCTGACTGGTAAGCCAAGGCAAATGTGGTCGTATAATCATATTCATATCAGTAATTCAGTACCAGTATAATACGGGTTTTAATCAGGGGCGGATCCAGGATTGGAGGACAGGGTAGGCCGAATTATCGAGGTCGACTTCAACTAGATATTAGTAACTTGAAATTTCAATAGTAGAGTAGGCCAGATACATTAGATAACTAAATTACCACTGTATTTTTAACATTTTAACACTAAAAATAATTTTCGCAGCGTAGGCCAGGCCTATGCCAGCCCCTGCTTGTATCCGCCCCTGGTTTTAATTTATGCTTTGTTTTATTTTCAACATGATGTTTAAAACTTGAACAATTCTAGGTGACTAAAAATTACAAAAAGAATACGATATTAGCTGGCAAGGGAAAGATATGCATAGGCGGTACCACTCAGATATTATCATGATCCTCTGTTGAACATAACTGACTCTGTTTTGTCCTCTTTATGTGATGTAGATCCGTGTCTCAGCTGTGCTCACAAATGCTCCTTTTATGCTGAACTTGGATTGTGATCACTACATAAACAACAGCAAAGCTGTCAGAGAAGCAATGTGCTTTTTAATGGATCCCCAAGTTGGACGTAAAGTGTGCTACGTTCAATTTCCCCAGAGATTTGATGGTATAGATACACATGATCGATATGCCAACAGAAACACGGTCTTTTTTGATGTAAGTCAAACTACTTATATACTTTTATTTACCCTTCTGGTATTGGAATTGACCAAGTCTGCATTACTGGTATAGTACCAGTTCCAACAGGCGCATTACATGGTGTTAATCCCGGTACTAATGTAAAGCATCTAGCATTTTAATCTGTAGTTAACAAAATTGATTCTTCCTTTTTGCTGTAGATTAACATGAAAGGCCTGGATGGCATCCAAGGCCCGGTGTATGTCGGCACGGGTTGTGTGTTTAGGCGGCAGGCTTTGTACGGTTACAAGCCTCCAAAGGGGCCAAAACGCCCGAAGATGGTGACCTGTGACTGCTGCCCATGCTTTGGCCGCCGTAAGAAGAACAAGCATTCCAAAGACGGCCTCCCACAAAGTGTGGTTGACGGGGGTAACTTACTGATCTTTTAATGTACCCTTTGATCCTTAATATATCAAGGGATTAACAATAGTGTTTCATATATATTTGGCCTCAAAGTTGGAAGTCTTAGTTCTTACTTCCAAGTTCATAATGAAAACAAAAGGAAAAAAAAATAGTGAACTTCTACATAAAAATAATTGTATTCGGATCCTATATTGCAGGATTGGAAAACGATGACAAGGAGATGTTGATGTCGCAAATGAACTTTGAGAAGAGATTCGGGCAGTCAGCAGCATTCGTTACTTCAACCCTAATGGAGGATGGTGGGGTCCCACCATCGTCAAGCCCCGCTGCCCTCCTCAAAGAGGCCATTCATGTCATAAGTTGTGGCTATGAGGACAAAACTGAATGGGGGTTAGAGGTAACAAAACAAAGAAAACAATAATAATAATAATAAAACCAGCATGAAAATTCCAATGAATAATCCAAAGGAAAAATTAATCCTGATTTCATTTCAATATCTGAACTGCAATTGTGGTTGGTAATATGCAGTTGGGTTGGATATATGGCTCGATCACAGAAGATATCTTGACTGGTTTCAAAATGCATTGCCGTGGATGGAGGTCAATCTACTGCATGCCGAAAAGACCGGCGTTTAAGGGTTCTGCCCCAATCAACTTGTCAGATCGGTTAAACCAGGTGCTGAGGTGGGCCCTTGGGTCAGTTGAGATCTTCTTCAGCCGGCACAGTCCGGTCTGGTACGGGTACAAAGAGGGCCAACTCAGATGGCTTGAACGATTTGCATATGTCAACACCACAATCTACCCCTTCACGGCACTTCCTCTGTTGGCCTATTGTACATTACCAGCTGTTTGTCTCCTCACCGGGAAGTTTATTATGCCTACGGTTAGTTTCTCTTACCATATCCATAATTGTTGTAGTGATGCTGCTACTTACACAGTCTGTATTAAATTTTACTTCCCTCAAGTCCTGAACAAATCCAAAACCTTGTTGCTTCTGCGACATATTTAGAATGGCTACCATATGATCAATGAAAAAGAAAACATAACCCCACAAAATAATGTGCAATTAATGCAATCACAACTGAATATTTTCATGGTTGCGGTCATATCCAGATAAGCACATTTGCCAGCCTTTTCTTTATCGCCCTCTTCATCTCAATCTTCGCAACTGGCATCTTGGAGATGCGGTGGAGTGGCGTGAGCATCGAGGAGTGGTGGCGTAATGAGCAGTTCTGGGTCATTGGTGGTGTTTCAGCCCATCTCTTTGCTGTCATCCAGGGTCTCCTCAAGGTCCTTGCTGGTATTGACACAAACTTCACTGTCACCTCCAAGGCCACCGGCGATGAAGACGATGAGTTTGCTGAACTATATGCCTTTAAATGGACCACCCTCCTTATTCCACCAACTACTCTTCTGATCATAAACATCATCGGAGTTGTTGCTGGTATATCAGACGCGATAAATAATGGGTACCAGTCGTGGGGCCCACTGTTTGGGAAGTTGTTTTTCGCTTTCTGGGTGATAGTGCATCTGTATCCTTTCCTCAAGGGACTTATGGGACGGCAGAATCGCACACCTACAATTGTTGTTATCTGGTCCATACTCCTGGCTTCGATATTTTCCTTGCTCTGGGTCAGGATTGACCCATTTGTTGTTAAGGCAAAAGGACCTGATGTGAGGCAGTGTGGGATAAATTGTTGATTGTGTCGTATATAGTATTTTGGTTCTAGTAAATGGTTGATTTTTTAATGTATTCATTTAGTTTCATCAAATGCTGTAAGTTTTGTAAGACACTGTAATGGGCAACGCATCTTTGCTTTGGTACGTTTTCTAAATCTAAATGATATACCCGACCAGTGATATGGTACGTTTTTACAGTACAACAAACAGCTAACATGTGACGAATATTACAGAGACCAATATTTAAGTATCAAGATCTATTTTAATATCAGCCAATAGTCCATAATTAACTTTAGGTATTATTTCTATAATCCTACCGGTTTCCTATTTTATTTCTTCCCGAAATTATCCAATCTTGTACCAGTTAAAAGGTCAACAAAGTTCGAACAGTATTGCTCTGTATTTCGACTATTAACACCCATCAATATAATATATTATATATAAGGATGTTTACCAAAAGATGAAAAAAGTAATCCGGAAGAGGAGAAATTTTGAAATTTAAAATGCCTCTATCCATCAGCATCTGATTTTCATTTCAACTATTTCATCGGCTATCTTTCCATTTCAGCAGTAACAAAAATTACACTGGAAAAGAATATTAAAATACTAAGGTGTGCGGAAAAAAACAAAGAAAATTTTTCATGTAATACGTGGTTATGAAAAATGTGCACACTCAAAATTCCTACTGAAACTTAGTTCTATATACCCTCCTACTACTAAGTTGTTAGCTTCCAAACTGCATCATGATCTCAATTGAATGAGCTGTGTTGTTAGACTCAACTCTTGTACCTGTAATATAAATAAGTGAGAAATAAATGGAATATGAACTTGCTACTGTAGTTTAAGATCGAGATTCCTGAGTGTACCTGTAATTGTGCTGCCATTGATAAAAGGTATCTGTATTCCTGTAGCATGGCCTTCTCTTGTGCTGCAATGGCCACTAGTTCTGAAACCAGAAATCTTGTTCCCTCTATCTGTTATACACGATTTCCATACCAAAAATCAAAATATAGGTTTAGTTGAGCTAAAGTAACTCGCATTTTAGCAACACCAACACTGATAAAAGTCCCACTGAACCAAAGAATCCTATTGTGAGGGGGAAAAAAAAAAGAAAAAGAAAATAACATTATGATCGATGTAATAATATTATACCTTATCTAGCAAACTACAAACTGATGAACCCATTGCTTGCATGACATCAATGGCAGAGCTAACGGCATTCTTAACAGCATGTAAATCAGCCTGCATAAGAAAATAACTTAGTGTTAACTTTTTTTTGAACTTTGACTGCTCTTATCCTTGTTAATTTAGATCTAGATGCTTGAACTGTCCAAGAACAAACTGAAATAATCCAAGCTATCATTAAAATTTTCAAAAGAAAGAATTCCATCAGGCAACAATTACACACCTTGGTGCCGGTCGTGACAGGAAGGCGCAATGTACTCGCTTTAAGAGCTGCAATTGATCCTGACAGAGAATCTGAGTGGTCCCCCTCTAAAAGAGCCCATTGTTCAAGGTACACAATCTAGGTCACATAAATACATTCCAAGTTAGTTTGTGCTTTAAAGCGATAATTTTTTAAATATTCCATTTTCATTTTGTGAAATTATTTACTTGGTTATTCAAAATAAATTGTAGCTTCTCTTCTTCCATAAGCTGTTGCAAATGCATCCTCTTGTTGATAACTGAATCACGCAAGCCAGATATATTGCTCCATGCACCATAGAGGGAACCCTGCTTGGCATCAATAAATGAATAAGTATTTGTCAATAGTTGATTAATTAGTAAGATAATTTTCCATTGCTTGTATAGTTATATCTAAAACAAATACATTACTTGCTTTGCTGAATGTCATTATATGCTTGTACCAGGGGCTGGTACAAGCATAATGGCCATATTTTGCATCTTTGTAAAGTGATCCATGAAGGCTGGTACTAATTTTAGTACCCAGCTTACCAATGCATAGCTGGTACAAGTTTCTTACCTCAGCAATCTCTTTCTGTGCTGATAATGCCTCGACCCGGCGTGCATTAACAAACCTCCATTGCAAAAGCCTGTTATAATTTAGTCGCAACTGGTGTGCATCCTCAACTTGTTTTCCTCGCAATTGCTTTCCCTGTTTTGGCACCGTTGACGGGGCACTTAGTGTTGACTCCACAGATGTCGGCCTGGTACGTGCCGGACTTGGAGATCCTTTGTTGGTGGAAGGGATTTGAGATGATAAATTTTTTCCAGGCCGAGTTGAAACCGACTTATCAGATAACTTTCCACCAACAGGCGTATGCCACCTGTCCAATTTATCAGTACCAGAGCTCCTCACCTTTAGAGGGGTCTTTTTCCTAATTTGGTCCAAAGAAGTAGTTTTATTGGTAGGAATTGAACTAGATTCTGATTGAAATGCCGATGACAGCCTACGAATAGAAGGCCACATCAGATGCCCAGAGGCGCTACGCATCTCCAAATCTGTGACACCCAGAGGTGTTGCAGGACCCGAGGAAGAAGAAGAACATGAGGAAGAAGAAGGGGAGGAAGGAGGAGGTGCTGGGCGCCTTCTCTCGGCTGATTGTGCACGCTTGGGAAGATTGGGCCCCACTGAAGGACCGGTTTTGCTACTACAGCTGGGCATAGGAGATGCATATCGTTTCGGGGTAGTGGGGGGAATCAACTTGGTCGAGGTTTGCGAGGCAGCAGTAGTGATTGATTTGTATCTAGAAGGTACTTCTCGACCCATTGCCTTGCGCATTGTGGGAGTGGGTGTGGCACTGTTCTTCTCTGATGGAAGCAGAGGGATTCTTGTAATATTCTCAGTTTTTACGGTTTTGTGACGCAATATAGTTGCAACAGAATCACTTGCAGGGAAATCCATTGGTGGAGTGGAATTGTGAAATGCAATTGCTTCTTGCTAAGGACTTAGAGCTGCCATTATAGAAGAACCATTATTAGAAAAGTTTATGGCTAACTAAATACTTCAGAAGCATTGCTAAAAGAAGAAAGCTTTACATACCAAGTTGTTTTTAGATGCAATAAGGTGAAGTAGTTGAAATGCAAACTGAGTTTCTCCCAACTCAGTTTAGCCGCCAGTTGGAAATTGGATACAACAAAAGAACAAAACTAAAGAGCAAGAAGAGTACTAGAGAGAGAACAGGAAAAGAGAAGTTTCTCTCAGCTCTTGGCTGGCGCAACCAGAGCTTCTCACGAGAGTGCCATGGTTTGGTGAGACTGTTACAAAGGGGGACATGCACTGGAAAGATGGGGCATTAAATGATAATATGAGGACCACAGTAAAAGAAAAAATAAAAGGAAAAAAAAATTACTAAATGACAAAAGGTAATTTGAAAAAAAACAAGGGGGAATGGCCAAAGACAACACCTGCAGAGGCCCACCTGGGGGCTT
This sequence comes from Rhynchospora pubera, assembly GCA_028095005.1. Classification (NCBI taxonomy): domain Eukaryota; kingdom Viridiplantae; phylum Streptophyta; class Magnoliopsida; order Poales; family Cyperaceae; genus Rhynchospora; species Rhynchospora pubera. Next base: position 357,634,409 of record CM051460.1, read on the forward strand.
AAGTGTAGTGCATAAAATTGATTTTTACATGTCAAAATAAAGTAACCTTTGATTTATTTACTTGCAAAAAATTTGTCCTCCTTTTATTATTTTGATACTATCAAGATTAAGAATTTATTTTGGTTTTTTCACATAAGACTATAAGAGCCTCAAAAAATGTAATTTTCAATATGATGGTCCAATTAGGCAGTAGTACAAGAAGTAACTACAAAACATTATTATCAACATTAAATTCCAAGACAGAGATTAACAAGAAATCATTAAAACATCATTAAATGCATGAAAAGGTAACTTTGCCATTAATTGAAAATTCTGAGCCAAATTATGATGCATTAGTTATTAGAGTAACGTATTATACCAGAAAATATGTGTCCTAATTAACACGGAAAAGCCAAGCAACCTTGGCCCCACTAGGCAACTAACAGTTCCATGTTGTAAAAAATAAAAATAAGGAGGACCATAGTGTAATTTGTTTCACATCATGCGGCAGAGTTTACAAATGCCAGAAGGATCATCCACGTGTTGGAGAGGTTCGAAATATATTTTAGAAAACTGTTGCAGGAAACAACGGGGAAAGCACCAAATGGATTAATTACTCCTTAGTACTATAATAAGAATTATATATTATAGTATAGTATTGTTTTTACTGATTGCAGTAGATTCTTTTTTCCTCCGAAGGTCAGATTCAGATACAATGGTTCTTTTGTCTCTTTATGAAGATAATAACATAAACCAGATGAAACACTCTCTGTTACACCCTCAGAACTTCCAATATTTATTTATAAGTATGTAGGCAGATAGTATCTTAATAATCTTAAAAGTTAAAACTCAACTGCAGAAGAAGCTTTGAGTAAAATACAAAAAACGCTTGTACAGTTGTACCTTATTATTAGCAAATAAATGACCCTGTGAATCTAATTTCAGTAAAAAAAAAAGTAAAGGAAAATTACAGTAACAAGTACAAGGAATTATATGACGCGTAATAAAACCTCTAATTAAATTGAATTGATGAGAAAACCGAATCCTTTGGCAGACGGAATCCGAGGCGACTTAACAAAATACTCTGAAGAATGAAGAGAAAATGGTACGACAACATTAAATTGGCACAATCGTGCAACGAGAACCCATAGTTTACTCCAAATTGACTCCGCAACCAAACAACAAACTAAGAGAGAAGTTACTGTGCGAGAAACCGAGACAAAAAAAGACAGATGGAGAGACAAAATCTGACCTTGCAAAATTCCGTACGAGATGAATAACCCCAAACCCTAATTTTGATGGCGTATGCGTTGCTTCGGGATCTGAGCGTCTCTTGGGAAAGAAATCGATGCAAAAATTTGAAGGTTTTGTGTGGGATTGAGGAAGTATATGGGAATTGGTAGGAAAGGCAGAGAGAGTTCCCTCCAAAAACTGCAAGTAACGGTTTCCATTTATTTTTTGTTTCTAAATATTCGGCTGTATTGCTTTGCATAGCAACTTGGGTACACAGGAGGTTTTGTGACTTGTCACTTGTGACTTGTGACTTGTGAGTGAAATTTTGATTTGAGGCATAATAATACTAATATAGAGTAATATCACAAAGATCCAATTTTTAGTAACTCAAAAAGAAAAAAAAAACCCAGATTAAGTTTTTTTCCTCAAAAAGTAATTTATGCCTCTACAATTTTTTCCCATTGGAAAATTATTATTCTTAGATTGCTAATTACATTTATGTCACTCGAAAATCACTAATTTAATTTGTCTCATTAATTCCTCTCATAACATAGCTCATTAGAGATACACCACTCTAAAATCTATGGTATTTAAAAAATCTAAATTACCTCTTGGAATTGAATCTTTAAAAAAAGGAAAAAAAATAAATACATGAACTATGTAAAAAAAATTGAAATTTTGAAATTTAAAATTTCAAAATTATATATTTTAGAAATTTTTAAATTTTTACAAATTCGAAAATTTCAAAAGTTTTACTTTTTTAAAAAATTAAAAAATTCAAAAATGTCTCATGATACAACCAATTATACCTTTTGTGATTACATATATCTAATTTTAATATGATACATTGATATATTCAAAAAGACAAAAAGGTACAGATTATGTTATAAACATAAGTTTTATTATTTTGTAGTGGAATTAAAAATATTTTAATGATGACACATCTCAAATTTCAATATTTTGTAGTAGCATATATCTAATTTACTTTTTTCTTTGTTTTTTGAAGAATTAAGAAAAATTACCTACTACTTTTTTTGCATTGAATGGAATTCAAATAGAGTGCATGCAAAAAGAAGAAGAGAAACAAATGTGGTTTTTGGATAAGCTTTTCTAAAATAAAAATAAAAAAAAAAGAAAACGTTTCCAACTCAGATCCAGTTAATCACAACGGATTTAATGACTACAGTCAATTAAACTTCAACTCTTTTAATTTTCTACAATGGCAAGGTAGCTCCAGCAAAATATAAGTATAAAAGGTAGGTTCTCACATCATTTTAGTGTGCTATAAAGTTATAAAATAAGTACTTGGATATACTAAAAAAATCTGTATTGACTTGATGTTTTGTAATGTTTTATAAATTGGAGTACTTAATTTCTATATTTATCTAACTCATATGTTTGTCATTAATTTTAATTTTTGTAAAAATGCTTGTTCAAATGAAGCCATGCTATAAACATTTTATGAAGAATAATAAGTTTATCAGCATTGGAATATACTATATTTTGTTAAGTTCGTTTTTCAGTATTGAAAGTAATTTTAAATCTAGTTCAATTATAAACAACAATTTATACTTTTATATAAGTAGTCTTAAATGCAAATCTAGATGAGTACATGACAAGTTATAAATATGCATTGCCAATAAAAATATACCCACTTTTATCATTAAAACATGCACTTACAAACAAAATGAGCTATGGAATTTAAGGAAGAGAAATGCTATCCTTTTACTTTCCATTGTGCTTGTTAGGGAATAGGGACAAATCAGTGTTCCGAAAACATTTCCAACAAAGAAAGAAATGAATTATTTTCCAAATTGCTACCGTGATGTTTGCTTTGTTTGGTTAACCCCTAGACCAAAATGTTGAGCAGCCTAGAGGGACTTGAATGAGTCATGCGTTGGTTGCTTGGTCACCAGCTCTAGTCCAATGTTTGAATTTTTCGAATCATTAATTATTAGTTTAAATTTTAATTAATTTCTTGACGCCAAGATAAAATTGGACGTCAGAATCAAGACGTACAAGATACATAAGCTTAGTAGCTCAATTACTACTCGACATTGAATTTTTTTGTTGTGTATCCTAAACGGTGAAAGAAAAGCATTTAAATATGCCCTGATCAAAATAAATTCAAGTACTGTTAATTTAAATTTTTTTGGTCCAGATTCATATCATGTGTGGTCAGTAAGCGGGAGCTATGTGAAACTAAGATATGATATTTTTCTTTTCCATGACTTGATATATATAGTGGTAGATTAAAATAAGCTACGGCTCATGAATGGATTCATCAGCCACAATGATATTTCAATTTTTAAAGTTTTAATGACTAATTCAAACCGCTCAATGCATGTCTACTCTCCATACTGAAATCTAATTGGAGATCAAATTTTACATTTTTCTGAATTTTTTTACTATATTTTTTAGATTTTTAAAAATCGTTATTTTTGAAGGATCTAGAATTATTTAGATTAAAAAATTTATAAATAACTATAATTTTTATATAATTGTTTAGATTAAATGAAAAAAATATTATTTTGGTATTTGTAACACTACGCGTCCTATCTTAGATTAATTTATGTTCCCTTAAAAAGTGATGTGATTAATTATTTAATTTTATATATTTTTTCTAATTTAATATATTTCAGACGAACGTGGTAAATTATTATTTCATTTAATAACCATTCATGCCATACAGATTAATTGTATGCAATAAAAAACACGTCATACTTGTAATCACATGCGTCCAATTTTCTGACAAACCCTATGTGTATTCATTAGGAGTATAAGGTATAAACATTTTTTTAACATTTTTTTCCGCAAAACGGTATGGACAAGAAAATGATTATTGAAACATTTTATTAATTTTAATCGAAAATTATCAACTAATGGAGAACCAGCTCTTGGTCTAGTGGCAAAGAACAATACATCTCAAGTGAGATATTGCAAGTTCGAAACCCGGCTGGAGGGTCTTTTATAGACATTTGATTTAATTTAATTTAAAAATAAATTGAGAGGCTTGACCTAATTTATCTTTAAAAAAAATTATCAACTAATGATATGAATTCTTAACACGTGGCGTACAGCCAAAACTTCCACGAGGATTGGTACGGATTGCGTCAAAATAGACCTAAAACTTCACAACGTGGCTGACATGTAAGTAGTGCGATTAAATTTGTTAAAAGATTTGGAATTTATAATACGATTATGCGAATGATTATTGGACAAATCAAGAAAAAATGAGATCGAAACATGCCACGTGAAGAAAATCAATACAAGCATCTATAATTAGACAATTGTGCAAAACAATTGTATCTGTTATAAAATGTTTCTCTGTAGGAAACGGGTTCAAGCCTCCGCCGGTAATAAAAACAGATATGCTTTTATACAATAATAATTTATGCAAAAATTTACTATCTCAACATTGAGATTATTATTATCCATGTTAAGATAAATTTAGAATATTAAAAATTATACCATTGCCCTATCAATAGAAAAACATATATGTTGAATATTCGCTTCAGTTCGGATTTATAAAGTTTTAAGTTTTTGTCATGAACAAGGTCGGTAGGCTAGAATTGACACCCGATTCTGGTCATTTCAGTTAGAATTTATATTTTATATTAAAAAATATTGAACCTTTCCAAATTAGAGTACATGATTTTTGAAATAAGAGGCAATTTGTTTATGGGACCGTTTGGATCGCTTAGGAATAAGAGGAATAGTCTATTTTTAGGGGGGAAAGTATTGAGAAGTGTGTAACTTTGTGAAAAATTTAGATTGTTTATAATAAATTTATGCCTAGAAAGAAGCTATTCCTCCTATTCCCATATGATCCAAACAGGGCCTATAAGACTTAGTTCACTCTATAAAATAAAGTTTATCCTTCTTCTGTGTCCAGCGAAAATTGAACATGTTACCTCTAGAATAACCCATGTAGTGCATGGTTAAAAGTGTCAAAAATTAAGGTGCAATATGTTTAATTTTGGGATGTACCTGAGCTTTTTGACGGAGATATAAAAATTTTGTGTTTCAAGCTCGGTCTAAAAAGTTTTTTCTCGCTTCCTCTTGTACACACCAACAACATCCTTCTACAGAATCTGCTATCCCTTTGTGCCTAGGCTGAAAATTTCTGGATCCACTTCTGAGGATAACAGCGGAGTCACTGACCATTGCTGGGCTTCTACGTTCATATTTGAGTACATGATTAAATGTCCAAACAACAACAACTACTACTACTATTATTATTATTATTATTATTATTATTATTATTATTATTATTATTATTATTATTATTATTATTATTATTATGATGATGATGATGATGATGATGTCGTCATCATCGTATTATTTTTGTTACTATTGTCATGATTATAATTATCTGTAATATTATCATTGCTTTATTATGATTCTTTTAATTATGAAAACATTTGATAATTACTATTTTTTGAGAATAATTATTACTATTTTGATTGTTATTACTTACACTCTAAAATAGTGATGGGATATGAATGCTACTGATCTTATGTTGCCAGTTGCTAGCTCAAACTAACAATAATGTTATATGATGACACATGCTTTTATAAATTTATGCTGCAGCTAAACATGAAAGTAAAAGTTAGTTCAAAGTTAGATGAGCTGAAAATTTAATGACGGAAAGGTTTCGTCTTTTAAATTTTTACTATCATCCGATTATAAACAAACAAACTTTTCAATTTTTATTTAAATTACGGTGATGCAACTTGATCGGTGCAACCAACTTATAAGAAAAGTCCATGTGGGACAAAGATCCAAAACAAAAATAGAGTGGTCGGTTAAAAAACATGTATAAAATTGGAGACGGCTCCCCCACATGAGTTATCACAAAATAAGGAGAACAATTTTATGCATAAGACATCAACACTCAAACGTAAAAGCCTTATTAACCATGTTGTTACCATAATATTTTATAATTTATATACAAGAAAAAACATTCGTATTTTTTGTATATACGACACCAATATCCATGTGATACTCGTAATAAGGTACGTGTAAAGGAATTTTTCACCATTTTAAATCGTTTTCTCATGAATATAACCAACGATACGCATATGTACACTTCTTTTTTACATAACAAAATTTCAGATTTACAAAAATTTTAGATAAAACCATCGAATTTTGAGCAACAAATGAAAGACATTTCATACAAAATTTAGCTGGGAAAAAAAAATAGTGCAATATCACTCCTGTATGCAATATTGAAGAAGGGGTTCGTTTGTCGAACAAATAATTTCATCTTTAATAATCATTCCTTAAATACATTAAATTCAAATTTATTAAATAATAAATTCGTCAGACTATCGTGTCATCAAACAAATGGAATTGCTGACATCGACATTAATTGACAATATGATCCGCCAAAAAAAATAAAAAACGAATTTGACCATATGGACAACTTATTGCGACAATAGTTGTTTCAGGAACGCGTGGTATTTAATTGTATTTTCACGATGCAAGCATGAAAAGCTATATTTAGAAGTTCTATTTTGGACCGGCCACAATACAAGCATTAAAAATTCTATAATAAATAGAATTAAAAAAAAAAAACTAGTCTCCCAATTTTTTTTAATCTCGTCTTTTCGTTTATTAGTTGTTTAATTCCCCCCCCCCCCTTCGTTTATTTGATTGAATGAGTTATATATTACACTCTTATCTTTTCACTTAAAAAACTCATGAATTTGATATACTTTAAGTTGCAATATAATTCTTTCTTTTATACTTCAAGAATTATTAAGATATGTTTGATTGGGCATGAAATTAGCAAATTTGAAGTTAGAACACTAACTTTTAACCTTCACTAACCAAAAATATCCCAAATTAGTGAAGTTATTGCTAATTTCACTATACTTTTTTGACTTGACAAAATGTTGAGTTAGAAAAGTTTGTCTCATGACCAACTTAAAAAAAATCAATTTTATAAATAATTAATTTAATTATTATTATAATTTGTGCAATAACCACAATATTAATTATATTTTTTAAATATTAAAATAACAATAACAACAATTATTATTATAATTAGTAACCTAAAATTATTTTAAATTATAATTAGGATAATAAAATATAATAATATAATTATGATAATAATAATAATTAAATACATGATCATGATCATGATGATAATTATAATAATTATCCTTATCATTACTACTACTTTGTGGTAATAGTAATATAAATGGAAATTATATATAATAACATAATAATTATCACAATTAAATAAAATTTAATTAAAATATATTAAAACTAATATTTAATTTTTTTCCTCCATCTCTAACCTCAACATACTATTTCAAATAATATTTTCTAACCTCAAATTAACACTAACTTTTCATAATTTCTAACTTCACCGACTTTAACTACTAACTTCAAAAGAATTATTTTAAATTTCAACCTCTAACTTCACTGCCTTCTCGCGTTGAACCGGCACTTAACCTAAGCTTTTTGAGCTTTTCTTAGGATTGGTGGTCTTGACTCTTGACGTGAGGTTGAGGTCTTCTCCATTTTTCTTTGAACTGAAAAGTTCAAAATGTTTAAAATAATTTTGTTCTAGTTCTTATTCATAATTTTATAAATTTGCGAGAACTAAAAACAAACTCTTATTCATTGTTCTTGTCTTGTTTGAATTTGTGAGAACTAAAAATAAGAACCTTGTTCCTTGTTCTTGAAAGTGCCCCAGAATCTAAAATCAAGGACGGGAGAAAAACCAAAGTGTTGTCATGGAGAGGAAGTAAACTAATTTGTCCACGTGTCAGTACACTACCGCAACAGACAAAAAGATGGTCCCCAGTCCCCACTAGGGTTGTCGACGACAACAGTTTAATCGTTATGCCATTACTTTACCTGTAATTGGAACGGTTAACGATATTTAAATCTATTTTGTTTTTTTAATGGAACGGTAAGTGATAGCGAAATTTGTTTCGTTAATGTATTTTTATACATGCCATTTAGCGAGATTATTTTGTTAACGAAGTGACACAGTTAACGGCACTGGAATGAATTTCTTTTTCCTTACCGGCACGGCAAACGGAACAACACCCCTAGTCCCCACTGGTTAACCCGTCTGCCCATCAGCCAGGGCTGTCAAACGTGTGAGATGGAACGGAAATCCATCATTCTGTTTCCATTCCACTTCAAAATACGAAACAGAAAACCATTCCATTTCCGTTCCATTTCGTTAAACGGAACGGAAATTTCACTTCCACATTCATTTTACATTGAAATTTCTCATTTCAACGTTCCATTTCCATTCTGTTTTTGAAAATGAAACTACTTTTCCTTCCACTTCTGTTTCATTTCAGACGGAACGAAACGAAAACGTTCGAAACGACGGTATATTGACAGCCCTACCATCAGCCCATGAACAACAGGAAAATAGAGATTTTATGGTAGATCAGAATGTAACAAACGGTCAAGATTAACTTGTACTGTATGACGTATAATGCGAGTTTTATACGTTCATTATTGATCCGTTTTAAATCGGAGAATAAATAAATAGTATAATAAGCTTTGAGGACATGAATAATAAATAGCAGTTATATAGTTTTGTCGTCTTCAATATAGATATTTTTAGAATTTTGTCCTAATAACGTTTGTTATAACTAAGTTCGGTGGTTTTGCAGTCACATCTTTTTGCCATTTTGGAATGCGGTTTTGGCAGTTTTAGTTATTTTTTAAATACAAGAGTTTCTTCCCGGGAAAAAAAATATTATTGAAAAAATTATTAAATTGTTGTGGACATGAGATAATAATGGGGGCACTGGTACTAGTAGCTGTGCTGTGGTACCAGTGCCGAGTTAGTTTCTATAATGCAACTTTGTATGTGATTTGCTTTTCAATAATGGAAAGTGGTGGGTTTCAAACCGACTTATTTCAAAATTAAAAAAAAACAAAAAAAAGAAAATTGTTAAATTTTAAACGAGATAATTTCGTTAAAAGTTTTGTATCCACTTACTATTGGATATAATCAATATTTTTTTTTTCAAAATACCAATGACAATTCTATAAGAATAAATAACAATGTTAATGGCGCAATAATTCATATAAGAATTTATATAGATAAAATAATAGAGTTGTCTTAATTCAAGAACAGAAAAGATAAGGATCATCTCCAAGATCCATCATCTCCGTCATCCCCAGTAACCCCTTTTTATTTTTTGAAATCATAGGTGTTTTTTTTTTTTCTGGAAATCCAACACTCATCCCTTCCTTCTGCGTACGTTATTCCCCACCCCTCTCTCTCCCTCCCACGTACGCGGTCTCCACCCTTCCCCCCTCCCCCCTCCCCCACTCGTAAACTCAATAGTCAAGACTACGTCCTTTTACCAGAAAGAGTGCCAACTCTCGACCCCGATCTCTTTTCATTTTGGATATTACCAAACCTAGCCTAGCCTTCGTCAATCACACCAAAGCAGAGAACCACAAGGCCTGGTACTAAATGAAATTAACTCCTTACTTAAGCAACTTGCCCAAAAAGCATGAGGTCCCTATCGCAATGTTCTAAGGGGCGTCCCAATACTGCACAACATGCTTAAAGAAAAGTGTTGCTGCGACTTGCCCTTCAGATACTTAATTTAGGAGACTGGTAAAATCAAAGATGTATCTCGGTCTAATCTGCCTCAAGTGCTAGAAGGCGAAGCTGTAGATTGAGAATTTTCCACTTATCGTTCGCTACAGCCTCTTCTCCCTCCCTCACACTTCATAACCGTTGAAATTATTATACATAAATGTTGAAGTTAATATCGTAATTGTTGAAATTAAATAGATAACTGTTGAAGTTAATATCGTAATTGTTGAAATTAAATAGATAAGTGTTGAATTTAATATCGTAAATGTTGAAGGTAATATCGTAACTGTTGAAGTTAATATAATAGTTAAATATATTAACTTCAACCGTTATGAAGTGTGTAGGAGGGAGAGGGAGAGGGAGAGGGGCGGGGGAGGGGGGGACAGCGTACGAGGGAGGGAGGAGGCGGAGGGGGGACAACGTACGTGGGAGGGAGGAAGGATGGGGGGGCGGACAGCGTACTAATTCCTGGAACGAAGAGGATGATATGGGATAATGGTCATGCTATAGATTCACGTCACGTGATGGAATCCTGTAGGGAATAAAGGGATGATAGAATATTGAGAATGGTAGAAAGCAATTCCCATAAAAAATTGAAAAACCAAATAAAGAACGAAAAGGATTAAAATATATATTTAAAAATAAGAAAATAGATATTTTGGGGAATCATGGGACCCAACAGAGGAGAATGGCTGAATGGGGCACATGATTAAGTGGCACCACATCGTGGCTGGTGACAGGGACCCACTTATGTATGCAAATGCAATGGTTCGGCGCCGCTCACACGTGGCAGTCTCTCGGTTTATTAGATTTTTATGTGTTTGTGATCTTTGTATTCGCCTCAGGAACACTTTTTGTTGATTATTATGTTCTATGTTTTATTTATTTATTTTTTTGTCAGTTTTTCAGCTACATGTTTCTAATTCAACAGAAATGTGTGTGTGTTTACAACGGTAGGAAAAAAGTCTCATCGCTTTTCTCAATTAACATTAAAAAAGATGAAATGTATCTCACCAAATCAAGTGCAAAACATCAAAACCTGCCGATTCCAATTAGAATTTTTAGTTCATTGATTGGTCTAATTTTCAATTTTGGTTCTGATCACTAAAAACTACAAAAATTGTGGTTATAACTTCAAATCACCTTTCTAATTAAATATTAACAACATGAAACCCAGTTCTTGTTGTTTCTTCTTTCTTTTTCTTGAACTAAAAGAAGTGATGAATTATTATTTATCTTTCATCAATCTATAAGCAATGTTTTAAAAACCAAACCGGACCATTGTCCGGTCCATTGAGCATTCAGACCAGCTGGTTTTCTCTAGAAAAAACAAGCCATAAAATAGGAGCAAAGTACATGGAATCGATGGGAATTGAATTGCAGACTTTATGGGAGCACATTATTAGACTTTTAACTGGACCAAAGCAGGCTTTTGATTAGTTAAGCCACAGAACATATATATATATATATATATATATATATATATATATATATATATATATATATATATATATATATATATATATATATATATAGTTTTGCTATGGTGAGTTGCAACTCACTAAAGCGTTCCTGAGTCGCGCTCACAAATCCAAAATTTAATTCAAAATGATTGATCCAAACCGTCTTATACGATTGCCCTATTGAAATCTCCATACAAACCAAATTTTATATTTTTTTTGAAATTTTTAAGTATTTATTTTGGATTTTTAAAAACTGCCATTTTTGAACGGTTCAGAATTAATTAGATTAATGATTTTCTAAAATTTCAAAAAAATACTTAGAAATTTCGATAAAAATATAAAACTTGGTCTGCATGGAGATTTCAATAGGGAGACCATATTAAACGGTTTGGATCGTTCATTTTGAACTAAAATTTAAAATTTTAAGCGCGACTCACGGACGCTTTGGTGAGTTGCAACTCAGAGAAAGAAAACTTTCAATCAAAGCGCTTTGACCGGAGTCCCGGTTATTCCACTATCCCTCCCTTTAATGGATCTTATTTGTCATTGATATCTTGAATTTATATATGTATTTTGACCGAACTATCTACCTAAATTATAATTCAATTAATATTATTCACTGTGGATGCATGGAGAGATGCAGACAGACCTTAATTGGCGTGCCCCAACCTTGTGTGGGCTAGACGACTCATATTTTACTCGCATGACTCTCAAGCCCTGATGTTTACAAACCCATTTCGACCGGCCATTCAGCCTAATAGGACCCAAAACAACATTTTTGACCGAAATTTTGTAAAATAATATTAAAATAATATAATCTAATAAAATTAATATCAATTTAATCAGTTTAATATAAATAGTATCGTAAGATCGGAATCCTGAATTCCGAACGTTAGATCGGATTCTCGGAATCCGATCTAACGTTAGATCGGATTCTGGGATTCCGATCTAACGTTAGATCGGAATCCAGGATTCCGATCTAACGTTTACGATATAACTCTGCTCCGGACCTCCTTTCCGCGCGACAGTAAGTTTAATTTAATTTTATTTTATTTTATTATTTATTTATTTAGTTTATTAGTTTTTAATTTAGTTAATTAAATAAAAAAATAAAGAAAATATTCCAAAAATATTTAAAAAATCGGAAAAAATGAGGAAAAATAAAATTTAAAATTATATGTAATTTATTAATTATATTAGATTTTTTTGTTGTCTTTTTATTTGTTTATTAACTACTTAATTAATTAGAAAAATAGATAATAAATTGTAAAATTATTTTAAAAATACAGAAAAATAAGAAGAATTCATATGAAAATTTATGTGTAACTAATTTATTTATTTATTTTTTTGCTTTTAATAATTAAGATTTTGATAATTAAATATGAGAAAAATTAGAACTGAAAAAACAGCTCCGGATTCGAAAAGTTTGGCGCTAGAAAAATAGGAAATACGCTCTGAAAAATTCTAACAAAAATACTAAGCTGTTAATTGGCGGACCAATTTTCCTAAACTTAAATTTCAAAATTTTTAGGCGTACCATTTGTTGAAAACAAAAATGACAAAGGACCAAGATAGTCACACTTTCAACTGAAAAAACAGTTCTGAATTCGAAAAGTTTGGCGCTAGAAAATTATGAAATACGCTCTGAAAAATTTTATCAAAAATACTGAGCTGTTAATTGGCGGACCTATTTTCCTAAACTTAAATTTCAAAATTTTTAGGTGTACCATTTGTTCAAAACAAAAATAACAAAGGACCAAGATAGTCACACTTTGAACTGAAAAAACAGCTCTCGATTCAACTTAGTATTACGAATATATAAAAAAAACATGTAAATATAAATGAAAGTTAATTTTAGGTAAAGTATACAACGGTAATCCTTACCCGCTTTAAGAGTATGCTTCATGACTTTTAATTGCACCTCTTTTGGCCACCGTTCTCCATCTGCTTGTCTTCCCAATGCTATTTGCTTCCTTTCATTAAACCACTGCACAGTCTTGTACCAAGTGCCTTCTACGAGTCCAACAACTGGGAGTCTTCTCTCAACCTTGTACCGGCTATTTAGACTTTCAGATCCGTTACTAGTCATAAGACCCCAACGTGCACCAGTGTCAAAAGTTTGTGCCCACCTCTCTGGTCTCATTCGCTCATTGGTATCTGTCTCGTTTTCTTTACCACACTTCTTAAGATAATCGATAACTTCAGGGTTTGTCACTCGGAGTTCCTCCCACATTTTCATGAATGGCCGTTTATTTTTCTTGTTAGCCAACTTATTTCTAAATTTGTGTGGTATACCTTTGCCTTTACCAGAAACCTTGTACACATTTTCACATAAATGTTGCATACAATACCGATGTACGGCCAATGCAGGCTCCGCACTTTCTTGCCATCCGTACTGTGGTCTTTTAAACATGTTCCTTATTCCCCAATGACGGTCTGAGACAACACAAAATTTTTTTGGTCCCACCACTTGTTCCCTTAGAAATTTCATGAACCAACCCCAGCAAGTTTCATCCTCCGTTCTCACTAAAGCAAATGCTAACGGAACAAGCCGTTGCTCAGGATCGTAACCGCAAGCCGCTAAGAATTTACCCTTATAGCGACCTGATAAGAAAGAGGCATCAATGCTAATCACGGGCCTAATATACGGAACCGCCGCGATACAAGGCCCGAATGCCCATGCTGCTGCTTCGAACATAGCTCTGTTCGGATCACCTACGCTTTTAAACAACCACTTTATCTGCGTGCCGGGTGTCGTCCTCTGTATAGCCAATAAAAGACTCGGTAGTTTGTTGTACGAATCTTCCCATGAACCAAAAAGATGTTCGATTGCTCTTTCTCGTCCCCGCCAAATCTTGTTATAAGTGGGCACCACATTCGGGTATTCTTTCTCCAGTAGAGATTTAACGTCGGGTAAGGAAATACCGACATCTCTCTTTACTGCATTTGTAATACAGTTGGCGATAACCTCAGCCGTTAAATTATCATGTGTGAAGTCTCCGGCCCTCCTCACGCATGTATGCTCGTGTTCATTCGTTATTATCTTCCAAAATTTGCCTTCTCTTTCTGTACGGGCATACATACGCCACTTACAACCATATTCCTTACAGTTCAATATTAATTTTTTCGGAGAACTAGCAGTGGTTTTATGTTGTACATTTAAACGTAATGAGTATTTTTGACACTCTCCTATGAGTTGCTCTTTCGAGAAAAAAATTGTCCCTTCTGCTAATGGCCCTGATCCATGAGGTTGAGACGGTTGAGGTACGGAATTTCTATACTCAGAAATATCTAGAAATTGCCCTACGGGATGGTATGTTTCTGTCCTTCCTGTAAGGTAATACTGGTGATTGGGGTTCACGTTTGATTGGGGTCCACCATCGATTCCCTCTGACTCAAATAAGTCCACTTCTTCATCACTAAAGTCCTCACCTGTTGCATAGTCTGACTGAAAACCGGGACCTCGGTCGTATAAATCATCGAGTCGACGTGTTTCTTCTTCGTTTTCTTCGTTTACTTGAACGACATCTTCTTCTTCTTGTGGCCGGCCGTGCCTACTACTACTACTACCACCATGTTCTTGCCTACTACTACCACCATGTTCCCAAGTGCCTTGACCGGTGTGAGACTCGTAGTATGTACCTTCTTCTTCCTGAAGTGTACTATCACGAGGATCTATACTGTTAGGGTCCCAAGGATCCCAATCTAATGTAATGGTTTCATTCTCTTCTTCTTGATTGGTTGCATTTGGTTGTTGGTGTTCTTCTTCCTCATAATTTTGTTGTTCATTATAATTATAATTATAATAACCACCTAATTATAATAAAAAAATGTGTTATAATCACATACAAAAATTGTACAATTTGGATAGTTGTTATAATCACATACAAAAATTGTACAATTTGGATAGTTGTACAAAAATGTGTTATAATTGTTCTTATTAAAAGCCATTTCTAGAAATTATTCTTATTTATGTTTTTATGCATAGTTAATATTAATAAATCGCATTTTCATAGTTATTATTATTCTATAGTTAATATGATTTTAATATGATTTTAATATGATTTTAATTATTATTCTATAATTATTATTTTCATAGTTAATATTAATATAAATATATATATTTAAGCAAATAATTCTATTATTCCAAAATTAAATGTCACATAATTAAATTCAAAATTAAATTTACCTTGTGCCGGAAGTAAATCGACATGCATTTCTAGACCATCAAGTCGCCTTGCCTCAAAGCACTCGTGTTGAACGTATCGCCATTCATTTTGAGAGTTCACCGGCAAAATAATTTGTTGAAACCTTCCGTCCATAATTACGTTGAAACGCGAAACAATTCTCAAATTGAACTCACCTTGATAAATTCCCAATGAGGACAAAATTATTTGTTTAATAGATTCATAATCAGTTTGTGGAAAAACATCAAAACGAAAATTATTTGCTGGATTAAAGGGAGATTGATTGACAAAAACACTAATTGAATACATTTCTATATGACTAAGAATTAATTGGAAAAGATAGATGATATTAAGATTGTGATAACGACCAACTATTTATAGTGATAAGATCGGAATTTGAGATTCCGATATTAGCAAACAGATTTAAAAGTTCACGTCAATTCCCGATCAAATCAAATAATTTGCCGCAGTGTGCTCAACTTATTGCTTAGATCGGAATCTTGGATTCCGATCTAAGCTTAGATCGGATTCTCAGATTCCGATCTAAGCTTAGGTCGGAATCCAGGAATCCTATCTAAGCTTAGATCGGAATCCTGGATTCCGATCTAAGCATGTCAGGAATCCACCGCCCAATCAAATCAGTTTTTGGTCTTTTTCCCTTTTTACTGTTATTTATTTTATTAATTTAATAATATTTATTATAAATATTTTAATTATATTAATTAATAAATTAAAATTTAAATATATATATTATATTTTTTGTAATTAAAATTGATTTATTAATAAATTATCATATTCATTAATTATCATATTCATTAATTAAAATAATTCATTACCTAAAATAAATTATTTTTTTCAAATATAATTACTTACATTAAATCAATACTTTTTCTTTTTCTTTTTACTGTTTTCAATTTAAGTAAATTAATAATTATATTTTAATTAAAATTGTAAAATTAAATTAATAATTTATATTGTTTTGTAAATTAAATTAAAGTAGTTAAAAACATAATAGCTCAATCAAATTAAATTAACTAAATGAAATTAAATTAAATTAATTACTTCAAACAACTAAATAAGATTTTATTACATTAAATTAAGTCAAATTATTAAATAATTTTATTTAATTAATTTTTAATATATTAATTTTATAATATATTAATTTAATATTAAAATTTTATATATTTAATTAATGTTTATAAATAGAAGTAAAATAAAATATATTAATTTATTATTTTATCTTCAAAATATATTACTAAAATTTCATAATATATTATTTTAATATTAAAATTTTATATATTTAATTAATTTTTATAATAGAAGTACAATAAAACCATGAAAAAGGACAAAATTGAGCAGTTACAGCACTGTTCGGAATCCCAGATTCCGATCTAACGTTAGATCGGAATCCCAGAATCCGATCTAACGTTAGATCGGAATCCAGGAATCCGATCTAACGTTCGGAATCCAGGATTCCGATCTTACGATACTATTTATATTAAACTGATTAAATTGATATTAATTTTATTGGATTATATTATTTTAATATTATTTTTTAAAATTTCGGCATTTTTGATAAGCTTCTTCTATGGAAACTAACATCCTGTCCCTAGCACGCCTCCATACAACTTATATCCTTCTCCCTTGCTAAAGAGAAAGGATTCACGCGTCTTTCCACCATAGGGTGCGTTTGGATAGGTGTGGGAAGAAAGAAGGGAAGAAGTATTGGAAAATGTGTAACTTTGTGAAGAGTTTGGATTGTTTATAATTTTTTTTTCTTCTTCCTTCTTCTTCTTCTTTCTTCCAACGATCCAAACGCACCCATAGATCCACGTTTTGATGCCCAAAACACTTCGTACTAGCGCCCTTTCTCCATTGTGGTGCGAGATTCCACCTTACACTCCAGAGAGACAAATCCTAACATGTGTTTGGTAGTTCTATGTAATATGGTTATATATATATATAGTTATATATATAGAGAAAGTTTAATATGCACTATAGTGCATAGGGCATTCCGTGCACCGCGGATTTTTTCGGGGGTATTTTTATAAATTGACAAATCTAATTTAATAAATCTAATCTACATATTGGAATTTCATAGAAAACCAAAATTTACAATTTTTGAGATTTTATTGCTATTTTTTTCGAATTTTTTAAAACATGCCATTTTTGGAAAATTGTAAATAGTACAACATTCCAAAAATGACATGTTTTAAAAAATTCGAAAAAAATAGTAATAAAATCTAAAAAATTGTAAATTTTGGTTTGATATGAGATTTCAATATGTAGATTAGATTTGTTAAATTAGATTTGTCAATTTACAAAATATTCCCGAAAAAGTCCGTAGTGCACGAAATGCCCTATGCACTATGGTGCATATTAAACTTCCTCTCTCTCTCTCTCTATATATATATATATATATATATATATATATATATAAATATATATAGAGTTTAGCTACGGTGAGTCGCGACTCACGGACCCTCCGGTGAGTCGCGACCAATACTCCTAGATCTAGATCAAAATGACCGATCCAAACCGTCCAATATAATCTCCCTATTGAAATCTCCGTGCGAACCAAATTTTTTATTTTTCCGAAATTGTTAAGTATTTTTTTTCGGATTTTTAAAAACTGATGTTTTTGAATGGTTCAGAACCAATTAGATTAACGATTTTCTAAAATTTCAAAAAAATACTTAAAAATTTCGAAAAAATGAAAAGTTTGGTCTACATGGAGATTTCAATAGGGAGATCATATTGGACGGTTTGGATCGGTCATTTTGATCTAGATCTAGGAGTATTGATCGCGACTCACCGTAGCTAAACTATATATATATATATATATATATATATAGAAGAAGGATTCAATCAAAGCGCTTTGACCGGAATTCCGGTTAAACCCCGTTAGATCTCAATATTGAAAGTTCAAATGACCGATCCAAACCGTCAAATATGATCTCCATATTGAAATCTCTTTGCCGACCAATTTTTTCATTTTTTTGAAATTTTTAAGTATTTTTTTCGGATTTTTAAAAACAACAATTTTTGTAGGGTTCAGAACAAGATTAACGATTTTGTAAAATCCGAAAAAAATACTTAAAAATTTTAAAAAACATGTAAAATTTGGTGTGCAAGGAGATTTCAATATGGAGATCATATTGAACGGTTTGAATCGGTCATTTAAATTGGTCCTCCTGATTTAATAAATAAATAAAATCCATTCTTTTGTCCTTTAATTTGTTGGGTTCGATTATACCAAGGACATAGACTATCACACAGACACAGTGTAGCGAGTCAGAGACAGACAACACAACAGCAACTTGATATCACTTGTCAGTTATGCACTACACGAAATGATATGTATATATCCGCCTCAGAGCCTCAGAGTATCCGGATTCTCTAGTAGAGCCGCGGAGTTGTCGGAATCCCCGATCCAATTCAATTCAATCCGTTCATAGCTCTTGGGATTTTGAAATCGCTTTCTTGTTTGTCAATGGGGAATAGCTCATCCATGCTCACTCAGTACGACATCGAGGAGGTCCAGGAGCACTGCAATCACGCCTGTAACTTTTTAGTTTTTACTCACTAATTATTTATTCCATGCTTCTGATCTTAGGAATTTGTTAAATTATTTATTCAATTGGTTTGGTTTCAGTCTCTCAACAAGAGATCTTGTCTCTGTACAATAGATTTTGTCAGTTGGATAAAAACAGTGGTGGGTTCGTCTCAGCTGATGAATTCATGTCTGTGCCTGAATTCGCCGTTAATCCTCTTGCTCAGGTTCCTCAATTATTACTTTTAAACCCTTTCGAAATATTATAATTAGGCTAATCTAACTACATGAATTATTTAATCAGAGACTATTGCGAATGTTGGATGGATT
Source organism: Rhynchospora pubera (assembly GCA_028095005.1). Classification (NCBI taxonomy): domain Eukaryota; kingdom Viridiplantae; phylum Streptophyta; class Magnoliopsida; order Poales; family Cyperaceae; genus Rhynchospora; species Rhynchospora pubera. The sequence continues at coordinate 357,653,750 of CM051460.1, forward strand.
AAATTTCAAGGAGTTTGTTGCATTTCTCTCTGCATTTAGCCCTCGAACCACACACCACCAAAAAATTGAGTGTCAGTAAATCCTTCAACTTGCCTTTTTTTTTTTTTCTTTTTTATTATTTTGTGTCAAATTGTATACCTGAAAAGCACTTACTTTACTGGTAATCTAACTAACATGCTTCCTATTTTGTCAAGTTATTTTCAAGGTTTATGATTCAGACTGCAATGGGAAAGTAACATTTGACGACATTCTATGTATTTTGAGGGACCTATCTGGATCATTTATGAGTGAACAACAAAGACAGGTCAGCGTCAACTTCTTTAGTTTTATCTTTTATTTTCTCCCCTTAATTGTAGCAAGTCTATAATTCTATCAATCGTCAAAGGATAACAGTATACTCTTGATTAATAAGAGGCTGAAAATATTTTATTGGTTGACCCTTGAAAACTCCAATACAAATTTTAAGGATTTAAATCACATTGTAAGGTTTTTAAATGTACGGAATTGCATCATTGACTTCTACAGAACCTCCACGTTCTGTATCACAAAAACGAAAATTATGAGAAAAATAGTATAATTATTTATATAACAGCTTTCTGAGAACAATTTCATCTATAAAATTTCTTGGTTTTGGTGTCCTATTTCTAATTGATATAAATTGATCTCCTCTTTGTAGAAAGTTCTGACGCATGTTTTTCAAGAAGCCGGCTACAAACCTGATTCCTCCCTCGTGTTTTCTGATTTCATGAAGGCAAGTAAATTTCTGTACTATATAAATGAAAATGAAAAGTTACCAAAAATCCTGGGTTGACTGATTAGTACCAGTACCTGAGCTTTTTTGGTCTTTAAATGGTAAATTTATTTTTATCCAGTAAACAATAACTTATATTTACTGATTTTTTTTTTCTTTGGGAACAGATATTTGGTAATTCTGAACTAAAAATGGAGGTTGAAGTCCCTATTGACTAGGATGATATTTGGTGATTACTTTCAAATCGTTGTTGTATTTCTTAGCAAAGTAGATGTATCAGGAATCATCTTGAATTGTGTACTAGGAATTGTGTTTATTTTTTGAGAATTGCCAACTAGAACCCTTGTTTAAAAAAATAGTGTTTATCGTGAGGGCAATTGGTAAAATACTCTTTTTTTTTTTCCATTTTCTTAAATGTCGCATTCCTTGCATTTTCTTTCGCTCTGTGTCTAGTCTTGAAGAAATTTGATGTGCGCTCATTGACTGGTTTCTTTAATTTGGTTTTTGGTAGAGAGTTCACTATCTAGAAGAAAAATAATTCTACATGAGTTGGGTCACTTGGGTGTTATGTAAGGCCTTTCCGTTAAACTTCCAAGTTTTCAGGCATGAAGCAGCTACTTCATCCGGCCCATTTTCAGTACAATAGAGATTTTTTAGTACTGCAGTTTTGCCATCACTTGTCATCGTTAAATACAAAGTGAACACATAAATTAAACAAAATAAGCATATAGACTGTCAAAATGAACACTTACAAATACATAAGTATTGTCATCACTTGTTTAGATTTTTATATGCATATTGAACTTGAACTAATTTTTATTTTTGTGTGTTCACTTTGATCATTATATATGTTCATCTAGTCTATTTTATGTGGTCACTTTGTGTTTAGTGATTACAAGTGATGACAAAACTGTAGATGATAATAATTAATTTCTTTAGGATATCATAACAGAGAAATTAATACTTTTTGTGACCGTCAAATCACATAATCAACGTACGCTGGTCGAACTAGTTGGACCGAAAATCGGACAGTGGTCTGTCTTCAATTCAACCATCTTTTTGATCGATTCGGCCGCTGTCATTTGGTCCACCTGATTGCCTTGCTGGTATCACCCTCCGGTTTATTTTCAAAACATTGCGTACTTTACATTTTCCACAGTTCATTTAATGTTAATGTTATGTGAGAAAAGATATCAACACAGTATTAGAAGTAGTGCTAAACAAACAATTTTATATTGCTAAAATATCTTATTCAATTTCATGAGAGATGTCATAATAAAAATTTTATCAATTTTGGAGTTCAATCAACATGTCAAATCTTGTTTACAATAACAGATTAATTTTAATATGTTAATTTTTAACATTTTGATAGTGTATCATTTTCAAATTTTATCAATTTTTATGATAATGCATCGATCGTTACTGTTGCGACCGAATGGGATAATTGTGTTTCCTCTTTCACGTTAAAAATAAATTGCAAAATTAATTATTTTTACCGATTCTCTTATTTAAATATTTTTCTGTGACAATAGTCGTCCTAACTTCAGTGCATTTCAAGAGTTAATTAACGACGAATTTAAGAGTCATTTTTTTTTCAATTATATTAATACCACCAAGTGTTTTAGAAAAAAAATAAGGAAAAACATTATGGAAGTCTCTCAAACTTTTGTTGTATGACAAACTGTTTACCAAACCACTAATTAATTTTATCGATTACCTTGTCTCAAAACTTTTTGACATTTTGTCATCTTAACTTAATAATGTTTGAACATGGAATGAACAAAGTTTATTTATAAAATCTTCTTGTTCATAAACTTCCATCCATTTCAAAGAATTATTTTGGCGATAGATTTTAAGAGTCATTTCTATTTTTTTTAAACTTGAATTAATATCTTTTCAAATAATGAAATTATTTGCTTTGCATGTATTTATTTAAATTTATTAATTTTCTTACTATGTCCATACTTCTTTAAAGTTTGATCAGTAATAAAAAATAACTTATGCGACCCTGTTCTTTATGGATCCTACATCAACTTTGCATAATTATTAACTAAACAAAATTAAGTATAGTATCTTGAACATGACATACTTGACTAAAAAGATTATGCCGCCATAACTTTATATTTCTACTACCAAACGTTTTCTAAAACTTTCAACTATTCCAAAATAGAAAATTAATAAGAAACAAACTTTGAATGACGAACGAGTGACCGTTCAAGCAGTTAACTGCGTCTCGCTGGAGAAACGAGTAAAAGCATTGAACTGGAAAGTCTATTCATAAGTCATAACCTCTCAAAACTGCTAATCTTCTGTGGATTAATCTTTTATCTATTCATCAAGCGGGTTCGTGATAATGTTGGTTATTCTCCAGTGACTCGTTGCACAAACATACGTTGCATGTAGGAAACAGACGTGGTGTGTTGACTGGAAATACCTGGCTCTTTGTTAAATTATAAAACAGCAGGCAGGGAGACAGTTTTTCCCTGGGAATTCGGCAATTCATTTTCCCTTTCCCCAAATTGCAAAATTGCAAATTGCAATTGAGAGAAGCTAAAAGAGGGGCAAAATCTAGGAGAGAGATAATCTCACCTCTGTGCTTTTGCTTTAGTATTTGTCTGGGAAAAGGGAGTTGGGAAGAACTATACCGGTGAGTTTGATTATTTTCATAAGATCACTTTTAATTTCTCTCTTTTTTTTTGGGTGAATGGTTTTCCTTGGAGAATATTGTATGACAACTTATTCTTATCTCGTGCATTTTTAAAATATTAGAGGCTATATATGATATTATCCCTGATTTCGTGCATTAGCTTAAAATCTATTAAATGCGTCTACCTTAATTTTACACGGCTTAATGCAAATGCTGAAGTTGCCTTGTTTAATATTAAAATTTATGATATGCATTTTAAACAGTACCAACCAGTAAATGGCCATTTTGGGTTGAAAAATTATGTTTATGATGTTTATGTTCAAATGCCCAAATTTTCGTGGTTATTTTTATATCACTGTCAGGCCCTCAGAAATTAAGAATCAAATTAGTATTTCAAAAATTAGATTTCAATTTTATATAATGTAGAGCGTACCAGTTAAATATTTTGAAAAAAAATTTATTGGCAAGGGCTCTGTACAATCTTCAGAGAACACTATAATTGGGACCGGGTGTTGATTAGATGTGTTTTTTTCTGATTCCTTGAATAACACAAGTGAAGGAGAGAATGCTACGCAGACGCGCTGCTATGAATGAAATAGAGATCGCCGAGTTGAAGGAAGCACTATATGACCAATACATGCTAATGACAAACTTGTGCATCGAGCTAGAGGAGGAAAGGGAAGCATCATCAACAGCTGCAAGTGAGGCTCTCTCCGTAATCCTTAGACTTGAGAGAGAGAAGGCTGCCGAGAAAATGGAGGCAAGCCAGTACAAGCGCATGGCCGAGGAGAAACTTCAACATGTGGAAGAAAACATGGCCGAGCTTGAAGAAGAAGTGCAAGAGAAGGAAATGGAAATCTCCTTTCTACGGCATCAACTTGAGGAATACAGGAAAAAGATGTCTTTTGTTGGAGTAAATGCTCATGATATCGAAGAACAGAGAAAGGCACGCAATCAAATTATAAATGAGATTCCAAATTTGATCAGCAGAAATACTTCACTTCCAGTTTTTCGGTATAACAGAATCCGGGACGAGTTGGCTAATAGTCCTCTGACTCCTATATTGGGACCAAGAAAGATTACTCGATATTTGAGTCATATCGATGAATCAGAATTTGACAAGAAAGCTAAGCTTGAGATGCTCCTGGAGACAAGTGATGAATCAAGACTCGAGGAAAGCAAATCGATGCAAGCTAGCTGTGGAAGTAATGCGGTAAGTGAAACCAGTTTACCCGAATCAAAGGGATCTAGCAGCTCAGCTTCTGAACTTGAGTCAAATGTAGTTGTGGTTCATGATGTGTTTGAAGTACCAGAAAGCCAAAGCAGTTGTAGCGACATAATAAATGAGCCGAAGAATAAGAAAATCATATCATCCACCGAATCGTTGCTCATACCACAAGCAGATTACAGCCCCCATGCAGAATTGAAGACCCCAAAAAAAAGAGATCACAACAAAGCTTCTCATAAAGATTCTCATGCTTCGAGCAAAAGTTCTGACAATGACCTGGAACAAATCAAGAAAAGGCTGGAGAAGCTTGAGAAGGAGAAAATCACAAAGCAGAGCAACACAGTGAGCAGCGAACAACATTTGAAGCTGTTGAAGGACATATATGAGCAGCTCATGACAATTGAGAAGCGCACAAAACCTATAAAACCTCAGAAGAATTGCACTAAAAAGGAGGACACGACACTTGACTCTATAATTGAGGTAATTGATTTTCTGAAATTACTTTTTTCTATGCAACATTATTTTAGACTTGTCATTGTATTTCTCGGTCGTCTTCTAACTTTGGTTGATATATACATAACAGGCGGTCTTGTCTTTCTCAATTTAGTCTCATGAAACCTGCCAACAGCAGCTATTGCATCGCATAATAATGTTGGCCGAGATGACTGATCTCTTGCTCACTATTAATGGAGATGCTCAGAGTCGGCATAAATTATTTATATGACGAGGACTAGTATTTATGTCTTGCTTACTGCTATTGGGAATGTTCAGAATTATTGCAGAAATTATTTATATGCTGAATGCTGGTATTTTATGTCAGATATGTATATTATTTGATGTAACTTGAGTATGTTATTTTTGTAATGATGCAAGACTACCCTTGTATTGAGCTTTTAGGTCTTGTTTGCTCTCTCTACTTGTTCTTAGATAGTTGTGGGGCTACATTAATTGTGGCAGGAGAGGCAAAACTAGAAAGTTGCAAATCTATGTTAACTATTGTTATGCTTTTTGGGAAAAAAAATTAAAGAAAAGCATATAATTCAATATTAATGTTATTATTGATAGGCCTACACATCTACAAGTTTGCCTCATCCTCCTGTACTTGCTTTGCCCCAGTTCTTAGAGACCCCGATATTTAACTCTGTAAGTCTTGCAGATGTATAGGAGTTATGCAAGAAATTGAATTTCATGCCTGGTGACTGGCATTAATTTTTGTTGATTCATGGTCCTTGAATTTGAAATGCTACTAGATCGCATACGGTCTCTACAGCGCATGAATGTTTGGTACAAGACAGATTTTAAACTTTTCAATCAGCTATGTCACCAGTAACTTGGTCCTCTATGGAATAGAATGATATATATTTTTTTAATCTGAAATTGGGTTTAGAATGGAATTTCTTCAACTCTCAAAACAATAAGCAGGGATCATTGACTCATTGTTTCTCACTATTAATTGGGCTTGACACTGCAGGAAGTTAGCTTAACTTTTGCGGACCAGCATTTGAACATTTGAGAATATTAAATTGGGCCGAAAACAGAGGATTTAAGTAGGCGTTTATCATACTGAAATGGGCCTGAGTGAGAGTTTGGTTAGAGTAGAGTCAGGAATTATAAGTGCCATCGGCAAATATACCATCCCAGCCATCGCTAAATACAAAGTGAACATATACAGCAAATAAAGTGAACATATAGACGATCTAAGTGAACACTTACGAACAAATAAGTATTGTCATCACTTGTTGAGAAGTTTACATGCATATTCAACTTATTTTCATTGAACTTATTTGTTCGTATGTGTTCACTTAGATCGTATATATGTTCACTTTGTTTACAGTATATGTTCACTTTATATTTAGCGATGGCAGGGATGACAAAATTGCAGATGGCGGTAATCAATTTCCAGAGTTGATGATTTGGTAATGATACAGTTTTATGGCTGCTATTCTGTTGTTTCTCAAAGCAGTCCATTAATTCTATCAAATTTGCTCTGTAAATCTACATTGGAAGATCCTGATGATAGATAGTATAAATCTGATCACTCCGCGCAGTGAAATATTCCAAAGAATAGGTACTGGGTCATGGACTCATGGGTGTGGAAGGCACTGTCTCATCAATTCCAATCCAGTACTCCCTCTCCCTCGTGCGAGGCCACTAGAATACTAATTGGTTGCCTTTTTGAAGATAATGAGGTGCACTATGTAGATCGCTTGAGCGTACTCCACTAAATATCTCTGCACCAAACCAGTGCCTAACACTAGATTCATAGCATATAATCATTTCCTTTGAAGAAGATAAAATATATATCACGCCCAGGGGCGGAGCCAATAGGGGGGCTGCTTGGGGCAGTTGCCCCCCTTGTGCTCCAAAAAAAATAAAATTTTTATGTATATTTTCTTTATTTTTTAAAAAATTTCTATAATTTGCTCCCCTAATTAATCATGAACCAATGATTTAGGAAAGAAATATTATTTTTCATAAATAAATTTCTATTTCATTGTTCAATCTTTAAAATTTTGCCCCTCCTATCATAATTTTCTGGCTCCGCCCCTGATCACGCCCACCATCCCTCATCCTTCCTTTTCCTGTGTGCACATGTTGATGACATCATGGTGCTAAGATAAGGTGATTTGGCCGAATTGTTGGAAACCTTACTGCAAGGATTCAACTTTAGAGTGTTTTATGTCCATACATTAATTTGAAATATGTACATTTTTTTTGAAGGCCGGCTGGTGAAATACCAGCGGCAGATTTTATTAATTAAAAGAGAAATAATTAGAAATATGTACATTAAAGATAAAAAATTTGTTTAATTTGATCTTAATAACTCTAAGCATATTATGTAAATGAACGTACAGGTTTTCATATTTGCAGTTTAGGCAATGATCGATGATGGTTCTGATTAGTTAGTTAGCTCATTCATTCAGGTCATAAAAAATTCAGAGCAGAAAAGATTTAATAATCATGCTTAGTGCTAAATTAAATGATCATTTTATGATTGAACATTAAACACGTGTATGCGCGTTCATGGACTGATCGAGTTGACTGTTCCGTAATAAAAAAAGTGTGAAACAATTAATCAATAACTTTTGTAGAGCGCATATACACAACAAACCGACACATTTCGTTCTCTTCCTTCTTTCACCTAGGAATCAAATCTTTTTTCTTTTTCCTATGATAAGCAGTAATAGTGGAGGACAAAACCATGCATGTCTTAAGCTATAGCTTGGACAACTGCAATAGCTAGCTCTAGGTCATACCACCTTTCTTCCCACATAAACATGATTTCCACCATCTGTGCGAGGATTATCATCCTTCTCCTCGTCGGTCATGTCTCCGCAAACAATCGCCAAAGCCTAATGCACCGTCACCATCACACATCTATCCTCCATGAAAAAGCAACCCTCCTTGCTTTTAAAAACGCCTTACCGCCACAATCCCAAGTTATCCTTCCCAACTGGAATGAGACCACAGATGTATGTAGCTTTGTGGGAGTCAAATGCAACAAATGGCGCCTTCACATCGCTCATCTGTCTTTAAGGCACATGCTCATCTCTGGTTCGATTTCCCCTGTACTCTCCAACCTCACCGGCCTCCACGTTATAGACTTTTCTTGGAATGCATTTACTGGTGAAATTCCCAGTGAACTCGCCAACTTGCCCAATCTATTTGCTCTTGATCTCTCTTCTAACAATTTAAGCGGGGTAGTTCCTGGGTCATTTTCAAAACTAAATCACCTTCAATTTTTGAATCTAGGAAATAACTGCTTAGCAGGAGAGATCCCAGCTTCCATTTTCCAGAATTGCTCAAAGTTACGGGTTGTGTACCTCCATGGCAATGCCCTGTCAGGGGAGATTCCTTCGGTACGTGATATACATCTCCCAGATTTGTTCATATTTGACCTTTACTTGAATAACCTTACCGGGAAGCTCCCATCATGGCTATGTAACTCAACAAGGCTCCTCGAGTTGGATGTTGAAGACAATTCTTTACATGGAGAGCTTCCTATTGATATAATAGCAAACAAATCCCAACTTCAGATTCTTCACCTTTCAGACAACAACTTTTGGAGCCATGATAACAACACTAATCTAGACCCATTCTTTAATGCCCTTTCCAACTGTACAAAGCTCGAAGAGATCGAGTTGGAATCAATTGGCCTAGGCGGTAAGTTGCCTGCCAGTGTTTGGTCAGCCCCGAGGAGTTTAACACGCATTAGCTTAGATAATAACTTGATATCAGGGCAAATTCCTCAAGACATAGGAGACCTGTACAATCTCAACTTTTTGAACTTATCAAGCAACCAATTGGATGGACCTATTCCAACTTCAATTGGTCATCTGAATAGGATTGAACAACTAATCTTATCTGAAAATTTCTTGATTGGTTCAATTCCCACTGAAATTACAAACCTTAGCCATGTTGGTCTCTTGGACCTGTCAAGAAATTTATTATCTGGAGCAATACCTGCTGGCATTGGAAACCTTAGCCATATTGGATTTATTTTTTTCCATCATAATCAACTCTCAGGGAAAATACCAGTGAGTCTTGAGAACTGTTTAAGCTTGAACAAGCTTGACCTTTCTTACAATCAATTATCTGGGATGATCCCCGAGGAGATAGCAGGGATCGTCAAGTGGTTTTTCAATCTTTCCAATAACAGGCTTCAAGGTCCTCTTCCAATTGCGATGAGCAAAATGGATCAAGTGGAGGAGATCGATCTCTCAAATAATAATCTCACGGGCAAAATTTTTTCACAAATATCTGAGTGTGTTCGAATAAAACGCCTTAACCTCTCACACAATTCACTCCATGGGACGCTTCCTGAGTCATTAGGGGAACTCCTCAGTCTTGAAACTCTTGACCTGTCATACAATCAATTAAGTGGAGAGATACCTCAGAGCCTCAATAACTGCCTTAGCCTCACTTATCTAAATCTCTCATTCAATAATTTTAGCGGTTTCATTCCAACTGATGGAATTTTTTCATCATTTACAGAACTTTCATACAAAGGGAACCCACACCTGTGTGGGTTAATTGTTGGCCAGTCTTGTAACCACAAGCAACAATCATGGTTAAGATCACGTGGTTTTCTGATCATTGTAAGTGTCGTTGCATCTCTTCTAGCTTTTCTTTTGACTGTTATTATTGCCATTGGAATAAGGAAGTGCAGGGAGAGAATATCCACAATAGGAGAAGGTACATTTCTTAAGTCTTCAACACCTGATGTAAAATCAAAGTACCCACGAATCACGTACCGTGAGCTAGTTGAAGCGACCAATGACTTTAGCGATGACAGGCTAGTAGGATCTGGCAGTTATGGCCGGGTGTATCGTGGGGTTTTGCAAGACGGTAGCTTAGTTGCTGTTAAAGTACTTCAACTCCAAACAGGAAACTCAACCAAGAGCTTTAACCGAGAATGCGAGGTATTGAAACGGATCCGTCACAGAAACCTCATGCGCATAATCACTGCATGTAGCTTACCAGATTTTAAAGCTCTGGTTCTTCCCTTTATGGCAAATGGTAGCCTTGAGAGGTGTCTCTACTCAGGATCGGTTGAGCTAGGTTTAATTGCGAGAGTTAATATTTGTAGTGACATTGCGGAGGGGATGGCATATCTGCACCACCACTCTCCAGTGAAGGTCATACATTGTGATCTCAAGCCGAGCAATGTTCTTATAAATGACGACATGACAGCTCTAGTTTCTGATTTTGGGATTTCGAGGCTAGTGATGAGCATTGTAGGTGGCGGTACCACCATTGAGAATGTGGGGACATCAACTGCAAACATGCTTTGTGGATCTATTGGTTACATAGCACCTGGTATGCCTTTTACAATTTCTATAAATTAGCATGGAAATATATTTTTAATTTTAAGAAGAAATTGTCTACATATTGGGTTTTTTTAATTTAAAATAGAAGGTACTGAGTAAGTGAAAACCATTTTCCTTTATTCAATTAACTAAATAATTTTGATATAACATGGATTCTGCGTAGTTTACTCATTTGGCAAATTCCTTAAAAACAAGTGAAATTAATATAGTATGGTATTGATAAAACTTCTTTGCATTGGCCTCCTAAAATTATACTCCCATGTGATCTTTGCAAAATTACTTTTTGGATCAGAGTATGGTTATGGCGCAAATGCATCAAGCAAGGGAGATGTATACAGCTTTGGAGTTCTTGTCCTCGAGGTTGTAACCAAAAGACGGCCAACTGATGAAATGTTTGAAGGTGGATTAGATTTGCATGCATGGGTAAAACGATACTACCATGGCAGAGCAGAATCAGTTGTTGACCCAGCATTGTTGCGCACAATCAGAGAACAGACACCAGAGGTGCGAAGAATGTCGGAAGTAGCAGTATGTAAGTGTATATCTACTTAATTGTTTATTTATTGCGTACCATAGACAACTTTCTAGACCATAAACTTGAACCTTTTATTTATTTTTTTATATAATAATAATTGAATAAAGTTGTTTGGTCCATAAACATCACAATTCTGATGCCACAAAAGATTAATGCATTAATTAATGATAGACATGGGCATGTTTAATTCTCTTCCTCAATTCTACACATGCTGTCAATAGAGAAGAATATAACAAATTAACAAAAAATATTTTGATTGCTCAAAAATAGGTGAGTTACTAGAGCTGGGCATCCTGTGTACCCAAGAGAGTTCGTCTCTTCGGCCAACCATGTTGGATGCTGCTGACGACTTGGACCGTCTAAAGAATTACCTCGCAGGGGACTCAACAGCCACTTTTTCCTCTTCACTGGGATTGTCATCCACAACCTTTGGCGATGACTAAGCAACACAAAGATCTCGTCAACAATTTTATGGATTCGTAGCATACTTGCATTGGTTCAAGTCAAATCCAGGTTTGTCAATCCTCTCATTCGAGTCACTTATTGAAGGTTGGTTCACTCGATCTCACAGTGCATCTGGTCAACAATTTTTGGCTTTTGGTCTTGTTTGAAAGGCTGCTTCTATGTAAAGTTCAAAATTCATATTTGTTATCAAATTACTAATTTCAACATAGCACCTAACGCGCTGTTCTTTGTCCTCTATCTGTTTCTTTTGTTTAATCTTTTTAATTTTCATTCTAATGTTTTCACTTTTTTTCCCCCATTTGTTATCCTGCTGTACTAAATTCCATGGCCCTGCTTCAAAGATAACTAACTACCTGTCTCGGCCTGGTTTTGGTATTGGGTTTTTAATTACGAGATTTATTTATAAATGGTAGATCTATTTCTTTGTTAGAATTTCTAGTACTGATGCTATATACTACAAAATGATTGTTGGGTATATTCAATCAATTAAAACTTTCTGTTCGTTACTTACTTTCTGATATTTATCTTGTTTAACATTTTACATAGAATATATATAAGCTAAATGAAATATCTTTAAAATAAACTAAAGCAGTTATGAGTGATGCAAACAGAACTACTATATGCGATTTTAATTAGTACCTGTTAATATACTATAATGGGAGGGTATTACTATCACTTTGTTAATAAGAAAATATTTTGGTATTATTTTAACCATGGTACAGTATTGACAACAAATGTAAGATTTTCAAGTTTTTTTTTTATCTTAAAAAAAATAGTGATTAGGGAATAAAACTAGAGAGTTGAGATGAGTGATTATTCTTTTTCATAGTTCTTAATTAATGCATGTGTTCATCTCATGGAATTGATCTCGTGGTCCCCAAAAAAGGCTCCTCATCAAAAGGTATGCAAGAAACATACGATTGGTAGATTATGTTCAGTAAATATATCTTTATCAAGCGTGATGCTTACTTTGTTAAAACAACATTTCATTTAAATGATACCTATATGATAAAGGCTACACCCATTATTTTTTCTTCAAAAAAAGAAAAGTATACGGCACCGAGATATCGTTTCCTCATGGGTGGAAAAGAAGATCACTAAATTTGAATGAGCCAAGAATAAGGAATTTCGGTATGCGTGCTTATCTAAATTCTTTATTCTTATACCATGGTTTTGTTAGTATAAGAATATGGGCTCAAAATTTTTATTATTGTATTGTTTGGATTGGACAAAAATAAAAATAAGCACGCATATCAAAAATTTTTATTTTTATTCCTTATTCAAGGCTCATCCAAACACACCCGATATATATATATATATATATAGAGAAATGATATGGTGAACCATGATGCACTGGGGTCAAAATAAACCATGATATGGACCCTTGGATGTCCATTAAGATTCGTGTAATAGAAGTCGCTAGATCTGAAATTTCTATTGTTCCTTCGCGTTTAATCTGTTCTGCCTAAATTCTTATCCCGTCCCTTCCCTCTCGTCCCTCTCTCTCTCTCGTCTCTCTCTCGCTATCAAAGAAAATCGAAGAGCAAATCGAAGGAAAATCACAGAGAAAATGTAGCTCCGATGGGCCCCTCGAAACTAGTCTATTCTCATCTCTTTATTGCGCCAAAATCCTAGAATCTCCATCATCTCTGAGAACGGCGGCCATTTTCGCCGACAACTGAAGAACCTCCATAACTCCATTCCATCTTCGTCTACATGGAGGAGCCTCAATCTATCAACAAACGGCCACGTGCCCGTTCTCTCCTCTCTTGTGAGATAAAAAATCTCGAAACTAAGGTACCCCTTTTTAATAGATTCGTGTCCGGACCCCTACCTCACTGTTTAAACATTTCTTTTTCATACTAAACAAACGAATGTCCGATTGAAATTTGGTGTGTTTTACTTAGTTTTTGAGCTTCACCGTGTCCTTTTATAAATGAATCTCTGATGGATGTTGTAAATAGTGGGGGTTTTACTAGTTTTAAAAGTTTACGAAATTGAGCTGTGTTCGATTTTATAAGTTTGAATTAGTCAATTTTTGTTGCAAATCAAACAACTCACCTATTAGTATTCGGGGGTGATAAGGATCATCCCCGATATTTGTCATTCCCATCATCCCCACGCGTTTTCTATTTTAGAAAACAATTATTTACGCGTTTTCTAAATACGGAAATCCAATACTCATTCTTTTTCGCTCTCCTCTCCCGCGCGTGTACGCTCGCCCCCTCCCCCCTCCCACCCTCCTGCGTACGCTCCCGAACAATTCACCATCTCTTTACAAAATAAAACATCAGCATTATATACCAAAATATATCCAAATACACCTAAATATACCAAAATATACCATCAGCATTCCTAATATAAGCTGATGTCAGCATTTGTTTTTTTTTTACAAAATTACCCCAAAATGTATGCTAATCACCAACAACTCTTATTCATCCTCTTCTTCAATATCTTCTTCTCGATCAACCTCGTCTTCTTCAATATCTTCTTCTATCTCTCCATTTTGTAAGTCTTCTTTTTTCTAAAAGCAAGCATAAATTAAGTACCAAGTTAGTGTAAGAACGTCAATTAGAAAAACAAGCAGAAATTACAATATACCTTTAAATATGCAGTAAGCTGTATTGAAAAATGGTTCGTATAACACTTCATGCCACTAATTTATTACAGATGAGAACCCATTTCTATTACTGAACACCAACACAAATTATTGTAGCCACGACTACAGAAGTTGGTAAAAAAAAAAGAAGAAGATTCAAGAAAAATTTAATGTGTCCAGCTGGCACTTGTGGTCGTAACAAGTTACATGCTTAAAAATTCAGGATATCACCTAATTTTCTTTGAATTCTTTTGAATTCAAAAAATAAATTTAAAATTTGTTACATGAATTGTACAATATTACCTAATTTTTTCGTATTTTCGTTGCTGGTATAAATTGCACGGGGAATGAGAGATGCGGATGATAGTGACGGAGTTTTGCAATTGCAGGATGCAGAAATTGAGAGATGCTGAAACCAAAGTTGCTAGTACAAATTGAGAGAGAGAGAGCGAGAGGAGAATGCCTAACCTGAGTTGCACAGAGAGATGCAGATGTGATGGATAGAGAAGGTTTCAGTAGTTCCGTGCGATCTAGGGTTTGTCGAATGAAGGCTCGATCTAGGGCATTGAGCCCCGATTTCTTCACAGAGCAGTGATTTCTTCACAGAGCAGCCACTTCTTAAGCGATTTCTTTTCGAAGGTGAGCAATGGAGAGAGGATCGAGAGAGGCTCGATCTAGGCCTCTAGGGTTTCTAGAGTGAGATAGAGAGAGAGAGACGAGAGGGAAAAGAGGTGAGCAGAAAGAGCTACATCTAGGATTTCAGCAGTTCCCGTCGATTTCTTTTCTCGAGTGAGGTAGATACGAGAGGGAAAAGAGGTGACCGATTTCATACGAGAGAGAGAGAAGGGTACGGATTAAGAGAAAAGAGGAACAGCTTAAACGCCAAGGAGCAGTGTAAAATTTTCATCCAGCGTCTTTCATGACACAAATCGTGACGCGCATCCAAGGGTCTAGATCATGGTTCATTTTGACCCCAGTGCATCATGGTTCACCATATCATTTCTCTATTATATATATATATATATAGAGTTTTGCTATGGTGAGTTGCAACTCACCAAAGCGTCCGTGAGTTGCGCTCAAAATTCCGAAATTAAGTTCAAAACGACCGATCCAAACCGTTTAATACGATCTTCCTATTGAAATCTCCATGCCGACTAAATTTTATATTTTTTCGAAATTTTTAAGTATTTTTTTGAAATTTTAGAAAATCATTAATCTAATTACTTCTGAACCGTTCAAAAACAGCAGTTTTTAAAAATCCGAAATAAATACTTAAAAATTTCGAAAAGATGTAAAATTTGGTCTGCATGGAGAATTCAATAGGGATATCGTATTAGACGGTTTGGATCGGTCGTTTTGAACTTGATTTCGAAATTTTGAGCGCGACTCACGGACGCTTTGGTGAGTTGCAACTCACCATAGCAAAACTCTATATATATATATATATATATATATAGAGTTTTGCTATGGTGAGATGCATCACACATGCCCTCTGGTGTGACGCAATCCAAGCCGTCCGATTGGCTTCAATATTCGTGCGGATCTAAGAGATGATGAGTCGCTGGATGAGTTAAAATTTTTCGTTCCGTCTGTTTTTCTCTTCCGTCTCCTTCGCTCTCTCTTCATTTCCTCTCTCTCTCTCTCTCTCTCTCAAATCGAAACAGATTGAGAGACGAGCGCCTCCACAAAGCCTAGTAAGTGTTACAATGAATCGGAGCAGAAATCGCCTCTCCCTTTCTTTGGAATCTTCTCCTGACATAGCCTCTCTCCCTATCTTTGAAATCGGCTCCTGAAACCCTAGAAGAAATCTGACAAGCTCCATTCCGACCTCTGACGAGTCCAGGTTTTCTTGAAATCGGCTCCTTAAACCATGTTTTCTTTCTCTCAAACTCAAACTGTTAGCAATTCCTTGATTTTTCTCGAGTTGCCTTCGATCTGAACCATATTTTTTTGTGTAAATGTTAACCGTTAACAATTCGTTGATCTGCTTAAATCCTTGTTTGTATTGTCTAATCGAGCTTAAATCTTTGCTTAAATTGTTGATTTGCTTAACTGTCTAAAGGGTTATCACAAAATCACCCAGTAGCATTGTACACATCAGCAATTGAACTGCTTCCTCTTGTCAGAACTCTCAATTGGTCTTGCAGTAGTTATTTCTGGAATTTGATATTAATACATAAGTGTATGTCGGCCAGTAAGAAGTAGCAAGAGGAAGCAGTAAATACATCAATTGAGTCTCACACTTTTTGATCTATAATTGAGTCTCATACTTCAGTTATACCAGTCTCTCTTTCCTCTTTCAAGTATGCTGATTAATAATAGAGTCAAAGTAAGCAATGTCCTCTTACCATTTGTATCCACATGTTCAGAATATCAAAATAACCATCTGATTGCTTATTCTTTGAATGGATCTATTAGAACTATACACAATTTATAGGCAATTTGGTAACTTGAATTGACCTAATAGTTCACTCAGTTCACTTGTATTGTAAATACAACCTTAAGACTAATTTATGTACTAATTTTTACTTGTTTCTATTGTTTAATTAGGCCATTGGAGGTAAGTGAAGAATCAGACTTCATTGTAAATACAACCTTTCTATTGTTTAGTTGCTTTTAATGGATCTGTACCATGTTGAACAAATTTGTATTTAGTTAGCTTTTTGAACGGATTTTGTGTTTAGTTAGCTTTCAATTGGGATGCTATGTTATTGGATTTGTGTTTAGTTAGCTTTGAATGGATTTGTGTTTAGTTGTTTTTTTATGGATCTATGTAAATTTGATGGATCTGTATACGTTGCTTCAATTACAATGCATATGTTTGTACCAGCTTATATTTGGCACAGGTGCATGGCGTAGACTTTGAGGGTGTGTTTGGATGACCATGGAATAAGGAATAAGGATAAGAAATTTCGATATGCGTGCTTATTCTTATTCTTGTGCAACCCAAACAACACAAGAATAAGGAATTTGGACTCTTATTCCTATACTAACAAAACCATGGTATAAGAATAAGGAATTTGGATAAGCACGCTTACCGAAATTCCTTATTCTTATTCCTTATTCCATGCTCATCCAAACACACCCTGAAAGTATACAATGTTTGGCACAGGTCATGGTCATGAATGCCTTGCAAACTTCTATATTTTTTATGAATGCCTTTTTCTCAAGACAATATGCGCATGTGTTCATAATTTTTTTAACTGGTTAACAACTTCTATGTTCATAACTTTTCTACCGTGTCGGATCTGCAAATAATATCTATATTTATTAATTCACTGATTTCACTCTTATACATCATTAAGGAACTCATGATCTAATAGATTCGGCACGAGAGTGTTTGAAATTGTTTCCTTATTCTTCATTTAGGAATAGCAAAATTTAGTTAGTTGCAATTTGCAAGTGCAAAATTGAGTACCAGAACCACAATTAAATCTAGTGTCATCCATCAGTTAGAGATACAAGCCAACAATTAAATCTATCATATAGATACAAAGTATTAAACAAAGAGATACAAACCAACTAAATAAAAACCTAAGAAAACAACAATTAAATCTATTGCCATCCATTAGTTAGAGATACAATCCAACTAAATAAAAATTAACAAAACAACAATTAGAAGCTAAACATCCACTGCAATCCATAAGTTGCATAACACCAATTTCTAATATTTAGATACAACTATTAAATCTACTGCCTAATTATCCATTAGAATCCATTAGAAAACCAAAGCAACTAAAATCTACTGCCTAAGTAGAAAAATAACTAGAATAACTAATATAGCAATGAGTCTTTTTTCCTTTGACTCCAGATCTTTCTTCTCCCGTTCAAGATTATTCAAGCCCGTGATTATTGCCTTTGATCGGTCTTCAACGGGTCCATCATACCAAACAAAGAATCCACAACCTCATGACATCTACAAGAATGAACAAATCTTAAATAAACAATAAACAATGGAGGCTTTTAACTATGAAGCTTAATTGTAAACATAATAGAAATTACTTTTTGCAGGTTGATTGTAAACATAATAAGAAAGGGACTTTGCTTCTTGTGCCTTATTCATCTAAGTACCAGTACAACATGTCAAAGCAAGAAAGTACCTCAAAATTTCTGCATCCAAAATACCTTCGGCCAGGATTAAATTTGGTCCATGTTGTTCTCAAAACAGCTACCTGGTTACAATGACAAGGTGGAAAGCCTTCCATGGGGATTAATTTAATGTAATCTAGACAAATATTTGAATTAAGAAATTATTTCAGTAATCACATTTCATTGAAGGAAAAATTGAAATTAATTATTTTTGAAGAACATTGTTTATTCCAACAAGTGGCTTTCTCATTTTTTTTAAGAAAAACAAACTGATTAAGGTGACTCAGTTGTCCCTCTTCCAATTCAAAGCATTGCTAACAGTTACACGTGGTTTAAAGACAAAGATATACTAATAGAAGGAAATTCCCAAAGAATTGCTAACAGTTTACATTTACGGATTTACGGAAAAGAAAATGGTCCAGATCGAAGGCAAATCGAGAAAAATGAAGGGAATTGCTAACAGTTGGAGTTTGAGAGAAAGAAAACCTAATTTAAAGGAGGGAAAAATCGAAGAGGAAGCGCAAGTCACATGAGAGGATTTGAGGACTCGCCAGAGGTCGGAATAGAGCTTCTCAAATTTCTTCTAGGGTTTCAGGAGGCTCATTTTCTACTGATTCTCGGCGATTTCAAAGAGAGGAAGGGGCGATTTCAGGAGACTGATGCATTTATGCTCCGATCCACTCTTGCAATTACTAGGGTTTGAGGAGGCGCTGGAGGCGCTTTTCTTAGATCTGTTTATTTCGATTTGAGAGAGAGAGAGAGAGAGAGAGAGGAAATGAAGAGAGAGCGAAGGAGACGGAAGAGAAAAACAGACGGAACGGAAAATTTTAACTCATCCAGCGACTCATCATCTATTAGATCCGCACGAATATTGAAGCCAATCGAACGGCTTGGATTGCGTCACACCAGAGAGCCTGTGTGATGCATCTCACCATAGCAAAACTCTATATATATATATATATATATATATAGGAATGATATACTACACTCTGGAGTATTGGGGCCTCATACAGTGATTTTCTGTGCCATTGGATTGCTTTAAAAATCGTGCACAAGATAGAGATGAGTGGATCAGATTATGGCACTGATTGCTCCGTAGGTTTTTTATTTTTTCCGTTCAGTGCCTTTCTCCTCCCGTTAGCGCTGTTAAGTGCTTTCTTCTTTATTCAGTTAAAAAAAAGTGCTTTCTCCTCTATCACAGAATCACACAGTGGGTCGTGAACTTGCGACTCTTCTTCGACACTGGTTGCAATAAAAATCGAACCACACGAATGAAGCTTAGAACAGTAAAGCAGCTAATAGTACTTGTACTGTACTATTTTTTTTCAAAACCGAAAGTGAACCTAACTAATTAAGTCTTGCAAATAATTTAACCTGTAGCAGCCAAGTTCATACAACAATCACAAAAATGAAGCTTAGGACAGTGCGGCTGAAATGAACCGCTTTTTCGAAGGAACAATCAAATCATTCTTACAAGCCATACAACAATAACAAAATTTTTAAAATGGATACCCGATTTTTCATTCTAAACTGAACCGCTTTTTCGAAGGAAAAGGAACCAAAAAATTGATGACATATACCCAAAATTGAGAATGTATACCCGATTTTTCAGAGGAAGACTTGTACAAAATTGATCCAAATGGTTGTTGTTGATCCAACTTGTAAAGAATACTTAACCGAAATTGATCAAAATGCTCTTGTTGTTCTTCAAGCAGTTCATGAGTTAAGAGGCAGAGGTCTTAGTTGAGGTGCGGAGGGCTTCGTTGAGGTGGAGAGAGGAGATTTGTTGTTGATCCAAATGCTTACTGGAGGCAGAGAGAGGAGGTTGCGACAGAAAGAGGAGGCAGTGGCCGAGAAGACCAAGCTAGATCGAGTTGTTCAGGAGTTAGAGGCGGAGAGCTTAGTTGAGGCGGAGTAAGGAGGCTTGTTGTTCATCGAAGTGCTTAACGAAGGCGGAGAGAGGAGGTTGCGACAGAGGAAGGAGGCAGCGGCGGAGATGACCAAGCTAGAGGTTTTTGCGTTTTTTTGGGAAGGGGTCGAATCTGTGGGATTGGGGAAAGACGAGAGAGGAACCAGTCGTAATAAGACAAGAGAGACGGAAAACAATAAAGGAATGACGAAAAATTTTAAAAGTAACGGAGATTTTGGAGCAATCAGCGCTATAATCTGATCCGTTTATCTCCATCTGTTGCACGATTTTTAAAGCAATCCAAAGGCACAAAAATTTAGTGTATGAGGCTCCAATACTCTAGAGTGTAGTATATCATTCCCCTATATATATATAGAGAGAATGGCTAACGCGCCATCGATGGCACGTGCCATCAATTTTCTATCGGCTCGTTTTTCGAAATTCAAAAGTCAAACGGTCGATCCAAACCTTTCAAGTTGATCAAAATATTGAAATACCTTTGGAGACCAAATTTTATATTTTTTCGAATTTTTTTGCTATTTATTATGATATTTTCAAATTGGAGGGTCTGAAATACTCTAATGACTTGGTCTCCAAAGATAAAATATGGTCTCCAAAGATATTTCAATATGGAGAACAACTTGAACGGTTTGGATTGACCATTTGAATTTTGGATCTCGAAAAATGACTTGATGGCACGGGACCCTCCGTGCCATCGATGGCACGTTAGCCATATATATATATATATATGGTGAGTTGAAATTCACCAAAGGGTCCGTGAGTCATGCTCAAATCTCATAAATCTAGTTAAAAATGACTGATTTAAACCGTCTAATATGATACATATATGACCATGTAGACCAAAATTTATATTCTTTTTTGAAATTTTTAAGTATTTTTTTTCTGATTTTTTAAAACTGCTATTTTTAAACGGTTTAGAACTAATTAGATTAACGATTTTCTAAAATTTCAAAAAAATACTTAAAAATTTCGAAAAAATATAAAATTTGTTCTGCATGGAGATTTCAATAGGGAGATCGTACTACACGGTTTGGATCGATAATTTTTAACAAGATTTAGATAGTTTGAACGCGACTCATCGACCCTTTGGTGAGTTGCAACTCGCCATAGCAAATATATATATATATATATATATATAGAGAGAGAGAGAGAGAGAGAGAGAGAGTTTTGCTATGGTGAGTTGCAACTCACAAAAGCGTTCGTGATTCGTGCTCAAAATTTCAAAATTTAGTTAAAAATGACCGATCCAAACCGTCTAATACGATCTCCCTGTTGAAATCACCATACAAACAAAAATTTTATATTTTTTCAAAATTTTTAAGTATTTTTTTGAAATTTTAGAAAATCATTAATCTAATTAGTTCTGAACCGTTCAAAAACAACAATTTTTAAAAATCCGAAATAAATACTTAAAAATTTAAAAAATATATAAAATTTGGTCTGCATGGAGATTTCAATAGGGAGATCGTATTAGACGGTTTGGATCAGTCATTTTGAACTAAATTTCAGAATTTTGAGTGCCACTCACGGACGCTTTGGTGAGTTGCAACTCACCATAGCAAAACTCTCTCTCTCTATATATATATATATTTGCTATGGCGAGTTGCAACTCACCAAAGGGTCGGTGAGTCGCGCTCAAACTATCTAAATCTTGTCCCTATTGAAATCTCCATGTAGAACAAATTTCATATTTTTTTTGAAATTTTTAAGTATTTTTTTGAAATTTTAGAAAATCGTTAAGCTAATTAGTTTTGAACTGTTTAAAAACAGCATGATGAAGGCTTAAAACCTAGGAATTAAATAAATTTATAAACCTAGAGCTAACCTCACTAGTCGTTTTAGTTAAGCTTTAGGGTCGAACCCAAGGGACGGATTAATGAGTACCGGACTTTACTTCCTCACGAAAGATAGACAATTAAATTTTTATGGAGTTTTTGGTTGATTAAATCTAAAGGTGCAAGTAAATAAATATTTTTGGATATTTTAATTATCTAAAAAAAATCTAAATGCTTAAAGAGATGTTTTTGGTGTTTTAACAATATAAAAGTCGTCTTAGGTTCGGGTTTCACATCGATTTGGACTCTAGAACATAGAACTTATCACTTTCGTGCATCAAACGGTGTTTTTCAAGCATATACCGCTCTATTCGATCCGAACAGATGGTATAAGTGTGTGGTTTTGACTCTTTATGAAATTTTATGCTTTGTGCTAGGGTTTGTTGGTCAAACCTAGATACTCTAAACCTCAGCTTTCGCTTGTTGGACTCGACACTGGTTCAATCACAACCTAACCTAATTAACTCGATTGGTTCACAACTTTTGGTATAGAATTCAATCAACTTAAACTTGTTTGTTGGAGTTCATAAGGATATCTAGAGGTCTTTTGGACTTGTCTAAAAGTTACACTTTTGGTGTCAACTAATCTCCCCTTTCGGATCTACGATTTATCCCAAATACTTATCTAAATTATCTTGATTATCCTAACTTTAGAACTTGACTAAATGCGGCCGTACATCTAGAAGTTAATTAGACTTAACCAAGCAATTCAAACAGGCAATTAACATAATTCTCAACAAAACAAATCAACAAAACATATCATATCATATCAAGTCAAATCACAACACATCGAAACCTAAATTACTTCCCTACTCCTAAGACAACATAAATCTAGCCTAACATGAAAGCAAAATAAGATACAAGCTCCATCAAATCAAAATATCAAGAGAATGGAAGAAATAAACCAAATATCGCTTCTAACTCAAGATACCGAACGTCCAGAGCCGTGGTTGGGTTGATTCTGTCGCCGTCGCGCCTAGAATTGCTCCAAAGATGATGCCATGGTCGTGCTATGATGAAAGAGGTGGAATCCCACGCCTTTCGGCGTGAGAACGGTGGTGGAAAGGTGCCAAAACGTGGTAGGAGGTGAAATTTCGTGTATGGTGGCTTCCTCCCTTTTCTTCTGGCCTAGGAGAGCATAAATAGTGATCTTTTGGACTTGGAAAGGAGGCTAGGGCATCATGGCAAGAATTCATACCAAAATATTGAGTTTCCATGCTTAAAAACTTGCCAAATGCACTATGTCGGCTCTCAACTCGGACCGAGTTGGCTCCAACTCGGACCGAGATAGCAATTTAGCAGTTTTCTGACTTTCAACTCGGACCGAGATGGATTCAACTCGGACCGAGTTGACTCCAGACCGAGGAGAGGTAGTATTTCGGCCATAATTCCTTCACCCGAACTCCGATTGAGGCGAATCAATAGGCGTTGGAAAGCTTAGGATGAGCTCTTCAATGCTATTGATTCCATTTGACCAATTGTTTCTCTTAAATCCACCATTTTATGCATTAATTGAGTTTGATCCACCGAGTTCCTGCAATTTAATACAAAAACCACAACAGTACCCAATTCTAGACAAATATAGCACGAAGCACAATGAATATAGGAGTTCGAGTTACCATTTAAGTGTAAAGTCCGGTCAAAAGGCACATATAAATATGAGATATCAAATCCCCCCAAACTTAAACTTTGCTTGTCCTCAAGCAACGCCCTAAGTTCATAATTTTGGACTGTACTTAAACCTTAAACATCGAGTTGCATCTCAAACCAAGAAATGTCATGAAACCAATTGATACGCCTTAAGTTTTCACACTTCAATCAAATAAGTCGAACAAAAATTTAATTTCAAGAACCAAGTTTAGTGTTCTACAAATTAATTCATGCATCTCTTGGTCCTAATGAAATCTTTTCTCAAATTCAAGAACTCTAGCTTCACTTTGTCAATTCAAATGCGATCTCAAATTCAATTACCCATTCTTTTCCATATTTCACAAAAATTTGTAAAGAATTTTATCAAAATTAGAAATTTTATGATGAACCCTTCTTAAAAGCAATTTCAAATTTTCACCAATTTTTTTGTGCAAGTCGAGCCGTGGGGCTTTACACCCTAGAGGATAATGCGGTATCATCGGCCTTGAGTTTGCTACTAGCACATGTCGCGCTAGGGAGGTTAGACGGGTGTTGCTCGACTATGGCCACGGTACACTTGGGCCATAATACTCAACAACTCCTTTACCAATGCTTTCGCACCGGGTCCGGTAGAATTAAGCATGAATTATCCAATTATTTCTCGCTTTCTTTGAGTTGTAATTCCTAACAATTCATGCTTAACCCAATACCCTCCAATTTGTGGCTAAGTTGGTGGAAAAAGGCCTCAGTGCGTCCTCGTTTTCACAGCTATTTTGATTTATTTTCCAATTAAGTTTGCTTGTTGGTGATTCAAGCGATTAAAAGCATTTTCAACAAGACAAGGTTCATCTTTTAATTTCCAAAGTTCATAAAATCCTTTTTAAACAAAAATTTGTCAAATACAAATTCGTTCACTCGGCAAAAACTTTTGAGAATCGACTTAGAGTGTTTTGACAATTTCAAGCATCCAAATTCGAGTTCTATTTTTCCAAAATATTTCAATTCGGCCCATTGGCGCAAAAATCAACAAGAGATATCAAAACATTCTAGGGTCCATCGAGAAAAAAATTTTATTTGACTTCAAAACAGTTTAAACTGTGTGAATTTATCATTTAAAATTCAAATCGAGAGAGACTAGGCACATCCAATCAATTTCCAAACAAAAACTAGGCATGAATAGTGCAAAAAAATGAGCAATTTCAATCAAAAGTTCGATTTTTCTCCTATTCCCTCCCCCCAAACTTAAATCAAACATTGTCCTCAATGCATTCAATCACAAAGAAAAGTAAATAGGAGGAAAAGAGAACTTAGCCAATTTTTGCTTCCACCATTTCGATTTGCTCCTAGTTTGTTCTCTCGATTTCCAAGATGGCTCTACTCCTTTCTTTGAGTTGTTGTGCAATTCGTATGAGGTCGATCGGGGTTAGTTGGTTCACGTAACCCATGGTGCTCTAGCACGAATCGCATCTTTCTTCATTTGTTCCTCAAAATTTTCCAAATCAAGGCATGAATTTCCATATGAATTCGTCTCTATTTGGCGTGGGGCAGCAGCGCTTCAGCGTGAGTAAATCGTGGCAGCAATGTAGGAGTTCAGAGGTAGCAACGGGACAAGTTTTCTTGTGGCATGCAACTCACATGAGGTTGTGCGTGGGTCGTGTGTTTTTTTGTTGCTTGACCCGTGGTGCTCTAGCGCGAGTTGCAAGTAGGACATCCACAATCAGTCAAAACCTGTATTTTCAACAATAAAATCCAAACCAACCATCAGTTTTTTTTCTTTTTTTTTGATATTAATAATAATAATAATAATAATAATAATAATAATAAATGAAAGATACAATATCTAGTCTCTCGTTACTAAAATAAATTCTAATATCAACACCGTCCCCGGCAACGGCGCCAATTTGATGAAGGCTTAAAACCTAGGAATCAAATAAATTTATAAACCTAGAGCTAACCTCACTAGTCGTTTTAGTTAAGCTTTAGGGTCGAACCCAAGGGACGGATTAATGAGTACCGGACTTTACTTCCTCACGAAAGCTAGACAATTAAATTTTTATGGAGTTTTTGGTTGATTAAATCTAAAGGTGCAAGTAAATAAATATTTTTGGATATTTTAATTATCTAAAAAAAATCTAAATGCTTAAAGAGATGTTTTTGGTGTTTTAACAATATAAAAGTCGTCTTAGGTTCAGGTTTCACATCGATTTGGACTCTAGAACATAGAACTTATCACTTTCGTGCATCAAACGGTGATTTTCAAGCATATACCGCTCTATTCGATCCGAACAGATGGTATAAGTGTGTGGTTTTGACTCTTTATGAAATTTTATGCTTTGTGCTAGGGTTTGTTGGTCAAACCTAGATACTCTAAACCTCAGCTTTCGCTTGTTGGACTAGACACTGGTTCAATCACAACCTAACCTAATTAACTCGATTGGTTCACAACTTTTGGTATAAAATTCAATCAACTTAAACTTGTTTGTTGGAGTTCATAAGGATATCTAGAGGTCTTTTGGACTTGTCTAAAAGTTACACTTTTGGTGTCAACTAATCTCCCCTTTCGGATCTACGATTTATCCCAAATACTTATCTAAATTATCTTGATTATCCTAACTTTAGAACTTGACTAAATGCGGCCGTACATCTAGAAGTTAATTAGACTTAACCAAGCAATTCAAATAGGCAATTAACATAATTCTCAACAAAACAAATCAACAAAACATATCATATCATATCAAGTCAAATCACAACACATCGAAACCTAAATTACTTCCCTACTCCTAAGACAACATAAATCTAGCCTAACATGAAAGCAAAATAAGATACAAGCTCCATCAAATCAAAATATCAAGAGAATGGAAGAAATAAACCAAATATCGCTTCTAACTCAAGATACCGAACGTCCAGAGCCGTGGTTGGGTTGATTCTGTCGCCGTCGCGCCTAGAATTGCTCCAAAGATGATGCCATGGTCGTGCTATGATAAAAGAGGTGGAATCCCACGCTTTTCGGCGTGAGAACGGTGGTGGAAAGGTGCCAAAACGTGGTAGGAGGTGAAATTTCGTGTATGGTGGCTTCCTCCCTTTTCTTCTGGCCTAGGAGAGCATAAATAGTGATCTTTTGGACTTGGAAAGGAGGCTAGGGCATCATGGCAAGAATTCATACCAAAATATTGAGTTTCCATGCTTGAAAACTTGCCAAATGCACTATGTCGGCTCTCAACTCGGACCGAGTTGGCTCCAACTCGGACCGAGATAGCAATTTAGCAGTTTTCTGACTTTCAACTCGGACCGAGATGGATCCAACTCGGACCGAGTTGACTCCAGACCGAGGAGAGGTAGTATTTCGGCCATAATTCCTTCACCCGAACTCCGATTGAGGCGATTCAATAGGCGTTGGAAAGCTTAGGATGAGCTCTTCAATGCTATTGATTCCATTTGACCAATTGTTTCTCTTAAATCCACCATTTTATGCATTAATTGAGTTTGATCCACCGAGTTCCTGCAATTTAATACAAAAACCACAACAGTACCCAATTCTAGACAAATATAGCACGAAGCACAATGAATATAGGGGTTCGAGTTACCATTTAAGTGTAAAGTCCGGTCAAAAAGCACATATAAATATGAGATATCAAATCCCCCCAAACTTAAACTTTGCTTGTCCTCAAGCAACGCCCTAAGTTCATAATTTTGGACTGTACTTAAACCTTAAACATCGAGTTGCATCTCAAAACAAGAAATGTCATGAAACCAATTGATACGCCTTAAGTTTTCACACTTCAATCAAATAAGTCGAACAAAAATTTAATTTCAAGAACCAAGTTTAGTGTTCTACAAATTAATTCATGCATCTCTTGGTCCTAATGAAATCTTTTCTCAAATTCAAGAACTCTAGCTTCACTTTGTCAATTCAAATGCGATCTCAAATTCAATTACCCATTATTTTCCATATTTCACAAAAATTTGTAAAGAATTTTATCAAAATTAGAAATTTTATGATGAACCCTTCTTAAAAGCAATTTCAAATTTTCACCAATTTTTTTGTGCAAGTCGAGCCGTGGGGCTTTACACCCTAGAGGATAATGCGGTATCATCGGCCTTGAGTTTGCTACTAGCACATGTCGCGCTAGGGAGGTTAGACGGGTGTTGCTCGACTATGGCCACGGTACACTTGGGCCATAATACTCAACAACTCCTTTACCAATGCTTTCGCACCGGGTCCGGTAGAATTAAGCATGAATTATCCAATTATTTCTCGCTTTCTTTGAGTTGTAATTCCTAACAATTCATGCTTAACCCAATACCCTCCAATTTGTGGCTAAGTTGGTGGAAAAAGGCCTCAGTGCGTCCTCGTTTTCACAGCTATTTTGATTTATTTTCCAATTAAGTTTGCTTGTTGGTGATTCAAGCGATTAAAAGCATTTTCAACAAGACAAGGTTCATCTTTTAATTTCCAAAGTTCATAAAATCATTTTTAAACAAAAATTTGTCAAATACAAATTCGTTCACTCGGCAAAAACTTTTGAGAATCGACTTAGAGTGTTTTGACAATTTCAAGCATCCAAATTCGAGTTCTATTTTTGCAAAATATTTCAATTCGGCCCATTGGCGCAAAAATCAACAAGAGATATCAAAACATTCTAGGGTCCATCGAGAAAAAATTTTATTTGACTTCAAAACAGTTTAAACTGTGTGATTTTATCATTTAAAATTCAAATCGAGAGAGACTAGGCACATCCAATCAATTTCCAAACAAAAACTAGGCATGAATAGTGCAAAAAAATGAGCAATTTCAATCAAAAGTTCGATTTTTCTCCTATTCCCTCCCCCCAAACTTAAATCAAACATTGTCCTCAATGCATTCAATCACAAAGAAAAGTAAATAGGAGGAAAAGAGAACTTAGCCAATTTTTGCTTCCACCATTTCGATTTGCTCCTAGTTTGTTCTCTCGATTTCCAAGATGGCTCTACTCCTTTCTTTGAGTTGTTGTGCAATTCGTATGAGGTCGATCGGGGTTAGTTGGTTCACGTAACCCATGGTGCTCTAGGACGAATCGCATCTTTCTTCATTTGTTCCTCAAAATTTTCCAAATCAAGGCATGAATTTCCATATGAATTCGTCTCTTTTTGGCGTGGGGCAGCAGCGCTTCAGCGTGAGTAAATCGTGGCAGCAATGTAGGAGTTCAGAGGTAGCAACGGGACAAGTTTTCTTGTGGCATGCAACTCACATGAGGTCGTGCGTGGGTCGTGTGTTTTTTTGTTGCTTGACCCGTGGTGCTCTAGCGCGAGTTGCAAGTAGGACATCCACAATCAGTCAAAACCTGTATTTTCAACAAAAAAATCCAAACCAACCATCAGTTTTTTTTTTCTTTTTTTTTGATATTAATAATAATAATAATAATAATAATAATAATAATAATAATAATAAATGAAAGATACAATATCTAGTCTCTCGTTACTAAAATAAATTCTAATATCAACACCGTCCCCGGCAACGGCGCCAATTTGATGAAGGCTTAAAACCTAGGAATCAAATAAATTTATAAACCTAGAGCTAACCTCACTAGTCGTTTTAGTTAAGCTTTAGGGTCGAACCCAAGGGACGGATTAATGAGTACCGGACTTTACTTCCTCACGAAAGCTAGACAATTAAATTTTTATGGAGTTTTTGGTTGATTAAATCTAAAGGTGCAAGTAAATAAATATTTTTGGATATTTTAATTATCTAAAAAAAATCTAAATGCTTAAAGAGATGTTTTTGGTGTTTTAACAATATAAAAGTCGTCTTAGGTTCAGGTTTCACATCGATTTGGACTCTAGAACATAGAACTTATCACTTTCGTGCATCAAACGGTGATTTTCAAGCATATACCGCTCTATTCGATCCGAACAGATGGTATAAGTGTGTGGTTTTGACTCTTTATGAAATTTTATGCTTTGTGCTAGGGTTTGTTGGTCAAACCTAGATACTCTAAACCTCAGCTTTCGCTTGTTGGACTAGACACTGGTTCAATCACAACCTAACCTAATTAACTCGATTGGTTCACAACTTTTGGTATAAAATTCAATCAACTTAAACTTGTTTGTTGGAGTTCATAAGGATATCTAGAGGTCTTTTGGACTTGTCTAAAAGTTACACTTTTGGTGTCAACTAATCTCCCCTTTCGGATCTACGATTTATCCCAAATATTTATCTAAATTATCTTGATTATCCTAACTTTAGAACTTGACTAAATGCGGCCGTACATCTAGAAGTTAATTAGACTTAACCAAGCAATTCAAATAGGCAATTAACATAATTCTCAACAAAACAAATCAACAAAACATATCATATCATATCAAGTCAAATCACAACACATCGAAACCTAAATTACTTCCCTACTCCTAAGACAACATAAATCTAGCCTAACATGAAAGCAAAATAAGATACAAGCTCCATCAAATCAAAATATCAAGAGAATGGAAGAAATAAACCAAATATCGCTTCTAACTCAAGATACCGAACGTCCAGAGCCGTGGTTGGGTTGATTCTGTCGCCGTCGCGCCTAGAATTGCTCCAAAGATGATGCCATGGTCGTGCTATGATAAAAGAGGTGGAATCCCACGCTTTTCGGCGTGAGAACGGTGGTCGAAAGGTGCCAAAACGTGGTAGGAGGTGAAATTTCGTGTATGGTGGATTCCTCCCTTTTCTTCTGGCCTAGGAGAGCATAAATAGTGATCTTTTGGACTTGGAAAGGAGGCTAGGGCATCATGGCAAGAATTCATACCAAAATATTGAGTTTCCATGCTTGAAAACTTGCCAAATGCACTATGTCGGCTCTCAACTCGGACCGAGTTGGCTCCAACTCGGACCGAGATAGCAATTTAGCAGTTTTCTGACTTTCAACTCGGACCGAGATGGATCCAACTCGGACCGAGTTGACTCCAGACCGAGGAGAGGTAGTATTTCGGCCATAATTCCTTCACCCGAACTCCGATTGAGGCGATTCAATAGGCGTTGGAAAGCTTAGGATGAGCTCTTCAATGCTATTGATTCCATTTGACCAATTGTTTCTCTTAAATCCACCATTTTATGCATTAATTGAGTTTGATCCACCGAGTTCCTGCAATTCAATACAAAAACCACAACAGTACCCAATTCTAGACAAATATAGCACGAAGCACAATGAATATAGGGGTTCGAGTTACCATTTAAGTGTAAAGTCCGGTCAAAAAGCACATATAAATATGAGATATCAAATCCTCCCAAACTTAAACTTTGCTTGTCCTCAAGCAACGCCCTAAGTTCATAATTTTGGACTGTACTTAAACCTTAAACATCGAGTTGCATCTCAAACCAAGAAATGTCATGAAACCAATTGATACGCCTTAAGTTTTCACACTTCAATCAAATAAGTCGAACAAAAATTTAATTTCAAGAACCAAGTTTAGTGTTCTACAAATTAATTCATGCATCTCTTGGTCCTAATGAAATCTTTTCTCAAATTCAAGAACTCTAGCTTCACTTTGTCAATTCAAATGCGATCTCAAATTCAATTACCCATTCTTTTCCATATTTCACAAAAATTTGTAAAGAATTTTATCAAAATTAGAAATTTTATGATGAACCCTTCTTAAAAGCAATTTCAAATTTTCACCAATTTTTTTGTGCAAGTCGAGCCGTGGGGCTTTACACCCTAGAGGATAATGCGGTATCATCGGCCTTGAGTTTGCTACTAGCACATGTCGCGCTAGGGAGGTTAGACGGGTGTTGCTCGACTATGGCCACGGTACACTTGGGCCATAATACTCAACAACTCCTTTACCAATGCTTTCGCACCGGGTCCGGTAGAATTAAGCATGAATTATCCAATTATTTCTCGCTTTCTTTGAGTTGTAATTCCTAACAATTCATGCTTAACCCAATACCCTCCAATTTGTGGCTAAGTTGGTGGAAAAAGGCCTCAGTGCGTCCTCGTTTTCACAGCTATTTTGATTTATTTTCCAATTAAGTTTGCTTGTTGGTGATTCAAGCGATTAAAAGCATTTTCAACAAGACAAGGTTCATCTTTTAATTTCCAAAGTTCATAAAATCCTTTTTAAACAAAAATTTGTCAAATACAAATTCGTTCACTCGGCAAAAACTTTTGAGAATCGACTTAGAGTGTTTTGACAATTTCAAGCATCCAAATTCGAGTTCTATTATTCCAAAATATTTCAATTCGGCCCATTGGCGCAAAAATCAACAAGAGATATCAAAACATTCTAGGGTCCATCGAGAAAAAATTTTATTTGACTTCAAAACAGTTTAAACTGTGTGAATTTATCATTTAAAATTCAAATCGAGAGAGACTAGGCACATCCAATCAATTTCCAAACAAAAACTAGGCATGAATAGTGCAAAAAAATGAGCAATTTCAATCAAAAGTTCGATTTTTCTCCTATTCCCTCCCCCCAAACTTAAATCAAACATTGTCCTCAATGCATTCAATCACAAAGAAAAGTAAATAGGAGGAAAAGAGAACTTAGCCAATTTTTGCTTCCACCATTTCGATTTGCTCCTAGTTTGTTCTCTCGATTTCCAAGATGGCTCTACTCCTTTCTTTGAGTTGTTGTGCAATTCGTATGAGGTCGATCGGGGTTAGTTGGTTCACGTAACCCATGGTGCTCTAGCACGAATCGCATCTTTCTTCATTTGTTCCTCAAAATTTTCCAAATCAAGGCATGAATTTCCATATGAATTCGTCTCTATTTGGCGTGGGGCAACAGCGCTTCAGCGTGAGTAAATCGTGGCAGCAATGTAGGAGTTCAGAGGTAGCAACGGGACAAGTTTTCTTGTGGCATGCAACTCACATGTGGTCGTGCATGGGTCGTGTGTTTTTTTGTTGCTTGACCCGTGGTGCTCTAGCGCGAGTTGCAAGTAGGACATCCACAATCAGTCAAAACCTGTATTTTCAACAATAAAATCCAAACCAACCATCAGTTTTTTTTTTCTTTTTTTTTGATATTAATAATAATAATAATAATAATAATAATAATAATAATAATAATAATAAATGAAAGATACAATATCTAGTCTCTCGTTACTAAAATAAATTCTAATATCAACACCGTCCCCGGCAACGGCGCCAATTTGATGAAGGCTTAAAACCTAGGAATCAAATAAATTTATAAACCTAGAGCTAACCTCACTAGTCGTTTTAGTTAAGCTTTAGGGTCGAACCCAAGAGACGGATTAATGAGTACCGGACTTTACTTCCTCACGAAAGCTAGACAATTAAATTTTTATGGAGTTTTTGGTTGATTAAATCTAAAGGTGCAAGTAAATAAATATTTTTGGATATTTTAATTATCTAAAAAAAATCTAAATGCTTAAAGAGATGTTTGTGGTGTTTTAACAATATAAAAGTCGTCTTAGGTTCAGGTTTCACATCGATTTGGATTCTAGAACATAGAACTTATCACTTTCGTGCATCAAACGGTGATTTTCAAGCATATACCGCTCTATTCGATCCGAACAGATGGTATAAGTGTGTGGTTTTGACTCTTTATGAAATTTTATGCTTTGTGCTAGGGTTTGTTGGTCAAACCTAGATACTCTAAACCTCAGCTTTCGCTTGTTGGACTAGACACTGGTTCAATCACAACCTAACCTAATTAACTCGATTGGTTCACAACTTTTGGTATAGAATTCAATCAACTTAAACTTGTTTGTTGGAGTTCATAAGGATATCTAGAGGTCTTTTGGACTTGTCTAAAAGTTACACTTTTGGTGTCAACTAATCTCCCCTTTCGGATCTACGATTTATCCCAAATACTTATCTAAATTATCTTGATTATCCTAACTTTAGAACTTGACTAAATGCGGCCGTACATCTAGAAGTTAATTAGACTTAACCAAGCAATTCAAACAGGCAATTAACATAATTCTCAACAAAACAAATCAACAAAACATATCATATCATATCAAGTCAAATCACAACACATCGAAACCTAAATTACTTCCCTACTCCTAAGACAACATAAATCTAGCCTAACATGAAAGCAAAATAAGATACAAGCTCCATCAAATCAAAATATCAAGAGAATGGAAAAATAAACCAAATATCGCTTCTAACTCAAGATACCGAACGTCCAGAGCCGTGGTTGGGTTGATTCTGTCGCCGTCGCGCCTAGAATTGCTCCAAAGATGATGCCATGGTCGTGCTATGATAAAAGAGGTGGAATCCCACGCTTTTCGGCGTGAGAACGGTGGTGGAAAGGTGCCAAAACGTGGTAGGAGGTGAAATTTCGTGTATGGTGGCTTCCTCCCTTTTCTTCTGGCCTAGGAGAGCATAAATAGTGATCTTTTGGACTTGGAAAGGAGGCTAGGGCATCATGGCAAGAATTCATACCAAAATATTGAGTTTCCATGCTTGAAAACTTGCCAAATGCACTATGTCGGCTCTCAACTCGGACCGAGTTGGCTCCAACTCGGACCGAGATAGCAATTTAGCAGTTTTCTGACTTTCAACTCGGACCGAGATGGATCCAACTCGGACCGAGTTGACTCCAGACCGAGGAGAGGTAGTATTTCGGCCATAATTCCTTCACCCGAACTCCGATTGAGGCGATTCAATAGGCGTTGGAAAGCTTAGGATGAGCTCTTCAATGCTATTGATTCCATTTGACCAATTGTTTCTCTTAAATCCACCATTTTATGCATTAATTGAGTTTGATCCACCGAGTTCCTGCAATTCAATACAAAAACCACAACAGTACCCAATTCTAGACAAATATAGCACGAAGCACAATGAATATAGGGGTTCGAGTTACCATTTAAGTGTAAAGTCCGGTCAAAAAGCACATATAAATATGAGATATCAAATCCCCCCAAACTTAAACTTTGCTTGTCCTCAAGCAACGCCCTAAGTTCATAATTTTGGACTGTACTTAAACCTTAAACATCGAGTTGCATCTCAAACCAAGAAATGTCATGAAACCAATTGATACGCCTTAAGTTTTCACACTTCAATCAAATAAGTCGAACAAAAATTTAATTTCAAGAACCAAGTTTAGTGTTCTACAAATTAATTCATGCATCTCTTGGTCCTAATGAAATCTTTTCTCAAATTCAAGAACTCTAGCTTCACTTTGTCAATTCAAATGCGATCTCAAATTCAATTACCCATTCTTTTCCATATTTCACAAAAATTTGTAAAGAATTTTATCAAAATTAGAAATTTTATGATGAACCCTTCTTAAAAGCAATTTCAAATTTTCACCAATTTTTTTGTGCAAGTCGAGCCGTGGGGCTTTACACCCTAGAGGATAATGCGGTATCATCGGCCTTGAGTTTGCTACTAGCACATGTCGCGCTAGGGAGGTTAGACGGGTGTTGCTCGACTATGGCCACGGTACACTTGGGCCATAATACTCAACAACTCCTTTACCAATGCTTTCGCACCGGGTCCGGTAGAATTAAGCATGAATTATCCAATTATTTCTCGCTTTCTTTGAGTTGTAATTCCTAACAATTCATGCTTAACCCAATACCCTCCAATTTGTGGCTAAGTTGGTGGAAAAAGGCCTCAGTGCGTCCTCGTTTTCACAGCTATTTTGATTTATTTTCCAATTAAGTTTGCTTGTTGGTGATTCAAGCGATTAAAAGCATTTTCAACAAGACAAGGTTCATCTTTTAATTTCCAAAGTTCATAAAATCCTTTTTAAACAAAAATTTGTCAAATACAAATTCGTTCACTCGGCAAAAACTTTTGAGAATCGACTTAGAGTGTTTTGACAATTTCAAGCATCCAAATTCGAGTTCTATTTTTGCAAAATATTTCAATTCGGCCCATTGGCGCAAAAATCAACAAGAGATATCAAAACATTCTAGGGTCCATCGAGAAAAAATTTTATTTGACTTCAAAACAGTTTAAACTGTGTGAATTTATCATTTAAAATTCAAATCGAGAGAGACTAGGCACATCCAATCAATTTCCAAACAAAAACTAGGCATGAATAGTGCAAAAAAATGAGCAATTTCAATCAAAAGTTCGATTTTTCTCCTATTCCCTCCCCCCAAACTTAAATCAAACATTGTCCTCAATGCATTCAATCACAAAGAAAAGTAAATAGGAGGAAAAGAGAACTTAGCCAATTTTTGCTTCCACCATTTCGATTTGCTCCTAGTTTGTTCTCTCGATTTCCAAGATGGCTCTACTCCTTTCTTTGAGTTGTTGTGCAATTCGTATGAGGTCGATCGGGGTTAGTTGGTTCACGTAACCCATGGTGCTCTAGCACGAATCGCATCTTTCTTCATTTGTTCCTCAAAATTTTCCAAATCAAGGCATGAATTTCCATATGAATTCGTCTCTATTTGGCGTGGGGCAACAGCGCTTCAGCGTGAGTAAATCGTGGCAGCAATGTAGGAGTTCAGAGGTAGCAACGGGACAAGTTTTCTTGTGGCATGCAACTCACATGTGGTCGTGCATGGGTCTGTTTACCTCTAAAAAATACTAAAAAAAAACAAGTGAGTGAAATTTTATTTCATAAATGATTATGAAACACGGTGGTGTGGTTCCGACATACCATTTAAAAGAAAGGAGGAAAAGAACGTCATATTGAAACAACGCAACTATAACAGGACGCCATAACCGAGAAAAGGCACAGGAAAGGCCCATGCATTAAGTCTAACCCATATAAGGAAACACCTAATTTATACCTAACCCAGCCCAATTCTGAAATTTCCACTAAATATGATTGGGCCGGCCAACATATATGGGCCTGGATTTAATTTATAGAATAAAGGGCCCAACCCAATTGGCAGAAAATGGCACACGGGTCCGAACCTTGACGGATCGGATCAAAACAAACCCAAACCCGTCAGCAAGCAAATCCGATACCTCAAACCCGTCCCAGTAAAAAAAAAATAAAAATAAATAAAGAATAAAATAAATAAAAAAGGTGGGAAGAAAAGGAGAGGGGTACAGATGGCGTCCGCTTATTGGTCCGTTACAGTGGGCCCAGTCCTTTCTGTTAAGAAGGAAGAAAAAGTAGGGGACGGTACAGACCTGATGGCGAAACGCGATGATCAACTGAAGTTCCGCCCTTCGTCGGCGCTGCACAATGCCGCGACTCCAACAAATCACGTCGTTGCATAGAGAATTTCATCACGACTCTATTGATATCAAATACGGAGGGTGTCAGACGGCGAATTTGGCAAGTAACAGACGCAGCATTGGTGATTGGGAAATATGGAATTGCAAAATTAAGCGGCGAAGTAATCAATTGGAGTACCTGAGGCGTTGCAGTGACTCCGTAGTGAAGGAATTGTATGCTAATTGGAATCAAATTGCGAGGAGGGAAGGGAATTACTGGGGGTGTCAATTAACAGGACTTTCAGATATGGCGGAACTCGCACCAGACAATGTTGTTAAAGATGAAGAAGTCTCACAGAGCTTACATATGATGTAGTAGAGCCTCAAAAGAAAGTGAATGTATGCACAAGGTAATAGAAACCCGAAATTCCCATCACTGGAGAGAGCCAATAGGAGAAAGAATGAAAAGAGATGGAAAGTAAAACACTGGAGAACATAATCACTTTCCCTGCAGCCTACAACCTGAATAAAGAAGGCCTAGTACTGTGGAGATGCTTTTGACAGAGGGAGGTGAGCTTACCGTTAGATGCAACAAGGCGTGATCACTTTACCCCCACAGTACAAGATCATCAATACTACTCAGGATATGACAGAAGCATAGGGTGAAAGGAAATCGCTGAAGTACATATGTTAAAATGAATCCATATCTCACCACATATCAAACTTTGGATGACCAAACGATAAGTCAGGATGCTTCTCTTGTATAAGGGATGAAATCAAATGCTATAAAAAATAAACAAAAGAAACCTGAGGAGCATGAGTCATTGAGAGCAACGCATGGACTCTCTCTAGTGGGCCCAACAAAAGGGGGAGGGGCAAATCAGTAAAAATAAGAAAGGACAAAGGAATGAAATAAATAGAAAACAAGGCAAGAAACATGATATCTCAACCTTGCCCCCCAGTGTACCACGTGATTTAACAAACTTGCAATTAGGCAAAATTGAATCAAAGTTGAAGACATAATTAAAAAATAAATTAGCAAGGCCTGGTTCATGAACTGGCAAGAGATGCTTTTCAGGTGCACCACACCAGTTGATCCCCTCTTGGCCAGTAGAGAATCGACAACACCTCAAGTCTGACAACAGGGAAGTTCTCCTTTTACTGGGAGTAAAACAGCAAATACCAAGGTTAATCAGCCACATGGAACCATTTAGCTCTACTCCTACCCCTCAATTTGGAAATAAGTATACATGGGCTAAAGGGTATTAGTGGAATTGCATATAAGCTATGGGTAATTCCAGTTCAAGATTCATGAAAAACCCAAGCAAAAGTAAATAAAAAAAGAGAGCCTATTGCCTAGCCGCAGCTACAGTCTCAGGGTTTGATCCCCTTCACAAGATCATCCCAACCATTCACTACCTATGGAGGCATGGATGAATGCCATCTGTATATCTCCATCTTGGCGCCAGATCATTACCTTATCTCCAAGCCGTAGAAAACAGTAAAGGATAAATGATCAATGCCAGGTGTCAAAAGATAATTAGGAAGTAAATCGAGCAGTAGAAATCCCCAAGTGAAGAGAGGAAGAGAAGAGAAAGTCGGTTTGCCATATGAGCATCTTCACCATCCATCAAATACCAAGGGGGGTGAGATGTTGCCACATGTCAAGTTGATGGAAGCACCAAACCCTAGAAATCCCCTATAAAAGAAGCATCTCCTGAGAAGAAAGGGGAGGCCGGTAGGTTAATAGTGTCAAAACTCTGTCCCTTTTTTATCAAGTCTTTTTTTGAAGTCAAGGTAATGAAGTGTAATTTGTAATGGCCTCCAATTAAGTGAATAAAATGATATTGAATGCATGTATTGTGTCTTTCTTTTTCTCTTTCATTTCTGGTTTTGTTCTTTGGAGGTTGCACTGGTTCTAGTGAGGAGCGTGACATAGATTCCGCACTCATGAACGCCAGTTGTGCCTCTAAGAGAGTTATGCATATGGGATTAATTTACATTAATACAAGGTCCTCATCATCAGCATATCTTCTTCATGGTGCATGTATGGTTAGAGGCTGTTGGTTCTATGGAGAGCGTGACCTAGATTCCACCTCCATAGATGCCATGCTAGCTTCTAGCCATTAGTTTTGTCTCAGCATATGTCCTGGTTATCATTGTGTTACAATTAAGTTCAACATATACATAGTTCATAGTCAAAGCTTAATAGATTAAGTTCTTGTCATGATAAAATAGTTGAGTATATCGCAGGAATAAAGTCATTCTATCAAAAAATGATGAATCCAAGTTTATATAAAGGCTCAAATGTCAAAAGCATGCTTTAAAAATGCATGTAGGAGTGCAGTCCTTTAAGCAATAGTCATGTTTATGTCAGTCCCACCTGGTGAAATGCATAATAAATTGGTCTTGTCCTTCATTTCTGTTTAAGAACAAGTTTGAAGTGGGAATCCATGTCCCTAGAACAAAGGTTTCAGTCCTATTTAGTGATTAGTAAGTAGTGTAAACTTTGTTAAAAAAAGGAATTGCATCCTTAGGAAAGGTCTCAGGGTCATACAAAAATTATATAACAATAGTGGGTTTGCATCTAAATACAGGAAACAAGTTTTAGAAATAAAGTCAGTCGATCCTAAAGTTTGTCTTGCTGTCATGTCCCATAGATTCATAATTTGTCTGTCCAGGAAACTGTAAAGAATTGCATCCCTTAAGTCAAAGCATTGATAGTATGAGTCTAAGTCATCTAGCTCAAGTTGGTATCCAAATTGCTTTGTTCTGAAATAAACATGTAGGAAGCACTAAAAGAAATCAAATCCAGTAAGTATGATTGTGTTTGCATGAATAAAGTTAGGTTGCATAAGACTATCTGAAAAGAATAGACTCAAAAATGAAAAAAAAAGAGGGGAGATACTTAAGGTTTTGTAAAATAAAGAAATGCCAGGGGTCAAAATGAATAAGGTGGTACCACATACATGAATCTGACCAGTGTTAATAAGACCATCACTATTAGTTCAAATCTGGTTTCATTGGCTTGAGTGAGTGAATACTTTGGTCATAACCTGACCCCTGAATTACAAGTCGTGTGTTCAGTAAACAAAAAAAAGAAAAACTAAAAGTGAAGAATAAAGGCTTAATGTGTAAACACCCGTTGCTTGGTTCACAAAGACATTGGAAAGCAATACATGTTAGGAAACAAGTTATACACAAAACTGTATTTTAGTTTTCATTCCCGTCAGACCAAAGATGAAGTCAAAGTGTGTTAACTTGAATTGGGAAATGAAGAATAAAATTGGATGTGTGGGTGATCTCACGATGCTCTCTGAGTACTCTACGACACCCTTGCTGGAGTAATTCGTCACTGCCCACCGTCAATTGGTTGCTCTCCGCCATGGCCACAGACCCAAGTTAAACTAAAATCAGAACTATCTAAGTCGATCAACGCGACTGCAACAAACGGCAGAGGCGACCTCAGTGGACCCCCACGATACCTTGAAACTTAGTCTCAGTCGTCGTAATCGTCGGGAATCTCTACTGACACCATCAACGGAGGCCTCCAGTCGAACGGAAGAGCGCCACTCTAACAAAGGAAGGAGGGAGGTGAATCGAAGTACGGCGTAGGCGTGGCTTACCAAGGCAGCGACGCTGATTTGCGGAGCCCACTAATCGAATCCAGACCTAATTCGAACTCACCTGGTGTATAGACGCGTCCGTGAACCAAACGACTCAGCCCACTCAACCTCAACGACTTCTTGATCTTCTGTGACGGCCAGCGCGTAACGGATCCCTGACGACAAAACACACACAGCAAGTTGGCAACCAATCAGAAAATTCCTGCGAAACAGAAAACTTCAAAAATACATTAAAAATAGCTGGATTATCAGAAAAATTCCCATAAAATGTCAAAATGTCGAGAAAAATATGAAAAATATTTTACATATTATTTCACGCTAAAACACCAAGGCATAAAATGTTTTAATTAAAAAATCTAAAAGAATGATTAAAATGATAAATAATAAATCCTCATGATCAAATCAAGAATTAAAATTCCAAAAAGATAATAAAAAAAAAACATTTGAACATTTCTATGTTCTGGACAGCAGGTACATTTGAACAGATTATGTTCTGGACAGCAAGTACGTTTGAACATTTTATGTTCTGGACAGCAGGTACATCTGACATTCCTTGTTCTGAACAACAGGCACAGTCAAGCATTAAAATTTGCAAACAAAATTGAAATCACCAAGAGGGTCAAAGATAAGTTTAAAAGTACAAATTTAAAAGTCTAAACTCAAAAGTCTAAAATCCTAAAGTGAAAATTAAAAGTCCAAACCTGAAATTGGCACAAAGTCAAAATAACACAAAGTCAAAAAGTGACATAAAGTCTTAAAAGTCTAAAGTTCGTCCCTTCAAGACTGCATAGCGTTTCGACTTGAAGAAGACATCCTCTTGATATTCAGATTGAGAAAAAAGGAAAAGTCAATTCTGAATTATCACTGAAGTTCCTGTCAAGAAAAAGCATAGTGCATCTGTACTCGAGACTTGAACGAAATCCCAAAATCTCTAAATCCCCAAACGATTGAGGATTGATCTAGGATACTAAATTTCCTAGTATCGAACTCAAAAAATCTCTGTAACGGCACCAAGCCCGACACAGCAAAGTAAAAGCAACCTAAATGTCTTAAAATATGAAATTAAAGAATTAAACCACATCATTCATGTTTGCATGGCTCTGTTAAAATAGCTGCCCTTTTGCACTGCTTTTCACCCTGAAACTCCCTATCAAGACACAATCCTTCTATTAAAATGAACTTCATCCACTTACGACATTTAAACTTTGATTATCCCGATCTAGAGGTGCTCTTGGCTCAGCTCGTAACTGAGTTCGGAGGTAATTAACAGTAGGGGCTTGCGCCTACTGGAAAAAAAGGACCTACGACAAACAATCAACTCTCGAGGTACTTAGAACCGCATTAGTGCTCTTCGCTCGTTTGGAATGGGCAGTAACGACGGGTCTCAAGATGCTCGAGGGGTATCTGATCCGCATTTTCTTCGCCCCATAGAGGACTATCTGATCTTCCGTGGTCGGACTGAAAAAGTGCGAGACAGACTCTGGCACGCCCGGTGGGACATTTTTCTCCTCTCATTAGGGCATAATCAAAGTTTAAATGTAAAAGTGAAATTAAGTCCATAATTTTCAAGAAAAATACTAATGATTGACTCTGAGTTCTCTCTATTGCAGAAACCATGTTTACGTGGAGTCAAATCGTGAAGGGCGAGCGTCTTTGCCACAGGAAGGCGGCAACAACCGGGACTCTCCACGTGCCTGTCCAAGCTGTTGTGCAGATCTCTCCCGTGATGCTTGCTGGTGAAGCATCTGTGAAAATCTCTGGAAAGCCTACCCTTAACACCAAAAAGGGTCGGACGGCAACCACTCACATCAAGGGGGCAACAGCCCCAAAACTCAAAAGGGACAAGCGGACTAGGATCTCGAGGGCCCAAGCTCTCCACCTGGTCCAACAACCCGACACTATCACTGACCTGTCTCTCAGCAATACCTTCGCCCCCCTGCATGTGCTAAACAAGGGAGGTGAAGTAATGCGCCTTAGAGAGGATTGGGAATTTTCCTTATATGCCCCAGTCTCCCAAGAAAAGGAAATGACCACCAAGAAACACAAGGCTGTGGAGGCCATTCATGCGGCCTTCAGAATTGTCAAAAAATCCCGCAAGTCTCGCAGGATTGTCACCGCAGTTCCTGCCAACCCCAAGAAGCTGTCCATAAAGGACATACTAAAGCTCCCTATGCACCAAAGGCTCCGCTTCCCCTACCAAGAAGACAACCTTGAGGGAGACGCGAACTATAGTGTTTCCGAGAAAAAGACCGTGGCCAACCTGCCATCAGTCTTTGACCGGCTCACCTTCCCGCCACTGCAACCCAACCCCAAGTCCGTGAAGGACAAAAGGAAAGTGGAGCAGATCTGGGGGCCCAAACAACAAGAACCCATGCCAGCTCCTAAGCAACACACAGGGGGCACCAGGCGGTGGGTCCCAAAGGAAAATGATACCTCTCTGGCCAGCCAAGTGGCGAGTCAGATGATGAAAGACAAAAGGAAAAGGAAATATGTGGTGAAGAAGAGACGGAAAGCTGATTCTGTCTTGGTATGTCATATGTCCGCAAATGTTGATGATGTTGAGGAGTCAGTGGAAGTTCACATAGTGGGGACTGGTTCACAAGAACTACCCCACTCTGAAAGTGTCCGCGTGGAAACGCAAGGGCAAAAGGGAAAGGCTTCAGGATCCAAACCCTCCAAACGGGTAGGGCGGCCTAAAAACCACAGCCCGGTAGTGGAGGAAATCGTCCAACAAACCAGGGATAATGCAAAAAGTGATGAAGAGGATCCAAATCCGGATTGTGGAAATTCGTCTGATGAGGATGTTGATGAGGAAATAGAAATATCTGATGAAATGGCCCAGCTTCGCAAGGAGCTGGAGGAAAAACAAAGACAACTCGAGCAACTCCAGCTGGAGAACGCTCGGGTCACAACAGCATGTGCTGAGGTCCAGAAGCATATGGTTAGAATGGGCGCACGGCCAAATCGTGCGGTCGTAGACAAT
Source organism: Rhynchospora pubera (assembly GCA_028095005.1). Lineage (NCBI taxonomy): Eukaryota > Viridiplantae > Streptophyta > Magnoliopsida > Poales > Cyperaceae > Rhynchospora > Rhynchospora pubera. Next base: position 357,696,956 of record CM051460.1, read on the forward strand.
GACACACCCAAACCAACCAGCACAAAGAACTCAACACCTGAACCAAAACCAAATCCGTCGGTGGAGAGCTCATTTACTCCACTGATGATTGCCAAGAAAAAATCCTCGATCGTTCAAGTCAAAGCAATCTGGAAACCTCAAACTAGCATATTGGAAAAGACAATTTCATCTAGGGAAGCAAGTCATGAAACCTCCGAGATGGTAAAAGATAAGCAAAGGAAAGAAATAACTAGTGTACCGATTCTGTCTGACACTCAAACTATGAGTCCTGACGCATCAACAAGCGAAAACTTTACCCTTCCCTCCCAGGAAATGGGAAAACCTACTCCAATTAAGCAATCCACTGGGGGCAGCCTCCCGGAGGAGCAAAGGAAAATTCCTCACATACTCACAAAAAAAGGATTGATATGTCCCTTCCAGAAAATGGAGAAACAAGTGCCAAAGGAACTGCATAATGGGGGCAACTTTCTTGAAGGACAAAAGAAAAATTTTTCCATACCTACTAAAGAGGGATTGGTACACCCCTCCCGGGAAACAGGAGAACGAACGAAAATAAGGCGAAACCCTGGGGGCAGTTTTCCTAGAAAGCAAATGAAAACCTCCCCCATGCTCACAAAAAATGGATTGGCATCATCCTCCCGGGAAACAGGAGAGCATGTATTTGATGAACAATATCCAGGGGGCAGTTTTTCAAAAGCACAAAGCGAAATGCCTGGCACTTCTGCTCTTGATATACTGGCCACCCCGTCTATATTAGTAAAGAACGAGGGAAGAGCCTTGAATGAAAATAGAAAGAAAATAGAAAGGGCTAAATCTCAAATACAAGGGACGAATGACTGGCATACCAAGTCGAAAGGTCAAGATATAGGGGTAAAGAGTAGCCATGGCATCTCCGCTCCACAAAACCATGAACTTGATGTGGTGCGATATCTCCAACTTCAAATAGAAACCATGGCGCTTTTTCAACTTGAGAGGAGAAATAAAATCATGGAACAATCAGAAGGTTTAGAGGAGAATGCCACAGCTCATATGATAAGTGTAGCAGAGGATCCTGCAGAATCTATCAATGCCAGTACAATGGATGTAGAGTATGATGACCCGTTTGAAATATCAGAAACTCTTATGCACACTCCAAGTCAAAAGGATGACTGTCAACAGGTCTCACAACAAAGTCAACACTTCGAAGATTTATCATTGGAGCAAATTCTGGGTCTTCTAGGAGATGAAAGTGGGTCTGAAAGTGATTATAGGATTCCTTTCAAAGAAAGAATTATAAGGAAAACAAAACAAGCTGAAAGTGAATGCTCCGTCATGGATGGTACAACCATTTCTACTGATGAAGTTCGACCGAAGGGCGAAAGCAATGTAATAAAAACCCCAAATGACAAGGAAGAAATTTTCACTTGTGACATAGAAAGAAGTGAGTATTCTCTATCTGATCGGGTGTCTCGTGAAGAGCCTGTAGAAAGTGAAGAAAGGGGCCTTGAGCTGGGGGCATCCTCTGATAATGATAAAGTTTCCAAAAGTAGTCAAATGCTAGAGCAAGGTAGTCATGAACTGGCGACCGTTCAGCAAGAGAATACTCGGTTATCAAAATGGTGCGCAAGTATGCAAGATTTTATAACTGAAAGAGGATTGTGGCAAGATTTCCTCCATGAGAAGATGGATGCACATCCCAGGGAAATCGGTTTTGTAAGCCCTAAATCTAAGGAACGGAGAGATCGTGCTTTAAAAGGAAGGACTGACCACACAAAAGGCAAGTCAATTCTAAGGGACAATGAAAAGCCAAGAGATGACTCAATGGTGTCTCTTGAGGTGCAAGAGATGATTGAAAAGGAAATGGATGAGATGTTAAATCGTCGATTGCAACAATCCGGGCTAGGTCACCTCATACAGCCTAAGGAGAGATTTGGGAGCCCATACCCTAAAGAGTATGATCTGGTATGCTATCCAGAGGAATACGTGATACCAAAGTTCAGAATGTTTGATGGCATGGGAACCAAAAAGAGCCCCGAAATACATTTGGTCCAGTTTAGACTAAAGTGCGGGGACACAGTGAGAAATGAAGTCTACCTGCTACGCCAATTCCCTCTAAGCCTAAAAGGTCCAGCCTTGGAATGGTATGCCTCTCTAGAAGAAAATAGTATCCAAACCTGGGAAGATATGGCAAATGCCTTCTGTGGAAGATTTGCAATCCATACCCGAAAAATTACAATTGCTGATTTGGCAAATGAGAAACCAAAGAGAAAGGAATCTGTTAGGGATTTTATTACCCGGATCTGGAAAATGAACTTTTCTTGCAAACCACCGGTCCCTGAAACTGACTTGGTAGAAATGATAATAAGAAATATCTATGGACGAATCAAACCATTCCTCATAATGGAAACCACAATTGAAGGCTTGTTGACCAAGGTTGACAACTATGAAAGATTAAAACCAGAGGATTGGCATCACCAATGTGAAAATAAAACAGAGAAAGCAGAAACTAGGATGATCCGACTTTCTAATAATATGGGAATGGCAGGAAGTTCAAGGACCTCTAAGAAAAACAGTAGCAACAAAATACAAGAAAAGTCGCCGGGGGAGTCTTACTCATCCCACATGGTCTCTCATATTTCATGTGATGAACTCTCGATGGATGATCCGCCAAATGAAGACAACAATATTGAGGAAAACCCAATACCTATATCATGTGTCGTCCAAAACCCTCTTCAATGGATAAATGGAGAATCAAAGGCGTATGAAAATGTTAAAGAAGTGTCGGCCTTGACCAGTCACCCTAAACAAGACACTTTAGAAGGCCTGAGCAAGCGACTGGATATGCACGATGGTCAGATTGCAATGCTTCGGCTAGAAAATGGTGAAATGCGACGCGAAATTACTGCACTCTACCAAGAGAATAGAGAAATGTGCGGTGAGATTGCCGCACTAAAAGAAGAGAATTTTGGAATGCGCCAGAAAATGGTTGGACTCCAACAAGAAAATAATGTGATATGGATGATCTTAAAGCAAAGGAAAAGAAACAAAGACATGACGGCCTCTTTCGACGGCCACATGAAACAACCTTACCCTGCTGAGTACAATAATGTACAATATCCAGAAGGATATATGATCCCTGACTTTGAAATGTTCACTGGGGATCAAATCAAAGAGGATTGTGTTGGCCAACACCTAGCTCATTTCATCGAGTTATGTGGCCAAACAGCTGGAAACGATGCTTGGATGCTGCGACAATTCCCAGCAAGCCTTGCTGGACCTGCATTCGAGTGGTATCATTCCCTTGAAGAGGATAGCATCAGAACATGGAGCGAAATGGTCATTGCTTTCCGGGATGAGTTCGATAAACCAAACCAAACAGAAGGCCTAAAGGAGTGTCAACAGTGCTTAACTCCAATTGAACCAAAAGATAAACCACACTCCTTTCAGAAAGGCGGAGGGATAAATCCAGATGAATGGTCTCAATACCACCAGAGCAACAAAGAAAAAGCTGGAATGGCTCGGACAACCAAAAGTCTTATACCAACTCAAAGAGTCGAGGACTCAAAGGCGTCGGGCAGACATGGTCACACCTCTGACTATGTTCGTTCTCAAGGGAAAAGTGATATCAACCAGACACTGCCAAAGGCGAGAAGACCATCCCTGGTTGAGCAAATGAGCAAGCCATACTCTTTTAGAGTAGAAGAGACCAGGAGTCTTTTTCACCAAATCTCAAGTAGACTGGAACTTCCTCCAAGCAAGAGACCAGGCGAAATGAAAAACACCGATGATCCCAGATTCTGCTTATATCATAGGATCATCGGACACCCAATTGAAAAATGCTATGTGTTCAAGGATGTGGTGGAAGGAATGATCCAAAAGGGTGAGCTCGTGCTACCTAAGGATGCTCAACAAAACCCCATGCCTCATACAAAAGCCAGTTTAATACCCCTTCAAACTTGCAAAAACAAAAGTGAGACCAATGATGATGATCATAAGGAGCAAGAGTATTGGTCCGCTACCAGCAATGCAATCTCTCATGTAGAAGAAAATGACGAAGTCCCAAATGATGGCTCAAAAAGACGAAGCATCAACACTCAAAAGGTCTCAATCTCAACAGCCTTCTCAGGGCGAGAACTTGAATTGAGTCCAAGCTGAAATGAGAATGCTAAGGCTAAACTGGGGGCAAGGGAAACTCAGAGCTCTCAAGTCAAAGTTGTACAAAAATGAATCCAACAATCAAAACCAAAATCAAGTTTAAATCCAAAACTACAGTCAAAACCAAATCTAAATCCAAAAATACAATCAAAATCAAACCTAAACTCACAACCAAAATCAAAACCAAGTTTAAATCCAAAACTACAGTCAAAACCAAATCTAAATCCAAAAATACAATCAAAATCAAACCTAAACTCACAACCAAAATCAAAACCAAGTCTAAATCCAAACTAAGTCCAAAACCAAATCTAAATCTAAAAATACAATCAAAATCAAACCTAAACTCACAACCAAAATCAAAACCAAGTCTAAATCCAAACTAAGTCCAAAACCAAACCTAAATCCAAGTCCAAAGAAATATGGTCAGGATCTGAGTCAACAGTGGTTGATATTTAAACCCTGATACAAACAAACAAGGAAAGAGAAAAGTCTTCCTATACCCGACCGACAATGCGTCTCGTGTCTGGTATTCCACCTTGAGATCTTCGGTATCAGTCAACACCGCGTCTCGAATTGATATCTCATCCTCAAGTATTTTCTCATCCTCAAACAAAACCAACAACAAAAACCAATCAAAAAGAGAAAAAACCTTCCTATACCCGACCGGCAATGCGTCTTGTGTCTGGTATTTCACCTTGAGATCTTCGGTATCAATCAGCACCGCGCCTTGAATTGATATCTCATCCTCAAGTATTTTCTCATCCTTAAACAAAACCAAAAAGAAAAACACCCAAAAAGAGAAAAGTCTTACTATACCCGACCGGCAATGCGTCTCGTGTCTGGTATTTCACCTTGAGATCTTCGGTATCAGTCAACACCGCGTCTCGAATTGAAACCACATCCTCAAGTATTTTCTCATCCCTAAACAAAACCAACAACAAAAACCAACCAAAAAGAGAGAAGTCTTCTAATACCCGACCGGCAATGCGTCTCGTGTCTGGTATTTCACCTTGAGATCTTCGGTATCAGTCAACACCGCGTCTTGAATTGATATCTCATCCTCAAGTATTTTCTCATCTTTAAACAAAACCAACAACAAAAAAACCAACCAAAAAGAGAGAAGCCTTCTAATACCCGACCGACAACGCGTCTCGTGTCTGGTATTCTACCTTGAGATCTTCGGTATCATTCAGCACCGTGCTTTGAATTGATATCTCATCCTCAAGTATTTTCTCGTCCTTAAACAAAACCAACAACAAAAACCAACCAAAAAGAAAAAAGTCTTCCTATACCCGACCGACAACGTGTCTTGTGTCCGGTATTCTACCTTGAGATCTTCGGTATCATTCAGCACCGTGCCTCGAATTGGTATCTCATACTCAAGTACTTTCTCGTCCTTAAAACAAAACCAACCAAAAAAAAAAAAACCAACCAAAAGAGAGAAGCCATCTAGTATCGGATCGACAGCGTGTCTTGCGTCCGGTATTCTATCTTGAGATCTTCGGTATCAGTCAGCACCGTGCCTCGAATTGGTATCTCATGCTCAAGCATTACTTCTCACTCAAGCAAAAAATCAATCACAAACAAGGTTAAATTAATTTGGCACCTAAAAAAAAAGAGAAAGAAAAAAAAGAGACTTTTATTGGAGACACTTGGACCACGCCACATGAAGCTTTCTGAGAGCGCCAGTATCCCATGAACACCGTATTCCTTGAAGATTAGAAGCCGAGAAGACAACCCATCCGTGCGACCTCGAAGGGTGTCCTCTTTACCAAACCTCATCAAACAAATCTAAAACCTGGAGGATGGATCTGAATGATACGAGATAAAACCCCAAACTCCACAAAGCAAGTCCGAAAACACATGAGCTCAAAACCCAAACTAAGCCATAACCCATAAAAGGGGACTAAACTAAATAAAAATTTCACGTCCTACTTGATGAAGATCCAAAGGAATGTTCTGTTATCTGGAACATTTATGGAGCACTCTTCAGCGAAGAATTTAACCCAACTCTAAAATCCCAACCAAAATCAAAGTCCAAACAAAATAAAATTTTACATATCACGTCCCACCGGGTCAAGGCTCGACAGGGTACTCCGTTCTTTTGAACACTATGGGGTATCCCTGAGTCAAAACCCTAAAGTAATAAATTAATCTCTAAATAAAACAAACCCTTTGAAATTTTCTAAAGTGACCCTAAGTCGAAAACCACAAATAAAATCCAAGTCTAGCAAAAAACACACACATCTTATTCCAAAGCCTAAACGCAGGTAATTAAGAGAAACTAGACCAAACTAAAAATGTAGTCTAAATAATAGTTAAGACCAAATTCTCCTAAATATCCTCAAACCCTTAAATAAAAGACAAATTTCAAGACCCAAAAAATCTAAAACTTCCCAAAACTTACACAAAATATTATGTCCCACCGGGCCAAGGTAAAAGGAGTGTTCTGTCTTTATGAACATTCACGGAACGTCTCCTTTACAAACGGCCTACATTCCAAAATGTGACCCTAAAAAGTCTTGTGCTTTGTACTTTAAACAAAGTACTAGGTGTCTGTCCATCTCACCGATTTAAAGGATGAACAAAGTTCTGTGTCTTGAACTCTAAATTAAGACACAAACGGTGAAACTTACTACAAAAGTTTTGTGCCTTGTGCTTTAAACAAGGTACTAGGTGCCTGCTCATCTCACCGAATTAAAGGATGAACAAAAGTTCCGTGTCTTGAACTCTAAATTAAGACACAATGCGGTGATCTGTCCATCACACCTACCCAAAAAAGATGGCCAAAGTCTTGTGCTTTGTTCTTTAACAATGTACTAGGTGCCTGTTCATCTCACCGAACTAAAGGATGAACAAAAGTTCTGTGTCTTGAACTCTAAATTAAGACACAAACGGTGAAACTTACCATAGGATTAGTCAAAACCACATCCTCAACAGTTACAGATTGAAAAAGACAACCTGTCTACTCAAAATGTAATTCTTGCCAAAACCTACCAAAAAAAAAGAAGACCAAACCGAACCTAAAAGCCCCTCTGAAAACGGAGAATACCACGGCTGATGTCCGCCAAACATGTCAAGGAATAGGCCTCACAGATCCTAACACCCAGAGGGGCCCATGGTCGTGTTGGGCCTTAAACCACCGACTACGGTATGTTCCTAGCTGCCGTACCCAAAGAGCCAGGAGAAAACCCCATCTCACTACATCAAAAGAGTGATATGGAACAGACAAGTCCCGACGGTACGTCCCTTATCACCGTGCCAAAAACAACCAACAGAAAATGATGCACAAAGTCCCACTGCGTGCCGTGCTCATTGCACGCCGTACCCACTGCGTGTCATACCCAGAACGTCTATTCTACATGTCGGAGCGGTAATATGGAGCAAACAAGTCCCACCGGAATGGTCCTAACTACCGAGGCAACGATGCAGAATAGACAAACCCCACCGGTATGTTCCTTGCTGCCGTAACCAAAGAGCAGGGAGAATAACAAAAAATATCTGTCCCACTGGCGATATCTAAGGTCGCTACCTATGACAATCTAAACCAAATCACTAATAAACCTCAACAGATGTCCATAAACCAAGATCAACATACCAAGAGTCATTAGGTCTCCAAATTGCCCTAATCAAACCATAAAATCAAAATACCAAACCTAAACCATCCAAAATTACCACAATTTGAACAACAACAAAAAAAAAAGCACGAAATAAAGCAATGAAAACAACGAAACCAAATGATCAAACATCCAAGACTTCTTCATATCGGAGGCACAGGAGGCGCCTGAGCTGCGGCCATCGCCCCTGCAAAGGTCTCTAAGGTGTTATGAATTGACTGAAGCACCGTCTCGACATTCTCCAGTCGCTGGTCTAGCTCCTTAAAACGCTGGTCTATGTGTTCCTGGAGTGGGAAAGATTCTTCAATGGCTGAGCCGTCTGGAGAAGGGGGAGAAGCCTCTCTTACCGGACTATACTGATTCACAGCAGCAAACCTATGAAGGATATGACCGTTCACCGGGTAGTTGGGGTCAGGAACCAGAGTACCATGGACCATCTCCACCCACCCGAAGGAAGTCAGGTCCAAGAGCAGGTTGCGCGGGTACAGGATAAGCCGCTCAGTGATCGGATTCCCCCACAGCGTCTCAGGCAATGGAATCTGAGCCCGCTCCATCAAGGCCTCGATTAAACTCCCATAAGGCAAATGACCCTTGGGAAACCTCGTAACATGATGCATGTTTTGGAGGATGAGGCTAGGAAGATTAGCTTTACCGCGTTTAAGGAGCAATAAGCGAAGGTAGAACAAAGTCCCTGGGCGAGTCAAATCTGATAACTCACCCTGAGGAAAGAGGATGTAGTTGATAACCAAGAAAAATAACCTGAAAAGAACACATAAACTCTATAGTCATGAACCTATCCTTCGGTGACAAACGAAAAGAAACAAAACAAAAAAAAACACATAAATAACAAAATTACCGGTGAAGCGCGGGCAAATGCGCAGTAGAAACCAGTTCAGAACCTGCCTCAGATCTGGGTATCTTGAACCACTCGCGATGACCCCGGTATGTCCCTTGCTCGCGAGGCCAACTCCCGAAGGCATAAACTGACAAGACATTTAAAGTATCTGCGGCACCAATCAAGTCAGCCAAATCCTCAACCCCTATGTGAAAGAGCCTGCCGAAAAGATAGGAAGAGGCAGAAGGAATGCCATGATGGTCAAAGGTGACGCGGAGATTGGCATAAAATAACTTGGTGATATCCGGATGGTAAGGAATGTCAAATTCTGACAAGCCGTGGAGGCTCCAGGCATTAAGCCACCCTGTTATTAAATTCATATAAGGGGTAGTGAAACGCCCCTGGGGATGAAAGAAGAAGCAAGCGGAAACTTCACGCCCCCCTTCACCAATATTACTCTGATAACATTCAAAAGCCTCGTCGTCTCGAAACAGATAGCGGTTGCCTGGGTCATATGACCAGTTAGGCTTGGAAGGTGGCGCGCCTTGGACAGAGGAACTACCCTCATCCCTGGGACGCTTGGGATTCCTTGGATCCATGACATCAGCCATGAAAAACGGAGTTAAAAGAAGAAAATTTGGGAAGAGAAAATGATACGAGATACGTACACATGATGCCTTATATATATATAAAGGAAATTAGGGCGCCAGAAAGCGTACGTCTTCTCGAATTTACCCATAAATACAAAAGATCAAAAGGCGTGGCGGTTTGCAAGGAACATGATCGCTTCGCGATCCAAGGATTTTAAAAAAAAAACGGTGAGCCCAATGACACCAAGAAATGTAATATCCATACCCATAAATCAACTTCAATCAAAGCCCAAGAAAGGTCCAAAACATTACATAACTAAAAGCCCAACCGCTGCGAAGTCAGGAGTGACCAGCTAAAACCAAGTCTAAAACTAAAACCATAACAAAAGAAAAGATACAAAGCGCCAACGCGCTGCATAACTCCTACTCAAAGGAAACCCATCATCGACTCAACCTCTCGAGAGGCGTCCGCCACAAGAGAGGCAAAGCAAGGAAGGGCTAACACTACTCCCGTGCAAGCTCCCTCCGAATCATCATCAGAATCAACACCTCTCTGACGAGCCGACATCTCAACTATCGGCTCAATCAATACCGTGTCCGGGGAGGAGACAAAATCCATCATGACTGTAGAAGATGAACCCGCAGCCGGGGAAGGACCGGCAAGGAGGGCCTCCCACTCTACACAATCCAATACCATCTCGTCTAGTGAAGCTGGTACCATGTCAAGCTCAGGAGAGAAAAGATCTCGGAGAAGCTGAACCATGCGATCATCCATGGGGCCACCAGAGACCGGGTCATCTGTCAAAAAGGGGGATGGTATGAGAAGATTAGGAAAGGAGATGGCAAATATAATAACAAAACAAGTCACCGACAGATACCTGTCGAAGCGGGAACCAAGGGCGAAGCACCATCTGGAATCTCTAACTCCATGTCAGGAATAGGATCACTGAACAGCTCCTCTACACTGATGAAGCTCCGAACAGACAGCTGATACATATGACAAAGATCCCCCAGTCCAAGGGCCCATAACTCAACACCAAAAGCCATCAGAGTATAAGGAAGTCGACTTGAATCAAACAAAACCTATGAAGCAAGGAATTGAAAGAAAATCAGATGAAAACTGAGTAAACAAATGATACCTAAACCGCGAAGTGCCAAGGGAATGACCGGTGTCGGAGCACGCTCACAAATGAGGACAGTAACAGCAACGATAGCCAAGGAATCATCCGGAGTCGGAAGGTCACTATCCTGAATAAACGAAGCCGGAGAGATTGGGCTGGGGCGCAGGATCTCCTCAAATGGCACGTCGATCGTCTCGACCTGAACTTCCTCCATCTCAACCTCTTCCACAATGGGCTGAGGCTCAGCATGTAAGGCGCCTCCCCAACCCAAAGAGCCTAGAAAATCTGAAGCGACATGTAAGTCATGACACTAAACAAAAAAAGAGAGAAGAAAAAAAAAGGGAGAAGAAAAAAGGGGGAACGAAGACACATACCTGAAGGGAATGAAGAGGAAGGAGGCTCCATGGGGAAATCAGAACTTAATTCCTCGCCTGTCCGACGGCGGATTACATACTGCCCCAACTCCTCTGAAGGATCCGGACTTTCGCGACAACGCTTCCTGAGTTCATCTCTGGCTGCCTCTATGACCTGTTGCTCTGGATATTCTGGGGAGGGGCAGGAATGCATCGGGCTGAGAGCGTCTCCCGTCTCAGGAGAAGCATCATCTGAGAGCAAAAAGAAATAGGGTAAATGCTGGGAACCACAAAATCAGTAAGGAAAACAAGATGCGACATAACCAAGATACCTGAAAACATCAAGAGATGCTCATAGCTATCTGGCCCCTGCATAGCAGCCTGAAGAAATCCACCTGCTAAGGCACGCTCAACTCTGAAAAAGAAATGACCAAACTTCCATTTTCCAAAACCTGCACACAGAAAATCACCAAATGAGCATACAAAACCATAACCAAACAAATGAAACAAAATAGGATATTCAATAAAATACCTGGGAAGGAGCCGTCAAGGGACACAGGAGGCTCAACATACCCCATAACTTGAGATGAGCCTATCAGACAACCGTCAATCCCGTATGAGCCTCTGAGAGGTCGGAAACCACCAAGAGAAGCATCCAAGCCTGGAGGCACAACGCGAGAAGATGGGTAAACCCTCTCCCTCAATATCTCAGCACTCAAAGAATGAGGAACCCTAGCCTATCCTCTGAACCAGCGATCATGATCAGCGGTCATGCGCCCCATCCTCTGCGGGCCAGGAACAGCACATCTGATCCCAGTTCCCAATCGTAAGGAAAAAGCGGCCAAATCAGCACAGTATGCCAAAGAAACACTGCCAGGAGGGTCGGAAAGTACAGAAGAAGGAGTATCCTGATCATACCCAAACTGCCAGGCACACTTCTGAGGGCTGTATACCTCAGAGATAATCCTCGCGCCTAGTCGAACAACCAAACAACCCTCTCTGATGCTAATAACATAATCTCTAGAGCGCTTGTTTCTGCGAGAAAGCAACCTCGGCGGAACTCCCTTCTTAGAAGGCTTCGAATCCTCAAACTCATACATCTTATCCGTGTTTGATGGCCAATTACCTGTGAAGGCCTCTGGGCGATAATTGGTGATGTAACGGTCACTCTTGGCAAAAAAGTGATGAGCAGTGAGCTGATCTGGAGGATGAACTGATGAGCCAGCAATGAGACTAAGAGCCGGCATCGAACTCCGCACACCGCGCGAAGTAGATGAGGAATAGCACCCACTCCAATACACATTGAACCAACCGTGTAATATGTGCAGTGGCATAGTAATATAAGCCCTGGAAGGATCTCGGGAGGAAGTAAGCTCTCGCATAGACCGATATACATTCACCAAAACGGCCGTGGCTAAGGACACTTTATGGCCCCGGGCCAATGCATTAGCTACTACAAAAACCCCTGGCCGAATGTAACCCACCGGCTCAATCACGACTATGAAGTAGCACAACCACCATGCTAGATAAGCTGTCAGGATGGTCTCATCATCAAAAGCATGAGAACTCAGATCCTCCCATGGAACACACCGATCAGGAACATAGGTCTTATCTAAACCAGGCACCACAGGCTCCAAAGGACTGGCAAATCCTACGGCCTTTTCTCGCGGAACCTTATTCATGAAATAACCAACCCAATCCTTGAAAGGTACATCACGACTCAAACCCTGGAGAGAACGGGTCATAGCTATCTCATAATAAATCCTAAACACAGTCCGTAAAGAATCCTTATGGAAGAAATCCCCATGTCTATCCATACCATAAAGCTCAAACTCTGGCGGGATCCTCTCCTCATAAAACAAACCCGCCACGGGAACCCCAAGCAGGCGAACCATCTGGTTCAGATCAATGGTAGCATTGCGATCCTCCAGAACAAAGGTGTTATCCATGTAATTCCAGTTGCTAGCCATAGCCCGAAGGATAACTGGATCCCAGGTATACCTAAACAAAGCCAGTGTGACTCCTCCAAATATCTCCAACTCTGTCAATCTCGGCCCCATGTGCCCCATCATATAGCGAGTCCACTCGGTTTGCCCCGGAACCCAACGGAGCTCACCTTGAACATTCAAACCCCCAGGAGCCCAAGGGATAACATGACCCTCTGTCATCTCCATACTCAACAAATAATAATCTGAGGAGGAACCAACCCGTCCGGTAGGACCCAGAAACAAACCCTCAAAAGAACAAACCCCGCCAGCACGGCGAAACTCACCACCAGGCACAAAGGAATCATAGGCAAGGCTGTGAGGACGTACCTCAGTAAGAGAAGGTGGGTCAGGCCTCAAATGAGGATATGTATGATCAGCATATAAAGGAGAACGATCATGTCGAGGTAGCAAACCATGAAAATTGTCCCTCCCGTGGAGAATGACACGTCGCCACTTGGGATAGAGATACTTGTAGATTCCTTGCGGATCCAGGTAACACTTGATGTATAAATCAATCGCTTCGTCAGAAGGCCCGTACACACCAGTCCTGGCTATGTCAAACTGAGGCACTGTGCTGTAAATCTCCTCAACAGGCCCTGTACCTCCTACAAATAGCCAAAAAGAAAAGACAAAACAAAAAAAAATGTTAGAAGCTCGAATATCTTTGAAATGTAAAGGGCACCAGAGCAAATTGTTCCACACTCGAGTTTCACAATCTGCTCTGGTGGGGGGCATTTGTTTACCTCTAAAAAATACTAAAAAAAACAAGTGAGTGAAATTTTATTTCATAAATGATTATGAAACACGGTGGTGTGGTTCCGACATACCATTTAAAAGAAAGGAGGAAAAGAACATCATATTGAAACAACGCAACTATAACAGGACGCCATAACCGAGAAAAGGCACAGGAAAGGCCCATGCATTAAGTCTAACCCATATAAGGAAACACCTAATTTATACCTAACCCAGCCCAATTCTGAAATTTCCACTAAATATGATTGGGCCGGCCAACATATATGGGCCTGGATTTAATTTATAGAATAAAGGGCCCAACCCAATTGGCAGAAAATGGCACACGGGTCCGAACCTTGACGGATCGGATCAAAACAAACCCAAACCCGTCAGCAAGCAAATCCGATACCTCAAACCCGTCCCAGTAAAAAAAAAAAATAAATAAATAAATAAAGAATAAAATAAATAAAAAAGGTGGGAAGAAAAGGAGAGGGGTACAGAAGGCGTCCGCTTATTGGTCCGTTACAGTGGGCCCAGTCCTTTCTGTTAAGAAGGAAGAAAAAGTAGGGGACGGTACAGACCTGATGGCGAAACGCGATGATCAACTGAAGTTCCGCCCTTCGTCGGCGCTGCACAATGCCGCGACTCCAACAAATCACGTCGTTGCATAGAGAATTTCATCACGACTCTATTGATATCAAATACGGAGGGTGTCAGACGGCGAATTTGGCAAGTAACAGACGCAGCATTGGTGATTGGGAAATATGGAATTGCAAAATTAAGCGGCGAAGTAATCAATTGGAGTACCTGAGGCGTTGCAGTGACTCCGTAGTGAAGGAATTGTATGCTAATTGGAATCAAATTGCGAGGAGGGAAGGGAATTACTGGGGGTGTCAATTAACAGGACTTTCAGATATGGCGGAACTCGCACCAGACAATGTTGTTAAAGATGAAGAAGTCTCACAGAGCTTACATATGATGTAGTAGAGCCTCAAAAGAAAGTGAATGTATGCACAAGGTAATAGAAACCCGAAATTCCCATCACTGGAGAGAGCCAATAGGAGAAAGAATGAAAAGAGATGGAAAGTAAAACACTGGAGAACATAATCACTTTCCCTGCAGCCTACAACCTGAATAAAGAAGGCCTAGTACTGTGGAGATTCTTTTGACAGAGGGAGGTGAGCTTACCGTTAGATGCAACAAGGCGTGATCACTTTACCCCCACAGTACAAGATCATCAATACTACTCAGGATATGACAGAAGCATAGGGTGAAAGGAAATCGCTGAAGTACATATGTTAAAATGAATCCATATCTCACCACATATCAAACTTTGGATGACCAAACGATAAGTCAGGATGCTTCTCTTGTATAAGGGATGAAATCAAATGCTATAAAAAATAAACAAAAGAAACCTGAGGAGCATGAGTCATTGAGAGCAACGCATGGACTCTCTCTAGTGGGCCCAACAAAAGGGGGAGGGGCAAATCAGTAAAAATAAGAAAGGACAAAGGAATGAAATAAATAGAAAACAAGGCAAGAAACATGATATCTCAACCTTGCCCCCCAGTGTACCACGTGATTTAACAAACTTGCAATTAGGCAAAATTGAATCAAAGTTGAAGACATAATTAAAAAATAAATTAGCAAGGCCTGGTTCATGAACTGGCAAGAGATGCTTTTCAGGTGCACCACACCAGTTGATCCCCTCTTGGCCAGTAGAGAATCGACAACACCTCAAGTCTGACAACAGGGAAGTTCTCCTTTTACTGGGAGTAAAACAGCAAATACCAAGGTTAATCAGCCACATGGAACCATTTAGCTCTACTCCTACCCCTCAATTTGGAAATAAGTATACATGGGCTAAAGGGTATTAGTGGAATTGCATATAAGCTATGGGTAATTCCAGTTCAAGATTCATGAAAAACCCAAGCAAAAGTAAATAAAAAAAGAGAGCCTATTGCCTAGCCGCAGCTACAGTCTCAGGGTTTGATCCCCTTCACAAGATCATCTCAACCATTCACTACCTATGGAGGCATGGATGAATGCCATCTGTATATCTCCATCTTGGCGCCAGATCATTACCTTATCTCCAAGCCGTAGAAAACAGTAAAGGATAAATGATCAATGCCAGGTGTCAAAAGATAATTAGGAAGTAAATCGAGCAGTAGAAATCCCCAAGTGAAGAGAGGAAGAGAAGAGAAAGTCGGTTTGCCATATGAGCATCTTCACCATCCATCAAATACCAAGGGGGGTGAGATGTTGCCACATGTCAAGTTGATGGAAGCACCAAACCCTAGAAATCCCCTATAAAAGAAGCATCTCCTGAGAAGAAAGGGGAGGCCGGTAGGTTAATAGTGTCAAAACTCTGTCCCTTTTTTATCAAGTCTGTTTTTGAAGTCAAGGTAATGAAGTGTAATTTGTAATGGCCTCCAATTAAGTGAATAAAATGATATTGAATGCATGTATTGTGTCTTTCTTTTTCTCTTTCATTTCTGGTTTTGTTCTTTGGAGGTTGCACTGGTTCTAGTGAGGAGCGTGACATAGATTCCGCACTCATGAACGCCAGTTGTGCCTCTAAGAGAGTTATGCATATGGGATTAATTTACATTAATACAAGGTCCTCATCATCAGCATATCTTCTTCATGGTGCATGTATGGTTAGAGGCTGTTGGTTCTATGGAGAGCGTGACCTAGATTCCACCTCCATAGATGCCATGCTAGCTTCTAGCCATTAGTTTTGTCTCAGCATATGTCCTGGTTATCATTGTGTTACAATTAAGTTCAACATATACATAGTTCATAGTCAAAGCTTAATAGATTAAGTTCTTGTCATGATAAAATAGTTGAGTATATCGCAGGAATAAAGTCATTCTATCAAAAAATGATGAATCCAAGTTTATATAAAGGCTCAAATGTCAAAAGCATGCTTTAAAAATGCATGTAGGAGTGCAGTCCTTTAAGCAATAGTCATGTTTATGTCAGTCCCACCTGGTGAAATGCATAATAAATTGGTCTTGTCCTTCATTTCTGTTTAAGAACAAGTTTGAAGTGGGAATCCATGTCCCTAGAACAAAGGTTTCAGTCCTATTTAGTGATTAGTAAGTAGTGTAAACTTTGTTAAAAAAAGGAATTGCATCCTTAGGAAAGGTCTCAGGGTCATACAAAAATTATATAACAATAGTGGGTTTGCATCTAAATACAGGAAACAAGTTTTAGAAATAAAGTCAGTCGATCCTAAAGTTTGTCTTGCTGTCATGTCCCATAGATTCATAATTTGTCTGTCCAGGAAACTGTAAAGAATTGCATCCCTTAAGTCAAAGCATTGATAGTATGAGTCTAAGTCATCTAGCTCAAGTTGGTATCCAAATTGCTTTGTTCTGAAATAAACATGTAGGAAGCACTAAAAGAAATCAAATCCAGTAAGTATGATTGTGTTTGCATGAATAAAGTTAGGTTGCATAAGACTATCTGAAAAGAATAGACTCAAAAATGAAAAAAAAAAGAGGGGAGATACTTAAGGTTTTGTAAAATAAAGAAATGCCAGGGGTCAAAATGAATAAGGTGGTACCACATACATGAATCTGACCAGTGTTAATAAGACCATCACTATTAGTTCAAATCTGGTTTCATTGGCTTGAGTGAGTGAATACTTTGGTCATAACCTGACCCCTGAATTACAAGTCGTGTGTTCAGTAAACAAAAAAAAGAAAAACTAAAAGTGAAGAATAAAGGCTTAATGTGTAAACACCCGTTGCTTGGTTCACAAAGACATTGGAAAGCAATACATGTTAGGAAACAAGTTATACACAAAACTGTATTTTAGTTTTCATTCCCGTCAGACCAAAGATGAAGTCAAAGTGTGTTAACTTGAATTGGGAAATGAAGAATAAAATTGGATGTGTGGGTGATCTCACGATGCTCTCTGAGTACTCTACGACACCCTTGCTGGAGTAATTCGTCACTGCCCACCGTCAATTGGTTGCTCTCCGCCATGGCCACAGACCCAAGTTAAACTAAAATCAGAACTATCTAAGTCGATCAACGCGACTGCAACAAACGGCAGAGGCGACCTCAGTGGACCCCCACGATACCTTGAAACTTAGTCTCAGTCGTCGTAATCGTCGGGAATCTCTACTGACACCATCAACGGAGGCCTCCAGTCGAACGGAAGAGCGCCACTCTAACAAAGGAAGGAGGGAGGTGAATCGAAGTACGGCGTAGGCGTGGCTTACCAAGGCAGCGACGCTGATTTGCGGAGCCCACTAATCGAATCCAGACCTAATTCGAACTCACCTGGTGTATAGACGCGTCCGTGAACCAAACGACTCAGCCCACTCAACCTCAACGACTTCTTGATCTTCTGTGACGGCCAGCGCGTAACGGATCCCTGACGACAAAACACACACAGCAAGTTGGCAACCAATCAGAAAATTCCTGCGAAACAGAAAACTTCAAAAATACATTAAAAATAGCTGGATTATCAGAAAAATTCCCATAAAATGTCAAAATGTCGAGAAAAATATGAAAAATATTTTACATATTATTTCACGCTAAAACACCAAGGCATAAAATGTTTTAATTAAAAAATCTAAAAGAATGATTAAAATGATAAATAATAAATCCTCATGATCAAATCAAGAATTAAAATTCCAAAAAGATAATAAAAAAAAAACATTTGAACATTTCTATGTTCTGGACAGCAGGTACATTTGAACAGATTATGTTCTGGACAGCAAGTACGTTTGAACATTTTATGTTCTGGACAGCAGGTACATCTGACATTCCTTGTTCTGAACAACAGGCACAGTCAAGCATTAAAATTTGCAAACAAAATTGAAATCACCAAGAGGGTCAAAGATAAGTTTAAAAGTACAAATTTAAAAGTCTAAACTCAAAAGTCTAAAATCCTAAAGTGAAAATTAAAAGTCCAAACCTGAAATTGGCACAAAGTCAAAATAACACAAAGTCAAAAAGTGACATAAAGTCTTAAAAGTCTAAAGTTCGTCCCTTCAAGACTGCATAGCGTTTCGACTTGAAGAAGACATCCTCCTGATATTCAGATTGAGAAAAAAGGAAAAGTCAATTCTGAATTATCACTGAAGTTCCTGTCAAGAAAAAGCATAGTGCATCTGTACTCGAGACTTGAACGAAATCCCAAAATCTCTAAATCCCCAAACGATTGAGGATTGATCTAGGATACTAAATTTCCTAGTATCGAACTCAAAAAATCTCTGTAACGGCACCAAGCCCGACACAGCAAAGTAAAAGCAACCTAAATGTCTTAAAATATGAAATTAAAGAATTAAACCACATCATTCATGTTTGCATGGCTCTGTTAAAATAGCTGCCCTTTTGCACTGCTTTTCACCCTGAAACTCCCTATCAAGACACAATCCTTCTATTAAAATGAACTTCATCCACTTACGACATTTAAACTTTGATTATCCCGATCTAGAGGTGCTCTTGGCTCAGCTCGTAACTGAGTTCGGAGGTAATTAACAGTAGGGGCTTGCGCCTACTGGAAAAAAAGGACCTACGACAAACAATCAACTCTCGAGGTACTTAAAACCGCATTAGTGCTCTTCGCTCGTTTGGAATGGGCAGTAACGACGGGTCTCAAGATGCTCGAGGGGTATCTGATCCGCATTTTCTTCGCCCCATAGAGGACTATCTGATCTTCCGTGGTCGGACTGAAAAAGTGCGAGACAGGGTCGTGTGTTTTTTTGTTGCTTGACCCGTGGTGCTCTAGCGCGAGTTGCAAGTAGGACATCCACAATCAGTCAAAACCTGTATTTTCAACAATAAAATCCAAACCAACCATCAGTTTTTTTTTCTTTTTTTTGATATTAATAATAATAATAATAATAATAATAATAATAATAATAATAATAATAATAATAATAAATGAAAGATACAATATCTAGTCTCTCGTTACTAAAATAAATTCTAATATCAACACCGTCCCCGGCAACGGCGCCAATTTGATGAAGGCTTAAAACCTAGGAATCAAATAAATTTATAAACCTAGAGCTAACCTCACTAGTCGTTTTAGTTAAGCTTTAGGGTCGAACCCAAGAGACGGATTAATGAGTACCGGACTTTACTTCCTCACGAAAGCTAGACAATTAAATTTTTATGGAGTTTTTGGTTGATTAAATCTAAAGGTGCAAGTAAATAAATATTTTTGGATATTTTAATTATCTAAAAAAAATCTAAATGCTTAAAGAGATGTTTTTGGTGTTTTAACAATATAAAAGTCGTCTTAGGTTCAGGTTTCACATCGATTTGGACTCTAGAACATAGAACTTATCACTTTCGTGCATCAAACGGTGATTTTCAAGCATATACCGCTCTATTCGATCCGAACAGATGGTATAAGTGTGTGGTTTTGACTCTTTATGAAATTTTATGCTTTGTGCTAGGGTTTGTTGGTCAAACCTAGATACTCTAAACCTCAGCTTTCGCTTGTTGGACTAGACACTGGTTCAATCACAACCTAACCTAATTAACTCGATTGGTTCACAACTTTTGGTATAGAATTCAATCAACTTAAACTTGTTTGTTGGAGTTCATAAGGATATCTAGAGGTCTTTTGGACTTGTCTAAAAGTTACACTTTTGGTGTCAACTAATCTCCCCTTTCGGATCTACGATTTATCCCAAATACTTATCTAAATTATCTTGATTATCCTAACTTTAGAACTTGACTAAATGCGGCCGTACATCTAGAAGTTAATTAGACTTAACCAAGCAATTCAAACAGGCAATTAACATAATTCTCAACAAAACAAATCAACAAAACATATCATATCATATCAAGTCAAATCACAACACATCGAAACCTAAATTACTTCCCTACTCCTAAGACAACATAAATCTAGCCTAACATGAAAGCAAAATAAGATACAAGCTCCATCAAATCAAAATATCAAGAGAATGGAAGAAATAAACCAAATATCGCTTCTAACTCAAGATACCGAACGTCCAGAGCCGTGGTTGGGTTGATTCTGTCGCCGTCGCGCCTAGAATTGCTCCAAAGATGATGCCATGGTCGTGCTATGATAAAAGAGGTGGAATCCCACGCTTTTCGGCGTGAGAACGGTGGTGGAAAGGTGCCAAAACGTGGTAGAAGGTGAAATTTCGTGTATGGTGGCTTCCTCCCTTTTCTTCTGGCCTAGGAGAGCATAAATAGTGATCTTTTGGACTTGGAAAGGAGGCTAGGGCATCATGGCAAGAATTCATACCAAAATATTGAGTTTCCATGCTTGAAAACTTGCCAAATTCACTATGTCGGCTCTCAACTCGGACCGAGTTGGCTCCAACTCGGACCGAGATAGCAATTTAGCAGTTTTCTGACTTTCAACTCGGACCGAGATGGATCCAACTCGGACCGAGTTGACTCCAGACCGAGGAGAGGTAGTATTTCGGCCATAATTCCTTCACCCGAACTCCGATTGAGGCGATTCAATAGGCGTTGGAAAGCTTAGGATGAGCTCTTCAATGCTATTGATTCCATTTGACCAATTATTTCTCTTAAATCCACCATTTTATGCATTAATTGAGTTTGATCCACCGAGTTCCTGCAATTCAATACAAAAACCACAACAGTACCCAATTCTAGACAAATATAGCACGAATCACAATGAATATAGGGGTTTGATTTACCATTTAAGTGTAAAGTCCGGTCAAAAAGCACATATAAATATGAGATATCACAGCAGTTTTAAAAAATCAGAAAAAAATACTTAAAAATTTTGAAACGTTTAAAAACATCAGTTTCAAATTTTTTAAAACTGCTATTTTTGAACGATTCAAAACTAATTAGATTAACGATTTTCTAAAATTTTGAAAAAAAAATGTAATATTTGGTCTGCATGGAGATTTCTATAAGGAGATTGTATTAGACTGTTTGGATCAGTCATTTTGAACTAGATTTAAAAGTTTTGAGCTCGACTCACCGACCCTTTGGTGAGTTGCAACTCACCATAGCAAAACTATATATATATATATATATATATATAGATAGAGAGAGAGAGAGAGAGAGTTTTGACATATATGGTGAGTTGCAACTCACCAAATGGTCGGTGAGTTGAAATCAAAATTCCTAAATCTAGTTCAAAATGACCAATCCAAACCTTCCAATATGATTTCTTTATTTAAATCTCAATACAGTCCAAATTTTATATTTTTTCGAAATTTTTAAGTATTTTTTTGAAATTTTAGAAAATCGCTAATCAATTGATTCTGAACCGTTAAAAAAAAACAGTTTTTTAAAATCCGAAAAAATACTTAGAAATTAAAAAAAAATATTTAAAATTTCGTCCGCATGGAAATTTCAATAGAGATATTATATTGGACGATTTGGATCGATCATTTTGAACTAGATTCTAGAAGTTTTGATCGTAATTCACCGATCTTTTTGGTGAGTTGCAACTCACTATAGCAAAACTCTATCTCTCTCTCTCTCTCTTTCTCCAATAATAGCAAAACTTTTGCTATGGTGAGTTGCAACTCACCAAAGCGTCCGTGAGTCGCGCTCAAAATTCCGAAATTAAGTTCAAAACGACCGATCCAAACCGTCTAATATGATCTCCCTATTAAATTCTCCATGCAGACCAAATTTTACATTTTTTCGAAATTTTTAAGTATTTATTTCGGATTTTTAAAAACTGCTATTTTTGAACGATTCAGAACTAATTAGATTAATGATTTTCTAAAATTTCAAAGCAATACTTAAAAATTTCGAAAAAATATAAAATTTGGTCTGCATGAAGATTTCAATAGGGAGATCGTATTGGACGGTTTGGATCGGTTATTTTGAACTAAAATTCAGAATTTTGGGCGCGACTCACGGACGCTTTGGTAAGTTGCAACTCACCATAGCAAAACTATATATATATATATATATATATATATATATATATATATATATATATATATAAAAAGTTTAATATGCACCATAGTGCATAGGGCTTTCTTTGCACTACGGACTTTTTCGGAAGTATTTTAGTAAATTAACAAATCTAATTTAACAAATCTAATCTACATATTGAAATCTAATAGAAAACCAAATTTTGTAATTTTTTAGATTTTATTACTATTTTTTTAAATTTTTTTAAATATGCTATTATTGAAAACAAACTACTATTTACAACATTCTAAAAATGACAGGTTTTAAAAAATTCGAAATAAATACTAATAAAATTTCAAAAGTAGTAAATTTTGATTTGCTATGAGATTCAATATGTAGATTAGATTAGTTTGCTATGGAGTATATTTGAAGCTATATTGTGTGAACTTACAACTATGTGCAATCGCATATGACGATGATATAGATTGTAAATATGGAAAAGAAAAAGGATAAAATGCACTCATTATATTCACCTCAAAACAATAAGATAAAATTTTGAGTACACTTTTGATGAGATAAAATCCAGAAACTAATTTTAACAATTTGACTAATAAATAAGGATAAAGCGAATATATTTTCTTTACGTTTAAGACTTGTTCTGATTTTGAGAAAGAAATATAATATATGAAAAGTACTTTTATATATATTATTTCTATTTGATTTTAGGGACCTCGATAATTACAACGATCGAACTGATCAAACTAATAAATCATCCAACCAAAAATTGATGTACTAGAACATTAATCTTCAAATTTTTATACATTCTATTAAACATCTGATGACATTAATAGTGTTGAAATCTATTGAAAATTTTGTAGCATGTGGTCTAATATTTTAGTGGTAAGAGCATTAGACTGGCTTCTAAGAAATCAAGGATTCAAGTCTTGCATAAACTTTTAAATTAAAAATAAAATGGAGGATAAAGATCTCCTTTTTTTTTTCTTAAAAAAAATATTTGAAAATTTCGTAAGAAAAAATAGAGCAAGCGTACAATCTGAATTTTCGTGCAATTGTACTCACGTATATATAATATTATTTATACATACTGGTCCCGTTTCTTTGCAGCGTAAGAGGCTGCATAGCTATGTTATATAGCCTTTATGCAACTAAACATATGTTGCATAAGGTTACATCGAAATGAAATTATGTGTAGCGCAACACAAGGTGTAGCGCAGGTTCTAACCGTCCGATCTATGATGGATGTTCTGTAAATTATATCAGATTATAAAGTCTGAAAAAATTTAACTGTGTCGATCAGATCAAACGGGTCGATGCTGCGCTACATGGTGTATTGCGCTACACCTGATAAGGATTCGGTTACATCTAAGGAGGTTACATAATGCACCGGATCCCCTTTAACAAAATTTTCCAACTATATATACCCTGCAATTAATTCTCACTATAGCTCTTTAGATGTGATTTATGTTGGATAATGCAATGCAGTAAATTACGAAAGTGTATTTGAAGTAGGAATCAAGGGAAAGTGGATCAGCTGGTTGCGTTTACAATGTCGAGGTTTTTTTGTTGTTTCACATGAAGGTCAAAGCACATTTGTTTCACATGAAGGTCAAAGTATAATTCATTAAAGTTGTCAAACCTTTCAGCACTGAAAGGTTGCAATGATCTAACGATATAGCATCAGAGAACGTTTTAATTTGTTAGAAAAATAACGAAGTACCCTAATATCCACGTATTAAAAAAAATACTATACTGCGATTATAAATAAAATAAAATAAAATAAAATACGAGATTCACTATGGGTGTGTTTGGATGAGCCATGAATAAGGAATAAGAATAAGAAATTTCGGTATGCGTGCTTATCCAAATTTCTTATTCTTATACCATGGTTTTGTTAGTATAAGAATAAGGGCCCAAATTCCTTATTCTTGTGTTGTTTGGGTTGCACAAGAATAAAAATAAGCACGCATACCGAAATTTTTTATTCTTATTCCTTATTCTAAGCTTATCCAAACACACCCATATATATAACTTATTTGTCATCATGTAATTTTGAGGTGCCAATAAGGGGATGCTAGGACAAATTTATTTTTCTCCCCTTATTTTTGTGAAAAGCACCTTTCTCAAGAAAGAAATAATTCTGAAAGCTTGGATGGACATAATCATATACCTTCATAAATGGCGAATCAGCCTATGCTAAAAGTTTAATCTATCTACTAGCTAAATAGCTAATATACTAGCTAGCTAATGTATTAAATGAACCAAACTGGTCATCATAGCTCCTAGAGTACAAAAGAATTACTTAGGCTTTTGAGAATTGGGTTACATCCAGTCATCAACCATAAGTATATTAGATTGCAAAAGAATATTGTATCATAGTCAGTATTATCTTAGTTTTATGCCAGCAATAACGAAAACAGCACGGTCTTTCTGCTATAGTGCTTTAATATATTTAGTAAGCGAGATTGCAGAACCACATTCATAAATTACTTTATTTTCTTACTGCTATAAGCAGGACATGATATCTTGCATGTTAATGTGGATTATTGTAACAACCTAGAAATACCAGACCTAGTTTAATTGTGATGGTTAGCTTAATTCTTAAAATAATACTAGGAAAAATATAATTTTAAAACTAATAACCCTTAAATCAATTAATTTAATTATAACATTAAAACTTACTCGAAATCGAAATCTTTTAATTTGTGTAGTATCTAAAAATAATTTAAATGATTCTAGCAAAATCAGAGCTGATTGAAATTCAAATCTAATATTCAAAACAATTAAAAATCTAATAAAACAAATCATTAGTCAACCTATATGAGTTGCAGCATCCTTTGTTATAAAGTGGTGGCCACAGAAGATCCGAGGGGTAAAAATTTGATAAAAACCAGGTTTTTCACCGTGGCACCATCTCTGTTTCTCTCTCTTTTTCGTTCCTTTTTCCGCTCCGTCCGATTCCCCTCTCTCTTCTCTTCGTCTCCGACGAGAGAAAATTTTTGAAATTGTTGCTGGGATGGGCTGTGACCAGCCAATCCCATAGCGCCACCAGCTTCCCTCCTCCGATTGGCTGGCTCCGTTTGTTCTTATCCGATCGAGATGGTAGGGAATGACGTGGCTTTGAGATACGAGCTTGATGGATCTCTGCCGTTGGCTTCTTCCTCCCCTCTCCTCTCTCTGCCAGTCATATATAAACCCCCTTCCTCTTCTCTCTCTCCTAAAGGCTAGCTCAGCGATTAGAGTTCCACCTTAAGATAGGAGAGAGAAGAAGGCTAGAGAGGGAGGGAGTAGTTGCCAGAGATCCAAGGTATATCTCTCCTTTGTTTCGTGATTGAATTTAGTTAAGTTGGATTTCTTTGATTTCTTGGCTGATTTGGGGGGAAACTCAGAACTGGAGTTAGGGTTTGTGCATATATTTGTTCTGGATGCTTTAATTACTCTTTGGCAGACCAATTTAAACCCTAAAACATTGAATCTGTTTGTGAAATTTGAGTAAACCCTAGAATTTACATTTGTACCCTGTTGTGAATGTAATTGAATGAAATTGAGTGTAATATTGGGTTATTACTCTGGTTGGGCATAGAGGAGACTTGTGTGAGTCTTACGACTGGGTTCTAGGCTTGGTACCAGCCTTTGGTACCTCTGTTGTACCTCTGGTACCGTACTGGTACGCTGTGACGAGAGACAGGGTTTGTTTCGTAAGAGAAAAAGTTTTCTGGGGACTAGTTTGTAAATTTCTAGGGGCCTATTTGTAAGAAAAAGGACAATACTATAAATTATTTTAATTCAGGGGCCCCTGGGAATAATGTGTAGGACAACGGGTCGGATCCCGACCCCTTCTTATCGGATCCGTGCGGACCCGTTACGACTGGCTCAGGTCAACTGGGTCAGGTTGACCTTGCTCAGTCCATTAGATGATTGGGCCGAGACTTTTTGGGCCGAGACTTTCTGGGCCGAAAGAAAAAAAAGAGAGAAAGAGTTGGGCTGGGCTCAAATTTTCGAATATGAGCTGAAATTTCATAAATTTAAAAAGATAATTATAAAACTTAATCCTTGATTAAGTTAAATCAAATGTGGGCTTAATATTTAATTAACTAAAGGAGAGGCCATTAGAAATAATTGGGTATTCCTTTAATTAAGCGGGATTCGATTTTTCGGGAAATGATGAGAATAGTCTGAGTGAATCCAGAACAGATACAATAACACAAATCATCGACTTTCTGATCCTAAACAAACCAATCAAATAATTTAGATTTTAATTTTCTATTTCCAATTGTTTTCTTGATCTAAGATTTTAATTTTCTGATTTAAATTTTCGATATAACAAATAGTTAAATAATTTAATAAATATTAAGCAATGCAAACTAATTAATTAAGTATTAATGAAATAAATCAAATATAGCACAACTAAATGAATATTGGGAAAAACACTATATAATAAATAAGTGAATATTTTCAATCTAAAATATAATTCATAACTTATATAATAAAAATAAATATAAACTCTTAATGACTGGAAAGTCAAAACCAATTATTAATAATAAGATAAAATACTTAATAATATATTTTAAAACAGAATCCTCTAAATAAATAATCTGAATCTAACTGTTCAAATCTCAACCAATCTGGTTAACCTAGGCCGTCAGTATGGTAACCCAAGAACCGCCAATAATTAGATTATTTAGGTTACTTTAAGTATTTAACGGTTAGTAAGAAAGTCACTTGTTTTATTAGGGAACCGAACTAGAATCACTTGACACGTGATTATCAAGCCTAGCAAACTGTTAAGGGAGAGAACCCAAGTATGATGACCGTCAAGCGTCCGAACCATCATGAGATATCAAGGAGCTACGCTTAAGCTTGCTATCCAGGTGCGGAATTACGTTGGATTTTTGTTAAAGTTTAAGTGACTATTAAGCTATGTTTGAATGTCTATTATTTTATGTGACTATATGCTTGCTGAAGTAAATATATTTTTATTCATGTGCATATCGAAAATCCGTTTGTCTGCATGACCGTATTCAGGCATTTTAAATGATAGTGCCCAAATATTGATAAAACTGCATTTTGAGATGCATGTTCTCCGTTTTGAGAAAATTTGATAAGTAACAGTCAGATATTTGGAAATGCCGTTGCTATTGATAAATCTGTCTTATGAATGATCTGACTGAAAGGAATGAAATGATGTGAATGAATAACTGAGATATGAAATGATATGTGTGATATGATATACTGGATCTGTTCTGCATCACTCTCCGAAGTCGGTTGGCCCCCGGCTTCGGCCAGTTCAATAGCGCTATGTGGATTTGGAATTCCCTTATGCCTGCCCAGGGTTAGAGATACGTCTCTTCTGCCTGCCCTTGGGTTAGGGAAAGGTCTCCTTCTGCCTGCCCAACCGGTTGGGTTAGGAGGCCTGAGTGATTATAAATATGAAATTATGGGAATGATATGCTGATTCAAAATCCCCTTCTGCCTGCCCTCGGGTTAGGGGACCTAAGTGATTATGATTATGATTATGGAATGAAATGAATGATTTCTGATTTGCCCATACTTATGTTATGCTCAATTCTGCCATGCTCGGACCCCTGACACGCTCAGTTTCCTATCATATCCAGACATGTGTTGTCTGCGATGGGATTCGTGCCACGTGTTCAGTTCCGACATGTATATGACTTTTGTCATAGTCAGATTTTGTGATTTCGTCCGATTTCAATTACGGTCATATGTTGGATATCATGATTTAAACGAAGAATTGCAATTGATATCATTTAAGTTGACACATGGATGCCTTGTTTATATTAAATGCATATAATGTTTTTACAATCATGTTTAATCAATAAATTATTTATTCATGGGTATTATTTCTAGAACTTGGATTTTAGCTTAAATCCACGTACTGGAACTAAAACCCGCACTGAGAATTTTAATTCTCATTCCGTGCTTTTGCATGTTTTCCACAATGGATGTGGGTTCCAGGTTGCAGAGACGGGCTCGATCAAGTCAAGCGAAGTTAAGCCAAAATTTGTCTTGCCATGATGACTCAATGAGTCATAGGAGACAACGTGGTAGATTATGGTAAGTTGGAACTTAACCCTCGTAATTAGTAAGGAAATGCCTTGCGGGTGCACAGAGATTGTGTATTCGCGGCGGGGATTGTCAAGCCCTATGTGTCGGGGTGTGACAGTCTCTTTTTGGTGGTATCAGAGCATGGTTTTAAGCCTTAACCAGACTTGTAATACGCGAGTGTGGGTAGCAGCTGGGATAATTAATGGTATATGCATATATATTTAAATAATAAGTAATTTATAAAATTAATTTGAGATATGATACTATAAATAACATTGTAAGTAGTAATATGATTTTATGAAATAAGTAGATACTATATAAATGAAAGTACAATCATGTAGGATATATATTTATAATTGCAAATGGTTGCAAATTGAATTAGGAAAAAAAAATATTATATATCTGTTATTTTTAGAAAAGAAACTCTTTTTAGTTAATTAATTAATTAGTTAGATTTGAATACTTCCTAAAAATATTTTATTAAGCAATATTAAATGCATGGTAATGTATACTTGATATTTTTCTTAATTGATTAGAATTATTTTGATAAATAATGTAATGTATATATATACTACTTTAATATGGAAATAAAAGGAAAATGATATTGATAATTTAAGTTTTGAAAAAATTCAACTCTATTTGTTATAAATAAAAAACGACAGTACATTGATAAACGAAATTTAGATAATGCGACTTCAAGAAACGACTCGGCTATACAAGAACTACCAGCATTGAAGAAGATGATTGTTGAAGAATAAAACAGGAATGCAAGCCCCATAGTTTGCACTGAACCTGTAAGAAGAAAGTATGTACCAAAGTAGTTATGGTACAACCATAATAAGTTGCCTTGTCCTTAATCCTAATATAATTACTCGAATAATGTTTATTTCGAGTATGGAAGTAAGGACAAATGAGCTGAAGACTGTTCCAAAATAAATTCAACATTGGACTTTGACAAGCTCAATGAGGCAAACGTTATGGAAAAATATGTCCCCTGATGTAAGAATGAGATGTAATTCTCATAATAAATTGAAAGAATTAGGAGGACGTATCCCAAAATAACCTCTGGATATTACTGAAAATTCATTCTACCTATTATTCTATGAGATGATCTTTTTGTCCTTAGACACCTGCATTAAGTCATCTTATAGTTACGAGTACTCAATGAATGTACTCGTATAAAATAAAATAGGTTAGAATTTTAACCGGAGGACTTGTTAATAGCTTATAAACTATGGACTTTGCTAAACAACTGGATAACCCAAATGTTTGGCAACCAGAGGAAGTGCAATTTAACCTTCCTGAATAATTTCATCTTTACTTTGAATGTTGAGTATATGATGATTTAGTCCTTAAGCTATTAACATTTAAAGCAATTAACTTGTTAAGATACAGGTTATAATGCTTGATTAATGATAAGTGAATATCTCAAATATTCCAGTTAATTTTCAAATATCTCAATATTTCAATAAAAACATTTTTGAGATTTTGTCTGGAATAAGAGATTAAATATTTAAATATCTTATCATTAAACATTGCGCCATAAATTTCTGTTAGAACATAGTAAATTGGGTGCAATTAAAATTGTTGCTAGTCGATAACTTATTTGACTAAGCAATTCCCTCTTGAGACACATAAAGGAGGTGGCTTGAAGTTAAATCAATATGTTATTATGAACATATGTATATATTGGTATAAGTAACTTCCACTTATCCTTACTCTACCAAGGAAGGTCACTTGCTATATCCGTTAACGACCATTAAATTAAATAGTAATGTCGTTCGGATTTGCAACTCTTGAAAATCTGATAAATCATACCTTAGTGATTTGTTAGATGATCGAAGGACTTCAATTGTCTTATTGTGTTAGAATGAATACATTATCTCCATTGACTGATAATAATTTTTAAATCCATAGTGGATTGTGAAATTATTTAAGATTAGCTATAGCTATGATAATTCATATTCTTAAATTACAATATATTCACTAGATGAATTATTGTAGATTTATAGAATTAAGCTATAACTATCAACCAATTGGAGATAACAATTTAAAATAAACTTTCCAAGTCTGATGGGAAGTTATCAATGATCTTGAGGGTTATTGTGTAGATAAATTGTTATACCTAAAAGTATTTCTCAATAAAGAGAAATAAAATGCTCAAGAAACGAGTCAAAAATATTCAACACCAATTTCAGTCATATTAATCTCAAGGCGAGTACTTATGCTATATCCTTATTGAATAGCATCTGTTTCTTGTTGACTGAAACTATTTGAATATAATGACCTGACTCGAAACAAAGAATTCTTAGTGTGACTTGAGCTAATAGAAAGCTCATGACTTAAATATTCCGTAATAACATGATCAACGGATATTTTAAGTTAGAATAAGATCAGTCATACTAAAGGAACTATGAATTCTTTAAAAATGGATAGGACTCATGGAAATATATTGATTCTTACAAGGATAATCGACTTTCATTCTTGAAAGAAATTTTAATAATGAAAGTAGAAACTAGAATCGATTATATATTTTATCTTGAGTCAGTAAGAGAGAAGAAACCCATCGTCTAGAAGAAACCTTTGTACTTGGAATAGAGTTCACCAACACTAGATTACCATGTCCATTCGTTTATTTGGAATATATATGTTAGAATAAATAAGATAGATAAGTTTATTCCGTAATCAAAACATCACCAAATCTCAAGATCTTGCTTGTGAGAATGAGCAATCTAGTTTCAAATTTGACCTTAAAAAGAAATATAAATAAATGCAAAATTAAAGATACTAATCATACCAAAATATACAGAAAGCAACTACCATGAAATTCAACAGTAAATAAAGGTACTAAAATATTTGTGTACGAAGATTGAAATCTGTATTGGCTGGTCACCGATATTGATATTAATCTTTTATATATTAAGTATTACTTTGCTTCCTTGACTGACCATCAAGAAAGTTAAAGTCATACTTTGATATATGTGTACCAACAACCAAGAGGTAAAAACAATTATTGAGCAGAACCAAAATAATAAAGAGAATATGGTGGAACGATACTAAAATAAGTTAAAACATGATGAAACTAATCTCAAATATATATTAAACTTAACTTCTTTGAAATTTCGAGGACGAAATTTTTTAAGGGGGGTGGAATGTAACAACCTAGAAATACCAGACCTAGTTTAATTGTGATGGTTAGCTCAATTCTTAAAATAATACTAGGAAAAATATAATTTTAAAACTAATAACCCTTAAATCAATTAATTTAATTATAACATTAAAACTTACTCGAAATCGAAATCTTTTAATTTGTGTAGTATCTAAAAATAATTTAAATGATTCTAGCAAAATCAGAGCTGATTGAAATTCAAATCTAATATTCAAAACAATTAAAAATCTAATAAAACAAATCATTAGTCAACCTATATGAGTTGCAGCATCCTTTGTTATAAAGTGGTGGCCACAGAAGATCCGAGGGGTAAAAATTTGATAAAAACCAGGTTTTTCACCGTGGCACCATCTCTGTTTCTCTCTCTTTTTCGTTCCTTTTTCCGCTCCGTCCGATTCCCCTCTCTCTTCTCTTCGTCTCCGACGAGAGAAAATTTTTGAAATTGTTGCAGGGATGGGCTGTGACCAGCCAATCCCATAGCGCCACCAGCTTCCCTCCTCCGATTGGCTGGCTCCGTTTGTTCTTATCCGATTGAGATGGTAGGGAATGACGTGGCTTTGAGATACGAGCTTGATGGATCTCTGCCGTTGGCTTCTTCCTCCCCTCTCCTCTCTCTGCCAGTCATATATAAACCCCCTTCCTCTTCTCTCTCTCCTAAAGGCTAGCTCAGCGATTAGAGTTCCACCTTAAGATAGGAGAGAGAAGAAGGCTAGAGAGGGAGGGAGTAGTTGCCAGAGATCCAAGGTATATCTCTCCTTTGTTTCGTGATTGAATTTAGTTAAGTTGGATTTCTTTGATTTCTTGGCTGATTTGGGGGGAAACTCAGAACTGGAGTTAGGGTTTGTGCATATATTTGTTCTGGATGCTTTAATTACTCTTTGGCAGACCAATTTAAACCCTAAAACATTGAATCTGTTTGTGAAATTTGAGTAAACCCTAGAATTTACATTTGTACCCTGTTGTGAATGTAATTGAATGAAATTGAGTGTAATATTGGGTTATTACTCTGGTTGGGCATAGAGGAGACTTGTGTGAGTCTTACGACTGGGTTCTAGGCTTGGTACCAGCCTTTGGTACCTCTGTTGTACCTCTGGTACCGTACTGGTACGCTGTGACGAGAGACAGGGTTTGTTTCGTAAGAGAAAAAGTTTTCTGGGGACTTGTTTGTAAATTTCTAGGGGCCTATTTGTAAGAAAAAGGACAATACTATAAATTATTTTAATTCAGGGGCCCCTGGGAATAATGTGTAGGACAACGGGTCGGATCCCGACCCCTTCTTATCGGATCCGTGCGGACCCGTTACGACTGGCTCAGGTCAACTGGGTCAGGTTGACCTGGCTCAGTCCATTAGATGATTGGGCCGAGACTTTTTGGGCCGAGACTTTCTGGGCCGAAAGAAAAAAAAGAGAGAAAGAGTTGGGCTGGGCTCAAATTTTCGAATATGAGCTGAAATTTCAGAAATTTAAAAAGATAATTATAAAACTTAATCCTTGATTAAGTTAAATCAAATGTGGGCTTAATATTTAATTAACTAAAGGAGAGGCCATTAGAAATAATTGGGTATTCCTTTAATTAAGCGGGATTCGATTTTTCGGGAAATGATGAGAATAGTCTGAGTGAATCCAGAACAGATACAATAACACAAATCATCGACTTTCTGATCCTAAACAAACCAATCAAATAATTTAGATTTTAATTTTCTATTTCCAATTGTTTTCTTGATCTAAGATTTTAATTTTCTGATTTAAATTTTCGATATAACAAATAGTTAAATAATATAATAAATATTAAGCAATGCAAACTAATTAATTAAGTATTAATGAAATAAATCAAATATAGCACAACTAAATGAATATTGGGAAAAACACTATATAATAAATAAGTGAATATTTTCAATCTAAAATATAATTCATAACTTATATAATAAAAATAAATATAAACTCTTAATGACTGGAAAGTCAAAACCAATTATTAATAATAAGATAAAATACTTAATAATATATTTTAAAACAGAATCCTCTAAATAAATAATCTGAATCTAACTATTCAAATCTCAACCAATCTGGTTAACCTAGGCCGTCAGTATGGTAACCCAAGAAC
Source organism: Rhynchospora pubera (assembly GCA_028095005.1). NCBI lineage: Eukaryota > Viridiplantae > Streptophyta > Magnoliopsida > Poales > Cyperaceae > Rhynchospora > Rhynchospora pubera. The sequence goes on from CM051460.1 coordinate 357,730,532, forward strand.
CGCCAATAATTAGGTTATTTAGGTTACTTTAAGTATTTAACGGTTAGTAAGAAAGTCACTTGTTTTATTAGGGAACCGAACTAGAATCACTTGACACGTGATTATCAAGCCTAGCAAACTGTTAAGGGAGAGAACCCAAGTATGATGACCGTCAAGCGTCCGAACCATCATGAGATATCAAGGAGCTACGCTTAAGCTTGCTATCCAGGTGCGGAATTACGTTGGATTTTTGTTAAAGTTTAAGTGACTATTAAGCTATGTTTGAATGTCTATTATTTTATGTGACTATATGCTTGCTGAAGTAAATATATTTTTATTCATGTGCATATCGAAAATCTGTTTGTCTGCATGACCGTATTCAGGCATTTTAAATGATAGTGCCCAAATATTGATAAAACTGCATTTTGAGATGCATGTTCTCCGTTTTGAGAAAATTTGATAAGTAACAGTCAGATATTTGGAAATGTCGTTGGTATTGATAAATCTGTCTTATGAATGATCTGACTGAAAGGAATGAAATGATGTGAATGAATAACTGAGATATGAAATGATATGTGTGATATGATATACTGGATCTGTTCTGCATCACTCTCCGAAGTCGGTTGGCCCCCGGCTTCGGCCAGTTCAATAGCGCTATGTGGATTTGGAATTCCCTTCTGCCTGCCCAGGGTTAGAGATACGTCTCTTCTGCCTGCCCTTGGGTTAGGGAAAGGTCTCCTTCTGCCTGCCCAACCGGTTGGGTTAGGAGGCCTGAGTGATTATAAATATGAAATTATGGGAATGATATGCTGATTCAAAATCCCCTTCTGCCTGCCCTCGGGTTAGGGGACCTAAGTGATTATGATTATGATTATGGAATGAAATGAATGATTTCTGATTTGCCCATACTTATGTTATGCTCAATTCTGCCATGCTCGGACCCCTGACACGCTCAGTTTCCTATCATATCCAGACATGTGTTGTCTGCGATGGGATTCGTGCCACGTGTTCAGTTCCGACATGTATATGACTTTTGTCATAGTCAGATTTTGTGATTTCGTCCGATTTCAATTACGGTCATATGTTGGATATCATGATTTAAACGAAGAATTGCAATTGATATCATTTAAGTTGACACATGCATGCCTAGTTTATATTAAATGCATATAATGTTTTTACAATCATGTTTAATCAATAAATTATTTATTCATGGGTATTATTTCTAGAACTTGGATTTTAGCTTAAATCCACGTACTGGAACTAAAACCCGCACTGAGAATTTTAATTCTCATTCCGTGCTTTTGCATGTTTTCCACAAATGGATGTGGGTTCCAGGTTGCAGAGACGGGCTCGATCAAGTCAAGCGAAGTTAAGCCAAAATTTGTCTTGCCATGATGACTCAATGAGTCATAGGAGACAACGTGGTAGATCATGGTAAGCTGGAACTTAACCCTCGTAATTAGTAAGGAAATGCCTTGCGGGTGCACAGAGATTGTGTATTCGCGGCGGGGATTGTCAAGCCCTATGTGTCGGGGTGTGACAATTATGTTGCTACTATATTTTGGTGGTGCTGCAAACTATTTGGATATATCACATTTTCCTTTTTATTTTGAGAAAAGCACTTTCTATTTTATTTGTACATAGGAAGTTTAATAGATCGTGGCAATAAACCGAAGTGGATGAATATGTTTTCTTTGTATTTTTAACTCCCTAAAAATCTGTGAAAACTGTATCAAAAGAAATGATTATTGACACACTTGTGAGGAAATGTATCAACTGTTTTGACTAGTTTTTTTTATAAACTCTGAGATATAGTTTACTTGTATGCAATAGCTTTTGGATCGCTTAGGAATAAGAGGAATAGTCTATTTCTAGATGGAATATATTGAAAAGTGTGTAACTTTGTAAAAGTTTGGATGGTTAGAAATAAATTTCTGCTTAGGAAGAAGCTATTTCTCTTATTCGTAAGCGATCCAAACGGCCTCAAAGAGAACAAAACAAAATTTGTCCTCATAAGAGAGACACAAGTTCCACAGGGTTGAGATAAATCAGGAGTTATGAGTTCAATTTCAGAAATGTAGATAATTTAGAAAGAAATGCACTCAAATTGTAAATTAAAAATTCTTAGTCATTAGTACTGAATTGATATCTATATAGTGGAATGGAGGATAAGCTAGATTTTGCTATCCAACATGATTTGCTATCCAACATGATGTGAATATACTGGTCCCCTAGTATGTATGCTCTGTTTATTTCATGCTTCTTGCATATTGTCACCTCAGTCTGTTGGCACTTCTGAAAAGGATTTAACACATTTTTTTCAGAGAAAATGCAATTATATCTGAGGTAATTACGTTGCCAAAAATGTTTCTTCTTTAGTTGTGAGGTGCGCCAAGTGCTTTTGCACCATCCAGTCCATTCTTTGCCGAGTGTTTTTCCATGTCAACTTTCATATGCTGCTGCCTCCACAAGATGTTGTTGTCAATCATAACTTTACAAAGAAGACAAATATTTAATGCTTCTTCACATCTCCCCTATTTCATATCCCTTCGTTGGGTCCCATCTAGGCCTCCACCCCGTGTCTAACGGCAACGGAATAAGGTATTTTGTTTGCCATTTCGTTTCGTCAACGGTACATACTAAATAATTCCGTTATTCGTTCCGTTTCAACGGAACGTATAAATTTGAACTGTATTTCACCCAAACGTGTGACGAAATGCATACCGTTTACCGTTCTGTCCCTAAACGGATTGAAATTTCATACTCGTTTACCGTTTCGTTTGGACGAAACGTGCACGGAAAACGATACATGATATACCGTTTGCACCCCTAGTCCCATCTTAGTTTATTGGTGTCCAGTACAAAAATTGGCGGCATGTTTGGATCATATTTTTATAAGAATATATAGTATACTCCAAGATACAGCCGGCGTCTCGCCTCGACAAGCATGTAGTTTCCAAAAAAGGAAAAATGTATACATACAACAATATATAGTTGGTTATCTGATAGCTTGACAGGTAAAACTGTCATGAAATTTTAAAATAAATAAACTTTAAATGTCGAATAACTGATTATAGCTACTTAATGGGGCCGTTTGAATCACTTAGGAATAGGAGGAATTTTCTATTCCTAGACATAAAGTATTGGAAAGTGTATAATTTTGTGAAGAGTTTGAATTGTTTATAATAAAATTATGCCTAGGAATAAGAAATTCTCCAAATTTCCACTTGATCCAAACGGCCCCAATAAAGGCCCAAGAAAAAAGAGATCAAGTTTTTATAGATAGCTCACATACAAGAAGGGTTGCATAACGTCTAAACACGATCACGAAAATGGTCGATTTCATTAATCGTTTCATTTTGAAAATGAAATTGACTACTCATTTGCGTTAACCGTTTCGTCCACGAAAATACACATGGACGAAATCTTTTCAAGCTTTCGTTGTTTTTAAGACGCAACCAAAATCTTTTAACCATTTTATTTCGTTTTGGACGAAACGAAACGAAAAAACGGTCGAAACGGTGACCGTTTTCATCCCTACATTAATGGCCTAAAAGGCGAAAACTCATTTATCGGGCTACATTTTGGTGTTTCAATTTTCTTAATTTTAATAGACTTAAGCCCACCTGTTTATTTTGATATATTTGAATTAATTTAAATGATTTATTTTGATTTTTTAAATACAGTATCTAACATGATTGATTTTTTAAAATGTCCTTGTTCTTTTCAATACCAAAGAGGAAAAAGTAAAAAAAAAAATGAAATAACTGTAATTTTTTTTTAAAAGAAACTAAGAGAAAACAGAAGCCTCTCAACCCATCGACTCAAAAGTTTCCAATCAAACTGGCTCAATAGGCTTTATTACCACTAAAATGTAGATATCAGGCCCAATAGAAGCCTAGCACAAGTACAGCATCCAGCCCAAAGTCACATTTGAATATTGTAATAAGTGATAACTGATAATAGGTGGAGGCTAGGCCTGTCAAAACGGAAAATAAAAACGTGATGCCGTTCCGTTTTCAAAACCGGAACTGAATGTGGCACCAATTTTCGCCGTCGTTTCAAAAAACAAAACAGAAACGGAACATATAATTATATCGTTTTACTGAAATGGGACAGGAAAATAAGAAATTACAGTGGAAAACAGAAACGAAATGGAATGTGGCACCAATTTTCACTACCGTTTCAAAAACGGAACGAAAACGAAACGGATATTTTGATTTCGTTTTTGAAACGGCACGAAAACGGAAATGTAGTTTTCCGTGATCGTTTGGCACGTTTGGCAGGCCTAGTGGAGGCTCCGCCGAAAATCACACTGGCTCACAGCCTCTCAACCCATCGACTCAAAAGTTTCCAATCACAAGTCAGTGATGCTGTTTAACAGCTTTTTGGATAAAATTTTCACTGAAATCAAGCGTGTTGGATAATAATCGTTCCGCATTGCGACGACCTTTTTAAATTTTCATTATCTAGTACTCGGGAGTAGGGATTTAATTATTTAAATCAGTAATTTTCACTCAAGGCAGTACTTGAGTTGCTCTTGATGACCACTTGATCATGGCTTGTTCTAAAATATGCAAGAGAGAATTAAGGCGACATTAATTTCTGTTCTCGGTTTATTGCCACTAATATTTAGGTACAATACCAAGAGAGCCCAACACAACTCTTTAGGTTACAACCCAAAATTACAGTATTTTCTCCTCAATCTCCTCATACAGTATTTTCTTGAAGCACTGCATGCTATCGGGCTCTAGCCCGACGATCACCGATATCCCGCCATCCATTGCCGGAACCCTAGATAAATAAACATACCCACTTCCGTACATTTGCGCACGTGCCATTAGTATCGGTTCACCCCACCCGAAATCAGCATCATACATTGGCACACTAAGCCAGCTTATTGCCATCAAGCTCGTGTTACTCATTGCGCCCCTTTTGCAAAGAGCCTCCAAATCCATGGACTCGAGGTGGTCAATCAGTGATCGTCCAAACTCATCTGTGATATTGTCGACTGCCCTTTGGATCAAATTTGCACCGAATTCAAGCGTGTTGGATACAAGTTCCTCCACCTTAGCTACTGCCTTGGTACGCATTGTTGGGTTACCAATATATGTCGGTGCAAGTGGGGGCTTAAAGCGTCCACGCAAATCAACAGGCAAGAGGAGTTGTGTCTCTGCATCGGAGGCCAGGCCACGTGCAATGCAGGAGCATTTCCACACATGTGCAACCACTGCACGGAATGTAGAGACCCTCTCTCCACCGGCCAGGATTTTCAATGAGTGTATTTGTTCTTTGGTGAGTTTCAAATTGGCACATACAACTTGAGACAAGGTACTCGAGGGAGCTTCGGATTGGAAAACATTCGGGGTGTAGTCCGAGTGATCAAAGGAGATAGAAGGAGGGGAGCGGGCCCGAAGGAGGGTGCGGTCGAAGAAGGGAGTAGGGACAGTTTCGAGATCACCACGGGCAAATGCAGAGAAGGTCTTGATGAAAAGGGAGGCACCACGGCCGTCAAAGGTGTAATGGTGGATTGCAAAGCCAAGAATTATGCCGCCGCACCTGAGGCGAGTCATCTGCTTAGTATTATAAGCAAGGCGATTGGTGAGATAAGATTTAGTACTGAACTTATTTTGCATGAATATACATCTTTATATAAATTCAATTTATTGAAAAGCAATACAACTTTAGTGAAAGGTTGAATGTTCAAAATCCGACTTGAATCTTTCATAGACATTTAATTTAAATAAGTTGAATAGCTTAGGTCCAATTTATCTTAAAAAGAAAATCAATTTATTGACACTACTATATATTTTATTAGAACTAAATAGGACAACATTTAATTTGTTACTAGATAGTCACTATCTAACATTCTCTAAAAAAGAAAAACTTTTTTTTGCCTAAAATGCTCACTATGTAAATATTATATATGTTCATAACCAAACAAAAAATATAACCTCGTCTTTATCGTCTGACTCAAATTAGTGAAATTAGTGACTTCAGATCCTACTTGTTCACTTGAGAGAAGTCATTTTCAGGAGTCGACAACTGCGACTAGAAGTTTTCCATATATAATCACGCGCGCATGACAAAATAAGACAAACATTGTCGTACTTTCTTTTTTGAACAAAAAAAAAAGCGATAATTTGTGCAGATCTCCTATTGATAAGTTAATTGCTTAATTGTACAAACTATTAATTCCGAAAAGCATATCCCCATTAATTTGTCGAAATTCTGTGAACATTAGTATTCGTCAAAAAAAAAAAACCTTCAATAAATTGGAAGTAATTATGATTTAGTTCCACAATTGCAGTTGAAGAAAATATGTTGCATATCAATTGGGAAAATTGTTTACTGCATTTTTAATTACTAACAAAACCTTTGCTTTTATTTAGATAAGATCGAATTCAAGAGGTTGTATTACTAGAAATATACAAATAAAAGTTTTTTGGAATAAGCAAAAAAAAAAAAAAATGCGTGTCAACTTTCGGGGAGTTTTTTCTGTAAAAAAAAAAGAGAGAGAAAGAATATGATCCATTCCAACTTCGTTTGGATGGATGCAAGAATAAGAGAATAACTTCTTGCTACTTCCAAATTTATTATAAACAACCCAAACTTTTCACAAAGTTATACACTTTCCAATACTTCTTCCTTTATTCCTCTTATTCCTACACCATCCAAACGGAGCCCAAGTAACTTGCATGTTCTTGGTTCAATTTGTGGATATCTATGGTTCCGTTTGGATGGTGTGAGAATAAGAGGAATAAGCGAAGAAGTATTGAAAAGTGTGTAATTTTGTGAAAAATTTGAATTGTTTATAATAAATTTGAGAGTAAGAAGAAACTATTTTTTTATTCCCACTCCCATCCAAACGGAGCTAGAAGCAACTTACAAGGATCAAGTCTAACCGAAAAAGTGCAGAGGTCCATCTTGTCGCAGTTTAGTGTAAAACAGTAAAAATCGAAACTTAATATGGACAAATTGGTGTGCAAGGACAGGACAGATATTTTGAGGATCATTCAATGAGTTATCTACAAATGCAGAGGCAAAGTGATCCTAGGATGCAAGGGCACTTCATTATTTATTTCTTAAACTTTAATACGAAAAAAATTAATTATAAAAAATAAAATCTTAAAATAAATAATGAAACGTTAAATATTTTGCAATGAAAAAAATATAATATTTGCATAAAATACAGTGTTTTTGAATGAGAAAAAAAGCATAAAATGCATGAGCCGTCCTGTCCAGATCGAATATTCGAGAATGTTAGTAATATGGCTTAATTTAGAAGCTTATAAATTTAAACATTTTTACTTATTTTGTAGTTTATAATGCTATCTATTTAGAGGAAATCTTAGCAGGATAATATGGTTTCTTACAAGATATGAAGGCCTAGAATCGAAAATTTTGAAAAAAATAGCTGAAAGTTATATTAATGGGAACCATGTAAAATTTATTTTAAGCGGCTCCGCTATATACTTATTTATTGTCAGAACGACGGTACAAATTGTTTTTTTTATAATATAAATATAGCATAGCATCTTAAGATGATACGGATTACGGAAGATGATTTATTCTTGGTGCTTTCGATTCTGATTCGTCCTAATATTCCATAGATATATTAAACGAGCACCTTGACTTGGTCCTCCGTTTGGATGCCTTGAGAATAAGGTAGGAAGAAGGAAGAAAGAAGAAGGGAAGAAATTTATTGGGAAGGGGTAAATTTATTGGGAAGTGTATAACTTTTGTGAAGAGTTTGGATGGTTAGAAATAAATTTATTGGTAAAAAGTGGTTATTTCTTATTCCTTATCCCGTAAAGAAGCAATCCAAACGGAGCCCTAGTTATTTCAAATTGATTACTGACTTAATATTATAATATATGATTTTATTTTCCTTAAGATTCATCTCGTATCAAAGCAACAGGGGATCAAGTCGTCCTAACTACTAGTTGAAAATTAGACGATGACTACCACAAAAATAAGAAGTGAAATTCCTTTTGGGCCGATTCAGATCGATTCTTAAGGAATGGCTTCACGTTTAACTTTAAAATTGATTATGTAGAAAACGACCACACAGACACAGTGCCTCAAATTTTGAACAGAGTCGATCACAGAAAAAGTATAAAGTATAAACAGTGCATTGAAATTAGATTTGAACACTTTTGACTGAAGTACTCTCCCATAAATAATATTGTACCACATGGATTTTTTTGGCAGTGTTGTACTGTTGTCAACAAAATCTTAAAACAAAATCAAGCAGGAAGAAGAGAGTATATATGAACTAACCTGGAGCATCATCATGGCACAAGGCGGGTCCGCGGAGTCGGCGACGGGCACAAGCTTCTTCCTCATCTCTGCCGACGGCGCGAAATCCTTAAAATCATCAAGCGTCGCGTCCAAGCTCGCCGTAAAAGAAATGACTCCCCCTCCGGTGCAATCAATCTCCGGTCTGCCCGTCTCTGGGTCCCGGTTTAGCCGACCGGCCAACGGGTAGAAAACCACCAGTGCCTTGGCAAGAGCGGCTTTCAAAGCGTCGACGGGGAAGAAATCTTTTCGGCCAGTTGAAGGGTACACGTAGATTGTCGGTGTGTAGCCACGAGCTGCGACTACGTCTAGGTTTGATAGCCAGATTTTGCGCTTTGGAGTTTCTTCGGAAGGGGTTACAATTGTTGATTGTGTTATCTCCACCATTTTTTGGGTCCTGCTAAGGGAGGTGCTCAAACAGTCTCTCTTCTCTTCATGCCTGTCTTTTATAGGAAAAAAGTAAAGACTGTCCATTAATACAACAATAAATACTGGTTAAAGTATATATAAAAAAGATATAAATGTTTTTTTTTTTTGAATGATAAAAGATATAAATATTGGGAGCGTTATGGAACTTGGAAGTACGTGTACCACTCGTACTGGAGATCCGCTGCGGCTTATGTATGCATACTATATAAACACGCATTAAATCTGGAAAATTAGAAATTATATAAACTCGATCGACACAATTTTTTGTCCCTATATTTAGAATTGGTAATTGGTGTTTACCATCTCAGTTTTTTCCATCCAACCATTCAAACAAGCGTTGGATATAAAACCCAGGCACATGATGGTCACGTGATATCCAGAGGCGTCCTTTCATTTCCCGTTAAAAAATATAGATCTGGATTCCGATCCTCTCTCCTCCTCTCTCTTCTCTTTTCTCTCGCGTCGGTCGAGACCGCCTTCGAGGCTCTTCTCCTCTCCATGGCTTCTTTCGATTCAGATCGTCTTCGTCGCCACCAACCATATTGGATCTTTCATCTCCTCTTTTGTCCTCTCCTCTCCCCTCCGATCAGATCAAACGATGGAAGTTGGAAAGAAGGCTCCTTGCCATTGAAGTACGATTTCTGCATGTGATTTTCTCTATATTATTATTATTATTATTATTTTCATTCGGCCTTGTGTATTGTTTGGAGTGAAATTATGAAATTCGTAACTGTGCTTCAATTTTTTGTTTATTTACTTATTTTTGTCGCTTTAAAAGGTATGTGTTTACAATCTCATCAGACCTAATTTTTGCTTAATTTCTTGTAGATTAGGACAACAGCCACACGACACTGTCGCCTTGCTCCGACTCCAACGACAATTCCTCAAGGGACACCAGAGAGGATAAGGATGGCAGCGAGTACGACAACGAGAAATCAAATTTCGGCTGCAGCTAACTGAACACATAGACACTTTAAGTTCATCTCTTAACGTATTTAACTGAACAAAAAAAACAAAAATTTCAAATTATTAGTGCATCTAACTGAACACATACATACTTTTAAATAATCCCTTAAGGTATTTAACTGAACCTAAAAACTAAAAATTCAAATTATTAGTGCATCTAACTGAACACTTACACACTTTAATTCATCCCTTAAAGCATTTAACCGAACCCTTAAATCAGTACATTTGATGACGTCAGCACTAAAAAATTTTCGAAAATTGGTCAAAAAATTTGTGCTGACGTCAGCACGTGTCTTGCTGACGTCATCATGCGGAAATTCGAATTTTTAAGCGCATTTCTGGCTTCTGACATATTGGATGGTTGGATAGTTTTTTATTGGATGGTATATATCATTTCCGATTTAGAATTGCTGATGATATAATTAATCCAATGATTCGATCGTTTTGTATTTTAAAAATAGACAAATTTTTAGTAGATAAGATCTTTTATATAAAACTTTAAAATGGTTGTAACTGGTTCGGCTCAAATCGTTGTGAAACAACATAACATCGATATTATTAATTACAACTCTAGGGCCTTGTTTGGATGGAGTTGGAAGAAGGAAGAAGGAAAAAAGAAGTTCCAAATTTATTATAAACAATCAAAACTCTTCACAAAATTACACACTTCCCAATACTTTTCCCACTTCTTTCCTTCTTTCCTTCTTCCCATATCTATCCAAACGGAGCCTAGACTATGCATATACAGAGCACTTTTTCATTACACACTTAAATTTTGAATAAAGGCAATATCCTTTTGAAAATTGTCTTGTTCCAGAGGTTAATTTTGGCATATTAGGTATATATCTGTGTAAGAAAATTCTTTATTAATCTTTAGCAAAATTGTTTTAAATCTATAGATTATTAGATTTACAAGTTATTATATCATAACTGCCAGCATTTATTGTGAGCTATTATCAGAATAACTTCAACCATTTTTTATGGTGCTAAAAAAATTTGTATACTTGTTTAAAAATGCGATCTTGTTTCGTAAGGCTGTTTTTTTCTGGAAGGTGAATGAATTAGAAGGTAAGACATGTTCCCTTCTCCAGTAGTTTTTCCATGGTGAATGGGTGGTAACTTGGGGGGTGATCTGGAGGAATATTTCGCCACCTCCGATTTTCATGGATAAATGATGGGAATGGAAAACTACAAAATTTTTGTCAATATTATCCCTCAACTCTTCTTTTTTATGACAATGGACCCCACTCAAAATTTTTGTAAAATTCGTTCATAATTATTAGATGCAGCTTCTAGGGAAGTCCAAGTTTTCCATTTTCTCTTTCGTATCCTTTTTATTGCCGCCATGAATTTCTTATGCCAAAGGTAATATAGTCTTTTCACATTAAAAATTAGGAGACAAAGTTGAACTTTCATATAGGCATTTTCTAAACTTTACTGCAAGTAACTTTCATTTTTATACATTCATTCATCTTCCATTTCTTTCCATTATATTTCCGTCACCTTCTAACAACATTATGATGCAAAGTCTATGCATTGGAAAATTTTCATTTGGTATTATATTCTCCCTGTTATCTTGTAAGAGATAATAATAAATTAATCAATAATGGTCTGCATTGGGTAGTGGACCCGGTAGCATGATACTATGATAGGGGTGAACTTGGCTCGAAGTCCCGAACCTTCATGCAATATTGGATCAGAGAAATTAAATGTTGTCGTTTTCATTTTTTTTTTATATATTAAGCAAAATTAATATGGAGTATGAGCATCTAATGCGACAGTGGCTGTTTGGATCCATTGGGAAATTTAGGGAATTTCATATTCCTAGCATAAATTTATTATAAATAATCTAAACTCTTCACAAAATTACACTTTCCAATAACTTTATGTCTAAAAATAAGAAATTCCTCAAATTCCTAAGCGATCCAAACGACCCCATAGATATTAAGTGCAATATTGAATAATATATGCCAGTCATTAAGCAAGCAATGTACTATATCCCGTAGTACTTAGAAAATTACAAAAAGTTTACAACTGCAAATCAACCTAATGCTTTATAGGAAAACTGTAGCAGGCATATTTTGATGGTTAGGAATAGAGGGGTCGTTTGGATCACTTAGGAATTTGGGGAATTTGGGGAAGTTGTAATTCCTAGGAATAAATTTATTGGGAAGTGTGTAACTTTGTGAAGAGTTTGGATTGTTTATAATAAATTTATGGTAAGAAGATGAAATTTCCCAAATTCCTACCATAATCCAAACAGCCCCAGAGGTTATTTTCTCTCGACTCTGAACTTTGGCACAGTTTGGATGCGTTGAGAAGAAGGTAGGAAGAAGGAAAAAAATAAATTATAAACAATTCAAATTCTTCACGAAGTTACACACTTCTCAATACTTCTTCCCACTTCTTTTCTTCTTTCCTTCTTCTCACACCTATCCAAACGTAGCCTTTGTAATCTCTTTTGCTTCTATTATGGAAGTTGTGGATCGATAAAATTCTAATTATTTCAAAATAAAAAAAACAAGTCTTTATAAAAAAAAAATTAGAAAGATTGAGACGGGTCAGAGTTATAGGGAGAGGAGATAGAAAATACTCATTGTAGAAAGATAAGGGTGCTATAAAATAATATTATTTCTCTCAATTTCATAAAATTAGAAGAATGATGCTATAGTCAAACACATTTGAAAATGGACCTGTTAAAGACAATAAATTTCAAATATTGAGTTACAAATGATCGATCCAAACTGTTCATTATAATTTTTTATATTGAAATCTCTTTACAAATATTTAATTGTCTCTTTGGGTCTGTTTCTTGACCGAATTGGAAACTTATTCAAGCTATTTGCTTAGTCTAATCTGATTTTGATGATACATATACAGCAACGTACAATTCCTTGATGGATGTTGGCTTAGTATTGATCAAATAAACATTTGTTTGTCTTGACTTGGTTTTGAAATCGGCAGTAGGCCAAACAAGGAGCTGATGCTCATAGTTATTATTCAGTTATTGGTATAAGTGGCATATCTTGCTTCTAAATGGGTTACGAGGCACTAAATAATCGGTACAAGCAAGGTGCCAGTTCAGTTTCGCTCAATTTTGTTTACTGGTATACTTCTAAAATTCTTAAGGATAGATTTATAAAGAAAATTTTCTGCAAAGGACCTATTAATAAATTTCTTTGAACTATATAAGGACTAGTTTATAATAGATGCTGTTATTAAGGTCTAAAGTATAAATAAATAGTGAAATACAATGATCCAGGGTTCAACTTGCAAAAGTTTCTAGATTAGCGGGTCGGAATTCGAAACCTTTAATCCGTCAGGTTTTAAAATCCGGATCCAACCTACAGTTATAAAGAGTACTTGATGAATTAATAAACTATATCTTTTGATTAAATACTAAAGACTTAGTATGGTATTTAAAATTAAAGTTAATTTGTTTAAGAAGTGTAGACCCGAGAATTATTATTATTATTTTAAAATTGAAATTAATGAAAAAAAAAGATTATATTCGATACGTTTTATATGACATGAAAATAAACGCAAACACATTTTGATTAACTACGATGAAACACATGAAAGTTATATACGTAATTATAAAACACATACCTAATCGGTTTTCATATGTTAAATTCACTAACACCCTGATCGGAAAGCAGAGATACAGAGAGGAATCGGAATTGAATTTGGATTTCACCCATGTTTTGTGATCGGAATAAAAAGAGTTGAGACACGGGATTTGATTCGATGGGATTTCATGGCCTTCAAATCCCATTTTTAAATCCCAACCAAACCATTGAAATTTGATAGGAATTCTAGATCAACCAAACCGATGGTCAGAGATGAACTTCCCTCAACTCCTTTTATATTCAGCCAATCAAGTAAAAGAATTCCACAATCAAATCGTCTCCTCTCTAATCAAATCAACTCTTTTCGAATTCTATTTGGATCCTTTCCGATCAGGGTGTAAGTGATAAATCTGTTTTAAATGGATTGGATAACATTTAGTTTAGTTATATGCTTAAACATAATTAATACTACTATGTAATAGCAATTTATAACAAATGATTTATAAAGTAATGTAATAGTATAGAAATCATTAGGAATAATATGAAACCTTGAAACATAGTTGATTTCAATATATTCAAGTTGAAAATAATATAAAGAATTTTTAAAACAAATAATTTAAAGACATAATCGGTAAATTCACATAGCACGTCTCTTAAAATATCATGAACCATAATTATTAAATAACTTTGATAATAAAATAATATATTTCAAAATAGAATCTATTTTTTAAAATAATCTAAAAGAAATAAATAAAATAAAAGAGAGAGACTTTGATCCTAGTAGCCAGAACCTCAATCCAATAAAAGGGGTAGCTTAGTGATCTTTAGTCTTGGCATTTGGGGAATTCGAGTGTCGTTCTGATCAGTCGGTTTTTCTTCAGATGAGCAACAAGACTATTCAGGGTCAGCCGACGACTACTATCCGGAATACGAGACCGAGGAGACTGGTCAAGACTCTATCGACCCTCCTCAGGAGTAGCATCTCTGTTTCCAACTTTACCAGGTGTGGATGCCTTAGGTTTGTTTATTCTTTAGTCTAGTAATTAAATCATTAACTTATTGTGTGCATTTCATGTCATTAACATTAAGTAAACAGTTAAGCACATATTATTAATGAAAGATTAGTCTTGTATATATAGGATATGCATCCATATTAATAATGTGATTATTATACTTAAAAGTGCTGTTAATCAACACTTGCATTTGGGGTTGATCGAGAAAATAGTTATTGTTGTTGTATTATATATTCATTTGGACCTGATTTGATCTCTAAGTTGAATGTGCCATTATATCAGACTTCCACTCAACCCCCATGCGTCAGTTTACCGGTACCGTGTATTACTGCCTACTCCTCGACGGGGATGTAGGGACGAGGCACTTACGAGTTGTCGAGCATTTACGCGTAGGTTGTTCTGTGGGCACGTGTGTTGACATTATTTGTTTATTGGGACTTGTGACTTGAATTGATACAATATTTGACCATTAAGTGCGGGTGCTTGATTCTCGTATTATTATATTATTGTTCCGTACTTATCTATGCTAAGTATTACTTTCTGTTTCTCCAGACATTTTTTTGCAAGTTTATTTAAGCATGTCATGGTCTGTGAGATAGTTTCATTATAATATTAAATTGACATTTAGTTTATGCATTATAGGTTTTAAAAATGCTTAACTCAAAGTATGGTTTGGTTCTAGCATAGAGTTAACCAGACCAAAGGCTCACTCTATTACCACATTGAGTATTCGCGTACTCAGCCCACAAAACTTTAATTTGTGGAGACAGGTTCAGGTTTGGTGGAAGAAGAAAAAAAGTTTCGAAGGAAGGCCAAGCCAAGCTGGAATAATGATTAATGTATAATATTATGGTATTTTGTGTGTGTGTTAATACTTGATTATGTATTTACTGTTTGCGATATTTGTATCTGTAACATTGTATTATAGCCTTACGTGTGTACCGTAGAGTGTATACACGTGGCGGGGTTGTCCATCTCGAATTATGACTTGGTTCGGGGTGTGACAGTTTGGATGGACCGGAATTTGCAATTCCGGAAATTAATTTTATATGCCAAATTTATTATAAACAATCCAAACTCTTCACAAAGTTACACACTTTTCAATAAATTTATTCCTAGGAATTGCAAAATTTTCAAATTCCCTAAATTCCTACCCCCATCCAAACGGACCCCAAAAGATTATGAATCGTCCAATAGCAGTAGTTTTCTTAAAATCTGAAAAAAACAGTAACAAATATTAATCTAATTAATCTTGAATGAAGTTTCAATGTAAAGGACACAATGAGCGGTTCGAATCGCTCACATACAACTCGAGAATTGAGATCTAATCAATTTGGCATACTCATCTGTCAGACGTATTTGATCCTAGCTTTTGCTCAAGTCATAATACATGTGGTATCTAAATTATTTTTCCTCTGCCTTCTCACATCTTAGAATTTTTAAAGCAAGATATCTCATATTTATATGTGCATTTTGGCCGGATTTTACACTTAAATGGTAACTCAAACCACTACATTCATTGTACTTCGTGCAATATTTGTCTAGAAATGTGTATTGTTGTAATTTTTTATTGAATTGCAGGAACTCGGTGGATCACACACAATTATTGTATAAATGGAAGATTTAGGACAAGCAAATGTCCAAATAGAAGCAATAGCATTGAAGAGCTCATCCTAAACTTTTCAACGATTTTTAAATTGCCTCAATCGGAGTCTAGATGAAGAAATTATGGTTAAAATATACTAGCGGTGGCCAAAATCTGACCGAATGAACAGTAACTCGGACCAAGATGAACAGTAGCACCGACCAAGTTGGCACTTTGCCAATTTTCTGACTCTCAACTCAGACTGAGTTGACCCTAACTCGGACCGAGTTGGCAGCCGACAAAGTGCATTTGGCAAGTTTTCAAGCATGGAAACTCAATATTTTGGTATGATTTCTTACCATGATGTCCTAGCCTCATTTCCAAGTCCAGAAGACCACTATTTATGCTCCTCTAGGCCAGAAGAAAAGAGATCCAAGCCACCATACATGAAATTTCACTTCCTACCATGTTTTGGCAACTTTTCTATCACATTCTCATGCCGAAAGGCGTGGGATTCCACCTCTTGCATCAAAGCACGACCACGACATCATCTTTGGAGCAATTCTAGACGCGATGGCAGCAGAATCAATCCAACCACGGCTCTGGACATTCGGTATCTCGAGTTTGAGGCGATACTTGATTTATTTCTTCCTTTCTCTTGATATTTGATTTGATGGAGTTTGTATCCTATTTTGCTTTCATGTTAGGATAGATTCATGTTGTCTTAGGAGTAAGGGAGTAGTTTAAGTTTGGATGATAATACTTGACTTGTGATGTTTTGTTATGATTTATGATTTGTTTAATGAGTAGTCTTTAATTACTTGCTTTGAACTGCTTGTGATATCTTAATTAGCTTCTAAATGAATGGCCACGTTTAGTTAAGTCCAAGTTAGGATAAACAAGAATAGTTTGAACCAAGTACACGGGATAAATCGTTGATCCGAAAGGGGAGATTAATTAACATCAAAAGTGTAATTTTTTGACAGTGCAAAAGACTTCTAAATATCCTCACGAAAACCATTAAACAAGTTTAGTAAATATCCTCACAAAAACCATTAAACAAGTTTAGGCTAATTGTCTTTCCAATACCAAAAGTTGTGGGATTAATTACTTTAATTAGAGGAAGTTGTTATTAAACCATTCCTTAATCCAAAATGCTAACGTTGAGGGTTAGTAAGTCTAGGTTTAGTCAACCAAGTCGTGCATGAATCATAACAAACCAAACTAAGTCAACTTGAACCACCTCAGTTCTCAACTCGAACCAAGTTGGACACAACTCGGACCGAGTTGGAATACTGTTGCTTTTAAAACTTAGGCGTTTGCATGAAAGTGTTGAACTTTGAGTTTTAGAAGTCCAAACCCAAGCGAAACATGACCCTAAGACGTTTTTATATTGTTTGAAAAATCCAAAACAATCCTTTAGACTTTTTAATTATTTTAATCTACGTAAACACTTAAAAATATTTATCTTAGTGCATGTTTATTTATTTAGTTTATTTTATAATTAAATCCACTCTTTTTTAATTGTCTAGCTTTCGTGAGAAAGTAAAGTGTAATAATCAATTATACCGTTCATTGGGTTCGATCCTAAAACTTAACTAAAACAACTAGTGAAATTAGCTCTAGATTTATAAATTTATTTGATACCTAGGTTTTAAAGCTTTCATCAAAGCAAACTTCTAAAATGAGTTTCGATGGATCAAGAATAAGACAGAATTATTATATAAGATTAAAAGTGTTATTTCTATTAAATTGTTAACAATAATTATGTCAGGAGAATTAAAAGTGTTATTTATATATAATTTTCAGTCCCGAATAAATATTTCATCAATATTTGTTTAGATTTTTTAATTTGAGTTAAAAATTAATATGAAATAATTTCTTGCGTATCCAAATTCACCGTTGGTGAAAAAACAATCAACATATCTAAAAAATTTTTTGTATTCCTAGATTGTTTTAATCTTCTTTTACAAAGATAATCATAAGCAATATAATTCTTCTGTGATTAATTTATTTTTCCGGACATATATATTGTATAACTTTTTTATATATTTTTGTGAAATGTGAAGGAGTACTATAAATTTAAGTTTATATAAATATATGTTTTTGGTCATTAAAACTTTATGGGAGAAATAATCAAAGTGTACGAACATAAAAACAAATGATGTGGATTTGGAGAGGAGGACGCGTGGACAGATATGGCGCTTCAAAAGATTGTAGATCCTATGGAATTTAAAAGTTAGGTGATCACAGTTTATTTCAGGAGAATTGGTAGGGGACAGGATGGGCAAGGAGAAAGAGATACGCGTCATCGGAGGAGGTCGAGGAGGGAGGGAAGGGGAACAGATCTGAACACGAGAGGGCGAAGGAAGGTATAAGGAAGTGAAGGAAGAAGAATAAGATGGATGACAAATTGTAGGATTGTTAAGAGTATTTCCGATGTTAACATTTATTAAATTACTTTTGACTTTTATCTTGAAACTTTTGTTTTGACTCACATTAATATCTATTCTTAGTAAAATATTCATGAAAAATAATTTCATTATTGTGATATTTTTAAGAGATAATTAGATTTATGTTACTACAAAAATTGTCAATTTGAAATATGCAATTATTAGATTGCTAAGGTATAAAATTATAAAAAATCGTTTGACGTAATTAATTATTGTCTTCTAAAGACATGACAAATTTAAAAAATTTCATTTTCAAAATCTATCGTTATTTTTCTAAAAAAAAAATTCAATGTTACCCTCATAGGTACATATTTATAATTATTGTTGTTTAAGATAAGAAAAAAGTTTGATATTTTTGTTGTGGGCTATTGATAAATTTTATTGATTTGTAGTGGCGTGAATTAGTTATTGTATTTTGCGATGGCATATCTCAAATTTTAATATTTTACGGTTAAATATTCAAAAGGGCATGATGATGATCAACTGATGTCATAGAATTAATTATTAATTATTATTTCTGTGTGGCATAAAAATGATTAGTCGTGTAGTGATAATATATCATAATTTTCAATTTTTGCAGCTTCATAACCTAGATTACTTGTTTTTTAATAGTATCTAAGATCTAAGATGTAATGCAGACGTTGAAAGTAAAAAAGGGGGGAAAAAAAAAGAGAAACATCACAATTAAAGGCTTCGTTAAATAAATACAAATCATACGAATAAAAACAACTACGTCCAAATATTAGCGCAGATCTGACTCGATTTTGACGTTAAACTGCCTTGCAAATCTATTCAAGTAGGGTAGCTACTTTTAAGCACTGACTGTGCAACCACATAGATTATTTCCATAATTCGGATTCTGGTTCCTCTACTAGTTAGTATTTTACGACAATGCACAAAGAATCAAAGATTCAATTGGACATAGAAATAGCAGAGGATATACCCACTCTCTCTTTCAACATATTAGTAAAATCGGATTACATCATCGTCTCTCTATAGTCCTCCGAATGGCCGCCAGTTGCCTGTTGTTTGTTGCAAGGTCATACACTAGGAAGGTTACAGTAGAGCCATGCTATATATTTTTTTTTCATATATATCATATAGACTTTAGTTAATTAAGCAATGATCAGCAGCACTTATAGAAGTATTATCTGTACAAATCATATGTAAGACAAACAGGACCATTTCTAGAATCTTGTGATTTCAGGCTAAATATAAATGTTGGTTCGACAATCTATTTAAAAAATGCAATGGGAGCTGCTTGGTTACGCACCTTGTGATTTTTTAGTTTGATCTTTTTCTGAAACGTATAATAAGATTGTTAAAATTTTTTTTTTAAAATAAATCGGAATGAAGTCTCCCAACTTATTTTTAAACTAAATGTCTATAAGAGGCATTTTTTAAAATAAATTATTGTTACTACCAGATTAAGAGCTGATTCTCGTTTGTTAAAATTGTTAATTAGAGGCAGTATCATTCTCAGAATATGTCGAGCAAAGAGATCCTTCCATACTAAAAAGACTACTTAGATTTGAGATGAGGGTGGCAATTCAATGTGAAAATTGATTACTGCGATCTGCAGTTTTGTCATCGCTTGAACAAAATGAACACATAAAATAAATAAGATAAATATATAGATAATCAAATTGAACACGTACAAATAAATAAGTTCAATAAAAATAAGTTAAATATGCAAATAAAAATTTGAACAAGACATGACAAAATTTATTTAAATTTATTTTTATATGTATTAAATTTGATAAACAATATGTTTACCTTATCTATTTTATTTATTTATTTTGTTCAAAAGATGACAAACCATGATAAAAATGCACATGGCAGTTCTCATTTTTTGTTCACCGTCCATTGTTAATTTGTAACCCGCGATGACGGTAGCATAAACTGGATGCAAAAATTGAATTGAAGTAAGAATTAGAGAAAGAGGAACTTGGCCCAACAAAGCCTAATATGGTTAGAGAGCCCAATAAGTTAGATTTTGAGACTCCTTTCCCAATCCGAAATTTTAAAAAATAATACTAAAATAATATAATCCATTAAAATTAATATCAATATAATAAGTTTTATATAAATAGTATCACGAGATCGGAATCCTGGATTCCGATCTAAGCTTTGATCGTTTTCTGGGATTCCGATCTAAGCTTTCGCTTTTATAAGGGGTTCCGATCTCGCCTTCTCTCTTCGCTCGATTTCGCTCGCGTTCTCTCTTCGCAGTGATAAAAGGTTAGTTTATTTTTTTTCTTAATTAATTAAATTATTTATTTAGTTTATTAGTTTTTAATTTAGTTAATTAAATTAAAAAATAGAAAAAATATTGGAAAAATATTTAAAAAATCAGAAAAATTAAAATGTAAATTTATATGTAATTTATTAATTATATTGGATTTTTTTTGTCTTTTTATTTGTTTATTCACTACTTAATTAATTAGAAAAATAGATAATAAATTGTAAAATTATTTTAAAAATACGAAAAAATAAGAAAAAATCATATGAAAATTTATGTGTAATTTATTTATTTTTTGATAATTAAATATGGAAAAAATAAAAAAATGGTAATAATTGATGGTATTAATTTAAAATGTAGGAAAAAATTGTTTACAAGAGAGTCAATTCGTTTCTACTCCAGGTTTGTTTTTTTATATGTTTATTTTATTATTGTTTGAATAGAAATGTTTGTGAATTGCTTGTAGATTGATTGATTGATTGTAAAATTGTGAAATACAATGATTGTAAAATTGTGAAATGCTTGTGAAATGCAATGATTGAATTATTGATTCATTGATACTTGTGAAATGGTTTGTGAAATGCAATGATTGTAAAATTTGAATGATTGATTCAAATTGGGTTGGGTTGGGTTCAAATTGGAATGAAATTGGGTTGGGTTGGGTTGAAATTGGGTTCTAATTGGGTTCCGATTTTTGGAAAACTCTCCCGGTACAGGGGAGATGCTGCCGAAATTTTGGTAGATTTTATACTTTATTAAATTTTAATTGCAGTAACAGTCGAAATGCCACCGCGAAGAAGAAGACCAGAGGATCCACGTCGATCCACGAGGCCTCGAGGAGATCCTGGCGCATCTACATCAGGAGGAGATCCTGCCGCTTCTTCATCTGCCCCCCCTGCTGCCCCCCCCCCCGTTCCTCCTCCTGCTTATCAGCTTCTGCATCTTAGTCAGTCTGAGCTTCGAGGCGTACGAGTAAGTTCTTTTTTTATTTATATAGTTAATTCTTTTTTATGTATATAGTTAATAGTATATATAGGAAATAATTTATTTTTAAATTATTTAGGGTATAGGGTTTAGGGTTTAAGGAAAAAATTAATTTTTTTATTTATATAGTTAATTTTTGTATATAGTTAATAGCATATATAGTAAATAATATGTTTTTTAACTTATTTAGGCGTGGACGTCCGAAATGCATAAGGCTAAAATAATACGAACCGAGGAGGTGGACCAGCGTCTTGTGACATTGGGCCTTATTCATTTCATTGAGTTAGGTCACATGCCATTGGATCGTTCCATGATACAGGGTCTAGCCATGTTCTGGAGGCCCGAGACCCACACGATCCACTTTCCCCGCGTAGGCGAGATGACCGTTACTCTTGAGGTATTATTTTTTCCAAGTTCTGTTGGTACCTATTTATTTATTTATTATTTTTTTTGTTGTTTAATAAAAAAATGTAAATGAAATTTGCAGGATGTCGCTTTCATTTTTGGCTTGCCTACGACTGGACGACCGGTGACCGGTCGTACTGATTACGACGTTGTGCAGAAGCTAGCAGACTTTGCATTGCCACGAGACACTCCTATGGATGATGTTCTAGATTGCTTCAGAGAGAGGGCGACGGATCGACGTGCTGGGAGGTAACAAACGTTTTAAAATTTAATTAAAATTTTGAGATATGCTGCAATATATATATATATATATATATATATATATATATGTGTGTGTGTGTGTGTGTGTGTGTGTGTAATGTTTATGTAATGCAGGAAATGTCACGCAGTACAGTTTGGAAAACTACGTGATATGTGGGCACAGGGACCTGGGTCAGAGGACGCAGATAGGATCGATAGATACACACGGGCCCTGGTGTTAGAGTTGATGGGTTGCGAGATGTTTCCAGATACCACAGGAGATTTTGTTCCTTGTTTTTATCTGGAGTTACTTCGGGTTAGTAATTGTAAATAATAAGAACATCTCTTACATTAGTATTAACTTGGATAACTTAGTTAAAAATGTGGAGCAACTAACGAAAATTATTTTTTCTTATTTGCAGGATGTTCATGCATCGGAGTCAGTGAGATATAACTGGGGTGCGGCCACACTTGCTATGTTATACCGCGGCCTGGACTTGGCAGTCCTGGCAAATGGCGCTCAGAAGGTTCCCGCTCCGTGGCTACTGCTTCAATTGTGGTCGTACACCCGGTTATTACTTTGTCGGCCGTCGGTTACGAAAAGTTTCCAAGATTGGGGCAAACCGTCAGTTGAGAGATGTCCGCCGCATGGGAGGTATAATATTTTTCTTAAATAAAATAAATCAAATATAGGAAGGTGCTCATCTTTAATTTTATTTTAATTATATTTGTATTAAATAAAATAAATCAAATATTGTAATATAACATCAATTTGTTTGTTTAAAAATTATAATCAAGAATTTTAATAAACAAATTAGATAGGTCCAAATTCGTTACATTAAATTAGTTAGTTAAAATAAATCCAAATTCGTTACATTAAATTAGTTCGTTAAACAATTAAAATTAGTCATAATTGTAAACAAAATAAATTATATAATTTAAAATTAAATTATGTCATAATGATTTGCTAGGCAATGGACGACACGGCTTAGGTCGAAAAAGGTGAAAGGTCCCGTTCGCAGCGGTATAGAGTACGCTCGAGACGTACTAATGAAGATGGAGTATGCACACGTGGTGTGGCGGCCATACGAGGATGAGCTCAGACAGGTGGTCATGCCTCCTTATGCCCTCTACGAGCAGAGGTACTACCGGCTCCGCGTTCCATGCATCCATTTCTTGGTCGTGGCGTGGCACTATGCCGATCGGGTGATGCATCAGTTCATGATGTTCCAGACTGTTCCGCCTTCTCTTCCTACGGTACGTTATTTTTTTCACCTTCGTGATTGAAATTGAAATATTTATAATACATGCATTAAATATGACCTAAAAAAACAGGCGTGGAGGAGGATGGAGGCTTTGTTACAGTACCGGCATAACACATTTCGTCAGAGGGATTGGCAGGACCTTTTCACATTAGAGGTTGCGATGTGGGCCGACATGACGCAGGTCGAGGTGGCAGAGGCGCGGCCATGGAGTGACGATATTTTGCCCGCGTACGATTGATGGATGCGGATACATGGAGGTGTCCATCTTGTCCCCATTCCGGGAGTAACACAACAGATTCCAGCTAGCCGGATGACCTATCTAGAGGATGCGCCCGAGCGCATGACTATGGTAAGTTTTTTACTCAATTAAAATGAATTGATTTGTATTTTGGTCACTAACAACAAATAAACAGGTGAAGCACATATTGACGCAAGCTCTGCGAGCATGTGCATGGGCGGTGAAGAAAGGATTCAGACGGGCTGGGAATGAGATGCTGAAGGGCTGCAGGACGCAGTTGGAGCTCGTTGGGGACACGCATCGGTTACCTCACCTTTTAGAGGCGAAGGGTCTAGCTACAGACATAGACTCCATACCTGATTCGCCGGAGGAGGATCACGCGCCAGAGCCTGATTTGAGGAGCAGCAGTTTATGACGGTAACCTAAAATTTGTAATATTATTATTTTTTATTATTATGTTATTGATAATATTAATATTATTTGTAATATCATTAAATGTAACAGCCATCTGGGTATATTTTACACGACTGGGACACATATTTTGATCAGCCGAGACCCAGCCAGCCTATTGTGCGGAGCAGACGGACAGAGAGTCAGCCATCCACACAGCCGCCCATCCACCCATCTACACAGCCACCCATATTCAATGGCGAGTTACCGACACTACCAGGCCCACCTCCTGGCCCATATCCAGACCCACCTACCCATTATGAGTACCAGACCCAGTACCCACTATACCACACACAGTATCCTTCATACCCGACACAGTATCCACCTGGACCACCACCATATTCTCAGGGCGAGCCTATCGTGAGCCCGGCTGACGCTTTTTTGTCATCCATTGGAGTACATTTGGACGAGCCGTACACACCTCCAGTTCATCCATCTCCTTTCGGTCAGAGCTATGGTCCATTTGGTCAGACATATGGCGGAGCCTCTTCTTCTAGTTCATCCAGCAAGTTTCATCCTCCGTTCGCACTAAAGCAAATGCTAACGGAACAAGCCGTTGCTCAGGATCGTAACCGCAAGCCGCTAAGAATTTACCCTTATAGCGACCTGATAAGAAAGAGGCATCAATGCTAATCACGGGCCTAATATACGGAACCGCCGCGATACAAGGCCTGAATGCCCATGCTGCTGCTTCGAACATAGCTCTGTTCGGATCACCTACGCTTTTAAACAACCACTTTATCTGCGTGCCGGGTGTCGTCCTCTGTATAGCCAATAAAAGACTCGGTAGTTTGTTGTACGAATCTTCCCATGATCCAAAAAGATGTTCGATTGCTCTTTCTCGCCCCCGCCAAATCTTGTTATAAGTGGGCACCACATTCGGGTATTCTTTCTCCAATAGAGATTTAACGTCGGGTAAGGAAATACCGACATCTCTCTTTACTGCATTTGTAATACAGTTGGCAATAACCTCAGCCGTTAGATTATCATGTGTGAATTCTCTGGCTCTCCTCACACATGTATGCTGATGTTCATTCGTTATTATCTTCCAAAATTTCCCTTCTCTTTCTGTACGGGCATACAAACGCCACTTACAACCATATTCCTTACAGTTCAATATTAATTTTTTCGGGGAACTAGCAGTGGTTTTGTGTTGTACATTTAAATGTAATGAGTATTTATTACACGCTCCTAAGATTTGCTCTTTCGAGAAAAAAATTGTCCCTTCTGCTAATGGCCCTGATCCATGAGGTTGAGACGGTTGAGGTACGGAATTTCTATACTCAGAAATATCTAGAAATTGCTCTACGGGATGGTTTGTTTCTGTCCTTCCTGTAAGGTAATACTGGTGATTGGGGTTCACGTTTGATTGGGGTTCACCATCGATTCCCCCTGACTCAAATAAGTCCACTTCTTCATCACTAAAGTCCTCACCTGTTGCATAGTGATGAAGGAATTAAATCCTAGTACCAAATAAATTTGTACCTAGACCTAACCTCACTAGTCGTCAAAGTTAAGCTTAGGGTCGAACCCACAGGACGGATTAACGATTACTGGACTTGTTCTTTTTATAAAGCTAGACAATAAAATAAGGGTGAGAGTGTTGCAAATAACAATGCAATTAAGTAGATATTTTTTGGTTGTTTTTTATTCTAAATAATAATTCAAGTAAGGTAAACTAAGGCATGTGAATTTTGGTGTTTTTCAAGTATAATAAGGTGTCTTAGGGGTCAGGATTCACTTAGGTTTAGCCCTCGATTTGCTGGATCGCTCGCTGTCGTGTTAAATAACAACAAATCTAAGCATAGGCCGTCAGTTCGGTCCGAACACGACTTGTTCGGTCCGAACAGAGGCTGGTATGTTGAGTTATGACCATACAACTTGAGTTTTAACTTTATGAAGGGCTCAGTTCGGCTATAGCTACATTACCTAATCCTCAACTGTCGTCTTTTGGACTAGAAATTAGTACAGGTCTCTACTTTGCCCACATAAACCAATTAAACCTAAACTTTTGTGTCGGTATTTTAATTAACCTATGTCTTATTTATTTGTTTTCTTAGGGATATCTAAGTTGCCTTTCAGCCAACTTAGAAACTACACCTTTCAGTGCTAGCTAATCTCCTCTTTCGAATCTTCAACTTATCCCAAGTACTTAATTTAATCCTAATTGTTTAACCTAACCTTGTAACTTAACTAAACAGGCCTTTATTTAGAAGTAAATCAGGTCAAAACAAGGGAATTAAACAAGCAATTAAAATACTACTCAATAAATAGATCATAAAGCAAAACATCAAGTCATATCAAGTCATAACATCAAACTAAACCTAAACTACATCCATACCCTAAGACAACATATATTTAGCCTAACATAGTATTCAAACAAACAATAACAAGAGTAGAAATCACAAGATACAAGCCCATGGAAATTAGAGATAAAAACATAGGAAGAATAAACCAAGTTGTCTTTCTATGCTCGATCTTCAATCATCAAAGGCTGTGGGGTGTTGTAAGGCGTGTCTCCAACCTTCTCCTTGCTGCCGTCGCCTCAAGAATCTGGTTGCTCAACGAATCAATGGTGGAATCGCGTAAGGAAGGTGGAATTGTGTTATCGAGGGTAGAATCCCTTTCCTTCAGGCCTTGGGGCAAATATATAGTGGTCCTCTGGCTTGGAAAGGAGGCTGGGGCGCTATGGCAAGAAGACATACCAAAATATCGAGTTTCCATGCGTGAAAACCCTTCCAAATATGCCATGGCAGCTCTCGTTTCGGACTGGACAACTTTTGTTCGGACTGGACAGGGCTAATTCGGGTCAAAACAGCTCAATTCGGACCAAATAGCCTCAGTTCGGACCGAACAGATTCAGTTCGGGTCGAACTGAGACTCCAGCTTTGAGTATCTGTTGTATTTTGGTCATATCTCCTTCGTCCGGACTCCGATTTAGGTGATTCAAAAGCCGTTGGAAAGCTTAGATTGAGCTCTACAATGATGTTGACTCTATTTAGCCATTTGCTTTTCTTAGACTCTCATTTTGTTCTGTAAAGATGCCTTCGGTCCGAGCAAAACTCCATTCGTCCGAGTTGTAGCTTTGATGTTGCCTCCAAGTGCTAGGAATGAGTCGTCTAGCGTATGCCAAGTGCCAAAAATCCATCTAATATTCGAGAATCCACTAGAAATCGTCAAGAAACCTGAAAATAAGAGAAAAAACGACGGTAGAGCCAATTCCTAGAAAATCATAGCAATTTATCAAATAATTGAATGGTTTGAGTATGATTTGAGTGCTAAGTACGGTCCAAATACCTACAAATAATAATGATATCACATAGTCTGATTGAAAACCGGGACCTCGGTCGTATAAATCATCGAGTCGACGTGTTTCTTCTTCGTTTTCTTCGTTTACTTGAACGACCTCTTCTTCTTCTTGTGGCCGGCCTCGCCTACTACTACAACCATGTCCTTGCCTACTACTACCACCATGTTGATGCCTACTACTACCACCATGTTCCCAAGTGCCTTGACCGGTGTAAGACTCGTAGTATGTACCTTCTTCTTCCTGAAGTGTACTATCACGAGGATCTATACTGTTAGGGTCCCAAGGATCCTAATCTAATGTAATGGTTTAATTCTCTTCTTCTTGATTGGTTGTTGGTGTTCTTCTTCCTCATAATTTTGTTGTTCATTATAATTATAATTATAATTATAATAAAAACAAATGTGTTATAATCACATACAAAAATTAAATAAAATAAAGTGTTCTTCAGAATACGAGTTATATTAAAAAATAAAGTCATAATTAATAAAGTTATACTACTACAATACTTATTTATATTTTTAATAATAAATAACATAGCTATTTTAAATATTATTTATACTACTACAATACTTTTTTATTTCCTATTAACGATTTTAAATATTACTTATAAATCGCATAGTTAATATTGTAGTAATAGCATAGTTAAATATAGTTAATATTTAAACATAGTTAAATTGTTAAATAATAACGAAATTAAATATTACTTATTAAAAGCCATTTCTAGAAATTATTCTTATTTATGTTTTTATGCATAGTTAATAACACTAAAATATGATTTTAAATATTATTTATAAATCGCAATTATAAATATAATTTTTTTCATAGTTAATATTAATATAAATATATATATTTAAGCACATAATTCTATTATTCAAAATTAAATGTCACATAATTACATTCAAAATTAAATTTACCTTGTGCCGGAAGTAAATCGACATGCATTTTTAGACCATCAAGTCGCCTTGCCTCAAAGCACTCGTGTTGAACTTATCGCCATTCATTTTGAGAGTTGACCGGCAAAATAATTTGTTGAAACCTTCCTTCCATAATTACGTTGAAACGCGAAACGATTCTCAAATGGAACTCACCTTGATAAATTCCTAATGAGGACAAAATAATTTGTTTAATAGATTCATAATCAGTTTGTGGAAAAACATCAAAACGGAAATTGTTTGCTGGATTAAACGGAGATTGATTGACAAAAACACTAATTGAATACATTTCTATATGGCTAAGAATTAATTTGAAAAGATAGATGATATTAAGATTGTGAAAACGACCAACTATTTATAGTGATAAGATCGGAATTTGAGATTCCGATATTAGCAAACAAAATTAAAGGTTCACGTCAATTCCCAATCACATCAAATAATTTGACGATGTTTGGCGAAATTATTGCTAAGATCGAAATCCTGGATTCCGATCTAAGCTTAGATCGGATTCTCAGATTCCGATCTAAGCTTAGATCGGAATCCAGGAATCCGATCTTAGCTTATATCGGAATCCAGGATTCCGATCTTAGCATGTCAGAAATCCACCGCCCAATCAAATCAGTTTTTTGGTCTTTTACCTTTTACTGTTATTTATTTTATTAAATTAATAATATTTAATATAAATATTTTAATTATATTAATTAATTCATTAAAAATTAAATATATATATTATATTTTATGTAATTAAAATTGAATTGAATTTTATCATATTCATTAATTAAAATAATTCATAATTCATTTTTTTGAAATATAATTACTTACAATAAATGAAATGAAATGAAATTAAATTAAATTAAATTATTCCATCTTTTTGAAATATAATTACTTAAATTAAATTAGTTAAATGAAATTAAATTAAATTAGTGAAATTTAAATAGTTAAATTATATTAGTTAAATTAAATTAAATTATTCCATATTCAATAGCTACATAGTTAAATTAAATTAAATTAAATTAGTTAAATGAAATTAAATTAAATTAGTTAAATTACATTAAATTAGCTATATGAAATAACATAAAAATAACATATTGGTTAAATTACATTAAATTAGTTAAATTAAATTAGTTAAATTACATTAAATTAGTTAAATTAAATTAGTTATATCGCCATCACTTAAAAATAACATGTTGGAACGAAATTAATTGACCAACAAATACAAACGCCATGTGTGTGTACCGATATACAAATTAACTAACACAATACAACAAACTGAAAAAATCCAATAATGATGATATACAAATTATCCGACATAACTAATACTGTGTTAGTGTACCAACTTGTCACTTGTCAGTGACAACATCTGTTTAGAGTTATCAAAACAAGGTACAGAAATACTGAGAAATAAATACATAACTTAAAAAGTTCTGACTCTGAGTATTACCTGACCACAATTAGGAGCTTGTTTTTTTTTTCCTGTGGTATACTCTTGGAGTCGTTTGGATCGCTTAAGAATTAGGGCTCCGTTTGGATTGTTTAGGAATAAGAGGAATAATTTATTTCTAGACAGATAGTATTAGAAAGTGTGTAACTTTATAAAAAGTTTTGATTGTTTAAAATAAATTTACGTTTAGGAAGAAGCTATTTTTCTTATTCTTATACGATCCAAACGGGACTTACAGGAATAGCATATTCCTAGGCGGAAAACATTGGAAAGTGTAATTTTGTGAAGAGTTTGGATGGTTAGAAATAAATTTTCATATAAAAAGAAATTATTTCTCTTATTCCTAAGCGATCCAAAATGGAAATATGGATGAATATATGGAAATCGAATTTTTATCGGAAAAAAGACTCGTTTGAATAGTGGTTCAAATTGTATATTTCGAAATCATCCCATCACGAAAAATCGATTCTCAGTTTCAATCAAAGAGTGATTCTCGACAATAAATAGTTATGAGTTTGATTTGTAGTTACTGACTAACCAAAAAAAATCTTAGTAATTAGTAATCGTTCTGGAATCAAAGGAATTCTCTTTGTCTATTTGGATTGGCCCTTGAGTATTAACTTTTAACGAATGTTTCCTTCATTTGGCTCCGTTTGGATGCGTTGAGAATAAGGTAGGAAGAAGGAAGAATGGAAGAAATTTATTGGGAAGGGGTAAATTTATTGGGAAGTGTGTAACTTTTGTGAAGCCATCCAATTTATTGGTAAAAAGTGGTTATTCCTTATTCCAGAAAGAAGCCATCCAAACGGAGCTATACTCTAAGCGACATTTTTTTTCTTCTTCATGGTATACGCGGCCTACCATGGACCAGGTAAAAAAGCTCATGCGTGGCTCATGCTCCATGTCCATTTAACCTCTAACTTCTGTGTGCAGGTACACAATCAATCTGGCCTCTTCTCTAATAAGTTATTTCGAGACCTTTCCATTTGATTTACCGCAAGAAATTTGGTGTGTAGACTCACAAAATTATGGAGATCTGATGATATCAATGATTTTGTAAAATGACCCTTTTGAATATTTTATTTATTTGTGGCAAGCTTAAGGGGTCTTCTTGCATATTTATACAATTTTGGGTATGGCTTGTATACTTTTGTAGAATTTTTGGTAATTATTTTCGAAATTTTTGGAGATTTTTTTATATTTTTTTCGCAAATTTCTAAATTTTGGTGTACATCGGTCTCTTTCTCTGATTTCTGAAATTTAGGATGAAAAACCGGTGCCCGTGGAATGCACATATGTACAAAGGCAAGCGATACATGAAGCGCACCAATTGGCAACCTATTCAAGATTAAGTGCAAATCATGGTGAGCAAATCTATAGTCTATAGTATTAATTAAATCCCGTGGGTGTCGGGGACCGTTTTTTTTTTGGGTCAGCGACACGGCATCTAAGCCGTTGTTTCTTTTCGCTAAAATCTGATCGTCTAGTTTTTCCTCATTTTTAAACCTAGCAATGTCTGTGTCTCTCTCTCGCTACTCGGCTCCTTTCTCTCTCTCTCTCTGCCTCCTCCGTCGATCTTGCGCACGACGCACCACCTCTTTCCGAATCCTGCACGTCCTCTTCTATGCCGAATTCTCGCTGTCTCTCCGCCTCCTCCTCCTCTCTGCCAACCGCGGCCCACCTCCTCCCGACGGTACCCCTCTTCTTTTGTGAATTTACGGTACATCAAAACCCTCGCCAAATCTGCCCCTTGTCGGTCCTGCCCACAACCAATCCTCTGCTGGTCGTCCGCCAAATCTGTCCTTGATCCCTTCATATATCGCTGGCTACTCCTCGAAATTGATTGTGGTATTGTTTGTACTGTTCCTTTTGATCACGTTGGAAATATTTTCTGCCAATTCTTTTAGTTATCCTGTGCCTAATTATTTCATGATAAAATTTCTTTCATGTAGAGTAGATATCATAAAATTTTGAAGGTACAGGTCGACCTTGGTACCAAATTGCTGGTGTGATTAGTAAGAAATTTTCGATCTTCCAATAGATGATAATTGAATTTCTATTTTTTCGCGTAACCTATTAATTCTATTTTCAAAATAAAATATTAGAATTTTTATTTGGAAAATTGTTAGATTCTGATTTCAACTCAATGGATTCTACTATTGGCTTAAAAAAAGAGGCAATTGATATGAAGTAAGTCGGGGAATACATATTTCTAGAAAGAGTATACCAAATCCTTGCTTCATTAGTAGTACATATTTGGATTATTTTGGTGATTTCACTGATACAATGAATACTTGAGGATCCACAATATATTGTACAATGTCATTTGCATATAAAGATGGCCACCTGATTAGTTATTACGTTATATACTTATATTTTTTTCACTGTTTCATGTACCTCTTTAATATATTAACAAATTATCTATTTAGGATTTTTGTTCATGTTTGATACTAAATTTTATTGATATGCAAGTTTTTGAGTGCATACTGTCAATGAGTAAAGCTTTTAAGTACATTTTGACATCACTATTAGATTTGAGAAAATACAATTTTGCCCTTCATGCATAGTATTATCTCTTAATTGAAAATGTACTAGAGAAAAATAGTACTGTTTTTATTTCTCTTTTTGTTTACTTTATCAATGGTTTGAATCCAGTCAGAAAAGACCTGATTCATTTCTTTACATCATGATATGAACTAAACAATCTATTTGGAAGAAAAATATATAAATATTTTAATAACAGTACAATATATTGTTTAATCATTTCTTAACTGCCATGCAACAAGCCCACAAGAAACACAGACATCTTGCTACCGATTCTGCAAGGAATACCTCTCTTTGTGTTGTTTTCATTTTTGGCACCTCCAACTGATCATTATACACATGTTCTGGTAGAAGAGAAACAAAGAGGTTTAAGTCAAATTGACAAACTTAATGTTGTGCAGAAATTGAGACATCTCCATTTATTTTGTTTGGTTGATGATGCCATTAATGCGCTGATTTTAATGTTTGGCTATAGTCGATGAAGTCTCCTCCATACTGTATAACTCCCATTGAAAAACTTAGACAATTTTGATTCAATGTACTGGTACCAACTTTATTCTTAATACGGTGACCTGTGATACATTTAAAATTTTGCTATGCCAAACGATAATGTCTTTTCATTGTTAAATTTTCTTTCTATATTTTTGGTTTATTTGCATTAGCTGCCACAAGTCATTCCAGTAGAAATGACAGAAAAGTATTAGTATGAATTGATATAATTTTTGTTAGAATTTATAGGTACAAAAGGACTGCCAATATGTGCAACTCGGACATGGTACTGACAATGAGGTCTAAACCTGTCATTTTCTTTTTATATGTCTCTTGCCCTGGCTTCCTCTCCTATTTGTCCTATTATATTCATTTTTTTCCACTGAAATTGTGGTAAAAAATAATTTTTAAAAGTTAAAATTTGATTTCCATCGAGATTTCTACGTGAGTTTTGGATAGTTACCATAATATATTTGTTTGCCAATATATCTGGTACAGTGGACCAGATTGGGACTGATATATTGTTTTGCTGGATCCAAGTCATCCCCAATCAGGGCTTATTTATGTATTATATATATAAAACATACAAACTCTTAGCATTAAGATGCTTTGAATTTGCAATTAAATAGAACACAGACATTTTTAGATGAAAATCGATTAGAAAAACCAATTTGACCTTCTCCCTCCGTAGAAAAATGATTATTTTATTATTTATTTTTTATCATTGGCAATAAACATTGAATGCTTGAGGTGACCTACTTTTTATGAAAATTTATGTTATGATGCAGTGAAGTGGCACTATATGGCTGCAGTCTTCGACAAAACCACCATCATTTCGGGTCAGATGGATTTGGTTAGAAGGCCTGTCCACGCTCCTCTCAAGTCTGTTTTTGTTACCGAGTACCAGTATCTTTGATGTGGCATGGTGGAATATGCACTGGAGCATGGGGCTAGAATCTCTCTAATAATGCTGAATTGAATGTTTATACTTCATATAAGCTTGATTTATTCAAAAAGTGAAAAATTTTCCTTGCTTTTTGCCTGAAGGGGAATGGCTAGGTTTATTAATACCGATCAAATGTATGATCGCTCTATTTGAATTTCTTCAATTGCTTATATGTTTTTTTTTAAATTCAATGTATATGGATGCTAAAGCAACTTATGTATGATGCTTATGCACTTAATATTTTACAGCTTATGTGAAAAGAAAAAATTATGGCGTTTTGCCTTTGCACTTATAAGCATGTCGTACAGGATTTAGACTTAATGACAAATTATTAGTGATTCTTAAAATTGAAATATAAAAAATCCGCTAAGGCGAGGCAAAGCCGCGTTTCCCCACCTAGTTATTATATATACCGAAATTATTTTATATGTGAATTTTGACATAAAAAATTTTAATACAAAAAATTAAATTTTTTTTTATAAGAAGAAAGTTCTAACGCGTTTATAAAAAGCGTTTGTCTCTCTCCTCTCTAGCCCGTTTTATAAACGGGTAAGAAGGCTTCTTACCCGTTTATAAAACTTGTAAAAAGGCTCGCAATTATTTTGTCGTTAGTTTCTGACAGAAGAGCAAAAAGAGCCTAATTAAGCGTTTATAAAACGGGTACAAAGCCTTCTTATCCTTTTTATAAACGGATAATTAGGATCCAACTTTCCTATAAATACCTCCCACCTCTCGTCCAAAACCAACCGAGTAAAAAAAGAGAGAAAAATAGAGAGAAGAGATGGATGACAGAATGAAAAATATTAGTTAGTGCGAAATTAATAGCCATAAGAGTTGTATGCGGCACAATTATTCACTGATACAGAGTCGCACACAATCCTTATGGCTATTAATATTCCACCGACTTTAAATTAGAAACTTTCTGGTGGAATATGTTATTACGTGTAGAGGGCGGTTTGCTGGGCTGGTTCTAACTCTGGTTTGCTGAGTCGCACACACTCTTTGATTGAAACTTTCATATAATCTAACTCTGGCTTGCTTGTTTCTGATTAGTTAGTTTGGTCATAAATTAGCCGACTTCTATAACAATTGAGCTCATAAGCTAAAACCCGTACATAAAAGTCTCATCAAATGAACATAATATAACAAATTCCTACTTTTCCTTCTTTTTTTTTTTTTTTTTTTTAAGTGAGGGTGATCCCACAAACATAACAGACTGGAACATACACCATACCAATGGCACAATCCCCGACTGTACCGACTATATTCACATCCCATTGACTTGTACACAACCCCTACCAGAAAGCCAAATGATTATATGACATAATGCTATGAATAGGAGCTGAAAAATCCTTTGCCTATTTTCATCATAGCTCGAATATTATGTGACTAATCCTTGATGCTTGGGAAAACACTGAGTTTGTCAATAAGGTAACAATAAGGGTACAATAATAAAGTATTATGGGAATGCGCAGAGTTTTATATCTCCATACCTCCTAATTAGGTACCAGTAATACTGCCAGGTAACATGTAATTTTTCATGCTTGTAAATTCAAATCGCAATAGAGCATTGATTCAGTTTGTTAATAATCTGGACAAATGCAACTTTCTCGTCAGTACCTCAATACTTGTAAAATAGTTTTAATTTAAAAAATTTAATCAAAATTCCTAATTACAACAATAATAAAGAAAGTAGAGCTGAGCATCTAACTAATATACCATATATATAAAATGCAAAGAGGATGAAAAACTGAGGTTACTGGAGTTTCAATGGGGAACAATATAAAACAATAGTGCCTTCCTCATGATTTCGACCTCCTACTTGCTAGAAGTCTGCGAAAAGAAACCCGAAGGATATCTTTTTAGATTTAATGCTACATAGCATCAGTAAGCAACCGTAAGATTTAGAATTAAAGCCTTTATAAAACATGCCAGTACCTTCTACCAGAAAATACTTCGGAAAAAAATCAGGCCCAATGCACATATAAATCTAAATTTATAGAAGAGATTAAAAAGGTGTAAACGTTAATCACCGGAAAAAAAATAATGAGAAATATAGTGTAGACGATAAATTATCATGGCCATGCTATTAACCTTAACATGAAGTGTGCTAACACTTGATTGCAAGCTAATCTTTTACCCAACTGACATCAATTGAGTGCTTGAAACAATAAGCCCATCCAATCATTATCAAAAGCCTTCTTTTGTCAATTTTACAGGAAAAACCTACATAAAAACTTATTCTCAAACAATGTCCGGATCTGAAGAACAAATGAGGAATTTTCCAAAATAAGTAAGAAAAAATAGTAACAAAACACAGTAAAAGCAGCACGGGGAGAAGAAGCTAGAAACTCCTACCCAGCATATGTAAAGCAGCACCTTCGGTGAGTTTTTAACTCCTCGGGTAACACGGGGAAAGAGTAGAGAGTGCCGCACGCAAAAGCGAGGTAGAGCGGCGAGTCCGTCGCACGTTCCCTCGCTCAGTTCGCCTAGGTTTGTCCGCCTTTCTTTTTTTTTTTTTCCTTTTCTGTCGAGGAAATGAGAGGCAGAGAGCAAGGATAGTTAATGGGAGAGGCGATCCAAGCAGAATAATCGAATGCATTGGACGGACAGATCGAAGAAATCGTTGAACGGTTTGATCAGAGAGCCTACCTAAAATCAACGACTTTGATAAATCACTGGATAAATCTGAAAAGGCACTGTAGAAAACTTCCTGGATCAGGGGCGGAGCCAGAAAATTATGATAGGAGGGACAAAATTTTAAAGATTGAACAATGAAATAGAAATTTATTTATGAAGAAGAATATTTCTTTCCTAAATCAGTGGTTCATGATTAATTAGGGGGGCAAATTATAGAAATTTTCTAAAAAATAAAGAAAATATACATAAAAATTTTATTTTTTTTGGAGCACAAGGGGGGCAACTGCCCCAAGCAGCCCCCTATTGGCTCCGCCCCTGTCCTGGATATGGAGTATTTTTTTATAGTAGTTCTCAGCGTGTATTATATAATTACTAGCAGCAGTGCCCGCTCAATGTGCGGGCAATTTTTATTTGATATAATTCAAAATGTTAAAAACTAAGCATCTGACAATAGATTGATACATTCATTTCTTACTTGCATGGGCACTCTAGAAATTTTATGTTTACATGAAACATGTGTTCATTTGCAATTGAGATGATAGAAGCTTCAAATATAATGTTGTAATTAATAATCAATTCCATCTCAAATTACATATAAATCAGAAATAATAAAAGAATCACGTGACCTTATTAATATTAAAATAAGAATAATCTCACCTCCCCCTAGGAGCCCTAAATTATGCCCCTCCCACCATCAATATCCAGGAGAACAAGCCCATCTCCTTGTCAAATTAAAATTCGACACAAATAGCATCAATGATAGCCTAACAAGTCTCATAAATTACAATTTCAAAAATGTTTCTCGTCGAGAAAGAAATAGCACCCCAACACAGCAACCAAGTTGTTGGTACAAACTCATCACTAATTGGTATCACATGACCTCAATCGACCAAGTAAACCATCCCCTGATTAAACTCAAGGTTATCAGGACCTAATTAGGTTACACATGGCTGGCTTCTAGCTATTATTCACCATATTATATCTAACCATATCCCAAATCATGATTATGCCTAACTACTGGGATCAATTCCATCTCAATTTAGACAAAATTTTTCCAAGTTCTGTTTCAAGAACACGTTGCACTATAAAATTTTTAACCATTGTAGCAGTGTCGAGTATTATGATAACTCACATCACAATGCAGATTCAATGTTTTAGTTATTGAAGATATTTTAATTTCTCATTAGTGCTAGCGAATTAAATCTCATGTCATTAAAACTTCATTTTGCTCCTCATTAGCATCCTCCCCTCATTGGTTAAAATTTAAATCATTAAATGAGATAAATGACCATGTCACACAAATTTTATGTTAAATTTCGTATTTAAAAATGATATGATAGATAATCTATGCCGATCAGTGTTGGACCAATTTCAAGTAAATGTCTGATTTTATTAATCTGAACATGGTAAAGTGCAAGCCAAAAGGAAATGAAAGTTGCATCAAAAAAGGTTGTCCAACACTGTACTGGTACAAAAGACCAGTACAATAAATACTGGTGTGAGCATACCTGAGGTACAGTGTGACCGAGGAGTTCCCGCAAGGACTAAAATCCTCTACAGCCTTTTTTTGACTGCTCCAAGCAGTCTTTTCTTCTTTTTTTTTTAATATTTCAAAATTTAAAAATTCAAATGGAGAATCCAAACCGTTGAACTTGTTAAATTTTACCGGCGATGCGTTTTCATATAAATTTTATAAAATTTGAAGTCGATTTGATACTTGATTAAGTGACATAATTATGAACGTATTAGAATTAATCTAACCAGATTCGTTCATTTGTTGGCCTCTCGATCTAGTATCAAATCAACTTCAAATTTTATAAAATTTATATGAAAACGAATCGCCGGTAAAATTTAACAAGATCAAAGGTTTAAATTTTACATTTGAATTTTTAAATTTTGAAATATTAAATAAAAAAGAAAATGACTGCTTGGAGCAGTCAAAAAAAGACTGTCGAGGATTTCATTCCGTTCCCGCAAAGGCTTACTATCAAACAAGGGGTGTTCTTCTGGAAGCTCATACACAATTTGGTTCAATACCTAGAAAAGAGGCAATTTCTATATTTAGTATGCACTAATTAATTATTTCTATAATCTTCATAAATCTAAATATATCTTTAATCACAATACCTCTGCTTGCTTCCCAGCATGTAGGCTGTAGCCTAATGCCAAAAGCATCGTACATTACCTATAATGAATACATAAATTAAAATTAAAAACTCTTGGCCAAAAGAAAAAAACAAATTAAGAACAAACAAGGAAAGAGGAGGAAAAAGAAAACAGCATACAATGGAAAAATTGGAGCTTCCAAATCCTTCTATGATACCAACACCTGCTGGAAGTGCAGTTACAGTAGCTGAGTGAGAGGATGGCATCCCACCTTTTTTTCTTGTACCTAAACCAACCAGGAGAATAAAAATACTTAGCTTATATATAATTTCTATGCCTGTGCATAGACCTTGATTATATAATTATAGCTCAGTATGGCAATGCGCCAAAATTTACCTCGAATTACTCATAATATGTCTACATTTACTTTCATCTCCAATATTGGGCCTACAATCACACATCTTTGTTCCAACAAGCTCTTTGAGTTTTGAAAATACCAATAATTACTAATTTAGGTTTTATTTCACAAATTGAGGTTCAACTTCCCTAAAATATGAAACTAGATACAGATAAGAAAAAAATAAAAGTAAAAGATTGTATATGATAACCCTAAGAAGAAATTAAAAATGATAAAAATCAATAAAACAAACAATTAATAATGTAGAATTCGACATCTAATAAGTACAATAGCTCAAGATCGAAAGTAACTTCAGGGGATAAAATTAGAGAAGCTAAAGATCAGTAAAATAAAATAACCCAATCGATCTCAAGAATAAAAATAATATAAAATTTCAAGTTGTGAAAAAATTTGCGAATATCTAACTTTCAAATCCTATTTTACGGGTACAGATTCCGGTCAAGCCTTCTCTCTCCTTCCCCTTCCATTAATGAGTGATTCCTCGAGCAGACCTTAGGTTGCATGAAAGAGACAAAAAGGACATATTGATATGTTTAAAATCTGGCAAGCTTAATAGCATCCGAAATTACATACCACCTCTCTTGAAAATATATAAATTTAAAAGAAGATAAATAATTTTTATCCTAGTCAGAACTCAAAGAGAATTGGGACTGAACAGCGAGCAAACGAAACAATGATGAAAAATTGGAGGGAAGTAAAGCTTACCTAGACATATCTGTAAATGATGAGCAAAGCCGTCGTCAATAGATGCCGAGATGGCGTGCTTCGTTCTGTCAGATCCACGAATCAAAACCCTAGCGCAACAGAGAAAAGTGCCGACTTGCTTAAAAGGTAAGCTAAGAATCAAAACCCTAGACCAAGCAAGAGGGTTTGTCGGAGAAAGAAGTGACAGAGATCGAGAGGCATCGGCGAGCATTTCAAAGACAGAAGATTTTGGGATAGTGGAATAGACCCAAAACCCTAAATCGGCACAGTATTTTTATCTAACCAGAAAGGTTGGATTTGGATTAGAAGAAAAGGCGCAAAATAAGAGAACAAAAAAGTGAGAAATAGTATGTACAAGCGAAGAATCGAACTTAAAAAAAAGCGCAGAAGACGGAATCGAACCATCGCGGGCAAGCAAACGAACCAACGCACCGCCTAGACAGTTCCTGTTAAAAGGTCGACCTTTTAGTCTGATATTTGAATCTAAACCGTAGATCAAAGTAGATTAACAAAATCAATGATCCATATTTGATATTAGAGGGGTGTAATTTCCTTTTATCTCGAAGTTTATGTCTGTTCTACTGATGCTTTATAAGTAGTGGAGATATATTGGAAAGGTCAAAGGTGAGTTAAACTGTTAAAGTGATCTCAGACTGCATGACAAATTGACTAGTCAAAAAAGGATGTAAAAAATTTTAGTTATCAGAAGCGGGTAATGCAGGATACTGGCCACCACCCACCAGCTGAGGCACCTAAAGGGAAGCAAATGACGTGTGCTCTTACGAGTTACGATTACTCAAATGAATGTTGAGACCCTGCAAACTGGTTTGATTTTGACTGGTATTAAACGAAAACAAATCGGACTTTTTCTTAATGTGAGGGCCGACTTTTTGCCTTTTATTTGTCCCATCATAAATTTTGGAGACAAATACTAACCTTTTTTAGACAACTTAGCAGCGGCTGCTAAGCAAAAGACAAATACTAACCTTGTGATGTAATTCGATTGAACCCATCAAAACAGCTGTTCTGATATTCTTCGAGAAAAAGAACTACGTACCATTTTTTTTTTTCTGAAACAAATGAACGGGACCTCCCCACCCAATAAAGGCTCTGTTCTTTTTCGTTTTCTCATTATTCACCTGATCACCTCCAAGCACCAGTCAGATTGGCAAGGCCAGGTAAATTTAGGTAAAGGGCAGCTGAAAATAATATGTCCACCCTACAACATTGATTACTTTCTGGCTAATATATTTTCACATCATTGTATTTTATTTCTCTTTATTGTATTAGACGGGCTGTGCCGTATTTCGTAATTTTTTTATTTTATTATTCAATATTTCATGATTTTATCAATTTTTTATTTTATGTTATTTTATTTATTATTTCAATTTTATTTATCAAATTATTTTTTTAGAAAAAATATATATATTTGTTTTTCATTCTGATTCAATTCATCCGATTTTTGAGATTCATCCTATTCTTTATGAACTAACCTCCTGAGTCCGACTTTGATTCAAATGTTTAATTAGAACCAAAACCATTGCTGTAAATTTAGAAATAATTAAACCAACGTCACAGATTTTATTTTGAGTCTTTGACTCATTTGCTAGTAATTATTTAATTAAATAGTACTTATACCTTATATGGCACATTAAGGGGGAAAAAAAAAACGGAAGTAGAAATGGTCGCTAAATCCTTGATTTATTATTGATGTTACGTGTTGTGAAAGATGCGGTGACAGTGCCTAAACTCGTTCTAGATAACGGTTTGATAAAATACTAACCGCAAACGTTGAATTTCATTTCATTTTGGTCAATTACTCAAGTTTACTTGTTGTGGTTCTAGAGACATCTAATTAACTATTCGTCACTAGAAACTCCACCTATGACTTAATTCATCATTTTTCGGTCTCTAACCTATCTCAAGATAATCTTGTTAAATTAGCCTATTAATTCAAATATTAAGGTCCTAACTTAGACTTCCTCATTCATCAAGTAGGAAATAATTATTAACAAGTCAAATAACAGGATGTGAAAATACCAACAAACAAATCACAATAATACTAAGTACAAATTGAATCTACAACATCCTAGGGTGTGTTTGGATCGCTGGAAGAAAGAAGAAGAAGAAGGAAGAAGAAGAAAAAAATTTATAAACAATCCAAACTCTTCATAAAGTTACACACTTTCCAATACTTCTTCCTACTTCTTTTCTTCTTCCCTTCTTCCCACACCTATCCAAACGGAGCCCTAAATAATAAATTACTCCTGCATCTCTAAGACGTCATAACGAAAGCTAGTTTAACATCATTGCTAAATCCACACCTTAATATAAAAAATGAAAGTTTGATCATATTTGATGGGCTCAAGTATCAAACACATTTAACTCTATATATTATTATTATTATTCTTTCTTAATAGTAAACATAATTAATTTAGTTTGATCATATTTGATGGGCTTAACGAGGAAGACTCAAATGGTACGTTATATCCTTTTCGGCTGACACGTGTATAAATTAAGCAACATGGAGAAGCGTCTTTCACTTTGCCTTGGATACATGCATATTGATATTGGCGGATATTGATTGATTCTCCTCTGATTTGCGGCCATTGACTCTTCTCTGATTTGTGGCCAGCTACTATTTTGGTGTGGATATATACTTATCTCATCTTTGCATTTTGTTTCTCTGCATTGTATAATGGTTTCAATCAAATTCACCTGACTGAATTATTATCGGTTAAATTTGTTAGATCTCAATTTAAAAAAATTAAATCATGATCAATACAAACCGCTTCAATGTGATTTACAAAATGAAATTTCATTACAAGTCAAATTTTATATTTAAAAAAAAATTAAACTATTTTTTTAAATTGATATAATTTTCAATCTAATTAGTTATGAATCCTCCAAAAACAATTTTAAAAAGTATAAAAATAATATTTAAAAATTTCGAAAAAAAATGTAGATATTGGTGTGCAATGATATTTTAGTATTGAGATCATATTGGACGATTTGGATCGACTATTTGAATTTTTTTAAATTAATATTGGAAGAAATTTAAATTGAAATTTGGTCAAATGAATTTGATTGAATCCATTCTGTCTCTTTCTGTATATATAATTGGCGCACTTAACATTTTTTAATTTTTTTTAATTATTTAATATTCTATAATTTAACAATTTTTTGTATTTCTAACTTTTTATTTTTAACTTAACTTTTTAAATAATGTTTTTTTTTTCCGTCCAAATCGTTCTGATTTATCCAATTCTTTACCGTTGAATCTGTTCA
This sequence comes from Rhynchospora pubera, assembly GCA_028095005.1. Taxonomy (NCBI): domain Eukaryota; kingdom Viridiplantae; phylum Streptophyta; class Magnoliopsida; order Poales; family Cyperaceae; genus Rhynchospora; species Rhynchospora pubera. The sequence goes on from CM051460.1 coordinate 357,773,470, forward strand.
GATTTTGACAACCATGGTTGTCAATTTAGAAACAAAACTCAGATTTGATTTTTGACACATTCGCGACTAGTTAATGTTAAATAGTACTTACTTTGTACGGTGACATCAGGAAGAAACTGGAAAAGTAAAACAGAAATGGTCCCTTGATAGATTCTGGAACACACTATAAATTAATACTACTAAGACATCCAAATTAAGAAGAATAAAGAATGATTGAAAAAGAGACAATGGTGGAGGTACTGGAGTCGAGCTTCGTGGTTCCGTCAGAGCGAACACCCATGGAGAGGATGCGGCTGTCGAACATTGATCAGGTCGCTCCTCACAAACACATCGGCTTTGTATATTTATATGAAGGCAGCCAAGCTAAGGACTTCTGTTCACTTGAGATCCTGAAGGCGTCGCTTTCGAAAACACTTGTGCTCTTGTATCCACTTGCCGGACGGTTTGTTGACGGTGTGGACGGCCGCAAGGAGATCAACTGCAATGCCGAGGGATGCCTCTTTGTGGTTGCCCGGTCAGACCTGACATCATATAACATCACCTTTGAGCCATCGCCTGAGCTGAGAAAGCTTTTTATTCCTTGTGCCGACTTTCCAGGATCACTATCCCTAGTTGCCACGGTTCAGGTAAAACTACAAGTTATCTCTTTGCAATTAGTTAATTAATTACCAAGTCGCAGATTTTATTTTCCAATTAATCTTACATCTTACATATAATAAACGTGCGTAGATTGTTCCAAAGGGTGCGACTGAAAATGTGTCTATTTTAATATATATTTTATAGAGTGCCATTTGAAAAATATTTCTTCAAAAGATGCAATCAAATTGATGGTTTAAAATGTGTGACTGAAAAGATGCATAACTTACATGGTGATCATAGGGTATCATCTAAGAAATGTCTCGCCAAATGACGCAATCAAATATATGTCTCCACCAAAGGGTATCTACATTTTATCTATAAATAAAGCTCTTTTTTTTATAAAAAAAAACAGTTTGCTCATGGCATCCGTTCATGACATCCTTTCATGGCATATGCCCATGACACCTTTTTATCGCATCTGCACATGACACTTTTTTATCGCATCTTCTCAATGCAGCTCTTCACAATCACAAACAGTTTTCTCATGGCACCCTTTCATGGCATTTGTCTATGACACATTTTCATCACATCTACACATGACACTTTTTCATCGCATCTTCTCAATGCAGCTCTTCACAATCACACATTTATTAAGCCAATTTCAATAATTTCCTACTTATTTATAGGCTATATATATTTTCATCAAGTCCTTTCAATGCATATGCTCATGGAATCCTTTCATGGCATCCGGTCATAGCACCCTTCCATGACATTTGCACATGACATCCACCCATAGCACCTTTTCATCACATCCGCTCATGACATCTATTGATCGTATCTTCTCAATGCACATCTTCACGCATTTATCAAACTATTTTCAATAATGCCCCACTTAGATTGATAAATAATAATAAATCTTATTTTATGTATGGTACCAGTGCAACCAATGCTTTATGGAGAAAACCAATCTATAGAAATGTCAGACAACGACAGTGGTGGAGAATATTATCCAATGGAACCAATACAACTACACCAATAAATATATTTTTATAATGAGATCCTTTTCACTAAAATCTTTAGTAAAAATCTTCTCATTTTAAAATCATCTATCGACTTGAAAAATAAAAGCATAATCTTTTCATATATTATTTATAATAAAATCAAATATCGTCTTCGACGTATAAATCTAGTACCATATATAATTGTTCTGTTTCGGCAAAGATAGTCAGTTAAAAGAGTGTTACGTTCCAATTCACCAACGACACAACACAAAACAAAACATATAATATTAATAAAAGATTAGTGATTTAAATTAACTTGAGTAGTCTTCATTAGTATTTGCAATTCACCAGTTTAAATCCATAGTATAATGCCATGAGAGCTTGGCAACCTCATTGTTTTGAGGTGCGATGTTAATTAGACTTTTCTTAGCGTGGATAATAAATCAATCCATGTCCGCCTTTGCGGCATGCAATGTGTAAAATAATCAGTTGATGCTCTCCATTCACTTCACTCCAGTGCGTTTATTATTTTCTTTTTCTGTTTACTTTCTAAGATTTATACGTATATCCATATATATATATGAAATTGGAATCATTCAATTATTCTTTTCACAAGGTGAAGTTTTTCTTGTTTGAACTATGTAATTAAACTGGAAAAATACAGGTCTATTTGTTTTTGTTTTCATGAAATTTAATAAAATAAAATACTAGTTCGATCGAACTCATAAGCTTTGATATGAAGACAATTATTTTTTCATCTTTTTTTTTCATGTTTGACGAATGGTCTTATGACTATTCTGTTTTCAATTTAACTGCTAAGGACTGAGAAAATTAATATGCACTTGGCAATTAGCACTGGAGATAGAATAACCTTGCATCCCTGACGAGGAAAGGTGCGAAAGATGAGAACAGAAGTTATGCTATGCGACTTTCCCATTGACTTCCATCGCACTAGGGGACCACATAAAGCTTTTTCTTGTAGGAATTCTGTAACTGGGTCAAAACAATTTTTGGTGGCCGATCAATTTGTCAGGGGATAAATCAGAAATTCAGAATTCATAGTCGGAAGCAATTTCAGAATTCTTTTCTCTTTTTCCATTTTTTTTTTTGGGTATATTTGCATCAGAATTAATATTTTCGGTTAGCTAGCATTAAATTCTTGTTTGCCGTCTCTTCCTTCTAATCACTAATCAGATTGCGATAAGCATGCATATGACATATCGAGAATAATACAGCTGAAACTTATATAATCCTAAAAATTCTGGATGCATAGGACCATACCGCACGTAAATAATACACCATATCCTTAAAATAATTGTTATTTGGAAGTTTCTAGAAAGTCACTATTATATTGGACCAAAATTGCTCAGAAGTCAGAACCCAGTCCATGGGGGCATTCGTTGTTTTCCTTTAGCTTGAATAGATAAGAAATGTAACGAAGGCCTGATATAACTATAAGAACGAATAGAACTTTGAACTCACTAGCGATCCATTGGGCCCTTTCTTCTTGAAGAACTCCATTTCTCTTAACTGTGTGAATAAAAAAAGAATTGAACGTGTCCGCTCACTTTACATTTCCAATTCAGAGCAAAAAAAGTAAAAAAACTAAGTTTTAGGAAATGTCTGTAACATGAGATTATTTATTTATTTATTTATTTATTTATTTATTTTTATGAGCAGGTGACGTACCTCAAATGTGGTGGAGTAGTGCTAGGAATTTCTACTAATCACATCTTAATAGATGGTTCGAGCCTTTTCTATTTCGTTCAGACCTGGGCAAGAATTACGCGGGGTGACATGGCTAACATAATCCCACCGTCCTTCGACCACAATCTGCTGCGTGGCCGGTCTCCTCCGAGGATCAGTTGCCATCATCCTGAGTACACAACTGATCCACCTCCAGCATCTTTCCCGACTTGTGTTACGAACACATTCAAGATTTCAAGTGAGCAGATTCGCTCGCTGAAAAGTCAATCTCGTGGAGTAGATAGAAGCACTAGGATTTCCACGTTCAGCATTATTTCCGGACTGGTGTGGAAGTGCTATTGCATATGCCAAGGACTTGCCCCGAGCACTCAGGCGCGCCTCATGTTTAACGCAAATATACGTGAACGCCTCTGCCCACCGCTCCCGAAAACATATTTTGGTAATGCGGTAATAAGGAAATATGCAACAAGTAAGGTTTCCCAGATTACTTGTAATCCAGTTGCTGTTGTGGCTGAAATTGTGCAAGCTGCAATAGATGGAATCACGGATGAGTTTGTCAGGTCCTTTATTGACTACTTGGAGGTGATGAACATGAAAGGAAGAAATTTGCGCCCAGCGTTGGACTTATCAGAATCAGAATTAAGGATTGCTAGCATTGCTCGATTTCCTGTAAATGATGCAGATTTCCTGGAAACAATGTTGTTTATGTGCTGGATGAACCAGGTTATGAAGGAGGGTATCAACTGTACGTTTCACTAGATCCTACTTTAATGCCACGGTTTAAGAAGGCATTTTACAAGGAATTGGTGTCACAAGTTATTGAGAATCATGGATGCTTCTCTCTAAAATCAGCTGGATACAGAGCACGATTATAAAACTAATCAATTCCTTTTGGATTGGAAGATTTGTGTAGGTGAATCAAAGTGTGCCCTTAATTAGAGGGCGCTATTGAGTTAGCCATAGATGCTGGTACAAGTATACTTGTTGATGTCAAAGACACCGAAATATGTATCTAAGAGAGACTGATTAATTTCCATTATTTTTATGAATATGTGCAAAGACAAAAAGAATTGCAATACAATGTCCTTTTGGATTAAAGAAGAAATAAAGTTAACCACAATTAAGTAACACATACAAACAAAGAATGTGAATCCGTGTGGTGTGATCGAAGGGGCCGTTTGGATCGCTTAGGAATAAGAGGAATAGTCTATTCCTAGGCGGAAAATATTGGGAAATGTGTAATTTTGTGAAGAGTTTGGATGGTTAGAAATAAATTTTCGCCCGGAATTTGCTATTCTTGCATATTCCTTACCCATCCAAATAGCCCCGAATTAATTAAAAAAATTGGAATCGAAATCAAACTAGGACTTGAACATTTGGTTGAAGCAAAATTGGACTAATTGGATGTCAGTAAATCAGATCAGATATATACTCGGTTTTTTCACAGAAAACATATATTTTATATTTCAATTTAATAAAAAAGTGTGGAAAAATATTGTTTCAAAAAATAAATTAAAAACCAAATATTGAAGCATTAAATTACCTAAAGTTAATAATAATAATAATAATAATAATAATACAATCATGGAATATTAATTACATAACAAAATAAAAAAAAGTCAAAAAATATACTACATCCTCTTATTATACTAATTGAGAAATAAAATGAGATAAAAATTTGTCAAAAATAATCGGTATTGCATATTTTCTTATTAATTATCGATCTTATTGTAGCAAATTAATTTACCACATTCAAACATAAGAAATGAACTAGGATGAAACGATCAGTATTTTGTTAAATTGTTTTCATTTAGGGGTAAATTTGACAATATCACAGATTAGCAAGTAAAAGGGCCGGAGCAAAGGGCGCAAGGGGGGCTTGGCCCCCTAATATTTGAGGAGTCCGAGTACTAATTTTGCATAGTATTGAATTTGCTTTGTTAATTTCAGTATTTGAGCTTATCTCTGAGCCCACAATAACTAAATACAAAGCCCACTGTTTGGACCCCAATGACTAAATAGTATAACCTTTTAATTTTGTCCGGATGAAATAAATATAAAATAAAAAAGGACACTACAATGAGAGATTAATTGAAAATCAAAATATAAACGCTGGGAACAAAAGAGGCGTTTGGATGATTTAAGAACAAAATTAGAATTAGTTATTCATAGGATGGTTTAAGAATAAAATTAGAATTAGTTATTCATTCATAATAAAAATAGACATAAACTGACAGGGTTCACAGGATGGTTGAAGTGTTGGAGTCCACCTTTGTAGTGCCATCTCATGAGACCCCAGGGGACACCTATGGTTGTCTAACCGTAACCCTGACCAAGTCGCACCGCGTGCATTCCTAGGCGCGCAGTGTGTACTACTGTTCTGCGACAAAACTAATGCAACAAATTTCCGCTTAATTAGCTGAGGTGTAGATACGCCTGCCCACGGGACGGAAGATTTGTCCACGTGATTTCGTGGTTGTTTTGTTCTAACGGAACGGTTAACGGTACAAATTTTTATTTTTTTTTTGGAACGAAACAGATTTGGTCATTCGTTTCTGTAGTATATAATTCAATTTTAGTCGTTCCATCACGTTCCATTTGGAAAAAGAAATTGTTGGTATATATCGTTTTAACGGAATCTATATTTTGTGTACGCCATAAACGTTAGACAAGCCTGTGAGAAAGTGCTGCAAAAGATCAAATTATGGATCGAATGCATGGCACAAATTATTAAAGCAAAATAGGCAAGTTATCCTTACAAGTTGTATAACTTAAGGAGGAGTGTTAAAACATGAAGTATGACAGTGTATGCAGCCACAAAAGATCAAAAATAGAGCATTTTGTCTAGTGTTCGGCCTGGTGTCCGGTTTAGTGTTCGGCCGAATGGCATCCCGAATACGTGGCCGAATGGTATCCAGAATGGCGCCTCTGGTAATAGAAGGAAGATTCTAGACTGCCTTAACTTGGAAACAAGGCTAGCACGTCCAGGGGCTATGTTATATCCTTGTGTGAGGATACAAAATTGTAAAGAAATAAAAAAAGAAATAATGGGATATAATTGGAAAGAGATGTGTGTCTCTATAGGATAGTTTTCTATTTAATATTCATCTTCTCCATGTAATATGTATCTCAGACATTAACAAAAAATAATATAGAAAAAGTGTGCGTGTGTGTGGAGGACGTAGGCACCAAGTTGGTGCTCAACCTCGTTAAATTCTCGTGTCTCTTGTATCTATTTGTGTGATTTATTTGTACTGAGATCCTCGTGCTGACTAGCCCTAAGGGGAATGGTTCTTGTGCAAGTTGCACTTGGATCGTGCCTCCTCGAACCTAAAATCTAACTTTTGCTACATAGATGCTCGAATTCTTAACATGGTATCAGAGCGTGGTTCAAAACAGACTGTTTGGCTGTGTGTACGGCCGTACAGGATCAAGAAAAGGAATGTCTGGATGTGTGTACGGCCTCACGGGACCCAAAATAGGGGTGTTCGGCCTGGTGTTCGACCGAACGGGAACCAGAACGGTCACGTCCCTGGTGATTCAAGGTATTTCTGAATCATATGAAGTTGTCGCAGAGGTATCGCTTGGGTTGTGCGACCTATGAGCGGTGATTGGAGCCCAAATCTACCATAAAGAAACAGATCTGTCAAGCCACAATAAAAATAAGGTAACTTATTTGTTTTTCTGGTAGATTGAATCAACATGGTAGATTAGATGTCGGTTGGTTGTGTGACCATGGTTTTTCTAGAATAAAACAAGTTTGTTGTGGTTTGTTTAGAATTGATTTTGTTGTATAGTTGATTGTATGGTTTGGGTATGAAAAAAATGTGACAATGGATGACATGACCAAAGTAAGAAATGCGTTAGGATAGAAATAAAAAAAGATTGAAGGTGGCCCAAGTCGGGTCAGATTGAAGGCTCAAGTGGAGTCAACAAAATAATCCTAGTTGTATTTAAGGCTTGTTCGGCTGTATGTTTGGCCGAATGGTAGGCCAAATGATTTGTCTCATGTTAATTGGTCCTAAGTATTGGTTGTGACTCGAGAGGAGTCCAAACCGGAGATCCATGAGAGGTCAATGTTGGAGTTATGTCCTATAAGTCAATAATTTAATGACTTAAATATTAGTTTATGTTATGGATGATATTTTATCATTTGTTCCTAGGTTTATTATTGACAGATTATTCAGGTTGAGGATCTGAATTGTAGATCTCTATGGATCATTCTTTAGAATGACAGTAATAAATCTAAACGGTCCATAATCTTGATAATTAACAAGAAACATTAATTATCATATAAGATTAGTATGCAAGTTAAGTGATGATTAAGTTTTACAAATCATAGATAAAGAGTTACCAACTTAATTGCATATGTGTATGTTATGGAACATAGTACATGACTTGACCCAATGAAATAAACATATGGATTGTGTTATGTGTCATTGTTTATTTCGTTATGATTTTGGTTCTCAGTTTGAGATGTTTATCTTTTCCACATGATGATAGGTTCAATAAATATTGTCTACCGCTGATTTTCGATAAGGGCTGCTATACGGACTTTATTTATGTTCTTTTGAATTGTGCGGGGAAAAGCTAATCATCAAGAAAACCGTATGTCCCTCATTAATTCACTTAGTGAGTGACGATATCTGTTTGGGCCCCTTGATGGAGATAGATTGTTTGCATGCAATTTTATACAATTATCTCTAGATCAAGAAACGTATAATCTGCAAGAATGACACATTCCTATCTTGGATTATACGATGATATCGTGTGACATAAGAATCAAAATAGGGAAATACATTTATTCTCTTATGCGGGATTTAAATACTGTAGCAATACACTATTTATGCGAATTGGGAATCATAACGTGTTGCTAGATACCGCTTATGATTATTGGGATTAAATAACGATTTAATTCCATGTCCAACATAGCATAAATCCTCAAAGGGTCACACAAAATAGAGTTTTAACCAAGACAGTACATTATTTATTTATTCGCAATAGGGCGTATTGCGGAAATATGATAAGTTGATTAATTGATTATATACCGTTATAATTAATTAAGTCAAATGGATCATATAGAAATAAATTAATGTATTAGCTAATCCTAGAATAATTATTAATTAGTTAATAATTATTTTAGTTCAACTCGATTTAATATAAAGAGTTATACTAATTTATTGGGCCAATATATATGCATTAAATATATAGCCCGATTAAAGAGCATTTGGAGTAGCTTTTAATTAAATAAATTAGAGGCTTGTTTGAGTGAGTTAAGAGGCCCATTTGAGCCCATTTTGTGGCCGGCCCTAGTGGTAGGTGGGAGTGGCATTCTTGTAAATAGATGGTTGGTGGTAGGTAGGGATCATGCACTATATATAGAGATTTATAGATGCAAATTTGAGGCTTCTCTCTTCCCTAACCCTAGCCGCCATTCCTCTACGTCTTTGGCCGCCGACCCTATCTCCTCTTTCTCTCCATCCGTTAGCTCATGAGTTGAGCAATATTCTCTCCACTAATTAAATTATTAATTAAAGAAGAAGAGAGAATACATTGGATTAGTTTTGTTCTCTTTGATTTGATAGCACGAATCAACTAGACCTTGGTTAATCTCTAGGTGGACTCGAGGCGGCCATCAACTATGGTGGAGGCGCATGGAGAGCACGCCACCGTCATCAATGCCTAGGTCGAGCCATCCAATTGCTATATGTATTGATTTTCCTCCTATTCTCTTGTGTAAATTGACTTAGCACTAGATCCTTATGTGCATATGGTGTTTTGGATGGTTAATTAGGTGTAATTAACATAATTTTTCAAAATTATGCACTTTCCTAACAGTCAAATAGTCCATAATAGGTCTGCTTGGCTGGGTGTTCGGCCGAATGGATGGCCGAATAGGTGTTAAAGTGGTCAGTTTTGAAGCAACAAACATGGCCCAGGGTCCAAGTCAGGTCTAACAAGAAAAAAATAGGCAAGTTGCATGTGTAACCAAATATCTCTCTCAGGCGAGAGCAAAATTGAGAGTGATCTTTGGTATCAATCAAAGATGTGGCCCATGACGGGTCAAGAAAAGGGACTCAAGTCGGATCTAAAGAGGTTCTTCAAGTAAGAAGAGCTAGATGTCTTCAAGTTGAGGGAATGTGAAGTCAAGAATTAATCAAGTATGCAAGCCACCAAATATCCCTCTCAGGGGAAGAGTTGATGTGAGAGAAATATTTGGTGTCCAAGACGGATATCAAGAGAACAAAGTCAAGTCAAGTGGTCCTAGTCGTGTCAAGTGGTCCAGGTTGGGTCAAATGGTCAAGGCGGATCAAGACTGAGGATTTAATCCAAGTAATAAAGATATACTCAAGGAATACTCAGGTCGAGCACAAGTGTGCTCGAATCAAGTGGATATCGTGTCATGCAATGTATTTTACAAGATGGCCTAGAAGGTAAAGATCAAGTCATTTGCGAGTCAAGCAAAGGATGCTCAAGTCTAACATGTGACAGGTCAAAAGATTCAAATCTATTAAAAGAAGAAGTTGGAGACGTGATGCGATAGAAAAATACTGAGAGTAATCTGCTTGGAATAAGGTTAGTAAATAATATCTCTCATGTGTGATGATATGAATGGTGAAGGTGGCTTAAAGTAAAAGGGTTATTTGGCTTTAGTGCACGGGGCGTGCCAAGAAGGCACGGACCGGACAAGATGGTTTGATGCAAGGCGCCAGGGTCTAGCACAAGATGTGTGACTCGTGCCAAGTGAAAAAATTTATCCAGAAGGCGGTGTGTGTCGTTGTCGTGTGTGCGACATATGGAAGGTTTGAATGAAGAACTTTGTGGCATATGTGTATTCCAATGAAGACAAAAAGTGTGTGCCTTAGAAGACGGTGTGTACCGGTATGTAGCACTCCATGCAAGTGACGCATGACCAATCAGTACATGTCCACTTGATGGAGAGTGTGAGAAAGTGCTGTAGAAGATCAAATTATGGATCGAATGCATGACACAAATTATTAAAGCAAAATAGACAAGTTATCCTTACAAGTTGTTTAACTTGAGGGGGAGTGTTAAAACATGAAGTATGGCAGTGTGTGCTGCCACAAAAAATTAAAAATAGGGCATTCGGTCCTGTGTTCGGCCTGGTGTTTAGTCTAGTGTTCGACCGAATGGCATCCCGAACACGTGCCCGAATGGTACCTAGAATGACGCCTCTAGTGATGGAAGGAAAGTTCTAGACTGCCTTATGTGAGGATACAAAATTGTAAAGAAATAAAAAAGAAATAATGGAGAATAATTGGAAAGAGATGTGTGTCTCTATAGGATAGTTTTCTATTTAATATTCATCTTCTCCATGTAATATGTATCTCAGACATTAACATAAAATAATATAGAAAAAGTGTGTGTGTGTGTGGAGGACGTAGACACCAAGTTGGTGCTGAACTTCGTTAAATTCTCATGTCGCTTGTAACTATTTGTGTGATTTATTTGTATTGAGTGTTAGTTAAGTGCATAATTTTTATTTTTTATAGCCAATTTCTTTAATTAACCACAAACAAGCATGCACAAACACAATCTAGTGCTTAAAGCCATTCACACAAGAGAAAAGAGATGGAAATTGTACCTCTCGATGGGGAGCTCTACAAACACCTTTAAGTCGAGACGCCTCGAGTCCACTATGGTATTAACCAAGTTCTCAACAAATTATGCTAGTAGTTTGGAGAACAAGTCTAATTCCTAACTTTTCCTTTCTTCAACCAAATGACCAAATCAATTTGTAGAAGAATGGGTGCTCAACACATGAGCTTTTGAGTGGATAGAAGAGGGGGGCGGCGCACCTATAAGTGTAGGTGGCGGCTAGGTAGAGTGGAACGAGAAGAGAGACCAATGAGCCTCCATATGAACGGCAAGAAGTTCACACAAATTACAAGTGTGCCACTCCTACCTACCACCCTATATGGTCGGCCTATATATGGGCTTGATTGGGCCACAAGCTCTTCCATTTAATGCCTCAATTCAATTAATTAAAGGCCCACTCAAATGCTACTTAAATTGGACATTTAATTTACCAATAAAATAAAACCCAATTAACTTAATTAAATTAAGTGTGTTGTTTATAAATAATTATTAACTTAATAATAACTATTATTTAGAGATTAGAAAATGTATTAATTTATTTCTATATGATCCATTTGACTTAATTAATTATAACGGTCCATAACGTTATTTAATTAATCAATCAACTTATCATATTTTGCAATACTCACTATTGCAAATAAATAAATAATGCACGTATGGTTAAACACCAATTTTGTGTGATCCTTTGAGGATTTATGCTAAGTTGGACATGAAATTAAATCGTTATTTAATTCCAATAATCATAAGCGGTATCTAACAACACGTTATGATTTCCAATTCGCATAAATAATGTACTGCTACTGTATTTAAATCCTGCATAAGAGAATAGAAGTAATTCTCTATTTTGATTCTTATGTCACACGATATCATCGTATAATCCAAGATAGGAATGTGTCATTCTTGCAGATTATACGTTTCTTGATCTAGAGATAATTGTATCAGTTGCTAGCAAACAATCTATCTCCATCAAGGAGCCCAAACTGATATCGTCACTCACTAAATGAATTAATGAGGGACATACGGTTTTCTTGATGATTTAGCTTTTCCCCGCACAATTCAAGAGAACACAAATAACGTCCGTATAGCAGCCCTTATCGGGAATCAGCGGTAGACGATATTTATTGAACCTATTCTCATGTGGAAAAGATAAACATCTCAAACTTAGAATCAAAATCATAACGAAATAAATAATGACACATAACACAATCCATATATTTATTTCGTTGGATCATGTCATGTACTATGTTCAATTAACATAAACATATGCAATTAAGTTGGTTACTCTTAACCTATGATCTATAGAACTTAATCATCACTTAACTTGCATACTAATCTTATTGATAATTAATGTTCCTTGTTAATTATCAAGATTATGGACATTTTAGATTTATTGTTGTCATTTACTATTAAATGAAAAACAGAGATCTATAATTCAGATCTTTAACCTGAATGATCTGTCAACAAATAAATCAAGAACAAATAATATCAAATCATCAATGACATAAAATCACAGAAGTAGCCAGATATGATGGGCTTCTAGGACATATCTCTAACATTGAGATCATCATGCCGACTAGCACTAAAGGGCACGGTTCTTGTGCAAGTTGCACTTGGATCGTGCCTCCTCGAACCTAAAATCTAATTTCCGCTGCGTAGACGCTCGAATTCTTAACATGGTATCAGAGCATGGTTCAAAGATGGGAGGACAAAACGAAGGCGATGGAAGGCAAACAATGACTCGAAGCAAGTGCAAGATGGGTGTTTCTTCAACCAAAAAGGTGTATGGAGATAGACAATCGTTCGAGTGGTTTTCTACCTCGACTTTGGAGCATGAGCAGCGACATAACTATTGAAAACAGACTGTTTGGCTGTGTGTACGGTCGTACAGGATCAAGAAAAAGGGATGTCTGGCTGTGTGTACGACCTCACGGGACCCAGAACAGGGGTGTTCGGTCGAACGGGAACCAGAACGGTCACGTCCTTGGTCCAACATCAACAATAAATATTTTTTTTAAGATGTTTGAATCATATTTTTAATTGGGATTAAAAAGTGGTCCTAATAATTTCTTAATCCATATTACGAAGATAATTCAAACACACTAGAAATAAAAATTTATTCTGGATGTTAGACCACTTAATATAACACTCTAAATCTTTATAGCAGTGTCGGTCGGGCGGGATCTATGCTAAAAATCACAGTAATTTAAAAGTTACTTTAAAAGTTACTGTATGGTTTAAATCACATGAGCAAACTTATCAATAAGTTAAACAAATTTTAAATCTACCGTCACAAATACTATGAAATAAAATCTACTTACAAGAACAACCCATTAGACTTACCCCACTCACGTGTTCTATTGGTCCGGTTCGGTTGCTAAACCATTCTCTGATACCACCTGTGACACCCCGTCGAATACTGTAACTTGACAACACGCGACGGAGTGCCCGCCGCGGATGCCTACTGCACCCGCAAGGCTTAGAACCACTCATTTTACAAATTACTGTGATTATACACAATTAATATACGTGTCAATTATAAATTTATAACTAATTACTTCAATATGAATTAAATCCTACAAAGTCTGGTAAATATAGGTTGCTAACCACAGTATCCAATGGCTCGCTACTCGTCCTGCTGTCCAGCACTTGACCTGAAACCTGGAACCCACAACCAAACGTGGAAAACAATGCAAAAGCACAGAATGAGATAAATAAAATTTATCTCAGTACGGTATTCAGTTCCAGCCACTTGAGTTTTGATTATCATGTGTTGGAACTAAATACAAGACTGAGTCAATTCAATTCCAAATCAAATTTCATTTCTTTTTATTTCAAATAACATTAAAATTAGACTTTCGATCAAGCAATGCAATTAGACAAATAAATTTAATACTCTTAAAAATCAATTTTCTTTTCTTTGAATTCAAAATATGACAATTATCATTTCAATTACCCGAACAAATAATTAATAACATGTAATAACTAACGTGGAAATTAAAAGCAACCCTTACAACTTGTTTCCAATAGAAATAGCAAGGTCAAATCAATCCAATCAATGCAATATGAAATGTGAGGTCGGCATCAATTCCATAACAATTCAAATTTCAAAGTATAGCAAAAGCCGACTCATTTGGTTAGGCAATTATCTAATATGCAAGTCTGGTTTATCACAAATCAATCATTTCAGTCATTTCCCTCAGATACCGCGAACCACCTTATAGATGGATGCCAACGGCCAATTCAATTCATATACCATTCAATCAATTAAATCAACAAATGTACAAGCAAGCTGGGAACACTCACACTCCGGTCCATTCCAGACTAGACCTACTGAGTCCCGGTACATAAGCGCTTATTACACGGTGCTTGGTAGGATGGGTCATGACTCCACCTCCAAACATTACGAATGTCTATCTCAACCACACAAGCTGTACTTACCTCAATCAAATCACATTTCAATCGAATACCATCCAATATGCCACTTTCCAATATTTCAATCGAATAACATTCAACATGCCACTTTCCAATCATGCATCAATATACAATTTCACAAAATGATCTCATGAACAACATTCCAAATATGAATTCAGAATGCATAATGATAATAATAATAATAACAACAACAACAATCCGAATATATATCACATATAATTAAAACTCAAGTGAAATCCGTACCTGATAACAAAATGAACATCAGCAAGCAAACAAATAATCATACAGACCCTCAGTTGCACCAACCCTATCCGGCTTGAAAACCTGCCCCGACTCTACATAGACAAATACTAGACTAAGTCCTTACTTTAGCAAGCAAACATTAACAATTCACATTCAACAACTCCGTTGATAAAGTTATGGGTTTGATTAGTCCTTTGATTACCTCATACAATTATAGTACACCTTATTAGTTGTACCAGTAGATGATTTGAAACACTAAACAGTGGTTAACAACTCTAGAAATCAATACACAACGGTAAAACAATAGTGCTGGACAATTTTCTGGCACAACCCGTGAAGGGTATTTTCGACAGTTTACAAAATCCTTTTTATTTCAAGAACGGCTGAACGGAATCAAATGAAAATTTAACTGTGAATGAAACATACTAGGACTCATCTACTGTAAAAATTTCATGATGTTTGGACATACAGATTAATTATAGTGAATTTTCGAAATCAGACAGAATCAGGTTTCAGAAAATCTGTTCCAGCAAATTGTGCCAGTAAATACGTCTGAAAGTTCCTGCCGTTAAACCCTTCAAATAAATCTCTAAAAATTTTGTAAAATTTACAGAAGCTGCCTCTAGATGTCTAGTTTCATACCTAAAAGTTTCAAGTCCTAAATACAAACAGAGAATAAATGAAAATGAAAAACCACACTGGGGTCTGTACGTTCCAGAAACTGATTTTCAAAAGTTGCCCTGGTTTCAAAAATCTTGTAAAAATACCAACCAATCTCAGAAAAATTCACTTTAGATACCAAAATTTTCATCTTGAAGTCTAGTTTCAAACAAAACTATTCTCACATCCAAAATAGAAATAGAATAACGACAATTACTTAAAAACTGAAGCAAGGTCACAGTGGTATGTAAAATCAGAAATGTACTTATTCAATTTGACCCTTCAACAAAAATATCGATTATCTTTTCCTTTAACTTACTTCACTTGAACAGGAACCACAGGTGTTTCTCTTGTCATCTAAATCATTTAGTTAGAACATAAAGAAAGTAGAAAATACCAAATTTAAAGAGCTATCCACTTCGGCTCAGGGATTGCCACGGCTCGAGAATCTGCTTCCTAGGACAGTTCCTATCTTTCTTTGAATTTTCCTCTATCTTTTTCACCATTAATATGGCTGAATTTTCAAAAGTTTGTATGGCACAAAGAGTAGCTCGGTTTGAGGAGAGGAAAAAAGGAAATAAAGAAGAGGGAGACGTGGGAAGGGGAGACCAGATCCCAAATTCCAGCAATAAAGTTTCTCCAAGTTCTCTACTCTTTTTGTTCATTTGCACATGGTGCATCCTTAATCCCATGAACCTAAGACATACTACTATGGGTCCTACTTGGAAGGAAGCCAAAATTGTAAGGAATACTCAATTTAAGGACATAATTAATCCAACGATTTAGAGGCAGGAAAATATGTGAATATACTTTTATTCCAATTATTACTGTTTCACCATAAATATCCAGCTAATTCAGTTTGTAGAAATTTATGACGACTAGCAGCAACCTTTATAATAAAGAAGAGAAGTTACAAATTTCTATGTTCTTATTCCAAAAATAAGAGCGAGTATAAAATTTAATTTCATACATGGAATTTACTCAAAATAAAATCAAGCAAGTGTATAAAATTTTTTTTTCTGAAATGTTAATGTAAACAAAATATCTAGCATTACCAATATAGAAAACTTTTAATTTCAGAAAATAAAGTCACTCAACTAATAATTTCAGTGATGAATTATCAAAATTTCACTATAACAAAAGTTCAAAAACAGCAGAAATTCAGTTGTCAAATTTTACAAGAAATTCATATATAGCAAAAATTTCAAAGCGTCACAATAGTGGGAGTGTATATGGATGATTTGTTGATCATAGGAGAGGTTGAATTAGAAATTGCTAAGTTTAAAACAGAAATGATGGAGAAGTTCAAAATGAGTGATCTAGGTCTGTTGACTTATTATCTCAGTAATGAAGTGGGCTAGTTGGATTCTCTGATAGTGATATGGAAGGGGATTTGGATGACAAGAAGAGTACAACTGGTGTGATTTTTTTATTTGGGAAGCAATCCAATTAGTTTGTTTTCAAGAAAGCAAAAGGTTACTTCACTCTCGACTTGTGAAGTTGAATACATAGCAGCTGCATCAGCAGCATGTCAAGAGGTCTGGTTAGAAGCATTGCGGGCAGACTTTATGGAACAAGCACCTCAAAAGATTAAGCTGAAAATTGACAATAAATCTGTCATTTCATTGTGCAATCATCATGTGTTTCATGATCGAAGTAAACATATCGATACTCGATTTCATTTCATTAGAGAATGTGTTTAAAAGGACAAAGTAGAAGTTGAGCACATTAGGATGAACAATCAACTTGCAGACTTACTAACCAAACCTTTGGGGAGAGTCAAATTTTTAGAACTAAGGAAAAGAATAGGCGTGCAAACTATCAAGAGGCCACAACCAGCTTAGGGGAGAGAATGAAAGAAATAAGTTGTTGTGTCGATCGGTACAAGGATGGAATTGAAGCTACTGAGTTGGTGTATAGACACTAATTTAGTTTCCTTATATTAGAAATTTAAAATATTATTTTATTTGTTTTCCTTTTCAGATGAGTGGAAATTAGGAAACCACTTATTATTTTAGTTATATTTGTATTAGGATATTTTTATTACTATGTATTGTTATGAAATTGAATAAAAGGAGAAGAAAACCCATAAAATAGTGCTGTAAGTTTTCGCACCGCAAAGCGTTCTCTGTTGTTCTGTGTTTCTGTTATTTCATTATTTACCACAAAAATTAATTTAGCATTTGATTGAAATCTGACATAAAATTGTTTTCATCCATTAATTCGTATCTCTCTTTATCTTAACTTGGGTCATGAGCTTTTAGTGGTTGTTGTTGTTGTTTGTTTATATATATATTTTTGTTGTTACTTCTGATAACATATTATAAAATACTGATTTTACACAGAAAACTAAGAGAAATAATTGTCTAATACAAATTTTCGAAGAGGGGAATAACAAGAAAAATAATTGTCTAGCTAATACTATATAGTCGGAACTTCAATGCGTACAAGCATTAACACATAACACAATGCGTAGACTCCAAAACCTCATGCCTACCACTTAATGAATGCACAATAATCAAACTTAAGTCATATATCATTATTCAATGCGGAATAAGATTGAGGTATTTTGATCTGATAGCAGTCCCTTTTGTCTCAAGCGAGCTGGATTAAGTATAAAAAAAATGCATAGTAAATTAGAAATATGTCAAATTAATAATAAACTTTTCATATAATAAATCTTAGAATTTACCCCAAACTTCCTCTTGGTGTGAGTTAGAAGCTCCTGAGGATCCCGTTTGGTTGCAGTATAAGCCTCGATCTTGTTAAGCTCCTAATTTTGTATTTTTAAATCAGACATAATTAAATGGAGAACTAACCTAATTTGTGATTCTGAATTTAAGATGTTATTTCGGTTCTAACCTTGATCCATAAAATTAGCTTAGGCCTGCCCTTGGTAATATCATATTTTTTCATGTCATTCAAGAAAATCAGGTACCTCTCTACAAAGGGCGCATATGCTATGTCCGCCTACATATCATTGATTAGGAAAAATGAAATAAAGAGTATAAATTTCAGAAAAAAATGAGCATGGCAAGAGAGAATAAAACAAATCAGCTAAAAAAAACACGAACCAAACTAAACCCTTGTCCAAGAAAAAATGGGCCGTCTTCAAATTTTAATAGAGACTCCTCTAATTTATCCAAAGCAGCAACTGGACAAACCATTCAAGCAAAAAAAAATAAAAAAGCTTAGAATATCTTTGTAATATGTTACAAGTCTTATATATATCATATCATGGAAATATATATTGTTCTGTTATAATACAGTTAATTCATCTGTCACTGTCAGTCAGATGAATTAACTGGTACGATGTCGAGCCTGTTATATTGCAGTGAGTAAAGTTAGTATCTGGCTGACAGGCAGCTGAGAGTCAGTTATGGAAATTTGACTTGTATTGAATCAAGAAATATATTCAAATAGTGCTATAGATAGTACCAGCATCATTAGAAATGTAATCTTCCTTTGATAATACAGATGCAAAGACAGTTTTGGTGAAGTAATCACTATAAGAAAGAAGCTCCTCCGCAAAAGTTTGTTTTTCTGGATCCTAATTAAAGAAATCATGAATAATTATTGCCATTTTAGACTTGAATAAGTTTGACTATAGAAGAAAATGAAATTTATGTTTTTACATCAGGAAGCAATGTGGGTCCCCTAAAGTGAGTATTAATGAACTTGATGAGATTGAGACTTCCTCCTTTTACTTGATTGTTGTGCTCCAATGAAGGTACCTGTTGATTATCATTTCTATTAAATAATTTCAATCGTCCACGAGAGAATATGAACTTATATGCAAAAATTAGAAAAAAAAAATACAATTATAGTTGACCAATAAGAGGGAGTTTGTGTTGGCCTTTTTGGCCTTAGTTTCTAGTTTTAGGATTTTTGTGTTAGTGAAAGAGAGAAAGAAGAGAGGAAAAAGAAAGATCTGACTGCTTCCCACTCTATGTTTTCTTAATTTTCTTACACAATTATACAGATTTTGGTCATACATATTGTAATTCTGCAACTAGACTTTACATGGGTCATTTACAACATTTAAATTAGTCCGAACACATATCAAAACACCCAAACATGGCCCAATAGTTATACTAATCATTAGATTACTATTTTAACATCCAAATATGTAAATACTAAACTAAAACATTAATTTCAACATTCCTCTTAATGTGTTGGTTTGTCATCCCCAACAAGAAGGTGCTTTGGTGAAAATATCCGCCAATTTATCATCGGTCTTGACATGCTTGACCATAATCTCTTCATCTTCTACCTTCTCTCTTATGTAATGATGTTTAAGGTCAATGTGTGGTTTGTTCTGTTATGAAACACTGAATTTTTCGACATTGCAATTGCCAACTTGTTGTCACAAAAGAGAACCGTGGTCATATGTCATATCTTGTTTCTCCCCCATGTCTTCTAAAACTTTTCTCAACCAAACCACTTGTTTAGTTGCTTCACTTGTCGACAGATATTCGACTTCCGCGGAGGAATGCACTACCATCTCTTGTTTCATTGATCCCCATGAGAAGATACTCAACCCAAGTGTAAACCAATACCCAGATGTACTTTTCATGTTATCCAAACTACCGACCCAATCACTATCACAATATCCAAATGATTCAACATATTCTCTTTCATTTCTCTCAAAGATGAGACCATAATCTTTGGTACCTTGAATACCACAACACTCTCTTTGTAACACCATAATACATTTTGCTGGTTGATGCATAAACCTTGATAACAATCCCGAAGCATACATGATAGTGGGTCTAGTAGTGGTTAGATACAACAAACTTCCAACAATATTTCTATATTGTGCCGCATCGGCATTCCCATTATCCTCATCTTTTATCAATTTCTCATTCACCAACAATGATGTCTTTACCGGATTGCAATTTTCCATCTTGAATTTAGAGAGAATACTTTAGGCGTACTTTTTTTTTTGAAAAATAAAAACACCATCTTACCTTTGATCAATTTTAATACCCAATAAATAATGTAGCATATCCAAATTATTCATCTCATATTTTTCCATCTTATCATTCTTGAATTCATGCATTATTTTCTCATCATTTTCAATAAATATCAAATCATCAATATAAAAAGAGACAATAAGTTTATCGGTTTCACCTTGCTTGACATATAGTATTGGCTCGCTATGCCTTCTCTTGAATCCTTTCTCAGCTAAGTATCCATCAATATTTTCATACCATGCACAAGGTACTTGCTTTAGCCCGTACAAAGCCTCCTTCAACTTGTATACCTTCTCTTCTTCACCTTCAACTACAAAACATTATATTCAAGAAAACCGATTTCACATCAAGTTGGTAAAGGTTTGCAACTTTTATGTGCGACCAATGCAAATCAACATCCTTATAGTCGCATGCCTTGCTACCAGAGAAAATGTCTTTTGATAATTAATGTCGGGTTGTTGTGAATATCCTTTGGCAACTAACCTTGCCTTGCAGTTTTGACACCGAACCATTCGAATTCGTCTTTGTCTTGTAAATCTAGTTCAACCTAACTACATCCTTCTCTTTTGGTTTTTCAACAAACTCCCATATTTCATTTTTCACAATCATTTTATATCATCTTCCATAGCATTTCTCTAAACCTCCTCTTGAACTGCTTCTTGAAAGTTTTTCGGTTCAACAACACAAAAGTTGCATTTTTCATACACATCACTTAACCTTCTCAATTTTATCGATCGGAGTTGAGCTTGGAGTAGATTAGCTCGACTCGATATGTGTTTTAGGAGATTGTGGTTGCTCTTCTTCTTCTTATGGTTACCTTCACTTGCACCACTTAACCCTTCTCTTGGATCATCTTCATGTACCATCATTGGCACACTTTCTACTACTTTTTCTTTCCAATCCCACTTGTCTTTCTCATTAAAAATCATATCTCAACTTTCAATCACTTTGTTTATCTTCAAGCTAAAGAGCCTAAAGCCCTTTGATTTTGTATTATAACCAACAAACATACATTTCTCACCTTTATCTTTAGTTTGTTTCTCATCTCTTCATAAACATGAGCATAAGAAGCGGATCCAGAAACCTTCAAGTGATTCACCGATGGCTTTCTACAACTGGACCATGCTTTAAATGTTGTCTTGTTCTCAACCGCCTTTGTTGCACAACGGTTTAACAAGTAAACAGCCGTGCAAGTAGCCTCGAGACAAAATGACAATGGAAACCATTTCTTATTCATCATGGTTCTTTCCATCTCCACAATAGTTCTATTCTTCCTTTCGTCAACTCCATTTTGTTCAAGTATAAAATCGATTGTCACTTGCCTTTCAAGACTAATGTCCTCCCAAAATTTATCAAATTCTTTGGAGTTGTACTCACCACCTCTATCACTTCTCAATTTCTTGATCTACTTGCCACTGTCTTTCAAAAATTCTTTGAAATTTCTTAAAAATCGAAAATACTTCTAATTTTTGTCTCGAAAAATAAATCCAACACATTCTGAAGAAATCATCAATAAAAGTGATAAAGTACTGATTACCTCCACGAGAGGTAGGTACTCATCAGCCTACAAATGTCAGTGTGAACAAGCTCTAATGGTTTCTTTGCTCTCCAAACCTTCTCTTTAGGTAAAGTCCCTCGACGTATCTTACCAAGAGCGCATGCTTTACATACATCTTTCTTTACTTCAATATTTGATAAACCATACACCATATTCTTTCTACTTAACAACTTCAAACTTTCAAAATTCACATGTCTAAGCCTCTTGTGCCACAACCGTGACATGTTTTCTACATCAATTTGCAAAGCAACACTACTTGCGGGTTTGAGAGTAAGAGAAAAATTTCTATGCCGCTCCATATTGACAACAACCATCTACTCTCTTTTTTTCAGCTTTATCATCGATCTTGCATGTCTCCCCCACAAAATGAACTGTATGACCGTGCTAAATTAAATGTCCAACACTTAGCAAATTTTGAGCCAAATTTGATACAAGAAACACATCATGAATTAATGTCATACCCTTCTTTGAATTATCAGCAATTGTACCTTTTTCCTTTGACTTCACAACCACACCATTACCCATTGTAATTTGAGTAGTGGCAGCCATATCAAGCTTGCAAAACATTGACTCATCACAGGTCATGTTATTGCTACATCCGCTATCAACCTGCCATACATCATCCTTCTATTCAATCGTCGCTTGGCATGCATAAAAGGTGTTACCATTACCATCACCATTTTTTTCTCCTCGGTGTAATTGATTTTCTCTTTAGTTTTATCCCTACGATCTTTTAGCTTATGGCCATAACTCTTGCAATGATAACATTGAGGCTTTCCCTTGTGGAAACAAGTCTCTTCTACCCAGTTTCTTACAAAAATTGTAAATTTTTCCATCACTGTTATCTTTACCTCCATCTCGACCTCTTCCAAAATTACCACCCCCATGAGATGTTTCTCCTTTATTTACATTTTGGTTAGAACCCTCTTTCACATTCTCCTTTGATTGGAAGGCACATTCAAGAGAATTATCACTATACCTACTCAATCTTTGATCATGCATCTCAAGAGAACCCATCATGTCATGAACACTGAGTTTAGACAGGTTTTTTATTTCTTCAATAATAGACACAAATACAATATTATAATATTTAAATACAATATTATAGTATTTCTTCAATAATCTTTGATCATGCATCTCAAGAGAATTATCAAGATTTTCTCACAAAACCGCCTTATCGGTCATGTCATCACCCAAGCTCTACTCTTAATTTGGTTCACCAATTCAATTACTTTTGAAAAGTACTCATTTAAGGTCTCTTTCTCCATTTTTAAATTTTGGAAATCTCTTTTGATAATCAAGAATTTTACCGCTCTTACCTTATAGGTCCCTTAAAACTCCTTTGTAAAATATCACATGCCTCTTTGGACGTCTTTGCCCTAATTAATCTAGGAAAGAACTTGCGAGAAATACCTTATTGGATACAAAATAAAATATTTGCATCTTTCTTCTTATTCTCCTTCTCTTTCTCATCGACCATCACCGTAGTAGACTTCACATTACCATGTTCATCTTTCACCTCCACAAGTGTTGAGGGTTGCACAAACCCTTCTTCTACAATGTCTCACAAATCTTGTGAGATCAAGAGAGTGTTCATCATAGAACTCCTATAGTCATAATCTTCTCCATCGAAGATGAGTTGCGCACCTCATGTCGTCCACACATCTCTTTGCAATACTATAGAACTCTCCCCAACTTCTATTTAGTTTTCTCAATTCAATAGATGAATCTCAATTGAAATCTCATCTCAACCTACACTCTGATACCACTTATGTTGGCCTATTTGGCCTTAGTTTCTAGTTCTAGGATTTTTGTTTTAGTGGAAGAGATAAAGAATAGAGCAAGAAGAAAGGTTCTTGCTGCTCACTCAATGTTTTCTTAATTTTCTTACACGATTACAAAGTTTTTTTTGTCATACATATTGTAATTCCGTACTAGGTCTTACCTGGACCATTTACAACATCTAAACTAGTCCAAATACATATTTAAACATATCAAAACAAGATCCAATAGTTATACTAACCATTAGCCTACTATTTTTCCATCCAAATACACAAATACTAAATTTAAATATTAATTCCAGCAGTTTGGTTTATGTCAGGTTAGTCTAACTCTTAGGATAGTAAGCTAATTTGCTAGCCTAAGAGTTAATAAATTAACGTAAAAATAGCAATTTTAATTCTTGATCTCACTAATTTAAGGTGCTGCCAAACGTACTTATAAGGAATTACCTTGTTTTCAGGATAAATCTCCTTGTACCAAGCTGGTCGATCTCTTAGATCAATGGCAACTAATTCAATCTTTTCCTCCAGTCCCTGTGTTTGAAGTTTAGAAATATAAATAGGTCAAGACATGCAAAAGACTGTAATGCAATTAAAAAGTAATTAATTGATATTGAATTAAATGTCATTGAGAAGAAAGGGAAAATAAAAAGATAAGAGAGTCGGTGTGAAAGATTAAAAGCTTGTTCTTTGTGATTAATTAACATAAGAGAGAGTGAGAAAGATTAAAAACTTCTCTTTATGATTCCTTAGCATTTATTTGTGCTTCTGACCTTTTGTATAAGATATAAAATGTTTCTATCTGGAAAGTATTGTTTCTTTTTAAGATTCAATTGATCTGTATACCCACTTTACACTAAGGTCCTTGTGTGTTTATATTAATTAAAAAAATTCACTCTTTAACCCAGTCCTCTCTTATAAAATAGATTATAATCATTTTCAAATTCCAATTAAGTGGTATGAGAAAGAATTGACTAAGAACCTGATTTTTTAGTCCATGTCAGACTCAGAAAGAAAAGATAAGACCAAAAAAAAAAAATAGAAGAAAAGAAAAGAATAGTGAGTCTTACACCATTGTTTGTGACCTCTTAAACAAGAGAGGTCGATCTGATAAAGTACATAACAAATGATTATTTGCATGGACGAGCGACAAATTTATTAATAGCAAATTATTTGAACAATTTTATCAACCGTCAAAATTATGAGTTTATTTTTTCTTTCATCACTTAATATGTAGTCAAAATTATAAAGGTACTTGTTATAAATAATTCCATTTAATATAGATTACAAATTACTCTCAATTGGGACAAAAGAATACCTTGTAGTTCCTAGTGATCCAGATACGTTGTGCATATGGGCATACGTATGCTAAATACAACCTTCATACGAAGTACCAAGCATAAAAGAAATAAGTTAACGCTGGAGAAAATAAATATCAATAGATATGAGTACAAGTGAGCCCAAAGTGGATCGTTGGGAGCAAGAATTGCTCTCAGCAGTTTTTCATAACGACCGTCCAATGTAATAGCCGTACGGATCCGATATCAATCACGGGGCATCAATTATTGATCGGACAGTTGTGATGCCAAACTCCACTCTGTCCGAACATATCATTCCAAAGTCGACAACTCCAGTACAGAGTAACGAACTTATATATGTACGCTGTTGAAGGTTATTGTAACTTAACAAACTGAGCTTTACACTAATAAAAAAATTTCATTTTTTTTATGTAAGCTGATCTGTCACCAGAATTTCATCCGTCATCGACTAATTATAAAAAAAGGCATTGTTGCACAAATTTGAACTTTGAGGAAAACAATTACCTAGTGGTACCGTCAAATAGACGAGGTGGCGGAGATGTAGAGTTAAGGGGAAGGGGAAGCACCTCCTTTACAAAGCTGTGCACACAATTTAAGATCAGTGTCTAGTAACCAAAGTGAAAAATAAGAATTCAATCCTCACCACATGATCATTTTTGTTATTTTTTTGTCTCCTTAATTTTTTTTTTTTTGCGATAACAACATTTCTGTCTTAAGATCATGATCCAAGAGGAGGGAACAAAGAAACATGATTAGCTCCAACTTGTACACCATTTATTCTGAAACAAGTTAGCAGTCAGTATTTTTAGGAGATGCGAGATCGTACCTAAAAGGACCAACAGATGCCATAAGAAATGTGCTAAATAAATATCTCTTGCTCAATCTTTCAGCTTCAGGAGTTTGAGAAGCAGTGGCCTCAATTAGTTGAGCGAGAGAGAGAGAGAGAGAGATTGAACCGAACGAAGAGATCTGAGAAGTCGTTTGAAGATATTTATTCTCAAATTAAATAGAAAGGAAGAGTCAAAAGTTGAGAGGGAAAATGATGTTCTGTCGTATTTGGTAACTTTTTTAGGTAATTTATATTATTTCATATTCATATTATTATCATTATTATTATATTATTATTTTGAAACTCTATTTCATATTAATTAGTTCGACGGACCTTACCCGTTCGTCCGTACCACTTCTATAATTCTATTAATTAGTTATATAGACTTAGCGGTTTTTTTTTAAAACTAGCAAATGAGTTCATACAACGTGAGGATAAATTTTTATAAATATTATTATATGAGAATATTTTTTTATTATTTTAATTCAAATGTGTTAGATTAGTAAAATGCTATAATCGCAATATGATTAATTCGATATATAGGCTCAGATTATGTAGAAATAATCTATGAGTTGTTTTATTTGTAAAATTTTTCACAAAAATTACAGTTTATTTTTCTATTGACACAACGCCATTTTTTTGGTTTAACACCGATTAAATAAACCCTATTAGTACCGGATTGGAATCGGTACTAATGGGGTGTTAAACTGTTTGCAAAACCTGAAAAAAAAAATGGACATCTTTAACACTGGTTTTTAACTAATAACCAGTTTTAAAGGCTCCGTTTGGATAGGTGTGGGAAGAAGGGAAGAAGGGAAGAAATGGGAAGAAGTATTGGGAAGTGTGTAACTTTGTGAAGAGTTTGAATTGTTTATAATTTTTTTTTTCTTCTTCTTCTTCTTCTTTCCTCCAACGATCCAAATGCATCCAAAGATAGTATATTTAACACCGGTTGTTAGTTAAAAAATCGTTGTTAAAGATGTCCAGCTTTTTATCGAATTTTATTCATTCATTAGCACCTGTAATTTGGCTAAAAATCGGTGCCAGAGAGATCTTTAACACTAGTTTTTAATTAATAACCGGTGTTGAACGGTCATAGTGCAAGGAGCCCTCATTGCATAATGGTTCACAATAGATATTCTCTCCATATATATATGCATAACAACAATTAATATATCAAAACAAAAATTTATATAACAAACCAAATTAAAAAAAACAATTTATATAACAGAAATATATATATATATGAGGAAGGATTCAATCAAAACGTTTTGACTGGAGTCCCAGTTAAACCCCGTCAGATATCAACATTGAAAGTTCAAACGACCAATCCAAATCATCAAATATGATCTCCATATTAAAATCTCCTTGCTGACTAATTTTTTCATTTTTTTGAAATTTTTATGTATTTTTTTCGGATTTTTAAAAACAGCAGTTTTTGTAGGGTTTAGAACAAATTAGATTAACGATTTTCTATAATTCGAAAAAAATACTTACAAATTTCAAAAAAATGAAAAAATTAGTCGGCAAGGAGATTTCAATATGGAGATCATATTTGACGGTTTGGATCGGTTATTTGAACTTTCAATATTGAGATCTGACGGGGTTTAACCGGAACTCTGGTCAAAGCGCTTTGATTGAAAGCTTTCTCTATATATATAGAGAGAGAGAGAGAGAGAAAGTTTAATATGCACCATAGTGCATAGAACTTTCTATGCACCGGAATTTTTTCGGGAGTATTTTTGTAAATTGACAAATCTAATTTAACCAATCTAACTTACATATTGAAATTTTATAGCAAACCAAATTTTATAAATTTTGAGATTTTAATACTATCTTTTTCGAATTTTTTAAAATATGTTTATTTTTGAAATGTTTTACAATTTATAACATTCGTGTCATGTTCATGTCGTGTTCATGACAAACACGAACTATTCGTATCATGTTAGTTCGTGTTGCGTGTTAGTCGTATCATGTCAAATCGTTTGATTGTTCAAGATTGACAACACAACACGATTATGACATGAAACGATAATACGATTATGTCATGTCAATTTTATACTCATATCGTGTCGTGTCATTTTGGAGAACCCTACATACGAGTAAAATTGGACAATTTAAAAAATATTAATTATATATATATGTAAAAATTATGTAAAATTATATTAAAATTTATTCATGCAATAAGCAAAGTAAACTAAAAAATAAAATAAAATGAAAAATAAGAAAAAATCTGGCCCACATTAAAAACTAAAGTAAAACGATGAAAAGAAAAAAAAAAGAAAAAGTCCCAAGCCGCTGTGGGCAAAGTAAAATGAAAAAAAAAATCCAGCTGTGCTATAGGAGCAATCTTAGTACCGTTATATTTGGGCTCATATTAAAAAGAATAAATCTACTTTGTTCTGTTTAAAATTGTTAAAGATAAATTTACATTTTTAAAAAATTTTCCAATAACTTGATTGTCCTGTTGTATATCGCATAATGAGTATCATTGTTTCATTATTACTAGAAATTTTGAACTGCAGTCTGTTGGAGTTATGTCCTAGAAATCAATAATTTAATGACTTAAATATTAGTTTATATTATGGATGATATATTATCATCTATTCCTATGTTTATTAATGACAGATTATTCAGATTGAGGATCTGAATTGTAGATCTCTATGGATCATTCTTTACAATGACAATAATAAATCTAAACGGTCCATAATCTTGATAATTAACAAGGAACATTAATTATCATATAAGATTAGTATGCAAGTTAAGTGATGATTAAGTTCTACAAATCATAGGTAAAGAGTTACCAACTTAATTGCATATGTGTATGTTATGGATTATAGTACAGGACTTGACCCAACGAAATAAACATATGGATTGTGTTATGTGTCATTGTTTATTTCGTTATGATTTTGATTCTAAGTTTGAGATGATTATCTTTTCCACATGAGGATAAGTTCTATAAATCTTGTCTACCGCTGATTCCCGTTAAGGGCTGCTATACGGATTTGATTTACGTTCTCTTAAATTGTGCGGGGAAAAGCTAACCATCAAGAAAACCGTATGTCCCTCATTAATTCACTTAGTGAGTGACGATATCTATTTGGGCCCCTTGATGGAGTTAGATCGTATGCGCGCAACTAAGCGATCAACTCTAGATCAAGAAACGTATAATCTGCGGGTGTGTTTGGTATGATTAATGAATAAGCCTTATTCCGAATAAGGCTTATTCGGGATGAAACCAAACACATCCGGAATAGGCCTTATTCCGAATAAGGGCTTATTCAACCCCTTATGCTAATTCCACCATATATTTGGTGGAATTAGCATAAGGGGTTGAATAAGCCCTTATTCGGAATAAGGCCTATTCCGGATGTGTTTGGTTTCATCCCGAATAAGCCTTATTCGGAATAAGGCTTATTCAATGTGATACCAAACACACCCTGCAAGAATGACACATTCCTATCTTAGATTATATGATGATATCGTGAGACATAAGAATCAAAATAGAGAAATACTTTTATTCTCTTATGCAGGATTTAAATATTGTAGCAATACATTATTTATGCGAATTGGGAATCATAACGTGTTGCTAGATACCGCTTATGATTATTGGAATTAAATAACGATTTAATTCCATGTCCAACTTAGCATAAATCCTCAAAGGGTCACACAGATCGAAATATAACCAAACAGTGCATTAATCATTTATTCGCATTAATGTGTTTTGCGAAAATATGATAAGTTGATTAATTGATTATATACTGACATAATTAATTAAATCAAATGGATCATATCGAAATGATTTAATGTATGAGCTAATCCCATAATAATTATTAATTAGTTAATAATTATTTTCAACTCAACACAATTTAATATAAATAGTTATATTAAATTAATGGACCAATATTTATATTAAATATATATAGCCCAAATGTAGAGCAACTATTGTTGGACCTAAGTAATTGATTTAAGAATCAATTAAATGAGTGTGTGAAGCCCAAAAAGGCCTTGTTGTGGCCGGCCCATTAGGGTGGTGGTAGGTAGGTGGCATACTTGTAAATAGTTGGAACTATTTGCTAGGGTTTGAGCATTATAAAAGGACCCTTGTGGAGGCTCCTTGGCTCCTCTCTCTCTCTTCCTTCTTTGGCCGCCACCCACCTCCCTTCTCTTCCCTCTTTGGCCGCCACCATCACACCTCTCTTCTCCACCTTAGCTCATGTGTTGAGCATCATTTCTCCATTAATTAAAAAGTTAATTAAGAAGACGAGAAAGCTTGGGATTAGCCTAGACCTTCCTAAGCTACTAGCATAGCTTCTAGGTCTTGGTTAATTTCGTGGTGGACTCGAGGTTGAGCTTGGCACGAAGAAGGAGCTTGAAGCGCGCACCATCTACATCCTAGCCTTGGTTCGAGCCTCTTGATTACTATATCAAGAGAGGTATAATCCTTGAACCTTTATCTTTGTGTGAATGGCTTTAAGTACTAAATTCGTGTTTGTGCATGCTTGTTTGTGGTTAATTAAAAGAATTAGCTATAAAAATGAAAATTATGCACTTAACTAACACAGTCATCATGGATCTTATCACAAAAATAGATGGGGGCGACAGTATTTTTAAACAGTAATACGGATACCTCAGTGATCTATCTGAGCTGTCCTATCAATTTCTCTCTATCGCAACCGCCGGTCTGTTTTTTTACCTCCGAATTTTTCTGTTTTTCCCTGTGTGTCTGCTCCCCTATTTTTTTTTCGACCACTGGATCGCTTTAGCTATAGTGGATTTAAAAGTTCTTAGTCTAGTGAAATTTTAGAAAATCGTTAATCTAATTGGTTCTGAACCATTCAAAAACATCAGTTTTTAAAAATCCGAAAAAAATACTTAAAAATTTCGAAAAAATAAAAAATTTGGTTTGCACGGAGATTTCAATAGGGAGATCATATTGAACGGTTTGGATCGGTCATTTTGATCAAGATCTAAGAGTTTTGGTCCCGACTCACCGGAGGGTCCGTGAGTCGCGACTCACCGTAGCTAAACTCTATATATATATATATATAGAGAGAGAGAGAGAGAGAGAGTTTAGCTACGGTGAGTCGCGACCAAAACTCCTAGATCTAGATCAAAATGACCGATCCAAATCGTCCAATATGATCTCCCTATTGAAATTTCCATGTAGACCAAATTTTTTATTTTTTCGAAATTTTAAAGTATTTTTTTGAAATTTTAGAAAATCGTTAATCTAATTGGTTCTGAACCATTCAAAAACATCAGTTTTTAAAAATCCGAAAAAAAATATTTAAAAATTTCGAAAAAATAAAAAATTTGGTTTGCACGGAGATTTCAATAGGGAGATCATATTGGACGGTTTGGAACGGTCATTTTGATCTAGATCTAGGAGTTTTGGTCGCGACTCACCGGAGGGTCCGTGAGTCGTGACTCACCGTAGCTAAACTCTATATATATATATATGAGGAAGGATTCAATCAAAGCGTTTTGACTGGAGTCCCAGTTAAACCCCGTCAGATATCAACATTGAAAGTTCAAATGACCAATTCAAATCATCAAATATGATCTCCATATTAAAATCTCCTTGCTGACTAATTTTTTCATTTTTTTTAAATTTTTATGTATTTTTTCGGATTTTTAAAAACATCAGTTTTTGTAGGGTTTAGAACAAATTAGATTAACGATTTTCTAAAATCCGAAAAAAAATACTGGCAAATTTCAAAAAAAAATAAAAAAATTAGTCTGCAAGGAGATTTCAATATGGAGATCATATTTGACGGTTTAGATCGGTCATTTGAACTTTCAATATTGAGATCTGACAGGGTTTAACCGGGACTCCGGTCAAAGCGCTTTGATTGAAAGCTTTCTATATATATATATATATATAAAAAGAGAGAGAAAGTTTAATATGCACCGGGATTTTTTCGGGAATATTTTTGTAAATTGACAAATCTAATTTAACCAATCTAACCTACATATTTAAATTTCATAGCAAACCAAATTTTATAAATTTTGAGATTTTAATACTATCTTTTTCGAATTTTTTAAAATATGTTTATTTTTGAAATGTTTTACAATTCATAACATCCGTGTCATGTTCTTGTCGTGTTCATGACAAACACGAACTATTTGTATCATGTTAGTTCGTGTTTGTGTCGTGTTGCGTGTTAATCGTGTCATGTCAAATCGTGTTGATTGTTCAAGATTGCCAACACGATTATGACATGAAACGATAACACGATTGTGTCGTGTCAATTTTATACTCGTATCGTGTCGTATCGTGCCAACACGATCGTGTCGTATTGTGCCAACACGATCGTGTCGTGTCATTTTGGAGAACCCTACATACGAGTAAAATTGCACAATTTAAAAAAATATTAATTATATATATATGTAAAAATTATGTAAAATTATATTAAAATTTATTCGTGCAATAAGTAAAGTAAAGTAAAAAACAAAATAAAACGAAAAATAAGAAAAAATCTGGCCCGCATTAAAAACTAAATTAAAACGATGAATAGAAAAAAAAAATCCCAAGCCGCTATGGGCAAAGAAAAAAAAAATAAAAATCCGGCTGTGCTATAAGCAATCTTAGTACCTTTATATTTGTGCTCTTATTAAAAAAAATAAATCTACTTTGTTCTATTTAAAATTATTAAAGATAAATTTACCTTTTTAAAAAAAATTCCAATAACTTTATTGTCCTGTTGTATATCGCATTGCCCGACAATGAGTATCATTGTTTCATTATTACCAGAAATTTTGAACTGCAGTCATCATGGATCTTATAGCAAAAATAGATGGGGGCGACAGTATTTTTAAACAGTAATACGGATACCTCAGTGATATATCTGAGCTGTCCTATCAATTTCTCTCTATCCCAACCGCCGGTCTGTTTTTTTACCTCCGAATTTTTCTGTTTTTCCCTGTGTGTCTGCTCGAATTCAGATCTGGTGCGGGCGGCACACCGTGTAGCGCGGCATTCTACCCGTCTGATCAAGATCCAATGGATAAGGGAGCCCCGTGCATGTAATTTAGATTGATAGGCCCGTAAAAAATGAACCGTCCGATCAAGAACAGACGGCTCGTACGCGCGCTACACGCTGTCCCACGCTACAGCGGATTCGGATCCGTGTCTGCTCCCCTGTTTTTTTTTTTGGCCACTGGATCGCTTTCGCTATAGTGGATTTTCGACGAGAAAAGTTCTTAGTCTAGTGATAAAAAGCAATGCACTTTAATTTTTTAAGTAAAAGTTCGCAGGTTCTAAACATAGTCGAAGGACTTTTATAGATATTTAATTTAAATATAAGTTGAGTGACTTACACCTCCCATTTATCTTAAAAAAAAATAGTGGATTATCGACCTCCTTTAATGGTATATTAGAATTAGAACTACGGTGATGGTAGAATTAATTTTGTAACGCCGACCACATTATTTGAAAGATTATTCGAACATTGACTATGTAAACCGAAGTGGATCAGCAATGTCCTGATGCATTTCATACTTTTAATGTTCTCAGATTGGAATTGCATTTTTTTTCGGGTCAATTGGGAAGAGTGGAAAAATGTTATTCTGAGAATAAGAAATGTTGTTTGGATGGTGAGTTAGGAATAAGCAAATTGATATTAATTTAAATAAATTATTTAAAATTATTATTTTAATATTAAATAAAGTACTAATTAAAGAGCACATAAAATTTCATTTAGTTATTAGTATTTAGCTAATTTTGTTGAAATTATGTATATATATTTGTTAGAAGATGTTATTTCTAATTTGTTTAGATGTCTAAAAAGAAGCTATTCTTAAAAAGAAACTATTATTCCTATTCCTAAACAATCCAAAAGACCTCATATAGAATAACTCCAGAAGATGTTTTTAACGAACCAGAATTAAAGAAAAACAAATAAAATAGGACTGTACACGAACGAAACGACATATTTATGACTGTACGCACATGTAAATCATATCATTTGATTATTTAAATCATACCAACTATGGTTGATTTAATACGATTTTAGAAGTTTAGAAAAACACTTGTATGGATCTTTAGAAACCTACGTACCTATTATCAATTATAACATATTAAAGTCATAAAACGCATTTTTTTTTCTTACATAATAATTTGTCATAATATATTTCATCAATAGATAAAATAAGTATAATTTATTTCTCACATTGACAAAACATTTCACTAATATATAAGATTTATTCCATTTTAAATTTTATACCCTGCATCAATGCATTGCATTAATTGGTGGTAACATGATAATGTCTGCACAAATTAAATGTGTTTTAAATCGGTTGAAATTTTATGAATATTTCAACTTTGCAACAACCATCTTGTCTCTAGATCTTACTAAATGTATATATACCCCTCAAATCTTTTCTATTCGAATGTAAATACCTCTCATCTTAACAAATAGTCATGACACATGAATGAAAAAAATACAGAAATTCCAAAAAAAAAAATGGATAAATTAATTATGAGAAATGCCTTCAAGTATCTCTGAAAATTGTAATAATTAATTAAAAAATCCTAAAAATGAAAAATTTGTGGCAAGCCAAATTCCTTATATTTTTATGAGGAACCATGCAAAATTTCAAGCAATTTGAGGTCGGATTTTTCTCATCTCTTCTCTTCTTTGAATTTTCTAGAGAATGTAAGGCTTGAAAGGGGTTTAACAGAATCATTGAGGTTGAATATGGGTAAACCCGAAAATTTGGACAATTTTGACAAAAGGCAAGGGCTGTATTGCATTTTTCTGATAAATTTCAGTACGAATTTTGAAAATTTGGTGTGATTTTTTTGAACTAGATGGATTTTTTTGAAAAGGATAACCAGCTGGTCACAGATCCGTGGAGAAGGAAGCTCTTCCAAGAGGGCAGCGATGAGAAAAGGGACCCCGAAGCAACCTTATATGAACCCATGGCTGGGTTCTACATGCCTACGAGGCGGCAATTCCTGAATTAAAAGAGGATTAAGGATGAGCATACGAGGTTGGTTGATCAGGATGTTTTGGAAACACTTGGGGTTAAGGATGAGTTTTCGCAATTGACGGAAAAGGTACACTCTTTAATTTCTCTATTCTTTGAGGTGGATTAAGATGGATGGGGAGATTGGATTAATATAATGCATATTTTGAATCAGTTGATTTTTTATAATTTTCTGTAATTGTCGTGCTATTGAAAGATTGAGAGATCTAAAACTTGCTTTAAACCAATTATTTGTATAATCAATATTTATTTTTTTCGATTTTCAGCACTTCATTGAGTATTTATTTTCTGTCGGATCAAGTTGGGTTGATCATGTTCCTCGAATAATTCATTTGTATAAAATAATAAAAAAAAACAGGATCTTTAATAGCGGTCTATAATAAATAACAACTGCTATTAGTGATAGAGTTTTATTTATTTTTAACACCATCTCCATTAATACCGCCTACCAACCGCTGCTAAAATAAAATTTGTTGTAGTTATTAGGTTTGGCATCTGACTTGGATAGGACCGTCGGGGAATTAGTTTGTAATATAATTAGGTAGCTAATTGTGGTAATGTGGTGTCAAGGGGTAAGGTCTAACAAATTATTTTGGACTTTACTATTAAAAACATTTAAGATGTGAATGCATATCTGCTTGTTTTGTCTTTTAATGTGGGGGTATACACTGGAATCACATCCTCTGCCAACCATTTATGGTTGGTAGAGGGCCAATGTTTGATCTAAATCGTTAGATCTAATCTCAATGGTTAAGGGAGCCCCGTGCATGTAATCTAGATTGATAGGCTCGAAAAATTTTAACCGTCGAGATTAGATCTAACGGCTCCGATCAAACGTTGGCCCTCTACCAACCTCAAAAAGTTGGTAGAGGATACGCTCCCGTATACACTTTGTAGGCCAAGCATGTCTGTTCGATTGATAGTGTGACCTTCTGCACCGACAGGTCATATTCTGATCACGTTCTGCTTGGTTAATATTGTAACATTCTGATGCATGTTGTTATTTCCAAAAGAACGGTAAAACGATCAATACAGAGTTTTATATATTGGTTTTACCGATTTCAAAAAACCGGATGACCCCATATATTTATTTTAAATATATAAAAATATAATACAAATATAATTAAACATATCTAGTGAAATAAATGTATCTTGAAAACCTAAAACTTCAAAATAATGTGCACATCCGCTTCCCCGTACGAATCTCTTTCACGTTTTAACTGAAACACATTGAATATAATTAAGCATACTGCTCCCACATACTTTCTCCGGCCCAAATTATTTGGGCACATAATATATTAAACTACAGCATAGCATGTTGCAAATATATACATGCCTTACAGAGTGCAAGGAAACAAAATGATTTGGTTAATTAAGAAAAAAGAAAACAACAAACGACAATCTCCATAGCATCGGACAGAGTGCAAGAAAGGGACACTCTGCCTAAAAATTATCTGCTATCAAATATATTCCATATTCATAGAATCCAAGACGGAACAGATATAAACGAATACGGAATGAAGCTATTTCATTTATTGTCCGTTCCAACCAGCAAAACCAGACACAATTCCGCTTATCCGTTTTGTTTTTAGAACGAAAACATATTTTGTTCCGTTCGATGTTCTATTTCAACGGAACAGACACGAAAAACGTCAAACGTTACTCCATTGACAACCCTATTTTTCCAGAACCCAAATTATATGGGCAGATAATATATTAAACTACAGCATAGCATGTTGCAAATATATACATATTGATGGTCGTTTATATAGCAATTACTGCAGTACTAATTAGGTCAGTGAATGAAATCAGTTTGGTCTTTTACCCCGTCCATATTGTATTTGATAACACATACATGAGTAAGATATTATTTTTATTAAGTTATCGGAAACGGGTACAGATAAAAAAATCGTTAACTTAATCTAAGAAGATTTATTTTATACATAATGATCTTTGCAGACCTAATTAGTATAACTTATTTATTTTTTTTAAGCTTTAAAAGCTCATGGCTAAGAAGAAAGTTTCTTCAAACTCATTCCAAAATGCTACCAGGTTCAGAATAATATATTATTCTTCAAACTCATCTGTTGGTCTCATGCAATGAACGAAGTTTTAATTGATACAATAATATATTTTAGCATGATGTTAATTTTGGAGGTCTTAGTTTGTAATTTTCTTTTTCCCTTTTGACAATGATGGTCTTGTGTTGTAATGTAAAAAAGTTGAATGATATTAATTATAAAATTATTTTTATTATTGCTATTATGTATTATTGTTGTCTCAATATTATTATTACTAGGTGGGGAAGCGTAGCTTCGTCGCGCCTTAGCGGATTTATTGTATTTTAATTTTAACAATCACTAATAATTTGTCAATAAGTCTAATTAAATTGTGTGAGACAGACATATATGTGCACAAAATGCTATAATTTTTCTTTTCACATGAGCCGTAAAAAATAAACATAAGCATCATACATGAGCTGCTTTAGCATTCATTTACATTGAATTTTAATCAAACATATAAGCAATTGAAGAGATCCAAATAGAGTAGAGCACGATAACATCCATATCATATTTTTAATAAACTCAAACAATTGGCCGCATAATAAAATAACTCATGTAAAATGGAGTAGGTATAAAAACTTCCAATGTGTATTATTGTCTAATCGGTGATCCCTCTAAGAATGAGACCAAGTCGAAATGGCATTGAAACCCTAAACATCACATGTGCAATAAAAAAGGGTATCAGTTTTATATGATTAACTTATTTTAAATTGTTTATTTAGATAATTAATAATAATTTTCATAGAGGGACTAATGAAAATGATTTTATTACTATTACCTAAAAAAGAAAAGATTTGTCCGAAGACACTTTTTTTAGAAAATTTCAGATCGTCCATTCAATGATGACAGAAAATTAAGAGTGTACAATACAAATCACTGAAATAAGTGAGAATATTAGTTAGTGTGCTTAATTAAGCTATGGTTAGGTCACAGAGTGTACATCATAAGTATGGTATGGCAGATGTAAAGGGTGAGAGAAAAAGAATAATAAATATATGTATGCAAAACTAATTTTATTCGATAAGGAATATGGGGTTGACGTGAACTGCATTGTCAGACATAATTCTTTACAGTAGGAAATAGTAAATAGTGGAAGAGCATCAAAAATTGGAGCAAAAAATTAACATTGTTTGCTACTTCATGAGGTTTTTATAGTAGCTGAATATGTAAAAGGAAACGCAATGTACCCTTTTATTTTAAAAGAAGTGCACCTTATTTAAAATCACGGAGAGATGTTTATCTGTTTATATTCAAGGCAAGGCGCATGTCATTTGTGGACAAAGTGATGGAGGGAAAAAAGTGGAAGATCCAACACATAGAAGACAACAGTAAATCCTGAGTCTGCTGATCTCTCTCTGTTTTTTTTTTAAACAAAAAATGGTGGTCAAAGCCCCGGTCGAGTCTGCTGATCTCTAAGATTCAAAATCAGGAAATTGAAAATAATTATAGTTCCTTTGATTTTTGTTGCACAGTTCTGTCATAGTCCGGCCTTAGATTGGCCAGCAAAAACGGTGATGGTAGAAAATTCATTTAAGTAGTGCTGCTGCACTTATAATACTTTTGACTGGTCAAATTCATTTAACCCAAAATATAAGTTCATGCACTTGAGATAATTTTTGCCATAAATCATTTCTAAAAGACTTCGTCTGGATGGTGTGAGAATAAGAAAAATAAAAAAAGAAGTGGGAAGAAGTATTGGGAAGTATGTAACTTTGTGAAAAGTTTAGATTGTTTATAATAAATTTATTCCCTTATTTTCTTATTACCACACCTTATCCAAACGAAGCCAAAGATATCAACCTGCCTAATCAAAGTAGTATAATGAAATAATTCTTCTTCAGTTACAATTCTTCTTTTTCAAGAAAACAGAAAAGTTTAGGATTTCAATGCCATGACTACTATGCTTATGAAAATATTCAAGGGACACATGCGCAAAGAAAAATAAAAAAGAAAACATTAATTTCGAAAGATAATCTACCATTGTCTTTTTGCTTTATCCTGGTGTGTCCTTGTTGTTGTTCTCCTTGTGCTTCTTTTTTTTTTTTTCTCTCTCTCTCCTTTTTGGATCCCACACCCATGACTGGCCTCCATCAAGGACCTCCTCATTTTGATGTACAATCATGGTTGAACGCTTACATATCAGTATCAACAATAAAGTTAGGCAAATTTATACAATGTCAAAACATTACATAATTGAGAGCCTTTAAAATTGTATACTCATATTCTGACACCAAACATATCAGCTTATAATGCCTAAGCTAATATGCAGCCGAGTTCATAGTATATTCCATTTTAACTCTATCAAACAAATTTCACAATAACCACAGATAGGATCCATTTTGCACTTCAAATTAACAATTGTTATTTAAAAAAATATCTAAAAGGATCCATTTTAATATGCAAGTAAAATAAATGGCATATTTTGTATAATCACTATTTATTTTTTTCGATTTTCAGCACTTCATTGAGTATTTATTTTCTGTCGGATCAAGTTGGGTTGATCATGTTCCTCCAATAATTCATTTGTATAAAATAATAAAAAAAGAGAATTGCTTAAGACCATCGATCTCTAAGATTCTATCATCCCATCATCCCAGCGTTATTTCCGCTTCTAGTGACACGTTTTTCTAATTTTGGAAAAAAATAGATCTAGCGTTGTTTCCGTTTCTACCTTCGATCCTCATCTCCTGTAACTCCTTGCCAACCTAAAGCGTATGCTGTCCCTTCTCCCACACACTGCAACTAACTCATTACCGTACGTTGCCCTCCCCCCCCACACACACACACACTCTCATCTCCATTGCCTCCTTTCCTCTCTGTAATATAAGTAATTGTCCTAATTCGAATACTAAGTTAATATATGTAATTGATGTAGTTGGACTACTAATTGTTCTAGTTATTATAAATAATTATTGTAGTTCATATACTAACTGTTGTAGTTAATATGAGTAATTCTTGCAGTTGGAATAATAATTGTTGAAGTTAATATCGTAACTTCTAATTATATAAATAACTGTTGGAGTTAATATATATAATTTTTTAAAG
Source organism: Rhynchospora pubera (assembly GCA_028095005.1). NCBI lineage: Eukaryota > Viridiplantae > Streptophyta > Magnoliopsida > Poales > Cyperaceae > Rhynchospora > Rhynchospora pubera. The sequence continues at coordinate 357,813,277 of CM051460.1, forward strand.
GTAATATCGTAACCGTTGAAGTTAATATATATAATGGTAGGAGGTAATATCGTAACTATTGAACTTATATTATATATATAACTGTTCTAGTTATATATAACTTCAATAATTTTATATATATATATATAGAGGATTGCTAAAATACTATGCATAGCACGGATGGCCTTCGTGCTACGGATTCGTTCTTGAATTTCGTGCTTCAAATAACCGATCCAAACCGTTTATTATCTTCTTCATATTGAAATCTCATTAGAAACCAAATTTTATATTTTTTTTGAATTTTTTTACTATTTTTCTCAGATTTTTTAAAATACTTAATCTGATAAATTCTGTACCCTTCAATAACAGTGATTTTAAAAAATATGAGAAAAATAGTAAAAAAAATTAAGAAAATGTAAAATTTGATTTTTAATAAGATTTCAACATGTAGAAGATAATGAATGGTTTGGATTGGTTGTTTGAAGCATGAAATTTAAGAACGAATCCGTAGCACGAAAGCCATCTCTGCTATGCATAGCATTTTAGCAATCCTCTATATATATATATATATTAACTTCAACAATTATATGTATAACTGTTAAAGTAAATATCATATCCGAGGGAATACGAAGGGCGGGGAAGGGTAGCGAAAAAGGATCTTTGTCACACCCCGTATCTGAGACACAAGGCGTGAGGTGACACAGTATCTGATCATCCATCCGATGGCCAGTCAACCTACGTCACAACAGAAATAATAACAAAACGGAGTCAGTTACAAAGCCGAGTAACCAATTATTTAACGACGTAGCTTCTCTATAACTAATTTATATAACCAAAATCAAACGATCAGATTAATCCATACATCCATAACAACAAAGTATATATATTTCACAGAGATCAGCGGGCCTAGGTTTTCTCAAATCACCTTCACATTAGCGCGAATCCCTCTCTAGGCAATTCCGCTTTACATTCCATATCACTTTTTCCATTTCAAATCAAGTCACATCAAAGACCCGTTGACTCGAAAAATACATCAGTCACAATTCTAATATAACCATTCAATCAAATAAACAAACGGCTTTTAAATCAAACAATGCGAAAATTAAATTATAGAGAAGTCTTGTTACCTGACGATGAGCGGTTTAGAAATCAGAATAGAATTGCAACGATTATCTATACTCATATACGATGTAGAATCAGGACATCAATTGGTCGACCACTAAATATCAATTGGATTTCGAAAAAGAGTTTGTATCATTTTTCTTTAGAAGAATCAAAAGCAAAAATAAGAAAAACAATTATTTTTTTTCGAATGGAGTTTGGGTTTCGGACGCCTGGACATAATACAGAGCAAATGAAAGTTAAGGAGTATAATATGGAGATGGAGACGAAATATAGATTTAGTTCTTATTATTCGAATGGGGGGTTGGCAATAGAAACAGTTATTTTACATACGGGAATAAAGGAATTATTATAAGAGGGGTACTTGGGCTACAAGACAAAATTTGAAACTTCCTTTCAAAATAAATGATACAGAGGAGATGTAGTAGGACAAGAAAATTAATCGGATTTGAAAACAATGAAACCTCTTTTCAAAAGACAAAGTCGGTTACCAAAATATGGTTGCCAAAATAGCAATTAAATAAATTTGTTTAATTAAAAGGGGTTGGGTACGGTTAATGAACTCTTTAGTTGCCGAGCAATTAAAGGAATTAAAATGAAAAGATACACATCAAGAAACATTGACAAGTGGCATTGGACAAAATAAAAATATACAATTATGTATATATTTCATATATATAAACTTTTGGACGAAATGCAATTTAAAATATATAATTTCAAACTACATACTTCAGAATAAATAAAATATGATCAAAATAATTAATATAAAAAAATAATGAACAAAAAAATCAGTAGCATTACATTCTTCCCTCCTTCAAAAGAATTTCGTCCTCGAAATTCAACAATTGGTCATTCAAATGAAACGAAAGAAATCTAATTGGATGATAAAAAGTCAATTGAGCAACCAAAATTCAAGTCAGACAATTCCAAATTAACTAGAGCAATATCGGTACCCCAAAAGAAATTTCAAACGAAACGACAACGAACCCAAACACAGTCCGAGGAATGAATGCTCTGATACCAAATGTCACACCCCGTATCCGAGACACTAGGCGTGAGGTGACACAGTATCTGATCATCCATCCGACGTCCTGTCAACCTACGTCACAACAGAAATAATAACAAAATGGAGTCAGCTACAAAGCTGAGTAACCAATTATTTAACGACGTAGCTTCTCTATAACTAATTTATATAACCAAAATCAAACGATCGGATTAATCCATACATCAATAACAACAAAGTAAATATATTTCACAGAGATCAACGGGTTTAGGTTTTCTCAAATCACTTTCACATTAGCGCGAATCTCTCTCTAGGCAATTCCGCTTCACATTCCATATCACTTTTTCCATTTCAAATCAAGTCACATCAAAAACCCGTTGACTCGTAAATTACATCAGTCACAATTTTAATATATCAATTCAATCAAATAAGCAAATGTCTTTTAAATCAATCAATGCGAAAATTAAATTACAGAGAAATCTGGTTACCTCACGATAAGCGGTTTAGAAATCAGAATAGAATTGCAACGATTATCTATATTCATATACGACGTAGAATCAGGACATCAATTGGTCGCATTGATTGCAACGATTTTTCTTTAGAAGAATCAAAAGCAAAGATAAGAAAAACAATTATTTTTTTTTTCAAATGGAGTTTGGTTTCGGACGCCTGGACATAATACAGAGCAAATGAAAGTTAAGGAGTATAATATGGAGATGGAGACGAAATATAGATTTAGTTCTTATTATTCGAATTGGGGGGGGGGGGGGGTTGGCAATAGGAACGGTTATTTTACATACGGGAATAAAGGAATTATTATAAGAGGGGTACTTCACTACGCTATTTTAATTTTTTAGTACCGGTTTATTGTGCATCTTTAGTACCGGTTTTGCAATGGTACTAATAATAGGGGGTGCTAAAGATATTTAAAAACCGGTACTAAAAAGGCGATACTAAAGACAGGGTCTAATTTGCGGGAAAACAAGCGGCTCACATTAGTACTGGTTTTTATTTAAAAACCGATACTAAAAATAATACTTTTAGTACCGGCACTAATGTGAGCAGCCTGTTTTATTTTAAAAATATAAAAATTTTGATATCTTTAGTACCGGTTTTTAGTCTAAAAACCGGTACTAAATCATTCTTTAGTACCGGTTTATTATTAAAAACCGATACTAATAATAATCATTATAAAAAAAATATTTTTGTTTATGGGGCTAGCGCCATTTTTGCAAGCCATCAATTAACAATACCGATATGTACCAGCAATTTACATCATATACAAATCACATGCATCATACACACAATAATATTTATCAAATCACATGCAAATTAACATTTATCATAACATCTAATATATTAATATCACAAATTTTGTAGTCATCAATTATTGTTAGCACCTAAATGTCCAAGTAAAAAGCCAAACCACTCATTTACAGTGAAATTAAGCTTGTCCTCGCTATAACGCTTCCCCACCGGTTGCAAAAATTATATTTTATTTACATTTCATATAGTTAGTAACCTATGAAAAGTAGATACTAAGATTAATTATAAACTCTAAACTCTAAACTCCACAATATAATATACATTAAACTCTAAATTATAAACCCTAAAACATTTTCATGTATATATACATTAAGGTTAATGAAACTTAATCCGTACCGATGGTAGGTCCGGATGTAGCGTGCAGTGATCAAGGATCTTGCGTAGCGAAGTCATCGCATAAAAGCCGCAATCTGTATTGTTTGGTAGTCGTGGACTCTACAAGAACATAAAATAATACTATTAAGTTTAAATTAAATAAATTACGAATAAAATGAAACTATATATATTAGTTTTGAACTATGTACGGGAATCATTTCAACTTCAAACTTGGGAACTTGGACCAATCTTGACAAAACTCTGCAAAATTAAATATAAAATTATGAAAATTCATTTCTAGATATTAGTATATAACTAAACAATGCATACACGCATTATATATATGTGTTAAGTCTAAACTTACTGATCGTAATTTCGTAGAATTGGGGATAGGTAGCCTTCGTTCGATTGGAGTGAATCTACTATCCACATCTTTCGTGTCGAGAGTTTTGCGATAATAATCACAAAATGCGACCTATAATTACATATATATTATCTCTTTGTTGGTGAAATTAACATTAAACTGTAGATTCATGATAAAAGATAAAGTCAAAATTAGAGATTTTATAACTAACCGATTATGATGCACTAAAACATGGTAGGGATTCGTTTTAGCATACTTCTTCAGAAGCTTCGCTATGTAACGTACAGTTCCGAGCTCATCTACCACTACATCCCGACCCGAGCATCTTTTCGGATCCCAAAATATCCACTTCTTCATCAAAGTATCAGCACAATATTGCCTGCACTGCCTGAATGTTGTATGTACAATGTTTAGGGTTTAAGGCTTAGGGTTTTAATTTATTAGACATATCATATAACCAATGATCAACTGTTGTAAAGTTAGGAAAATACTTACAAGATCCAAAGTTTAATCACTTGAACGAAGAGTTCATTCCTACTGAAGACATGGCGGATGTCTCTAAATTCGAGGATGAATGTCTTGACATCTTGAAATTCGAAATCTACAGGAATATCAGCGAATTCAGTCACTGATTTGTCGAACATCCTCATATAGTCGTGCATTCTCTTTGCGTGAGGCCCAATCTCTGCCAACTTCTCATCAGGGACGAACGGATCGTGCAATTGAATCTCCTCTTTCGCAAAAAACTGATCCACACTCTCCTCTTCATCTTCATCATCCTCTTGCACAGTCTGCTTTCCCTTATCTTGCGGAGGAATTTGTGGAGTTTGTTTCGTCATTTGCCTCATTTACTCCTATAAAATCCACATTAGTCATCAAAATGATATATTTCTCATTTTTTAATATAGTAGTATATATAATAATTAGAACTTTACAAAATTTATAATTCAAATCAAGATTTACCAATTTTGTCAAGTCATAATCTACAAGATGATCCGGCCATCTCAGAAATGAACCTTGGAGAACACCAAGCTGATCATCTGCGCTAGGAGGTGGAAAAGGTACTATCACGTGTCTGGCACTATCGAAAACTTCTAAGATTTGTACCTTTACCTACCCTATGCCAACTGGTTGTCCATGGACTATCTCAAAAACCTGTGCAAACACCACAGCTCCAGCTACATACATAGGCGTCCCAGATATTCCTAGTAGGAGCAGTAAGGCTTCGACAGGCCCCTGTATTAACGAATTAGAAACCCTAAATACTATATGAGGGCAAAATCAATTAATATCTATCATAAACTAGGTGTAATTAAGAACCTGATAAGTTGATTGAGGAATCGGATGCGGTTGATTGTTGCTACCCTGTGATAGCATGATGATTGCTTGTTGAAAAATTGGATCGTAGGTCTGCGGTGTTTGAACTTGCGAGAACTGCTGCATTCGCCTGTTCCATTCCTCATCCATTCGGGCCTTGAATTCCTCATCCATTCGTCTTTTCACTTCCTCTTGCACCATCCGATCAACATCCTCTCTGCTAAACTCCTTGTTTGATTTTCTTGTACCACTACCGTACACCTACTCCACGCCTGAGAACACCAGATATCCTCTCAACCGTCAAGAATGCTCTGGTGTACCGATCGCAGAAGTCAAGATATCATTTTGACGAACCGGTTGAACTTTCCCTGACTTAACTAGAGCAACCTATCACAAAAAAGTTAAAGTTAAACAAAATTGAACTCATTGAATTCACAAAATAAAGCTATTTGAGTTGTTATACTTACTGCTTTGTCGACCACCGCGGCAACCCTAGGGTTTTTTACAACAAGTTCATCGGTAGCTTCATCCGTTACCGCACGTGCTCTACTCCAACTGTACATCCTATCATCCATATTCTTGGTAATAACCGATGACGCACCATGTACCTTTTCTCCTTCTTTCCATCTAGATTCAGCACTTATATAACCGCCTGATCCCAGTCCGTGGGGCATGTCTCTTTTTGCAGCATTTTGACGGCCTTGCATACTCATTTTCTAGTAGCAGATTCAAAAGGCTTGTTAGTATAAACAAAAAAACCAAGCAATTAAGTAAAAGCGAAAGATACTCATTTTCATACCTTAAACTTCTCGCTGGAATGATACTCTTGCATTGCCTCAAATTCTTCCTTCGAGATGTTCTGTACATCCCATGGTGGGGGTGCACCTTCCTTCGGATTCTCCAAGTAAGCCTTATTCTAATATGAATAAAAAGACACGTTATAATATTATGATATGATAAAAAAACACATTATAATTAAATGAACATGTATTATAGAGGAAATTCTCTCACCAATCGAATTTTCCAATTTCTCCAAGACTCGTTATAGTTACGTAGAATCTTCTTCTTAACATCCAGTGGTAAGTCATCCGGAAGATTCCAATCATGTGATATTTGTTTGTACAAATTTTTTTTCAACTCATTTGGCACCGCAATCCAATTAGGATAACTGCATTCATTTCATTTATATAAGTGCATAAATACTATAATCAAATGATAATTCATATCTCAAATTCAAATTAATACCTGCAAGGAATCATATCTCTTGTTTTTGAAGCACACCAATTTGTGAATGCCTTTGCATTTTCGCCAATCGGCTTGCATTTCTCGTTAAACTCGACCTTCATGTCCTGTCCAGCAGCTATCTTTTTGCGTGTCTTCAAACACTTAGCCGTTGATCTTTTTTCCCTTTTATTACTAACAATAATCTCCTCTTCCGAACTCGAGTCATTCAGGTTCATCCCGGGATGCTGATCATTCCTGTCCGACATTGCTGTAATCTAAAATCCAAGTTACATACCTCAACTTACATGCACAAATTCAAACACATAACACAAAATTAACAACAATTAAATTAAATTAAGTTATAAAATTAAAATAATTCACAATTCAATCTCAAATAACATTAGAAAAGAGAATTAATAGCAAGCTCACTTAAACATAGTACTAATCCAAACATAAACATTAAGTTCACTTAAACATAAACACTAAGTTCACTTAATCCAAACACAAACATAAACACTAAGTTCACTTAATCCAAACATCTAAACCCTAATATTATTTTTCATCATTCGGCTTCTTGTCATTAGTATTTTTTTCTCTAATTTCTGTGTACGGTGCCACCAACTTATCAATTAAAAGCTTGAAAAAAATTGCAGCCTCTTCATAATTCGGCTTCTTGGCCTCGTTTTGGTTAGGCTGGTTTTGAGAGGCCTGATTTTCAGAGGCTGGGTTGGAACGAACATTTCGCCGAACATAAACTCGTTTGATTGGCTTTTTTTCATTTTGGTTGCTTCCTTCATCTTTCTCCATTACTACCTAATTAAAACACCATCTATAATTTATTTAGATAATAATTAAAATATATATTCAAACATGGATAGTTAATCAATTCATACACAATAATAATAATTTAGATAATAATTAAAACATTATAACATAGATATAGATAAAACAAAATAACATAGATAAAACTTAAGGTTCATACAAATTAAGGTTCAAAATAACATAGATAATAATTAAAACAACAATTCAAATACTTAAACGCTAAATTAAACCCTAAATTCACTCCTCTTCTTCCTCTATCTCCTCTAGCTCCTCCTCTGGCATCTCCTCTAGCATCTCCTCTGGGACCTCCTCCCAATCTGCAGGAGTCCGTCCGCAACCGACTGGAAAACGCCTCACAATAGAAACAGACCTCCTAGGGAGAGGCTTATCTCGCATCCACTAAGGCACGTATCTCTGACGAGTGACATCAAACTCTACCTTGGTGTCCGTCTTCGTCTCCGTCTCCTTCTTGGTCTTTTTCTCCTTCTTCTTGTCCTTTTGTCGGAAATAAACTTGTTCAACAGATTTTTTCCCCTTATTCCCCTTTGGGTTGCTTCCTTCCGCTTTGTCCATTACTACCTTTTAATTTATATACACATTTCCATTTAAATTTCAATTCAATTTATATACACATTTCCATTTAAATTTCAATTCAATTTATATACACATTTCCATTCCTAATCAATTTATATACACATTTAATTTATATACACATTTCAATTCCTAATCAATTTATATTCACATTTAATTTATATACACATTTCCATTCCTAATCAATTTATATTCACATTTAATTTGTATACACATTTAATTTAAATTTCAATTTATATACACATTTAATTTAAATTTCAATTTATATACACATTCAATTTCAATTCCATTCCACAAATTTATTCCTAGCACAATTCAAGCACAAAACAGCCCAAAATATAATATGCACATATATCTAATTTCATTGCATTTTAGTCCAACAGACCCGAAATTAACCCAAAACAGCCCCAAAACAGTTCAATTTCAGCCTAATCAATTCCTATTCAATTCAAATTTCAATTTCTATTCAAAACAGCCCCAAAACAGTTCAATTTCAGCCTAATCAATTTATTTTCAATTCAAATTTCAATTTCTATTCAAAACAGCCCCGAAACTAATCCAAATTTCAACTAATCCTAATCAATTTCTATTCAATTCAATTTCAATTTCAGCCCCATATCAGTTCATACACAATTTCAAAACAGCCCCATATCTATTCAAATTGAAAGAGAGAGAGAGAGATTGTACCTTCTTAGCGAATGGAGGCTGTCGGCGATGGAGACAGAGAAAAGAGGAGAGGCTATCGGCGATGGAGACAGAGAGAAGAGGAGAGGCTGTCGGCTGTGAGTGAAGAGAAAAGAGGGAGAAAGAGAGAGAGAGAGAGAGAGGACTTACAGTAAGAGAAGAGGAAAGGCTGCCGGCGAAAGAAGAGGAGCGCCTGTCGAGAGAAGAGGAGTGCCTGTCGACAGAGAGAGGAGGAGAGGTCAGTTCAGAGAGAGAAAGAGGGGGAGAGAGAGAGAGAGAAATGAGGGAGAGGAAGAGATAGAGAGAGAGAGTGAGAAACTTCAGGGGTGGCGTCATCCAGAGGAAGAGGTTCCGTCGGAAGTGTTTTCAGAGAGAGAAAGAGAGGAAGATCGAGAGGAAGAGGGTTTTCAGAGAGAAGGAGAGTTTCAGACAGGGCTTTTGGGGGGGGGGGCGGGTTATATATTAAAAAAATAGGATTTGATCATTAATACCGGTTTTTAGACTAAAAACCGGCACTAAAGATCACGACGTTTTAAATTCACATGATCTTTGGTACCGGTTTTTAGTCTAAAAATCGGTACTGAAGATAATCCCGAATTTTGTCCGTTTAAATGGGACCCACCTTACCAATATATTATTTAAAAAAAAAAAATTGTTGATCTTTAGTACCGGTTTTTTTATTAAAAACCGGTACTAAAGATAAATTTGAATTTTGGGCTTTTTTTGTTTTTTCTGTTTTATTTGATTATAAAATTTTGAAAATTTTTTATTACAAATATGAATTGAAAATATCATTCTAATAACAGTTCATATAATTTTTTCTAATATTTATTACAATGCGTCTTTTTCCGACATCATTTATTTTTTTTTTGTGACTTCGGTTGATCTACCCACACGCCTTCTTCATGATTGGAACACAAATTACTTGCTAACTCTTCAATTGGCTGCGGTGTCCCATCAATACCTATGAATATAATAATAATATATATATCAAATTGCTCATATTAATTCTCTAAATTTTGTAGATTTAAAATTAATTATATATACCTGTGGAGAATGATGCTATTTCATCAAATTGGTCATATTCTTCTTCGTCCACGACATCTTCAACGCCAACAATGCGTCTTTTTCCGGGAAGTACCACATGTCGTCCCTTGTCAGCCAGGTCAGCAATATAAAAAACTTGCATTGCTTGTTTGTTTGCAAGTATAAAAGGATCATCAGAATATCCCAATTTTTTGAAATCAACGGTTACGAATCCGTTTTTCTCAGTCTTCATGCCGCTTTGGAGCACCCATTTACATTCAAACATTGGTATTTTAAATGCATTATCATCAAATTCTCAAATTTCTTCAATCCAGCCATAACACGGCTCCGATGATGTTCCATCACTTGATATGGCTACTATTGTAACTCCGCTGTTTTGTACTGTGCTTTTTCCATCTTGTTTTTTTGTATACCAAGTGAAACCATTCAGGTCGTAACCATGATAAGTGTGCACATTGGCGTTGGGACCTTTCGCAAGATATTTCACCGTTTCATTTGAAGGTCGGGACAGTGAGACCTTGTTTCTGAACCATTTTACAAAACTTTTGTTGTGTTCCTTGGTGATCCAATTTTCTGATCTCTGAGGATTCTTCTCTCGCAACTCGGCTATGTGTTCATTAACATAAGGAGACACAACGGCGACTTGTTGCAGAATTTTAAGATGAGCTTTTTCTCTCTTTGCAAGGTCCATTGTAATTACTTTCATACTAATTATGCTTTTCCCTAGGAGTCTACCTTCGTGCCTATTTTTGGGCAGGCCAATAGGTTGAACTCCATCTAGATAATCATTATAAAAATCAATAATCTCTTCTGCAACATATCCTTCAATTATGCTTCCTTCTGGTCGAGATATGCTTCGGACTAACCCTTTCAACTGGCCCATTGCTCTTTCAAAAGGGTACATGTACCGCAAAAATATCGGACCGCACTGTTTTATTTCTCTGACTAAATGAATGGTTAAATGCACCATTATAATGAAGAACGAGGGGGGAAGCGCATTTCCAACTCACATATGGTCTGAACCGCATCAGTTTCCAACTGAGTAAGTTTTTTAGGATCGATCACTTTAGAGCATATTTTATTGAAGAATAAACACAACTTAGTGATAGAATTTCGAACTTCTTCTTTAAAACATGCTCGGATTGCAACCGGAAGCAACTGGGTTAACAGCACGTGATAATCGTGTGACTTCATTCCAATCAATTTCATATCCTTAATCGATACCTTTCGTGAAATATTGGAGGAATAACCAATTAGAACTCTAATAGACCTCAAACACTCCAACAAACTGAGTTTCTCTATTTTAGTTAAAGTATAAACAGTATTAGGTAACCAATCCCGTTTCTTACTATTGTCTTCCTTTGCAGCTAGTTCCAATCGAATTCCCATTTCTATCATGTCTTTCCTCACATTAACATTATCCACTTTTCCTTGAGGATTTAAAATCAAAGTAACCAGATTTTCACAAATGTTCTTGATTATATGCATCGCATCCAAACAATGTCTGATTCAAGGTCCCAAAATATGAACTTTTTCTTCCAAAAACTCTTTTCTGGAATTCTATTTACAAATGATTTTCCCAACTGAATTTTAACATCCTTCACACTTTCATATGTCTGTCTTCCAGATTTTGGTATAGGTGTCCGGCGGGTATCGGTGTTGCCATCAAATTTGTTTCTATAAGGTGCCCGACGGTATGGGTGATGACGGCTAAGAAATCTACGGTGTCCTAAATAGACTGTTTTTCTACAATTCGATAGCCATATCGAATGTGTTTCCTCCATACAAATAGGACATGCCTTTTCTCCTTTATTCCTGTAACCCGACAAGTTCCCGTATGCGGAAAAGTCATTAATTGTGCAAAATATCATCACACGTAAGGTGAAATGACTTCTGGAATGTGCATCAAAGACCTTCACTCCGTCCTTCCACAACCTATCAAGGTCCTCTATTAACGGAGCCAAGTAGACATCTATATCGTTTCCGGGTTGTTTTGGACTAGAAATTAGCAACGGCATCATAAGATATTTTCTTTTCATGCATAACCAGGGAGGAAGGTTGTAAATAACCAACAAAACTGGCCAGACACTTCGGTTGGTACTCATGAGACCGTAAGGATTCATTCCGTCCGTGCACAATCCCAATCTCAAATTTCTAGACTCGCTACAAAACTCAATGAAATGACTGTCTATGTTGTTCCACTAGGGTGAGTCTGCTGGATGTCTAAGCTTTCCATCTTTCTTTCTGCCTTCTGCATGCCACCTCAACAGGTTATCATCTTTTGTGTTACTAAAAAGACGCTCAAACCTTTGTATTATAGGTAGATACCATAATGTTTTCGCAGCTGGTTTCTTCTTACAACTATCTTCTTCGTCATCCAAATCACCGTCCCTTTGTCTATGCCGGGTTACACTTTGGACATTTCTGGAGGTTCTCGTACTCAATTCGAAACAATATACAGTCATTCAGACATGCTGCAATTTTCACTATATCTAATTTCAAAGGACATAATAATTTTTTGGCCTTATAAGTTGTATCTGGCAATGTATTGTCTGCTGGAATCATTTCTCGTAAAAGACCGAGCAAAGATGTGAAACTCTTATCGCTCCAATTGTTTTTAGCTTTCAAGTTATATAACTTAAAAACAGTTTTTATTTTTGAAACACATCAAGAACATCATCAATAAAATCATTGGGTAATTCATTCATCATTTTATCCAAATCATTTTCTCTAATGTCATCATTATATTGTGGTTCACTTAGATTTTCTATATGATCATCACCCACTATTACATTATCCTCTATATCATCCCCCAAATCATTTTGTACAATATTTTTCAAAATCATCAGATACATTAATATTGCTCGTTCCAGCATCTAAATTTTCTTCCAATTTTTCTCCACGTGAAACCCAACGGAGGTATTTTGGTGTTGTCATCCATCCACGCTGAATCAGATGTGATCTAATAAATTTACTATCTTGTCTCTCAAAGTTAAGGCAACGTTTACAAGGACATAAAATTCTGGGCTTTCCAGTCAACTTTTGATGTTCTTCTGCACATTTTATGAACTCATCAACAAGTCCAACAAATTCATCTGATATTCTTGAATAGTCAAAAATGTACTTCTCCATCAGATCCATCTGTATATATCCAAAAGCCAAGGTTTAGGGTTTATAGACTTAATGCAACATATTAGATTTTTGGACGGGTTACCATCCTAGCCCGCTCTTTGGATACTCTTGTCCCATTAGCGAGAGTATGTTAGATGCAATGTGTTGTCTGAGAAAAATTCGACAGCATTTCTCCTTATGTTCCCTGAATACGCAAACACACGATTGCTCGTGCGTACGTACTCGTGGGAACATAAGAGGAAATGCCGTCGAATTTTTCTCAGACAACACATTGCATCTAACGTACAGCTCGCTGTCCTAAATGAGACAAGATAGTATCTAAAGAGCAGTACTCCCAACCGGGAGTACTATCCGAGATCAATCCCTAATGGATTAATCTCGGACGGGCAAGACCTAAAATAGTTCAAATTTCGACAATTTGGTCCTACATGACAATACTTAACTAATAGATGCAAATGCCAATTAACCAATATATATATGAACATACAAATCGATAAAAAACCAAAAAAAAGTTTATTGAGGGTTAAAATAGAAATTACCGAAATTGTCTTCTCTTGATCATCTTCCTCTTCAATAGAAAAACTTTCTCTTCCTCTTTGATCTCCTTTGCTTTCTCTACTTATTTTGCAATTTTTCAGAATTTTTAACAATTTTTAGCTATTTTTTTATGAGGTTTTATAAGGAGAAAAAAACTTTTGATTTTAGAGGAAAAATAATGGCCATGAAGAGTGAAGATGTAATATACAAAGGGAAGGAGGAGGAGATATACCCCTTGAACTGAAAATAGCTGCGCATTATTAGTACCGATTTTTTTATAAAAAACCGGTACTAATAGTTGGCAGATAAATAAAAAAAGGGGTTAGTATTAGTACCGGTTTTTCTGAAAAACCAGTACTAAAGATGCTATTATTAGTACCGGTTTTTTAGAAAAATCGGTACTAATGCTAACCCATTTTTTAATATTTTTTTCAGAAACATTTAGTACCGGTTTTTTAAAAAAATCCGTACTAAAGATATTGACTGACAATTATGAAATTGCCATCTGCTAATATTTATACCGGTTTTCTTAAAAACCGATACTAAAGGACTGGTACTAATGCTTTTTTTTTTGGCGTAGTGCTTGGGCTACAAGACAAAATTTGAAACTTCCTTTCAAAATAAATGATACAGAGGAGATGTAGTAGGACAAGAAAATTAATCAAAATTGAAAACTAGTGAATGCATCACGCTCCGCGCGATAAAAGTTCAAATCTAATTCGTTCTTAAACTCTTTCAGTAAGATAAAATTGAAAAAATATATACATTTCATAACAAAATACAATACAATGCAAGTCATATCAAAAGAAAAATAATACAATGCAAGCCATATCAAAGAATGAGAAGAGAAAAAACTTGTAATTCCTTTTGAGTGTTTTTTCAAAGCCAAACAACACGGCTAATCTAACTCAAAAGTCCCCATCCCATATATTAATATAATTATGAAACCCAAAATTGGACCAAATCATGGTTCCATATCATCAGTATTATGTAAAACAGAATAATAACCTTCTACAACGTATTAAGGTCCGTAATTAGTAATTACTAATATCCAAAAGCTATGCCAGACTCCATTTGAGGCAACCTGGAGCTCGGTGGAGACCTTGGCTAAGGCAGACCTACTTAGGAATTCCTCTTCGAGCATCATTTGGTAAGACATGTGCCTCCTGTACAGCATTCCTTCATGGATGCCTCACTCTCATGAACTGTGTCATTAATTGAAAGCATCTGAAATTATGAATACATCCTTGCAGAATCTCCTCAGCGCAGCAAGATTAAATATCCTGCATAGAACGATTGTTAATAGCACTCATATGAAATGTGAGCCTGAAAAAAATATGAACCAAGGGGTAAAATTGTAATATCTGCAATGTGGATCCCAAAATGCAAGGCATTTGCCTCTGCCACCAGAGCATCCTGTGCCGGTCCTTTTTCATATAAAAATTATAGAAATTACCCATCAGATCAAAAATAATCATTGCAACACCCATTCTTTTCTACACATCCCATGAACCGTCAATAATCACCAAAGCATGCCCTCAGGATCATAGAAATGAAAACGCAAGTACTTGCACAGGCTATGAATAATGAACAATATCAGTGATAGCTGAACATTTCAACTCAATTAGAAATTTTTTTCAACCTAGTACACAACACTTCTCACCTGATAGTAGGGTAAAGAACGAAAAATATTTTTGACAATAGGGAGAGGAAATACTAACTATATTAATATTAAGCACTTGTCGGTGGTAGACTAAATTCCTAGTCTCAGTCTATAATTAGACGATAAGGAACAATTGTCGGAGAGAGTTGAAATAAAAAAAGAAATGCATGAATGCAAAATCCATTGTGCATGTACCTTCTGAGTGGAAAGAAGTAAGAGATCATTTTTTTAAAGCCTATCCTAAAAGCTTTGGAGCACAGCCATTGTTAGCCCATGTGATCCTTGTGATTCCTCACATGATGCAATAAGACCTGGTTCATAATCCAACTGATACATTAAAAATCGGGAAAGAAAATTAAACACTCAAGTTCCATAAGAAAGTATCATATTACTTAAATAACATAAATAATCGATCAAGTACCTTCTGAGTCTTTGCCTTGTATAATCTACGCCCCAACTTCCTTAAAAAGGACAGGTTAAAAAATCATCATGCACTTGTATGCAATCTTCACAATTTTGAACCCTTTCAGCTGTTCGGAAAGCAAAGACTTGACTAAATACCTGAAAAGGCATATAAGGGGCACAAAAATCAAGCCATTATTTGTAATGAGTGACTCTAAGTATTGGATTAAGCCAACTGGTAGTCAATTGAAAAAGATATGAATTCCACTCCATAAAAGTCCATGTTCAAGGCTAAATCCATACATATACTGACAGTATCGCTCGATCCAATACCTGAAAAGAGATGCACATACTTGAAAAATTCTGACTTAATCCTTTTAGGTCAAAATCCTGAAATATCTTACACAAACAGACAAAAGGAGAGGGACTGCAGCAAGAGTCGCTAAAGAAGCATAATTAAGAGATGAATTTCTCAAAGAAGAGATAAAAGGAGAGGGACTGAAATATCCTGACTTCTTTTCCAAAGGTCGATCCATCGCTCTGTTGCCAGTTTTGTCTCCAAGTCCGCTGACGGCTCGCTCTGGAACAATCAAGAAATGAATTTCTCAAAGAAAGATGGAGAAAAATGGAGGAGAAAAAAAAGAGCCAAAAGAAAAAAAAAACAACATAGAAGAAGAGAAGAAACCTGATTTATGAAGGTTGATTTTTGCCTCTCTAGTTTTCACTGTTTCCAAAGGTCGATACCTGGCTCTGTTGGCAGCGTTGTCTCCAACTCCACAGACACCTCCTTCTCAAACAATCAGAACACCACTTTCTCGAATAAAGATGGAAAAGGGAGCCAAGCAGAGAAAAAATGGAGCTCAAACGGAAGAGGAAGACATGATCTACACGCCCGTACCATCGACATCGACTATGGAGGCCGGAGACCTCCGAAATACGCCGGCAGAGAGGTGCGACGACTTTGCATCGGGAGCTGTGTCCTTGAGCAGCAAAGCTCAAAAGAAAAATGAAGAGAGAGAAAGAAGGAACCTTTCAATAAAGCAAGTGTGCGTGCATGTCTCTGTTGTTCGTGTAGGCTCTCCGTGCAACCGTTCTGTGCAGCTCTGTTATCCCCATACAGAAACACAAGAAAATAATGTAGCCAAGAGGAGCAACACATTGGATGCGAAGATATAAACACAAAAAATCTGGAAGGACTCAAGTTAGTGGAGCTGAACGCATAGGATGAAATCCATCACACAGAGGAAAAAATTGGACGGCTGGGATAGAACCTAAATGAACAGTGTTTTTTTAAGTTTGGAATTGAATGTTTTATAATGAAACCTCTTTTCAAAAGACAAAATCGTTTACCAAAATATGGTTACCGAAATAGCAATTAAATAAATTTGCTTAATTAAAAGGGGATGGGTACGGTTAATGAACTCTTTAATTGCCGAGCAATTAAAGGAATTAAAATAAAGGGATACACATCAGGAAAAATTTACAAGTGGCATTGGACAAAATAAAAATATACTATTATGTATATATTTCATATATATAAACTTTTGGACGAAATGCAATTTAAAATATATAATTTCAAACTACATACTTCAGAATAAATAAAATATGATCAAAATAATTAATATAAAAAAAATAATGAACAAAAAAATCAGGGGTGTTACAAACTTACGGAAGGGGAGTGAAGCAAGAATGAGTTTTGGATTTCCAAAAACGGAAAACGCGTGCAGGAGATGGTAGCCTAAAATAGAAAATGTGTTAGTAACTGTTGGGCATGATGGAGATGGTGAATATTGGAGATGATCTTTATCAGCCCCGATAAAAAAAAGCAGGATCATTAATAGGGGTTATAATAAATAACAACTGATATTAACGATAGAGTTTTATTTATTTTTAACATCATCTCCATTAACAACGGCACAACGCCTACCAACCGCGGCTAAAATAAAATTTGTTGTAGTTACCAGGTTTGGCATCTGACTTGGATAAGACCGTCGGGGGATTAGTTTGTCATATAATTAAATAGCTAATTGTGGTGTCAAGGGTTACGGTCTAACAAATTATTTTGGACTTACTATTATAAACTTTTAAGATGTGCATGCAGATCTGCTTGTTCGTCTTTTGATGTGGGGACATACAATTTGTAGGCCAAGCATGTCTGCTCGATTGATAGTGTGATCTTCAGCACCGACGCGGAAATTATTTTATTTAAGAATTTTCACAAAAAAAATTTTAATATAAAGAATTATTTTTTTTAAATAAAAAAAAGTTCGTACGCGTTTTATAAAAGGGTACAGTATTTCTCCTTCGTACCTGTTTATAAAACGCGTACGAAGGCTTTGAACGTGTTTTATAAACGGATACGAAATGGAATAAATTTACCGCTTCAGTTACGTCTTTTGAGACAAGTCAGGCCTTTGTATCCGTTTATGAAACACGTACAAAGCCTTCGTACGCGTTTTATAAGCGGGTACGAAGGTCGTCTCTTTTCAAAACCGAGTTATAGCCGTTTTTTTTTCGTTCGCACACTTATCGCCAGACAGAAGAGAGAGAGAAAGAGTGAAGGAGAGAAGGAAATATAGAGAGAAGGAAAGAAGGAGAGAAAAGGAAGAGGGAACCCAGGCCAGGGCGAGAAGAAGAGGAAGACAGCGAGAGAAAGAGAAGAGGAGCCCATTGCGGGAGCGGACGACTTGAGGCAGCGGCAAACTTGCGACTGCGAGGTTTTTTTCAAAACTATTTTGTATTTTTACGATTTATGGTAATTATTGGAAATGAAGTAATGAATTGAAATAGTGATAATTGTTGACAATTAGGGGTTTAGGGTTTAGGGTTTAGTGATACTTGTTGATAAATAGTGATGATAATTTGTGGAAATGGATGATTGATGATAATTGATATCGTTATTATTCGTGGGTATTTGGACCGTACTTAGCACTCAAATCATAATCAAACCATTTAATTATTTGATAAATTGCTATGATTTTCTAGGAATTCGCTCTACCGTCGTCTTCTCTCTTATTTTCAGGTTTCTTGATGATTTCTAGTGGATTCTCGAACATTAGATGGACTTTGGCACTTGGCATACGCTAGACGACTCATTCCTAGTACTTGGAGGCAACATCATAGCTACTACTCGGACCGAATGGAGTTTTGCTCGGACCGAAGGCACGCTTATAGCATAAAATGGAAGTTTAAGGAAAAGCAAATGGCTAAATAGAGTCAACTACATTGTAGAGCTCAACCTAAGATTTCCAACGGCTTTTGAATTACCTAAATCGGAGTCCGGACGAAGGAGATATGACCAAAATACAACAGATACTCAAAGCTGGAGTCTCAGTTCGAACCGAACTGAATCTGTTCGGTCCGAACTGAGCCTATTTAGTTCGAATTGAGTTGTTTTGACCTGAATTTGGCCTGTCCAGTCCGAACAAAACCTGTCCAGTCCGAACCGAGAGCTGCAATATCATGTTTGGAAAGTGTTTTTATGCATGGAAACTCGATATTTTGGTATGTTTTCTTGCCATAGCGCCCCAGCCTCCTTTCCAAGCCAGAAGACCACTATATATACGCCCAAAGGCCTGAAGGAAAGGCATTCTACCCTTCATACCACAATTCGACCTACCTTAGGCGATTCCACCATTGATTTCATTGGGCAACCAGATTCTTGAGGCGACAGCAGCAAGGAGAAGGTTGGAGACACGCCTTGCAACACCCCACTGCCTTTGATGATTGAAGATCGAACATAGAAAGACAACTTGATTTATTCTTCCTATGTTTTTATCTCTAATTTTCATGGGCTTGTACCTTGTTATTTCTATGCAATTTGTCGTGTGTTTGAATATTATGTTATGCTAAATTTATGTTGTCTTAGGGTATGGATGTAGTTTAGGTTTAGTTTGATGTTATGACTTGATGTTTGGCTTTATGATCTATTTATTGAGTAGTATTTTCATTGCTTATTTAATTCTCTTGTTTTGACCTGATTTACTTCTAAATAAAGGCCGGTTTAGTTAAGTTACAAGGTTAGATTAAACAAATAGGATTGAATTAAGTACTCGGGATAAGTTGAAGATTCGAAAGAGGAGATTAGCTAACACTGAAAGGTGTAGCTTCTAAGTTGGCTGAAAGGCAACTTAGATATCCCTAAGAAAACAAATAAATAAGACATAGGTTCATTAAAACACCGACACAAAAGTTTAGTTTTAATTGGCCTATGTGGGCAAAGTAGAGTCCTATACTAATTTCTAGTCCAAAAGACGACAGTTGAGGATTAGGTAGTGTAGCTATAGCCGATCTGAGCCCTTCATAAAGTTTAAACTCAAGTTGCATGGTCATAACTCAACATACCAGCCCCTGTTCGGACCGAACAAGTCGTGTTCGGACCGAACTGACGGCCTATGCTTAGATTTGTTGGTATTTAACGCGACAGCGAGCGATCCAGCAAATCGAGGGCTAAACCTAAGTGAATCCTGACCCCTAAGATGCCTTATTATACTTTAAAAACCCCAAAATATACCTGCTTTAGTTTGTCTTGTTTGGATTATGATTTAATTCTCAAAATACCCAAAAATATCTACTTGATTGCATTGTTAGTTAGTTTCTTTAATTTGCAACACTCTCTACCTTATTTTATTGTCTAGCTTCAGAAAAACAAGTCCAGTAATCGTTAATCCGTCCTTTGGGTTCGACCCTAAGCTTAACTCCAAATGACTAGTGAGGTTAGGTCTAGGTAAAAATTTATTTGGTACTAGGATTTAATTCCTTCATCAATAATTAGTGGAAATTGATGTAAATTGAAATAGTGATAATTTGTGCAAATTGTGCATATGGATGTAAATTGAAATAGTGATGATAGTTAAAATTGAAATAATTAAAATTGTGGAAATTGAGGAGATGGATGTAAATTTTATGTTGGATTTAATCTGAAAATGATGTATATTAAATTACTTATGGATATCGGTGTAAATTTTAGTTTGTAATTATTGTGAAAATTATATATAAATTTATTGGACAATTTAGTAAATTGTTGAAATAAATAGAATTTTATATTGAAAAATTATGGTGCAAATTAACATAATTTCAAATAAATGAAATTGTATATTGAAAATTATGTATCAATTTATTGGTGCAAATTATGGTGCAAGAGAAATTTTAAAATATTATGATAAAATTATTCTATTATTGATCAGTAATTATAGTAAAAATGTCAATTACATAGGAAAATAATTTTTGTTTTGTTCGTTTTTGTTAGTGCAAAAAATATTAAATTCATTGTTCTTTTAAAATGTTGTTTAATTAATGGATTGAAATATGCACGATTGAAATTAGTCAATGTTGTTTAATTAATTTAGAAAAATTATGAGTTCGGCAGAAGATGAGGCTGGTCTTTCTGGTGCTTCACCACCTCCCACCGAAGCACCCCCCACCCAGCCTCGCCAAAAAAGAAGAAGGCGTCGCGCAGCCCGTCCGAACGCGCTCAATGTCAATCCACCAGTGCAAGCAGCCAACGTAGAAAACCAACAAATTTTGTTTGTTACGGATAACGACTATATCGTTGGTTTGTCTTTTGAGGAGGTAATAGACTGTTGTATGTTAATTTAGATTTTTTATTTTAATAATTTAGATTTCTTAATTGACTGATAATATTTTTTTGTTAATGCTTCTTATAAAATTTAATTAAAAATTAATTTAAAACCATTCATTTAATTGAAAAGTTTAATAAAACGTTTCATGTTTTGTGTTAATGCAGTGTGAAAAAAATTTGGAGATGAGGTCGCACAAGCGAACGATTGAGGTGGACTATCGGATTGAGGAAAGACTGATCAAACTGGGCCTGAGTCACATTACGAAGGTGAAGCATGTCAACGTGGACATGCCATTACTGAAGGCAATGGTCGAGTTTTGGCGTCCGGAGACTCATTCTTTTCATTTTCCCGTCGGAGAGATGACTGTTACTTTACAGGTAATTTATTTAAACTTGATATTACTTTTTTTTTACAATAATTTTCGTATTAATTTTCACAGTTAATTACAATTTAGCATAATATTAAAATTGTAAAATTTTCACATAAAGTTTCATACAAATTTTTGCATTAATTGCATTATTTAAAAAAGATTAATTTTCGTATTAATTTTTGCATTATTCGAATATTAATTGTCACATTAATTTTTGCCTTAATTATATTTAAAATTCAAATTTGAATATTTATTTTCGTAATAAATATATTTAAAAAAGACATTGCAATATTAACAGGACACAAATTTAATGTATTTTGTAATTGTCATCAAGATGTTGTCTTTTTATATGGTTTGCGCTCGACGGGCATCCCAGTTAGATCTAATACGAGAGGGCCCTGGGAGGAAAAGATTCGTGCAAATCTTTATCCTCATGAAAATTTGGAAAACTGGCACAGAGAAAACAGGAGCAGGGAGTAAGTGATGAAAAAGTTAAATATTGATTTTTGCTATTCAGTATATATTGCATTGCTTACTTGTATTGATTATTTTAAATTTGTACAATGCAGGGGCGTTGTTGTTGGAAACAACATCAAGTTGAAATGGTTGCGGCAAAATTGCGGGGGGGGGGCGCCATAGGCAGGTGCTACTGATGAGGATCTTGACCGATACACGGGTGCAATGACTCTAGAGATATTTGGGACGTTGATGTTTCCCGATATTTCTCATAATTCCATCCCAGCATACTATTTGGAGCTCGTATCAATATAATTTTCTTAACTTAAATAATATTTTTATTTGTTTCCTATGATATTAGAATTGAACGTTACAAATAAAATTAATATTGTTTAGAAACTTAATATTGTTAATATTAGATGCAGGGCATAACGAAATTTAAATTTTGCACTGTTAAAATTTAAATTTTGCACTATTTGCATTGTCATAACAAAAATAAATATCAATTCGTTGTTCAATTTAAATGCAGGGCAATTTGAATGAAGTTGCGAACTTCAATTGGGGAGCTGCCACGCTTGCTAGTTTATATCGTGCTCTCGACCGTGCCTCCATGCGTTTCAAGGTTGTGACGAGACCTTGGATGCTATTGTTGTTTTAGGAATGGTCATACCTTCCTGTTTGTCGTCCAGAGGTTGCTCCTATCGGTGGATTAGGACAGCCTAACATAGATTCATGTGTGCCATTTGGGAGGTAATAACTTATAATATTTTTTCGAACTATTCTCATATATAATTTTCTGCAAATTACAACATATAAATGCTAACGTTCAAAATTTTCAGGAAATGGGACGAAGCTCGGTCTTTCTTACGGAGCCAGCACCGTGGGGCAGTGGAAAACACACGAGACTATATAGCCGTGTTGAACGTTGAAGACGTCAACTGGTTTCCGAACGTACTGGACAGGGATTTGATGCCACGGGTAGCACAGGAGGGTTCCATAGAGGAGCATGTTCGGTTGCCGCTTATTTTCTAGCACATAGTCACCTACTACTACCCCGACCGTTGTAGGCATCAGTTTGGACTGTACCAGATTACTCCTCCCCCGCTACCTGTGGTACGTTTATTATATCTTTTCAATTTATAATATGTTCAATTTCAATTCAAGTAGACTAAAAAACTGTAATTGAAGTAATGAGTTCATTTGAACAGAGTTGGGAAGTGACACAGAACCTGCTGGGTTTCCAGCACGGTACCTATCGAGATCGCCCAGATTTTGCTACCATTTTTTCGGGTGCATATGGAGAGTGGGCTGACGAGACCTTAGCTGCACGCCAGCTGGAGACTAGACCCTGAGTTGCTACTGATACCTTGCGGTATTTTCGCTGGTTTTGGCGATACGGGGCCTCCGAGAGACCCACACCACGAGAGGACGCCGAGGCACGTCTCCAGCGCACTCAGCAGTTGCCTGTCGCTCAGAGGCTGTACACAAACATGGGATCCAAACTTCGCAATACAGTAAGCCTTTTTATTTATTTTTTTTTAATATATGAATGTTAGATTTGTTAATATTTGCAATATGTCATTAATGTCGGAAATTGTAGGTGAAATTCTGCGCTGAAGAATGCACTTCATGCATTGGGACTGGTTGTGAAGAAGGGGTGCAGAAGGGTGGAAAAGACAATTCTCGCCAACTGCCATTCACAGCTTGACGATGCATCTATGCCTTTGAGGTAATTTTTAATTATTTATTTTTCAAAATGCGTTTTTGCACATTAAATTCAACCTTTATGATTATGTCATTGTTCAATAATTTATAAATTACAGGTTAGAGGATTTGTTGGAGCAGCGAAGACTTCCAACAAATATTGCGGACATACCAGATTCTGGGGACAAGTCTTCCTCTGCACGTCCGACTGTACCCACAGACCTTCAGGCGGAGGATCTGATGCATGCGGTTAGTATTTGTTCAGATGCAAGTTTCAATTTTAAAAACTAATTTATTTACATTGACATTGTTTTTTTTAATATTATAGGATGGTCGATTGAATACCGGACGATTAGATGATATTTTAGGACCACGCACGTTCTTTCCTACTCAGTTTACAGCCTTAGGTCCTACTCCTTCCATGCATAGTGCATTAGCATCGACCTCGCAGTTTGCTGGCATTTCTCAGGATCCCACTAGCATTTTCACCACCCACATGCCAGCATATCAGTATCCTCCGCCTCGCACCTTTGCGTCATTTGGTATGCTTTTCTCTTTTCTTACATTTACTGTTCCGTCGGTGCCTACGCCTTCTTCTATTCTATCATTTGGCACTCCGTTGGGTAGTATGGGAGGGACAGACTCATTCAGCACATTGCTACGGACGTCCGTAGATGAGGAGGGAGACTATGTCCCTTTAGCGACTCCTCAGGAGGCTAGGCAGACCGTTGAGTTTGGGCGCATACAAACGCCTCAGGATGTGCCTCAGGAGGACCAGCATGAGGAGCACCGGAAGGGGGGCGATGGGGATACAGATTCGAGTGAGGATGGTGATGACCTTACTGTCCCGCGGAGACGAGATAAGCGTGCGGTGAGAGTGATTGACAGATTTTCACCTTCAGGACCTAGGAGGAGGTGGCGGCATTAGTGGTTTGTATGTATCATGTTTTGGATATGTAGGTTTTTATGGACTTGTGACTTGTTTATGACTTCTGATGGACTGATTGTTTTTTTTTTTGTTTATGACTTGTGATGGACTTATGATGCTTATTACGTTTTGACTATGTTTTTTGAATTCATACTACTGATGATGGACTTGTGTATTATTTATTGTGATTTTCTTTATGTATAAATCAATATGAAAAAAACAGTGCAAAATACTACTTGAAACATAAACATTTATGCATTGAAACGTCAATAAATGAAATACTCCAAACAACAACGTTTATCCATTGAAATACTCCAAACAACAACGTTTATCCATTGAACGTCAATACATTAAAACAACAATTTAGAGTGCAAAGCACTACAAAAAAATAAGGGAAAATAAAAAACAACCATAAAAATAAAACATTGCATTAACAATTCCAAGTAAATTACATTAACAACCATAATAATAAACATATAAATATTACAATGATATAAATACTTAGAGATTTTGACTATCTACATGTTGTAGAATTTCATCCCACCATGGTTGCTAATCTCCGTCATTCGGTTGTTGATGATTACTCCCACCGGCGTTGTCAGCAAATTGAGCGGCTTGGTTCCAGTAATCTGCATCAGCTTCATGTTGATTACTCCCACCAGCGTTGTCAGCGAATTGAGCGGCTTCGTTCCAGAAGGCCGCATCATTTTCTTGTTTTTCTATCTCTGCCATTCGGCTTGCTGTAGTTTGTCAAAGTTCATCCCTCTTATTCATTTCTCTCAATTTTTGCTCTGATTTTCTCAGCCCTTTTTTCCTTGCCTCTTCTTCCCTTATTTTTTTTTGACGATCCATTTCTTCATTTCATTCTTTAATAATCCTTTGGGTCTCTATGTCCTGAGCTCTTTGTGCATTCTCGTCGTGACGTTTGTGCTCATGGTAGTGGTCACGCAATATGTTTTCTTTGTAATTGAAAACATGAGCATACCTTGTACTGCTCACTGTGTGGTCTCCATTAAAGTTGTATATTTTCTCGTAAACGGTCCAGTGAGTTGGTTCAGACGAGAGGTAGGGTTTCGGTTGTTGTTGGGGGTATGGGTTGAGGTTCTGTATAATATTTTTTGTACCAGTCATATCGCCTTTCTCGGTTGAGATTCTTTTCGTGTTTCCGCAATCGTCGCTCCTGGTACTACTTTTGTTCCCTTTCCGGTCCACCATTAATGTGCCATTGGTAGTGTATTTTTAACTGGAGCACGTGGTCCTCTTCAGTCGTGTCTTCATGGATGTTGTATTTCAAAGTGCGGTAACAAGACCGGCAAATTGTCTCGTATTCTCCGTTTTCTGGTTGATTTTTATTGGCAGGGTAATGGTAGAAAGTTGGCCAATACTCAATGCGAGTTGCTGTTCGATAGTTTGGAACATCATTATTTGAGTTAGAGCTATTTCTTTTCTCTATTGTGCTGAAGTTTTTAACAAGAAGGAGGTAGTGGGTGTAGTTTTTAATAAAAAGGAGGTAGTGGGTGTTGTGAATTCTAATTCAACAATGCCTGATTTTATAACTAATTTGACAACTTCAAAGATAACATTGTAAAATCAAATCTTGTCATACCTTTTGCAGTCTTTATCAGAGCATACTTGTACTTTTTTCCTAAAAATTAAATAATAAACAGTAATAACTCGGTTCAGGAACCCTTCGTACCCGTTTATAAAACGCGTAGGAGGGCTTCGAACGCATTTTATAAACGGGTAGGAAGCTCTGACCAGTCTCAAAAGGAGTGAGGGAAAGTGCACAGTATCTCTCCTTCGTACCCGTTTATAAAACGCGTTCGAAATCTTCGAGCGCGTTTTATAAACGGGTACGAAGGGGGATTAATGTACGCTTTTATGAAACGCGTACAAACTTTCTTCTTATTAAAAAAAATAATTAATTCTTTATATTAAAATTTTTTGTATACTAATTCTTATATAAAATAATTTCAGGCACCAACGGGTCATATTCTGATCACATTCTGCTTGATTAATATTGTAACATTCTGATGCATGTTGTTATTTCCAAAAGAACGGTAAAACGATCAATACAGGGTTTTATATATTGGTTTTACCGATTTCAAAAAACCGGATGACCCCATATATTTATTTTTAAATATATAAAAATATAATACCAATATAATTAAACATATCTAGTGAAATAAATGTAGCTTGAAAACCTAAAACTTCAAAATAATGTGCACATCCGCTTCTCTGTACGAATCTCTTTCAAGTTTTAACTGAAACACATTGAATATAATTAAGCATACTGCTCCCACATATATACTTTCCCCGGCCCAAATTATTTGGGCAGATAATATATTAAACTACAGCATAGCATGTTGCAAATATATACTTGCCTTACAGATGTGTGCAACACATGAAATTTGTCATATTTGTGGTCGTTTATATAGCAATTATTGAAGTACTTATTAGGTCAGCGTGAATGAAATCCGTTTGGTCTTTTACCCGATCCTTATTGTATTCGATAAAACATATATAAATAAGATATTATTTTTATTAAATTATCGGATACGGATACGGACAAAAAAATCGTTAACTTAATCTAAGAAGATTTATTTTATAAATCTTTGCAAACCTAATTAGTATAACTTATTTATTTTTTTAAAGCTTTAAAAGCTCATGGCTAAGAAGAAAGTTTCTTCAAACTCATTCTAAAATGCTAACAGGTTCAGAGGAGTGTCATCTGTTGGTCTCATGCAATGAACGGAGTTTTAATTGATACAATAATATATTTTAACATGTTGTTAATTTTGGATGTCTTAGTTTGTAATTTTCTTTTTCTCTTTTGACAATAATGGTCTCGTGTTGTAATTTAAAAAAGTTAAATGATATTAATTATAAAATTATTTTTATTATAGCTATTATTTATGAATTGTTGTCTCAATATTATTATAATAATAATAATAATATTAATTGTCACAATCCATACTTTTATTTTATTCATTATTTTCTTCGTTTAATTATGTGCTGACGTGACAAAACAAATTTAGCTTGATTGTAAATTCTTGCTAATTGACCCATTTGATTTTGTAACAATTGTGGAATATTAAAATAGTATTTTATTATCATTACTATTATTATACTTATTGTTGTACTAAATGTCTCTAGGTTTGTCGATTACGAAACAATATCATTTGACATTTAACAATCTTCTTTGAGTTCTCATTATAGGATATGATATGGTATGAAATCGGTATATGAACTCAAGAAATAGAATAGAATGAAGATGAGGATTGAAGAATAACCTAAACAAGATCAATACTAAATTTTCTTCATGCTTGGAACTAGTTTAGACTAGGTTAATATGTATTGAAGCTCTATATCTCTCATAATGACCTTTTTAGCTAGAAAAGCTCAAGTTTTTGTGGTAAATTAAGTAATGCTACTTAACATTACTTAATAGTAGTAGTTGGTCACCTATTGGATATGTTTTGCAACCAAAATATTGCAGGAAGCATTATACAACGCAACTTGGCGTTACACAACGTTTTCAACAGTAGTTTTTTCTGCTGTACTGATCTTATGAAACTGATTAACCACTTTTTTTATATGAATTTGAAGAAACGCAAAACATGAAAGTTGTAGATCTTTTTGTGTTCTTTCTAATGGTTTTTTAATCACCTCAATCGAAGTTCGATGAAGAAAGTTTGAGTCAAAATACGAAACACTGTCTGCTGAAACTGGCAGCAACGTTATGTAACGCTATTTGGCGTCAAGTAACGCCCCAACGGCTAGTTTTACTACAAGACAATTCCAACAGTTATATTCCAGCGTTGTATGATGTCCAATAGTGTTAGGTAACGCTCAAATTAATTTTTGCTTGTAAAATGGGCTGTTTCATGGCCTATTTTTACCATGCCTTGTTCTACCACTTGAGATATAAATGTTTAGCCATAACTAGTCTAGATTTGAGCCTTTAAGCACTAGGGATGGTATATATAGCAGTAGTCCAGATTTGAGGCATAACCACTCCCCACTTGAGTTTTTCATAGCTAAATCATTTTGAGAGATAAAGTAGCCTCAAACACCACCACCCCGACATTGTCGTTAGGTGTAGGTTGGAACAGGTTGAGAGTTCTTCTCACTTGAGGCCGTGGTGCCATTTATTATTCAAGTTAGGCCGAACCACCCCGACATTCGGTTCGAAGTTGTAGTCCTGTTCTTATTGAAATTGAACGGAACGCGCCATTTCATGGTAGCGAAACTCCCGAAAACATACGACTAATTAAGGCTAGCATTTCCTAGCGGGTCGGAACTCCGTAATAACATCGTGTGTCATCTCTTTTTCTCTTCTCTTTATTTACATTTGATTTGACTTGCTTGTGTTGGGTACCAATTGAAATGTGTTAGGATAGTTTATATCAAACCGGTCTAGAACTTTAATTACATTCGCTAAATCTTAATTAAGCCGCCTTATTTAGAGACAACACTTATAAAAGTATTAATCTAAAGGTCTATCCAATTTTGAGTCGAAAAGATGCAAGACATGTTAAGAATTTGCAATATGGACTATGGATTTTGGATGATCCGATTAGACCAATGTTTGTGGATTTAATAACGATATAAAAGACTTAAACCTTTCATCAAAATTGATGTTAACTTTCGCGGAGGGGAGTTGCACTGGAATTACTAGAGTGACGTTGAATGTTCGATTCTCCGCTTCAACACATTATTTTGGCTATGCCAATTTATTTTTCTATAGAAATTAGGGTTCGCTTTTAGAATTGGAAATTTTATTTGAGCCGTCCCTCAACAAAAACCCTCATCCTCTTCTCTCTTTTCTCTCTTTTTAATGGTTGTGCTGCCCCCAATCTACTACTCAAGTAAAGAGAACATGAAAATGCTGACGGTGGCGATCTAAGGCTGCAACGTCTTTTGTGGATCCAACTAGTGGTCTGAGTCCGCAGCACCTTTTATGTGTCACCCTCACGAGGCTATCCACGCCATCGACACCTTCCTTCTACCTCCCCGATGGGAAGGGTTGTGCTGCCCTCAAAATAATATTTGGAGATCATGTATGTTTTTGTCCTTTCATCTGGTAGTTTACAATAAAATCGGTGAAGCTTGGAGAGAGAGAGTTGAGAATGAAATCTTGAATTACTCCCGATTGGAAGGGCGTATCAAGCTTTTCAAGCTGCCGAAATAACCCCACCATCTTCATGACGTGTGGCCGACTTCGTAACCTTTGGGCAAACGAGTGTTGGCGATGGCCTTGATAAAACATGCCCTTTCGGCGCGAGCTTTTGTTTGGAACATATTCGAGATGCGAGTGATCATCTCATGCACTCTTTTTGGAGTTCAGATTCCATAACCACAACTATCAAGACAGACATCTCTGTGTCGTTGTCGTGGTGCTTTTCATAGGCATCTTTGTCCTCTTGAGGAGCGGTCGACTTAGGAGCCGAGGGCATAAAGTGGTAAGGAGATACTCTCTTTTCTCATACCTAAATGCTAGCCTTAGGTTGCGATGCCAATTCAAGAAATTGGCACCGTTAAAAGCGAGTTTCTCGTTCTTAAGAAAAGAACGTAGCGTAAAAGACGAGAAAAATATCTACAACAATATTCAAGTTTAAGGTCAATTTTTTTACGCTTTTGGTTTTAACTTCAACAAAGTAAAACTTTCACTACACAAAAATTATGTCCCTAAATATAATGAATTTCCAAGACTCCCACTTTCGTTAATGCGATAACGGCGTTGGCACAACATCACATTAACTAATATGGGATAGGTTCTCCAACCAATCATACAATCTTATGATTCTTGGTTCGCTTAACGAACTTCACTCCAATATACAATCCGATTTGGGTCCATTGTTAAGTAACTTTTCTCTATTTGCTTCTTGCAGATGTGATTTACACCCTAACTACGGATGGTGGAACCGATGTCCACGTCGACGGAATGCATCAATAAACGACCATACAATGTTGAAGGGGATATAGAAAGAAGGAGACTGATTTGACTTAATCTTGTTTAATTGGGACAAACAATTAAGTGACACATGTTTGGTGGTCATGTAAGTATACACCCATACCTATACTATGACATTTCATAGCAATCACAAATAAGCATCTCAAACATTGTCGTGGGTTTGTATGGCTCCCGCTTGTATTAGTTTCACCGCATCTCCATGTAGCAAAACTAATCTAATTTTTTCTCCTACTAATCATATGGATCTAATCCTATATAATTTAAAGGAACAAAATACATGTGAAAAAAAATTTCTAATCCCAACTTAGGGGCATGCAAGCCTCACAAGTTACATAAAAAATTAATCAACATTAATAATTAATTAACCATGACACCAAAGACCTTACATACATTCATTCACATGCATTCACAAATACAACCACAGTGTATTGGAATCTTGAGCCATACCAAACCCACATCCTCATACAAAAAATAAGTTACTACAAGTACTCCTACGTGTGCAATTTACAAATAATGAACTTTCAAGTGTCTTTGCATATTGTGTTTCTTTTGCATTTCTGTGTAAAGAAAGGTTCAACTTTAACAACAAATTTGTTTAAACCTCTTTTGAAAAACTTTTTAACATTCAAAACTGAAAGGAGAATAATCAATGAGTATTCTAATTACTATTTCAACTAGTTTGAATAATTAGAAATAATACTTTAACTATTTAAAATATCGAATAGGGCCCGATAAAATCAAAAAAATTTCGGTCTCTAAAAATTATAAAAGAAATCAAAGTGTTAAGAAGTGGTCATTTACCATCAGGGAGAATAAAAAATAAAATAAAACCAATGTACATAAAACACCGTTATGGGATGTTTTGGTTCTCCTCTCAATCATTTAGTCTGTTAGACCACCTTCCATACAGTTTTTATACATACAACAAACATAGAAAAAATAGTATATACTATTGGCTACCTATCCATGAAAAGAAAACCAACAAGGTCTGTTCAAAATCATCAAGTTAAATGCCATACAAGCAACTACACCTGTTCTAAAACAGTCTGACGACTAAAATGTTTTGACCAGGTTGAAGTATTAAATCTCCATGAAAAATTATGAAATTAATTTCATGGATTCCTAACTGAAATTAAAGCAACTCTATTCAAACACTTTTCTGAAAAGGTTCCCAATTGGTACAGTTTATCAAAACAATCAATTTGTTCGATAAACCGAATCTGATGACCTGTTTCTTTTCAGACTTGCAAACTCACATAAAAATCTGAACCATACAACAAATTATACATGTCCAGAAAGAAATTCAAGTGTAGATTAATTCTAGCCAAAGTTCTCAGGTAGCTATTTTAAAAAATAAGTCCTACAAGCCATTCAAACAGAACTGTGCAATAAAATAGCAGATTTGCTCACCGTTACCGTTTAATTCACAGAAAATGCATAACACCTTATAAAAATGTGAATCAAGTCTCCAAAGGACCGCAACTCATAAATCTACAATTTTTAGTCAATGAAAAAATTTTAGAGAGCTTTACATAATGAAAATCACGCAAAAATACAGAAAACGTTGCTTCCAGCCAGCAAACAATAGCAAAAAACCTTACTAATCCATTAATTAACCAACTTTCTCTTAATTAATTGTCAAAAGATCTTAAGCACGACCATGTGCTCTGATGCCACTGTTAGAAAAAGCTCAATTTTTAATTTTAGACTAATTACACTTAATTAATCACCATTAAACAACAAGCATACAAGATCTAGCGCCATAAGCTATTCAAACACCAAGAGAAAGGTAGGAGAATATAACTCTCCTTCAATCGTATCAAGGAGTCTTGTTTCTTTGGCGTGGGAGTCAGTGGCGTGCTCTCCTTGAGCCTCCACCTCCGTCGATGGCCACCTTAAGTCCACCTAGAGGATTAACCAATCCCTTCAACCCTTGTGCTAGCAAGAGGAAGGAGAAAGTCTAATCCCAAGATATTCTCTCTTCTATTCAATTAACACTTTAATTTGTGGAGAGAATTTATGCTCAACACATGAACTAGAGGTTGAAGAGAAGATAGGAAGAGCAAAGAAATTTCTGAAAAATTTCTTCCTCTTGTGTGGATTTCGGCCAAGGAAGAGAGAAGAGAGGAGGTGGAAAGGAGCCTTGGGTTTCCCTCAAAATGAATCCCTATTGTTTACCCTAAGAAGGCAGCTTAAGAAAGGTTTAGCGGAAGCAATTATGATTTTGGACCGGTTTGGTATGAACTAACCTAACACGATTCAATTGGTATCCAATACAAGCAAGCACACAAGCAATTAAAATATAGCAAGAAAATAAAAAGAGAAAGAGAAAGAGAAATTGAAACACGCGATATGATTACGGAGTTTCGACCCGCTAGGAAAAGCTAGCCTTAGTCGTACGTCTCTGGGAGTTTCGCTACCACGAAAGGGCACACTCCGTTCAATTCCAATAAGAACGGGACTACAACTTCG
Organism: Rhynchospora pubera; assembly: GCA_028095005.1. Taxonomy (NCBI): domain Eukaryota; kingdom Viridiplantae; phylum Streptophyta; class Magnoliopsida; order Poales; family Cyperaceae; genus Rhynchospora; species Rhynchospora pubera. The sequence goes on from CM051460.1 coordinate 357,846,294, forward strand.
AACCGAATCACCTCATCACAAGGACACTTGAGACGGATCGGTCTAACTCGAATGGCACAACGGTCTCAAAGGAGAAGAGCCCTCAATCTATTCCAACATACACCTAACGACAATGTCGGGGTGGTGGTGTTTGAGGCTACTAAATCTCTCAAAATGGTCTAGCTATGAAAACCTCAAGTGGGAGAGTATCCCTGTGATCAAAGGCTCTATTCTGGTCAAAGTTTGCAAGGCAAAACTCTCTTAAGAGAGAGAACAAGGGGTAGATATAAATAATGCTCGTCAAAAACTGCAAGACTAATCAACTTGTTGTTGTGCGTTACACAACACAATATTGCGTTACACAACGCACATATAGCCGTTATAATAAAACAAAGAGAACAAGCTATCCGTTGCTAATGCGTTACATGACCCAATATTGCGTTGTACGACACACTGAACGACCGTTATAATAAAACAAAACGGATGAATTATCCGTTTGAGTTGTCAGGGCGTTATATGACCCAAACCACCCGTTGTGCAACGCAACATTAAATGATCAGAATTCTACTTCAAAAATAAGTGAAAAAAGACCAGAGAAAAACCAAAGAAGGTTGTAGAACGTTTTAGTGTGTTATACGACGTTCTGGCTTGACTTGAGAAAATTGCGTTGCACGATGGATAAATTGCATTGTATGATGCATCTAGTGCGTTGCACGACCCTCTGTTGCGTTGTGTGAAACACTGTTTCTGTTAATTTAAGAAACAAAGAAATTCAGAACAAAACAGGTGCGTTGTATAACCCAATATTGCGTTACACAACTTACTAGTGCGTTGTATAACCTAATATTGCATTACACAACACACCGGTCCTGAGACTGAGAAAAGTACTGAGTTCTTGAGCTTTTATGCTATCTAGACCATTTCAAAGATAAAAGGACTAAAGTAAACCTTCTATTTAAGTCTTAGCTAGCCTACAAACTCTCTAAAGACTTGATCTTGATCTTGCTCATAGTTTTAATCCAAGTCTTCAAATTTTGCATCTTCTTCTTATAAAACTCAAAGAAAATTGTTAAATGCCAAATGATATTATTTTGTAATCGACAAATCTAGAGACGTTTAGTACAACACCTATATATAGACCTCTTGGCCTAGACCATTTGGAAGGTTAAATCTCCCACTGTGTTATGCATATCCTCCTTTGAATTTGCCAACATGATCTCTGATTTCATGTATTGTTGGCATTGGTGTTTGACTTAATGTGCTTGCCGGTGGATAATTAACAGGACCCATTACTGAACCTGTTGGTCTTCTTCGGGTAAGTGAGCTCTCAGCTGTTAAGAAAGCTAATTCCATCATTTTTGTAAAAGCCTTCATTTTGGGATATTCTAGTTCTGTTTCTTTTGTCGCGTATGCAAAAAGCGACAGTTTATTCCCACCATCTTCAGAGGCGAAAGGATTGAGTCATTCTTCCTCTGATTCTTCTTCTTTATCCCAAATTGGACAATATTCTAGCATCGGTCCTTCTCTAGATAAGGATGCCAATAGTTGGATTGATTCCAACTCTTCTTCAAATGAGATTTTTTGTTCCTCAATTGTAACCATCAGAGTCATTTGTCCATCTAGTTCTTCTTCAACCTTAGGTTCGACAGCTACTGGTTTTGCTGGTGTAGTTGTTGTACCCACCAAATCTAATGGCTAGTGAGCCATCAGTTCTTGATCTTACCCAGATTGTTTGTGGGTGCTGCACTTTTGGGACTGATGGTGGTTTGATTATCCATTGCCGCCCTCTTAGTTCTGCAGTTGATCTTGTTGTCCCGGTATAGCTCTTATGCCTCTACTTGTTAGATGCTCTCTAACTCATTGGACATTATACTGGAAGTTTGTGTGGCTGGTGTTTGATAATCTCCCAACTAAAGATAGAGAGATTAAGAGGTTGCTTTCTCCACCTCGCCATGATTCATACCCATGAGTTTGCACAACCAATTAGATGTGGTTATAAAAATCATGAATAATAACCATCATGTCAGGGACTGCGTATGCCAGCTATGTCTTGTCTGTTAAATCCATTTCCATAGAACTTATTAGTGAGGTATCATTCCCCCATCTTGTATCTCTTAACACGACTAGAGCATTTACCCCTGCACTTCTTCTATGCAGAGCATATAATCTGACCATTACAGCACTTATGTGTAACTGTTGCAATCCTTTTTCAACGAGCCTACTGTAACTCTCCTGAGAGATGAAGGGAATATCACTTTGATCTCCAACCACCAAGATTCTTTCATCGGAATAATGTTGATAAACCCGATGATTTCTTTCGCTCCATAGGACTTGGTATAGTGTCTCTGCCGGAACTTGTTGTGCTCTATAAAACTGTGAGATGCTTAGTTCTGCATCAGGACTTAGTTGAGACTCTAATGTCCTTCGGTATTGCCTACGCCTTGGCAATATTCTTTGTGCCTCATACCGTAATCGACATCCGAGTCTGTAATCCCGGATTTGATTTTCAACAGTTGGTATTTGGTTTTCGTGGCCTGATACAGATGGTCTACTCACTGTTTCTGTTTGAGTACGACTCATTGTATCTTTTTTTTTGTCTTCGTATATTTTCTTCGGGTTCGCGGTATACGTAAAATTTTCCTGTTATGGTTGGTCTTATCGAGGTTGATGGTGGACCAAGACTCAAAATTTTTAGTTGGTTTTGGATTTGCTTTAGAGCCTCAGATGTGTCAGACCCTTTAGGTGCTTTTGCCCTTTTGAGTTCTCTTATATGGTCCTTGCAATCCTCGAGTTCTTCTTTGATTTTAACAAGCAATTGAAATATGGTGTCGTTCTGCTTGATAATTGTTGATGTGCCCTTTTGTGCTGCTTCAGATGGTTTAACAAAACCAATGGCAGGTTCTTCTAGTGATTCGGTGGCTCGTAAAGCTTCTTTGTACACTGAACTTTCAGCAGTGAGACGCCAGTTGCTCATAAAGAAAATTAAATTTTTGTAAGTATTTTTGAATTATTAAAGGTATTTTCTTAATTTCGAAATGACTTTTTATTTTCAAGGAATCCTAGGCGGGCATTTTCAGATTCAATTATACGATTTTATTAATGTTTTGTTCTAATTCTTGAATTCTTTTTGTTTATACATCTAGTTTTTTTTTGGGACAGTTTTTGGATTCCTAAAAAAATTAAAGGTAAACAAAGTGGCAAATTCAGAATTTCTTTGTTCTTGGATGGCAAATAAGTAATTCTCCCTATATGATAACATTGATTTAGTGTGATTGGTGTTGACTTCTGTGACTGCTTGCAGGTTCTGTATTAAATCATTTGCAGGTCCCACATTGCAACTTGCATGTTGCTTGCTAGATCAGGAATAAAGGGTCTGTTTGGATGCGTTGGGAATTTGGAAAATTTTCAATTTCTAGTTATAAATTTATTATAAACAATTCAAATCTTTCCCAAAGTTACACACTTTTTAATAAATTTATGTTTAAAAATAGAAAATTTCTCAAATTTTCCAAATTTTTAAGTGATCCAAACGACCCAAAAGAAGTTGGGAGAATACCAAATTTGTTCCGGTGAATATAAATGAAAAATGATTACTGTAATGTATTAAATCATTAGCAGGTCCCACATTGCAACTTGCATGTTGGTAGACGAGTAATAAAAGAATATGGGAGAATACCAAATTTGTTCCAGTGAATATAAATGAGAAATGATTACTGTTATGTATTAAATCATTCGCAGGTCCCACATTGCAACTTGCATGCTGGTAGACGAGTAATAAAAGAAGATGGGAGAATACCAAATTTGTTCCGGTCAATATAAATGAGAAATGATTACTGTCGTTTGTATTTTTATCATCGCTTGCAATCGCTTGAATAAAATGAATAAATAAAATATACAACGTGAACAAATAGAGAATCAAAGTAATTATATACAAACAAATAAGTTTTGTCATTATTTTTTTTAAATTTTTATATACATATTCAACTCATTTTTATTTAAATTATTTGTTTGTATATGTACACATTGATCGTTTATAAATTCACCTTATCTTTTTCACATGTTCATTTATTCAAGTGATGACAAGCAATACCAAAACTAAAAATGACAATAATGAATTTCTAATATAAATTACAAGTACAAGTAGTGCTTAATTCTCTATCTCCGTCGCCTTAAAGCTAAAAGCCTAAAACAAATACACAGAAGGGCAGAGATCGATTGAGAAAGAAAGCCAAAAAAGGATGGTCGAAGTGTTGGAATCATGCTTTGTGGTGCCATCTGATGAGACTCCAAAAGGACGGCTCTGGTTATCAAATCTTGACCAAGTCGCCTCCCGTGCATTTTCAGGCTTCGTAAACTTTTACAACAAAACTGAAGCCACCAATTTCTTCTCAATTGAGGTGCTGAGGGCTTCTTTGGCCAAAGCACTGGTGCTCTACTACCCACTAGCAGGTCGGTATATTGTTGGTTCTGATGGACGCGTTGAGCTGGACTGCAATGCTGAAGGGTGTTTTTTTGTCAGAGCACAGTTGGATCGCACCTTTGACAACATCAATTTCGAGCCATCGCAAGAGCTTGAAGACCTCTTCATTCCAAGAGCACAAATGGCGTTGTCACCGTTCCTATTGCTCATGATACAGGTTAACATTTTTGTACCTGATTTCAGTATGTTGGACCTATTCTCTTCTTTCCCTATCTTTCATTCAAACATAATTGGCAGAATATGTATAAACAACTTCACCTGTATAGGGAATTGATTACTGTATGTAGTTTTGTCATCTATGGCTAAATAGAAAATGAACACTAAAATAGACAAGATAAACATATATAATAATCAAAGTGAACACATACAAACAAATAAGTTCAATAAAAATAAATTGAATATGTATATAAAAATCTTAACAAGAGATGATAATAATTATTTGTCTGTAAGTGTTAACATGGATCGTTTATATATTTATTTTGTTTATTTTATGTGTCATTTTATGTTTAGCAATGGAAAGAACATATGGCAATTATAATTCCTGCCTATATATCAATAATAATACACTTCATTTACTATAAATTTCATATCAATTTATTTTTCAAATATAACATTATTTTTCATTTAAACTACTTTTGAGAGAAACAACATGCATTTTGATAGAATTAATTAACGTTTAAATGTTTTGCGTTCTCACGCATGCAGGTGACTTATCTAAAATGTGGCGGAGTAGTGCTAGGATTCGCTAGCAATCATGTATTTGCAGATGGTCAGAGCATAATCCAATTTATACGGACTTGGGCCAGCATTACTCGTGGTGATCTGAGCAGCATCGTCCCACCCTCATTTGATCCGACACAACTTCGTGCCCGATCTCCACCAATTGTCAAATTTGATCACTCAGTTTCCAAAGGGAATGCTTCAAGGTCCACCCCGACTGACAGCACCACAACCAAATTGAGACTATCGAAGGAGCAAGTCAGCTCCCTCAACAGTAGATGCAATCGAGGAAAAGTTACCAAAATTTCAACCTTCTGTTCCGTTGCATCACTAGTTTGGAAGTGCTATTGTTATGCCCAAAACCTTGCTCCTGACACGACAGCGTGTCTCATATTTCCTGTCGATATACGTAGTCGTCTACAACCCCAATTACCGAAGGAACATTTCGGAAATGCAATCGTGCAAAAATCTGTCCAATCCAAAGTGTCAAAGATCACATCCAGTCCACTTCATGTTGTAGCTGAAAGTGTTCAAACTGCAGTTAAGAGTGTCAACGATGAATACATTAGGTCCTATATTGATAATTTAGAGATTATGAGGAACGAGTTTGTTTATAGAAAAGAATTACCAGAATCTCAGTTACGAGTTAATAGCATTTCAGGAATGCCATTATATGATTCAGATTTTGGATGGGGTCCACCACAGCTTGTTTCACGCTGGAGGGTATCTGGGAATAGAGTTGTCTTCATCAGTGACGAACCGGGTGAGAATTGTGGTATAGAACTGGTTGTAATAATTGATTCTTCCAAGATGTATCGTTTTCTGAAGATGTTCCATGAGGAGTTAAATGATGGTACCAGGGTTTGGTACCAGTGCAGAGTTAGACTGTAGGTTAATCGTTTGTTTGTAATCTGTAATACTTTGCTACTTTGAAATGGAAGTGGTAGGCCAGGTTGAGCCTACTTGTTTCAAAAAAAAAAAAAGGAGTTAATGGTAATTACTAATTAGAATAGTTCATCAGGAATGAAAATCAGTCGGAAAACTCAGATCTGTCACATTTTTTGAGAACCCAAAAAAAATGCCTTATTTGAAATTCACATTTTTTTTTTCTCAAATGAAATAAACTGTCAAGATAAGCTTAGTTGTGTTGTGTGCTGTTTACTGTTATTTTGTTATATTTGTAAGAATATCTATGTAAGATTTTTTTTTTTTTGTCATCATAAAATAATAATAAAAAGGAGAAAAAAAACCCTAGAAAAGGTGCGAGAGTTTTATGCGCCACAAAATTTGCCTCCTTTGTTCTTTCTTTCTATTACATTATATTGGTAAAATTGCAATCAGAGCTGATTTAGTTTGTTGAATTAGAGAGCCTATTCCAATATTTGGTATCAGAACATCTATGTTCACTACAGCAAAAATATTTTTTAGCACCACCACATTAACACCTGTTTTTAAAAAATCTGGTTCTAAAAATATGCAGTGGCATTTTGGATATTGTCAGAATTTATTTTTAGTTTGTTTCAAAATAAAAAGAAAATACAGTAATCTTTTTCGACCCGTTTGGCTAAATAACCAGTTTTAATAATTGTATGCTTAGCACCAGTTTTTTAAACAAGTGGTGCTAAAAAAAAAAGAAAATACGGTTATTAGAAATCTAATTATTGGAACGGGTGCTGTATAAAAAAAAGTGGTGCTTAAAATCTAATTATTAGAACCAGTTTTTTATAAACAAGTGGTGCTAAAAAAAAAATACAGTTATTAGAAATCTAATTATTAGAACCGATTTTGTATTAAAAAAGTGGTGCTAAAAATTTAATTATTAGAACCGATTTTTTATAAACAAGTGGTGCTAACAAAAATTCGAAATGGTTTTCAGAAACAATTTTTTATTAGAAACCGGTTCTCAAAACAACGGTAACTTTTTTTTTTTTAAATTCGTTCCCTCCCTTCTTCACTTCCGAAATCGAAAACAGAAGTCCCTCTCTCTCTCTCTCCGATAGCAACACCCACTCCACTGCCTCCCCCGAGCTACTCCCACTGCATCCCTCGAGCAGCTTTATCTTACCGCCTGCAACAGCAATAGCAACCTCGCTCTCACGTTGCCAGCAACACAAGGCCTTTGTTTGAATGGGGTTGGAAGAAGGAAAAAAGAAGAAGAAGGAAGAAGACCAATAAAAAGTTATAAACAATCCAAACTTTTCACAAAATTACATACTTTCCAATACTTCTTTCCTTCTTATCTTCTTTCCACACCTATCCAAACGCACCCAAGGTAACTACCCTCTCTCTCTAGTTCTTAGTGAATTGAATTGTGATTTAGATCCGAAATTAATATTGTCGGTTGTTAGTGAATGAAATTAGATGTGTTGATTCTTAATTGCTAATTAATTGTGTTAGTGAAATTGTGTTATCCTTAATTATTATGTTTAATTGAATTAGTCTGAAACCAAATAGTTTTTTTTTTTACTAATTGAATTTGTTTAATTCCATGCAGATTTTGTATCAGCAAGGTCTACGACGAATATCTTAACATTACTTTAGATGAGTTTTATGCATATTGACGTAGATGTGTATAAGTTTTATTTTTTATTGAATGCAAATTAGTATATTTGGTATGATATATATATTGTTGTATATGTGGTTGTTTTTTTATAATTAAATTGTTTTGTTTTGATATATTAATGTTTGTTTTGGTATATTAATTGTGTTTGCTATGATATCGATGACGTGATTTCATATATGGTTTTTGACCAGACTTTGTTCCAAAATCACAATCAAAACACTTGAATTTGTTTGTTTTTACTTTGTTTTTGTGGAATTTTGGTAATACTACTAATTTATTTTGTTTTGGAATGACTTGAAGCCAAACCAGCAAGAAATCGGCATGATTCGGCTCATTTGACACATCCTAGGAAGTCGAGTCCTACTCGGACATCATGGAGTCCTAACCGAAAATCACAAGTCCCAACCGAACTTAAGAAAGAGCCGAGAAGTGGTCAAGTGCGGATCCGACACATCTAGTCCGGACCGGACAAACCATGTGGTGTGCCCCTACTACATCGAGACTCCTGGTTGGACCCAAGCGTGACGAGTTCGATCCGAACCGAAATTGTTCCACCTCTAATTCTTGTTGTCCGGACCGGATCATTCTTAGCCCGAACTGGATATTCTTTGATTCGGACCGGACCAACCACGTGGCATGCCCCGAACAATCCCAATACACCCCGAAATTGGATCGGACGACTCATTCCTGGCCCAATCCGGTCCGTACCCAACAGATTGGGCTCCGTATACCCTAATCCAGAGGCTATATAATGGACCCTTAGCCCTAAAATTAGCAATCTTCCATCCACATCCGAAATTTTAAAAAATAATACTAAATTAATATAATATATTAAAAATAATATCAATATAATAATACTTTTTTAAATAGTATCACGAGATCGGAATCCCAGATTCCAAACGCAAGATCGGAATCTCAGATTCCGAACGCAAGATCGGAATTTCGGATTCCGACCTTAGCTAAGGTCAGAATCCGGGATTCCGATCTTAGCTTTTTTAATTTTTTTATATATTATTTATTTATTTAGTATATTAATTAGTTAATTAATTAGAAAAATAGATAATATATTGTAAAAATATTGAAAAAATATGAAAAAAAACAGGAATAATTAAATTAAATTTTATATGTAATTTAGTATTTTTTTGGGAAATTAATTTTCTTTTCTTTTAATTAATTTATTTAATTAAAAAATAAATAATTAAATATAAATTTTTAATTAATTTATAAAAAAAATATAAATTTTTAATGTATTTTCCTTTGCATATATTATTTCCATATTATATATTAAACAATCATGTCGAGTCTCATGATCAAGGAAGCACTTTCTAGATTGCGTTAGAAAGGAATAAGACGAGGTTGATGTTTTACCGAGACGGAGAAGAAAGACTAAATTCACTTGATTTACTGCATTTCTCTTTTTAATGATTAATTTATGATTTTAAAAACTTTTTTAGTAGTTTAGAGTGGATTTTAGGTTTGCAAACTTTCAAAGTGGATTTTGGAGGTCTAGAGAGCGTTTTTTGGCTCCGAAAATGGTCGTCAGCTTTTCGGAATGTGCTCATTTGCCCCAAACGGACCTTCCTATCAAAAGTTATGCCTGTTTAAAGTTTTAATGTTCAAGTTATGCCTTTGTATCCCTGCAAATGCAGAAAGGATTAATAAAACTTTGAACATTCTGAAATGAAAGGATTATGCATTTGTATCCCTGCAAATTCTGAAAATTTATAATCCTTTCTAAATTGTACAATTCATTTAATTATATAAGTTATAAAAATTTATAAATTAATTAAAAATTTATACTTAATTATTTATTTTTTAATTAAATAAATTAATTAAAAATAATAAATTTAATTTCCAAAAAAATACTAAATTACATATAAAATTTAATTTAATTATTTCTGATTTTTTCAATATTTTTACAATATATTATCTATTTTTCTAATTAATTAACTAACTAATATACTAAATAAATAAATAAATAATATATAAAAAAATTAAAAAAGCTAAGATCGAAATCCCGGATTCCGATCTTAGCTAAGGTGGAAATCCGGGATTCCGATCTTAGCTATGGTCGGAATCCAGGATTCCGATCTTGTGATACTATTTAAAAAAATATTATTATATTGATATTATTTTTAATATATTATATTAATTTAATATTATTTTTTTATTTTTCGGCCTCCACATTCTCTCTCCTAGCAGCTGCCAGATCCATTGCCCAATCATGTCACCCAGTCCGCCCACCAGTCTGGCCCAGTCGACCGCCATTCCTGATCCATACCACCTCATTCTCCACTCTTTTCCACTATCTTGGAGGTTGATTCTAGCAAGAGATCAAAGACGTTGAGCTCCAAGTCATCTACTGTGGCTTCCTGGTCAGTGAAGGGCTTGATTAGGGTGGTTTTCTATTGCTCATTTGCTTATTCTCTTACTTAGAACTATGGAGATTGTATTTTGTATTTGTTTGTTTCCTTAGCATGTGTGAGTAGATTTAATTAGCTTTAGGGTTGTAATATGGATCTGAAGTTTGGTTTGATGGTTTGACTTGTATACTTGATTTTAATTAAGTATTGCTTGTTGGATGTTTACTGTTCATGCTTTCTTGTGATTGATTAAGTAACTAAAATTCTTATTAGGTGAATGGCCACACCTAATTTAGGTCTAAGGGTGTTAGTTAGTTAGTTAGTTAGTTGATTGAGCAAAGTAACTTTAGGTACATAGGGTATAAGCCAAAAGGTAGCCCAATTAGTACCCGACAGGGGAAGATTTCAACTAAGGCGAAAGTCTAGTAGATATTTTTGAAAACAACAAGTTAATTTAGGAAAGTTAAGCCAACATAACGAAAGTTTAGGGTTGACAGATATAATGGAGATTTAAGGCTAGATTTCGATCACGATACCATAACCAACATACGACAATTGAGGTCTAAGGAGTTCAAGTCCATCTAGACATGTTCCACACAAGTAATGACCAATGTATTAGTCACACCCCTTAGCGGAGACTTGACAGATCCCCACCGCAGGCACGTGCTTCACACGCACCGCAAGTCTTATTGTCTGGCCACAAGTCAACATGCCATGTTTTTATCATACTAAGTGCCATGCAATTGGCAAGCAACAGTTCTAAAACAGAGTTGAGGACATGTTTGTAACATGTGTAAAATAAAATTTCAGCATAGTCTCTCCTGTACTTGGTTATATCAAGCCATGAAGGCAAACATTCTCACAGTTTATAATATTTTCCCAACATAACCCCACAAGCAACAATCAAGTAAGCGTCTAACTTAGGGAGTTACACACATACAAGTACATATTTACACAAATAGTTTGCATAACAGAACACAAGTACCACAAAACATAGCATATAATTTTCATGGCTTACTTCTCCAATTCTCTGCCCCCGTCTTCAATCTGTAACCCATGAAAACATAGAACGGTGAGAAAGAAAATCATTTCTCAGTGCGGTATTTAGTTCCAGCCACGCATGAACCCGAAGTCTCATATTGCGGAACTAAATACACACTGTTTATATAGAACATAGTTTGCATTGTAAACACAGTTTAATCATAAAACATTTAGCAATCCTTGCTATAAAATACAAGGCTAGCTAGTACAAGTTATTAGAAATCTTCCATTTCAATTAATACAAAAGTCGGCACTTGTTTCGATACCTATCCATGCATAACACTAAGTTGGTTACCAATCAGCCATGTCCTTGCCTTTCCATCAATACAATCAAATAGTACTCAATTGCTGAGAACATTTACCCTCTCACAGTTCATTCAAGAATTGATATGAGTCTCGGAACATAAGTGCTTACCTCACGGCTCTTCGAAAGTCAGTCGCGACTCCGCTTTTCAAAGATGTAAATGATATTCATCACACAATTAGCACAATCATATCACATACCACAATTCAGCCACAACAATATAAACCATTCAATATGCATGTCAATAGATAACAATCCATCCTATACACAGTCATGTGGCATATATATAATATAGCAATTCATACATGCATGCTACATGCTAAGTCATGCAAAAACAACAAGCAACATGCATAATATAGCTTTAATTTTAGCACAACAACAAGAGTTAGGGTCCAGGTGAAATCCGCACCTCAAACCTTACACTGTTTTTTACCCGCTGTTCACTGTTGCGATGCCTCCGCTTCACAGCTTAGGTCCACCACTTCACTTTGCTCAGGGTCTGATTCACTGTTTTTACTAGCACGTGGTCAGTTAGGGTGCATGACAAGACTATGCTTTGCACCGTAAACATCAAGCCTTGGCCTGGTTGAGTTATGAAACCATCCACCGTCCATGATATATGCACTGTCATGCTCAATTTTTAGCCAGGTTTGAGTAATATAGGGCCATAACCATGTATGAAATCTTGTTTCCTACCTTCCCAACTGTCCAGCTATGATCGCAACACTAATTTTTACTGTCTAATGTCTGAAAATTGAGCTTTAATGGTCTGTTTTGTTAAGGAATAGAGCAAATACGAATTTTGGACAAGAAGAAAGGTAAAATGGTCCACAAAATTGGGCCAGGGCTTATTCAACCCCTTATTCTAATATCACCATTTGGGATGAAACCAAACGTATTTTGAATAAACCTTATTTCGTATAGGAACTTATTCAACCCCTTATTCTAATACCGCCATTGTGTTGGAACAAAAGTGAATAAGGAAAGTGAATAAGAGTGAGGAAAGAGAAACCATGTGCTTATTCCAACCCTTTATTCAATGTGCATCCAAACATACAAAGAGATCGCAACCAATCCGTCATGTTTTGGCTAAACCTGTCGAAGCTGCTAGGGTGCACCATAATCTTTGTCTTCTTCGATCACTGTGCCACCATCTATTACCTCCAATACACCAAGTGTGTAGAAAAATCTTCATTTTTATAGCCCATGAGACCTAGGTGTGTTTGTTATACGTTGGAATATAATAGAATAACAGTTTGAATAAGGATTCACTTTCCTCACTCCTCTCTCCTTTTATTTCGAATAAGAGTCTAATTCCACCATATAGGTGGTATTAGAATAACGGGTTGAATAAGTTCTTATTCGGAATAAAATTTAGGTGTGTTTGGATAGAGGAGAATAAGGTTTGGATAATGAATAAAAATCAAATTCCTTATTCTTGTGCAACCCAAACAACACAAAAATAAAAAATTTGGGTCCTTATTCTTATCTTTACTATTTATAAAATCAACCTATAAAGGTTGTAAGAAAAATAAGACAAAGGTTGTATTATATCCTTAACATCAGATATGGATCATTGATTTTTTGATCTAATAAGATCTATGGTCTGGATTTGTATATCAAATAAAAGGATAGTCATTTAACTGAAACTGGCCAGGCGGTGGGATGGATTTTAAGCGAATTATTTCGCTGCACTTCACCAGTTCAAGCCTGCGTCGTGTTTTATTTATTTATTTTTTTTTTTGCTCCCGTCTCTCCGTTGCCTTCTCACTTCTCTTAGAAAAGCGAATTCTCTCACGATCTCTCTCTTTCTCTCTTTGTACCCTGCCGGCCCCCTAGACTCCAATCTTCCATCCTCTCTCTCAGTCTCTCGACTACAAAGACAACTTGTGAGTTGAGAGAACGAATCGACAGGATTGGCCAAATCTCTGTCGCTGCTGCCGTACATCGGCTCCTTTTTCTCATCCTGCCTAGGGGTGGGAATGGACCGGGCCTATCCGTGGGCTTAAGGGCCGGATAGGATCGTAATTAAAAGTGGACCGAACATTTTCCGGATATCCAGTTCCATCCAATACAACCAAATCATTATATCTCTTTCTCGATCCCAATCGCCGGAGGCCCTCCGATCCCAGTTCGAACCATGAATTCGAGCCGCCTCTCGAACCTCGCCATCGACACTCACCGAAGCCTCTCGTGCGTTGAACCCTCTCGAGTCTCGATGACTCGAACTTCTCTTAGTCGCGACGCACAGTGAACGATTGAACCCTTGTCTTCAACTAGGTTACTTCTCTGTTCTCTCTCTTCTCTTTCAAACCTTCCTCTTTCGATCTTGACTCTGCTGCTGTGTTTTGGATTTTGGGTTTGGGTTTTGGTAATTATATTTCATCTTCTTAACCGAAAAGAGTATAGAAAAATTGAGGTGAAGAGTAACTGAAATTACAGAAATTCGAGATAAAAAAACGACTGCACACTTCGTCCTGTTAAATAGAGCAGGTAAACAAGTTTTCCCAGTTAAGCTGTGTCAATGCCAACAAGAATTGAAAAGAAACTTTAGAGAAAAATCGTGCATCATCAAAATTTCCCTTGTTTTATGAAAATCTGAGCTCTTGTGATGATTTTAATTGGGTATTTGATAAGAATCTGAACAATAAGCGAAATTATGTGATGCATACATGTAGAATAAAGTTGTAGTTGAATTAAAACATGATGGTTGAATATTGAACATTTAGTATGAAATTTAATTTGTGCTACTAATTTAAAGGTATCCATAATAACTAATAAGTGTTTTAAGTATCATGCAATGTTTTTATGTATCTGGTAACAGTAACACAATAAAGTGGAAATTTATATGGCTTTGTGTTAAATTTATTTTATCAGGACTGCATATGATGTAAGCCATATGAAAATGTATGCTTCAGGGCTGCTATTTTTTTTTTTTTTTTTTTTTAGAGATCATGCTATTTTTTTTTCCTATTTTTTATTTTGTTTTATTTTATTTAGTTCTTGTGTGCACTCGGATCAGTCATCAAATTGAGGAAACAATGTTCTTTAGTAAATAAACAAACCCTTTTCCATAAAACATTATACAAATGATAAGTAATAAATTAACTAATGGAGAAACATTAGATAGAAGGCTCTCAGTTTATATTCAACTTTTCTGGCATATCCTCATATGTATATATGTTTTTAATTTTTTAATTCTCTTAGCTCTTTTCTAGTTAAAAGAATGTCTAAATTAGATAATAATTACAATTAGAAAGAGAATATGTTAGAAAAAGTCTCAATATTGTTATCGTAGCACTGCATTATTGAGCCGACACATAAAAGGGCTGCCAGAGTCCAGACCCTACAACACCGCCTCTGCCTCACGAGCCAATCTACTTTACCTCGCTAAACTTATGCCACCTCCACCACGACGTCTATCAGGCAGAGAGAAAGAAGACGAGCAACAGCAGTGGCGCCTCCTCCTCTGCCTTCAACCCCTCCGCCTAGCGTTCTACACCAATCGTTTTCTTTCCTTCTCCATCCAATGTTCCAACCTGACTTTTGCTTAATTGATAATTGATCGGCTTTAATCTCTACTCTTTTTTGTGAGGTTTTATATCTTGCTTCATTTTGTAATTTTATTGTAATTCCTATTTTAATTTCTGCTCCTCTCTGATTATGGTGTTCTTTAAGGTTTCATGTCTATAAAGAGCACGCTAAAAAGGTTGAAGGCTTGCAGGATTAAAAAAGGAGATGGGAAGTTAAATGCACATAAGATGTTTGATGAAATGCTTAAGTTAGAAAACAACAACCAAGAAGAAGGTATTTCATCAATTTATTGTTACTTTACTTTTTTGTCAATTGATTAGGAAAGGCGATGCAACTCTAGCTGCCTCCTTCATCATGTATTAATTTTAGTTTTGCTATAGTTGAAATCAGATTAAATTCTTATACACTGGTTAGTTGGCCGAGTTAAATTCTTTATGCAGTGCATGTGTCATTGCTTATGACACACATATAAAATACCTTGGGCATTTTATCATGTATTTTAGTTAACACTCACCATCAGATTAAAAATGACAAACCCCATAATATAGAAACAACGGAGCATGGCTTAAATTCAGGGATGGATGGCCCAGTGAAGTGATGGGCAAGACGATAGGCATGGCTTCTCTACTCAAACATCTGTCTAGAATGATTTCCTTTCTCGATTTTCTCAATTATGGTCATACATTTTTTCCTCAACACTTCTCACTTTTCTTTTCTCTCAATTAGCATTATTCTTTGCTATTTCTGATTATTTCTCAAACCCTAGGGAAGGGAACAGTTGGCGTGAACGACAATACTTTTGGAATTGAACAAGATATCCTTTGTTGGCATCCATCCTGATATGATGGTGCGCGCGGACTTCAAAATTTTTTGGCGCGTGATTTTTGTAATGTTTCCATCGTTTTTTGCATCACCTCTTTCTTTCTCTTCTTTTTAACGCTAAGGAAATGGCGTAGTCCTAAAAAGGAAAGGAGGAAGCAAAGACAAGGAAATCAAGAGACCAGGAAATCACCACCGCCTCTTCTCATGTACTAGGAAATCATCGCCTCCCTCTTCGGCTATACCGCCACCTCTTCTCCTATCCTGCCCCTTTCAAAATCACTGCCACCCTCCTCAAAAGTGACCAGGAAATCAAGTGCTGTTGCAGAATTCTCCATGGAGATAAGGTTTTTACTGTTTATTAGTGAATTTGATTTGATTCTTGAGTTATAATAGTTGCGACTGATTTTTTTACAAATTTCCTTAATTTGTTTGAGTTTAGATGGTGACAAAGCCAAAATTTTTCTCATTTAGTCTTGATTCGCAACCCCAGAATAACAATTTTTAGCAGCAGTTGCACAAATTATGCAGCACAAATCTTATATTGAATTTATATGATACTGTACTGATAATATTGTGTTTTGTATTTAATTTTATGAATTTAGGCGTTACCAACAGGAACTGAACCAATAAGCTGCACAGGTTGCCAATTTTTTTTGGCTTATTTTATATGTGTGTCATGAGCAAAGAATTTAATCTGATGGTGAGTGTGTTCTTGATCAAGATAAGGAACTTCCTTCATTGGCGGTGGATAGAAATCAAGAACAGACAAGCGAGAAATTTCAGCAAGTCTATCTTGTGTGAGTGTTATTTTGCCTTATCTTTTTTTTTTCAACCTCATACATTTGCATTGGAGAGAGCTTTTATTTTCTTTTGGCTTATAAATCAAGCTTAGCAACTCTATTTTAGAACAGTTTCTATATTATGGGGTTTGTTATTTTGAGTGGAAAGATCATTTGATTCTTTAACGATGTTAAAGAATTTGGACAAACACACATACCGAAATTTCTTACTATTATTCCTTATCGAACCCTCATCCAAACACACCCGTAAAGAATAAAGACTACAATGTTTGTGGTGCACAAAACGACGCACCTTTTCTAAGGTTTTTTCCTCCTTTTTATTATTTTCCGATGACAAAAAACAAGAAACAACCTTACGTAGATATGCTTACAAATACAACTTGATTTCTTAGTTTCCACCGAATCATATTCATAGCTACTAAATAAAATAAAATTACCAACTAAACTTATATGCCATAAGTGGCGCCACAACAAAAGTAATAGACTAGTTTAATGATACACAAAATAACAGTAAACAACGCAACACAACTAGCTCATCTTGACAGTTTATTTCATTTGAGAAAAAAAAAATGTGAATTTCAAATAGGGCTTTTTTGGGATCTCTGTCAAATGTCTCAGTCAAATGTTAATTTGACAGGTCTGAGTTTTTCGAGTGACTTTCATAACATTTGACAGGTCTGAGTTTTTCGAGTGACTTTCATACCTGATGAACTATTCTAATTACGAGCATTTAACTCCTCATGAAACATCTTCAGAAAACGATGCATTGTGGCAGAATCAATTGTTACAACCAGCTCTATACCACCATTCTCTCCCGGTTCATTACTAATGAAGACAACTCTATTCCCAGTTACCTTCCAGCGTGACACAAGCTGTGGTGGACCCCATCCAAAATCTGCATCATATAATGGCATTCCACAGATGCTAATAACTCGTAACTGAGATTCGGGTGATTCTTTTCTATAAACAAACTCGTTCCTTATAATCTCTAAATTATCAATATAGGACCTAATGTATTCATCGCTGACACTCTTAACTGCAGTTTGAACACTTTCAGCAACAACTTGAAGTGGACTGGATGTGATCTTTGACACTTTGGACTGCACAGATTTCCTGACAATTGCATTACTGAAATGTGTCTTCGGCAATTGGGGTTGGAGACGACTACGTATATCGACAGGAAATATGAGACACGCTGTCGTGTCAGGAGCAAGGTTTTGGGCATAACAATAGCACTTCCAAACTAATGAAGCAACGGAACAGAAGGTTGAAATTTCGATAACTTTCCCTCGATTGCATCTACTGTTGAGGGAGCTGACTTGCTCCTTCGAGAGTCTCAATTTGGTTGTGGTGCTATCAGTCGGGGTGGACATTGATGCATTGGCTTTGTAAACTGAGTGATCAAATTTGACAATTGGTGGAGATCGGGCACGAAGTTGTGTCTGATCAAATGAGGGTGGGACGATGCTGCTCAGATCACCACGAGTAATGCTGGCCCAAGTCCGTATAAAGTGGAACATGCTCTGACCATCTGCAAATACATGATTGCTAGCGAATCCTAGCACTACTCCGCCACATTTTAGATAAGTCACCTGCGTGATAATGAAAACTGCCTTCAAGGATTTTTCATTTTTCTGTTTATAGTTTTACTATTGGAATATGGAAATTGTATTTAGAACGTAAAGCATCAAACGTTAATTAATTCTTTCAAAATGAATCGTGTTGCTGAGAAGTAGTCTAAATGAATAATAAAGTTATATTTCAAGATAAAATTTATAGTTAAATGGACTAATGAAGTGTCATATTATCGATATGCAGATGAAATTCTTTGTACATATATACGGTGTGTTTGGGAAGGACGTGAATACCATGTTCACAAACAACGCGTGTTCGCGTGAAGCAAACGTGACAGAGAGGAATACAAACAGCCCTTTGTTCGCTAGTGTATCCTAAGTTCTAGATTTTCGAAGAATATGCCAACAAGGGAAACCAATTGGGAAACTTTTTTTTTATTATTTCTGGTTCGCGAACTAGGGTTCCCTTCAAAGAATCAAACACACCCTTATATGATTTTAACAAGTAGAATTCTGCCAATTATGTTCAAAAGAAAGATAGAAAATGAGGAGAATAGGTCCAACATACTGAAATCAGGTACAAAATGTTAACCTGTATCATGAGCAGTAGGAACGGTGACCCAGCCATTTGTGAGCTTGGAATGAAGAGTTCTTCAAGCTCTTGCGATGGCTGGAAATTGATGCTGTCAAAGGTGCGTTCTATCTGGGCTCTGACAAAGAAACACCCTTCAGCATTGCAGTCCAGCTCAACGCGTCCATCAGAACCAACAATATACCGACCTGCTAGTGGGTAGTAGAGCACCAGTGCCTTGGCCAAGGAAGCCTTCAGCACCTCAATTGAGAAGAAACTGGTGGCTTCAGATTTGTTGTAAAAGCTTACGTGGCCTCCAAATCCACGGGGGGCAACTTGGTCTAGATTTGATAACCAGAGCCGTCCTTTTGGAGTCTCATCAGATGGCACCACAAAGCTTGATTCCAACACTTCGACCATCCTTTTTCGGCTTTCCCTCTCAATCTCTGCCCTTCTCTGTGTATTTCTTTTTGCTTTTGGGTGATGAAGAGAATTAAGCACTACTTGCAATTTATATTGGAAATTGATTACTGTCATCTACAGTTTTGTTATTGTTTGTCATCACTTAAATAAAATGAACACGAAAAATAGACAAAATAAACATATAAACGATCAAATTGAACACATACAAACAAATAATTTCAACAAAAGTAATAAGCTAAATATGCTTATAAAAATTTGAACAAGTAATGACAAAACTTATTTATTTATATATATTTATTTTTATCACATATATATTCATGTTATCAATTTTCTGAGTTTATTGTTCTTCAAACGATGACAAGCCATCACAAAACTACAAAAATTACCGTTATCATTTCTCATTTATATTCACCGGAAGAAATTTCGTACTCTTATTCCTTCTCTGGCAACATGCAAGTTGGCATGTAGGACCTTCGAATGATTTAATACAGAACATGGAAGTCGGTCACAGAAGTCATCACCAATCACACTAAGACCCTGATCAAAATAGTTTTTTTACGGAATTTCAATTCAATTCAATTAATTTCATATGATTTCCTAGAATTTCGTTGGATCTAATTATATTGAAATTTCCAACCAAATGACACCAAATATATTCATTTTGTTCCAAAATTTTCCAACGAAATGAAATGAAATGAAATCTAATGTTAAAAAAAAAATGAAATTTTGATGAGGGCCTGAATCAACGTTATCATATAATACCTGCTGGCCATCCAACCGGCGAAAATGGCAGTACGTGGTTTTACCTATTCTACCGGTTTGTGCCGGTTGTCCACGCACATGCAAGCAAAATCGGGTATAACCCCTCAAATTTTTAAATCCGGATATAAATCCCTACAATCATCATGTTCAATTTAGATATAACCCCTCTTCGTTAAATTTAATCATATTTTCATTTTTAAAAATAAATTGTTAAAATCTCTGACCGAATTACCTTGTCTTCTTAAGAACTTGGCCTAGGCAAATACTTTATGACGGCTAATTAAGCACACACAGCTTGCTGAATTGGAATCATGCATGGTACAGCTCAGAAAGCCAATAACCTAATCGGATAGGCATGTATATTGAAATTATAAAAGGTTGGTGACAGGAGTGTCCCAGCTTTAATATAACTACACACGATATTGAAATTTATTATCAGCAATTTATACAAAATTGTATTGTTAATTTTTTTTATGTCGATAGCTGATTTGACTAAATAATTTTAATGGAAATGATCTTATTTTTTAAGTATATTTACTATGTATGTCACACCCCGAACCAAATCTGTTCCAGGGAGGACAACCCCCGCCACGTGTACACATTAGTTGTGCACACGAAAGACTAAGTACAGTTATATCATCACAAGCAATCACAAAAAAATAAATGTCACATAACCAAAAAGGATAAGTTGGTTTGTTCATACAAAATATGACTGAAAGAATATTTACACAAATTTACAGATCAAAATTGTTCAGCCAGAGATGTAAACAAAATACATAAAAATGTAAGTGACTAGTCTAGCATGGTTTGATCTTCAGATAAAACACCGTCTTCGCAATCTCAAGCGAAAGAAAGGGCTGAAGGTGTTGTGATCCTACAAACGATACGATGTATTTTCGTCGTCTACGACGATGAAAGAAAGGGCTGGAGGTGTTGTGATCCTACAAACAAGCGAATTTACACCTCAAGAAATGTAGTATTTGACGAAGCCTTGTCATGGTGGCCATCAAAAGACGTGATTCAGTCTCAAGCGAAAGACACAGAGGCAGAGTTTGAAGAGATGGCAAGAGACGTAGCACGAGATGATCATGAGGTCCAAAGTGATGGCGATAAGTGTTAGGAAATGCTCAATTTTAATTTTTGTGACTAATTACACGTAATTAATCTAATTAAAACACAAGCAACACGAATCTAGTGCTTAAGTTCAATTCAACACAAAAGAAAGGTAGGAAATTGTACCTCTCTTGATATTGTAATCAAGAGACTCAATCCTATGGCTTAGAAATCGATGGGGTGCTCTCCAAACGCCTCCAAATCGCCCGCCTCGAGTCCACTAAGGTATTAACCAAGTTATTCTCGAATCGTGCTATCGATGAGAATAACAAGCCTAATCCCAAAGCTTTCCCTTTCTTCAATTAATTCACCAATTAATTTGTGGAAGAGAGAGCTCAACACATGAGCAATTGTGTCGAGAGATGAGCGGAAGAGAGGCGCCCAAAGAGGGAAGAAGTTGGCGGCTAGGAGAGGAAGAGAGAGAGTCATCCAAGGAGCCTCCATATAGGTCCTTATATAGCCTCCAAACCCTAGCACAAAGTTCACAATAATTACAAATGTGCCACCCCACCTACCACCCTAATAGGGCCAGCCTTCTAGTGGGCCTAGATGGGCCATTAGCTCATCTCCATTTAGACCTTAATTCTATTAATTACAGCCCCATACAATTGCTATTAATTGGACATTTAATTTACCGATAAATAAAGACCCAATTAACTTAAATAAATTAATTGTGTTATTTATAAATAATTATTAACTTAATAAAAATTATTTAGAGATTAGAAAATACATTAATTTATTTCAATATGATCTATTTGACTTAATTAATTATAACGGTCCACAACGGTATATAATTAATTAATCAACTTATCATATTTTTACAATACTCACTGTTGCAAATAAATAAATAATGCACGTATGGTTAAACACCTTATTATGTGTGACCCTTTGAGGATTTATGCTATGTTGGACATGGAATTAAATCGTTATTTAATTCCAATAATCATAAGCTGTATCTAGCAACACATTATGATTCTCAATTAGCATAAATAATGTACTGCTACAATATTTAAATCCTGCATAAGAGAATAAAAGTATTTCTCTATTTTGATTCTTATGTCACAGGATATCATCATATAATCCAAGATAGGAATGTGTCATTCTTGCAGATTATACGTTTCTTGATCTAGAGTTGATCGCCTAGTTGCCCGCATATGATCCAACTCCATCAAGGAGCCCAAACAGATATTGTCACTCACTAAGTGAATTAATTAGTGACATACGGTTTTCTTGATGATTAGCTTTTACCACACAATTCAAGAGAACGTATATCTTGTCAGTATAGCAGCCCTTAACGGGGATCAGCGGTAGACAAGATTTATAGAACCTATCCTCATGTGGAAAAGATAATCATATCAAACTTAGAACCAAAATCATAACGAAATAAATAATGACACATAACACAATGCATATATTTATTTCGTTGGGTCAAGTCATGTGCTATGTTCCATAACATACACATATGCAATTAAGTCAGTAACTCTTTACCTATGATTTGTAGAACTTAATCATTACTCAACTTGCATACTAATCTTATATGATAATTATATATGATAATTAATGTTTCTTGTTAATTGTCAAGATTATGGACCATTTCGATTTATTATTGTTATTCTAAAGAATGATTTACAGAGATCCACAATTCAAATCCTCAACCTGAATGATCTGTCAATAATAAACCTAGGAACAGATGATAAAATATCATCCATAACATAAATTAATATTTAAGTCATTAAATTATTGACTTCTAGGACATAACTCCAACAATCTCCCACTTGGCCTAGGGTCAATAAATAGTGACTTCTAGCCAACGAAGAATTGAGAACGATGTCATATATCTACATATATACATGTCTCATACCTCAAAAGAAATAATACGCTTAAAGGTAGTTACTCATACGTCCACCACGTATGGATGCATAACTGCATCTTGTATACTGCTTAAGGTAGAAGTCATGTTAGAGTGTTCGCTGTATTCGCGAACTTATCCAATTTTGTTTGACCCTATATACATATATATACTCCTATATTTATGTTCTTGATGTCATCATATGAGATCAAATGATATTGTTATAGATTATATTTGAATCTCCAATGTAGCATTGGGTTCTTTAGGAGTAAGTTATGGTTCGAGATGCATAAAACCATAATAGCTCGACTAAACGCTCGAAACAAATAACCTTCTTTTATTGCTTCACAAGTTGCTATGTATTTTGCTTCGGTGACGGAAACGGTTCTAATATCTCATTTAGAACACTTTCTAAACTTACATCACCACCTTTTGAGCAAAATATGTATCTCAATTGTGATTGTATCAATCTTTTGAAAAATTAGTATCAGTGTAACAACTTACACGAGATTTCTTTCATCTTAAGAGATGAAATATTATATCACTCTTTCTCATAAGGTACTCGAGGATATTTTTACTATTGTCCAAATGTGTCTCTCTTGTATCCATTTGACAACTGTTTGTCATATCCTTCGGATACTACACAATAGGGCATATGCATAAATATGGCGTACAAAATGAAACTCATAATGAAAGAATGCTTGAACTATTTCATGCACTTTCTCAAATTGAGTTGCAATAAACCGAGTTTAAATACTCAAGTCATGCCATGTGACATATAGTTAGACATCATTTCTTGGAGTGTAACTTTCGTGTTTCTAGAACACTTCGTCAATATATGCACATTTGCTCACACCTAACATCCATCATAATTTATCTCTATAGATTTTGTTTCCTAGGATCAGGTGATTTCGTCCAAGTTATCAATTGAGAAAACATTCTCCAATGAGAACTTGACAATATTCATTTTCTTAATGTATTTCCCAATTAATGAATTGTTATCTTGAACAATACAAGTAATACAATTATGTTCCCACTGAATACCTTATCTATACAAGACATTTTTAATAAAGTTCAACTCCTTGACTTCCTTGTCAAAATTTTGTTTCGATCTCCACAACACTTGCTTTAATCCATCAATTGATATTTGAAGCATGTGTATATTTCTAGCAATACATTAAACAAAACCTCGATTTGTGTCTTTCCATATATCAACATATATGAAGTATAATCATTGCTAGAATGATCTTTATTGACTTATACGTAGCCACAAGCAAGAAGTTGTGCTTTGTACATAGTCAACTTGTCATCGATTTAGACATAGCTACAAGCGAGAAGCTATGCTTTGTACATAGTCGATTTGTTATCCATGTCAATCTTTTGTTTTTGAAGATCTAAACGTTCTTGATGGATTTCTCCTTCATGAACATCAACCAAGGTCTATACCTTGTTGTTATACATTGATTGCTTTTTAAAGATCATATGGATTCAAACCATATATGTGGAATCAGGTCCTTCCATCGTTTTTTTGTTTCTCAACGAATTCTCATATGCTAAGTATGACAATGTCATGAACGCCTATGCCCCAAACGGCTTCGGCAATCAACTAGATTCGACTTTTGTAGGATTGGTACTTGAGATTCATGAACTTCTTCTACAACAATTTGTTGAACGAGTTCTTGACTCCTCATATATTCCATGAGTTTCTCGAACATCATCAACTCGTGAGATAGTTGGGTCCTCATTAGAAGGAGCGTACTATTAACTTCTTTCAAAACAACTTATAAATGAAGTTTCGCTCAACTCCCACTAAGCACCATGTATGGAGTGACAAGTTTCCCATAAGAGTATTTCTTGTAGTGACGGATAAACTATTTTTAATGCTCACTTTACTCCCACTACTTCTTCTTGAGAATTACAATTCTTCAATACTACATTATGATTAGCAACAACTACTTTGTTCTTATCATATTTGTGGAAGTAGTGCCTTTCGGCATAAGGTATCCTACAAATATTAAGTTTCCTATTTGGGTGCAAGCTTATCAATCAATAGACCTTAAAATAAGCTTATCAACACCAAATCTTGAGAAGCATTATACTTAGAGATCAAAATCTCGTAAGATTTCATTCTCAATAGACTTTGATGGAACATTATTCAGTGTAAACAATATTGTCCTCAAACACAAATCCTTAATACGAGTTGAATAAGTCAATTTGATTTATTATCGATCGAACTATACAAAATATTGTTCGAAATCTCCATTCTTGGATACACTATTCCATAATGTTCCTCATGGAGTGAGTTGTGAAACTACTTTCATACTCTTTAGATAATATTTCAAATCATATAACTTAACTATTTACCATGATTAATTGTAAGATTTTTCCTTTTTCTTGAACGGTCTTTTTAACTTCACTCTTGAACTCCTTTGAACTAGTCAAAAGGTTCACACTTATACCTTATCAAATATATATATTAATATCTACAATGATCGTTGGTCAAGTAGTAAAGTATCAACAACCTTTCATTGCATAAGTACTTATAGGTTTTTATACATCAATATGTATAAGTCCTAATCACGTCACTTGTCCTTAAACCTTTATGGATCAAAGGAGTTTTTGTCATTTAGTAAACATGATTAGCATATATCAATCGATTAGAAATCAAATTGAATCATGAGCTCTACATTACATAGACTCTCATAATGCGATTCTCGTTTATTTATGATTTAAGCAGCTATTACACATAAAAGTCAAATACTTTGTGTTAAGTCTTACGTATCCTATTTGTCATTCAAAACTCGTTTATCCATTTCAAGCAAATTCAATCAAGATCTATGAAATCTTATAAACAAAACCATAATAAAAGAACATGTCTTTTGCAAAACATAATCGTCCATCATCGAATATGGAGATATGTTTGAAAGGTTAGAATTAAGGTATACAACCTTCACTTTCTAGACAAACTCTTAATAAAGATAACTCTACGTATTCAATGGTAATGACTTAGACGAACAAGTCATTTCCTATACGGAGTTTACTTTATATCTCTTGAACATTCTCTTATTCTTCATTGCTAACACATTTCGTTAAATGTGAGCATATGAATTAGTATCAAGTTACTAGTGTAAATTAGAGATAGTAAGATAATTTGAACGACAAATACACTTTAGAATTAGAATATTTCTAATCGTCACAATCATGGTATTTCGGACAACCTTTCAATTGCCTCCCATAAACGACCAATGAAACATCTCATGTGACACATGGTCATAAATGAGGGTCTCGAAATTTCAACTCATACCTTGGTGAAGCATTGCTTGAATACTTAACCAATTACCTTTTTGCATCAACAAGTGTGCGAAGAGGGTAACATTATATCTTTTATAATTCCAAAGAGATCGTATGACAATATCAACAATCCTTGATATCGGAGATTTTAATATCTCTGGTTGTCAATTGACTACTTATCTTTCGACTTGTAAGCCAATGAAATGTTCATGTATCTTCTTATAAAAGAGGTATCTCTTGGTCAACTCATACTCTTTACACTCGATCATAAATGATGGAGTCAATATCTACTT
The DNA here is from genome assembly GCA_028095005.1 of Rhynchospora pubera. NCBI lineage: Eukaryota > Viridiplantae > Streptophyta > Magnoliopsida > Poales > Cyperaceae > Rhynchospora > Rhynchospora pubera. The sequence continues at coordinate 357,872,776 of CM051460.1, forward strand.
TCTCCAAGAACACTTTCTTGAGTAAGTGGATGAGAGTTTAGGAGTTAAATCTAGTGCATATGAATTCTCTAATTTAAAGATCTAGAAATTTCAAATGAGGAGATTAGTCATACGCTTTACTGAATAACTTTTCGCCAAAATTCAATCAATCATCGGGATGCTACGTTCGGGTAGTTTGAGAAAAATTTTGGAAATTGACATACTCGAATTTCTCTTCACTAAGATCATGTCTTAGGAATCGGTATTACTCTTTCAAATAAGTACTTTTAGAAACGAGCTTGTTCATTTTCAAAAATTGATCGCAACAAAATTAAAAATTTTAAAATCTATAACAAAAACAATTTACGGTCATTTAGTTTATGCAACGTTTTATTTATAACAATAAAACTCTCACTACGTTTATTTAATGTCCCTAATGTAGTAGGTTTTTCCAAAATCCCTATTTTTATTGAGATAGTGCTAGCATCGGCGTGACACCAAAACAACTAGATAAGGTAGGTTCTCCAACCAATCATTCCATATGATTCTTGGTTTGTGAAATATCTCATGTACATCCACAAAATTTGCCCCGATGTCCAATCCGATTAGGGTCCATCGATAAGTAACCTCTCTCTATTTGCTCCTAGTAAATCCGATTTACACCCCAACTTCGAAGGTGGACCATGACGTCCCGTGTCGGCGAGAATGCGTCAATGGACGACCTTGACATGAAGGGGATAGAGAGAAGGAGTGTGATTTGACTTAATCGAGTTTAGTTGGGACAAACAATTATGTGACACTTGTTTGGTAGTCATGTAAGCATACACCCATACCTAGCCTATGATAATTCATAGCAATCACATATAGGCATCTCATCCATTATTGTGGGTTTGTATGGCTCCCGCTTGCATTAGTTTCACCGCATCACCTATGAAACAAAACTAACCTAATTTTTGTCCCCCCTACTAAATTCTATATGGATCTAAATCCTATATAAAATAAAGGAACAAAATTACATGTAAAAAATTCTCTAATCCCATCCTAACCTTAGGGGCATGCAAGTCACACAAGTTACATAAAAAATTAATCAACATTAACAATTAATTAACCATGACACCAAAGGCCTTACAATCAATCACAAGCATTCACAATTACAAACCACAAGGCATTGGAATCATGAGCCATACTAAACCCGCTTTCCACCTACAAAATAAAGTTAGCACATGTACACTTTATTTTCAATTAATGACTTTCAAGCATCTTTGCATATTATTTATCATCCGCAATTTCCGTGTAAAATGTTCAACTTTAAACAACAAAACTTGTTTAAATTCATTTTGAAAAACTTCTCAACACCCCATAACTGAAAGGAGATCAAACAAAGAGTATTCTAATACTTTTTCAACTAGTTAGAATAATTAAAAAGCAATAATTTAACAAAAAACATAACTAATGGAATCCAACAAAATCAATAGTTTTTTGTCTCCAAAAATTATGAAATAAATTACATAAGCTCCTTATCAGAATTGTGACTACCAGTAAAAATTTCAAGAAGAGATCCTAAACCATCTGGGAGAATCAAAAAAGACAAATCTGAAACAAGTGTACACATATGCAATTAAGTCCGTAACTCTTTACCTATGATTTGTAGAACTTAATCATCACTTAACTTGCATACTAATCTTATATGATAATTAATGTTCCTTGTTAATTATCAAGATTATGGATCATTTAGATTTATTATTGTCATTCTAAAGAATGATCCACAAAGATCTACAATTCAGATCCTCAACCTGAATGATCTGTCAATAATAAACCTAGGAACAGATGATAAAATATCATCCCATATGAGATCATATTTATGTTCTTGATGTCATCATATGAGATCAAATGATATTGTTGATGAAGGCTTAAAACCTAGGAATCAATAAATTTATAGACCTAGAGCTAACCTCACTAGTCTTTTGGAGTACAGCTTTAGGGTCGAACCCAAGGGACGGTACAATTGATTACTGGACTTATCCTTTTTCAAAAGCTAGACAAGAATATTTTGGTGGAGAAATAATTGAAATAAATCTAAGTGCAATAAAGTAGATATTTTTTGTTGTTTTTGTCGAATAAAATAATCTAAATAACTAAAGTAAGGTTTTTGGGTTTTCAAACAGTATAAAAAGCGTCTTAGGGTTCAGGTTTCACCTTGGTTTGGACTCTAGAACACAGAACTTATCACTTTCGTGCATCGAACGGTATTTTTCAAGCATTTACTTCTCTGTTCGGTTCGAACAAGGATCTGTTCGGTCCGAACAGAGGGTGAAAGTGTGTGGTTTTGACCTTTTATGATATTTTATGCTTTGTGCTAGGGTTTGTTGGCTAAACCTAGATTCACTAAACCTCAGCTGTCGCTTGTTGGACTAGAAACTGGTTTAATCACAACCTAACCTAATTAACTTGATTGGTTCACAACTTTTGGTATAGAATTCAATCAACTTAAACTTGTTTGTTGGAGTTCATAAGGATATCTAGAAGTCTTTTGGACTTGTCTAAAAGTTACACTTTTGGTGTCAACTAATCTCCCCTTTCGGATCTACGATTTATCCCAAATACTTTATCTAAATTATCTTGATTAACCTAACTTTAGAACTTAACTAAATGTGGCCATTCATCTAGAAGTTAATTAGACTTAACCAAGCAATTTAAACAAGCAATTATAATAATTCTCAACAAAACAAATCAACAAAACACATCATATCATATCAAGTCAAATCACAACATCCAAACCTAAGTTACTACCTTACCCCTAAGACTACATAAATTTAGCCTAACATGAAAGCAAAATAAGATACAAGCTCCATAAAATCAAAATATCAAGAGAATGGAAGAAATAAACCAAATATCGCTTCTAACTCAAGATACCGAACGTCCAGAGCCGTGGTTGGGTTGATTCTGTCGCCGTCGCGCCTAGAATTGCTCCAAAGATGATGCCATGGCCGTGCTATGATGAAAGAGGTGGAATCCCACGCCTTTCGGCGTGAAAACGGTGGTGGAAATGTGCCAAAACATGGTGGGATATGGAATTTCGTGGTTGGTGGCTTCCTCCCTTTTCTTCTGGCCTAGGGGAGCATAAATAGTGATCTTCTGGACTTGGAAAGGAGGCTAGGGCGTCATGGCAAGAATTCATATCAAAATATTGAGTTTCCATACTTGAAAACTTGCCAAATGCACTATGTCGGCTCTCAACTCGGACCGAGTTGGCTCAAACTCGGACCGAGATGGCAATTTAGCAGTTTTCTGACTTTCAACTCGGACCGAGATGGATCCAACTCGGACCGAGTTGACTCCAGACTGAGGAGAGGTAGTATTTCGGCCATAATTCCTTCACCCGAACTCCGATTGAGGCGATTCAATAGGCGTTGGAAAGCTTAGGATGAGCTCTTCAATGCTATTGATTCCATTTGACCAATTGTTTCTCTTAAATCCACCATTTTATGCATTAATTGAGTTTGATCCACCGAGTTCCTGCAATTCAATACAAAAACCACAACAATACCCAATTCTAGACAAATATAGCATGAAGCACAATGAATATAGGGGTTTGAGTTACCATTTAAGTGTAAAGTCCGGTCAAAAAGCACATATAAATATGAGATATCAATTGTTATAGTAAAAAACAAAATAAAATGAAAAATAAGAAAGAAAAAATCTGGCCGACATTAAAAACCAAAGTAGAACGACGAAAAAAAGGAAAAATCCCAAGCCGCTATGGGCAAAGTAAAATGAAAAAAAAATCCAGTTGTGCTATAGAAGCAATGTCAGTACCGTTATATTTGCACTCTTATTAAAAATATAGACCTACTTCGTTTTGTTTAAAATTGTTAAAGTTAAATTTGTCTTTGTTAAAAAATTTTCCAATAACTTCATTGTCCTGTTGTATATCGCATTGCCCGACAATGAGTATCATTGTTTCATTATTACCAGAGATTTTGAACTGCTGTCATCATGGATCTTATCACAAAAATAGATGCACTACTAGAAAAAAAAACTTTCTGTAACGGAACATTTGTAACGGTTATAATAAAACTCGTTACAGATGGTCAAAAATTTGGGCGCTAAAAAATATCAGATTCATCTGTAACGGTTATTTAAAAAAAATCGTCACACATTTTTCGTCACAAACAGAGAGAAAAAGCTGTCGACTCTTCGGTAACGGTTTTTAAATAAAAACCGTTATAGATCAAACTACATTCTGTAACGGTTATAGAATAAAAACCATTATAGAATAAAAATTTTTAAACTGTAACGGTTTTTATAAAAAAACCGTTACAGACATTTCTGATTTTTTTCGTTTATTAGATTTTTCTTCGAAGGAAAACAATACGATCTCATTTTCTTTCTTTTTCCGAAGGACCCCTCTTCAATTTCATTTTGTTGTCCTTTAATACTTTTTTCTCTTTACCATGACCTCGATTTCTTCGTCGCCTCCACTTCCGACTGGAGATAGCCGACACCACCCCACCCCCAAACTCAGCCTCCTCCACCTCCTCCACGTGAACACCCTCGTCTTCCCCTTTGCTCTCTCTCTCCACAGATCTGGACTCTTTGTCTCGCCTCCGCCACTAGCTTCATATCTGGACTCTTTCGCCGTGCCGAGCCAATTCCATGAGCCCGAATCTAGTCAACTCTACGCGAGACGAGAGAGAAAGAAACCCTAGGTCTTCGCTGGGTGCGAGTTTCGCACTTCCCATGCCAATTTTTAAGAATTTTTTGGTCAAATCGTAAAATTGTTCGTGATGTCTTGGGCAAGACCTGATGAGCTGTTCCTCTCCTCCTCTCTTGCTAGCTTTCTAGACAGTAAGTTTCTTGTTATATGCAATTTTTTTGAGAATTTATGCATGGTTTGGTAGACTCTAGCAAAACACATGCAAAACCTGTAGTAAGCTGTTTTATATTTTTCTTCTTATTAGGGAAAGCTTTTCTTCCAAAACCTGAGGTTGATTTGGAAGAGGATACCTTAGAAGATGAGAGGGGTCATGGTGATGTACTAGTTGGATGTTCAATCCCTTACTCTAGCTTCGGTAAGTCCACTTCATTTGTATAAATAATCAGAAAATCAGAGAATAAAGGCAAGGACGTAAGTACAAATTAGCTTTTCTTTTACTAATGGAATTCTGATGGCGATGCATTGTCGAAGTGTTATAGTTGCTTTTGCTGCCTTATGGCAAAAGTAGTATAGAATAGAATTATTTTAAACATGAAAGCTGCAATTTAGATATAAGAATTGGTAATTATTGTTTAGAAGTTTCATCTCTATTTTTCAAGGTACGACTAACTTTTTTTTTATGATGATTAGGAGGGACTTGGCAGAGTGTAATTGCTGAATTGATTCTGAAATTTCAATGGCACATGATCGAGGCCACTGCAAAGTTGAAACAAGTAATTCTAATAGCATCTTTTCTGTTGACATGCAATATTTGATTTTACCCTTTCTGTATTGAACCAAATTTCACTTATCTATGATTTTTTTGTAGATAAGCAAGCTGCAAAACCACACTCAAAGGTCATTTCAACATTCTGCGACAGGTACTTACTTTTTATCAGTCTTTTTTGTCATATAATTCATTTTAGCTATGTAAAACGTTTTGATATTCTTTTCCTCAAATACTTTGAGCATTAGTTATTTTGGTCATGCCTAGAAACTAGCGTATGTAGCAAATGTGGTGCTTCTGAGTGCATGTGAAATTGCGATCTTTCATTTATATATTGAAAATTAACTAGTTACTCTTGTATTTGTGTATGTAATGTGGTCTTCAGAGTGCGCGTGAAAGAATTATAGTAGGGGACAGAAGTCGTCGTTGAGGCATTGTGAAGGAAAGGTTAATGCAAGAGCCATGGCCTTGCGAATGGAAGTCGTGGCCATGGGAAGAAAAACTGTGGCCGAGGGAGCGAAAGCTGTGGCGAAGAAAATGAAAGCCGTGCCAAGAGATCGAAACCGATGGCCGAGGGAAGAAAGTCGTGGCCGCGGTGAATGATTTATGAAGTTTTTTTCTTTGTGTAGTTAGAAGATAAAAAATATTATAATTTGATGATTTTTGTTAGCCGGAAGGATAATATTTTGCATTGTAAAAATAATTAAAAATTTTTTAGTTAATTAAGTTTGAATTGTTAATATTGCGCATGTTCTTATATGATTTTTATTTTTTTTTAGAAATTATATATAAAATTATAACGGTTATTAACTAATAACCGTTATAGAAGGCTAATCTTCTATAACGGTTATTAGTTAATAACCGTTACAAATTACAAAAAGATAAGTATATGTAACGGTAGTTTATCTTATTTGTAACGGTTATTATTTAATAACCGTTATAGAAAATTAGAATTTATAACGGTTATTATATAATAACCGTTACAGAAGCCCGACCTTCTGTAACAGTTATTAAGGCTTTTATAACGGGGGCTACAGTAATGTTTCCATGACCGTTACAGATCAATTTTATTAACCGTTACATAAGGCTTTTTTCCGTGTAGTGATGGGGGCGACAGTATTTCTAAATAGTAAGACGGATACCTCAATGATCTATCTGAGCTCTCCTATCAATTTCTCTCCATCGCAACCGCCGGTCTGTTTCTTTTACCTCCGAATTTTTCTGTTTTCGGCCACCAGATCGCTTTCGCTATAATGGATTCTTGATGAGAACAGTTCTTGGTCTAGTGATAAAAAAAAATGCACCTTGACTTTTTGAGTGAAAGATCGCAGGTTCGAAACATGGCTAAAGATATTTCATAGACATTTAATTTAAATATAAATTGGGTGACTTAGACCTCTAATTTATCTTAAGAAAAATAGTGGATTCTCGACCTCCTTTAATGGTACATTAGAATTAAAACTACGGTGATGGTAGAATTAATTTTGTAATGTCGACCACATTATTTGAAGGATTATTCGAACATATAACATTGACTATGTAAACCCAAGTAGATCAGCAATGTCCTGATGCATTTCATACTTCTAATGTTCTCAGATTGGAATTGCATTTTTTTCCGGACCAATATATATAATAACTCCAGCAGATGTTTTTAACGAACCAGAATTAAAAAAAACAAATAAAATAGGTCTGTACACGAATGAAACGACATATTTATGACTGTACGCACATGTAAATCATACCAACTATGGTTGATTTAATACGATTTTAGAAGTTTAGAAAAACACTTGTATGGATCTTTAGAAACCTACGTACCTATTATCAATTATAACTTATTAGAGTCATAAAACGCATTTTTTTTTTCTTACATAATAATTTGTCATAATATATTTCAATAGATAAAATAAGTATAATTTATTTCTCACATTGACAAAACATTTAACTAATATATAAGATTTATTCCATTTTAAATTTTATACCCTGAATCAATTAATGCATTGCATTAATTGGTGCTAACATGATAATGTCTGCACAAATTAAATGTGTTTTAAATCGGTTGAAATTTATGAATATTTCAACTTTGCAACAACCATCTTGTCTCTAGATCTTACTAAATGTATATAAACCCCTCAAATCTTTTCTATTCGAATGTAAATACCTCTCATCTTAACAAATAGTCATGACACATGAATGAAAAAAAATACAGAAATTCAAAAAAAAAGATTGATAAATTAATTATGAGAAATGCCTTTAAGTATCTCTGAAAATTGTAATAATTAATTAAAAAATCCTAAAAATGAAAAATTTGTGGCAGCCAAATTCCTTGTATTTTTATGAGGAACCATGCAAAATTTCAAGCGATTTGAGATCGGATTTTTCTCATCTCCTCTTCTTTGAATTTTCTAGAGAATGTAAGGCTTAAAAGGGGTTTAACAGAATCATTGAGGTTGAATATGGGTAAACCCGAAAATTTGGACAATTTTGACAAAAGGCAAGGGCTGTATTGCATTTTTCTGATAAATTTCAGTACGAATTTTGAAAATTTCGGTCCGAAATCTGCGACTGACGGTGTGATTTTTTTGAACTAGATGGATTTTTTTGAAAAGGATAACCTGGTCACAGATCCGTGGAGAAGGAAGCTCTTCCAAGAGGGCAGCGATGAGAAAAGGGACCCCGAAGCAACCTTATATGAACCCATGGCAGGGTTCTACATGCCTACGAGGCGGCAATTCCTGAATTACAGGCAACCCATTGAGCATACGAGGTTGGTTGATCAGGATGTTTTGGAAACACTTGGGGTTAAGGATGAGTTTTCGCAATTGACGGAAAAGATACAAAAGGTACACTCTTTAATTTCTCTATTCTTTGAGGTGGATTAAGATGGATGGGTGGATTGGATTAATATAATGCATATTTTGAATCAGTTGATTTTTTATAATTTTCTGTAATTGTCATGCTATTGAAAGATTGAGAGATCTAAAACTTGCTTTAAACCAATTATTTGTATAATCACTATTTTTTTTTCGATTTTCAGCACTTCATTGAGTATTTATTTTCTGTCGGATCAAGTTGGGTTGATCATGTTCCTCGAATAATTCATTTGTATAAAATAATAATAATAAAAAAAGCAGGATCTTTAATAGCGGTCTATAATAAATAACAACTGCTATTAGTTATAGAGTTTTATTTATTTTTAACACCATCTCCATTAATAACGCCTACCAACCGCTGCTAAAATAAAATTTGTTGTAGTTACCGTCGGGGAATTAATTTGTCATATAATTAAGCGGAATTGCTTAGGATCATCTCAGAGATTATATCATTCCCGATTTTCAGAAAGAGAAAACGTGTGGCTCTCCTTCCGCGTACGCTGTGTCTCCCCTCTCCCGCGTGAACTAATCCCTTTCCCCTCTCGCGTGCACTGTCCCCCATCCTCCCTCTCACGTACGCTGCCCCCCTCCCCCCTCATCCTTTTCACGGACGCTGTCCCCCCACACTCCCTCTTTCCCTCCTACACACTTCATAACTGTTGAAATCAATATAATTCACTACAACAAAAAGATTATTAGTACCGGCTCATTAGTACCGGTTTTTAAGAAAACCGGTACTGATAATAAATCATGGCATTTTCGTAATTGTCAGATATATTATTTAGTACCGGTTTTTTTAAAAAACCGGTACTAAAAATCGTCTAAAAAATCAATTAATTAGTACTAAAAATCAATTAATTAGTACCGGTTTTTTATAAAAAAACGGTACTAAAGGTTTGAATTTATTAAAAAAACCGTTATCTTTTTAGTACCGGTTTTTTATAAAAAACCGGTACTAAAATCAATTAATTAGTACCGGTTTTTTATAAAAAACCGGTACTAAATATTTAAAAAATAAAAAAAACCGTTATATTTTTAGTATCGGTTTTTTATAAAAAACCGGTACTAATTAATTGATATGTAATACCGGTTTTTTATAAAAAACCGGTACTAAAAATATAACGGTTTAAATAAATGTTGTTTCATATAATTAATATTGTTAATTAATTTAAAAATTGTTTAAATAAATATTTCATACAATTAATGTGATGAATTAATTTAAAAAACATTTAAATAATTATTTAAAAAAAATATTATTTAATTTAGAGAAAAAAATAATAATTTCGAAAATGGTTTAGCACCGGTTTTTAAGAAAAAACCGGTACTAAATTTAAAAAAAAACCGAAATTTCAATAATTATTTCATATAATTAATGTTGTTAATTAATTAAAAAATTATTTAAATAAATATTTCATATAAAAAACCGAAACTATTTAATTTTAAAAAACAAAAACGAATTTTAAAAAATAAACAAATTTAAAAAAACGATTTAGTACCGGTTTTTTTTTAAAAACCGGTACTAAATTGAGAATTCGAACTAAATTGAAAAACCGACTCTCTCTCTTAGTCTCACTCTCTCTCACTCGATCTAAATTGAAAAGCCTAGACCAAGAGTACTTCTTCCTTATTATCACAGTTCGCTACTTGGTATATATGCATCAAGCTAAAGCAAACTTTTGAGAGAAGGAAAGATATATAGAGACCTATAGAGGATAGTAAGAGAAGCTAGTGAAGAAGAGATGCCTTGCTGGGAACCTTCAGCTCGAGGAGGCCGTCCCTCTCTTTCATCGCCTCCTCTCTCCCAACACTCATCACCCGCCGTCCATCCTCACCATCAACTTCCTTCTCAAATCCATTGCCAAAACCAAGCATCCCAGCAGCTACTCCACCGTAGTTAATCTCTTTAGTTGCTTGAAGAGAACCACAAGAACCTGAGACACAGGTGTGCAAAGAGGGGGACTTCTTGCGTGCATCAGAGCTTCTTCAGGAGATGATAAAAAGAGGGGTGGCACCATGGCCTTAAGCCAAATGAAGTAATCTTTGATATACTTCTAAACGCATTGAGCAATTGTAGGAATCTGGATGAAGTGAAGCGGATTATCTCTGAGATTGGGGATAGAAGAAATCATTTAGAAGAAAAAAAATAACATTCAGAAGTTAAATTTGTATTTTTGTTTTTAGTTGCCATATTTTTTTTTACTCTTGTTGATTGTGGTGTCCTTCTATCTATTATTTTATGTATTTATGGTTCACAGTGTGCTGAATTGCTGATGTATATTGGAAAATTAATTATTTCCAAAGTATATATGCTCTTATCTAAAGATTTTAAAGCCTGAGAAGTGAGAACTCATACCTGATGAAAATGTGCAGCAAGTCAAAAAAAAAATACCATTTTAAGTTGTACAAAATAAGTATCAGTGTCATTATGTTAATAAAAAAAATGGTATTAATATTAAAATTATATTCATTTAGTACCGGTTTTTTATAAAAAACCGGTACTAATATTAAAATTTTCGATTTTTTTTAAATTAATTTAATTTAGTACCGGTTTTTTATAAAAAAACGGTACTAAATGAATTTAATTTTCATTTTTTTTAATTTAATTAATTAAATAATTAATTAAATGATTAATTAATTTAAATTAATTTAATTTAGTACCGGTTTTTTATAAAAAACCGGTACTAAATGAATATAATTTTCGGTTTTTTTTTAATTTAATTAATTAAATAATTAATTAAATGATTAATTAATTTAAATTAATCTAATATAGTACCGGTTTTTTATAAAAAACCGGTAATAATGAATTAAAATTTTCGGTTTTTTCTTAAATTAATTAAATTAATTAAATGATTTTTCGGTTTTTTTTTAATTAGTACCGGTTTTTTATAAAAAACCGGTACTAAACCAATTAATTTTAGTACCGGTTTTTTATAAAAAACCGGTACTAATATGGTTTATTTCCTCTTTTACTACCGGCTCATTAGTACCGGTTTTTTGTTGCTGTTAGTACCCCCTATTATTAGTACCGCTGAAAAACCGGTACTAATGATAGGAAAAAAACGGTACTAATAATTTTATTTGGCGTAGTGATTAAATGTTGAAGGTAATATCCTAACTGTTGAAGTTAACTCTCTGGCCAAGAATTTTATAATTCGGAAATCAAACTACACGCCACGAACATTCTCTATGTACTGTTGAAGTTAATATGTTATATATGTAACTGCTGAAGTTAATATATATAATTGTTGAAGTTAATATATATAACTGTTGAAGTTATATGCGTAATTGTTAAAATTATATATGTAGTTATTGAAGTTATATATGTAACTGTTGAAGTTACTATATATAACTGTTGAATTTAATATATATAACTGTTGAAGTTAATATATATAACTGTTGAAGTTATATATGTAGCTATTGAAGTTATATATGTAACTGTTGTATAATATGTTATATATGTAACTGTTGAATTTAATATATATAACTGTTGAAGTTAATATATATAATTGTTGAATTTGACATATTTAAATGTTGAAGGTAATATTTGAAGTGAGCACATTTAAATTGTTGAAGTTGGCATATATATTAACTTCAACAATTATATATATTAACTTCAACATTTAAATATTTTAACCTCAACAGTTAGAATGAGTTGGGGGAGGGTGGGAGTTGGGAAGCGTACGCAGGAGGGTGGGAGGGGGGAGGGGGGCGAGCATACACGCGCGGGAGAGGAGAGCGAAAAAAAATGAGTATTCGTAAATAATTGTTTCCTAAAATAGAAAACGCGTGGAGATGATGGAAATGACAAATATCGAGATGATCCTTATCACCCCGTATAAGTAGCTAATTGTGGTAATGTGGTGTCAAGGGGTAAGGTCTAACAAATTATTTTGGACTTGCTATTAAAGACATTTAAGATGTGAATGCATATCTGCTTGTTTGTCTTTTTATGTGGGGGTATACACTTTGTAGGCCAAGCATGTCTGCTCGATTGATAGTGTGACCTTCTGCACCGACAGGTCATATTCTGATCACATTCTGCTTGATTAATATTGTAACATTCTGATGCATGTTGTTATTTCCAAAAGAACGGTAAAACGATCAATACAGAGTTTTATATATTGGTTTTACCGATTTCAAAAAACCGGATGACCCCATTTATTTATTTTTAAATATATATAAAAATAATACAAATATAATTAAACAAATCTAGTGAAATAAATGTATCTTGAAAACCTAAAACTTCAAAATGATGTGCACATGCGCTTCCCCGTACGAATCTCTTTCACGTTTTAACTGAAACACATTAAATATAATTAAGCATACTGCTCCCACATACTTTCCCCGGCCCAAATTATTTGGGCAGATGATATATTAAACTACAACATAGCATGTTACAAATATATACATGCCTTACAGAGTGCAAGGAAACAAAATGATTTGGTTAATTAAGGAAAAAGAAAACAACAAATGACAATCTCCATAGCATCGGACAGAGTGCAAGAAAGGGACACTCTGCCTAAAAATCGAGATGAGCTAAAATCAGCCACGACTGACGGATGCAACCGTCAGTTATGATCAAATTTTAATTTTCGTGATTCTAACAGTCGATCCAAACCGTTCAATGTGTTCTCCATATTGAAATCTTGTTGGAGACAAAAATTTTATATTTTTCTGAAATTTTTTAGTATTTGTTTGATATTTTACAAAATTCTTCATCTAAATAATTCTGGACCCTTCAATAACTATAATTTTTAAAAATCTAAAAAAATAGTAAATAAAATCAGAAAAATGTAAAATTTGATATATAGATAATTCGGTACCATTCAAATTCTATTCTGCTCTTTAGGCTAAATCTTTCGCTTTCCACTAAATACCGCTTATATACCTTGCATGCAATACCATTTAAAACAAGATATATAGATAATTGTTAATTTGAAAATCTCATCATGCTTTGACTTAATTCACAAATGGAAACTTACGAAGATATGAATGACTTAATATATAACTTTGGATTCTTGCGCTCCAAAGAATCAACAAAGTGAACGGTGCGCTTCTCGATATTAATAACAAGGACAACTCACGATTGCTCGTGCGTACGTATCCGTGGAAACATAAGGGGAAATGCCGCCGAATTTTTCTCAGACAACAGATTGCATCTAACATACAACTCGCTGTCTTAAATGAGACAGATCATATCCAAAGAGCAGTATTCCCGACCGGGAGTACTATCCGAGATTAATTCCTAATGAATTAATCTCGGACGGGCAATGACCTAAATTCAGTTGTGTTCCGGTATTTGGGTCCTATATGACAATACGAAATTCATGCCTATATATGCAAATTCTTAACGAAATGCAAATAATTAAAAAAAAAAGAGGAGTTTATGAAAATACACCCTTCAATCGTGTGACTTCCGATCCGTTGAATCATGCGACTTATCCGGCCGATATAAGATCTTCTCATATTCAATGAGATCTTAAAATATTAAAAAAAACATAAAATAACCATAAATTAATGAAAAAACCGAAATACATAAGGAAAAATGTAAAAATAAAAAATAACATTCAAAATTTTTTTTACCTTAAATCTGCTCTCCTTCTTGTTCTCTTTCTAATTATTATTTTTTCAGAATTTTTAGAAATTTTTGCTATTTTTTTTGGAGTGAAAGTGGACACTACAATCGCAATAAATGAAAAGATCCGAAAGAGTTAAGTGCGGTGCCTGTGAGTTTGTTGGGATATCAATGAGGAAGAAGACCTAAATACAGAATCTTTCTGTAACGGTTATTATCCAATAACCGTTTCAAAATCATAAAAACTTATAATCGTTATAGAAAATAATTATTATTTATATATTTTTTTCCTTTTCTGTAAAGGTTGTTGGATAATAACCGTTACATAATATAAGAAATCTGTAACGGTTATTATCCAACAACCGTTACAGAAGGTTAACGCATTTTTTTTCTCATCATGATGGAAATGTTATTACGGTTTTTTAATAATAACCGTTACAGATTCGTGACGCCAATTTTTCCGCCTTATGCTTCACTATTCTGTAACGGTTATTTCAAAAACTGTTACAGAAGTGCTATTACAGAAAGTCCTTTTCCCGTAGTACTTATCCGCTTCGTTTTTGTAACGAAAACATATTTCCTTATGTTCGATGTTTCATTTCAACAGAACAGACACAGAAAACGTCAAACGTTACTCCGTTGACAGCCCTACTTTCCCCGGCCCAAATTATTTGGGCCAGATAATATATTAAACTACAGCATAGAATGTATCAAATATATACATATTGATGGTCGTTTATATAGCAATTACTGCAGTACTTATTAGGTCAGTGAATGAAATCCGTTTGGTCTTTTACCCCGTCCATATTGTATTTGATAAAACATATATGAGTAAGATATTATTTCATTAAGTTATCAGATACGGTACAGATAAAAAAAAATCGTTAACTTAATCTAAGAAGATTTATTTTATACATAATGATTTTTGCAGACCTAATTAGTATAACTTATTTATTTTTTTAAGCTTTAAAAGTTCATGGCTAAGAAGAAAGTTTCTTCAAACTCATTCCAAAATGCTATCAGGTTCAGAGGAGTGTCATTTGTTGGTCTCCTGCAATGAACGAAGTTTTAATTGATACAATAATATATTTTAGCATGATGTTAAATTTGGAGGTCTTAGTTTGTAATTTTCTTTTTCTCTTTTGATTCGTGTTGTAATGTAAAAAAGTTGAATGATATTAATTATAAAATTAATTTTATTATTGCTATTATGTGTGATTGTTGCCTCAATATTATTATTACTAGGTGGGGAACCGCAGCTTCGTCGCGCCTTAGCGGATTTATTGTATTTTAATTTTAACAATCACTAATAATTTGCCAATAAGTCTAATTAAATTGTGTGCGACGGACATATATGTGCAAAGACAAAATGCTATAATTTTTCTTTTCACATGAGCCGTAAAAAATAAACATAAGCATCATAAATGAGCTGCTTTAGCATTCATATACATTGAAATTTAATTAAACATATAAGCATTTGAAGAGACCCAAATAGAGTAGAGCACGATAACATCCATATCATACTTTTAATAAACTCAAACAATTGGCGGCATAATAAAATAACGCATGTAAAATGGAGTAGGTACAAAAACTTCCCATGTGCATTATTGTCTAATCGGTGATCCTCTAAGAATGAGACCAAGTCGAAATGGCATTGAAACCCTAAACATCACCTGTGCAATCGAAAAGGTATAAGTTTTATACGATTAATTTATTTTAAATAGTTTATTTAGATAATTAATAACAATTTTCATAGAGGGAGATGATTTTATTACTATTACCTACAAAAGAAAAGATTTAGTCTGTAGACACTTTTTTAGAAAATTTCAGATCGTCCATTCAATGATGACAGAAAATTAAGAGTGTACAATACAAATCACTGAAATAAGTGAGAATATTAATTAGTGTGCTTAATTAAGCTATGGTTAGGTCACAGAGTGTACATCATAAGTATGGTGGTGCTGTTAAACAATGGTTTTTTTTTTTCTTAGAAAATGTTAAACAATGGTTTAGGTATATAATTTTCAAGGTCGTCAATTAATTAAAACAATAATTTATTACTATGTAAGTCCGACTTACATGCAAATGCATGTGACAGAGTAGTTCAATTGACAAAAACTACATTGATTTTATTGTTATAAAATTTCAAATTCCGTTTTCATGAAAAAAAACTATGATGCCTTAAATTTCGATCGTCGCTTGAAAAATAGTAAATTTGCCGAAATGACTTAATTTGGTTTCTTTCGCTCCTATTTTTGCCTTACATTACACCACTTCTTTTAGCACGTAAAATCTCTAGAGTCAACTATTTTCAATTAAACCCAATTGCGGAAACCATCCTCTAAAATTAAATATAAACATGAGTACATTTTGTCAATCTATACTACCTTTCTAGGGGCAATCTAATTGCAGCACAACTAAATATCTGCACCCTCACCGTTCCAATCATAATTAGCGACCAAAACTCCGAAGTTATTACAACTTGTTAAATCAATGAATATCACAACTACAACAGTTGCAAATTCAGCAAAACTAAAATAGCCCACTGATACACTTCCTATCAGACAAAATTACAAAACTAAATAACCTAGATGTACCAGCAAAACTGAACTTTCCTCTTCAAAGCCACAGCTCAATGCCTATTTAATCATCATTAGCATTTTACCATAATTGGCTACCACTCACCGACCCATCTTCTGCTTGCGTAACTCACGCATAATTGCCTTCTTTCTCTCACTATCCATGAAATCTTTTGGGGTTACTGTGCCTTTGCTCGTGCCGACACTTGTTGGCGGCGTCTTCTGAACATTCACAGCTGGTTTTGGGATTGTCATGGCTGAATTTGGGTACATCGTCCCAATACTTCTTGGTGGTGACTTCTGACCTCTAATGTCTGGATTTGGGGTAAACATACTAAGATTTCTCGGAGGTGTTTTCTGAGCATACATGGCAGAATTTGGGGTTAATGGATAAGCAGATGGTGCATCGACACCTGAAATGCCAGTCACTGTCATATTGACACTTTCCTTAGCTGGTCTACCGCGCCTTCTCAAACCATTTGACATTTCTTCAGAGGTACCTCGTGCTTGACGCCGTGCTGCCTCAAACCATTTGTTCACCTGAAGTGTAGATAAAAAGAGAAGCTCATAAATCCATTGAAAATGGGGGAAGTAACACAACAAATTATTGTTGACACAACACTATCTATATTTTTTTGAAATTAATGGAACAATTTTGCCCTCATTATTTGCTTCATTCAATGTATGATGGCCACCACTCTCTCAATGATAATTGTGCAAATTTTATTTACATTTACATATTGAATAAAAAAAAATACCTCTGACATGATATTTTATTTATATTGAATTCATTCATATACCATTTTGAATTCAAGTTCATTAAAACCCAGAGAGGCATATAACTGAGGTAAATTACCAAATTGCATAAATGAAATAGAAACAACAATAAATTAACTTGATAAAAGGACAGTTTAATTTATAAAAACTGAATAAAGTACTGCAAACTAAACACAAAATAGATCAAAGTAACATAAGAAAATAAAACAAGTTTTGCTAAACTGAGGCATTTTTTAGCTTAAAATAAATTAATAAATTGAACCGTCTCCTGAAGAGTCTCTCTTAATTATATGATTCTGTTTATGTTCAATAGACATATAGATTGCAAAATATGATTAAGTAATTTCAGTTTTATTATTAATAAAAGGGCATGTATAACATAAAATATCACCTGTATTAAAAGATTCCAATAGAAAGGAAAAGAAAAGTTTGAAAATACATTACAGAAACTTTATTATTTTAGCATGGATTCCTATTTTATTAGACAACAACAACAACTAAGCCTTTTGTCCCAAGCAAGTTGGGGTAGGCTAGATTCCTATTTTATTAAAACAATTAAAAAATTGCATGGACTTGGATTGTATGCAATTAATTTGATAGAAAGATCTTTACTAATCATAAGTGATAATGATCACTAAGGTCAATGGCAACCAATTAAAGGAGGGACAGATTTATAAAATTAAAATGTATTAGAGTTTGTGTTACTAGAAAAAATGTTAATGCAAGCTCATCATCACAATACATATTCTTTCTTCTCATTTTACTCATGCCATTTTTCATATTCTCATAAAAAATAACTATATATTACTATAATATTTCTAAGAGAGAATGAACCTGTTCATACGTCAGCTCCAACTCTTCTGCTAGAATTTCTTTGCTCTCACGGGTCGGGTACTGATTTGTCTCAAAATATTCTTTAAGCGTCTGCTGGAGATAAACACAGAAGAATAAGATGGGAAATTAGAAAGTTTTGAGGGAAGGATTGTCCAAGATTTAGAAAAATGGACTTCTATGCAAAACTTTCCTTGGAAACAAATCAACTATTTCAATCTTAACATAAAAACAACTAAAAAATCTTATTCCTAAACGATCAAGAATAAACTTTCTGGGATCTAGTGTGTTATTTTTGAGTGGTCCAACATCCGGACTAAATTTTTATTTCTAGAGTGTTTGGATCATTTTTTTAATCTGGATTATAAACTGGTCCTAAACAACTTCTCAATCCACATTATGTAGATGATCCAAACACCCTAGGAATAAAAATTTTAATTCGGATGTTGGACCATTAAATATAGCACTCTAGATCCCAAAAAACTTATTCTTGATTATTTATGAATAATATTTTTTACTCGAATAATTAATATTAATTTCATTCTTAAACAATCCAAACGCACCCTAAAATTTTAAGACCATTCAAGCTCTACTAAAACACTTGTTTGATATTATTATTTTTAAATATGCAAAGAAAACCAAAATACCTTAGTCTTATCGAGACCAAAATTTTTTTTATTCTTTGAAGAACGAGATCGCTTAGCAGAGCTACTCCCTTGGAGGTCGTATCCCTTCCCTTTATTTATCCTTTTCTCCGACCAATCTTCATCATCACTCGACTCTGAAGATGCCTTCCCAAATGTTTCCTTTAGATTTGCAAAACAACAATATTAGTTGATTAGCTCCCAATTCATAAGGTAATGAATTTCATGAGCATATTAGAGAATATCCATTTTTCGGAATTTGGACAATAGTGTGGTAAACTGGTTGAGTATCAAAAGCAAGCACGTATTGTACACAAACTCGCCACCATACAAAGCAAAAAGTGCATTATTTGAAGCAGAAAATTGCAGAAAATTCTCTCGAACTATTTTTTCTCTGTTCAAAGCGAATAGAAAAAAGATAGATTTCAACAACCAACAATTTTTCATGATTCCACAAATTAGAGGAAATTGAACTGGTGTTCAGGCAGAAGCTGGTTTATTTCATAAGATAGAAAATGAGGAACTTCACGAGTTCATGACTTCATGCTCAATGTACAAGGAAGGTACTGTAATTTAGATGGCAAAAAAACTTGCCAAGTTTCGAGTTAAATTATTTTTTTTTTTGAGAACAGAGTCGCTTATATTAGTAACTGCAACTTCTAGATGGTTTTGGTTGGGCCTGACAATATATTGTCTTTCAAGTCGACAGTTATGTTAAAAGGTCATAGTAAAAATGTGTAAGGAATAAACATACCCGGTATAATTTCTTGTAATCTGTTGGCTCCCGTTGCCTTCTTCCTACTATGGGTTCATTATCGTCGTCCATTTCTTGACCGAAAGGTTGTGTTGGACTATCCTTGTCACCCTCTGATGTTTTCACAAGCTCATCACAGAACTCATCCGAGTCTGATGTGAAATCTGACTCATCAGAGTTTGACACCTTCTCGCTGTTTTCCTCTTCAGAATTGCGTCTCTCCGGGTCAAAATCATCATCCTCAGAATCTTCTGATGGCAATGCCTCTATGTCAAGTTGTTTCTTTTGGTTTTTTAGCTTTTTAGGTAATTTTTCATCATCAGAGTCGGTATAGAAATCAGAGTCATCAGAGCTGGAATCCTCTTGGTCTGATTCCTCTTCATGATCCTCACCTCCATCTTCCTCTTCATTGTCCCCTCCTGTGGCATCTGGATTGTAGTCATCATCCTCCGAGTCATCTGACGGGAGATCTGACGCATCAAGTTGGCTAGTCCCATTTGCAGCAGCTGCTGCCTCAGGAAAAACTTTCTGCATGGATTAATGGTTGAAATATCATCAAGTTGGCTAGTCCTCTGAGTCATCTAATGGGAAATCTTACACGAAGGGCAAAACCATGGCAACAGATTTTATTGTCAGGATAATAGGATATAATAAGGAATACTGATGGTTGAATATCATCAGCATATGCATCAATAATGTCACGTTATTTTATACCAATACTAGGCATCTATAATAGCAACTTAATGACCACTTCAGCAATATACAGAGCATTTCTTAGGATGTGTGAGGTAGGAAATTAGAAATTTCAAAGTTTCCAAGAAGACTGGTGACATGTTGGCTATAAACAGACCATTCACAAAGCTGATACTGCTGTTCACAGGTTCCGGAAAACATAATATTATGCCAGACTTGAATATATGTGTAATGATCACTGCAAGAAAAAGTCCAAAATTCCTCTAGTTTTAATTCCATTTCTATTCAGATGCATTAATGATGCTCCAGCAATGGAAACTTAGTTGATGATGCGCTAGAGAAGTGAAAGAGGGAAAAAGATGGAAACTTAGTCGATAGTTCATCTACTACAATTGGGAGTCTATGCCCAGTTTTGTGGGGTTGGGTTGGGGCAGGGGTGGGAAGCATGGCGATAAAGTTGGAAAAGCACCTTCACTCTATCAAAGACTAAATTTGTATATTCAAAAGAATATATTAGGTATGGTAGTTTCCTTGTAAAATTAAGGTTTTCATCAATTTGTCACATAGAACAAAATTGGGACTGAAATCTTCTACAAAAAAGGTAGAAGGGAAGGGGGGGGATGGGACGAGCGTGGTGCGTTCAAAAAGCCATTTCCACATTGGAGGGAAGAGTAGGGTAGAAGGGAAAATTGGAAAACAAAATGATAAGGTAAAGGAGGTCCCTGATCTGGTAAGATTTGGTGAAGAGGGCGGGAAAGAAAAGGGAGTAGTGAAAATAGAAAAAATAAGGGAGAGCAGAAAATTAATAGGGAGTACCATTGCTTAACAGAGGTCGCCGTGGTATCCCACAGAAAAATAAAAAATATATAAAAAACCCATAACAATAATCCAGTTGTTACTATTTTCCCAATGTATTTGTGGACATACAGAGTGAAAGAGATGGCCAAGCACGAGACATAATTAGTTGCCTCTCAGCCCCACCCCCAAAACTTAAAAAGCTACAACATGACACCATTGTTATGTCTGGACTTAATAAATAGTTATTCTCCTTTTCAAAGATGCAATACTTTTGAACTTTGAAGAGGTGCAAACTAAATAGCCCCTATATAATTCACGAGCTCCTGACAATTGATAAAAGACACAAAAGGCTATGATCCCATTATATGTTCCAAAAAGTTGGAAATAAATTGGCAATAAATATGAGGGGGAAAAAAGCATATTTACCTCCCAAGTGTCCTGCAGACAAAGATTGCTTCCTTTGGATTCATTAAGCAGCACGATACAATCAAGCTTACAATCACATGCCGGACACAACCAACCTTCATCACCAGGGGGTACTATAAAAGATCTCGATTAGCTTAGTAATACGTTCCAGTTAATAGTACCTTCATCAAATATATCCTAAAAGGAAACTACACAAAACAACTAAATTCTTACTGTCTTTGGTAAGAAGAGGAGGGTTGAGACACATCTGATGGAAGCCACGATCACATATCCCATCACAGAGTATAATGTCATTATTAAGTGTAACATTTTTCAAGCCGCATTTGGCACAAAAAATCTGTAATAAAAAAAATACTTTCTGGTAAGCACAAAAAACTTTGAATTGACAAGCTAGCCCAAAACACAAAATGTTGCCCTTAGGCTGGAGACAAATATAGAGAAGTGGAGAAAATATCTTTGACTTGACCAGCTTGGCAAAAGCATCTTAGAATTTGTACACTCAAACATATTGGAAGTAATCAACCAACCACTGGATAAAATACCTACTTTTTGGAGCTGCCATCATGCCCATCTTTTATGTGGGAATAAAAATTTCAAATTTTATAAATCCAAATTGTTGATCTACTAATGTATACATAATGGAAAGTATAATATTTAAGAGTTTTCTCCATAAGAGGTCAAGAGGACCATAACCAAAAAAAAAAAAACTCTCCTAATTAATCTGGTAAACTGAGCTCATGCCGCTTGACCTGATGAAACGCATTGCAGTTGAGATGAAACAAAATCAACAGTATGGATTTTCACTTTGAAAGTTGTGTTTGTAATACTGAAGCCATTATGAAAAATTGAGTACAATTGATCCTTCCTCCTATGAAACTTAAAATTATCAAGCTTAAACTTGAGGCTGAAAATAATTTCCACATATCTAGGCACTATAGAAAAAAGGAAGAGGTGAAAATGGCATGCCATACATCATCACAGTCGATCTCTCCTTTATCATCAAAGTTGTTGAGCTTCCCTTCAGCAGCAAGTACTCCAAGTTCCTTGAAACTATCTCGTATTTTTAGTTTGCACTTAATTATTGCAGCCTTGGCCCTGTCAATTTCCTTTTCAGGTCTTAGCTTTTCCAAACTGCAGAAAAGAAATATATATTAAAACAGTCGGTTTAAAAAAGGGGTCCATTCAGTAGCATAAATTCAAGCAATATATATAAGATACCATGCTTCTTTTTTAAAATAAATACCATGTTTAACAGCTAAAATAAAACAAGAGTACATTTTCAATGCTTGTGCACCTATGTTTAGCATTCATGTATGTTCACATGTCATGCAAGCTTAGTAAGAGATAATTCAAGGTAATAACTGACATGAACAACATTTAACTGGTACAATCTTGGTGTTGGAATTGTGAAATAAGTCTTTGGCACAAACAGGGAGGAAAAGACAAGGTCAACGATAAAATATTTTAATTTAATAAAGAAATTACCAGAGCCATGCCAATCCATATAGTCTGAAATTTGCCTACTATTATCATTTGAAACAAAAATGAAACAAAATTATAAATATATACAGGCATTTACCTTTGGCCTTTCCAACCATCAGTGGAATATGCATCAATTAAATTCTGCTCATAGTTCATCCTTGTAACAAGAGACCTAATTCTGTTCCGAATTGTTGAAAGTTTATCACCTGAACTCTTGGGTTTCCTCCCTCGTCCTTTTTTACCTGACACTGGTTCTATTTGTGATGATGTGCCGGCTGCCAACTCATAAGTAGGGTTTTGACTTTCACACATTGCACTCAAATTCTTTGGTTTTCTCCCCCGTTTCTTTGCACCTGACACTGATTCTATTTGAGATGATGTGCCGGCCACCAACTCGTTATTAGGGTTTTGATCAGGGTTTTGACTTTCACTCTTCCCATTCGACATTGATCTAAGAACCCTACCTCCATCAACCGATGAACTCAACATGTATCTAGTTTCATCTACTTCATGACGAATTAGTTTTTGGCCCTTCTTTCTGCCTCGCTTTTTTTTCAGTCCTGAATTTTCTGGATTTTCAGTTGTTAGCTTGCTCTCCTCATGTTGATTGGAAGGTACAGTTTCTTTGTTAGGATCTGTTTCACCATTTGCAGATACCTCTTCTAAGCTAGAGATGGTTGGATCAGTATTATCCATAGTAGGAACAGGTAGGAGAGATGTAGCACCTATAAATGTCCGAGAGAATTATAAGTACAGGTGTTGGTGCCAAGTTGTAAAAAACTGTAGATATTAGTGAACCGATTAATTTGTAAATCAGATGTAAATCCAAGTATATAATGTTAAATGCCCGCAAAGTTGTCTCCATGTCAGCGTTACGCAAAGCTTATTTGCGATTAAAATTACAACAAGTGACCTTAAACAGACAAAAAATAAAACCTAAATTAAATAAGACACCAAGAAATGCAAAGGCAAGTAAAACCTAAATAAAATGCAAAAATTTAGGATATTCTTAACCAATTACACTAAAAGAAACATATCCATAAATGCTGTGGATGGTATGTACCCAGGTGTGCTCCCATTTTCTTAGCAAAGCACAAAGGCTGCATCTTTTACTTTTAGCTCAGAAATGGAAAAAGAGCAGGCCCCATCTGTTGTTTTGTCCAAAATAGTACCTGGATCCGAGAAAGAGGCGAGTGTTTCGAAAACGCTCGAATCGGAGGCGGAGGCGAAACTCCGGGTGCGTGAGGCGGATTGCTCCGACGCAGCGTCCGACGGAGATTCTTCTCTTCGGAAGCTTTTGTGTTGTGTTGTGTTGTGTTGCGTTGTGTTGGGAGTGACAGGCGCTGTTTTAGCGTTTCTGTTTTTGAGAGGAGAGAACACAACTCAACAATACTTCATGGGCTTCACCACATTTATTTCTTTCTAAATATGGATTATGGAGTCTCATTAATGGGCCGTCACGACAACTTAATTGGGCTTCACCACAGTCTTTTCTTTTTGGTCACTGAGGGCTGAGGCCCGACAGCATTCATTCAATCTTGCTATTAAAGCTAAATAGACAAAAAGAAAGCTGCGATTAGATTTTAAAGGCTGTTCTATTTTCAACAGATAAAGTATATTGCATATTACATATATCTTCTAACCAAATGGAATGGTTGCTAATCTGACAATTATGGAAAAAACCAATCCCATCCTAATATGAGCACATTTAACGAAGAAATGATCTGCATACTCATGATTAGAACAAAACATACAATTTTCATCTCCTTCCCAACATTTGCTTCTTAAGACATATTTTGTTAATAATTTCCTTTTGACTCAGTGACCATAGAAATATCTTGATTTTAGTAGAAAATTCATCTTTATTAGATCCCTGCAAACTAACTATATCATCATTATCAGTTAAATTTCTAAAGGGAGCTATCACCTCATATATTCTCTGTAACTCCATATGCTGTTTTTTAGATAAACTAGTGGGGACGTCGCGCGTTGCGCGACCTATTTTTACCACATATAACTATTGGGGCCGTTTGGATCGCTTAGGAAGTTGGGGAATTTGGGGAAGTTGCAATTCCTAGGAATAAATTTATTGGGAAGTGTGTAAATTTGTGAAGAATTTGGATTGTTTATAATAAATTTATGGTAGGAAAATGAAATTCCCCAAAATCCTTGGACGATCCAAACGGCCCCATTGTGAATTTGTCACTTACAATAGAAGTAAAATTTGTTATATAAAATAAATGTGTCTGAAAAAAAAAGAAATAATATATCTGAAAAATAAAGGGATCATAAACTTATCCATTCTTGATAGTTGCTATTAAACATCTAGTGTTAGCAGCTAACAAAAAGAATGTGTTTTTCGAAATTCAGTTTGCAAATAATGATGGCTAAAATGTGATCAACATTAATCTGGCATAAGACACTCAGAAGAAAGCATTACAATGCTATATTGCTATGGCACAGGCCTTTTAGCTGCACATGCCTTTTTTTTCTAAAAAAAAGTCGATACAGACCTGTTCTTCAATGATTCTTCAATTTTAGTTGGAAAATATCAGTAACTCCTAAATTATAACTGAAAGTAAAATTTTCGTAAAGAGATGCACTGCTAAAGGAGAAAATTAGGCCTTCTTTTTTCACCTCAAAGACCTACAACTCATAAAATATTCTGAAAGCATCTATTGTGTTTATCAAAACTGAAAAGAAAGCAAAAGAATCCTATTTTGACCTTGGTTTATGATGTCTCTATTTTGATAAATTGAGGAATATTGATATACAGAGACATAAAAATAACGTAAAGAAATCTAATGAACTAATATCATGGAAACCATCTCATTGGAGAATATACAAAATATGTACCAGCGAAGTAACTGAGCATGATCAGTGAGCATGATCAGTCAGTACTCAGTACATCAAAAAAAAATCAGAAAAATTTGTTCTAACTGAGCATGGTCCATTTTCCTTATTATTCTTGAGCAGGTAATTATTCTTTGACAGTTACTGAAAACTAACTATGATCAAAATTAGAAAATTTGCAAGCCTTCTGTATTGAACATTTCTCGAAAAGAAAAAACACCACCTATTTATTCTCGAACCACCAGCGAAGTACAACAGAAACCTTTTCCAGCATCTTCTCCATGGACAATCCTCCGTCCGCAGCACAAAACTTTTCCAGTACCTTATACATGGATGATCCTCCAAGCTTGACCAATTTCGTCAGTGTTGTGTATCCCATCTCAGTCGATTAGTCCTTGATGTGAACCCCACCAGAAACAAAGAAGGAAAAATGGAGAAATCTGCGAAAATCAAATAGGAGAGGAAAAAGAAAAAGTAAGGGATCGAAGTAAATATTGCAAAAAAATTGAAAAACAAAAGAAATTGTGAGCTAAAAAGAGGAAATTGAAAGTGGATAGAAGTTTACAATGTAGATGAACAATGACGTGCTACCGGGCGAGACCTTCAACTGTCACCTGTACCTGTCAGCACCCCTGGGCTGTTTGTTGTGGTTCTAATCTCTTCAGAGGAGCTCATAGTTAACAGTTTAGATGCCCTAAACTCTCACCTCTTTACATTTAAACTACATTTAATTTACAAATTATAAGATATGAAAATCAATTGGTGATTGTTGGCTTTCACTTCTAGTTTACTCCACTTGTTTGAGATTAATGGCTTTCTTATTCTTGTTGTTGGGCTGAGACTTCTGACTGTAGTATAAAGATCTTGGCTTTAATTAGCAATTGCATGCATTGTACCTAGTAGAGAATGTAACTCATGCTGATATTGTAGTCATCGCAAATAACTTCTCCATACCAAAATTTAGGA
Source organism: Rhynchospora pubera (assembly GCA_028095005.1). Taxonomy (NCBI): domain Eukaryota; kingdom Viridiplantae; phylum Streptophyta; class Magnoliopsida; order Poales; family Cyperaceae; genus Rhynchospora; species Rhynchospora pubera. The sequence continues at coordinate 357,899,426 of CM051460.1, forward strand.
ATGCAAACTCTATCCAAGAAATCTTATCATCTGTTGGAAATGCGTTTATTGTTACTCTACTATTAAGAAACTACTTTATGGTTCATGGTCATTTAAATTCCGCATTTCATTTAAGAACATTAATAAGTCAGAGCCTACGTAATGTTCTAAATTAATAAAAAGAAAGAAACTCTGTAATTAGCATATCAGTTCATGGTTTGTAATTACCTTCTTTCATAAATGAGGTGCGATAAGTTATACCTTCAATGATCAACACCAATCTTAGTGTCCTTGGGCTATATGTTGGGATGCTTCTCCATGAATAGTGTTGCATTCATTGCTTTTTATCCAGAGAGAGCCAAAATCACAGAAGACCGGCAAAGCATTGTATAGAGGAGCATTAACAGGTAGAACATAAGCTGAAAATTACTGAAAAGACTACTATATGTTTATTTTTATTATGATCTAGTAATTGCATTCGTAATAGTTATGCAAGTAATATTGGTAGCATGGTTGTACTGTATATTGCATGCAATCGAATCAGAAAACCATCATTTTTAAACAGTGCAAATTTTATGAGATCAGTAAAATTGCAATGAAAACTTCAATTCCTTTGGTGACGCCGATATCTTTGGAGGCAAACAACTACATCAGATTTTGCTAATGTTTGTTTTTAGATTGTTTTAGTTTTTAGGTTTTCTTTTCCCTTTTGGCATCCACTGTCAATTTTTTTTTAAAAAAAAAGATTGCAATCAAAAGTACCTCATTTGCTCTAAGAGGTTCTTCTTGCATCTAGTAGGTTATTGAAGCATATGAAGCAGCAATCTGAAGTTCATAAAGTACAGGGCTATTAGAGAAAATTGACTTGCTATTTTTTTTTTGGGAATAATGAAATATTATATAATGCAATTCAACTCAAATGCAAGACTGCATACTTCAATGACATCATATCTCCTTTAAACCATCCATATAAACTAAGAACACTGCATTGTGAAATGCAAGCTAAAAGCAAGAAGAAGAAGAAATTAGTAATTATATGACCAAGATTGCCGTCTATTTATTTCGGTCAGGAGTGTCATTGTAAAGGTAAAAAAAATCTTAACCTATCAGATTCAAAATTCTTTTAGGCACAGTTCCTCAAACAACATTTGTTGGTAGGCCCAAAGTTTATCATATGCTATATTCTTTAGCTACATGTTTTGAACTACTCTTCAATAAACTCTGTAAGTAACAACATCGTTTGAAAAACTATATCTGAAAAAATTTTAAATCCGATAAATTAAGAAAAGCACCAAGGGAAAAATTAAGAACTTAACAAAGAAATACGAAACTTCTAATAATGATCTAAGTTCAAAGATTAGCTTTTGAGGTTCATTAATGCATATTTGACAGAACATCAACAGTTATAAGTGCATTTAAACAGGAAAAATTGAAGTGACATGAAGTCAAATCCATGATTAGTTCAGAATTTTTGTTTATAATACACAGTCTACCTCATTACTTAAACATAAAATACTCTAATTATTAAACAAATTAAATTGAGAAAGTGCGAGGTATTATACCAGAAAGGAAAATATCCGACACCACGACAACAATCGTAGCCTCCTGCAGCGAAATTTGGAAAATCAGGATGAAGAAAAAAAGAAGCAAAACAATATTGTGCTGTAGAAAAGTAAAAAGAAAAGCGTAACCTTCGTTGAATATATGCAGAAGGACGACATGCCATTAAATCAACTGAGATCCCCTTAATACGGCATAACTGTGAACCTGGAAGGAGGCAAAGGAAAAACAATAAGCTTAAAAATGAACCCCAAATTAGAATAGGAAGCGAAATAAGAAAAAAATAAATGAAGAAGTGAGGAACCTCATGAAAGAACGATTAGGTAAGAGATATGGAGCAAGGAACCCTAATTTGAAGCAATGGTCGAAATCAAACAGAAAATAGAAGAAAAAGGAAGACAAAAAGTTATAGAGAAAAGTAAACTCTTAAGCAGTGACTGTGAAAAGACAGAAGAAAGGGGGAAAGCCAAAAATAGACGAACACCATGGAAAGCCAATACGGAACAGGCGGCAAGCAAATCTCCGGCTCGCAAAAACTGGCGCACACATGAACAGACGAAGATCCAATCTATAGACCGCAAAGAAACACAGCGCAACACTGAAAATAGGGCCGAGAGAGTGGCGCACAGACCAGGAGCACCCTGTGAAGAACGGCCGTACAAAGCCACATGGGCGAGAGAATTCTCCAGAAGAGAATGGACGGGAGGAGTCAAATTGAGGAACCCAAAGCAGCAACCATGGATCGAAAGAGGGGAGAGAGAGAGAGAGGGGCAGCGAGGTACCGAGTACAGAGTAATGTACAGACCAGCTGATTGACCCTTCACGCGTCGAAAAGTCGCCCCAGGAAGATCGAAGAGGCAGGCAAGATGTGTTTAAGATTTTCTGCGACCATTCTCGTTCAACCTTGCTTGATTATATGACCACATAATGAGCTGCAGCAACAAAAGATCCGGCCGAAAAACTGTGCGGAGAACTGTACGCGAACAGTATCTCCGGATCCGGATCTAATTGTCCAAATGAATATATGTTTTGATGTCTTCTAAAGTGCAAAATTGACATCTCACTCTTTATTACCTCAGCTACAGTAACCGTCCTAGAAATGCAAAAACCATATAGTGATGTAAAAGAAATACACAAAGACCTCTTATCTACCTATCTATCCTGCCAAAATAGTGTATTTTGCTCACCCCTATCTTCATACATTTATGTAAATCCACAATATGCTCATATCTTTTGAAATTTTTCCAAAACTGAGACCACTTTTGCTTATTATTGGCTCCGTTTGGATAGGTGTGAGAAGAAGGGAAGAAGGGAAGAAGTGGGAAGAAGTATTGGAAAGTGTGTAACTTTGTAAAGAGTTTGAATTGTTTATAATTTTTTTTTCTTCTTCTTCCTTTTTTTTTCTTTCTTCCAACGATCCAAACGCACCCATTGGAAGTAGCATATTTTACCCTTAAAATCTTTTTCCACCATTCCTGAATAATTTAAGGGCTCATTTTATTTGAATAATGTTAGAAATTTTTGAACTAACAAATGGATCAAAAATAGAATGAAAAAAAAATAGCAAAGCGTCGGGAACCTATTTCGACCGAACGATCATATTTTATTGTGCAAAATTATGATATTGTGATTCAATTTAATGGAGTAATTAACGAGTTGAGTGAATTGTTCATTGTAATTGTGATACTGAAGATACTTTTTTTTTTCGGTTTCCAACCATTCATTCTATATTTTCACTTTAGCACTAGCCCAAAAATTATAACATATCGGATATTAACTTTGTTAAACCGAATCATATCAATGGTATACTATATATAGATGATGGCATTGACCATAGTAGAGTAAATTTTTTGTGAGGCCTCTAAAGTTAATCTATAATCTGTTTTTAGTCACTATACTTTGATTTATCTCTTCGAAAGTCAGCGAGCTTTCAAATTATCCGAATTTAGTCCCTCAGTTATAACTCCACGTCTAAATAATGAATTTCAGTGTGAAAATTGGTGTACTGACTACTGAGCCAAAAAAATAATTTTCTCTCCCAAATTTTATTGGAAAGTTCGGTGACTCCAAAGAGATAAATCGAAGTCAGTGACAAAAAAACGAATTATAGATAAATTTTAAGGACCTTCGAAAAAAATTACTCACGATAGTATCTATACTAATGTAATCTAATTTATTATATAGTATAAGGTAACGTGGTAGGAACAACTTGACCACTTGATTTTATTTTTTGCAATGACGGCCACTGACGTTAACGTAACGTAGCAAAATAGAAGACTTGCCCCCCATTTATTTATTATTTATTTTTTTATTGACGCAGAAAAAACAAACAAAAGGGAATCTGTTGAAAATTTTAGTGCCAGCTCGTCATTCTTGCATACAATAATGCATAGGTTACATAGAATATATGTACATTATTGGAGCAAAAAGTCAAAAACCATAGTTATGTATGTTGAATTGTTCATAATAATTAATACATTAGATTCTTTTTTGTGTGTCGGAAAACAAATCATTGTATGTCATTTTTGTCTTCTAAAGTAATTTCATGAGGACATATATCTATAATTAAACATTATATACTTTGGTATTGGTTTATCAATTGCCTTATGTTTTAGAATCTTCTTTTGGCTCTCACTATTAGTTCTGCTACCACCGCTGATAAACATGAGACAATTTTTTTTACAGAAATAGGAGCGATATCAGTATGTATATATTGCTTGGGCCGCTCTATTGACAGTATTATAACAGAAATGAATTCAACTAAGACTAAAAGTAAAAGGCGGCAAAGCAAAGAAAATAACCATCAATTATATCAATTGAAACATATTGTATTGCGCTTTACTTTTGTTACCTTCTCAGCAAATTTCACTAAAGAAAGAAATCCAAACGATTATTAATTTTATTCGTCTGAGAACAGCTTTAGCTCCTCATAGAACACCTTCTGGAATTGTTTCATGGTTGAAGAATCGAGTGACACAACAACTTTAATGCCGGCATCCTCTCCTGGTTCATTCATTAGGTACACAACTCTATTTTCTGTGCATCGTTCCCACGACACCAGCTGCGGGGCACCCCATCCGAAATCTATATCATATATTGGCATTCCGAGAATGGTTCGAATACGTAGATCAGATTCTGATATATCTGAGATGACAGATATTTTCTTCTCCCGCATAACCTCCATGTAATCAATAAACGATTTGATAAACTCATCTGTGAGTCCATCAATGACAGCTTTTACAGTGCCGGCCACTTCACCTATTTGACTGGAAGTAATCTTGGACACTTCAGATGTTGCCGACAACCGAATCACTCCATTACCAAAATAATTTGGGATGGGACGATGTATGCGGTTGCGTATGTCAGCAGTAAAATAGAGACGTGAATTGCTGCCAAGAGCAAGTCCTTGCGCTTTGCAGTAGCACTTCCAGACAAGTGCAGAAACCACACAGAAGGTTGAAACAAAGGTTTTATTGCTATGCTTGGTACATTGAATTTTGAGGTGCCTAATTTGTTCTTTTGAGAGCTTGAACAAATTTAAAACACAAGGCTTTGGATTGCTTTCCTTTTTTGATTCATCAGTCGTGTACTCAGGAAAGTTAAAGCTGATTTTTGGCGGGGACCGAGCACAGAGAGGAGTTCTACCAAAGGAGGGTGGGACAATGTTTGTTAGGTCTCCTCGCGCAATCCTACTCCAAGTTTGAAAAAAATGAGCAGCACCCCGACCATCGACTACGATGTGATTGTTGGAAGTGCCTAGCACGACGCTACCACATTTGAGATAGGTTACCTACAAAGCAAGAAGAGTGTTGTTAGATAAATGTCATTTCCACTTTTGTTCTGATAAATTAATACATCATCTGCTGTTAACTTCTACAACTTGTGTTAGATAAATGCCTTTTCTCATCCACTATGTCAAAACTCTATTCTGCTATTTCTGTACCTTGAGGAACTTGATTTATTTGATTATATTTTTCAAGCCTTACTCAAATTGGAATAGGAGCAAAAGGTAAATAAGGGTCGCTTTACAATTAATTAATGGTCTCTTTATAATTGCATAAAGTTAAAGGCTTATCTATCACATAAACCTGCAGCATTTGTAGGAGGGATGACGATTGCGGCTCTTTAGGGAAAAAAAGCTCTCTAATATCGGGCGACATTGGTTCAAACTGGATGCTATCAGCTGTGCAGTCCAACCGGGCCACCACAAAAAGTACTCCCTCAGTATTGCAGTCAATCTGATCACGGCCATCAAGCCCGATGACATGCCGTCCAGCAAGAGGATAGAACAACACGAGTGTTTTGGCCAAAGCAGACTTAATGACCTCAACCGAGAAGAAGTCCTTGGCACTTTCATTGTTTTTGTACAGGTATATGGTGCAATTGTGTTTGCGAACTGCAACTAGGTCGAGGTTCGACAGCACAAGCCGCTCTCTCGGGGTGTTCTCTGACGGTACCACAAAGGTCGACTGCAATATTTCCAACGTCCTCATACCGTTCCCTCTTTACTCTGTTTTCTGGTATTATGAGGTAATATTTGTTCAAAGGGAGCGTAGAGTTCTTTGTTGAGAACAGGCACAAACCGAATGTAGCAAATATTTTGGCAAGTACATCAAACAATGTTGAGACTAGAGAGGAGGTGGTACCGGTTGGTACAGAGAAAATCACAGAGAGAGATGAGATTGGATTTTGTATTTATCGCACAAGGGTGCGTGCACAGCACAAGAGCAACAGAGATTGGCTATTTTGGTGGCGATACCAACAGTCCATTTTTCCTCTTTGCCTTTATTAACGGTAAGTTGAACAATTTACAAATTGACCCTACATAATTATATTATTACGAAGGCATGAAAAATAAGCTACAATGAAGAGGGACTAAGGGACCAACAAACAAAAAGTCAGACGAAACAAAGAGGCTGAAAAAATCGACGCAAATTGGTATGTTTATGGTCAACGAAATTTTTATCTATATAATTTTGTTGATTGCAAATTAGGACAACTTGATCATTTTGTTCTTATATATATATTAATTTATTGACTGCAAATTAGTACAAATTGTGAAGTAGTAAGTCAACATTATTAGTGATCGTTTTAAATTGCATTGTGCTATATATACATTTGTGATAACACAACGAGAGGTACGAAGGGGCATATATACACTAATTAATATAATTATTTTCTATTTAATTTTTAGAATTAAGAAATACTTATAAGTGAATTTAATGAATGAGACAATTAATTACTTTTCCAGTTTTAAATTCATATTACATTTTTATCATATTGTACAGTGATGTTTACAGTCAAAGTTGGCTCAGACTGATGCTCAATTTTGAATCTATAACAGTTTTAATATTTGTTGTGGTGTGTTACGTGTGTATAATATATTATTTATATAATGGCACAAATTTATTGAATAATCTTGCAATTGCCATTCCAATGAAGCCTATCAGCTAAGTGATTCTTTTTTTCTTCACAATAATGCCGTGATTGACGGTCGATTGGAACGTTGTAAAAGACGGATCGATGGAGGAAATTTAGAGACGGTTCTATAAAGACATTGTAAAAGCACTTTTTTTAGTAGTGTATATTAAGAATTTTGCTATTTGTTATGATACATACTGATATATGTAATATTTTAGTCAAACTAGAAATAATTATATGGATAGGAACTACAATTAAGATCGCAAGCTATTATTTTAGATCAAATTAAAATATAATACTTGGATATATTTCTTTCGCAAGCTATGGATTTCTTCAAAATAAAGCCATCATTGACCACCATGCACCAGCTATTAATTACCTGTTTTTTTTAATCTCAAATGATAATATATTTTATTAGATAAACAAATTGATGGGTCTTTAATGATCCTTTCAATTTAATTTTTTTTTAATTGTAACTAAGAATTCCAAGAGACGCCACTTGCGTGTTTCAGTTTTTCGACGGATTAATTACTTTGCAGGCTGGTAGTCATGAGTCATGACTCATCACGAAGAGATATTTAATTTCACGTATGAAGTACATGAACTGCAAAGAACTACAGGTAGGGCCCACGCTAATTAGTTGTTTGTATTTTTTAAGGGCGCTAGGACACAAGGTTCAAGGGCATTTAAATAGAAACCACCGGCGAATGGCGATGTTTTATTATACCTAGTAGGTAGGGGAGTCAATTGTTTAGAATTAGATCTAGCTTTTTACATTTCGTTTTAAATCAATTCTATTGATCAATTGTTCGGAATTTTTACTTATTTGTTCATCTGAGTTCATATATTTTTATTTAGGGAATTATCTATTTGTTGATTCTTAACGAAGACAAGGTCGATTTGATCAGATCCGTTAGCGGTCTTTCCTTCAACTTCAAGGTATTGATCTTAAATTTATTCAATTTTGGAGAAATATGAGAAATACTATGATGGTCTTTGTGCTACGAATTCGTTCTTGTATTTTTTTTCAACTTCAAGATAATGAACGATTTGGATCGGTTATATATGAGAAATACTATGATGCACTGTGATGTATTGGAGCTTTTGTGCACTGTGAATCCGAATCGTTGGATCTGTCTTCAGATCAATCTTGATGATGTCGCTAGATGGAAAAATTTCGGATGTCCCTCTTCTTTATTTTGTTCCAGCGATCTCTCTTAACTTGTACTCCTCAATCTCTGAGAACTACCCCTCGCCTCTCCCTCTACAAATCGATCTCTCTCAGAACCACCATCTCACTCTCCCTTTACAATTATCTACGGATTTCCGGATTAATCAGGTCATAATTTTCTGATGTCAAGAAAATTAAATAAGTTACGGAAATAAAAAATATATATATAATTTTTAATCGTAGCCTTATGACCTTATCAGATAAGCTAACAAAAAAAAACACTGATCATAATCCCCTCAACTATATATATAATATGGATCAGATAATAAAATATTTGATTATCAGTTGCATTTTTTCTTCGTCTTCAGATGATTAAATGGTGCGATTAAAAATTATCGAATTCTAATTCTGAATGAATATATCATATCAGAATCTTTCTTGATACTGGACATGAACTTAATTTTATTTGTAATGTAGAATATGAACTTCATTAACTTTGAGACTCGTGTCATATATATATAAGTCTAATATTAATTAAAGCTATATTTTAATTTTCTTGCCACTCAGAAACCATAAACTTCGCATATTATTGTTAAAAAATATTGTCCGAAACTCAGAGTAAATGGGACAAAATGAGAATCGCTATTGTCAGAGATTTAAGAGTAACGAAGTGATAATTTAATAAACTAAATAGGTCGAGTCAGGTATGAGTACGGATTATCAAGAGTAAAATTATGACCTAATTTAATACAACCGGATCATTAAAATTGAAAACTCGACTTGACCCGTTAAAATATATGTTAGGTTAGACGGATTAAATTAATGGGTCAGATGGATTTTTTATTTTTTTGTACAGCACTTGCTGGTATATATAGCTACTATTTGTACCAACAAATACCAGTGAATCAAAAAACACACTCACACATGCACTTACTATCTAGGAAGTAGAACAGCTAGTTCATGTTCACGGTACTATATTCCAAACATAACCAAAAATAAATAAATCACATGATATAAATCAGAATATAAAATCACTAGCTAGTAGCTAGCTAGTCATCAAAAGAGATAACTAATTAATTTTGTAAATATTTAATTATATAATTAGGGAGTGGCTAGTGTCAAACATATAGGACACATACTCTTGTCCAACGCGATAAAATTTTAATTTTTAAGATTGGAATGGCCGATCCAAACTGCTCAAATTGTTCTATGTTATAAAATCTTTATGGAGACCATATTTTATATTTTTTCAAATTTTTTTACTATTTTTTGGAATTTTTCAATATGCTCAATCTAAAAAGTTCTGAACCCTTCAATTTTGAAAATTCGAAAAAAATAGTTAGAAAATATGAAAAAATATAAAATTTTATTATCAAGGATATTTTAATATAGAGATCATATTGAGCGGTTTGGATCGACCGTTTGAAATTTAAATGTGCGACGTTTGGATCGTGTTTGACGTCCTATATGTTTGATTCTAGCATTACTCATATAATTAACCATCATCAGTATCGATAACTCACCAAAATAGATAATTCACCACGTACAAACATTTTTTAAACACACACGCATATATACAAGCACATCCAAAATACAGACAACAACGGCATGCATGATCTCAGCTAGCGCAACAGATCATCGATCCCAGCTAGCCCCCTATATATTTCAGTAAATAATTAGAGATACGTAAGTATTGCATTATGCACATTTTATTCTTCTTATACTTTCTGTGGCTGCCTTTACGGAAGCCGGCAACCCTACTTTCGGAATAAGGTTAGTATTTTTTAGTTTTGTAGTTGAATATATAGATAATTAAGCGCGCGGTTATCCAAGAGATATCGGATCATCAGGCCAGAGATAGCACACAAAGTTAATTAAGGTTGGGGAGGAGGCCGTCACTGTGTATGCATGGTGCATCAGTACACATGCAGTGGTGATACAAATTAATTAAATAAGGATGGGTTCATCTTGTACATCCAGTGAAAAGATAATTAAGTATATGAAACGTTTCCGGCTCATTAAATCAATGTGTAAATTGTCACTTAATTAAGTAAGTAATTATATGAAACAATGAAATTAATATACGTACCTATACTAGCTAGCTAGTTCCTGTGTACACCACCATCAGCAAGAGGTTCCCGCAGTCTCTTCTGGATATGCGAGATGTACAATCTACTATTAGTTCTGCTATCGCCACAGATAAAAATTTAGCAATTTTTTTTTTACAGAAATAGGAGAGTTATTAGTATGTTTTGCTTGGGCTGCTCTAGTGGCAGTATTATACCAGAAATAATGAATTCAAATCAGATCAAAAGTAAAAGGCAGCAAAGCAAAGAAAATAACCATCAATTATATCAATTGAAACATATTGTATTGCGCTTGACTTTTCTTACCTTCTCAGCAAATTTCACTAAAGGGAGAAACCCAAACAATTACTAATTTTATTCGTCTGTAAACAACATTAGCTCCTCATAGAACACCTTTTGGAATTGTTTCATGGTTGAAGAATCGAGCGACACAACAACTTTAATGCCAGCATCCTCTCCCGGTTCATTCATTAGGTACACAACTCTAGTTTCTGTGCACCGTTCCCACGACACCAGCTGCGGGGAACCCCATCCGAAATCTAGATCATATATTGGCATTCCGAGAATGGTTCGAATACGTAGATCGGATTCTGATATGTCTGTGATGACAGATACTTTCCTCTCGTGCATAACCTCCATGTAATCAATAAATGATCTGATGTAATCATCTGTGAGTCCATCAATGACAGCTTTTACACTGCCAGCCACTTCACCAATTCGACTGGATGTAATTTTGGACACTTCAGATGATGCAGACAAACGAATCACTCCATTACCAAAATAAGCTGGTATTGGGGGATGTATGCGGTTACGTATGTCAGCAGTATAGTAGAGACGTGACATGGTGCTGGGAGCAAGTCCCTGCGCTTTGCAGTAACACTTCCAGACAAGTGCAGAAACCGCAACAAAGGTTGAAACATTACTAGTATTCCTACCCTTGTTGCATCGAATTTTGAGGTGCCTAATTTGTTCTTTGGAGAGCTTGAACAAATTTAAACCACAAGACTTTGGTTTATCTTCCTTTTCTGTTAGATCCGTCATGTACGCAGGAAAGTCAAAGTTAATTTGTGGCGGGCACCGAGCGCGAAGTGGTGTTCGATCGAAGGAGGGTGGGACAATGCTTGTTAGGTCTCCTCGCGCAATCCTACTCCAAGTTTGGAAAAAATGAGCTGCACCCCGACCATCAACTAAGATGTGATTAGTGGATGTTCCTAGCACCACACTACCACATTTGAGATAGGTTACCTGAACAGCAAAGAAGTGTGTTGTTAGATATATAACATTCTCGCTTGTTTAATTTTGATAAAATACATCATAAATTGTTATTTTTTACATTGAACGTTGAGGTACTTCTTTTCGATCCCGTCTTAAACCTTACATATCATATATAAAGGTCAAAAAAATGCGGCTCAAAGGATTGAGCTAACGTAGCGGAACCCGTACCAGTCGTTCCGTTTCCAGAATTTTATGAAATTCCCCGGTTTTTGCCAGTCACCATGCATTCTGATATCTAATTTGTGTTTGGATGAGGTGTTGAATAAGAAATAAGTATTAGAATTTTCGAAATACGTGTTTGTCCAAATTTTTTATTTTAATTTTATGGTTTTGTTAGAATATGGATAAGAGTCCAAATTCATGCATGTGGCCTAGTAGCTCAGTGGTAAGAGCACTAGGTTGGCCTCCTTGAGGTCAAGAGTTCAAGCCCCGTATGCACCTTTAATTTCAAAAAAAAGTTGGATGGCAAAGACGTCCCTCTTTCTTCAAAAAAAAAAGTCCAAATTCTTTATTCTTGTGTTGTTTAAATTTCACAAGAATAAGAAATTTAGAATTTATTCTTATCCGATTACTTATTCTATAGTTTTGTGATGCTCGAGAAAAGTTTATTACTTTTTTGAAAAATTTTTAATCTTGATCGTAGTTCTGAAACTCGAATTCGGAATGTTAGACCAAGGAGTCGAATCGGAAAAAGAATACCTCCATACAAAGTAGATTAGTAGAGTAATTACAGGGGCGGATCTACCACCGGGGCGGGGTGGGGCTAGAGCCCCACCTCACGCCGTCGAGCCCTTGGAGCCCCCCTTAGCCCCAGCTAATTTTTTCTGTCATTGGAGCACTCAAAAGTGGAGCTGAAGACTTAAACAGAGGTTGTTAGACCCACCTAAATATTTTTTCTAGATCCGCCACTGTGTAATTACCATTTTATTTCGTCACGTCAAGTATGGGTGCATAACGTGTAAAACGATCACGCAACTGGACTGTTGCGTTGATCGTTGCGTTTTGGACACGAAATTGATTATCATTTGCGTTAATCGTTTAGTTTTGAATGAAACGATCGAAATCACGAAAATACCACGAAAATACACATGGACGAAATCATTTCATACTTGCGTTAACTGTTTCGTTTTTAAAACGCAACCAAAATCTTTAACCGTTTCGTTTCGTCTGAAACGAAACGAAACGAAAAGACGGTCGAAACGGTCGCCGTTTTCAGGCCGGACGTGAAGGAACATAGGGTGCGTTTGGATAGGTGTAGGAAGAAGGGAAGAAGGAAAGAAGTGGAAAGAAGTATTGGAAAGTGTGTAACTTTGTGAAGAGTTTAGATTGTTTATAATTTTTTTTTAGCCTTCTTCCTTCTTCCTTCTTCCTTCTTCCTTCTTCCAACCCCATCCAAACAAACGCATAGAAAGAATTGAGCTAATGTCTCCTCGTGATAGCAAATTTATTGAGGTGACAAACGGGATGCAAATATTCAAACTATGAAATGTTCATATCCAAATTTATTCTGAGGCCCAAGGACACTTGTAGGCCCTGTTTAATTGATAGAGGATTAAAGATTGAGCAACTCATTTAATCTATTTTATTCCTTTAAAAATTATTTAAATTGGGTGAAGTAATGTAAAGTAGGAAAGAATAAATTACTCTACTATATTAGGTGGAATAAAGTTATAAGAGATAGTTATCATTATTTTTGTTACTCTTACTTCATATTTATTCTATTTTTTTATGACTCTACTTTCCATGACTCGAAAAAATTCGGGTGACTCGGATCGAAAACTTAGATTTTTCATATATAATCATTTTTAATGTATTAAAAAATAGAAAAAAAATAGAAAAGTATTTTTTGAATGAAAATACATTCATTATAGCACCTAAATATATATATATATCAGATAGAATTATATGAACAAAATTATCAATTTTTTTATGTTTTTGAACCAATTTTTCAGTCAAGTATCACGTTGTTTATAATATATTTCACTTCAAGAAATAAAGTGGACCGTTTGATTAACGCACTACTGCACATTAATTGAGAAAATTTTAATCCAAATACAAGTAAAGTAACACATTAAAAAACCAAGTACCATGTACTTTAATCTTTTCTGCTGCACAGCCTGCACTCGCTGCAGTCAATTTCAGGAAGTACCAACTAGGCAACTACTAGTATAGTACAGTAGGCTCATTGATTAAAAAAAAAGAAGGTTGACCGCTTCTTCTTCACGAACTAGTGTTCTTATGTGACTATATGTCTATTCCCTTCAATAACGGCGTTCAATGCCGATTCCGCCCCAAAATCAACAGATTCCAGCCGATTTCAATCAATTCCATCTGAACTACTAACAAATTGGTTGATTTCAGCCAAGTTCGTCCTATTCCAACTTGTGAAAAATCGGCTTGGTAGGTACCGAAGAGTTTTAATTAAAACCATGATCTTGACAACGCTCAAATGTAAAAAGGACTGCTAAATAAATATTCTTATAAATCTTAATTTATAACTATAGGAAAAACTTAGATATGAGTTATGACATAAAACCTGCAGCATTTCTAGGAGGGATGAAGATTGCGGCTGTTTAGGGAAAAAAAGGTCTCTGTTCTCTGGTGACATGGGCTCAAATTGGATGCTGTCGGCTGTGCGCTCCAACCGAGCCACTACAAAGAGTACTCCCTCAGCATTACAGTCGATCTGATCACGGCCATCATGTCCGATGATGTGCCGGCCGGCAAGAGGGTAGAACATCACCAGTGCTTTGGCCAAGGCAGACTTGAGTACCTCCACAGAAAAGAAATCCTTGTCACCTTCGTTGTTCTTGAACAGATATATGGTGCAGTTGTGTTTGCGAACCGCAACTCGGTCGAGGTTCGACAGAGATAGCCGCTCCCTCGGAGTATCATCCGAAGGAATTACAAGGCTGGACTGCAATATTTCCAGCGTCATACCTAGCTCCCTTCTTTACTCTCTGTTCAAATTGGGTGTAGACTGAGGAGTTCCTTTTTAAGGGTATTGGAACGTAGATCAAACTAAAAGGTTTAACTGAAAAAGAAACCAAAGAGGCGCAAAATAGAGAGCAGTAGATTTTTGGATGGCATGAAATGGGATAGGATGAAAAATCATACGGCGTTTGGAGTATGGTCAACCAAATTTAGGTTAATACAAAGAAGCGTTAGATGTGGAAAATGAAATCCAGTCCCGCGTAGAACCGTGCAGCGCACATATCACATTTGTAGATTTAATCTCAATGGTAAAGAGAGCTCCGTGCATGTAATCAAATTGATAGATCTGAACCATCCAAATCAGATCGGACGGTTCGTAAGCTGCGCTGGACGATCCTGCGCGGGAGCATATAAGGATTCTAGATGTGGTCCGAAAAGCACATGGCCACCAAATAGTCGTGCACTCGTGCAGACTGCAAATGGGTCGAAAATTATAAAAACTAGTGAATGCATCGCGCTTCGCGCGATGAATGGTCAACATGAATATGTTTCAATTAATAACAACAGCTTAAATACAATATGAATTTTTGTTCAACCAAAAAATAAAATAAAAATCTGGAGCCAAATAGTTATTTTACCAGAGAACATCTCTCATGTTCAAGTGGTTAAGATGTTGATTATTATTTATTCAACACCATCAAGATCAGCATCTCGAAACGTCTGTATCATGTTAAAAAAAATGTTCATCATTTTAGTAAAACAAATCACATATGATAGCAAAATATATATATGATCACAAATTATAAGAGTTACATTCTATATTATAGTTTCCAGAGGGCTACCAATCATATTCGTATCAATTTGATATGTATAGCACCTTATCAAAGGCACAAATGATGGAAAATGAAAGTTAATTTATTAGACAATATTAACTAAGAACCCATGATGTTCAATGCATAGAGGTAATGGTTTAATACTTTAATGTCGGTATGCTACAATTGAAATAAAAGACACTTACCTCTTCACCTGAATACAACTGAGAAATGTATAATGTTTATAATTTAAATGTTTTCAACAAACCTAAAGTTTTGCAGTGCATTCAGTAGAATACCGATTCCCAGCTCATTCATCATAACCCTGAAATTTAAAAAAAAAGTTAATCAGATTAATATATGTTTATTATTTAATGGTAGAAAGGAAAAATAATATGCAATAGAAGACGTATATTTTACTTAAGGTTAAAGCTTACATTTAACCAAAAAATTAAAATAACAATGCTCAGAGGAAAATACAACACATCTTTACATAAATAATAATAATAATAATAATAATAATAATAATAATAATAATAATAATAATAATAATATATAGCACAACGTACTATGCCCACATTTTTTTCACATTCATATATTAGAAGAACCAATTACAAAGAACCTAATAAGCACCTTGACCTTGGAAATTAAATTATTTATTCCCTCGGTATGAAAATTTGAGGACCCCATACTTATAAATTTGAAAAAGGTGCACACGATGGAAGAAAAAAATAATCAGATTGGAACTGGATCAGATACACCGCCGTTTTTTTTTCTGATCCTCTTCTCCTTTTGTTCACGTGATCCAGTTCCACATAGATGGATGGTGTGTTCTAGCATATGGTATGTCCAGCACGTGAAAAGTTTTATTATTTTTTCTATGAACTTTTCACTGCCTCTTTCAGTGCAACCCATTGTTAAAAAGGGTAAAGCGGGGGAATGCATCACAGGAGACCACATGCAGAAACAACAAAAGAACGACGATAAAGGGCAAAATGCAAATGAATGGCACAGAACAAAGGGAGAAGATCCGATCCATTAATCGGACGGATGGGATAGACTCTAAATGAACAGTAAAATCTCAGCTTGGAATTGAATGTTTTATAATATAATATATAAAATATTTGATGAAGTGCAAATTAGTCCAAATTGTAACGTAAGTCGACATTATATTTGAAATCGTTTTTCAATTACTTTGTGCGATATATATTCATTTGTGATAAGACAACGACAGTTGGGAAACAACAAATGTACACCCCAGTACTTAATAATTGGTTTCGATTATGTTTAGAATTTAGATTAAAAAATACTTGTCGTGTTTACAAATTTTTTTACATTTTCATCATTTGTATGATACGTAGAGATCAAAACTGGCCCCGATCGTTTTCATCTTAATTTACAATAGTTTTATAATATTATCCATTAATAATTTGATAAATGCTATGTTATTGCAAAATTTTTTATATCATATTATGAAAAATATATATTGATCGGAAACAAAATCAAGAGTAGCAAACGACCCTAACGAATGTTGGCTCAATCCGAAGGAAACTTATGCGTCTTCCTTTTTGGGAAATATTAGATTTATATCACTTCAAAACATGAAAATTAAAAAATAGAACCCCAAAATTATATATATATTTTTTTTAAAGTTGGTTTGAAACCAATAATTTTGTTATAAAAAATTTGAAAATAAATGTTCTCTTCGTAAATCGAACCAAGAACTACTTGGTTGGCAGTATAGAGCGAAACCATTGGGCCAAACAACCATGTTTTATATTTTTTTAAAAAAAAATATCACTTCAAATATAATTTACATATAAATTTGTCACTTATAACCATCTCCATTTTATAGTACACAGTTTTTCGTATTGACCAAAACATCTTCCCTTCTCAAATTTCAAATATTACATTAAGAAGGGAAAATTTCAAAATTAATAATTTTTATTCTCAAATTTAAAATTTGTTAATTTTAAAATTCTGAAATTTGGAATTATAAATCTTAAAATTATGTAATTTGAAATTCTGAATTTTAAAATTCTGAAAATATAGAATTTCAATTTTTTAAATTTTGAAAATTTAAAATTCTAAAATTCGAAATTCAAACATTTTAAATTTAAAATTTTTCAAAATTTTAAATTTCAGATTTTAAAGTTTCTAATGTTTAAATTTTCGAATATTAAAATTCTGAAATTTAAAATTTTGAATTTTGAGATTACAAAATTTTTAGTTTTCGAATTTTGAAGTTTGATTTTTTTTTAAAAAAAATCAGAGGGTATTTGAGTCAATATAAAAATTTTTGTATGGAGATGGATATATAATTAAGTGGAAAATTTCTAAATTAATTACATGTGAAGTGATAGTTTTTTCAAAGATATAACTTTGGAGTGGTATTTTTCTCATTTTAAAATTTTGGAATTGGAGTGGCATAAATCTAAATTTTTAAGGGATAATCAGTCTTATACCCCTCTAATCTTGTCTAATCAGAAATATACCCCTCCATTCTTTAATATTAGATATTTACCCCTCTAATCATATCAACTATGGATATTTATCCTTTTTTTATATTTGAATTGATTTTTTAAATCATAAAAATTAATTTTAAAAATTCGGACAAAAATGCCCCCAGCTACCTTGACCTCTTTCGTCGTGTCCCATCTCTTGCTGCCTCAGGAATAAATACAAATACATAATTTTCGTTATTTCAAAATCTTGGTTTCGATTTTGTTCTCAGAAGTTTATCTCAGTCTCTGCTTAATTTAGATGATGTATTTCTACATGAGTTAAACAAACACATACATTTTCTAATCTTCATTGCTTTTAAATCGCACGTGATAAGTATCTTTCCATATAGTGAATGTTGCATCTACAAAATTCTGGAGAATGATTTGAATCTAGAGCTTTTGAACTAACTAGTCAGGA
This sequence comes from Rhynchospora pubera, assembly GCA_028095005.1. Taxonomy (NCBI): domain Eukaryota; kingdom Viridiplantae; phylum Streptophyta; class Magnoliopsida; order Poales; family Cyperaceae; genus Rhynchospora; species Rhynchospora pubera. The sequence goes on from CM051460.1 coordinate 357,917,587, forward strand.
ACACCCTTGCTCGACCTTTTTTGCATTTTTTATAAAGCAAAGTGAGGTAGGGTAAAAGTCAAATAAGCTATTAAGTGCAATTAATTTATACAGGGAAGAGGTCAGGAAAGGGGCATTTTAGTCTGATTGTTTTTAAATTGATTTTATTTTATAATAATTAAAAAACCAGTTCAAATATAAAAAAGGTAAATATATATAGTTGATATGATTAGAGGGGCATATATTCGATATTTAAAAATCGTGGGTATATTTCTAATTAGACAAAATTAGAGAGGTATATATCACTAATTATTTCTAATTAATAACAAACCAGGCAACAAGCTATCTCGGTTTTGATTTTATAATAATATTTTTTTGTACATAAAAAATTTATTGGGCTGAAACGCTAATTTGACTTCTATTTTTTTTTTTTCATCGATCATATACAATTCCCGAAGGCGCCGGTGCCGCTTGTGTCGTAGACTCATAGTTCCTCGAATGATTCGCTTGTATGTTTAGGATTGTTTTATTATGGCATCGTGTACTGTTTTTATTATTATAATTATTTTAGTACAATCCCGTAGGCCACAAGCACTCCCGTAACAACTGAGCAATAATTGGATTCAAAAAAAATATTTGAATCGACCCACCGGTACCCACGCAGTGTTAGGCACGCCATTGTATTTTTTTTATTTTTCTGATAATTTTCTCATTGTGACACAATTTTTCTTTTTTTATAATTTATTTAATAGATAGTTTTTGTACGCGATTAGAGGATATGTATGTGAAGGGTTTCGCCTCTTTCGGGCCGGTAAGGTCATCATATGTTCTTATTAATTAGTTGATGAGATAAGATAATGACAGGGTCAATCCATTTGTGTTGAAGAATTTAAGAATTATTATTGGGCTCTTTCGTATACACATGCTGCTACAATTGGAGCAAGACAAATGGACAAAGGAGCAATAGTAAATTCACGCCTGTTGAAATTAGGAGCGGAAACAATAAAACTTTTGTATGTGCACGGTGCATAACTGGATCATACAAGAGGCAACGACGCAACGCTGTTCATGAAATCGTGCTAGTGTTTTTTTTTTTTCTTAGAATCTGTTTTCTCATGGTTATGCTTTTTTTTCTTTTTACTGTACTTTTATTTTTCAACTCCTTCTATATTAAACTTTGCTTGTATTATTTAGTATAGCTCGGTTCCAAGTCTGAGTAAAGAAGGAGAGTCTCAAGTCCGAACAAATGTAAACATCTATGTCACACGGAACATATCACTGAAGGGGAAACTCCAAGCGATTATTTTCCTCTTCAGCGAACAGCAACTCCTCATAGAACACCTTTTGGAATTGTTTCATAGTTGAAGAATGGAGTGCGACAACAACTTTAATGCCAGCATCCTTTCCCGGTTCATTCATCAGGTAGACAACTCTCTTTTCTGTAAATCGTTCCCATGACACCACTTGGGGGCTACCCCATCCGAAATCTATATCATATATTGGCATTCCAATAGTTGTTCGAACCCGTAGATCAGATTCTGATATATCTGTTATTACAGACATTTTCTTATCCCGCATCACCTCCACATAATCAATGAATGATCTTACGAACTCATCGGTGAGCCCATTGATAACAGCTTTTACACTGCCTGCCACATCACCAATTTGACTGGATGTAATCTTGGACAACCGAATTACTCCATTACCAAAATAATCTGAGATTGGGGTTTGTATCCGGCTGTCGTATGTCAGCTGTAAAATAGAGACGTGACTTGGTGTTGGGAGCGAGTTCTTGAGCAATGCAGATGCATTTCCAGACAAGTGCAGTAACCGCAACAAAGGTTGAAACATTAGTAGTGTTGCTTCCCTTGCTGCATCCAATTTTGAGGTGTCTGATCTGTTCTTTTGAGAGTTTGAACAAACTTAAAACACATGGCTTTGGGTTGACTTCTTTTTTTTATTGGACGTCAGTCATTTACACAGGAAAGTCGAAGCTGATTTTTGGCGGGGACCGTGCGAGAATTGGAGTTCTATCAAAGGAGGGAGGGACGATACTCGTTGTGTCTCCTCGCACAATCCTACTCCAAGTTTGGAAAAAATTAGCGGCGCCCCGACCATCAACTATGATGTGATTATTTGAAGTGCCTAGCACCACGCTACCACATTTGAGATAGGTTACCTGCATGCACAGCAACAAGACTGTTGTTATATATCCTCACTTGTAAACACTCTTTCTGAAGAATATTAATACATCATCTTCTCTGAAGAATATTAATACATCATCTTCTGTTAGTTTTGGCATAGGTGATCAAGGTAATTTTATCCCATCTTTACATCCCGTATATGATATAAATTATAGTGATGTGTCTGAAATGGTCTAGCAAACGTGGATAAACACTATTTTTCTGGAAATACCGGCTTCGTACACGCACTAGATATATATTTCTAACTACATAGACAATATATTCTTCATTTTTTATTTACTATTTTTCGTAATTTTTTAGAAAATCCTTTGGTCATATATATATGTTTTTGGAGTTTGGACCATCCAAAAGAATCGGTTTCCTAAAAAACACAAAAATAGAAAAAGTGAGCAAATAGCTAGTGTACACAGTTGTCTCTTTAGAACTACAGGAAACCTTATATATATGACATAAACCTGAGACATATGTAGGGGGGCCGAGTAGTGAGGCACTTTAGGTACAAAAAGCTCTTCCAGTTGGGGCGACATCGGCTCAAACTGGATGCTGTCGGCTGTGCGATCCAACCGAGCATAACTACAAACAGTGCTCCTTCAGCATTGCATTCGACCTGATCACGGCCATCAGGCCCGACGACATGCCGCCCAGCAAGAGAGGGTAAAACAGCACCAATGCTTTGGCCAAGGCAGTCTTAAGGACCTCGACAGAGAAGAAATCTTTGGCACCTTCAGTATTTTTGAACAGATATACGGTGTTGTTACATTTGCGAACTGCAACTAGGTTGAGGTTCGACAGTGCGAGTGTCTCTCTCGGGGTGTCCTCAGCTGGAACCATCAAGCTCGACTGCAATATTTCCACCGTCCTCATGGTGCCTCTCTCTTTATTTTCTTTACTTCTTTTTTTTTCCCTCCTTTTTATTGGTGAATTCTTTACTCCCTTTTCTTGGAAATGTGAGGTATATATAGTTGTCCCAAATAGGTGTGGGGGTTCCCTTTTATGGCAGGCGCAAAAACAAATTTATAAGTATTATGAACGAACATTGTCTGGCAAAAAAAAGTGGCACGATCGAGAACAATGGTGTGTGAATAGAGACCAGACCAGTAGGATAATATGTGGACAGTACGAAAGGAAAGTAATGAAAACAATGAATCCGATGTAGGGTCAACCAAAATTTCAATATGGGACCGCCTTTACACTCGAAAAAAAACATTTTTATTATTTTTAGAATCGACGAATGTGAAATAAAATGAAAAGAATTTACAATTAACTGATCATTAATTTCTTATTATGTATAATTGAATATTGACTAAATATTACTAATTAGTTCAAATTGTAACGTATAGATTTTTTATTGTTTTCAATCACTTTGTGACAGCACAGCTGAAGTTGCAAACTAATTAACATAAATATATTATGTTTAGATTCAAAAGGAAGCAAATTAGTTATCGATCATCATTTGTATAGCAAATACAATCGTAATGGGTGCAGATTAAAATGCATTTCAATCAATCTTCGATAGTTTCCATTACTAATTTTGTGTTATATATGTGTTAGTAAAAAAATATTTATTACGATCCTATATCATAACATAAGCTATATTTTAGATCAACAAAAATATATATTAATTTTGATAGAAACCACAATGAAAAATAAATACTTTCGCAATCCGCGCTCTAATTATTTTATTATTATTATTTTATTATTATTATTATTATTATTATTATTATTATTATTATTATTATTATTATGTGGATTGGAGACGTGTTTCGTGACATTGGGTGCGTTTGGATCGTTGGAAGAAAGAAGAAGAAAAAAAAATTATAAACAATCCAAACTCTTCACAAAGTTACACACTTTCCAATACTTCTTCTCACTTCTTCCCTTCTTCCCACACCTATCCAAACGCACCCATTAATTACAAAAATTCCGGGCTAAACCAATTAAGGCTTTGGGATCATGGTCATAATGAATCAAAATATATCATTGGTCGCAAGTCGCAACTAGCCTTTAGAGTCCATAGTATGATGTGTCCGGTAAATGTGTGTATATCAGTATATATATATAAGTGTGCCTGGACGCTTTATTCTCCTCTGCTTTTGATGTTTGGTTAAAGAAAGCACAAGATAAAGGGTATTTTCATAGTGCTATATCTTACTTTTGGATATATTTTTCATTGTGTATACAATTTTAGTTAGACAAGGGGAAAAAATATTTGCGCAGTCTCGAAAGATAATTCAATTTATTTTTTCAAATAAAAAGTTCCTAAACACGCCACCATTATGTGTTTGTGCTTTTTCACACGACCAGCTATAAATTTTCATTGTAATATAAATGTTTTGCGTATTTTCTTTTGTTTTCTTGTGTGGGATTAGAAGACGTGGGAGGTTGTGGCCTTGTGGGGCTGGTAAGGTCAACACATGGTTGTATTTAACTTCACATAACTTGGGCTACAAAGAAATACATTATTAATTATCATATCATATTTGATGGTACCGTATGAACAAATTTCAGGGGGTATGAACAAATACATTATTAATTATCATATCATATTTAACTTGTGTTTTAGAATTTTCACAACTATTGGGTCCAATAATAAATGTCACACGACAGAACAGAGTATATAGACAAAAAAAATTTGACAGATATCCGAGACGATACAACAAAATTTTGGACAGAAATTCAAAAAAAAAAAATTTGGACAAGAAATCTCAGCCTCTCATTCTCATAGAATTAAAATATATGCACAAATACCCAGAGATGTCGAGATGCACTAAACATTGCTCATAAAACCGGTCTCACCTGATCCCAATATTTTCGTATTAACAAATATTTGGCATTTTCTCTTACGGATTGGAATGTAAAAAAAACTAAAAATGATGTAGGTACCGTATGAACAAATTTCAGGGGGTATGAAGAAGGCACTTCCAATATCTTAGAATCGAGCCTTCTTGTTATTATACAACAAGAGGTATTTATTCTACTTCCATCTCTAAATGTATGTTGCATAAAATAGCATATTTCTACTTAGATCCTTGATTATTGTGATTTGTGATGTTTTTTAAAACGTTTTGAATTGTTTAATTGCTATAATCTTTTTTTTAGGGCCAGCAGAACACTGACAATTTTCATTACTAAAGAAAAAAAAAATTTACAAACAATCAAAACAATTTACAAATACAAATGGTAAACTTCTATCAAAATCTACCAACTTCTCTTAATCAAAAGAGAAAAAAAAACCAATACAACTACCGCTTGTACCAACACTAACTCTACTAGTACCAACTGGAAAAACAAAAAAAAATCCAATTATGACAGCTGCCACTTGTACCAATACCAAGCTCATACTAGTACCAATCGATACTTGTACCAGTTTCCAAATTTGCCCCAACCTTCAATTGCTATAATCTTAGTACTGTATACACATCTTGTAAAAAATCTTTTGGAAAAATACTTATCATTCTCCGCCCTTTTATTCTTATTTTTTTCATTATTTGCAACATTAAAGAATTGTTCATTTTTTGTTGTACGAAAATTTTTAAGCGTGTCTTTATTACCAGTCATAGTCGTTGCACCAGAATCTAATAACCATTTAGTACAATTTTTTGGAGCATTTTTTTGGGCATAACCAACAACTAAACATTTGTTTTCAAATCTGGGTCAGTGGGTCTGCAGTTTGGTTCTAAGCAGTTAAATTTTAAAAAAAAAAGGATATTTGGAAAGCCTACCAAAACGCATTTTCTGAATATGTCTATTTACAAAGCCTACCAAAACGCATTTTCTGAATATGTCTATTTACAAAGCCTACCAAAACGCATTTTCTGAAGACTTAAAGATTTCAAAACTTAACGTTCTTGCAACTACAATCCTCCTTGCCTTTTTATGTTTTTTTTTTTAAAAAAAAAAGGTGGAATGTAAAACAGGCATGCCTGACACAGTGGCCTCTACTGGATCAGTATTATGTATGCCAAATTTAAACAAAGACACAGAGTATCTCACAGCTTCTTTGCCTGGTACGGTAGGTTTACAAATTTGCCTTTTGAGGAACTACATGTACATAAGAGTCCGGTACATGTACATAATAGACTGATGCCAAAATTAATGACTAACGTTGTATATTTACCAATAGGAAACGAACTTTTCAAATCTGCTTGAATTTGTATATTTACCAGTCAATTTTGTCCACTCAAACGGTATGATTCAGATTTTCTTTCAATTTTTTTTCGGAAAACAGTGATCTTATGTGAATAATGCTGACTGTTTATCATTTATAGTGAGTGCAATTTTTTCCAGATTTGTTTAGCAAAAAAAAAATGACATAAATGACACGATAAGGAAACTCAAATACTAATGTTTTGTCTTTTGAGGCATGCGGTTCGTTGCAACACTCTAAACTGTAAAGGCAAGCACGACTTTATTATTATTGGTTGTTATTTTGTGGCCTTCTAGAAGAACCGACATCTCACATCCAGATAGCTAGGTCAAATGAATATTGGCCATCTCTTTTGTCACGAATTTGATTCGCCATGTATTTATGAGCAAAGTTGCGTTTGGATTGTTTAAGAATAAAATAAGAATCAGTTATTTAGAGTAAAAAAAATATTATTTTTAAACTATCAAGGGCTCCGTTTGGATAGGTGTGGAAAGAAGGGAATAAAGAAAGAAGTATTGGGAAATATGTAACTTTGTAAAGAGTTTGGATTGTTTATAATTTTTTTTCCTTCTTCCTTCTTCCTACTTCTTCTCAACGCATCCAAACGGAGGCAAGAAGAATAAGTATTTTAGAGATATATGGCACGTTTGAATTCATGGTGAAGACATGAATAGACATATTTATAAATAAGTTTTGTGAATATACTACATTGAGAATAGACATATTCATGAATATGGAAAGGATATTTGGATGCAAAAAGGAGAATAAAGTTGTTTGGTAGCTAATTTTTTAATATTAAATGAAGGTTATGGATTTATATTCCAACATTTTGCTAGAATATCTATTCACATGTGAATAGACCTATTCAGTCTATTCATGAGTTGTTTAGATGACCACTATTCATACTATTCGTGAATAAATCTATTCATCTGCCATCCAAACGCACCCAGTAGTATATTTAAGTGGTCCAACATAAAAATAAAAATTTATTCCGGATGTTGGACCACTTAAAAATAACACTCTAAATTATAAAAAAATTATTTTTTAATCATTTAAAAATAATATTTTTTACTCCGAATAACTTATCTTAATTATTTTTTTTAAACGATCCAAACTCCCCCGATCAGTATGCATTTCAGCCACGCATGACTGTGCACAAGTTGCATGGGCTCACATTTAATTTTTGTATCCAACGAATTTTCTAATGCAAATAAATATTATATTTAAAACAATAGAACTTCATTATGTATGCTTTTTTTCCATAATTTTTTGTTGTGTTCCATGCAAAAGGGACACAACAAAGTTATATGTTGTATCTTAAACATATCAAGCACATATTAAATTTAAACTTAGATCTGTACATCCAGCTTCTCTCAAAGATATTAGATTTTATTATAAATAATATATGAAAAAATTGTGCCTTAATTTTTCAAGTTGATAAATGATTTTGAAGTGAGAAATTTTTAATAAAATATTTTAGTAGAAAGAATTCTATTATAAAATTACATTTATTATATAAGACAATTTCATAAACTGATATTTGATCTAGAAAGAAAAAATAATAATAATTATAAAATTATAAATTATAATTGAATTGAAGTGAAAAGTGAATAAAAAAATGAGCAAGCACACAAAAAATGGGCTCACAATTTTAATTTTATTACATCTAATAAGTATTCAAATCGAGCAAACAACCACGAAACGGATCTTGCAAGCATACAACACGTCAATTAACAAGAAGAAAAGAGGGGACGAGTATACCTCTCACAAAATTTTATTCGTGAGGCTCGATCCAATGGCGTAGGAGTCGGTGGTGTGCTTCGTCTTTCTTCCTTCTTCTCCAACGGTTGACCTTGAGTCCACCAAGAGATTAACCACAACATCAAAATTTTGCTCGCAATTAGAGGTCAAGGCTATGGAAGAGTTTGATTGCTCAACACATGAGCTAGAGGAGGTGGAAAAGAGCAAGAGAAAGAGATGGAAATTCAGAAATTTTCTCTATAATTTTCAGCTTAAGAGGAAGGTGGAGAGAGAAGGCTATGGTAGTTAGGATTTCTCTCTCCAAATGACTTTTTTTATAGACCAATCACTCCACAAAATTTTAGGGACCTTATTACTCCTCTTAGGGCAGCCTCTATATGGGCTATCAAGTCCATTTTGTAGTGTGTTAAATGTCCACTAATTCAATTAATTAATGGACATTTCTCTTGTGCTCAAACTGGACCTTTAATTTACTAATTAAATAAAGGTTCATAAGCTCTATTTAATTCCTATAATTAAATTGTGTTGAACAAAATTAATTATTAACTTATTAATAATTATTTTGGAATTAGCTAGTGCACTAATTTATTTCTATATGATCCCTTTGGCTTTATTAATTATAATAGTTCGCAATGGTATATAATTAATTAATCGACTTATCATATTTTCGCAATACTCAATGTTGCGAATAAATAAAATATGCATCGTGTGGTTATAACTCTATTTGTGTGATCCTTTGAGGATTTATGCTATGTTGGCCATGGAATTAAATCGCTATTTAATTCCAATAATCATAAGCGGTATCTTGCAACACGTTATGATTCCCTATTTGCATAAATAATATAATGTTACAATATCTCAATCCTGCATAAGAAATAAAAGTATTTTCTTGTCTGATTCTTATGTCAAATGATATCACTCTTGCAGATTATACATTTCATGATCTAGAGATAATTGCATCAAGTTGCTAGCAAACAATGTATCTTTATCAAAGGGCCCAAACAGATATCATCACTCACTAAGTAAATTAATGAGGGACATACGATTTTCTTGATGAATAATTTTTTCCCGCACAATTCAAGAGAAAATAAATAAAGTGCGTATAGCATACCTTATCAGAAATCAATGGTAGACAATATTTATAGAACCTATCATTATGTGAGAAAACTGAACCATCTCAAACTTAGAATCAAACTCAAAATAAATAATGACACATAACACAATCCATATATTTATTTCATTGGGTCATGTTCTGTACTATGTTCTACAACATATACATATGCAATTAAGTTGGTAACTCCTTACTTATGATTTGTAGAACTTAGGGTGTGTTTGGCAACAAAATGGTAGTATTGGAATAAGAGAATGAATAAGTTTTTCTCTCTCATCTCTCCTCTCTTCTCTTATTCACTTTTGTTCCAATACAATGGTGGTATTAGAATAAGGGGTTGAATAAGCCCTTGTTCGGAATAAAATTTATTCAAAACGTGTTTGGTTTCATCCTGAATAAGCCTTATTCGAAATAAGGTTATTCATCTCATAACAAATATACCCTTAATTATCACTTAACTTACATACTAGTTTTATCTGATAATTAATGTTCCTTGTTAATTATCAAGATTGTGGAAGTTTTGGATTTATTATTGTCATTTAGTTATAAATGAACCACAAAGATCTACAATTCAGATCCTCAACCTGAATGATCTGTCAATAAATAAATCAAGGAATAAATGATCAAATATCATCAATAACATAAACAATAGAAGTAGCCAGATAAAGATTGGTTTCTAAGACATAACTCTAACAATAACAATAATACATTGTATAGTGGTTCTATTACATATTTTACACATGATATTGTTTATTATGAAACAATATAAGGGAGGTATTAAAATCATACGTAGATGTACATTAACTATTATATTTTACTAAGTAATAGAAATGGAATGTAAAGTTTGCTACTTTATAATCGCTTTGTCTTCAAATTCTTCATCTAATATTTCTTCATGATTAAGAGGCATTGGGTCCATTGTGTAGTTTTCTCCTTTACTTTCATTGGCATTTGTATAGATTGATTTTCTTCTTTAATCTCAATCTGGTGTGGTTGTATTGGTTCCATTGGGTAATCTTTTTCATCATTGTCATTGTCTGACATTTCTATAGATTGATTTTCTCCATAAAGCATTTGTTGCATTGGTACTATACATAAAATATGGTTTATTATTATTTATCGATCTAAGTGGGGTTATTGGAAATTGCTTCATAAAAATGTAGAGACGTGCATTGAGAAGATGCGATCAATATGTGCCATGAGCCGATGTGATGAAAAGGTGCTATGGATGGATGCCATGTGTAAATATCATGAAAGGGTGCCATGACCGGATGCCATGAAAAGATTCCATGAGCATATGCATTGTAAGGACTTGATAGAAACATATGTAGTCTATAAATAAGTAGGGACTTATTGAAATTTGTTTGATAATTGTGTTATTGAGAAGACATGCATTGAGAAGATGCGATGAGGAGAGAGAGAGAGAGAGGAAGGAGGAGAGGGAGAGAGGTGTGAGAGGAAGGATGGTGGAAGCGGGGTGAGAGGCAGGGAAGAGGTGGGCGCGTAAGTCGCGTGAGGACGCAAGCCACATGTGGTTCCGTATTTGGTATGGAGGAGAATCATACTTTTTCTGTAATTAGCATTTGATTTCTTGATTTCCTTAGGGCTTGATTGCGATTATCAGGTCCAATACTAATTTAAGGCATAACAAGTTTGGACCCGGATCCTTTGGTTTTTTTTTTTATAAAACGACCGATGGTTGTGTTTTCAATCTGAGATGTCGTGATTTAATCTCCACGGTTAAATTTTTTTGGCCTATCAATTTAGTATTATTTACGGAATATCAATTAACCGTTGAGATTAAATTAGACAGCTCAGATCGATAAACGACCGCTGTTCGTTTTATAAAAACGACTAGAGGATCTTGTTCCCAACAAGTTGTGGTGTGCCATTTGCATTACAAATAACTTCGTTCCCCTAGCTAAAAAGTAAAAAACTGTGGTACTCATGTTAAGTAAAATTCTGAGTTCGAACCATATGGAAAAAATTCACTTATCTTAGAACTTTTCACTTATCTTAGAACCTTTCTGATAAAATTGGACACTTTTATTTGGACATATAGAACTTTTCAACAAACTAGGCGAGACAACTTTTCAAATAAAGCACAGTACCCTACCCTGAGTTCACCCAAGTCCTGATATCAAAAATAGGCTATATACTTACGAATTTCATTTTGTATTTGTCAAAAAATAAATGAATTTATTCTAACAATTGAAATACAAGCGTTCCCATGTAAAAGGAGGATCTTTAATTTCCTAAGAACCCCCACACCGGCAACCAAAAAAGACAAAACCGAAAAATAAAAATGTTGACAAATATAGCAGAAAGGATTATATTCTAGAGGAACCTCTCAGTCTCACGTCCAATTTCTAGAACAAACTTATGAAACAAGCAGGAATTTGTGCATTTACCAGTCAAAGTTGACTACTCAAAATGGTAGGATTCTGTTTTTTTTTCCATTTTGCTGAAATTTAGGATGGGACAGAGCGCCGAGCGAGACAAGAAAACACTAAAACAGTGATCGAATTCAAACAATTAATAAAATAATGATCGATACAGTTTGAGCAATTTTTTTAGGGTTATTATTATACTCAAGCTTAGCAGAAAATTCGCTTTAAATTTGTCAGACATCATTTACTTCTTGTGGGCCTGGTCCACATATCAGAATGACATTGATCGTTTCGGTTCATCCCTTCGAAACGATTAATGAAACAATTTTGTGTTTCATTGTTAAACGAAACAGTTAAACAAAAATGACCTCTTTCGTTTGGTTTAACCGTTTTATATCATTTTTTATGTATTTTTTCAGTATTTATAAACAAACTTTGATGAACCAGGAATATTTTAGTATCAATTTGATTACTTATGCATGCAAAATAGAAAAATATGCATAAATATTAATTGTCAAAACAACAAATCGAACACAATTATACGTTTTGATCGTTTCGAAATAGAAAAACATGTATAAAAATTAGTTGTTAGTTAAGTGATCAATTCGATCGTTTCGATCGTCTTTTGAAAGAAAATGATTAAAACAAATTAATTTTTATGATAGTTTCGTTGCGTTTGCATCCCTACTTTCTTTAAAGAAAGGGAAAAAAAAAAGAAATCGTTGTGGGTGGCAATAAATCACACCAATGTAGAGGCGAGCAAAACAACTCGATTTAAATTGAGATCCGCTGCCGCGCGACATATGGTGTTGCGCGACATGTTGGTCGTCTGATCAAGATCCAATGGACAAAGGAATCCCCTGTATGTAACCTAAATTGATAGGCCCAAAAAAATGAACTGTTCGATCAAGATCAGACGGCTCGTAGTGCGCTACACCGCGTGTCGCGCAACAGCGAATCCACACTCACTCGATTTACTTCATGTGGGCCCCACATATCAGCGTGTTATTTTTTGTGGTGTTCTAGAAGACCAGACACGTCACGTTGGCAGATGGGTCCTACATTCCTACTACACTAGCATCACAAAGGGGTCGTTTGGATGCGTTCCAAATTCCGAGAATAAGCAATTCCGGACATAAATTTTAATATAAACAATCCAAACTCTTCACAAAGTTACACACTTTCCAATAAATTTATGCCTTAAAATAGCAAATTCCTCCAATTCTTCTAATTCCTAAGAAACCAGACTATTAAAATTTATGACTCTGTCAATTGATTGGTCATACGAGTAATTTAATTTATGACTCTGTCAATTGATTGGTCATACGAGTAAAGAGGTGTATCTATTTCTTCCATAGGTTTAATTAGGGTATAAACGGGTAAAACATGATACGGTAGAACGTATTTTTATACATGCATCAATTAATTTTTTTTTATCCGTATTCTATCTATATCCATTAAAAAATGATTTTATCCATATTCTACTCATATCTGTTAGAATTAACGGTAAGGATATGATAGCAGACTAACAATACATAATAGATAATAATAATAATAATAATTTTAAAAAAATATAATATACTAAATAAATAATATCAAATAAATATATGAAAAAAATACAAAATTTAGATAATACTTTAGATACAACAAAAATCATGAAATTTATTCTCATATCAATAGACTTAAAAAAATCTATATAATTAATTATAAATTATCATATAATAGAGTGCAAATAAATTTTTCATCAACATAAATAAATTTAGATGAAGATCGAAACTAATAACTTATCTTACAAAATATGCTAATAATATGATTATATATACATATATATTTGTAAAATTTTACCCATTAGATAATGGGTACAAAATAGCCCTTATCCGTATCCGTATCTGTACCCCATAAATTAACGAAAATTTTTCTTTACTCGCATCCATATATACCCGTTAGTCTAATGAAAATAAAACCTTATCCATATCCGTTTTATCGAATACGATATAGGTTGGATAGAATAAACTGATAAACAAATTTCATTAACAGCCCTCAGTTTAATCGAATTCTTATTAAATAGTGTCAACTAAGACTTGGGTCCCACAGCATTTATTGTAATTTTTTTTTTAACCAGAGGGGATTCTTCCCTCTTTTCATTTTGTTCAAAAGAAAAGCCCAATAAAAGGCAATACACTGTGCAAGTATACGTGCAACTTATTATTCTTCTTTTTCTGCGGTCCGTTTGAGTCAAGTAATCGTCTTTTCTGCTCAATTCAGCAACGTTCTGTTTTTCGTTCCGTTATGGGCCAAGTTCTAAACCATCTGACTAAAGAGCAACTCAGCTGGTTTCATCACCATATTAAGTGAAATAAAATACCATTTAATAAGAAATAAAAAACCATTTACTTGGTGCAAAGTGGGATTGGCGTGGCGCCAGTTCCAGCAATAATTACCAAATGATTGTCTACCAAATGCTAGCTAGTTTAATATATATAACTGAAATTGCATTGCATGATCGCAAGTTTAATTATAAAATGCTAGCACGCAGTAACTATTTATATATCATAGAGGATGCTACAATCGGACCGACTATTCTTTTTTTCCCCCCAGTTCCCAAGCTGTTCATTAATCTAAATCAGTAATATTATAAAAAAAAATTAACAACAGATTGATTAGTAAGAAACAATTTATATGAAGCAGTATTGTGCAATCATAAATGTTAAATTTTGCTAACTTTGATCAATCAACAATTAAACCTGATTAAATGATAAACAAATCTGATTAGCCATTCTTTGAGATCGTTAATCTTATAAAAATGATAAAATTTTAGCCGTTAGAAGAAAGTGTCATGCAAATAATTGAGTTTTATGAAGATATTGCTGTCAACATAACTAATACTTTTGCAAATTCTTAGTTTTTGTATAATGATTTTTTTAGCGGATATCCTTGACAAATATGCTACCTTCATCTAACTATTTATTGTACTTATATATAAAAAAAATAATATGAACGCAGATTTTGTCAACCGAAAAATGTTTAACCGATCGTATCACGATCAAACACTTGACGACTCCATCTCCACGAGACCACGACTATCCGTTGAACATATTTACTTGATTTGGTACAATATTGATTCAAATTTATATATAACTTATATACGATATAAAGTTTAGTTGATTTGGTACAATATTGATTCAAATTTATATATAACTTATATACGATATAAAGTTCTGCATAATTTATATAACTTTTTAGGAATTAGGACTGACAAGTAGTGCGCTCTGAGTCCCAAACAACAAAAAATCATTCAGTATTGTAATAACATGAAATAAATGAAGACATCAGCCACAAAAGATCTAGAGCATCAGTAGGTGAACTAGCGGTAGTGAAAACTGGTAAAAGCAAGAGCCAATCGTTGTCATGCACGTCAGCATCAGATTTTGCAAAGCCGGAATGGAAAAAGTATAAAGACATCAGCTGAGGTAAGTTGGGCATTTTTTTAAATTTTAAAGGATATAGCTAACTAAGGTAAGGTAATTATGTTATCCCACCAACCGCATTCAGAGGAATCGGATTTCCTGTGATCTTTAACAAACATCAACTTCTGTTGCAGGTCACTGACAGGTAGGATCTGCAACAAAAGACCGACAACAATTCTGGATTTTTAGACATTTTTTTTTATAAACATACAAGAAATTCACTACAATTTAAGACTCCATTTTATTTTAATTATCATTTTTGGCAGAAGGGAGAAGAAATTTCAGACTCCATTTATTGACAAGAAGATATCTAATCGTTGTTACTTCCGAATGTATGGATTTGTGTGATGAGAGCACCAAATTTTACACACCTGAAGCATTTGTGTGATTTTCATACTTGCTGCCAAAAATTTGTCTTTTAGCCTACGAGTGTGCAACGCCCAAAATATTTAAAAAAAATTGTCATTTTCAATTTACAAAATACAAAACGTGCATATCAAACGAAATTTAAAGTCAATCCAGGAAATAAGAAGCATTTGTGTGGCTGTCAAAGCCAAAAAAAAAAAAAGTAAAAGCAAATTAATTCATTAAGCCTCCGTTTGGATGCGTTGAGAAGAAATAAGAAGAAAAAAATTATAAACAATCCAAACTTTTCACAAAGTTACACACTTTTCAATACTTTTTTTCACTTCTTTACTTCTTCCCTTCTTCCACACCTATCCAAACGGAGCCTAAATATTGGAAGGAGCTCAGCAAAGGAATAATCTACATCACACAAGCCAGCCAATTCTGCTAAATTTTAATATATCTTTTATTTGTTCTTCTTTAATTTGCTGATTTCTTAATATGCGTGTCCAAATAGAGGGGCTGTTTGGATTCATGGGGATTTCGGAGAATTTCATCTTCTTACCATAAATTTATTAGAAACAATCCAAACTCTTCACAAAGTTACACACTTCCCAATAAATTTATTCCTAGAAATTGCAACTTCCTCAAATTCTCAAAATTTCTAAGCGATCCAAACGGCCCCAGAAACAAGTTTGAAGCCAGCAGAGTCTGTGCGTGCTGTCACTACTCACTAATATATAGTAATAGTATATATATGATCCTGTCTTAATCAACATATACAGATATGCTGGTCACTCAAGTCAAGAATTAGAGAATTTGCGTTATGACTTATGCAACGTTAATTAGTTAGTTACATAATCAAATAAATTCTATGGGATTTTGAATATCAAAATAGCTAGGAAAATAGAAGCAGCTCAATTACTTGGCGCCGCGCGCATTAGAATTTAGAAAGCCCAACTGCCTGATTCATCTCTCTCTTTTTCATTAAAAATAAAAATTTCTCTCTCTTTTTCTACACAAGTTATTCATTTATTGTCAGCAAAGTAGGGACCCTCTGTATCTCTGAAATATAAAACCTCGTATGTATTGATTATTTAGACAATTGTTTAACTATCCTTACAGTACAAACTGTCAGTATTATATTTATTAATAATTCCTTCCATTTTGAACCGGTCCCACTTTCCAGGACAAAACTTTTTTATTTTAATTTTATTATTTTTTACTAAAGCAACGTGGCTTCTATTAAAATAGATATATGGCATCTCGGAACATGGACTAATTAGTTGGCTATTGATCACCTCAACTAACACAAAGAGTGAAATAAAAAAAAAATACAGGAAGTATCCACTGACCTATGACATTTGCGAAGCAAAGTTAAATACCAATGAACCACGTGGGGGAGAGAGAAAAGGCTGCATAAAGTAATTTTTAAAGAAAATAGTATAGTCATCATTCCTCCACCTTAATCTTACTGACAGCGCCTACGGGCTTTCATCAAAAAATAAATAAAAATCTTACTGAAATGACAGCACACACAGGTAATAATAACATTAATTGTTCCGGTTGCTTTTTTCTCTTTTGTGTGAGACTCTTGAGTAATGAGTAGTGAGGAAATGAGAACTGCTGTCGCGCGACGCAGCGTGTCGTGCGGTATGCTAGCCGTCTGATTAAGATCCAATGGACAAGGGAGTTCCGTGCATGTAACCTAGATTGATAGGCCCGTAAAAAATGAACCATCCGATCAAGATCAGACGGCTCGTAGTGCGCTACACGCTGTGTCGCGCAACAGCAGAGTCGGATTGAGTAGTGAGTACACATAATTTGTGTCTCCGCTGGGGAATTCAAATCAAGTGTTGCGCGACACCACGTGTCACGCAACTCCTGGCCGTCTGATCAAGATCACATGGATAAGGGAGCCCCGTGCATGTAACCTAGATTGATAGGCCCGTCAAAAATGAACCATCCGATCAAGATCAGACGGCTCGTAGGTGCGCGACACGTGGTGTAGCGCGCCACCAGATCAGGATTGCTCCGCTGGGTAGCCCAGTTGGTAGAGACATTGTACTTGGGTTCGACTCTTGTTTGGGCGAGATGAAAATATGTGCTTGTGTGGGGGTTGAGTGCCTACGGGATCCGCATCCTCTGCCGCGCGGCATAGCCGCACTTTTCATACGAGCCGTCAGATCTGATCTGGACGGTTCATTTTTTTCGAGCCTATCAATCCGATATTTTTTAAGGGCCATTCAGATTAGATCAGACGGTTGAGATAAAAAGTGCGACCAGCAGCGCGCGGCAGAGGATGTGAATTCAGTGCCTACGGGCTGTGATAAAAAAAAATACACATAATTTGTTATAGATTTTTTCCCCCTCCAGGCTCCAGCACATGTGATATTAATTATACTGCACGTCAAAATATTTTTATTTTTGGTTTAACTGTAAAAACTGAAAGTTTCTGAATGTATGTTTGAGGACAAATACATAAGTTTTTACTTAGTACTCAAGAACATATAAAGTTTAAACTCAAGCTTTAAAATGATATTAGTTTCTAAGTAGACAAAAATTGTGATGAATGGTACATATACCATACCCATTCACCGACTCTAAACACATATCTCTACTATTTATGAATGCACAGATCCAAAAGACGTTACATGTTAGATCTAGCGTGTAAACACAAGTTTGACCGCTCGATCGATTTGATTTGTAATTGGATATCAATCGCTAGACAAAAAATAATATATTTTGATTTTTTGTCTAATAAAAAATAAATTGAATAACATGTCTACATGTATCACTGGTATATTAAACAATATATTTTCATTATCTTTGTTTTTTTTTTATTTGCGCACATATGAGGTATTCTTATGCTCTAGTGTTTAGTAAATAGATTAAAAATTTGTGATGAATTTACAAAACTGGATAATTAAACAAAACATTCTTTTGTGTCATTGGAATACCGGCCTTACAGGAAATTCAGTGTAAGAAAAAAATAATAATAAATCCCAAGTTGATCAAACATATTAAGAAATCTGCTCCCTTTCTCCGTTTGGGACGCAACAATTTCCCCTAATAAAACAACTCAGCACACTTTATAGTTTATACTTTATACTATACTACACAGTATATGTTGCTGAAAATGGGCAAATAGAAAACAATTTGACACAAAGTGGACTGTTCAGGAAACATGTCCAGCAATAGAAAATTATTTGATACGGAGTGGATTCTTATTTCACTTATTTGCCTAGCAATTAGATTTGGCTTATATTTGATAGAGGAATAAAGCGGAGAACTAATTAAGATGATAATTTTTTTACTTGAAGTGATAATAGGATTAATTAATTCATTATATTTCAACCGCAAAGATTGTCGTGATAGTTTTAACCATATGGTTTTCTTCCGTACGCCCATTTAGATTATTTGGATATATAATTAAGTTAAACATGTTGTACTAAATAGTAACTATTATACGATTAATGGCTAAATTAGTGAGATATTTAATGGGATATCGGATGCTAAGTTCGCAATTCGCATGAAACCAAATTACAAATAAAAAAAATTATTTTGTTTTTTGGACTATAATGGCCAAGTTTGGTGATGGTCAAACATTTGAATTCAATTTTTTTTTTGAGTAAAAGGCCCGTAGGCTAAATATTTTATTAATAAAAATCTTACGATCAATATTACATACCCATATACACTTCTTTAATTTACGACATCATACAATATCAATCCAAATAACTAACTTATTAATACACATATAAAAACACACATAAGCAAATAAACTATAATTACATCACACAATTATTGAAAATCAAAAGGAAGAAAAAAAGAAAAAAAAATGAAGATTCAAAAGACTTCCAACATGGAATATCTTTTTCTTCATAGGTTTCTTGTTTTTAATGTCGCTTCACCGTCAAATAAGAATAATCATTTCGTGATTGTTAAGAAACCTGAAAAAAAAAACAACCACAAAACCATAATATAATCACAAACTATATATTTATTAAACTGTTTAGGTAAGAAATGGAGAGAATATCAGAAAAAGAAGAGTAGAAAAGCGAGAAGCCAAAAAATAGTAGAGGAGAGAAGAAACGTTGAGAATAGAAGATGAGTAGAAAGACATCATTGAACATGATTAACAAATCTTCGAAAAAAAAAAATTAAAGAGAACAAAAATAAAATAAAAAATTAAATAAAAAGTACTAATGGAACAAATATCAAACGTCGAAGAAAAATTATAAAGAAGATCTAAATTAAAGAGATGACGGCGGAGTAGAGGCCTAAGCCTCTCCCCACCGGTGGTGGCACTCGGTTTTGAAGTTTTTTTTTTCTTTCGCTTTTTTTTTTCTTTTCCGAAGAGGCGCCATTTTTATGAACGAATGCAGGAATACATGTACGAATGCAGGAATACAGATAGGAAATTTATGAAAATAGAAACAAAATTGTACGAATTCAATTCAAGGACATGCTTCCTTTTCCTGATTATTTTCCGTGCAATCCGTGCAGTAAAATGGACAGACCAGCTCATTATTTTACACCAAGTGTGTCGTTTGTTTTTAATTATTTGAAAATTCCTTCCAAAGTCATTTTTAATAAGTTTTATGTGCATTCTTAGAGAAAACAATTAAGTTGTATTAAAAAAATTATTATAGATTTTCTGAAAAATAAAATAATTATCAAAATTGTAGGGCATTATTTGATTTATGGAATAATGGATCAACTACTAATTCCAATTTAGTGCACAACGCAAAGAGCCGCACAGTCTTGGTTGCATAAAACCAATCCGGACCAAAAATATCCCATGTGATTGTTTTCGGATCTGTTGCGGCTTTAGTTGTGTATTCTCCTATGTGGTTAGCTCCAATAAACTATGTTCTTAGCATGCAACATGAAATGCAACTAGGTTTGTTGTAAAAAAAAAATCAACAAAAAGGACCGTTTGGATTGCAGGAAGGAATAAAAATTTTAGAAAAATAATATTAAAAAATGTGTAACTTTGGAAATAGTGGAAAAAGTATTTTTCCGGAAATAAGAAATATTGTTTGGATGGTGAGTTAGAAATAAACAAATTAATATTAATTTAAATAAATTATTAAAAATTATTATTTTAATATTAAATAAAGTACTAATTAAAGAGCACATAAAATTTCATTTAGCTATTAATATTTAGCTAATTTTGTTAAAATTATATATATATATATATAATTGTTAGAAAAAGCTGTTCCTAAGAAGAAGTCCTTTTTCTCATACCATCCAAGCTGCGTCAAAAAGGAAACGATTTGCACCATATTTTGGGCTTTTTTTGGGTAGCCCTTTCAACTTTTCCTTATTTTACCTTACCCCTTAATCTTCTATTACATAATTGGCAATTTTCATAAATTTTAGTTATTTTGCTTAATTGTTTGAAAGTCTTTTTTAATTTATTTCTTCCTGAGATTTCATGGATATTCTCATAAAATTGCAAAGGATCCACTAATATATATTTTTTTCTCCTACTTTACATTTTAATATTCTTTTATCGATATTTCAATTTGATGCTTTTTTACATTTTAGAACACATAACATTTTTAATACGATATTTTTATAAATTTTTTGATATTGTTGTCTCTAAAGGAGGCGGCTCAACTAAGGTTTAGCGAAAACAATTGAGGTTTTAGACCGGTTTGGTATGAATTAACCTAACACAATTCAATTGGTACCCAATACAAGAAAGCACACAAGCAAGTCAAATAAAATGTAAATAAAGAGATGACACGCGATGTGATTACGGAGTTTTTACTCGCTAGGAAAGGCTAGCCTTAGTCGTGCGTCTCCGAAAGTTTCGCTACCACGAAAGGACGCGCTCCGTTCAATTCCAATAAGAACGGGACTACAATTTCGAAACAAATCACCTCGTACACCAAGTAACCGAGGTGGATCGGTCTAACTCGAATAGCAAATGACACCACGGCCTCAAGTGAGATGAGCTCTCAACCTATTCCAACCTACACCTTGCGACGATGTCGGGTGGTGGTGTTTGAGGCTACTTTATCTCTCAAAATGATCCAGTTATGAAAAGCTCAAGTAGGGAGTGACCCTAGGGCTCAATGGCTCAAATCTAGACTGGTTATGGCTAAACAAAAGTCTCTTAAGTGATAGAATAAGGGATGGTTTAAATAGGCCATGAAGCGGCCTATTTTACCAGTAAAATTGAGTCCGAGCGTTACCTAACGCTATTAGGCGTCATACAACGCTGGAATATGACCGTTGGAATTGTCTTGTAGTAAAAATAGCCGTGGGGCGTTACTTAACGCCAAATAGCATTACACAACGTTGCTGCTAGTTTCAGCAGACAATGTTTAGTAATTTCTAATTTGACTCAAACTTTCTGCTCCAAACTCCGATTAAGATGATTCAAAAATCATTGGAAAGAAGACAAAAATATCTACAACTTTCATGCTTTGAGTTTCTTCAAATGCGGAACAGAAAGTGGCCAGATTAAGCTCATAATATCAATACAGCAGGAAAACTGCTATTGAAAACGTTCTGTAACGCCAAGTTGTGTTGTGTAACGCTTCCTGCAATATTTTAGTTGCAAAACACATCCAATAGGTGACCAACTACTACTATTAAGTAATGTTAAGTACCATTACTCAATTTACTACAGAAACTTGAGCTTTTCTAGCTAAAAAAGTCATTATGAGAGATATAGAGTTTCAATACCTATTAACCTAGTCTAAACTAATTCCAAGCATGAGGAAAGCTTAGTCTTGATCTTGCTTGAGTTATTCTTCAATCCTCATCTCCATTCTAATCCATTTCTTGAGTTCATATACCGATTTCATACCATATCATATCCTATAATGAGAACTCAAAGGAGATTGTTAAATGCCAAATGATATTGTTTTGTAATCGACAAACCTAGAGACGTTCAGTACAACAGATATGTCTATTGTTGTTTGTTTAACTGCCGTAGATAGAAAAAATCAGATGATATAGATTTTCAATTTTAGATGTTTAAAAATTTATTGATAAATTTTTTTTTCAGTTATTTACGAGCCTTCTTTAAATTTAGTTTGTGTCATTTATATAATTGGATATTTCATTCTTTTATTTTTTATAACGAAAAGATTGTGGCATGTTACTAATTTTATATATTGGATATCTAAAATGTTATGTGATTTTTTTTTTAGATTGATTTCATTTTTTATCTTCGGGGTTTGCAAAATTTCAACAGGCATATTTTAAAAAAATAAATTAAAATGACACTTTCATTCAGTTGTAACATACTGTGTGAGTTTAGTTAATCGTATCTGCCTTCTTATATGTCACACGTACTTGCAGATCGAAAAAATATTTTTATTTATATAGTGCAAGTGAAAATGAGATTACTGTCTTTTATCCCCTCATCTTTGTAACGCGAGAACAAAGTCGGGAAGAGTAATATAGGTGTACTTATAATTTTAGAAAGAATAGACATTTCTGTATTTGTATTTTCTTACATCATTACATAATTAATACGGCAAGTCCAGCTATATGGTGCTTCTTTGCAGTGCCGAAATTATTTTATATAAAAATTTATACTCAAAAAATTTTAATATACAGAATTATTATTATTTTTTTTAATAAGAAGAAAGTTCCAACGCGTTTCAGAAGCGAGTATTCGAATTCCCCTCCGTACGCGTTTATAAAACGCGCTCCAGGGCTTTCAACGCGTTTTATAAACGCGTACGAAGGAGAGATGCTGTCCACTTTCCTCTCGTTTGTCAGAGGTTCGTACGCGTTTATAAAACGCGTTGAAAGCTCTGGAGCGCACTTTATAAACGCGTTGGAAGGTGTATTATTTAATTTTTAGGAAAAAAAGTACAAGCATGCTCTGATAAAGACTGCAAAAAACATGACAAGAGTTTATTTTACAATGTCATCTTTGAACTACTGAAATTATTTATAAAAGCAGCCATTGTTGAATGATGTTCCAAAGGAAATAGCTCCTTCTTGTTAAAACCCACTACCTTCTTCTTGTTAAAACCTTCAGTACAATGGACAAAGGAAATAGCTCTAACTCAAATAATGATGTTCCAAACTATCGAAGAGCAACCCGCATTGAGTATTGGCCAACTTTCTACCATTACCCTGCCAATAGAAATCAACCAGAAAACGGAGAATACGAGGCAATTTGTCGCTCTTGTTATCGCACTTTGAAATACAACATCCATGAAGACACGACTGAAGAGGGAGACGTGCTCGAGTTAAAAATACACTACCAATGGCACATTAATGGTGGGCTGGAAAGGGAACAGAAGGAGTACCAGGAGCGGCGATGGCGGGAACACGAAAAGAATCTCAACCGAGAAAGGCGATATGACTGGTACAAAAAATATTACACAGAACCTCAAACCATCCCCCAACAACAACCGAAACCTTACCTCTCGTGTGAACCAACTCACTGGACCGTTTACGAGAAAATATACAACTTTAATGGAGACCACACAGTGACCTGTACAAGGCGCGCTCAAGTTTTCAATTACAAAGAAAACATATTGCGTGACCACTACCATGAGCACAAATGTCACGACGAGAATGAACAAAGAGCTCGGGACATAGAGACGCAGAGGATTATTAAAGAAAGAAATGAAGAAATGGATCGTAAACAAAAAATTAGGGTAGAAGAGGCAAGGAAAAAAAGGCTCAAAAAATCAGAGCAAAAATTGAGAGAAATGAATAAGAGGGATGAACTTCGACAAATTGCGGCAAGCCGAATGGCAGAGATAGAAAAAGAAGAAACCGAAGCGGCTTTTTGGAACGAAGCCGCTCAATTCGTTGACAACAGTGTTCCGAGTAATCAACAAGAAGATGATGCTGCTTTTTGGAACGAAGTCGCTCAGTTCGCTGACAACACTGGTGCGAGTAATCAACAACGACCGAATGATGAAGATGAGCAACCATGGTGGGATGAAATTCTACAACATGTAGATAGTCAAAATCTATAAATATTTATATCATTGTAATATTTATGTGTTTTATTATTATGGTTGTTAATGTAATTTAGTTGGAATTGTTAATGCAATGTTTTATTTTTATGGTTGTTTTTTATTTTCCTTTATTTTTTGTAGTACTTTGCACTATAAGTTGTGGTTTGGAGTATTTCATTTATTGGCGTTTCAATACATAAACGTTTATGTTTCAAGTAGTGCTTTGCACTCCGAAATTCCAAGTCATAATAATACACAAGTCAATCATCACAAGTCATAATTAACAATCCAATAAATACACAAGTCAATCATAAGTCATAAACGAAAAATAGTCAATCAACATCAGTAATACACAAGTCAATCACAAGTCCATAAACGAAAAATAAACGATCCGTCCATCATCAGTCCATAAACAAAAAAAGAACTGTCATCATCAGTCCATCATCATAACTAACGCCGCCGCCTCCTCCTAGGTCCTGAAGGTGAAAATCTGTCAATCACCCTCACCACACGCCTATCTCGCATGCCCGGGGCAATAAAATCTCCCGAGTCAGTGGAGTCCGACTCCCCATCGTCCTCCTCCTGGCGGTCCTCCTGCTGGTCCTGCTGAGCCTCCTGCTGTATGGGCCCAAACTCAACAGGCTGCCCAGCATCCTGAGGAGTCGCTATAGGGACATAATCACCCTCCTCATCTCCGGCCGTCCGCAGTAAAGTGCTGAACGAGTCTGTCCCTCCCATACTACCCAACGGAGTGCCAAATGATGGAATAGAAGAAGGCGTAGGCACTGACGGAACAGTAAATGGAGGAACAGTAAATGCAGGAAAAGAGGAAGGCATACCAAATGGTGCAAAGGAGTACGGTGGAGGATCCTGAGGCTGGAAAATGCCAGTGGGATCCTGAGAAATGCCAGCAAACTGCGAGGTCGATGCTGATGCACTATGCATGGATGGAGTAGGACCTGAGGCTGGAAATTGAGTAGGAAAGAACGTGCGTGGTCCTAAAATGTCATCTAATCGCCCGGTATTCAGTCGACCATCCTATAATATTAAAAAAAACAATGTCAATATAAATAAATTAGTATCTAAAATTGAAACTTGCATATGAACGAATACTAACCGCATGCATCAGATCCTCCGCCTGAAGGTCTGTGGGTACAGTCGGACGTGCAGAAGAAGACTCGTCCCCAGAATCTGGTATGTCCTCAATATTTGTTGGAAGTCCTCGCTGCTCCAACAAATCCTCCAACCTGTAATTTTTAAATTATTGAATTTAAAATGCAAAAAACGCAATAAAAAAATTAAATTATTTAAAATTACCTCAGAGGGATGGAAGCATCATGCAACTGCGAACGACAGTTGGCGAGAATTGCCTTTCCCACCCTTCTGTACCCCTTCTTCACAACCAGTCCCAATGCATGAAGTGCATTCTTCAGCGCAGAGTTGCCCTGCAATTTACGAGAATAATGACATATTGCACAATTCCATTTACCAATCATACATTCCATATTTTAAAAATTAAAATGTACCGTATTGCGAAGTCTGGACCCCATGTTTGTGTACTGCCTCTGAGCAAGAGGCAGCTGCTGAGTGCGCTGGAGACGTGCCTCGGCATCCTCTCGTGACGTGGGTCTCTCGGAGGCACCGTATCGCCAAAACCATCGGAAGTACCGCAGCGTATCAGTAGCACTCCAGGATCGAGTCTCCAGCTGGCGTGCATGTAATGCCTCGTCAGTCCACTCAGCATGTGCACTCGCAAAAATGGTAGCAAAATCTGGGCGATCTCGATAGGTACCGTGCTGGAAGCCCAGCAGGTTCTGTGTCACGTCCCAACTCTATTAAAATAAACACGTTAGTTCTTTACTCTAATTAAATTGAAGTTGATCGTATGATAAATCGGAAAAATATACCAAACGTACCACAGGTAGTGGAGGAGGAGTAAACTGGTACAGTCCAAACTGATGCCTACAACGGTCGGGGTAGTAGTAGGCAACAATGTGGTAAAAAATCAGCGGCAACCGAACATGCTCTGCTATGGAACCCTCCTGTGCTACCCGTGGCATGACAGCCCTGTCGAGTACGTACGGAAACCAGTTGACGTCTTCAACGTTCAACACGGCTAGGTAGTCCCGTGCGTTCTCCACTGCCCCGCGGTGCTGGCTCCGTGAGAAAGACCGAGCTTCGCCCCATTTCTTGAAAATTTTGAAGGTTAGGATTGATGTGTTGTAATTTGCATAAAATTATTGGAAAATTGTTATAAATTATTACTGCCAAACGACACACATGAATCTAGGTTAGGCTGTCCTAATCCACCGATAGGAGCAACCTCTGGGCGACAAACAGGGAGGTATGACCATGCCCAAAACAATAGTAGCATCCAAGGTCCCGTCACAACCTTGAAACGCATGGAGGCACGATCCAGAGC
This sequence comes from Rhynchospora pubera, assembly GCA_028095005.1. Classification (NCBI taxonomy): domain Eukaryota; kingdom Viridiplantae; phylum Streptophyta; class Magnoliopsida; order Poales; family Cyperaceae; genus Rhynchospora; species Rhynchospora pubera. The sequence continues at coordinate 357,944,367 of CM051460.1, forward strand.
ACGATATAGACAAGCAAGCGTGACACCTCCCCAATTGAAGTCCGGAACTTCATTCAAATTGCCCTGCATTTAAATTAAACAACGCATTGAAAAAAAAAATAATTTCAACATTGAAAATAACAAAATTAAATTGCAACATTGAATAATAATTTCAACATTTCAACATTTTTTTTTCTTTTTTGTCATTGGTAATTTCTTTATCTTCGATACTAACTGATGTATTAATATGTTTTAACAAAAGTATTTTTGCTTAAAAATTAGACTGTTAACGAAATTATAAAAATAAAAAATATTATGTGTCAGCTTCATTATGAAAATATTGAATTTGTAACATTGAATTGTACTATTTTCGTAAACAAATAAAAATATTATTTAAGTTAAGAAAATTATACCGATACGAGCTCTAAAAAGTATGCTGGGACGGAATTCTGAGAAATATCGGGAAACATCAACGTCCCAAATAGCTCTAGGGCCACTGCACGCGTGTATCGGTCTAACTCCTCACCAGGAGCCACTGCTCTAGGGCCATCCCGCAATTTTTCCGCAACCATTTCAACTTGATGTTGTTGCCCACAACAACATTGCCCCTGCATTGTACAAATTTAAAATAATTAATACAAGTAAGCAATGCATATATTGAATATGCAAAATCAATATTGCATTCTTATTTTTTTCACTTACTCCCTGCTACTCCTTTCTCGGTGCCACTCTCCCAAATCTTCATGAGGATAAAGATTTGCACGAATCTTTTCCTCCCAGGACCCTCTCGTATTCGATCTAACTGGAATGCCCGTCGAGCGCAAACCATATAAGAAGGTAACATCCTGCTAACAATTACAAAATACGTTAAATTTATGTCATGTAAATATTGCAATTTGTGTCATGTTAATATTACGAAAATTAATATTCAAATTTGAATTTTAAATATAAAGTTTAAATTAATTTTATAATTAATTGTGAAAATTAATACGAAAATTATATGTTAGAATTAATTGTGAAAATGTTAATATTACGAAAATTATATGTTAGAATTAATTTTCATGTTAGTATTACGAAAATTATAAAGTTTAAATTAATGTTACAATTAATTGTGAAAATTAATACGAAAATTATATGTTAGAATTAATTGTGAAAAATAATACGAAAATTATATTAAAAAAAATTAATATCAAGTTTAAATAAATTACCTGTAGAGTAACGGTCATCTCTCCAACGGGAAAATGGAAAGTATGCGTCTCCGGACGCCAAAACTCGACCATTGCCTTCAGTAATGGCATGTCGATGTTGACATGCTTCACCTTCATAATGTGACTGAGCCCCAGTTTGATCAGCCTTCCCTCAATCCGTTCGTCCACCTTAATTGTTCGCTTGTGCGATCTCAACTCCAAATGTTTTTCACGCTGCAATTTTTAATACAATTTTTAAGCAATTACAAGCATTTAAAATAAATACAATTTATTACATTGAACATAAAAATATTATAAGCAAGCATTTACAATAAATACAATTTATAATACAATTTATAATAAGCATTTTCGATTAAAATTTTACTACAAATTATAATAAACATTTAATACAATTTATAAGTCTATTAAGAAATCTAAATTATTAAATCAAAAAAATATAAATTAACATAAAACAATCTATTACCTCCTCAAAAGACAAACCAACGAGATGCTCGTTATCCGTAACAAACAAAACCTGTTGGTTTTCTGCGTTGGCCGGTTGCACAGGTGGAATGACATTTTGCGCGCTCGGACGGGCTGCGCGACGCCTACGTCTTTTTGGCCGAGGCTGGGTGGAGGCTGCTTCGGTGGGGGGTGCTTCGGTGGGAGGTGGTGAAGCACCAGAATGACCAGCCTCATCTTCTGCTGAACTCATCTGATTCAAATAATATAAGAACAACAATTTAAAACAACAATGAATTTAATAATTTTTTAGCTAATTGGACAAAAAACGAACAAAACCAAAATTTTTTTTCTATGTAATTGACATTTTTACAATAATTACTTTTGCATACAATTTCCACTAATTCCATACAATTTACTAAAATTTCGACTAATTTCCATTCAATTTGCATACAGATTACAGTAATTTGACAATAAATTCCTACACAATTTCCATAGAAATTCCACTAAATTCCGTAAAAATTCCATGAACATTTTACCAAAATGTCCAATAATATTTCCAATAATTTCATACAATTTACGTTACTAAAATTGTGTACTCACTTTATTAAAATGTCCAATTTCCATACAAATTCCATACAAATTTCCATACAAATTTCTACAATTTCCACAATTTCCATAATAATCCATACAAATAGGTAAATGCACAATTTCCATAATCATCCATACAATTTCAATAGTTTCCATAACAAATTTCCACAATTTCCACAATTTCCATAATCATCCATACAATTTCCACAATTTCCACAATTTCCATACAAATTTCAATAATAATCCACAATAATAATCCACTAATTTCCACAATTTCAATAATATCCATAATTTTCAGTAAATGCAAAATCAAAACCTCGATATCGGCGTACGTTGTCTTTCGAACTCCTCTTCTCTTCGCACGGCAACCTCTTTTCTCCCTTCTCTTCTCTCTTTCTCCGGCCGCAACTTTCTTTCTCTTCTTCCTTCTCTTCTCTCTTCTTCCTTCTCTTCTCCCTTCTCTTCTCTTCTCTCTTTTTTTCTTTTTCTCTTCTCTGGACTGACTGAAGCGACGAAGAAAGAAAAAAAAACGGTCAGAACTCGTTTTCGAAAAATTACCACCTTCCTACGCGTTTATAAAACGCGCTCCAGAGCTCCGAACGCGTTTTATAAACGCGTACGAAGCTGTCAGCTCCTCAAAAGGCGTAACGGAAGAGGCGAACTTATCTCTCCCTCGTACGCGTTTATAAAACGCGTTCGGAGCCCTGGAGCGCGTTTTATAAACGCGTACGGAGGGAAATTGCTAAACGCTCTTCTAAAACGCGTTGGAACTTTCTTCTTATTAAAAAAAATAATAATAATTCTGTATATTAAAATTTTTTGTGGCTAAATTTTTATATTAATTAATTTCTGTTTGCAGTGAGATTATCCTTGATGACATACTGACTGTTTTTAATTTTGACCAATTGCTACCAGCTGGTACAAGTTATTAAGGTTGTTGTTATGCAGTTCTGAAAATTGGTATATATATTAAAATAAATGAGTTTGTGATCGCTAATATCTTACAATTGGATTTAGTTTCTGATATTTGAAATATTTTTCGTTTTTTTTTTTGTGATTGCAACTTCACCGCACAAAGCGCAATGAGGTACTTAGGTAGTATATAAAACTAGGACAATTAAATTTTTCCCGAATAATAATGCTAATTGTATTGGAAAATCATACTTAAAAAGTAGGACAACTAAATATGGAAAATAATACTTGAAAAGTAGGACAATTAAATAGAAAAATAAGGACAATTGGCATAAGAATCTAGAACAATAATCATACACAATCAGAACAATTAACATTTACCAAAATAATTAATGAAAACTAGGATAATTAATTTTTACATTTTCACTTAGCATACAAAACTAAGAGAATTACCATTCAGAACTAGGATAATGGTCCATGCCAATAAGGCAATAACAGATCGGATTCAGAACTGGTAATCTCCATAGTTCTGAATTCCTACACTCCTCCAGTTTAGAGATCCACTCCCTTTTTTTTTAAAAAGACTTAAATGTCCTTGATAGAAATGCAGTGCAAAAGAACAAAATAAAAAAAAATGAAGGGCATTTTAGTCCAAATAGAAGTGAATCTCTAAGTTTGGACGTGAGGAAAGCAATTCCCGTGCACTTGAAATCTCAATCTCCATACCAATAAGGCAATAACAGATCGGATAACATCAACCACAATGGTCCATGCCACGTGTGACGTGTGCACCGCCAAATATTGAGAGTTGAGACTAAGGTTAAAAAAGAAGAAGAAATAGCTGGCGAAGAAAGTTTCGTATTCGCTCAAGTCTCCTGTGTCCTATTCATGTCTCCATCCACCAACTCTCCACCACCCCACCTCCATCCATACATGAATCATGATACATGGCTAGACTGCTAGTGCTAGTGCACAATTCCTTATAAAAGGCCAAACCCATTTGTTAGTTCGCCAGCTCTCCACCAAAGAGCTATCTATCTTTTTCTTTCCTCTTTTCGTTTGGATTATTATTTCGTTATCTTCACACCCACTTTTGCATTTATTACGCCCTCCTCAATTTTGCATATCTGCTTCAAGCTTCAAACTTCACTCTCTCAGGTAAACAATTAATTCAAACATATAAGAATTACATTTGTGAATTTTTTTGTACCTAGAGAACCTTACCAAGAGTATCGAGATGTATGCCTGCATTAAATTCCTCTTGTCTGATCCAATCCAAATATAAAGAACCGGTGACAGAACCAGTTCTCAATCTAAGTACCTCTCTCACTTCAACACCAAAGATAATGCAAGGTTAATTGTCTTCAAGCTCTAGACCATTGACTTACAACTCCCAAAAACTTTCAAAAGTAAAAAAAACAATTAAGCCTCATTTTTCCAAAATTCAATACACCAGCCATGAAGATCACGGTACGGCAATCGGCAATGGTGCCGCCGTCATCCCCAACCCCACAACACCGACTCTGGAACTCGAACCTCGACCTCGTGGTGCCACGCTTCCACACGCCGAGCGTCTACTTCTACCGGCCCGACCCCAACTCAGCCGGCTTTTTTGATGCCGAGAATTTAAAGTCAGCACTGGGAAAGGCCCTGGTGCCATTCTACCCAATGGCGGGTCGGCTGGCACGGGACGAAGACGGCAGGATCGAGATCAATTGCAATGGTGCAGGGGTGTTGTTCGTTGAGGCCGAGGCGCCAGATACAACAGTCGATGATTTTGGGGATTTTGCGCCGACCATGGAACTGAAGAGCCTCATTCCAGCTGTAGATTACACCGATGATATCTCCAGCTTCCCCCTGCTGGTGCTCCAGGTACTAACAGTAATAATTTAATTTGCTGCATTAATTACTTCTCAATTATTCAGATAACAGTTATCCCAATACCAATTATGCTCAAAATAAGATGAGGTGCTCCAGGTGCTAGCTAGCAGTTTTAGCTCTCAACCTATACTCCTAAATCCTAATCTTATTTTCTCTTTTTGTTAGAATAAAATATAATGCTAGTTTTTACCAACTATTAGACATTCTAGTTCTAGATAAAATAAATATGGAAGCGCTGTTCTTGCCGTAGCCATAATATATGGCTAAAAATGGGTAAGTATGCCGTCGAAGTTTCATGAATTATTTTAGTATTTAAGGTTGTCAGATCTCTTCTCAGGTTCATTCGATACCTTTGCAACAGCTTGCTGCACTAATTAACAATAATGTTTTTGCAATAGTAATAAGCATATAAAATATGATCAATTTGTTAAATAAATATATTTTCTTTTGGGGAGATGTAACATTCAATTAATTAAGACGATAGGAACTATCCAACTTGGATTCATCATTCATCATTGTTTTATTGAGCTTGATCCAACCGTAAAGATGAGTTTGTAAGCAACTTTATTTAAAAACGAAGTGTTGTTCTGCTTTCGGAAAAGATATTTGAAAGGTAATGGTTAATAAAATAAATCGTCGCTTTTATGTATCACCGACAAAAATAATAGGTAGGATTGGTGAGATGCTCCATCAAAGTTGGCAATATAGCATTGTCATATACCTACTATACTACTATTAACAAGGTTGTCCATTTCGTCTTTTCTTGACAACTAGCAATTAGCAAACAAGCTCATCCGACTCTGCGGAAATAAGAAAAAAAAAATTGTGGCGATTTTATTAGACGATGATTTTAGTATGGAGAGAGGGTTAATTTGTTTTTCCTTTCCTAATGCGGGTAAAATTAAGAAAGAATAAAAAAGAAAACAATCATCCGTGCAGATATTAACTATCTAAATGAAAGGTTTTAACCTTTTATCTCATTATTAAATCTACACATTTCTCATCATTGCATTAGGTAAACATTTTTTTTGCTCTTTTCAATTCAAATTTTAGATAGACCTTTCTCTACGTGCATTTATAAGTAGTAAAGATTTGGGTCAAAGTTTCGTACAAAATCTTTGTCATGAATATATGTGCTATTTACAAACTAAAAAAATTCATTTCATTTTTTATAACGGTGTTTTCTATATTCATTCTCCGTGTACTTCTTATCTAATTTTAATTTTCATTAATCTAAGAGTTCGATAATCTTGATTCATTTAAATATAACAGGCCAATATTTGTATTTTTCGGCGATGAATGGCTCATTAACTTTGGATATAAGAAATCACGGAAATGTTGGTCCATTGATTTATTTCCCGTTTGCACCGTTCTCTTTAATTTTTTTTCCCGTTGATAATCAATTGTATTAATTTTGTGACTTAAAAAGAAGGATGGCACTCATGGCAGGCTAAGCATTGTATTGCTCTCCCCTAGTCCCCTTCGTTTATGTATATATATCTCTCAAAAATCATCAAATTTATTATGTCTGAATTTTTATTTAAATTGGTTCCCACGATCTTAGGTATATATTCCGTAATTTAGCTAGTAATTATAGATTTATTAGTAGTTCATTTAAATTAGATTTGGCGAATTATAAACTGTAAAAACTTGAGGAATTAAGTTTAATATGCACCAAGTTTTAATTACACCAACACAAGTTGATATTACTTATAAATTAGGTCAGCAAAAAAAAATGAAAAAAATTTAACTATTTGGGACACGTTGAATCACGTCTGATAAGATATAAGTTGATTACATTAATCTATATTTCCTAATTGTCGTAAACTTTACAATTTTCGGTTTTCCAAAACAGATATAAACGAAAAAGAAAAGTAATATATTATTTGATATTTAAATTCTGAAGTTATTATTATAAGAATACTAATACATAATTTGGATTGTTGGTATTATTTTAATGAATTATGATGTTTTGAAGACTAATCAGTAGGTACAAGTACAACATGAGATTTGGTTTGGAAATGGTATGCTGCTTTTGTACTATAACTAATTCTTCGAATATTGATGCATGCTCAATCAAGTAGGTTCCCAGCCAGGAATGTCTAATCTGGCTTTTCATTTTTATCTTTAAGAATACTCCAAAATGTTCAACACAAAAAAAAAGGAAAATTCAAAAAGAATCTATTGAATTATGGTTAATGTCTCTTTCTCTGTTCAGACTCGAATAAATTAAATACATTCATTTTATTACTATCAAGTCTTCAAATCAAAATGTCTAGAATTGCTAATGAAATTGAACTTTTAACTATTGCTGCAGCAACTAATGCAAAACCACATGACATATTACAGGTGACTCATTTTAAATGTGGAGGCGTGTCACTAGGCGTCGGTATGCAACATCATGCGGCTGACGGCTTCTCAGGCCTGCATTTCATCAACTCCTGGTCTGATGTGGCACGCGGCTCCTCTATTGCCGTCCAACCTTTCATCGACCGCACATTGCTTCGGGCACGTGATCCCCCTACCCCTTCTTTTCCCCATATCGAGTACCAACCGCCTCCATCAATGGTCTCCACCTCCCCATCAACCGAACCTGCAAGCAAAACCCTGCCACCGACCGCTGTAAACATATTTAGGCTCACAAAGTCACAGATTGGTGCACTCAGAGAAAACCTTCCTCCTTCGGCCCCACGCTTGACCACATATGCACTTGTTGCTGCTCATGTATGGCGCTGTGCATGCCTGGCACGTGACCTGCCACCGGATCAAATGACCAAAATGTACTGTGCCACCGATGGCAGGGCTCGGCTTAGGCCGCCGCTTCCAGAAGGGTATTTTGGTAATGTTATCTTCACAGGCACTCCCATTGCCTCATGTGAAGAGGTGGTTGCTGGAGCAGCTGAGAAAATTCAAAATGCACTCGCCAGAATGGACGATGAATATTGCAGGTAATTTGACTTCATTGGCTCTAATCAGTTGTCAGTATTTGAAAACAGCAGTGAGGATGGTATAATTAAAACAGTCTGAGATATTATTTCCTTTATCAGAATGAAAATGGGAACTGACAACATAAGAAAATAAAAAATATATAAAAAGAACTGTGCATCTTTTGCTGATATACATGGGATTGAATGTGGAATGACAGATCGGCATTGGATTATTTGGAGTTGCAACCAGACCTGTCAGCACTGGTGAGAGGGGCCCACACATTCAGATGCCCCAACATCGGGCTTACGAGCTGGGTACGGTTACCGATACATGATGCAGACTTTGGATGGGGGCGACCAATTTTCATGGGCCCGGGTGGGATCGCATATGAGGGTCTGGCCTTTGTTTTGCCGAGCCCGACTGGAGACGGAAGCCTTTCAGTGGCCATCTCACTACAAGCTGCCCATATGGAGAAATTCAAAGAACTAATATTTGAGATCTGATAACAATCTTGGTATTAAGGAATGATCGGTTTTCTTGTAGTACAAGTGATTTTTTTTTTTTTTGTGAAGAATTCGGATTTAATCCTTTGGAGGAAACCAATTGATGTATCACGTCATATTTCAGGATAGTAAAACAAAATGCTCAAAGGTGGCGAAAAAGTAATTGTTTTGTAGCGCAAATTTCTTGGCAATACTCATTTCATACTTTCCCAAAGGTGGATAAAGATAATTGTTTCTTACATTATTTTTTAATATTTTGAGGACTATTTTAGCACTTTTGTTTTTGAAATATATTAAAAATAGATAAAGAGTAAGGTCATGGAACTTTCTGTTAAACTTTTGAGGACTACTTTTAGCATTTGTGTTTTTGAAATATGTTGGAACTTGATAGAAAGAGTTAATCAAACAACCATATTACTGTTATACCAGAATGTGGTAAATAGAATATATGTTCAATTTTATTATAAAGAATAAAAAAAAGGGTGGTACTTTTGGAGCATCTGGATGTTATATTATATATTTAAAAAGTTCACGAGAAAGCAGTGATTTTAATTATCTTCAACATCAAACGCCCAACAACCACCAAAAAGTAGTTACCATCCAACAAACAAAATTTACATGTGAATGCTTTAAGAAGAAGCGATAATGAGGATTAAAAAGTGGGCATTTTTATTTACAGGAATACAACAAATTTACGTCCAAATATTCAAACAGCGAGAACTTTTACAGGGAAAAGTTAAATCAGTAAGTAATTACAGCAATTACAAGCCTTAAGTGGTAAGAAGAGGAGGCAACACCAAAGATTTCTTGCCTTTTACCATTGCCTTTGTGTCAGGAAAGCATCCATCCTCGGGGAGATCTGACAACTCGCCCCTGTCGGAGACCTTTATTGGAAAAGGGAGCAAATGCCCAGGCAAATCAACAATAAGATCTCCTGTAAACATCTCCCATAAGGTGTCTGCAACTTCACTTACTGTCCTGACACACTCCAAACTCTCTGGTTTCAGAAAAATGTGGCTGAGATGTTTGCAATGGCTCATGAAATGCTCATACCACAGCGACATGCGATATACGTGGACCTGACCATAGGCATGGCCATGTGGCCCATTTAAGTGCAATGGTTGGTATGATCCGTGTGCAATCTCGGTGTCTCGGTCACCAGCAAGAGACCTCTGGTTTAAATTGGCTGATCCAACTATCACATACTCGTCGTCAACTGCACATTTGAAACTTATTAAGTCAGCAGTGGCAAACAAATTGCATTTTATTTACTTCTCCAGGAAATGCTGAATAACATCAGGAGAAGATGTATCAGCAATAAATTTTAACAGTAACCACTATTGATTTGTAAAAGCAATTCAAAGGTACTAGCCCATGAACTTTTCCAAATGCACTCGGTTTCATGGCATGATACTTTATAGTAGATTTCTTTTGTAAAGATAATTAACCTATCATGAGCTTGGCATGAAGATAAATCATGAACCGTCGATTGATCTGTGCCCTCGAGTAATTAGTTCCCTCCTCTGGCAACTCCTGAGGCACATAATCCCCATGTCTTTGAACCTCCCTGTTACCAAGACAAAAGAAGTTCAAGTAGTCACAAGGGTGCGCCTTTCCTTGCAGGCCTGCCTCCTCTATTGCCTTTGCAACTATTCCATACATCATCTCCATGGTCAACCTATGAAAATTAGTTGCTCACATGATTTACTGGCATGATAGAAGCTTTTAATGTAAAATTATTAAATTATCTTAATATCAATTTAATCAAATTAAAATTTTTAATAGTTAAAGGCACCTATTCCATTTAAGTATGGCCTGGACTGTATCACCCTCAGGTTCCCCTTCAGGCCACATTGGTGTGACTATATAAGCAGCGAATCTCTCTCCTTTCATAATCTTACTTGCAATTTTTAGGGCAATCTCAATCGGTACAAGGTTTAGGCACCCACTGTCACGCTCCTCCTTCCACGCTGCACAACTCCCAAAGAAATACTGGTTTTCAATGTAGATGAACCGCCGGGCTCGTCGAATTGCCTCGATGTAAGCTGAATGGATGCTCTGGTCAATCGTCACATTCTTCCCACTCACAAGCCCCATTTCTAATGCCTGATCTGGGTTAGAGGGGAAACCAACCACTGATGCATCATCTATTGATCTAAAGACCTACACATAGATCACACTTGTTTATACATATCTTATTTAACAAATAGAAGTATTACATAGATAGAAAGGAAGAGAGAGATAACCTGCACATTCCATGATTGTTGGGCATCGAACCACATGGGATTGGGAAACTTCTCAGGTGTGACTTCATACAAGCAGTTGTGCATATCCCGAGGAGCCTGCTTCTTCCAGCGCTGTTCAAAGTTGGTTAACACATCCCAGGCAGCTTGGCCCTCGAGGCGAGAGTGCACGTCATGCCATGGCTCCCGAGGGCCCCCATGCTTCAGATCAGCATGTGGGAAGTTATTCTGCAGAAAGTCGTGCTGATACGTTGTGTCTAGATTATGGAACAAAGAGTGTTTCTCGTCATCATACCTGTTGTACATGTCACGAAATTGTCAAATTTGTGTATTTCTCTCATTACAGGCAAGCACCCATACATGTACCAGTACGGGATGGTAGAAGTATTTTATTTAATTTTTTTTCTTTTTTGAAACAAGAACAGACTATCCTTTATATTAACCTCAAACTTTATTCAAAAATTAATGGTCCAATGGTTAATTTTCAATTGTGAACTACAATCCAGACTCGACTTTTTGCACTCACCTTGGGCAACCCACAATCGGCTAATGCACACTGAATAACAAGGAAATGATTTGACCTTAATTTTTCATACAACTCACCTTCCATCACACATATCAATTCCACCAATGAAGCTAACCACATGCCTTCCTGCCCCATCGGCCATGGCAACATCCAGTGTGACAGTCTTTTGGTGGTGAGTGAACTCGGTGGTAAGCTCCACTTGTTGGACAGCAGTGAGTGACTTGTCAGCTCGCCTGTGACACAAAAAGCACCTCACCTTACTCCCCTCAAAAAACTTGAATGTTTCTTCGTCATGGGTCTTCATCAACCCTGCATTTCCCAGGAAGGAAACTGATGTAAGATCCTGCCAAACCATGACCAGCACTCTCACTCCTTCATCGGCCTTCCGTTTCAAGAGTTCTCCCACGGTGACACCTTCGGCTCCAGGGATCATTCGTTCGGGATCACGTACCTGCCAACATGGGTAAAATATCAGCTCAATTTAATCTTAGTATTTTGTCCCTGGCATGCTGGTGAGACATGAGATATGAATGTATGATGGCTTATTTACATACAAATTATTGACAAGAAGATTACCCAACAAACTGTTACTCAGGCATTTCATCTAACAGCTTTGTTGGCACTAAGCTTACATGAACAGCTAGCTAGTTAAGCTAAAGAAAAAATGTAGTAACATAATTTACCAAGGTGATCTGAGTGTTGACGGACCATCCGACGACATAGATAAAATGGCGGGCATCAGTGATGGAGGTGTAGAGATCTTCCCAGAGTCTGGGGGGATGGTATAGGCTGCCGTCGGGGAGGCGAAGGTCGGGATGGAAGTGGTTGGAGAGGTGGGAGTTTTGGTAGAGAGTTACATTGCAAGAGGTGCGCTGGGGAAAGTAGGAGTTTGTGAGGCCAGTGTAATAGGGGAGGTGGATGCCGGTGTCCCAGCATGGATCGGCGCGCACGTTGAAGTACCGCAATTGTGCATGGATGGTTGCCCTGTTAATTATTACATGTGATGGCTGTTAGTGCTGCTTTTGAATGGTTGATGAAGTATAATTTGCTTAATTAAGACTTGAGAACTGCTGTTATTGATGAATGTCCTGCAAGTACGTTATTTTGGAACGGTGATTGTTTGGATCAAGACCAGGTCTAATACCAGATTACCAGTGCTGGGTCTTAGTCCAATGCTATTATAATTATGCTAGTATTGAACTGCACCTTTTGTGCCTCCGGAATTGATGAAACCGGTCAAGTAGTCAACTGTTGTTTTTTTTACCAGAAAGGCTTACAAAGTTTGACCCAACCCAAGAAGGCCTATGTTAGTAATTCTAAGAGAAACTAGGCCTATATTATGGGCTTTGTTTACTCAAAATGGTTGGGCCTGTTTTGGAATTTGGGGAACAAATCAATGTTTTCTGTTCTGTTCTCTGGCAACCTGGTTTTTCTTGTTTCCATAAGTATTTAATACTTAGTATTATTAGTGCTGGAACAAATTGCAAAAACAGTGGTTCCGGAGCATGAATGATCACCACACATACTTGTGTGACCTGTGTCCAAGCTCACTGTGCAGCTCGAATCGCTCTTTAATCGGTTCGCCAGACAACAGCCGAGAAGTGGCTATGGTGGCTCGTCCAAGCACCCTGGCACCGACCGGCAGCTGGTTCTTTACCGAGAGCGTGAGATCAGGAGATGTGTGTGCCACATACACTCGAAACGACTCATTCCATACCGGGTTCTGTGGGTGGAACTCGATCTCCCTCGTGCGCGCCACACGGGCTACACCGATATCCAGTGTGGCATATAACTTGGAGTGGGCCAAGTGGTCCAAATGTAGCGTTTCCTCTAATTTCTCAACAAGCTGCGCAGTTGGAATTTCTCAAATCAGTTTTTATAGGATGAATCAGGATTTTTTGAAACTACACATCTTATGCGATAGTTCCGGAAAATTTTACATCATCTTAAAAATTATATTATTAACAAATTACTATTGTCAATTTGAATATTTTGGAAAAGGAGTAACGCATTTGTAAAATAAAATTGGATAAGATTTTGCAGACATTGTTCAAATTCATGAAAAAAGTTTGCTATTTTTGTCAAAACCTTTTTCTATCAAATAAAGATTGCATGCACACAACACTGAAAGAGAAAAATTCGTAGTGTCTAAGCAACCTAATTAGAAAAATGGTAGTTGCATTCACACATAACCTATTTTTCTTTTTCTTTTCTCTTTTCTGTTACCCTGTTTTCCCAAGTTTCATTCTTCTTTATCTTTACGCGTAGACACCAAGCCATTAAATGTGTCTACATTGGTGGAAACTGTAATTATTCAAAACTTGTTGTGAAAAGGAAGCAATCATGTGAGATGGGTATAATTCCACGAAGGTACTATTCTTTCTAAGTCTTTCTTTTTTATATTATTATTAGGAGTTGCTCAAGTCTTTCATGCTGACCAACCACTCCACAAAAACTTTTTATAAAAATAAAATAAAATATTTCAATGACCGTTTTGATTTTCATTTTGAAAATTTCTCCTTCTATTCTAAACTTGTAAGATTTTTCTTTATTATGATAAATAAAAATTAAGCTTCTTCTACCAAAGAAATTCTGTCTTAAAACACAACAAGCATATGTTTATTCAGCCTTATTACAAAGTAAAGCTTCTTCAATTCATGACTAATAAAAAAAATAAAATCCAAAATTCAAGTCTAGAACTCTCTTAATTAACGAAACGTTGATAAAATGGAAATCAATAAAATGAAAATGTAATTCTGCATTACAATTTACAAAGCCCCTTTTGAGAAATGAGAAAGAGAATGAAGGAAAACAAAATTGATAGAGGAGAAGAAAATATATGACCTGCTTGATTTCTGCATGAAGAGTATGATGGAGGTGTTCTGCTTTGAACACGGTGACCTCTAGTATTCCATGGAGAAAATTTGAAGCCTCCATTTCCTCTTCCATTCTTTTCTCTTTGCCTCTCTCTCTCTCTCTTTCTAATTCTCTTTCTTTCGCTATTTCAAGCTTCACCTTTAATTTGCAAGGCTTTGAGTCTAATCTAACCAATCTCCTTCAATTTTTGTTTATACATAACGAGAGCTACGTAATATATATATATACGTACCTCGACAAACCCCCAACCCACCCCCTCCCCACCCCCCGCCCTCAAAAAAAAAAAAAAAAAAAAAATCAAGACAAGAACAAAAACCAAAACCTAACGGTCAAAAGTCAAAACTAGAGTGGCTCGCGTTTCCTGACACCACGTTATATTGAAAGAAAAATCTGGAGGAAACGAATATAAAAAAATCAATTTGTTATGATCGGTCTTAATTTTTCAGTCCAGACCAGCCAATGTTACTCATTATCGATACTGACTCATTTGAAAATTATTCTTTATAGTCTACTTTACCCCCAAGTTATTAATTTTTAATGTAAACAAAAAAAAAACTAAAAACTAAACAGGAGAGACAATTATGGTTAATCTGACATTTTCGTCAGTTGAATATTCCCATGCGGATCATTTGGTGATTTGGTCTAGCTCTAAAAAAGTAAAGAACAAAATGGAAATTGAATGGCTAGTATGTGTAGTTATATTATAGCTTATATGTCATAAAAAAACAATTTACTCTTTTCTGTACATATTATATTATATTATATTACATAGATATATAAAGAGAGTGGCTAGTGTCGACTGTCAAACATATATGATACATACACTTGTCAAACACGATGAAATTTTAATTTTAAAGATTAGAATGGCCAATCCAAACAATTCAAATTGTTCTATGTTATAAAATCTTTCTGGAAACCAAATTTTATATTTTTTCAAATTTTTTTACTATTTTTTTGGATTTTTTTAATAAGCAATCTAAAAATTTATGAACCCTCTAATTTTGAAAATTCGAAAAAAATAGTTAAAAATTTTGACTTTCAAGGATATTTTAATATATAGATCATATTGAGCGATTTGGATCGGCCGTTTGAAATTTTAATGGTCAACATTTAGATCGTGTTTGATGCCTTATATGTTAAGGACGGTTGATCGACAACACTTTTTGCTAGATCTTATGTGGCATGCAGCGAAGGTGAAGCTGGTCACGATGTATAGTATCTTGTAAGGAGTTTCAAATTTCAATATGAGTCTAAAAATTCTAGGACGATCGTTGATAGAATATAAAATATAATTTAACGGCTGTCGGTCTTCCTTTCTTCCCTTTGTTCAAAATTTAGGACTACCAACAGAATTTGAACTTAAAATGGATGTGTATTTATTTTGGGAGAAATTGTGGTCATTATAGAGAATCCAAATAACTTTGCATATTTAATATGCCAGCCATTTAACATTTATAAAAATGCATAAATCAAATCTAATTATTGCTTTTGAAATAAATTTATAATATTTGTTTAAATGAATGTGGAAGTTCAGACAGACAGATGTTGACCCTGTGATTTTTTAGAAATAACAGACTCAATTCCTGCTTATATATTGAGTAAAAAAAGACATAAACTATATATTTCACAAAACGTGTTTTGTCTTTCTAAATAAATGACCTTATTTTATAAAAAAAATTATGTTTATTTTGATATGAAGGACTGTACAATTTAGTAAAATGTTTATATATTAATTTAAATTGGGTATGTATTGTGAAGTCAACAGTAAACTAAGTGGAGAGTTGTCTCTGCGTGTGGAGATACTTAAATTAGGTATGTTTATATTTATATTAACTTAAGTTTTGATATAAGCTTGTATTAAAAAAATTAATTGGAAAAAAAAACAGAGAGAGGAGATACATTCTTGCCTGTAGATTAGATAGTAAAACTTCAAAAATTAGGCAAATTGTAGATTTCGCCTCTGTACCGAATATAGATAAAACTCAAAACCAACGAAACTATTTATTTATTTAAATAACATACTGGGAGAGAGGAGTTGATACAATACAACAGCAAATAAAGAACATATTCATATTGACATTGCCATGCATTACCAAATTCGAGCATTGAAATGCTGACATGTGAAACGCGTGGCCTTTGTGAGCCCAAAATCCTTAAATCATATGAGCTATTATACCAGTTTGTAAATCACACAGTCACGTGTTAGGATATAAATCCTCATCATATATAATTATATATGGTACTTATAATACCAGTTTGCAGATCGCACTGTCACATGTTAGCAAACCGCGTTATTGCAACGCATAATCAAAGTTTTTTTCGTCATATAGAAGGTAAAAGGTAAACTGTAAATTATTTTTTTTTTAAGTTCTCACTTATACATTTTTAACTACTTTTTTATCTAAGTTTTGAAAAATAATTAAACAATGAGACTTTTGTAAACTTTTTTTTTATTAATGAAAATTGCTAGCTTTTGCTAGCCCTAAAAAAAATAATTAAACAAGTGTGTAATTTCTTTGTCAATAACTACGTATACATATTATGTAATAAATAAATACGTTTTCTTTTTAATATTTAATTGAAGTTTTTAGAGCTTTGGTGTATAGTAATTTGTTGAATTGAAAGCTTGAATGTGGCTGAAAAAAAAAATAATGAGTCCATGTATCCAGTAAGATTGTTTTTTTTTTTTTATATAACTTGGCATTATATCTACTTTAACCTTCTGACAATCATTATATCTACCATATGTATCCACTATCTACAAATTTTTTTTCCCCAATATATGACCATGGTTGAGTATTTTAGCAATTAAATTTTATCACATTTGCTACTATTTTTAAAATAGATAAAACTAACCATTGGACGTTTATGATTTGTGTTATTAAGACTTTAATGCATGATATGTTTAAATTTATCTACTAGTATTTTACTACTTGAACTTGAACTATTAAATCATTTGCTATATTGTATTTTTAAAAAATTAAAAGGTTAGACGAACGTTTTGAATTTTGTAATTGGTTTTCAGTTAATTAATTTCTGTAATCGGTGTTCAAACATTTTCATAAACCTTTTTTTTTTAATCCAAAAGCTCCCAAGCAGAGAACCAGAAAATCATTAAACTGAAAAGATTCAAGTACAAACAAACGGTAATCTAGGACCACTAGGGTACCCACTCCTGAAATACACAATCCAGTACCAAACTGACAGACAGTAACTAAATCAGAACATCACACAGAACAAAGTCAACAAATAGTGTCTAAACCAGAGTTAATAGCAGTTAATCAAGTTGCAGAATCAAAAGATTTATCAGTCATGGGCTGAAGAAGTGTCATCTATGGTCTGTCCATCTCTCATCCCATCATGTTCTGTCTTATTAGTTGTTGCTTGGTTTTCATAAGCCCCTCCTAGTTTTGTGATTTTTAACGAGACTAAATTTAAAACAAAAAAATTCCTACTGCTTATAAAAGCATCCATGAAAAAATCATAATGACGATTGCATCAAAGGGATGTAAATAATTCTTATATCAATTAATTATGAACCATTGATTTGTATAATTTGATATAATATGTGATCTATATCTTTTTTTCTTTTCTTTTTTTTGAAGAAAGAGGGAGGTCTTTGCCGTTCAACTTTTTTCGGAAATTAAAAATATATGTAAGACTTGAACCCTTGACTTCTTGAAAACCAGTCTGATACTCTTACCATTGAGCCACTTGCGATCTATATCTTAATTTCAAATAATATGAAAAGATTATATCATTGATTTTTACCATAACTTTATTACCTAACATAAAGTTCTATATAAAATAAAACTAATATCAATTATTTTTTTTTTTGCTAGCTAGTAAAACAAAGACGAGGAGGAAAACGTATGTGTGTATATATATATATATATATATATATATATATATATATATATATATATATATAGAGTGAGAGAGAGAGAGAGAGTTTAGCTAGGGTGAGTCGCGACTCACGGACCCTCCGGTGAGTCGCGACCAAAAGTCCTAGATCTAGATCAAAATGACCGATTCAAACCGTCCAATATGATCTCCCTATTGAAATCTCCGTGCAAACCAATTTTTTTATTTTTTAGAAATTTTTAAGTATTTTTTCGGATTTTTAAAAACTGATGTTTTTTAATGGTTCAGAACCAATTAGATTAACGATTTTCTAAAATTTCAAAAAAATACTTAAAAATTTCGAAAAAATAAAAAATTCGGTCTGCATGGAGATTTCAATAGGGAGATCGTATTGGACGGTTTGGATCGGTCATTTTGATTTAGATCTTGGAGTTTTGGTCGCGACTCACCGTAGCTAAACTATATATATATATATGTGTGTTTATAAGCTTACCCGCGCTGTCATGGTTTTGTTCTTTCATTTTAATTTTTTAATTAATGGTGGAAGACCACTGATTTCCATAAAACAATAGAACCACGCACAAAAGTTTAACAAAAAAGAAATAAAAGCAACGCAAACAAAAGGATTAGGTATAATTAAAAGTAGGTATAGGAGCTAAAAGACAATGGATTAAGTATCTTAGTATCATCACATATGTGATATGGATAACATAATTTATTCGTGCATCATAACAACTGCGCTGAATT
Organism: Rhynchospora pubera; assembly: GCA_028095005.1. Lineage (NCBI taxonomy): Eukaryota > Viridiplantae > Streptophyta > Magnoliopsida > Poales > Cyperaceae > Rhynchospora > Rhynchospora pubera. The sequence continues at coordinate 357,963,067 of CM051460.1, forward strand.
GAGCGTGATGTATTACTTTATTGGAATAATACTACTGAGATTACAAGTAATCAGTATCAGTATTATAAATAAAAAGTCGTGGGAGTCTCCTTAAAAATGTTAAACAATCTATCGACACGGCAAACTGCTTTGGTAATGGATGATTAGTGGTATTTATAATTTTATAAACGTTTGCAGACTTAAACTCTATAAAAGAATGTGTTGCCGGGTCTTATGTCAATTGGAATGACCCGTTTCAAAAAAATGTTCAATAATCGGCGACGCCAAAAATGTTTAACATTCCTCTCTATCATCTAGATCCCTTCTGTCTCGCTCGCTCTCTCGCTGCCCTTTTCAGCACAGGTAGGCTTCATTCCCACCTCTCTCTCTCTCTCTCTCTCTCTCTCTCTAAAATTCATTTTTGTTGGTGGGTCATGAGATTTCTCGATGCCATCCCTGACCGAGGTTGAATAGGATCAATGGAGATGACAATTTCTAGATTTTCGTCGCTCCTTTCTCAAGCGATTGGGGGTGGCGTTTGTAGCACCGACTGAGGTAAATGGAAATCTAACCTCCTTAATTAGTTTCTTTTCTCTGCACTTTTCCTTTTTCTGCTCCTTCATTGCAACTCTTCCTCTTTCATCCTCTTCTCCTTACCACAAGCTCCCTCTTCCCCTCTTCTTACTCCTATGACCTCCCTCTAGACCTTTCCTGACCCTCCCAGCTCTTTTCAACTTTCACACTCCTCTTCCTTTGCCGCTCCTCACTTTCCATCATTCATGCCATCGCTCCGTCAAGATTTCACTCCTCTTATTGCTCTGTCAATAACCTTCTGTGCAATAAGTCGGTCTCCTTCTATAATATCAGAGGAATCAATGGAGAAATGAAAGGTGAGCAAAGTTTAGTTTTTTTTTCGCTTCCTTTTCTTGAAGAAGAGAGAAATCAACTTCTCATTTTTTTCTCATTTTCCCTTCGTTTTTCTGAAGAAAGCAAAAGTGAGGTTATTAGAGGACAAATCCAGTGGCCAGATATCTTGCACGAATTGGTTTGGGATTTAATCATTCCTTGAATTTTGTAGTTAGATTCACGTATATGCATCTGAATTTATTTTGATGGTACCAAATTTTTACATTTTCTTCCTTGATTTTTTGGGTTATTTCTTAACTGTAATAAATGTCACATTAAAAATTTGTAATAAACCTATTTATACTATTATAATTGGGAGGGTCACAACTTCAGTTGTTAGACTACTAATAGTTTCACTTTGTTTTGGCGGTATCCAATTTGTTAGATTTTCTTCCTTGATTTATTGGGTTATCTCTTGATTTTTTTTTTATTATGTTTCAGAAATTGTGACACTTTAATCAGGAATATACAGGATGAGGTGTGTTCTGCTCTTGAGGCTGTCGACGGCATTGGAAAATTCAGAGAGGATGTGTTATCACGGCCTGGTAATGAAGGTGGCATCAACAAGGTTGCACTATCTTTGAAAAAGGCTGGCGTGAATGTCTTGGAAATTAGTAAATTACGACATCTTCTGCCGGCATTACTCATATTGGCAACAATTAGCTCAACCTTGCGAGCATTATTGTGCCCTTTCTAATGGATGAAACGATACCATTTCGAAAGGGATCATCAAAAGAGGGGTGATTCTCTGACGAGGACCTTGGCGAGATGAAGCTCAAGAGGATGTTGAGGAATTGAGAGTCGACCCCCAAGTCTCGGGCTACGGAATTGGTATGTCTTACAATTTATTTCTTTTTTTCATTTCTGTTTAGTTAGTCGATAGAAACATAAAGTTTTAATACATTTAGCTAACTATAATTTGGTTATAATTCATATAGTTTGGAAACATTTTATTGTGTGCCAATTGGAAAAGGCATGGTATAGGCGTTGTACATGAGAAATTATCTCCTATGTTCGATTGTGTTGTTGTTGTTTTAAATTTTTTATTTGAAGATTTTTTTTCTTTCTTTTCATTTCAAGATAAATGCAAGACATCTTAAAAATATTTTTCTTTTTCACTGAAAGCTGGAAAGCTTAACAAAATAATTTATCAATATTTTCTGTTTAAATGATTCTAAGCATAACAAACATTTATGATATAATTTATGTACGTATTATGATGTAATGAACTTTATAACTGAAGGAGTTCAACACAATGGAGTGGACCTCAGTACCACAAGAAGCAACAAAAGTTTGAAGTGATTTTACTGGCGCAGGGCATCATCATTTGTATTGTTAGTTTGTTACTAATTTGTATAAGATTTAAATTTTTTTATGCAAATGATGGTATTGATAATTTTTAGATGGAAAAAACATGTATTAGTATTTTACTCTATTTATTAATATACAGGACAAGACACATCAACAATGCTTTCATTTTTATCATTAATATATGATATAATATTCAATATTGTCCACAATCATTAATCATTTTTTTCTATCATTAATATATGATAGAAATTGATAGAGGCAGTCAGGATCGAGCGAAGCTGGATGTACCCCTCTAGTGTAAAAAAAAAACCGTATAACTTTATTGTAATTTTACACATATTTTGCTATGACAAAGTTTTCCTGGATTGCTTCAGAATACCATTAACCACTTCTAAGCAATGTTGTGAATGAAGCCAATTACATTGACTTGCGCAAATAATTTGGAGATTTTCTTTGTTATTGTCTTTCGCAGAAATGTTTCATTTTATGTTTTTGAAAGAAAGATGATAAGATGCTTTTATTCCAAATAGAATGTATAATATAATAATAACATAGATGTAGTTTCTCAAAAATAACGTCAAACTCGGTAATTGACAGCAATGAGATGGCTTGTTCGTCTGTCTGTCTTATTTTATATATTTCTTGACCAAAAAAACAAAAGAAGGTTCTGACTTCCTAGATAAACAAAAGAAATTATGTTGGATGTAATTTAATAGTTGAAATTAATATTTTAATAAATAATATATTGTAGTATAAACAATTAATTTATAGAAATTAACTGAACGAAATCAATTAATAAATTAAAATAAGTACAAGGAAACCATTGATTTATTATTGGGTGTGCCACACCATTGTATCGACAAATTGTTCTAAGGATACAATACCGTTATCACGAGAGGAAAGTTAACCGTTTATAAATATTTTATGATTCACATCCCAAGCAAAATATCTAGTTTCCCCTCCGGTTGTACGGTTGTGACTCGAAATGTATTCATTCGAAAGAAATGAAGCAATGTATGAAAGAAAGAGGTTCCGTAAAATTTTTAGGTTGTACAAATATCGTACTTTATTTTTTTTATTTCTAATTTTAAGATTTTAAAATTTGAATATCCGATCTGAATTATTGACCTTGTTTATTTTGACGTTAGATGCATTCTTACAAAATTTTATATAATTTTTTAAGTCCATTTGATGCTTGATCAAAAGATTAAAAAAATAAACATACAAGAATTATACTATGATAGTTAACTATTTCATTTTCAATCTCTTGATCAAGTAATAAATGAACTTCAAAAATTATAAAATTTTATGGTAATGCATCTGACATTAAAATGAACAAAATCAATAGTTCCACAATATATTTATGTTTAAAAATAAAGTGTGGCATTTGTGGTATCTCAATAATTCCACAAAACCAGAATATTGCTTCATTTCTTTCGAATGAATACATTTTTCGAGTCACAACCGCAACCAGAGGGAAACATTTCGAGTCTGTACCAAATTTCTCAGCTAAGTTTTAAATGAAATTTGTAATAATCGGAAAGAAACATCATATTTTTCTTATTTATTTTCTGAAAACTTTAAGCGGGTCTAAAAAACATTGCACTTGGAAAATTATGGAAAATTATGCATGAAATAGAAAGAGGAGACGTTCGCTTCTGAAAAAAAAAAGAAAAGAAAAAAAAAACACAATTTCACTGGTAGTTTCCTAAATACTTAAATTGCGGAAATTTTCCTCTGCTTTTCTAGTTTTCTGTTTTAATTTTTATACATTTTCTATTTTCTCTCTTATGTTTGAAAGAGGAGTCATTTCCGTGGAAATCTTGTTCAAACATCCGCTATTGCACAAGCACAAATTGGCCTGAATGAATTCATATTATGTTAATTTCTGATTAAACCACTTTCAAACTCTGCAGGAGTCCAGATGTTTCTTTTTTTTTCGGCCGCAAAAAGAAATTGTATGCTATGATCTAATACTATTAGACCAGCTTTGGCAACCAGTCAGTCAGAAATCTTGTACCTTTTCAAATATTTTCATTTCACTGGATAATTGTAATTAGTGTCTATATTCATGGTTCAGAAACCAAAACCAACAGGTCTGTCTGTACTATAACTCTCCACTTGGGCCTGAGCAGTTAACCCATCAAGTCGGATCAAGAATTGCCACTCCAAATCAGACATATCCATTTTCAACCTACAAATCGTTTTATTATTTATAAACCAATAATACACCGTCGAGCTCTAGCTCTTCGGAAGATCAGTATTAATCTTTCAAAAAGGGGTCATTTTTCCTTTCTTGACAGTCAGATACAACTATATGCACAAAATTTTGAACCCTATATACAACAAACTGATGAATGGAAAATAATACACGTATGCATCTGTTTCATACCATGACTGCTTGGTTAGGAAGCTGTTGATATGTACCCCAATTTGGTTCACACCCATCGACCCGCATCTGCTTGTACACATCATAAGCATCTTCGATCTTACCCATCGACCCATACCCTTTAATGAGCGCATTGTAAGTGAAGACACTAGGCTTTAACCCGTTTTTTTGCAACTCGTCATACATCGACCTGGCATCAGTAATCCGACCCGCTTTACCAAAATAATGAATCAACGTATTATATGTATACAGATCTGGTGATATCCCTTTTGCTTTCATTTCTCTTAATAAGGCCATGGCCTCATCTAACCTTTGTGATATCCCGAGCCCGTTAATCATCAGATTATAGGCAATGATATCGGGTTCAAGACCCATTAAACCAATCTCATTGAAATAAGACAGTGCCTCCTCTGTTCTCCTGGCCCTGCATAGTGTGTCTACTATAATAGTGTAAGACTGAACATCAGGCGTTATTCCCTCTTTTGCCATCTGTTCAAAATAATGTACGACCTTGTCTACTGAACCTGATTTACCAAACCCGCTAAGGAGAATGTTGTAAGTAGCGCAATTGGGCTTGCAACCCCGAGCTGCCATCTTAGTGAAAATGCTTTCAGCCTCTTCAAATTGACCTGATTCCATGAGCCCGTCTATCAACGGGCCATACGTGCAATGCGTCGGAGTAAAATCCTCTCTGATCAATTTTTTATAAAAGCCAAGGTCTTGATCAATACTTCCTGATTTAACAAGGTTAGAAATGATGATGTTGTAAACCACAATGTTCACTTCACATCCTCCCAATCTCATCTCCTCATATAACTCTAGCATTTCATCTGTTTTCAAAGATTTCCCTAGAGAGTCTAATAGAGCACTATACGTGTAAGAATCTGGGTTGTATCCAGCACCTTTCATATCCACAAACACTTTGCACGCGACGTCTGTCAGATTAAATTCAAGAAGTCCACTGATAAGAGAATTATATGATTCCATTGTTGGATGAATACCAGAACTCTTGATGCGGTAAAACAGCTTGTGTGCAAATAGGGCTCGCTTTTGTTTGCAAATGCGCCTGATTAAAGGACCCAGAACGAAATCATTTTGAAATATACCCCTTTTCACAGCTACTAATGTAAAATGTATTGATTTCTCGACCCCAGCTTTGTTGATTATCCCTTCCATTAGGCACTCCAAGGAGGACCCATCCATCATGATCCCATTACTTCCAAGGATATATTCTGAAAACAACCTCATTGTCTCACGTACCAGCCCCATCCTGACAAAAACAGGAATCACAGTACACAAGTTTACAAAATCAGGGCGCAAAATCTTTCTCATTTGTTGAAAAAGCCAGAATGCTCTATCAAATCTATCCTCTTTAACCAAACCATATATCACAGTATTATAAGAGAGAAGGTCTGGCATACAGTCTCCTCTCTCAGACATTTCATATAACACTTTCAATGCATGGTCGACCTCGCCATTTTTACATAAACAATCGAGTAATGTGTTGTATGTTACAATATCAGGAGAGTGCTTTATAGATTCTTGACCAGAACCCATTTCTTCAAATAGGTTTATAGCCTCCTTCACCTTCCCTTCTCTCCCCAAACCAGCTAATAGCGCATTATAGGTTGAAACACTTGGTACGAGACCCAGCACCTCCTTCATGGTGCTAAACATGTGCCAAGCCTCCTGTTCCCGGCCCACTTTATAAAGTGTACCAATAATCGAATTAACTGTGCGCGTATCGGGCTGGCACCCAGTCTGGAGCATTTCAGCAAACAGCTTCAGGGCGTTGTCAGGTTTTCCTGCCTTGTTGCAACACTTTATCATCAAATTGTAAGTAATTGAATCTGGATAGAACCCAGTTTTCCGCAATTCCTGTAGAATCTTTTTGGCCTGAGTAAGCATGCCAGACTCAGCCAGACCCATCAGACACGCATTGCATGCAACTATGTTTGGTACAATTCCTCTCTCTTTCATGGAATCATAAAATTCAAGAGCTCGGTCATGATCTCCTGATTTACCATAATAATCAATAAACAATATATACGAGCAGGCGCTTGGTTTCGGACCGTGATTTTCCATATGCTCAAAAAGCCCCTGAGCTCTTTTGACCTCGTTCCTTCTAAGAAGGCCATGAATCAGTGCGTTATAAGTATACTCGTTCGGTGAAATGCCTCTCTCTTGCATTTTATCAAGCATGGCAAATGCATCTTCTAGCATTCCATGTTTACACAGTGCATCAATGTAAGTGGTGTACGAGACCACATCGGGTTCATACCCGTCTGTAATCATCGCATCCCAGAAAGACTGGACAGAACGAAGATCGCCGTTTTGACCGAATTTATCGAGCAAGGTATTGTATGCCACTCGATCGGGCTTCCAAGCCTTGTCTTTCATCTCCCAAAACAAAGTCTTTGCATCTTCATCCCGACCAGCTTTGCAAAGAACCTCGAGAAGAACAGTATAAGCAACTAAATCAGGTTTGCAACCTGCATCGGCCATTTTATGAAAAACCTGACAAGCAAGATCAACCTGACCGGCCTGGCCGAGGATCTTAATGCAAATTGTGAATGTGTAGACATTTGGCTTGAGACCGAAACTCTCCATGTCGCGCAGGAGCCTCATGACCGTTTCGGTGTCTCTCCTCTTGCCCAAAGCCGTCATGAGAGCGGAATAGGTCTTATAGCTAGGGGCAATCTGGTCAGAGACCATGTGATTGTAAACCTGGACGGCTTGCCTGGTGAAGCCTGATTTGAGAAGGAAATGTATCAAGCCATTATAGGAGAAAGCATTGAGGTTAAAGCCGGCGTCTTTCATCCTGCGAAGCGCAAAAGGCGCGGCCTTGAGGTCGCCATTGACAGAAAGAGCCCTGAAAATAGTGAAAAATGTGGCGGGGCTTCGGTTGACGACGTGCTTCTGCATCAAATGAAAGACGTCGGCCATCTCCGCAACCATGCCATGGATGCACAAGCGCTCGAGCATGTGATTGTAGGAGTCGGTGGTGAGCACGGGACCGGGACTGGGCTGGTCGGCGATTGATTTGAAGACAGATAAAGCGTGGATTGGGTCAGAAATGGAGAGGAGAAGCGGGACCACGTCGTCGGAAGTGACCTCAGGCGCAGGCGCAGGCTCAGAGCGACACCTAAGCGAATGGGGTCTGAATCTGATACTTGTAGGCTTAGCGCGGCGTGTGAGGAATCGGGGGAGCTGTTGAAAGTGAAAGTGAAAGTCAAAGTGAAAGTGCAGAGTGGAAGAGCGGAGCTCCATGGCGCAGTTGATAATCATATCATAATCTGTGGAGATTATGATTATGATTATGTCATGTGTTTGTTTGGTAATTGGTGGTGGCTGTTTGCAGTCTGGACAGAAATATCTTGGCCCAAGCCTCGCTCGCTAAAAGCCCATCACTACGACTACGAGTCCGAATCCGCTGTAGCGCAGGACAGCGTGTAGCGCGCGTACGAGATCTTGATCGGACGGTTTATTTTTTACGGGCCTATCAATCAAGGTTATATGCACGGAGCTTCCTTGTTCATTGGATTTTGATCAGACGGCTAAAATGCCGCGCTACACGCTGTGCCGCGCGGCACCAGATCTGAATTCCATCACTACTATTTCTTAGATATTTTCTATATGATTTTCTTCATTTTTGTCTTTATGTATTCTACGTACAGGAAGATAGTTACAGGCCAGATTTTTTTATTCAAATCCTCCCATCAACGATAGATGTTCCGTGATTAATATCAAATTTGTCGAGATTCCTGTAAAAATTAGATCAGATGGTTAAGATGAAAGTCCGCCCTCTAAAAGGTATGTAGAGGATAGCAATATGGTCTGAGATTATTGTTGCTTCTAATTTTATTTTATTTTTTTATTTTGGTTTTTTTCACAACGCCTATGGAAAGATAACCAATCAAAAGAATCCGTGAAGATTCAATTTATATTCCTATTAATATGCAATGCATGATCGACAATTGATCAAATGAAAATTCTAATTAATATCGATTTTACATAATTGGTAGGATCACAAATTCAGCATTACATAGCCCCAATCGAAGGATTAATTGCCTTTCAATGTCATTTTAGTAGGCTTAGTAACATATACATGTTAGATTTCTTTTTTATTGAAGTATTTGTTTTGTTATTATTTAGGGATAATTTTTTTTTGCCACCCAAAATTTGTGAAATCTAGCAATTGCCACCCGAAAGTTAAACTTTCTGTTTTTTCCACCCAAAAATGTGGTCACCCTTATGATTTTGCCACTTTGAGTAAAATTTTCTGCTATGTGTACCCAAAACCGTGTACCCAGATTATTAATTAATCTTCCTTTACTTTGCCAATTTTAAGTTGGTTTACTTTGGTTATAACCTCACATCATCGTGTTTACCCGCGATCTTCCCCTTTTTCCTAGGTACTGTACGGCAGGATGATTCTTTTGGTTCCTTAAATTTTCACTTTTAACTGACATTTTCTGGTTAATTAATTTAAACAATTTTTATTAGTTTGGCATAATCTCCCCCTAGGTGCCTACCCAGAATAATTAGGAAATTAGAAAGCCATAATATTAAGAAAACAAACCTCGCTCTGATACCAGAATAGGATAGTAACGATCGGATCGACTTTGAAACTTCTGATTACTAAAGAATACTGGTTCCAAAGTTTTGAAAAGAGAATGAGGGAATTTTATTGATATCTAGGAAGTGATACAAGAGAAGAAGAGATGATTACTAAGTTGGGTGATACCCTCTTAGTGAAACATCCTACTGCTTATATAGAAGGAACGCTGCCGGTTAGTGAGCTCGATAATTGAATGCGGGTGCGCATATGGGCCCCATCGTCCATTTCAATTATTCGCCTACCACAGTTGGTATGTCCTTAGCAAACTAGTGGGCATCTTTAGTACAATAATTGCCCAAAAGAAATAAAAGCAAACCACTCATTTCGTGCCAACCCATGTGACAGTGAATAAAGAAAAAGAAAAGATGCGCACTACCGTAGTGGCACCGAAAGCAAACACAATAATGTGATTCCCTTATAATGGTGGGACTCACTAATAATAATGGCCTTGCTGAATCGATCGCATCTTTTGGTGAATTGCTAACAGCTCATCAATGTTATGATTAACTGGTCCTAGTGCACTACTAGCCCAGTTGTCCTTGGATGCCTTTTGCTCTAGGCGAATCTTTTGCAAATAATTCAAGACCATGAGCCTTTCGACTTCATCGATGGTCCTTTGTATTTGCTCCTTATGAATTTCCTCAAGCCTAAGTAGCATGGTTCCTTCCCACTGAAAAGACCGTGGGTACATTGTTAGTAGGTCACCAGTTATTATTTCATAATCCCGAAGAGAGTCTAACTCTCTTCCTGAGGTTGCCCATCTTTCGGCCTGCTGAAATGCTTGCCGGCTTCCTGGTCTGAACCCGGTTGTTGAACTTCCTTCATGGATTCTCATGAGGTTCCTCAGATGATCAAGCACCATTTTTCTAAAAATGAAATAAAATTCACACAAAATAAAAATTATAAGAAAACTAAAAATGTCAGTAGCTTTTCGTAGATTACTACCAGACAGTTCCTAAGATACATGGTATAGTGGGTTTTTCCAGCGGTCCACCATGCCCGCTTATCGCCTTGCTCTAGAGGTTTTGAAAGAAAGGTTTTTCATTTAGCATATTATCAATATGCCCGATAATCGTTGCCAGATGCTTGATTATCTCCTCAGGAGCTCCTTTTGTTTCTTCGAGCACCTTTTCTAAATCGGCCAATTGTTCATCAGCGAAATAGCAATTTCCGGTTTTCACCATATTTGCTGTTAATCGTGATAACGAATCAGCTAGCACATTCATTTTGCCATCAATGTGCTCGAAATTAACTTGCACTCCTGTTCCTGTAACAAAGTCAACAAAATTAATCCATCGGACTCTTGAAGGTTTGTTTTGTGCTGACTTGTTATAGAAACTAATTATGGCCTGGCAATCAGTTCTGAGAGTGATCTCCTTTTGATCCATGTAGTGAATCTTGAGTGCCTTCATTGTTTCCATGCAAGCATAGATTTCTGCATCTATTGTGGATTTAATCACTGGGAATTTTCCGCTTGCATACGCACAAACTTTCTCCGTGTTTCGGAGGTCATGCTTTGCTTTCTTCCATTTGCATACTCCACCCCATCCTTCCATACATCCGTCTGTTTCAAGGATGATGTAGGATCCTTCCGGAGGTAGCTCGAGATCTGGGAGCTGCTGCACCGCTTGCTTGACCTTTCTGATGATCTCGTAGTCTGAGCTTTTGAGCCTTTTGTCACCGTGTTCGCTTGTTTTTGAGTATAATGGCCCAAGTAATGTTCCCAATTTCGGTATGTATGATCTGGCATAGTTGAGGATGCCAAGCCATGATCTCATACCAGCCTTCTCCTTCAATTTTTCTTCATCGAAAGAAATGATTTTCTTGATTATGTGCGGCTGAAGTTTGATTTTTCTGTTCCCAATAACTGCACCTAGGAATTCGATTTCCTGTACAGCTATTTTCATTTTAGTTGGGGAGAGTACAAGCCCCCATTTCTCACAGATTGTCAGCATGGCCTCCAAATGTTTGGCATGTTGTTCTTCATTCTCAGAAAACACCAGTATATCATTGATGTAGACTGCTATGAAGTTTTCCGTTCCCCGGAAGCAATCGTCCATCTTTCTTTGAAAAATTGCCGGTGCATTCTTTAACCCGAATGGCATAACTAGCCATTCATACAAACCATTTGGAACAACAAAAGCCGTCCACTCAACCGATTCAGGATCCATTGCCACCTGATGGAATCCACTTTTTAAGTCGAATTTTGAATAAATCCGACTATTACCGACCTTTTTTAGGATGGTATTAATCCCTGGCAGGCTGTATTGGTCTTTGTGGGTATTATCATTGAGAGTACGGTAATTAAATACCATACGCTCCTTGCCTTTGATTTCAGCGCCAGTCTTTGGGTCTATTGATGTACCTGAATTTACCATCATTGCCATGGTTCTATGTCGGCTCTTACTGGGTCGTATCACTCCAATCTTGAGTAGCGCCTGAACATGCTTGTCAAATTGTTCCTTCATTGCCGGTGTGACATGTTTCAGATGCTTGTCTTGAATTGTGATATCCGGATTGATGATGTCTAACTTGCACCTAATCTGATTCTTTTCCCAGTGTTGGAGAGGATTTTCTCCAATATATCCTTGTTCTTTTAATCTCTTAAGAAGGGGTCTGAACCTCTCCAATATATCCGATTCTTCACCACAAGAGTATGCAGTGATTCTTTGGATCTCAAAATATTCTAACTCAGACAGCTCAAGTTCTTCGATTGCTGCTGAAGCTACTACCTCAGCGTCAACTTTTGTCGCAATTGTTGTGACATTTTTGTAAAATGTCACCATTTGGCCCTCAATCCTAAGCCCTCCTTGCATGGCTCGGATGAAATTGCAGCCAATCAGCATTTGGATTCCGTCCCTCTGTTCCATTGGGAATGCATAGGTGAAAGGAATACGGAAACGATTTTCCTCGATAGCCATCATTCCGCCTTTGAGTTTTTTGTTGGCTATTTGAGAAGAGTTAACCCCGTTGATTTGAATAGGGTACGCACTGGGTTTCAAAGCTTCTTTTGGGACTGCATTCTGGTCCACGCAGCAAACTGTGGCACCAGTATCCAGGATTGCTTGGATTTTGAACTTCTCAACACCTGGTATTTCCATTGTCAGCTCAATGTTGTAAAGTCTGTTTAAGACTCTCTTCCCTTTTCTCGGATCTGGAACTTGAGTACTGATATATTCATCTCTATCTGTCAGCATCTTGATTACCACTCCATTTCGTTTCTGGATATGGTTTTCAATTGCTTCATCATCCGAATCTACCTCTTCAAGAATTTGCTTTTCAGGGGTTTTTCCTTTTGTTGGATCTCGCATTTCATCCAGATCCTTTCCCATCTCCAATTCTTCAATTCTTTCCTTTAGCCTTTGGTTTTCTGCTAAGAGGAAATTTGTATACCCAATCAGCTCATTAATTAGGGTATCCTTGTTGTCATACTGGAGATTTGATCTTTGTATTGTCAACCTTCTTCCTAGGTTGAATCTCGAACACATTGGGCAGACAGTCAAATGACATATACTGCAATGTGCTCTCATCCTTGGATTAGTCTGCTCCTTGCAGAACAGACACCTCATGAATTCTTGCGCCACTGGACTGTTGTCCTCCCATTGATGCGCACAATTTTGGATTTCTTGGGGCACTGAGGTCACCACTCGCCATGAGATTTCTTCACTCGTTATCATCATTGCGGTTTCATACGGAACCTCATTTATACCAGCCATCAAAGAATGACTAGTACCTTCTTCTCCTTTAGAAAATGAACAGATTGCATCGCTATCTGGTTCATTTTGATCTACCGAGAGCACATCCCAGTCATCATCTAGGTCTAGATTTTCGACTATGGCTGGTTTTGCAATGTTGCCTTTTTGCCTTGTGCAGTTGCGGGCAAAATATCCTTCTTCACCACATATAAAGCACTTGCATTTCCTTACTTTATCTGCGTGCTTCCTTTTGAATACTCTGATGTGCGTATCATGTGGTTTGCCCCGATATGTCTTCGCCTTTCGAAGACCATACTTCTTGTTCTTTTGATAGTAACCCGGCACTGGTATGCGGCTACATAACGAGAGATCTTTGAGGCTTCTTTGGAGTGCAACTCTCTTACACTGCTCTGCCAGGTACTGGTAGGTAAAATGTATTCTTGGAATAACACCCACGGTATTGCCTGGGTATTTTTCAGCAAATGCCTTCTCAATTTCTCCACCAATAATTGGAGGCATCTTTCTGAAAATTTTTGTCGAGAGTTCAGGAGATATGAACATCCTTCCTGATTTTGCCGCCAAAATCTTATAATCATTTATATAATCGAAAAGATCTTTCACATTGTGGCATGAAAGTCTCTCCAGGTCGTTGTACGCTCGGTCTTGCTCTTCAGTGGACCCGGTTGTCGGATCCTCCAACAGAAACATTCGCCTGACTTGTGATATTACATTTTGTGGGTCATCGGCAATGTTAACTATTCCTCATATTCAGTGGGGAATGCCATTCTCCACTGAATCCAGGTCTTTTTCTCCGTTTCGCCTAGGAGGTTTTCGATATAATTGACCTTAGATTTGTTATCTGTCCAATTTCTCTCATTTATCAGGTTGAGAGTGATTGATTCCCATCGAGAGATAACTTCTGAGTATAGCCCAATATCTTCTGGTAAAACTAGAATTGCACCTTGACTAGCTTGGGCTGTTGGCAGGTTAAACCTTTCGTTCATTTGCCTTGCATAGCCACCGCGGATGTTGTCCAACCGTGCCTTTATCTCTGGGATTTGGAGGTTCTGGGGTTGCCTTGAACCAGGTGGGTACATGGCCGGTCCCATGATTGGTTCAGGTGGTATTCTTGTAAGTGAAGACTCTGCAGTTGAGAGTACAGTATCCACTTTCTTTTTGAAATTTTTTAATTGTGGGTATTCCAGCTCTTCTATCATATAAACTGTCTTGAATAGATCCTCGTCCCACTTTGTTTTAGAATTTGGGGAACTAACATCTTCCCCACCACCTTTCGCTAGAAGACTTAGCAAGTCTTCATCTTGGTTTGCTGGTGCACCCAATTGAGACAGGAATTGCACCGTGGAGAGTATCTCATCTTCGTCCGACTCATCCCATTGACAGGTCATCATGAGGGCTTGTTCCTCAAACCATTCACTTTCTGCATCAATGGTTTCTAGCCAATTGAACTCTGTAAATGTCATTTGTACGAGTTCGTCTTCACTATCTAGCTGCTCAATAGCAAACCATTGATACGGGTTTATTGGTTCTAGCATTTCAACTGTTGGTTCAGTTTGTTCGGCTCTTAGTATTGCCAAGAACCATTTTCCCAATAAGGGACCATCGTCTTGCTCAGTCTCGTCATCTTCACTGAATTCCTCAGGGTCTGAATAGATTTCTGGAAATTCTGGATCATCTTCATATGGCCAATCATCATCTAGTGTGAGTAGATTGATGAATTCTTGTTCGAGTTCTTCCTCATCATTTTCTCCACGAATAGCTTCTTGTTCAGGGGTTGTCGTTGTATACCCCGCAAATATGACGGATAATGAGCCGTCTGTCCTTGCTCGGATTCGTGCTACTTGGGGATTCTGAGCTTGTGAGATAACAGCTGGTCTCACAAGCCACTGCCTTCCACGGAGTTCTGTGGTTGTACGTTGCGAGCCAGGGATGGCCCGAACTCTTCGACTTGCTAGGTGGTCCGCCACGTTCTGAACATTGTATCTGAAATTTGTGTGGCTTGTATTGGACAGTCGTCCAATTAGAGACCTTGAGAGTAAAAGATTACTCTCTCCACCTTGCCATCCTTCATATCCGTGAGTTTGAATCACTAGTTGAATGTGATCTCTGAAGTCACGGAAACTTACAGTCATATCTGGGGCAGTATATGCCAACTGCGTCCCAGATGTGAGATCCATCTCCATAGAGCTGATGACAGCTCTATCATCTCGCCATCTAGTGTCTCTGATTAACACTAGTGCATTCACACCTGCACTTCGCCTATGCAACGTGTATAATCGAACCATAATTAGTCCGATATGCAGATGTTGGAGCCCTTCTTGCAAAAGTCTGTTAAAACTTTCTTCAGAGATGAACGGTAGCTCCACTTGCTGGCCATCTGTGACCAACGTTCTTTCATCCGAGTAATGTTGGTATACTCGGTGCCTGCTTTCTGACCATCCAGCTTGGTACAGAGTTTTTGCTGGGACTTGCTGTGCTCGTCTGTATTGGGAGATGTTGAGCTCAGCATCATGATTCATTTGCGACTCAAGGCTTCGCTGGTACCGTCGAGATTGACCAGGGAGCCTCCTTTGAGCCTCAAATCTGAGTCTAGATCCAAGGCGATAGCCACGGATCTGGTCTTCAACAGTAGGGGTTTGATTTGTGTCTCTTTCTGACGCTGATGGTCTTGCTGCCTCTGTTGTTGTTTGCGTTCTGCTCATGCTGCCTTCTTTTTCTCGGCTTCAAATATTTCTTTTGGGTTTTTGAACACAAAAAGTTTGCCTTTCGGTTTTGGTATTGCCGGCTTACTGGGCTCTCCTAAGCCCAGCTTCTGAAGTTGTTGCTGGATCTGGTCCAGAGAGTCAGTCAGGTCGTCAGGTTGAGTGCCTTCTTTCCCTTTCACAGCCTCGAGCCTTTTGACTGCTACCTTCAGATCCTCGATTTGTTCAGTCAATTTAAGCAACAATTGTATGATTGTGTTATTTTAACTTAAATTGGACTTCTGTTGTTCTCCCGGTTATGTCCTGTGGCTTGACAAAACCGACCGCCGGTGAATGGATTGATTCGGTTGCTTTGAGTGCTTCTCTGTAAATTGTGCTGTTCGCGCTGAGGCGCCAATCGCTCATAGGGAAAATAAAATTTTTATAAGGATTTTTAGAATTTCTACTGGTTTATTCTTAAATGACTTTTATTTCAAAAATATTCTAGGTCGGTCTTTTCAGGTTTGATTATACCATCTGGTTCTTCTTGGGGACAATTCTTGGGGTTCATGTAGCACTTTTATATGGTCATAGTGACATTTATAGTGACATTTATAGAAGAATTAACTTTTGAGTGGCATTTTCACAATTTCCTTTTTTTGAAGTGGCATAAAAACAATTTCCCCTATTATTTATTATAACCCCTATGCAACAAAATTCCACTTGGGACGCCCTTAACGGCATTGTTTTTCATTTTTTATGTAGGTTTCATGAACAATTAAACGATCATAACGGCATCTAATCCATGCAGCCAAATTGGTTGGGCAATAGGATAACAAAACACCAAATTTATCCGCACATGATCAATATTCAATAGCCTAAGCATAATTTCACAATTTCCTCAAAAGAAAACAAAATTCTCCATGTCTCCCTTCGCCTTCTTCCTTCACATTTTTTTTTTCCTTTTTTTGGGGAAAAAAATTATAGCACGGTGGCAACTCCCCCCACATGACCTCAAAACTAAATAATTACACAATGCACCATATTTAGTATTTGACCAAAGAGAGAGGAAGTCAGTTTTGCACACTACCCCCTTATGTTTACAATTTTGAAAAACCCCAAGTTGTTGAAGTACTCAACTTTAATAAACAAAGTGTTCTTTCTATGGCTCCGTTTGGATATGTGTGGGAAGAAGGGAAGAAGGGAAGAATTGAGAAGAAGTATTGGGAAGTGTGTAACTTTGTGAAGAGTTTGGATTGTTTATAATTTTTTTTCTTCCTTCTTCCTTCTTCTTTCTTCCTTCTTCCTATATCCAAACGCACCCTATATCTATACTTAAAATAAGGTTGTTAGGAAGTAACCCATCTTTCCAGCAGCGCTACAACCAGACTAAAGAACCATGATCTACCAACAATTTGAAATCTATATTTGACAATAATAGAGGGTTACATGTGAAAATTGTATAGAAAGAAGATGCGAAGTGCATGGTATTGCCGTATTGCATCTGCCATAAATGAAAGGCCAAAGAAAGAAAGTAAAAACTAAAACATGGAGAGAGAAGAGAGAGAATGATAGTAGATAAGATAACAGCGCTAGGTCTAGCAAGAGAAAGAAAGAGAGAAAGGAAGAAAGCACCAAGTACCAAGTACCAACCCAACAATTCAACAAAATAAGAAGTTTCCAAAATTGCCCCTGGATGGTTCTCCATTGGAGAAGAAAAAAAGAGCACCTCAACTCAACTCTCGCCTCTCTATCTATTCTATCTATCTATACATGGATGGGGTCTCTCTTTTGGGGGCCTTTATTGTTTCTCTCTTTCTCGGTCAAGCAAGAAGAGAGAGAGAGAGAGAGAGAGAGAGAGAGAGACAAACAAGCCCAAACCAAAGAACCCACTATTTTTCTCCCCATTTTTCTCTCTGTCCTCTCTCTCTCTCTCGTCTACAATTTAGGGTTTCCTCTCTCTCTCTCTCTCTCTATCTTCTCTCTTTTCTAATTTTCTCGAATTGAATTGGGAAGATGTCGAAGAAGGTGAAAAGGGGCAACGTGGAGATGTACTCTTCGCACACGATCGGTGATGATAAGGCGCGATTCAAGTATGATAGCCTTTTGCAAGACTACCATGATTTGTTGAAGGTCCGATTTCCTTTTTCCATTTCGATTTTTCCTTCTTTTTTTCTTTGCTTATAGGCGATTAGTTATTGTGGGTATCAGATTAGATATGTTGTTTTCAATTGGGGCCTTTTCCCCTCGAAATTTCAATTTTTCTAATAAGGTCGGTGTTGGTGCTTGGAGTATTCTGTACTTTATTTACAGCATATTTTCTCTGCTCCGCTCCAGTATTAATTTTTTTGCTAATTTCTCTCAAATATTATGTGTTCTAATTGTTTGCTGTTGGGTTGAATAAGTTATGTGTTTTAAGAGTATCAGCACTCATCTAATAGTTGTAAATTTCAGGAAACTGAAGCAAAAAAGAGGAAATTGCAAAAGATCAACCAGAAAAAGCTCAGACTCTTTGATGAAGTCAGGTACTAACTAACTCACTCGTTTGTACCCTTACCCTTATAGCCATTTCTTTATCTGTACTTGGATTGAAGAAAAAGTTTAGTGTCCGGTAGAGAAACAGTACCTATGCATCTGTTTAAGTGTGTTCCTAAATGGGGAGATTTCTATAGGGTTAAGTATCTTTGGATAAAATTTATCCTTTCATTTGTGTGAAAACAGGATGACTGTATCATTATTATATTCTCTGTGTTTCACTTGCTGGTAGTGGTAGCCACCATATCTCTTGATTTTTATCAGTTGATCTGATTTAGGTGTTATCTTGCAAGTTCCTCTGGTTTGCCTGCTTGAAAGAGGTTAATATGCTTCATGAATGCTTATTGCTTGAATAGAATTTTCTTTGGCAATGATTAAATCAGTACTTTTAGCATGTAGTGCTGCTAATTATAATATTTGAGGATGGGATATGTACCAGATCAAATCATATATTTAGCTCAAACCAGACCTTTGAAGTAAAACTGAGGACAGGAAACAGTAGCAACAACAACATGGTGGTATGCCGTTATCTTATTTGGTTGATGTTGAGTCACATTAGTTTTTTGGGGTTTTGAATTTTAGGTTCTTGCGAAAGAGGTACAAAAGGTTGATGAAGAACCCATCCCAACAAAACCAATGTTTACTTCTCAAGAGACAAGCTCTCTTGGTCGAATCCAGTTCACGCACAAATCCTTCTAGAAGAGTTGGAAATCGTGCCATACCAGAGGAGACGCCATCTACCAGCATAGATGCTTCAGTAGATCTGAATCAGTCCTC
Organism: Rhynchospora pubera; assembly: GCA_028095005.1. Taxonomy (NCBI): domain Eukaryota; kingdom Viridiplantae; phylum Streptophyta; class Magnoliopsida; order Poales; family Cyperaceae; genus Rhynchospora; species Rhynchospora pubera. The sequence continues at coordinate 357,981,979 of CM051460.1, forward strand.
TTTACAGGTAATTTCTTGAAGGCCAGGCTTCATTTGTAGTATCATTTAACTGTGGTATGCCATTTAATAATGGTTTGATCACCATTTAATTGTACTTTATTGGCAGGGTATCTTGAAAGAGATTTATACCTAGGTTCCAAAAATCACTTAACCAGTTTAATCACATTTTCTAAAAGCTTCTTAATTAAACTTTTATTTAATTATTATTCAGATTAGTATAACTATGGAGGATATATTTTGAAAGAACTTTCTAAAAGACTATTTGTAATCTGTTTTATTTACTTGTAGAGTGAAGAAGAAACAGAGGACCATTTAATGCTAAGGGAGAGCACTAAGGACGATGGTTACAGTAATAGGTACAGAGAAGAGGAGGAGACAACATTAGTTTGTAGAGATTTAGGAGATACCAGTTCAAGCCAGGCTGGTAAGAGGAAGATATCATGGCAAGACCAATATGCCTTGAAAGTGTAATTAATTGATTGTTTGATTGATTCTTGACACTGGCACTCTTTTAGTATTTTGTTCTTTTAGAAGTAAAAGAATGGTCTTATGTGCTTAAATTTGCTATGATGTCTGGGTGTAAATGGAAGGAAAAATTTTAGTTAATATAGGCGTTTGATAATTGAATATGATTTAGCAAGCAAAAGAGGTGTTTTTTTATCTGTACTATTGGTACAGCGATATTCCAATCTCTTTTCAGTAAATTTGGTGCCTCAATTGTTGTATGTATTTGCAACTTAAGTTTTGTCTTGAACAGATATCATGAACTATCCTTTGTCCTTGCAAGCAGTTATTGCGAGAGCAAGTGATCTCAACAGTAATATTTCTTAGCATGTAAAGTATTCGCACCATGCTAAAATTGATGAATCTGATGCAATTTAGATCTAAACTAGCGCATGAATATTTTCATAGAGTAGCCGTGCTTGACAAAAGTTCAGGCAATTAACTGGTTTCTACTGCACTCGTTGAATGTAACATTGTATACAGAATCCAAACAATTTTTTTGAACAGGTGTTTTCTTTCATTCACGTGGTTTTAGCAGACATAATTAGTTCACTTTCGTTTCGTACTGAAATTTATATAAACATAAAATAGCATCCTAAAAATGGGTTCATTTACAAACGGAGATCGAGCCCAGTTCATGTATTGGTAATTACAAGCCCATGTCGACTATCTCCATGTGCTTGGCGAGTTGGCATGGAGCGGGATTGCAAGCATGACACTGCCATCGGCCATCGTTTTGTCGGGCACGCACGAACACCGGCCTACCCCGCCCGAAGTCTGTTTCATATATAGTATTAGTAGGAAACGTGAGTATGTGACCCAGCTTGCCAGGTCCCCTCGCTAGGTAACCTGTTGGAGATAGCGTATTATGTTAACTCGGTGATAATGCATTCTACTTAAGTACTCGGTTGCATCATGAATTAGAGTTTGGGCTTTAAATCCTTGACCCTGTTTATTAATTTTTTTTAACTCATTTTCTAAATTTCTTTCGTGCCATGACTAAGACACGATTTTCTCTTCCTATTATGATCATAAGGTCATACAATGCAACAGAAATTCTTTCCGATGGCTCCGTTTGGATAGGTGTGGAAAGAAGGGAAAAAGTATTGGGAAGTGTGTAACTTTGTGAAGAGTTTGGATTGTTTATAATTTTTTTTTTCTTCTTCCTTCTTCTTCTTCTTTCTTCCAACGATCCAAACGCACCCATGAGATGCAACATTTTTTTTAGATAAATGGAATTATTCATCAAACCACCTCTGTCAATACTTGTCTTATAAATCGACTTCCAACACGTGTTCTTGATGGAAAAACACTCATATGACACTTTTCAATAAAAAAAGCCCTCTTATACCAATCTTCGAGTGTTTGGTCACCTTTGTTTCGTCTACACTAGCAATCATGATAAGTTTTATCCACGTTCCAGAAAGTGTGTTTTTGTTGATTATCCACACACAAAAAGATAATATCGTATTTTTTTATTTAAATGAAAAGAAATTTATAGTTAGGGGATGTTGTTTTTCATGAGTCCCAATTTTCTTTTCTTGAAGTAACTCATGATAACAATCATGATCCACAAATACCTATGTGCCATGAAGACACATGCTTAACACCTAATCAATACCAAATGATCAATACCAATGATTGATACTTGACAGCTCAAACCACTCAAACCCCTGACCAGCTTCAATCCACCAATGATAGTCCCATACGTTCTTGAGATCGAAATCCTCCTCGTTATCTTGTTGATTATCAATGCTCCTCTGTACATCCATCTCTGGGTCACCTAACCAATGTTTTTTTTTCTGCAGGTACACGATATCTACTTGTGAACTTTGTCCTTGATCAGAAATTTTCAAGGCAACATCAATATTAATTTTCTCGGTTCTATATCTGCTCATGATGAACCTGCCAATTTTTCCATTGCCATAAAATTTCCTCAATGGCGTGAAGTTATGGCCACTGAAATCAAAGCACTAGAAGTCTAACACATGGCCTATGACCACATTGCCATCAGGAAAGCATGCTATTGGAAGTAGATGGGTGTATAGGATCAAGTATCATGTCGATGGAAGCATCGAGCGATACAAGCGGGGTTTGTCACAAAAGGATACACACAGCAAGAGGGTGTCGATTATAGAGAGACCTTCGCACCGGTGGTCAAATTGACTTCAATACGGTGTTTGCTTGCTATTGTTGCAGCAAAAAATTGGCCGTTGTACCAACTAGATATCAACAATGCGTTCCTCCATGGTGATTTGGCCAATGAAGTTTATATGCAATTGCCACTTTGTTTCCGTGTGAAGGGGAGAATGGAAAATAATTTGTCTGTCGATTGAACAAGTCTCTCTATGGGCTCAAGAAAGATTCATGCAATTGGTTCTCTAAGTTCTCAATTGCGTTGGCAGCTTTTGGCTTCAAACAATCAGTTGTTGATCATTCCTTATTTGTGTCAAGATCAAGTACCCACATAAATCTCTTGATGATTTACGCGGATTACATTATATAAGCAGGGAACGATGAAGAAAGAATTGAACCACTCAAGAGTTTGATTAGATCCCAATTTCATGCCAAAGATCTTGGCACTCTCAAATAGTTTCTTGGCATCGAAGTGGCGCGGTCCAAAAAGGAATTTTTCTCTCACAGAAAAAGTGCACCCTTCATCATGAAGGGAACCAATCTTCTTGGTGAAGAATTGGTTGATTTTCTCATGGAACAAAATCTGAAACTGTATCTTGATGCGAAGCAGCTTATGAAATATCCTGGGCCCCGTTTGGATCGTATGAGAATAGGAGGAATAGCTTCTTCCTAGGCGTAAATTTATTATAAACAATTCAAACTCTTCACAAAATTACACACTTTCCAATACTTTCCGCCTAGAAATAGGCTATTCCTCTTATTCCTAAGCAATCCAAACGGAGCCCTGGAGTATATAGGTGACTAATTTGGAAGCTTATATATCTCACAATAACCTAACGTAGGATAAATTATGCAGTTAACATGCTTAGACAATTCATGCATAGTCCACGACAACTACACATGGAGGCAGCCAATTACGTTCTAAGGTATTTGAAATCATGTTCAGGGAAGGAATACTTATGAATATGGAGAATAATTTTTAGTTTTATAAGTGCCTTATGTGATTCTGATCGGGCTTTATGCCCAACAACCTGCTGCTCTATCGCCGTCTTTCTATACTTTTCTTGGAAATAGTCTGATATCTTGGCCAACCAAGAAGAAAAACACAGTTTTGAGATCCTCAGCCGAGGCAGAGTACTGAGCGATGGCTGTTGCAACATGTGAAATTGATATGGTTGAAGTCTCTCCCTGCTGACCTAGGTGTGAAACATTCTAAACCGATGAACCTGTATTGTGATAATCAGGCGGCATTACACATCACAACCAATCCAAATTTCCACGAACGGACTAAGCACATTAAACATTGATAGTCATGTGGTGTGCGAGAGGATTCGAGCTAGAGAAGTTTAGACCATGTTTGTGCGCTCAAATGAACGGAGGACTGACAGTCTTACTAACCACTTGGTCGAGCTTAATTTATTATGCCTCAAAACAAATTGGACATTATTAATTTACATACTCCAACATGAAGGGGAGTGTTGAGATTGCATCAGATATGAAGATTGTATTCGATATCTACAGGAATAGGAAAGTGAATACATTTTCAAATAGCATCTTTCCTTAATATATTTCATTGCTATCATTTTCTTGTGTAATGTATTTTAGATTTCTTAGCTAATTTGTTTGGATTGTAGTTTGTATTATAAGTAAGCTTGTACAGAAATTCGATTTAATAAAGTTTTACTCAAACATTTTATGCAGCTCCCAATTTATTAATTATTAAATTACTAAAAAGCGTTTATTTTTTATTTTTTTTAAATTAGTAAAAGAGTGATTATTGTTGTGAGCTACTAAGGTATGGCTAGTGTGTATGACTAATGTAAGTGGCATTTCATAAATTTTGTAAACAAGCATGTATGGATAATAATTAACTAATGTGTATTCGATATAATCGTATTTAAAATTTTTTTTTCTCTTTGACTTAAGAACCTATTTCTGAATACAATCTATATGTTTACATTCCAAAAAATCCCCCAGTAGGTATTATTAATTAAAGGCTTATGTGGTTGCACATAAATTTAGGGACGGGAGGGGAGAGAGTGAAACTTTCTTTCTGTAAATTTGGAGGGGTAATTCAGAATTTTGAGCTTTTGAAGGGGAAAGTATGAAAATCTTCCCCGAAAAGCGAAAAGCATCGAGCGGGAAATTGAAGCAAAAGCCGCCCGGAGCAAAAGTGCAAAACAAAACCCTCATTTCATTTGTCATTTCAAAACAAAACAAAAGACATCTTCGACTCGAGTCACTTCTCTCATCTTCCCACTCTCACAGTCTCACCTCCTCTCCTCCAATCTCCGACGAAAGAAAGAGAGCCCGCCATGACTCGCGCCACTGCAGAGAAGGAGAAAGCGCTCCAAATGGAGAGAATCTACGTGGCCGTGCGCTCGCGGCCTCTCCCGCCGGAGGAATCTTGGTCGGTGCCGTGGCAAATCACCGGAAACTCCATTTCTCTCTCCAATCAGTCTCATAAGTTCGAATACGGTACAATTAAATTGTTCTAGTTCAGTAACACTCTTTCTTTTCTCCTTTCGGTTGCAATTTCGTTTTTTGGGTAGCAAATTGTAATTTATTTAACTGATGTGAGAGTTTATCCAAAGATTTGTCAGAGGTATAATAATGATGAAGTTTATATGTTGAAAAACTAGCACCTTTATTTTTTCTTTTTGCATAATGCATAGGGGATTTTATACAAGTAGAGAGAGGGAGTATTTTCTAACCTCTTATGTATTGGGACATTTCTTGTATAAAGATGTATGACATCTAGTTCTTTTCTTCATTGGGTGATGGTTGTTAGGCAAAGCTTGAACTGGAGGCTTGCAAAGAAGAATATCGACTTCTAAAGAGGAGTTCCGATGACATGGTGAGTCGGTGACCCACCTTCCTTTTCCACTTTTTTGCTTCTGCAAATAAATTATATCTAATTCAGGGAAACTCTGAATTAAAAGTAATTTCTTATTGACCAAATGTTGCTTCAATAAACCTTCAATTGCACAATTACAGCTCAATTTCTCTAAGTTTTGCAATTAAACAAAGCCAAGTAAAATTGGGAAAAAAAGAATCAATAGGTCTATTGTGGTCACTGGTAGGCCAACCTGCATGTGTGGTGTGGCCTTTAAATAAACTTTATTGTGCTTATCTTTGTATGTAGATATCTCAATTGAAAATGGAGAAAGATAATCTAATGGTAGATTTTACTGCCCGGGTAGCCAAGATACACAATGTAAGTATCATCACTGAATTATACTTTTTATAAACCTGCAATGTCGCAATTATGTGTAGTAGCTACTTAAAAAAAAGCAAAAAATGCAATGCCTGAACTATCATTATTCAAATTTGTCTCTAAATTTTTCGTTATTGGGAAAATTGAAAGGTTAGTCACTAGGCCGGAACAAGTCAAAGCCTGACATATTGCGACTTGAACTAAATGTCGTGATGTTTCCAGAAATTTAACCCTGTAAGAAATAAATATTGTTGCCTGTGGTGGGATCAAATGCCCCTTCAACATACCTCTTGTTTTTAGATGCTTAATAATAAAAAATTAATAACAACCCACATATTACTTTCTCTGCATGCCCGTAAAAAAAAATTATGGCATTGCATTTTATTTTGCCATGGATTGAAAACTTCAAGGAGACCAATCAAATTTGTCCACATTAATTGATGCCAATAAAAAATTTAAAACAAAGGAGTGTACTATCAATTTAGGATAGGTTGTATTGACCTTAAATTTGTCATCTGCAACATTTGATCAAATGGTTATCAAAATAAAAAGAGATAAATTGCATTTATCTTCTATGTAATTTGGATGGATTGTGTAACAAAGTTTGTGCATTTTGAAAATTGGTTGGCCATTCATCAAGCAGTTTGAAAAAATGAACAGTTTTAGATTTGGCGGTGCTTGATCAATCTGCAATTTATACATGTCCAATCTAAACTATAAAGTGCATATGTGAAATCGGAGGCATAATGGAGGCACCGAACGTCTCATCATTAACCCTTTTGTTTTCTGGTTTACTTGCCAAGAAATACCACCTCTTATGAATAAGCTGGCAACATCAAGGATACCATACAAATGAGAAAAACTACAATTATAGCATAATGGCTGGTTATAACTTTGATGAGGAAATACATTGGTTGTATATACAGGATGTGGAGGGTCAGCTTGTCACTATGACCCAAGAAAGGGATGTTTTGATGTGCAAAAATGAGAAGTTGTGTTTGGCAATTAATGAGGCTGAAATTCATAGAAAGAATTCTGACTGCATGGTAATTGTTTTTTCTTTGCCAGTCTTTTTAATTGCACACGTAGCTGCAATTTAGTATAATCAGTTGCAGTTCACTGTAGTTGTTATCCTTCAATAATATAAGCGTCTTTTAAATATGCTGCAGTAATTCAGTTTAAAGCAACTTTTCCTCGAAACAAAATCTTGTGATTTGAGTGAGAAACAGAAATGAACAGCAAAGATGTAAATGTACAAATAGTATATGTTGAGCATATATAGGTATTATAGTATCTTAATTGTATCAAAGCCCAAATTTTGGATCATTCTTGATGATAATTGCCTTCAATAAATCTATTCTGATTTTCATTGTATTTTCTATTTAGATATCACAACTAAAAATGGAGAAAGACAAACTTGCGGCAAATATCACTGCCCTGGAAGCCAAGATACACGACGTAAGCACCATAAATGAATTTTATTTATTTTTAAACTTACTAGTAGTTACTGCATGTATTTTTTTAATATATATTGCATGTCCTAAACTACCATGCTATTCAAATGGATATATAAGTTTTGCTGATTGGTAAAATTGAAAGTTTAGCGACTTCAGGGAACAACTTAAATTTTATTTACAGAATCGCGACCATGAGGCAAATTTGTTGACCTCAAAAATCTTTTTCCCTTGTATAAAATAGATATTAATGGTTTGGCACTTAGTACCGGCCAGATCATTGGTAACTGTGCCTTTGGTAGTATTTCTAGCATTTTGTGGGAAGCCTTCTTACTTTGATGTTGGATTTGTAAAATACTGGGTACTTTTCTGAAAGAAAGTGGTGAGGTTTTACCTCTCTTGTTTAAAAAAAATAAATAAATATTAAGGGATCCAGGTCATTGTGGCAAATAATGCTTATTACGAATAAATAAACAACATCAAGGGTGTTCATAGGAAATGATATATTTTAAATTTTAGGAGATATTAAATGGACTGGTTCTATTTATAGGATTTGGAGTGTCAGCTCGCTGCCCTTACGAAAGAAAGGGATAGATTAATTTGTAAAAATGAGAAGTTGTGCTTGGAAATTAATGAGGCCGAAATTCTCAGAAAGAATTCTGATTTCATGGTAATTTAATTTTTTTCCCTGTCCTTCTAATTTCACTCGTAAGTCCAAGTTAAGCCAAATGGACTACAATTGAATGTCAATTAGCCTCAAATTTACTACAAGATTTAGTATTGTCCTTCAATAATAATGCCTTAGTAATTCAGTGAGCACATTTCGTCCTTGAAACAAAATTTTGTGGGTGAAGTTTGTAATAAAAAGTAAATGAATAGCAGATATGCTACATGCACAAATTGCACATGTTGAGCTATTGTAGTATTATAATTTCTTGGTATCAAAGCCCAAAATATGGTTCTTTCTTGTTTTATGATCATTGTCCTTCATTCTTGAACTAAAGCTATCGTGCCTATCTTTTCATGTAGGTATCACAATTAAAAATGAAGAATGATGAACCCATGAAAGCCATCAGTTCCATGGAAACCAGGGTATATGTAGGTGTTATTGCTGAATATTAATTAATTATATTTAAACTTTCACTTGACAAGTACTTACACTTATTAATTAATTATATTTAAACTTTCACTTGACAAGTACTTGTAGTGTTTGTTAAGTTCAAACACATTCCCTGAGCTTGAATTGATCTCCACATTACATGTTTGGTGAATTAGAAGTTCATTGACTAAAGGGAACAAATCAAAATATAGTTATGAAATTGTGACCTGAGGCAAAGTGACCTTCCAAGAAAAATATATTGACACTTGATTCTTATGTCATTATATTACGGTTCTGATTAAACAATAGATTCAGGGATAACCTTACAAATGAGTAATGCTACTATATAGCACTGGTTATAAATTTTATGAAGGAAACTTTGATTCAATATATAGGATTTGGAGTGTCAGTTTGCCACTATTATCAAAGAAAGAGATGCTTTGATGTGCACAAATGAAAAGCTATGCCTGGAAATTAATGAGGCTGAAGTTCTTAGAAATAATGCTGATCGCACGGTATTATGAGTTTCTTTTCCTATCTTTCTAGTTGTGCATGTGCAAATTAAAAATGAATTGCACTTGACTGTCAATTGGCCTCAATTTTAACTACAAAATTCAGCCTTGTCCTTCAATAATGCAAATGTGTTTGATTATACCTAAGTTTAACAAAGGTTGTCCTTAATTTTTTTAATAAAGAGAAACCAGGAAACAGAAGAAAATGAACAGACAAAAACAATCAAATGGTACAAATAGCTCGTCTGGTACATACTGGTATCATAATACCTTGTTTGTATTAATACACATTTTGGTTCTCACTTGTTGAGGATATGTACTTGGACAGGTATTGCATGTAAAACTAGAAAGAGATGAACTTGCAGCAAGGATCTCTGCCATGGAAGCAAAAATGCATGATGTTAGTATCGGTCTACATTTTATTTATTCCTTTTTTTTTTACTTGCAAACTGAACTTCTGTATGTGTAAGGCCTGACTTTTGTGGATTCTGTTGGTGCCTTGCATTTTTAACTTTATTTTGCTTTTGTTGACCAAGTCAAATCCCTCGGTTTTTAAGTTTAGTAAATTAACAATAAAAGGTTTCAGGAAAAGTTCTCTACATTATGTGAACAATTATATTTCACAATGCATGTGGCTATTATCTGAAATATTAATTATACTTATTTGCTAATTATCTTTTATGGAAACAGGATGAATCGAGGTACAATACAGAGCTCACGAAGTTTCAAGTTAGATGCCGGTCGTTGCAAGAAAAGCTTGATACATATAAAGGGAGATATGGGGAATTGCACAAGGAACATAATCGGATGAATGATAAGTTCAAGGAGGCATCTGACACATTAAAAAATAAGCTTCGCGAGTATGGGCTCGAAATTTTGAAATTAAAAAAGGAACTTGCAAACAGCAAATGTAATGTTTGTGCTTGTGCAAGCACCAGTGCACAGTGACTTGCATTACTATTGTATTGTAAATTTTCCTGAGCTGAGCAAAAAGCTGTCTTTATAATTGCAGAAGGAATAGTTTACTATGTTTCTGATAGGAAGTAGTTCTGATTATTCTGACAGGCAGCGTCACCAGCATGATGAGGGTAAAATTAAGTTTAATGCACTGAATTTGATTTGCCGATTAAGTATGGAGTGTTGGCCTATTAGTTTGTAATTTTTCCAACAATGGGTTGGAGGATAGTAAAGACACGTAGATGAACTGCTAAGTTTTGCCATGCTTTAGTTATTACTTTTGTACTTTGGTGCCTTATTACTTATTATTATTATGTTTACGGCTGGATATCATCCATAGAAATAAAAGGAAATTCCCACAAGCGTTATACCATTCAGACGATGATCTGGAAAACGCTGTGTTCTATTTTTATCGGTAAATGACATATGCTTAGACGCATCAAGTTTGCTCCAAATTTAATATATTATGATTAACGTGGCTGGACACATCATTAAGTTTTCTCCATATGCAAAATTATGTGTCTCGTGAACAATTGTGATTAATTTTATTAAAATATGGAAGGTTCAATTTTTCCACTGCTCTTTTTGTTATGTCCGATTTCTCAGTGCACAAATAATTCAATATCATTCTCAGTTTCCATCCTGTTTGCAGATGTCAAATATTGTAAATTTTGCATTTAACTTTCCAACATTTTCTGTTTTGTCATTAAGCACACTTAGCAATGGTTACATGTTGCTTTGTTTTCATTTTGACCTATTCAGTTTTTGAATTTAACGAGTGTTTGAGGCTTACTCCCTCCCCCCCCCCCCCCCACACACACACATATATATATATATAGAATTTTGCTATGGTGAGTCGCAATCCAGGCCGTTCAATCTGCTAAAAAAATCGTGCAAATCTGATAGCATGATGAGTCGCTGAGGGATTAAGAAGTTCTGTTCCGTCAATGAAAATCACACCGTTTCCTCTCTCTTTATTTCGCCTCCTCTTTAAAAGAGAGAAAGAGAGGAAACAGAGCGATTTTCACTGACGGAACGAACTTCTTAATCCCTCAGCAACTCATCGTGCTATCAGCTTTGCACGAATCTTGGAGCGGATTGAACGGCCTGGATTGCGACTCACTAGAGCCCGTGTGAGTTGCAACTCACCATAGCAAATATATATATATATATATATATATATATATATATATATATATATATATATATATATATATATATATAATGATTTTAACAGTTAACATTGCCTAATTCAAATATTTTTTAATAAATTAAATATTGATTTTTCTTATAGATGTTTCAAACTATTCTGTTTTGATCTTCCAAATATTTTGATATGTTTTTTCTGTACTAGGGTGGTGGGGGGGGGATCGTGCTTTCTTAATGGATTATGATATAAGACGAGACCAAAAAAAAGAAAACATATGGGAGGACCGCATATCATCAGAATTTGCATCACATGCGCTTGTATGTAACCTCAAGAAGATAAGAACCAACATATCAACATTCATTAAAAGGGGTACAAACCAAAGTTTAAAAAATTGCAATAGCCTAAACAACTTCAGTCGTTGATTCATTCATTCATTCATTTACTAAGGAAAAACACTGAACCAAACACAAACACTCCTAGAATAGTTAGTTAAATGACCAGACTTATTAATTAAGCGACTTTCTTGCCACCACTGGGGCCGGGGATATCGGGTTTGGAGGGCTTAGATAGAACCGTAAAGTATCCAATAACACCAACAACGAGAAGCCCTCCCATCAACATACATGTGGGCCCCCGTGGTGCACCACGGCGTCCATGCAAGGCTGCTCCTTGTGGTGGCTTAGGATGTTCGTCAACCATCTCTGTCTCCTCTCTAAAGATTTTCTTCCTCTTGTTTTCTTTTTGTTTTTCTCTGTTTTAGAAGAACATTGTCAACATGATGATTTATATGTAACATTTATTTATAGGGAACTTAAACTCTTGATCTTGTTTAAATTTGGAAAAGAAAAATTGTTTTGTGGTGAGAACTACCGCAGATTTGTGAGAAAATGCACATGATGTAAAATTGAATTCAAATTTTCTAAAAATATGAATGCCTTAATCATCCACTCATAGGAGATGGCATTGGATTGCTTGTGATCTATTGGAATGCATTCTGTAAACGTCCATACTTCATGAACATAGCGCAAGTTTCGTGTATTCCATAAATGTGGCTCTTGTATGCTGTAACAGAGATCCGGCCTTCTTTATCTTAACTACATTTGATAAATATTTATTTACATGGTCCAGTATTGAACTACAAAAAGTTCCAACATCTGAATCAAATTAATTTGTATAATACGCAGTTTACTATGTTTTATGCGAAAAAAAAAAACATATGTTAGGATGTCATTAAAAAAAATGCACACAGGTACTGGACATAATTTACGATAGTTTAAAAAAAAAAGACCGATAAGTGTAGTGTGCATACTTAGCATGCCCAAACAAATTGATATCCCAAAATTTGATTCAAATTTGTATACTGCATTTTTTTTTTCTGTGAAGCGAACTATGTTAAAACTTAAAAAAAAAAATTGTACATACCTCATTTTATCTTTCTGTACCAAAAACGATCCAAGATTGTCTCTGTAATTTTATTTTATGATTTATTTGATTTATATTTCAGACTTTTGATTTGCAAATCTCTATTTTAATTTTACAAGCCCTCATTATGAAAATTATTGAAAATTCCAACAATGGATCGCGGAGGCCGCTGTCATGATTTGTACAATTTGTACACTTTTTTATTTGCAAATCTCTATTTTCCAATTTGTACACCTGTTTGTTACGCAAACTAATACAAGCATAGCTTTGTCATGATTTTTTTTTTTTTTTCAAGAAAGAATCACGCAACAAACTTGGTTCATCTTTCAAACAGTGAATGTGTCGAAAGAGAAAAAGATAAAAGTGATTGCGCAATGAAGTAGCTTATTTATTACCAGGATGACTGCAAAAAAACAATGTGCCATAACAGTAAGATACAGTTCTATAATAAGTTAATAACACAGCAACTAAACTGGGGCAAAATTAAATTGTTCATTGAGTAAGAAGCTATAACTTTGGGACCACAATTTATATATATACACGCATACAACCAGTACAATCTTATAAATCTGACATTGACATCAGAAGATTAATTTAGGTTGCTTGGATTGAAGTTGGTCTATTTATATTTTCCAAACTGAATACCAGTCAGTTCCTTTCACACTCTATTATGGTGCTACAGTTATTTTGACAATGATTTTATCACTTGCATTATCTGAGGGCTAATTTGTAAATGCAAAGTTATAAAAAATATGTGTGCATCCCCGTCTTTCATGATTCATCCTCTTCTCACCAAACACCTCATCTTCGCCTTGTCCTCCCCTGCTTCTCCTCTGCTTGGCTATGCGCACACCATTAACACACCTGACAGTGTTGACATAAACCGAAACAAGGTGAAAAGTACAAGGGAATGGAAAGAAATGATAAGAGATATTAATATTATCATATCGACTTATCGAGGTGCACTTGCGTGTGAACCTAGCTATGAGAAAAATTGATGTGATTTGCAAGCAGTTGGCCATTGTAGATGCTTTTTTAAGCAGTACATAGACGTATTTACAGTTAGATGTCCAAAAGTGTGACTGAATTAATTTTCAAAAGTTGCAATTTGGATATAATTCAGTTAAAACTAAGAAGTAATCAGGATTTTATCTAATTGTAGATTGTTCTTTAAGATGCTAGAAGAATATCTTCACTTTTATAAATCCAACCATATGAACTAAATATTTGAAAGCACTAAATTTTCGCAATTAAAATACAGTATCTACTAGCACAATGATATATATATATATATATATATATATATATATATATATATATATATATATATATATATATATATATATATATATATATATATATATATATATATATATATATATATAGAGGATGGCTAAAGTGCCATCGATGGCACAGAGGGTCCCGTGCCATCAAGTCATTTTTCGAGATCCAAAATTCAAATGGTCAATCCAAACAGTTCAAGTTGTTCTCCATATTAAAATATCCTTGGAGACAAAATTTTATATTTTTTCGAATTTTTTTGCTATTTATTATGACACTTTTAAAAACATTACGATTAGAGCATTTCAGGCCCTCCAATTTGAAAATATCATAATAAATAGCAAAATAATTTGAAAAATTGTAAAATTTGGTCTCCAAGGGTATTTCAATATTATGATCAACTTGAACGGTTTGGATCGACCGTTTGAATTTTGGATCTTGAAAAAATGAGTCGATAGAAAATTGATGGCACGTGCCATCGATGGCGCGTTAGCCATCCTATATATATATATATATATATTCTGACTTACATGCTTACACATCAAAACCTAATTAAATTATTAAATATGACGATAAGAGGATGTACTGGTCCCATTACAAGACTTGCCTTTGTATCAGGGCATCATCTCTCTCGTATAGAGACACTGATACATGTGTCATTGTTTTTGTACGAAGTTTAGCTCAACTGGGCCCACTCGACAGTGAAATTAGATCTCCCCAACAAAGAAATTCAACGCGAAACATCAAAATTCTAAACAAGTGGGCAAGTGGCTGCCACTCTGCCAGCCTGCCAATTGAAAATTGGATTAAAAGGTGGCCCATGAAAAAGTTGGGCCTGGTAGCCTGGGGAAAGGGATAGAAGATTGTGGGCCTATGTTCTTAAAATTGATGTGTCACCGAATTAAAAGAATCTTAATCTAATCATCACTTTATAGTGTAAAACAAACTCTACTTTCTATTTAGTTATATCATGCCATCAAATCATGAAGAGGTAGGTCGCCTAATTAATCTAATCACTAATCAGCTCCTCTTTCCCTTTTGCTGATTACCTACCTACTGTTTGCTTAATTAGTTTAACTTTTTCCAATAAACAAGTGTCGTTATCTCTTATAATTTCTCTCTCCAAAAAACTAAATGCACATGTGACATGATGTGAGTTCAAATATGAACACAGGAAATGCAGGCTTCTCAATTAATAAATAATAAATTATACTATTTTGAACTTTAGCTAACTAGGGTGATTATGACCCTCCTTCCTTACTTTAGATAGCATATATATTAGGGAAAATTAGATATATGCCATCCCAAAAATAATAAATTAGAAATTTGCCACTCCCAAATAAATCTCAGAAAATTGACACTTTTCATTTCCAATTTTTCATATTGACTAAAATATCCTCTTTCTTCTCTCCTTCCATGTTGAAAATTTGAAATCGTTTGTGTCTAGAACTACCAATTTTTTCCCCCAAAAAAAGCGCTTCTTTTTTGACAGCTCAAAATCCAGGGTTCATAGGGAAATGATAGCAATTGTATCGCGCATATGCTAGTGCTGGAACATTACAGACGCTTTGCTGGTTTTATTTTTTGTTTGTATAATCCTTGTTTTAAGACTTCAATAGATATTACTAGGGATTTGTTCTTTTAGTGGAGTTTTTTGTACTATAGTCAATTAGTCACCAGGTAAATATAGTTTATATATATAATGAAAAGTTGTGCGAGAGATTGACCCTTTTTTACTCAAAAGAATTGCCTTGTTAATCGTTGATTATAAGATGCTAACTAGTCTTAATTCTCACCCATAAATACTAACATTCAGATTCGAGAAAAATTAACTAAAAAATTCAATTGATCAGCCAGAAATTAATTTTCGTATTCCTTGCATAACTGGCGAGGTGAATTTTTTTTAAATAGGTAGAAGCCTTTAATCAGAAGCAATTTCAATGAAGGAGAAAAGGAAGAAGATATTTTGGTCAATATGAAAAATTGAAAATAAAGTGGCAATTTTCTAAGCAAATTGAATCTGGGGTGGCAATTTTTTAAGACTTAATTTTGAAGTGGCATATTTCTAATTTCTCAATTTTGAGATGGCATATATCTAATTTTCCCTATATATTAATGCTATGCAATACCACTAGCTTTGGGAAAGGTTAGGATCATAAAACTGAGCATACCAAAATACTAATTCTCATTTTCCTCAAAAAAAAAAAAATACTAATTCTCATGATGTTTTCTTTCTTTCAATATTTCAGCCCTTAATATTGCATATAATATACTGTAAAATAAATATACGCGCTCATCATATATTATTTCTAAATAGATTTTATTTTGTTGAGACAACAAGTAGTTTTACATTAGTTACACCCAAAAGTCATTATAAATTAAGTGCCCGTCTTTTCCTCTCTACATATATGTATTACATCATGCCATCATCAGAACACAATTCAGGAAATGAGGTGTAGTTTAATGCAAGGAACTTATTGTTGGATGTAAGCTGTTTTTTTCTTGTTGGAAAGAATTAGGTGACTGTTGAGAACAAAGGTGTAACATTTTAATGTGAAATTAAAAGTATGTATAAGTATACTAAACAAAATAGTAGTTTTATGCAATCATCAATGATAATCTTGCCTCAAATGAAGAACACTTTCTGTGGGCAGAAACAGTTCCCCTTTTGAAACTTGAGTGAATAATTAAATGACCTAACACATCCATCGAGGGTTGATTTTCATTTTTTGAAAAATGCAGAAAAGACATCATGATCACTAAGTTACATCCAAAAGAGGTCCCGGATATGTGGAATATTACTTAAACATGATAAAATGCAGCAAAAGTAGACAAGCAATCACTAACACCTTTAAGAGGTATGTTTGCTTTGTTTGATGGATATTCATTAACTAGAAATCACATCCTTTCTTTTGCTAAAACGGTCCCTTTTACATTTTTTCCGTTTTGGTCATAGAGGAGTGTAGAAACAACAAGAAAATTTTGAATATGGACATGTTTAACAATAGCAAAAGTTAGGTGAAGTGTTCATATCTTATCAACTCTAGATAACCAACTCAGACAAAAGGAATGGTTAACAGTACTTTGATGGGGGAAGAAAGAAGAAGACAGAATCATAAGTATGATAAGCTCTATTGTTTTCATCCTAGTTACGAGAACTTCCCAATTGAACGAAGAATACAAAAAAATTAAAAATAATTAGGGTCAAGAATAAGAAAATTTAACTATGCTAAATAATTTTTTTCGTCAAGGTAAATGGATGTAAACCAAGTGATAATTTCTTTCCTGATAACAGACACTACAAATTAGTTACTTGACTTTCCTAATAACAGACACAACAAATTAGTTACTTGACATTAGTTTGAACTTCTATGAGAGAAAAGCCAAATATGAAATATGTAGTTCATCATGACTGTGTTACAAAAGTTTGATAGAATAATAGCCACGCTTTCAGTGCATGCTAAAAAGGCAATCAATCACAACTTAGTTCGAGAACTACAAAAGAGATTCAGGATACTATTTAGTTATATACTTATCTCTACTTTGTTTCAAAAAGTATAATACTTATCTTTCCACATTGACAAGATTCCTTAGTATATGCTTATTCTTTACTAGAATATGCATAATCATACTATAGAGAGCCACATGTATAGCTATCAATAATACTTAAATCTCACAATCTCACATAGATGATCTAGATTCCTAACCTTTTCAAAATTTTTAGGTTCTCGTTAATGATAAGAAAGTTGAAAGAGAACCATACAAAAGGAAGAACAATATATATATATATAATCATTGTAAATAAGATACATCAGATCACCACATATGTCTTCTTCATAAGGTCACATCCGAATGAGATTTAACATAGTCAGTGGCATCATAAATCTGTAGAAAAATCTAGTTGAGGTTTAATAAGTTATGCTTGGATTCAAGTTGAGAAATGAGAATTGCTACTTAATTTGTATCCTGATATTGATAAGATCTCATGATTGGGACTGTACTTTTTTATCAGGAGCTGGATTAGTGAGGTCTATGCGCCAATCAAGACATTTGAATAGTTGCTAATTTAATTTTTTTGGTCAGAATAGTGAAACATCATGTGCTAAATAGTTACTTTCATCCAAGTTTGAGCTATTAATTGTCAATCCAAATAAATAAAGGAATAATTTGATGAATGAAAATGAAGTGTATTTTTGGGCTAATTGAATAAATTTAATTTTAGATGGTTGGAAACTGAGGCTCATACGATCATACTTGATGAACGGCCCCGTTTAGGGATCAAGAAGGCCATTTTTTTTAAAATAAAAAAATGAGGGTCAAGCCCTCATCTTTTCATAGCTTATTAAAAAGTAACAGGGATCAAGAAAGCTTGTTTACAAATAGATTTTTGCAAGCATGACATGTTGGGAATACATGTGTCTCAATCGGTCGAATCTATAAATTATAAACTCTTAACTTTTGGCGCAAGATACCAGGGCCTTACAAAAATACAAATTTGATTAAAAACAAAAGGAAATCAAGGATCACAATATCCGTATCGTATCAAATACACTAATGTACTACATTACATGGGAGCCCTGTTGCTGGAGTGTTAAACCAATCCGACTCTGCTGTTGCGCGACACAGCGTGTAGCGCACTACGAGCCGTCTGATTTTGGTCGGATGGTTCACTTTTTACGGGCCTATCAATCTAGGTTACATGCACGGGGCTCCCTTGTCCATTGGATCTTAATCAGACAGCCAGCGGTGTCGCGCGGCAGCAGATCTCATTTGGTGTTAAACCAAAGAAAAGGGCCCCAAAATTGACAAGTCATGTAGGAAAAACAGGGCTGAGAAGCACCAGACGCGGATAGGACACTCCGAAATAGTGCACCCGGTGGGGACATGCCAATGCAGTGCTTCCACACGTTGGTTGATATCTAAAAGGGAGATGGATTCAATTAATGGCGAGAGGGAAAGGAATGTCTAGCCTTGCCTTGCTAGTTGCTTGCTCCCTGGACCACTCTAGGGTCTGGGTCTCCCCCTGCCGGACCTAGACACTGTTCTGTGGGCCCTTTTATTGGGTTTTGTTCTGTCTCGTTAGATTGGAGGTAGAGGTACCCAATGGGGTAGCGGGTAGGGCTTCTAGGCTTTTGTTTTCATGGGCCCAAATCCAAACACAACTTTGTTTTGGAAGCTTGTACCCAGCATATATTATCCAATTGGTTCAGACAGGATTTTTTTTTCCTTTCTCCTTGAGTATTTTCACATCCATTTTTATGTAAAAAATTGATTTTGTTTTGGTGGATAAGGCGCATTGTGCGTAATGAGGAGTTGCCACCAATTAATTAATCTATTCATGACAGCGGTACATTTGGACGGATATAATTGGAGATGCCAAGTTAATTTATATGCGTTGAATTACTGTAATATGGTTTGAGAATGTTAGGAAAACTTTTTATGTTACCTCTTAGAGAAATACTAGTGTCCTATATATAGGACGGATGGGTCCGTCCAATATGATCGTTTTTACGTTTCTAAATTTTAAATGACCGATCCGAACCGTTCAAGCTATTCTCAATATTGAAAACTTACAATAAACTAATTTTTTCATTTTTTTCGAAATTGTTTACTATTTTTTTGGCATTTTTAAAAATTCATGATATAAACATTATGGATCGTCTAATAACAACGATTTTCTAAAATGTCAAAAGAATAGTAAAAATTTCAAAAAAATGTAAAAATTGGTTTCTTATAAGTTTTTAATATGGAAAACATATTGAACGGTTTGGATCGGTTATTTAAAGATTAAAAACGTACAAATCATCGTATTGGACGGAGCCCATCCGTCCTATACATTGGACACTAGCATTTCTCTTTATTGATGGACAATTAAAAAATAACTTCCATACAACAAGATATTTGATCTAGCTCCAAAATAACTTCGGATAAGCTCGAAGATAGCCTATATTCTATCTAGATGGCATACATCACAATTTTATTAAAAAAAAATACTAAAATTAAATAAAAGAAGATATTTGATCCAAATTGTATTCAGTGTCATTTTCATAAAAGATAATCACCAAATAAAAGGGTTGACTGTTGATTTAGCTCTACTATGTCTAAATGTACATTGATTGTTACATTAAGACTGTCATCTATCAGCAGGACTATTAAAATTTGATAACTAGCACACGACAGACTTGATCAAGATTTACTTTATGCGTTGACCGACAATAACACATACCAAATTACCAAGTTACCAAAACTGGTAAAAAAAAAAAACTTTTTTGCAGCCATATCACAGGTGGGCAATGCCGTAAGCCAGCCACGTCATTACACGATAAAGAGCTTTGCTTTCATCAGGATTGGAGACACGGCCCCATGAAACGGGGACGATCTGGGTGGCGTTTAGCGCAGGTGACAACATAGGGGGGACAATTTGGAGCTGGAAAGCGGGGAAACAAGGAGGGATGCAGTGGTCAGTGGAGTATGATCCTGACTGGATCAATTGGAGCTTAGTTCCATTTATGTTTGATTGAAATCGAATCAATATGACCTTTTTCTGGTCCCACTCTTCTCCTTTGGTTTTATTTCCCAGGATTTATATCCACATGGCTTTTTTATTTTTTTGGAAGCTGATTTGCCTTTCTAACCCCTAAAATTTTGCAATACTTGAATTACAAGTTGGATTAATGATTTGATAATGGTTTTTGCGAGTTATTTATGTTTTTCAACCGGTCATATGCGCTCAAATTAATTTCATCTGATTGCAATTTAAAATGTTTGAATAGATTGTATATACCTTGAATAAAAAAAAATCGTTTTTGTTAATGCATTATGCCAGGAGAGAGGTTTGCTTTAATATTCTCCTACCAAACATAACTAAAATCATTCTTAGAAGTCAGATTAAATTAGAAGTGTATATTTTTTTAAGGGCATAATCATTAGACGGTGCTAGAACATTAATTGATGGGGTTCAATATCATATTTCATATAAATTTAATAACGTGGTTCCATAATGAAGCATCATGTCAATTCGTATGGAGTTCGTATGTAATGATTTATAAGATAAAAAATGAATTTAGTGAAAAAATAAGCATAAAGATGTTGGAAGTAAAAAATAAATTGCGACATTGTCCTCATTCCTAACATGTAAATCTGTCACAACTCACAACTCACAAGCATAACGGTAGATAGTAAAATTTAACGAGTCAGTATATGTTAGGAAGATAATTTTGACAATCAATGCCAAAATTTGTCAATGCTTTTTCTTTGATGTCGGTTTGGCATTTTGTCATCAAACAATTTGAACGAAAGACCTTTTGAACTAAAAAAGTCGAATCACTAGGTCGAACAAATCCAGCAAATTTGTGGGTATTCACAATAATAATGTGTATTTTTTTTAAAAAAAATGTAGAAAGTGTATTAATTTTATACAATTTGACAAATATTTGGTCACTTAATTTTTTTATTCAGATTTTAAAATGCTCAATCAAAAGAAAATTCAACTTTCGAAAATCGAAATACACAAATTTGATACATAATATATACAAATAACAAACATTGGGATATTTTATAGGACATACTGCATATGGTGCGATTGCTATAAATTTGTCGTCGTCTTTGCAGCAGCGATGATGAAATTATCACTGCGAAAGTCAATAATAACAACTTCTCAGAGTTCTTCTGACAAATTTGTAAGATAATTATTTCGAAAAAAATGTAATAACATTTCATCAAGAGTTCATAAAAAAAATTTATCGTAGATTTAAAAAAAAATATTGTGACAAAATTGTAAGATAATTCTATAAATTTCAGTAGGATTATTTAGTCTCAAGCTCATTTTACTGCAAATCTTGAGCGTCAATGGTCAAGCCGCTGATATGAGAATTCCTATTTAATTGTTTTTTCACCCAAACAAAATATATAGAGATCGTTTTTTTTTTAAAGATAAATTGGGGTCAAGTCATCCGACTTATCTTTAAATTAAATGTCTACGAAAGACTCTCAACCGGATTTCGAACCTGCGATCTTTCATTCAAAATATATTGTTTTTTGTTATTAGACCAAGAACTGGTTTTTATAAAATTTGTATTCTTCATATATCTATTGATAAAAAAAAAACCATTACCGTATAAAATACTGGGTCCGTATCCTCTACCAACCTTTTGAGGTTGGTAGAGTGGCAACATTTGATCCGAGCCGTTAGATCTAATCTCGACGGTTAAAATTTTTCGGGCCTATCAATCTAGTTACATGCACGGAACTCTCTTAACCGTTGAGATTAGATCTAACGGTTCACATCATAAGTCGGCACTCTACCAACCTTAAAAAGTTGCTTAAAAGGTTGATAGAGGATGTGATTCCTAAAATACTTCTATGTAATGTTATGTGATTTGCTTACATAGGTTGTTGGTTAACGGTAAGACTGTGACAATTTGTATCCATTTTCTATCTTCAAAAGTGGACTGATTTTTGTGTTATTTATTTATTTTCTATTTGCCCAATTGAAAGAACACGCAATGCCAATGGCAAAGGCGAGACAGGTTCTGACATGTTTAAAAATAGAGTTGACATCTCGCAGTTGACTTGACACGATGACGTGGATGGTTAACGGGGTCAAAACCATTAATGCAAGCTGCCTTGTACAGAGAGCAACCAGTGTGAATTTAATTGAAAGGGTGGTAATTGTAAAAGTGCTGTACTAACCATGTAACATTTTTATCTCAAAGTTCTCTGCAAAATTTCCATTCAATCCATTGATGGTCCTACGTTTCAGTGGAATGCTACATGTTCTTATGTCAGTTATTGTCTCAGAAAATCTTGGTCGTTATTTCTGACGGTGTGGGGTTCATATATAGATTCTAGAGTTGGAACAAATCAGAGTGCTTAGCGCATGGTAACATGGCATTTATTTGCTTTTACATTTTTTTTAAGATTCGTACGAACTCGCTAATCGCACTATTATCATTTTAAGAGGCGGTGCTTAATTTTTTATTCTAAACTTGACAGTTTTGATCAATCGGACATTACTGGTGCGTTATGGGTAGTTAATTATATATGGCTGTCCAAAATCCGTTATCTTAGCATATATTTTAATTAATTAAAACTCTGAATACTTAGAGCAACCCTGATACGAAAATAATGATATATTTTTTTAGATGGATTAATAAGATATTAATATTATTATTTTGATTGGTCAGAGTTTAATTAGTTTGGCCCGTACAAAATTTTCGAATTTCTATTGATCATTTTTAATGAGTTGTGTTATTTTTTTTTTCTTAACGGAACTTGCTGGTCGTCCAAATATTTTATGTTTTTCAATATCTTTTTTATGTTTAAAATTTACTGATAGAGAAAATATGTTAATATTTAACTCATCACGCCCTCCTCTATCTCTATGTCCTAGCCTTTTAGAAGGAAATGAAAT
The DNA here is from genome assembly GCA_028095005.1 of Rhynchospora pubera. Taxonomy (NCBI): domain Eukaryota; kingdom Viridiplantae; phylum Streptophyta; class Magnoliopsida; order Poales; family Cyperaceae; genus Rhynchospora; species Rhynchospora pubera. Next base: position 358,005,123 of record CM051460.1, read on the forward strand.
CCTCATTCCTAAAACTAAATCGTTTAAGCTAGTTCTATCTTATTTCGTCCTAAACATAATCCATTCCAACCATTTTAAATCTGTTCAACGTCCATCTAATATTTGTTCAAAAAAAATTTTCCAATAAGAAGGACTAGATAATTTAATCTTGTGCGTGGTGGCACCAGAGATAAAGTTAATATCCTAATTGAAATGATCCATAGTAATTTATTATTGAATTTTTATTTTACTTAAAACTGAAATCTTTTATATTTTAATCTAATTGGTCTCATGTCCATTCGGGTAAGCATTTAATACATCCAACTAAAACCTGACCCGCTAATTAAAACCAAAACCAATTGGCAATTGCTTAATTATACAGATCGTAATCGCATGGATGTAATTAATTCATGCAATGCATTAAAATAAAGAGACAAACATGGCAAATTGCCTTCATCTGTCTCTCCATTTCTTGATGCGGGTACCTTATGACAATTAAATATAGTCAAACCTTGTTCTTTGACTGTTTATTTCATTAATTTCATGCTATGCGGTGTCTCCACCAAGCAGGAACACAAAATAATTAAAACTTTAAAAGTGTTTCTAAGACTGTTCCCGTGTGAAGGTTCCAATCTCTATTCACACAAATAAGTTTCTCTCTTTCTTTGCTTTTTCTTAACAACTCTACTAAAAAGTTTCACCAATTTAAAAATACAAACCCGTTTTAATCGAGCGTTGATATTGACTTTCTACCTATAGTTGAGATTTGGGATTTGGATAAAATAATGATAAAGAAAAGACTTTCCTTTTTTTTCTCAAAATTTTACACTCTAATCATTTTTCCTTTTGTTCAAATGAAAAATATACAATTCTAGAGTCCCTTCTTTTGCTCATGAAGAAATTATAGCAGCCAGAATAAAAAGCAAATGGAGGCTACATAAAAATTCAGAGAAAAATACTTTTGGCTCTTTACATTTATTTCTTTTTTTTTCCCCTCTCTCGAAAGCGCTGGGCACAGCACTTTACATCTACTTGACTATGACATTCTAATTTAATAAAATTAGAACTAATAAAGGATGTCGGACTGCTATGTATGATCTATATTATCTACAAATAATTAAGATGCGTCGACATTGTTTTAATTAGTTAATATCAGAAATTAATAGATGTATACGCTCACCGATAATCCTAGACCTTAATATTTCAAAATTTTAATTTCTAGTTTCGATTGAATTAAAATCAACATGTCAAATTTATTGTATATATATAAGAATTTATATTTTTTATGATTTAATATTGAGTTAAAATAATTTGAAATTTAGAATAAATCAAAATGTCTACAGACTCATAGTTCCATATATCTAACGTCGACAACTTTAAAATATTTTAGGATGCCATTTAGGGTCCAAATTTTATTTCTGCCACAAACTTAATCATCCAAATAAAAAAAGAGACAACATGCTTGATACAAAAGTATAAATAAATTAAGTAATTAATTAAGCATAGTATTCCCTCTTTGGTGTTTGACTAGATTCTCTCTTCACGTATTAGTATAATAAAGGTGGACTGACATGCACTTATGGAGTTATACAATACAAGTTGCAATAAGCATGCATGAAGGCTGATGATTCCCACAATCTCAAGCCATGATTGGGAGATTTATATGTAATAACTACGGCCGGTGGGTTCCAAGCGTCTTTTGTCTAAAACCCCTTAGAACACAGCAAATTACTTAATAACGCAACATAGGATGGGTTTTTTTATTAGTGGGAGTGCACCATAATTTGGGAGAAAAATAATAGAAAATTTTATTGCCGATATACAGTCTACTATGGTTGATGAAAGTGCATTATACCAAAATAACACAACATATTTCACTTGGTGTTGAGAAATTGTGAGGACTTATTGCACAAAGAAAAGAAGAGTTTGTTAATGCATATAAAGATACACTACAATCTTTTCCGTAATTATAGACAAAATTGCACTTGTTACAGTTAAACAAATTTCTTAATCTTTTATCACATGTTTTTAGATAGAGTTCAGATAACACAATTCACAAATCCATTTTTCTCATCCAAAAATATGCGAGAGGAGAAGAACGTGCTTCAAGGTCAATTCTACATGGAATCATTCTAGAGGAATTGCACCAACGCTCTCGGCCTACAACCTCCAATTTAATTAAGATTAAGATACCTATCATATCGGTTAAGTGCTTGATCCTCTCGTTAACACTTAACAATGACACAAAACACATGGGTCGATCATGCCACCACAAGGGTAATTGATGGTACAAGGTTAATGATTTTCTATTGCATGATCTTTGTAAACAAATTTAAAATATCCTCAACAATGTAGATATATGTTTTCCTGTTAATACTTAATACATAATTTATGCATATGATATTTAATTTATCCTTTTATAAATAACTAAAACTTGCATTGAACCGTTCAAGCTTCCCTTTATTTTCATTTCACTTATATTTTTATTAGTGGTTCTATTTGCATTTTTAATTTAAGATAAGTTTAAGCTAGATGCAGTTAAAAAAAAGTTTGTGCTTGGCAGATCCTCTTGCTTTAGTTCAGAAGAAGTTCAAAAAGCAATTCAGTTGAATGATTAATTAATATGTTTATGTTCATTTACTCTTTCTCCCATGCTGCTAATAAAAAATATATTTTTTAAGAATGTGAATTTTTATATGCCGATTAGAAACGATAAAGAATCCAGTGTTTAATTATTTCTTTCAGGGAGAAAAAAATATTGAGAATATTTGAAAAAAAAAAACTCAAGTCACTCTTTGTAGATAAATATCGTCAACATGGTCATCATAATCATAATCATGATGGTTTGTCCTATGTCATCTTTTGGGGGCAATATTTTTAGTGCCTAAAAGATTCTAAAGTTGCATGTATTTTAAACTTCCTTAACAGACCTTCTAATTAACAAAACTCTTTTTTATATTAAAAAAATTGAAGAAACCAGAACAGAGAAGTTAGATTCCTTGTTCCTTTTCTTAACTATAGTTCAGTCAGGCATCCTTCATATATATATAGAGTGTGTGTGTGGCTAGAAATATAAGAATGGATTATATTTTCAGATCTGGGGTGTCAAAGCACTTATGAATAGATAGATTGGTACGAATTATAAAACTCATTATTATCAACAACATATTTGGTACGAGTAATTGGATCATGATCGAGATATAAACCTAGGTCAGTTTACTCGACTAGACGTTCGTAGTAAAGCAAATGTGTCGATCTCACAGAGATTGTGATGAATACTAATCCTATTTGTTCACTAAAGCTAGACAATAAAAGTTTAGAAAAGAATTGATGACAAGAGTAGAATAAATAGAAGAAAAATAAAGGAATGCAATTGCAAGTATAAAGATAATGCAAAACAATTCAAGTAAATATTTTTGGGATTTTCTAACAATGCAATATATGATAATAAAAGTGTCTTAGGGTTCGATTTCACCTAGATCTGGTCACAGGGTCGCAAGACTTGGCATTATCGTATTCAGCCTTGCTAATTCGGTCCAAATTTTGGACCGAATTCCACTGTGTAAATGTTGTGGTTTACTCTTTTGTTGATTTATTCAAGCCAAAGGTCCATATAGCCATACCTAACTCTCTAACCCTCCGCTTTCGCCTATTGGGTACGGTATTTGGAATGAGATCTAGTGTTAAATAACCTTCATCGAGTGCATTGCACCCCCAACTTTCATTGTCGGTGTACTTACTCGAGTTTACCAATGGTTTTCTGCGAGGTATCTAATTAGAATTTTGTCTAACTAGAAACGTTGACTTTTGGTTACTACTTGGTCGACTTTCGCCCTTGAGCTACCTCGAAATACTCGTATAAGACTCGGTTATTATAATGGGTTGAAGTTTCCAACAAACGCGGTCGTACAAATGTCAAGCAACTCAAGTAATAAACGGTTCAAACACAAGCAAATCAATAAAAACTCCAAAGATAATTAGTTTCGTCCGTCAACAAAACAAGCAAACCAAGTAAACCCAAATCTAGGCTACATCTATCCCTAAAGCAACAAAAATCTAACATAGCATGCTAATAAAACAAGATACAAACTCCATGACAAGAATAAATAAGAGAAAATGAAGAGATACAACAATATCCATGTTTACTCCTATTTGAATCAAGTTCGAAGCCATGGTTGGGTTGAATCTAACGCTGTCGCGCCTAGAACTGCTCCCAAATCGCTGCCATGGTCGAGTGATGGTGGAGAGGTGGTGGAAATCACACGCCTTTCGGCGTGAGAACGGTGTTGGGAGGTGGAAGATTGGTGGCTGCTGATGAATAATGGTCGATTCCCCTTCCTTAAGCAAGAATCACCCTCACATAGCCTCCTCTCTAGCCCCTTGACGGCCTGGGGACGTTTTCCCCACATTTAGCCCGAAATTGGGAACTTTCCATAAGTGAAAACGCCTCAGGAATATAGCTGGAAACATTTTCTGTATAGCGATTCGGACCGAATTCTAGAAATTTGGTCCGAATTGGCTTCTCTGTAATTTTTTGTGACGCTAATTCGGTCTGAATTCCTGTGCATCTAGCATTGCGCACCAATAGTATTTTGAGCATAATTTCTTCATCCGGGCTACGATTGAGGTGATTCAAAGATCGCCGGAAAGCTTATGATGAGCTCTACAACTATTGCTTCCATTTAGCCATTTGATTCTCTTAAATCCACCATTTTATGCAATGATTGTGTGTGATCCACCAAATTCTTACAAGACAAGTCAAATTCCACGGCAGTATCCAATCTTGCTAAACAAACAGAAAAACAAGATAATATCACGATTTTAGTCATAATTTCGATGTAAAGTCTAGCCAAAATATAAGTATATATATATATATGAGATATCAGATCATATTCATCCTGACTCATTTATTGATAATATTGTAGTTATTGTTTATGTTTTTGGTATGAAAATGACAAAATTATAACCCAAATATAATGAGTATATCCTATATATCCAATTAAATATTCTTGATCCATCATGGATCAACCACAATAAATCTATCTAATATTTTATTAAAAATCAATTTATCCAACAAATTTATAAAATATTAAATATATGAACCAAATAGCTTCAGCCGTTTTCTATCAAGCAAATATACTTGTTTCGGTTTTTTGTCAAGCAACCACAAGACGTGTTTCAAGCAAAACTACCTAATTGGAAAGGAAAAATGTTTTCCCTTGGAGGTAGGTTAACTATACTTAATTATGTTTTGTCAGCTATTCCCTTATATATCTTTTCTGCTTTTAAGTGCCCTAGATGGGTGATTGCTTCTATTGATAGAGTTAAAGGATCTTTCCTCTGATCTGGTGCTGATAATAAGTCTAAGTTTGCCCTAGCCGGTTTGAAAAACATCGCTCTTAAAAAGGAGCACGGAGGATGGGGAATCATGGATCTTACAGATATGAATTCTTCACTTCTCTACAAATGGAGATGGAGATTTCTTACTTCAGACCATAAAGGTGTTTGGAAGGACCTAGCTCTGACTAAATATGGTAGAAAACCAAAATCTGGTTTGTCTCCTTTTTGGACAGATGTTAGTGCTTTATCCAACATTCTTAGAATAGGTTACAGGCTTAAAATAGGAAATGGAAAGTCTACCAATTTCTGGTATGGCATTTAGGGGGATGATTTAACTCTTTATAAAGTCTTCCCTGAAATTTTTGCTAAATGTAAAATAGAAAATCTTATTTTGGCTGATGTTTGGAGAAACAATAGGATTAACCTTTCTCTTAAAAGGGGGGTCAACAGAAAAATGAGGAAGGAAAAGATAGAGATTTTAAATTTACTTAGAAGCTTTACTTTTTCTGAAGAAGAGGGTCAGTTTTGTTGGCACTGAGACTCTTCGGGTTTCTTTGTTTCTTCTGTTTATAATTTTCTTAATTTTGGAGGGGTGTCTGTGCGGAAGCATGACACTATCTGACCCACTAAAATTTCTTTAAAAGTTAAACTCTTTGTTTGGCTCGCTTTACACAATAAAATTCTCACCAAAGACAATTTGCTCCATAGGGGTTGGGTGGGATGTTAGAAAGTGTGCTAATTTTCATTTTTGTGCTAATTACCAATTAATTAACCAAGCAAATCACACACATAAGAGATCTAGTACACAAGCTATTCAAACACACGAGAAAAAGGATTGGAAGTCTACCTCTCTTGGTATCGCAACCAAGAGGCTCGTTCCAATGCGTTGGTGTCGGTGGCGTGCTCTCCAAGAACCTTCTCGCCGTGCTCCTCGAGTCCACTAAGGAATTAACCACCTTCTCTAATCAATTATGCTAGTAATTGAGAGAATTGTGCCTAATTCCAAAGCTTTCCCTTCTCTTGATTAATTCTCCAATTAATTTAGTGGAAAAGCTTGCTCAACACATGAGCTAGGTGGTGTGTGGAAGAGAGAAGAGGAATGAAAAATCTGAAATTTTTCTTCCTTTGTGGTGAGGTGCGGCCAAAGAGAGAAGGAGAGAGAGAGGTGTGTGGAGGCTAGGGTTTGCTCCCAAAGAACACCCCTTTATATAGACCTCATGCCCTAGCTCTCATCCAAATTTTGGAGGACCAAAATACCCCTACCTAGCCGCACCCTACCTACCTCCTTTGTGGGTTGGGCCTCAAGACAAGTTGAGCCCAATAACCTTCCATTTTATTACACCTTCCATTTGGCATTAAATCAACTAATTAATTTAAGGCCCAATTTGCTCAATTTATTAAATGTGTTGATTATTATTAATTATTAACTATTTAATAATTAATATGGAATTAGACAATGCATTTAATTATTTCGATATGATCTATTTGACTTAATTAATCATAACGGTCCATAACGGCATACGATTAATTAATCAACTTATCATATTTTGCAAAACCAATTGTTGCAAATAAATAATTAATGCACGTGTGGTTAAACACCTTATTATGTGTGACCCTTTGAGGATTTATGCTATGTTGGACATGGAATTAAATCGCCATTTAATTCCAATAATCATAAGCGGTATCTAGCAACACGTTATGATTCCCAATTCACATAAATAATGTACTGCTACAAAATTTCAATCCTGCATGAGAGAATAAATGGTTTCTCTATTTTGATTCTTATGTCACACGATATCATCGTATAATCCAAGATAGGAACGTGTCATTCTTGCAGATTATACGTTTCTTGATCTAGAGATAATTGTATCAGTTGCTAGCAAACAATCTATCTCCATCAAGGGGCCCAAACAGATATCGTCACTCACTAAGTGAATTAATGAGGGACATACGGTTTTCTTGATAATTAGCTTTTCCCCGCACAATTCAAGAATACTTAAATCAAGTCCGTATAGCAGCCTTTATCAGGAATCAGCGGTAGACATGATTTATAGCATCTATCCTCATGTGGAAAAGATAATCATCTCAAACTTAGAACCAAAATCATAACGAAATAAATAATGACACGTAACACAATCCATATATTTATTTCGTGGGGTCCAGTCCTGTACTATGTTCTATAACATATACATATGCAATTAAGTTGGTTACTCCTAACCTATGATTTATAGAACTTAATCATCACTTAATCTGCATACTAATCTTATTGATAATTAATGTTCTTTGTTAATTATCAAGATTATGGACTTTTAGATTTATCGTTGTCATTTACTACTAAATGAATAACAGTGATCTATAATTCAGATCCTCGACCTGAATGAACTGTCAACGAGTAAATCAAAGAACAAATGATCTGAAATCACCAATAACATAAACTATAGAAGTAGCCTAATGAATTGGCTTCTAGGACATATCTCTAACAATCTCCCACTTGGCCTAGAGTCAATCAGTAGTGACTTCTAGCAAGTGCATAGTACTCAATGTAATATCCAAAATATACATGTCTCATACTAAAGCCTAGTAATAAAAGATACAACTCAAAGCCACTCAGGCATACGCCTAATCCCCATGGATGCAACGTGCAACTCATGTGCGGCTCGAGATAAAGGCTTTGTCAGAGGGTCCGCTGTGTTCGCGGCACCGTCCACCTTCTTGACCTTGACCCATCCATCATTGATCAACTGACGGATGAGATGGAATCGTCGTAGAATGTGCCTAGTCTTTTGGTGAGACCTAGGCTCCTTGGACTGAGCTATGGCTCCCGTGTTGTCGCAGTAAATATCCACTGGACCTGAGATGCTTGGAACCACCTCTAGCTCGGTCAAGAACTCCTTGATCCATACACCTTCTTTCGCTGCTTCACCAGCCGCTAAGTATTCTGCTTCGGTGACGGAATCGGCCGTAGTATCTTGCTTGGAACTCTTCCAACTTACGGCACCACCATTGAGCAGAAATACGAAGCCGGACTGTGATTTTGAGTCATCTCGATCGGTTTGGAAACTAGCATCGGTGTAACCACTTACAACGAGCTCTTGGTCTCCACCATATACGAGAATGTTATCCTTTGTTCTCTTGAGATATTTGAGGATATTCTTGACTGCAGTCCAATGTGCCATGCCAGGATTGGCTTGGAATCGACTAGTCACGCTAATCGGATGTGCCACATCAGGACGAGTGCATAGCATGGCATACATAATCGATCCGACCACAGATGGATACTGGAATTTCTTCATGTATTCACGATCTGTATCATTGGTCGGACTTTGAGACTTGCTCAAGAAAATGCCATGTGACATAGGCAAGAATCCCTTCTTGGAATTTGCCATGTTGTGTTTGTTCAACACTTTGTCAATATATGCATCTTGGCTCAAGCCTAACATCCTTCTCGATCTATCTCTATAGATCTTGATTCCTAGGATGTAGGCGGCTTCGCCCAAATCTTTCATTGAGAACACCTTCTTCAATGAATCCTTAACTGCATTCAACTCGGGGATATCATTCCCGATCAAGAGGATATCATCAACATATAGAACAAGAAACACAACCACGCTCCCACTGATCCTCTTGTAAACACAAGGTTCCTTTTCGCTTTGAACGAAGTTCAATTTCTTGACTTCTTCATCAAAGCGTTTGTTCCAACTCCTTGATGCTTGCTTCAATCCATAAATGGACCTTTGAAGTTTGCATACCTTGTTAGCATTCTTTGGATCCACAAAACACTCGGGTTGTGTCATATACACATCCTCTTCCAAATTTCCATTTAGGAAGGCGGTTTTGACATCCATTTGCCATATTTCATAATCATAAAATGCGGCAATTGCTAACATGATCCGAATTGACTTGAACATAACGACGGGCGAGAAGGTTTCTTCATAGTCAATACCATGAACTTGTTTGTAACCTTTCGCTACGAGTCGTGCTTTGTAAATGGTCAAGTTGCCATCCATGTCGACCTTTCTTTTAAAGATCCATTTGTTCTCAACGGGCTTTACTCCGTTGGGAAGATCAACCAAGGTCCATACCTTGTTGTCATACATGGATTGCATTTCGGATTCCATGGCCTTAAGCCATTCCTTGGAGTCTGGTTTTCTTTTCATGTCATCAATGGTCAAAGGCTCATCGTTCTCCATGACGAGAACGTCGTGCAAACCTAAATATCTTATAGGTGGACGACTTGGCCTTGCCGATCTTCGTAGGGTAGATGCTTGAGGTTCTTGAACTTGCTCCACAACGGTTTGTGGGCTTTGTTCTTGAACTTCAAGTATAGGTGCGTCCTCAACACTATCGACACGCGATATGTTTGAGTATTCATTTGAGGGAGCTTGTTCTTGAACCTCTTCTTCCACAACAACTTGAGGAATGGGTTCGACTACAATCTCGTTCGGTGCAACCTCATTTGGCACTATATTTGGAACAACTACATTACCTACTTGAGGTATGTTTTGTTGTTGTGGTTCTTGAATTTCTTCAATAACCACGTTGCTCCCACTACTTCTTCTTGAGATAAACTCCTTTTCCAAGAATTCCGCATGTCGTGCAACAACTATTTTGTTCTCGACACGGTTATAGAAGTAGTAACCCTTTGTTTCCTTAGGGTATCCTACGAAATGACATTTGTCCGATTTGGGTCCAAGCTTATCGCTCACTAGCCTTTTCACATAAGCTTCACAACCCCAAATCTTGAGAAACATCATGCTAGGTTTCGAACCAAACCATAGCTCATAGGGTGTTTTCTCAACGGACTTTGATGGAACACGGTTCAAAGTAAAAGCTGCGGTTTCAATTGCATAACCCCAAAAGGACATAGGCAAATTAGTTTGGCTCATCATCGATCGAACCATGTCTAGCAAAGTTCGATTCCTCCTTTCGGACACACCATTCCATTGTGGTGTTCCTGGTGGAGTGAGTTGTGGAATGATTCCACACTCCTTTAGATAATCACCAAATTCATGGCTCAAGTACTCACCACCTCTATCGGATCGTAAGGCCTTGATCTTTCGATCAAGTTGGTTCTCAACTTCACTCTTAAACTCTTTGAACTTGTCAAAGGTTTCAGATTTATGACGCATCAAGTAGATATACCCGTATCTACTATAATCGTCAGTGAACGTGACGAAGTATGAGAAACCTCCACGTGCACAAATGCTCATAGGTCCACATACATCGGTATGTATGAGATCTAACAATCCATTTGCCCTTATCCCTTTGTTGGGAAAAGGCGCTTTGGTCATTTTGCCCATCAAACAAGATTCGCAAGTGTCAATTGGCTCGAAAGCGAATTGATCCAAGAGACCAACGGATTGTAGTCTCTTGATGCGTTTCTCGTTGATATGACCTAAGCGGTAATGCCACATTAAAGTCGCATTCTCATGTGAAACCTTACGTTTCCTTTTGTCATTTTCAACACTCAAAACAAATCCATTCGAATCGAGCACATAAAGACCATTCAATAAATGTGCATCACAAAAACGAACTTCATTACGAAACAAAGTCAAGCACTTGTTCTTTATTACAACATCATAACCATCCAAATCCAAACAAGAAACGGATACAATGTTTCGAGTGATACATGGAACTACAAAAACATCCTTGAGTTCCAATGCAAAACCATTAGGCAAAGTTAGTTCCACGCTCCCAACGGCCATAGCGGAGACGCACGTGCCGTTACCGACGCGGAGTTGAACTTCGCCTTTCTCGAGCCGTCTTCTATTCTTTAGTACCTGCACATTTCGACAAATGTGAGCACACGAACCAGTATCAAATACCCAATCTGTGTGAGAAGTAGCGAGAAGGGTTTCGATGACAAATATACCTGAGGTAGAAGGTTGGACAGTTCCCGCCTTCTTGTCAGCTAGGTACCTTGGGCAGTTTCTCTTCCAATGGCCCTTGTTGCTACAGTAGTAGCAAACGGTCTCGGAAGAGGCCGGGTTCTTCTTCTTCTTAGAACCCACGGGAGCACCCTTGGCCGGACCTTGGGGCGTCACCGGGCCTTTGCCTTTGCCTTTGCGGCCACGCTTTCTTATCTTCTTGCTTTTCCCACTCACCGCAAGAACATCCTTGGGGCCCTTCTCTTTCTTAAGACTCTCCTCCGTCTCAATGAGCATGTTTTGGATGTCATCCATGCTCTTGTCCATGCCGTTCATCCGGTAGTTCACAACGAAACCGGTGAAGCTTGGAGGGAGAGAATTGAGAATGAAGTCTTGAATCGCCCCCGAAGGGAAGGGCGTATCAAGCTTCTCAAGCTGCCGAAACAACCCCGCCATCTTCATGACGTGTGGCCCGACATCATGACCTTCGGCCAAGCGAGTGTTGGCGACGGCCTTGATGAGACGGGCCCTTTCGGTGCGGGCCTTTGTTTGGAACATGTTGGATAGGCGAGTGATCATGGCGAACACTCCATAGCCACTATCCATGAACTCCTTTTGGAGTTCCGCTTCCATGGTTGCCACCATCACGACGGACATCTCCATGTCCTCGTTCTCATGCTTCGCAAAGGCATCCTTTTCCTCTTGGGAAGCGGTTGCCTTTGGAGCCGATGGCATGGGAGTGGTGAGGAGATACTCTCTTTTCTCATACCTAAAGGCAAGCCTTAGGTTGCGATGCCAATCCAAGAAATTGGCACCGTTAAAAGCGAGTTTCTCTCTCTCAACAAGAGAACGTAGCGTAAAAGATGAGGAAGACATCTACAACAATACATAAGTTTAAGGTCAATTAGTTTATGCTTTAAAATTTGTTTTAACTAAGTAAAACTTCCACTACATTATATCATGTCCCTAAATGTAGTGAATTTCCAAGACTCCCACAACTTGTTAATGCAACGACGGCGTCGGCAGAACATTGCACCAACAAATGTGAGATAGGTTCTCCAACCAATCATACGTTCCTATGATTCTTGGTTCGATTAACGAACTTCACTCCAATGACCAATCCGATTTGAATCATTGTTAAGTCACTTCTTTCTATTTGCTCCTAGTAAATCCGATTTACACCCCGACACGGATGATGGATCACGATGTCCCGCGTCGGCGAGAATACATCAATGACCGATCATACTACGTAAGAAGGGGATAGAAAGAAGGAGAGTGAATTTTGTTTAGACTTAATTCTTTTTAGTTTGGGACAAACAATTCATATGACGCTTTGTTTGGTGGTCGTGTAATCATACACCCATACCTAACCTAACACAAGCATTCATACAAGCATCTCATAGTTGTGGGTTTGTATGGCTCCCGCTTGCATTAGTTTCGCCACATCCTCCATGAAGCAAAACTAATCTACTCCATGCCCTCCCACTAAATTCTATAAGGATCTAAATCCTATATAAAATAAAGCTACAAAATACATGTGAAAACATCCTATTCCCTTCCTATCCTTAGGGGCATGCAAGCCTCACAAGTTACATCAAAAATTAATCAAAAATTAATTAATGGCACCAAAGGCCGCATTACAAACATTCACACATGCATTCATTTACAACCACAAGGCATTGAGTCTTGAGCCATACTAAACCCACTATCCACCTACAAAACAAAGTTAGCACATACAAGAACTTTGTTTCCAATTAACGATTTTCAAGCATCTTTGCGTATCGTTTGCTATAAGTAAATTCCGTGTACAAATCCTCAATTTTAAACAACCAAACTTGTTTAAATTCATTTAGAAAGTTCTTTCAACATCCCATAACAGAAAGGAGATCAAACAAGGAGTTTTCTAATTAATTTCAACTAGTTTGAATACTTAGAAAAACAGTAATTTACCAAAAAACGTAACTAATGGAATCCAACAAAAACAACAGTTTTCGGTCTCCAAAAATTCTCAAATAAATTACTTAAGCTCCTTATCATAGTTGTGATTACCAGTAAAAATTTCAAGAAGAGATCTTAAACCATCTGGGAGAATCAAAAATGACAAATCTCTTACAAGTGTACGAAACACCGTTATGAGATTTTCAGCTTATCCTCTCAACCATTTGGTCTGTTAGACCACCTTCTATCCAGTTTTTATATATACAATATACATAGAAAAACTTGTTTATACTACAGGCTATCCATTCATGAAAAGAAAACAACCAAGTTCAGTTCAACAATCTTAAGTTACATGCTAAACAATCAACAAATTCTGTACTGGAACAGACTGTCGATCGAAACGTTTTAACCTAGCTGAGGGTCCAAACATCCACGAAAAATTATGAAATTAATTTTCCTGGAATCCTAACTCAAAATAGAACAACTCCATTTAAACAGAATTTTTAAAGGAGTTCTCAGTTGGTACAGTTTATTAGAACAATCAATTTGCTCAATAAACTGGATCTGACAAGATCTTCCTTTTCATACTTGAAAACCCACAAATTAATCCGAGTCATGCAACAAATTTTACATGCTCAGAAAGAGCTTCAAGTCCTCTTTATTTCTAGCCATAGAACACTGGTACTTATATTCAAAATATAAATCTTTCAAGCCATTCAAACAGGACAGTGCAAGCAGAAACTGGTTCTGCGCACTGTCGCCGTTTTATTCACAGTAAATCTATACTAATACAGAAAAAAGTGAATCCAACGCCAAAAGAATCACAATCCACAGATCTACAACTTTCATGTAGATGGAAAGATCTTCCAGAGGACATATCACAGAGAAAAATGCGAAACAACACAGAAAATACCATTTCCAGACAGCAAACAAACGCATCATCTCTACTAATCCATTAATTAGCCAATTTCTCTTAATTAAGTGTTAAAATAGCTTAAGTACGACCATGTGCTCTGATACCACTGTTAGAAAGTGTGCTAATTTTCATTTTTGTGCTAATTACCAATTAATTAACCAAGCAAATCACACACATAAGAGATCTAGTACACAAGCTATTCAAACACACGAGAAAAAGGATTGGAAGTCTACCTCTCTTGGTATCGCAACCAAGAGGCTCGTTCCAATGCGTTGGTGTCGGTGGCGTGCTCTCCAAGAACCTTCTCGCCGTGCTCCTCGAGTCCACTAAGGAATTAACCACCTTCTCTAATCAATTATGCTAGTAATTGAGAGAATTGTGCCTAATTCCAAAGCTTTCCCTTCTCTTGATTAATTCTCCAATTAATTTAGTGGAAAAGCTTGCTCAACACATGAGCTAGGTGGTGTGTGGAAGAGAGAAGAGGAATGAAAAATCTGAAATTTTTCTTCCTTTGTGGTGAGGTGCGGCCAAAGAGAGAAGGAGAGAGAGAGGTGTGTGGAGGCTAGGGTTTGCTCCCAAAGAACACCCCTTTATATAGACCTCATGCCCTAGCTCTCATCCAAATTTTGGAGGACCAAAATACCCCTACCTAGCCGCACCCTACCTACCTCCTTTGTGGGTTGGGCCTCAAGACAAGTTGAGCCCAATAACCTTCCATTTTATTACACCTTCCATTTGGCATTAAATCAACTAATTAATTTAAGGCCCAATTTGCTCAATTTATTAAATGTGTTGATTATTATTAATTATTAACTATTTAATAATTAATATGGAATTAGACAATGCATTTAATTATTTCGATATGATCTATTTGACTTAATTAATCATAACGGTCCATAACGGCATACGATTAATTAATCAACTTATCATATTTTGCAAAACCAATTGTTGCAAATAAATAATTAATGCACGTGTGGTTAAACACCTTATTATGTGTGACCCTTTGAGGATTTATGCTATGTTGGACATGGAATTAAATCGCCATTTAATTCCAATAATCATAAGCGGTATCTAGCAACACGTTATGATTCCCAATTCACATAAATAATGTACTGCTACAAAATTTCAATCCTGCATGAGAGAATAAATGGTTTCTCTATTTTGATTCTTATGTCATACGATATCATCGTATAATCCAAGATAGGAACGTGTCATTCTTGCAGATTATACGTTTCTTGATCTAGAGATAATTGTATCAGTTGCTAGCAAACAATCTATCTCCATCAAGGGGCCCAAACAGATATCGTCACTCACTAAGTGAATTAATGAGGGACATACGGTTTTCTTGATAATTAGCTTTTCCCCGCACAATTCAAGAATACTTAAATCAAGTCCGTATAGCAGCCTTTATCAGGAATCAGCGGTAGACATGATTTATAGCATCTATCCTCATGTGGAAAAGATAATCATCTCAAACTTAGAACCAAAATCATAACGAAATAAATAATGACACGTAACACAATCCATATATTTATTTCGTGGGGTCCAGTCCTGTACTATGTTCTATAACATATACATATGCAATTAAGTTGGTTACTCCTAACCTATGATTTATAGAACTTAATCATCACTTAATCTGCATACTAATCTTATTGATAATTAATGTTCTTTGTTAATTATCAAGATTATGGACTTTTAGATTTATCGTTGTCATTTACTACTAAATGAATAACAGTGATCTATAATTCAGATCCTCAACCTGAATGAACTGTCAACGAGTAAATCAAAGAACAAATGATCTGAAATCACCAATAACATAAACTATAGAAGTAGCCTAATGAATTGGCTTCTAGGACATATCTCTAACATGGGAGACTCTAACTGTGTGTTCTGTGGGTCCCAAGAATCAGTTGACCATCTTTTTTTGCTTTGTCCTTACATTTCTAGCTTTTGGAATTTTTTTAACAACTGTAGAACTAATGAAAGACACCTGCATTTTAATTCCTTGTATTCTGTTTGGAAGCAGTGTGTTTCACTGTGTTAGTATTGATAGAGTGAATACTTTGATTATTTTGGCAGTTGTTATTTGGGATTTATGGCTAGAAAGAAACAATGTTATTTTTCAGGGTACTATTATTAAACCTCAAATAAGTATTTATTCAACTGCTTTGGCACTCTTTCAATTTTGGACAGGTGGACGTGCCGCTTTCGCTGAGCAACTGAAGAATGCACAAGTGATAGTGGTTCCTGCTGGTGATCAGGTGGCTCAGGGCCCGGTAGCTAACCTAGTAAATAACACTCAAGCTGCTACAACAGTGGGACCTTCTAGGGTGACTAGCACTTTTGATGAAGATGAAGATTTACTAGGGGATTAGAGCTTAGATGCTTGCTTTAGTTGAAAAATTTGTTATTTTTGTTCCAGCGGTTTTGGTTTGTTTCTCTTTTTTCCTGTGGCTGTATAACAATCTCGGGTGAGTAACTGTATATATTTGGTTTTATGATAATTTTCTCTAGACCTCCCTGCTTGGGAGTCTGTTGCTTTCAAAAAAAAAAAAAAAAAAACCACAAGACGTAGCATGGTAAATGTGTGATGCTCTTATAAGCGATGCACACTTCTGACGTATCTAAATATTGTATATCACATATCAAAATTATATCATGCCAGTGTGCTATATGATTGATAATATATTGCACAAAGGTGTGTTTGGATGGGTTGGTACTTGGTACAAGGACTAAGGAGGTATATAAAGTATAAGAATGCTTATACTTGGTTGTTGACTCATCCCAAATACAAAATAAAATAAGATATATATAATTCTTATTCTTTATTCCTCCATAGAGGAGGTATACATTGTTATCTGTTTTTAGAGTAAATTTATTGTGAACCATTATGCATAGAGCGCTCCGTGTATTACGACCGTTTGATCGGTGATTTTGCAAATTGACAAATCTAAATTAATCAATCCAATCTATATATTGAAATCTCATAACAAACAAAATTTTACAATTTTAAATTTTTTTTTACTATTTCTTTCGAATTTTGTAAAACTTGCCATTTTTGGCCTATAAATTACTATATTTATAGCAAAAAATGGCAAGTGTTAAAAAATTTGAAAAAAATAGTAATTTTTTTTTAAAAATTGTAAAATTTTGTTTGCTATGAGATTTCAATATATAGATTGGGTGGCTTAAATTAGATTTGACAATTTGTGAAATCACCGACCAAAACAGTCATAGTGCACCGAAGCTTATATGAACCATGGTTCACAATATATTTACTCCTATCTTTATACTCGATGCACCATCCAAATACAGTTGAGGAAGATATAACCTCTATTCTCCATCAAAATTTATCATCTCTCTTTCCCCTTCCTTCTTTCCTCTTTCTTGCTTGTCCTTGTGCAACGTATGTATGACAACATATATTGAACAAAAACTTCAATAAGGAAATTCATATCGTACTTAAAAAAATTGAATGTTTGTTTTTTGGGCAATAAATCTGTTTGTAATACTTGCTTCCTCCGAATAATGTATTATTATTTTGCAAATATTACAAAATTTTCAACAAAAGACAATTGGGTTAATATATTGCTACACGCTTATTGAAAGAAATTCTGCCAACGGGCTTCATCCGCACAAAAAAAAAAAAAGGTTTAAAATAAGTCCGAGCAAAAAAAAAAAAAAAATGAAAAACAGAAGAAAATAATGTTGGATAGTTGGATACTGTCAAGTCATAATAGGCACCTGGTCTAGAGTCCAGGATTTATTGAGGTGCTACTTGGCGTAGACAGTGTATAATTTTTCTGTGACAAAAAGATGTATTATAATTTATAGATAATAAGAAAGTAAGAACTGTTATGAAATTTAATAAAATGTGTATTGTATTGTTCATCTTCATATTCTCACTACTTATTTATCGCTTTATTTTCTGTTGTACATTTGTTTCCCACTATCTCCACTAATTATTTATTGATCATTATGTGAGGTCTTATTTTGTAGTCTATAAATAGAGACATTTTACATTTTTATGAATGGTTGGAATGAAAGAATAAAATTTTGAAATTTATATTGAGAATATTGTCTTATTTACTCTTGAGATATTATTTATTGTTTCTTTCTTCCACCTTATTTTACAACAAGAATCAGTAAATAACTATCTGCATTATCACAGAGAATCTAAAATCCATGGTCCCAAAGTCCCAACCCGCATCCATGATCTTTGATTTCCTCAGCGCGCACCACCCCATCACCACCACCTACACAACATCAACCTTTTTTTTTTTTAAATTAGAGAGTGCACAAAAACTAAAATCAGATTTTCAGAAAAAGATTGATCAAGTTTTCAATTGATTTCCAGAGTCAGACGAGTTTCCACTGCTGTTGTGTCCCTCCATTTCTAATCTCTCCAGTGATTACGCAAATTCAAACTATCATCCCTTTGATTGTAAATTTACAAACCTTTTTTTTTTTGAGAAAACAAAAAAGTTGACGCTTTTTGACTCAAAATGAAAAATATTTATCTATTACCTACTGTGATATAAAGTGTTGCATAATTTTTCAAATTTACAATTTTCAACTTGATTACAACAAAGAAACATTAATTAGAGTTTTTTTTTTTTTGACTCATATGACCAGTCAATTCTAACTCATCTTTATAATGAGATCATACTATAAATCAAAGTTAAATGGCATATTAAAATTTTCAGTTTTATTTTATGATCTTTATGAGATCATTTCGATTTGGGACCAATTTATGTTAACTAAGTATAATCGTTAATAATTGTCAATTAATGTAAAAAGAATAATAAGACATGACATAATATGCGATATAAGAGGGACATTACTTAATTTTTAATAACAAAATTTTTTTTTATTAGTTATATTGTTTTGTGTTTAATGTATCAAAAGATATTTTATAAATAGAAAAAGATATAAAGGCAAATTATATATAATAAATAGTAATAAAATTTTGTTTTCTCTCAACTTTTGTAAGTCCATACTTTACTTGGTGTTTAAGGGAAAAATAAAATGACATCATACAAGATATTACATTTGTAATTTATCGAATTTCTAATAATCTATAACAACGTCATAATTAACTTAATATGATTAGTTTTGCTGGTTGCTCGATTAAAAAATACATAAATATTTGATTACCGATGAACCGGCATATTTAGGTTATGATAAGATATATTCACTTATTCACCCGAAATTATTTAATATAAAAATTCAGACACCAAAAAATTTAATACAAAGAATTATTTATTTTTTTTAATAAGAAGAAAGTTCCAACGCGTTTATAAACCGCGCCTCTCTCTCTCCTCTCGAACGCGTTTTATAAACGCGTTACAAGCCTTAAAACGCGTTTATAAAACGCGCTAAAAGCTGCAGTAATTGCGGCGAAAGTTTCTGAGTTTGCGCGTTATTTTCTGATTTTACGCGTTTATAAAACGCGTAAGAAGCGTTCTTACCCTTTTATAAAACGCGTTCGAGAGATCTAATTTCCATATAAATACCCATCCTTCTGTCGTCCAAAATCAAAAAAAAAAAGAGAAAAGATCTGAAAAAAAGAAAAAAATGAGAGGAAAAGAAGAGTCAGATGGTGGAATGCAAAATAATATTAGTTGGTGCGAAACTAATAGCCATAAGGGTTGTATGCGGCACACTTATTCACTGATACAGAGTCGCACACAATCCTTATGGCTATTAATATTCCACCAACTTTAAAATAAAAACTTTCCTGTGGAATCTGTTATTACGTGTAGAGGACGGTTTGTTGGGCTGGGTCTACGAGCCATAACACCGCAGCCGGCATCCTTGGATGAGAATCTGCATACATGCAGTCATCCTCATTAAAGTCTCAGAAAAAGAGGGGGTCAATATGATAATCAGTCCCCCTACTTTTCTCTATTAGTTGCGGTGATGTTTTCTCTTCCCACCCTTAGCAATGGATCCTCTACAATTTTTTTTATGTGGTTCAAAATTTTAATATTATGTATTTTGTAATTTTTTTTGTTGTGTATTGTGTGGTTCAAAATTTTAATAAATTGTAATTTTTAATTTGTATTGTGTTTTTTGTTATAATGTTCATTGAGTTGTAATGTCTAATATAATTTAAATAAATATTAAGTCTATTAATATTAATATTTCGAATTTCACAATAAAAATGAAAATGGATAAAATAAAAACTAAAATAAATTAGATAATAAAACTTACAACACATATACTACACGAATTAATACATATACTAAAACATAAAAGAAAACAGATAATAATAGAACACACAATAATAAAAACATCTAATTATAGAAAACCTAATTATAGAACACACAATAATAAAAACATCTAATTATAGAAAACCTAATTATAGAACACACAATAATAAAAACATCTAATTATAGAAAACCTAATAATCAGTCCAAATGATATATGTCATTTCCATTTAACGGGTGATTTTCAAACCCAGGAGGACATGCCTGTTGCAAACGCAACCAAACGATTCCATCTCCACGTCGGACATGATATCCTCCATCCCTCTTAACTGCATCCGTCCAATATTTCGGCCCTCTCACTACAAAAACGTCGCGTTGAAAAACCTTCACGTAAAATTTGTCGGAAGGATAGTGCAAGTAGACGTGCCGAAGAATATCTCGTTTACTTATTCCTCCATCTCCTTGTAGAAGCACACCGGTACAAACATGACGTGGTTTAGTTGACATTATGTTTTCTCGGTTTCTTTTCTCTGCGTAACTTCTCTAAAGTTTTGGTTTTTGATTTCTGAATTTTCGACGTGAATTTGCGGAGAAGCAGGACTATTTATAGACTCAACCCTTATTACGCGTTTATAAAACGCGTAATAAGGTTTGAGCGCGTTTTATAAACGCGTACGAAGGGCTAAGTTAATGGAATTCAATACTTTCGCAGGCTGTCAGTCTGTTTTGCTGTTTTACCTGGACACCACCTTCGTACGCGTTTATAAAACGCGTTCGGAGGCCTCCAACGCGTTTTATAAACGCGTACAAAGGTGGTGTCCACTTTTTGAGCAGCGTGATACTGTGTTTGAGCAGCGTTTTATAGCGCGTTTTTTGAGCAGACCCCTATTTTAGCGCGTTTTATAAACGGTTAAATAATTGCCTATATATATCTCAATTCGTTCTCCTATTTCGTATCAAAAAATCACAAACAAAAGACGCGTAAAATCAGAAATTTGAGAAATGGAGAAGGATCAAAATAATAATAAGATGGGGGAAGAAACATCCAAGGTGGGAGAGGGAACACCTAATGTGGGAGCAAAAAGGATCCCATTATACGGTCCTCCGAAGAGAAGGGCCGTCTCGGCTGTACGTCGTTTTCCTCCAGGATGTGGCAGGAGCCCTGATTTTAGTATGGGGGTTAAAATAGATGAGAGTTCTAGTGAGAATAAGGAGGAGGAGAAGAATAAAGATGCTAAGGAAGTGGAGAAAAATTAAAGTTTAATTGTGCTAGAATAATGAAATTTATGTATTTTATTTTCTATAAAATTTATATTATTGTATGAATTTATGTTATTGTATGAATTTATGTTTTATTTATGTTTTAATATTTATAACTAATTAATATAAAAATTAAGAAAAAAATTTCATTACAAAAACTCTCATTAATATGAAAACAACGATTTAAATTAATAACAATTTTCATTACAATAATTCTCATTAATATGAAAACAACGATTTGCGGAGACTCATGGACAGTTGCCCAATTCTGCGAGAGCCTTCGACAGTCGTCGAGTTCCTCCCTAATTGGGTCGGCAGAACTCTACCGCCCATTACCCATGATCGTAGGCAGCAGAGTGTTGGTCTACCTCAGATGATGATGAAGTTAGCGAGCTGTCCATCTGGGCCGACCTTCGTACATAATAACAGATTCCACCGGAAAATCTCTTATTACAATTTCGCACTTATTAACATTGAGAGGTGAGAATGAGAGAGGTGAGAATGATATTCAGAGGTGAGAATGAGAGATGCGAGAAATGGGCGTTTTATAAAAAGGTAAAGCCTTTTAACGCGTTTTATAAAATGGTACAAAGCCTTTTAACGTGTTTTATAAAAGGGTACAAAGTCTTTTAACGCGTTTTATAAAAGGATAAAGCCTTTTAGCGCGTTTTATAAAAGGGTAAACCCTTTTAGCGCGTTTTATAAAAGGGTAAAGCCTTTTAGCGCGTTTTATAAAAGGGTACAAAGCCTCTGAACGCGTTTTATAATAGGGTAAAGCCTTTTAGCGCGTTTTATAAAAGGGTACAAAGCCTTTTAGCGGTACGAGTTAATTAACTGCTTCTCAACACTAAATAGAGTACAAAGCCTTTTAGGATTAGGGCTTTTTGTAGATAACAAGAATGCATGTCTGTCAATGCTAACACTAAACCTTTCAACATTATATTATACGAGTTAATTGTAAAATTCTCTTACAATACATTCCATTACAATATATAAAATTACGACAACACTTAATCTTCAATTATTTCATTTTTTCTTCCTACCGAAAGACAATATATTGCCAAATTTCCCCCCAAACAATCCTTTACGTCCTCTCTCCCTTGATGTATTGCCTTGATCTGTTGGAAATCTAGCCGACTCACTTCTCATATTTCCAGATGCGACATCTCTTACCCGTGGATCAATGCTTATAGAATTTCTTTGTGGTTGTACAGATCCTTGGTCCTCCCGATTATTGTTGCTTCGTGGATCAACATGCAATGACATTCGTCCTGGTTGAATGGGTGTTTGACGAGTCCGAACTGTAAGTTCAGTACTCGCGGCCCTTCTTGGACTGTTGGCCCTTGTTGGTGGTCTACTGGTGTATCGACCGGATTGCAATGCGTCCATCGGATATGGCGGTTGGGGTGCTGCTTGTCGCGGTTGACTGGTTGAAGCTTCACCTTGATTTTTCTTTTTTGTTTTTCTTGTGGAACCTCCACCTTTCCTTCCTTCCATCCTATCCATCCACATCTCTGCACGAATGATTTTGCGCCTTCCTCGATTGACCAAACTCTTGTCGGGGACAATTATCGGACCTGTATAAACTGGCCACTCTTCCTCATCTTTGTAACAATGAAACCGACCTGCTGACCATATCATGTGCTGGTTTTGCATGCTATAGTGACCATCCACAAATTGATCTACATTGTAATTTGTCTCCCTGCAAACAGCAATGACATGTGCGCAAGGGATACCTGTCAATTGTGGTTTTTGGCACTCACATGTGGTTCGAGTGAAGGGCAATTGCACATCGGTTTGCTCCATGTCGGGTGGAATTTGAACTGTGTAATGGGAATAATCGTAGCCTACACCATCACGGTACTCCTCGCGAACTTTCACGCGAAATTCTCCAAGGTCCAATCTTAACACGAATGTGCTCATAAACTCCTCTGAGATTGAAACAAAAAGATGAAGTTAGTTCAAAATGGATTAAAATGAATGAATGAATTGAATTCTTTTTCTTTAAGTACTTACGTGATTTTCCATCGTGCTTGATCAATTTATTCTTTACTCCTTCCGGCCATCTTTCTCCTAAACTCAGCCTTTGAAGTGCTTCTTGTGTTCGCTTGTTCATCCAGTTGGCACATTTATACCACGTGCCTTCTATAAGTGCTGTCACTGGTAATCTTCTCTCTATTCTAAACACATTATTCAGACTCTCCGATCCATTACTCGTCATTATACCCCACCGATGCCCCTTGTCAAAACTCTGAGCCCATTTATATAGTTTTGGCCGCTCGTTGTTGTCATTTTCATTAATTTTACCACAATTTCTTAGGTACTGATAAGCTCTCAGGTTATTTTCCTTCAGAACTCCCCAATTCTCTCTAAAACGTCTAGGGTTTTTCTTGTTAGCAAGTCTACATTTGAAAAAGTTTTTCAAATCAGCATCTTGTGACCCGCCATCCTCCTTCCATAAGTTTTCCGCAACATGCTGCATGCAGAACCGATGAATCGCTACTGCATGCGCACCTTGTGCCTTCCAACCGTAATCTACGGATGCAAATACCGCTTTTATTGCCTTATGACGGTCAGATATGACACAGTATCTAGTGTTCCGGCCTAAAACTTCACATCTAACCCAAGACATAAACCATTCCCAAGTATCCTTATCTTCTTTTTCGCCCAATCCGAATGCAACCGGAATTAATCGATTTTCTGGATCATAACCACACACTGAGAACAATCTACCTTTGTATCGGCCCGATAAAAAACTAGCATCAATTGAGATAACAGGTCTGGCATATTTCATCGCTTCTATGCACGGACCAAAAGCCCAGGCTGCCATCTTGAAGACGCCAACGTTAGGATCGTTTGTAGGCCAAGAAACTATTGTGTATTTCGTTTCTGGGGTTGTCGCCTTCATTGCCTCCAGGAGGCGTGGAAGTTTATTGTAGGCCCCTTCCCAGGACCCAAACAATTGCTCCAACGCTCGCTCCCTCCCACGCCATAGTTTATTATAAGTCGGTTCAATACGTGGATATCTAGCCCTTATGAGGCTTCCTATGTCCTGGACACTTTTTCCCAAATTTTTTTTCAATTCATCCCTAACGTGTTCGGCAATGAGACTAGCTGTAAGGTTTGCGTGACCTTTTTGGCCCGGGGGTCTCGAACAAATATGCTCATTTGGATTGGTAGAGATCTTCCAATTTGTATTATAACTCTCACGTCTACCATACAATCGCCACTTACAATTCGGTTTTTGCATGCAAACCATTACAATTTTTTGTTTATTGCTAGTTTCCGTTCGAACTTCTCGATTTGTTTTGCATGAAACATCACAGACAGCTAGAATTAATTGTTTTTTGGAACCGAATCGTTTACCAACAGCAAGTTCGCCTTGTGGCCCTAAACTACGCTCCGGCATACCAGCATACTCAAACATGGAAATATCACACAATTCACTTACAGGATGGTGCAAGTCCGTCCTTCCTGAAACGTATGGCTGGTCGCAGTTTGAATAAAAAGGCATTTCTCTCTCGGAGAAGTCATCCACATCGGTATATTCTTCTCCGGTAGGAAGGTCGGAGTAAGTCGCCGGACCCTCATCTTCATCACCATCGGCAACCTCGACTTCATCTCCTGATGTGTTATTGTCTTGCGTAGGAACGGACTGTTCGCCAGTGTATTAGTAAGGGGTGGATTGCTGGCCACACATAAGGTTTAAGGAAGTGTTTGGCTCACTGCTACCGGGCTCGTCAAGGGGTGTTAGGTTCAGGTCTGGTCCCGTGCCATATACGGGGATGAAATCAACATGCAACTCAATAATCGGTAACCCTCTCGTCTCGAATGTCTCGTGGTAAAAAAGGCGCCATTGATCTTCAGAATTTACAGGAAGAAATAGTGATTCATATCTCCCATTTACAATTTCATTGTAACGACCATGGATATTCAAAGTGTACTGGGTTTCTAAAATCTGTAGCCTGCTGTATAATTCATTTCGAATTTCAGCAAATGTGGTATGCATACTACAACCGATGTGGAAGTAAGAAGCACCAAAAGTTGGACATTGGTTGACATATATTGTAATTGTAGACATTTTTGGATTTGATTGATAGGTTTTTAAATTGTAAGAGATAATCTGTTGTTGACGATTTAAATTCTGCGAGAATGTATAGTCTTATATAACTTCAAATAACGCGTTTATAAATTCACAAACTTATAGACAGAAATGACTAAAGTTCGATTGAAATGACTAAAGTTTGATCGAAGTGATAGAAGTTGGAATGTTCAGGCTTCTAGCGCGTTTTATAAACGAGTAAAAAGCTTTCTAGCGCGTTTTATAAACGCGTTAATTGCGTTTTAACTATTCCGAAAGTTCAGGCTTCTAGCGCGTTTTATAAACGCGTTTTAGGGCCTGTAACGCGTTTATAAAACGCGTTCGAGAGGAGAGAGGGAGGCGCGGTTTATAAACGCGTTCGAACTTTCTTCTTATTAAAAAAAAAAATAATAATTCTTTGTATTAAATTTTTTGGTGTCTGAATTTTTATATTAAATAATTTCGGCTTATTCACTCTAACTCCAACAACTTATTTTGTTTTCCATATTTTTATAATAATTTGGAAAAATATACGAAACTTGTATGTTAAATCGCACATGAATATATATTTTCAAAATTGAAATTAATATTAATTATTACCTTTTTTATCTGGGTGCCCTCCAAAATATTACCGGACGTTTCCAGTGAAAGATGGAAATGGAGAAGAGGTGAAAGTGTGCAGAGCGCCGCACCACCGAAAGCGACGTCTCCTTGGCGCAAAATCTCTTTATTCTCTGGGAACCTCCCAGACTTTCTCTTAATTCGCACTGAAGCCCCTCTCCTTTAAATAATATTTATAAATAATCTCCGCTTCTCAGTTCTCAGTTCTCACCCCACACGAAAAACCAGCTCGAATAGAATAGAATACTATTTATACTTACTAGACCACCACCACATAAAGAAAGAGAGAAATAGTAGAAACTAGAAAGAGAAGAAAAAGAGAAGAGAAGAGAAGAGAAGAAGAGCGAGCGAAAGTACTGTAATTATTACACCTTTGAAGTAAAGAGAAAGAGAGAGAGCGACTTTGGCTGAAGGCGGCTAGAGAGAGAGAGAGAGAGAGGAGTCAATCAATTATCACCATTGGGACACGACAAGAGGAAGGGATCTCTTCCCTTCCCAAGTCCCAACACCTTTCTCTGTTTAGGCGATCATATCTCATCAGCGCTTGCACAAGCAACTTACCCAACAAAGCTCGAATAACTTCCTTCCCAGCTTTGAGGCTTTTAATACAACACCACTCAAAACTCTGTACTAAGCTCGAGTTCCTTCTTCTTCCTTGGTTGTTGGTTCTCTCCCAAAGCTCTGGCAAATGCGTCAGCTCTTAGTCTTGGTGCACTGCTCTGTTCTGGGCTTCTGTTTCTTCGCTTGATACTGTCTCTGGGCTCTGTTTTTGCGCTGAAATTGGGAATTTGGTGGTTTCATTGCTGGTCGGATTAGATGAAGTTTATGAAGTTGGGATCCAAACCGGATTCCTTTCAGTCTAACGGGAGCGATATCAGGTCAGAACTCAAAATCTCTCTGTTTCCTTTCTCTTTAGCGAGTATTTAATTGGGTTTTGTTTTCAGTGCTTAGTTTTATTCTTGATCGGCTTATTAAGGACTATGTCATTTGATTTCATTCAAAAAATAAGTTCAATGTACAAGTTGGGTGGCTTAGACATCCAATTTATCTTAAAAAAAAATAAAATAAATTAAGTTCAATGTAGAAACCAATAATTTTTTTTTTCTCTCTCTTTACATTCAAATAGAAAAGTATTAGTTGGGATTGCGAGCATTTGTGCTTTTTCTATCTGTTTTTGTTCCTCCTTTTATGTTAAAATCTGTAGCTGATTTGTTTTTTTTTTTTAAACCATAGATCTGCGCTAATAACTTGTCGTGTATGATTCTCTCTCTAAGTTTAACCAAGCTTTTGCCTACATAGCCTTGTAAAATGTGAAATTTGGTTGGTACTTTTTTGTTGATATGTTTATTTAACCCATGAGCCATGAAAAGGATGAAAAAGTTACCTTTTGACAACGGCGTCTGAGCCTCTGAGCAATATGTGATAAATAATTATCTTTTAGTATTCTTCGAACTAGCTTTTACATCTACACTCTGGTGTTGTATTCCTCAGAATACTTGTGGTTTTGGGGCAACTAAAGGGATTTTGTTTTCCGTTGTAACCATTAACTTACAACCAAAAATTTTGCATGATAGCTAAGGGAAGGAAATCTATGATTTGTTGCAAACTAGGATAACAAAAAGTGAAATGGACTTAAAAGCCTTGTGCCTTTGTAAGATACCCTCTGCCAGAATAATAAACGTCTTGAAAACTAGTTGTTGTTTGTTAGTAAAACAGCACATGTTTTCTGATTTCTGACCATTTATTATTTATTTTTATTTTCTTAGCTTCTATGATGTTGACATAGATAATTTGCTACTGATATGTTTGATTTATTGTATTCACTGATAATAATATTTGAGATTTTTCTATTTTATGTAGGACACTTTTTTTATTTTTATTATGTTACTCTGTTAATTTTTCTTGATATATAAAAGTGTGGTTGGTTCATCTTATTATTTTATTTGTGGCAGTCTCATTGTTGTAGGAAATGTAATTGTTTTTTTTTCCTTTCACAACTACATCTGAAATATATTTTTTTCCAGCAAACATTATAACCCATTTTTGCTGCATCTTTCTTCAAAAATATTTGTTCCAAAGAAAATACTATTATGTTTTTTTCCCTTATTTAGTCAAGTTTAATCGAGCCTTAAGCATGCAAAATTTTTTTTGGTGAAATAGGACCGCAAGAAAAGTACAATAATTGGCGTCTTTTTACTTGTGTTAGCCTTTCAAGATGAAGCAGCTTATTCATTCTAGTCTTTGTACATGTCCAGGTTTGTAGCATCAGACTTGGCAACAGATGTGGTGGTACAGGTTGGGGAAGTCAAATTTTATTTACACAAGGTTAGATTTTCTCCTTTCATCATTACAAATATAACTGATATTTCTCATGTGTTATGCTGAAGGCCTGTATGATACTGGTTTGGTTGGATTGTATTGTTAATGATCAACATGTTTGGAACATATTTACAACCTTTCTTTTTAGTAGCTAAAGTAGCTGTGTACCAATTGATAGATACACCAGTATATCTTCTATGAGGCTAAGCAATCCCAAAATAAATAAATAAGCATTCAACAGTGGAAAATTTATCATACAGTAACTACTGGTCCCCATCTGGCATTGGTTCTGTGCTGTACAGGTTCGGGACCTGCAGGTATAGTGTAGCTGTCTCATGCGTTAACTCATTGTGCCACCAACAATACTTCTTTCAACTCCATGGTCCCATTAGTTTTAACTTGTAATCGTCAGTACAATTTTAATACCATACCAGTACTTAACCTAGCTGGCAGTGCACTGGTATCAAGCACTCTAATCAGTGCCTCATGGATAAGAATTCAACTAATCCCTAACCGGTCACCAATTGTCTTTTTCTTTCTCAGTTTCCACTCTCATCTAAGAGCAGCAAACTCCAAAAGCTGGTGCTTAAAGCCACCTCAGATGGTACTGACGAGATCTCCCTCCATGACTTTCCTGGTGGGCCCAAGGCCTTTGACATCTGTGCCAAATTTTGCTACGGCATGGTTGTCACTCTAAATCCCTACAATGTGGTTCCAACCAGGTGTGCTGCAGAGTACCTAGAAATGACAGAAACTGTAGAAAAAGGCAACCTAATTTTCAAAATTGAAGTTTTTCTCAACTCAAGCATTTTTCGGAGCTGGAAAGACACCATAATAGTTTTGCAAAGTGCAAAGAATTTGTTTCCTTGGTCAGAGGAGTTGAAGATTGTAGGCCGGTGCATTGATTCAATTGCGGCTAAGACCTCAGTCGACCCATCTAATGTAAATTGGTCGTACACTTATAGTAAGAGAATGAATTCGGCTGATGAAATTGTGGAGACCGTAGAACAGAGAGTACCACCAAAAGATTGGTGGATTGAGGATTTGTGTGAGTTGGATGTTGATCTGTACAAGCGGGTCATGGTTGCAATCAAATCAAAAGGGAGAATGTCAGCTGATTTGATTGGAGAGGCGTTGAGAGCTTATGCTGTCAGGTGGTTGCCAGATAGGTATGAGGCCTTGGTAGGAGAGGATTATGCAAAAAGAAATAGGGTTTTGGTTGAGACAATTATTTGGCTCTTGCCATCTGACAAGGGGCCCGGAGGCTGTTCATGTAGGTTTTTAATGAAGTTGCTTAAGGTTGCAATTTTGGTCGGTGCTGGAGAGGGCCTAAAAGAGGAATTGGTAAATAGGGTTAGTATCCAATTGCACAAAGCATCAGTTAAGGATCTTTTGTTACCAGTGAGGTCAAGTGGGGAAGGTGTCTCTACAAATTATGATGTGGAACTAGTTATTGAGCTCGTGCGGAGCTATGTGGCCAGAAATGAAGATGTTCAGGGTGGTGATGAAAAGGAGATGATCGAGCTCAGTTTTGAGCGGGAGAATCTGATAGCTTTGGGGGAGTTGGTTGATGGATTCTTGTGTGAGGTGGCATCAGATCCAAATCTAGGAATTAATAGTTTTGTTGAGCTGGCGACCGCCGTTCCTGAGATGGGTCGACCAATTCATGATGGATTGTATACTGCCATTGATATATATCTTAAGGTACATGCCTCGTTAAACACCAATGAATTCCAATAAGTTAGAGATCAAAAATGTAAATTGGCATCTGCCTGTTTAGTATACTCACAAGTGTTTCACACACACTGTTTTGTTTTGTTTCCTTTAATGCATCTCAATTATCTGTAATCTTCATTTTTGCAGGAGCATCCTGATATGATGAAATCTGACAAGAAACGCATATGCGGGCTCATGGAGGTGAGAAAACTCTCTACCGAGGCATCAATACATGCGGCCCAAAACGACCGCCTCCCTCTCCGTGTTGTAGTACAAGTACTTTTCTTTGAACAACAGCGCACTGCAACTTCCACCCCTCTTCCTGGAAAACTAAATTCCATTCTGGAGGAATCCGACCATGACCCACCACAACCCATCGATCCAGAACCAATCTCCTTAAAGGTGTCGAAGGAGGAGAGGGAGAGAAGCAAGGCAAGGAATAGTGTGACTAGCCTTATGTCGGGCCGGATTGCTAATCGAGCCGACCGTTTGCTGCTTCCTTCAAGATCTAGGAGGATATTTGACAAGTTGTGGATTGGCAAGGGGGAGAGGGAGAATGGAAAGGGGGAGTCGGAGACTTCGGGAAGCTCGCAGAGCCCTCCAGTCTCGGTAAAAGCTGGAGAGGTCAAGTCATTGGGTTCTTCAAGAAATAGGAGATACTCAGTTTCTTAGAGAGGTGATTAACTTATCTTGTATAGCAGAAAAGGATAATGACGTCTCAGGAGGGGTTGGTTCTTGTATTGGTGATAAGCTAACTATGTTCGTTTGTTTTCTTGTTTTCCCTTTTTTTGTGTCATAAGAAAATGGGTTAGATAGGGGTTTGAGCAAGAGAAGATCTGTATGAATGTTTCATCTAACCTAGTATAATGTAATTTGGGGGAAAAAAAAAATCGTGTTAGGTTATTTTGAAAATGCATCTCTCTATCATATTGTTAAAATTTTTTTTTCTTTTTTTGTGTTTCTTCAAGTGGTACTTATAAGTTGTGAATGTTTTATGAGAATTCAATATGACCACATTGATTTAAGCTTGAAAATGGGTGTGTTTGGAATGTGTCACGAACAGCTAGTTCGCGAACTAGCGCTGTTTGCACGAACCAAACAACTCACGAACAGTCGTAGTTCGTGAACTTTTTCCTAGATCCTAGTTTCTCGATTTTCACGAATTGGTTTTGTCCGTGGACTTGTTCGTGGGCCTTAGTTCTTCCCCTTATTCGTCCCTTGTTCGTGCCAGGCTGGTTTTCGGGTTCCAAATACGTATTGTGCTCTATTGTCAAGATGTTTCTAAAACCTTGATTTTATTTAATTTAATAACATAAACTCCTTGTTATGTGCAATTTGTGAGTTGAAATTATTCTCTTCCTACCATTAATTTTTATGAAAAACAAGTCACGAAATAAAACCGAGCAGATAATCATTGATGAACCACTTAAATGAAAGGTGAACATAAGATCAAAGCTTCTGTATGGGGAACTTCAAACAGCATAATCTACAAATTCATAGCATCTGTTTTGGCAAAATTTGATATTTTCAAAGTCGCGAAATTTCATAATTCTAAATAAATTGTAGTTTTGGTTCTTCGATTGATTACGATATACATTCATCACACCAAATCACGATATCAAGCCCCAATCAAGTAATAACCCCAAAATTCGTAAAGCTTGAAAAACCACAATATTAAAAAGATTAAAGCACACAAACAGTAAATCCAAAATGCTCTGGCATAATGCGATTCCCCATAACCATTAAAACTAAATCGACAATCAGTCAACACATTCTGCAACGGAGAATGAGATTACAGCATTTATCACACGCATGATTCATAACACTTTTTAGTTATTCAATCTCAATACCAAAGCCTCATTACATAATATAGATGCCATGCATCAGAACCCACCACGAAGAGCTAACACGAGGTGAAGAACAGACCCGCCTTCAATGTTGTAGTCCTTTGCAGTTTTGTCATCAGCCAGCTGCTTGCCCGCATAAATAAGCCTACAGTAAAACAAACTAGGTGAGAAAAACATTGAAAAATAACACAGCAAAAATTCTTCATATAATATATGAAAGTAGAACCTTCCCATGTCTATGTTTGCGCATGCCTCATCATATTTGTGTTCTGCTGTGACATAGATATCCTTCCAAAAGAGTTTTTATTTGGTCTTGACTTTTATTTTTTTAGATAAATAATAATTTAATAGTTGGGGTACAGCCTTTCAGAAAAGGAAAGAACAAGCTAAAACTTCCATAAGGCCTTCCAGTCCAATTTTCCACAATAATTTAGTGTATGCATATGGGTTTTTTTTATTATTCTTAAAATTCAGGTAATTGTTTCTACCAGAAGTAAATCAATTCAATCACAAAAATAATGAATATGTTACACAACACAAGATGCCCCCCGCCCCCTCCCCCCCCCCCCCCCCCCCCAAAAAAAATAAATAAATAAACAGAAAGTATAACCTAAAAATGAAATTTACCTCTGCTGCACAGGAGGGATGCCTTCCTTCTCCTCGACACGCTCCTTGATGCGGTCGATGGTGTCTGTGGGCTCGATGTCGATCTCAATCTCTTTGCCAGTGAGGGTTTTAACCTTAATCATGGTGCCGCCCCTGAGCCTGAGAACCAGGTGCAGCGTTGACTCCTTTTGGATGTTGTAATCGGCCAAGGTGCGTCCATCCTCCAGCTGCTTCCCAGCAAATATCAACCTCTGCTGGTCCGGGGGGATCCCCTCCTTGTCCTGGTCCAACAAACATTGTTTCAGACAAGAAAGTTGATAAAAGATCTGAGATATCTAAACTTAATTTACATGGAAATACTGAAAAAAGAACTCTCGAGGATCTAACAGTGAAGCTTTATGGCAGATTTCATCAGGTTATACCTGGTTTTTCTGCTTTTAACTTCTCACAATTTGAACTCAGAGCCTCTGATTTTAAACATTATGTCACTGACAGATGGGTCCATGGGGTGATAGTATTGATTGGGTGTATTTTTCGAGCTAATGCAAATGCAAAGCAGACAGTGACCAACTTAGATGAGAAGCCATTAAGGATAACATGTACCAGAAGAGTTTAATTGATAATATTTGGCAATAATCAAGAGAAACAGAAACAATTTTATTGTATTGAACCCTGGCATCTCTGCACCCATACCTGTATTTTTCATACTATAACAATAATTTCTGGTTACTATACAGTATACACCTATTATCTGACAATATTACCGCTCTTTCTAATAAGTAACAACCTTTACATTAAGTGACAGCATTGATATTCAACATTTCTAGAGGCCATAATACAGGAAAAAAAAAAACCAGCGAAAATCAAACTCAGAGACAGGTTGATGAAAAATATAGATTATGAATCTCTTAATTTTGCAAGAATCGTTTCATGTAATAAGGTTAAACTTCAACAATGGGAATCATAACTCCAATACTAACACTAGCACAAATACAAATTTGCAGTTATTCCATCATTTTCAAACCATCAAAGTTCCTCCATGTAGAAAAGTTGCAATTTTGAACTTTATTCTACAAACCCACAAAACCTTGTTAAATAGTTCCTTTACATGTAAGATTTCAAACGAATTTGTTGAAAATAGGATGTGACAAAAGCCATGACAAAACCCTAGGTAGCCGACATGGGCACAACGTTTGTCCAAGAACCATACAAGGAATGAGATTATTACATAAAAACTTATCTAAGCTAAATGAAAACAAAAGTAAAAAAATTTTGGGAAAAAATTAAAGAAGAAGCGAAACCTGGATCTTGGCCTTGACATTGTCGATGGTGTCGCTGCTCTCTACTTCGAGAGTGATCGTCTTCCCTGTTAGCGTTTTCACGAAAATCTGCATCTTCTCTTCTTTTTCGTCTTCTTCTCTCTCTCTCTCTCTCTCGAGAAATTAAGCGAGGGAGAAAGTGAAGATGCTTTTTTTTTGTGATTCCCAGCTGTAAAACCAAATAAATGGTCTTTTATTTCTTTTTTCTATTTCTTTTCTTTTGATTCCGGATTTTATAACAAAAATCAATTATCGGAAGGTCTATTTGACTATTTCCATTAAAAAAAAACATATATTAGAAGGTACGCCGGCCTAGCATTAAATTGTTACACCAGGCAAAGTTTCTCCGATTTAGTTTATTTGCTTTTCTATTTAGGAAATTGATTACTGACATATGTATTTTTCTCATCCCTTACCATCACTAAACAAAAAATGAACACATAAAATAGATAATGTGAATATATATAGTGATCAAAGTAAACACATGCAAATAAATAAGTTGAATATGTATATAAAAATTTGAACTAGAGATGAAAACACTTATTTATTTTTAAGTGTTCACTTTGATCGACTATATGTTCACTTTGCGTTTAGCGATGGTAAAGAATGGTAAAATTACATATGGTAGTTATCATTTCTGTTTTATTTATAATCATATTCTTTAATTACATGCATCTATTTATCAAGAGATGCAAATAGAGAGTGTCAGTCTGTAAACAGATCTGACTCGCTACTCATTCTGCGATCCACAACAGACTCTCTACGGTCAGCAGCAGCGTCTCCACACTCTAATTTCCAACACTGAATTTTTATATACCTATACTTGTTTACTTTCTCATTTTGAAAGATCATAATTGTGCATTTCCTATATTATTAAGACAAATGCAATTTTGTTATCTATTTTACTTAAGAACAATGTGATTATTGCAAATGCTTAGCATTTGTGGTATTTTTCACATTTTTTTTTAGTAATAGAGCTAATATTTATATACTATTCATAATGGTACTATATTCATTAGATGCATGTATGATTTCTGTGTTGTTTGACATCTATCTATATTTAGGCTCTGATTCATTTTCTTTTCCCGGAATTCTATGAAAATTTTCATGTCATCGAAATTATCTGATCAGAATAAATAGATTTCATTTCATTTGATCATAATTTCCATGTTATCAGATCCAACAAAATCCTAAAAAATAATTCTAATCAAATAAAATAAATGTAATCTCATCTATAGATATTCGGATCAAAACCTCCTTAGCGTTCGACAATATGCACATGCAAGAGTGATTGTAGCATTTTTTTTTTCACTGAGCTTGTCAAAATTTTTCAGACTACAATTTCTTTATTTGCTCGGTAACATATGATTTTAGGTTTCTACCGAACTTCGTGTTCCCGTTCGAAATTATGATGCATTCGGATATTGATAGGAGAACGCTACAATTATCACAAAAACTCTTATAACTATAAATATGGTTAGATTCCATGAGATCAATTTAATGATTATGCTGCATATATCTTTCAGAATAAAATAACAAATGAACTGATACTCAATTTGTTATTGGATAAATCAGCTTGTTGAAATTAATTAGAAAAATGAGATCTTTTTATAATTCAAACAATTATTCCACTTTCGAAATGCTAAAAAGTATAGGATTAGTTCGTCAAATTTCCCTCATTCAAAGGCAGTCCCAGCCTAATAGATTCGTGTGCCCATTTTTTGTGGTCCAAAAATAGTTTTGAAAAAGTACCCTTTTTTGAAAGGAGTTTTGAAAAAGTACCCTTTTTTGAAAGGGCAGAAGAAAAAGAAAGTAGAGCTCAAAAGTCAATTATGCCGAAAAAATTAATAGTAACGTTACTGTTAATCTAAATTTTGATAATAACAAAAAAAAAATTAAAAAATTTAATACTAACGTTGTTGGATCGTCGTTTTGAATGACGAATGGTCTAAATCCTTGGATCGTTATTCCAAACGACGATCCAACATTGGATCAACGATCCAAGGCAAAGCAATGAAATTTTATATTTTTTAAATGAGGATGGATATTTCGATAAGATACAGCCCACTAAAAAACAAAATTCTTTGTGTACTCCTATTATTTGGTTCCGGATTTTTTACGGCACTACCCCAAAAAATATCAACAGCACATGGTCATGTGCTATCAAGCAGGGGTGGTTTCGACTCGAGTTACGATCGAGTTAGTATCAACTCGAAATCAAATCGTTATATTTCGAGTTAACTCGTGACTTGATCGTGAGACACTTTCGAGTTCACTCGACTAACTCGAAATCAACTCATGACAACTCGAGTTAGCTCATGACTTGATATTTCTACTCAAAATTGGATTTAGCTATCATACAAGACTAATATATTATTGTGTAGTACGCTGATACAATGCTTATTATTCATCACAAAACAAACAAAAGCTAAGCTTAGCTTGAGATATTAATGTGTAGTACATTGGTACAATAAGTCGAAACGTCTGGGAGTAATTTTTGGCCGCTACACTTTGATGCACTTGAGTTGAGATTATTTTTTTGGGCTGCACTGATTACTCGAGTTAGAACCGATCGAGTTGAGTCCAACTCAAAATCACGTCGTTTCATTTCGAGTTGGTCCTAACTCGAGTTGTGGCAACTCGATTTCTACTAACTCGAGTTATATCCGAGTTTTTTTCAAGGCGAGTTCGAATAATTCATGAGTTACGATTTTTTTGCCCACCGCTATTATCAAGAAATAAATTTGAATTGTTTAATTAGCACAGATATTCTACAGAATGCCTTCCAATTCAGGTTTTACTCAACTGCAGCACGAAGGCAAAAATGGTTCGTTTGAACTAATTATTAAATGAAAGAACAAAAGTACATAATATTAGCAAAAAACGTCTTCAATTTAATGAGGCAAAATATTTTACTTTAATTTTTTTTTCGAAATTCTTGACCAATGTATCCTCTACCACCCAACCAAACACAGTATAAATTGTCATCTTGCTCTCATTCTTAGTTAAAAGTTTATTTTCCCATCCGACACCACAGAATCCCACACAATTTCTGTGAAACAGAAGACGAATAGGCATTTACGTTCAAAACTCCACATATGATCTCTGTCTACCCTAATGAAACAGGACACTGCTCAGCAGAGTAACATAAAATACTTGCATAACCGACTCAACATCTACAAAAATCTCGAACACAAGAAAAATAGTGAAGAACTCGGCCATTGAAAGGAAAAAGGTAATACACAACAAAATCCCAGCATATTGCTGTTGTATGGGCCCCATCGCCAGTCTGTTTGCTATTTCAACATAGGGTCAATAGGTGTCCATGGCACCATAAGACATCTTCATCACGTCTTCTTCTGACAAGAGTGTTTTTTGCTCCCGCACCCAGTCTTGTCATAAGGCTGAGCCATTCTCCGAAGGAACTGCAACATTCAAATAAAGTATTAATCAGTCAGAACAAAAACTAAAGGTCATATACTTTTCTGAACAAACCAAGAAATCAATCTCAGAAGCAACAATGGAGCATCGAGTCGGAAATGGACCCACCCAGATTTAGCCTTACCAATATTAGTAAACTAGTCACGCCATGCCTGCGCATGGAGCCACCTTAGAAGATAAATTTTACTCCCAGTATTGTTCACAAAGTAGTTATAATAAAAGAAAAAAAAAATGCTACTGTTCAGACCTCGCGAGCTATATGCAAGGCCTTATCAATGCTGAGGTTTAGGTGCGCATCGTGCAGGTGAGATAGTATCCACCCCGGCAGCTTTGACCGCTTGTCATGACGACTATATCTGTTGTATTAACAGAAATACACAGAAAGTGAACTCAAGCATTCAAATAACCAGCTCCGTATGTTTTACAGCTGCAAAAATAATATACCACATAGATGTACACACCTCTTGTCAGCAAATATCATCATGCCATAATCTGCCTTAGAACGAATAACTCGACCAACACACTGCGCTGCCTGTCTCTGCCAGCATAACATTATTTTTGCCAAGTCACGCATTCAAGAAAATGACAAAAGTTCACCCAGAAAACGATACATCTAAACCCCACTGGTTACAGGCAAACTTGTTCACAATGCTTTCAGAAATGTTGCAAATATGAGAACACGTGTATGGTTGCTAAACCTGCAACTGTTTCACTTCGCAAAACAAAAAGGGTAAACATAAATGACCTTGCCACAGAGAAGAACACCACGCCTCTGCCACAGTCACATGCCTTCCTATAATTATCAAGTGCCAGTGTGGTTTCTACCACGTCTTGAGTTTCGATAAAAACTAGCTTATGTTGCATCACATCCTACAAAAAAGACCCTAAATTTTCAACTTTTATGTTCACAAAAGCAAGAATTAAAACCATTGGAATCTGAGAATGCATGTATGGTCATATAGTTCAATTGCTTCCGTTACTTAGTGTTTAATTGAATATCTATGCACAGAACAACGCTTCATTTGAGGCTAAAAGTTTGAAATTTCAGTTCTACAAACAATGAACTTAGATCAGTACTGTTGCTGGTAAAACATATTGATTGCAGAAAATATCGGTGTGTACTGGCAGTAGCAGGTATAAATTGTGGCTAGCTGATATGCAACCCTTACTTGAAACACAAATAAAATTGTACTCCCAAATTCAAATCTAAATGATAATAACATACCTACCAGAAATCTTACATGAAATAAGATTGAGTGTTTTGCAAAATATGCTAGCTAGATAATCTTCGGATATTTCAAAAACACCACTAAAATTTTAAAATCTCCACAACAGGAACCCAACCATTGGACTCACAGAACAAAAAAGATTTACATTTTTATGCGGGTTCCTCATGGCCACTTTTCTTTCTTATCAGGGAGACCAGAGCTTGAACTATAGAAATAAGTCATGATCCGACTGCAGGTTCCAAGGTTACAGCAAAGGATTGTTGGAACTTTGTTGGTCAATATTTTACCAGACTGAACCTTTGTTGCTAGCTGCAACATAACCATAGAAATGTGGAGTTCTCAATGGAAGCATGAGAAAACCACAGAAGCTATTTTCAAACATAAACAAACAAAATTCTAAATGAGTTTACAAAAATAAGGTGTAAAATATACGCAGCAGCGGAGAACTAAAAAATAATACCATACCTGAAGGATGCCCATTTCATTCCAACTGTTGACAATGCCATCCATGTAGGAAAAACTGACAAAGAAGCAAACAATTCCATCTGGCACTGCTGCAACCATTTCAAGAAGTAGTCTACCGTAGTTTCTCACAACTCCAGGGTCGCTCCTCATATCAAACCTTGTACTCACTGGCAGCTGGTCACTGCCTCAAAAGTTGTTCAGCAATTATAATCTCTTTTTGAAACAATTTTGAAACACTATTGTGCCATAGAAACAGAAAACCAGTAAAAGTACAGTAATAATGCATTGCTGCTTCATAAGAATGCTTTTGTTTATGTCCAGAACCAAACCACAAGTTATTATTTGTCGTTGTAATGTTCTGAAAAGTGGAATTAGTTAAAATGTGGCTTTGGAGAAAGGATCAGTCAAAAAGCCCACCCAACAAATACAGCTAAAAAATTACATGATTGGAGAAAAAAATTATTCATATTCAGTATTCTTTTCGGTCCCGAAGCTCACCTTCCACGAGTCAGAACCATGGGACAAATGAAATCCCTCGTCAAGGACATGGTAAAGCTGCGGCTAATGACAGGGCTGAAGTTCAATAAACGTGGATAGAGATCAATTGGGCTGAGAGTCCCAGAAGTAATGATAACAGACTGGAAGCGGTCAAATACTGGCTTTATCGCAAGTGAAGCATCATGACAACTCAGCTGTTCAATCCAAGATATAACAACTCATTACTCCACAGATACTCAACAATTACGAAGAACAAAACCAAATGAACTGAGACTGATGGAATTGGATTGATGATGAGATGAAGCAGAAGAGGACATGCATACCTGCAGTACCGGGTCAGGAATAGTAGGCATCCTCTCGTCGTATGGCTCGATGATGATAGAGAAGCCCCTAGCATAGGTGGAGACAAGTGTGGCAAAATCACAGACAGTCTGGATGTGCATAAACTCGTCAGTGTTGGTAATTTCAAGTGTGAGCATGAGAGAATGCAGGCGGTCGTAGCAGAACTTGAGCATCTTCTGGTTGATTCCGGCCTGGGAGTTGATGGCTGCACAGAAATTGACGGGGTTCTCGGTCTCCACTTTCTCTGTCAGCAGGCGACTCTTCAGGTACTGTACCAGCCTGCGTAGCACAGATAGGAAATGCTCTGATCTGCGAATGTTTCCTGGCACCGCCT
This sequence comes from Rhynchospora pubera, assembly GCA_028095005.1. Classification (NCBI taxonomy): domain Eukaryota; kingdom Viridiplantae; phylum Streptophyta; class Magnoliopsida; order Poales; family Cyperaceae; genus Rhynchospora; species Rhynchospora pubera. The sequence continues at coordinate 358,045,453 of CM051460.1, forward strand.
CCTTCAAGATGTCGTCAGGCAATGCCGGGTTCCCAAGCCATGCATCCGTTACTTGATTCATGCAATCAAGGGTATACAAATTATACAACTAACATAACCAGCCACAACTGGCCTTAAATCAATCATAAATTCATAATCCAAGTAAAAGGAAAAGGAAATGAAAAAAGAATTTCTTTCAGAAAAAAAGTCCACAAGAGAGAAGACAGAACTAACTTGCAAGATTCCCTCTCTGTGCCAGTCCATCGACGAGGCGGTTATACTCAGCGCGAAGTCTACCAGCATCAGTGGCCTTGAGCCTTGCTATCATATTTGAGTGAGAGTGAGTCAGAGGGAGGATGCATGCACAAGTGAGAGTAACAATGAATTGGTGATTTGGTGCATTACCTTTCAATCTCCTGCAACACCTTTCAATTTACACCAGAACAGAAATAAAAATAAAAATAAGAGAGAATGCTAACTTTTCTCAAATCAAAATGTAATTCCGAGATTGAAAATGGCTATTACAGCATTGAAATCCACTGAATTTTCCAAATAAGCTGATAATTTAGAGGTCCAAAATCTCTATTACAGTATCGCTCCCAACAAGTAACAAGGGGGCATAAACAAAAAAAAAAAAAAAAAAAAGACAGCTGCACACTGCTCTATGTAAACTTTAACTCACTAAAACGCTCTTGATATTAAATAACTGACAATAAATTATAAATCCAAGATGAGATTTTAAAAAGTCCTCTCTATCCATATAGCCGTACAGCATCAACATCACACACACAAAACTAATATATCAGATCCATGCTTTTTCCTCAAGACTCAAGAGGCAGCAGCCAAGGACTCAATCAGAAGCTGATACCCCTCCGGAACGGTGCCTTGGTTTTTCACGCACTCAGCAAGCGCCGGCACATCAGAGTTCACATCAAGAAACTTGGAGAGCAAGAGCAGCAGGTGAAAATCGGAGATGCGCTTGACAAAGGGCATGTTCTTTGAATTGTCGAGATGGCTCTTGAGGGCTCTGAGCGTGACAGTTGTTATACGGTTCTCTATCGGGAAAGTACATTGCAGTGGGCCCTGCCAGACAAAGAAGGACATAAAATTTTACCTGGCTAGCTGAAAATATATGGAGATAACAAGGCGATGAAAGGTATGCAATTGCAAACAAGCATGCTGTCATGATTGATATATGCCTGTACCTGATGATCGGATATCTTAACGGGCACCAAAAAGAAGTCATTGTCGACCTCCTTGGTGTCCTTGCCAGCAACAACGACCTCCTTGTTGACCCTAGAGAGCCTGGGATCTGCATCCTCAGGAAGGTCTGTCTCGAGCAAACCGTCCCTGAAGAGCTTGAGGCACATGTCACTCATCTGGAAGGCCTCGAAATGCACATCGGCTCCGCCATCCTCGTCTACGTCGAGCTTAACGACGGCTGTGACCCACTCAGGTGTGGCAGCCTCGGCCTGGAGAGCTGCAGCCTGCGCCACCTCCCTGGCAGAGAGAGTGTACTCGCCGGTGTCGCTCTTCTTCCTACCGACAGCCTGCGTGAAGACGAAGCCGACACGGGTCATGCCGAGGCCTGAGGCGATAGCGTGGACAAGGCGCTCTTCATGGGGATCTCGCAGGAGGGTGAGAAGGTCCTCAGTGGCGTGCTGGGGGGGCTCGTATATGAATTGGACGGAGAGGGAGGAGTCGGAGGCGAGGTGGCCGTACAAGAAGCCAGCGCGCTTGACAGAGAAGGCGAGGGTTTGGGAGACGTAGAGCTGGAAGGCATGGGCGGAGGCACGGTCAAAGGAGGCGGAAACACAGTGGGGGTTCTCCTGGAAGCATTAGTAAATATTATAGTAAAAAGTAAATAGTAAAAGCATTAATTAAATAGTAATAGTAAAGGCACCTGGCGCGTGATGCGGATCTGGCGCGCGATGAGGTCGTCGATGGTCATCTTGTTGCGGCCGAAGGAGCCGGCGGGGGCGAAGGCGGAGCGGGGGGGAGGGGGAGGGGCGGAGAGGCGGGGGAGGGAGGAGGAGAGGAAGAGGAGGGAGCCGTGGGAGAGGCCGAGGGAGGAGAGGGAGGCGGAAGGGTCGGAGAGGGAGGAGACCTCCTGGCCCAGCAGCATACCTCTGCTGCACGGGAGGGATGCCTTCCTTCTCCTCGACGCGTTCCTTGATGCGGTCGACGGTGTCTGTGGGCTTGATGTCGATCTCAATTTCTTTGCCAGTGAGGGTTTTGACCTTGATCATGGTGCCACCGCGAAGCGGGCATACCAGGTACAGCATCGACTGTTGTTGGATGTTGTAGTCGGCCAAGCTGCGTCCGTCCTCCAGTACCTTCCTCTCATATAGCAGCCTCTGGTGCCACTTCGGGACATCCTTCTTTTCCTGTTCCAACCCACAAATTCAACCTTTTTTGTTTCAGTTTTATGCATGTTAATTTGTTCGAATATTTCAAAATCTGATTATAAAATTTTGATCGGACCTCAATAAGGGTCTTGATACTATCAACGGTGTCGCTGCTCTCTACGTCGAGCGTCATTATCGTCCCGTTTAATCCTTTTGGGTGTGTTTGGAAGTGTGGTGAATAAGAATAGAATAGCTTGTTTTTGAATAAGGATGTTGAATAAGGGATGGTGAAGAATTGCTTATTCATGGAATTGAGCATGTTGTTTGGATGGTAAACTAAGAATAAGAACAAGGGAAACAATATTAAAATATAATAATTTATTGTTTGGATGTAACTTCCTTTCTATCCTTTTTTTCTTTTGGCGCCACCTAAATGTTGATTATGCCAGGTTACGCTAGGAAATGAGCAAATAAAAAATGAGCAAATTAAAAAAAATATCAATACTGAATCCTCTCAGTATTAGGTTACGCCACCTAATTGTAAGCAACTATAAACACCTCTATCCTCTATTATATTTGTTGTACCACTAATTGCAATAAATACAACTATAAATTGCGGTAGAAACTTGCTAATGGAGTTCATTCGAAATATATCAATACTTAAAAGCTAAATTGCAATCCAATACCAAATCCACAATAAAATATATCAATACTGAATACTCTCAGTATTTACAATCCAGTACCAAATCAAATACACAAATTGCAAACTGTCTCGAATGAAAACATGATTGAAACAAATTAATAACTCTTACAATAAATAGGACCACTAATGAAAACATGATTTCATCTATTATCCCAAAGCATATCTCTAATCCTATCTCTCATTGCACCTCCAACTTGTGTATCAGTGCCCCTATATTTTCCAGAACTATACTAAGTTGAGGCAGTTATGCAAGTTGTAATTAACACCAAAGACATATTTTGATTCCTATCGCTGATTGCAGTAACTACTGGTAAAAAAAATGCAAGTTCTTGGTAAAACTGGTAATTAATAAAGCTGTACATGTTGATTTATTTTTAATCAAGTCAAAAGTTCCAAAATTCTTTCAAAAGACATATGTTACGTCTAATATTTTTAATGAAGACCTAAAACATAACTATTGTGTAGCTGTCCAACAAAGAATATATGTGGCGGGGCTCACTGTGTATGACATGTGCAAGGCTGCATAAAAGGATATATGTGTCACTGATATTTGTTTACAACACAAAAGCGGAGGTAAAAGTGAGGGTTGGTCAAATGATTCGAGATCGAGAAAGAGAAAAAATCAGCGATCGAAGGTGAAAGAAAAAAAAAATCAGAATATCAATCGAGATCGAGAAAAAATCAAAATATTTGTTTACGTGTGCAATAGAAGATTGAATCGAGATGGAGAAAGAAAAAAAATTGTTCAACTAAATCGGCGATTGACGGTGAAATTAAATAGTTTATCAGAAAGAAAGGAGAGGAAACCAACTAAATCAAAATATAAATCAAGTAAAAAAGGAAGGAAAATAGAAAAGAGATTGACAAATGAAGCTTACCTTACAAAACGAGGCTCTATCGAATCGGATATCGACGGTGAACTCGCCACTGCCAACCAGTTTGCTGATTTCTCCTCAGATCGGCGTAGATCTGAAGAGGAGTGCACCACCTCTAAGGTAGGTAATCGCAATAATGGAGGAGATGAGCAACGGTTAGAATGAATTGAAAATAGTTTCTCTCTCTCCCTTTCTCCATTTTTTAATATTGATGAAGGAATATTTTAATACTAAATACATTCACGGGAGCACAGTTTAGCCTAGTTCCGACTTTTCCTTGGAACTGGAATAAGGGGCCTGAATAGCTAATTCAGCTTGTTCCAAGTTGTGTTTGGCATCCTTCAAAATAAGCTATTCTAGAATAGCCCTTATTCAGTGCGTTCCAAACATGCCCTTTACGAATATCTGCATCTTCTACTTCGCTCTGATGATACTCGCACCAAGGCACAGACGCTCTCCTTTGTATCTGTATCTTCTTCTGTATTAAAAAAACAATGACCCCATCTATCAGACATATGCATATAAGATTTATAGTCGGTTATGCATTCAAAGTTCACTCTCAAATAAGAAGAAAATTCTAATTTAGGAGATGTTTCTATTTTTCACGCAGACCTATCTTAGATCCTTTATCTTAGGTGGTGACTTTGATGAAATTGATAAAATAATATGTTTTACTTTAAATTCATTGTAATTGCAGATTAACTGTTTAAAAATGGCTTAACGCAAGTCTTTCAGAAAAAAGAAACAGACAAGAATATTTTTTTTCAATGCAAATTCTTAAATAGGATGTCAATTATAATGCAATTAAAAGATTAATTTATCATCAAAAATTGAGTGTCGATAAACTTAACTATTATTATTTTTGAAACTTCTAAATGAATGATTAATTAAATTCGAAAATTGTTTCAATTTGATTTGTGACCTGAACCTATATATCAACAATAGAAAACTAAACATTTGATCGATGAATGGTTATAGTGGGTTAAATAAAATAAATTTGTTGTTCACATGACATTTTATTTCTTTTTAATATTTTGGTTCCATGCCTGCATGTAACAAGCTGTTTAAACCTGTTTAGCCTGTTTAGGTCTCTACTTCATAAGTGGCATGCACCCATAAAAATTTAATTTAGTTCTTTAGTTAACTATCGTCAGCACTCTAATTGGTAAACATGAATACATGATCCATCATTCGATTGAATGTAAAAATCCCTTTATTATTATTATTATTTAAGTGATGAAAGTGAAATTTATTTTTAAAGACATCACTGATCACTCGCTGACTCGCGTCCGACTCTTGACTTCCACAAAAGGCTACCCGATTATTTTTCTCCTCAATGAGCCCATCAGGTGAGGCCTACTAATATACTGTCATCTCCTAGTCTGCATCAGGACCAATCAATTAAAGCCCAATAAAATTTACCCCCAAGCACTTCATTCCATTTCCATTATTCCATATATACTTGACAAAATGATGCAACTGAAAAAGAAAAAAAAATGCAGTGAATTAATTTTGTTTTATATAGACAGAAAACAGATTGCTGTATAAATTTTTGGAAGTTATGATTAATCAAGGCTCGAAATTGAGTTGAATAAATTGGTCATTTGTAAGTAAAACATAAAAAAAGAATTATTTCAAATATAGCTCTAGCACCCATGGAGGAAACTCGTCTCTTTATGGATGGAACCTATTTTGCAAATAAAGTAAAAAAAAAGAAGGTTGTTTTTTTTTTATGGGTCGTACAAATTTTAGTATGCTGCTTGAACTATTAGGGTACAATTTTTTAAGTTATTAATTGTAAGAACCCATATAGAAAAAAGAAAATAATTAAATAGAAAATATTTTAGTTAGAGTAAGTGTAGAAGTAAGAAATTACAACTGTTGTATGTTTTAGCAATTTATGCAAAATGAACATGCTCCAGCTGTCCAAAATGAACATATTTTAGCAATTAAATTATTGGCGGTATAATTAATTGAAGGTTAATTTTTAGGGCAAAATCTGCATGCATAATATATTAGAATTGATTTGACCATTACAATTAACAAGTCACATGAGAAACAATAAATTTTTTAAATATATTACACCACACAAGCCGACACATGCATCGGTGGCAGTCTAGGCGAGTGGCACGGACTGAGTTTAATATTTTGTTTTTCTCATGCTCTCTCTCTCTCTCTCTCTCTCTCTCTCTCTCTCTAATAAAATAATGGAATGATGAAGGCGTGGTGGGGAGTCAACTCTCCAGACCAATCTAGTTAATCGAACCCTTACCTAATGATACCAACTCCTTAATTATTATATTGCCAAAGATGCATGAATTTAATCGCGTGTTATCTATTTTTAATTGATGCTCGTCAAATAAATTTGGACCATGCATCCCTTGCCCTTGGGATTCATTTAACATGGCTATCATCCTTTGTGTTTAATTTTTTGAAGCAGACCAGTTCATGGATCCAACAAGATCCGAATTATCCGATATAAAAACATGGCATCTTTGATACTTTTTAATTATTGATGCTACGCTACGCACAACTCATAACTTGGAAGTCTCTTTAGAAGTCCAATGATGGCAAAATCATATATTTTTGGAAATAAAAATTGTGTTTTAGAGAGAGATATTCACTCTTAATAGGCTTATAAAAATATGGGTGCCTATGAGTGAAAGGAAATTAGGCCCCATTCCACTTGTATGAAATTCATACGAGAAAGTTCCGTAAAGATGTATCGCTTACTTTTAATGTCACTTTCAAATCAGATCATTTCTTAGGCTCCGTTTGGATGGCTTCTTTCCGAAATAAGGAATAAGGAATAACCACTTTTTACCAATAAATTTATATCTAATCATCCAAACTCTTCACAAAAGTTACACACTTCTCAATGGCTCCGTTTGGATAGGTGTGGGAAGAAGGGAAGAAGGGAAGAAGTGGGAAGAAGTATTGGGAAGTGTGTAACTTTGTGAAGAGTTTGAATTGTTTATAATTTTTTTTCTTCCCTTCTTCCTTCTTCCTCTTCTTCTTCTTGCATCCAAACGGAACCAATAAATTTACCCATTCCCAATAAATTTCTTCCATTCTTCCTTCTTCCTATCTTATTCTTAACGCATCCAAACGGAACCTTAGTGCTGCTCATAAAATTCGGATGGCAGATCTCCGATCTGTAATTGAACCATTCTCTCCAAATAAAAATTATACTCTCTAGGACTATCTAACGAATTTCGAGTAATCGGAAAGGAGCTTTATTAAATAAAATATCTGGTTAGTTAGGCAAAGCTTAAATTGCATGACATATTAGTAATCTAAAATAAATAAAGGTACTTGCGACTAGTTCTTTCATACAATCTCAGTATAAGAAATCACAGTTTTCAGAAAACTCAAGTTTCTGATCCACGATCGAGTTGTTCGGTTTGTTTTTGTAGAAGAATGATTTCAGTCTATGTAATCTTACATATAATAAAGATGCGTGGATGGTCCTAAGAGATGCGAATGAAAAGTGTCTATTAAGGAAATGTCTTAAAGGGTGTGATTTAAAAGGTGTCTCATCAAAGGATGCAATCGAGTGGATATTTCATCCACCAAATTAAGGGTGCTAATATTTTATCTATAAATAGTACTCCATTTTTCGAGTTTTCATTAACCATTTCACATTTATGAAATGACAAATATAATAGATATCACATTACTATCAAATAAAAATCCAGATGCGATACGTGCACGGGTCACAAAAAATTTGGTTTGCAACTAATTTGAAGAAAGAAAATACATGGAGCATGAATTTTGTTCTACTAGATAGTAAGTTAACTTTTTATGCAATACATTTTTCTCCCTATATCATGTTGATTTCAATATTCAACAAAAATTTATTTCCAATATTTTTTTTTCATATTTATGCATTTGGGCCAACAACTTTATGGAAATATATGAATTTAAAAATATTCAAATCTTTAAAATTAACAATAATATTGGCTTAAAATATTATATTTTTTTACTATAATATTTTTATTTTGATATTGGATATTATCAACGGACTAAAAAATAATTTTACACAAGGCGCCATGTGCGAGATTATACGGTTCAATGGAACATATTAGAGGAGGCTATCGTACGGTTCCCCACATGTTTTGTATTGATTTTTCCGCAAACACTTAGGTTACTATTTTGACAATAAATTTTCTTGTCATATTCATGTGTTACCTGATTTCAAGTCTTTTGAAAATATCAGAACATAAATTACTAACTGCACATAGTGTATAGACACTTATTGTTTAATTACTATAATCATATAAATTAAAATTTTTAATTTTTAATTACAATTTACTTATTAAATTTAATATTTTTAATACAAATTTTTTTATTCAATTTATTTTTGAATATTTCGTAATACTTTTTATTCGTAAAAAATATAAAAATTTTGTAAACATTAAAAAAATTGTATTCTTATTTCTAAAGTAAATAGTTGTTCTTTTATTTTAAATTATTATTAATAAATTATAATAAGATTATTTAGATGCTGACAAACGAAAGAGTGCATTCATGTAGTCTATATTCAATGAATGGGTCCTAAAAGATGCCTTACACTAACTAGATAATTGTTTCATGTCATTTTTAAAGTGCAGATATATATAATTGTAAATATAATAAAGTATTATTTTTATTTTAAATATATATTAAAAAAATTATTATTAGGTTATTTAAATGCTAATAAATGAAATAGTGGGATAATATATCATAAAGTGTCCTTTTTATTTTAAATTTATTATTGAGAAATCATAATTAGGTTAATTAAATGATAACAAATGAAAGGATGTGATTGTGTATGATAAAGTGTAGTTTTTTTATTTTATATGATTGTTAAAAAATAAAAAATAGGTTAATTAAATGTTAACAAATGAAAGGGTGTTAGTATGTAATTTTATTCAATGGATGGGTGCGAATAAAAAGGTGTCTTTTAACATATATTTCATAGGGTTCAATTAATATATGTCTTTCCAAAGAATACAATCAAGTTGATGCCTCAAAAGGTACAATTTAAAATGTGCATTGCCAAATGATGCAATCAAGTGGATTTTCCTCCACCAAAAGATACCAACATTTTATCTATAAATAATACTTTTTTAAGTTTTCATCCAACCATTTCACATTTACAATAAAGAAACATAATTGATATCGCATTAATTTCAAATAGAAATCTAGATGATACATACACGAATACTGAAAATTTGGGGGATGAATTTTGTTCTTCTAAAAGTAAGGTAAATTTTTATACAATAATTTTTATTAATACAGGAATGTTTAAATCGTTATTAATTATCATTCTTGAGAAAATCAATTTATAAAATTTATCTTCCTATAGCAAATATACTTTTAAAATAAGTTCTTTCATATTAAAATCATTGATTAAAAATCATCTATATACTTAAAAATAAAAATTAATGCCATAATATTCTATATATTGTTTACAATAGATACCATTATTGTCGAGCGAAGCTCGACGCACAGATCTAGTAATATAATAAAATCATGCACTCTTTTTGTTTCCTAAATTCCAATCTGTCAGGATTTTTACTGCCCTTACAAACTTAGGCAGAATCTCTAGGCTCTCTTTGTTTATATACAGTTATTAATTTATATAGTTATTAATCTATTTATTCATAATATCTTGTTGTGGTTTTAATCGTGTTTTGGTATGCCATATTTGGTGAGAAAATTCTAATGTAACACAAATTTTAGAAAAGCATGTCTTGGAATAACATGTTGGTATGACACTATTCAATTTGTTGGCATGCTTATATTAAATTTTTTTTCAGATGGGAAACTAAAAAAAAAGGTGTTAATACTTTAAAAAAAACAAATAACAAGAAATTCTATTAAAATTAGATTTTGATTACGATTTCAGAAAAAAAACATATATTGCTATTTTTTCGATTAATGCAATAATAATTGAACAAAAAAAAATATGAATTATAAGACATGACGTGTCCTTAATTTTACATTAAAAAAGGGGAAAAAATATATGAAAATTGCATGAAAGTATAATGTTAGGAAAAATATTTTTGTTATAATCTTCTTGTTGAAAAAAGATGTACTAATTGAACATAGAAGAATGTAAATCATCAGCGTTTGTATTTGTATTGTGTTTTGGTTTTTTTTTTTTTTTAAAGTCGTGTCATGTGTTGAATCATGACGCAACGTGTTGAATATTGTTGATTTTTTTAAATGACTCGTCAACATGGCATGAGTTTTTAACTGTGTTATATCCTGGGCGGAACTACTGTGGGGGCTGGAAAGAGCTTTGTTTCTCTATTCCGTAAATTTTCTAATACACATATTTTAAATGAAAAATTTAATGCTAAACATGAAAAAAAAAATTATCAATAAACATGGCAGAGCGCCACTGACAGGGTGCACTGGCGACGGCACATCCAGTGGAGAAGCCAGGATTGAAGAATGGTGGAGGCCGAAATCGGACTAAGTGAAATTGAGAACCAAAAAAAATAATGTCTAACAGTTTAATTAATTTAACTAATTAGGTTTTATACACTAATTCTAAATTAATGTTGGAGGAAATAATTGTGTTCACAATTTTGATAAAGGCTGCGCGGAGAAAGAATGATTTAGTACCGAATTTTTTTTTCCTTTTGTTTTCGATTTGAAAAGTGAATAGAAGTACATATGGGGAAGGAAGTTATAATGGTTATACAGTATACTTGAAAATTATTTTGGGCCCAGAGGAGGCCCGTGGACTTAGTATCTAAGGGTCTGCTCCGGGACTCTACCATTAGAGGAGAGGAACGGAAAGGGAGGGAGAGAGTGACCAGATTTTGTTACTCCCAAATCGAGGGGTAGGTTTTGAGAGTAAACTCTTCACAAAATTACTCTATTTCTTACTCTCTCTTCTCTTCTCTTCCATCCTCAAACTTTCTATCTGGAGCAAGTAGCACTTAGGGCAGAGTAAAGTCTCTCTTACTCTCCTTTCCTCTCCCTCCGATTTGAGTTCCTGGAGCAGACCCTAAATTTACCTAAATAAATGAACAAATATAATAGAAAAAATCTAATTCATAGGGGGGACCTGGCCTTCGCCAGTCCCCCACTGTCTTCGCCACCGAGCACACCTACCCAATCAGATCCATTTCAGCTCTCTCTGTCTGCTTTTGAAGTTTGAAAAATTTTAAATTTTCTACCGCGCCAATCCAGTGGCGCCTACTATTTTTAAAAAAAAATTGGTATTTTTGTAAAATAAAATTTATCTAACACAGCCAATGAGATTGGCCGGCGTGTTGATATTTTTTAAAAAATATTTTTTATTTTTGATAAAAATATTATTATTTTTAACAAATATATATTACTATTTATGTAAAAAGATTTTGTTTGGCAGCGCTAATGACAGTGGAGAGTTATTATTTTTTTTTTAAAAAAAACTATTACTATTTTTAAAATTAATTTCTCTTGAACCTGGAAGCACCACTTCCAGTGGTGCGACTGTAGGAGCGCCAGTCCTAGTGGCGTCTGACATATTTATAATAAAAATTCTTTTTTTATATGTTTATTATCCATTTTTCAGTTTCACTAATGTGTGTTATAAAAAAATTTACGGCTCTCTATTGCTCCAGAATTACTCAAATTCCATGTGTATTTTTTAAAAAATAATTTTAGAGAAATTTTCTAATTTGTCTTCTAATTAAATGTGAATAATTTAAATGCCCCTCTATTTCTGGCAACACCTTTATTATGCCATGTTATATCTCTCAAAAAAGGAGTGAGAAAGGGGCAGTCTTACTTTCAGCACCCAACGTTAATTAGTCCAGTCCGAGTTTGTAGGCAGCGCTGTCAAACGGATGCCGTTTCGACCATTTTCGTTTCGTTCCGTACGAAACAGAATTGAAACGAAATGGTAAATGAGTTACATTTTCAGAGACGGAACGGAAACAGAACGGATCGAAATGCACGTTAGTGTTCCGTTTTAAAGAATAATAACTGAAATCAATGGAAAATATGCTGAAATAAGTGCAAAATAAGAAATGGAACAGTTAACGAAATGGAAAATCGTTCCATTTTACGAAATGAAACGAAAACAGAATGATATTTTATTATTACATTACCAAAAACGGAACGAATACGGAACATACCGGTTCTGTTCCGTTTCTACATGTTTGACACCTATATTTGTAGTAATAGCCAAAGTTCGAATTCTAGACTATCATTAGATATCATCGACCTTTGCTCCAAAATTATCTGATCAGTCAAGAAAATTTTTTTAATTAGACCCCGTGAGAGGAGCCGAGCAGAGCTGCTTTATGCAAACTTCAACACCAAGCAAATTAGGAAGCAGCAAATTGAAATGGATATAACACGAGGAATTTGAGGAGCACGCAGCCTTTTAAGTTGTGCACCCATCAAACCTAGCTAAGTACCTAACGTGGCTTCTTTAATTTTGAGCCCAAATGGTGGGTTTTGAGGCTGTACCACACCCAACCATGAGCCATCTGAAAAGCATGTGCTTTAATGCCAGATTTTTATCTGTCATACCAGATTACCTGATTATGACTTGATGCCTACCTTTTATTGTCTTTGAGAAACTGCCATTGGTTAGACGTACATGTTGTTAGATTTTCTGTCGCAGAACAATTAAGTTCTAATCACTGACAGAATGGCCGAATAGTCCAACGCAGGGGCGGAGCCAGGATTGGGGGATAGGGTAGGCCGAGTTGTCGAGGTCGACTTTAATTAGACGTAGGCCAGGTCTATGCCTGCCCCTGCCTGTATCCGCCCCGGCCCAATGGTATAATATAATTGCTCCTTGGAGTATCACTTAACTAATACAACACTAATGGTGCTTTGTTAGTTTGTTTGGTAAAAGATTTTACAAAAAAATCACTTAAACTTTTTTTTAAAAAAAAAAAGTTTGGACCTTTCATTACACGCAAATGCCTGAAATTTAGCTTTTGGCATTGATTCAATTGGATAGGTACAACAATACTAAAAAGTAAAAAGTGATTACTTTTTGTAAATTTATTAGACTATTACTAACTACTTTATTAAACTCCACTGTTTTCGAACGAAAGGCTCAAATGAAATAGCTGAAAATTATCGGCGGAACCAAAAAATTTTCATTATAAATCCTTAAAATAACTAATTATTAAATGATTAATCTTGTTTATCAATATTAATACATTGTCATATCAAATAAATATTATAAATTTTGACCATAGGGAACAGCTATAAAATTATAGTAATAATCTTATTGAGATCATATATATATATACTTCTTTAAATAGTTTAGGTAACCAAAAATATATATACAAAAATATTTAAATAAAAATAATGAGAAAGTTTAATATGCACTATAGTGCATAGGGCACTCCGTGTACCGCGGACTTTTTCGGGGGTATTTTTGTAAATTGACAAATCTAATTTAACCAATCTAATCTACATATTGAAATCTCATAGAAAACCAAATTTTACAATTTTTGAGATTTTATTACTATTTTTTTAGAATTTTTTAAAACATGCCAATTTTGGAAAATTGTAAATAGTACAACATTCCAAAAATGGCATGTTTTAAAAAATACGAAAAAAATAGTAATAAAATCTCAAAAATTGTAAATTTTGGTTTGATATGAGATTTCAATATGTAGATTAGATTGGTTGAATTAGATTTGTCAATTTACAAAAATATTCCTGAAAAAAACCCGTGGTGCACGAAATGCTCTATGCACTATGATGCATATTAAACTTTCTCTTCATATGTAAATTTATTAAAATATATTTTTTATATTTTCATTCGGCCTGCCGAAATGATTGTTTATACCACAAAAGCAAAGCCTCTCGATTAATTTCTTGTTTTTCCCGTCTTTGTGGATATATACATCCGAATTCAAATTGCCTGCCGGTGAGGTAAACGATACGGGTGTGTTTGGTTGAGGATTAAATGAGGAGTAAGACTCTTAATTCATTTTTAATCTCCCAAACGTAGAGTAAAAAAGAAGAGTAAAGTGGAGTAAGGACCAAAATCAGAGGAGTAAATTACTCCTCCTAGATAGGTGGAGTAAACTTAATCCATGGAGTAAGTCTTTAATTATGGATCTCACATTTATTTCTTTCCTCTACATACCCTCATTTTTTGACAAAAGAAAATGAAAATGGAGGATAGTTTGGTCATTTTATAATTAATAATTATGTAATATTCTTATATCCTCACTTACTTCTCACTTAATTTTCTACTTTTCATACCAAACATGACTTACAATTTGTGGAGTAAAGAGACTTAACTACTTAATCTTCCTTAACTTTAATCCTCTTTTACTCCTCTGCCAAACACATACAAGATTACAATAGTGCTGCAAATTGCGAAATAAATTGCCAGAAAACTAGAATATGGTGGACCGATTATTGTAAACAAAATAATTCTATGAAAGTTTGAAAGCATTTAAGCGGACTCTTTATATATTAACTAGGAAGCGTACCCAACCAATGATAGGCGAATAAATTAAAAAAATATATATATATTCTTTTATTTCATGTGATAGATAGCAATTAATTACTCTATATTAGTTACCATACATATATTAGTCACCACAGATCAAATTAGATTTTTAAAATTAGCGATCCATATTTAATATAAAATTTCGTCTAAAATTTTTTACCGCTTTAATAAGTGTGTTTGTAAAGAATAGGGATTATGTTAACCGGTTGATACATAGCATCGATTCAACTAGGACGCCAATGATTGCGACCTCTGCCTTGGATTCTAAATCCAAGAACGATTCCTAGCATATTCCAATTTCCACCAACTATTTTATTATTCTTATTATTTTATTTTTTTCGGTATGTTGAATATTCCTGTTCCAAACAATGATCTAGCCCCAAAATTCAGGCACATGTAAATCTTACATAAAACAAATTAGAAACAGTGCCTCCGTTTGGATGCGTTGAGAAAAAGTAGAAAGAAGGAAGAATAAAAGAAAAAAAAATTATAAATAATTCAAACTCTTCACAAAGTTACATACTTTCCAATATTTCTTCCCACTTCTTCCCTTCTTTCCTTCTTCCCACACCTATCCAAACGGAGCTAGGCCTGTCAGTATTAACAACCGTTCCGCTGTTTCGTTCCGTTCCGTCGAAACGGAACGTTAAATGAAAGCTGAAATGGATTCCGTTTTCAGAAACGGAACGGAAACGGAACCGAAATTTGTTAACGTAAATGGAACGGAATACGGAAATGGGCTGAAATCAATAAGAAATGTGAGGCGGAACGTTAAATGGAACAGAAATTTGTTACGTTTGTCGAAACGGAACGGAAATGAAACAGCCATTTCGTTCCGTTACCGAAACGAAACATTAAATGAAAATGGCTGTTCCGTTTCCATCTGACAGGTATAAACGGAGCCAGTAAGATTAACGAGACATGAAATGGGCAAAATTTAGACTCCAAAAGAAAGGCATAAATTGTTTGTTTTAGTCTGTTTTTGGCAAACTTGGGCACGCTA
Source organism: Rhynchospora pubera (assembly GCA_028095005.1). Lineage (NCBI taxonomy): Eukaryota > Viridiplantae > Streptophyta > Magnoliopsida > Poales > Cyperaceae > Rhynchospora > Rhynchospora pubera. The sequence goes on from CM051460.1 coordinate 358,060,841, forward strand.
TTGTCAGACCCCAGGGATACGTGTCAACACTCCATTCACCATTTCGGGCGATCGCTGTTCTGTCCCGTTACTCTTATAAGTTATAAGTCTTAATTTATATGATGACAGAGTTGCGCATGCATCCGATCTAGTGATCTTATCCTGGCACCTTCTTTCTTCCCGGCGCTCACAACTCACAAGTCCATCCCTCCATACCTCGAAATTTGTGTTATGTTCCCTTAATTACCTTGATAAATGCTTAATCCTATAACTATTTGAGTTTCAAAGCACACCCTACAGTGATTGAATCAAGTAAAATAGGAACTATGTATTCTTTTGACAGTATATATACGTACGGTCAGCTTTTGATTATCAACCAGTATATATTAAATTAAATTTCTAGTATATTTTCATTACTTTTGCATGTACAATGAGCCACAAATTTAATTTGTTCACAATTACGTAATCTTTTGTTATGAAAGATTGGTTTTCTTTCTAGTTGTAGTATAACTATAGCGGAAAATCTAGAAGAAATAGAAAATATAATTAAGGAAGTAAATTAGAGTAAACTTAAGAATAAAAATCTTATTTGATACTAAAGCTAGTTTGGTCATTTGAAAAAATATTATGTTGCGAGCATCAAAAATCCGTTTGTCAAAAGCAATTAGCATTGTAACTTCGGTTAAGAAAACATGATTCTCATTAACGGAAATACGAGATGCTTAAGCTGTTGTCAATCTAGTTTATTCCAGATGTAATTAACCAATACATTCTTATATTGTTTATGAAGCAACGATATTCTAGAGGATACATTTATAGTCTTTGGCATTGAAGATTACTTGTATCCCAAAATATATTTATTTTAGCTTAAAACAAAAGACATATTAGGATTTCCCACATTTTATCAATTATATTCTGATTATCATTATTAGAGAAAACAAAAATCTTAATTAATGGAACTAGGATTTTTTTATTTAAAGGACTACTGAGTTTGCAAAATACAGAATCTGGTTCTTCATCTAAGATTGAGAGAAATATTCAATAATCGACACATTTTTTTTTCTATGAATATTTCTTTTTTTTATTTAATTAAAGGTATTTATTTATACAGACATATCCCGATCAGTGGAAATTAAACACACTACCGTTAAATAAACGGCGAAATCACTACAAAATTACAAATGTTCCTAATATCCTCATTCAATGATCTGTATTGTGGATTCGCTAATTTAATATATTTTTTTATGGGACTTATCGGCAGGGAATCTTTTAGAAAGACCAAGTATTTCTTGATTTTTATTTTTTTTAAAAGAAAATTGTGCTAGGTTTATTAACATAAATGCGTCTCACATAATGGCTTGCAAGACCAAAAGGTGCATATTACAATAGATAAGTTTATCAATTAAAATTTGTAAGGAATGTCCAGCTTATAAATAAAATATGTGTTATAATAAAAACAACATACCATTGATGACATGAAATAATGGCACGTAAGTTATATATAAAGTTTAAGTACTTTAATGGGCGTGAAAAATATGTTGTAGCATTAGCCGCATTTTTTTTATATCATTCTTAGATATGTATTTTTACGCCAATAAAATATTAGTATAGTGCTTTACAGTTCTGGCACAAAGCAATGCAAGCAAGACTCATCTATCTGGAATATCTTAGGGTGCGTTTGGATCGTTGGAAGAAAGAAGAAGAAGAAGAAGGAAGAAGAAGAAAAAAATTATAAACAATCCAAACTCTTCACAAAGTTACACACTTCCCAATACTTCTTCCCACTTCTTCACTTCTTCCATTCTTCCCACACCTATCCAAACGGAGCCTAAACAATCAAAACATCCAGTGATCTTAAATTTATTGATTTCTCTAGTATTTTAGTGTGACAACAATTAAAACTGAGTGCCTAAATTAACTATTATGTTCTTTGTATCAAATTTAATAGTTAAAGGATAAAAATAGATGTTTGTCTGTTAGTTTTTAGTCATTCTGTATAAAATAACTTCTGGTTTGTATCAGTCACCTTCAAACTTACTTAAAATAAGAATTATATAAAATATACCTGATAGATCATACAAAACATATTTTCCCTCAATAAAAATTTATAAAATATCTCTTGATATTAATTTTTCAAGTACGCACCATTTTGTAAATATATCGAGGTAAAAAAAGAAGTTTGCTTCAAGAATAATAAATATTAAACCAAATTTTCAGAGGAAAAATAATTAAATAGAGCTGAATCAACAAATCTATTGATATAATATATAATTGTTAAATTATTCTTTCATACGAACAAAATTTTTCAAGTTTAACAAATTATTTACCTGACAACAAGTCTTGTTTTTGTTCTAACAAAATCTTAGAACAAACAAGCTTGCATTAGTTTTAGCCAACATTGAAACACATGTTACACATCTTTTTTGTCGCACATGTACATAGTGGCTGGCCACACTAGAGTAGATAAAGGCATTTGCTATTTCAGTTTAAAAAAAATAAAAAATACAATAAGTTTACCATATGTTCACATTTAAAGAAAATAAAAATAGGTCTATCGATGTGAATAGTTTCGAAATTATTGTTCTACGTTAGGTGACGTGGCAAGGATAAAAAAAATTGAGATTTCACTGTATTTATCAGTGTAGATAGATTCTACTTTTAGGTACTGAAATAACATTATTTGCTACCAATTTCTTGATTTCAGAAATGTTTTTTTTATTGTTAGATTTTATGTTCGTAAATATTAATGCACATAGAAAATAATAACATAAACTTATATTTTTTCATAAAAAATGTTATATGTTCAATTCTCAACCAAGTCATAGTACAATTAAATAAATTAAAATGAAAATATAATATGTTTAATAGCTGGTGGGAGGATCACTATGCTCTGATAAGATAGTAATAGTATATTATTTTTATTTTGTTATAGCTGCCTCCTTATTAACCAATTCATGCCCACGGGCTCATTACCAAAAAAAAATTAACCAATTCATGGGGCCGCCCCCGGTCAGATTTATCTTCTCCTTCCCTTCTCAGTTCTCAGTTCTTCGTCCCAAATAATTAAATAAACTAAAAAACTAAACCCAACTCACACACTGACGCCACCTCCAGATCTCTCCTCCGACCATCCATGCATCCCATCAATTTTTGACGAATCGACCCAAAAAGTCGGAGTCTTTCTGGGACGAAGAATCAACCCAGCTGGTGTCTTGTTTGTAAGTTTAGGTTCACACCCCTTCCCTTTTCTCTTCAATTCAATCGAATCGCCTCATGATCCGATCCTTCAAATTGCTCTCACATAGAGATAGATTTTCCAAAGAAATTATTTGGGTAAATGGAATTTGAGTGACCCTATTCCACAATTCTGAAATTTTGCAGTTTCTGAATTTGCCCTTTTTTTTAAGAAAAAAAAGAAAAGAAATGCAATTATAGCTGCTGAATGTCAATTCGGAGTCTGATCACAAGAATTACTACAGGAATTAAGTACTGTACCATTGATAAGTTTCCCCATATTTTTTTTTTGTGTTTTGGTGCTCAATTTATCTTAATTTTTTATTTATGCTTCTTTGGCTGATACATGGTATGTCTTAGTCATACACTTTGTTGGTGTTATTGTATATGGTTTTGTACTGTTGAGCACTGTTTTAAGTATAAAACTTTCCAAAATTTTGTCTTTACCACTTTAATGTGTTCAATTTTACTGGTGGTCACTTTAGGAAACGACTTCAATTTCCATTTTTCTTAATTATAGAATTAGGAAAAACGACTACCCTTATAAACTTTCCAAAAATAATATAGTGGTCTTTGCTAGTTTTTAGTGTTATTTGATGATTTCAATGGGCTTCGAATGCAACAAAAGTTAATAGGCTGACTAAGAATAGTCAAGACTTCTAGCATAAGTCCTGGCATTGAGCTAGCACGTTTTATTTTTGCCATATTACCTTTTCTAATTTTGGAATTTAATTTGATCACACATTCACACTTAAAAATCAAGCACCCACCTATTTACGAGGTGATACTTTAACCCATGATGACTTGAACCCAGAGCCAAAATCTCTGTGACCAGTTCAATATCCAATAGTCTGTCTTAAATGAAATACTACATAAGTTCATATCTGCGGCCATAGTTGCAATGGTGCCATAGTTGTGCCATGTGATCTGAGCTGTAGATTTAAATTTGCCTTTGATTTGATAGAAATCCTTGGAAGCCATAGCAACCTGGCACATTTGGTTTCAATTGTGTGGATCAGATTGCGTGTCTACTTGTTGCCCCACCAGACTGAAGAAAACATATTGAGATTCCTACTAAGCAAACCCTACTAATTTCCCTATTCATTGCATTTTGACTCTTTACAAACTACCATCCCGTAGGAAAAAGCATGGCGATGATGGTGGATCCACCAAATGGCATGGGGAACCATGGAAAACACTATTTTACAATGTGGCAGACACTGTTTGAGATTGACACTAAGTATGTGCCGATCAAGCCTATCGGCCGTGGGGCTTACGGCATTGTCTGTTCCTCAATCAACCGAGAAACAAATGAAAAGGTAGCTATAAAAAAGATCAACAATGTTTTTGACAACCGTGTTGATGCACTCAGGACACTACGTGAGCTGAAGCTTCTTAGGTAAACTATCCTAAAAATATTTTTTATTCATACAATATGCATATGTTACAAGAGATGTGCAATCAACTAAACTTTTAGTTTATCAGCTGAAGTAAAATTCTTTGCAAGTACTGAAAGACAGTTTTTCTTCCCAGCAATTTAACTACCATCTTTGTGTTGCGAAGTACATTCTTTTTATTCTTTTTCTTTGTCAGAATTTTGTTTGGTTTGTTCAGTTGACTTCAGTGTCCCATGGTTTTTAACTGAAAATGTTTTTTTTTCTCTCTCTAAAAACCTATCTCTTTCTTCATTTTGGTAAAATGCTAGTTAACTCTGGATCTTTGATATTCACAATGTGGAAAATCATAAAAATGTGAATTTATTTTTCAGAGTAGGGATGCAGAAATGAGGGGTATCATGATTATTTCTTTTTCGGAGTAGGGATGCAAAAATGTGTTTGGATGGAGGAGAATAAGGTTTGATAAGAATATGGATCAAATTCCTTATTCTTGTGCAATCCAAACAACACAAGAATAAGGAATTTGGGCCCTTATTCTATAAAAAAAATTCTTATTCCTTATCCAGCCCTCATCCAAACACATCTTGTTTATATGGGGGGTGTTATATAATCAAGAGCAAATGGATCAATACTTGTAACTCTGAGCTAGTCCTCTAGTTTGGTGATCTTTTTACTGCAAACAACATAAATTGGTGTTTTCTAAACCAGAGTTAGTAATAATTTTTTTAATTAAGGGAAAAAAGTAAAATAGAAAGAACCAATATGAAATGCTGTCACAAGTTAAATCTTAAAATGGTTTAAACAAGAGAAAATAGCTGAATACTTTTAATAATTTCTTTTTCTTGCCTTTGGGATATACTCAGAGTCCTCTAGTTTCGTGATCTTTTTACTGCAAACAACATAAATTGGTGTTTCCTAAAACTGAGTAGTAATTTAAGCAAAAAAAAAAAAAAAGAACTAATATGAAATTCTGTCATGAGTTGTAGTGTTGTACTTAAAATGATTTCTTATGATCAGACATTTGAGGCATGAGAATGTGATTGCACTCAAGGACATCATGATGCCTCTTCATAGGAGGAGCTTTAAGGATGTTTATCTAGTGTATGAACTGATGGATACCGATTTGCACCAGATCATCAAGTCACCCCAGCCACTTTCTGATGACCATTGCCAGTATTTTCTTTTCCAGGTAGAGATTTGTCTTAATAATGATGGTTTGGTCTGAAGTTTGAACAATGGATCTCATAATGGGATTTATTAAAGGATTTTATGTTTTTGGCTGGTACGATTTAGTAAAGTATTTATTATACCACGCTGAAGATAATTCGTTAAGCAAATGAATTGACCCATAAAATTTATCTGCTTTGACCGTACAGATGTGGTTTTGTTAAATTTAAATTGCAGAACCGGAAAATTCCTATCAAGTCTATAGACTGAATTTGTTCTAACATGGTTCAGAAATGCAGTCATATATTGTACCACAGCTATTGTGTTTGAATTTTTGTTACTAGTTAGTAGATGTGTATCAATTCAAAATCAGTTGTATTGTGAGCTCTGACAAAAAAAGATGGAAAATGATATATTTTAACTCATGATAAGAAGATAAACCTAAACACTAATTTATTTGAATCACAGTTGCTGCGAGGTCTTAAGTACCTCCACTCAGCAAATATTCTTCATCGAGATCTCAAGCCAGGCAACCTTCTTGTGAATGCAAACTGTGATTTGAAAATTTGTGACTTTGGTTTAGCAAGGACCAACTCTACAAAAACTGGCCAGTTTATGACTGAATATGTTGTTACTCGCTGGTACGTTGACATTTTGTTCTATTTCGTTGTTTGAATTCGTATGTATTCTTGCTTTGCTCCATTTTATTCTTGTGAGGTGTTTTATGTATAACCTAGATTGCTGAATTAACGAACAGTCTAATTTCAAAGTGCAAAATGAAGCTATTTCAAAGGCTTTATCAAAGTGGCAATAGTAATTAGTTGTCCTAGTGAAGAACTTAAATTTCATAAATGTACATTGGCTTTAGGTAATTGTGAGACTAACAATTAAGAAAATTACAGGTATCGTGCCCCAGAGCTCCTACTGTGTTGCGATGAGTATGGTACATCTATTGATGTTTGGTCTGTTGGGTGCATATTTGCTGAGCTACTTGGCCGCAAGCCTATCTTCCCAGGCACAGAATGCCTCAACCAACTCAAACTAATAATTAACGTGCTTGGTACAATCTCTGAGGCAGACATGGGTTTTATAGACAATCAGAAGGCCCGCAAATACATTAAATCCCTGCCATACACACCTGGCATGCCGCTGCGCGGTCTCTACTCAAAAGCAAATCCTCTTGCAATTGATTTGCTCCAGAGAATGCTAGTTTTTGACCCATCCAAGAGGATTACTGTGGACGAAGCACTTGCGCATCCATATATGTCTCCCTTGTATGACCCTGCCATGAACCCTCCTGCTGAGGTGCCGATTGATTTGGAGATTGACGAGGAGATGGGTGTGGATTTGATTCGGGAGAAGATGTGGCAGGAGATGCTGTACTATCATCCCGAAGCATCTGTCATAAACCCGTGAGTAATTTATGTACTCTCTTGTACGAGTTTTTGTAGAAGTACATTGGTGGCTTGTCTCAATTTTCGTTTTTTCTCCTTTTGTATAAAGTTTACCTCCATCTAGAACGGGACACTTTTACTGTTGGGAGGTGTTTTGGTGCCCAACATGCTGTAAATATGTGTGTGGTGAGTTCGAGCAGACATAATTTATCTAATGTATAATTAATTAATTATCTAAGAATTAAATTTGACTTCTTATTTTTTCATGTTATTATTGTTTCTTCTGTCTTTGTTTTTTTGGTGTGATCGCCTGTGTGAGTTTTAAGTTGCTGGTTTCTGATGCCTTGTCCAATTTCTGAAATATTTGTAAATATTTATAGAAAAGCTTATGTTGTTTTCACGAAGGTCATTGGTAATTACTCAAGCTTAGCTGATTCAACAGCTAAAGGGAAAGGCCATGAGTGCGTTTCATTTCGGCAATCATCCGCTGGAATGGAAGTACTAATCTCGTTTGGGATTCTAGTACATAGTGGGGTTTGCTCTAATGAAAAAGCAAACGACGGAATATTGGCTCCGTTTGGATGGTGTGGGAATAAGAGGAATAAGGAAAGAAGTATTGGGAAGTGTGTAACTTTGTAAAGAGTTTGGATTGTTTATAATAAATTTGGGAGTAGAAAGAAGCTATTCCCATAATGATGCCATACCAAAACTTATTTATAGCGGACAGCCGGTATATGTTTTTTTCTGTATCATGAGATAGTTAAATCTGAATAAATTCAAGTCCCTAAGGCTTTGATCAATATGATTTCTACGCATGATTCCATTTCATTTCGATGGAATTGATTTCTCGAGATTTTGTTGGGTCTAATAACATGAAACTTCTGACGAAATCACATCAAATCCATCCATTTTGATAACAAATTTTTTAATAAAATAAAATCCCATGTTAAAAAATCACCATTTTGATCGGGACCTAAATGTGCAACATATCCACATACACGACAATAATTTATATTTTAATGAAGAGTCTCAAAATTTCTTCGTCTTCATCTTTTGCGAATTATATTTTAGTGTTACAAAATCAAAATTAAGATTTTAAATGACCTACTCGATCCTGCATTATTGCATGAAATTGGCATGAATGTCCAAAGTAAACAACTATAAGTGCCATTGCTAAATAAACTATCGCTGCCATCGTTGCTGTATGTTATAAATGTTCAGTTTAATAATAATAAGTGTTTAGTTTAATAATTAGAAGTGTTCAGTTAACTGCGTCAACTAATGGGCAAAGTCGAAAAAAAATTTAATTTGAACCGAATCGGTTGATGACCACTTCTAATTTTTTCATGTGTTTTGTGTTCGGTTCATTACCCCTTTGCTTGGTTTAGTAATAACATTTTTTTATATAATATTTATATTTTGTAGTGCAACTAACTGAACATTTATACTCAATTAACAGAACATTTGTATTGACCCGACTGAACTTTTTGGCAAAAATAAAAAAAAACAAAATGAACATAGTGAACATAGCGAACAATAAGAGATTAGATTGCCATAATAAGAAATCAAATTGTTATAATAAGAGATCAGATTGTTATAATAAGATATCATATTGTTATAATAAGAGATTAGATTATTATAATATAATAAGGAATCATATTATTATAATAAGAGATGAGATTGTTTTTTTTTTTGGAGAGACTAGAAAGAGATGAGATTGTTATAATAAGTGATCAGATTATTATAATAAGGGATCAATTAGCGGAGAGGGGGAGCGTAGCGGAGAGCAGCTTCCAAAATGGAAAGGGCGCTTCCAACACCCTTTCCATTTTTAGTTGGGATGGTACAAGATGATAAATCTTGGGATTGCACCTATAACACCTGCTTTGGGAAATTGATTACTGTCAGCACACTCTGTGTCATTGCTGCCATCGCGGTCAGTGTTCGCTGAGCAGCGTTCTATTCCCTCTACTCACCCAACACGTATTTTTTGTTCATTTCGTTATTATAAGTGTTCACTTTATTAGATAGTCGACGGAGGTCAGAGGATAGGCTGAGGTCGGAGGAGGAGAGGCGGAGGTCGCAAGTCGGAAGGGGAGAGGCGGAAGTTGGAGGGCGAAGGAGGATAGGTGGAGGTCGAAAGTTGGAGGAGGAGAGGCGGAGGTCAGACATCGGAGAAGAAAAGGCAGAGGAGAAGAGACGGACTTATGAAGGTTTAACTCTTGAGATTTACGAAAAGGAGGAAGGAAGAGATTTACGCTAGGATGGTACGGGATGACAATCCTTATGATTGTCTCTAAGTAATTCCCAAAGTTGATCAATCAAAGTTTAATTAAGGTCATTTTGATAGAGCAGTAGTAACGTGGATTAATACTCCACTTTTTAAGTGGAATAATCTTGACGGAGTAAGACAAATCAAATCGCTGTAAATTTGAACTAAAGCACAAAATTTGGAAACGGTAAAATTGAAGGAGCTAGTGTAATTACAAACTATACGATATTCTGCTTCTATACTTCAGAACCTAGGCTAACGGGTGTTGCATGTAAGTATATAATTAACTCGTTGTTACCAAATTTAACCAAGTGAAGTCTAATGAAATGCATTTCTTCATCGCTTTCATATTTCTTTCTTCTCTCTCGAGAAATTATTTACAATGATTTATAAATGGCCGAATAAGTAAGACGGACATCGATCATGTGCGTACACACAATACTCTCATCAATTTCTCCATCAGAATTGGAATATAACTCCAAGGGCATGTTTGTCATCTCACCGAACTAAGGTGTTCGCGAACAAAAAGAGGAGCGCGGAAACCAAACACGGAACACGAGTTCTAGAACTGCGAACAAAGCGCTCCTCTCAATTCCAACATTTATTTTTCGCAAACTCAGCTGTTTGCTGGGTGCGAACTAAGGTGTTCGTGCACACTGCCAAATATAAAGCATGAATTGGTGTTGCTTGTTGTTGTTACTTTTCAAGGAGCTTGTACTGAGACGATTTCTACAGTGGAACTGCTGATCAACACCACTTTCGGAATAGCAAAGAGAACCGCCTTCGCCCGTACCACACTACCAGTCCAAGCAGGGGCGGATCCAGGATTTGAGGACAGGGTAGGCCGAATTGTCGAGATCGACTTCAACTAGACATTAGTAACTTGAAATTTTAATAGTAGAGTAGGCCAAATACATTAGATAACCGAATTACCACTGTATTTTTTACATTTTAACACTAAAAACAGTTTTCGCAGCGTAGGCCAGGTCTATGCCTGCCCCTGCCTGTATCTGCCCCTGAGTCCAAGGCAACAATGCTGAGAGTTTAGCATTAATTTAATTTATCACTGATCTTAATCTGAAAAGCTGCTCTGACTGGTCTGCTAGAACTAGAAGTGAGCAGTAGAGTAGACCCAGATAGTTTAAACTTTAAAGGAAAGGCTGAAACATTAAAGTTAAGGATAAGCTGCAAATGCAATGACTGACAATCCTGTTGCGCCATGTTGCAGGGGATAAAAGCACTCTTGCTCAAATTAATTGTAATTCCAGTAACATGCATTGGAAAAGGCACTCACTCCTTTCAAAGATTTGACTGCTGTCCCCTTGACAGTCGAGAAAATGATCGTGTCATCCAGGAAATAAAATTTGATGGGAGACCACGATGAGCTAAGATTGCAAAGAAAAAAGGCATGATACAGAGTCAAAGGCCTTGTGAAAATCAAGTTTTAGGGTGTGTTTGGCAACGGAATGAATAAGTTTATTCCGAATAAGACTTATTCGGGATGTTGTCAAACGTCTTTTGAATAAGCCTTATTCCGAATAAGACTTATTCAAACCCCTTATTCTAATACCACCTCTATGGTGGTATTAGTTTTTATTCGGAATAAGAGGAGAGAGGAGAGAGGAGAGAGGAGAGAGAAAAGCTTATCCAAAAATTGAATAAGCTTATTCCGACGGTTGCCAAACACACCCTTAGTAATAAAGCTTGATCAGCATGCCCTGAAATTTGAATTACTAATTTGCAGCAATGAAATTCTCAACTAATAACTGTCCTTTCACAAAACCGGTTTGTGGCTCAGGAATGAGTAAATCAATGTAGCAGGCTAAGCGGTTTGCAAGGACTTTTGAAATAAGCTTTGGGATGTAGGAACATGATGCTCATCGGCTTGTAAGAAAACAGTTGAGCTACATGTTCCTCTTTTGGAAGGAGAACAATGTAAACCAAATTGATTTGTTGCAGGTCGAGATGTTGTTGAAAAAGGCAATAAAAAATGCGTAAGACCTCCGATTTAATAACAGGCCAATTTAGCTTGAAGAATTCATTCAGTAATCGGTACTCCATCAGGACCACAAGATTTGCAATCCGATAAGCTCATGACAGCCCGTTTGATCTCTGTTTTGGTAAAAAGGTAACTAGGGGTGCATAACGTCTAAAACGACCACGAAAATGTGGGTCGTTGCGTTAATCGTTTCGTTTTGATACGAAATTGACTACAAAATTGCGTTAACCGTTTCGTTTTGAACGAAACGATCGAAATCACGAAAATACACATGGACGAAACTGATTACATGTTGCGTTAACCGTTTCGTTTTTAAAACGCAACCAAAATCTTTAACCGTTTTGTTTCGTTTTGGACGAAACGAAAGAATGATTAAAACGGTCGTCGTTTTCACCCCTAAAGGTAACCCAACGAGATCAGTGAAGGCCCAACATCATAAAGTGCAGCTAGAGAGAAAGTTGACATCCTAACCTCTTTCCCAAGCAGATCACTGTAATATTATAATATCTAAACGCATCTACGATTTGCATGGAAAGTTAGCAAACTTGACGTTAGAGCTCTAACTTTCCAACCTTCATCAACCAAACACACTCAAGTTAGTGAAGTTTGTGATAACTTCACTCTACTTCTCTAACTTGATAAAATGTTGAGTTAGAGAAGTTTGTTCTTATAACCAATTTTAAAATCAATATAGTTATTATTATCATCTATGTGTAGTAATTATTATATTAATTATAATTATAATATTAAAATAACAATAATTATTATTTAGTAACATAACATTAATTATAATTATAAATTATTATAGATTAATATAATAAAATAATTATTATAAGAATAATAATAATAATAATAATATTAATATTAATATCAATATTACTGTACTAATTCATATTAGTTATACTTGCTGATTATAATTATAATATTAAATATTAATAATAATTATTGCTGCCGTTGTTATATTTCAATAAAATTACTTTAATATTAATTACTATTATTGTTGTTGTTGTTATTATTATTATTATTATTATTATTATTATTATTATTATTTAACAATTATTATAACATTAATTCTGATTAAAATTACAATAATTATTACCATAAATTTTATTATTTAATAAATATAATAGTATAATTAATGACTATTATAGTTATAAAAATTACATAATAATTAATATTATAATATAGTAATCATAGTATTATTCGTAAAAATAATTATAATAATAGTATGTTATTAATATAACATTATTATGGTAGATGTAATTAGTTATAAAAGAAAAAAATAACTAAATTAAAATTTTATTATTTTTTTCTATCTCTAATCCGACCATATCACACCAAACATCATTTTCTAACTTCAAGTTAGTACTAACTTTTTCCAATCTCTAACTTCTCCAACTTCAACCACAAACTTTAAAAGTACTAATTTCAACCTCTAACTTCACTAACATCACTGCCAACCAAACATATAAGTTTTAGCCTTTTCTTCTGAGTTGCGATTGCATCAAAGTACTTGGTGTTGTGGGGTACCACAACACAACCACATAGCTCATGATCTTTGATGCCATCTTATTTCTATCACGTTTGTAAGCTCAGCATAAAGAATTTAAAAATAGATTATTGTGATTATATTACCTAAAATGAATATAAAATCGTTTGGAATGCTCAAATATACTCAAAATCGCTTGAAATGCTCAAATAAACTTAGAATCTGTAAAATCTGCATGTGCGTAATTACAGTGTACAATCCAATTATTTTGACTAAGTTCACAAACATATTTTAGACTATATGAAGTGCTTAAATATAGATTATTACGATCAAATGACATAAAATGAATGCAAAAAGGGCTAGAAATTATCAAGTAAACTCATAATCAGTAAAATCTGCACATCATTTGCATAATTACAGTGTATAATCCAATCATTTTGAATGAGTTCATAAATATATTCTAGAGTATAGAAAGAGCTTAAATATAGATTATTGTAATCAAATGACTTTACAATGAATGCAAAATCGCTTGAAATGTTCAAATACACTAAAAATCTGAAAAATCTGCACATTATGTGCGTAATTATAGCATATAATCAAATCGTTTTGAGTGACTGAGTCCATAAACAAATAATAGACTATATTAGCTTAAATATACAATATTGTGATTAAATAACTTAAATGAATGCGACTTGAATTGTTCAAATCTACTCAGAATCTCTAAAATCTGCACATCATGTCCGTAATTACAATGTTTAATCCAATCGTTTTGAATTAGTGAGTTCATAAACATAATTTATTATGTATAAAGAGTTTAAATATAGATTATTGAGATCAAATCATTTAAAATGAATGCAAAATCGCATGAAATGCTTAAATATAATCAAAATCGCTCCAAAATGCTTACATATACTAAGAATCTGTAAATTCTTCACATCATGTGCGTAATTACAGTGTATAATGCAATCGTTTCGAATAAGTGAGTTCATAAACATATTCTAGAGTATATAAAGAGCTTAAATCTAGATTATTGCGATCAAATGAATTAAAATGAATGCAAAATTGCTTGAATTCTTCAAATTTACTCAAAACCTCTAAAATCTACACATTACGTGCGTACTTACAATATATAATGCAATCGCTTTGAATTAGTGAGTTCATAAACATAATCTAGACTATATAAAGAGTTGAAATATAGATTATTGCGATAAAATCACTTAAAATGAATACAAAATCGCTTCAAATGCTAAAATATACTCAAAATCGCTTGACATGCTCAATTATACCCAGAATATGTAAAAGTATGATCATTATGTGCGTAATTACAGTGTGTAATCCAATAGTATTTGTGTAAGTGAGTTCACAAAAATAGTCTTGGGTATATAAAGACCTTAAATATAGATTACTGTGAACAAATGACTTAAATTGAATGCAACATCGCTTTAAATGTTCAAATGTACACAGAATCTGTAAAATTTTCACATTATGTGCATAATTACCGTGTATAATCAATATTTGTTTTAGTGAGTGAGTTCATAAACATATTCTATACTATAAAAAGTGGTTAAATATAGATTATTGTGAGCAAATGACTGAAATTGAATGCAAAATCGCTTTAAATGTTCAAATGTACACAAAATCTATAAAATATACATATTATGTGAATAAGTATCCAGTATAATTAATTCTTTTTTAGTGAGTGAGTTCATAAACGTATTCTAGACAATAAAAAGTGCTTAAATATAGATTATTGAGATCAAATTACTTAAACTGAATGCAAAATGGCTTCAAATGCTGAAATATATTCATAATCTGTGAAATCTATAAATTATGTGCGTAAATACAGTGTATAATCCACGTATTTGAGTTTGTGAGTTTATAAACAAATTCTAAACTATATAAAGATCTTAAATAAAGATTATTGTGAGCAAATGACTGAAATTGAATGCAAAATCGCTTTATATGTTTAAATGTACACAGAATCTATAAAATCTACATATTATGTGAATAATTATTATGTATAATCAATTCTTTTTGAGCGAGTGAGTTCATAAACATATTCGAGACAATAAAAAGTGCTTAAATATAGATTATTGAGATCAAATTACTTAAACTGAATGCAAAATCGCTTCAGATGCTGAAATATATTCAAAATTTGTGAAATCTATAAATTATGTACGTAAATACAGTGTATAATCCACGTATTTGAGTATGTGAGTTTATAAACATATTCTAGACTATATAAAGATCTTAAATAAAGATTATTGTGAGCAAATGACTGAAATTGAATGCAAAATTGCTTTAAATGTTTAAATGTACACAGAATCTAGGAAATCTACACATTATGTGAATAATTATCCTGTATAATCCATTCTTTCTGAGTGAGTGAGTTAATAAACATATTCTAGACAACAAAAAGTGCTTAAATATAGATTATTGAGATCAAATTACTTAAACTGAATGCAAAATAGCTTCAAATGCTGAAATATATTCAGAATCTCTGAAATCTACAAAATATGTGCGTAAATACAGTGTACAATCCACGTATTTGAGTATGTGAGTTTATAAACATAATCTAGACTATATGAAGAGCTTAAATAAAGATTATTGTGCTCAAATCACTTAAATTGAATGCAAAATCGATTGTAATGCTTATATATATGTCACACCCCGCGCCGACACACCGACACACGGGGCGCGACGGTGGGGCGGTATCTTCTGCATCCATCCGACGGTCCGTCAACCTACGTCGCAAGCAGAAAAAGAACAAAACGGATGTCAGCTACAAAGCTCAGTAACCGGTTATTTAACGACGCAGCTTCTCTATATTAGTTGATAAAACAAATTAAACATGATTGGATTAATCCACATAACAAATCATATATTTCACGGAGATAATCGGGTCTAGATCAGTCAAATCATATCATAATCAGGACAAAAATTTCCTCCCTAGTCACAGGGATCAGAACCGATCATAAAGTTCCTCCCCAGAATCGGGGATCAGAACCAAATCAGGACATAAAGTTCCTCCCCTGTATCGGGGATCAGAACCAAACCCCTCCCCTGGCAGGGGGATCAGGGTGCATGCACGAACAAATTCAGAGATCCAAGATTCTAAACCCGATAACCCGCAAAACATACCACATACGGGCATACACATGCAAGCAAAATCAAGCGGTAATCAAATCAAGCAATACGGAACTAATTATAGAGAAGTCCGGTTACCTGACTGAGCGATCCATAGCACAAGCAAATCGGGATGACTATAACTGCGACGTATAACTCGAATTCCAAATGGCCGACTATTCAAAGTCCAGACAGTATTCGAAGTTGCTAGGGAGAGAGAGAAACATAAATGAAATACGAAATG
Source organism: Rhynchospora pubera (assembly GCA_028095005.1). Classification (NCBI taxonomy): domain Eukaryota; kingdom Viridiplantae; phylum Streptophyta; class Magnoliopsida; order Poales; family Cyperaceae; genus Rhynchospora; species Rhynchospora pubera. Next base: position 358,077,142 of record CM051460.1, read on the forward strand.
AAATGAAATGAGGCTGGGGTCTATTTATAGTGGAGGTCTGGCTAAAATGGTAAATATTCTAGATTACTTAATGGCTAAGTAAGCAGAAAGGAATTACTTAGCTATTATTTCTGAAAATATTAATACTATTTATAAAGATAATTGAGCCTATTTATAAAGATATTAATTATCAGAAATTATTTATATAAATACTGATTACTTAGCTACTAAAAATGTGGATAAGATCAAAGAGATATTTTCAATGTGGATAAGCATGAACATTTTCAAATAGGACCTTAGAATTTGAAGTATTGCAATTCACAAACAGGTCCTAAAATTCAGGGATGTCACAATATATATATTCAAAATCGTTTGAAATACACAAATATACTCAGAATCTGTAAAATCTGAACATTATATTCACAATTACAGTGTATAATCCAATCGTTCTGAGTAAGTGAGATCATAAATACATTATAGATTATATAAAGGGCTTAAATATAAATTATTGTTATCAAATGACTTAAAATGAATGCAAAATCTCTTCAAACGTTCAAATGTACTCAGAATCCGTAAAATCTGCACATCATGTGCATAATTACAGTGCATAATCAAATCGTTTTGAGTGAGTGAGTTCATAAAGAATTTCTAGACTATATAAAGAGCTTAAATATTGATTATTGTGATCAAATGACCTAAAATGAATGCAGAACCGCTTGAATTGTTCAAACTTACTCAGAATCTCTAAAATCTGCACATTATGTGAGTAATTACAATGTTTAATCCAATCGTTTTGAATTAGTGAGTTCATAAATATAATTTATTCTGTATAAAGAGTTTAAATATAGATTATTGAGATCAAATCACTTAAAATGATTGCAAAATCGCATGAAATGCATAAATGTAATCAAAATCGCTTCAAAATGCTTACATATATTAAGAATCTGTAAATTCTTCACATCATGTGCGTAATTACAGTGTATAATACAATCGTTTCGAATAAGTGAGTTCATAAACATATTCTAGAGTATATAAAGAGCTTAAATCTAGATTATTGTGATCAAATGAATTAAAATGAATGCAAAATTGCTTGAATTCTTCAAATTTACTCAAAACCTCTAAAATCTACACATCACGTGCGTACTTACAATATATAATGCAATCGCTTTGAATTGGTGAGTTCATAAACATAATCTAGACTGTATAAAGAGTTGAAATATAGATTATTGCGATCAAATCACTTAAAATGAATACAAAATCGCTTCAAATGCTAAAATATACTCAAAATCGCTTGACATGCTCAAATATACTCAGAATATGTAAAAATACGATCATTATGTGCGTAATTACAGTGTGTAGTCCAATCATATTTGTGTAAGTGAGTTCTCAAAATTATTCTTGAGTATATAAAGACCTTAAATATAGATTACTGTGAACAAATGACTTAAATAGAATGCAACATCGCTTTAAATGTTCAAATGTACTCAGAATCTGTAAAATTTGCACATTATGTGCATAATTACCGTGTATAATCAATATTTTATTTAGTGAGTGAGTTCATAAACATATTCTATACTATAAAAAGTGCTTCAATATAGATTATTGTGAGCAAATGACTGACATTGAATGCAAAATCGCTTTAAATGTTCAAATGTACACAAAATCTATAAAATATACATATTATGTGAATAATTATCCAGTATAATTAATTCTTTTTGAGTGAGTGAGTTCATAGACATATTCTAGAATATAAAAGTGCTTAAATATAGATTATTGAGATCAAATTACTTAAATTGAATACAAAATAGCTTCAAATGCTGAAATATATTCATAATCTGTGAAATCAATAAATTATGTGCGTAAATACAGTGAAAAATCCACGTATTTGAGTACGTAAGTTTATAAACATATTCTAGACTATATAAAGATCTAAAATAAAGATTATTGTGAGCAAATGACTGAAATTTAATACAAAATTGCTTTAAATGATTAAATGAAAACAGAATCTATAAAATGTACACATTATGTGAATAATTATCCTGTATAATCAATTATTTTTGAGTGGGTGAGTTAATAAACATATTCTAGACAATAAAATGTTTAAATAAAGATTATTGAGATCAACTCGCTGAAACTGAATGCAAAATCGCTTCAAATGCCAAAATATATTCAGAGTCTTTGAAATCAACAAAATATGCGCGTAAATACAGTGTATAATCCGCGTATTTGAGTATGTGAGTTTATAAACATATTCTAGTCTATATGAAGAGCTTAAATAAAGATTATTGTGCTCAAATCACTTAAATTGAATGCAAAATCGATTGTAATGCTTATATATATTCAAAATCGTTTGAAATACACAAATATACTCAGAATCTGTAAAATCTGAACATTATATTCACAATTACAGTGTATAATCCAATCGTTTTGAGTAAGTGAGATCAAAAATACATTCTAGAGTATATAAAGGCTTAAATATAAATTATTGTTATCAAATGACTCAAAATGAATGCAAAATCTCTTCAAATGTTCAAATGTACTCAGAATCCGTAAAATCTGCACATCATGTGCGTAATTACAGTGCATAATCAAATCGTTTTGAGTGAGAGAGTTCATAAAGAATTTCTGGACTATATAAAAAGCTTAAATATTGATTATTGTGATCAAATGACCTAAAATTAATGCAGAACCGCTTGAATTGTTGAAAGTTACTCAGAATCTCTAAAATCCGCACATTATGTGTGTAATTACAATGTTTAATCCAATCATTTTGAATTAGTGAGTTCATAAACATAATTTATTCTGTATAAAGAGTTTAAATATAGATTGTTGAGATCAAATCACTTAAAATGAATGCAAAATCGCATGAAATTCTTAAATATAATCAAAATCGCTTCAAAATGCTTACATATACTAAGAATCTGTAAATTCTTCACATCATGTGCGTAATTACAGTGTATAATCCAATCGTTTCGAATAAGTGAGTTCATAAACATATTCTAGAGTATATAAAGAGCTTAAATCTAGATTATTGTGATCAAATGAATTAAAATGACTGAAAAATTGCTTGAATTCTTCAAATTTACTCAAAACCTCTAAAATCTACACATCACGTGCGTACTTACAATATATAATGCAATCGCTTTGAATTGGTGAGTTCATAAACATAATCTAGACTGTATAAAGAGTTGAAATATAGATTATTGCGATCAAATCACTTAAAATGAATACAAAATCGCTTCAAATGCTAAAATATACTCAAAATCGCTTGACATGCTCAAATATACTCAGAATATGTAAAAATACGATCATTATGTGCGTAATTACAGTGTGTAGTCCAATCGTATTTGTGTAAGTGAGTTCTCAAAATTATTCTTGAGTATATAAAGACCTTAAATATAGATTACTCTGAACAAATGACATAAATTGAATGCAACATCGCTTTAAATGTTCAAATGTACTCAGAATCTGTAAAATTTGCACATTATGTGCATAATTACCGTGTATAATCAATATTTTATTTAGTGAGTGAGTTCATAAACATATTCTATACTATAAAAAGTGCTTAAATATAGACTATTGTGAGCAAATGACTGACATTGAATGCAAAATCGCTTTAAATGTTCAAATGTACACAAAATCTATAAAATATACATATTATGTGAAGTAGTATCCAGTATAATTAATTTTCTTTTTTAGTGAGTGAGTTAATAAACATATTCTAGACAATAAAAAGTGCTTAAATAAAGATTATTTAGATCAAATTACTTTAACTGAATACAAAATAGCTTCAAATGCTGAAATATATTCAGAATCTCTGAAATCTACAAAATATGTGCGTAAATACAGTATATAATCCACGTATGTGAGTATGTGAGTTTATTATAAACATATTCAAGACTATATGAAGAGCTTAAATAAAGATTATTGTGCTCAAATCACTTATATTGAATGCAAAATCGATTGCAGTGCTTATATATATTCAAAATCGTTTGAAATACACAAATATACACAAAATCTGTAAAATCTGAACATTATATTCACAATTATAGTATATAATCAAATCGTTTTGTGTAAGTGAGATCATAAATACATTCTAGAGTATATAAAGGACTTAAATACAAATTATTGTTATCAAATGACTTAAAATGAATGCAAAATCTCTTCAAATGTTCAAATGTACTCAGAATCCGTAAAATCTGCACATCATGTGTGTAATTACAGTGCATAATCAAATCGTTGAGTGAGTGAGTTCATAAAGAATTTCTAGACTATATAAAGAGCTTAAATATTGATTATTGCGATCAAATGACCTAAAATGAATGCAGAACCGCTTGAATTGTTCAAACTTACTCAGAATCTCTAAAATCTGCACATTATGTGCGTAATTACAATGTTTAATCCAATCGTTTTGAATTAGTGAGTACATTAACATAACTTATTCTGTATAAAGAATTTTAATATAGATTATTGAGATCAAATCACTTAAAATGAATGCAAAATCGCACGAAATGCTTAAATGTAATCAAAATCGCTTCAAAATGCTTACATATATTAAGAATCTGTAAATTCTTCACATCATGTGCGTAATTACAGTGTATAATGCAATCGTTTCGAACAAGTGAGTTCATAAACATATTCTAGAGTATATAAGGAGCTTAAATCTAGATTATTGTGATCAAATGAATTAAAATGAATGCAAAATTGCTTGAATTCTTCAAATTTACTCAAAACCTCTAAAATCTACACATCATGTGCGTACTTACAATATATAATGCAATCGCTTTGAATTGGTAAGTTCATAAACATAATCTTGACTGTATAAAGAGTTGAAATATAGATTATTGTGATCAAATCACTTAAAATGAATACAAAATCACTTCAAATGCTAAAATATACTCAAAATCGCTTGACATGCTCAAATATACTCAGAATATGTAAAAATACGATCATTATGTGCGTAATTACAGTGTGTAATCCAATCGTATTTGTGTAAGCGAGTTCACAAAAATATTCTTGAGTATATAAAGACCTTAAATATAGATTACTATGAACAAATGACTTAAATTGAATGCAAGATCGCTTTAAATGTTCAAATGTACACAGAATCTGTAAAATTTGCACATTATGTGCATAATTACCGTGTATAATCAATATTTGTTTTAGTGAGTGAGTTCATAAACATATTCTATACTATAAAAAGTGGTTAAATATAGATTATGGTGAGCAAATGACTGAAATTGAATGCAAAATCGCATTAAATGTTCAAATGTACACAAAATCTATAAAATATACAAATTATGTGAATAAGTATCCAGTATAATTAATTCTTTTTTAGTGAGTGAGTTCATAAACATATTCTAGAAAATAAAAAGTGCATAAATATAGATTATTGAGATCAAATTACTTAAACTGAATGCAAAATCGCTTCAAATGCTGAAATATATTCATAATCTGTGAAATCTATAAATTATGTGCGTAAATACAGTGTATAATCCACGTATTTGAGTATGTGAGTTTATAAACATATTCAAAACTATATAAAGATCATAAATAAAGATTATTGTGAGCAAATGACTAAAATTGAATGTAAAATCGCTTTAAATGTTTAAATGTACACAAAATCTATAAAATATACAAATTATGTGAATAAGTATCCAGTATAATCAATTCTTTTTGAGTGAGTGAGTTAATAAACATATTGTAGACAATAAAAGTGCTTAAATATAGATTATTGAGATCAAATTACTTAAACTGAATGCAAAATAGCTTCAAATGCTGAAATATATTCAGAATCTCTGAAATCTACAAAAGATGTGCGTAAATACAGTGTAAAATACACGTATTTGAGTATGTGAGTTTATAAACATATTCTAGATTATATGAAGAGTTTAAATAAAGATTATTGTGCTCAAATTAATTAAATTGAATGCAAAATCGTTTGTAATGCTTATATATATTCAAAATCGTTTGAAATACACAATATACACAGAATCTGTAAAATCTGAACATTATATTCACAATTACTGTGTATAATCCAATCGTTTTGAGTAAGTGAGATCATAAAGACATTCTAGAGTATATAATGGGCTTGAATATAAATTATTGTTATCAAATGACTTAAAATTAATGCCAAATCCCTTCAAATGTACTCAGAATCCGTAAAATCTGCAAATCATGTGTGTAATTACAGTGCATAATCAAATCGTTTTGAGTGAGTGAGTTCATAAAGAATTTCTAGACTATATAAAGAGCTTAAATATTGATTATTGTGATCAAATGACCTAAAATGAATGCAGAACCGCTTGAATTGTTCAAACTTACTCAGAATCTCTAAAATCTGCACATTATGTGCGTAATTACAATGTTTAATCCAATCGTATTGAATTAGTGAGTTCATAAACATAATTTATTCTGTATAAAGAGTTTAAATATAGATTATTGAGATCAAATCACTTAAAATGAATGCAAAATTGCATGAAATGCTTAAATGTAATCAAAATCGCTTCAAAATGCTTACATATATTAAGAATCTGTAAATTCTTCACATCATGTGCGTAATTACAGTGTATAATGCAATCGTTTCGAATAAGTGAGTTCATAAACATATTCTAGAGTATATAAAGAGCTTAAATCTAGATTATTGTGATCAAATGAAATAAAATGAATGCAAAGTTGCTTGGATTCTTCAAATTTACTCAAAACCTCTAAAATCTACACATCACGTGCGTACTTACAATATATAATGCAATCGCTTTGAATTGGTGAGTTCATAAACATAATCTAGACTATATAAAGAGTTGAAATATAGATTATTGCGATCAAATCACTTAAAATGAATACAAAATCGCTTCAAATGCTAAAATATACTCAAAATCGCTTGACATGCTCAAATATACTCAGAATATGTAAAAATATGATCATTATGTGCGTAATTACAGTGTGTAATCCAATCGTATTTGTGTAAGTGAGTTCTCAAAAATATTCTTGAGTATATAAAGACTTTAAATATAGATTACTGTGAACAAATGACTTAAATTGAATGCAACATCGCTATAAATGTTCAAATGTACTCAGAATCTGTAAAATTTGCACATTATGTGCATAATTACTATGTATAATCAATATTTTATTTAGTGAGTGAGTTCATAAACAAATTCTATACTATAAAAAGTGGTTAAATATTGATTATTGTGAGCAAATGACTGAAATTGAATGCAGAATCGCTTTAAATGTTCGAATGTACACAAAATCTATAAAATATACATATTGTGAGATCATAAATACATTCTAGAGTATATAAAGGGCTTAAATACAAATGATTGTTATCAAATGACTTAAAATGAATGCAAAATCTCTTCAAATGTTCAAATGTACTCAGAATCCGTAAAATCTGCATATCATGTGCGTAATTACAGTGCATAATCAAATCGTTTTGAGTGAGTGAGTTCATAAAGAATTTCTAGACTATATAAAGAGCTTATATATTGATTATTGTGATCAAATGACCTAAAATGAATGCAGAACCGCTTGAATTGTTCAAACTTACTCAGAATCTCTAAAATCTGCACATTATGTGCGTAATTACAATGTTTAATCCAATAGTTTTGAATTAGTGAGTTCATAAACATAATTTATTATGTATAAAGAGTTTAAAAATAGATTATTGAGATCAAATCATTTAAAATGAATGCAAAATCGCCTGAAATGCTTAAATATAATCAAACTCGTTTCAAAATGCTTACATATACTAAGAATCTGTAAATTCTTCAAATCATGTGCGTAATTAAAGTGTATAATCCAATCGTTTCAAATAAGTGAGTTCATAAACATATTCTAGAGTATATAAAGAGCTTAAATCTAGATTATTGTGATCAAATGAATTAAAATGAATGCAAAATTGCTTGAATTCTTCAAATTTACTCAAAACCTCTAAAATCTACACATTACGTGCGTACTTACAATATATAATGCAATCGCTTTGAATTAGTGAGTTCATAAACATAATCTAGACAATATAATGAGTTGAAATATAGATTATTGCGATAAAATCACTTAAATTGAACACAAAATCGCTTCAAATGCTAAAATATTCTCAAAATCGCTTGACATGCTCAATTATACCCAGAATATGTAAAAGTATGATCATTATGTGCGTAATTACAGTGTGTAATCCAATAGTATTTGTGTAAGTGAGTTCATAAACATATTCTATAATATAAAAAGTGCTTAAATATAGATTACTGTGAGCAAATGACTGAAATTGAATGCAAAATTGCTTTAAATGTTCAAATGTACACAAAATCTATAAAATATACATATTATGTGAATAATTATCCAGTATAATTAATTTTTTTTGAGTGAGTAAGTTCATAAACATATTCTAGACAATAAAAAGTGCTTAAATATATATTATTGAGATTAAATTACTTAAACTGAATGCAAAATCGCTTCAAATGCTGAAATATATTCATAATCTGTGAAATCTATAAATTATGTGCGTAAATACAGTGTATAATCCATGTATTTGAGTATGTGAGTTTATAAACATATTCAAAACTATATAAAGATTTTAAATAAAGATTATTGTGAGCAAATGACTGAAATTGAATGCAAAATCGCTTTAAATGTTTAAATGTACACAGAATCTATAAAATCTACATATTATGTGAATAATTATCCTGTATAATCAATTCTTTTTGAGTGAGTGAGTTAATAAACATATTGTAGACAATAAAAAGTGCTGAAATAAAGATTATTGAGATCAAATTACTTAAACTGAATGCAAAATAGCTTCAAATGCTGAAATATATTCAGAATCTCTGAAATCTACAAAATATGTGCGTAAATACAGTGTATAATCCACATATTTCAGAATGTGAGTTTATAAACATATTCTAGACTATATGAAGAGCTTAAATAAAGATTATTGTGCTCAAATCACTTAAATTGAATGCAAAATCGTTTGTAATGCTTATATATATTCAAAATCGTTTGAAATACACAAATATACTCAGAATCTGTAAAATCTGAACATTATATTCACAATTACAGTGTATAATCCCTTCAAATGTACTCAGAATCCGTAAAATCTGCACATCATGTGCGTAATTACAGTGCATAATCAAATCGTTTGGAGTGAGTGATTTCATAAAGAATTTCTAGACTATATAAAGAGCTTAAATATTGATTATTGTGATCAAATGACCTAAAATGAATGCAGAACCGCTTGAATTGTTCAAACTTACTCAGAATCTCTAAATCTGCACATTTTGTGCGTAATTACAATGTTTAATCCAATCGTTTTGAATTAGTGATTTAATAAACATAATTTATTCTGTATAAAGAGTTTAAATATAGATTATTCAGATCAAATCACTTAAAATGAATGCAAAATCGCATGAAATGCTTAAATATAATCAAAATCGCTTCAAAATGCTTATATATACTAAGAATCTGTAAATTCTTCACATCATGTGCGTAATTACAGTGTATAATCCAATCGTTTCGAATAAGTGAGTTCATAAACATATTCTAGAGTATATAAAGGGCTTAAATCTAGATTATTGTGATCAAATGAATTAAAATGAATGCAAAATTGCTTGAATTCATCAAATTTACTCAAAACCTCTAAAATCTACACATTACGTGCGTACTTACAATATATAATGCAATCGCTTTGAATTGGTGAGTTCATAAACAAAATCTAGACAATATAAAGAGTTGAAATATAGATTATTGCGATCAAATCACTTAAAATGAATACAAAATCGCTTCAAATGCTAAAATATACTCAAAATCGCTTGACATGCTCAAATATACTCTGAATATGTAAAAATATGATCATTATGTGCGTAATAACAGTGTGTCATCCAATCGTATTTGTGTAAGTGAGTTCACAAAAAAATTCTTGAGTATATAAAGACCTTAAATATAGATTACTGTGAACAAATGACTTAAATTGAATGCAACATCGGTTTAAATGTTCAAATGTACTCAGAATCTGTAAAATTTGCACATTATGTGCATAATTACCGTGTATAATCAATATTTTTTTTAGTGAGTGAGTTCATAAACATATTCTATACTATAAAAAGTAGCTAAATATATAATATTGTGAGCAAATGACTGAAATTGAATGCAAAATAGCTTTAAATGTTCAAATGTACACAAAATCTATAAAATATACATATTATGTGAATAATTATCCAGTATAATTAATTCTTTTTGAGCGAGCGAGTTCATAAACATATTCTTGATAATAAAAAGTGCTTAAATATAGATTATTGAGATCAAATTACTTAAATTGAATACAAAATCGCTTCAAATGCTGAAATATATTCATAATCTGTGAAATCAATAAATTATGTGCGTAAATACAGTGTATAATCCACGTATTTCAGTATGTGAGTTTATAAAAAAATTCTAGACGATATAAAGATCTTAAATAAAGATTATTGTGAGCAAATGACTGAAATTGAATGCAAAATAGCTTTAAATGTTTAAATGTACACAGAATCTATAAAATCTACATATTATGTGAATAATTATCCAGTATAATCAATTATTTTTGAGTGAGTGAGTTAATAAATATATTGCAGTCAATAAAAAGTGCTTAAATATAGATTATTGAGATCAAATTACTTAAACTGAATGCAAAATAGCTTCAAATGCTGAAATATATTCAGAATATCTGAAATCTACAAAATATGTGCGTAAATACAGTGTATAATCCACGTATTTGAGTATGTGAGTTTATAAACATATTCTAGACTATATGAAGAGCTTAAATAAAGATTATTGTGCTCAAATCACTTAAATTGAATGCAAAATCGATTGTAATGCTTATATATATTCAAAATCGTTCGAAAGACACAAATATACTCAGAATCTGTAAAATCTGAACATTATATTCACATTTACAGTGTATAATCCAATCGTTTTGAGTAAGTGAGATCAAAAATACATTCTAGAGTATATAAAGGGCTTAAATATAAATTATTGTTATCAAATGACTTAAAATGAATGCAAAATCTCTTCAAATGTTCAAATGTACTCAGAATCCGTAAAATCTGCACATCATGTGCGTAATTACAGTGCATAATCAAATCGATTTGAGTGAGTGAGATCATAAAGAATTTCTAGACTATATAAAGAGCTTAAATATTGATTATTGTGATCAAATGACCTAAAATGAATGCAGAACTGCTTGAATTGTTGAAACTAACTCAGAATCTCTAAAATCCGCACATTATGTGCGTAATTACAATGTTTAATCCAATCGTTTTGAATTAGTGAGTTCATAAACATAATTTATTCTGTATAAAGAGTTTAAATATAGATTATTGAGATCCAATCATTTAAAATGAATGCAAAATCGCCTGAAATGCTTAAATATAATCAAAATCGCTTCAAAATGCTTACATATACTAAGAATCTGTAAATTCTTCAAATCATGTGCGTAATTACAGTGTATAATACAATCGTTTCAAATAAGTGAGTTCATAAACATATTCTAGAGTATATAAAGAGCTTAAATCTGGATTATTGTGATCAAATGAATTAAAATGAATGCAAAATTGCTTGAATTCTTCAAATTTACTCAAAACCTCTAAAATCTACACATTACGTGCGTACTTACAATATATAATGCAATCGCTTTGAATTAGTGAGTTCATAAACATAATCTAGACAATATAATGAGTTGAAATATAGATTATTGTGATAAAATCACTTAAATTGAATACAAAATCGCCTCAAATGCTAAAATATTCTCAAAATCGCTTGACATGCTCAATTATACCCAGAATATGTAAAAGTATGATCATTATGTGCGTAATTACAGTGTGTAATCCAATAGTGTTTGTGTAAGTGAGTTCATAAACATATTCTATAATATAAAAAGTGCTTAAATATAGATTACTGTGAGCAAATGACTGAAATTGAATGCAAAATTGCTTTAAATGTTCAAATGTACACAAAATCTATAAAATATACATATTATGTGAATAATTATCCAGTATAATTAATTATTTTTGAGTGATTGAGTTCATAAACATATTCTAGACAACAAAAAGTGCTTAAATATAAATTATTGAGATCAAATTACTTAAACTGAATGCAAAATCGCTTCAAATGCTGAAATATATTCATAATCTGTGAAATCTATAAATTATGTGCGTAAATACAGTGTATAATCCACGTATTTGAGTATGTGAGTTTATAAACATATTCTAGACTATATAAAGAGCTAAAATAAAGATTATTGTGAGCAAATGACTGAAATTGAATGCAACATCGCTTTAAATGTTTAAATGTACACAGAATCTATAAAATCTACATATTATGTGAATAATTATCCTGTATAATCAATTCTTTTTGAGTGTGTGAGTTAATAATCATATTCTAAACAATAAAAAGTGCTTAAATATAGATAATTGAGATCAAATTACTTAAACTCAAAATCGCATCAAATGCTGAACTATATTCAGGATCTGTGAAATCTACAAATTATGTGCATAAATACAGTGTATAATCCACGTATTTGAGTATGTGAGTTTATAAAAATGTTCTAGACTATATAAAGAACCTAAATAAAGATTATTGTGCTTAAATCACTTAAATGGATTGCAAAATCGGTTGTAATGCTTATATATATACAAAATCGTTTGAGATACACAAATATACTCAGAATCTGTAAAATCTGAACATTATATTCACAATTACAGTATATAATCCAATCGTTTTGAGTAAGTGAGATCATAAATACATTCTAGAGTATATAATGAGCTTAAATATAGATTATTGTTATCAAATGACTTAAAATGAATGCAAAAACTCTTCAAATGTGCAAATTTTCTCAGAATCCGAAAAATCTGCACATTATGTGCGTAATTACAGTGCATAATCAAATCGTTTTGAGTGAGTGAGATCATAAAGAATTTCTAGGCTATATAAAGAGCTTAAATATTGATTATTGTGATCAAATGACCTAAAATGAATGCAGAACCGCTTGAATTGTTCAAACTCACTCAGAATATCTAAAATCTGCACATTATGTGCGTAATTACAATGTTTAATCCAATCGTTTTGAATTAGTGAGTTCATAAACATAATTTATACTGTATAAAGAGTTTAAATATAGATTATTGAGATCAAATCACTTAAAATGAATGCAAAATCGCTTGAAATTGTTAAATATAATCAAAATCGCTTCAAATGCTTACATATACTAAGAATCTGTAAATTCTTCACATCATATGCGTAATTACAGTGTATAATCCAATAGTTTCGAATAAGTGAGTTCATAAACATGTTCTAGAGTATATAAAGAGCTTAAATGTAGATTATTGTGATCAAATGATTTAAAATGAAAACAAAATCGCTTGAATTTTTCAAATTTACTCAAAACCTCTTAAATCTACACATTACGTGCGTACTTACAATATATATTGCAATCGCTTTGAATTAGTGAGTTCATAAGCATAATCTAGACTATATAAAGAGTTGAAATATAGATTATTGCGATCAAATCACTTAAAATGAATACAAAATCGCTTCAAATGCAAAAATATGCTCAAAATCGCTTGACGTGCTCAAATATACTCAGAATATTTAAAATATGATCATTATGTGCGTAATTACAGTGTGTAATTCAATCGTATTTGTGTAAGTGAGTTCAAAAAAAATATTCTTGAGTATATAAAGAGCTTAAATATAGATTACTGTGAACAAATGACTTAAATTGGATGCAAAATCGCTTTAAATGATCAAATGTACTCAGAATCGATAAAATTTGCACATTATGTGCATTATTACCATGTATAATAAGTATTTTATTTTAGTGAGTGAGTTCATAAACATATTTTATACTATAAAAAAGCGCTTAAATATAGATTATTGTGAGCAAATGACTGAAATTGAATGCAAAATCACTTTATATTTTTAAATGTACACGGAATATATAAAATCTACACATTATGTGAATAATTATCCTGTATAATCAATTCTTTTTGAGTGAGTGAGTTCATAAACAAATTCTAGAAAATAAAAAGTGAATAAATATAAATTATTGACATCAAATTACTTAAACTGAATGCAAAATCGCTTCAAAATGCTGAAATATATTCAGAATCTGCGAAATCTAATAATTACGTGCGTATATACAGTGTAAAATCCACGTATTTGAGTATGTGAGTTTATAAACATTTTCTAGACTATATAAAGAGATTAAATAAAGATTATTGTGAGCAATTGACAGAAATTGAATGCCAAATCGCTTTAAATGTTTAAATGTACACAGAATCTAGAAAATCTACACATTATGTGAATTATTATCCTGTATAATCAATTCTTTTTGAGTGTGTGAGTTAATAAACGTATTCTTGAGAATAAAAAGTGCTTAAATATAGATAATTGAGATCAAATTACTTAAACTGAATGCAAAATCGCATCAAATGCTGAAAAAAATTCAGAATCTCTGAAATCTACAAATTATGTGCGTAAATACAGTGTATAATCCACGTATTTCAGTTTATAAAAATATTCTAGACTATATAAAGAGCTTAAATAAAGATTATTGTGTTCAAATCACTTAAATGGAATGCAAAATCGGTTGTAATGCTTATATATATTCAAAATTGTTTGAGATACACAAATATACTCAGAATCTGTAAAATCTGAACATTATATTCACAATTACAGTGTATAATACAATCGTTTTGAGTAAGTGAGATCATAAATACATTCTAGAGTATATAAAGGGCTTAAATATACATTATTGTTATCAAATGACTTAAAATGAATGCAAAATCTCTTCAAATGTGCAAATGTACTCAGAATCCAGAAAATCTGCACATCATGTGCGTAATTACAGTGCATAATCAAATCGTTTTGAGTGAGTGAGTTCATAAAGAATTTCTAGACTATATAAAGAGCTTAAATATTGATTATGGCGATCAAATGACCTAAATTGAATGCAGAACCGCTTGAATTATTCAAACTCGCTCAGAATCTCTAAAATCTGCGCATTATGTGCGTAATTACAATGTTTAATCCAATCGTTTTGAATTAGTGAGTTCATAAACATAATTTATACAGCATAAAGAGTTTAAATATAGATTATTGAGATCAAATCACTTAAAATGAATGCAAAATCGCATGAAATGGTTAAATATAATCAAAATCGCTTCAAATACTTACATATACTAAGAATCTGTAAATTCTTCACATCATGTGCGTAATTACAGTGTGTAATCCAATCGTTTCGAATAAGTGAGTTCATTAACATATTCTAGAGTATATAAAGAGCTTAAATCTAGATTATCGTGATCAAATGAATTAAAATGAATGCAAAATCGCTTGAATTCTTCAAATTTACTCAAAACCTCTAAAATCTACGCATTACGTGCGTACTTACAATACATAATGCAATCGCTTTGAATTAGTGAGTTCATAAACATAATCTACACTATATAAAGAGTTGAAATATAGATTATTGCGACCAAATCACTTATAATGAATACAAAATCTCTTCAAATGCAAAAATATGATCCAAATCGCTTGACGTGCTCAAATATACTCAGAATGTGTTAAACTGAATGCAAAATTGCTTCAAATGCTGAAATACATTCAGAATTTCTAAAATCTACAAATTATGTGTGTAAATACAGTGTATAATCCACGTATTTGAGTACGTGAGTTTATAAACATATTCTAGACTATATAATAATGCTTATATATTTTAAAAATCGTTTGAAATACACAAATATACTCAGAATCTGTAAAATCTGAACATTATATTCACAATTAGAGTGTATAATCCAATCTTTTTTAGTAAGTGAGATCATAAATACATTCTAGAGTATATAAATCTCTTAAATATAGATTATTGTTATCAAATGACTTAAAATGAATGCAAAATCTCTTCAAATGTGCAAATTATGTGCATAGTTACAGTGCATAAACAAATCGTTTTGAGTGAGTGAGTTCATAAAGAATTTCTAGACAATTTATTGAGTTTAAATATTGATTATTGTGATCAAATGACCTAAACTGAATGCAGAACCGCTTGAATTGTTCAAACTCACTCAGAATCTCTAAAATCTGCACATTATGTACGTAATTACAATGTTTAATCCAATCGTTTTGAATTAGTGAGTTCATAAACATAATTTATACTGTATAAAGAGTTTAAATATACATTATTGAGATAAAATCACTTAAAATGAATGCAAAATCGCATGAAATGGTTAAATATAATCAAAATCGCTTCAAATGCTTACATATACTAAGAATCTGTAAATTCTTCACATCATGTGCGTAATTACAGTGTATAATCCAATCGTTTCGAATAAGTGAGTTCATTAACATATTCTGGAGTATATAAAGAGCGTAATCCAGATTATCGTGATCAAATGAAGTAAAATGAATGCAAAATCGCTTGAATTCTTCAAATTTACTCAAAACCTCTAAAATCTACACATTACGTGCGTACTTACAATATATAATGCAATCGCTTTGAATTACTGAGTTCATAAACATAATCTAGACTATATAAAGAGTTGAAATATAGATTATTGTGAGCAAATGACTGAAATTGAATGCAACATCGCTTTAAATGTTTAAATGTACACAGAATCTATAAAATCTACATATTATGTGAATAATTATCCTGTATAATCAATTCTTTTTGAGTGTGTGAGTTAATAATCATATTCTAAACAATAAAAAGTGCTTAAATATAGATAATTGAGATCAAATTACTTAAACTCAAAATCGCATCAAATGCTGAACTATATTCAGGATCTGTGAAATCTACAAATTATGTGCATAAATACAGTGTATAATCCACGTATTTGAGTATGTGAGTTTATAAAAATGTTCTAGACTATATAAAGAACCTAAATAAAGATTATTGTGCTTAAATCACTTAAATGGATTGCAAAATCGGTTGTAATGCTTATATATATACAAAATCGTTTGAGATACACAAATATACTCAGAATCTGTAAAATCTGAACATTATATTCACAATTACAGTATATAATCCAATCGTTTTGAGTAAGTGAGATCATAAATACATTCTAGAGTATATAATGGGCTTAAATATAGATTATTGTTATCAAATGACTTAAAATGAATGCAAAAACTCTTCAAATGTGCAAATTTTCTCAGAATCCGAAAAATCTGCACATTATGTGCGTAATTACAGTGCATAATCAAATCGTTTTGAGTGAGTGAGATCATAAAGAATTTCTAGGCTATATAAAGAGCTTAAATATTGATTATTGTGATCAAATGACCTAAAATGAATGCAGAACCGCTTGAATTGTTCAAACTCACTCAGAATATCTAAAATCTGCACATTATGTGCGTAATTACAATGTTTAATCCAATCGTTTTGAATTAGTGAGTTCATAAACATAATTTATACTGTATAAAGAGTTTAAATATAGATTATTGAGATCAAATCACTTAAAATGAATGCAAAATCGCTTGAAATTGTTAAATACAATCAAAATCGCTTCAAATGCTTACATATACTAAGAATCTGTAAATTCTTCACATCATATGCGTAATTACAGTGTATAATCCAATAGTTTCGAATAAGTGAGTTCATAAACATGTTCTAGAGTATATAAAGAGCTTAAATGTAGATTATTGTGATCAAATGATTTAAAATGAAAACAAAATCGCTTGAATTTTTCAAATTTACTCAAAACCTCTTAAATCTACACATTACGTGCGTACTTACAATATATATTGCAATCGCTTTGAATTAGTGAGTTCATAAGCATAATCTAGACTATATAAAGAGTTGAAATATAGATTATTGCGATCAAATCACTTAAAATGAATACAAAATCGCTTCAAATGCAAAAATATGCTCAAAATCGCTTGACGTGCTCAAATATACTCAGAATATTTAAAATATGATCATTATGTGCGTAATTACAGTGTGTAATTCAATCGTATTTGTGTAAGTGAGTTCAAAAAAAATATTCTTGAGTATATAAAGAGCTTAAATATAGATTACTGTGAACAAATGACTTAAATTGGATGCAAAATCGCTTTAAATGATCAAATGTACTCAGAATCGATAAAATTTGCACATTATGTGCATTATTACCATGTATAATAAGTATTTTATTTTAGTGAGTGAGTTCATAAACATATTTTATACTATAAAAAGCGCTTAAATATAGATTATTGTGAGCAAATGACTGAAATTGAATGCAAAATCACTTTATATTTTTAAATGTACACGGAATATATAAAATCTACACATTATGTGAATAATTATCCTGTATAATCAATTCTTTTTGAGTGAGTGAGTTCATAAACAAATTCTAGAAAATAAAAAGTGAATAAATATAAATTATTGACATCAAATTACTTAAACTGAATGCAAAATCGCTTCAAAATGCTGAAATATATTCAGAATCTGCGAAATCTAATAATTACGTGCGTATATACAGTGTAAAATCCACGTATTTGAGTATGTGAGTTTATAAACATTTTCTAGACTATATAAAGAGATTAAATAAAGATTATTGTGAGCAATTGACAGAAATTGAATGCCAAATCGCTTTAAATGTTTAAATGTACACAGAATCTAGAAAATCTACACATTATGTGAATTATTATCCTGTATAATCAATTCTTTTTGAGTGTGTGAGTTAATAAACGTATTCTTGAGAATAAAAAGTGCTTAAATATAGATAATTGAGATCAAATTACTTAAACTGAATGCAAAATCGCATCAAATGCTGAAAAAAATTCAGAATCTCTGAAATCTACAAATTATGTGCGTAAATACAGTGTATAATCCACGTATTTCAGTTTATAAAAATATTCTAGACTATATAAAGAGCTTAAATAAAGATTATTGTGTTCAAATCACTTAAATGGAATGCAAAATCGGTTGTAATGCTTATATATATTCAAAATTGTTTGAGATACACAAATATACTCAGAATCTGTAAAATCTGAACATTATATTCACAATTACAGTGTATAATACAATCGTTTTGAGTAAGTGAGATCATAAATACATTCTAGAGTATATAAAGGGCTTAAATATACATTATTGTTATCAAATGACTTAAAATGAATGCAAAATCTCTTCAAATGTGCAAATGTACTCAGAATCCAGAAAATCTGCACATCATGTGCGTAATTACAGTGCATAATCAAATCGTTTTGAGTGAGTGAGTTCATAAAGAATTTCTAGACTATATAAAGAGCTTAAATATTGATTATGGCGATCAAATGACCTAAATTGAATGCAGAACCGCTTGAATTATTCAAACTCGCTCAGAATCTCTAAAATCTGCGCATTATGTGCGTAATTACAATGTTTAATCCAATCGTTTTGAATTAGTGAGTTCATAAACATAATTTATACAGCATAAAGAGTTTAAATATAGATTATTGAGATCAAATCACTTAAAATGAATGCAAAATCGCATGAAATGGTTAAATATAATCAAAATCGCTTCAAATACTTACATATACTAAGAATCTGTAAATTCTTCACATCATGTGCGTAATTACAGTGTGTAATCCAATCGTTTCGAATAAGTGAGTTCATTAACATATTCTAGAGTATATAAAGAGCTTAAATCTAGATTATCGTGATCAAATGAATTAAAATGAATGCAAAATCGCTTGAATTCTTCAAATTTACTCAAAACCTCTAAAATCTACGCATTACGTGCGTACTTACAATACATAATGCAATCGCTTTGAATTAGTGAGTTCATAAACATAATCTACACTATATAAAGAGTTGAAATATAGATTATTGCGACCAAATCACTTATAATGAATACAAAATCTCTTCAAATGCAAAAATATGATCCAAATCGCTTGACGTGCTCAAATATACTCAGAATGTGTTAAACTGAATGCAAAATTGCTTCAAATGCTGAAATACATTCAGAATTTCTAAAATCTACAAATTATGTGTGTAAATACAGTGTATAATCCACGTATTTGAGTACGTGAGTTTATAAACATATTCTAGACTATATAATAATGCTTATATATTTTAAAAATCGTTTGAAATACACAAATATACTCAGAATCTGTAAAATCTGAACATTATATTCACAATTAGAGTGTATAATCCAATCTTTTTTAGTAAGTGAGATCATAAATACATTCTAGAGTATATAAATCTCTTAAATATAGATTATTGTTATCAAATGACTTAAAATGAATGCAAAATCTCTTCAAATGTGCAAATTATGTGCATAGTTACAGTGCATAAACAAATCGTTTTGAGTGAGTGAGTTCATAAAGAATTTCTAGACAATTTATTGAGTTTAAATATTGATTATTGTGATCAAATGACCTAAACTGAATGCAGAACCGCTTGAATTGTTCAAACTCACTCAGAATCTCTAAAATCTGCACATTATGTACGTAATTACAATGTTTAATCCAATCGTTTTGAATTAGTGAGTTCATAAACATAATTTATACTGTATAAAGAGTTTAAATATACATTATTGAGATAAAATCACTTAAAATGAATGCAAAATCGCATGAAATGGTTAAATATAATCAAAATCGCTTCAAATGCTTACATATACTAAGAATCTGTAAATTCTTCACATCATGTGCGTAATTACAGTGTATAATCCAATCGTTTCGAATAAGTGAGTTCATTAACATATTCTGGAGTATATAAAGAGCGTAATCCAGATTATCGTGATCAAATGAAGTAAAATGAATGCAAAATCGCTTGAATTCTTCAAATTTACTCAAAACCTCTAAAATCTACACATTACGTGCGTACTTACAATATATAATGCAATCGCTTTGAATTACTGAGTTCATAAACATAATCTAGACTATATAAAGAGTTGAAATATAGATTATTGTGAGCAAATGACTGAAATTGAATGCAACATCGCTTTAAATGTTTAAATGTACACAGAATCTATAAAATCTACATATTATGTGAATAATTATCCTGTATAATCAATTCTTTTTGAGTGTGTGAGTTAATAATCATATTCTAAACAATAAAAAGTGCTTAAATATAGATAATTGAGATCAAATTACTTAAACTCAAAATCGCATCAAATGCTGAACTATATTCAGGATCTGTGAAATCTACAAATTATGTGCATAAATACAGTGTATAATCCACGTATTTGAGTATGTGAGTTTATAAAAATGTTCTAGACTATATAAAGAACCTAAATAAAGATTATTGTGCTTAAATCACTTAAATGGATTGCAAAATCGGTTGTAATGCTTATATATATACAAAATCGTTTGAGATACACAAATATACTCAGAATCTGTAAAATCTGAACATTATATTCACAATTACAGTATATAATCCAATCGTTTTGAGTAAGTGAGATCATAAATACATTCTAGAGTATATAATGGGCTTAAATATAGATTATTGTTATCAAATGACTTAAAATGAATGCAAAAACTCTTCAAATGTGCAAATTTTCTCAGAATCCGAAAAATCTGCACATTATGTGCGTAATTACAGTGCATAATCAAATCGTTTTGAGTGAGTGAGATCATAAAGAATTTCTAGGCTATATAAAGAGCTTAAATATTGATTATTGTGATCAAATGACCTAAAATGAATGCAGAACCGCTTGAATTGTTCAAACTCACTCAGAATATCTAAAATCTGCACATTATGTGCGTAATTACAATGTTTAATCCAATCGTTTTGAATTAGTGAGTTCATAAACATAATTTATACTGTATAAAGAGTTTAAATATAGATTATTGAGATCAAATCACTTAAAATGAATGCAAAATCGCTTGAAATTGTTAAATATAATCAAAATCGCTTCAAATGCTTACATATACTAAGAATCTGTAAATTCTTCACATCATATGCGTAATTACAGTGTATAATCCAATAGTTTCGAATAAGTGAGTTCATAAACATGTTCTAGAGTATATAAAGAGCTTAAATGTAGATTATTGTGATCAAATGATTTAAAATGAAAACAAAATCGCTTGAATTTTTCAAATTTACTCAAAACCTCTTAAATCTACACATTACGTGCGTACTTACAATATATATTGCAATCGCTTTGAATTAGTGAGTTCATAAGCATAATCTAGACTATATAAAGAGTTGAAATATAGATTATTGCGATCAAATCACTTAAAATGAATACAAAATCGCTTCAAATGCAAAAATATGCTCAAAATCGCTTGACGTGCTCAAATATACTCAGAATATTTAAAATATGATCATTATGTGCGTAATTACAGTGTGTAATTCAATCGTATTTGTGTAAGTGAGTTCAAAAAAAATATTCTTGAGTATATAAAGAGCTTAAATATAGATTACTGTGAACAAATGACTTAAATTGGATGCAAAATCGCTTTAAATGATCAAATGTACTCAGAATCGATAAAATTTGCACATTATGTGCATTATTACCATGTATAATAAGTATTTTATTTTAGTGAGTGAGTTCATAAACATATTTTATACTATAAAAAGCGCTTAAATATAGATTATTGTGAGCAAATGACTGAAATTGAATGCAAAATCACTTTATATTTTTAAATGTACACGGAATATATAAAATCTACACATTATGTGAATAATTATCCTGTATAATCAATTCTTTTTGAGTGAGTGAGTTCATAAACAAATTCTAGAAAATAAAAAGTGAATAAATATAAATTATTGACATCAAATTACTTAAACTGAATGCAAAATCGCTTCAAAATGCTGAAATATATTCAGAATCTGCGAAATCTAATAATTACGTGCGTATATACAGTGTAAAATCCACGTATTTGAGTATGTGAGTTTATAAACATTTTCTAGACTATATAAAGAGATTAAATAAAGATTATTGTGAGCAATTGACAGAAATTGAATGCCAAATCGCTTTAAATGTTTAAATGTACACAGAATCTAGAAAATCTACACATTATGTGAATTATTATCCTGTATAATCAATTCTTTTTGAGTGTGTGAGTTAATAAACGTATTCTTGAGAATAAAAAGTGCTTAAATATAGATAATTGAGATCAAATTACTTAAACTGAATGCAAAATCGCATCAAATGCTGAAAAAAATTCAGAATCTCTGAAATCTACAAATTATGTGCGTAAATACAGTGTATAATCCACGTATTTCAGTTTATAAAAATATTCTAGACTATATAAAGAGCTTAAATAAAGATTATTGTGTTCAAATCACTTAAATGGAATGCAAAATCGGTTGTAATGCTTATATATATTCAAAATTGTTTGAGATACACAAATATACTCAGAATCTGTAAAATCTGAACATTATATTCACAATTACAGTGTATAATACAATCGTTTTGAGTAAGTGAGATCATAAATACATTCTAGAGTATATAAAGGGCTTAAATATACATTATTGTTATCAAATGACTTAAAATGAATGCAAAATCTCTTCAAATGTGCAAATGTACTCAGAATCCAGAAAATCTGCACATCATGTGCGTAATTACAGTGCATAATCAAATCGTTTTGAGTGAGTGAGTTCATAAAGAATTTCTAGACTATATAAAGAGCTTAAATATTGATTATGGCGATCAAATGACCTAAATTGAATGCAGAACCGCTTGAATTATTCAAACTCGCTCAGAATCTCTAAAATCTGCGCATTATGTGCGTAATTACAATGTTTAATCCAATCGTTTTGAATTAGTGAGTTCATAAACATAATTTATACAGCATAAAGAGTTTAAATATAGATTATTGAGATCAAATCACTTAAAATGAATGCAAAATCGCATGAAATGGTTAAATATAATCAAAATCGCTTCAAATACTTACATATACTAAGAATCTGTAAATTCTTCACATCATGTGCGTAATTACAGTGTGTAATCCAATCGTTTCGAATAAGTGAGTTCATTAACATATTCTAGAGTATATAAAGAGCTTAAATCTAGATTATCGTGATCAAATGAATTAAAATGAATGCAAAATCGCTTGAATTCTTCAAATTTACTCAAAACCTCTAAAATCTACGCATTACGTGCGTACTTACAATACATAATGCAATCGCTTTGAATTAGTGAGTTCATAAACATAATCTACACTATATAAAGAGTTGAAATATAGATTATTGCGACCAAATCACTTATAATGAATACAAAATCTCTTCAAATGCAAAAATATGATCCAAATCGCTTGACGTGCTCAAATATACTCAGAATGTGTTAAACTGAATGCAAAATTGCTTCAAATGCTGAAATACATTCAGAATTTCTAAAATCTACAAATTATGTGTGTAAATACAGTGTATAATCCACGTATTTGAGTACGTGAGTTTATAAACATATTCTAGACTATATAATAATGCTTATATATTTTAAAAATCGTTTGAAATACACAAATATACTCAGAATCTGTAAAATCTGAACATTATATTCACAATTAGAGTGTATAATCCAATCTTTTTTAGTAAGTGAGATCATAAATACATTCTAGAGTATATAAATCTCTTAAATATAGATTATTGTTATCAAATGACTTAAAATGAATGCAAAATCTCTTCAAATGTGCAAATTATGTGCATAGTTACAGTGCATAAACAAATCGTTTTGAGTGAGTGAGTTCATAAAGAATTTCTAGACAATTTATTGAGTTTAAATATTGATTATTGTGATCAAATGACCTAAACTGAATGCAGAACCGCTTGAATTGTTCAAACTCACTCAGAATCTCTAAAATCTGCACATTATGTACGTAATTACAATGTTTAATCCAATCGTTTTGAATTAGTGAGTTCATAAACATAATTTATACTGTATAAAGAGTTTAAATATACATTATTGAGATAAAATCACTTAAAATGAATGCAAAATCGCATGAAATGGTTAAATATAATCAAAATCGCTTCAAATGCTTACATATACTAAGAATCTGTAAATTCTTCACATCATGTGCGTAATTACAGTGTATAATCCAATCGTTTCGAATAAGTGAGTTCATTAACATATTCTGGAGTATATAAAGAGCGTAATCCAGATTATCGTGATCAAATGAAGTAAAATGAATGCAAAATCGCTTGAATTCTTCAAATTTACTCAAAACCTCTAAAATCTACACATTACGTGCGTACTTACAATATATAATGCAATCGCTTTGAATTACTGAGTTCATAAACATAATCTAGACTATATAAAGAGTTGAAATATAGATTATTGTGAGCAAATGACTGAAATTGAATGCAACATCGCTTTAAATGTTTAAATGTACACAGAATCTATAAAATCTACATATTATGTGAATAATTATCCTGTATAATCAATTCTTTTTGAGTGTGTGAGTTAATAATCATATTCTAAACAATAAAAAGTGCTTAAATATAGATAATTGAGATCAAATTACTTAAACTCAAAATCGCATCAAATGCTGAACTATATTCAGGATCTGTGAAATCTACAAATTATGTGCATAAATACAGTGTATAATCCACGTATTTGAGTATGTGAGTTTATAAAAATGTTCTAGACTATATAAAGAACCTAAATAAAGATTATTGTGCTTAAATCACTTAAATGGATTGCAAAATCGGTTGTAATGCTTATATATATACAAAATCGTTTGAGATACACAAATATACTCAGAATCTGTAAAATCTGAACATTATATTCACAATTACAGTATATAATCCAATCGTTTTGAGTAAGTGAGATCATAAATACATTCTAGAGTATATAATGGGCTTAAATATAGATTATTGTTATCAAATGACTTAAAATGAATGCAAAAACTCTTCAAATGTGCAAATTTTCTCAGAATCCGAAAAATCTGCACATTATGTGCGTAATTACAGTGCATAATCAAATCGTTTTGAGTGAGTGAGATCATAAAGAATTTCTAGGCTATATAAAGAGCTTAAATATTGATTATTGTGATCAAATGACCTAAAATGAATGCAGAACCGCTTGAATTGTTCAAACTCACTCAGAATATCTAAAATCTGCACATTATGTGCGTAATTACAATGTTTAATCCAATCGTTTTGAATTAGTGAGTTCATAAACATAATTTATACTGTATAAAGAGTTTAAATATAGATTATTGAGATCAAATCACTTAAAATGAATGCAAAATCGCTTGAAATTGTTAAATATAATCAAAATCGCTTCAAATGCTTACATATACTAAGAATCTGTAAATTCTTCACATCATATGCGTAATTACAGTGTATAATCCAATAGTTTCGAATAAGTGAGTTCATAAACATGTTCTAGAGTATATAAAGAGCTTAAATGTAGATTATTGTGATCAAATGATTTAAAATGAAAACAAAATCGCTTGAATTTTTCAAATTTACTCAAAACCTCTTAAATCTACACATTACGTGCGTACTTACAATATATATTGCAATCGCTTTGAATTAGTGAGTTCATAAGCATAATCTAGACTATATAAAGAGTTGAAATATAGATTATTGCGATCAAATCACTTAAAATGAATACAAAATCGCTTCAAATGCAAAAATATGCTCAAAATCGCTTGACGTGCTCAAATATACTCAGAATATTTAAAATATGATCATTATGTGCGTAATTACAGTGTGTAATTCAATCGTATTTGTGTAAGTGAGTTCAAAAAAAATATTCTTGAGTATATAAAGAGCTTAAATATAGATTACTGTGAACAAATGACTTAAATTGGATGCAAAATCGCTTTAAATGATCAAATGTACTCAGAATCGATAAAATTTGCACATTATGTGCATTATTACCATGTATAATAAGTATTTTATTTTAGTGAGTGAGTTCATAAACATATTTTATACTATAAAAAGCGCTTAAATATAGATTATTGTGAGCAAATGACTGAAATTGAATGCAAAATCACTTTATATTTTTAAATGTACACGGAATATATAAAATCTACACATTATGTGAATAATTATCCTGTATAATCAATTCTTTTTGAGTGAGTGAGTTCATAAACAAATTCTAGAAAATAAAAAGTGAATAAATATAAATTATTGA
The DNA here is from genome assembly GCA_028095005.1 of Rhynchospora pubera. Lineage (NCBI taxonomy): Eukaryota > Viridiplantae > Streptophyta > Magnoliopsida > Poales > Cyperaceae > Rhynchospora > Rhynchospora pubera. The sequence goes on from CM051460.1 coordinate 358,104,129, forward strand.
CATCAAATTACTTAAACTGAATGCAAAATCGCTTCAAAATGCTGAAATATATTCAGAATCTGCGAAATCTAATAATTACGTGCGTATATACAGTGTAAAATCCACGTATTTGAGTATGTGAGTTTATAAACATTTTCTAGACTATATAAAGAGATTAAATAAAGATTATTGTGAGCAATTGACAGAAATTGAATGCCAAATCGCTTTAAATGTTTAAATGTACACAGAATCTAGAAAATCTACACATTATGTGAATTATTATCCTGTATAATCAATTCTTTTTGAGTGTGTGAGTTAATAAACGTATTCTTGAGAATAAAAAGTGCTTAAATATAGATAATTGAGATCAAATTACTTAAACTGAATGCAAAATCGCATCAAATGCTGAAAAAAATTCAGAATCTCTGAAATCTACAAATTATGTGCGTAAATACAGTGTATAATCCACGTATTTCAGTTTATAAAAATATTCTAGACTATATAAAGAGCTTAAATAAAGATTATTGTGTTCAAATCACTTAAATGGAATGCAAAATCGGTTGTAATGCTTATATATATTCAAAATTGTTTGAGATACACAAATATACTCAGAATCTGTAAAATCTGAACATTATATTCACAATTACAGTGTATAATACAATCGTTTTGAGTAAGTGAGATCATAAATACATTCTAGAGTATATAAAGGGCTTAAATATACATTATTGTTATCAAATGACTTAAAATGAATGCAAAATCTCTTCAAATGTGCAAATGTACTCAGAATCCAGAAAATCTGCACATCATGTGCGTAATTACAGTGCATAATCAAATCGTTTTGAGTGAGTGAGTTCATAAAGAATTTCTAGACTATATAAAGAGCTTAAATATTGATTATGGCGATCAAATGACCTAAATTGAATGCAGAACCGCTTGAATTATTCAAACTCGCTCAGAATCTCTAAAATCTGCGCATTATGTGCGTAATTACAATGTTTAATCCAATCGTTTTGAATTAGTGAGTTCATAAACATAATTTATACAGCATAAAGAGTTTAAATATAGATTATTGAGATCAAATCACTTAAAATGAATGCAAAATCGCATGAAATGGTTAAATATAATCAAAATCGCTTCAAATACTTACATATACTAAGAATCTGTAAATTCTTCACATCATGTGCGTAATTACAGTGTGTAATCCAATCGTTTCGAATAAGTGAGTTCATTAACATATTCTAGAGTATATAAAGAGCTTAAATCTAGATTATCGTGATCAAATGAATTAAAATGAATGCAAAATCGCTTGAATTCTTCAAATTTACTCAAAACCTCTAAAATCTACGCATTACGTGCGTACTTACAATACATAATGCAATCGCTTTGAATTAGTGAGTTCATAAACATAATCTACACTATATAAAGAGTTGAAATATAGATTATTGCGACCAAATCACTTATAATGAATACAAAATCTCTTCAAATGCAAAAATATGATCCAAATCGCTTGACGTGCTCAAATATAATCAGAATGTGTTAAACTGAATGCAAAATTGCTTCAAATGCTGAAATACATTCAGAATTTCTAAAATCTACAAATTATGTGTGTAAATACAGTGTATAATCCACGTATTTGAGTACGTGAGTTTATAAACATATTCTAGACTATATAATAATGCTTATATATTTTAAAAATCGTTTGAAATACACAAATATACTCAGAATCTGTAAAATCTGAACATTATATTCACAATTAGAGTGTATAATCCAATCTTTTTTAGTAAGTGAGATCATAAATACATTCTAGAGTATATAAATCTCTTAAATATAGATTATTGTTATCAAATGACTTAAAATGAATGCAAAATCTCTTCAAATGTGCAAATTATGTGCATAGTTACAGTGCATAAACAAATCGTTTTGAGTGAGTGAGTTCATAAAGAATTTCTAGACAATTTATTGAGTTTAAATATTGATTATTGTGATCAAATGACCTAAACTGAATGCAGAACCGCTTGAATTGTTCAAACTCACTCAGAATCTCTAAAATCTGCACATTATGTACGTAATTACAATGTTTAATCCAATCGTTTTGAATTAGTGAGTTCATAAACATAATTTATACTGTATAAAGAGTTTAAATATACATTATTGAGATAAAATCACTTAAAATGAATGCAAAATCGCATGAAATGGTTAAATATAATCAAAATCGCTTCAAATGCTTACATATACTAAGAATCTGTAAATTCTTCACATCATGTGCGTAATTACAGTGTATAATCCAATCGTTTCGAATAAGTGAGTTCATTAACATATTCTGGAGTATATAAAGAGCTTAAATCCAGATTATCGTGATCAAATGAAGTAAAATGAATGCAAAATCGCTTGAATTCTTCAAATTTACTCAAAACCTCTAAAATCTACACATTACGTGCGTACTTACAATATATAATGCAATCGCTTTGAATTACTGAGTTCATAAACATAATCTAGACTATATAAAGAGTTGAAATATAGATTATTGCGATCAAATCACTTAAAATGAATACAAAATCGCTTCAAATACAAAAATATGCTCAAAATCGCTTGACGTGCTCAAATATACTCATAATATGTGAAATATGATCATTATGTGCGTAATTACAGTGTGTAATCCAATCGTATTTGTGTAGGTGAGTTCACAAAAATATTGTTGTGTATATAAAGAGCTTAAATATAGATTATTGTGAACAAATGACTTAAATTGAATGCAAAATCGCTTTAAATGTTCAAATGTACTCAGAATCTATAAAATTTGCACATTATGTGCGTAATTACCGTGTATAATCAATATTTTTTTTAGTGAGTGAGTTCATAAACATATTCTATACTATAAAAAGCGCTTAAATATAGATTATTGTGAGCAAATGACTGAAATTGAATGCAAAATCGCTTTAAATGTTTAAATGTACACAGAATCTATAAAATCTACGTATTATGTGAATAATTATTCTGTATAATCAATTTTTTTTTAGTGAGTGAGTTCATAAACATATTCTAGACAATAAAAAGTGCTTAAATATAGATTATTGAGATCAAATTACTTAAACTGAATGCAAAATCACTTCAAATGCTGAAATATATATTCAGAATCTATGAAATCTACAAATTATGTGCGTAAATACAGTGTATAATCCACGTATTTGAGTATGTGGGTTTATAAACATATTCTAGACTATATAATAATGCTTATATATATTTAAAATCGTTTGAAATACTCAAATATACTCAGAATCTGTAAAATCTGAACATTATATTCACAATTACAGTGTATAATCTAATCGTTTTGAGTAAGTGAGATCATAAATACATTCTAGAGTATATAAAGCGCTTAAATATAGATTATTGTTATCAAATGACTTAAAATGAATGCAAATTCTCTTCAAATGTGCAAATGTACTCATAATCAAAACTGTTAACCCCAAAATCAAAACCCTAAATCCCCAATTGAATATATAGGCTTACCTCGACAGAGAAGGACATAAGAGACAAGAGAAGAGCGAAGTTCAAGAGAGTGAGTTAATTGAGTCTCGCCAACGCACCAATTAGGGGCTACAGCCAAACCATCTCGAATGAGGAGGAGAAGAGGGGTCCCCTCGTGCCAACACACAACAGATTGAGAGGTGCCAACCTCTTACATCGCAACACAGAGGGGAGAGCATCGAGCTCTCACGTCTCACAGCATAAAGAAAAGGAGAGGAGAAAACATCGCCAGATTAAAAGGGGGAGACGAGGCAGAAGGAGGGAGAGACCTCGTCTGTCTCGCTCTCTCTCTCTTTTTTATTATTTGTTAATCATGACAATTATACAGATATTTTCTCATCCTTTTATAGAACAATTCTATGTTCTCATATCCGAAATCCCAACAAAATTTTCTGTTATAAATTAATTTTATTTAATTTCTTGATCATATAATTTATGGTTAATACTAATTATGATTATTCAGATAATAATAGGACTTGGTAACTAATCAATGCTCAAAAATATCACAGAAATATCTTATTATTAAAATTATCGTTTAAGTTATTTTTGCCCACGCACACGGCACACCCAAAAATTGAGATCCGCTGGTCTCGCGCGGCATCTTTACCGTCTGATAAAAAATCCAATGAACAAGAGTGTAACCTAGATTAATAAGCCCGTAAAAAATGAATAAGCAAATCCGGATCGCACACCCAATGCGTGTATGCTAGTCCTAACCACAAGTAGCCATCTTTTTTCAAACGCGTAGTGGGTTCAGCCTCTCTGTCTCTCTCTCGCCAGGCGGCAGTCGCTCTGTCTGTCTGTCTGTCTGTCTGTCTGTCTCTCGGCGTCGGCGACAAATACAAATAGAATTACAATGGTGGCGACGAATCTGAAATCGGAGACGAAATCGTTGATGGACCAAAGAGCGACCTTGGAGGCGGAGATGAACGCCCTGATCGACACCCTCTCCGGCCCCGCTGGCCCCGGCCTGTCTGCAAACCTCACTGACTCCGAGGTATAAGTTACTGAATGATTGTCAATACTCGGTATTTTGTTGGGGCTGCAATTTTGTACAATCATTTTGTTTTGTAGGGGTTTCCTAGGTCAGATATAGACATCCCCACTGTTCGAGCACAGCGCAAGCGACTCGCTGGTAACTGCTAACTGTCTATGTCTTTCTCAAATAGAAATAGATAATACCAAATGCTATTTGCAGCCAATGTCCATGCTAGGATCTTTATGTATGATTGAAGCATATCAACTTACAATTGCTTGCTTTCATTGCAGAATTACGAAATGACCATAAGGATATGACCGACAGGATTCACAAAAACATTCAACTATTGCACTCTGCAAGATTGCCCCATAATCCTGATTCAAAGAATCAAGGTATACACGTCACTTTAAATTGAATACTTCTTTCTCTCACTGTTTCTTAAATTGTTCTCAACATCCTGTATATGGCTTATTTGCTCATCTTTCACATTTTCTTCCAACTGGTTTTTGTAATATCAGATTGTCCACTTACATATCAAATAAACACCTTTTTGCTTCTGTAACAGTATGGTGAGCATAGTATCCTACAATCTGTTCTTTTACATTAAAACTTGCTTTCGTTTCTGGGAGGTACTTCAGCCCCTTATGAGAACCACCCAATGGATGTAGACCCAGTTGTCAGGATTCCATTTGCAACAATTGATGAAATTGCAGAGGACTCACCAGCTGCAGAGGATGGCTTGCAGCTCGGGGATAGAATCGTTAAATTTGGAAATGTTGAGAATGGTGAGAGGTTGCAGGAGAGGCTCGTCTCAGAGGCACAGTCTAACCAGGGTCGTCCTGTTTCTGTGGTTGTGATTCGCCGTCGTGCATTTTTGAATTTGACGGTGACCCCTCGCCCATGGCGTGGCCGTGGTCTTCTTGGGTATGTCTCTTCATTAATCATTTTATTTTCTGTAATGCTTGTTGTCAGTCCTGGACCTCTACCAGCATTGGACCACTAGGATCTTTCTTGTTTTCAAGTCTGTTCCTCTTGTTGGACTAATGGACTGTATTAGGGTCCAGTTAGAATAATTAGAATTCTAGTTCTTTATACTGTTTCAGTTATGGTTTATTTGTACTGTTTCTTCAGACAGAAGCATACAACAAAAAGAATGCTAATTATCTGTAGGAATGCTCGTCTTCTGTGTTTTTTTTTTGGTAATTTATTCAATTAAGACTCAACTAAGAAGGGACTTTTAAATGTTTCCAGTACTGGATCAATGACTGGTTGGATCTTCTTTTCACTTTATTATCTTTCTTGTCTTCTGGGTTGGTTAGGAAAATCTTTTATGAGGGCAAATTTAGGCAAATTGCCTATGATTTAGGTTCAGGTTTTAGGATTGAATAGTTTAATGTTTGAGCATAAATTGTGCACTATTAGGTAAAACTGAGCATCAATCGATGCAATATTATGTAAAATTGAGGCCTAATTGCTTGCTTAGAGATTAATGCAGGCCAAAGTGGGCTTAATAAAATACTCAGAACAACTTGGTGCCTTAGTTGTTCAGCCTGCTGGTGCCATTGCGGTGTGCGCTGGCCCAAAACCTTGTTTGCTAATATTGTTCTTGCATCCTATGTTCATCATTACTGAACTACACTATTTTTTTGTTATTGATGCAGTTGCCATTTCCTTTTTGGATGATCCTCCGGTGGCGCTCTTACTCAAGTGTTTGATCAATTCTTGTTATGTACGATAATTTTGTTGTGCATTTTCTCTTGAACTTTATCTTTAGATTTCTATGCATCTCAAGTACATATTCCTTTTTTAGGTTTAACTTGTGAACATGTTTTTCCCTTTAGAATTGTTGTGACAGCTGGTTGTGGATTCAACTCCATGTTAAAGAAAACAGAAAAAAGAATGAGAAAGCATTAGAGAAGACAGTATGGCGAATTTATAATTTTATACAGGAGGTAAAAGTTCGAATATTAACGAATTTCAATAGGTTGCTTCCTGACCTCATGATTTTTAAGAAATCACGTAAATGTATTGTTTTATGAAGTACTGGATTTCAAGCTTCGATCTAAATGGGAGGTGTTAAGATTTGGCATTTTTTTTTATTAAGGATTGTTAGGTGAAGAAGTATTGGAAAGTGTGTAACTTTGTGAAGAGTTTGGATTGTTTATAATAAATTTACTCCCTTATTCCCTAATTCCTAGAGCTCATCCAAACGGAATAGAGAAGTAAAATTAGTTATATATAAAATAAATTTTCTATACTTTTGGCTCTGCATATATATAAAACTTGCCGTTTTAGCTTTTGTAAATCAGAAGTTTGAAAATTTTCCATTTGAGAGTGTAAAATACGTATTTTTCTTCAGAACGTTCAGTTGTATTTTCTACTCAAAAGTAGGAATAAGCTTGGATTTTACTACGCATTAGCCTTCTTTTCAGCTGAACCTCTGATCTTGTGAAGCAATTCAGCTAAGAAATCAAAATTCAGTCATTATTGAGTGCATTTGCTGATAATTTACATTTCAAAAGTCGAGGAAAGTTTTATCTGTCACAGCTAGAATTCTAGAAGTGGTGCAGATCTAAAAAGAATTTGAGTTTCCATTACTTGGGAAGCCGCTGCCAAGGGTTTCCAAAAAAAAAAAAAAAAAAAAAGAGTTTCCAACTAGAAATGGAGCTGATCGGATTATAATATATCCAAAATCGAATAAACCAGAACTATAGGGACGTTTGGCAAGCCTAACTTTTAAGTTAGTATGCTTATTTGTTAAAATTAGAAGTTAACCTGAAAGGTGTTGCCAAACGCCCCTTATAATGACCTGAAAGGTCAAATAACAATATTGCAATTTTTTTAGTGTTTATAAAAAAATTTCTAGTTGGTTGTGTTCATATATAAACAAGCAATTTTGAAATTTAAACTATATAGATATATGGTTGGTAACCTATGTATGATACTAGCTGCAACACACCTATTCATCCTCTAAGAATAGTTTTGCTAGTGGCAAATGCTCTAATGCGTTAATTACATACAGTGATATAGATGATATGAAATTACAAACTGTTTTCGTTTGAGCTTACAAAGTTCACGTGACAATAGTTAGGAAAAAAAAAAAATACAAACGCAATCAAATTTAAAAGGATAATCTTTTTTTTGCTATTCCGTTTCCTAATTTCCTTATCTATTGCTAGTTACACTTATTAGTAACGATGCATCTTTGACTGGTGTTGTAAAATTAGGGTACCGAATAGAATTTCACTTTATTATATTAAAATAATAGTTAATGAAATTTCTATATATGAATTAAGTAGAACGAAGTAGTTTCTTCAAGAAATGAGTGGGGTAAGAAGAGCAGATGATGGAGAAAACTGATAGGAGTTTCTGTTTTCTCAAAATAACCAAATTAATGATCTCAGAATGCTACTAAATATAAAAATAAGCATAATAAAAAAAAACTTGACAGTTGCTAGTACAATTTAAAACATAAAATGAAATAATACTTACATAAAATGGAGTAATTACAATTATTATTTGCAATACATCAATTGCAACTTAGAAAATAGAAAATATAAACAGCAAACAGTGTTCCTCATGCATGTCTATTTAATTTCTTGTACTTTGTGTTGGTCTTCACTGCATAAACTAGCACTTCACCTTCTTTTCTTTTCTTTTTTTTCTTTTTTTTTTCAGAAGTACCCGGCCTTATACTAATCATCTTCACGCTAGTGATAAAAAATAAAAGGAAAAAAAATATTAACAACAAGACACAACATATTTAAATTTTCAAGAGACGTGAAAAATAAGTAAATATACAATGCACAACTCTGAAAAAATAAATAATTTAGATGCACCTAAAGCCAAGTATTAAAAAAAAATTAGTCAATAAAAATCCTTTCCATCTAGAAACTTTAAACATGGCTTATTATTATGAAAAAGGAATCTTGCGCAAGGATTACTTCTCATTTAACAATAACTGGAGTGCCAGTGAGGCAGTGAAGAAAAAATATTGATTTTTTTTAAAAGGACAGACAGGATTTGAGTGCAGTGCAGGTGACAAATCAACAACAAAACAGAATGCATGGCCACTTTACGTCAATGACCCTGATCTCTAACTCCTAAATCATTGCTACAATTTCATTAAACTTTTATTGTATACAAAGTAATTCATAGGGCCATTACTTTAAATTAAGGCTTACATAAATAATTGCAACTCACATAAAACTTTGGTAACAATTGAGTACCTGACAACACCGAGTAGTTTTGCATAATTGAAGTTTCTCCAGATTTGGTGAATGTGCCAACATGCCATCTACCAGATCACCATGGCAAAACTGACAAAGGTCCCTAAGGTGCAACTTTGTCAGGTTAAAGTATGTAGGGCATTTCAGTAATTCTACTCTCAGCAAATCCTGCAATTGCAAACCGATATTTATATTGAGAGTTGTTATGCTACAATTGAATATAATTTAATAAATATTTATCATGTGGATATGATTGTGCAAATAAACGAGGACCACATCTCTGATTAGACAATTTTCACTTTATTACCATGGGGAGAATCAAACTTATATAGGAAGTATTGCTTACAATTTGGTAAAGGGATAAACCAAATAAGGCCATAATATTAGACAAAAGAAGAGGTTCTAAAGATCAACAAATTTTTCTAGAAACATTGTTATACGAGCTGAACAGTAGAGTTATATATGAGGTGTTCATAAGAAGAACTGTCAATATTAACAAGCTATTGAACAAAAATATCTGGGCTTATCAAGACCTTCATCAATTCCGATTCATACTCATCCAAGATTGCAAAACTCTTTCTTATTTTATAACAAACCAAAATAAAAAAGATGAACAGAGACAGTTCTCGTACCTTCATGATATTCCCACATAACTCTAGACTTCTTACATTTGGAAAGGCAGCAAGAATACTGCAGTTCTCATCAAAGCTGGTTCCACCAGTCACAGAAACAATGACGTTCAGCAGAAATGGCATCTTCTCAAGATTTGCTGCACGAAGCACGTCTCCACTTAATTTTAAGCAGAGTGACACAAGATTTGGAGTTTTAATTGACTCGATCCTCGCAGTATCTAGCGCTGAGACAATGCTCAGGTGCTTTAGCTGCGGAGAGGAAACCATATGGAGATCAATGGTGCACACATTTAGGCTGAGATCTTCTAGAGCAGGGCAACCTGACAGGAGATTTCTCAAAATTGCAGGGTTGCCAAACATAATAATTCCATTAAGGTGCAATTTCTTGAGTTGAGGAAGATTAACCTTCCCAGCAACCACACCTTTGCCAAGGCTAGGTATATACAGATACAACTCCTCAAGGGAAGAACTGGTGAAAATGTCTCGAGGCAGCTACCAGTATAAGCACCCGTCTATCTCTATCACCTTAGCTTTGTGCCTAATGGCATACAGGATCCAAGCTGTGATCTTTCGGTGGCTGACATTGAAGAAGTTTTCCTCGCAGAAGAGACGAAACTCACGCAGGTCAGAGTTGTTGCGCCTAGAGAGCAACTCATCGATGAACTTTGTGAATCTCCTCTCAATATTGGGACTATGGGTTTTGAAGGATGGTAGGACGAGCTCTAATTAGTCCACATCGGCCCACAACCTCTGCCATCGTTTTGAAAGAATGCACGTCTGGACAACCTCTTGGGTATCCATGAGAGAGAGAATGCAGTGAAGCAGATCATCAGGTAGGTTGCTTATTCTGTCGACGTGAGCCATTTTCTCCAACTGAGTATTTGAACTTCTGTGATTAAGCCAAAACAGAAAGAGAAGGTAAGTGCATAAATCATGAAAAGGCACAAAGAAAATGGGCCAAACTGCCAATTAGCTTACGATAAAAATCATCCTCTCCTTTTTTTTATTTATTATTTTTCGATATGAAAAATCTTTCTAAAAATGTCATATATTTGTAAATCGAGTAACTATAACCCACCAATTTGGTACAATAATTGTATCCTTTCAAAAAAAAAAAGTGTTCTAAATTCACAATCCTCAGTGACAGCAATTGTGACTTAAAAACCTTTTTTTTTTCACCTGATTCAGAAAGCTATTATTTTTACACGAAGCTAGCTAGGATTTCACAAATTTAAAGTTTTCAGGTCTCCCTACCAAAAATTAAACTTTTTGTTTCAATTTACATGAAAGACGAAGAAGTAAGATCCAAATTGGCAGCTACTAGGGTTTCAATTATGGTGGCAAAAAAAAAAAAAAGGGAAAATTTTGTTGCACTACATTGAACATAAAAAATAAAAAAAATAATTAAATCTTACATTTTGGCTATCAATCGAGCATATGATTAAGGCTGTGTGGAGTTTCACGATTGATATCAAAGCAGCAATTGAAGCTGGAATATATTCTGTAAATGAAAGAAATGAATTAAATGGCGCGGAAGAACACGGAAAAGGGGAAAAGGCCCAGATATAGTTTTTCACCCTACCCAATTGTAACAATTACAAATGTCCCCATTTATTATATCCAATTTCCCATACACACTAGTTTTAATTGGTTTAGGGTTAAGACTTTGGTGGCCGGAGAGATGCTTCTATTTGTAAGTACTAAAATATGAGCTATTCATAAACAAGAACTGTCATTATTAGGTAGAAGGGAGCATCACCCGTTACAGGTGGTCAAATGTAAGAAACACCATAACAAGTACATGATCAAACACCTTGGCTTATTAAGATCTTGATTATTTGCAATTCAACCAAGATTTCATAACCTGTTTCAAGTTAATAACATACAAAAATTTGAAATATTTGCGAATAGCTTAACCTGAAAAAAAAAGACCTAAAAGAAAATATAAGAGCATTTTTGTGCACCCAAGTATACTACAATTGATCTAAAAAAAAAAAAAAAAATCTGGTCTAAATTATACTTTTCAATATGAGTAAGATCTTACCATATAAAACAGCGGCAATACCAACTGAATTGCAGCCTAAAATACAGGATTCTGGAACTTGAAAGCTATATAATGCTCCGCGATGTGGTTTTACTGTTTTAGAGAGGAGTTTAGTGAGGGAATATTTATATTGAGAGCTCTTGAGCTCCAATTTGGTCTAAGAAATGGAGTCAGAGAGAGCAACTGCGCCGCAATCGAGTCACAGTGACAAATACCTAAATTATTAGGGTTAGGTTTTAGAGGGCCAGTGGGCAGCAAAGTATGGGGAAATATTTTTATTGAGAGGCAGCGACTGCGCCGCAATTTGGTCACAGGGACAACTGCCTATATTTTTAGGGTTTGGTGTAAGAGAGCAGGTAATCAAAGGCCGATATTCATATTGAGAGTTGTTACTGTACAATTGGATATCATTTAATGAATATTTATCATGTGGATGTGATTGTGCCATATTAGACCACATCTGGTTAGACAATTTCCACTTTATTAGCATTTGGAGAATCGAACTTATAGAGGAAGTTATTGCTTACAATTTGGTAAAGGGAAAAACCAGGTAAGGCCATAATAGCAGACAAAAGAAGGAAGATTCTAAAGGTCAACAGTTTTTTCTAGAAACATTGTAATACGAGCTGAACAATAGAGTTATATATGAGGTGCTCATAATAAGAACTGTCAATATTATCAAGCTGTTGAACAAAAAACACCTGTGCTAATCAAGACCTTCATCAATTCCGATTCATACTCACCAAGATTGCAAAACCTTTCTTATTTATAACAAACCAAAATTAAAACTATGAACAGAAAAAGAACTCATACCTTCATGATATTCCCGCGCAACTCCAGACTTCTTACATTTGGAAAGGCAGCAAGAATACTGCAGTTCTCATCAAAGCTGGTGCACCAGTCACAGAAACAATGACGTTCGGCAGAAATGGCATCTTCTCAAGATTTGCTGCACGAAGCACGTCTCCAATTAATTCTAAGCGGAATGACACAAGATTTAGAGTTTTAATTGACTTGGTGCTCGCAGTATCTAGCCCTGTGGAGAGGAAACGAGGAAGATCAATGGTGCACACATTTAGGCTGAGAACTTCTAGAGCAGGAAACCTGACAGGAGATTTCTCAAAATTGCACAGTTGCAAGACGTGCAAAACTGCGAATTAGCTTATGATAAAAATCAACCTCTCTAATTTATTTGCGAGATGGGCTAAAATCAGCCACGACTGACAGATGCAACCGTCAGCTACGATTAAATCTCAATTTTTGAGATTCTAACAGTCGATCCGAATCGTTCAATGTATTCTCCATATTGAAATCTCATTGGAGACCAAATTTTACATTTTTCTGAAATTTTTTAGTATTTGTTTGATATTTTACAAAATTCTTAATCTAAATAATTCTGGACCCTTCAATAACTATGATTTTTAAAAATCTCAAAAAAATAGCAAATAAAATCAGAAAAATGTAAAAATTTGTCTCCAATGAGATTTCAATATGGAGAACACATTGAACGGTTCGGATCGACTGTTAGAATTTCGAAAATTGAGATTTGATCGTAGCTGACAGTTGCATCCGTCAGTCGTGGCTGATTTTAGCCCATCTCTTTATTTGCTAACTTATTATTTTTTGATAAAAGGCCAGTTATTCCTTAGGAAATGGTTACAACAACTATCCAAAATTCTAACAAAAAATGTCACCTTTGGGTCCTGTTTGTAAATCAAGTAAGTATAACCCACCAATTTGGTACAGCAATTGTGTCCTTTAGGAAACAAGGAGTTGTGATTTAAATAACCTTTTATTTTTACATGACACTAGGGTTTTACAAATTTAAAGATTTCAGGTTTCTCTTCCAAAATTAAACGAACATATATAAAGGTATGAAAAAGATAATTAATCTTACAGTTTGGCGATTGATGGAGCGTATGATTGAAGCAGTGCCGAGTTCCACAAGTGAGTAGTGAGTAGTGATATCGCCTCCAAGGCTCCAATCAAAATCAAACCGGCGATTGAAGCGGATTGAAGCTGGGAAAGAATAAGGCCCAAAATACAATTAATTAGTTTTAACCCGACCCAAATTGCAATAATTACGAATGTACCCATTTTATTTATCCAATTTCCGACACACTCTGAAAAATTTCAGATATAATAATTTTTGCAGTTTTGTCATCATTTCAAATAATAATAATAGACAAAGTTAACATACACGAATAAATAAGTTTAATAAAATTAAATTGAATATATATATAAAAATATGTACAAAAGAGGATTAGAGGGTTCAAAATCGTAGGGGTTTATTTCGGGTTAGAGAAGATTAGAGGGGTTTATATCCCATTTGGCCTTATATTTTTTATATTTGATTAGTCAATAGTCACTTAGTCAGTGACAGTGAGTCACGTTATGTGAATATGTGATAATGTGAACAAAAGAAAAGAGAGAATTAAGAAGAGTGGAATCCCCGCCGCTGTCTCCAGTCTCCAGTCTCCCCTTGGATTTGCTACTTGCTACTTGCTAGAGGTAAGATTTCCATTTCCTATGAATTGCGTTAAGATCTTCTAATTGCATCCGATCTACCTAGAAATATTGAATTTCTTTCTTCAATCAGACCCCACCCCCCATCACCATGGAATTGTTCTTTTCATTACTTCTTTAAATTATGCCAAGCAACAGATTGTGTTTTTGCAGTTTTTGGAGCCTCATCTCATTCAAAGTTTAGATTCAAGTCTTATATGAAATTACGAGCTCAAGAGATTGTGGTTATAAGCTTATTTAAATAAAGCACAATTATACATCAATATTCAATGGGGAAGTGCTACCGACTCAGTGACTTAAATCTGTGCTTACAAAGTTGTGCTATGAGCTGTCAAGTATATATATACCCTTCAAATTTGACAGAGACTAGATATTTGTAATTTTGTATAAATAAATAAAAGTATGGCTGAATCTGAATAACAAACATCCAAGGCACTTTGGTACAACTTAACCAACAGAAACAGTTAATGTACACAATAACATCTCTGGAAACATATACCAATAGTTGAGATTATTAACCTCACAATACCAATTAACGATCGCATCTTTCTATTTCTGCCTTTGCTGGACTTATTTTGCTTTTTCACTGAAGGCAAATGCTCAGTTGGCAGCAAACATGCCTAACATTGACAGAATAAGCAACCTACCTGATCATCTGCTTCAACATATTCTCTCTCTCTTGGACTCTCGAGAGGCTGTTCGGACATGTCTGCTCTCAAAACGATGGAAAAAGTTGTGGGTTGGCATGCACTCATTAGACCTCAACATATGCAACTTCAAGACCCAGACTTCCTGGTTTCAGAGATCCGAGAGAATTACGAGCTTTCAGCGATTCGTTAACGTGCTGCTCTCCAGGCGCGATCCTTCTGATCTGCACACCTTCCGCCTCTTCTGTCAAGACTACAATGTTAGCGACTTGTTAATTACAGCATGGACCTTTTACGCTTTAAGGTTCAATGCCAAGGTGATAGAGATGACACATCTCAATTACACAATGCTGCCTGCAGATATTTTTACCTGTGCTTCTATTGAGGAGTTGTATCTGGACATATCTGAAATTGGCATAGGCATAGTTGCTGGGGGGGGTTAATCTTCCTCGACTAAGGAAATTGCACCTCTATGATGTTTTTTCTGGTAACAATGGGATTTTAAGAGAGCTCTTGTCAGGATGCCCTGCTTTAGAAGAACTCAAGCTAGATGAGTGCAAGCTTGATATCTCTGTTATTTCCTCCCCGCAGCTAAAGTACTTGTACATATACTCAGGTCTTGATATGGCAAGGATTGAGTCGATCAGAGCTCCAAATCTCGTATCACTCGACTTACAATTACTCGGAGATGAGCTTTGTGCTGCTAATTTTGAGGAGATGCCTTTTTTGGCAAATGTGAGTATCACTGTGTTTGATGGTACCGGCTTTGATGCAAAGTGCCGTATCATTTCTGCTTGTCCAAATGTAAGAAATCTCAAGCTACATGGGAGGGTTATGAAGGTATGAGTTCTACTTTTGTTTATCATTTTAATTTCGTTATGCCATAAACTTAAGAATAAGGATTTACGAGATTAATTATGGGCTATGGCATTATTCGAGGTCTTGGTAAACCTAGGTGTCTGATCATGTGCTTTTTGTGGTATTCTTACAATTATCACTTGTATTGTGTGATGTTTCCTTGTACTAAAAATTGACGGTTGCTTCATATGAATACCTCATATCTGATGGTTTAGTGTTGATTCTGTAGTACTTTTTTTTTATGGAAAATTTGACTGCCTATAAAATCTAAGTTTAATTTGTTTGTTATTATAACTTGATCTTGTCTCTCTTTTTTTTTAAGTACAGGATTTGCTGAGCACCGAATTACCAAAATGCCCTACTTTTTTCAACCTGAGAAAGTTGCAACTATACGAACTTTGCAGGACTTGTCATGGCGATCTGGTAGATGGCATGTTGGAGCATTCACCAAATCTGGAAAAACTCGAATTAAGGACTCGGTGTCATCCGTTACTGAATTCACAAATCTCAGTTGCAAATATTTCTTCTGTAAGCTTTAATTTGAAAAAATAAAGTGCAGTAACCTCATTCGTTTTCCAGCATCAAATGAAATTGTATTAACAAACTTAAATATTAACCACGTTGAGAAGGATTTTGTTTGTAGAGGTTGGAATCTTGTGGATCAATATTTTGGAACAACTGAACAAAGTAATTTGTTAAATAAGTTGCAGAAGATTTGAAAATATTATTTCCAAACCCTTAACATTGCTAAATGTTCTTTTAAAAGTAATGGAAGACACTCAAATGGTAGGTCCTACTTGGTTTGTTTCTCTTCATTCTTACTAAAAAACTGGGAGTAATAGTAGACCATTCAATGATGATATGTTTAATATTCAGAGGTTTGGCGGAGACTTTTCTGAGTGAAGGGGGAATTGCTCTTGACACTCCTAATTTTAGCAATACACTCTCAAAATTTTATAAATGATAAATATACGCTTGAGATTGCTTTATGATTGGTGTGCTGAAAAAAAAAAAGAAAATAAAGTAAATATTGGGATGTTTTGGTGAAGTAGGAGTGCATTGCTAAAACTGGGAGTGTCAAAAGCAATTCCCTGAGCAAGCAGTATCTGTTTAATACTATGACCTGCACACAGAACTTTTCTGAGCATGACAATATTGTCATTTGTGTCATGCATTCTTTTATGCTGCTGACGTGGCATAATGAAAGCTGTGCATAATGGCATGTGATGAAGACATAATTTGGCAGTTGGATTATGAACTGTAATGTGGCACAATAATGCAATGTGTTAAGGGCCTAAGGCACCCTCCTGCTTCCTAAGTTTCAATGTTTTGGAGCGATGCATTCTTTCTAATTGCTAATGCAGCACAAGCACAGCTTTGCAGGGCTAAATCCTGATAAATAAAATTGCAGTATATATATCTGATCAAATTGTGATGCAAAGATTCCTGACCACCAATTATCCCACCTTTATTTTGTCATCTGGGACCTGCATTATCTGTTAATGCTGATGTCATAAAGCAACCTCTGCATAGCCCCCTTCTGATAAATCCTAGAAATTTAGTTTTATCTTCTGTCAAGTTGTGGTACATGCATAAAGCTCATTTTTTATATTAGTCCATATTTAGTTTATAGATGAAAGGGTATTACTGATGAAATCTTATTGTAAGAGTTTGTTTTAGGTGTATCTGTATATTACCTATATTACTTACAGGTTAAAATTCTTTTTCATGCCTTTGAATATTTAATGAGTACTTCTTACTATTAATCTTTTCAGGTGTATCTATCTAACTTTAAATACTTCTTAATAATCTTAAATATTTAGTTACTGCTTCATACTCTTCAAATTTAATTATGTAATTCACTTTCTTTACGTAACGTTTAACTTAGTTGTATTAAGTATATGCTAACATTTAGCATTTAACTTAGTCATATTAAGTTATGTGCTAAGAGCCTAAGATCATGAATGTTGTTATCTTTTTCTTTTGTTTTCTGCACCTGCTCAGAATGCACTCACTGTGCTTTTGTGTCTCAGCAGGGTGCACCCAGCCAGAGTGCAACTAACTGGAGTGCACGCACTGCAACTGAATCCCAGCTTGGTGCAGGTGCGACCTCTTCTGCACCCTTACCTGAAATGATTGCGCCGAAGCCAGACCCTAGCACAATTCCTGGCGCCCCCTCTGTACCAGTAAGTGACACACTCAATGACATCATGGCCGGCATGAGGGAATTGTGAGAACACTTTAGTCTTTTACTAAATTCAATAAAGTTCATGAGTGGTGGCTCCAGTATTGCCATTCTTTCCCGCCACCACCACCATGAGAAAGTCTCCAGGGTGCACTATGCATCACCAAAGTGCACCCTGGAACATGAGGTGCAACCTTCACTTTCTTTGCTAACTTGCATCATGTAAAGTTCTTTGTATTTCCAATCTGTTTTATGTTTCTCAAGCATCGGGCACAATGCTTCCTGTAATTGTGTGGTTGGGGTCTGACCTAGAGTTATTGGCAGTTTTCCTTTTGATGGCTAGAAGGAACGGGGCTGGAGCAACTTAAGATTTTTGAACTGAAGGTTCAGTTATATGATTATATCACTTCCTTTTGTAGTTTTATTCATGATGTTGACATTCACAAAAATTAATGTAGCTTTCTTTTTTTTTTTCCCCCTTTCCTAATTTGCTTGTTCCAATTCTTTGTAATTTGTGGTATTTGCTTGTTGCTTGTATGCTTTTCACGGGTTTGTAGTGAAGTGTAGTATGTGTTAGTTGACACCAGAGAGTAAATAGAATATGTTCTTCAACGGTCTGCTTAATAGGTTGATTTTCTATGCACAAAAGGAACAAACATAATAAATTGAGAGTTCTTTAATAAAACAATAATATCCTATAAAATAAATAAGTAGTTTAATTTCAGCAATGTGTACTTGTGTAGTCATACTCTTGATTAGTTTTATTTATTTATTTATTTATTTTTGAATGGACACTCTTAATTAGTTATGAACATTCACACTGTTTTGTTAAGATTCAGTTGCATCCAGTTAAGATTCAACTGCATCGTTTTAGAGTTTGCTTGCAGCCAAAATGTTAAGTGTGCAGCTACAATCTGTATCTCGGACTGCATTCGTTTTTTTTTTTGATCTAACACCAAGGAATTACAACATTCTTGATTCCCGCGCCAAGTTCTTCGAGGCATTGGTCATGCCATAAATTAAACAAGGGTAATCTTGCCAATTTTAAATTATAGATTTGTAAAAGAAAGAAAAACACAAAAAAAAATAAAAAATACTGCCTGGAGCATCACCCGTTATATGGGTGATCTTGTTCTGATCATGATCCATCCTGAATGAATCTACTGTGGTTAGAAAATAAGAGCAGACTCTTTGACATAATTTTTACATACCTTTAAATTAACACTTTGATCTAGCGGCTTAGGATAGTTTTTTGAACGTTAAATGCAAGCTGAAAATTTAGCTAGAAGGTCACTTGTGGATGTTTAAAATTAGAAGACTTAAATTACAATTAAGAAGATAAAATTGTCCTATACATGCATGTGGCTTAGTAGCTCAGTGGTAAGAGCATTAGGCTGGCCTCCAAGAGATCAAGGGTTCAAGCCCTGCATGCACTTTTAATTTCAGAAAAAATTCAAAAAAAAAAAATATATTGTCCTATACATGCCTATATTAAGAAAGATTAAATTGCAAAAACAATGAAAAGGGTACTCATGTCTTCTCGTCAGGTATCTCCACATTGCATGTCTATCTGATTTCTTCATATTTTGTTTTGAGTTTCCTAGCATTAACCGGGCCTTGACCTTCTACTCTTTTACAATGATCATCCAAAACTAAAAATTTATATTACTAAGAAAACACATACTTGGAATTTTCAAGAGGCACAGAAAAGAAAAGTAAAATATCCAGTGTACACCTGTAGCAAAATTTGAATTTCAAACTCTGTGATAACAAACAAATAGAAGAGAGATTCTAACAGTCCCCAAATTCCTCTACAGAAATAGTACTACATAAGCAAAACCTGTTAATATTAATAACCAATTGATCAGACACCTGGGCTTATCACGACCTCGAACAATTTGTACTCAACCAAGATTACAAAACTCTAGATTGCATAAACCCTTTCTATTCATAAGTAGCATAACATACCAATATTACAAAAATGAACATAAATAGAACTTGTACCTTCATGATAGCTAGTCCCCCATGGCATGAGACTTCTTGCATTTTGGAAAGGCAAAAAGGATATTAAATTTCGCACCAAAGCTGGTGCCAACTTGCACAGAAACGCTAGATAAAAAGCTGGTGCCATCTTGACCAGCATTTAGCATAGGAGAACTTGCTGGAACTGAAGAGATAAAGAAGAATGAAGATTAGAGGGGTTCGCTTGGAGATTGAGCAGCGCATTGATGAATCGTTCCAACATTCTCCATTGATTCCTGAAATACAATATGCTGAGATCTAAGGAGCATATGTTGGCCCACAAGTTCTTCCATAGTTTTAAAGCACACATCTCCGGACGGCCTGTCAGGATTTCAAGAGAGAGGGAATGCCGTGAAGGAGATGATCAGGAAGGTTGCTTATTCTGTCGATCCAACTGATCATTTCGGCATCAATGAAAAAGTGAAAAAAGAATATGAAAAGAAAAGGTAAGTGCTAAGTCATGCAAAACCCAAGTAAAAGAACAATCAATTGGTATTCCAGTGTTTGGTATCCGGTCCCACTTAATAAATTAGGCAAATCAAGAATCAGCATTAACAATGTAGTTCTATACTTCTATTACAGTGTACTTACATGTGCTTTAATTAATTCAGTTGTACCAAAGTATTCTTTGAACATGTATTTAAAGTTTAAACCAAGTTTTATTTATTAATTATTGTATACCTCTCTATGCAATTTTCGTTTAATTAAAGTTTTTCCTGAAATTAAAAGCTAATATTTTTATGGGGCATTAGGTTTTGGTAATGTTAACTTTTACAGCCTTCTTCTAATACAAGAAACTACTACATTTTGAATCAGATCAAGCACAATAGGTTGCACAAAACTGCAGCTATGGGAAGTTCAACTAGGGTGAGCGAGCAAATATGTCGCATTAATTTTAAAATCAATCCAAAGAACAGTCAATTTCGTAGTCGATCAAGGATATGATTGAAGAAGCAAACAAACTCGATTTTCTTGACCAGAAGCATGCTTGAAATTCAAAAGAAGCAAATCGAAGTGTAGCGTTGTAAGTTACCTCATGCGAATAATATACGGGCTTGAACTCTAGCTTTCTCTCTGTTTAGCAAAGGAAATAAGGACTTTCCTGCTGGGTTACTGTTTCGTACGACAAGGGAAAAAGGCCCAAAAATAAATATTTAAGCCTACACAAAATAGATTTATTTGCTGATTAATTTTTGGGCCTTTTTCCGTTCCAGCTCTCACTCTATTTACAGAGCTCACAACCGTCATCCAACGAAAAATCATCCGCGTCATCCAAATTCCTTCCCTCCCCTTGCGATCCCTTCCCTCCATCTCCCTCACGCTCCTAGTCTCTATCGCACCCCTTTCCTCTTTCTCTCGCGCTCCCTTCTCTCTTTCTCTCGCGCTCTTCCTTCTCTCCCTCGGGATCTCCCTTTCCTCTCCATTCCTTGTCTCACGCTTCTTTTTCCTTGTCTCTCCTCTTCTCCTTTCATCTTCTCTTCTTCATTTCATCACACTTTCTTTTCTCTGCCTCGACTCCTCTCTTTCTTTCGGTCATATTTTTTTTCCCATGAACTCCACCTATGTTCCTAACATGTGCACTTTATCTTTTTTTTTTAAATGAACATATACAATAATAAATTGAAGATACGAAGATAATAAGAACATATAATCAAAATGTATATATACAAGAACAAAAATTAACATACATAATAAATAAACTGAACAGATTTAATAACTAATTGAACATAAAAAGCAAATAAATTGAACAGATGTTACCGATAAATTGCACAGATTTAACAAATAAAAGTGAACATATCTAATTGACATACATAATAAATAAACTGAATAGATATAACAACTAATTGAACATATATAACAAATAAATTGAACAGATGTTCCCGATAAAAGTGAACATATCTACAATAGATGTAACAAAAAAAATTAACAGATATGACATATAAAATGAAAAAAATATAATAAATAAAATGAACATATATAACGAACAATTTGGACTCATATAAAAAATAAAAATTGAACACATATATAAATAAAATGAACATATATGTCAAATAAATTGAACATATATTACAAATAATTTGAACTCATTTAAAAAAAATAAAAGCGGACATGCATAAAAAAAAAAAGAAAGAAAGGAAGTACCAGTGAAAAAAAGAAAAACAAATAGAGAAGGAATAGAAGAGAGAAGGAAGGAATGGAGAAGGAGAAAGAAGAAGGGAGTGAAGGAAGTGAGGGGAAACTCACGAAGGAAGAGAGCAGGGATAGGGAGTCACGCCTGAGAGCGGAGAGAGGGAAGGGAGTGCTGGGTGAGGGAAGGTGCTCGCACTGGATGAGAGTTGCGCTCGGATCAGAAGGTCGGATCGCTAAGTTGGATGCGAAAAATTGAAAGGAGCGCTGGCTTGGATGACTAAATGATGGATGATAAGTAGTAATTACCTTTTGTTTATGCATAATTTCAAATAAAACACCATAGGTAAGGCCGCATAACGTCTAAAACGACCACGAAAACGGTCAATTTCGTTAGCCGTTGCGTTTTGAAGACGAAAATTGACTATTATTTGCGTTTGTCGAAATTATGAATTTACTACGAAAATACATATGCACGAAACCGTTTCAACCTTTCGTTAACTGAAAAGGCGGTCGAAACGGTGACCGTTTTCACCCGGTCCATAGGAACTTTCTCCCTTTCATTTGTTCAATCACAATTTTTATGCCAAATTTTGCATGTGCAGTTGATAAACAAGGTATTATATTATTAAAAAGAGGGATTCCATTAGCTCATGTTGGCGAGGTTAAATTTTTGACTTCTACTTCCTTTCCTGACGTACTATTTTTACATTGGTAGATGTGATAATTAGGCATTTAATAATACTAAGTGATCCATCCATTCAATCTCTTTAAAACCTATTTTATTGAAAGTCTCAAGAGGTGAGCTGCACGCCAAAGAAGCTATTGAAAATTCAGCTTGTACTTTTACATAGTTTCGGAAAGAACGTGATCACTGTTACATAGTTAGAAATTACATGTTCGTTCCTAATTGCATTTCATAATAATTGAAGGATTTCGACGATCATAATTCGTCTGGAAAACAAACGAGCAGTAACAAATAATAATTTAAAAGTGGACAACCAATTGCACTTTTTGATTAAGGAAATTAAAAGCTCAAAAGAACTACTTCTGAATACTAGCCTTACTTTCATATAAACTTGTACAATTGCTACCTAGCTTTTGAAATAAAAAAACTTCTAACAAGATCAGCATTTCTCCATATTAACAAAACGAAACTTTTTTTTTTTTTTGACATACTAGATAGCGACCATCTAGTTAACAGAAAGTAAAGCAAACAAGAAAAGGAAAAAAAAAAACAAAAACCAAGAAGCTAGCTAGCTAGCAAAAAGAAACTTGAAAAGGTCATTGCGTCTGTTGTCATGATCTGCAAGTGGTGCAATCTAGCTGATGTACTCATGTCCTCAGCTTAGCGCTTGCACTTGGTACAGTAGTGGGTTTCTTTTGACATTGGAGTGGCGCAAACATAGCAGAAACAGTAGCCACACCTTTAAAATTAGTACAAGAAAATAAAAACATTAGATTTTACAAAAACATATAGGCATGGATTGAACAAAATATTGCCATAACCATAGTCAAAGTCCACACATAAAAAAAACTACAGATATATGATGTAAATTGATACAAAATTAGAAATAAATGCAGTGTTAAATATTAACACATAACAAGTACATAACTGCACAACACCTAAACAATTCAACCAAGAATTTGCTATGTGTGACCAAAATTAATTATGAGTTGATTGTCAAAGAGAAAACAAGACAGCCAGTTTAGAGAGCACAAGGTTGGTTTCAGTCTGCTAGTACCATACTGTTAAGTTACCTATCATACAGGGACAGGTCATGATATAGTGCAACAAGTACAAATTTGAACCACCTATACTAGTTGCTCAGAAGTGGATACCTGCATTTCATGAACATACAACCATCAATCTTCTCCACATACATCCTACATTGTGGGCACCTCTGCCACTTCTTGTCTTTTGCCAATTTTCTGAGCATTAAATCCTCCTGTGCCCGTTCGTGTTTCCCCAGCCCCTGGAACTCCTCACAACTTATGTCACCATGCCACGGCACCTTACACTCAGCACAAAACATTCGGTTACAATGTGGGCACTCAGAATTTGTCACCTTCTCATGTCCTTCATCTACCAGCAGAGCAGAGCAATCTTTAAAAGGGCAGTAAAACTTTTTCTGACCAAGAGAGAGTTCACACAGAACACGACCCCACTTATCAAATGTGGCAACAGGGAGGATGTGTTGGCAGATTAATGGGTCGAGGGACCCAGATTTGCAACCTGGGTCAGGGCAGGGAATGGCGGCAATGTTCTCATCAAGCTTGGAGGTGATGTAATGTACCATGCAGGAAATGCAGAAGAGGTGATTGCAGGACTTTATGGTGAAGATTTGGGTAGTTAGTCTCTGTTCCATACAAATGTTGCAAAGGGTTTTGGAACTAATAACTCTGGCACTATGGCGAGGCTCAGGTTTGGAGTTAGAACTTTTTGATGGTCGCTTTCCTTTCCGGTCAGTGGGGTCCGGTTTGGAATAAGAACTTTGTGTTGGTACCTTTCCCTTTCGGCCGATGGTGTCCGGTTTGGAATAAGAACTTTTTGTTGGTTCCTTGCCCTTTCGGTCGATTGGGTTTGATCGCTTTCCTTTTCGGTCGATGGGGTCCGGATCCGAACTGGAACTTTCTATTTGTCTCTTTCCTTTTCGGTCGGTGGGGTCCAGTTTGGAATAAGAACTTTTTGTTGGTTCCTTTCCCTTTCTGTCGACGGGCTTTGCTGTGTTATAAGAACTTTTCATTGGTCGCTTCCCTTTTTGGTCAATGGAGTCAACTTTTAATTCGTCAGAACCTATAAATTATCATTTATGTAAACAGGCAGACAAAAGGAAATAGATGCTAGTACAGCAAACATATTTATATAACCAAAGAGCTAACGAAATATGTTGTGCCCTGTTGAGTTGGCAACATTTTGAAGCAGTAAAAACAGGGTCCTACTTAGTTCTGATTTCAAGGCGCATGAAAATTTTACAAATAACCAGTAAACTTTTCCTAAAAAGGTGACGAATGTTCTATCCAATAGATATCTGGATTACCTGTATTGTTCAATCATTTGTATTGAAGTGCCTATATACTTTTAATCTTTTATAGTGCATATATATTCACCTAATACTCCCAACTTGGAAGTTAGTGCGCTTGACACAAATTTTGCAAAATGTGTCTCTAATAGAAACTTAAAATTAGTTCAATTGTATATCTCACCTCTGTCATTGCATTTCTCCACCAAGATTTTTGGACCCGAATCCCGTGTAGCGCGGGACACCGTGTAGCGCGCGTACGAGCCGTCTGATCTTGATCGGACGGTTCACTTTTTACGGGCCTATCAATCTAGGTTACATGCACGGGGCTCCCTTATCCATTGGATCTTGATCAGACGGCTACGATGCCGCGCTACACGGTGTGCCGCGCGGCA
This sequence comes from Rhynchospora pubera, assembly GCA_028095005.1. NCBI lineage: Eukaryota > Viridiplantae > Streptophyta > Magnoliopsida > Poales > Cyperaceae > Rhynchospora > Rhynchospora pubera. The sequence goes on from CM051460.1 coordinate 358,129,300, forward strand.
CCAGATCTGAACTCAAGATTTTTGGTTCCAGTGCCACTATCAGAAATCCAATAGTTGCAGCCAAACAAAGAAGGGGCCACTTTCTTCTAGGTAGCTACTGCCTAGTTTTCTAAAAAAAAAAAAGAAGGGGCCACATGTTTCAATAGTTGATGGAGCACTAATACAAAATTTCAACCTCCCCTTACACTGTTCTTTTTATCCTTGTATTGTATTGATTTTAATTTAATTAAAAATGGGTCTCTATTTATATGGTCTCCAGCATGACTCATCATATACCTAATGAAGGTGCACATGAACCTGGAAACTCTAAACCATTAACGTGCCTAGAAATCCTAAGCACACACCTTCTCCAACCAATTTGATTGAATTTAATTTAATTGAGTTCAATTCTAACACTTAAAGCACCCAAGAAAGATTTAATGTAAATTAATTAGATAGAGATAGAGATGAAGCGACCCTTTGGAATTGGAGATGGTTACCTCGCATCAACGTCGCCTCCGTTGAATTCGTCCCTGAACCGCTCGCCTCTCTCCAATCTCGTCCGCTGCGTGTCCCGTTTCGGGTTCTCGATCGAAGAGGAGTTCTTGTCATTTTCTCGCTTGCTTGCTTTCTTGCTTTCAGGAGAAGAGTCCTCGATGTTTGTGGTCGGTGATTTTGGGAGGTTTAGCAAAACCCTTGCCACATTATTATAATATATATAATATAATTGTACAGCGGCGTTCCATCTGCTCCGATGACTATACATTGAACGGCTATGATTGAAGGTAAAGCGCAAGAGTTTTGAGAAATCTCATGCATCAGATTCCTTCAAATAAGATCTCAATCCATATTTTTGTTACAACACAAAATATATATATATATATATATATATATATTTTAAATTTTCAAGAAGAAATAAAATTGTTCACAAGTTTTTCTTTCTTCAAATTATTCCGTTTTTTTTATTCTAGCTAACTAGCTAACTTGTCATTTGTTTGCATTTGTGTTGTAGGTCTGAGTTGGGAACACATGGTATATTAATATAGTTAAAAAGATAATTTTTTTTGGCAAAATCGGATACAAACCCTTCTAATTTTTTCTAACCGGAAATAAACTCTTGCAATCTTCAAAATCGGATATAAACCCCTCTAATCCTCTTTTGTTTGGATATAAACCCTTTTTAGATTTTTTTAATCACAAATCAAATAAAAAGGATCTAAATTTGACTGTAATGACTGAAATACCCCTCTTTATCTTGACGATTCTTCTTCCCTACCCTGTTTCTGCTCTCCAGCGATATTTTTCTAAATTGGTGATTTTTTTCCTTTCCTGTTCGAATTGCTAAAACAAAATCTATCAATCCCAAAAGGCGACGTGACTGAAATAATTCCCATTTTCATTTGATCGTTTCAAATTAATCCCAAAATCTATTATGCAATTGAAATTGAGTTATAGGCTTATAACTTTTTTCTTTTTTGATGATTCGCTTGTGGGCAACAATTTCATTAGAAAGATAAAACCAGTACATCCAAAATTAATAAAACACTAAAATACAACAACTACCTAACCTAAAACATATCAACTATCAGGTACAGTGTTTGTGTAATTGTGTAGCGATTGTCCTTGCAGGTACAACACTGGTAAGTGGTAACTAAACAGATGAACAAAAATAGAGAAATAAAAATAACAAGAAACTAGCAACCTAATTTCGTGAGTCCTTGCTCAAAGAAATAAGAAGCAAGTATTTCTACAACCCAGGCAATGTAAAATATTATCCATAATCGAACCCATTCCCTGTAGCTGCAGATGCGCTTCCAGCACTTCAAAGTTCTTAATCCTTTATCATGTCTTATTGTTCCAATATATACAAGTTGCTCATGTAATATACCCTTTGTCCAGTTTCCTGTGATTACCAGTTCTTAATCGAACCCATTTAATTAAATATATATCGCTGGTGGGGAGCAAGGTGGGAAAAGGAATTTTAGTCATTAAATATCGCTGGCGGCGTCAAGCATAGGATGAAGAGCAGTGTAGGAGTAATATAGGGCTATTTTAGTCATTACAATCAAATTTAGATCCTTTTTATTTAATTTGTGATTAAAAAATCTGAAAAGTGTTTATTTCCAAACAAAAGAGTATTAGAAGGGTTTATATCCGGTTTTAAAGATTGTAGGGGTTTATTTCCGGTTAGAGAAGATTAGAGGAGTTTATATCCGATTTTGCCTTTTTTTTTTAATTCAAGGTCCGAGTTGGGTACAAGACTCCTACGTTCTTTGATACTGGCATAAGATGTTCTCATATGTGGACAAATAAAGAAGCAAAATAATGTTCGATAATAAAATCATGTTGCTTAATCTACCAGCGATATAAATAGACATTTGAATTTGTTTCTTTATTAGATAGAAAACCAAAATATATTGTTGCTTTATCTGACGATTGATATCTAACCACATATCAAATCGATCGAACGATAAAAATATATGTTTACTTGCTAGATCTAGCCTGGTAAAATCTCTTGAACCGTGTGTTTATAAGTAATAGAGAGAATGAGAGATAAATGTACATTTTTATGTTAAAACATCGTCTTAATAACATTTGTTAGTTTAGCGAAGGGGCTGATAAGGATCATCCCCTTAATTGCTTTCTGAAAAAGGAAAGAGGAGATGAGAATGATGGGGATGATTTCTTAATTAACGTGTTTTCTTTTTTAGCCTCTCATCCTATAATCCCTGGCGCTATTTACAAAAAAAAAAATTAGAAACTCTAATCCCTTCTCCCTCTTTGTTCGCTTCTTCTCCCTTCCTTGGCATACATTTTTTTTTTCTGATAACTGTTCTAATTAAGTAGAACATTAACTAGAACATTTAATATTTTCTTTCCAGCACAAATATTTGTTTCCCGAACAACTAGAACAGTTAGAAACATTAACTGTAAAATATTACTAACTGTTCTATTTGATATATCTAACTGTTTTAATTAATATATATAACTGTTCTAGTTAATATATATAACTGTTCTAGTTATATATATATAACTGTTTTAGTTAATATATATAAATGTTCTAGTTATATATATATATATAACTGGAACAATTATATATATTAACTAAAACAGTTACAATATTAATTAGAACAATTAGTGTTTTAATTCGAACAGTTAGTATTCATAGTTAGAAAAGTTACTTATTTGACTATAACAATTACTTATTTAACTAGAACAGTTAGTATTCATAAAAAAATGTGCCAGCGAAACGGGAGAAGGAGCGAAACAGAGAGGGTGCTGGGCGCTAGGCGTTGGATTGAATTTCATTAATGAGGTAATTAATGGGGTGCGGTTGGAGATGAGTAGACTTGTCTGACGTAGACAATGGTGGCGAAACAAGGGTGTTTTGTCAATCGTTTCGTTTCGGTGACGAAATTAAGTTATGTTTCGTTAATCGTTTCGTAGGGCTGAAAATGTGCGAAACGGTCAAAATTTACTTAAAATTACACTGTGATGAAATTATTGACTATTTTGTTGATCATTTCGCTATACCAGACGAAATCAGATTTTCTTTCGCAAATCGTTCCGTAAAAGACGAAACGAACGGAATTACGTAATTTTTTTTCGTTTTGCAGGCCTAGGGATGAGGGATGGGACATTTTATTAGCGCATTTTTAAAGAAATTAGAATCAAACGGAAATAAATTATTCCCCGTACTGAAAACTTAATTGAAGGTCAATCATGGGATTTTTTTTTTAAAATTTGAATAGAACGTCAATCATGATTTTTTTTTTGTTCCTAATTCTATTTCATAATTGAAGCAAACCCCATATCATGAGTAGCCTGGAAAACAAACAACACGTAGAAAAATAATTGAAATGCCTTGGAAAGCAATTGCACTATAGACTGAAGAAACTACAAAGCTCAAGAGAACGATTTCTGGACACTAGCCTTAATTTGATATATAACTTCTACAATCTCTATAGTTACCTAACTTTGGAACTTAGGAACTTCTAAAACGATCACTATTCCTTCATATTTACAAATAAAAAATTTGATAAGATCAACGGTTCTGTTGACATGATCTGCAAGTAGGTGTCATTCCAGCTGCATTGCTCGAGGCCTCAAATTAGCGCTTGCACTTGATACAATAATGAGTTTGTTTTGACATTGGAGTAGCGCACGCATAGCAAAAACAGTTTCCACACCTTCAATATTGTACAAAAGAAACATTAGAATTAACAAAAACATAGTGAAAGTTAACACATCAATATTATGAATGAAACATCAAATGCTGATATCACCAGGATTAGAATCAAACACATGTTTGCTATATATAACAAGTTCATATATACCTGCACAACCTACTTAGTTCGACAAAGATGTTCCTATTTCCTGAGTCAGTTGTCAAAGAGAAAAACATGAAAACTGTTGGTATCATTCTGCCTGAATCAATTGGATACCAAACTAGACTGCTAATTTTACCTATGGTACAGGGACAGACCATAAAGCCTACAACAAATGCAAATTTGAAAGACCCGTACCAATCACTAAGAAATCAATACCTGCACTTCATGAACATGCACCCATCAATCTTCTCCACATACATCCTGCATTGTGGGCACCTCTGCCACTTACTATCTTTTGCCAATTTTCTGAGCATTAAATCCTCCCGTCCCCTTTCATCCTTGCTGAGCCTCTGAAACTCATCGCAAGTTATGTCACCATGCCACGGAACTTTACACCGCACACAAAACATCCTGTTACAGTGTGGGCACTCAGAATTTCTCAGCTCTTCGTCTCCTTCATCCACTAGCAGAGCAGAGCAATCTTTAAAAGGGCAGTAAAACTTTTTGTGGCCCAGAGAAGATTCACACAGAATACAACCCCACTTATCAAATGTGGCAGCAGGGAGGATGTGTTGGCAGGTTAACGGGTCAAGGGACCCGGATTTGCAACCCGGGTCAGGGCAGGGAATAATTGAAATGTTCTCATCAAGTTTGGAGAGGATGTAATGGACAATGCAGGAAATGCAGAAGAGGTGATTGCAGGACTTTATGGTGAAGATTCGGGAGGACCGAACCTGTTCCATGCAAATTTTGCAAAGGATTCTGGAACGGGAAACTCTGGAGCTCTGGCCAGACTCAGGTTTTGAATAAGAAAAACTTGCTGGTCGCTTTCCTTTTCGGTCGATAGCGATAGGGTCAATTTCTATTATGTCAGGGCCTAAAATAACCATTTATGTACACAGGTCGTAGTATGTTATGCTATCAGAATGTTAGGGATAATTGAAATATATGCTGATGCAGAGAGAAAATATAAAGCAAGAAGGAAACAAATATGTAGTTGCCTTTAGAGTAATCTACATATTGAACCAGTAAAAAGGGGATCCTATTACTAGGTGCTTGTTAGAGAGGTCCACAATAATCTGTAAGCTTTGTCCTGAAGGTGTTCGACAGACTGCTTTCTCCAACAAATTTCTTGATACCCAGTATCCATCGATCTTTGTACATTTATTCTAAAATAAAAAGATGAAATATCTTTGTACATTGAAGTGCCTGTATACTTGTATAATTTCCCCAAATTCTAGGAATATATGGCTGCTAATCACAAATTTGAAAGGAAATTCATTAAATTGGGAGGGAGCACTACAAAATCTCCTATACCCAAATTCTATTGAAACAGGTGCATGAAATTTCACAACCCAAGATGAAGAATTAACTGAACAATTGTAACACAGAACACACCCGAGTAAAAAAAAACTAGAAACCCAAATCGTTTGCGTTTGGAATGGATACCTTGGTCTTCGTCTTCTTCTTCAATTTTGAGAGGAAGAGAAGCCTCGCGTTTGTTTTTGTCGGGCTGCATGGACATGAAGAGAATCTCTTGAATCTGGAATTCTTCGGAAAAGACGTCATCGTCGGCCATGGAGAAAACCTCATCATCATCGCTGTCAATGACGATAATACCCTCGTCTCCTCGTCCTCCTGTCGTCTTCGTCTTCGTCTTCGTGTCAGATTGCTCGCCTCGCTCCAATCTCGGCCGTTTCGCTCGCAATTTCGGGCTTTCGATTACAATTCTCGTCATTTTTTTTTGTTTTGTTTTAGTTTTTACGTTTTAGTTTTTAGTAAAGCGAGAGAAGAGAAGAAGGCTTCAGTGCCTGTCCCGTGTGTTGCGCTACGTCTTATCCGTTCCGTTCGCTTCACATTGAACGGCTGTGATGAGATTGACGGAGAGAGTTTAGGATCTGGAAAGTGCAAAGGTGATGTAGTGAGATGTAGTGATGTAACTAGCTGTTGGGTTGCGCACTTCAATAGTGTCATGTTTTACGTGGTTAGGACAGATTAACGATTTTTTAAAATTTTAAAAAAATACTTAAAAATTTCGAAAAAATAAAAAATTTGGTCTATATGGAGATTTCAATAGGGAGATCATATTGGACAATTTGAATCGGTCATTTTGATTTAGATCTAGGAGTTTTAGTCGCGACTCACCGGAGTTTTGGTCGCGACTCACCGGAGGGTCCGGAGTTTTGTGTGCATTTTTCATGTACTCGATATTTGTTTTTCAGATTACTATGGTATTATTTACCTCTTCTATCATTTAAGTTCTTTATTTCTGATCATTGGGTGCGTTTGGATCGTTGGAAGAAAGAAGAAGAAGAAGGAAGAAGAAGAAAAAAAAATTATAAACAATCCAAACTCTTCACAAAGTTACACACTTCCCAATACTTCTTCTCACTTCTTCCCTTCTTCCCTTCTTTCCACACCTATCCAAACGCACCCATTGAAAATAAATAAATCTTTGATTTCCAAACTATCTCTTAATTTTTTTCTTTTTCTTTTTGTCTTATATATATTCTATTAATATTCATATGGCCGTTTTGAGATGAATGCTGCTAGAGCCTATGAGAAGATTACAAAAAATTGACTAATCTATCGAGTTCTGGTCCTTATTATTATTATTTTTTTTTGTAATTCTTGTTCTTATTTTTATTTTTTAAAGAGATCAATAAAGAAGTGAAAGACTATTTAAGAAGGAATTTGCCATTTGATTGGCCAAGCTTGACTGTAAATAAATTGCAACTTTTTTTATTTACTGCTGTTTTTTTTTTAAGAAAGAGGGAGGTCTTTGTCATCCATTTTTTTCTAAATTAAAAGTGCATGCAGGACTTGAATCCTTGACTTCTTGGAGGTCAGCCTAGTGCTCTTTGAACGGAGGTGAAACCTAAGTCAAATTAAACCTCAAATTTAATCTGATGCAGCGTAGCTTGAGGGTCGAATCACATGAACGGTTATTCTAAAATTATGATTTAAAGTAATTTAGTTCGATTAATCTAAGGGTAAACAAGACAAATATTGATCAATTGACTAAAAAGGTTTAAGTTTAATTTAAATTAAATTTACTAAATCTAAATTCTAATTAACCTCCAAATTGCTATAATAATTAAAAGAAATACTAAACTCGAATTAAGGACTTAAACTAGGGTCAATTGATTGGGTTCCACTTCCTGGCACTATCCAGGCGTAGCCGCCAGCTTCCTGGCGGGGTCGCCAGAACAGTTCGATAATTTAGTTTAATCATTTTCAAAGTTCTCTAAGTTCAGGTTTTTGGCTTAAACTCTGGTCCAAATACTAACTCTCGTTTTTTATTTGGTATAACTAAGTTTCAACCTCTAAACCTCCCAAAATTCCTAAGTTTCAACTCCCGTTTCTTGACTTAGAATTTTAGAGTTTACTTCAACTATTTGGTAGGATATCCTAGATCTCTCGATCTTAGGAAAGAACAAACTTTTCAGCTAAGTTCTGGGTTCACTATTTGGGTATATTACCTATCCTACGGTAAGTGAGTATAAATTGGCTTGAAATTAGGATTCTAAATGCTTATCTATTAGACAAGGCCTTAACCTAATGAGCGAACCTTCAAAACAATTCAATTCATAATCACAAGTCAAACAAATAAACGCACGTATAAGGCGAGAGAAGACGGAGTTTCAGAAGGTGTGGATATGTATCATGAATATCTCTAACATTTATTCATTGAGAGAGATATGTATTTGAAACCTTTAATTTATTTTTGTTTATTGGAAATTTTATAAGGTCAAAAACTCAAAATAATGTGTACACATGTATAATAGGCCTTGTGCACCTCCGAATCTGAGGATCAAGGAAACATGTTAAGCTGCTTCTATAACCTATTAGTTAGGTTATCAAAATTATACACAATAGAGCTGCATTTGTCAAAATGTCATGAGCCGGCCGACACAGGGGGCGTTAGTTTCTAAGTATGCATTTATCAAATGTGCTAGTCAATTTTTGCTTTTTCAGATCTACATGAATGAACAGATAAATATGCTTCTAGATTTTCACACTAAACAGCTATTAAACAGCTAGATGCTAATAAGGCTCCTGGGCCAGATGGCTTCTCCATGGGTTTTTACCAAAGTTTCTGGCCCATCCTTAAAAATGACTTCCTCTAACTCTTCAACAATTTTCACAATAACTCCCTAGACATACATCTGCTCTCCCTAGACATACATCTGCTCAATAGAGCACTCGTATGTTTAATTCCTAAAATCAATGATGCAAACTTGGTCTCTCAATTTAAACCCATCAGCTTGCTTAATTGCAGCTACAAAATCATCATGAAAGCTTTACCTAATAGGCTAGCGCCTATTCTTAATAAAATCATTAGTCGCCACCAACATGCCTTCCTTAAAGGAAAGAACATTCTAAAATGTGTAATAACAACTCACAAAATTAGCCACCCAGTCCACAACTCTAACAACAAGGGTTTCCTTCTCAAACTTGATTTTGAGAAGGCCTTTGATACGGTTAATTGGACTTACTTATTAGACTGCTCAAAACTAAGAGGCTTTAATAATACCTGGATCACTTGGATCCATAAACTCTTAGATGGAGGAAGGACTTTCATCCTAGTTAATGGATTCAGTAGGAATTACTTCAGATGTAAACGGGGAGTTAGACATGGAGATCCTCTCTCTCCCTATCTTTTCCTGATAACAGCAAATGGTCTCTCAAAACTCCTCCTAAATGCACAAATTCAAGGTCATATCGCAGGTTTAGGACCAACACTCAACAATAATCTCAATATAACTCACCTCAAATTACAGATGATACTTTACTTTTTCTACCTGATGACCCCTTATCATTGATAAAGTAAAGTGGATTCTCAAAGCCTTTGAAGGTTTGTCAGGACTGAAGTTAAACTTTGCAAAAACATAACTTATTCCTCTAAATTCTTCAGATGCTAAAACTACTAAATGTGCTAATATTCTAAACTGCAAAGTCAGCTCCCTTCCACTCTCCCACCTGAGACTTTCTCTCCACTGGAAGGAACCCAACAGAGATTGCTGGGACAAAATAATCAATAAAATCCAAAAGAAGTTATCTTCTTGGAAAGGCAAATTCCTCTCCTTGAGAGGAAGAGTTATTCTCCTTAATGCAGTTCTTACTGCTATTCTCCTTTACTATATTTCTTTCTTCAAAGCACCTGCCTGGGCAATCAATAAAATTAACAAAATTAGAAGGAAATTTCTTTGGTCAGGAGTAGAAACTCAGGCAAAAAGAAATACCATATAGATAATTGGCAAACCCTTTGTCAGGATAAGAAAAACAGAGGGTGAGAAATTTTAGACCTCAAACTTATGAACATTGCCCTACTGGGCAAGTGGACTTGGTTATTCTTGCACAAAGGCAAAAAAGATATTTGGAAAGAGTTAATAAAAACAAATATGGAATTAGAAAGTTGGAAACTTTCTCCCCTTTCTGGAAAAGTGTCTCTGCCACCCACCCCCTTATTAGAATTTTCAACCAAAGAGAGGTGGGGGGTGGCAACAACATTAACTTTTGGCGCGATATCTGGGTAGATAACACCCCTCTCTATAGTAGGTACCCTGAACTTTTTGCCAAATGTAAAAGGGATGATTACACCATAGCTCAAATCTGAAACAAGGAAAAAATAAATTTTCACCTCAAAAGAGGGGCACCAGCTTCTCTTAGAAGAGAAAAAACAGAAGTGACTGCTTTACTCCAATCCACCTCCTTCACAGAAGAGAAGGATGGAAATGTTTGAACCTTAGACAAATCTAACTTCTACACAGTTAAATCTCTTTACAAATTTTTAAACTTTAGAGGAATAAAGGAGCAAAGGTTTAGGGACCTCTGGAAACTAAAAATACCCCTAAAGGTTAAGCTCTTTGTCTGGCTAGCCATTAATAATAAAATTCTTACCAAAGACAACTTAATCAAGAAAAATTGGCAGGGTTCTCCTTCTGGTCACTACTGTGACAATGAAGAAACAGTCAGTCACCTTTTTCTCTCTTGTAATCAAAGTGCTTTTTTCTGGAATTTTCTAAACTCCAATAACACCTCTGGATGGAGAATAAATCCCTCTAGTCTAAGTGATATTTGGCAACAGTCTCTCCGTCAGGAACAACAAAACTTTCTTTCAAAATTTGTTCTCAGCCTTCTTGTGGCGGACCTGGTTGGATAGAAACAAAGTGGCCTTTGGAGAGAATCTTTTAGCTACTAATAGGTATAACACTTACATTAATACTTTAAGTACAACTTATTTCTGGACAGTAACAACAGCAAGCTGGGAAAGACAGCTCAGAAGGACAAGTGTCACACCCCGTATCCGAGATACAAGGCGTGAAGCGAGACAATATCTGATCATCCATCCGACGGTCCGTCAACCTACGTCACAAACATAAATAAGACAAAACGGAGTCAGCTACAAAGCCGAGTAATCAGTTATTTAATGAAGCAGCTTCTCTATAACTAATTTATATAATCAAAATCAAACGATCGGATTAATCCACACATCAATAACAATAAAATAAATGTATTTCACAGAAATCAACGGGTCTAGGTTTTCTCAAATCACTTTCACAGTAGCGCGAATCCCTCTCTAGGCGATTCTGCTTCATATTCCATTTCACATTTCTATTTCAAATCAAGTCATAAACAGAGACCCGTTGACTCGTAAAATACATGCAGTCAGAATTCTCATATATCAATTCATTCAAATAAACAAACGGCATGTAAATCAATCATTGCGAAAATTAAATTATAGAGAAGTCTGGTTACCTCACGAGCGATTAGTCGATTACAAACAGAATTATAAAAGCAGTTCAACGACTGTGAAGTAGATTTCGAAATTCCAATCGGATGACTAACAAAATGGAATTGGTATTTTAATTAAAAGTTGGATTTTCAATTTTGGGCAGCATCAAATTTTCACTCTGGAAGATATGAGATTGTATTTCTCGGACGAGGCAGAAAGGAATTAAGGAATTATTATAGGAAGGGATGCGTGGGCTTCAATATAATTAATCAAACTGTTCCTTTAAAAGTCGATTATACAGAAGGGCATGTAGTAATCGGACATGGAAAATAAAATTAAATCTCAAGTACTATTATTAATAAGGTTATTAAAATAGGGTTATCAAAGGGCGGTTACCAAAAAAAAAATAATAATTTAATACATAAAAAAAGAAATAACATGGACATTTGAATATTTATAAGAAATATATTTGCAATATAAAAGAAATAATCTAAAAAAACCAAACGTATATGGCTAAAATAATTGTTGATGGCTAACATAATTAGTAAATATGTATGAAAAATTCCGAGGTGTTACAGCAAGAGATGAGGAAGGGGACTCTGACAGCGTACAAGAAGTGCCAGATGAAAGAGTCATCCCTGTGATGGAATTAGATTCTGACACCACCATCGAAGAGCTGTCTGATGAGGACCTGCTAGACGACTAAGCTAGCGTCACCTTCTTCATAGTCAACCCTTTTGCTGGTTTTTATCTGCTTTGTTTTTCTTCAGGTTTTAAGACAGTCACTTAGGATGACTTGAACTTTACTTGTAGTCTTTTTTTCTTTTTGCGAGGCTAGGTTAGAGGCTTGTTCTAACCATTGGGTGTTTCCCTCTAACACCCTGACACTCTTTTTTCTATTTTGATGGCATTAATGAATGCAGGCAATCCCACAAAAGGGATGCCTTTTAAAAAAAAAAGATTTTCACACTAAATATGCTTCGCCAACTGGCAGCACCACGCAGGACACCACCTCAGCAGATTCGAAAATATGGACATTTTTTCTTCTCTAGCCGCCATTTGGATCACCGGCCAATATTTTTTGCGAACTGTTTCATATTTGAAGTATATCTTTCTCATCTGTTCATCTCGCCATTGATTGCGAGAAAAGCTCTGTCACCCCTTCGTTTTTCAGTAAGGGATTTGAAGTATAGATTGTCGAGTTCATCCTATAAGTTTGTTTTTATTTTATAAATGAAATAGTAGCTCTTATCGAAGATATAATTTTTTTCATAAAAAATAAAGTAAAATATTTTATCTTGATTTAGTCATACACAAAGGAGTAGATTAAGAAGGAGGAGGATCAAAAGCTGGCCAAAACCCATCTCAGCAGCCGCGTGGAGATGGGGAGAGAGAAGAGGCGAGGAAGGTGAGAGAAAGGAAGAGCGTGAGGACTCGTAGGAGGTTTGCGGAGGAGGCAATTCTAGCGAGTGAGGGGAGTGCGCGTGAGATTGCGTTAATTCTTATTGTCGTTATGTCGTAAGTAATTCTCATTTATATTGGGCTTCGTAGGATTCATGTTTCGGCCTTAATTTGTGTCGATTGGGCTTCGTACGATTCATGTAATTGGGCATATTGTTTACAATTTTCGCCTTTTGAGTTCTTCAAGTTTTCTATTCTTTTCTGTTTTTTATCGGAATTACTTGTGACAATCAACACTCGTGCAATCGAGCAATCAACAGGGAGTCGCTCCCCTCGACTCACCCTTCCCTTCTTTTACCCTCTTTCGCTCCCCTCCTTCAGATCTCCACCACCTCACGTGAAAATCAACACAAAATCCGATTCAGATCTCCACCACCTCCTTCGCTCCCCTCTCCTCACGTCCGCCTCTCCTCTCCTCCGTCTCGCCTCCGCCTCCGCCTCTCCTCTCCTCCGTCTCGCCTCCGCCTCCGCCTCATCTCAGCCTCTCCTTCGCTTCTCCTCTCCTCCGCCTCAGCCTCTCCTTTCCTCCGCCTCACCTCTCCTCCGCCTCGCATCCGCCTCCGCCTCACCTCAGTCTTTCTTCTCCTCTGCCTCTTGTCTCCTCCGCCTCACCTCCACCTCTGCCTCCCCTCACTGTACAACTTGGGAGTAACTAAATTGCTATAAGGGATGATATTAATCAGTACATGGGAGTATCTAATATGTATAAGGAAGTAAATAACATTCATGCCTGATTCTGCTGTTTTTTTGGGAGTAACTAAATTACTATAAGAGAGGAAATTGATCACTATAAGGGAGTAAATAATATAAACAATGGAGAAAATAATATTCATATATGATTCTGCTGTTGTTTGGGAGTAACTAAATAGCTATAAGGGAGTAAATAACTAGTATACAGGGAGTATCTAATATGTATGAGGGAGTAAATAATATTCAGAACTGATTGTACTGTAGTTTGGGAGTAACTAAATAGCTATAAGGGAGTAAATAAGTAATATTAAGGGAGTATTTAATATAACTAAGGGAGTAAATAATATTCATATATGATTCTGCTGTTGTTTGGGAGTAACTAAATAGCTATAAGGGAGTAAATAACTAGTATACAAAGAGTATCTAATATGTATGAGGGAGTAAATAATATTCAGAACTGATTGTACTGTAGTTTGGGAGTAACTAAATAGCTATAAGGGAGTAAATAAGTAGTATTAAGGGAGTATTTAATATAACTAAGGGAGTAAATAATATTCATATATGATTCTGCTGTTGTTTAGGAGTAACTAAATAGCTATAAGGGAGTAAATAACTAGTATACAGGGAGTATCTAATATGTATGGGGGAGTAAATAATATTCATAACTGATTGTACTGTAGTTTGGGAGTAACTAAATAGCTATAAGGGAGTAAATAAGTAGCAGTAAGGAAGTATTTAATATAACTGAGGGAGTAACTAATATGTAATTTCTGATTCTGATAACAACAGGGCTGCGCGGCAGGGCTGGGTGACGGCGACGGCAGGGCTGCGCGCCGGCGGCGAGATGGCGCGACGGCTGAGGGCGACGGCGACGGGATGGCGCGACGGCTGAGGGCGACGGAGACGGGATGGCGCGACGACTGAGGGCGACGGCGATGGGATGGCGTGACGGCGACGGGCGACGGCGATGGGAAGGCTGCGCGCCGGCGAGCGGTGAGAGAGAGGAGAGACGGAACAAAGGGGTGAAGCGGGGTGAGGCGGGGTGAGAGTGACGAGGGGTGAAGGGTGCGCGAATAGAGAGGAGCAAACGCGTTCGAACGCGTCTCACAGGGAGCATGTTTCCATTTTCGGAAAGTAAATTTTGCCAAAAATAGTTCTGATTGTTTGATTGCCTTAGAGCTTGATTGCACTTATCAGCTCCGGTTTTTTATTTTTATTTTTTATTCTTGATCGGCTATTTTTATATTTATGAATAAATTTTGGGTGAATACATGTGTTGAAGAGTATTTTAGTGCTACTAAGGTGAACAAATATAATAATTAAAGTAAATTAATTGTATTTGGAATATAAATAAATAAGCTCGCGTTGTAGTAAACTTAATTATAATACAATACCAGTACAAAATTTAATTGAGAAGGTTCTAGTGCTCATATTTTTTAGGCCCCTAGATGTCTATATTTCACTATTTTATGAATTTTTCAAAATTTAAAATGTAAACATCCAACCCAAACCGTTGAAGATGTATTTTCATATAGGTTTTTTAAATTTTAGAATTTATATAATATTCGATCAAGAAGTAGAAAAATTAATAAATCTTATTAACTATGAGAGATTAATTCTAATAAGTTTATGTTTTGATCTTTAATTGAGTATCAAATAAACTCTAAAATTTACAAAATTTATATGAAAATATATTGCTCTTTAAATTAAATAAGATCAACAGTTTGTATTTGATATTTACATTTTAAATTTTGAAAAATCATGAAATAATGAAATGTGAGTATTTTAGAGGCACAATTTTTTGTGAGCACTATAGCCCGCCTCAATTCAATTTCATAGGGAACTTGGCGTTTTTCAATTTGCACGAGAAAACGACCAATGGATAGCATAGGTAATATCCAAATCTGAGCAATCACAGCCCAAATGACGAAAAAGAGGTCCAGCAATTTGCTTGAACACTGTTTTCATTTCTTCTCCATTCGTTATAACTGGACATCTCATTGTACATCATAAGGTCAACACTATATATATATATATATAATTATATATACTTACGCCTAATCCATAACAAGTTCAAATCATTAATTGTGACAATCAATTTTTGGTATAGTGACAAAGTGTAATGCATCTTAAGTGAAAGGTTTTTGAGTGAAAGATCGCAAATTCGAAATCCAGTTAGAGAGTCTTTCCTAAATATTTAATTTAAAAATAAATTGAATGATTTAGACCGCAATTTATCTTAAAAAAGAAGTTCCATTCCAATGAAGCTAAGAAAGCATGCACTAAGTCTTTAATTCATGAATATGAAATGGTACATACTCTCAAATAGCGATTGATGGCTGACAAGAAAGGGGAATAACTCCCATTTATTAAAATTTAGATATATAGATAAAAGAAGGGACCAAATTCTGTTGGGTTCCCTCCTCATTTAGCTTTTCCTTTTATGTTTATACCCTTTGTAATAATCTAATGTTATAGGGTTAATTGTGTAAAAGTGTAAACTTTTGTTAATAAAGGAAAAATGAAAAATTGGGGCAGCAACTTTATGCACCCCACCAACATTGTTTTCTTCTCTGGCTTTTGTGCGTGAGTCCCCTCTGTGCGAAACAAAAACAACAACCACCACAAACATCATCTCTCTCTTGATCAATCTCTCTGTACCACATCGGTACCACTCTCCCTCTCCTCTCTAATCTCAACAAATTCACCGATCAATTCTTCACCAAACATACTGACATAGACTTGTTTCTTTGAATTTTCTAATTTAATCTCTCTCTCTCCAACCTCACCTAAACCAAGAAACGGTCGTCTTAATCTTTCAACATTTTGTCAGTCTAATTAAACAACATAATTAGGACAACAGAATGAAAATTGACGCGTGGCCTTTCTCTTAAGCAACATCAATAAAAAAGTGCTATCATAATCTTTAATCATACTTTCAACTCAATTAAACGACATAATTAAATTGGACGCGTGGCGTAGTCCTAATCTACCACTCATTCCAACATCAGTTTATCAAGTTTGTATTACTCAATTGATTAATAATTTGAATTGATATTATTTATAGATAATAAAAGCACCATTTTCATACAATTAATAGTCAATGTTGGTATTCAACTTGCAGTTATATACATTCATTTGTACAATTTCTCAAGGCTTATTGGGAAATTTACATGTAATCCAAACTACACTAACTACTTAAAGTTGACAAGGTCATTTACAAAGCATGTACCATCATAAAATTTAGAACATGTGACATGAAGTTGGTAAACACATAGGAAAATCGGTATATATCCTACCAAATATAGGACTATTGACAATTTAAATATGCTACCATTAGGGGAAAAGAATCTATACTTGGTAGATATGGCGACAATTTTAAAATGAAATAATGCCCCTCAGAAGGTGGCCATTAATCAACAAATATTTAAAAATTCGTCAGCAGGGGGAAATTAGGATTTTTTTAGTAAGACTGACATATACAAGCTCTTAATTTGACTCAGTTTGATCCTTAATTCTTACCCTCGATAATGGAAAATAAAAGTTTCATCAAGTAAGATTTAGAGAATGGAATTTTAACTTTTTAAGGTCAATTACATAACATGCATAATGACTGGGTTGTTGAGATAGAAATATCGTACTGAAATGGGGGAGGAAACCTCACTTTGTGACCTATTTGACCCGGTTTATGGACTTTTGTGATAATATTTGACGTGTGAATAACCTAGGATCACTAGGGGGGCGTTTGGATGAGAGAAGAAGAATGGGGAAGAAGGAAGAAAGAAGAAAAAAAATTATAAACAATTCAAACTCTTCACAAAGTTACACACTTCCCAATACTTCTTCCCACTTCTTCCCTTCTTCTCTTCTTCCCACACCTATCCAAACGCACCCTATGAGTCCATCCGCATTCTCAGTTAGAGGCATAAACCAACATGAAATAACATAATAATAAATCTCAACGTAAGAATATGGAATAGTACCATACATGAAGACTAGCTAAAATATGTAAATAAAAACATAAAATTAATCGTAGTCAAGTTGTCAAACTTTTGTTACAGTCGAGCCTGACCCTAAGCAGAGGGAGGTACTGCTACTGTTTATTTCCCCCTTTTCTGGTCTCGAGAAAAAGATAAGCAAGAACCTTTTCTGCTACCTCCGAAATCCCACACAGTGATTAATAGGATGCTCTGCTGCATGGTTGATGTTCATTTTGATTATCTTTACTGATTTTTTAGATTTGTGTACTAGACTTTTCTTCTTTTTCTTTTCTCTTAGCTCACTCTCTGAACATATTTTTTATTTATTTTCTTTTCTTCTCTCTTCGTACCATTTCCTTTTATTATTAAAAGGGGCCGTTTGGATCGTTTAGGAATAGGAGGAATTTTCTATTCCTAAGCATAAAGTATTGAGAAGTGTGTAATTTTGTGAAGAGTTTCGATTGTTTATAATAAATTTATGCGAATAGAAAATTTTCCAAATTCTCACTTGATCCAAACGGCACCAAAAAGTTTTAGGGCTTTATCCTTGCTTTCTTCAAAAAATAAGTTATCAAACCTTTTGTTTGAGGCTTTCTATATATTGTTTTTAAAATAACTGTTTTGTTAAAAAAATTTTGTCGAAGAACCAACATAATTATCAGTTAGTTATTTTAAAAACAAACTTTACATGTATGCATCATAAGAAGTGTCTATGTATGAAAAATATAAGATAACCACCCATATATTAACAATATTAGAGGACCCGATGTGAAATGTAAACTATATATGCATTCTCTGAAGATGAAATCACAATATAGCTAATTAAATAGTTAATATAAGATACTTTCAGTATCATCACATATATATATTGTTTGACCACATATATATATCACATGCATTCATCACAAAAATCAATCACACATTGTTTTACAATTCACAAAATAAACCCAACACATACAACAACAAAACTTTCTTCACAAAAACACAAGAAAGATAAATCCTCTCTGATCATTGTCCCAATTCTCTATTTCAATAATGAGAAATGCATTATTATTCATAGCCAGGTAATTTTGAAAGTGAAGGATAATTTGAAATTCCAAACAGTCAGCAATGGAGAAGGTTTTCAATTTTTCAAGAAGGATCAATTATCATTGGGTTGGTATAAATTTTGACACTTGCAATTTTACAATGGTGATTAACCGTGTTTCTTGCAAGGTTGGCAGTCAAGAACATTAGCTAATTCTTTGAAAGTTATTTGTCAATCATCAATAATAAAAGTATCAATTACTTCAAATTTCAATAACAGAGCAAGTTCCATCCCTTTGCTTCGTTTGCAAGAAAATACTTAAAAAGTAATTGTCTGATTCTTGCATCAGGAAATGTTTGTTTCGAACAGAAAAATGCCAAAATAGAAATGTTATAATAATTTTATAAAGATATATATACATTTGTTTTCCTGAGAAGAAAGGAATAAATTCAAAAGACAATGTGTCTCTGTCTAAGAGATGGCTCCAGTGGAAAAGAAAGAAATAACCATTTGAATTTCAAACATTGTTTATAACAAAGAATTTCAATAGTGTGACTCTATATAGTATTTAACCATTTACGAAAGAAATCTTATCTTCCGGTTCGAAAGAAACGTTAACGTACTGTCCAAAATTCAAAATTTTATCCAAATTAATGTTCTTTATATTAACATAATAGTAATAATAATATCATCATTATTATTATATAACAATAACAATAACAATAATTATTTTTATTTCCGTAATTTACGTTTTTTCGTGTATACACATAACATTGCATGAACATGAGTGTATATAAACCTCATTATTTTACAACTGAACTTATTGCACAAGCATGAACAATTGAACATTAAGAAGAAATAATTAGCATTTAAAAAAAAAACTGTGTGGCTTAGTAGCTCAATGGTAAGAGCACTAGGCTGGCCTCCAAGAGGTCAAGGGTTCAAGCCCCGCATGTATTTTTAATTTCAGAAAAAGTTGGATGGCAAAGACCTCCCTCTTTCTTAAAAAAAAAAAAAACTGTCGGCGTGGTGATTGCCACACTGACCATGAATTAAAAAAAAATAAAAAAATCTAACACTCCGAGAAATGACAAACCATGGAACAATATATGCCCTTGCATGTATACGTGCTAAAATTATTTTCGAATGGCATTATTTTATCGGAGCACTGGTTCCAATATGTAGTTATTGCCGAAACTAATACTTGCTGCTCTGTCGCATGGATGCAGAGTTTGACTCTTATCCATAAAAAAAAAAAAGAAAGGACAAAAAAAAATGAAGAAAAAAATCAAAAAAGAAGTAGAGAAAATAAAACCAGTAAGTCGTGAAATATTACGATTTTTCGTATGATTTTTGTTCCCATGTTGCGTAGTCACACACACTGACAATCACTTTCTTTTATCTTGCTTGCTATGGTACAACTCGTGGCAATTTTTCATTGGTCGCATACTCGTGTGCTGTCAGTCATTAATTAACTTGCAAAATAATATAGTATAGACATAGAAAAGAAGAAAAGAGTATGTGAGCTTGCTTTTAAAAGCAAGATCAACTTTCATTTCCGGTAATTTGGTATTAGTAGTTTTTTTAGATGATTACTTGTATCTTTATTATTGGTTACTTGTATTGGTATTAGTAGTTTTCATTTCCGGTAATTTGCTATTAGTAGTTTCATTTCCGTCAAGATCAACATTCGTTTTGTTGATTACTTGTATCATTATTATTGGTTAATATATGATGGTGGCCACATTAGAAACAATTATATATATATATATAGTTATTAGGTGAATTCTATACATGCTGAATTTTCACTTGAAAATGCTGTTAAATTTTCTAATATATATATGTATATAGAGGAAAGCTAACACGCCATTCATTTGCCATCGAGTCATTTTTTTGAGATCCAAAATTCAAACGGTCATTCCAAACCATTCAAGTTGATTACATATTGAAATATCATTGGAAACCAAATTTTATATATATATTTTTTTATCTTTTTTGCTTTTTATTATGATATTTTCAAATTGGAGGACCTGAAATATATTCCAATTATAATTTTTAAAAAATATCATAATAAATAGCAAAAAAAATTGATATAAAATTTAGTTTCCAAGGATATTTCAATATGGCGAACAACTTGAGTGGTTTGGATTGACAATTTGAATTTTAAATCTCGAAAAACGACTCGATGACAAATAGATGGCACGTTAGCCTTCTTCTAGAGTTTCCTTATCCTCTTTACGGAGTTTGTAAATAACTTCTTTATCAGTAGCCACAGCCCTTCCTTCTCGGGTCTCGGCTCGAAGGAACCTAAGGTGATGCCCGTTAAAGCGACATCCTCATCATCGAAATCACCTTCTGCAACAATTATGTCAGTAGGCTTCCATTTTTTCCTATGCTCCTCTGTAGTCGTGGGATCCCATCCTATGGGGCATGCGAAAATTCTATCTCAACTCCTTCCCTGCCTTCCTCTTTTGCTGAAATTCTTCGATTTGTCTCACAGAACAAAATTCGTCCCACTGCTTGGGTGTGATAGGGTAATAGTCGTATGAATTTTGAGAATTATTTGGATCAGCATTAATGATAAAATCCTTATAGAGGATATGTCTAAATTGTCTATTCCGATCACCTATATTTTTTAGAGTCTTCTTCTTGCTATCATCATTGTCGATGTTGTTTATTTCCTGAAATAAATTACAAAAATATTCACAAATTAGAATTTTCTTAAACATTTTCTGAATACACTGTAACAAATGAAAAAAAACAAAGTCCTAGAAAAATAATTATGTTAGCTTGATGTAAATGAGTCTACTACAACTGAGCAATGAGGAATGATTTTCCTTAAAACAGTGGCTCTGGTGCTTGTAAAGAACTTGAAGATCTCAACATTGTTGTATGTAATAGCAAGGTTTGTAGATTTTACTTTGAGAAAGTAACATCTTGACTTGTAAACAATACAATTATTCAGTCTATACTTGAATTTTGTTCTTTTATAAAGAATAATCAGTGAAACTTGATGTTCTTTGTTTATCATGAAAGTTGAGTGTCTCTAAATATCATTTTTTGCGTATTGTTTTCTCTTATGCTGACTTAATTTCTTTATTGTGTCCGGTGTTAAGGAGAAGTAATGAGATTCCCAGTTTTATTGTTAAGATTAGTGTGACAATCAGTCCGGTACTAAAGGAAATTTAAGGAACAATTTGTATGTGAATATCAAAAAGTGTATAATGGTGTTCATATCTAGCAGTTTATAAACTCCTAACCTAACTCACAACAAGTAGTTAGGATTTATATAGAAGTGATCTTTTGGCAAACCCTGCACTTATGTTGCAGAGCTTTTGTGTTATTAATCATGCATGTACAGAATGAATGCATGAATGAACCCTTTTGTACCACACTGTACTGACCACACTGTACCGACCACATAGACCTCCTCTGTAATTTCATTTTGTTAGAGATATGTCCTAGAAGTCAATTATATCTGGTCACTTTTATGGTTTATGTTATTGATGATGTTTGATCATTTGTTCCTTGATTTATTTATTGACAGTTCATTCAGGTTGAGGATCTGAATTGTGGATCACTGTAGTTCATTTATAATTAAATGACAATAATAAATCTAAAAGGTCCATAATCTTGATAATTAACAAAGAACATTAATTTTCAATAAGATTAGTATGCAAGTTAAGTGATGATTTACCACTTAATTGCATATGTGTATGTTTTAGAACATAGTACATGACTTGACCCATTGAAATAAATATATAGATTGTGTTACGTGTTATTATTTATTTCGTTATGATTTTGGTTCTAAGTTTGAGATGATTATCTTTTCCACAGAGGAAAGTTCTATAAATCTTGTCTACCGCTGATTCCCGACAAAGGCTGCTATACGGACTTGATTTACGTTCTCTTG
This sequence comes from Rhynchospora pubera, assembly GCA_028095005.1. NCBI lineage: Eukaryota > Viridiplantae > Streptophyta > Magnoliopsida > Poales > Cyperaceae > Rhynchospora > Rhynchospora pubera. Next base: position 358,151,420 of record CM051460.1, read on the forward strand.
AATTGTGCGGAAAAAAGCTAATCATCAAGAAAACTGTATGTCTCTCATTAATTCACTTAGTGAGTGACGATATATGTTTGGGCCCCTTGATGGAGATAGATTGTTTGCTAGCAACTGATACAATTATCTCTAGATCAAGAAACGTATAATCTGCAAGAATGACACATTCCTATCTAGGATTATACGACGATATCGCGTGACATAAGAATCAAAATAGGGAAATACTTTTATTCGCTTATGCAGGATTTAAATATTGTAGCAGTACACAATTTATACGAATTGGAAATCATAATGTGTTGCTAGATACGACTTATGATTATTGAAAATAAATGGAGATTTATTTTCATGTCCAACTTAGTATAAATCCTCAAATGGTCACACAAATAAAGTTTTAACCAAACAATGCATTATTTATTTATTCGCAATAGTGTGTAATTGCGAAAATATGATGAGTTGATTAATTAATTGTATAACGTTACGGACCGTTATAATTAATTAAGTCAAAGGGATCATATAGAAATAAATTAATACATTTGCTAATCTCAAATTAATTATTAATAAGTTAACAATTAATTATGTTCAACATATTTTAATTAATATGAGCTATTTGGGCTTCTATTTAATTAGTTATTCAAAAGCCCGTTTTGAGGTATTGAAGAGGAACAAATAAATGGAATGGTTAATGAGCTAAGACAAGGCTCAAAGCCCACTAAAATTTCAACCAAGCAAGGGGCATTTTTGTCCATCAAAAGGTTGGTAGAGATCTAGGCTATGAGGCTTATATATAGATGTGCTCTTTGGGTGAAACCCTAGCCTCCACACACATTCTCTCTCTTCCTCCATCCTTGGCCGAAATCCACAAAGAGAAAGAAAAAATTTTCAGAATTTTTCTTCTCTCTTCCTCTCTTCTCTTCCACCTCTAGCTCATGTGTTGAGCACAACTTTCTCTCTTCAATTAAAGTGTTGATTAACTAGAAGAGGGAAAATCTTGGAATTAGGCATTTCTCTTCCTCTTGCTAGCACAAGGGTTGAAGAGATTGGTTAATCCTCTAAGTGGACTCGAGGCGGCAGTCAACCGTGGTGGAGGTACAAGGAGAGCACACCATCGACTCCTACGCCGTGGTTCAAGCCTCCTAATTACAATATTAGGAGAGGTACAACCTTAACCTTTCTCTTTTGTGTTGGTTGCTTAAAGCACTAGATCTATATTGCATGATGGTTAATTAAGTGTAATTAACTAAAAAATAAAAATTGTGCATTTCCTATCAAATTTAAGATTTTGACATCCATCCACAGGTTAGTCTTCAAATCTTTTGGAACTTCCTTCCAGACCTTAATTGTAATTGGCACTCGATTCCTCACGAGATACCTGCAATATGTTGCAAAGTCATTGGCATCATTACTAGTCAGAAGACTTTTTTTTGTCAAAGGTAATCATATAATTGTATCCTTGTCTTTATTTTCTTCCTAAATTTCTCCAATAAGGTCCGAGTTCTTTTCTTCCCTTTCGTCTCTTTTTTGTCTCTTTCTTCTACTTCAGCTATTTGTTCTCCAGACATGTCTATCAAATGATAATTGATAAGAATTACAAATAATGCAAGTAATTCACAATTTATATCAATTAATTCAAGAAAAATTAAACAATTTACAATTCAGAAGAAAATGAAACTTAGATTTGTTGAGCATAGCTTCAAACTTAGATAATAACAGTGCTTTTTTTGCACTGGTGTGCAATGATTCACAGTTCAGTTTTGAGTTTTTTGCTAATAATTCATTCTTCAATTGAGTAGCAGGGGTACTGGTATGAGAGTTGGTACCGGTACATGGGTAATGTTGGTGATTAGATTAGTTTACTAAATATCATGTTGCATCGTTTTGTTGTTTGTTTGTTACTATACTTTGGCTGCCTTTTCACAAATGAAAAGAGGTGAAAAATTTCCACTCGTTTCAATAAAAGAAGAAGAAAATCAAGCATAAATAGATAAACAATATCAAATTTCAAAATCACATAAATATAAAAAAATGGATGAAAAAAATAAACAAACCGAGGGCTGTCGAGGTGCGACTGTCAGTTGTGGAAAAGAGGTTGTGGAGGGGCTGTCGATAGTGAAGGAGGGTAGAGGAGTGAGTCGAGGTCTGTCATGGTGCTTAAGAGGGAGTCGAGGTGCGACTGTTGGCTGTGGAGGGACTGTCGGTAGTGAAGGAGATGAGAGAATTGAGTCAAGAAAAGAGAGGTAGTGAGGGGCTGCTTTGAGAGAGATCGGCAGAGAGGAAGTAAGATTTGTTAGGAACTCAAGTCCACGTGCAATTAAAATATTTATTAACATTTAACAAAGAATTAATACGCACGATTAACGGATCTAGTTATTCAAGTGATTAACATCATAAAAGGAGAAGCGTAGGAGATTACCTCTTCCGAAATCGTATTCGGAAGGCTCGAATCCAATCTCTTGGAGTCGGTGGCGTGCTTGTCACCCTCGCGACTGCCTCCGGTTGCCTCGAGTCCACCTAGGAGATTAACCAAGGTCTCAAGACAAGTGCTATCTTGTCCGAGACGATCGCTAATTCCCTATTTCCTTCGCGTGCGATTAACTGATTAATACATGGAAGGAAGCGCTCAACGCATGAGCTATTGAGAGAGATTAAGAGCTAAAATTTGGAGAAACTAATTTTCTCCTCTGTGAACAGTACGTGAACAGTGCGGCCAAGGAGGAAGAGAGAGAGAAAAAAAATTCTACTAGCTTGTTCCCAAAGAAACAACCTATATTTATATGGAACGTTTTCATAATTAGGTTTCTCTCTTCCTCTTTTCTCCTGGACGAAATTGCCCCTATCATGGCTGAAATTTTCAGCCCTCATGTGGGCCGGGCCATATGATATAATGGTCCATTAAATCGCTTCTTTAATTCGTCTCATATCGGACTTTTCAGTTAACTGATTAACTAAAATGCCAATTAGTTCGGTATAATAAATATGCGTTGAACTAACTTAATTATTAACAAATTAATAATTAATTTGGAATTAGCATATGCATTATATTATTTCTATATATGATCCATTTGAGTTAATTAATTATAACTGTTCATAACGGTATATAATTAATTAATCAACTTATCATATATTCGCGGTACTCGCTACTGCAAATAAATAAATAATGCACGTATGGTTAAAGTCCTATTTGTGTGACCCTTTGAGAATTTATGCTTTGTTGGCCATGGAAAATAAATCACTATTTATTTCCAATAATCATAAGCGGTATCTAGCAACATGTTATGATTCCCAATTCGCATAAATAAATATTGTACCAATACAATACTTCAATCCTGTATAAGAAATGGTATCTTATTGTTTTGATTCTTATGTCACATGATATCCTTGTATAATCCAAGATAGGAATGTGTCATTCTTGCAGATTATATGTTTCTTGATCTAGAGTTGATCGCCTAGTTGCGCGCATACGATCCAACTCCATCAAGGGGCCCAGTAGATATCATCACTCACTAGGTGAACTAATGAGGGACATACGGTTATCTTGATGAACAGTTTCTCCCCGCACAATTCAAGAGAACATAAATAAAGTCCGTATAGCAGCCCTTATCAGGAATCAACGTTAGACGATATTTATAGAACCTATCCTCATGTGGAAAAACTGAACCATCTCAAACTCAGAATCAAATACGTATGAAATAAATAATGACACATAACACAATCCATATATTTATTTCATTGGGTCATGTCCTGTGCTATGTTCCAATAACATACACATATGCAATTATGTCTGTAACTCCTTACCCATGATTTGTAGAACTTAATCATCACTTAACTTGCATACTAGTCTTATCTAGGGCTGTATACGAGCCGAGTTCGAGCGAGTTAGCCTCAACTCGAACTCGAACTCGTCACAACTCGAGTCAACTCGTGACTCGACAACAAAGTAGTTCCGAGCTATTCGAGCTAACTCGAACTCGGCTCATTTTAACTCGAGCCAACTCGTGACTCGGTAACGAACTCGTGAGAAGGTGTTGAGGTACTGGTCGCCTTTGAATTTTGTTCGAAAATAGAAAAAGAGGAGCAGTTGTGAGGGTGTAAGGGAGGGAAAAAGATCTAGGGACTTGGGGACTAGGATTAGTGAACGAATTATTGGGCTGCAAATCAATAAAATTGTTGGGCTGTATATTAATATGATAACATTTTATTTTTTGCAGCATGTACATTCTGACTCGAGTTGGGCCTAACTCGAACTCGGCTCGTAAAATTAACGAGTTGGCATAACTCGAGTTGTTAGAATGTACAAACCTGCATTGATGTATCGTCGATACTAGTGAAAAATGGGGGAATTTTTTCAAAGTGATCGTATGCTTCTTCATACGCGACATCTCCAACACTTACAATGCGTCTTTTAACCTGAAAGGACAACATGCCTTTTCTTATCGTGGCAAAGCTTGAATGTAGAAAACTTGCATAACTTGCTTATTTGCAAGTATAAAAGAGTTTTCTTGATAACTTCTTCTATTTGAAGTCAATAGTTGTGAATCTATTTTTATTTTTTTTTACTCCACCGTGACCGTTGTTGATCCATGCATACTTGAATAACAATATTTTGAACTTCATGTAATTTAGTTTCCATATCTCCCTAATCCACCCGTAATAAGTATTAGCACTTCCATTATTATCACTATGGCAACAACTGTGACTCCACTATTTTGCACGGTGCTTTTATCATCTTGTTTTTTTGTGTAAAAGGTAAATTCATTCAAGTCATACCCTCGGTAGGTTTCGATGACTGCCGAAGGACCTTTCGATAACTATGTCACGGTTTCATCGACCTCTTGATTGTCTAACAACTGAGACTCTACTTTTTCTCCAAACCATTGCACAAAATTCAAATTGTGCATTATGTTAATCACATTTTCATTGTAAGACGGATGTTGTTCATGTAACTCGGCTATATGTTCACTCATGTAAGGCGCCACAATGGCAAGGTGTAGGAGGATTTTGAAATGCGCTTTTGTTCTCAGTTCAATCTCCGGTCTAAAACTGTAGGCTCCAATTGTACCTTTTCCTTCAAGTCTATCTTCGTGCGAGACTTTGGAAGGTCGATAGGTTGGACATCTTCCAAATAATCGGTGTAGTACTCAATAACCTCCTCGGCAATATATCGTTCCACTATGTTTCCTTCGGGTTTAGATTGGCTATGAAGGAACTCCTACAATTGATCCATTACTCTTTCAAAAGGATACATGTACCGTAGAAATACTGGAGTACACATTTTGATCTCCGTAACCAAATGTACGATTAAATGCACAATCAAGTAAAAAAATGACTGCAGAAAGTACATCTCGAGGTCACAAAGGGTCAATATAACAACGTCCTGTATCTTGTTCCTTTTTGTTGGATCAATCACCTTAGAGCAAATTTCACTGAAAAAATAGCAAAACTTAGCGATAGTCTTCCTGACTTCTTCTCGGAGAACTCCTCGAATTGTGACCGGGAGTTACTGGGTCAGTAAGACGTGATAATCATGTGACATCATACTGTTTAATTTGCTCTCCTTAATGGACACCTTTGTTGATATATTAGAGAAATAACCGTAAGGAACCCTTGTCGACTTTAGGCTTTCCAACAAACTTTTTTCTCTTCCTTGGATAAATTAAATTATGCTGCAGGTAGTGAAACTCGGATTTTACTCTTTTCATTTCTGCTAACTCCTTTCGAATTCTCATTGCAACCATGTTCTTCCTCGCATTCACGCTATCTTTGGTTTTTCCTTAAATTTCCAACAAGCAACCAATTAAAACATCACATATATTATTGATTATGTACATCACATCTAGGCAATGTCTAACCTCTACAATTTGTCAATATTCAAGCTTCATAATGTAGATTTTTTCTTTCATATCCCCTTCGGAATCTCATTTACGAATTTCTTACCAAATTTAATCTTTATGTCCGTTATTTGTTCATGTACTCCTTTCCCAGATAACGAAATTAGGGCCTTACCTGTCTCCACTTTACCATCAAATCTTTTCTTGTCTCACTGATAAGGGTGATTGCGGTTCTTAAGAAACATGCAGTGTCTCAAATAAATATTTTTTCTACACTTTTTCAGGTAAATAGAATGGGTAATCTCCCTGCAAATAGGACATGCTTTTGCTCATTTATTCCTATACCCCGATAAGTTACCATATGTAGGAAAATCGTTAATCGTGCAAAATATCGAGGCACGGAGTTTGAACTCAGTTCTAGAGTGTGCATCAAATATTTTCACTCTCTCACGCCACAATTTATCAATGTCTTCTATTAATGAAGCAAAGTACACATCTATATCATTACCCGGTTGTTTAAGACCAGAAATCAACAAGGGCATTATCATGTATCTCCTTTTCATACATAACTAGGGAGGAAGGTTATAAATACACAATAAGACCGACCACGTAGTCTGACAACTACTCATACTACTGGAAGGATTCATCTCATCCGTGCATAAACTCAATCTCAAATTTATGGGTTCATTGCCAAAATCTTCAAATTTCCTGTCTATGTTCCTCTAATCCGAAAAGTCTGTGGGGGTGTCGAAGCATTCCATCACCTCTTTTCCTACAGTCTGCATGTCATCTTAACAGTTTGGCTACATTTGTATTAGAAAAAAGCCGCTGAAAACTTGATATTATTGGCACCTAAAATACCACTTTCGCAGTTGGGTCCTTTTTTTCTTTGTCAATCTAATCGTCTTTCGGTTTATACCATGATGCATTGCACTTTGGACATTTATCCAGATCCCTGTACTCATTACAGAATAATACACAGTCATTTGAACATGCATGAATTCTTTCTACTTCTATTTTCAAAAGGCACAACAATTTTTTTGCCGTACAAATTGAATCCGGCGACTCATTATTTTTAGGAAGCAAAAGTTCACGTAAAAGTTTGAGCAAAGATGCGATAAATGAAAATAAATGGATAAGATTATGGAAATATACCTTCAATCTATAATACGTGGGTCTTGTCTCCTTGAATTAGGTCCGAGATTATGACAAAAATTACCAAAAAATTACTAATCTCACCAAAAATTAAGATACAACCGAAATAAAAAAGAAAAATTAAAAAAATATCAAATATTTGCTTAAATTTAATTTTTTTTACCTTACATCAACTCTCAATCTTTTTCTCTTTCTACTTCTTATTTTTTCAGATTTTTCAGATTTTTTTTGTTATTTTTTTTCAAGTAGTATAGCTATGGAAAAATTAATGAAAAATTTAATGAGAGAAGAGGTTGGTTGCAAAGCTGGTCAAATGAGGAGAAGAGGGAAAGTGTATGCTCGCAGCTAATCTAATTTTCACAAATTATCACGGTTAAATAAAAAAATTCGTTGTTAACTAGATAACGACGGTTTTATCCTAGAATCCGTTGGTACATGAAAATATAATTAACTACAGTTAATATAAGAAACTGTCACTGTTTGTGCCGAACAGTTTTTTAATCTTTTAGGCCAAAAAATGGGCCACGGTTTTTATGTAAGAACAGTTTCTTTTTGTTGATCTGATTCTTTTCTCTCTCTCTTATTATATGATTTCTAATGGTTCTTTATAAAACCTATTGCTAAATCTCCGTTGCAAAAGGTTCGTTTTCTGGTAGTGCATGTAGTGTGAACGGAGGATGAGGCAATGTTAAGGAAGAAAGATTCTTTTTCTTTTGAGAAATGATGAATGATCCTTATATATATTTAATCATTTTTATTTCATAAAAAAGGTTAATAACATTGACAAATGAGGTAAATAACTTTTTTTTCCCAAATTTGGTTTACCTCCAATGCATAATTATTTAATTATTTTTATTCCCTCTCTTTCTCTCATTTTTTCTTCAAACATGGAAGGATATGCATATTGAATTTGTTAAAAAAAAGGAAAAGAAAAGATAAATCATGGATTTAGTAGGTCGAGACATTTGAATGGTTGGCGGTGTGGTTCTTCCATCTCAGTGAAAGGATTGACAAAAGGAATTCAGAATCTGGTCAAGGAGACTGCTTTCACCTACCTCTAAATTGGACCCAATAATTACCTCTAAATTATAAGAGCTTGGATTGACAATTGTTAATATTTTTTGCTGCAGTAGTTTCTGTAATTAGGTAGCAGGGCATATAGAGTTTGTACCTATTTACTTTTTTTTTTTAATTTCTCTTGGTTTGTACGAATATTCTTTCGTTCAATATAATTGTAGGAGAGATTATGTCTCCCTACCTTCAAAAAAAATTATCTCTGGATTCTAGGAGTAGATAAGCACACATTTTTTTATGTTTTCTTGTATGCACTTGAATGTTACTATACAGATTACTAAAAAGAAATGTTACAATAAAAGGTAAACTGGCTCGGTGGAAATTTCTAGAATTTTTAGTTCATATTTAAAATTAAAATGATAGCAACTCGCTCATTTACTTTTATCGGTGGTAGTTCTAGAAAGAACCAGACTTCCACATCACATGTTGACATATATGGTCAGAAGAAAAATGAATTTCTATAAGCTGCTGTTGTTTTGAAGGCGTCGAACTGTTCTCGATTTGCAACCTATGCCAAATTTAAGCTACTCTCATTTGATCTAGAATTAGATTTTCTACTAGCGGTGGGAAAGGTGTCCGAAAAGTCTGACCTTAGTTACTACACTAACGAATTGTTACTAGTTAAATAATATTTACATATTTAACATAATGAGTTAGGAGAAATATTTCGTAATTGCTAGTTTGTGTAAATATTACAAAAAAAAAAGAATAATAATAGGATTACATCCCTGTAGATATAAAAATGACTTTCATCAAATAATTTTCTAGATAAAAATATAACTATTGCAAATTTTTTTAAGTGCAACTATTTTAAACACATTTAGCGTTCTACTCTGAAATGAAAACTATATAACTTATATGTGCGGAAACTAAAGCGTAATAACTTATAAAATCTCTGAATGGTATGAATGTAATTTCTATAATTAATTAATATTACACATTCTTGGTTAATTGGGTAAAGCTGATTACTGAATTATTTTAAATAAAGGATCTTATTTAAGCACTTTTTGGTTCAGAATTTTTTTTTATTTAATATATACTACAATTTGAAATAGACAAACACTTTCGATGGATGGCTGACATGCATGCTTCGATTGAATTAATTAATTATTATACACGTCCAATTGTTAAATGATCTTTGCATTCTAGAAAGTGTTAATTAACTAGGAGGACATGTATTTTTGGTTTATTGAGATATGTCTAGATATGTGTACACGTGCTTTCAACATGACTTAAACTCCTATTTTAGGCTCTGATTTCTAAGAAGGTAAATTTACAAATGCAATATGGACATTTGGTCAAGAATTATGGGGCCGTTTGGATGGGTTGGGAATTGGGGGAATAGCCAATTCCAGGCATAAATTTATTGGGAAGTGTGTAACTTTGTGAAGAGTTTGGATTGTTTATAATAAATTTGGTATAAGAAATTCCGGGAATTTGCAATTCCCACCTATTCCAACACATCCAAACGCCCCCTATAGTATTTGCATATATAAAGAAGTTAAAAGAGCAAAGAAGTCAAATTCGAAATATTATTTTCTCTATAAGTTAATCAGTCGTAAGTCCAAATATAAATGAAGATTGAGGGACAGGATAGAGAGAAGAACTAAAGACGTGTGGATAGGGCTGTCAAAACGTGGTAAGTGGCACGGAATGACACTAAATCGTTACCGTGTCACTTATTAAACGGTACAATATCGACCTGTCACTTACCGTTTTATTTATTAAACGAAACAATTTTTTGTGCCATCAACCGTATATTACACATAAAACGGTTTGAAATGAGGTTGAAATGATCGAAATGGTATAACCAACTGTGCCATCAACCGTGCCACTTAAAAAATGATATAATTTTTTATGCCACAAACCGTTCCATTTCGGTTAAACGAAACGGCATAACGATAAATGGCGTACCGTTGACAGCCCTACGTGTGGAAGCGTGAGAATTGAAGCTGCTAAACTGAAGAAACTGGAGAGACGTTAAATATTAGCTAGTTAACACAAAATAAAAAGTTTAGAGATTCCAGATTAAGAAAGCTGCACGATTTGAGGCGATATCAGGACCAATTGTCATTGTTATTGACCAAAACTCAATTTTTTCAAAATAAAATTCAAACATCGAATTCATTTCGATGCATCTCCTATGAGTTTTATAAATTTTAAAATTTATTTGATACTTGATTAAAGAAATCAAAACATGAACATATTAAAATTAATTCATTATTCATCTCTTGATCTAGTATCAAACAAACTTCGAAATTCACAAAATTTATATGGAAAATGAATCACTCGTTAAATTGAACAATATCAACGCTTTGGACTCACTGTTTGAATTTTATATTTTTAAAAAAATGAGTTTTTGGAAACATTTTTGCTTGTTTGTTTTTATTTTTTTTTGGGGGGGGGGGGGTGCCGGGGACCAAATGGTAGGCACTAGAATTTGTTGGGTGATTAATAGAATTTAATGGGCGATTGAATAGTTTGGTGGCAAAGTATAAATATTTGGCAGCCGATTGATTATTAGAACCGCAAAATGTCTTTCAGGTACAATTTTAATCAGTCGATCGATCGGCCTTGGGGACTGTTGTTTAAATTGCATGTTTAGTCGATCAAACTTTTTATGTTCGAAGATGAGATCTTTGGCGGTAATATGCAAGATCTGAAAAATTAAACCAGAGGGAAAAAAAATAAACAGAATTTTATTGTAATGGTTCTGCAACAATTCATGCTCTGCATTCCTACATGCACTCTATTGTTTATATTAAATGAAAAAAAAATCAGGAGAAACCTGGTCCTCAAAGCAGTGATCCATTTTATTTTTAGATATAAATTAACATGAGCTGAATTAACATGCACTCTATTGTATCTGGAAGACGTTTGTCTACGCTCTTTTTTTGTATTTATTGATCATTGACTTTAGGATAGGAGCTCAAAACAACAAAAAGTTGTGCAAACTTGTATAAAAATGCGAATAGAAAATTTACTTTTTAAAATCATAACTAGTTTTAGGGTACTTTTTAGTGAAAAGAAATAAGAATAGCCATATAATTAATTTGTTTTTTGTGCAAATGATAAAATTAGAAACTATAGGCTATAGCTGATCCATATATATATCCTCACCTAATCCAGAATCCGAGCTCAGGGCTCTTAGCTCTATACTATACTCCAATCAGAATGAAAGAAAAAGAAATAAAGTGCGTTGTGATTTGCAAAAAGGAAGCACTCGCTGACGCTGTACTCATGTTTCTTTATACTGTTCAGTGTTCATGCTCCACTACTAGGACTGGAGTGCTCATTGGTGAGGCCCACGACCCACCTCTATCGGTCCTATTGTTGAAACTTGAAAGTGTGTGGATGGCAAGCGGCGCAATTCCTCTGCTAGCTGCGCCTGCTCAGCTCCCGGTCGGTCGGTCGGTGCACCATTTGCTTTTGTTCCCACAAATAAGTGGTCGACCAAGTCCCTGTTTGACTCGTTGGTTTTTTGCGGCACTGTTGGAACTGAGCTACGTGTATAGCAGATCATTCCGTGACCGTGAGGAAATATATATTTTTCTTTTTCTTTTTATATATCAACACAGGTAAATCAAACTAAGTATGAATTTTCTTTTCTAGATCACATTACGTTCAGTTAAATATAAGACTATAATACTATATATATGAAATTACTTTTTTAATATTCAGAAATAGATTTAATTAATTAATTAAGTTTCTATATATTTTACTTATAAATGATCAAATTAATATGTTCACGTGGGGCTTATTCTAAAAATATATGTTAACTTTACAATATATTGTTTTCAAATTTGACTTGCTACATTTGGGTCCCGATTAATTCGCCACAGAGATACGATGCTAACATTTTAACTATCTTACCTAACCCCCATCGAGTCTTACTACCCAAGAATTTTTACTGTACAATTCATCGTAGGATTCTCAATTGCTCAGTCAATTTGTTTTCTTTTCTTGTCCTTGCAATTTTATGAGATAATAATCGACATCTTAATCAAATTAATTAATTAATTTAATAAATATTTTATAAGATCCGAAACCTTTTTATCAAATAAGGCGACACATATAAAAACCTTCAACAAATCATGGCTACTGAAGACATAATTTGAAACACAAAATATAAACAATTAATTTCACTAATTTATTTTTAGCGAAAATAATGCTCTTAATACTCAGCTTCCTTTCATATACTCTACTTGAAATTTAGTTTTGAGCCTTCAACACTAAAAGAAAATTTAATATTTAGCATTAAATTTTATCAGTATGGTCTTCGTAATTAACAGTATAAATATACTTTTTTAGATAGACTACAATGTAAATATGTTGATTTTATTTTGTTTTTATCGGGATTCTGATTCTCCCAAGTAATTTCAGAGACCTTACCGCCTCCGATCTAGTTTTGCTTGCTGCTTGTTGGTTGGCTACAATGTAAATATGTTAATTTCAGATAGACTACAATGTAAATATGTTGATTTTATTTTGTTTTATCAGGATTCTGATTCTCCCAAGTAATTTCAGAGACCTTACCTCCTCCGATCTAGTCTTGCTTGCTGCTTGTTGGTTGGCCCCTCTTTCCATGTGCTCTCCCTTCACTTTCATGCAAAATTACTTTTTACTAGCTTAATCTTTCTTTTTAGATTATTTGAGTCTCCCCAATTGCACATTTGCACCCCTTAATAATCTGTCCTTATACTTTTTGGAGAAAAACATAAGACCTTTCTTTTCGTGGCCCTGTTTTTTTTTTTTTAAATTTCTAATTTAGATAGATGCTAGTTGGGCTAAAGATTCAATACCTACCATTCTTGTAATATTATTTTCTTCATAGAGCCTTAATTGTTATTTTGAACATATTATACGCTGTGTTGTTAACGTTTACCAGATTGCCCTGTTTCAGAGCTCCATTTGATGATGTATAACGGTCTATATATAAATCCCATCGCACTCACATTAAGTACAAATAATTCAATTTTTTTAATTATGTAACCAAATTGCGCTTTCGTATACGTACAATGTAATAAACACTCCAACTGCTACTCTGTTGTGCTTTGAATTAATTCAATATTTCTTATAAGATTTTATAAATAGATTGTGTAATTAAGTGCATATATGTTGAGACTCTCCTCTCCTCTGGACCACACACTTCTGATCAATCTGAATAATTTTAATTCAATTTATTATATTTTCTGATGGAAAAATTGATAGTCAAGAATATATATATATATTTATATATCTTTCAGCTGATACAAAAGCATGCAAGTATATGTATCGGAGATGATAACGATTAAAAGGTGTACTAGTGATTGTCACCAGAATAAAATACATAATATATATAATAGTATACAGTTAATCTAAGCTTCCAACATAAGGCAATTAATTACCATCCACCTACCGCCTCTCACCTCAGTCTTACATATGCTGATATGCCTCGGCATCTTATTACTTCATCACTCCTTTATATACGTACCTATTCCACCCCAAATCCAACCAAACCCATCCGACTCACCACAATTCTTTACCTGGTCACCAAAACAAACGTTTTGTACTCGATCGGCTCCTTCTCTTGTTCAAAGTACACTTTTTCTTGCAACTTCTACAACTGAAAACTTTTTATCATATCACACCAACAACAAAATTTAAAACAAACCTAAACTAAAAACATGACGGTTGGAGAACTCACTACCGTCACCGGTGCTGAAACAAAAACTGTCTGTATTACCGGTGCAGGAGGTTACATCGCCTCTTGGCTGGTTAAGCTCCTCTTAGAAAAGGGTTACACTGTCAAGGGAACAGTAAGGAATCCAGGTAATGAACTGGTTTTCCTACGTGCATTTGTTAAATGTATGTATGGTTTCTTTACTAACCGCAAAGATCCACTAATTATATACTTTCTTTGTTTTCCCCCCCTTGTTTATCTGTTTTAGATGATCGAAAAAATGACCATTTGAGAGCCCTTGACGGTGCTAAGGAAAGGCTTATACTTTGCAAAGCGGACTTGCTTGACTATGACGCACTTCGCCTTGCTATTGAAGGTTGTCAGGGTGTATTTCACACCGCATCACCAGTTACAGACGACCCGGTAACCACCATGTTAAGTTTTGTTTTTCACTACGTTCATTTCTTTTCATGTAGGTTTTTGTAAGGTCTAAGAATAATAATGCTTCCACAGGAGGAAATGGTAGAGCCGGCAGTGAGGGGCACCAAATATGTGATTGATGCAGCTGCCGATGTTGGCACAGTTCATCGCATCGTGTTCACTTCCTCTATCGGGGCGGTGACAATGGACCCAAACCGAGGAAAAGATGTAGTAGTTGACGAATCGTGCTGGAGTGACCTTGAGTACTGCAAGAAAACAAAGGTAAATACAACTAGCATTTTGTATTCCTACATCCTACCATCACTCTTTTCTGTTTCGGAGGGCGTATTTAATGATGATTTAAACACCTAACCCTCAACTAGCGTATTAATGATCTCATGTACCTCCTATTTCCTATGAAAATTTAATATGTGCTAATTAGGAATCTAATTAGTTTCAAACTGAAGTTCGTCAAAATAGATGATTACTATTCTTTGTGTATATATATATATGTCATAATATAAATTTTGTTGGTACATGTATATACACTCTTGTATATAGTTTTTCAGTTTGCACTTTTGCTTGTAAACTATACTCTTGTATATATAATTTACTTATTTACACATGACTTAATTTGCATTTTCGCCTCTACTTCGGTCTTTATTTCGTACGTATTGTCCAAGATGTTGACTTAGTAGGAAAGGAACTTTGAACTGAGTTGGTGGTGAACTGGTGATCCTAATTTCCTTTTTTAAAAAAAACTTAGCTTACTAAAAAATATTTTTTCCCTAGGCCCGTCATTTATAATATTACAACATTTTTTTTCTTTTACGTCGTAAATAACAAAAGCTCCCTATTCTCCCAGAACTGGTACTGCTATGGCAAGGCAGTGGCAGAGAGGGCAGCAGTGGAAGCTGCCAAGGAGAGAGGCATTGACTTGGTGGTGGTGAATCCTGTGCTCGTGATTGGGCCGCTTCTTCAGCCGACTGTCAATGCCAGCATCATGCACATTCTCAAGTACCTTGATGGCTCCGCAAAGAAGTACACAAATGCTGTGCAGGCTTATGTTGATGTGCGTGACGTGGCTCAAGCGCATGTTAGAGTCTATGAAGCAGAGGAGGCGTCGGGCCGCTATTTGTGTGCCGAAAGCGTGCTCCATCGGGAAGACGTGGTTCGAATCCTTGCCAAGTTTTTCCCAGAATACCCGATCCCTACCAAGTAAGTGCAAGTATATACACACCAATTAGGTGCTCTTAATTTGGGCTTGTTCGATGGGGCACGAAGGAGCCTATTCATGAAAGGTATTGAAGTGAAACCAAACAACACATGAATTAAGAATTTGGACTAATTCAACTGCTTATTCGTATTTACCAAAAATGTAGAACTTGGAATTAGGAATTCGTGCTTATTCGTATTCATTATTCATCTTATTCATAGATCATCCAAACAGATTGATATTAATTCTTTTGAAAAATCCATACACTTTAGTAAAATTTATTATTGTTTTCAGACAGGAAAAATGTTTATCTAAGAAAAATAAAATGCCACTGAAAAACAACATAGATTTACAATGCAAACGGGGTATCAATGTATAGTGTAAACAATTAATCCCGTTATCACAAATACTATACCTCTTACATGAAACAATTATAATGATCAGTAGTAACATGGGACCTTCTCATGATATCTCCAAGTCCCATTCAAATACGTGATTGTGAAATTTTGATAGTTTAAGTATGTATGTTTCTGTCATTTTGATTTGCGATTGATGGCTATATATGTATAGACATCGGAGTCATGAAAGAGAGCTTGGAGCCTGAAGTCCTTTCTAGGCTATAAGTAATTAATAATTAATTGTTATACTAATATATTTGGATTTTGGGTAAGGAATTTTGATACAAGTTTGTTTCTTTAGGGTTAAGAACTGTGTGTGGTTGAAGGAGAGTAGATAAGAGATAGACAATGCGTGTACTGAATTGAGTGAAAGAAGTAGAATTATAGTAAGCATGTGGGGCCCACTATTGGTAGGTAAGAAACTAACAAATTAAAGGCTAAAAAAGAACAAAAATTTGCGGTGTGGTGCTGCTTCAGTTGAACCAACTCAATACAGATTGTTGACATGAAATTTTATCCCTACTTTCAAATAATCTAAAATTGCACAACTTCATGAATAATCTAAAATTGCAAAGGAAAATATCATGAAACTAAATAACAAATTTATATATAATTTCTAATTCTTTTAGCTTAGAATCTAGTTACAAGTAATGTATTTGCAGTTTTGCACTCAAATTAACGTCAAGAATTAAAAATTTATTTTCGGTAGAATGAATGCCAAATAATAAAAATAATTCGTCCTTTTTCTTTTACTTGTATATGATAGGACTAAGTTGTTGTATATATTAAAACAGACTAAATTAACTGAAACTAAAAGTGTCAAAGTGGTATATGAATAAGACTTTAATGACCATTAATTTGTATAATTTTATTTTATTGATATATTGACGGGATCACCAAGAAAAATATTCTATACATACAATAAATAGTGTAACTGTCTAATTATTACTTCAAGTGAACTGAAGGTTTCAATCGTACGATAATATAGAATCAAGTAAACAGATTGAATGTTTTCAAGCGGAACTAATTATTTTCAAGAAGCCACAAATTAGTCGGAGAGTTTAATAATGCACTTTCAATCACCAACTCCAACAAGGTTTGACGATTTGATAGAAATTATTGCCGTGAGGGAGATATGGGAAAAGGAATGTTGTCAATCCAAGTTGGAGTAGGTGGGATGCATGAGGTATATATTGAGTTGCTCTGATTGTGTTGGATCCTTTTTTGTTTTCATTAAAACAATATTCGCTTTCCTTTAGTTTGGTTGTTTTGTCGGTTTATTAGGTCACAGATAAAAGATCAGGGATATATTTCAAAAAAGATAAATATGATATGGAGTTGGTCTGTTTGGTTATTATGGTCCCACTCTGATTTGTAAAAAATGATTCAGTGGTACGACTATAGGTACTTTAATGCATACACGGAATGGGGTTGTAATTGTTCCTGGATTTCAAAATGCTTGACTATTCAAAAGAAAAAAAAAAGATTTCAAAATGTTTGTTTTTCTTTCAAAAAGAAGTAACTAAAATAAGTTTGTTAACAAGTTTTGTCCACATTGTAAAGCTTGTGCAAGCTCTAATTCTCGACTCCCATTTAATTGAATATTAAACAACTTTATTTTTTACCTAACAATCGTAATTATATGATTAAAAAAATTAGAATAGTAGAAGTGTCGTGTTGAACAAAAAATATTTTACATTTTGCTGTGAGTCCCCGTCAGTAGGATCAGTCACTCTTTTAGGTTGTGGCTTGAAGAGTAGCCTTAATTGGTTTATATTTGGTAGGTGAGTAACACGTGGCATTAGAGAATAGCATTATCTGGATGAGATTGTGCCACGTAAAGCTTAGCTAGAGATGAGATCATGCTCTCATCATCTGCTTTTACTTTCTGGGCTTTACTTTCTCTGTCTTTTCGTTACTTTTATACTTGGCCCATTGGACCTACCATAAATTTATTAAAAGAACATTTGCATCTTTCTTTAGCAACGTTATGCTCCCATTTTTTGTGATAGTACTAAGAATTCTTTGCATGCTGCTTGCACATGCAGATGTTCTGACGAAGTGAACCCAAGGAAGCAGCCGTACAAGATATCAAACAAACGGCTGAGAGACCTGGGATTGGAGTTCATACCGGTGTCAGAATCGTTGTTCGAAACGGTGAAGAGCCTCCAAGAGAAAGGCCACCTCCCCATCTTGAGCCCGTCAAACCACTTCTCGGCGTATATGCTTGATTAGGTTTTTGCAACTTATAATGAAAGAGACTTTTAAATTATGTAGCTGATGAATGCATTTCCTCTGTCATATGAAGGAGGAGCTGTGCTTTGTAAGTATGTTTGCTATAAAATGTACGCTGTACTGAGAAACTTTATCTATTTTTATGTTCATGCCTAACGGCTTTAAAATGTCTACAAATATTTGGTATCTTAATGCAAGCTAATGTTGTTCGGCTTAATCAATCAATTTGGGCATTTTTGTTTTCTTCAAAAATAAATAATTAACCACATGAAGAACTTCTAGTTATTATTATTATTTTCATCATATTGTTTGGACATTTCGTATATATTTGGATCTCTACCGCCCATTGGAATCTCTGTTATATTTTTGTTATAATATTGTTAAAATATATCACGCGATGATATAACAAATATAAAGTAACAAAAATGTTGCTGTCAAAGAACAGCTCATTTCGTATTTTCACTAGCAAGCAAAGAACCGCGCATTGAGAACAGAACGGCCATGATAAACAGGAACATTTTCTCTTCAACATAATAACCAAACAGGAACATTTTCTCTTCAAAGAACCGTGCATATTTGCTGTCAAAGACTGCTGTAAACTCATTTTGCACAAATTCATTTCCAACAACATATTATTTGCAGTTAGAACAACATTTCCCAACAACATATTGTTTGGTCATTTCGTATATAATTGGATCTCTACCGCCCATTGGAATCTCTGTTATATTCTTGTGATAATATTGTTAAAAAATATGATGCAATGATATATATAACAAATATAAAGTAACAAAAATGTTGCTGTCAAAGAACCGCGCATTGAGACCGGACTTGTAAACTCATATGCTGTCCAACAACATATTTATTTGCAGTTAGAAAACAGAACGGCCATAATAAACAGGAACAATTTCTCTTCAAGACGACAACCTAGGTGCCTTGGAGAAGGCACATAGTACAGTTATCCACAACTCAAAGCTCACTAAGGGAAAAGACAAAAAGAAGAAAAAAACCAAGTTAAGTCTTGAAGGTGGCTCACTAAGGGAAAAGACAAAAAGAAGAAAAAAACCAAGTTAAGTCTTGAAGGTGGAAGGTTGCGGGAGAGTCATGGGGCCGCGTCTGGAATCATCAGAATCCAAAAGCCGCTGCACACGCTTCTTTGCACAGTACTGTCTATCAAAATGCCTTACCTATAAATGGTATAGATGTCAGGGAAGTGGATGAAATTTGGAATTATAAGAAATATAATTTTTCCCTGGCAGAGAAAGGGAGATGCACTTAATAGTTAGAAGAAGAGAGAGACCCAAGAGGGGCGGCAGCTGGAGACGTAAAGGGCGCGGGAGTGGTTGCAGTGAGAAGGGAAGAGCAGCCCTCCCGTGGCCACCTCGCTGGGCTTCTTGTCCGCCGCCTTCTCCAAGCAGGCGTAGAACGCATCCCTCGCCTGTCACACGAAGACTCAGACTCAATTCTATTCAATTCTATTCTATTCTATTCAATTCTATTACATTCTCTTCTCACCTTGTAGCAGCTGTCGCGGCCCTGGCTCAGCACCTCCGCCATCACCTCGCCGCCTTGCTTCCCTCCCACTCCCAATGCCATCATCGATGACACGATCATCTTGATCCCTCTCTCATCTATTACAACTATCATTACAACTATGGGCTGGGCTGGGCTGCTAATGCTACAATATAACTACACCCGTCTCAGAATCTGTTTCAGCCCAAAAATATTAAATATAATGTTAAAATATTTACAAATAATAACCAACGATGCAGCTCCATATTAGGTTGGGCTTCAAATACTGATGTGGTCTCTTCCGTACCAGGAATTATAAATGTAATCGGCGAATATACCATCCCAGCCATCGTTAAATACAAAGTGAACATATACAATAAATAAGAAGAACATATAGACTATCTAAGTGAACACTTACAAACAAATAAGTGTTGTCATCACTTGTTCAGAAGTTTACATACATATTCAACTTATTTTCATTGAACTTATTTGTCTGTATG
The DNA here is from genome assembly GCA_028095005.1 of Rhynchospora pubera. Taxonomy (NCBI): domain Eukaryota; kingdom Viridiplantae; phylum Streptophyta; class Magnoliopsida; order Poales; family Cyperaceae; genus Rhynchospora; species Rhynchospora pubera. The sequence goes on from CM051460.1 coordinate 358,171,414, forward strand.
TGTTCACTTAGATTGTCTATATGTTCACTTTGTTTGCTGTATATGTTCACTTTATATTTAGCGATGGCAGGAATGGCAAAACTGTAGATGACAGTAATCAATTTCCCTTCCGTACTATTTTAAATCAGAAATAATAACTGAAATCTACAGTTTTGTCATCACTTACCATATCTAAACACAAAGTGAACACATAAAATAAACAAGTTGTGCAAATACACGATCAAAGTGAACACTTACAAACAAATATGCGTTGTCATCTCTTGTTCAGATTTTTATATGCATATTCAACTTATTTGTTTGTATGCGTTCACTTTGATCAGTTTATATATTCACCTTATCTATTTTATGTGTTCACTTTCTGTTTAGCTATGACAAGCGATGGCAAAACTACAGATGACAGTAATCAATTTCCATCTTAAATAAACAATTTGGAAATAAGCTCAGTTTGAAATTCATGTCCACGTTAGAATTTAATTACCCTCATCTTACTTCCTACATATAATAAAGATGCGTGGATGGTCCTAAAGGGTGCGAATTAAAAGGTGTATATCAAGTGAAGTTTTAAAAGGTGTCTTACCAAATATGCAATCGAGTAGATGCTTTCTACGTACACCAAATGAGACCAACATTTTATCTATAAATATGGCTCTCATTTGTAATTTTTCATCAACCATTTCACATTTGTAAAATGACAAAAATATACACGAGCCACGAAAATTTGGTCCGTAACAAATTGGAAGTCGGAAAATACATTAGCCATAAATTTTATTCTACTAGATAGTAAGGTAAATGTTTTTTTTTCAATAAATATTTTTTTTATATTATTTTTAATATCTTAATTTTGGATATATTTATCAAATCTCCATATAATGGGGAACTAAATTTTATGCAAACTTTATTGATTTCAATAATCTGCAGACACTTATGTTACCCATAAATATAAACGACTTGATTGTTTCAATATTTTTTATTGACATAATTATGTTTCTTTTTAAAAATTTTATTTTCAGGAATATATAATTTGAAGATTTTTTCAAGAACACGATTCCTATAAGGTCATGATTTTTGTTTGACTTAATAGTAAGATTAATGTTTTATATTTATGCAATAAATAACTTTTTTTATTATTTGCTATATCTTAATTTTGGATATACTTATCAAATATTCATATAATGGTGAACTAATTTTTATGTAATCTACAAGTTACCCCATAAATATAAACGACTTGAGTGTTTCAATTATTTTTAATGACATAATTATTTTTATTTTTCAATAATTTTTATTTTCAGGAACATATAGTTTGAAGACTTTTGCAGGGACACAATTCCATACAAATAAATATATTGAAGAAATTAAAATATATTTGCCAAGGTTATTATTTCTATATAATGATATATATAGAGAGAGAAAATCTATGGTGTATACTAATGTACGGAAATTTCGGTGCATACTAATCCGAACTTTTGGATCTGTTTCAAAATAACCAAATGAACTAATACTTCGAATTATATTTTAATTACTATTAACTTCTCATTTATATTTAATTATTTTCATAGTACAAAATTAGAGTCCTTTATGAGAAAGAATACTGGTTTTCACCACCAAATGAACTAATACTAGCAAGTCCATTATCACGCAATGTTCATATCCCAACAATGAAATCAAATGATATTGATTTGGTATAACACCAAATTCAAGGACAATTTTGATATAACAACATATATACCACTATACCAGGCAGTGAGCACATCAAAGTTGATCCGCGCCTATCTCCATTGAGAGACCGATTGTATAGTAGGAGAAACATGTGAAACGGTCGATTTTAAAAAAAAAACATATAAGAGAGCAACTAGATGTATTGGTTAAAAAAATTAATTTTAATCTTACATCTTGCATATAATAAAGATACATGAATGGTCTCAAATGGTGCAAATAAAAATGTGTCTATTTTAATATATATTTCATAGGATGCTATTTGAAAGATGTCTCGCCAAAGGATGCAATCGAGTTGATATTTTAAAAAGTGAGATTGAAAATGTGCATATTTTGACTTGGTGATCATAGGGTGCCATCTAAGGGATGTCTCGCTAAAGGATGCAATCAAATATATGTCTCCTCCACCAGAGGGTAACAACATTTAATCTATAAATAGTGCTCCATTTTTTTATAAAAATAAAATAATTTACAATTTTCTAAGATTTTCTCAAAGTCTTAATCAATCTTATTTACAAACTACATATGTTTCCATTAAACTTTTTCAATGCAACCGCTCATGGCATCCGCTCATGGCACCCTTTTTCATGGCATCTGCATATGGCATCAGCTCATGGCACCCTTTCATGACATCTGCACATGGCATCCGCTCATATGGCACCCTTTCATGGCATCTTCACATAGCATATGTTCATGACATATTTTCATCGCATCCACACATGACACTTTTTCATCGCATTTTTTCAATGCAACTCTTCACAATCACACATTTATCATGCTAATTTCAATAATTCCCTACTTATTTATAGACTACATATATTTCCATCAAGTACTTTCAATGGATATGCTCATGGCATCCGGTCATAGCATCCTTTCATGACATTTGCACATGGCATCCACTCATAGCACCTTTTCATCGCATTCACTCATGGCACCTCTTGATCACATATTCACTCGTTTATCAAGCTATTTCCAATAATCCCCACTTAGATTGATAAATAATAATAAACAAATCATTAAAAATGTCAAACAATGACAATGGTGGAGAAAACTATCCAATGGAACCAATACAGTCACACCAGATTAAGATTAAAGAAGAAAACCAATCTATACAAATGCTAGACAGTGAAAGTAAAGGAAAAAAATTGCATAATGGAAAATAAAGTAACAAACTTTACTTTCCATTTCTATTACTTAGTAAAAATATAATAGTTACATTTATGTATGATTTTAATACCTCCCTAATATTGTTTCATAATAAACAATATCATGTGTAAAATATGTAATGAAATCACTATTCAATATATTGTTGTTTTCATTTTCTGATTCACTTTTCACTTCAATTCAATTAGAATTTACAATTTCATAATTATCGTTATTTTTTCTGATCAAATATTAGTATTATCAAATTGTCAATATACTTTTATAATAAGATCCTTTCCACTAAAAATTTTTATTAAAAAACTTCTCACTTCAAAATCATCTATCCACTTGAAAAATTAAGACATAATTTTTCTATATATTATTTATAATAAAATTCAATTAATATCGTCGAGAGAAGCTCGACGTATAGATCTAGTATTAATTAATAATATACAAATTTAATAATTAATAAGCGTTTTTGCCTCCTAAGGTACTGCTATCGCCAACAGTGAGGGGACCAATTCTATTTTATTATATGTATTAAATCAATCCTTCTGCTTTCTCAGGGCAAAACATATTAATTAAATAATACTGAAATCGAATCTTTACTGTTTCATGCGCACATACATGCAAACCCGTACCTCATTCAATATTATTGTTTGCATTTATTGATGAACACTGAAATCATGATCATCAGTGCATCAGTGGTGCTTTTAGTGTTCAAACGACATTTTCTTATAATACTTTGCTAATCTTTCTTAAAAGTACTCTTGTCATAGAGCACGCCATCTTTGAGGAAGTTTTCTTAATCTTTTGCTCTAATTCTAATACGTAGTAGAATGGTCCAGGCTATAAATGTGGGTTGCTTTTATCATAATAATGACTATGAAAATTTGACGACATCTCAAGCATTGACAAATGGAATCTGTTATAATTTAATCTTATATACGTCATACCAAAATTTCATTATTAATAATAATAAATCTGATTTCTCATTTCTGCAATGCATTAATTAAATGATTCAAATGCTTCAGAGAATTTGCATTTACTTAGTTAATTATATCTTGATTCTAAAGTCGCGAGACGATGACGTCCGTCCAAAACTATAACTCCGCTAGTAACGGGTTGCAATAAATGATTTAGTGAGATTAGAAAATACAAAAAAAAAACTAAATAGCAAAGAAAAACTCTCAAAGTTCAAAAAAGAAATTTCATTAATCCATAGCTTTTTTTTTATAATGACAAGCTCCCCTTATATTGATCGAGGCGCCTTAGACTCCAAGTCACTACATAACTGCATAACATAATTATAAAAATTGCAGAAGTAGAAATATTTAAATAGAAATTACAAAGATAGTAATAAATCTAGGCCCATAATTGAAAATGAACCTATTTCAGAATCTGTGTCGGATACGATCGGGTGGATTTCTTTTTTGGATTTCGTCATCACGGCTGACATACATTGTTGAACATTTTTTTTAAAGATTTTTCCTAATGTATATTAAAATTATTTATTATATTTTGTATTGTGACTTATTTTTTATTGGCAAAATTGTGTATAACCCCCTATAAACTCTAGGAACCGGATATAACCCCCTGCACATTTCAAAATTGGATAGAACACCCTGTAAACTTCAAAGTACAGAAAAATAACTCCTTTCAATTAAATTCAGTCATTTATTTATTAAAAAAAATCAATTTTAAATCATATGACTAAAATACCCTTCCTCTTTGCTCCTTCTACTCTATCGTTTCATTTTTCCTCCATTTTTCAGCGCAGAATTAAAAAAAAAAGACAATTATCAATATCCAAACAAAAGTTTCGTTATTTCTCTCCGTGAACCAAATATAAGGAAAGACATATAGAATGCATATGTAATCCTCTAAACTGTGAAAGACCAAAAGATAGCGAATCGTTTTCTATATTATATGAAACTTCTATGAAATTTATTGCCAATGAACTTTTTTTATTTTTATACATTACAAAAAGACAAAGGACAAAGGACAATGCAAAAGTAGACATAAAAAAGGCCCAAAACTATACAGATCAATACATTGATCCGATCGTCGAGAGGAAGAAAAAAAAATCAAATCACATAAATATTTATATGCGTAGATCTATTTGTGAGAATTAAACAATATGCAATATCGATTAATACAAACTTGCACTTGTGAAGAGAAATAGTCCTAGAAGAAAATTAGTATCTTCACTGTCTTTATCGTGAAGACTATTAACAAGTTATAGAACAAATAGAGAGGTAAAAATGGAATGATTGTATCTACGTGAGAGAGCGAGTATATCCTAGAGATTTAGAAAGGAAATCATTATTTCAGCAATATCAAATTGTATATTAATAATTGCCATTTTTTTATTTTGGACGGGAAAATGGAGGGAAAATGAAAGGTCAGAGTAGAAGGGACAAAGAGGAAGGGTATTTTAGTCATATGATTTTAAATTGATTTTTTTTAATAAATAAATGACTGAAATTAATTGAAATGAGTTATTTCCTGAACTTTGAAGTTTACAGGGTGTTCTATCCAATTTTCAAGTGTGCAGGGGGTTATATCCGGTTGCTAGAGTTTACAGGGGGTTATACCCAATTTTGCCTTTTTTATTTTATTTTAGTAGTTGGAAAGCTGAGTACATTTTATTGGAAATTGATTACTACCATCTGCAGTTTTATCATTCCTGCCATCGCTAAATATAAAGTGAACATATACAGCAAACAAAGTGAACATATAGACGATCTAAGTGAACACATACAAACAAATAAGTTCAATGAAAATAAGTTGAATATGCATGTAAACTTCTGAACAAGTGATGACAACACTTATTTGTTTGTAAGTGTTCACTTAGATCTCTATATGTTCACCTTATTTGCTGTATATGTTCACTTTGTATTTAGCGATGGTTGAGATGGTATATTTGCCGATGGCATTTATAATTCCTGCATTTTATTTGGAACGTCATTCTAAGATTGTTCCAACTGAGATTGTTTTTTTACAAAAACCGTTCTAGTTAGATTACTTACAGTCGTACACTTTAATTTAGAACGCCATGCACATGTACACATGAATTGGGCACGCATAATCTTACCAGTTGGAGAACATATATATATAACTTAGTTAACAGTCTAGGTTTACTGGACATAATAGAAAACAAATCTAACAATAAGCTACAAATATATAAGAGAAGTCTACCCTCACATTATATGCCCTTTTATTTTATGTTTTTTTTTTGTATTTTTTCCTTTAAATTAACGATGGACAAAAAACTTACAACTGAGTTTGAATCATAATTAATTGTTTATATAGGTTCATAATTTTAAATAAAACGGTATGAATTTGAACCCAATTAAATGATCAAATATGATGCTTAATTGAAGGAAATTATATATATAGTTGTGAATATAATAATTTTTTTCTTGTATGTTGTTGCTTGTATTATGTTTTTAATTAGTTAAGACATCATAATGTAAGTAAGATTAATTCTATCAAACGTTTCATGATGAATTATTTTATGTTACACACTGATTATTATAGTGACATTATTCAGTCTATGCCATAGAAGATCAACGGCATTTACACATAGTGGCACTATTTATTTCTGTTTCATGATTCTCATTACAAATTGAAGTATGGTTAATTATATGTAATATTAATCAACTACTCGCACGCTCCGATGTTATGAATTTGATATATATGGTGGATTAATTATAATTAAATTATTTAGCTATAAATGTGAACAAAAACATATTATTTTAAAATTCATTATACTCAATAGATAAAATTTGGCCCACCAATCAATCTAATATATATGTGGCACCAATATTAATAGATATATAATAGAAATAAGACTAAAACGTGATTGACACATCAGATACACGCGTTATAGCACATTTTGTGCTTTCTTGAGCCCTCCAAAAACAACCACAAATCCATCATCTTAGTATATATATATGTAAATTCGTAAATATATTGTTGATCCCGTACAATTTTTTAGTTTTAATTTAATAAATATCTTGAAACATATAGATATTGAAATTCCGGATAACTTATCCATCAAATTGATATTACAAGAAATGATCAAATTTCAGACTAGAAATGTACATATATCGGCTATTAACGCGTTATTTGTTCAGACTAATAAAATTAAAAAATAAGAAAATTACCTCGTTCTGATCTTTATCGGTTCCTTTCTTATCTCGATCGCTCGTACTTTTTCATCATCTCCATTATAAATGCACAAACATACATTATCTGGAAACATCTCTAAATTATTCAAATAACCGTAAGAATTTCACCAATTAACAATAAACAAGATAAGAGAAAATTCATTCACAATACAGATCGAAATATTACAAGTTTTAGAAGCATGAAAGATGTTAATTTGCTTTTCTTAATAATGAAAAGTGGTAGAGCGCAAGTATGCTAATTTTTTTAAAAAAAAAAGGCATGACAAACTGACAAATTCGATATTTTCCGGTATTTCCTCTCACAATATCGGATATTGCCGTTTGATCACTGTTCCGATTTCCAGTATTACCGGAATTTTCGAGTATCCGGTATGGTTTCCAAAACACTGCTTGCGACAAACATATATAATTTCTTTTATGTATATTTGGTTTTTGGGATTTTGGATTTTGTTTTAAGAGAGACTATCAAAGCACTTGAAACCACAAAACCTTACTCAAGTCAAATGTAACAAAAAAAAAAAAATTGCCCACTTAAAATGATAGCCACCAAAAAATATATTTTTATATGAAATAAATTTCTTCCTTTTATCATGAGTGAGTGGAGAACAACCATAATTAAGAACCACATATAAGATTTAGGTATGGTCTCAAATCATAAAGGAACCTAGCTAGTAACTCTGATATCAATATAAAATATGATCTCAACACTAATAAAGACATTTGATTTACAATTGTAAACTCATTTTCCTAAAATATTAATATGTGATTATTTCTTTCAAAATATGGCAAGGTCCAAGTCATTTTACTTAATTCAAATTATTCGTAACATAAATATCGAAATCAAGAGGGCGAGTATATATACTTTATATTAGTAAGTTAGCGTACTTGATTTCGTCAAGACTCGAGATATACATAATATTCACTTAGGCTCCGTTTGGATGGCTTCTTCCCGGAATAAGGAATAAGGAATAACTACTTTTTACCAATAAATTTATTTCAAACAATCCAAACTCTTCACAAAAGTTACACACTTCCCAATAAATTTATCCCTTCCCAATAAATTTCTTTCCTTCTTCCTTCTTCCTACCTTATTCTCAACGCATCCAAACAGAGCCTTAAATTATAAGTTGTGCATGTGAATTAAAATTTTTTTGGTCTACATGTAAATTTCTAGCAATTATTGGTCGGATGTTAAACGGATCCGATCCGTATTCTAGCAAATTTCTAGCAATTATCTTTTTTTATTATATTTCTAGCAATTTCTAGCAAATTTCTAGCGTACTTTATTCGCTACATACATTTTTTTTTGGTCTACATAAAAACGGATCGGATACGGTCCGGAGTGGTCATACCATATTCGTATTCATATTTTTTTCCGGATTCGAATACGAATACGGATATGTTCGGATACGGATACGGGTCGGATGTTAAACGAATACGAATCAGATATTACAGGATACGGATACGAATACGAATATATTTTATATATTAAAATAGATATATATAAAATAAGGAAAAATAAATAATTAATTCCATATTATCATCATATTATATTATTATATTGCCAAAATGTTATTTTAAGTCAATCTAACTAGTAAAAATTTAGTTTATTATCTTGTGTCTTTGATTTAATTAAGGGTGAAAACGGTTCGGATAAAGACCAAATACGGATCGGATAGTAGTCAAACCATATCCGCATCCATATTTTTTTGTCGGATACGAATACGGATACGGATATGTTCGGATTCGAATACGGTTCGGATATTAAGTATATTTTTCGGATTCGAATGCGGTTCGGTGCGGAGTTTATCCACACCGTTTTCACCCTTAGGAACCACACATATTGTCATATTCATACGCTTCAAAATCTCTAAGGGGCCGTTTGGATCAAGTGGAAATTTTAGAAATTTTTTATTCGTAGACATAAATTTATTATAAACAATTTAAATTTTTCACAAAATTACACACTTTTCAATACTTTATGTCTAAAAATAAATTTTTTTTTTATTATTAAGCGATCCAAACGGCCCTGAAAAGTGATTGCGCATGAATGGGCATGCGAACATGAGGAGAGAATCAGATAAGTATACAAAATAGAAATAAAGTGGGGTCTAGAGGCTAGATAGCCCATAAGAAATAAAGTGGGGTCTAGAGGCTAGATAGCCCATAATCTTTTAAAACAAACAAATTCTTTTCTTATCACAACCTGAAAAGCAAGTTTCAAAAAAAAAAAAAAAAAAAAAACCTGAAAAGCGAAAGTGCGGCCCAATAAGAGAAGGCTATTTAGCCGTTCGCCGCTTTTCAAGCATCACGAGTCTAAATTCATGAAACCAACCTTCCCTGCATTATTGCATTCCATCTCATGTGACGATGCTTTCAAAAAGAAAACCGCATTTGCATCCACACGTCTTTCCCTTTCCTTGCTTCGCGTGCATGTCGGCATTTTTGCCTTTGTGTGCTGTGAATGATTGGACGGTTCAGGATATCGCCTATTATTTTGTTTTGTTTAGGGAGAGATTATCATCTAATTGAGATTGAATCCGCCGAGGACATTTGAAGGGAGAACTTCAAATCAATTGATCTACTAAAATTAAATCAAGCAAAATTTATACTCTCGAATATACAAAATATTCTCTATTTTAAATATGGATAATCAGTCTCTCTTTACGTAACGGATTCAAATTTTTAAAACCTAAGAAACGAAAATATTGATGTTACGGAGATCAATACCCTCTAAAAAAAATATACTTTTATTCAAAGATTTAAATAGCGGACCAGATCATATCATAGCGGATAGTGAATGACGGTCATTTAAAAACCGTACTTGGTTTATATATAGCGGACGCATACATATATATATTTGTTCCTTATATAAGATGCATAGTTTAATTCACACGAAAGTACAAAACTTATAACTCTGTACATCTGTTTGGCCATAAAATTTTTAGAATTTAGAAAAAAAAGTCAAATTACAAAAAATTGTAGTCCATGTTACAATTTTTTATAGAACTTTAAATCACGTTAACCGGAATTTGTATGTGAAAAATATGCTAAAAATATTGGTATTGTATTAATAAATAGTAAATTATACCACTATATATATATATTCAGAATTGCTTAAAACCATTTCCAATATTCTATCATTCTCGTCATCCCTGGACTTCTATTAATGAGAAAATTAGTTAATTAATGAGGATTCCAGGGGATGATGGAGATGATAACGTGTTTTCTATTTTTGGCAAAGATCATCCATGCGTATACTCGCGTCTTCTGCTTTGCTCTCGTTCTCCACCCTTGTGCTTCGCTCCTCCTTATGTAACTTAAACAATTACATATCAACTTCAACCGTTACATATTAAGTATCATTAATTATCCAGTTCCTCTGTTGATGTTGATATACATAATTGTTGAAGTTGATATATATAACTATTGAAGTTAATAAATATAATTATTCTATATATATATATATATATATATATATATATTAAATGTTAATATATATAATTGTTGAGGTTAATATCCTAACTGTTGAAGTTAATATTTGTAATTGTTGAAGTTAATATCATAACTGTTGAAGTTAATATATATAACTATTCTAGTTTTATATATTAACTATTAATATATATAATTGTTGAAGTTAATAACGTAAATGTTGAAGTTAATATGTAACTGTTGAAGTTAATATGTAATTGTCGAAGTCAAGTCACTGGAAGAGAGCGAAATAGAGGATGAGTATTGGATTTTCGTTTTTAAAAACACGTGGATACTTCTTGCTCAAAATAAAAAACACGTTATTAAATACTGGGGATGATGAGAATGATGAATATCGGGATGATCCTTATCACCCGATATATATTTCCCTTACTGCTATGGCTCCACGTTTTGCCACTATTTTTCACTATAATCCGCTATTCCGACCACTATAAAACAAACCGTTTTTTTATATAAAAAAACAGATAAGTTTTAGAAATTTTTACAATAATAAAAAATATGTTTTGTTGTAAAATTTCAAAATTTAAATTACATTAATTTATTAACATATCAATGAATTAATTTATGATGTACGAAATTCTCAATAAATAGTGATGCACAAAATTGATTTTACTTAGACTTAATATAATCATTATATTGATTCGGCATTTAAACTTATTTTGTAATTATTCAAATCTCAAAGAAATAAATTTTTGCTCTTTCGAAACGTGGTCGTTTATTTTTACTAGCATTTTCATTGGCAAATAATAATTAAAGATGATATAATTAATGTAGATCCAAACTTCTTCTTATATTATTAAATCATTTGATATGAATGTTTTAACTGGTTATTTTAAATAACAATCTAATAACAAAGGCGTAGATTCAAATCTAATTCAATGTCTAAGGAATTCAAGAAAGAATCTGTACCAAGAATTTTGATTAGAGCCTTAGAGGTCTCCATTAATCGACATGTAAAAAGTCATCCAGAAGCATGTGTTGTTGGACTATATGTTGACTTTTCAATTAATTGGGTCGGATTCATTCAAAATTGCCCTCTCGTAGTCGTATCAACATCACTGTCTTGTCGTGTAGCTGAATTATTTTCAAGACATGCAGTTGCTTTGCCACTTACTAATTAATATAATCATATGGGAATATGGGATGAACAATAAATGAATAAACAACTACAAAGATTCAACTTTCAAGGACCTCTTTTGATAGCTTATGTCAAGATTTCGGGGCAAAAAAATCAAGGACCATTTGTAAAAAAAAAAAAAAGTCCAAATTAACTCTAAGTTCAAGTGTTTAATCATCTTAAGCACTTATTTGGAGGAGATTATAATCTCTTCGTATATTTTAAATTAGTAAAAGTTGGAAAAAATTTAAAAAGATATTGTACTATGTGTAAAGAAATTATATATTTTTTATTTAAATTAAAACGTGTGTTAATTCATTCTTTATCCATGTAAAAGTATTTTTTACAAATACCTTAAAGGTTTTATAGAGGTTATGTTTATCGTATTATGATTGATGAGCAAACAAATATGATTTAATTTGGACACAGACTATACCCAAATGAGAGAGAAAACATCCATGCATAATTTTAAGTTATAAAATGGATAATATCATAAAAAACAATACATATTAAATATAAGAAAGTTTATATGTTTTAAATATTACAACAATTGAATACCAAATTTTACAAGGTAAAATGAATTATATTATTTTTTTTAAGAATCAGTTGAATCTAACATGTTTGTTTAATAAAGAAAAAGATAAAAAAAATTAAATGAAAGTTAAAAGTCCTTTGTGGAAAAAGATGAAATTGACGACAACTCCTTATCTCCTTTTATCCGCTTCATATATATTTAGTTTCTAATTCGTTTTTCGCAAGTTGCCTAACGAAAGATAAAATCAAAGTTATGAACGAATTTCTTGACGGAATTACATGTATTCTTTTGTGATATTTTGATAATCGTCACTGCTATATATACCAAATGCTAGCCAAAGCATAACATACAAATAATAAATTTAAAATATATGTAAACAAAAGTACATGGAATCCTACATCAATATTTTGTAGCATACCCTACAAATTAAATAATAATAACAAATATAACTTAAATTAATTGTTCTTTTGAGTTCAACAAAGCACCTTCATGATAATTGTGTTTCATGAAAGTTGCAGGGTTCTCAAATAAACTAGCCTCTAAATAATTCGGCCTACTTATAAAAAATATAAATTAGCTAGCCTTTATTTCAGTTTAAGAAAATGTGCAGTACTCTGAGTGTTCACTAATTAGCTTGTAAGGAGTGTATATTTCTGTTTGATGAAATAAATTTATATCTAGTAGTGATTTAGAAGAGAACCAGATCTTTATCTAGTGTCAAAGAGCAACGTGCTTTCAGCTTCAAAATTCGGCTTGAGTTTTTTGTTACATGTAATTTTGAAATAAGTTGGAGGAAGACATGATCTATCTTATCTTAAAAATACATACATCTTAAAAAAAAAATAGTGATTTAGAAATCCTTCTGTGCGTTTCAAGTTCAAAAAATGTGCATTCTAATTTGACCGATTTTGCAAGTTAGCTTGAAGTCACCACTACATTTTTTATTTTTTTATTTTTGGCGGTTTTTGTGGGCTAAATTGCAGCGGTTGGTGAGGAGTCGTAAATGGGCATGGCCGTTACAATTTATTAAAGAAAAACAGACTTTTTTTAGTGGGCTGTACGTGCATAGATTAAATTAGCTATTACATTTCGTCTACATTTTGAATCAAATTATATTAATTCGTCGGACTACAATACCTAATTTCACAATATATAATTCAAAAACTATATATATTACCTTAACCCATTCTTTTCTTAAATTGTTGGTTACATAGATTTTATGGAATTAACAAATGCGAAATTCTAGAAAATTATTATTAGAGATTTCAAATATATAAGTCATAATAATCCCTACATTTCTTAAGAATTTATAGTTATTATTTATTGAGAAATGCTAGTGTCTTATATATAGGACGGATGGGTCCGTCTAATATGGTCGTTTTCACATTTTTATATTTCAAATGACCGATCCGAACCATTCAATATGTTCTCCATATTAAAAACTTACAAGAAACCAATTTTTACATTTTTTTTTATTTTTTTGACTATTTTTTCGGTATTTTTGAGAATTCGTGATATAAACATTATGGATCGTCCAATAACAACGATTTTCTAAAATACCAAAAAAATAGTAAAAAATTTTGAAAAAATTAAAAAAATTGGTTTCTTATAAGTTTTCGATAAGGAGAACATATTGAACGGTTCAGATTGGTTATTTGAAATGTAAAAGCGTGAAAACGATCATATTGGACGGAGTCCATCAGTCCTATATATTGGACTCTAGCATTTCTCTTATTTATTTAGGGGGCCGTTTGGATCTCTTAGGAAAAAGAGGAATAGCCTATTCCTAGGCGGAAAATATTGGAAAGTGTGTAATTTTGTGAAGAGTTTGGATGGTTAGGAATAAATTTCCGTCCGGAATTTGCTATTCTTGTTTATTCCTTATCCATCCAAGCAACCCCTAGATGAATTGAAAGATGATTTATGAAATACGTTGCCACATAACTTGTAGATCTATTTTTCTTTCTGCCAAACAAATTCGTTGAGTTGGGGAATGCCTAATACCTTACCATTCTTTTTACATAATGTTTGTATTAATTTCAGCTCAAAAAGGTACACAATATATTTGAAACCGTTATTCCGTTTTGCATCGAGAAAAATGCATGTGTATATTGGAAGTGACACTTCACTTGATTAATTTGGAGTGACAGCGGAAATAGTTGCTATTCTTTTTTGACATTTTAAAAAAATAATTAGGTTAGGACGTGAGTACGTATAAGAAATTTGGCTAGTAGGTATTATTAATTTTTAATATATAAGAGTATAAGACGTGCTTTCAAAATTTGAAATGATACTTCAATAATGAGACAGACATTGATATCTTAATCAATTGTGTTAATTAGACGTAATTCTTATTTAATAGACATATTAGTGGCTTTGATTTAAATCAAAACATTAGTATCTTAATCAATTGTGTTAATTAGACGTAATTCTTATTTAATAGACATATTAGTGGCTTTGATTTAAATCAAAACATTAGAGGGTGATCCTAAAAACAACGAAATATTTACCGCGGGAGAGAGGGACAATGTTTAATTGTGTTGGAGTTATGTCCTAGAAGTCAATAATTTAATGACTTAAATATTAGTTTATGTTATGGATGATATATTATCATCTGTTCCTAGATTTATTATTGACAGATTATTCAGGTTGAGGATCTGAATTGTAGATCTCTGTGGATCATTCTTTAGAATGACAATAATAAATTTAAACGGTCCATAATCTTGATAATTAACAACGAACATTAATTATCATATAAGATTAGTGTAAGTTAAGTGATGATTAAGTTCTACAAATCATAGGTAAAGAGTTACCAATTTAATTGCATATGTATATGTTATGGAACATAGTAAATGACTTGACCCAACGAAATAAACATATGGATTGTGTTATGTGTCATTGTTTATTTCGTTATGATTTTGGTTCTAAGTTTGAGATGTTTATCTTTTCCACATGAGGATAGGTTCAATAAATATTGTCTACCGCTGATTCCCAATAAGGGCTGCTATACGGACTTTATTTATGTTCTCTTGAATTGTGCGGGGAAAAGCTAATCATCAAGAAAACCGTATGTCCCTCATTAATTCACTTAGTGAGTGACGATATCTGTTTGGGCCCCTTGTTGGAGTTGGATCGTATGCGCGCAACAAAGCGATCAACTCTAGATCAAGAAACGTATAATCTGCAAGAATGACACATTCCTATCTTGGATTATACGATAATATCGTGAGACATAAGAATCAAAATAGAGAAACATATTTATTCTCTTATGCATGATTGAAATATTGTAGCAGTACACTATTTATGCGAATTGGGAATCATAACGTGTTGCTAGATACCGCTTATGATTATTGGAATTAAATAACGATTTAATTCCATGTCCAACATAACATAAATCCTCAAATGATCACACAAATGGAATTTAACCATACGGTGTATTAATTGATTTGTTTGCATTGGAGAATGCAAAAATATGATGTGTTGATTAATTAATTATATACTGTTGCAAACCGTTATAATTAATTATATCAAAAGGATCATATAGAAATTAATTTAATACATATGCTTATCCCAAAGTAATTATCATTAAGTTGATAATTAATTATGCTCAACAACATTTAATATAATTGTAGGAATTATATTGAATAAATAGGCTTAATTTAATTAGCCGTTATGAGCCGAAATGATAATCAATTGAGATGGTCCATTATATATTTGATATGGAGTCGGATCCTCTGGTCGTTTTTTTACAAACGACCACCTGGTCGTTTTCGATCTGGACCGTCTGATTTAATCTCAACGGTTAACATTTTTTCGGGCCTATCAATCGTGGTACTAGCACGGGGCATCCATAGCCATTAAGATTAAATCAGACGGCCCAGATCTAAAACGACCAGGTGGTCTGCCGACCAGAGGATCTGGTTCCTATTTGATATAGTAGGTTTGAGAGAGAATAAACAAAATATGGAAATGGCCCATTAAGGCCCTTAATTAGGCCGGCCTAGGGTGAGTGGCAAAAGGGTAAATAGTGAGGTAAGAAGGGTGGACTTGATCTCTATATAAGGACCACTATTTGGTGCATTCCAATCCTAGTTCTCTCTCCTCCCTTTTCCTTCTTCTAGCCGCCACCTTCAAGAGAGAAAAGTTGTTTTCTCTATTCCATTTTTGCTCTCTCCCATTGATTATTATTAGGTCTCATGTGTTGAGAATAGCTATTCCTAAATTGAATATTGGATTAATTCAAGAATAGAAAAGGTATTAGCATTCCTCTAGTTCCTACTAGCATAGGACCTATGAGAATGGTTAGTTTCCTTGGTGGACTCGAGGCCAAATATGGAGGAGGCGAAGGAGAAGCACGCCATCGATTTCTAAGCCGTAGGATCGAGGCTCTTGATTACAATATCAAATGAGGTAAATTTCCACCTATCTCTTGTGTCGATTGGTTTTAAGTACTAGATTCGTGTTTGTGCATGCTTGTTTGTGGTTAATTAAAAAATTAACTATAAAAATGAAAATTATGCACTTAACTGACAAATTGTGCTAATATATATCTGCCTAGTTTATTGAAAAGCTTGGATGCCTTTTACCCCACTTTAGTTCCTACGAATCTTTGACCTCCCTATCTATCCGTCCTTTTGTTTGCATAGAAAAGAGAATGTTATATTATCTCTGGCCATTTTAATTAGATTCTTCAGTACACTATCTCATCATGCTTAGTGGGAGGGGAGATACTCTTTTCAGGATCCCCTAGACGTGTCGTCGAGTTATACTTTGCTTGGGAATATATCATGAAAAAACAGTTCTATGCTCCAATAAGAATCAATTTGTGCTACCAAACGTGCAACACCTCAATGCGCTGCGGACTGCAAGCTTCAAATTAATATCCTATTACATATTATAAAAGACTTACTCTCCAACTGATACTTTTGGAAAATTAGTTTATAAATTTTACTAAGTAAATAAAATAAATGTTTACACAATTTTTAAGTCCAGCACGTAATAGAGATACTAATATATGCCCTTTTTATTTCTTATAGCCTCCGTTTGGATGAGAGAAAAAGAAGGAGGAAGAAGGAAGAAGGAAAAAAAACAATTATAAACAATCCAAACTCTTCACAAAATTACACACTTTCCAATACTTCTTCCCTTCTTCCCTTCGTCACATACTTATCCAAACGGAGCCATAGTGTCACAATTAAGAACAGTACATAGATATTAATCGCTTAACTAGTTTGATACTGGCTATAGATAAATTGCATGTATTTTCAAAAATTTCTATTAACACAAATACATTATTTTAAATCTTATTATACGGGTTTATATAACTAATAATCATTGAAATAAGATTATAATCATTATATACTTTTACTAATTTAAATATCGAGAGCATGAACTCCTTGTTTTGAAATCTTAATTAATTAATTGATCATATCACAATGATAAAGTATATTCGTGTTTACATAATGTCATTTACGATTCGAAAATGACTATATTAAAGTGATGTAAGATTTCGCCTTTACTCTTTGGTGGGATTGTCATCAAACGACTGAATTCTTTATATATATATTTTTTTGAAGAGTAAACGACTGAAAATTAAAGCGTTCATGATTGTTTATATATATATTTTTTATATATTTTTATTTCAATTTAATCATCCAGTTTTTATTCATAGATCGACTTGGTTATTAACCAAACTATTTGCTTTTTCATTTCTTTTTTAAATTCGTTCCTTAATTTGGTTTTCACAACATGTATATTCAATTGTGAAGATTTGGAACTTTAAAAGCATGCCATTATTATTATTTATGAAAAAAACATGTGTGACAACATCGTGGATGCTAACAACAGAACAGCTTGACGATCGAGGTACATAGGGGCCGGACCAGTACTAGAAGTAGGAGAAAGATTGGGGTCTTTTCCTTGTGGTCACAACCCTCATCCCTTCAAATATGATAAATCGCAACATGGCCCTATTGTGAGGTTGCCTGTCAACAATTAATTCCTTGGATAAACTGATAAACATGGATCTGACCAAAAGATACCATCATATGATTCATGAATACTTCAGGAAATATCGCATCATGGATGGTTTTCTTGCTTATCCTTTCTTTTTTGCTCTTTTGGGATAAAAAGTAAAAAAAAAAATGCCGCTTTCACGCGCCATTAACTCCATGTGAATGCAAGTTGGCTTGGACAATATATATGACGCTAAAAAAACTCCTAGATCTTATTTAAAATGGCCGATTCAAACTACATAATACGATCTCCCTATTACAATCTTCATGCAGATCAAATTTTATATTTTTTTGAAAATTGTAAGTACTTTTTCGGATTTTTAAAAACTGTTATTTTGAACGTTTCAGAACTAATTAGATTAACAATTTCTAAAATTTCAACAAAAATAGTAAAATAGTCCAAAAATATATAAAATTTGATCAGCAAGGAGATCATATTTGACAGTTTGAATCGATAATTTTGAAACATATTATAAAGAATTTGAATCAACATACACCGAATCTCTTGTACATTAGTATGCACCATATGTTTTCTTATAATAATTTAATGAACCATATTATTTGTAATAAAAAATTTGGATACACTTTTGGACTCAAAATTGATATAGATCTTTGATCTAGATTGGATAGATATATGAATGTCAATACGTTTAGAAGTAGTAGAGATAAAAAAAATAGTTATTTAAAAAAACTGTATTTTTTATACATTGCTATTGACTTTTTAATTATATATATATATATATATATATATATATATAGGATTGCTAAAATGCTATGCATAGCACGGATGACCTTCGTGCTACGGATTCATTCTTGAATTTCATGCTTCAAACAATCAATCCAAACCGTTCATTATCTTCTTCATATTGAAATTTCTTTAGAAACCAAATTTCATATTTTTTTAAATTTTTTTATTATTTTTCTCAGATTTTTGAAAATCACTGTTATTGAAGGGTCCATAATTTATTAGATTAAGTATTTTAAAAAATCTGAGAAAAATAGTAAAAAAATTCAAAAAAATATAAAAATTTGGTTTCTAAACCAAATGAGATTTCAATATGAAAAAAATAATGAACGATTTGGATCGGTTGTTTGAAATATGAAATTCAAAGACGAATCCGTAGTATGAAGGACATCCATGCTATGCTGAGCATTTTAGCAATCCTCATTATATATATATATTTTATAATATAAATACAAGTTTTTCAATAAGTAACCCATTTTTTAATTAAATCAATCACGGTGATGGTAAAATCCCAAGTTCCCAACTAAACGTACATCTATTTCAAATCTGCCGAAATTATTTAATATAAAAATTCAGATACCAAAAAATTTAATACAAAGAATTATTTAATTTTTTTTTAATAAGAAGAAAGTTCCAACGCGTTTATAAACCGCGCCTCTCTCTCTCCTCCCGAACGCGGTTTATAAACGCGTTACAAGCCTAACAACGCGTTTATAAAACGCGCTAGAAGGCTGAACTTTCGGAATAGTTAAAACGCAATTAACGCGTTTATAAAACGCGCTAGAAGGCTTGTTACCCGTTTATAAAACGCGCTGGGAGGGCAACATTCCAACTCCTATCACTTCGATCAAACTTTAGTCATTTCGATCGAACTTTAGTCATTTCTGTCTATAAGTTTGTGAATTTATAACCGCGTTATTTGAAGTTATATAAGACTATACATTCTCGCAGAATTGAAATCGTCAACAACAGATTATCTCTTACAATTTAAAAACCTATCAATCAAATCCAAAAATGTCTACAATTACAATATATGTCAACCAATGTCCAACTTTTGGTGCTTCTTACTTCCACATCGGTTGTAGTATGCATACCACATTTGCTGAAATTCGAAATGAATTATACAGCAGGCTACAGATTTTAGAAACCCAGTACACTTTGAATATCCATGGTCGTTACAACGAAATTGTAAATGGGAGATATGAATCGCTATTTCTTCCTGTAAATTCTGAAGATCAATGGCGCTTTTTTTACCACGAGACATTCGAGACGAGAGGGTTACCGATTATTGAGTTGCATGTTGATTTCATCCCCGTATATGGCACGGGACCAGATCTGAACCTAACACCCCTTGACGAGCCCGGTAGCAGTGAGCCAAACACTTCCTTAAACCTTATGTGTGGCCAGCAATCCACCCCTTACCAATACACTGGCGAACAGTCCGTTCCTACGCAAGACAATAACACATCAGGAGATGAAGTCGAGGTTGCCGATGGTGATGAAGATGAGGGTCCGGCGACTTACTCCGACCTTCCTACCGGAGAAGAATATACCGATGTGGAGGACTTCTCCGAGAGAGAAGTGCCTTTTTATGCAAACTGCGACCAGCCATACGTTTCAGGAAGGACGGACTTTCACCATCCTGTAAGTGAATTGTGTGATATTTCCATGTTTGAGTATGCTGGTATGCCGGAGCGTAGTTTAGGGCCACAAGGCGAACTTGCTGTTGGTAAACGATTCGGTTCCAAAAAACAATTAATTCTAGCTGTCTGTGATGTTTCATGCAAAACAAATCGAGAAGTACGAACGGAAACTAGCAATAAACAAAAAATTGTAATGGTTTGCATGCAAAAACCGAATTGTAAGTGGCGATTGTATGGTAGACGTGAGAGTTATAATAAAAATTGGAAGATCTCTACCAATCCAAATGAGCATATTTGTTCGAGACCCCCGGGCCAAAAAGGTCACGCAAACCTTACAGCTAGTCTCATTGCCGAACACGTTAGGGATGAATTGAAAAAAAATTTGGGACAAAGTGTCCAGGACATATGAAGCCTCATAAGGGCTAGATATCCACGTATTGAACCGACTTATAATAAACTATGGCGTGGGAGGGAGCGAGCGTTGGAGCAATTGTTTGGGACTTGGGAAGGGGCCTACAATAAACTTCCACGCCTTCTGGAGGCAATGAAGGCGACAACCCCAGGAACGAAATACACAATAGTTTCTTGGCCTACAAACGATCCTAACGTTGGCGTCTTCAAGATGGCAGCCTGGGCTCTTGGTCCGTGCATAGAAGCGATGAAATATGCCAGACCTGTTATCTCAATTGATGCTAGTTTTTTATCGGGCCGATACAAAGGTAGATTGTTCTCAGTGTGTGGTTATGATCCAGAAAATCGATTAATTCCGGTTGCATTCGGATTGGGCGAAAAAGAAGATAAGGATACTTGGGGATGGTTTATGTCTTGGGTTAGATGGGAAGTTTTAGGGCGGAACACTAGATATTGTGTCATATCTGACCGTCATAAGGCAATAAAAGCGGTATTTGCATCCGTAGATTACAGTTGGAAGGCACAAGGTGCGCATGCAGTAGCGATTCATCGGTTCTGCATGCAGCATGTTGCGGAAAACTTATGGAAGGAGGCTGGCGGGTCACAAGATGCTGATTTGAAAAACTTTTTCAAATGTAGACTTGCTAACAAGAAAAACCCTAGACGTTTTAGAGAGAATGGGGAGTACTGAAGGAAAACAACCTGAGGGCTTATCAGTACCTAAGAAATTGTGGTAAAATTAATGAAAATGACAACAACGAGCGGCCAAAACTATATAAATGGGCTCAGAGTTTTGACAAGGGGCATCGGTGGGGTATAATGACGAGTAATGGATCGGAGAGTCTGAATAATGTGTTTAGAATAGAGAGAAGATTACCAGTGACAGCACTTATAGAAGGCACGTGGTATAAATGTGCCAACTGGATGAACAAGCGAACACAAGAAGGACTTCAAAGGTTGAGTTTAGGAGAAAGATGGCCGGAAGGAGTAAAGAATAAATTGATCAAGCATGATGAAAAATCACGTAAGTACTTAAAGAAAAAGAATTTAATTCATTCATTCATTTTAATCCATTTTGAACTAACTTCATCTTTTTGTTTCAATCTCAGAGGAGTTTATGAGCACATTCGTGTTAAGATTGGACCTTGGAGAAATTCGCGTGAAAGTTCGCGAGGAGTACCGTGATGGTGTAGGCTACGATTATTCCCATTACACAGTTCAAATTCCACCCGATATGGAGCAAACCGATGTGCAATTGCCCTTCACTCGAACCACATGTGAGTGCCAAAAACCACAATTGACAGGTATCCCTTGCGCACATGTCATTGTTGTTTGCAGGGAGACAAATTACAATGTAGATCAATTTGTGGATGGTCACTATAGCATGCAAAACCAGCACATGATTTGGTCAGCATGTCGGTTTCATTGTTACAAAGATGAGGAAGAGTGGCCAGTTTATACAGGTCCGATAATTGTCCCCGACAAGATTTTGGTCAATCGAGGAAGGCGCAAAATCGTTCGTGCAGAGATGTGGATGGATAGGATGGAAGGAAGGAAAGGTGGAGGTTCCACAAGAAAAACCAAAAAGAAAAATCAAGGAGAAGCTTCAACCAATCAACCGCGACAAGCAGCACCTCAACCCCCATATCCGATGGACGCATTGCAATCCGGTCGATACACCAGTAGACCACCAACAAGGGCCAACAGTCCAAGAAGGGCAGCGAGTACTGAACGTACGGTTCGGACTCGTCAAACACCCATTCAACCAGGACAAATGTCATTGCATGTTGATCCACGAAGCAACAATAATCGGGAGGACCAAGAATCTGTACAACCACAGAGAAATTCTATAAGCATTGATCCAGGGAGGACCAATATGAGAAGTGAGTCGGCTAGATTTCCAACAGATCAAGGCAATACATCAGGGGAGAGATGACGAAAAGGATTGTTTGGGGGAAAATTTCGCAATGTACTGTCTTTCGGTAGGAAGAAAAAATGAAAAAATTGAAGATTAAGTGTTGTCGTAATTTTATATATTGTAATGGAATCTATTGTAAGAGAATTTTACAATTAACTCGTATAATATAATGTTGAAAGGTTTAGTGTTAGCTTGAGGAATTTTATTGTGCCGAAGGAAATCCTTCGATCCGTCAAGAAGAGCATTGACAGACATGCATTCTTGTTATGTACAAAAAGCCCTAATCCTAAAAGGCTTTGTACTCTATAGTTCATCCGACCTTCATGCAAAGATTGAGGCACTTGAACTGTTTAGTGTTGAGAAGCAGTTAATTAACTCATATAATGGGACCCTCAGCATTCAATTAACTATATAGCGTTGAAAAGCAGTTAACTCGTAGCGCTAAAAGGCTTTGTACCCTTTTATAAAATGCGCTAAAAGGCTTTCTACCCTTTTATAAAACGCGTTAAAAGCCTTTACCCTATTATAAAACGCGTTCAAAGGCTTTCTACCCTTTTATAAAACGCGCTAAAAGGCTTTACCCTTTTATAAAACGCGTTAAAAGGCTTTGTACCCTTTTATAAAACGCGTTAAAAGGCTTTGTACCCTTTTATAAAACGCGTTAAAAGGCTTTACCTTTTTATTAAACGCCCAATTCTCGCATGTCTCATTCTCACCTCTGAATATCATTCTCATCTCTCATTCTCACCTCTCTCATTCTCACCTGTCAATGTTAATAAGTGCGAAATTGTAATAAGAGATTTTCCGGTGGAATCTGTTATTATGTACGAAGGTCGGCCCAGATGGACAGCTCGCTAACTTCATCATCATCTGAGGTAGACCAACACTCTGCTGCCTACGATCATGGGTAATGGGCGGTAGAGTTCTGCCGGCCCAATTAGGGAAGAACTCGACGACTGTCGAAGGCTCTCGCAGAATTGGGCAACCGTCCATGAGTCTCCGAAAATCGTTGTTTTCATATTAATGAGAATTATTGTAATGAAAATTGTTATTAATTTAAAATCGTTGTTTTCATATTAATGAGAATTATTGTAATGAAATTTGTTATTAATTTAAATCGTTGTTTTCATATTAATGAGAGTTATTGTAATGAAAATTTTTCTTAATTTTTATATTAATTAGTTATAAATATTAAAACATAGATAAAACATAAATTCATACAATAACATAAATTCATACAATAACATAAATTTCATAGAAAATAAAATACATAAATTCCATTATTCTAGCATAATTAAACTTTAATTTTTCTCCACTTCCTTAACCTCTTTATTCTTCTCCTCCTCCTTATTCTCACTAGAACTCTCATCTATTTTAACCCCCATACTAAAATCAGGGCTCCTGCCACATCCTGGAGGGAAACGACGTACAGCCGAGACGACCCTTCTCTTCGGAGGGCCGTATAATGGGATCCTTTTTGCTCCCACATTAGGTGTTCCCTCTCCCACCTTGGATGTTTCCTCCCCCATCTTATTATTGTTTTGATCCTTCTCCATTTCTCAAATTTCTGATTTTACGCGTCTTTTGTTTGTGATTTTTTGATACGAAATAGGAGAACGAATTGAGATATATATAGGCAATTATTTAACCGTTTATAAAACGCGCTAGAATAGGGGTCTGCTCAAACACAGTATCACACTGCTCAAAAAGTGGACACCACCTTTGTACGCGTTTATGAAACGCGTTGGAGGCCTCCGAACGCGTTTTATAAACGCGTACGAAGGTGGTGTCCAGGTAAAACAGTAAAACAGACTGACAGCCTGCGAAAGTATTGAATTCCATTAACTTAGCCCTTCGTACGCGTTTATAAAACGCGCTCAAACCTTATTACGCGTTTTATAAACGCGTACGAAGGGTTGAATCTATAAATAGTCCTGCTTCTCCGCAAATTCACGTCGAAAATTCAGAAATCAAAAACCAAAACTTTAGAGAAGTTACGCAGAGAAAAGAAACCGAGAAAACATAATGTCAACTAAACCACGTCATGTTTGTACCGGTGTGCTTCTACAAGGAGATGGAGGAATAAGTAAACGAGATATTCTTCGGCACGTCTACTTGCACTATCCTTCCGACAAATTTTACGTGAAGGTTTTTCAACGCGACGTTTTTGAAGTCAGAGGGCCGAAATATTGGACGGATGTAGTTAAGAGGGATGGAGGATATCATGTCCGACGTGGAGATGGAATCGTTTGGTTGCGTTTGCAACAGGCATGTCCTCCTGGATTTGAAAATCACCCGTTAAATGGAAATGACATATATCATTTGGACTGATTATTAGGTTTTCTATAATTAGATGTTTTTATTATTGTGTGTTCTATAATTAGATTTTCTATAATTAGATGTTTTTATTATTGTGTGTTATATAATTAGGTTTTCTATAATTAGATGTTTTTATTATTGTGTGTTCTATTATTATCTGTTTTAATTCGTGTTTTAGTATATGTATTAATTCGTGTAGTATATGTGTTGTAAGTTTTATTATCTAATTTATTTTAGTTTTTATTTTATCCATTTCTATTTTTATTGTGAAATTCGAAATATTAATATTAAAAGACTTAATATTTATTTAAATTATATTAGACATTACAACTCAATAAACATTATAATAAAAAACACAATACAAATTAAAAATTACAATTTATTAAAATTTTGAACCACACAATACACAACAAAAAAAATTACAAAATACATGATATTAAAATTTTGAACCACATAAAAAAAAATTGTAGAAAATCCATTGCTAAGGGTGGGAAGAGAAAACATCACCGCAACTAATAGACAAGAGTCGGGCGACTGATTGTCATATTGACCCTCTCTTTTTCTGAGACTTGGATGAGGATGACTGCATGTATGCAGATTCTCATCCAAGGATGCCGGCTGCGGTGTTATGCCTCGTAGACCCAGCCCAACAAACCGTCCTCTACACGTAATAACAGATTCCACAGGAAAGTTTTTATTTTAAAGTTGGTGGAATATTAATAGCCATAAGGATTGTGTGCGACTCTGTATCAGTGAATAAGTGTGCCGCATACAACCCTTATGGCTATTAGTTTCGCACCAACTAATATTATTTTGCATTCCACCATCTAACTCTTTTTTTCCTCTCATTTTTTTCTTTTTTTCAGATCTTTTTCCTTTTTTTTTTGATTTTGGACGACAGAAGGTTGGGTATTTATATGGAAATTAGATCTCTCGAACGCGTTTTATAAAAGGGTAAGAAGGCCTCTTACGCGTTTTATAAACGCGTAAAATCAGAAAATAACGGGCAAAGTCAGAAACTTTCGCCGCAATCACTGCAGCTTCTAGCGCGTTTTATAAACGCGTTTTAAGGCTTGTAACGCATTTATAAAATGCGTTCGGGAGAAGAGAGAGATGCGCGATTTATAAACGCGTTGGAATTTTCTTCTTATTAAAAAAAATAAATAATTCTTTGTATTAAATTTTTTGGTGTCTGAATTTTTATATTAAATAATTTCGGTCAAATCTGCGCTGAAAGAAATGGCCAAAATAGTTTGACCGATTCCTGACAGACGTGACCTGACCAATTTGTCAATCAGAGCTCCATTCATTTTATGCCCTGTATAAATATAATAGTTATATTTATTGGAAGGTGCTAAGAGTCTAATATATTGCACACATGCACTCATTCAGCATGATGTTATTTCAAAATTTTAGATTAAAATGGTAGATCTAAACTATTCAAATTATTCTTCGTAACAAAATTTTTCCGGACACCAAATTATATGTTTTCCAAATTTTTTTACTATTTTTTTTTAAATTTTAGATTATGCTCAATCTAAAAAGTTATGGACCGTCCTATTTTGAAAATTCGAAAAAAAATAGCAAAGTATTTGAAAAATATGTAAATTTTGATATTCAAAAATATTTTAATACAGAGATCATATTAATCGGTCTGAATCAATCATATGAAATTTTAAGAGTTGATGTTTCGTATCGTATTTGACATCCTATATATTAGATTCTAACATTACTCATATTTATTTTCCATCTTTTGTTTATCTTTGAAGCATCCTAATTCACGTCAGTAGATGGGAGACAAATACATCTATCCCAGGATCCCTACTCTTTTGTAGCCTTGGAGAAAGAGATGTCTCCGTGCACACTACAAAAAAGATGGTCTTTACATAGATTATTATTGTTCTATTGCTAGATTTATTTGATGCATTAAATGTAGTAATTTTTTTAGCAAGACTCAATTTTCTATCAATAGCTCCTTAAAAATCTAGCAAGTTATTTTTGATAGACTTTTCGAATTTTGTAATATCTATTGTAGCAACAATAAATTGCTAGACTTCTTTAATTGCTACACTAGATATTACAAGATTAGAAAAGACTAGCAAAAATAAATTGCTAGATTTTTAAAGAGATATTAATAGAAAATTATGTCTTACTAAAAAAATTCTAGATTTAGTACATCAATTGAATGTAGCAATAAAAAAAATAAATCTAGCAATAGATCAATGTCCAACATAAATAAAAAAAAATCTAGCAATAAAAATCTATGTAAAAATCATCTTTCTTATAGTGGCAGCTTCTTATTATTACAAGGCACGACACATTTTTTTTTGTTTCATGAACTGCTCGCATGCTTGCCATTAATTAAGAGAGTAATGCTAGAATCAAATATATAAAATATCAAATACGATATAAACATCGACTATTAAAATTTAAAACGGCCGATCCAAACCACTCAATATGATCTCTATATTAAAATATCCTTGAAAATCAAATTATATATATATATATTTTTTACAAATTTTCTAACTATTTTTTTCGAATTTTCAAAATTGGAGGGTTCATAACTTTTTAGATTGAGCATACTCAAAAATAGTAAAAAAATAAAAAATATAAAATTTGATCTCCATGGAGATTTTATAACGTAGAACAATTTGAGCGGTTTGGATAAGCCATTTTAATATTAAAAAACAAAATTTTATCATGTTGGATAATTAAGTGTATGTGTCCTAGACACTAGCTACTCCCTAATTAAGAAGAAAAGTTAAAATTACGACAATTGTCTAAATACGTAAGATGGTGTGTACTGTATTTCTAAATTTCACTGTTTCTATTTTTTTGTAACTGTCTTATTACAATCTTATTTTAATAAATAAATGGAAATAACTTTTGTATAAACACAGATTATGTTAGCTCATTCTACCATGGGGACTAGCTTTTACAATTAATTAATACTGTTTGTTTTCTGTACTAATGATAGGAGTGACGATTTAAATTTATACGGAGAGAAGAGACGATTGGGCCATTGGGGAAAGGGGTTATTGTTTTCACAGAGGTATATATATTTGTGCTTTTTGTCCTTCTAAATTTGCATTTATGAAAATCGATTACTTTTATGTATGTATGACAATTGACAATCATGCATGTTTAGTGATTCTACTTTAATTTCTTTACGTAAAATTAATAATTTGTTTTGAGGATATTAATTATGTATTATAATTCTTTGTTTGTTTAATTAATTAATAAAAAATAAATTTGCCGTATCATCGGAGTATGGGAGTCTGATGCAGACGATCAATGATTTTGTTGTTATTTAAAGAGACTACATTGCAGAAGAGAGATAAAGTGTGTCAAATAGAAAATTTATTGTACCATCTAACATAATTTTTAAAATTTAATGCAGATTTAAATTGCGGTTGCAAATTCAAGAAATATATATATGCATTATAATATACTTCAATATATTTAACAATTTTCGAAGTTGCAATGTGGAGCGTGCTATCTTTTTGGGATTGCCATCTCCATATACAACCTTGTTGAATCGTGCAAATTAACATAAAAAGTACATAGTGAAAGTGTGAACCACATCAACAAGGGTGAAGTACACCTGGATGGTAAGTGGGAGCGGCATAAATTGGCGTACAGAAGAGAGGCACAAGAGATTTGGAAATAGGTTTTGTCCTCTTGACTCTTGTACTGTCACTGGATTTTTCTGTATACAATACAGATGGGAAGTGTTATTAGCGCTCTGACGTATCGCTGTACAATGTACAATGACCCAATAATGGCTTGACGCAGTTCAATCAAACCCACCGACAGTACCTGGTCCCACCGCAACGAAATGCTCCGAATTGACACATGCGGTCCATGCGGATGTTGGTTGCAACCAGAAAATATTAGTATACAAATGAAGGATTTGAGATTTAAAATTTCAGTAATGACAAATAAGATTTTGGATTTAAAATAGCGAATTATATATAACGAAATACTGGCACAATAAACAATTTGAAACTGAAAATATGCTTTGTATTAATTACATTATAGGGTGCGTTTGGATCCTTGGAAGAAAGAAGAAGAAGAAGGAAGAAGAAGAAAAAAATTATAAACAATCCAAACTCTTCACAAAGTTACATATTTTCCAATGCTTCTTCCCACTTCTTCCCTTCTTCCCACACCTATCCAAACGGAGCCATATATAAATATATTATAGCGGGGGTTAGTATTTCACATACAAAACAAGCATTATATTTGCTCCAATTACTTTCAAAGAGATCTCCATGACTGTATGTAAATATCATTATAAAATTAAACAAATAAAGCATGAAATAAAGTAAAAGAAAAATAGAAGGGGCACTTGGATAAATGCCACCCCAAAAGTTCAAAATTAGAAAAATGCCACCTCAAAGTTCACTTTTAGTTAAATGCCACCTCAAACTCAATTTATTTAGAAATTTGCCACACCAACCGTATAAAACCTCTCCAAAATACAATCTATTTTAGTAATGACCAAAATGCCCTTATTTTTAATTCATCTCTTTATTTCTGAGTTGTGACCCTGACTTCGCATTTTACACGGGAACCGTACCAGATCGGTACCAGATATTGTTAGGCCTCGATTGAGGCTGGTACAAGGCCTGTACCTCGATTTAGGTCTCTTATTCTAATATTTTGCTGCTAATTTGAGATACCAGTGTAATTAAAATGGTTTAACAAGGTTAGTCGTTGCATTTTCTTTCTGTAATTTTGTAATACTAGTGTGTAATTAGAAATGAAGAAAGTATATTTATTTTATCTCTCTCTAAAAGTCTCTCTTTACCAGTAAAACAAAAGTTCTTAGAAAGCTAATTTGTAACAATACTTTTTTGTTCAATGAAATCGTAGGAGAGACACCCGTCTCCCTACCTTAAAAAACAAAATAGTATAAATTGATAGCCTTTCTCCTCTTTAATTGGGGCTGTCAGAAGAGTCAAATGAGCTCTTGAGATTCTCGTGAACTTGGATTTTCTCACTTGCACTTGAGGTTAAACGTGCAGAGCAGTAAATGACAAAAAGGAAAGTGGAGGTGAAAATGGGGGTATTAAAAACATTTGGCTACAGCAGATAGTGAACGGTTCGGATCAAAATAGTGAACGCGCAAGATAGTGAACGCAAAAGAAAAAATCAGTACCGGATCGAAGGAAGAAATCAAAATGTAGGTGCGACGGACTGACGGTGGAGTGACGGAGGAGTGTCCGGCGAAGTAGCGGCCAAGCAAAGGCGGAGGGGCGGCGGAGACGCGGCGGGACAACAGATTGACGACGCAAGCGCGAAGTTAGGTCTGGGATCTCTAATGAAAATATCGTAAATGAAGAAGATGTATTTCAGAAAAGAAATAAAAAGATGAATTAAAAATAGAGGGCATTTTGGTCATTACTAAAATAGATTGTATTTGGGAGATGTTTTATACAGTTAATGTGGCAAATTACTAAATAAATTGAGTTTGTGATGGCATTTAACTAAGAGTGAACTTTGAGGTGACATTTTTCTAATTTTGAACTTTTGGGGTGGCATTCATCCAATTTTCCCAAAATAGAAAGAGCATATATGTATATATGCTTGTATTATTAAAATGGTTTCAAATAATAAGTTCGAGGGTTGAAAAATACAAGTGTACATTAATTAGAAAGAGAGGATTATTGATTTCGTAAGCATCTGTAAGTTTAAGAAGCTATTTGACATTGTCAAGTCGCAATTTGACTTAACAACAAGTGTAAATATAGTTTTGAGGACGGGATATGTTTGTACAAATATTGATCTAGCTATATATAGTAGTTTGAGGTACAACTTTTTATAAAAATCGATATGTGTGTAGTTGAGCATGGTGCGTAACTACTGTAGTTAAAAGAACTAAATAAAATTTACTCAATTTAAAAATAATTCGTCTTTGCGCTGTTGTCGTAGCTAATTTCCTTGAAATCTAATTTGAAAGGTCCAATATCTAATTTCGGTTGACATTACAAGGTTTCAAATCGGGTCGCAAAGACTGGTCCAACGGAGAATCTCTCAAATTTGAAATTTAAATTTTTATACACAATATTTTGATAGATAAGATTAAATTAAACTTTTATTAAATTTTTTAATTATTGAAAATTTACACATCTAATTAATTATATCAAATCGCACTTTGAGATAAAATATAGGCGTTTGTATTTTGCAAAAATACAACCAGGTTGGGTTCTCCAAAACTACACGGCATGGGCGCGCATTTCGACATGACAGACATGCATGCTTGTTGACAATATACATTTATGAAATTAGTATACGACACTTGACATGTCTTGGCGCTAAAGTTGCATCGTGTTAAAGACCCTAGAGTATCGACACGTTTAAACACGGCACAAAGTTGATATGAGACACAATATGACACGAAATGTGACTCAATTAAAATTAAATTATTTATATTCTAAGTATATTTTAAGTAATTTTTTAACTTAAGGAGTGATTTTGATTTATGCCACCGTAAAAGTTGAAAATTAAAAATATACCATTACTAAATGACAAATTATCTTTATGCCATCAATAAATGACAAAACTAAATTTAAACCATCAATCAATTAATTTGGTCATTTTGCCCTTTGAAATATGCCACTTCAAACATTAAAAATATAATTATTCTACTGTAAATATTAAAATTAGAAATATGTTTACGCAAAATAAGTCATTGATACTATGCCATCAACAAAAGATATAAAAATTTAAAATTTCGAATTCAAAATTTTTTAAAATAAAGTTTTGAAATATTTTTAATTGAAAAAATTCAATTTTATTTTCATTAGAAATTTTAAATTTCAAATTTCAAAATTTTAAAATTTATTTCTTGTCAATATGGTTTGTTTATTTGCTATTAACTTAATCTAATGAGGGTAATTTGGAAATTTTAAAATGCTAGAGTCGCATTTTTTAATTAGAGTGACATAACTCAAATTTTGACAAAAATAATGGCTTAAAACTAATTTTAATCATTTTATAGCGGCATAAAATTAATTTACCATTTAAGAGTGTCATATCTCTGATTATCAATTTTTCATGGTGGCATATATCTAATTATTCCTAAATTAAAATGAGTATATGCTATAAATCTAATGATGAATATTCATAATATTCATTTTTTAACCATTATATGACAATTAAAAAAAATTCCTACAATTTATCATAATTTTTAATATTTTCTTATTCTAAAAATTTTTAAAGATTTTTGAACTAAAAAATTAAGATAATTTCTGACACGTTTAACATGTCTTGTCGTGTCCTGCCATAGTACATGTTATCGTGTTAGTTAGTTTTTTCATTTGATCAGTACGATGCGACACGGCACAACATGTTTGCAATACTTATAATTAGGGTTAATTAAAGACAGTGGATCCCAATGTTCTCAATTGAACTTAGCAGGAATGCTCAAATAAAAAAAAAATAGAAAACTTAGAAGGAGTGTTAATTTTATGGCACACGCAAAAATGCAGTAACTAAGCAGGAGGGTCATAATTTTATAATCGACATTCAAAATAGCTGTGCATATTGGACTCGTCAATTATGCCGGTATATATAACATCTACTGAAGCCTACCACAAAATATGGATAGTGGGACTGATGAATTTGTGGTCCGTTTTTTTTTGAAATTGCGGTATAGCCGTAGAGGTTCTAGCTAGACCAGTCTCGTGTTTATTTATTTATTGATGAGAACATTTTAAGTCCAAGCATGTGTCCTGCAACTGCAATCAACATTACCCGAAGTAGCACGAAAAGGACTTTGAGTACAGAAATATTTTTTTTTTGTCTTACTACATTGTCTTGCTATTTTAAGGTTTTCTGATCGTCCCCACTACCAACCATGTTTTTTTTTTTCCCTTCACAGTTTTTCATGTAACGGTTAGAAATTGCTTTTTTTTGGTGGTCAGAACTAAAATAGTAACAAATGGATATCTAAAAAAAAATTCAAATTATCACCGTTGAGATTTTGACATGTAGAGTTGCCCTAACTCTAATCATATTATTGTATATATTATATCATGACTCCAAACAAAAATAAACAATTCAAACTGTTCATCTTATATTACTTCACATAATAATAATAGTGCAAATTCTACATGGACATATCATTTTTCTTTTAAGGAAAACCGATAATGACATTAATTTAGCCTAATGACATCCTATCATTTTCATTTTTCTCTTAGTTTAAATCCAACAATATATTTAAATTAAAAATTATAACAGTACAATACAAATCATAAAATAAGTAAATCTACCGTGCACCATGGTGCATATAAAGTTTCGTGCACCATGACTGTTTGGTCGGTGGATCGACAAATTATCATTGTAATTTAACAAATCTAATTTATATATTGAAATCTTATAGAAATCAAAACTCTACATTTTTTGAAAATCTTTTACTATTTTTTTTTAAAATTTATACTTTCTATTTTTGGATATTCTTACTATTAAAGTATTAATTTATATCCAAAAATGGTAACAGAAAAAAATCATAAGAAAATAGTAAAAAAATTTTACAAAATATAATTTTTTTTATGAGATTTCAATTTATAGATTGGTTGGTTAAATTAGATTTGACAATTTTTGAAACCACTGACCAAAACGTTCACGGTGCACGAAAATTTATATGCATCATGGTGCACAATAGATATACTCATCATAAAAGAATACTTAATACAAAAATCAAATAATAAATAAATCCTATATGTAATGAACATATACTAACGCAAATATTTTTTTTTCTATTTTTAAGTAGAGATGCGACGTCCGGACCACTTTCCTATTATAGAAAAGTAATCCAAAGTCCAAACAAATTACAACCCCAATATACACAATCCTAAAATTCCAATATCAACACAGCGTAACTGAATGCTGTATATCAAATTATTAATCTTGAATCATTTTTATTCAGGACTGGTATGGTATGCTTGTTTAGATTCGGCCGTTAATAACTAATTAATACGACACATCTTGGACTACACGTTGATAAATTATGTTTTTTTTTTTGAAGAAAATTAAGGACCAAGTCCCATAACTTTTGTATTAATTAAAGAAGTTATTATATAAACAAAGGACAGGTTCACAGAGTGAACTTTTTTTTAAAAAAAAACAGAGAGGAAAAGTACATAAATTATGGTTTTGATACAATTAAAGTAATAGTATGGGTTTTCTTTTCTACGGAAAACCGACTTTTAACAAAATATCAACACATAATTCATTGACCAATAAACAGCCATGTAATAAGCATGCACGTACTAGGGAAAAATATGCGCAATTTTTTAAGATTTTTTTTAGAATAAATTGGACTTCTAAGCAACTCAACTTATTATTAAATTAAATGTCTATGAATGACCCTCTAGCGTCGAAACTGCAAGGCTCTGTTTGGATAGGTGCAAGAATAAGAGAATAGTTTATTCCTATTCTCAAATTTATTATAGACAATTCATACCTTTCACAAAGTTACACACTTCCTAATATTTTTTTCCTTATTCCTCTTATTCCCACACTATCCAAACGGAGCCTTAGATTTTAATTGCCCTCAACTCATAATCAGGAAATCCTTCTTGATCATGCAACTGACATGAAAAATTAGATGCACATAAGACATCCTCATTTCTTTCTGAATTAACAAATCTAAATTTTATAGATTAGGGAATGATACAAGAAAGATTCTCCGATGATAATGATAATCATGTAATCCTCCCAAAATGATAATGTTATGTATGCTAATTGCATCGGATACATTATCATAATACATCCAGCTAGCTGTAGTCATCCCAAGTCGAATGTTTTATTTTAACCATGTGCACAGACAATACCAGCATATATATGTATTTTACCTCCTAAGATATTGGCATGTTCATGGTTAAATATATATCAAGCAACGCTGTAACTACCCTGTCCTCATTTGTTTATTTTCTGACTTAAACCTACCATATTCCTGCATAAAATATTAACTCTCTGATATACTTCCAAGCAGAACCAAATAAATATCCAATCAGAGCTCCTTTCTACTATCTTCAGGCAGTATTACCAAACTTTTACCATGAGCATTTCATTTTTTGGGCAAGTATTGGTTGGGAAACGAATATATCAAAACTATTACATATATCTAACTTTTGTATGCATAAAAAATAAAAAGTTTAATAGGACTTTCTATGCACCACGGATTTTTTTCGAAAGTATTTTTGTAAATTGACAAATCAAATTTAATAACCAATTTAATCTACATATTTAAATCTCATAGCAAACCAAATTTTATAATTTTAGAGATTTTATTACTATTTTTTTAAATTTTTTAAAACATACTATTATAAGAAACAAACTACTATTTTGCAACATTAAAAAAATAGAAGGTTTTAAAAAATTCGGAAAAAAATAATAATAAAATTTCAAAATAGTAAAATTAGATTTTCTATGAAATTTCAACATGTACATTAGATTGGTTAAATTAGATTTGTCAATTTATAAATACTTTAAAAAATGTTCTCGGTGCATATAGAAAATTCTATGCATTATATATGGTGTATATTAAACTTTCTCTTCAAAAAACTATATTAATTATAACCTGCAACTATATAATATAATTTCTATTGTATATATAGCCTTTCACCATAGGGAGTGATAGTGATACGTCATTTTGCTGCTATCGTCGAAGGTTTAAAATACAGTCGACAGGGTGATAGTACATAAAGATTTAAAAACGGTGTACTACAAATTGAATTATAGTTCCAAAGAGGCTACGCCACGACAAACAACGGTTCCAAAGAGGCTAATGAATTTTTTATGAACACAACACAGTCACTCTCACGGCATTAGCATTGAAAAAGGAACTCCAAAACTCTCCAAACAACAAACCAAATCGCAAAGGGTTAGCCGTATATATTGTCGTTACTTCGACCAATGATATGAAAAATTCATTTATTATCTAACTTTTTTTTTATGTTTAACGAATCATATTAAATATATGTAATACTCCGAAAATATCAATTTTTTTGCTAATTGTTGTATCTTTTGGCTAGCCATTAAGAAATGGAATCATAACCCTTTTTTCCCCCTAAAATTTTCAAAAACACTGTCCTCTCTATATATATTTGCAAAAAATTCCATTTTCTTCCAAAAAAAAATGCAAATAATTCCTACCTACGGTACGGACATACCTAGTTCATTGAATCTATCTGAGAGAAAGCAAGATGCAGCCAATGTTTTTAAAACCGAACCGGTTATTGAACCGGCCGGCTAACAAAATGGTTCGGTGGTTCAACCGCCTCAACCGCTTCAACCGGTTGAACCAGTGAGAAAACCGGATTATTTGTCTAGTTTAAATATAAAATATGATCAAACAATACAAAAAGTCGATGGTAGCCCAGTGGTTAAGTTGCTATATTACTCACAAAGTGTTCTAAGAGATTCAAGTCTTACTCATCACAATTTGTTTTCTCCTAATTTTGCTATAGTTTCCATATCAAGAAAATCGCTGATTTTTATTGTCCAATGGACCGGACCAGGATCCGGTTCGTAGTTTAATCGGATGAACTGGCTGGTCCGGTCCGGTTTATAAAACATTGGATGCATCTTTTTGCTGCGCCCATTTAAGGCATGTAAATTATCAACTACATATCACAATGTTGCAACCAAAAAAGTTAAGGAAGCATAATATTCGAAATGATTTGTTAAGAAATAAAATAACAAGAACCAAAATTCCGTAGCAATGTCTATCCTTAAAATAGAAAAATGATAACGCTGCACATAGAAAATCAGGATAGAATCAAGTCCAAACATTATCAAATCTCATAAGTTATAACTAAAAAAATTGCTAGTGTCTTATATATAGCACGGATGGGTCCATCCAATATGATCGTTTTCACATTTTTAAATTTCAAATGACCGATCTGAACAGTTCAATATGTTCTCCATATTGAAAAATTAGAAGAAACCAATTTTTATATTTTTTTCAAATTTTTTTACTTTTTGTTTTGGCATTTTGAAAATTCATGATATGAACATTATGGATCGTCCAATAACAACTATTTTCTAAAATACCAAAAAGATAATAAAATTTTTAAAAAAATGCAAAAATTGGTTTCTTATAAGTTTTCAATATGGAAAACATATAGAACGGTTCGGATTGATTATTTGAAATTTAAAAACGTGAAAACGATCGTATTGAACCGAATTCATCCGTCCAATACATTTGAACTCTAGCATTTCTCTATAACTAAATATACATAAATCTACAAGGAACATACCTTTCTCATCCTTCGGCAACTTCTTTAGCATGATGATGCACAGTCAGGTATTTTACCGTAGTACAAATGTGCAATAGAGAACACGCAAATACTAGAAGTATGGATGTGTGCCAGAGAAAAATCAGCTGAAGGGGCACAGGTTGTTCATCTGGTAAGTTGTGTTCAAACCATACTGAAAATTATTTACACGAGAAGCTTATATTTATTATTGATGCTGAACAAAGTAAATTTACAAACTCAATAAATAAGATGATTTTAGTTAAATGCTTATTTGATGTAGGAAAATTAGTATTGAAACCCAACTAACGAGCAAAGATGTATTGACTAGGGTTCCATTTGGATACGTTTATGAATAAGGGAATAGCTTCTTCCTAGACGTAAATTTATTGTTAACCATCCAAATTTTTCACAAAGTTACACACTTTTCAATATTATTCTTATTATTCCTCTTATTCCTTAGCGATCAAAACGGAGCCTAGAAAAATTATGCTTTGTGTGTAATATTGCAAGAGCATACACGTATATTATTACTTCCATTATTTGCGGTCTTTTCTTCCAGTTTTTTATTTTCAAAATAAAATTAATAATAAAATACTTAAAAATTTGTTATTTGTGCATGTGACCAATTAAGGTTGTTTAGAGTTGTATAAATTAGTAAAAATAAAAAAGGAGAAACCTCTCTTGTACGTTTTGTTTTGGGCAAAGAAGAATTGACTGAGTCACTTAATTGAAAATTTAAAACAAATGACAAGTTCGATCAGAAATTTTGAACAACAGGTTAAATAAACCAACCAACTATTTTGTGACCTCCGATTCACCTTCAAATTTTGTTAGTACTTAGTAACAACCAATTAATACTGGCTAAATTTGAATAATATGAACGATTTCATCTTCCTTCCTTTATTCCCCCCCCCCCCCCCCTTATCCAACTTGCCATTTTATTAGTCTCATTTATTAATATCACCACGGTACAGATGGTACAGGAAAGAGCGAGGAACACATGTTTGGGGGCCACTTGTAATACCTAAAATCTATCGAAGACACTTACCAGAAGAGGTGTAAAATGCTGACACGTCCAAATATTGACTGCGCTACCTGTCAAACAAAACGGGACCCACAAGAAGGTGAGTTGGCTTTCCTGTAAAAGAAGAAACAAAGAAATAAAGAAACAAACAAAACGGAGAGGTCTATTTCCAATTTTCCATACTTTTCATTGTCAGCATTTACTGCCTCTTGGATTGATATATTCTCTGCATAGTTTACCATCATTAGAAAAATTATATCGCATAAAAAGGCCATAAGAATATCTTTATTTAGAAACCACCCCGATGGGGGAGGAGAAGAGGCATGAAGGATGGTCCCCAGAGTAGACGGCCTATATACCAACGAATAGAAAAGAAACCCTAATTTCTGAGCTAAGCCTATTGATGGAAGCTATTTGGGGCCTTCTCTTTCTATAAAAGGAACCGCCACAGGAGTTCTTCCACACAAAATTGAGCGAGATCAGAGACACTAGACCAGATCTAGCCGCCTCTCTTTCCATCTCCCCTCTCCTCTCCTCCCCTCTCCTCCTATCATCCTATCATCCTACAAGAAAACCCTAGATCTGATTGAACTAACAAGTGTGCTATTTCTTCTCTGTTTGTGTTCTCAGTGGTGGTGGATGGGGATTTAAGGGTTTGGTGGGCTGACAGAAGAGAGTGAGCACATAGCGGTGACTCTGTACCTGAGAGAAGAAAGAACGGTACCGGTGCTGTTGCGTGCTCACATCTCTTTCTGTCAGCTCTTCTGCTTCCCTTGGTACTCGTACCAGGAACTGAATCCTATCTCATCCACAACTGCTGTTACTCTT
This sequence comes from Rhynchospora pubera, assembly GCA_028095005.1. Lineage (NCBI taxonomy): Eukaryota > Viridiplantae > Streptophyta > Magnoliopsida > Poales > Cyperaceae > Rhynchospora > Rhynchospora pubera. Next base: position 358,210,784 of record CM051460.1, read on the forward strand.
ATCTCTCTGCCTTGTCTTTTTCTTTTTCTTTTGTTTCAGATTTGACGGATCATGAAGAAAGTTCGGTGATGCTCTCATGGAGGTAAGACAACTATCTTATCATATCAGTGCTTTCTTATTTTCTGTGCTCTTCTTGGGGGAATTTAATTATTATGTGGTTAAAAAAAAGGAGGAAATCATTGGAAAGAGGAGAGGCGTGAGGTGGGTGCGGGGTTTTTCAGAAAAAACTACCGAGGTTGGGGTCCTGGCAGGGGTCATTTATTAATTAGGATTTACTTTAGGGTTTTCATGGGAAAATGGGATTTGGAATTTAGTTTTTGATGGGACTGATTACTGATTAGAATCACTTGGCACGCAGCCCGGATTTAACGGAAAGAGAAATTACTGTTTGACTGGTCCTCATTTTGCACTCTCTTTCGTTTGAATCATCTCTCCTTTTTTTTCACCTTTTTTGTGTTTTTTTTTAACTTTTCTTTTACTTTCCTCTTGCTACAAGATTTTTGGACCATCAATTGGTACTAGGAGAAGAGGCGGATCAAGGGAAGTTCATGAAGACACCTTTGAAGCCACAACAAAAGAAGAAAAGGTATGGATCTTTAGTTAGATATGTCCTTGTTTCAAAGATTTGTGCTGTATTTCAAGTCCCTAGGATCTGCTAGAATTTTTGTCTATACCGAGAGTTTGCCTTTGCTAATGATTTCTGTGTCGAGGACTCTAGGAGAGTTATCCCTTACTACAGTTAAATCTCCATATATACGGTGCATATTTGATTTTAGTCTGGTAGTGTTTACTATAAACTATAGCTATTAGTTTTCTTTGAATTTGTATGTTTCATCAACAATTGACTAAAATTTGTGCTTTGGTTAATATCCATTATTCGTTTTATACTGTCTCTGTGTTTTATCTTTTGTTCATGCATGTGATTATGTCATGACCAGTGTCCTTATTATTTTTCGAGTAGACAGGATTGAATGATTCACCTTGATAATCTATTATTTTCATAGGAAATATTAATAATAGATTAATTCAGTCAATTTCATTTTGTACCCAGTGTTTTAGATGATACAATTTGTATTTGCTTGTCATCTTTTGTTGTATGATACAGGCCTCCTTATAAGCTTATACAAACTCATTTGCTGTCTTATATTAATATTAACAGAAACTAATATCACTTCTAAATCCTATCAATTTTTCATTACTATCTCAATTATATCCTTGGACTTGTCTTTATTTCATGTCTCACCTGTGATTAAACTGTATCCTATGTTATCATATATATAAACACAAGCTTCTTTGCATGATGTTCTCTTAACCCTGGATATTGTGCATGCTTGATGTATTAATGTTACTGCAGTTTAAAACATTTTATCAATTTTAATTTCCTTCATTTAGTAGATGCTATCAATTTCTGTGTTGAAAGGTAACCTAGAATTTCTCAATCTAAAAGATGTATAATATAACCTAATTCAGAGACTTTGCACCAAAATAATGTTAGCTTTAATACTACATCAGATGTCAATTAAACAAAATAAGAAATTTGTGGAAGATGATTGATTCAATATTTAAATTCTGGTATGAATCATTCACTAATAAATGCATAAAGAAAATTGTCTTCACCATTTGTCCTATACTTTATTTGGAAGATTTGCTGGAATTTTATTTCCTGCCAGTTTCATGGCACAAATACATTTGCTATATATATATATATATATATATATATATATATATATATGCATTTGTTTGTGTTCTTTTACATGTTTGGCTAGGTACTACTTTCACACCTAATGCTATCAATTTTTCTGAGCTTAATGTTATCCACCTAAAGCAAAGGAATTACAAATCTCATTTAGGATATCTATCATCTTGGTGGTAGCTGCAGTAGGATTATGCTCACTTAAAAAACCATGAAGGTAGTTTGTAGCACAAACTCTTGAAATCACTATAAGAAAGATAGTTTTTACATAGATTTTTAATGAGTTATTAATAGAAAATTGAGTCTTGCTAAATAATTACTAGATTTAATTAGTGCATCATGTAAATCTAACAATAGTACAAGTTCCAACAAATATAAAAAAGTCTAGCTAGAAAAGTCTATGTAAAGACCATCTTTCTTATAGTGACTGCAAGGTGTCTGAACCAAACTATAATGTCTCACCCTAAGTTTGAAAAAATAATGAATCAAGCTAATGCCTCATGAAACCTTCATTTTTCCATATTGGTCCTATACATGATAAACACAAAATATTTCACACTTGCAATTCAAATAATGGCTTGTGATGTAAAAAAATTTCTTATCGGAAGCTGAATCAATGATCTTTTTATGTATTACAAGTTCACTGTAGGTCTTCTCAAATGCATCAAAATAATAAGGGACGCCAATTAATTTAGGTTGATGCTTTGTTTATTGGTGTATTGGTCAGAAGGGGATATCCATGAATCAGATCACTTTTTCTTTCAAGCTGATAATAGTGTGGAGTAAATTTGCATAAGATATGTATTTTATGGGTGTACTTGTATTATTAAGGAAGTTGTGCAAGGGATAGTATTATATGGGTTGGTGCCTGAAAATAATGCTAAGGTATATCAATGTATTAGATCACTAGTTTTTCAACCTCAATAATAGTTTGGAGTAAATTAATTTGGTCGGAACCAGATATCAATATATTAGATCGCTAGTTCTTTTAAGCTTGCAAATTGTGTACATATAGTAATTTTGCATAAGATATGTTTACCAAGGTGTGTTTGTGCTATCAAATATCAAATAAATTTCCACAAGAAAGGTGCTACTGTGTACGACTCAAAATAGTATTTCAAGCAGGGCAAACTTTGCTATTCTTACAAATTGTTGGGTTAGTAAAAGAGCACTAACCCAGTTTTTTCTGAAGAATGAAAAGTCTTTGGATTTGAATCCAAACGAAAATAACACCAATATCCTAAGAAAATAAATGAATAATTTAGTCCAAACATTTGAACTAACCAATAAATATCTTGATTATTAAAATAGTGATGATATATAACGTGTAGTACTGAAGCTAAAATTTTATATATTTTTTGTCTTAAATTGATTTATAGATCAATAATAGTATGGTGTTTTTTTTAATATATCTCAGAATAAATAGTATGGTAATTAGACTTTAAATACACCGGTTCTTCTTATTTATAGAACATAGCTTTTCTAGTTGTTATCTATATCAGGTTAGCTGGATTTAATCCCTGATCTCTTTTAATTTAATTGAAATTTTAAATCAAATAAAATGCTCCACAACTTCATCCTGAATATTGGTCATTTGATGTTTTTGGTGTTACAATTACAACTGACAATGTACCAAGGCAATAAAACAGGGTTAGTAAATTTGAATGGGTGCTATAGAACTATCCACTGCTATGCTGAACTATTTGATGTTAATAATAATGACTGATCGACTACAAGCATGTTATGGATTTGTTCTTTGCCATACTATATGCTAGTTAACAGGTATGACAATAAGTATTTTGTATTTGTTGTTTATGTGTTAGTTATTATTAGTTAATATAGTTATAGAATCTGTTAAACTTGCAGGGGTTGAGGAATAAGGTTCATCATAATGTGGCCAAGATTGTTGAAATATGTATATATATGTATTGATAAACTTGATTGAAAAAAAAAATCTTGAAATGAAACACATGTGTCATGCAAATAGGTCTTCTGATCATTTATTGCTCTCCTGAATTGTTAGTATATATAATCTGGTAATAGAAATAGAAATGATCAGTCCTGGTGGTTAATCCTAAATTATGATGATTAATCCTACTTCTTTTCTTTTTCTTTATATTTATATAAATGAATAAATGATAAATGATGATTTCTCTTCAACATTGTAAATTTTCTTACTTTCGTATTTTGGTCTGCCATGGGTGTGTTTGGATAAGGTGTGAGAAGAAGGGAAGAAGAGAAAAAGAGAATAAATTTATTATAAACAATCCAAATTCTTCACAAAGTTACACACTTTTCAATACTTCTTCCCACTTCTTCCCTTCTTCCCACACCTTATCCAAAAGGAGCCCTAGATAATCTCTTATATTGTTTGTTTAACTACATTTTATCTTAGGTATGACTATTTTTTGTGTTAGTTTAGCTCATTTAATGTTTATGTAGATGTGGATAAAACTATGGTTTTGTGGAGGGTCTGGTTTGTTTGGTTTGCGTTTGAATAAGCTCTATTCGCTTGAAACCAAACAACACATGAATAAGGAATTTGAACTTATTCGAATGCTTATTCATATTATAACAAAAACCTAGAATATGAGTAAGCCCAAATTCCTTATTCCTTATTCAACACATCCAAACACACACATGTCATGTGTACTTAACAGAGAAGCATTTGACACGAATAATTACCAACTTCTGCAACTACCTTGTTTTTATGATTTTACAGGATTGTCTAATTTGCACTTGCTGAGCTTTCGTGAACTTGATGAAACAAATAATTCACCAATTCATTGATTGGACAAGACTTGGACAGGAACAAATCTGGCAGCCACATTGAAAAATGATAAGGTAAACCTGCTCTGGGAAGAAAACTCACATTCCTAGTTCAGTCTATTCTGTTGGTGGCTTATTGTCACTTGGCTTTATCCAGTGAGATATATATATTTTTAATTATCTAGCTGAATTTCAATTTGATCAAGATATTGCAGGTAACACTGTACCTGTGTTGCTACTTGGAAAACATGGCGCCCAATATATAGTTTATTTCCGTATGAATGCGTTGGTAAACAATTGGTCAACGGACGGTACGTCAGGAAGTGTTCTGCTCCATCTAGCACTAACATCAATTCATTGGATAAAAAGAATATAAAAAATTCTCGAATTGGATAACATTTATTTCAGTTTTTATTATTATTATAATAATATAATATTTACTTCTCTAGTACGTATATATGTTATTGTCTCATTTTGCAATTGGTCAGTTCAAACAATACTGTAAGTCTGTAACTTAACGGGTGCGTTTGGATAGGTGTGGGAAGAAGGGAAGAAGGGAAGAAGTGGGAAGAAGTATTGGGAAGTGTGTAACTTTGTGAAGAGTTTGAATTGTTTATAATTTTTTTTCTTCTTTCTTCCTTCTTCCCCATTCTTCTTCTCTCATCCAAACGCTCCCAACCATAATAGTATCGTATTTGTACGTAATTTATGCATGTTCTTTGAGAAACAATTTTTATCATCTTTTTCTATTGAAGAAATGAATAGTAATTTGTTTTTAGTTCTTGGTTGATGGCTGATAGCTGAAAGAGGCCAAAATTAGTAGAACGATGAACGATTGATAAATCTTGTAATGTTACTGTTGGACTTATTAAAAAAATGCATTCATACGCCCATCGTTGGTTTTGTGGCACTGGCGCTAGTGCCTTTGTAATTTCTATTAATGTTAAAAATGCGCGAGTTGACCAAACAAATTATCTGCATAAATATATAGGTGGTTGATGTTCAAATCTCATATTAAGTCCACATTGGAGTTGATGATTCTGTGTTGTCTAGCTATATTACTGCAGAAGCCAAGTTTAGTTGGTGTTGCTTATTAATCATCAAAGATATTGGTGTTGACAATGCCTTAATTTGTTTGGGAATACATAAACAAGATTTGCTTGGCGGAGGGTAAATGCGTATATTATCGTCTTTTTTTAACATTACTTTGAATTATTCATTACTTGGGGATGCGATTATAAGCTAATTTAACCCTTTGTAATTGTAATAAATTTGTTTCACTTTTTTGCTAGATTCTGTGCAGTTATATATGCATCGTGCGAGAGTGCTAAGTGCTGGCCTATTCATCGGATCTACCTTCCCTCGATTATTGTACGGAGGAGAAGTTATTTGTGGACATTAATTATACTGTGTCTAACCAGACTAACCCTGTATTTGGATGAGTGAAGAACAAGAATTGCTTGTTTGATTCTTGTTCAAACAAGTTGTTTATGTTTTATTTGTTCTTGAACGAGCTATTTATCTAACAATTAGTATTGTTCCTTGTTTCAACAAAACATTAGAATAAGAATAAGTTTGTTTTTTGGGTAAACTTTTTTGGTTGTCACTCAACTTTATTTGTAATTCAGTTTTTTGGTCACTCTGTGATAATTTTGTATAATTAATCAAATAATTTGAAATTAAATCTGATTTTTGTGATGTTCTCCAAGCTTGTGAATCCTTTAGTTGGTATGATAAATATGTTCCATACTTCCATATATCGAGCAAATGTATTGATTAGTTGGCTTGAAGTTGAAAAACATAGACACCAAGTAAAAAAACCGAAATTCTTGCGAAGTTCTTGCGTTGTATTTTAAATTCAAAGGTCTATCATCTTCTATTCCACTCGTGCAATTTAATTTTGTGAACAATCATGCTATATATAGTATTCATAATTTTTTGCCCTTCAGAAATTTAGAAGTTTTTCCCAATTCTAGAGAAGACTGAAATTTCTGCGATCCATTTGGCAATTTATCAACCGCTTGCTGTGTAGCGGTTGTTAGATCGATAAAACGCTGCAAGTGTTTAGATAATTGTTGCTAGCCTGATCAGATTATTTCTATGATCGTTTTATTTCAGCTTAATAATAAGAGTCAGGTTCTCTTATTGAACTCAATAAAATTGTAGCATTTTGTGGAGTTTTAATTTGTGAATTGAGGGAAGCGTTGTTCGTTTCATAAGATTCATGTAAAAGAGAGTGAAGCTGCTTTTCTTTTGTTTTCACTATTAAAAAATGAATTTTGCACAGAATTGTTTTGACCACATATATTTTTTTAATGTTTTTATATTATACACTGTTGTGGTCTATGTTATAATACATTTTTTACATCAAATTTCTTGGTGGAACTCTAGATGTGTAACTATCAGAAGCTTTAGTCGAAATTAGAACCTTCGATCGAGAAAGTAAAATTTCTATGATTCTTTTGTTTCCTTATAGACATCGTTCTTAAATTAGTTTAGACAAGTTTTTTGTAAGTGCTAGTGAAGAAACAATTCCAAACAGGGGACATACAGCAGAAAAGGAGCTGCTTACATGAATCTGAAATCTTTTTTAGGACCTTGTGCTGGTCTTAGATATATCCGTAAAATTACTCGAACGTGTTAAGAATTTGAGCGCCTACAGCTCAAGTTAAGTTTTAAATTTGAGTGCAACTGTACAAGAACCATGCCCCTTAGAATTAGTTAGCAAGAAGATCTAAGAATAATTAAATATAAAATAAAAGTGAATACACAATTTAACGAGGTTCAGCACTAACTTGGCGCGTACGTCCTCCACACATGCACACTCTTTATTATTGATTTTTTGTATTTTTAGGAGAAGACATAGACAAAAAATTACATAAGACAACTAGTCCTTTTTGGTAATTCATTAAAATACGAATCCTTATATTTATTCTTCAACTTTTCTTCTCTTCTGACCCACATCAGATCATTTATCTTCAATATGAAAAAACATCTCATAACTCGCACCCATCTTCTATGGAAAGATTTGACAAATTGTATTTTTTTTTTTTGTCAAATTTGCTAGGTCCACAATTAATTGCAGTCCAAATTAAATAATTTTGGTCCGAATTTCAACCATTTCACATCTGGTTCAGCATGATTAGGAATGAATCCAAACCATTTCGGTCTGAATCAAGGTTTTCAAATGCGATTTATGCGGTTTGACGGTTGGGTGCTGATTTAGTCTTTATCGGTGATAAAACGGAAAAAAAAATAGAGTTTTTTAAAAGTTTGATTTGAATCTAACCTCTTTAGTCCGAACACATCTTTTGTAGGTTGAATCATTCACATGAATCTCACAGTACATCATTCGGTCAGCATACACACATATTTAGACCATGCTTCAAGATCCTCTAAACTTGCCAAAATTACTCATTGAACTTGAATCCATGATTGATTCTTTCATGAGTGCCACGTATTCGATCCAAAGCACGATTCTTATGCACTTTCTCACAAATTGCACATAATTTTTTTGGAACATGACCCCAATATTTTCTTTTTTAAATTTGAAACACGAAACATGTCCACACAATTATATATATGGATTTCAGATGAAATTATTTTCAAAAAGTCAATCGGTTCTTTTAGTTTCACGACCAATGTATACGATGGTTTGAATTTTTTTTCTGGCCTTTAAAATAAATAGAATTCAAATTTGGACAGAATAATATATCAAATCGAGGTACCAAATAAGAGCGGAAGCTCTATTCATAATCTTACGAGTAATTTACTAGAAAAATGTACGACTGAATTAATATAAGCCTGAACTAGACAAGTAACAATGTTTTGTTAATTTATCTTTCATATCAGCAATTAGAACCCAATATTTCAGATATTTACAGAAAAATTTGGAGCATTTTCCCCTTTTTAAATTGCAAATAAACACTAACTACATATTGTACAAGGATCCACAAACAGAAAATTAGAAAATAAAAGAAAAAATATTATTATTTTAAATTTTGGTAAAGGAGAAAAACTAAATAACTATAGATAGCCAAGGTTGCTTCCGACTTTGTGCCCTATGAAATATGGGTAATTCTGCCGTGGATATTTTTTTTACATGTGCCTAGTTCTAAACTACTCATTCATAAGGGTGATTGATTTTTTATTTGATTAGAGCTTGAATTAATAAATGCCTAAATGGTTTAGATTTGATCTCATGTATCTTTTTTTTTTTAGGAAAAAGTCCGTAGGCTACGCATTTTATTAATAAAATCTTACAACCAATATTACATATCCATGCACACTTCTTTTATCTACGACATCATACAATATCAATCCAAACAACCTAACTTATTAATACACACATAAAAACACACATAAGCAAATAAACTATAATTACATCACACAATTATTAAAAATTAAAAGAAAAAAAATGAAGATTCAAAAGACTTCCAATATGAAATATCTTCTTCCTTCATAGGCTTCTTGTTGTTAATGTCACTTTGACGTCAAATATGAATAATCATTTCGTAGTTGTTAATAAACCTGAAAAAACAAACAAACACTAAAACTATAATATAATTACGAACAATATATTTATTAAACCGTTCATGTAAGAAAAGGAGAAAATAACAAAAAAGAAGAGTAAAAACTAAAAATGCAAGAAGTCGAAAAATAGTAGAGGAGAAGAGAAACCTAAAAAATAGAAGATGAGTGGAACATCATAGAATATGACTAACAAATCATTGAAGAAGAAGAAAAAAAAGAAAAAAAAGAGAGAAGATAAAAATAAAATAGAAAATAAAAAAATAAATACTAACAGAACAAATCGAATTACAGAAAAGATCTAAATTAAAAATATGGTGGCAGGAGGAGAGCCCTAAGCCTCTCCCCATCGATGGTGGTGCTAGATTTTGGGATATTTTTTTTTTTTTCCCCACCCGCTTGTGTCTCTCTTTTCCGAAGAGGCACGAAGCCCCACCAATTGTCTTTGATCCCATGCATCCAAGAAGAATTACCATGATAATATCTATAAATTTGAAAGGCGAACATTGACCAACATTCAGTTACTTGATCTTTATTCTCAAGTTGGACCTTTCTGAGAACAAGGTATCCAAATTCCATTATTGGAAAATAATTTTTAGACATTTAATGAACTGAATTTAATCTCTATGATCGGTTGGCATAATTTTTTCCCCAAAGTTTACACGCATGCTGAGTTTTCAATTGATAAAGGTAGGAAGGATTTATTAAAAAAAAAGGAGTTGAACAAGTAATTTTTTAATAATGATCTGATATGAGCAGTTTTGTAAATGAGTTGAACTCACATTATCCCTCTTTAGCGTTATCCGCGTCACCAGCCCTCTCCTCTTCCTCTCATCGTCTCTTCGCTTCCATCTATCCCTACCGCTAGCTCCTCTTCTTTCTTTTTGCATTATTTTGTTTTCTTATTCGCACACATATTGAGAACATCGATCTTTTACTATTATATAAATAATAAACATAAGTTAAATAAAAAACATGTTAAACATATATAATAAATAAATTGAATAAATAAAATAAACAAAGTGATGAACAAATACTCTGCACAATTTGATTAAATAAAATAATTGTTGTCCCTAAAAGAGGCGGCTTAACTAAGGTTTAGCGGAAGCGATTAAGGTTTTGGACCGGTTTGGTATGAACTATCCTAACACAATTCAATTGGTACCCAAAACAAGCAAGCACACAAGCAATTCACAATGCAAGATAATAAAGAGAGAAAGAGAGAGAGAAATTGAACACGCGATGTGATTACGGAGTTTCGACCCGCTAGAAGAAGCTAGCCTTAGTCGTACGTCTCCGGGAGTTCCGCTACCACACAAGGGCGCGCTCCGTTCAATTCCAACAAGAACGGGACTACAACTTCGAACCGAATCACCTCGTCACAAGGACACTCGAGGCGGATCGGCCTAACTCGAATGGCACAACGGCCTCAAAGGAGAAGAGCTCTCAACCTATTCCAACCTACACCTAGCGACAACGTCGGGGCGGTGGTGTTTGAGGCTACTAAATCTCTCAAGATGGTCTAGCTATGAAAAGCTCAAGTGGGAGAGTATCCCTATGCTCAAAGGCTCAATTCTGGTCTAATTTTGCAAAGTGAATCTCTCTAACTCGTTGGTTGGAGAGAGAGCAAGGGGTGGATATATATAGGGCTCGAAATGAGCAGTTCCTCAGCAAAAACAGGCCACAGCGTTGTACAACGCTGAATAGCGTTATACAACGCTGGAATATGACCGTTGTAAATTCTAACGGCTCTTTAATATAGCCGTTGGTCTGTCAGAGCGTTGTGCAACGCTATTTGCCGTCGCACAACGAAGGAGTGTATAACCAAAGGAAAGCTCCGACAATTTCGTTGGAAATTGTCAGAGCGTTGCTTGCCACTGAATGGCGTTACACAACGTTAAAGGGAGACAAAAGGAACAACTCTGACATATTCAACGGAGCGTTGTACAACTCTATATACCGTCACACAACGCTAACGTTACCAAACGCTGAAAGACGTTGGCTAACGTTACCAGAAACTTTGCATGTAAAAACAACTGTTTACGTGGGTTTTACATGGGACAGCGCTGTCTGATCAGCACAGCTAACTTGGGATTTTTGTGGCGTTGTGCAACGCTATATGGCGTTGCACGATGGTACTCAGGAAAATTTCCAAGTTTTTAACTGTAGCGTTGTACAACACTACTGAGCGTTGTACAACGTTGTGACTCAGCGTTGCCTAACTCTATATAGCGTTGTGCAACGTTGATTCACAAAAGTATGAATTTAGTTGTTCTAGCGTTGTACGACGCTAGGTCACTGAAAACAGGATTTTGCTGGTTTATTGAGCTTTTCGCTATCTAGACCATTTAAAGGATAAACAAGGACTAAAGTATACCTTCTATCCTAGTCTAAACTAGCCTATAAGCTCTCTAAAGGCTTGATCTTGATCTTTCTTAAAGCTTTTATCCAAGTCCTCATAAATTGTATCTTCTTCCTATAAAACTCAAAGAAGATTGTTAAATGCCAAATGATATTGTTTTGTAATCGACAAACCTAGAGACGTTTAGTACAACAATCTCTCCTTTTTGACGATTTGCAAAACAATACCATTAGTAAAGCGATTAAATTTTGGCATTTCACAAGCTTTACTACAATTCTCTCCCTTTTTGTAAATCGACAAAAAGTGAAAATTGTAGCAAACTCCCCCTAAATTTATGGCTCCCCCTTAATTTTGGAGAAAAGGAGTTGGAGAACCAATTTAGGGCACTACACAAAGTAGTGTGACCAAATTTAACCTCTCAAACAAAAATAAGATAGAAATAAAGAGGCTCCCCCTAAATATTTAGCTTATAAGACCGGCGGTTAAATTGGTATTTAGGCCACATTGGTTACCATACCACTAGAGGTACACACTTTTGGAACCCACTTACCTTTGGACTCACCATTTGGTTTCCTGAGTTTGCATTCCAACGAGATATGACCATTTTGACAACAATAGTTGCAATATGTATTGGTTGGCTTAGGCATGGTAGAACCCTTGACAAAATGAGAATAGTAATGGGCTCTAAGGTATTCGGCCTTCTTCTTAGGATCATTGGATGAGGCATTAAAATCTTTTTTGCGATCCTTTTAGAAATGTTGGGAAACATTCTTTTTATGCCCATTGGATTGAGCTTTGTGGTTTTGAGAAGAGTGTTGCTTTTTAAATTCATAAAACCATCCATCGGGTCCTCTAAAATAAATTTTATTGGACGCCTTTGTAACAAAAACCTTCTTTTCTTGATTTTGCAAATTCTTTTCTAGTGTTTCTAGGTTTCCTTTGGTACATATGTGCATGACCACGAGAATTCCTAGGTTTTTGAAATTGTGTGGTTTGTGCAACTTGTTTCCCATTATTGTGTGACAAGTTCCTTTTCTTGGTTTGATAAGGCTTTTGGTAACCAAGACCGGACTTTTCATGAGATTTTTGACCTTTGAAAAGGTTTTTCAAATCCGTTTTAGGAATTTGGGCTAAAACCGGTTTTTCAAGTTGTTTTTCAAGCTCCTTTATATTAGCCTCATACTCACCCATCTTAGAAGTAAGCTCATCTACCTTGGTTTTTAAGGTTTCTATGGTATCGGCTTTTCTAACCAAGGCATCATGGGTAGCATCAAGAATAGAATTCAACCTATCACAATCAACACATTTGGTTGAACAAGTTGGTTCATCATCACTCTCACTATCACTACTACTAAGAGATTCATTGAGAGGAAGATATACCTTAGGAGAGCATGCCTTTGGTGATGTAGATGGAGTGGAATGATTTCAAGGAATAGAGGATTCCATTTCCTTGGCAAGAAATGCATGCACTTCGCAATTGTCCGAATCGGATGTACATGGATCGAACTCCAAATCCGTGTGTACTCCTCCCATTTGGCTTCCTTCAAAACAACTCAAGACGGCTCTCCATATGTCCCTAGCTACATCAAAATTGCAAACAAGTGTGCTACCAATTGATTCATGCACCGAGCTTAGGATGACATTGACCGCATAGTCATTATCCTCCTTTTCCCTCAAGGCCTCGGTGGTAAGCTTGTTAGTATTTGGTTTAAATTTAGATTCATTTGCCACAATATACCAAATACCCATGCTTTTGAGTTAGCCAACCATACCATTTTTCCAAATATAGAAATTTGTGCAAGTATGGTCCAATTTACCCGGTTTTTGTACCATTCTAGCCGCCATGATCGAAAACCGAGATTAAGAATAGCTTAATCGAGGTTCCCGCTCTGATACCACTTTGTTGTCCCTAAAAGAGGCGGCTTAACTAAGGTTTAGCGGAAGCGATTAAGGTTTTGGACCGGTTTGGTATGAACTATCCTAACACAATTCAATTGGTACCCAAAACAAGCAAGCACACAAGCAATTCACAATGCAAGATAATAAAGAGAGAAAGAGAGAGAGAAATTGAACACGCGATGTGATTACGGAGTTCCGACCCGCTAGAAAAAGCTAGCCTTAGTCGTACGTCTCCGGGAGTTCCGCTACCACACAAGGGCGCGCTCCGTTCAATTCTAACAAGAACGGGACTACAACTTCGAACCGAATCACCTCGTCATAAGGACACTCGAGGCGGATCGGCCTAACTCGAATGGCACAACGGCCTCAAAGGAGAAGATCTCTCAACCTATTCCAACCTACACCTAGCGACAACGTCGGGGCGGTGGTGTTTGAGGCTACTAAATCTCTCAAGATGGTCTAGCTATGAAAAGCTCAAGTGGGAGAGTATCCCTATGCTCAAAGGCTCAATTCTGGTCTAATTTTGCAAAGTGAATCTCTCTAACTCGTTGGTTGGAGAGAGAGCAAGGGGTGGATATATATAGGGCTCGAAATGAGCAGTTCCTCAGCAAAAACAGGCCACAGCGTTGTACAACGCTGAATAGCGTTATACAACGCTGGAATATGACCGTTGTAAATTCTAACGGCTCTTTAATATAGCCGTTGGTCTGTCAGAGCGTTGTGCAACGCTATTTGCCGTCGCACAACGAAGGAGTGTATAACCAAAGGAAAGCTCCGACAATTCCGTTAGAAATTGTCAGAGCGTTGCTTGCCACTGAATGGCGTTACACAACGTTAAAGGGAGACAAAAGGAACAACTCTGACAGATTCAACAGAGCGTTGTACAACTTTATATACCGTCACACAACGCTAACGTTACCCAACGCTGAAAGACGTTGGCTAACGTTACCAGAAACTTTGCATGTAAAAACAACTGTTTACATGGGTTTTACATGGGACAGCGCTGTCTGATCAGCACAGCTAACTTGGGATTTTTATGGCGTTGTGCAACGCTGTATGGCGTTGCACGATGGTACTCAGGAAAATTTCCAAGTTTTTAACTGTAGCGTTGTACAACACTACTGAGCGTTGTACAACGTTGTGACTCAGCGTTGCCTAACTCTATATAACGTTGTGCAACGTTGATTCACAAAAGTATGAATTTAGCTGTTCTAGCGTTGTGTGCCACTATCTAGCGTTGTACGACGCTAGGTCACTGAAAACAGGATTTTGCTGGTTTATTGAGCTTTTCGCTATCTAGACCATTTAAAGGATAAACAAGGACTAAAGTATACCTTCTATCCTAGTCTAAACTAGCCTATAAGCTCTCTAAAGACTTGATCTTGATCTTTCTTAAAGCTTTTATCCAAGTCCTCATAAATTGTATCTTCTTCCTACAAAACTCAAAGAAGATTGTTAAATGCCAAATGATATTGTTTTGTAATCGACAAACCTAGAGACGTTTAGTACAACAATAATAAAACTAAATAATGAATAATAAATAAATTGAACAAATACAACAAACAATATAAATAGATACAAGAAACAAATTAGATAAAAAAAAATATATACAACAAATAAGTTAAATAAAATACCAAATAAGTTAAACATATACAAAAAATATATATAAATAATAAACAAGGTGAACATATATATAACAAATAAGTTGAACAAATCAACTCTATAATTGAGTAATACATTATATAATTTGAACAATAAATTGATAACGTTAACAAAAATACAATAAGCAAGTTAAACAAATACAACAAACAAGATAAATTCACATATAGAATTGTACATGTTAGACAATAGAGATTGTAAAATCAATGATTTAGTCTTTCATTTTTAAATGAAGAGTCAATTTAGTAACTACTTGATTTTTTTTTCTAATAAAGAGTCTTACCTTTTATCTAAAATCACGATCAAGTCCATAGATCAGATCATATTACACAAATGAATGATTTATAATTGATATGAGAATTGTTTACCCCCTTAGGTATAATTGTTATGATTTTTTTATGGATGCTAGTAGAATGTACGTAGTAGAATGTTTAACTTGTTTGTTGTTCAACTTCTTGTCGTATCATATTTGTTCACTTTATTTTATTTTATTTTTTCAGGCTTTTTAACTTTTTGTAATTCTTGTTAGTTTGAGGGAAAAGAAATCATGGCACACAGGCGAGGGAAGAAAAACATAGACGAGAAGGGAAGAAGAGAGATGTGGAGTACAGAAGGGAGGAAGATAGCGGGGAGATGAGGAGATGAGAAATAGAGTCACAAGGGATGGAGGGTTATCAGAGAAGGGATCAGCATAGTAGTGTTAACTTTTGATCTGAACCGTCCAATCTAATTTCGATGGATAAATTATTACAGATCACACGAATGTCGACGGACTTGGTATTAGTCACAAAACACCCATCATTGATAGGATGGTTCGGGTCATAAGTTTGCAAAACAGACAATGCGCTCCATCAATAATACCCTTATACTTTCTTTCTCCAACATCGGCCCCCACAACAATTCAATCTCTTTCCAATTTAAATAAGAGAGATAATATTGTCCTTTTATGTGCTAATAATTTCCAGTTTAAATAAGAGAGTTAATATTGTCCTTTTATGTACTAATAAGAATGCTCCTGACGTCAACTTCTATGCATCTTCCTTTTTGAATTAGGACCAAGTAATATTCATTTCTATATACTTTCTTCACCCTCCCTTCCAGACCTGTCAAACGTTAGAGGTGGAAACGGAACAGCCATTTCCATTTATGTTCCGTTTCGGTAACGGAACGAAATGACTGTTTCATTTTCATTCCGTTTCGCCAAACGTAACAAATTTCTATTCCGTTTAACGTTCCGCCTCACATTTTCTATTGATTTCAGTCCATTTCCGTGTTCCGTTCCATTTACGTTAACAAATTTCGGTTCCGTTTCCGTTCCGTTTCTGAAAACAGAACCCATTTCAGCTTTCATTTAACGTTCCGTCGAACGGATGTTAATACTGACATGCCTACTCCCTTCTTTCCCATGCCTTTCCTTCACCTTTTTTAAAGTTATGGAGCAAAGCCTAAGGAAGATAGGGCTTATTAGTGACTACCTACTTCAGAAATGGACGACATTATCCATAAAAACCAACACAAAATGTCTTAAAAACGTAATATAAACTTATTATACAAATATGCAAACAAAAGCTTCAAGGAAGGAAAAGCATAGACAAAGCTCTTCAAGATTCTAACTCATAGCTACAGAAAACCCATTATTATTGCCAGAATTTATCAACCCATAGTGTAAGAAGGAGCCGGTAGATTTATTACAGTACTCTTCACTTTTACCATCATGTTTATGCTGTTAGTAATCCCTTGAGATCCGATCCCGCTGTCCTTGAGACCCTACAATGTTTTATTCAGTGGGGAAAATAACCACAAAAGCAATCATTAATATCAATTTTGCTATAACTAAATATCAATCTTTGATTGCATCAACATAGATGATATTTACCTGGAAAGGAAAATGATCGGGCCCACGGGCAGGTGCTGAGTTAATTTGAACTGTTCCAGTCTCCATGGCATCACTTATCATGATTGCCTTGTTGATGTCACTCGTGAAGACACAACCCTGGTTATATTAAATGGCATTAGAACAGTAGAGGATCTGGCAAGGTTACAAAATTTATACAATATATAGCAGTATGGATTAATTTGTGAAAATTGCTGAAACACTAATCCAAGTAGCCTTCTGTAAGAATAATTGATTAAAAAAAATCAGAACATCATAATATAACATGACAAAGAACGTTCAATGCAAATTAATTTACTTTTGGCAGTTTTCAGAATACATTCACCTGAAAAAGAAGTTTATTATATATACCTGAATCTGTCCAAAGCTACATGGAAATAAAATCAAAATAACCCAATACCTTATGAATTAGACCCACTGCTCTAAACCCAATATGAAACATGGAACTTGCCGGAGTCAGACTGAAACCTACCAGAAGCCAGTCTGTTGCAATCTGATCCAACCCAACCCTGGTCTAAACTGAATAAAAGGCAATTTGAAACCGCGAAGACATTTGAGAAGAGTAGAATACCTGAAGTCCGAAATTGCTTGCATTGCAGTGGTGAATGCCCTCCTCGACTGAATGGATCCTGATGATGGGCAGCACAGGTCCAAATGGCTCCTCCCAGGCAATCCTCATGTCAGGCCTGACATGATCCAACAAGAGCGGCCATATAAGGTTCCCTTCCCGCCTGTTCAGAAAATTTAAGACAGGTTTAGGATTTCCTGATTTCTCAACTTGAGAAATCTTATGTTTACTAGGAAATGTCATGTAAGTGCTGTCAAAAAAGAACTAACTCCATGGAACCTAAACTAATGACTGGCCAAAAAGGACAGATTTGCAAAAAATAGTAGAAATTAGGCATTGCCCTCTTGTATTCTGTTATTATACAGTAAATAATTGCATTTCTGGATTTTGCCCATCTTTTTATGCGCAGGAGACTTAAATAAAACCAAAATTCCTGATTAGCCCACTTTGCAAAAATATCAGTTGAAATTAGGGAAAATTGAAAAGACAAGAAAAGTTTTGGCAAAACAATTTCAATTTTGGTGAAATTTCACTGAATCAAATCCTTGCTATAGGAAAAGATGTATCACCTGTACTCCTGGCAGAATGTGGCACCTTTCTCCTTTGCATCCATGACCAGACCTTCAATGAAATTGGCTGATGACTCAGTGACCACTGGGGTGATGTCACAGTCATCTTCTGGTGGGCCCACTGTCAGTTTTCCCATTTTGGATTTAACTTTTTCTACAACTTCATCAGCTACTGAATCCATGATTAAAACAACTTTCACAGCTGTGCACCTCTGGCCACTGCAGTAAAAGACAGATTCAATACAATGTTAATGGGTAATTCATCTTTACCTTCCAAAAAATGAAAAATATTTTGCACAACCCTGCACAACAAAAATATATAAAAAAAAGTAACCTACTTTACAAAAAGGAAAAAAAAAAGAGAGAGAGAAATCCTAAGGAATAACCCCAGTCAGTTAATGTTCCACCAAATATATAACCAAACTGCCTTAGGCTCCTCATCTACAAATATGTTGGAGAAACAGGATATATGCAAAGTTCAGCCTAGAAGATCAATGCATAATATTTCTCTTTTGCAGGGTACACACAAGATTTTTTGTTTTTGCTAGCTGCAAATAGATAAGTGTCTGACCTTGCTTTGTGAAATTCTTATACTGATACCAGGTCAGAGAAAAGAATTAGTTATTTTCCCTTATCTCTCTTTTTGTTTTTCTCAGCTTATTTGGTGTTTAGTTACCCAGTTGATGAGGAGTGATGTAAAATTGGGTTTGTTCGAGAGTCAAGCAGGTTTCCTTGCAGAGTTTGGAATTAGTTCAGGTGAAAATGGCTCAACTAAGATACCTGGGGCTGAATAGAAGAAATCATATCTTGTATGAAGATGCTACCACTAGGTAAGCAATGGAGCTAATGAAAAATTTTAAACCCCTATGTTTGGTTGGTGTTTACTAATTGATTAAGGTATCAAAGTAACTAACCTGTAAGAGAAGCCTCCTTTGACTATGTTAGCGGCAACCAAGTCAAGGTCGGCATCTTCTAGAACAATGCATGCATCTTTTCCACCAAGCTCCATCTGCAGTGGTATCATTCCAGCCTTCTTCGAAATTGCTATTCCAGTATCACCACCAGTAAAGCTAACACATTTTTTCAATTGAAAGCAAAGAAAATCCATGTTAGAACAAGAATGAATCATTATTATGTTACTGGTAAACAAAATACTAAACCATTCAACCAGTGTGACTGGGAAAAAATATATTAATATGTCGAGTTTGACGATTTTATCCCTGCCAGCCAATGAAATTCTTATGAGAGTGAGCCTAGAATTACTGAAACCAATAGTGAGGATGTGTCATGAAGCCTCTGTTGATCAGACAACACTTGAGTGATCATATACATATTTTGTCCTTTTCTTTTCCAGGTCAATATTGCAAGAGATTAACTCAAAAGAAAATTAAAAAAGAAAAAACGCCCAATACCTAATGCAGTTAACCCCAGGATGCATTGTTAGAAAATCACCAATCTCGGAACCCTTTCCAGTGACACAACTAATCAAGCCTTTTGGGAAACCAGCCAAGTGGAAACAGTGTATCATGTGAAGAGCTGCTACAGCACCCTGAATTGTGATTTTTGCAACTATAAAAATCATTTGGGTTCATTTTTTCTTTAGAGAAACAAGAAAACAAAGAACTCATCATTTGAAAACTGAAAACACTACACTTCATATTTGCGACTGAGATGCACAAGTTTTTCAGCTATTTTCGGAGAGCATCCAATTATTAATGAATTAAGTGGAAGTGACAACTACAACTAACTTTAGAACACTAATTTACTGTTTCATTCAAATTTGACAACCAACAGTAAGAAGTTAAGACTTGTAACTTGACAACCAACACTCCATGAAATATCTAATTCCATCCATGCCAATCTTGTAGCTGGGTTTTGTCTTTCAATAATCAGGAGAATTGGTGTTTAATAAACCGCATTAGCAAACAGTAAGAATTTTAAATTAAACCTGAGTTGGGGGCTTTAGCACAAGGGCGTTTCCAGCAATCAAGGCAGGTGCAATTTTCGAGACAGCCAGGTTGACTGGGTAGTTAAATGGAGGGATTGCCAGAACAACCCCCAGTGGAATCTACATGAAGTAACATAAATAAATTATTATAAAAGAAACTCTGTACATCTATGTTTGGTTATGTGCAACTGTAGTCATATGCTGGTTGACAGCTGCAAGTTTACTTTTAAGTACATCATGTCAATTTAATTGTATGCGAGTGAAATTGTAAGTGACAACATTATGGTTACCAGGAATCCATATTTGCTTAGACCCAACCAAAACAACTCTCATAATTCCAGCCAAAACATGGGAACCAACCATCAAACAACTCTTTGGGAAAGAAAACAACAGAACATTTCCTTGAAAACTCTAACAACCTGTCTCCCACCTTAGGTACCAACCATCAAAGGTTACAGTTTAAGAAATATTGGTACCTCCAAATCTGACACCAATTCATGAACCAATTACTATTGTGATAAATACATTTAGTCACTGACATGCTAGGTAGTTGGAAAAGCACCAGCAACAGGGCCCACATTTATTCTTTTTTTTTTTGATCAAAGCCCGTAGGCACCCCACCCCAATTAATCTCGCCCCAGCGAAAATCGAACCCAGGTCTTTCCGTAGAAAGACATACGTCTCTACCAACTGGACTAGCCAGCGGAGACGGGCCCTCATTTATTCCAGTTACTAAAAGATACTGCGTAGCCTAAAAAAAAAAAAAACCTTAACACTACTAGAAACATAATAAATAGAAGTATAGCCAGCCCATCAAATGGCTTGCTATTAATAAAAAAAAAAGTATCGATTTGATGTCCAACAGAAATTGAAGAATTTTTTCAATTAAAAAAAAAAATACTTCTGTTGCCAGAAAGATCCAGTTTTAAATTTTGTTTCTAAATTCTCAGACAAAATTTTTGTAATCTTAGAGAACAGTCAAGTCTTCTGAAAAGTTGATTAAGCAATCCACCTTAGAACTCAGACAGTATTTACTGCGTTCATTTCCAGGAAAGCTGTCAGAAACGAGCAACTTTCCCTCTCCTAGAATTCGAACTCCTTCCTCTGCAGTGTAAGACACTAGATCGCCAGATCTGACTACCTGATCACTCACACAAAGAAAAAAAGTTACTTCCAAATAAAACGTACCAACCGGTCAATTACAATGGAAGATATTCTAACTAACAATATTGAGATAGGACTGGAAAACTAACACTACCTTAAAGAAGTGAATACCAAACTAAATGCTTTGGTGTTGTGCAAGGGATTTTTTTAAATACTGCACTTTTTTTTCCATCAGATTACCTACTTACCAGTACAGAATGGTGTTTTCAACCTTAATAAAATAATGCAGAATGATTTATGTAGTAGAAGGATGTGTTGTACGGTACCTCAGTGAGAGCATCTTTGGCGGGCTTGGCGATCTCCTTGACGAGGCAGTGGGCAATGGGAGCCTTGTGGTCCTTGAGGATGGCGGCGGCCTTGTGCAGCAGCTCAGCTCGCTTCCAGAGGGGTGTGCGGGCCCATGCCTTCTGGGCCACTTTTGCTGCGTCCATCACTTTGTTGACCTCTTCTTGTGTGCATGCTAAAACCCAACCAAACCAAACCAAACCAAACCAAGAAAAAGAGAGTTAAAACTGCTTTTGCTTCCAATTAATTGTGATGTGATCATAATAATTGGAACCTTGAACTTTGAAGTGGGTTTTGCGAGTAGTGGGATTGATGATGGAAACGGACTTGGCGGAGGAGGACTTGCGCCACTCGCCCTCGGCGTAGTATCTGTACACCTCAGCCTCTCCGTCATATATCTCCGCAAACACTCCGTTCCCAGCCATGCTCTTCTCTTACTACAGTTATTTTAGTAGAGAGGAATTTGGAAATAAAACTTAGAAGGTGTGGCTTATATAAGGACCAGGTCAGCCACGCTTGGCTCGTCACTCATCAGACACTCAGACACCCCCGCCAAATTGACCTCTCACCTCTCCCATAGTCCCTTTCCTTTGCTCATTTCCTCAGCTTACCTTTTTCCTACAATTTTAACAATCTGCAATTTTCCTAATTTGTGGTTCAAAATACTTGTGCTCAATTCATTCTATAATTTTACTTTTAAATGATCTCACATGCTTCATGTTTTAATTATTTTCCAATCTTTTTCTGTGTTCATGATAATCATGCATCAATTTGTAAATTTTTAGTTTCAAAATACTTCTTTATAAAACAAAATTATATGTCTCATTTAATTTTTTTATAATATAAATAAGTTTTATAAAATTCTGTTCTTGATGTAATGCTTGGGTTATCGTACAAATTTGCGAAAGTCTAAGACATTTTTTTCAATTTTTTAAATAAAAGTCAATGAATTTTTGCTAAATAAAAGTGACACGAAATGATTTCTATTTCATTTATGTATATATTTCTGAGAATGAGCAAAACGTTTTTAATTTTAAAATATTAAAAATGCAGGCAATTCACTCATTTCAAATTTACTAAAATTCTGTATGAAATTGCATACATCTGCAATTAGAAAAAACAAAAAGACTCAAAGTAGAGGTGTGGAAAATTCGGAGAGCAGTTTGTCTGATACTTTATTTCTGTGGTGAGCATTGCATCAGAGCCATCCATCAAGATCTGGACCATCCAGCCGCTGTCAGGCCTTTTCTCAAAGTAACATCAGGACCATCCGCTGATCTGCGGACGAATGGAAGGTTGTGCTCGCCTGATGCACCTAATTCATGTTCCAGAACTCTCCTTTCCCTGAGGAATGGCATCCACAGACTTGTTACACTTCATTGCACGTGGATCGGACGGTTAGATATGTTTTGAGATTTCCAATCCCTTGTGTTAATAAACAACCAATGCTCATGGAATCATG
Organism: Rhynchospora pubera; assembly: GCA_028095005.1. Lineage (NCBI taxonomy): Eukaryota > Viridiplantae > Streptophyta > Magnoliopsida > Poales > Cyperaceae > Rhynchospora > Rhynchospora pubera. Next base: position 358,233,586 of record CM051460.1, read on the forward strand.
CCGTAAACAATAAGCATGCTCATTTTATGCCTTATTCCCTTCTCCCCTTCTTCCCACATCTTATTCAAACGGTGCCATAATTAGATAAAACTGTAAAAGAAACATAACGTTTAGGCAATTTTTGTCGTGACAAAAATTTTAAAACCCATGTAAATTAAAATCGTTCATTTAAAATTATAAATAAATATGATTGATCATGATTTAGGTATGATTAGAAATTTTAATCCACCATATATATAGTTACCGTTCATTCATAAAGCAATTATTTTTTTTTAACATTTTTCACATAGAAAATTGTAGAAAACACTGATCCTCATTGTCAAATTAAAAAAATGAACTATCTGCATTGCATTATAAAGCTTTGACTAAATTTTTAAAATCTAATATGAACTGTTTAATTTTTAATTGTATGCTTCAATTACAGGAATAATTATATATCGAGATAGTTCATGATGCATAGAAGACCCAATGCATCATGATGTTTTTTTTGTCGGTATTTTTTTTGCAAATTGAAATCTTATAGAAAATCCAAATTTTACATTTTTTTCCCTTTTTTTACTATTTTTTTAATATTTTAAAACTGGTCATTTTTAGAAACAAACTATACCAAGAATATTCCAAAAATAATATGTTTTAAGAAAACTGAAAAAATAAAAAAATAAAAAAAATGTAAAATTTGGTTTTGATACAAGATTTCAATTTGTAAGTTGGATTGGTTCAACTAGATTTACAATTTTTTTTTTTAAAAAAAAAAGCATCATGATACAGGCCCTATATGTGTTACGATGCACAATAAACTTGCTCATTATATATCCACTAGCAGCATTTTTATTACAATAGATATAATTACATAAACTCTATTAACCTACTCAAGTTAGTTTTTTTCTTTCTTTATTTTATGGAATGTTTTTGCCGTGGTTAACTAACTTTTGTTTTTCTCGTAGATCTGTACAAGATCGTCCCTTATTGAATCTTAGAAATTAATTTGTTTTAAGTTGTTAAATCATTGTATATTTTTCAATTAAAAAAATACTTAACAAGCATTGACATGGATTGTCAAAAAAAAAAAACATTGATGGAAAAGGAGAAATCAAATTTCAAAAAAAGTTTCACTTTCTTTATAATTTGTTTTTTTTCTAGTTAGAAACCACAGGCACCTTCCTTGTTACTGATTTCGTTTCCATTTTGGTTTTTTCCTTTGCGAGTGAAACCGTATGCACGCAACTTTATTTCGTTTTAACCGAAGTAGATGATAAGGATAATTAAATGGAGACAGGATGCATGAATACTAGGGTTCGAATCGTGGGGAATTATGCTAAGAGTTTTGATTTGTTAATTGTTTGCTTGAAAGCTACTTCCACTATTACTCTGTTGCGCTCTTTGCTCCTTCAATAAGACAAACAATGTCTAAGAAAAATATTAGCGCATGCATTGTCAGGCAGTAAACTCCGGAATGATAACTTCAAATGTAGAATAATAAAATTGAAAAAAAAAATACAAGTATAGGTTTGGTTGAAAATTCTAAAAATCACCACGTAAGTGGTAAATCTTTTTTTTTTTTTGGACATATTAATTAGTGAGATTATTAATTGTTATTAGGAAGCGTTTCCTCTTTTTCTTTTTTTTTTCCCTTCCGCATCTACCCTCTCGTTTTTCCCTTCTCTTCATTCCATATTTCCGCGTCTACCTTCCGTGCCCTCTCCACCTTCTCTCTCCTCTTTCCCTCCTCTCCTCTACCTCTTTCTTCTTGATGTTTCTTTTTTCGTTCTCTTTTGTATGTTCGCCTTTTTTTTTCTTAAATAATTTTTATATTCTCTAATAGTCAGTAATACTAAAGAATTATTTAATAAGCACGAGTGTTTAATTTATTATAACAAAAAAGTATATAATGTTTACTTAATTAGTATTGCTAAGGGAAAATTTAATAAACTGTTCACTTAAGTACAACAAGGGAGTATCTAATATCTAAGTAAACAAGGTGTCACTGTTCACTAAGTACAACAAGGAAGTATCCTAATATATGCTAAGCCACTAATAACAAAGGTCTACCTAATGTGCTTATATGTTCGTTTTAATTATTTATATGTTCACTTTTGTATGTATATATGTTCACTTTTATCTTTTGTATGAGTCTACTTTGATTGTTATATTTATTCAATTTGTTTGTTATATATGTACACTTTGATTCTTTGTTCGTATTATTTTTGTATATGTTCATTTTGAGAAAGCAAGATAGAGTTCACATATTGGAGGCGAAAGAAAAATGAGACAAAGGTAGGGAAAAGAGGTGGGGCTCATGGGGAAAAAGGAGAGACGAAGGGTGGCATAAGAGAGGAGAGGCATAAGGCAGCGTAGGAGATGAGAGGAGGCTAGACAGAGAAATAAGGCAAAACAAAAAATGAGGCAGAGGAGAGAAGGCAGTGAGGCAGAGGAGGGCGGCCGATGTGAGGTGAAGGGGGGAGAAAAGTGGAGGTGAGGGGAAGGAGGAGAGAAACGAAGAAAAAAAAAAGAAAGAAAGAGATAGAAGAAACACAGAAAAAGAGGGAGAGGAAAAGGGAGAATTGGATGGTGGGGACTTAATGAAAATAAAAATGCTATATATACAAATACCATAACAATTAATATAAAAAATGAGCAAAAATGTACTTTTAATAAAATTGGGTTTTATAAAGTACGAATCAAAGCGTAATATATATATAACAACAAAACTTATAATAACAGAAAAAGAAATTAAATAGTATCTCCTTGGTGGGGATAATAAACTAAAATCAAAATATAATCACAATATACCATATATAAAAAAGAAAAGATTATATTAAAAATTAATAATGCCAACCTTTTTAGAACAAAATTAACGGTTGCTTCTTTTTTGCTTCAAAAAATTGTTGGGCCCTTAAAGTTCAAACTGCTCAATAATATTAAGGCATATCTAGCAGTTAATGTTTCTTTTATTTTATTAATTTATTAATATGGTCTTTACCAGTCACGATATAAAATATTGCCGGATGTTATTGATAAATTCTACGGCTCAACGCGCGGTTCGGTGCATTATCATCATTAATTATTAATTGTGCTATCATAATCTTAATCATGTCAATTGAAAGGCATAGAGTATACCGAAATAAAGAAAAAATTTTGTTATTTTATTGCAATTACTCCTCCAGTTCTGTCTTTTGTTTCAAGCAAACAATTGAAGAAGTAAAGCGTCATGAATCAATACTTGGATCCTCTGCCTTTGAAAATCATAAGTTATTATTTTGAAAAAGAAGAAATGATGGCGCAAGGGATTTGGCTGTTGACCCATCAAGTGTCGTTCGTTAAGTTTGTTTTTGTTAGATAACGTATGGCTTTTGTTGCCTTTTTGTGGGTTTTCCAAGGTTTGGTATTGAGGGATAGTGGTAGGATCAATTATGGTTTGGGCGCTACGTGGAGGGCGTTTAAATCTACGACTTTCTAGTTGAATTGTAGAATATATATACATATTTTTTTCATCCCAAATGTCTAGAGGTGGTTTGAATCGCTTAGGAATAAGATGAATAGTTTATTCTTAAGCGGAAAATATTGAGAAGTGTGTAATTTTGTGAAGAGTTTGGATGGTTAAGAATAAATTTCTGTCTAAAGAATAATCTATTTCTTATTCCTAAGCGATTCAAACGGCCCCTGTACTATACATAAGCGAGATATATTTGATGCTATTTCAAACTAAATACTATGATGATGCTTCAAAAAGTATTATGCATTGTTTTTTAATTGCAAATTAGAATCCCATAATTTTGTCTAAGTTAGCTTATGATATTCTATGAAGTAAAATGTTTCGATCACTTTGCTTCTATGTAGGTCTCAATTTTCAACTTTGAAATCATCGATCAGTGTCGCTTTTAATGTCATTTAAACATTCAATTTTATGGAAATACAAAATTTTATAGTTGGTAAAATTTTCGAAATATTTTCTATCTCTGGTCTCTGACACGCTTCAGGTGAAAGCAGTTCTTCACCCCCTGCAATTCGAATTCGAACCTGTCTATCTCAATTGTCTACGGCGATAGTACTTTTTCTGGTATACAGTGCTGCACCAATCTCCTGTTATTGAGCCAGAAGCTTTAAGGCTCCTCAATAGAGAGGTTGATATTGAGGTCAAATCAATCTTAAAAGCTTTCCACTTCCACACACTAGTTTCAAACGCCAATTTAACTGGACCTAATAGAGCGACTGAGCCAGCGCCCTTGCTCCTCTTAAGAGAGAGTGAGGGACCAAAAGAGACTCGATCGAGACTCGAGAGCCAAGAAAGAGAGACGTTTTCACAGGGAAGAACGAGAGATGCACGCTTCATTGTCTAAGAGACGAGGGTATTTTCGTCATATGTAAAATTATAGCGTGTTTTGCTAATTTAAGCCGTGCAGGAAGCAGCGCCCAACAAAATTTCTCCAGATAATTAATAAACGCTTAAATGATAAACATTGCAAGTCACGCCTAACTGGTATCTTTTTAAGATACTAAAAATTAGAATTTTGAAGGTGAATGATATATATTTGTTTTCCCAACAAAATTTCGTCCAAACCCAGTGTGTGTGTTTATATTGTTTTAGGCATTAAAAATTGTACTATACTTTATTTTTTTTAAAATATATAGTTTACTTTTTTTTTGAACGAAAAGAAATTAATTTGTAGTAAATTGCACAAAAAAGAAAAAAAAAGGTGCTGCTGGTGTTTCTGTTTTGCAGTAAATTGCAACGCCTGAGTTGCTTTCTTTTTAGAGATATTAGATAGAGGCTATTTAATGGGCCTGAGTTGCTTTCTTGATCGACAGAAAATAAGATGAACAAAAACTAATTATCCTACATTGTTTATTCCGGTTGTACTATCCAATACAGATAGTTCAACTTTAATAGTTAATAGTATCAAAGTATATCCAACGCGGATTTTTCATCTTTAGCAACTAATATAGTATCGAAGTATACTGCTGAGTAGGATTGTTCAAATTGATCAAACAATGCACATGCGATATGTTTACCAAGTTGGGGAAATATGCATGACAAAAAAAAAATGCATACGTTATCAACTTATCATTTTATCACTTACCGCACTTTTTATGCTTAGGCCACATGGAGTTAAGCCCATTGAGTCGGCAGACTCAAGTATTGTGGACTTTATTGTCATCTCAGATCCGGAACAACTTGAGACCCATTAACAAACTTCAAGCCCTCCACTCCAAGATATCCGTACTCCGTACTTTTGTGATTCTGGATTCAAAATTTTATGGATTCTGTACCATTTTACCCGCGAGCCCGTTACAATTTTTTCAAATCTTTTACAAAATTTATAGGCCCAAATGGCCGAATTTACCCTGGTATACAACGTCCCTACTTCAAAATTTTAAATTTTGTTTGGCACAATATTGATAGTCCTTCGATACACAAACAAGATTTAAGAGCTTATTTTATAATTGAAGGGTATACAAAATCCGTGTTGTAATTTTTCCACAAAACAATTTTTCTTTTTTTTTTCTTTTTTTTAAAGTAAATTAAAGTGTATGTGAGTTGACAAATTGGATGATTTTAGTTGTATTGAGATAATGCTGGCGCACTGGTACCAGTAGTTTGGGTACCAGTGCAGCTCCAGTAGGATTTTGTTTGATTGTATTTTGCTTCCGATAAATGGAGGTGGTAGGCAGTGTTGGCCTACTTGTTTCAAAAAAAAAAAAAAGTAAATTAAAGGAAAAATATATAATTAAAAATGACTTCAATATATTATAATTTGGTAAATTTGATGTGATAACTAACTGAAATAACACTGAATAAATAGATCAAAAGATCCACATATAACTATAATAAAAATATATAAAAAAAAAATTGGATACACTAATTTGCTGTTAGAATTTTTAATGCATCAAGTTGATTTCGATTATAAAGTTACAGCATTATCTTAAAAAAAAATACTGCTTAAATAGCCAAAAATATTTAAAAATCGGCGTTATTTAAAGAAAAATTGCAGAGCGAGTCCAAAAAGGTTGTAAGCGTAACAATGGCGTTTGGTAGGAGACCGTGTGCTGTGTGCACACCAATTCTTTAATTTGGGTAAAGCGGCGCCCACCAAAAAAGAAGGAGCTTGGAGCAATGGACCATGATCAAGTGTAAGATGAAAATCGCACGGCTAGAAAGAGCTCTGACTGGTTCCCATCAGAGAAAAGAGAAGAAAAGAAAAGAAAAGGAAGGGGTGGATTTATCATTTATTTTGCACCTCACCGTTGTTTGTGGCTCCGAAGCAGCGACCAATCGACCATTGTTTTGTTTCTTTCTCCACTGGCCACTGCCAACTCTCCTCTTCTCTTCTCAACTAAGAGTCTAAGAGAGGGAGAGAATGGCTCTGAGATTCTCAAACCCCATCCTCCGCTTGGAGGTACTCAATTTCTTTTTCTTTTTCTTTTTCTTTAATTTATTTTAATTTTCCCTCTTATTGTTATTGTTATTGTTATTGTTATTGTTGTTGTCAGGCTCCTCCTAGAGGATTACCATCCCTACATAGCACCAGGGCCATAGTTTCACTTCCTCAAGGTACACCTTTATACTAATTATTATTACAGTCTGTTGCTGCATCTTTTGCTTCAGTTTATTTCCATCTGCGAAATTCCTTAATTTCTAATTTGAACAGGTTTGTTTTGCCCGAGGAGAAGATTTGAGAAAAACCCAAGTCTATTTCTCACAGCTGCTGTGGTCCCCGCCGCTACTCTGGTTTCGTCAGATAATGAGGAGCAAAATACATTGCTTTCGCCAAATGATAGTAATGAAGAACAAAAGAGGAAGATGTGTGAAATGTATGGATTCACGCAAATTGGCGATCCTGTGCCTGACAATGTGACCCTTAAAGACATCATGGAAACTCTCCCTAAAAAGGTGCTGAGATATTCTTTATATTACTCAGTTACTGGTTCTTACTGGTACAAATTCTTACTTTGAACAACCTTCAACCAGCATTTAGTTTAGCAAGGATTAGATGCTTTTTTGGCGATCTATCTGATGTTTAGTCGATGAACAGCATGGTAAAATGTTGTGCATTAATTGCCTAAAATATCAAGAAATTGCATGCACCAATCCTTGCTTTTGGTGATGCTTAGTATTTTACTATTTTATGATGTTGTTGATTAGTGATGGGACAGGAAACCTTGTCAATGACTTAGGTCCTTTTATTTAGTTTTGCCTAAGTAATTTATAGAGAGTTTCTTTTGGTGCAATTTGAAAGGTCAGTGTTTCTGAAGTTTCGGCTTATGTTTTGGGGGAACCCACATAACATTTGCTTGGGTCTACCAAGTATCTGACTTGTTTTTTGTGGCGTTGACCATGACATGGAGACATTAAATTGTCTGTTTGAAGGTTTTTGAAATAGATGACGTAAAGGCCTGGAAATCAGTTTTGATATCAGCCTCTTCTTATGCCCTCGGATTGTTCTTCATTTCAAAGGCTCCGTGGTACCTGCTTCCCTTAGCTTGGGCATGGACTGGTACAGCTGTAACTGGGGTTAGTCTCGTTTCCTCTTAACCTCATTATGCAATACCAACCAGAACTTTGACACCACCTTTGTAAGCCTGTTGAGTATTAACTTGTTTTCCATTGTATTGATGTCTATCTTCTGTCCCTGCACAAATGCGGTTAGTTATGCTTGTTTTTTGTTTTGTATGCAAAGTCCCCCCAAAGGAGTAACAATAAGAAGTAATGAATAAATAATAATTACCACAAACACCTTCGAGGAAAAGGACAAGAAAAAGGAAGCCAAAAAAAAAAAACGGAGGGATCTTATGAGGAATCAAGAAATGACTAAAACTTCCTACTAGGTCTCATGTATAATTATTTAGAATGTAATTTACAAAATTTTTCTTTTGTGCTATATGCATCGTTTAAATTATAATTCATGCTTAACAATATGTTAGGTCTAAATTTCCCGAAATGAAAACCTTCAAATTGGGTATTACACAGGCTGGTATTGGTAATCCTTGCTTAACAATATACCGACTTCTATATCTCCGGTACACTTATTCTTATGTGTTTTACCTATTTAAGATAAATTTTTGTGGCTTTTTTGAAGTTCTTTGTCATAGGTCATGACTGTGCTCATAAATCATTTTCTAAGAATAAATTGTTGGAGGATATAGTTGGTACGCTAGCTTTTTTGCCCCTAATATATCCTTATGAACCATGGAGGTTTAAGCATGATAGACACCATGCAAAGACAAACATGTAGGTTCATCTCTTTACACTATCCTTCTTTTTTCATTATTGCTCTTGCTTCCCTTTTTCACTATCACACTGTAATTCAGGTTAGATCAAATTGGGTCAGGTTAATTTCAGGTTGTAGATAATTCATGTTGGATCTTGTCATGCTGTGGGTCAATTTTGTTTTAGGTATATTGTGGCTTACTCTCATATGTATCTGGTCAGGTCGTACAATAACCCCATATATTTTGCCAGCAAAAACTAGAACACCTAAAATTAACCATATTCTATCCTTGAGTTGGCTGGTTGGACTTGAAGGTGCAATGTCTCCAATACATTCCCCTCCAAACCAGCTACTTTTGTGAAATCTGGTCTGATATGTGCTTCTGCTATTTATTTAGATGACATAATGGTCTTGTCTCTTTGAACCCTAGGTTATCAGAAGATACTGCATGGCACCCAGTTTGGGAAGAGGAGTTTGAATCATCAACGGCTCTAAGGAAGGCTATTATCTTTGGTTATGGCCCATTCAGGCCATGGATGTCTATTGCACATTGGTAATGTAAAAATATAACATTTTTTGAGAAGTTGGAATATTCTGAGGTTTAAATGATTAATTTTTTCTTGGGGCTTCATGCTGGACTCACCTTCATTTGTTTCCATTACTGCTTTGTGTGTATATAGTGGTTTTGCAAACTGAGACCAATAGTTTTAACCTAGTATCAAGTTATTTTTCTTGTACTTTTAGTTGAAACAAATACCCATCATGTAAAACAAGTGGAAAGTCTTCAAATCAAACAAAAATAGTCAATTTGCACCAAAGTTGTTCATCGAACCCAGTAACCTATAGATAAGTTCAGTTTGCTCAACTTAATTGTAATTGTACTTGATAAATGAATAATCATAAAGTTAAGGGCAAAATAGTCAACAATTAAAGAATATGTACTAAACATCACAGCAATCTATAATTAGGTCTCAACTACATATATCTCAGAAATTGGTATTAGTTGGTTACTCAGCGAAGGTTTGGTCTTTTGAATATGGCGCAATAATATGCGATGTTTAAAATATTCAACTTTTTTTGCTAGGTTGCTGTGGCATTTTGACCTGAAAAAGTTCAGACCAAATGAGATTGGAAGAGTAAAGATAAGCTTGGCGTGTGTATTTGCTTTTATGGCAATAGGATGGCCCTTGATTATTTTCAAGTCGGGTATAGTTGGTTGGTTCAAGTTCTGGCTCATGCCATGGCTCGGGTACCACTTTTGGGTAAGCTCTTTTAGGTTTTAACCAAGTGCCAACCACATTAGCTGTCTCTCTGTTCGTCAGTAAGTTGCAAATAGCCTCAATTTCTGTCTGTCTGTCTGTCTGTCTGTCTCTCTCTCTCTCTCTCACGCCCCACATTTCTTTTTTCTGGGTGTTTAATTGCTCAACTAGTAAGTACACTATTGGTCATCATTTACTTATATTAGGTCCTTGACCTTTGTTCCAAGTGCCAATGTATTAAAGCAATTTTTTTTTTTTTTTTTTTTTTGTCCTTTCATATAGATGAGTACCTTCACAATGGTACATCACACTGCTCCACACATACCTTTCAAACATGCTGAAGAATGGAATGCAGCCCAAGCACAGCTTGGTGGTACCATCCACTGTAATTACCCACGCTGGTATGATGTTTCTTACTTTGTGTAGGATGTCTATTCTTAGTAATGGCAGCATCAAACCTGTACAACACAATCATACTTGTTCAGAGAGTACATTCTATATACTCCGACCATTGTATCTGTCTGCTTGGATTTAATTTTTAATCACCTCTACAGAATAGGTCCCATATGGTTTCTCACTTTCTCCAGTTAAATGTAATTTAGTGTACTAATGGACTGATATGAGGATAGAAATTGGAAGTAAATTGATGACTGAAAATTTGCAAATTTTCTTTTGGTACATTGTATATCAGTATTCACAAAGAGGGTCGACATTTTGGTGACTTTATATGGATCTATTTGGTCTTATATCAATGGTTAAGCACCAAATAAGTTCGAAGGTGTCCTCTAGTAAATTCAATTTAGCAATCTAGAAACAATAGAAAAAAGGAATTTGAAAAACCTCATTCATGAAATCACAGAAACAAGGCCCTGCATTGTGATTATAGCAAAGAATTGCATGTTCTGTTGATGGACTAAGTTTAATACAATAGCAAAATCAAGCATAATGAAAATTATGTCCGATACTATAGGAAAGAGTCTATTATTATTATTATTATTATTTTTTTTTTCGAATTAGCATGCAATACCATTGTTCTCATGCACAAGTTGATGGACTAAGTATAATGCAATAGCAAAATCAAGCATAATCAAAATTATGTCGTAGACATTTTAAAAGATTTAAAAGAAATGTGAGGTGTGACCATTTGTAATAGTAATTTCTTACCTTATTACACTACCAAATCTTTCACAGAAGTTTTATTAATTCTTGTGTATTTAAGTTTCTTATTGTTCCATAGTTAATCTTATTGCTTAAAAAAATTGTACTACTGTCTACTGGTGTTAGTGGCTAACTAAAAATAAAGGCTCTTATGTTTTCTTTTTCTTTTTTTTTTTTTTTTTGAACTTTTTTCAACTCGCTTTAACAAGCCTGTTAATAGTTTAGTATTTTAATAGGATTCTTTGCAAATTTCAGAAGGAAATCAATTATTTAGAGACACTGGATCCTGACTGGATTGAGGTTCTGTTTATACTTAAACTTGATCTGGTTTGGAGAACGACTTCCCTTTTGATGGCTTCTTTTGGAATTTTACCATCATTGTCTTTTATGCTTATAAATATTCAATCTTTGTTTACAGGATAGAAATTCTATGCCATGATATCAATGTGCACATCCCTCACCATGTTTCTCCAAGAATACCAAGTTACAACCTTCGTGCTGCTTACGAGTCGCTCCAACAAAACTGGGGAAAGGTCTGTCACTTTTGCTGACAATTCAAAATAGATGTCCTTTTTTTCCATTTTTTTTCGTAGCCTTTTCTTTCCATTTCCACTTGGAACATGTGAACTTGCTTTATTTGGTCATGCATACACAGTGCTCTTCATAATTTTTGTCTTGTCAAAGCTGGTATTTCATATGAATTCTGCAACACAAAGAAAAAAAGGGAAGAAACCCTGGATTTTCACAAAAAAAATGCAAACAAGATGTCATTACGAGTATTTCTAGAATTAGAGAAATGCCCCTGCTATTATCAGTATTTGGCACCTTCAATCTTGAATAACATTCTGATGATTAATTTTTTTGGGGTATTATTAAATGTTCAAGAACTCCCAGAACTTAACTTGGTCATTCTCTTAGTCATAACATATCTTATGTAAAATATTTTAAATTATAATAGAAAACCATGCTGATTAATCTATTTTGTACTTTTTTGTCGTAGTATTTAAATGAAGCGAACTGGAATTGGCGACTAATGAAGACCATAATGACGACGTGCCATGTTTATAACAAGGATAGATATTATGTGCCTTTTGATGATATTGCTCCTCAAGACTCGCAACCGATCAGCTTCCTGAAACATTTCATGCCAGATTATGCATAATACTTGTATCATTCTTTCTTTTTTTTCAGTAGATGCAGCAATTATAGAAATGCAATGATTATTGGCTTTTGACAGCTGATACAGAGCATGCAATTCTTTCCTTAGCTGTGTTCTTTTTATCCTTTTTATGTAAGCATAACAATTTAACATGTTAGTACAATGATACAAATTACATTAAATTATCTTTAGTACTATTTAAACTGTGTACGTGTGTCTGTTTAGTGGTTGGGGGGGGGGGGAGGTGAAAATAATTACTTAGGCTTAAAATAAGTTGTTTCATTAAGATAAATATATATGTTTGTTGTCTTAAGCTTATATACGCGATGCTTTGGGAGAAAGGTCCATAAAATAAATGGTTCAACTTTGGACATGTGATATCGTACACAAACTGTTATAAAAGTTTTGTGGCATTACCATTTGCGTGTGTTGGTGGGTATATACATCCGCGCACTTAGTGTGATTTTGATTGAGCAGTTTTGGTATGCCAATTCTTAACAGTATAAAATTCATTACCCTCGCGAAATTGCAAAATAACATAGGATATGGTCGTGTGATATAGAACAGACTCTCGATCAGAGAACAATATATGATCATTATGGGGAACCAGCTTATTAGGTATGAATTGAAGACATGATCTCTTCTTTCTTTTGGTACGGAGGTGTGTCCAAAATAAGTTCATCCTCGTTTCCTCAAAAGAGTTATATTAAAGGAACCATGCTACATAGGACTGCTAGATTGAAGGTACCAAAAACTATTTGTAAATATGTTACGGTAGGAGTTTTCTATGAACAATATTTATTTAGCTCCATTCTTTTTTAAATAAACATACACTACCTTATGATTTTTGGGTAGTAAAACACGAATAAACATACACTACCTTATGATTTACAATATTATTTATGTGGCCTGCACATTCGACAGAGGCAATCAATATTATGCCACTAAAATAGTAAATTCCAATCTATTGATCTTGATACAACTAAAATAAACACATCGGAATCATAATCCTATTGCAAAAACTTCACCTTTCAATGTTGCCTCAATAAGATCAAGTTCTCTTGTAACATGAAATAATAATCCCAAAAGCCTCATATCAGTCTAAACTAACATCAGAGAAATTTTCAAAAATTTTCCCAGATATTGCATTTGCTAGTGCTGCAGTAAATCCAGGATCCTTAGTCAATGAACTTGCCATTTGTTTCACGAGTACAGTTTGGAATTCTTGATTTTGGATTTCATGGCAGGCTCTTTCCATGTTTGGTTTCAAACCATGTTGCGTCAGATCAAGTGTGATTGTCGAGCCAGAAGTGCTGTTGGCAGTGTAACATGACAAAACTCGGTTTTCGCTCAAGCATGTAGAAGGATGACCATGATTGTGCTCTCCTTCATATGTTACAACTATTAGTGATTTGTCTTCCGCACTTCTTTGAACCTGATAAACCGAGATATCAACATTGTTGTTTAGGTTTTGGTACTGAGTATGGATTTTTACTTTTAAAATTACTGATCGAAGATCAATGAAATTTAGAAGATTTTAGCATGCAACCTAATAAAATTGGTACTGAGTATACAACTTAAAATATCAAGAAAAGCATCTATGAATTACCTTTTTCTTTACTGGACATGAAGGGGCAAAGGAGCATCTAAAGTAGGCTCTAGGAGATGGATTATCTCTAGTAACTTTCTGTCCATACTTCCTCCACTGATATCCATCTTTCACAACCTAAACATGAACAACTCACTCAATTAAAAAGTCTGTTAAATTCTACAGAAATATTTGCTGTCTGATTTCACTTACAAGGCTCGAATCAGCCGGATCAGTTTGCATAACTATCTTTGTGACCTTGGGCTTGATTTCCTCAAGGTAGCTCTTGAACCCCTCTTGGCTTGGCGGTGGGCTCTCATTTTGAAATGCTTCATCAAGTCTTTCAGCACCGGTGTTATTGAACTTTATTATCAAATCATTCCTGGTTCTTCTCTTCTTTGATGGGGATGCCTCATTTTGTTGGTCTTCAGTTGGAGAAGAGCAATTGTTGGTTCGGTCATCGATCTTACTTTTTAATGTCATGTACTTTTCATAATACATGTCGAGCTGTTCACTGAGTATCTTGTTCTCCTCATTCATTTTTGTCAATTTTGCTTCTAGCACACTTGTCTGAAGTGATCAAATCAAACATCACTCAAGATGTATAACTGTGTATATAAGGAATTATGATAATTGCGCTATGAGGAATGATTTGTTGAGAGATGCAAACCTGGTTTCTTTCTTTGTTGTTCGTCGGGCTGTATCGGTTGGAATGAAATTCTGATTGATACTGGCCAATTAATCATGAATACATAAGCAAATTAGCATAGAAGGGAACAAAAGTAAACATAAAATCATATGCTATACTGAGAGGCAGAGAGGTTTAACTAACCGGAGGCGGGTGTAACATCACATCGATTGGGCCCGGGCCAACACTCAGCTCAAGATTGAGGGAGGATCTGGGGCCTCGTACCAGATCCATGAGAAATGGAGCTGTGATAATTATGTAGTTGTTATTTTTAACTTTACCGTATGAACTTTTTTTTTTTTTTTGATTGGAGAAGGAGAAGGTAAAGGAACTGAAAGAGACCAAGGAGCAGATTGCCTCTGTTATATAGGAATTCTGAAGTTTTGGATTGATGTGACGGAATTTAGCGGAAGTTCCACCAAGGCGATGACGAGAAGCGTGCTGCCTCATCTGCATGACGTATTGTTGATTTTCATTATTTGTTATTTATTTTTATTCATTGATGACCACTGACTAAGTCAATTTTTTTAATTGGTTAGTACCGCTGGCCAGATAAGTGATCGGCAACTACTTGCATGGAAGAGGATCCCAGTCATGGTGCATAATATTGAACGAATTAGAATTATAGCTAAACTCCCAAAATTTATTATTATTATTATTATTATTTTTATTGTAATGACTATTAAAAGAAAAGTAAAAACAAATACAAAGATATTTTATTCATATTTTTTTAATATCTATTTCGTAGCCCTTCTTTTTCAAAAATCAGATCACATTTGGAAACAAAAAAAAAATAAGTACTTACAGATTTAGGGATGAATAACTTATGTATGTGTAAGTTATTATTATTAATTATTAGTTATAACAATATTAATTGTAACTATAACTATAATAATAAAATAGTAACTATAACAATTATATATTATATCATATTAATAATTTAAATTATTACTTTATTAAATTGGTAATTATATCATTAAAGATAATTATAATTAGAACATAATAATAATAAATAAATAAATATTAAAGTAGAACTTTTTTGTCATGATAATTTGGGAATATTTTTTTATTCCTTATTCCATCTCTCTTGATGGTGTTAGTCCTTCCACTTATTCTACTTTTTTAAGTCAGGGTTTTGGTAACTTTAAGCGACGCATAATATTTCTAGAGATAGGCTAAAATCAGCCACGACTGACGGATGGATCCGTCAGCTATGATTATATCTCAACTTTTGAGATTCTAATAGTTAATCTGAACCGTTCAATGTGTTCTCCATATCGAAATCTCATTGGAGACCAAATTTAACATTTTTCTGATTTTATTTTCTATTTTTTTGAGATTTTTATAAATCGTAGTTATTGAAGGATCCATAATTGTTTAGATTAAGAATTTTGTAAAATACTAAACAAATACTAAAAAAATTAAAAAAAATATAAAATTTTGCTTTCTTATATGTGATTAAGATTTTTATTTCTTATTTAATTTACGAGAAATTTGCATTTTCCATTCAATGGAAACCGGATAGTATTCTAACTATTAATTTGAATTAAAGCTCGATAACTAGAAAAATACGTTCTTAGCTTCACACAAGCCAATTACCATAAATTGATTCAAAATTAATTTTCACAAGTGCTCCGAATTTTTTTTTCTACAGTAGTTTTTAATAATTAAACAAAAATTATCATTCGAGCTTTTATAACATATACACTTGTAGAAGAACCCAAGTGCTTAGATTGAACAATGCATTTTGTATACTTTCACAAATGTCTTTTTTTTTTTTTTGCCGTACTCTGTTTTCTTAGAACATTATTAATTTCCCATTACAAATCTGAATTATTCAACTACCGAAAATAAGATAAGAAAAAGAATGACCAGTTTGAGTATTGGACTGTTCAAAGTCACTGGTATTTCAGAGCAATTGCAAAAAGACAAAAACGATTTCTTCCAAAAAAAAAAAAAGACAAAAACGATTAGTTGAGTAGATAGGGAACAGAGACATTTAATGCAGCATGGTATGATGGTGTCATATCCAGCACTTAAAATGAAGGACTTGTACAAGACTGACTCGGAAATGCAAGTCCGTCAATTGCGTCTTTTTTAATTAATTCATAATTCATAATAAGCGCATGTGGTCTAGTAGCTCAGTGGTAAGAGCACTAGGCTGGAGGTCAAGGGTTCAAGCCCCGCATGCATCTTTAATTTCAAAAAAGTTGGATGGCAAAGACCTCCCTCTTTCTTCAAAAAAGAAAAATAATTCATAATAAGCTGTCCCTGTGCACACGCACAGAATGAGATGGAAGAAAGAGAAGTTCATAGATCATCTGTGGTTGGTACATTTAATATGTTCATAATTTAGCTTTGATCTATCAAATAAATTTTAAAATTTACAAAAATAATATGAAAATACATCGCTCATTAAATTAAATAAGATCAACGGTTTGAATTTTAAAATTAAAAAAAACGAACTAAGTAATAAAATATTGACATTTGGAGCAACCAAAATATTAGTAGCTGAACGCTTTTCTAAAAAAAAAAATATTGGTAGCTGAACCTTTCTCTCTTAAAAAAAAAATCTGATGATAAATATTATTTTGAGTAAAAAGACATTTAAAAACAGAATGAATGGACTGGTCTTATTAATATTTTAAAATGTAAATTTCATGTAATCTTTATCTAAATAATATTCTAATAAATCGATTAAATTTTCCAGGTTGCCAGCTGATTAGAAATAAATCTAACCCCACCACCCCTTCCCCCACAACAATTAACCAGTGTTTTTAATACTGTACCAGCTTAGCGTCTGAAATTTGATATTTTCCGGTATTTTGTCTCACATTACCATATACTATTGTTTCGGTCATTGTTCTGATTCACAGTATTATCAGAATTTTTTAATATCCGATACGGTATTGAAAACACTTTGAATTAACTGAGAGAGAACATTTAGTATAGCAAACGTTGACTTGGTTATGAAGTCTTGCCGTCTTGGTCTTAGTCGAGCGAGTGGTATAAGTAATTAATGAACGTGTTATTATTTACCAAGAGAATTATGCGATCTTCTCGTCGTTTCCCTTTCCCTGATCTGGACTTGACTTTCTGTCTGTCTTATCTGTAATCTTCCCAATCGAAATGATTAATTACAACTGTCACCAAACACACGCCATCATTTGTGTCACGGTTTCTACGTCATGACGGACCTTTCAAGATGACGAATTCACACAACTACACAAACACAAGGGGATAGATAAAACCGCCGGAATCCTGTTCCCCCACTCACACCTTGTTGAATTAATGTCTTTTTCCTTCGTTTTTTCTAATGCAAATTCTGTAATTACTCAGAAATCACAGCATCCTATAGGCAGGGTTTTTGCCCCTCTCGAATGTGAAGAGGCACAGTGACATAGTGCTAAACAACATTCGGAAGAGGCAACGTTACAACATCTCGGCCAATTTGAGGATTATATCCAATTTTCCCTTAATGTTGTAACTAGATTCCAATAATTTGAAAAATCAACCCATTAGTTTAATTTAATATTAATAGTGACATACGAAGGAACAAATTTTTATTCATATTTTATAACTATATATAAGCTTTTGAATTATTATTTATATTTATTATTGACTAACTAATATAACCTCGCGCAATTAACGACTATTACACAAATCAGCTAATTAGTTTGACAACTTAACCTCCAATATTCTATACTACCCTGGTTTCCAATCATACTCGAGGGGCTCATTTGGATTGCTTAGGAATAAGAAAAAATAGTTTCGTCATAGAAATAGCTTATTCCTAGCATCCAAACAAGTTAAGAATAAGGACAAGAATAACTTTTTCATAAAAATAGTTTCTTCCAACAATTATATTTACATAATTTCAACAAAATTAGCTAAATACTAATAGCTAAATGAAACTCTATGTGCTTTTTAATTAGTACTTTATTTAATATTAAAATAATAATTTTTAATAATTTACTTAAATTAATATTAATTTACTTATTCCTAACTCACCATCCAAACAATATTTCTTCTTTCAGAAATAACACTCTTTCAACTCTTCCCAAAATTACATTCTTCCCAATGTTTCTTTTCTTTCTAAACTTTTTATTCCTTTCTTATTCCCATACCATCCAAACGAGCCCTTTAGAATTGCAGTGATATGGTGGTGCCAATAATTAGTTGCTATAAACTTAATTACAATTGTTTTTATCATTATCAGTTTGAATGTCCCATATATAGTTACTGCGAGTCCAAAAAGTAGGTATCCTTCCATTCAAGAAGTCATAACGTAAGTCCTTTAGATGCATAAATTTTTTTTTTTTTTTTTTGCTTGTAATTCAAAAGAGATGTTCAAAACGGCAAATTCAGCAATCATAACCTTTGAAGAAGTGCACAATAATCTCATATCACTGTTATCAAACATCAGTGATATTCTCGAAAATTTTTTCAGAGATTGCATTTGCCAATGCAGTTGTAAAACTGGGGTCTTGAATCAGAAAATTTGTCATCTGTTTGATGAGAATAGTTTGAAATTCTTGATTTTGGATTTCACGACATGCTATCTCCACGTCTGAACCAGCATTGTTGTTACCAGCGTAGCATGACAAAAAATTGTTTTCGCTCCAGCTCGTAGAAGGATAACCATGGTTGTGTTTTCCGTCATATGTCACAATTAATACTGATTCGTCTTCAGCACTCCTTTGCACCTGGTGTATGGACATGTCCACATACCATTAAGTTATTATGGTTTATGAACAAATTAAATAAACCAACATAAAATACTAAATAGTTTCTATCAAGTATTTTGAAAAAAAAACTACATTTTTTAAGGTAATAATCATAAAAATAATAAGAAATCTGTGCTTTTATTGTTACGTAATTATCGTTTTTTTTTTAAGATAAATTGGAGGTCTAATAGCTCAGGTGGTAAGAGCACTTGGCTCTCTTCTAAGAGGTCCAGGGTTCAAGCCCGCATGCTTGCGATAGGCTTGGCGAGCCAGCGTAAAAAACTCAGCCATATATACAAGAAATGACCAGGGTCGGGGTGTCATTTCTAGCCTACCCCAACTTGTTTGGGATAAAAGGCTTAGACTTTTTTATAAATTGGAGGTCTAAGTCATCTAACTTATTTTTAAATTAAATGTTTATGAAAGACCCCCAGCCGGATTTCGTAATTATCTTGTAAGTATAAGAACTTTGGTGCTTTTAAATTTCACCTTTTTCTTGACAGGACATGAAGGGGCAAAGGAGCATTTAAAATAGGCTCTAGGAGATGGATTATCTCTGGTCACTTTCTGTCCATATTTCCTCCACTGGTACCCATCTTTCACAACCTATATATCAATAACAAAAGTTTAACTCTTCCAAATTCCAATCAATCAAATTTATAATAAATATCTCTCCCAGTTATTAATAGTTCCCCATTTGATGTTTTTATCTAATTTTACTCACAAGACTTGAATTGGCCGGATCACATTGCATGAAGATCCTTGTGACCTTAGGTTTGATTTCCTCTTGGAAACTCTTGCATGATGGGCTTTCTTTCTGTAAGAATACATCTGTTCTCTCACTGCTTGATCCATTAATGCTGATTGTTGAAGTGTTATTGATCTTTCTCTTCTTTGTAGGGAATGCAGCATTTTGTGGTTCTTTAATGGGAGAGAAGCCATTGCCGGAGTCAACAATCTTACTTCTCAGTGCCATATACTTGTCATTCGTCTCAATAACCATGTTGAGCATTTCATGTAGTCTCTTGTTCTCCTCATTCATTCTGCTCAATTTTGCTTCTAGCTCACTTGCCTGCATAAAAAATAATAAAAATCAAGCATGATAAGTACAATCTAATGCATGATACATTTGAATTGCAAAAAATTCTGACAGATTCTATGCATGCCAATTGATCTTCACTACACGCATATATAATTTTAAATTCCTTCAAATTAACAAATAGCAAATACAAAATTATATATATGTTATGCTTATTTATAGACGGCGGTATATATATAGCTTACTAACCAGAGGTGGTTGCGAAGGTGATGCCGGGCTCAGACCAACATTTAAGTCGAGGCTAAGCTGAGGACTTGGGCTGCATGATTCCATGATAAACTAACAAGATTGTTTCTCCCTCACAAGTATATTTGTTTTATGGTTTCAGTTAATCATATATGAGATGAAGTAGAGAGGAATATGAAGGAGACTAAGGAGTTGGTTGCTGTTGCTATAAAGGGATTGCTAGTCTGTACTTTGGAATCATGTGAAAGAACTTCAACGGAAACTGTACGAACGTGACACGAAGGATTTTCCACAAAGATGACATCATTATTCTTTTTCTTTTGCGTTTATGATGATGTCAATGTGTTTACGTCATGCTAATTGCAAGTGATGGATGGAAACAAAGAAACAGAATAAAAATGTGCCCTTTAATTTTGATATAAAACTGCGAACTTCTCTAGTGAGTCTGAGTCTGGTGTTCCACAAATTCGAAGGAATTTTAATTACTGAAATTTGTGTTGGCTATTATAATTAATTAATGAGAAATTTTAGTGTCTAATATACTCGACGGATGGGTCCGTCCAATATGATCATTTTCACGTTTTCAAATTTTAATGATCGATCCGAACCGTTTAGTATGTTATCTCTATTGAAAACTTACAAGAAACCAATTTTTATATTTTTTCGAATTTTTTTGGTATATTTGAAAATTCATGATATAAACATTTAGGACCGTCCAATAACAACGATTTTCTAAAATACCACAAAAATAATAAAAAAATTTTAAAAAATATAAAATTTGGTTTCTTATAAGTTTTCAATATGAAGAACATATTGAACGGTCTAGATATATCGGTTATTTGAAATTTAAAAATATGAAAACAATCGTATAAGACGGACCTCATCCGTCTAATATATTGGACTCTAGCATTTCTCTTAATTAGTCCAAGTTACGTTAGTATGAGCAGGGTTGCTATATTATAAACACATTTCATCGAGTTCATACACAGGCTACTAAATTTAATTTCCAATTAATTTCTTCTTAAAAAAATATATATGTAAATTACGAAACAATTGTCCAAGCAGAGAGACAATTCATTGGATAATCCAGAAACAAGAGAAACAGGAAAATGTTACAACTGCTTAATTAGTCGAATACAAAGGGAACAGAAAATATTTTATTGGGCAGTACGGTCGTATATAATTGCGTTGAGTGCAAGACTGGCACAAGACCGAATAAGTCAAGTCAATTTGAGGCGTATCCGCTTGCGTCGGTGCGTGCAAGGATTGACAGTGACCGAGAGAAGAGGCAGGCAAGTTAACGGAGGCCCTTCCCTTGTGTCCTTTTCATTGTCATTGTCAACATAAAATTCTAGTTTTGTATTACGCTGTTAAGTGTAGTCTATATTATTACCGATTTGACCCTGTCTTCCTATAAAATGAGGAATTGTTTAAAATTTATAATTATACAAAATGATAAATATATTGTCTAATCCTTTATATGTATTATACAAAATTAATTATGTATTATGACCTTTTGACATAAATTATTGAAATAAAGTATAAATTTAAAATTTAACAACATAAGCATGATTTATACAGTGTAATTTCGTGCCTATAGAATTTAAAGTAGTATATTTTAATATATAAAGAACATAGAATAATGAATGGAGTGTCTTGTGTGAGTGCTCATGAACTGGTTTTGCTTAGCCCTGACTATACCTCTAAAAATCTTTCCAAGATCCATTTTGTATTTTATCAAGTTGACCAAATCTTTGGTTTTTTTTTAAAAAAAAACTATATTTTACTTTTAAACAATTCATTACCTATATAATTAGTTCTTGAACCTTCTGTATCAAAGATTTTAAAGAATTTTAAAAATTGTATAATATTATAAAAAAAGAAATTCTTCCATGAGAACGATTTTGAATTGGATTTTAATTGCAATCGTTCATGTTTGCTAATAAATTAATCTTTTTTAAAAAAACATATAAAATTTAGTTTTCCTACACGATTTCAATATAGAGATAACATTTAAAAATTGAATTTTGTAATACGAGTCCGAAGTAAGGGAATCAGTTTACTTCATGATAGAATAAAATGAAAACGTGTTAAGACTATTTGGCTAATGTTATTAATATAATGGTTATCATCTATAGCTTGGAGAATTATCAACAATTCATCATTTTCAGAAACTAGTATGATGTTTGATCAATTCAATTATTTTCTTATTCCATCTGAACAGGCGAATCAACATATTATATGTTTTTTCTTACGTCCTTACTTTACATTTTGCTTATAATTAGAACCAACTAAATCCAAAATCGCGCATCTGGAGCAGTTTGAATCCATGAAACTTTTCAAGTCATGTTCCAAATTAAGCCAGAACAAAGAACTAGTTTTTAGTCTAGTGCACTATTAGAATGTGAGTTATCTGCTTCGCAAATAGGCGTTTGTATTCTGACACGAAACGTCTTCTGCATCCATCTAGAGACACTACCTAAGCGACACCGATAACCTAGCCACTAATAATAAACATCTGTGTCGGACAGACGTGGATTACTTAATGCGTCCCTAATTATGTTTATATCAGTGTCGGTATAATGACGCTTGACTTCTTGTCTGATGGTTTATTTAGATAGTAAGCGCGTCTCAATTTAGAGGTTACTGTCTCAGTATACTGACGCCTTTAGTCAGCGATCCAAAATAATATATTGTCAGAATATAGCGGGACCCACATTCTATTATAGTTAGTATACTGATGTCTTTGCTCACCGACCCAAAAAATATATTGTCAGAATTTAGCGGGGCCCACACTCTATTATAGTCGGTATAGCGACACCTTTGCTCACCGACCCAGATAATATATTGTCAGAACAGCAGGGCCCACAGTATATTGGTGTATTTGTGCTTTTTCTATTTAATTCATATGATTTTAATTATTGACAGACAGCTATTTGCAATTCACAAGCATACATATATTCACAACGTCTCAGTTTAGAATATTTATGCGTCCTAACAAATATGCGTCAACCGTTCATGTCAGCCTACCGACGCCTATTTAGCGACTCTAATATGTTGGTCTTTCGACATAAATAATCGAAATTCTAATAGTAGTGGTGGCAAAGAGTAATACATTTTAATTGAAAAATCATATGTTCGAAATCCGACTGGAAGATCTTTCATAAACATTTAATTTAAAAATAAATTGGATAACTTAGATTTCTAATTTATCAAAAAAAAAAAAAAAACGAGAACAATTCAATACTCGACTATGCAACAACCAAGGCGCCGGTACGTAATTAACTACCGCGACATTACTTTACCCTTACAACTTACAAGGCAACACCAGCAACTCGATAGAAATTCAATTATCTTTAATTATGTTAAAATATTGATGATGACTTGTTAGTTTTTGCCACGGTATTCAGTAGTCAACTAGTAATTCTAATTAGATTTGTATGTGTAGTACTTAGTCCTGAATCCTGATAACTCCAAACTCTTGTTAGACTTAGACGCCCTTATCGTCTCAAATGAGCTCATCTCCTGACGTCATGGATGACTTCATTTACGGTCAAGGAATAAAGAAAAAAAGACAAGTAGCCGCACCTTCTATCACTCGTTCATATTGAAAAGGACTCGATATAGATCTACATCTTCACTACTAAAATTATAAGTAACTCAATTTCAAACCCTGAAATTACTGTAGGTGAATCTCCGATCGCAACGGTTCAGCCTACTGTTCCCCATTCGATGGATTTCATCTGGGCCATTCATTTGCATTTTTCTCTTCTTCGTTGTTCTTTTGTTCTGTCTACGTGTTGTCTTATGTGTTGTGTTCTCTTACTTAGCTTATTTCCTATGGGGTGCATTAACAACCGTATTGAGAAGTTCATAGAAGAAAATTTGACTGAACCGAGGCAAACTTTTCACGTGCTGGGGCCCACCATATTGTTATTTCGGTAGAGATGGGTCATGTGAACCAAAAAGAGATGGCTGGAAAAAAAATTTCGGTCTATGTGATCCAGTTCCATCTATTTTTTTTCTATCGCATGCCCCTCCCTTTCTTCACATCTACAGCTTTCTTCATTGTTCTATATTTCCATTTCCGTTCTTTATCTCCTACACGTTTACCAATGGGGAAAAAATACTGAGGTTTCCTTCTGTACTGCTGATTTTTCTCTCTACTCCGAACCTCCGATGATCTCTCTTGATACGACCGCCGTACCGTTGTTGGGAATGATCAGATCTACGTGTAGAGATCTGTCTCGGTAGGCTTTTGTGCGTTCATTGATGGAGGCGGTTCTCACCTTTCACGTCTTTCAGGTCGGTTTTCTTACCCTATTTTTTCCCACTTTTATGTCTTTTTTTGTTCCTCAAATTTCTTTTCCGTTGAGAGATTAATGCCAGTAAAAAAAAAACACAAATTTGTTTTGAAAAATGCTCACTGAGTTCTATATTGGGCTAATTTGTGGAAATTGTATTATGATTGACAATTATACAAGTCATATGGGGTTGAAGCTATTTGCAATTGCTATAATGAATTATGACCCTATTTTGTTGAGAAAATTTTTTTGTTGGTCTCTTTTTTCTAATATGAGCTTTAACGCAAGTACCAAAAAGAGAAGAATAAATTGGATTGCCTCATCGAAAAAATTTTCAATAAAAAAATCACTTTTGTGTTAAATGTTAGTTAAATACTTTCCTTTCCTTTCCTTATGTGTTACTATTGTTGCTTTTTGTAGGACAAAGGATCAGCAGTCAATTAGTTAAATTCTATTGTGATTAGATTGTTCTCTTATCTACAGTCATCTCTCTAATGGTACAGATATTATGACTTTTCTATTAGAGTTTGGGTAGATAGATGATGCGTTCCTTTGGAAGTAATCAATACAGTTCTATTAAACTGTTATCATCTTAATTCATGATTTCAGATAACGGTAACGAATGAACTGTAGGTTGAAAATTAAGTGGGATGTCTGCACCTTATGCTGTTCATTATGGGTTGAAATTTACTTCTGATTTTAGGTGATATGGTGGGCAATGAAAACATTTATATTAAACTGCTATGGTCTTAATTCAATATTTAGTCATCGCCTTCTTAGCTTCAGTCCTTTATAACATGCTTGGTAATAATATCGGCTTATATTATACAATAAATAATCTAACATTGGTATACTTCAGTTCCTTACTGAAAATTATGCCAGGTTGGTTATCACTTGCTTTTGTTGTTTACTATATTTCGATTCCTTTAGATATTATTAGAGAACATTCTTTCATGTTGCATGGTCGATAAAAAAAAATATCTACACTATTATTTTCTTCTAATAATTTTTATATCTTTTGATATTTTTAATAGGTGATACATTGAATCACATGAATAGCTCAATGAACATGGATAATTAATAGGTGTTACTGTTGATGCACAGGTATGTCAATCTTCTTTTGTTGTTTATTAGATAATAAAAAATTAAGTTCCATAACACCTGTTCCTCTTCTCTGACTTCAGTTCCATAGCTATAAGGGGATGTGATGGTAGCTGCAGTTGCTTTCCTCTCCCTTCTCTATTTAAGTGATAATAGCAACTTATTTACAAACTCTTAATTTAATTGGTCACGATCGATTGGAGTAAAGAAGTAGTCTGTTGGAAGAATTGGTTATTAGTTTTGCTAAATCTAAATTTGTAGCTGGTTTCATTGGTTCTGTTGGTTGAGCTGGGAAAAAAGGGATGAGTAGATGTTAAGGTTGCGTTGGGTTTAATCAGTTAAGTTACTTCATTAAGTAGAAATGGATGATCATGATTATCTGTTAAGTTGCAATAGCTTAGACGTTTATCAACTCATTCCCTTTTCTGGTCCATGTGCAGACATCTGCATCTTACAGAACTTGCGTAACGATTTAACTGCTACAAAAGGGATTCAAGTTCTTTCTAAATGGTGTTTTTCTCCTGCCTTTATTCTTTTCTTGCTCTTGCTTTTGCTTCCTGCCTCACTCTTTGGGGTATTCTCTCTGAAAAAGGTTGCCTCACATCATTGAAGGAGTTTTGTCCTTACTCTGAAGTAGGTGTAGATGATTAGCGAGCAGCTTCTAGGTGCAATTTCAATTATCAAAGATGAAATAATGTGATCAGTTATTAGTGTTGATTAGGAGGTTTTTGAAAGTGCAATCATATATGTAGGTTTCATATTTATTTGGATGTGTTGGTTTGCTAAAAAAAAGAATCTTTTATTGCACAAGTAATTTCAAATTATTCAAACCGGTGCATTTGAAGAAAGATATAAGATAAAAGCTATTTGGATGCAATACAAGAGATAACTTTTTTAATTTAAGAAAAATTGACAGTTTTGCCCCTTGCATATGAAGGTCTGTTCTAAGCTTTAGCCTAAAATTGATGTTAGCTGATTAATTTCTTACCATGCTCCAACATTATTGGTGTGAGCTATGCAAGGATTTCTTATGAGTTTGTCACAAGAAAAGAAGAATGATTTGCTAAACTGTTTTATTGTTCACAAATAAAGTGGAATGCTGGTGTTATTTGTAGTAGTATTAGTTTATATGTTATATTTGATAAAGAAAGAAAATGACTGGATATTTTTTGTAATTAAGCCCTATGTCGATTGATGCAGCTGTCTCTCTCCTTGCGGATCATGCGCTGTACATTGGAACGATCTTAGCTCGAAGGAGATCCCTATCAGGTCATCTTTCTGTCTATGTCTCAACTATGTTTTCTATCTAGCTAAATTGTAAAACGTTAATCGATACTTTGTTTGAATAGTTTTTGAGTTTACTGTTACAAATTTTTATGTTTTCAATTTTTCCTGAGCTTTGTATAGATGCATGCAAAGGATAAAACAGAGGCGAATCCAGTGAACTTGAGGATGCTTCGAGGTTAGTTTTGTGTTTGAAGCTAATTTAGGTTCAATTTAGAGTTTAAATTTCATTGTTGAGGATTACATGAAAATTCATTTACACAGTGAAGGTAGCGTGTGACTTTTTTTAAAAAAAATTCAAATTAATTTGTGGCGATTGCTTTCAACTAAACACATTAGTATATTAATTTGTGCTAATTGTTTTTCACTGAACACATACTGATCAAGTGGTGCTTAGTCTATTTCTCAATGGACTCATGCTAATTGATTGCAAGGAAATAGCGTTTTATCTTCTTCTCAGTTTCAGATACAAAAAGCTTTTATTGTGGACAACTAACTTCACATTTCCATTACTCTAAGCTTCAAAAAAAAAGAGTGAAATACAAAGGCAATAATTGCTTCAATAAGATGCTTATTTGTGTAATCTGTTTTGATTATACCAATGTTTGCAGATTTAGTGACTCATTTGCAAATAACATAAA
The DNA here is from genome assembly GCA_028095005.1 of Rhynchospora pubera. Lineage (NCBI taxonomy): Eukaryota > Viridiplantae > Streptophyta > Magnoliopsida > Poales > Cyperaceae > Rhynchospora > Rhynchospora pubera. Next base: position 358,260,987 of record CM051460.1, read on the forward strand.
ACCTCATTGTGCATCTTTTCCTGCCCTTTTGCCAAGACACATTTTATCTTTCTTCTGGCACAACATGTATATATGTGCTTTCTACCAACAGATATGACGAATTGATACAATAAACGTTTTTTGATATCCAACATAGAATTGACCTAACTTGATTAAATTCATTTTGCTACAGGATCTATGCACAACATATCCAGATTGTCGTACAAAATAATCTGTAAACGCTGCAACAGGATATCACTAATGATTTCATTGCCGATATCTTTAAGAATGTGTGTTTAGGTTTGATTTAAGATTGTTTCTTAATTTTAGATCTTTCTTTTTTGAAATATAGCTTAGATAATAGTGTTGCTGAATATGAATTCTATTGCTTTGTGTTTGTCTGGGTTATGGCTGGAATTGGGTGTAATAGGAGTCTAATTGGGTTAAAACACATAAATGATTGGAATTAATTTATGTTGCTATTTGATTTTCAAATGTAAACAATCCATTTTAAAATATTTTCTCTTGCCGTTCTCTGATCCTCATTGGGTTTTAAAAGTCCATATTGTACCAGTTAAGTATGAACATGCCATTTAAAATAGCCTTGATGTTTTGAGTTATTCACAATTTGGCATTCTTGAACTACTAAAAAGTTCTATCTATTTAGCTAAAGTATATGGCCGTATATACATTTTATTTTCTGATTTGGACAACATTAATTGATAACAGCTTATGGATTTGATCGAACGGTCCAATTGGTGAAAGAGGAGCATAGCAAAATTAATTAAGAAGCAATATCATTTAGTATATCTTAACAGGTTTTCTGTTGTCAACATGTTTCACTCTTGCTCAGTTCTTTATTTAATTTGACTCGCCATTTTGGTGGAAGAAAGCAGCAAACTTTACAATTAGGAAAAAAAAATTGCGCCGATTAGAGGTTTGACACAGTAATTGATGTTAACCTCATTATCTTTCTCTTATTCATTGTGATTATTTAGATTTGCAAAGATTCATGTGTACAGTTACAGTAGCCATTTCAATTGTTTAAGGAAAATAGAAAATGACACACTCGAATCGTTGTAATTTTTATTGGTTTAGTCGGCTTCTTAATCTTGAAAACTCAGATCTGCTCCATATATGAAATGGTTCACTATTGTTTGTTTCATCTTACTACATTTCTGTAACTATTTTGAGCCTTTATATTTAGCATCGTTAGTATGATGTGTGATAAATTGTCTCTCATTGTTGCTTGCCAGTTTTAGACCACATTATTTTCGTTTATTCATCCAATATGATAAAACAAATTTAAGTTGATCACTCACCCAACAAAGCACGATGCAACAGTGGAATCAGTTACAATTTTATTTTATATTTCGCTTAATTCAATGGTTTTTTTTTACATTTTAGATTTTAAAATTGAGTAATGCTAGAATCAAATATATAGGACGTCATACACGATCCAAACGTCGAACATTAAAATTTTAAACGGTCGATCCAAACCGCTCAATACGATCTCTATATTAAAATATCCTTGAAATCAAATTTTATATGTTTTTCGAATTTTCAAAATCGGAGGGTTCAAAACTTTTTAGATTGAGCATATTGAAAAAATTTCAAAAAAATTGTAAAAAAGTTTGAAAAAATATAAAATTTGGTCTCCATGAAGATTTTATAACATAGAACAATTTGAGTGGTTTGGATTGGCCATTCCAATTTAAAAAATTTAAATTTTATCGCGTTGGACAAATTAACGTGTCCTATATGTTTGACACTAGCCACTCCCTTTAAAATTTTGTTGAATTTTTAGATTGATGTTGTTTTTTATATTTTCAAATGCATGAAATTTCAAAAGGTCCATGCTTTCTTCCTAAAATAAAAAAGTCAAATAGTCAACTTTAGTCCAACTTTCATCGCGCGTAGCGCGATGCTATAGCTAGTTCTTACTAAACCCAAAAGTTCATTATTGGACATAATTATGTCATAAAATTGACATATAATTAATGTGAACCATTTAATTTATATTGATCTAAAAAGTCTACAAAACTAAGATGTGTTAGTATTATATTACGCTATTCTACGACAGCGTTGCGAACCTTATCACAAAGCAATTCCCTTTTAATTTCCCGAATACAATTACAAGGGAATGCAACATCATGCATCTTACCTTGGTAACGAGGGCTTGGATAATTTTGAATAAATTTATTCGGCTATATATCTCTTGCATAGTTGCATGCTATGGCCCATCGGGCGATTTAATTATGGATCAGGTGAGTTTTCCGACAAAAAAGTGAAGGGGTGTTGATGTGCAAATTAAAAGTATTAAACCTGAAAAAGACAGCTTAAGAAAGCTTTTTATAATTTATTATTATTATTATTATTATTATTATTATTATTATTATTATTATAATATAAATTGAGTACCAAAGGTCTAAAGACTCCCGTACGTACAGCCTGTAGAGAGTTTTGGGCGGTTGTGCAAGTCATATATATAGGCCTGCCAATCGCACACCGTAAATCGTTATGCCGTTTCATTTTGCTGAAACAGAACGGTAAACGGTAGAGATATATGTTTTGTTTCTTTAACGAAACAGTAAACGGCACATGAAATGAAACGGTTTAACGTGTTTTTGTACATGTCGTTTAGCGAAATCATTTCGTTTAGTAAGTGGAACGGTAAACGGTAGCGAAATCAATTTCGATTCGTTAACGGTACGGTAAACAGAACGTCCCATTCCGTGCATGTTTACCATGTTAGTCAGGTATACATATATATATAGAGAAATGCTATGGTGCATCGCGATGTATTAAGGCTTTTGTACATCATAACCATATTTGCCGATAGTTTTACAAATTGAAAATCTAACTAAACAAATTCAATCTATATATTGAAATCTCATTACAAACCAAATTTTATATTTTTTTAAATTTTTTTACTATTTTTTTCGATTTTTTTAAAACCTGTCATTTTTAGAATTTCTTTATTATTAATTGGTTTCCAAAAAAGAAAAATTTTAGAAAATTCAAAAAAAATAGTAAAAAAAATTTTAAAAAATATAAAATTTGATTTGTAATAATATTTCAATATGTAGATTAGATTAGTTTAATTAGATTTGTCAATTTATAAAACGGTTGACGGATAATGATCGCAATGTACAAAAGCCTCAATACATCGCGATCCACCATAGCATATATATATATATATATATGGTTACTAATGTGCCATAGATGGCACAGAGAGTTCCGTGCCATGGAGTCGTTTTTAGAGATCCAAAATTTAAATATTCAATCCAAATCGTGAAGTTATTCACCATATTAAAATACCCTTGGATACCAAATTTTATTTTTTTTCGAATTTTCTGCTATTTATTACGATATTTTTAAAAACGTTATAATTGGAGTATTTCAGACCCTCCAATTTGAACATATCAAAATAAATAGTAAAAAAATTCAAAAAAAAATATATAATTTGGTCTCCAATGGTATTTCAATATGGTGATCAATTTGAACGGTTTGGATCCACTGATTGAATTTTGGATCTTAAAGAAATGACTTAAAACAAACATCTATGGCATTGTCATCTATGGCACTTTAGAGAAAACCTATGGTGCATACTAATGTACGGAAGTTTCAGTGCATACTGATCCGAACTCTTGGATCTGTTTCAAAATGATCGATCCAAATCGTCCAATATGATCTCCCTATTGAAATCTCATTGCCGACCAAATTTTACATTGTTTCGATATTTTTAAGTATTTTTTCGAATTTTTAAAAACTGCTATTTTTGAACGGTTCAGAAAAAATTAGATTAGCGATTTTCTAAAATTTGAAAAATTTTTTTTAAAATTTCGAAAAAATATAAAATTTGGTCGGTAAGGAGATTATAATAGGAAGATCATATTGGTGTTAGAGTTATGTCCTAGAAGTCAATAATTTAATGACTTAATTATTAGTTTATGTTTTGGATGATATTTTATCATCTGTTCCTAGGTTTATTATTGACAGATCATTCAGGTTGAGGATCTGAATTGTAGATCACTGTGGATCATTCTTTAGAATGACAATAATAAATCTAAACGGTCCATAATCTTGATAATTAACAAGGAACATTAATTATCATATAAGATTAGTATGCAAGTTAAGTGATGATTAAGTTCTACAAATCATAAGTAAAGAGTTACCAACTTAATTGCATATGTGTATGTTATGGAATATAGTACAGAACTTGACCCAATGAAATAAACATATGAATTGTGTTACGTGTCATTGTTTATTTCGTTATGATTTTGGTTCTAAGTTTGAGATGATTATCTTTTCCACATGAGGATAGGTTCTATAAATCTCGTCTACCGCTGATTCCCGTTAAGGGCTGCTATACGGACTTGATTTACGTTCTCTTGAATTGTGCGGGGAAAACCTAATCATCAAGAAAACCGTATGTCCCTCATTAATTCACTTAGTGAGTGACGATATCTGTTTGGGCCCCTTGATGGAGTTGGATCGTATGCGCGCAACTAAGCGATCAACTCTAGATCAAGAAACGTATAATCTGCAAGAATGACACATTCCTATCTTGGATTATACGATGATATCGTGAGACATAAGAATCAAAATAGAGAAGCATTATTATTCTCTCATGCAGGATTGAAATATTGTAGCAGTACACTATTTATGCGAATTGGGAATCATAACGTGTTGCTAGATACCGCTTATGATTATTGGAATTAAATAGCGATTTAATTCCATGTCCAACATAGCATAAATCCTCAAAGGGTCACACATAATAAGGTGTTTAACCATACGTGCATTATTTATTTATTTGCAATAGTGAGTATTGCAAAATATGATAAGTTGATTAATTAATTATATACCGTTGTGGACCGTTATAATTAATTAAGTCAAATGGATCATATTGAAATAAATTAATGCATAGTCTAATCTCTAAATAATTATTATTAAGTTAATAATTATTTATAAACAACACACTTAATTTAATTGGGCCTTTATTTAGTGGTAAATTAAATGTCCAATTAATAGCAATTGAATGAGTCCTTTAATTAATTGAATTGAGGTACAAAAGAGATGAGTTTGTGGCCCATCAAAGCCCATAAAGAGGCCGGCCATATAGGACTAGGGTTGAGTGGCAATGTGGTAATTAAAGGATAGGTGGTAGGTAGGATTTGTGCACTATTTAAGGAGGTGCATAGAAGCAAAATTCAACCTTCTCTCTCCCCTAGACCTAGCCGCCACTCCCCTCTCCCTCTCTTGGCCATGCTCCTCCCTCTCTCTTCCCCACACTATTGCTCATGTGTTGAGCTTCCTCTTCCACAAATCAATTGGTGAATTATTTGCAAGAAGGAGAAAGTTTTGGGATTAGACTTGTTATTCTCATCGCTAGCACGATTCGAGAATAACTTGGTTAATACCTTAGTGGACTCGAGGCCAAATATGGAGGAGGTGAAGGAGAGCACCCCATCGATATCAATGCCTAGGTCGAGCCATCCAATTACGATATTGGATGAGGTATTGATTTTTCCACCTATCTCTTGTGTCGAATAGCTTTGTACTAGATCTCATGTTGCTTGTGTTTTAATTGGATTAATTAAGCGTAATTAGTCACAAAATTAAAATTGGGCAATTTCCTAACAGTGGTATCAGAGCACATGGTCGTACTTAAGCTATTTTGACACTTAATTAAGAGAAATTGGCTAATTAACGGATTAGTAGAGATGATGCGTTTGTTTGCTGTCTGGAAATGGCATTTTCTGTGTTTTTTCGCATTTTTCGCTATGATAAGTTCTCTGGAAGTTTTTTCCGTCTACATGAAAGTTGTAGATCGTTGGATTGTGATTCGTTTGGCGTTAGATTTATATTTTTCTGAAATTTTATGGATTTATTGTGAATAAAACGGCGACAGTGCGCAGAACCAGTTTCTGCTCGTACTGTCATGTTTGAATGGCTTGAAAGATTTATATTTTGAATATAAGTACCAGTGTTCTATGGCTAGAATCAAAGAGGACTTGAAACTCTTTCTGAGTATGTGTAGTTTGTTGCATGACTCGAATTAATTTGTGGGTTTTCAAGTATGAAAAGGAAGATCTTGTCAGGTCCAGTTTATTGAGCAAATCGATTTTTCTAATAAACTGTACCAACTGAGAACTCTTTTAAAAATTCTGATTAAATGGAGTTGTTCTATTTTGAGTTAGGATTCCAGGAAAATTAATTTCATAATTTTTCATGGAAGTTTGGACCTTCAAATAGGTTAAAACATTTCGATCGATAGTCTGTTCCAGTACAGAATTTGTTGATTGTTTAGTATGTAACTCGAATTTTTTGAACTGAACTTGATTGTTTTCTTTTCATTGATGGATAGTCTATAGTCTAAACTAGTTTTTCTATATATATTGTATATATAAAAACTGGATAGAAGGTGGTCTAACAGACCAAATGGTTGAGAGGATAAGCTGAAAATCTCATAACGGTGTTTCGTGCACTTGTAAGATATTTGTCTTTTTTTATTCTCCCAGATGGTTTAAGATCTCTTCTTGAAATTTTTACTGGTAATCACAATTATGATAAGGAGCTTAAGTAATTTTTTTCATAATTTGTGGAGACCTAAAACTATTGATTTTGTTGGATTCCATTAGTTACGTTTTTTGGTAAATTACTATTTTTCTAATTATTCAAACTAGTTGAAAACAATTAGAATACTCCTTGTTTGATCTCCTTTCAGTTATGGGATGTTGAAAGAACTTTCTAAATTAATTTAAACAAGTTTTGTTGTTTAAAATTGAGAATTTGTACACGGAATTTGCTTATGGCAAACAATACGCAAAGATGCTTGAAAATCGTTAATTGGAAACAAAGTGCTTGTATGTGCTAACTTTGTTTTGTAGGTGGAAAGTGGGTTTAGTATGGCTCATGACTCAATGCCTTGTGGTTGTATTTGAATGCATGTGTGAATGTTTGTAATGCGGCCTTTGGTGCCATTAATTAATTAATTTATTGATTAATTTTTTATGTAACTTGTGAGGGTTGCATGCCCCTAAGGTTAGGATGGGAATAGGATGTTTTCACATGTATTTTGTACCTTTATTTTATATAGGATTTAGATCCTTATAGAATTTAGTGGGAGGGACAAGGATTAGATTAGTTTTGCTCCATGGACGATGTGGCAAAACTAATGCAAGCGGGAGCCATACAAACCCACAACTATGAGATGCTTATATGTGATTGCTTGTGATTGCTATGAATTGTCATAGACTAGGTATGGGTGTATGCTTACACGATCACCAAACAAGTGTCATATGATTGATAGTCCCAATTAAAACTCGATTAAGTTAAATCGCCATCCTTCTCTCTATCCCCTTCACGCCGATTGTCACTCATGGCGCGGTCCGCCCAAGCGGACGTCATGGTTGCCAATTCGGTAGTCGGGGTGCAAATAGCTAAGATTTGCAAGGAGCAAATAGTGAGAGGTTACTTTTCGATGGACCCAACTAGAGTTTGGACATCGGGGCGAAGTTTGTAAATATACTTAGATATTCACAAACCAAGAATCATATGGAACGATATGATTGGTTGGAGAACCTACCTTGTCTAATTAAGTAGGGTGACGTGCCATAGCAGGCTCTACTTGATGAAAACCGGGATCTTGGAAAACCAACTACATTTGGGACATTAAATAAATGTAGTGGGAGTTTTATTTGTTATAAATAAAACAATTGCATAAACTAAATGACCTTAAATTGATTTTGTTATAGATGTTAAAATTGTTAATTTTATTGCGATCAATCTTTGAAAATTAACAAACTCGTTTCTAAAAGTATTTACTTAAAGAAGTAATACCGATTCCTAAGACACGATCTTAGTGAAGAGAAATTTGAGTATGTCAATTCCCAAAATTTTCCTCAAACTACCCGAACGTAGCAACGCGATGATTGATTGACTTTTGGTGAAAAGTTATTCAATGAAGCGTATGGCTAATATCCTCATTAGAAATTTCTAGACCTTTGAATTAGAGAATTCATATGGACTAGATTTAACTCGTACGCTCTTATCCACTTACTTAAGAAAGTGTTTTTGGAGAAAGTAGATATTAACTCCATCATTTATGATCGAGTATAAAGAGTATGAGTTGACAAAGAGATTCATCTTTTATAAAAGGATACATGAACGTTTCATTGGCTTACAAATCGAAAGATTTAAGTAGCTAATTGATAACTAGAGATGTTGATCTCCAATATCAAGGATTATTGATATTGTCATACGATCTCTTTCTAGTATTAAAGGATATGACGTTACCTTTTACGCACACTTGTTGGTGAAAAAGGTAATTGGTTGAGTATTCAAGAAATACTTCACCAAGATATGAGTTGAAATTTTGAGACTCTCATTTATGACCATACGTCACATGAGATGTTTCATTTGCCGTTTATGGGAGGCATTTGAAAGGTTGTCCGAAATACCATGATTGTGACGATTAGTAATGTTCTAATCCTAAAGTGTATTTGTCGTTCAAATTATCTCACTATCTCTAATTTACACTAGTAACATGATACTAGTTCATATGCTCGCATTTAACGAAATGTGTTAGCAATGAAGAATAAGAGAAATATTGAGAGATATAAAGCAAACTCCGTATATGAAATGACTTATTCGTTTAAGTCATTACCATTGAATACGTAGAGTTATCTTTATTAAGAGTTTGTTTAGGAATTGAAGGTTGCATACCTTAATCCTAACTTCTCAAAACATCTCCATTTCATATTCGATGAAATGGATGATTATGTTTAATAAAAGACAAGTTCTTTTATTCTGGATTTGTTTATATGATTTCATGCATCTTGATTGAATTTGTTTGAAATAGATAAGCAAGTTTTGAATGACAAATAGGATGCGTAAGACTTGACATAAAGTATTTGACTTTCATGTTATATATAACCGCTTAGTCACATACATAAACGAGAATCGCACTTCGAGAGTCTACGTAACGTAGAGCTCGTAATTCAATTCGATCTCAAATCGATTGATATGCGAATCATGTTTGTTAAATGACAAAAGCGCCTTTAACCTACAAAGGTTTAAGGACAAGTGACTTGATTAGGACTTTTACATATCGAAGTATAAAAACCAATAAGTACTTGTGCGATGAAAGGTTATTGATACTTTACTACTTAACCAACGATCATTGTAGATATTAACATATCTATTTGATAAGGTATAAGTAGAACCTTTTGACTAGTTCAAAGGAGTTCAAGTGTAAAGTTGAAAGACCGTTCAAGAGAAAGAAAAAGTCTTACAATTAATCATGGTAAATAGTTAAGTCACATGATTTGAAATATTATCTAAAGAGTATGAAAGTAGTTTCACAACTCGCTCCATGAGGAATAATATGTCCAAGAATGGAGGTATCGAACAATATTTTGTATATTTCGATCGGTAATAAATCAAATTGACTTATTCGACTCGTATTAGGAAATTATGTTTGAGGACAATATTGTTTACACTGAATGATGTTCCATCGAAGTCTATTGGAGAAGATATCTTACGAGATTTTGATCTCTAAGTATAATACTTCTCAAGATTTGGTGTTGAGAAGCTTATTTCAAGTATTGTTGACTTGTAAGCTTAAACCAAATAAGACACTATATATTTGTAGGATGCTTTATATTAAGAGGCACTACTTCCACGAATATGATAAGAACAAAGTAGTTGTTGCTAATCATAACGTAGTCTTGATGAATTGAAATTCTCAAGAAGAAGTAGTGGGAGTAAAGTGAGCATTAAAATAGTTTATGCGTCACTACAAGAAGTACTCTTATGGGAAACTTGTCACTCCATACATGGTACTTAGTGGGAGTTGAGCGAAACTTCATTCACAAGTTGTTTTGAAAGAAGTTTAATAGTACGCTCCTTCCAATGAGGACTCAACTATCTCACGAGTTGATGATGATTCGAGAAACTCATGAAATATATATGAGGAGTCAAGAACTCGTTCGACAAATCATTGTGAAAGTAGTTCATAAACCTCAAGTACCAATCCTACAAAAGATCAACGAGAGTTGATTGCCTAAGCCGTTTGGTGCATTGGCTTCACGACATTCTCAAACTTAGCATATGAGAATCCGTTGATAAAAAAGAAAACGATGGAACGATCCGATTCCACATATATGGTTCGAATTCATATGATCTTTAAATAAAATCCATGTATAACAACAAGGTATAGACCTTGGTTGATGTTCATGAAGGAGCAATCCATCAAGAACGTTTAGATCTTCAAAAGGAAAGATCGACATGGATAACAAATCGACTATGTACAAGGCGCGGCTTCTCGCTTGTAGTTATGTCTAAGTCGATGGTTAGTTGACTACGTACAAAGCACAACTTCTTGCTTGTGGCTATGTATAAGTCAATAAAGATCATTTTAGCAATAGTTGTATTTCATATATGTCGATATATGGAAAAACACATAAAACCGCCTTCTTCGTATGAATGAAGGAAGATGTTGTGCATTTGACACAAATCAAGGTTTATGTATTGCTAAAAACATACGCATGCTTCAAGGATCCATTAATGGATTAAAGCAAGTGTTGTGGAGATTGGAATAAAAGTTTTGACAATGAAGTCAAGGAGTTGAACTTCGTCAAAAGTATCTTGTATATACAAGATATTCAGTGGAAGCATAATTGTATTACTTGTATTGTTCAAGATAACAATTCATTAAATTGGGAATAACATTAAGAAAATGAATATTGTCGAGATCTCTTTGGAGAATGCTTTCTCAAATGAGAACTTAGGCGGAATCACCTAATCGTAGAAAATAAAATCTATAAAGATAGATTATGATGGATGTTAGGTTTGAGCAAATATGCATATATTGACGAAGTGTTCTAGAAACACAAAAGTTACACTCCAAGAAAAGATGTCTAACTGTACGTCACGTGGCATGACTTGAGTGTTTAACTCGGTCTAATGCAACTCAAGAAAGTGCATGAAATAGTTCAAGCATTCTTTCATTATGAGTTTCATTTCGTACGCCATATTTATGCGTATGCCCCAATGTGTAGTATCCAAAGGATATGACAAACAATTGTCAAATGGATACAAGAGAGACACATTTGGACGATAATCAAGAATATCCTCGAGTACCTTATGAGAAAGAGTGATATAATGTTTCATCTCTTAAGATGAAAGAAATCTCGTGTAAGTTGTTACACAGATAAAAGTTTTTCAAAGGAACGATATAATCACGATTGAGCTACATATTTTGCTTAAAATGTGGTGTTGTAAGTTTAGAAAGTGTTCTAAATGGAATATTACAACCGTTTCCGTCACCAAAGCAAAATACATAGCACTTGTGAAGCAATAAAAGAAGTTTATTTTGGATCGAGTTCTTAGTCGAGTTATTATGGTTCTATGCATCTCGAACTATAACTTACTCCTAAAGAACCCAATGTTACATTGGAGATTCAAATATGATCTATAACAATATCACTTGATATCATATGATGATGATCAAGAACATATATATAGTAGTATATATATATAGGGTCGAACAAATTTGGATAGGTTCGCGAACACAGTGAACACTCTAACTTGACCTCTACCTTGAGCAGTATACAAGATGCAATTATGCATCCATACGTGGTAGACGTACGAGTAACTAGTTTTAAGCGTATTATTTATTTTGAGGTCCGAGACATGTATATATGTAGATATATGACATCGTTCTCAATTCTTCGTTGGCTAGGAGTCACTACTGATTGACTCTAGGCCAAGTGTGAGATTGTTAGAGTTATGTCCTAGAAGTCAATAATTTAATGACTTAATTATTAGTTTATGTTTTGGATGATATTTTATCATCTGTTCCTAGGTTTATTATTGACAGATCATTCAGGTTGAGAATCTGAATTGTAGATCTCTGTGGATCATTCTTTAGAATGACAATAATAAATCTAAACGGTCCATAATCTTGATAATTAACAAGGAACATTAATTATCATATAAGATTAGTATGCAAGTTAAGTGATGATTAAGTTCTACAAATCATAGGTAAAGAGTTACCAACTTAATTGCATATGTGTATGTTATTGAACATAGTACAGGACTTGACCCAATGAAATAAACATATGAATTGTGTTACGTGTCATTGTTTATTTCGTTATGATTTTGGTTCTAAGTTTGAGATGATTATCTTTTCCACATGAGGATAGGTTCTATAAATCTCGTCTACCGCTGATTCCCGTTAAGGGCTGCTATACGGACTTGATTTACGTTCTCTTGAATTGTGCGGGGAAAACCTAATCATCAAGAAAACCGTATGTCCCTCATTAATTCACTTAGTGAGTGACGATATCTGTTTGGGCCCCTTGATGGAGTTGGATCGTATGCGCGCAACTAAGCGATCAACTCTAGATCAAGAAACGTATAATCTGCAAGAATGACACATTCCTATCTTGGATTATACGATGATATCGTGAGACATAAGAATCAAAATAGAGAAGCATTATTATTCTCTCATGCAGGATTGAAATATTGTAGCAGTACACTATTTATGCGAATTGGGAATCATAACGTGTTGCTAGATACCGCTTATGATTATTGGAATTAAATAGCGATTTAATTCCATGTCCAACATAGCATAAATCCTCAAAGGGTCACACATAATAAGGTGTTTAACCATACGTGCATTATTTATTTATTTGCAATAGTGAGTATTGCAAAATATGATAAGTTGATTAATTAATTATATACCGTTGTGGACCGTTATAATTAATTAAGTCAAATGGATCATATTGAAATAAATTAATGCATAGTCTAATCTCTAAATAATTATTATTAAGTTAATAATTATTTATAAACAACACACTTAATTTAATTGGGCCTTTATTTAGTGGTAAATTAAATGTCCAATTAATAGCAATTGAATGAGACCTTTAATTAATTGAATTGAGGTACAAAAGACATGAGTTTGTGGCCCATCAAAGCCCATAAAGAGGCCGGCCATATAGGACTAGGGTTGAGTGGCAATGTGGTAATTAAAGGATAGGTGGTAGGTAGGATTTGTGCACTATTTAAGGAGGTGCATAGAAGCAAAATCCAACCTTCTCTCTCCCCTAGACCTAGCCGCCACTCCCCTCTCCCTCTCTTGGCCATGCGCCTCCCTCTCTCTTCCCCACACTATTGCTCATGTGTTGAGCTTCCTCTTCCACAAATCAATTGGTGAATTATTTGCAAGAAGGGAAAAGCTTTGGGATTAGACTTGTTATTCTCATCGCTAGCACGATTCGAGAATAACTTGGTTAATACCTTAGTGGACTCGAGGCCAAACATGGAGGAGGCGAAGGAGAGCACCCCATCGATATCAATGCGTAGGTCGAGCCATCCAATTACGATATTAGATGAGGTATTGATTTTTCCACCTATCTCTTGTGTCGAATAGCTTTGTACTAGATCTGATGTTGCTTGTGTTTTAATTGGATTAATTAAGCGTAATTAGTCACAAAATTAAAATTGGGCAATTTCCTAACAATTGGACGGTTTGAATCGGTTATTTTGAAGCAGATCCAAAAATTCGGATCAGTATGCACCGAAACTTTCGTACATTAGTATACACCATAGGTTCTCTCTCTCTTTCTCTCTCTATATATATATATATATATATATATATATATATATATATATATAGTGGATTGATAAAATACACTCTGGTGTATGGATCGTCTCCCATACACCAGAGTCGTTTATGAAATTCAAAAATCAAACAGTCGATCCGAACCGTTCAAGTTATTCTCCATATTGAAAAACTCTCGGAGACCAAATTTTACCATTTTTCGAATTTTTTTGCTATATATTATGATATTTTCAAAAAACACTACAATTGGAGTATTTCAGGCCCTCTAATTTGAAAATATCATAATATATAGCAAAAAAATTCGAAAAAATATAAAATTTGGTCTCCGAGAGTTTTTCAATATAGAGAACAAGTTGAACGGTTTTGATCGACCGTTTGATTTTTGGATTTCAAAAACGACTCTGGTGTACGACGACGATCCGTACACCAGAGTGTATTTTATCACCCCTATATATATATATCTATATATAGCTACGGTGAGTCGCGACCAAAACTCCTAGATCTAGATCAAAATGACCGATCCAAACCGTCCAACATGATCTCCCTATTGAAATCTCCGTGCAAACCAAATTTTTTTTTTTTAATTTTTAAGTATTTTTTTTCGGATTTTTAAAAACTGATATTTTTGAATGGTTCAGAACCAATTAGATTAACGATTTTCTAAAATTTCAAAAAAATACTTAAAAATTTCGAAAAAATGAAAAATTTGGTCTACAAGGAGATTTCAATAGGAAGATCATATTGGACGGTTTGGATCGGTCATTTTGATCTAGATCTAGGAGTTTTTGTCGCGACTCACCGGAGGGTCCGTGAGTCGCGACTCATCGTAGCTAAATTCTATATATATATATATAGAGAATGGCTAAAGCGCCATCGATGGCACGTGCCATTAATTTTCTATTGACTCGTTTTTCTAAATTCAAAAATCAAAAGGTCGACCTAAACTGTTCAAGTTAATCAAAATATTGAAATACCTTTGGAGACCAAATTTTACATTTTTTCGAATTTTTTTGCTATTTATTATGATATTTTCAAATTGGAGGGGCTGAAATACTCTAATCATAATGTTTTTAAAAATATCATAATAAATAGCAAAAAAATTCGAAAAAATATAAAATTTGGTCTCTAAAGATATTTTAATATGGAGAACAACTTGAACGGTTCGGATTGACCATTTGAATTTTGGATCTCGAAAAATGATTTGATGGCACGCTAGCCATTATATATATATATATATATATATATATATATATATATATTGCAGCATATCTCAAAATTATAATTAAAATTTAAAACGTTTCTTACCTCCCAGCACGTCGATCCGACGCCCTCTCTCTGAAGCAATCTAGAACATCCTCCATAGGAGTGTCCCGTGGCAATGCAAAGTCTGCTAGCTTCTGCACATCGGCGTAATCAATACGACCGGTCACCGGTCGTCCAGTCGTAGGCAAGCCAAAAATGAAGGCGACATCCTTTAAATTTCATTTTTATTTTTTTATTAAACAACAATAAATAAATAAATAGGTACCAACAGAACTTGGAAAAAATAATACCTCAAGAGTAACGGTCATCTCGCCTACGCGGGGAAAGTGGAACGTGTGGGTCTCGGGCCTCCAGAACATGGCTAGACCCTGTATCATGGAACGATCCAATGGCATGTGACCTAACTCAACGAAATGAATAAGGCCCAATGTCACAAGACGCTGGTCCACCGATCCAAACCATCCAATATGATCTCCCCATTGAAATCTCCGTGCAAACCAATTTTTTTATTTTTTGGAAATTTTTAAATATTTTTTTCGGATTTTTAAAAACTGATGTTTTTTAATGGTTCAGAACCAATTAGATTAACGATTTTCTAAAATTTCAAAAAAAATATTTAAAAATTTTGAAAAAATGAAAAATTCGGTCTATATGTAGATTTCAATAGGGAGATCATATTGGACGGTTTGGATCGGTCATTTTGATCTAGATCTAGGAATTTTGGTCGCGACTCACCGGAGGGTCCGTGAGTCGCGACTCACCGTAGCTAAATTCTATATATATATAGAGAGAGAGAGAGAGAGAATGGCTAACGTGCCATCGATGGCACGGAGGGTCCCGTGCCATCAAGTCATTTTTCGAGATCTAAAATTCAAATGGTCAATCCAAACCGTTCAAGTTATTTTTCATATTAAAATATCTTTAGAGACCAACTTTTATATTTTTCGAATTTTTTTGCTATTTATTATGATATTTTAAAAAACATTATGATTAGAGTATTTCAAGCCCTCCAATTTGAAAATATCATAATAAATAGCAAAACAATTCGAAAAAATATAAAATTTGGTCTCCAAAGGTATTTGAATATTTTGATCAACTTGAACGGTTTGGATCGACCGTTTGACTTTCGAATTTCAAAAAACGAATCGATAGAAAATTGATGGCACGTACCATCGATGGCGCGTTAGCCATTCTCTATATATATATACACGCTCTTGCTTATATTTGGTCACACAAGAACCAAAGAAAAAGCCTCCATAATTTTGTCTGCCCAATATAACCAGAATATTTTTTATTAATAAATAATATTAATAATCGGATCCAATAACATTTATGTATGCCCAATATAACCAGAACATTTAATAATCGGAACCAGAATAATAATCGCTGTTGCCATTAGTGATCCTAGCTATTGTTTTCTCGTAATATGTTATTCTTGTCTAAAAATGTATCGTTAGTTTAAATAATTAACTCTTAATTTGTCGATTTGTAAAAGAACATCAAAATCTCTCAACAAACGTTGTTTTTAAGTGAGTTTTAGTGAAATTACTTGAATAATGGCCTGAAGAATGTGTGACACAAATTTTAGAGCATCAAGAGACTTCATTAGACTAACTAGAGTCAGTAGTTTAGGTATATTTTAACTCTAAACTCATCTTAATCAGTTTGCTGTCAAAACGCTCAGCGTCATGCAACGTTATATAGCGTTACACAACACAGAAGTAATTCATTCTGAAATTGCAAAATTTCTGACAAAGTTGAGAGAACCTGATTCTTCCTTTTGCTCTTTCTGTCATATCGTTGTACAACGCTGATTAAAGTTGCACAACGTTGCTGCGTCATTATTGTGCAAGGTTATTCAACGTTACACAAAAATGCCTTTAGCCAAGATTCTCTCCACTGCTCAGACAACGCTATTCCATGTAAAATCCATGTAAACAACGCTGTCTCGCGCTGAGCAGTATGTTTTTCAAGCAAAGTTGCGGCCTGCGTTGTGCAACGCCTTCGTTGTATAACGTTATTCAGCGTCATGTGACGCTCTACTTAATTTTGTTGAGTTTGTCAGAGCTACTCTCTTTTTCTTTGGTCTAATGTTGTGTAACGCTCACTGGCGTTGCACAACGCTCTGACATGTTCCAACGGAACTGTCGAGGTTTTTCTTTAGTTGTTTGCTATAACACTGTGCAACACCACAGAACGTTGCGCAACGCTCTGACATTCACAACGGAATTGTCTAGTTACCATTTGATTTTTCAACGGCTAGTTCAACCGTTTTATAACGCTAAAGTTGATTTTTGACTGGTTTTGAACTGTTGGCACCCTCTATATATACCATCCCATTTGGAACTGGTTTGACACTTCTGAAACTTTACAAAATTCATCTCTTTCAGTTCCAACCAGCTAGAATCAATTTTCTCTTGTGTTTTTGCATTCAGCTTGCAAAATCATTGAGATTAGTGTGTTTAGACCAAACCCATAGTTCTGATTGCTATATTTTTTTAGTGTTTTGGTTAGAGGCTCAAATCAATTGAGTGTTTGTGGTTGATTAGTTAGAGGTTAGGCCGATCCTTCTCGAGTTCGTTGTGACGGGGAGATTCAATTCGAACTTGTATTCATGTTCTTGTTGGAATTGAAAGGAGCGCGTCCTTTTCGTGGTTGCGAAACTCACAGGGACGTACGACTAAGGCTAGGTTCATCTAACGAGTCGGAACTCCGAAATCATCTCGCGTGTCAATTCTTTCTCTCTTATTTTTATTTACTTGCTTTATGACTTGCTTGTGTATTGATTGTGTTGGACCTTACTTAAATTGAACAAAAAATTGATTATATCGATTTAGCGAACCGAAATTAGACCTATTCACCCTCCTCTGGGCTTTTTAATTGAGACAACATATATTATTCCGTCAATATTTTATTATTTTTAAACAAATAAAGTGAATACATTTTAACATACTTGTATTTATATTTTATTATTTATTTTAGGATAATCATGTTTTTTAAAAATCAAACATACTGTTGTTTATATTGACAGAAATAAAATATTAGCGTCAACCTAAATGAAATAAAATTCAAAATTATATCAAACTTTTACTAATATATGTGATTAATCTTTGCCATCGAATGGCAGTGGCGTAGCGGTCTGTCAAATATACCGCTTTATTGGCCGGTATGACCGCTATTTTAATCTTTGGACCCTATCAAATGAAGAATGCACTTAAAAGTGTTTTTAATACCCTACTTATTCTCTACTGGCTAGTGGTCGAATTTATTTTCCAAAATTTTCTGATATTTTTTCTGTTGTTATCGGATAACGCTGTTCCAGCAACTGTTCCAGTTTGCTTTATTACCAGAATATTTCGGTATCCCGTATGGTATTAATCGCTTAGAATAAAAAAAAGTAAACCACAACAACGCCAGACTTATAATGCAATAAATGAACGGCGGTATAAAAAGAAGCAACAGGCAGTACAAGCTAAAACCATGCAGCGTCTTCAAACATAGCATCTTACAGCAAAAAAAATAAATAAATAAAGAATTAATGCAGTACAAAGCTAGGTGCCAGTATCAGTACCAAAACACAAATCAGCGAAACATGGACCGACATAAAATTGAACATTCTTATTCAAGCAATACTACAACCAAAATACCATTATTCACTCATCGAACTAATTAAAAATCAGAAACGAACATACTTCAAATCATCAATCTAAGGATGAGATGCGCTTGATGAAAACATCAAAATTTGCATCCGTATCCAACATACTTATTCTAACGTATTCCTGTCCTACCCCAAAGTGCTTCCCACTTCGAGTGAGCACATTAATCCTCTTGAAGAAATCTTCGCAGTCATTAATTTTCTGATCCTCACATCTTAGCCATGCAAATCCTTCAACATAAAAAAAATAATAATAATAATAAATAACTTGTTTTCCAGCAAAATTTTTTGGACTCTTAACCTCAAACTAACTTGTATGGAGGTACCTGGGTATGTTTCTGCGTATTCTTTGAAGAACTCGCAGAACTCAGGTGAGAACCGGGGAAGGCTGAACTGTCCCGACTCCTGCACAGCCCGACGCAACCTCCGCCACCTATCAGCCAATTTGTGCTGGCCAAAGTGGAAGAACTGAGGAGCCCCGTTAGGCTTTGGAAACTCATAGCCATCTGAGATGACCTTCAGAATTGTGGCTGCTCGAACTTGGGAGTCCTTAGAAACTCCAATGGTATTCAATGTGATGAACTTCGCCATCTCACGCGCCACCTCTTTATTCTTGACAAGGGCCCACCTGTCATGGGGATGATTTATAAATTAGTATCTGCAGTGGAGAAGTAATCCAGAATGATGCCAGAAAGTATTAGGTGCAGCTCTCCCTAACCCAAGTCGAGTGCCGGCATGACCGGTCGCTTTTGATAATGTAAAGAGCATTATGTCGTGATCAGCTGGGCCTCGCATAGGAGAGTACTGAGGCCAATAGTACGCCATGTCGTGAACTCTTTTCCCAGCCTCCTTACCAAGCATTGCATGTCTGATTGCCCCGTCTGGGTTGTTGGGGCTACAGACTAGTTCAATGAAGTTGTCGTCTCCCCTGAAGGCTGCTGCATCACCGGCCCAGTGATATAGTCCCGATTTCATCAAGTCAACTATACCTGGATACATCTATAACAAAAATAAAATATGAATGTAACAGTTATTAGATCTTAATTAATTACATACCATTATATATATATTCCAATAATTGTATTCACTAGCCTCACAAGCAATTAACGAAATATGATATAGTAATTAATTAATTAGTGAACAAAAAACTAATCAATCAAAAAGATATCATATGAATACTAATTAGTAAAAGATATATACATGCAACTAAAATTATACCGAGTAGTATGGTGCCGCAGAGACAACATTAACAGGATGGCGGAGCTCAATTGAAGCAAGAGCATGAAGGGTGGCATGGATCATTTGAGTGGAGCCGACTCCAACGATGATGTAGCGGCCATCGGTGGCTGCATTGTTGACAATTCTGTGGAGTCGCGCTACCTCATTGGCAAACTCAGGCTCAAGAAACCAGCAAATATCGTCATCACATGATGATGTGTAACTCATTTTCTCCCATCCCGAAATCTTCACTGTCGCATCATCGCCAACCTCCTTCCAGAACGGCGCAAACATCGTTGGGTCTCCACTACAAGTATAATATAATTTAATGTTCAAATGTGTGTCTCTACTCGAATTTTCACAATTTATAGATGCAGCTATTAATTATTTATACTCCGAAATTGACATCTAATCTATATATCAGATCAGAATAAGAACCCCAAATAATTTTAATGAGAATTAATGAGTACAGTAATTCACTTACTGATCGAGATTGATAACTGAATCTTGGCCAATCCCAAACCCGGCAGTATAATTGCAAGCCATCTCTTTCCTTATTCCACTCCTATTTGATTTTCTGATATTTTTGTTCATAGGTTGGGAAGTCTTGTTTCATTTATGAGTTATTTTGTACGGGTATTTATAGAAGGTACCACACAAAAGTGATGCATTTTATTTTTCATAATCTTTTTATTGTGTTTATCTAGAAATTCATTCTTATCTAGTTCCGTTTCTCTGAAACTGCCAATATTTGGTTCTCTTTGTTTTTAGGTAAGGAAAATTTTAAAATTGTAAGTTGTACGTGTGTGTACTGTTAGGTAAGAACGAAACGAAATTCGTTGTTACTAGTTTCAAGGTAAAAAAAGAAAAAAAATATTGGTGTAAGTGAACCCTACAAAATTAGCCAAACGTCGGGTTGGACTCCAGAAGCGGCAACCCTGGCATTTGTCCAGGTTTGTTTTTGAAAAATCGATGACCCGGTATATAAAAAAAAATTGGCTAAAGTATACTCCAACATAAAAAATCGTCCGTATGCTAAAGTCGTTTTTCAAAATCTAAAATTCATGTAGTCGTTTCGAACCGTTCAAATTGTGTTCTCCATATTGAAATCTCCTAGAAAACCAAAATTATATTTTTATGAATTTTATTGCTATATATTATGCTACTTTCAAAAAACACTGTAAAAGAGTATTTCCGACTATTCAATTTGAAAATAGCATAATATATAGCAAAAAAATTCGAAAAAATATAAAATTTGATATTGAAGGATATTTTCATATGGAAAATAACTTAAACAATTTAGATCGACTGTTTAAATTTTAGATTTTAAAAAATGACTCCAGTATACGGATCAAATCCGTATGCTCGAGTAACTTTAGCCAATCTCTATAAAAAATACTACAGTGTCAGGACTTACAAAATCAGAGTGCCTGGGCTAGGCCGCTTGGGCCAGGAATTTTATTTTTCGTTCTTCTTGTGCCTTGGCCTGTCTAGGTCTGGTTGTCTCTGATCCAATAGAATAGCTCAACTCAGTATATAAAAGTAGAACGGGTCCGCTAGTTAATTGGATCTAAATCCACATTCAATTAAGACTTGAAGAGGATTCGATTGGCTAAAAAAATTCGGAAATTGATCATTACCATTCAGACACGCCATCTATCAGTGTGCCTATGGTTTCTCCGCACCCCTTCCCTCATTCCCTTTTTTTTCGTGCCTACCCTTCTCTTCCCTCTCTTCAACGCCTTATCCTCCGTTCCTTCCACGTCACTCCTTCTTTCTTCTCCCTTCTTTCTCGCCTCTATCTTTTTCTTCTTTCTATTTTGTTGTATATCTGTTCATTTTATTTGTCACATATTTTCAATTTATTTATTATATTTATTCAATTTATGTTCAATTTTTATCTTTTTGTTTGAGGCAATATGTTTGTTATATAGTTCAATTTATTTGTTATATCGGTTCAATTTATGTTCACTTTTTTTTTGTATGAGTCAACATGTTTTTTACATCTGTTCAATTTAATAATTATGTATGTTCAATTTATTTGTTCACTTTTAGTTTTTGTATGAGTTCACATTGTCTGTTATCTCTGTTCAATTAGTTATTATATATGTTCAATTTATTTGTTATATGTGTTTAGTTTATTTGTTCATTTTCAATTTTTGTTTGAGCACATTGTTTAATTGACCCATTCCGTCTAGTGTCGTCAATATGAATTTGATTTCAAATAATTCTGATTAAAAACTTGATTTTAAATATTTGATATTTATACATTTAGGTATTGATTTCGAAACTCGAATTCGTGTAAAGATCCGTGCAATTGAAACTAAAATCCGCACTTAGAATTATTCTCATCCGCTATGTGTTTTGCATGTGACTCATTAACTTGGAGGGTTCCAAGAAATTCATAGTCTATCAAGACTAGCTATAGCAATGATTCAGTGTTCGTTTTTTTAAATTTAAGGTCCGAATTCCTAGTTTAGAATGTGATGCCATTCTCCTCATCAGTCTGGAAGTTTTGCTCGAAGTCTTTGTGAACCTTTCTTTCGAATTTCCTAGTCCTAGTAGCTCTAGCAATGGGATATTGGTACCTGAGCACAAGCCCATACCCCTCTCGTAAGAGGAAGCGTGAGGGTTCCTAGCTGGGTGTTTGGTGTTTTGTGATGTTATTGCCGCATTCCCCTGATGTTATGTTGAGAGAGAGAGAGAGAGAGAGAGAGAGTTTAAATTTATGTAATATATGTAATATATTTGGAAGGAACAGTAGTTTGGCCAAGGTACTAGTTGGAGCTAGTAACCTCGATAAGTTAGAAAAGTGTTCTACATTTTGTAAATTAGGATTTGCTAAGAAATAATGTAAATATGCTGGTTTGCATTTGACTTGTGTTGCAAGAGATTACTCGAATAATAAGTTAGAATAATGTAAATTTAGGGTTTGCTGAGAAATAATATAAAATATGATGATTTGCTTTTTGCTTTTGAATTACTAATAATCTCTCAATCTTCCGTATACTAGAGTCGTTTTTTAAAATCTAAAATTCATACAGCCGATCTGAACTGTTCAAATTGTTCTCCATATTGAAATCTCTAAGGAAACCAAAATTTATATTTTGTCAATTTTTTTCGTTATATATTATGTTATTTTTCCAAAACATTATAAAAGAGTATTTCTGACCTTTCAATTTGAAAATACATAATATATAACGAAAAAAATCGAAAAAAATATAAAATTTGGTCTTGAATGATATTGTTATATGGAGAACAAGTTGAACGGTTTGGATCGACTATTTGATTTTAGATTTTAAAAAACGACTCTAGCATACGGGTTTGATCCGGTTTGTTATAGTGAGTCGCGCTAAAAACTCCTAGATGCAGTTTAAAATGACTGATCCGAACCATCCAATACGATATCCTTATTAAAATCTCCATACAAATCAAATTTTATATTTCTTAAAAAATTTTAAGTATTTTTTTCGGATCTTTTAAAACGGTTGTTTTTTAACGGTTAAGAACTAATTAGGATAACGATTTTCTTAAATTCCAAAAAAATTCTTAAAAATTTTGAAAAATATAAAATTTGGTCTCCATGGAGATTTCAATAGAAAGATCGTATTGGACGGTTTGGATCGATCATTTTTAATCAAATCTAGGAGTTTTAAGTGCGACTCACAGTCACTCTAGTGAGTCGCGACTCACCATAGCAAAACTCTATATATAGAGAGAGAAAGGTTCCGTTAAACAACTTTAGAGTGCCACCAAATGACACAATTTTATTTTTCATCAATAATTGAAATTTATTAATTTTAAATTTGAATCCAAATCGTTGATCTTGTACAACTTAACGAGTGATACATTTTCATATAAGTTTTATTAAATTTGAACTTCATTTGATGTTTGATCAAGAGATTAAAAAATGAACAAACCTTGTTAAATATGACAAATTAATTGTATTACGTTCATGATTTTGACCTCTTGATCAAATATCAAATCAACTCTAAGTTTTATAAAACTTATATGGAAACGCATCGCTCGTTAAGTTGTACAAAGTCAACGGTTTGGATTCAACGTTTAAATTGAAAAAATTTTAATTATTAATGAAAAGTAAAGTTGTGGCATACACCCTGGTGTACGGATCGTCCCAGTATACCCGAGTCGTTTTCGAAATTCAAAATTCAAACCGTTCAACTTGTTCTTCATATTTCTGACCCTTCATTTTGAAAATTGCATAATATACAGCAAAAAAAATCGAAAAAATATAAAATTTGGTCTTGAAGGATATTTTTACATGGAGAACAACTTGAACGGTTTGGATCGACTGTTTGAATTTTAGATTTTGAGAAACTACTCTAGCATACGGGTTTAATCCTTATGCTGGAGTATACTTTAGCCAATCTCCATATATATATATATATATAGAGTTTAGCTACGGTGAGTCGCGACTCACGGACCCTCCGGTGAGTCGTGACCAAAACTCCTAGATCTAGATCAAAATGACCGATCCAAACCGTCCAATATGATCTCCCTATTGAAATCTCCATGTAGATCAAATTTTTCATTTTTTCGAAATTTTTAAGTATTTTTTAGAAATTTTAGAAAATCGTAAATCTAATTGGTTCTGAACCATTCAAAAACATCAGTTTTTATTATATATATATAAAGTTTAATATGCACCATAGTGCATAGAGCTTTCTGTTAACTGCAGACTTTTTCGGTGATATTTTTGTAAATTGACAAATTTAATTCAACTAATCTAATCTACATATTAAAATCTCATAGCAAACCAAATTTTACAATTTTTTAGATTGTATTACTATTTTTTTCGAATTGTTTAAAACATCTTATTTTATTGAATGTTATACTATTTATAATATTCCAAAAATAATATGTTTTAAAAAATTCGAAAAAAATAGTAATAAAATCTCAAAAATAATAAAATTTGGTTTGCTATGAAATTTCAATATGTAGATTAGATTAGTTAAATTAAATTTGTAAATTTATAAAAATACTCCTGAAAAAATCTGTGGTGTATAGAATGCTCTATGCACTATAGTGCATAGTAAACTTATATATATATATATATATATATATATATATATATATATATATATATATATATATATATATAGGAAGGATTCAATCATAGCGCTTTGATCGGAGTCTCGGTTAAACCCCGTCAGATCTCAATATTGAAAGTTCAAATAACCGATCCAAACGTCAAATATGATCTCCATATTGAAATCTCCTTGCCGACCAATTTTTTTATTTTTTTTAAATTTTTAAGTATTTTTTTCGAATTTATAAAAACAACAGTTTTTGTAGGGTTCAGAACAAATTAGATTAACGATTTTGTAAAATCCGAAAAAATACTTAAAATTTTAAAAAAAATGTAAAATTTGGTGTGCAAGGAGATTCAATATGGAGATCATATTGAACGGTTTGGATCGGTCATTTAAATTTTTAAAATTGAGATCTGACGGGGTTTAACCGGGATTCCGGTCAAAGCGCTTTGATTGAAAGCTTTCTCTCTCTCTATCTCTATATATATATATTTCCATCATTGGAAATGAAAACATTAACATATAAATAATGAATCTGAATTCAAAAAATGTCCTAAAAATTTTTTTTAGAAAGGGCAAATTGAGCTGTCCTAGTGCAGCACAATAAAAGAATTATTCAATATCACCATGATACCATTTATTCACTTCAATACTATAAGAATATATATATACTAAACCATCAACCGACAGATGTTATCCGCTTAATGAAACCATCAAAATATGCATCCGAACCCATAAGACTGATCCTCACATAGTTTGGTCCAGCCCCGAAGAGCCTCCCATTCCGAATTTGCACATTAATGCTCTTGAAGAAATCTCCGCAATCATTAATACTCTCATCCTCACTTCTTAGCCATGCAAAACCTTCAACAGAACACAAAAAAAGAACAAGTCATGTTTTTCTCTAACTTGAAAAATTATTATGGACTCTAATTAGGGGTGTCAAACGTGCGAAACGGAAGTGAAACTGGTATATTTCGTTTTTGTTCCGTACTCAAACTAACGTAACTAAATTATATTTCGTTCGTTCCGTTTCGTTAGTTGTTCCGTTCATCATTTTCTAATCGAAACAGTAACGTTTAACAGGGTCCGTTCCGTTTTCAAAACGAAACTGAAAACTCTTTCGTTATATATTCTGTTCGGACGGAGCAGAACAAAAATGTGAAAAACGACACATTTTGACAGCCCCAACTCTAATTAAGCAAACTTGTCGCATGCGGATACCTGGATATGTTTGTGCATGTTCTTTGAAGAACTCGCAGAACTCGGTTGAGAACTGAGGAAGGCTGAACTTTCCCAACACTTCCATAGCCTGCCTCAGCCTCCGCCATCTATCAGCCAATAGATGCCGGCCAATGTGGAAGAACTGGCCTGCACTATTAGAGTTTGGAAACTCATAGCCATCTGAGATGACCTTCAGAATCCTAGCTGCTCGAACTTGGGAGTCCCTAGAGACCCCATTGGTATTCAGTGTGATGTAATTCACCATCTCGCGTGCCACATCTGTATCCTTGACTAGGGCCCACCTGCCATGGAGAACAAAACTTAGCATCTACAGGTGGGAGTCATATTCATTATTCAATGAGGAAAATGATGCGGTGGAGGTTACCCGATTCGTGTGCCAGCGTGACCCGTGGCTTTTGACATTGTAAAGAGCATAATGTCGTGGTCGGCTGGGCCTCTCATAGGGGTGTAGTGAGGCCAATAGTACGCCATGTCATGAACCCTTCTCCCAGCATTATTACTAAGAACTGCATGTCTGATCATCCCGTCTGGGTTGTTGGGACTACACACTATTTCTATGAAGTTGTCATCCCCTTTGAAAGTAGCTGCATCACCAGCCCAGTGATATAGTGCCGATTTCAGGGAGTTAATGTCTGAATACATCTATAATAAAATGAACATATGAATGCCAAAATTGTGTGATCTAATATTCTGATGTACCCATTCCATCAATGGTATTCCCAAGCCTCACGAAGCAATTATAGTAAAAACAAAACAAAATCATAGAAAAAAATACTGAATATTTACTAAATTAATCTATCGTAACTTAATTACATATATTCAATAAATTTATAATCCGATTTTTCAAAAAAGGTCGTAGGGCTAATTAAGTTCAGTTCATAAAATATTAAACAATGGAGATCATAAATTAAAAAAATCAATCAATTAACACTAACACCTAATTAGTGAAATATGCTCTAGGATTATACCGAGTAGTATGGTGCAGCAGACACGACGTTAACAGGATGCCGGCGGGCCTCAATTGAAGCAAGAGCGTGCAGGGTGGCATGGATCAATTGAGTGGAGCCCGCTCCAGGGATGATGTGGCAGCCATTAGTGGCTGCATTGTTGACAATTCTGTGAAGGCGTAGTACCTCATTGGCAAAGTCAGGCTCAAGAAACCAGCAAATGTCATCAGGATCACACGCGTAATAACTCATTTTCTCCCATCCAGATATCGTTACTGTCGCATTGTGACCTACCTCCTTCCAGAATGGTTCAAACATTATTGGGTCTCCACTACAACAACAATAATTTCAGGCCACAAATCTATATTTGAATTTTGAATTTATATTAAGTTTTGAATTGGGGATGGGATTACCGGACAAATGCCTCTATCACTTTCACATAAAAGCACTTTATTTTAAAATTTCGAGTATTCAATGGTGATTAATATCTCAGTATTACTTCTGTTAGATTCGTATTGGTACAATTATTTAGTTTATTTTTGTATTTAATTGACCTCCTTTGAAAATTTGGACGGTCCGTGACGAAAATGTCAATGAGCCCCATAAAAATATGGTACGAGTGGAGATTTTACATAAAAAGCAAATTAACTTGCACTTTTACACTTTATGATTATGTTATAATTACAACGGAAAAAAAAATTCCACGGACCAATTAATGTAGAAGTAATACAAGTAACATGGATATCTTTGTTCGTTTAATAAAAGAAAGTTCAAGTTCAAAAAATTTAAAAATAAGTTGGATAGCTTAGATTCCAATTTAGTAAAACCTTTTATTTCCGTCGGAGAATATATTAATAAAATTAACTGAGAATAAAAAAGTAGAGGAGATCACTTACTGGGTGAGAGTGATAACTAAATCAGGGTCAATTTCGAACCCAGGAGAATTCAAAGCCTTCTCTTGCATTTCTTCCTCTGCTGTTATCCACTTAATGAATGTACCTTTTTATTATTCATTCTTTGAATGTTTAATATTGCTCTGATTAGTAAGCAAGTGGATGTGAAGATTCAAAGATAAATCTTTCTTCTAATGGGTGGTGGAAATGTATTTTATTATCCAATCAACAGAGGTGGTCCCTTATGAAAATTTTATAAAAAATGTGAACCCATTGTAAATATGCTGAGATCTGTTCAAATTGGCAATGGTGCTAACAGTGGCGAAGCCATAATTGAACATTAGTGGGGACCAAGAACCAATTAAATATAATTGAGAACCAAAAATTCAGAAAAAAGTTTTAAGGGCCGTTTGGATCGTTTAGAAATTTGGAGAATTTTCTATTCTTAGAGGCTCCGTTTGGATGGCTTTTTCCGGGAATAAGGAATAAGGAATAACCACTTTTTACTAATAAATTTATTTCTAACCATTCAAACTCTTCACAAAAGTTACACACTTCCCAATAAATTTACCCCTTCCTAATAAATTTTTTCCCTTCTTCCTTCTTCCTACCTTATTCTCAACGCATCCAAACGGAGCCAGACATAAATTTATTGGAAAGTATGTAATTTTGTGAAGAGTTTGGACTGTTTATAATAAATTTATGTCTAAAAATTAGAAAATCTTCAAATTCCCAACGCATCCAAACGAGCCTAAGGTAAGATAAAATAACAAGAAAGTGTCACCTCAAGATAAAAGTAAAACTAACAGGCTTGTATTACTTGGAAAGTGAATAAGAAGAAGAGAATTTGAGAGGGGACTGAAAGTACTTTGGGTTTGGAGGAGACCCATGAACCATTTCTATAAATTTAATTAAGTAAAACTTAATAAATTAAGATAACAAGTAGATCATTAGGGGAGACCTGGCCTTCGCCAGTCCCCTTTGGCTCCGGCACCGGGTGCTAATACTCTTTTTCTTTTTCTTTTTTTGAAAAAAGGCCATTGGGCCTGTTTTTATTACTAGAAACAAAAGTTATACACACAATCAACTAAACTTCAAACAACCTTATAAGATTTAACCTATTTTTTGCCACAAATTTCCCTGCCCAATTTGAAAAAAAAAACCCAAACATCCATACTCAATATCACAGAACGTATAATGATGAGCAAATAACTGGAAAACATAAAAGTCTTTTTTGATCATGCACTGTTGCCCCTAGGTCTTCATAATTGCTACTTCTGCTTTCTCAACTTGTCGCCTCTACTAATTGTCCCATATTCCATCCTCTCCACAAATCATCTCTTGACATTATTCCTACTGGTGGCTCTGGCACCTGCATCTGAATTGGTATTTCATTCCAATTTTGGAGCAGCCAATTCTTTATGCATTGTTTTGTTTCTTCATCTGCTAGACCTGCCCAATATTCCACATAAATTGTATTAGTATACTTTATTGTGGGAAGATAAATGGCATACTAATATTTCCTTAAAAGTTGTTTACCCCCAGTTATATGGTATCTGCTCAGATAGCAAACTGCCAAACTCACTATGGCCATGGCTTTTTCCATAACTTTAGAAATATTCAATTTAAGACAGCTTTCTTTTGTGCGACACAGGGACTTCATATTTATGTTACAATATATTTCTAGTCATATGCTAGCTCTCTCTATAGAGCTGGAAAAGGTTACTTGGAAGGGAACATTTCAGGAAAATTTAAAACGAGAGAGATGTATCTCTGGGTTAAGGATAGAAGGATTCTTAATTAGCTCCATGTATTTATTATACCTGAAAACCAGTTGTCACACCTCAAATAGATCAACCTGAGAGTAGCTCGACGAAAAACAGCTCCTAAGCCCACATCCTCACTAAAGGATGGCACATATTCCATATCTCAAGTCACACAATCAAAAATATAATAGCACCCATAAATAAAATAAAATAATAATCATGCTACCGCAGAGGACTTGAAGGTCGGCCTGCAGAGTGGTCATAAAATATTGCACTTGATCTCACTATCCTGAACCATTCCACATGATGATAAATGAGCACATTTAAGTACTATATTATATCTATATGCAACCAAACATCTACATGTAGTAATTAAGCTAATCTTCAATTAATGCCATGCATTTAAGAATTATTACAGTGTTTATGATATGTACACATTTAATTATTGATCTAATTCTAAACTAAAGAATAAACAAAACCTAAGGCATCTACAAGTCATAAAAAGACAACTACACCTGGAAAAGTTAAAGACTGAGAGACTACTCCTCAAGATGGTCTAGGAAGTCCTGACTAGCTCCTGCAGTCTCATGCTCAAGATGGAAGTCGTCCACCTGACCGGAGAAGTCGTGTGGTGCAGCTGACGAACGAAAATCACCCGTTAAAATCTATTCTAACGATCTATCCCATTTTGGTTATTGGTGTACAAAACCATACTTAAAAACTAGAGATTTACAAAGGAACTCAGATTATGATTTAAGGAAAGTTGGACTTAGGATTTCTGAAAAGAGATTCTGTTTTAAAATATATTATTATATTTAAAGAAATACTTGATAAAATTTTGGAAAAATTTCATCTATAAAATAGTGTAACGAAAGATGTTTATACGAGTTCCTACAGTCCAAGCTACACGTTTAAGTCGCAATTAATATTAGTTTTATTTTTACAAAATATTTGATAATTAATATGTGTGTTAATACTTTTTAACTTACTAATTAAATGAATCTTAATGATGGTATGTATAATACATGAATAAATTATTGTAAACGCAATTTCTTGTAATGTCTTAAATTTTTCATTTTATCATTAAGAAGAGGTTTAAGAAGATCTAAATATATTACTTTGGTGCTTTGTAATTGATAAGATTAATTGAAAATATCTATAATGATAGTATACTTTACGTAATTAATAATTAATGACGTGTTGGTGTTTTAATGTATTTGGGATCATACGAACTCGGATGATTGTACCGCTAGTAATCATCTCCCATCTTTAAGTTTACGTATTAATCTGATTATTAAGCAACCATTTTAATTTGAGTCCATATTCTAATTTTAATTTATTTTATTCTTTATTTTGGTTAGTCATTTTAATTAACCTTAATTTAATTAAGTTTACTCTAATTTCTTTAAATTTCGGACCTGGCCCAGTCCAGAAAAGCAAATTCCAACTTGACAAAAATGGGCTCATTCACAAAGCCCAACAGCATAAGAAATAGGCCCAGCTCAGCCTTACAAAAACAGGGGGAAGCCCGTAAGGCCCATCAGGCCGTAACAGGCCTGAGAAACAACGCAAGGCCCAGCTCAACAAAAGGCATCCGGGTTCGGGGGTCAAATCCGAACCTAAAAGAGAACAGACCCGACCCAACCACGAGTCAGATCCGAAGCAACAAGTTTACAATTTGCATAACAGGCCCTGAATCATTTTTTATTTACTAACAGAATAAATTACAGAAGAGTCCTTTTTAGTTCAAAATCTTCTACAGAACAGTCCTAAACTCGGAAAACTTCACAAATAAGCCCCTTGGCCTATTAAACTCGTACCAGTAAGCACACAGAGGGGGAAACCGACTGGTACCAAGCCTGTACCAGCCTGGATACCAACCACAGAGCTCACACAAACACAGGAATAGTCTAAACAACAAGCACATCCACTCTAATCTGATTCTACTAGCTATACACTAAACATTAGCAAGTACAGACCCTCAAAACAAGCATCTAACGGTGCTACAATTGAACGAACTACTGAACATATCAAAACAAGCCTTATTCAAGCATTTACATCCCCTAAAACAGACTCAGATGAACTAGTATCATATAATAGACCATGCACTAACCGTCAGTCACCATTGCAAAGGTTGCTCAGTACAGCCACAGCAGAGAGAGAGAAATGGAGTAACTGGAGGAGAGAGTTAGTGAGTGAGAGAGGAGTTAGGAACTGTGAGGTGGAGGGAGTGGAACAGGGAAGAGGAAGAGGAGAGGAGAAGGATGGCGGCCAGAGAAAGAGAGAGACAGACAGTGAGAGGAATGCCTTTAAAGGCGAGGGAGAGAAGCATGGAGGCGGAAAGGAGGGGTGTCAGAGAGCAGAAAAGAGGAGGAGGAGAGGAGTGTCAGTGAGGTCGACAGATTGGTCGAGGAAGGAGGGGTCGCGTGGGGAGTGGGGACGAGGGTTTTGTCGGAGAAGGAGAGAGGAGATCAAGAGAAAAGGAGAGAAGAGGAGAAGGATCGAACGGTCCATAAAAATTCAGGGATTTTATCTTGATCCAACGATTTAGATAAATCCAGAGAAAAACAACTTCATCAAACAATCCAGATCTCAGGAAATTGATTGATTTTGATTTCTGAATTAATTGATCAGTGAAATTCAGCTTTTAATCTAATTTTAAATCCACATAAATTCTATGAATCTGATTTTTGAATCTTGATTAATTAAATTTATTTATTTTCTTGAAGTTTTATTAATTTTCATGATGTGATTAATATTTTTAAACTAGATTAATTCATGATTTTTGAGAATTTTCTCTGTTAATATTAGATCAGTCGTTAGTTTTAATAATTTTAGTTAGCCCAGAAATGAACTATCAATATTAAAATTAAAATTTTATTTTAAAATTTTATAGGTTTTCACACCAGCGACTCATGTATTTATTATGAGGAGGGTTCCGGTGACCCCAAATTAGAATGCCACAGTTTGTCACAAATATACAGCCGTTGGATCAAACCCAGATAAGTGGTTGTGATTAAATCTCCCAAAACAAACTCCCACATCCCAAGTCTCATATGATTCTCACTGATCCCACGTGAAAGTTGCTAAAATTAATAATAAATTAATCTTCTCTCCCAACAGCTCTAGAGCAGATGGGATCATGGGATGGGAGCAAGAACTCTTCACAATCGCTCCATGTCCACATTTTTTAACCTGAAAAATCACAGAAAAAATATATTTTTGAACATTAGAACTTTAATCAGGCATAATTTTTTATAGGAATATCTATTTGGGGTGTAGGACCCCAATCTAGAAAGCTTACAACGAGATATACAGAATTTAATGGGGCTTACCTCGTTACGTCCATTTTTGGAAAAAAAAAATAAAACACTATCTGAATATTTGAAATTCACTTTGAAAGTTTCCGAATCTAAAAATTACATTAAAACTAATATAATTAGTTCTTAATTGGTACAAAAATAGTTGCTAGACAAAGAAGAGAGTAGAGATTTAAAGGTGATCGTTAAAATTTTTAAAAAAATTGAGCATAATAAAGGAGAGAGAAAAATAGACTAGTATATAGTGAGATAAAAAGAGAGACTAACCAAAAAGTGAATATGAGAGGAGATGAGAGAAAAGGGAGAGGAGAGTAGATGAGATGAGATATTTAATATTTTTATATAATAATTCAAATTCAACAATTATAAATATAACAATATGGAAAAAATATGTATAACATATAAATAATTTCATATACTTAAATATTAATATTTTAATTAAATTTTTTTCATAACCACAGGAAAAATATTAAAATTTCAAAATTAAGTAGGGTGGAATAATATATGCAACAAATAGCAAAAACAAAATAGCACAACTTAATAAGAAAAATACATATCAACAGTACAAAACGATACAAATATTAAAATTCAATAAAAATTATTTAAAATATTAAAAATACATATTAATAAATTATTAATTCTAAGTACGTATAAAAATGGGAATGGTTAAAAATATTCTTTAAAAGAACGATCTTAGCTTAAGATCGTTATTTCAAAGAACGATGATAGCTAGGATCAAACGATCTTAGTATCGTTCTTTGAAAAAAATGATATTGTGATACTATTTATATAATTCGGTTATTTTAGTAATATTTTCGAAATTTCTGAATATTTTAATATTTTTTAACTTTTTCGGCGATGATGCAGTGATCTGGTACTTTTCATTTTTTGTTATTTTTGTCAAATAATTGGTACTAGTTTATGTATGTTCATCTCCTCTCCACTACTTATAAAGCATCAGTAGAACAGGCATAAACTTCGAACTAAAAGGGAGTTACACCCCTCTAATATCAAAATGGATCATTGATTTTGTTAATCTACTATGATCTACGGTTTAGATTTAAATATCGAACAAAAAAGTCGACCTTTTGTTACAAAACTGACTAGGCGCTGCGATATCTTCTAACCGAGTGAAAAGTAGGTTCGATTCTCCGCTCCAACAATCTTTTATTATTATTTTTTCCCCTGAGCTCTCCCCCTCAATCCCCGTCCCCTCTCCCATCCATCGCTGAAATAGAAAGACAGATTTGCTCTCCTCCAAAAATTCACACAATTAGAAACAGTAGCCATTGCTACGCTCCCTCTCCCTTGCGCAATACAGATTAGGGTTTGCGCTCATAATTGGAAATTTTCCTTAATAAATAAATGTTTCCTTGGGTCCTAATTTCTTTCTCAGTTTTACTTTTTGCCCTCTCTCGCTCTCCAACCTCTCGGCCTCACGCTCGGCTTCTCCGCTGCCCCCTCCCCCTCAAATCCTAGCATCGCCTCAACCTCCAC
The DNA here is from genome assembly GCA_028095005.1 of Rhynchospora pubera. Lineage (NCBI taxonomy): Eukaryota > Viridiplantae > Streptophyta > Magnoliopsida > Poales > Cyperaceae > Rhynchospora > Rhynchospora pubera. Next base: position 358,295,457 of record CM051460.1, read on the forward strand.
CACTCCGCCTTCCCAAACCAGAGCACCATCTCAATCTCCACCGCTTCGCCTCCCAGCGAGTCTAGCACCGCCTCAGCCTCGCAAACCCTAGCAACGCCTCAACTACCAGACAATCGTTTCATTTCTCTTTCCATCTTTTCTTCTAGCGAAGAAACAATTGAAATCCTAGACAGACCTCGGTAAAGAGGTATTGTATCTCTCTTGGACAAATCAATCCCGCCTACTCGGTATTCATTTCGAAAATTTTGATATGCCGTTTATTTTTCTTCTAATTCATCGATATCTTAGAGGAATGGCGAATTAACTGCTTTCTAATTTTAATTTGAACCTGGGCTTCTCAGATCCATGGCAGGTTAAAGGGTCTTTGATCCTTTTTATTGATTTTTATTTATAATTTTTGGTCGTAGATTGTTCTTAATTTAAAAAATTGCCTTTTTGCAGGATGGCATTGCTTCTTCAGATTCACCTTTTCTTATTTCAATATTTATGTTATGTTATATTCTTTAAAATTCATTGTAATCAATGCTATAACTTCTTAAATTGATTGACATTTTTCGCAGGTTTGTAAAAAAAAGCACAAGATGATAGAGCCTAATTAAAATTGCGCAAGTAATCTCTTTTGCTTCAATTTCAAGAAAGTTAATTTTAATAATCTATATTCGGTTTGAATTTTCAGGATGCTTATTGCTTCAATTTCAAGTTAATTTTTTTGTTGAAATAAGTATACTTGCAATACTATTTGAGGGCATTCAACATTTCTTCTTCTTGTTTTTATTTTCTAACGAAAAAACTACAAGTATTAAATAACAAATGATTTGTTGAATTATATAATATAATAACAACATTTCTTCGTCAGTTATTGTTATATTATATAATAACTAGAATTATTCTTATAAAGGTTTGTTAACAAGTAGAGCTGGTACCAAATATCAAATATGAATGTGGTCATTTTGATCTCAGAGGGTAGAGTAGCTTCTACCAGTAATCAGCCTGCTACAAATCCAGCTTCGAGTAGGACACAGAACGGACGGAGCCCCAAGTCATCAATAGACCTGAAAAGAGGACCTTGAAAGTAACATCACCCTCCTTCACTTCTAAGTTTATTTATTTCAAATATTTCTACCAAATATACTTTTTTGCTTTGGTGTCTCTATTTTTTTACGACTTGAGCCATCGACATAAAATGAATCAGGGAAGGGGCAAAAAAAGATGTATCAGTTGTGTTATAATATTGGAATTACTAGAAAAAGTAGTTTGTCCCTGCATGCATTTTATTTTGGCTCAATTCATATATTTTTCTAATTCCTTGAATATTCCTCATTTGTGCTTTATGGTGAATTACGCATGATTGAAATTATGGCAATTTATCTCTGTGTCGTCTTTCTTGAACCTTTTTTTTTTTTGCTTGCAGGTACATGATATTTGAATGCTGACTTAATTGGAAAAAGGAAATGAATGTGAAAACTGGGATTTATCATATTGAAAGTATAGATATCAAGATATATTATAAAGGCATGTTGACAGTGCTACATCTGCATCCCTACTAATTTCTATTGAGTTTAGATTGCATGAAGTTAAATGATGCAATGGCATGATAATTCAACCTCGAAGAGGTGTCAGATTACAAAAGAAAAGAGGAGATATCAAGTGTTCAGTTTTAGATAGATTTTTAGTTGTGAAGTTGATATGACAAAATAATTAAACAGAAAAATAGAATGATAATTATGATATTATTTTCTTATGTATTTGTTCGTCCATGCATGTAATTATAAACTTTAATATTTATTTTGAAGAATTATATTAACAAAACAAATCATAGAACTTTTTTTATATAATCTAAAATTATGTATTGAATTTTTCAGACCGTGTTTCATGTTAGAATTTTCCCACACATTGGGTGGGTGCATATGCTAGTTCGGATTAGAACGCGAGTTAATGATAGCGTGTTTTAACCACCGTACGATTTTGAGTGACAATTATTTCTACATGAGTTGGATTTCTTAACAAGTTTTCATTAAGAATGAAAACAACTATTCCGGATCTTAGCACTTGGCAGCTCACAGGAAAATTAGATCAAACTATATTGCATCTGAAAAAGAAATTCAAGGTCGGCAAACTATATACACTCTTCAAGATCTTATAAAATTCTGTGATGCGCTTGGCAGAAATCTTACTGGTGGAATATTCTACATAATGAAGATTTTTCTTAATAAACTTTTAGAATAAAAATTGTAGATACTTGTCTAGTTCATTTGCATGAAGTCATATGAAGATATTTGGAATCAAATAGCATCAAATTGTATATCAGCTTGGAATAAATTAAGGTCAACTTGGAGTTATGTTTCAAAATTTTATTCCATCCCATCTAAAAGCTTAAAAAAGATTTTCTCACCAGAACATTAATATATATGATATATGATATTCACACCGAAAAAAACAAGCACTCTAATCTATTTTTGTATCCTCGATTTTCAATTATTATAACAGAATATCTACTTTACTTTATCTTCATCAATGTCTCAGGGTCAAGGCATATGGGTACGTGACAAACAAAACTCCACATAGTTCTAATTTTGAGGAGGCAAAAATAATTTAAAGATTCTGTAGGGACATTAATGTGAGTGCTCCGGATTTACAAGGAACCAAAATCAAATCCTGCCTTTAAAAAAGAAAGATTCCTATTGGTGCAATGCCAACTTTATCTTAATATCTTTAGACATTTAAATATATTTCACGATTATCTTTAGTCATAACTCATAACTCCATAACTCCTGACTCGTAACTGATTGCAGTTGCATAACTTGTGACTTTTGTCCCATATCCTACACGGCTCTTTGACAAAAACTACAAACAACGGCGTACTGATCATGTTTAGAAGCAGAAATTAATGAAGTCAGTGTCAGCTTGTTTAACATTACCTAAATTTGCAATGCATCTCAAATAAGAGGTCGCAGGTTCGAAATCCGGCTGGGGGGTCTTTATAGACATTTAATTTAAAAATAAGTTGGAAGGCTTGACCCCTAATTTATCTTCAAAAAAAAACAAAAAAAAAAACATTACCTAAATTTTACATCGGAACTCAATTAACCTTCTTGCTCCGATACTGAAAACTTTTGTGCATCTTAAACTTAAATTAAACCTTCACCAACCTTTCTCTTCAAACACTCTAAATGTTTTGTGCATCGATCTACGTATTTAACACTAAAAATGTTGAAAAACCTCTTACATATTTGGGCCGCAAATTCAATGAAAAGGTCACAATTCTCTTTGACAGCCACTCTCAATGGTTCTTAAAATAAAAAATAAAAAAAACAAAGGTCATAATTCAATTAGATCCATGATTACTCTCCCATCTGCAATTGTAATAGTTTCCTTAATTTCCCTTTCACAATTACTAACTAAACATGCCCCTTTTTGTTAACAACCTCGGTACAAAACTGGGACAAGAGTTAGCATTTCATTCCTCATTTTCTCACAAAGGATTGAATTAGATCTAGCAAAATCTTAGTATCTTACATATAACCACAAACTAATTACACAAGTCACCAAAAATGAAGCTAGCTTCTAGCTACCAGCATTCAACAAAAATCTATCTACTCACGTAACCCCTCAGGCCTCATCTAAACAAGCAAAATCTATGTACAAATAAGTCTGACAAATTTCTCTCGTAAATACAATCTACAGCACAGAATTTATGTTAAATTTTCATCATGAATGATATCTATGCCGAAATTCTGTTACACGGTAACTCATTGCCAGAAATCGTCAAGTCCTCGCCCTGCCATGCCCAGATGATATCCTTGAGCCCCGGCCTGAGGTCTTCTCTACAAAATTTCACATACTCCAACGTATCCCCAGCATCCTTTCCGAATTCGACCACTGCCGCCTCCGGCGCCACCTCAAACACCTCTGCTGTCACCGCCAGTTTTCCTTTTCGACCCTCCTCCTTTCCTTCCATTCTAACCTTGTATCCCTCTTTCTTTCCCCTTTCTATCCCGAAGCCCAGAGCCTTGGCTACCCGTTCAAGCGAGTTAATTATATTTCTTGCTGGTTCCTTAGATGTAAACACTGTCGGCGCCCGACGCTGGTTTTCAAACAGGCTTGACAAGTCGAACCCAGATGACATAGATGAGATCAGTTCGAATGCATTGTATGACCTCGGCGACAGCCCCTCTATGTTATTACCTTGCTCTTCCTCCTATCATTTACACAAAATAATAATGACAAAAGGCTAGATAAATGCAACATCTTTCATATTATAGCCTAGAGAATATGAAAAAACCTGCTCTGTCTCTTCCTTTGCTTGGGCTTGCAAATTGAGGGGGCCGGGGCTAGGCATCAGGACTGAAGCACCCTTCTTCAGCCAAGGGTGTCGCAGCATATCTGGAATTGAAATTCTATTTGCCGGGTCGACAACAAGCAGCTTTGCAATGAGGCGGCGGGCCTCACCAGATACCCAAGGTGGCACCTGGAACTGTGCTTTAAAAATTTTCTGGTACATTTTCATCATATTCTCATGCTGGAACGGGAGGTGTCCCATCAAGAGCACGAAAAGGATCACACCACATGACCACAAATCCGTACGGGCCCCGTCATATCCTTTGTTTCTCAACACCTCAGGTGCAACATAAGCCGGTGTGCCGCATTGTGTGTGTAACAACCCGTCATGCCGCAACTGCTCTGGCAAGGCTGAGAGACCAAAATCAGAAACTTTCAAATTCCCATTTTCATCTAGGAGGAGGTTCTCGGGTTTGAGGTCACGGTGCGAGACTCCGCGGCTATGGCAGAAATCAATAGCTGAGATCAGCTGCTTAAAGTAGTGCCTCGCAAGATCTTCTGGCAAGCGACCATTAGACACTTTGGCGAACAGTTCGCCTCCACGCACATACTCCATGACAAAAAAAATGCGTGTTTTGGTTGCCATGACCTCTTTCAACTCCACGACGTTCGGGTGCCGCACCAGCCGCATGATTGAAATCTCACGCTGGATCTGCTCCATCATGCCGGTAACCCGCTTGACCTGATCTTTGTTGATGATTTTAATTGCCACGCTCTCGCCAGTACGAAGGTCCCGGCCATAGTGCACCTTAGCAAAGGTGCCCATGCCGAGGAGCCGGCCAATTTCATACCGGCCCAAGACGAGGTGCCTCACTTCCTCCTCCCTCTCTTTCCACATTGGCATACTTTCCTTTGTCTCGACTTGGTGTGTGTATTTTGTGGGGAGGCTCTTGAAATTAATTTTTGTTTGGTGCCTGTGCCATCAACATTTTTTGTTGTGAGGAAGAGGAACCGGGGGCGGTAAGGTTGAAAGCCATAGAAATTGCAAAGAGGATTCGGATGAAGAAGCACCTGGTTTTTTGGGAGGTTTTGGTAATTCGTTGGGTTCAAACAAATTTATTTATCGTTTTGTTTCTGAGACCACAATTTGTTTGTATCAGTTTGGTGTGAAGAGGAACCGAATGAAATGGGAGGTGGCCAGGTGGGGGAAGCCCATTGGAAGGATGAGTGAATAATTGAGATGGTCTTAATATAATATAGACAGATGGATACAGAAATATGAAAATATCTGTTTTAGGAGGGGCCAATTCGGGGTTGAGAGGTAGATTTGTTTTCTTACCGACTTCCACTTGTATGAAAATATCCGTTTGGATCGCTTAGGAAGTTGGGGAATTTGAGGAAGTTACAATTTTTAGGAATAAATTTATTGAGAAGTGTGTAATTTTGTGAAGAGTTTGGATTGTTTATAATAAATTTATGGTAGAAAGATGAAATTCCCCAAAATCTTGGACGATCCAAACGGCCCCGTAGGGACGCCTGGCGGGTAAATAGTTGCTGTGCCTGAAGTTTTGTATATACACCCTTATTAAAAACAATTTTCCTGTTAATAGCGTTCTACGTTGAAATTCGTTCCAAGTGCATACTAGCCGAGTATATATGGTCATATGGATTATGTTCACGTCAACAAAAACATATGTATTTATTTGCTATATATATATTTCGTTCTATGCTCTCAAAAAGGAAATTGTCTTTGCTATAACATAAAATCTTCATATTTATTCATTTTGTACGCCGATATGTAGACTAGCAAAAATCTTCATATTATTATTATTATTATTATTAAATGTCATGTTTTAAGGGCTTCTAATTTTTGTGACCTCTATCTAGGCTGTACAATGGACAAGTTTGTAATTTTTTATCAATATTTCAACCAAATCCGATTATACCGGATTAAAAAATTTTTTTGTTGACCAACTCGTAACCAAGCCCAATTATATCAGGTTAAAAAAAATTTTAGTTGACACACCTATAATCTAACCCAACTCATATAATTTTTTTCTACGAATTTTTACAGATTTTCGGGTTAAACGTGTTGTGAGCTCTAGCATACTTAAGTTAGATTCTACATTATACATATGATTCGAAAACTTAGAAATGCTTCAATAAGGATTGAAGCCGAGTATATAAATTTGTAATTTCAAACGCTAAATGATCCTTTTAGTTTTTTTTTTAAAAAAAAAACTTACATGACAAATTAAAGCATAAACGCTTAGCTGTGCTTAATGGGCTTATCACAAGACCAGTGGATTTAATAATTCTATTGATACAATTAGTTATGTATCCGAATTGCGAAGCAATAAAATGCAGCGGACTTCATTTTGATTACAAACTGCATTCCAATGTCTATGGAAATCGTGTCTTTGATATTGGAATTAAGGAAAAAGTAAATGTAAATTATATTTAATGCTATGCAATTCTATCATATTAATAAAAAAAATGGATTAAATTTGTACGGGATTATAAAAAAAATGATCCGATCAAGTTATACTAGGTTAATAAATTTAAAATCCGAACCAATTCGAATTATGTTTGAACCCGTTAAAATATATGGATTGAGTTGGACAGATTAAACGAATCGGAGGAGTTTTTAATTTCCTTGTACAGTCCTAACCACTATATATCCACCTATGATCGGTCTAATGTATTAAAAGTTTAGAACCTTATATGCAAAACAATTGTATGTATATATATTTTGAAGAGTGTATATATTTTCTAGACCATTCCACTCCATTAGCCCTGAAAATACCGCTTCTGTCCAACTTTGAATCTTTTCCACTACAGAAAATTCGACAATTCATTAGGCCTCCGTTTGGATGGTGTTAGGAATAAGAAAATAGCTTCTTCTTAGACATAAATTTATTTCTAACCATCTAAATTCTTCATAAAATTATACACTTTCCAATATTATTCTTTTTATTCCTAAGCGTTCCAAACGTAACCTAGATTCAATAGTTATGATTAATTCTTTCCAGATAATACTAAGTACCGATAAACACGTGTCCATTTATCAATAAATTAATTTTATGCCCTCAAGTACCAAGCTTTAGCAAAATGATATTTTTATTTCCACTTTGTGTGTACATAAAGCCCTCATAATTCACAACTTTAACAAATTGGACATCGATCGGATTCTCTGTGTTAATTTTTTGTTTAATTGTAGATGAGATTGTTTTGGACGACCATAGAAGATCCTCATAATTTAGAAGCGGATCCCACACGGCAACCACACTATTGCGGCTCTATTGCGGGATTGTAGATGAGCACATCAGTGCAACAGTTTTTAACATATCTATTGGTTGAATATTTTACTTTCCCAATCATAATCAAATTAGACATTTGACTTATGATCTTTAGATATCTCTACTTTCCATCTATTTGCTACACGTTGATGTATTTAGGTCTGCAAAGAAACTACACTGAAACGCGTCAAAACTCCAGCTAACGTTTTGGCTGAAATTTCTTTTTTTTTAAAAAAAAAAAACAGAGAAAAAAAGAGATAGTAAACCATAGTCTTGAGTTTGATTAAAGTAGCTAAGGTGGGTCCCACAGCATGGCCCAGTGTTGCCATCAGAGGAAGGAAGGGTCGAGAGGGGACGAATAATAGGCCAGTTGGCAGAGCCAGAATTTACAAAAGGTCAAAAGCCCACAGAAATCAGCATCACTTTTTTTTTTTTTTTATGGAAGCCCTGTATTAGGCGAAAAATCAGCATCACTGATTCACTGATGGATTCCAGAATAATTTATGTATTGGAATGGGAATGGGAACCTGTATCGGTGGGACCAATTAAATGAGTTACATTGCATGAGGCACAAGTAAACTAATTTCGATTATTCGACTTGGGTGAGGGACCATACAACACACGCATCATACAATCAATCGCTCGCATCAAGCCACCACCGCCCCATGCTCTTGCAACAACATTCTAATTCAGGATAATATTTTCGAATACTTTTAAATATTTTCGAGGAATATTTCAAGCAGTAGGTAATATTGCATGGAAAAAAAAGGACCTCATAATCCCTTAAATATCATTTTTTATTTCTGTAATAATCGATCATTTTGTTATTAAAAATTGAAAAAAAAGGAATTACAAATATGTACTTTCTAAGTAGCTTAGATATATTTCTCTTTAACTTTGATATAAATTAAAAAAATTATAAGAATTGTTTATTACAATTTTTAGTCCATGATTTTTAATGTAAAAAGTAAAACACACATGTCACATGTTTTAAAATAAAAAAGACGAAGTGTTCATTTTAATTCATACAAATGTGTTTGGATGAGCCTTGAATAAGGAATAAGAATAAGAAATTTCGGTATGGGTGCTTATTTTTATTCTTGTGCAACCCAAACAACACAAGAATAAGAAATTTGGGCTCTTATTCTTATACTAACAAAACCATAGTATAAGAATAAAAAATTTGAATAAGCACGCACACCGAAATTCCTTATTCTTATTCCTTATTCATGGCTAATTCAAACACACCAGAGTACTAGGAATTTGTTTATCATTTAATTATATTAGAGGGGATTATTGATTTTTAAGCCGATTTAACCGATTAATTAAACTGGTTAAATCTCGTGTCGGTAGCTTTATCTATTTGTCTGATACAATATCAAAAACACTGGGCTGGATACTTTTAAGCACAGAAGAGGGAGAGAATTATACTAGTTCACTTGATTTAACCAACCAAAAAAAAAGAAAAAGAAAAAAGAAAAAGAAAAAAGAAAGCAACTTCGTTCGTGACGGATAACTACGGATAAGGTAGCGACAAACTGACAATTTGATTCCCCCCAGTTTTACTATTTGTCCACCTTTGTCTTGCGGTTTTCTCTCCTTTGACTTGCTAAAATATATATATTTTTTTAATATTGTGTCAATTTTGATGAATAAACTGAACAAAATTACTTACTTGCAATTTTAAGAAATTTACATGGTCAAATAAACAATAACATTGTTAGTTTTATTATTTGCATGGAAAATTCTTTAAAATACTGTAAGGGCCATTGGATTGAATGGGTTGAAGGCTTGAAGCACAAAGACTCAAACACATTAAATGGAGGCGCAGGGATTTGAAATAGTATTTCAACATAAAGCTGCTCAATTTGTTAGTGACAGATCAATGGTTGAGTTAATTTGTTTCAAGCCAGTTGCTCCAACGTTGGCGTGTGGGTTTCCCTCTCTTTCAAAGATTTCAGCAATTAGCTTAGATGAGACTTGTGATAGACAAGTGTGAGGTTTAGGTTTTGGCCTTGACTTATTAGTTATTACCTTTCCCGAGTCATAAACTTACACTTGGACAGTGATCAAGAGCTCTGCTGTTACTTCCAAATCTTGATTGCTTAAAATTGGATGAGGTGTGGAAATAAGAGAATAAGTGAATAAATTTATTATAAACAATTTAAATTCTTTATAAAGTTACACACTTCTCAATACTTTTTCTCACTTCTTTTCTTATTTCTTTTATTCCCACACTATCCAAACGGAGCCTAAGACATATTACAAAATCACAAGGAAAGAAAACTGGTTTGGCTATTTTCGGATTTACAGATCATCTTCAAATTCGGAGTTTATTATGTATTTAATTGGATATAAAGATACTATTTGTCCAAATCCGTCAAATTAGAATAGACATAAAATTTGTTAGGTTTATGCAAACAAACATTGTTTATTCCTGATGAGCAGTACAAGCGAAATTTCTTTTACCTTCAATTATTCTATGTAAAATATTATGCTAAAGTAATTACGATTCAAAGAATGATTCAATATTAATTGCTTCAGTAATAAGATATTATCCATGTACTCACGTAGAACCGGGTCCATTAATTAGTAATATCAGCCCATTCCATAACTTAAGGACGTCTTGATATGGAATTTCATGGCCCAAAAAACATATGGGCTTATTTAAATACATGCATTTTTAATGCTTAGAAGATTATGTTTTTTTGGGGAAAATCTCCAAATACTCGTTTGTTTAGAGGCTTTTGCAACAAAATATTGTTTTTTCCCTACGAAACTCGTTTCAACAGTTTTATGGTTTCGTGACGAATGAAACAATCACGGTTTGAAATTTTTATTTCATTCGAGCAATAAAACGGCGTTCACGCAAATAGAAATCAGTTTCCTTTGCATAATAAAATTTGCAATCGCGTGCTCTCGTTGAACATAGGACGCGCGCGCGTGAATCTCATGTAGCTAGTTACAAATGTTTAATGTAATAACTAATGTGTTCAATTTAATAATCAACTATGTTCAGTTAAATAAGACAACTAATGATTTCATTATATACCATCACGCGTCAATCTTAAAAAGGAACAAACTAAGGCAGAGTCGGAAAAATTTTTAAATGAATCGGATCAGATCATTACCCCTTCTAATTTTTTTTCATATATTTTTTGTCCGGTTCATGACCCCTTTACTTACCATCGCATATATTAAAAGAACTGAAAATTAATACTTAATAATATGAACATTTATATATAGTAAACTAAACATTTATATTTATGAAAGTAAATTATTTATACTTAATAAAATGAATATTTTTTTCTAATAACATTTATGTTTTCGTTATTACTAAGTAACTAACTGAACATTTATACTTAATTAACAAAATATTTGTAGTTACTCAATTGAATATTTGGATAAGAAAAGAAAAAAAATAAAATAAACATATTAAACACAATGAACATTTAGAACATAAAGTGGATATTTATTTTTGATAAAGTGAACATTTATAAAAACAGAGTGAACCAAAAAAAAGAGACGCTGGATGAAGGACTATCGAGCGCTCGCTGAGGATGCGCAATGATAAATCGCCCAATGACGTTAATCAATTACCTTACCTATATTGTAGAGAACTTCCATCCCTAAATCTTTCTTTCCTCCCTCACAAACCCGTCCGTTCACCTCCTTTCTTCTTTTATCTCTCTATCAAAGTCCCAAGTAAACTCTTCTCCCTCTTCTTCCCTTTCCTAATCGGAGACAAACCGAAGTCCCCAAATGGTGTGATACACACCATCCATTAAAAAATCATCCAAACCATCCAATTAGATCATTTTGGATGGTCTGGGTGCAAAAATCCAGCATACACCAATTTTCGCTGACGTCATCATGAATTTGCGCCGCTGACGTCATCACGATTTTTTTTTAAAAAATCGCACGCTAACATCATCAAAATGAGAGGTTTTGTGTTCAGTTAAACAACTCAAGGGATCAATTAAATCCAATTAAGTGTTCAATTAGATGCCTTATGAAAATAAGACAAATAAGTTTTGCGTTCAGTTAAACAACTCAAGGGATGAGTTAGTTCTATTTAAGTGTTCAGTTAAAAAGCTCCAAGAAAGCATATTAAAAAGTATTTTTTTTTTATTCAATTAAATCATTCAAGGGATGAGTTATTTGTAGTTATGTGTTAAATTAAATACATTCCGAATTTGACGTTTTGATAACTATAAAATAATAAAATAATATAAAAATTCTGACTATAATCCAATCACATGCGCAAAAGAAATAAACAATTGTAACAACAAAACTACCAGTTTTTCATAATTCATCGGTTTTAACAACCAAAGACAAACACAATTTACCAATTAGATAACAACAAGAAAAAACTAAAAACACAGAATTATAACTACAATTTAGTTTTCATCAAATTAAAAGAAACTTTTGAGAAGAACAACTTGACAACTCCAACCATAATATCAATAGAGTACAAACCTGTTAAAATTGAGAATAAACATTAACAAAAACGAAATGTTAACAACATTATAACCGTTGCATTACTAACAAAACATGTATAGAACAGAATATGTGTAAACACTAACTTGTGCATTTCAAAAACTAACTGAACACATATGATAACTAACTACTCCATTATGAAAATTAACTGAACATTTATAACACATAATTGAACACGAAACTAACTTCTCATTAATTTTAACTAAACCTAATCTAATTCAAGTACGCATCAATCTTTATTATGCATGATGAACACTTCACTAATTAAATTGAACACTTATTTCTTGTATCAGAACATCATTGCTAACATAACTCTAATAACTACAAAACAAGTCAACTACATAATTCCAGCCTTATTTTCATATCTCGTGTCAACAATATGATCTCTTATCCCAACCTTAGTATCCCTCGATATAACAATATGATCCCTTATTTTCATATCTCGTATCAACAATACAGTCCCTTATAGAGGGTTAATCACAAAAAACGAGAGGAATATAATCTAAGATGATAAACTATTAGAGGAACTGGAATTGAACAAACCAGAAATTTTCAGGCACATGTACATGTACAAGTGCAAACAAATGATATATAATGATGAAAAAATAGCAGAAAAGTTTGTAAAAACAAAATGAATGATCGACAAGTTGAACCTTCTTCTTTGCGAGATTTAGATCTGAGAAAGAAACGAGAGAAGAGTTAGATCTGAGATAGAAACGTGATGTTTTACCATGGCTGCGCTTGTTGGAGGGTTAGGTTTGATCGGAACTGGAGAAACAGAGAAAACTGTCTTTTTTGGCTGGAGAGTGAGGCGAAGGCGGAAACTCTAGTCTTTTCGTCGTCGTATTCAAGAGGAGACCGTCGATCGGATTGGAAGAACAAAACGGAGGAGAAGAGAGAGTAGAGAGAGAAAAGAGATCCATGACCAGATCTAGGTTTTGGAGAGAAAGAGAAATGATATGGATAAAACGTCTCTGTTGGTTGTGTCTATCTAGTTGTCATATGAGTTTCACGTGAGTACATGGATGATGTGAATGGAATTTAGTCGGATGATAATTACCAATCTTTTTTGTCTCTCTTAATCACCCCTCTTAATCAAAGTCCTCAAACCCCTCCGCACTTAGCACTTTTTTTTTTCTTTTTCTCTCGAGCTTGGTTGTTGTTGATAGAGATTGGTGTCGACGGTAGTAGACTGGCAGCCGATGGTGGCCAAGGCCAACAGCCGCTGAGGACAATTAAACGGTCCGATTGTTTTAATCGTTTAATTTAACACAATAAAATTTTATTGCGTTTAAATGATGGAACACAAAATGCAATGGGAAAAAAATATATTTTCTCATCCATGCAACGGTTAACCCAAGAATGAATTTTCATGACTATTTTTCACGTTATGCACCCTACCTTCATACTTTTTCAAATGTGTTTGGAAAATGGTGTGAAATGTTACATAATATCAAAATCTAGACCTTTATAATTATAGCAGTTTACGATTTTGCAATCAATCGGATTTTATTCTGATATCTAGAATTTTTAGTATTTATTTTAAATTTATGTTTCCTTATTAATCATGTACTGTAGGCTAGCTATATATGTATGACTTTATAATACAATTATCAATTAAGCAAGCTTTTTATAATCTCAAATCATCTCTGTTATCATGAAACTGTGAACTAAAATAAGAACTAAAACAAATCTTGTTATTGTTCTAGTTTTAGTTGTATGTTGTTTTGTGAAGCAAGAACAAATTTTTGTTCAGTTCTTGTTTCTTGTTTGGGTTCTAATTCTTATTCTTATTCTAAGAATAATTCTCGAGCATGCCAAATTATTCAAAAAAGATTAGAATTTAAAATTTTTCCCCTTCTTCCATCTTCGGGATGATTGGTTTGGTAATTAGCTTCTATATTATGAGATTTAGAATTTTTTTTCCCCACTCTTCTACCCTCGGTCACAAATGCCAATGTATATGTCTACTCAATCTTCCTCAGTTGTATGTAGTGATGCCAAAGTTCCTAAACCACACCACAAGATATATATATATATATATATATATATATATATATATATATATATATATATATATATTTTAAGAGCTAGTTATTTAGATAGGTACAACTTATTTTGTGAAATATAATTTAACTCTCATTTGAGTCCATTAGAAATTGAAATCATTATCTCTAAGGTGATAGGGGAGCCAATAACTAGGATTCTTCACGTTCAACCACATTGGTTTCCAATGAAAATTAATGAGTGATTATAGTCATTAAATTTTTTGTTTTATATACGATGTGATCAAACGATAGATACACTATAATAATGGGGCTGATAACAATCATCCCCAAATCTCGTCATTCCCATCATCCTCCTACGCGTTTTCCTTTTTTGGATGAGGGGATGACGCGTTTTCTTTTTTTGGACGAGCGGATGAGGAGAGGGAGGGATGAGCGATACTGGGGAAGGGGATGAAGCGACACAGACACAGAAGGGATGAAGCGAAGAGGCCTCCGTTTCACTCCCTGAGCAGAGAGTCCTCTAATACATTAAAGGTTCTGATTAATACACTAAAATTTCTAGTTATATATATAAAGGTTCTAGTTATATATATATATATAAAGGTTCTCGTTGATATAGTAAAGGTTCTGGTTAATACAATAAAGGTTCTGATTAATACAGTAAAATTTCTAGTTATATATATAAAGATTCTAGTTAATATATATAATAGTTCTAGTTAATACATACAAATTTTCTATTTAATATACTAACAGTTCTAGTTAATAGCATATTCTATTTAATATGCTAACAGTTCAAGTTAATACATATAAATTTTCTATTTAATATACTAACAGTTATGAACCGTCTCTTTCCTCCCCTCCATCTTCTCCTCTCCGTGCCCATGATTCGCTCTCTGAACTCTCTCTATCCCTCTCTGCTATCATCCTCCTTTCTTCCGTCATCCCATCATCCCCTTCCATTTTTAGAAAACATGTTTTCTAAAAATAGAAGCGGATGATGGGGATGATACAGAAGAGAGGATGATGTTAAGCAATTCCGCTATAATAAACCTCGTAACTTCTTCAATAACGTTGAGCGACATTGGTTTCCAATAGCATTATTTCAACACTCTGGCTCTGTTTGGATGGTGCTAGAAATAAGAAAATAGTCTCTTTTTAGGCATAAATTAATTTCTAACCATCTAGAAATAAGAGGAATAAGGAAAGAAGTGGGAAGAAGTATTGGAAAGTATGTAACTTTGTGAAGAGTTTAGATTGTTTATAATAAATTTATTTTTTTATTCCCTTATTCTCACACCTCATCCAAACGGAACGAAAGTTACAAACTTCCCAATATTATTCCTCTTCTCTCTCTTATTCCTAAACGATCCAAACGGAGCATCTAAGAATAAATGATGCTTGAATAACCGGAATAAATTTTCCCATAAGCATCTTTCAATAGCAATAAAAACGTGGCATTAATTTTAATTATGATCCACATTAATTTATTATTGACATCAACCTTAATTTTACGGAGCTTTAATTCGAATGACGTTGCTGTCTGTATGTATTTGAAAAACGCTCGTTATTTTGGTATTAAAATAAATACATAAAGCGTTGATATAATACATATCATATAAAGCTATAGACCTTTATTATAATTATAATTAATTAAATTAAATAGACGATCCCCATATATGTCATATAAGCTCCTTGTTTCTAAAGGAAAATCTGCATGAATAATTTCGTAAAAATTTTAAAAGGTATAGACTGGAAGTGAGAGAAATTAAATCACGAAATAGAATCACATGGCAGTTTGGATGGTATGAGAATAAGAGAAATAAGAAAAGAAATAGGGAAGAAATATTGAAAAGTGTATAATTTTATGAAGAATTTAAATTATTTATAATAAATTTAAAAGTAAAAAAAAATTATTTTTTTATTCTTACACCCATCGAAACCGAGCTGTAAGTAAGAAGATTGCTGAATCATGTATTTATTTTATGTAGCGCGTTGGTCTTTGCTGTAAATATGGGTAGCGGTGATGTGACTTCTCTCATTCAATGACCAATGTTGTGGTTGGTGATGCAATCATGCAATATCATATTTTATCATTCACTTTTTATTTTTAGTTCATGAGTTTTACTTTACGGACGAGAGTTATTTACTGTGAATTGTGAACTAATACAATTTTGTTATTTTTTGCATTCGTATTTTTTCCGAAATTCTCCTTCTTCTTATCTTTTTAAATAGTTAAAAGGGGATTTTCTGACTTCTAAATAGAAAAAAAAATCAGCAGCAAAGAGGCAAATGTAAATGGCATTGCATCCAGTGCAGAGGTGAAGAAGATTGCTGGCGACAATTAGGAGAAAAACAGTACCATAAATAATGAAACGTGTCACTTTCGTATTGGGGGGACAGCCCTGCTAATGAACGGATAGAAAAATTCTAGCCTGGTTTCATAAATGATAACACAAACTCCGATTAATTAATTAGCAGAAACCTGTCAATATTAATTTTGGAGAGCAGACAGGGATCATACAGCATGGTTATATTGCGCACCTTAATTATTAAAATGGTTGCGACTTAGAACGGACAACATGATATTATTCACCAATATATAGGCAAACTATTCGTCATTAGACATACTGGGTGCGTTTGGATCGTTGGAAGAAAGAAGAAGAAAAAAAATTATAAACAATCCAAACTCTTCACAAAGTTACACACTTCCCAATATTTTTTTTCCACTTCTTCCGTTCTTTCCTTCTTCCCACACCTATCCAAACGGAGCCACTGATACAATATGGGACTGACTATATATATATATATATACTCGTCCTTTCTCCAGAGCAGCTGTTCTCTTTGGAAGAACATGAATAATTCAACCACTATTTTTTTAAGAATACATTTTTTTGGTTAGCTGGAAGAAAGATTTCAACTTCTTTAAAATGATATTCCAAAGTAAAATCATCATCATCATCATAATAACAATAATAATAATAATAATAATAGTAATAATAATAATAATAATAATAAAAATAAATATTATTATTATTATTATTATTATTATTATTTCTTGTGAAAGACGATGCTTAAGAGAATAGTTATAAGGTTTCACTGTATATTCATTTTTTTCCTTAACATTTTGTTGAAGCTTTTTTTTTTTTTTTTTCAAGCAAGCGCAAGCCTGTCGATCGATCAACAACATAGCTATTATTTATAATTTGTTTTAACAATGCAGAAAAATACAAAAACATTGTTTTTGAATTAGTATAAGTATAATAGTTTTATTAGTAAAATGCAAATAAGAATATTTATTACTCTCCTTGTACTACTCAGAAAATGAAAAGCTTATTTGATAGAGTTCAAATTTTTAAAGTAGCGCACAAAATTGATTATTATTTTGCTATTATACCAAAATGAGAAAAAAAACGAAAAAGATAATTCAATTCACTCTTTCGAAACTTCATTTCATATTTAATAATAGTTCTAACCGAAAATTGTGTATTATTGTACTATTTCAGTTAAGATTGAGATTGCCAAACAACTTCAAAACCATATGCAATATGTTGATATCCTTATTTTTTAAAATAGAAATTGTCTGTTCCATCTAACGAAAAGAAAGATAACATGAACAGGATCATTAATTAAGCACAACTATGACATATTTTTAATTATTTTTATTTAAACTGCAGCGACAATAGTTTAGGGTGAATCACGGGCATTAATTTAATTTCAACGTAAGCGTATTGACTCGCTACACAGAAGGGTACGTAAATACATAGCGTAGATGACCCGATTTCATTCATCGGTAGGTACACTCATGTAAATGTACTAAAGGGGCACGTGGGTTCCATTACCGGTGCCATAAAAACAGGAATTCCCATCCGCTCCCGCGCGGGACCGTCCAGCGCAGCCTACGAACCGTCCGATCTGATCTGGACGGTTCGGGCCTATCAATCTAGTTACATACACGGAGCTTCTTTTGCCATTGAGATTAAATCAGACGGCTATAATTTCTGCATTGCACGGTCCCGCGCGGACTGGATTTCATTTCTTTTAACAGAGCACTTGCGTTGACTATATTCTAACCCCGTTATGGGCTTTATCGCTTGGCTTGATAGTTGATACTTTTCTTCTCGTTGATTTTCCATTTTTTCCTGGAGCTAGAATGCTAGATTCAGATCCAACTAACCACGACAACCCTTGGACCAGTCCAAGAATCTAAGAATTGGTGAGATCATAGCAACAATAATTGACCTCTAGGTTCTAGGTATAATTATTATGCAACAACTAATCCGAGATATTCTTTTTAATCTTCCACTGATGTTACGAGACTACGACTGCATTGCATGTTTGTGTGTGTGTGTTCAAAATTAGATATTACTTTAATAACACCGCTTTTTTGACCAGCACTTTATGCATGCTTGCCAGTGTTTTTTAATAAATACTAAAATATACAAACAAAAAAGATCAACATATAATTAATTTATTGATTAACATATTAACATGTAACTGTTAAAGCATTATAAATTGTAAAAATGTTAACTCACAATAAACAATCTGATATATTTTACATTCATAAATCATAATTTTAATATGACAGTATGACACTGATTACCAACTGTACAAGGCCAGTTGTGACTTGTGAACAAAAATGATAATAATTTCCTCCAGATTGACCACCGACACAGCTTTCCATACAGTTACTTCGACTAGTCTACTACTAGCAGGGGTGTCAATTTGGTACCGTTTCGAACGTTTCCGTTCCGTTCCGTCCGGAACGGAACGGAAACGGAAGGAAAATTGGTTACGTTTTCAAAAACGGAACGGAAACGGAACAGGTGGTATTGCACGTTAATGTTCCGTTTTTCCGAAAAATGACTGAAATCAATGAAAAATAGGCTGAAATCAGTGAAAAATAAGGAACGGAACGGCTAAACGGAACAGTTTCTGTTCCGTTTTACGAAACGGAACGGAAACGGAACGAATTTCATTTCCGCGTGTTGGAACGGAACGGAAAACGGAACACCCTGTTCCGCTTCCGTCTTTAACGTTTGACACCCTTGACTACTAGCCATACCACCGAAATCATCACATTTACTTTACCAGAAAGCCTAAAAACTAAAAAGAGGGGAAAAAGAAAAATGTATACCATGAAAACTATCAGTGATTAAGAATTCATTGACAAGCAAAAAAAAGGGGGAAAAAAAATGCAACCACCAATATTTACTATGAAGAATTCTTCTCTTATTATTTTCCTGATTTTTTAAACTCTATACTAAATCTCAACTGGCTGATCCATTCAACAAAACAGAGATTTTGTTCCAACTGCAAAATTTCACAAATCAGAATCAATCCATTTCTTAGAATGGCAAGCTCTTGGAGGTCGACGAAACGGCAAGCACCTTATTTAAATGCTCAACTGGCATAATTTCCTCCGGTAGGTTTGCGCGCCTCGCAATTCGTCTCATGTTACAATGTAGGCTCTGCTGCACCAGTTGCTTCACTGCAATTTTCTCGTCGCTCATTTCTCCTGCTACCTCTTCCACTTTTGCCTTCCCCTTTCCCTCCATAGCCATCGGTGCTGATACTGCGAAACTGCTCTCTGAGATCTCCTTCCCTTTCTTTGATCTCATCATTTCCAGGATCCTTGATGCTCGCTTTTGTGCCAGGGGAGTACCGATCAATGTGAGCTCGAGCAGAGCTCCTGAAATGCCGGCTTCACACATGGCAGCACGGTCAGCATGTGATTTGTGTGCCATGACCATGAGAATATAAGCCGATTTCTCCTGGCACGAGGGAGCATCGGTCCAGCCGAGCACGTCTATTAAGATTGGAATGGAATCGTTTGCTCTGCTGAGGTGTTGCCTCGCCTCCGCCGAAGAAGCTACTAGGTTAGAAAGTGTGGCGAGTGCGTGATCTGTCACTTCCATATCGCCAATGGCTGTCAGTAGGGTATCAATTATGCCGGCCTCTATGAGATGTTGAGAATTAGCGGCAACAATCGAGAGGTTAAAGAGAGCACGCAATGCATCCAGTCTGCAATTCTTGTTTTGCCGCAATGATTTAATCAAGAAAGGAACAGCTCCTGACGAGCCGATGATTTGCTTATTTGCATCTAGAGCACTCAAGCTTAAGAAATTCGCCACAATAGCTTCAGATAAAGGATTGTAAACTTCTGGTGGGGATTCAGGTCGGATCAGGCCGAGCATTTTATGCACGGCTCCAGCCTCAACAATCGCAGCCTTGTTCCTGTCATAAAGAAATCAAAACAAAAACAATTGTTTCAAATTCCATTATACATCACCTTAACATAGATCAGTATCTATCACAGATCTAAGATACATCCAAAGCAGAGAAAGGGACTTGAAATCACTCACATGTCATTGCCAATTGCTAGATTCAGAAGTGCGTAGAGTGGCGTGATCTGAGAATCGAGGTCGAGGTCGAGGTGGGCATCCAGCATACCAATCAAGGGAGGAATCGCTCCGAGCATTGCCAGTGTCTCTCTGGCATCTGCATCTTCCTTGGCCATTCTTCGTATTTCCAGGGCCGCTTCTGGTCGGCAATCAGCATTGGCGTTGCCGTCGGGATGTAGCATTGACACAACCCGGTGAAACTCCTCAAGTTCTTGCTCTGATTTCTTGCCGGTGTGGGAGTGGGACAGCTGCACTTCCATGTCATCGCCATCGGATCCGGACTCGGATGGGTCGTCTAAGATGAGTTGGCCGAGCCGGTCGGACTTGGAGACGGGCTTGAATGTAGCAATAGCAACCTGGGGTTTCTTTTGGCGGGATGGGGAGAGGGAGCATCCGCCGCAAGTGAGCGCCTGTAGAAGCTTCCGACGGAGGATGGCAGCAGTGAGTGTGAGTGTGAGTGTGAGTCTAGTCATTTTGAATTGTTATTTACTAGGAGGAGTCACAGTCACAGTCACATCACATCACATCACGTCTTCTGAAACTGAAAGAGGAGGTGGAATTGGAATGGAACTATGGAAGCGGCCAAAGCAGGAAAGAGAACAGAGAAGAAAGGAATGAAGTGGAACGCGAAGGCTACTGCCTACTGCCTAGTGGGGGAAGCCTCAAGCCTCGGCCGTACCGTTTGGATTTTAGTGAGCTGTAGTCCTGTCCGGCTGGCGCGAGTGGAGTGGCCACTGGCTACTTGGCTAGGTGCCTAGGTCTTCCTGTTCTCCCTCGGTTCCGACTAATATATATTATATATATGCACCAGCCTGGCATACAGTGTACACTCTTGATCCTCTGTGGCGATCCGGTTAGAATGAAGCATGCATTATATAGGAGACCAACGACTAACGAATGCAACCGTCAGCTACGATCAAATCTCAATTTTCGAGATTCTAACAGTCGATCCGAA
This sequence comes from Rhynchospora pubera, assembly GCA_028095005.1. Lineage (NCBI taxonomy): Eukaryota > Viridiplantae > Streptophyta > Magnoliopsida > Poales > Cyperaceae > Rhynchospora > Rhynchospora pubera. Next base: position 358,316,899 of record CM051460.1, read on the forward strand.
CCGTTCAATGTGTTTTCCACATTGAAATCTCATTGGAGACCAAATTTTATATTTTTCTGAAATTTTTTAGTATTTGTTTGATATTTTACAAAATTCTTAATCTAAACAATTCTGGACCCTTCAATAACTATGATTTTTAAAAATCTCAAAAAAATAGTAAATAAAATCAGAAAAATGTAAAATTTGGTCTCCAATGAGATTTCAATATGGAGAACACAATGAACGGTTCGGATCGAATGTTAGAATCTCGAAAATTGAGATTTGATCGTAGCTGACGATTGCATCCGTCAGTCGTGGCTGATTTTAGCCCATCTCTTATATAGGTTGCAAAATGCAAATGGAAGCACGTTTTCCAATTCACTTTCCGAGGAAAGATTAAGAGACGGTCTTGTAAAGATTAAGAGCCTGCTTTAATTGCCATCTTTCTCTTTACTCACACTAACAGGTATAGGTACTGCTTTAGCTGCCTTTACTCTCTGAAAGCAAGGCAACATGCTGCTGTTCTGCTTCTCCTGGCATCCACAAGACCACAACTGCTCAAGTACATTGTTCCCTGTGGTAACAACTGCTCACTGCACATCGTATTTTTATTTATTATTATTTTTTATCTATCTATCTATCTATATTATATAGCTCAGGTAAAACAACAACTAATTGAATAATTACTTTCAACAATTTTACAATATTGACGACAAGATTGCTATTCGTGATTGAAGTAACGAGCCATTAAAATTGGTTTTACATTTTCACACTTAAGTACAATAAAAAACTACAACCTAGATGAGTGCTTGATCAATTTCAATTTTCAGAGAAAAAGAAAACAGAGAAAGGCAATTCAGCTGATCCTTCGTGTTTAATTATCTATATGTGATTTTAATCCGGCCAACAAAAATTGGCTACGCAGTGTTATATAATATTTTATGAACTTTAGGACATTATAAATAAAAGCTACCACAATAGATATGAAATACAACTTGGATATTATATAAAAGGTACCACTAAAAATAAGAAAAACAAATGCTTAATGTGATTTCTAAAGAACTTATTATGCAAGATTATGAAAAAAATGAAAATTCATAGAAAATTATTGTACTTTTTTGTTGTCTTGACTTTTAAATTATTATCTTGTATATTAAATATTGTTGTACTAAACGTCTCTAGGTTTGTCGATTGCAAAACAATATCATTTGGCATTTAACAATCTTCTTTGAGTTTTATAGGAAGAAGATACAATTTATGAGGACTTGGATAAAAGCTTTAAGAAAGATCAAGATCAAGTCATTAGAGAGCTTATATGCTAGTTTAGACTAGGATAGAAGGTATACTTTAGTCTTTGTTTATCCTTGAAATGGTCTAGATAGCGAAAAGCTCAATAAACCAGCAAAATCCTGTTTTCTGTGACCTAGCGTCGTACAACGCTAGATAGAGTTACACAACGCTAGAACAGCTAAATTCATACTTTTGTGAATCAACGTTGCACAACGCTATATAGAGTTAGGCAACGCTGAGTCACAACGTTGTACAACGCTCAGTAGAGTTGTACAACGCTACAGTTAAAAATTTGGAAATTTTCCTGAGTACCATCGTGCAACGCCATATAGCGTTGCACAACGCCACAAAAATCCCAAGTTAGCTGTGCTGTTTTTACATGAAAAGTCTCTGGAGACGTTAGCCAACGTCTTTCAGCGTTGGGTAACGTTAGCGTTGTGTGACGGCATATAGAGTTGTACAACGCTCTGTTGAATCTGTCAGAGTTGTTCCTTTTGTCTCCCTTTAGCGTTGTGTAACGCCATTCAGTGGCAAGCAACGCTCTGACAATTTCCAACGGAATTGTCGGAGCTTTCCTTTGATTTTACACTCCTGCGTTGTGCGACGGCATATAGCGTTGCACAACGCTCTGACAGACCAACGGCTATATTAAAGAGCCGTTAGAATTTACAACGGTTATATTCCAGCGTTGTATAACGCTATTCAGCGTTGTACAACGCTGTGGCCTGTTTTTGCTGGGGAACTGCTCATTTCGAGCCCTATATATATCCACCCCTTGTTCTCTCTCTGGAGAGAGCTTCACTTTGCAAAATTAGACCAGAATTGAGCCTTTGAGCATAGGGATACTCTCCCACTTGAGCTTTTCATAGCTAGACCATCTTGAGAGATTTAGTAGCCTCAAACACCACCGCCCCGACATTGTCGCTAGGTGTAGGTTGGAATAGGTTGAGAGCTCTTCTCTTTTGAGGCCGTTGTGCCATTCGAGTTAGGCCGATCCGCCTCGAGTGTCCTTGTGACGAGGTGATTCGGTTCGAAGTTGTAGTCCCGTTCTTGTTGGAATTGAACGGAGCGCACCCTTTCGTGGTAGCGGAACTCCCGGAGACGTACGACTAAGGCTAGCTTCTTCTAGCGGGTCGGAACTCCGTAATCACATCGCGTGTTCAATTTCTCTCTCTCTCTTTCTCTCTTTATTATCTTGCTTTGTGAATTGCTTGTGCTTTGATTGTTTGTATTAGACCAAGTTTGAATTGAACCAAATATTGACCATACCGGTTTAGAAATTTTTTTTTGTGCCTATTCACCCCCCTCTAGGCCTAATTTTAGGGACAACAAAGTGATATCAGAGCGGGAACCTCGATTAAGCTATTCTTAATCTCGGTTTTCGATCATGGCGGCTAGAATGGTACAAAAACTGGGTAAATTGGACCATACTTGCACAAATTTCTCTATTTGGAAAATTGGTATGGTTGGCTACCTCAAAAGCATGGGTGTTTGGTATATTGTGGCAAATGAATCTAGATTTAAACCAAATACTAACAAGCTTACCACCGAGGTCTTGAGGGAAAAGGAGGACAATGACTATGCGGTCAATGTCATCCTAAGCTCGGTACATGAATCAATTGGTAGCACACTTGCTTGCGATTTTGATATAGCTAGGGACATATGGAGAGCCATCTTGAGTTGTTTCGAAGGAAGCCAAATGGGAGGAGTCCACACGGATTCGGAGCACGATCCATGTACATCCGATTCGGACAACTACGAAGAACATGCATTCATTGCCAAAGAGATGGAATCCCCGATTCTTTCAAATCATTCCACTCCATCAACATCACCAAAGACATGCTCTCCTAAGGTATATCTTCCTCTCAATGAATCCCTTAGTAGTAGTGATAGTGAGAGTGATGATGAACCAACTTGTTCAACCAAATGTGTTGATTGTGATAGGTTGAACTCTATTCTTGATGCTACTCATGATGCCTTGGTTAGGAAATCCGATACCATAGAAACCTTAAAAACCAAGGTAGATGAGCTTACTTCTAAGATGGGTGAGTATGAGACTAAAATTAAGGAGCTTGAAAAACAACTTGAAAAACAACTTGAAAAACCGATTTTAGCTCAAGCTCCTAAAACGGATTTGAAAAACATTTTCAAAGGTCAAAAGCCTCATGACAAGTCCGGTCTTGGTTACCAAAAGTTTTATCAAACCAAGAAAAAGAACTTGTCATACAAAAATGGGAAACATGCTGCACAAAACACACAATTTCAAAAACCTAGGAATTCTCGTGGTCATGCACATATGTACCAAAGGAAACCTAGAAACATAAGAGTGCAAAATGAAAAGAATTTGCAAAATCAAGAAAAGAAGGTTTTTGTTCCAAAGGCGTCCAATAAAATTTATTTTAGAGGACCCGATGGATGGTTTTATGAATTTAAAGAGCAACACTCTTCTCAAAACCACAAAGCTCAATCCAATAGGCATAAAAAGAATGTTTCCCAAAATTTCCAAAAGGATCGCAAAAAGGATTTTAATGCCTCATCCAATGATCCTAAGAAGAAGGCCGAATACCTTAGAGCCCATTACTATTCTCATTTTGTCAAGGGTTCTACCATGCCTAAGCCAACCAATGCTTATTGCAACTATTGTTGTCAAAATGGTCATATCTCGTTGGAATGCAAATTTAGGAAACCAAATGGTGGGTCCAAAGTTAAGTGGGTTCGAAAAGCTTGTACCTCTAGTGGTACAACTAGTGGTATAGAAACCAATGTGGCCTAATGTCTCGCACTTTTTTCAGTCCGACCACGGAAGATCAGTTAGTCCTCTATGGGGCGAAGAAAATGCGGATCAGATACCCCTCGAGCATCTTGAGACCCGTCGTTACTGCCCATTCCAAACGAGCGAAGGGCACTAATGCAGCTCTAAGTACCTCGAGAGTTGATTGTTTGTCGTAGGTCCTTTTTTTTCCAGTAGGCGCAAGCCCCTACTGTTAATTACCTCCGGACTCAGTTACGGCCTGAGCCAAGAGCACCTCTAGATCGGGATAATCAAAGTTTAAATGCAGTAAGTGGATGAAGTCCGTTTTAAAAGGATTGTGTCTTGATGGGGAGTTTCGGGGTGAAAAGCAATGCAGAAGGGCAGCTATTTTAACAGAGCCTATGCAAGCGTGAATGATGTGGTTTAATTCTTTATTTTTTTTACATTTTTAAGACATTTAGGTTGCTTTTATTTTGTTGGATCAGGCTTAGTGCTGTCGCAAAGATTTTTGAGTTTGATACTAGGAAATTTAGTATGCTAGATCAATCCTCAATCGTTTGGGGATTTAGAGGTTTTAGGATTTCGTTCAAGTCTTGAATACAGATGTGTTATGCCTTCTCTTGACAGGAACTTGGGTGATGGCCACTGGTTGACTTTTCTTCTGGTCACCTGGGCATCAGATTTCAGTCTGCTTCTGGTCAAACATGCTGTGAACTTGTAGAAGCAGGTTGTTAGATTTGAGTCCAACGCTAGAAAATAGAGTATTCTGGGTCAGCTCTCAATCGTTTTGGGGAATTTAGGGGTTTTTGGGATTTTCGTTCAAGTCGCGAGTATAGATGCGCTATGCCTTCTCTTGACAGGAACTTCAGTGATAATTCAGAATTGACTTTTCCTTTATCTCAATCTGAATATCGGGAGAGTGTCTCCTTCAGGGCGAAACGCGATGCAGTCTTGAAGGGACGAACTTTTGACTTTTAAGACTTTATGTCACTTTCGACTTTGTGTCTTTTGAGTCACTTTTAGGCTTTGTGCCATTTTGACTTTGTGTCACTTTTAGATTTGGTGTCATTTAGACTTTGTGTCATTTGTGTCATTTCTTAGACTTCGTGTCATTTTTTTTTTGGACTTTGTGTCATTTTTCTTTGGACTTTGTGTCGTTTTCAGGTTTGGGCTTTTAATTTTCACTTTAGGATTTTGGACTTTTGAGTTTAGACTTTTAAATTTGCACTCTTGAGTTAGCACTTTTGGATTTTAACTTTTGAGTTTAACTTTTAGTTCTTGACATTTTCGGGTTTGGTTTAAAGTTTGAAATTTTGCATTTTTGGCATTCTGGACTTTGGACTTTTTGTTGTGACCTTTGAGTTTTAGGTTTTCGGCGTTTGGTTGAGATTTTGAGTTTGGACTTTTAAATTTGTACTTTTAAATTCCTATATATATTTTTTATCTTCTTGGTGATATGAATACTTTGTTTATTTCAATTTTGTTTGTGGGTCTTAATGTTTGACTGTACCTATTGTTCAGAACAAGGAACATCAAGTGTACTTGCTGTCCAGAACATAAGCTATTCAGATGTACCTGCTGTCCAGAACATAATTTGTTCAAATGTACCTGCTGTCCAGAACATAGAATATTCAGAATGATTTTCTTTTGCCTTATTTCCTTTTCTTCTTTTTTTTATTATTTAACCATATGAATATAATTTTATCATTATTATCATTATCATGATTATATTATTTTATATTTTTATTTTTTTTTACTTATGGTTATCCCTTAAACCTATTAATTTTAAAATATTTTGTGCTTTGGTGTTTTAGCACAACACATCAAAATATTCTCCATATTTTTCTTGGCATTTTGACATTTTATGGGAATTTTTCTGATAATCTAGCTATTTTTAATGCATTTTTGAAGTTTCCTGTGTCACAGAAATTTCTGATTGGTTGTAATTTGCTGTTTTGCTGTTATGTTGTCAGGGATCCGCTGCAGGCTGGTCGTCACAGGAGATCACTGTGCGTCGCTGGGTTCGGGAACTGATCGAATCACTTGGTCTGTACCCTCGTCTGTGCACCGAGCGAATCTGGGCTCGAGTCAAGTTGGCTCCATGGGTCCCGCCAGTCAGTAGTATCTGCCAACACCCCGAGTTCGGCCAGAGTCTACCTCGTTTTAACCTGCTTCCCTCCTCCGTTCATGTTGACTTAATGGCGATGAAGGTTGACTCGACGACTCCGGTTGCCACTTCGACCATGGATTGGTCCTGTAGGCTCGTCTCCTCCCTCTCTCCTTCATTCCGTCTTCAATTTTGGTCATACCTATCCAATTGGTCATGTTCCTTCATGCTTCGATCATGGTCTGACGGTAGACTCAGAGAGCAAATTGAAGGTTGTAAGTGATGATCCCCAATTGAGAGATACTCTTTAAGCATTCGTGGAGCTTCCCTGAGCCACTTACAGCGACAGAGGGAGATATAGGGACTGCAATTTGACCGCAGCTCGAGTCTGGAGTCTGGTTTCGATTCCACAAATACTTGCACCTGGTGCTTGGTTTTGACTAGCGGTATTCATCTCTATTTCGATATGTGCCTGATCATTGCCCATCACCTAAGATGACCTAGTGTGTCATCAGGGGTTGCCTTGGCTTAATTTTGGAATTTTACCGAGTTTTCACTTCAATTCAAGTTTTAACACATGTTTCTGGCTATACCCAGAGATGTAATGTGATGCAATTTTGATAACTGGGGGGGGGGGGGGTCATCTCGTTTTCAGGTTTTATTTTACTCATTAAAATCATAGCACTGAGCTCTAGAATTGCCCGTTTAACATGGACTCCATTCTCCTGTTGATTACTCAATATTTGGATTCAAACTTAGCACTCATCTGTACTTACTGGATTTGAGAAGAGTTTTAAAGCTAAAACCATAGATTCATGTCACTTCTATCATATACTTTCTTTTATTATTTGGAGATATTGTCACACAGAGTTCACACAGACGATATTTCTTTGGTAAAGACATCATGTATATCCCCCCTTTTTTTGTCATTTACTGGTATTGAATCTTTCTCCCTTTTTTTTAATCAGGATAAAACCCTCTTTTTTTTTATTTATGCAGTAATATATTTTAAAGACTTCAAACAAACATGCCCTCATGAACATATGTGAATCATGTAAACTTGCTCATTGTTTTCTCTACTTGGTATATTGTATACGTTTTTTTTTTACTGAAAATAGATGAAGCGCAAAAGGGTGCTCCTAAACAAGGTTAATAATTTTCAGTTTAGTCCCCCTACTTTTATTATTGAGTATTTTTTTATAGACTTAGCTTTGGTGTGTACTTCTACTACCAGTTTAAAGTTTTCTTTTATTTATACCATGGAGGCAAACTGTGCTTATCAAATATATGTTTCTGTTCCCAAGTGTACCTTCTTTAAGTAAGCACCCTTGGTTACAGCCATACCTGAAGCATATGTAATCATCATTTGTTTTGAAAATGGACCTAACAACACATGTTTTGGCAAAAAAAAAAAAAAAAAAAAAAAATTTAGTTGCTGCACCTTAAAATCCCCCTTTTTGCTAAACACAGTTTCTTTGCACATATACCCTTAACTTTCTGTTTTATTACACTTTGCTGGATTTAACCTTTTTTGTCAATTAATTTTGTCAAGACATGGTTAAATGCATGAGTGTGCGCTCTCAGGCAAGCACCCCTCATGCACAGAACCATGGCTCTTCACAGAACTTCATCTTTTAGCATTTTTTTTATATATATTAAGGGACTCATTGACACAGGCAAGTGTGCGCTCTCTGGCAAGCACCCCTTACCCATGTCTTTGAGCCCTAAAACAACATTAGTGAGTGATCTACATGAGTGAAACAGAAGAAAACACCAGAAAACTGAAGATAGGAACAAGGAGAAAACAAACTTTGAGAATTTGAACTTGTATATGAAACCCAATACAACAGAATCCCTACCTTTCTTTAGGAAATTACTCCTACTTTTCTTCTAAAATGGTTTACAGAATTCCAATAACTAGACTAGCAGAGTTTCAACTTGTAATTACTATGCGTTGGAACCCCCTTTCTTTTTGATCTTGGTCTTCTTTTATAGCCGAAGTCCCTAGGGTTTGGCCTCATCTCCTTGACACATGGCAGCATCTCCTTCCTTGATCTCATGATGTAGGGGCAGGATATGAGGTAAGACTGCCGCCATACTTTTATGATTCTATCTTCACTTCTCTTCCTTTTACTTCTTCTTACCAGCTAGTGATAATATGCCACTTGGCATTTGTAATTTTGCTCCTCTTCACAATGTGCTTGGAGAAGGAGTCATGCCTGCTTTGGCGCCAGATGATGTGTTGTCTCTCATCCAGTGTCCCATGTATTGATCAATGGCTGTGATTTACATAGGTGAGGTATCTCCTTTGGTATGTAGCTGCTGCTCCTAGGGGTATAGACTTGGTGTGCTAACAGGTCACTGCTCATCCTCTCCATTTGTATCTTCATTGATTTCCTACTGGTGTGTTAATTTGTGGTTTATGCGGAGGTGCCACTGTCAGCTGGGTCCCTCATGCAGTTGTTCTTTGGCATTATCTTCCTCACATTTTATAGCTATTTCTCCCTGTGTTTGGAATTTACATCTTTTCCCTCTGAACTTTTACTCCAACTCCAATTTGGTGTCTTAATCTGATGTTTGTTTATTGGCATTGTTTTCATTAGCTTGTGAGTTTAAACATTATATTTTTAATTTCTTCTTTATTTAAATTTCTTTTCTTTTTTCTTTTTTTTTGCAATAATCATCACCCAGGGGTAGTATTGGCATGTACACTCTTTAAACTCTCTTGCTGCATATTCCATTTCCTTGTCTTTTTCTTCTAAATGACTGATCTGCCCAAAGTCTGAAGGGGTCACGCATGACTCACTCATCCTTCAGATATCCAGATGTTATATGATGCACTCACCTCCTATACCCAAGGAGAAGTATGAAGTTCGATCTCCAGCCGTTTATTCATACTCAATTTTATCTCGCGATGTGGATGGATGGTTAGATATACCCTCTTTCTATCATACATACTCTTCCCTTTACATCTCATCTACACATGAGGTATGTAAAATGATGGCTGTACTATCGCAATTAAAGTATGGGGAACTTTTCAACCTTTATTGGAATCACCTCTTGCATCCAACGGCCTCAATTAAGGGGTAAGCTTACCTCCTATTGTCACTCCTCCTGGCGCCAAGGACTGTTACAGGGCTAGTCCCTTCTTTTCAGGTTGTAGGCTGCAGGGAAAGAAAATATCCTCCATTTCCTTCCATTCCACTTTTCCCTCACCACTATCATACTGGAGACATCCAATTCTGGGTAAGTGTTAGACTACTGTTCTATGTCGCCCCTTTATCTTCTTTTCCAACATGAATTTGTTTCACTTTTAGAGAGAGGGGACTGAGTTCATCATCACACTGTGGCACGTGATACACCCTTCTTCCTTCACCACAGTTGAAGCTCCCTGGCACTCCTGAGGATCTTTTGAGGTGAGCCTCTCTATCATTTACCCATTCATACCCATCAATTTCTAGTAATTTCACATACATGGCTCCCGTCACTGCGACCTCCGACTGAGGTGGTATGTCCATCAATGCCTAACTCAGCTTTCACAATTGGCTTACTGGGCACATATTCTATATATCATTGATGTTCGTCATCTGTTTAATGGCTTAATTCCATGCTTCCTCGAGCTTAATTGTGTGAATTTTCTTTCCATGTAGTCAATTCGCTTTTCGTCGATTCTCCTTTCGTTCATCGCCGAATTGGGCATCGTCGAACTCGTGGAGGCATCGCTGGAGCAGTGGCAGGGTCAGTTGGAGCTGTGGTGGTGTAGAACGGCGACGAATCTCCTTCCCTCGCCGGTGTACGACATCAGTGTCAGATAGTACTGCTCCATCCCTTCTTTTCCTTTTAAACAGAGATTGTGGGTCCCACAGTTTCCGACCAATCAGAAAATCCAGCTTCATATTTTAAGCTTGGGTCAAAATCCGACCGTTGATTTCATATAACATTATGGGAATTTATGATGGCCGTCAGATCCAGGGAAATTTTAGAGTGGTAATTAGATTTGAACACAGTTTGAATGGGCCTCAATTTCGGCCCAATGTAGGTTTTATTATTTCCTTAAAGGCCCATCCGAAATCTCCTCCATTTACCTTGTTTCGGCAGGGTTTGTCTCCATTTATTTCAGAAACGGAGGTGTCCATTTGACTGAATTTTGAGGTTAATTGAGCTGCTTTATTTTTAGAAAAATTGTTTGGTGCCCATCCATTGGTCAATTTGACATGAAATTTTGCATGGCTCCTCACAAAAATATGAAGAATTTAGCTGCCACAAATTTTCTATTTTTAGGACTCCGGTAATTAATTAAAAGGATATCACGGGCACATAATGGCATTCCTCGTAATTAATTAATTTACTGTCCGTTTTTTTTTTTAGAATTTCTGTGTTTTCCTTTTATGCATTATGACCAATTATCAGGGCTATTTTGTTGGGTCATTGGTTATGTGGATGGGATTTTGATTATATGGTTTTGGATTTTGGTGATAAGATAGTAAATTGTTTAGGATTTTGTGCAGCAGAATTTAGAGGCAAACAAATGCCCCCCACCAGAGTGGACTGTGAGATATATCGATCAGTCTACTCTGGTGTCCCCAATTTCTAGGCATTTTCTTAGTAATTTGTGGGTATTTTCTGGGTATTTTCTGGGTATTTGACATGGTCTTTACTTTTTTGTAGGTAATCATGGCTTTGGTTGATGAGATTTATGACACCGTTCCTCGGTTCGAGATTGTCAGGACGGGTTTCTATGGTCCTTCGGATGAAGCCATTGAGTCTTATATCAATGATTATTTGGATCCTCAGAAAGTCCATGTGCACCTTCATCGCTTATGGAAGCGCGCCATTCTCAGAGGAAGAGATAATTTCCATGGGCTTTTGGTTCGGCACAATCGTTTACCCTTACCGGCCGTCTATGACTATCCAAGCCTTGTTGTTGACCCTCCTTCACGCACTGAGGAGCGCCGAGACAGGTATTACACCTCTCATTGTTCCATTGGTCGAGATAGGCGCGGTATTCCCTCCGGTGACCTTGCAGGTATTTTTCTGAGCCCCACTGGTCGTTCTACTTTTTCTGCTGATTTTCACTTGTTGAGCATGGAGATGATGGAGGGGCATGTTATCCCTTGGTCTCCTGGGAATTTGAGGGTTCAGGGTGATTTGAAATGGAGTCCCGGGCAAGTTGAATGGACCCGATATGTCTTGTGCAGTATGGGGAAGAAATTGGATAAGGTTGAGATTTTTGGAGGTGTGATTTTGGCTTTGTTTGAGTATACATGGAGTTCCAATCTTCTGAAAGCAATGGCCTCCAATTGGAATTATGTTCATAACACCTTTCCTTTAGAGGATCGCGACGCTACTATCGACCTTCAGCAGATGTCTGGCCTTATGGGGGTGCCAGTAGAGGGGTTGGTTTATGAGGAGAGGGTACCGCCTGATCTTGAGCTTTATGGTCCTGATCATAAAGGGTTCCCTCTACATTCTTCATCACTTCGGGCAGTTTTCCGGATTTATTATGAGATTGCCATGTCACGTGGTCAGCGTGGCTTGGACAGGGATGTCCCGTTGAGAGACTGGGTTCGCTATTTCACAGACTTGATACCTGAGAAGAGGGCTGCGCATTTTGCTAATCCTTTAGAGCCGATTAAGTTGGGCTCTGACAAGACATATATTCCCTCTGAGCGGGTGTCATTCTCAGATTTCTGTTCCCGTGAGTTGGATGATGAGACAGTCTTGACTGCCTTCTTGGCTTGGTGGTTGTGCTATTTCTTGATTATCTACGAGCCAGCTGAGTATATCCGTCCTGGGGTCTTTGTGGTGGCGAATGCCTTGGCTCGCGGTAAGCGGGTCTCATTGGTTATTCCGGCTTTAGTGAACCTTTATAGATCCATGAGAGAGCTTACTTCTTCGAGGGATCCTTCCAGGGCCACAGTGGTTATGCCTTTACACATCCTTTCTGGTTGGTTTTACCTTTACTGGGAGAAGTGTTATACTCCGCTGACCTCTGCTGGCATGAGGCAGTCATTGCCAGGTTTGATTCATATTGCTGGTTGCACCGTCCGTGATCCGGATCAGATTACCGCTCATTTGTGCTTTACTCAGAGCAGTCAGTACATTGTGGATTATCGCCCTGAGGCTTTCAATAAGGGATGGCCTAAAGACACTGGGAAGCCATACGTTGTCAAGGACGTGGCGCCTCGTCAGAAGGGGGCCTGTCCTAAGTTGTGTTCCCCTCGACACAGGCGGGATCGAGACTATGCCGTCAGTATCAGAGCGGGGTGTTTATCCATTCGCATGGGGAATAGGGTGATCCATGAGGTTTACAGCCCTCACCGTTGTGCTTGGCAGTTTGGGTATGACCAGGCTATTCCAGCAGTTTTCAGCTTTCCTGACCCTCCTCGAGTCACTTTGCCGTCATGTGCAGCCTTTAGTGCATTCTCAGTGCGTTTGGGCACCGACACTAGTTGTATTGTTCCTCCGGCTTCTCGCCAGGGGACATTGACTGGAGATTATGACAGGTGGTTTAGGGGCTGGTCTAAGATTCCTCATGATGTCAGCGTGGCCATCCTGAAGGAGAAAGTTTACCCTCGTTCCCGGATTGTTCCACAAAATCCGGAGGTTAGACAAGGCGGTTTCAGACCACTGAAGAATTCTTTTGGAGTTGATGGTTTTGTGCCGATTGGTGTGAAGCCCTTGGAGTACGTAGACCCTCCTCCGCTTCCAGACGGCCGTTTTCCTGGTTCGTTATCTTCCTTTTTTTACTTGAATTACTTCCCTAGTTACTTTCTTTCTTTCTTATGATGATTTGTTCTAGGTCTTGGTGGATATGATTTTGGTCATTTTCACTTCAAAGTAGAGGGTATTTCTCCTATTGAGGGAGAGTCTCCCCAAACTTTTGCATCTGAGCCTTATAGACGCTGGGCTATCTACTCAGGTATTGCATTTCTCATCCTTTTTTGTTTAATTTTATCATCAATGTATGTTCGTCATGGTTTTGGGTTTATAGGCGTTCATAGGCGGCTGAAAAGGCAACGTGAGGATTCTTTGGTGGAGGAAGAAGCGACCCGGTATGAGCTTCGACGGCGGCTGAGGGAGAGCCCTTCAGATGACGGGTTTTCCATGGAGCCTCCTCTCCTTACACCTCATTCATGTATGTTATTTCTGCCTTTTTCTTCTGACTTCATTCCATTTAATTTTGATTTGCTATGAACGTGTCATGGCATTTTTCTCAGGGACTGCATGTTCTGGCATATGGGGTAGCGCCATTCTGGCTGAGTCCGCGGTTGCTACAGAGGACATTGAGATGGAAGAAGTCGAGGTGGAGACCGTCGCCGTGCCGTTTGAAGAGATTATGCGTCCCAGATTGATTTCTCCAGCTCCATTTATCCAGGAGAGTGACTTCCTTGTCACGGATGACTCTAGGGCGATTGTTGCTGTTACCGTCCTTTCCTGTGAGACTGCTCCGACACCGGCCATTTTTCCCGCGCTTCGAGGTCTAGGTATGCCTTATTCACTGAGATTTTTACCTTAATTTCTCTTCTGTTTCATTTTATATTATTTTTCTTGTCTTGCTTCATCTAGGTCGGTTTCCTTATACTCTGATGACCTTCAGCATTGAGTTTTGGGCTTTGGGCTTACGGGATCTGTGCCATTTATATCAGTTGTCCTTTCAGAGTTTCATGAGTGTTGATGAGCTGACGAGCCATGTCATGGGCATGGAGCTGGACGTTCTGGATCATGCCTCCATCTTATGTCCAGGTATTTACCCATAATTTCCCTTGTCATTGTGATGTGCATTTCATTTTTATCATAACCTTTTTCTTTTCATTCAGGAGAGAGCCCCTTAGGCGGTCTTGCCTTCCAGACTCTCCATGATTTCCTTTTCCCTGAGTCGGACATGGTTCCGGAGTTTTCTGATGAGGCGCCACTGGACTACTCCGAGTGGGAGGCTCTTCTCTTTGATTCTATTCCTCTAGCCGTGTCATCATCTGCTAGCGGGGCGGGTTTGCCATTATCGCCAGATACTGTGTTAGTTGAGCCGGTAGTTGGGGCGTTATCTCATCGGAGGGATGTTGATTCTGATGATGATTCCGAGAGAGCTCTCGCAGGTGTGGTGCTAGCCCTTCCTTGTTTTGCCTCTCTCGTGGCGGACGCTTCTCGAGAGGTTGAGTTGATGATGGGTTTCCTTTGAGTAGGAGTTATGTAGCGCGTTGGCGCTTTGTATCTTTTCTTTTGTTATGGTTTTAGTTTTGGACTTGGTTTAGTTGGTCGCTCCTGACTTTGTAGCGGCTGGACTTCTTGATTATGTGATGTTTTGGGCCTTTGTTGGGCTCTTGATTGTAGTTGATTTATGGACATGGATTTTATATTTTTTTTTGGTGTCATTGGATTCATTATTTTTTATTAAAGTCCTTGGGTCGCGAAGCGATCATGCTCCTTGCAAACCGCCACGCCTTTTGATCTTTTGTATTTATGGGTGAATTCGAGGAGACGTATGCTTTCTGGTGCCCTAATTTCCTTTATATATATATAAGGCATCTTATGCACGTATCTCATATCATTTTCTTCTTTTTCTGAACTTTCTTTCTCGGACCTCATTTTCCATGGCCGGTGTCATAGATCCAAGGAATCCCAAGCGTCCCAGAGATGAGGGTAGTTCTTCTGTCCAAGGCGCGCCACCTTCCAAGCCTAACTGGTCATATGACCCAGGCAACCGTTATCTGTTTCGAGACGACGAGGCTTTTGAGTGTTATCAAAGTAACATTGGTGAAGGGGGGCGTGAAGCTTCCGCCTGCTTTTTCTTTCATTCTCAAGGGCGTTTCACCACCCCTTATATGAATTTAATAACAGGGTGGCTCAATGCCTGGAGCCTCCACGGCTTGTCAAGGCTTGATACTCCTTACCATCCGGACATCACCAAGCTATTTTATGCTAACCTCCGTGTCACATTTGACCACCATGATACTCCTTCTGCCTCTTCTTATCTTTTTGGCAGGCTCTTTCACATAGGGGTGGAGGATTTGGCTGACTTGATTGGTGCCGCAGATACTTTAAATGGCTTGTCAGTTTATGCCTTTGGAAGTTGGCCTCGTGAGCAAGGGACATACCGGGGCCATTGTGAGTGGTTCAAGATACCCAGATCTGAGGCGGGTTCTGAACTGGTCTCTACTGCGCATTTGCCTGCGCTTCATCGGTAATTTTGCTATTTGTGTGTTTTTTTTTTTGTTTTGTTTGTTTCTTTTGTTTGTTTCTGAAGGACAAGTTCATGACCATGAAGTTTATATGTCCCTTTCAGGTTATTTTTCTTGATCATTAACTACATCCTCTTTCCTCAGGGTGAGTTATCAGGTTTGACTCGCCCAGGGACTTTGTTCTACCTTCGCTTATTGCTTCTCAAACGTGGGAAAGCTAATCTTCCTAGCCTCATCCTCCAAAACATGCATCATGTCACGAGGTTTCCCAAAGGCCATTTGCCTTATGGGAACTTAATTGAGGCTTTGATAGAGCGGGCTCAGATTCCATTGCCTGAGACACTGTGGGGGAATCCAATCACTGAGCGGCTTATCCTGTATCCGCGCAACCTGCTCTTAGATTTGACTTCCTTTGGGTGGGTGGAGATGGCTCATGGCACTCTGGTCCCTGACCCCAACTACCCGGTGAACAGTCATATCCTTCATAGGTTTGCTGCTGTGAATCAGTATAGTCCGGTAAGAGAGGCTTCTCCCCCTTCTCCAGATGGCTCAGCCATTGAAGAATCTTCTCCGCTCCAGGAACACATAGACCAGCGTTTTAAGGAGCTAGACCAGCGACTGGAGAATGTCGAGGCAGTGCTTCAGTCAATTCATAACACTTTGGAGACCCTTGCAGGGGCGATGGCCGCAGCTCAGGCGCCTCCTGTGCCTCTGATGTGAAGAGGTCTCGGATGTTTGGTTATTTGGTTTCGTTGCTTTGTTGCTTCGCTTAGTATATTTTTTGTTGTTGTTCAAACTGTGGTAATTTTGGATGGTTTATGTTTGGTATTTTGATTTTTTATGACTTGATTAGGGCGATTTGGAACCCTAATAGCTTTTGGTCTGTTGATCTTGATTTATGGACATCTGTTGAGGTTTATTAGTGATTTGGTTTAGATTGTCATAGGTAGCGACCTTAGATATCGCTAGTGGGACAGATATTTTTTGTTATTCTCCCTGCTCTTTGGTTACGGCAGCAAGAAACATACCGGTGGGATTTGTCTATTCTACATTGTTGCCTTGGTAGCTAGGACCATTCTGGTGGGACTTGTTTGCTCCATATTACCGCTCCGACATGTAGAATAGGCGTTCCGGGTATGGCACGCAGTGGGTACGACGTGCAATGAGCATGGCCGCGGCGGGACTTTGTGCATCATTTTCTGTTGGTTGTTTTGGTATGACGGTAAGGGACGTACCGTCGGGACTTGTCTGTTCCATATCACTCTTTTAATGTAGTGAGATGGGGTTTTCTCCTGGCTCTTTGGGTACGGCAGCTAGGGACATACCGTAGGGACTTGCTTGTTTCACATCACTTTTTGCATGTTGTGAGATGGTTCTCTTTTTTTTTTTTTCTTCTCCTGGCTCTTTGGGTACGGCAGCTAGGAACATACCGTAGTCGGTGGTTTAAGGCCCAACACGACCATGGGCCCCTCTGGGTATTAGGATTTATGAGGCCTATTCCTTGACATGGTTGGCGGACATCAGCCGTGGTATTTTCCGTTTTCAGAGGGGCTTTCAGGTTTGGTTTGGTCTTCATCCATTTTTTGGTAGGTTTTGGCAAGGATTACATTTTGAATAGACAGGTTGTCTTTTTTCAATCTGTAACTATTGAGGATGTGGTTTTGACTAATCCCATGGTAAGTTTCAGCGTTTGGTAAGTTTCACCGTTAGGTAAGTTTCACCGTTTGGTAAGTTTCACCGTTTGTGTCTTAATTTAGAGTTCAAGACACGGAACTTTTGTTCATCCTTTAGTTCGGTGAGATGAACAGGCACCTAGTACTTCGTCTTAAGGACAAAGCACAAGACTTTTTAGGGTCATATTTCGGGGTGTAGGACATTTGTAAAGGAAATGTTCTATGAATGTCCATAAGGACAGAACACTCCTTTTATCTTTGGCCCGGTGGGACAGAATGTTTTGTGTATATTTTAGAAGTTTTGGATTTTGGACTTTGAAATTTGCCTTTTTATTTAGGGATTTGAGAATATTTAGGGAGATTTGGTTTTAATCTTTTATTTGAGCTATACTTTTAGCTTGGTCTAGTTTCTTTTGGTCACATGCTTTTATGCTTTGGAATAAGATGCATTTTTTGTTGGACTTGGATTTTATTTAGGATTTCAACTTGGGGTCATTTTAGGGAATTTTGAAGGGTTTATTTTATTTAAAGGTTAATTTATTACTTTAGGGTTTTGACTCAGGGATACCCCATAGTGTTCAAAGGAACGGAGTACCCTGTCGAGCCTTGACCCGGTGGGACGTGAGAGATTCTTACTTAAGCGAAGAGGTGGTTGACCGCCTCGCAATTATCTGCCCAGTCAGTTTGTTGGCCGCTCTTCCTTTGGCTTTGGTGGGTTGTGGGAACATCGGGGTAGTTTTGCCCATAATATTTCTTCAGGTATCTCCCATTTATGGAGGAGACAGGGTGTTTTCCATTCGAGTCTGCGAGTAGGTAGGCTCCACCTTCATATGCTTGTTCTATGACATAGGGGCCTTCCCAATTTGGTGCAAATTTAGGACCATGGTGTCGGCCGAGGATAGGTCGCCTCAAAACTAACACTAGTTCTCCTTTCTTGAATGTTCTGGGTCTTGATAGCTTTTCATAAGCCCGCGTCATTCTGGCTTGATATAACTCCAAGTTTTGTTGAGCTGCCAGTCTTTTTTCATCCATTCCGTCCAACTCTTGCAACCTCAGTTGCGTTTGTTTAGTCAGAGGGATTTGTGCTGCCATAGCTACTCTCAGTGACGGGAGTTCCACTTCGATTGGTAGGACTGCTTCTGCTCCATACACTAACGAATAGGGTGTGACTTGGGTTGCTGTTTTATGGGTGATGCGGTATGCCCACAATGCTTCATGTAGCTTTTCATGCCAGTTTCTTTGATTATCTCCAATGGTTTTGCGAAGGATCTTGATCAGTGTTTTGTTGAAGGCCTCCGCTAGTCCATTGGCTCTTGGGTTATAGATGGAGGAATATCTCCATTCAATTTTGTGTTTATCGGCGAAGGCCTCAATTTTGGCGTTCTTGAAGGCCGTCCCATTGTCAGAGATTATTTTTCTTGGATTTCCATATCTATAAAGCACTTGAGTGGTGAAGAACCTGACCACATCAGAGGCCTTAATTTCACGGTATGACCTGGCTTCGGCCCATTTGGAGAAGTAATCCGTAGCGGCCAATATGAAGCGGTGTCCATTTGAGGCTGGTGGGTCAATGGAGCCTATGATATCTGTTCCCCAGATTTCAAAGGGCCATGATACCACGGTTGGATGTAGCGCATTTGGGTGTTGGTGTATAAAATCTTCATGGATTTGGCACATATGGCATTGTCTGGAGAAGTTTTCGCAGTCATTGATCATGGTGGGCCAGTAGTAGCCCATTAATTTGATTTGTACTCGCATCCGAGAGCCCGATTGATGGGCTCCGCATACTCCCGAGTGAATTTCTTGCATAACTTGGTTGGCTTCGGTTTTCGATATGCATCTAAGCCATGATCCTTCATAGGATCTCCAATAGAGTGTGTTGTTCACATACACGAACCTTAGGGCCCTTTTTCTGATTTGCTCCCTAATGGCCTTGTTCAGAGGTAATTTTCCTTGTTGGAAGTAGTCAAGAAAGGGCTGTCTCCAGTCCTCTTGGTTCGAACCTTCGGTTGTCATGGCTTGTGCGATTTCCCTCCATTCTTTTTCATGTTCTCTTTCGAGTGTTTGGATGTCAGTAAACAGGGTTTCTTCCTCCTCGTTTCTTTCTTTTGGGAAGCAAGAGGACAAGGATCTTCTGCGGTGAACCAGGACTTGGATTTCTTCCTGATTCGGGTCACCGAGTTCATTAGCCAGCCTAGCCAATGCATCCGCTTTGCCATTCAGAGACCTCGGGACTTTCTGGAAGGTAATATATGTAAATTTGGCCATCAATTCTAGGGTCTTTTCATGGTATTTGACCAGTTCTGGTTTTCTTATTTTGAAGAGGCCTTCGATCTGACTCAGGATGAGCTGAGAATCTCCATAGACTTCCAACCGCTCAATATCCATTTGAAGGGCAATTTCAAGTCCAGCTATCAGGGCCTCATATTCAGCTTCATTGTTTGTGCATGGTTCGGTTAGGCTTAGAGCATGTCGGAGAATGCCTTTCGCTGGGGTGACAAACACCAGTCCTACACCGGCTTGCCGTTTTGGCAAGTTTGGTTTGACTGCTGGCTGGATGGAGGATGACCCATCGAAGTATAGCTTCCAACAAGTTTCATTTTCCTCTATTTGCATAGCCTCCTCATCAGGGAAGTCGCACGCCAGTGGGGAATCATCAGGTATGGGATGAGCAGCTAGGAAGTCAGCTAGTGCTTGTCCTTTGATAGCCTTTTGGGGTGCATATGTTATATCAAATTCCATTAGAGCCACAGCCCATCTTGCCAGCCTTCCAGTAAGCATCGGTCGGGTCATGAGGTACTTCAATGGGTCAGTTTTGGAGATTAATGTGACTTTATGGGCCAACATATAATGCCTAAGCTTCTTTACTGCGAAGATCAAGGCTAGGCAATGCTTTTCGATTGGCGTGTATGCATGTTCTGCCCCCACAAGCATTCTGCTGAGGTAATACAGGGCATTTTCCTTTCCTTCTTCATTCTCCTGGGCGAGCAATGCCCCCAGGGATCCGTCCAAGGCGGTGGTATAGAGAATGAGAGGTTTTCCCTGGATGGGTGCTGCCAATACAGGAGGTTTTTGCAGATATTGTTTGATATCTTCAAAAGATTTCTGGCACTCCTCGTCCCATTTAAAGGGGACATCCTTTTTTGTGAGCCTGGTAAAAGGTTTGATTTTGCCTGACAGGTTGGCTATGAATCTCCTAATATACGCCAAGCGCCCTTGGAGAGACCGGAGTTGTTTAAGTGTCCGTGGAGGGGACAGTTCTTGGATGGCTTTAATTTTATCAGGATCAATTTCAATGCCTCGGTGCCGCACCACGAAGCCTAGAAATTTTCCTGATGACACCATGAAGGCGCATTTTAGGGGGTTGAGTTTCAAAGTGTGTTGTCTCAACCGCTCAAACATCAGCTTCAGGTTCTCTAAGTGTTGTTCATGGGTATGGGACTTCACAACAAGGTCGTCTACATAGCATTCTATCACCTTGTGTATGAGGTCGTCAAAGATTTTGGTCATGGCCCTTTGGTATGTGGCTCCTGCATTCTTGAGGCCGAAAGGCATGACTTTATAGCAGTAAATACCAATTGGGGTACGGAAGGCAGTGTGCTTTTGGTCACTCTCGTCCATTTTGATTTGGTTGTATCCTGAGTATCCGTCTACAAAGGAATATATTCCGTGGGACGAGGTATGGTCTATTATGATTTCTGTCACTGGCAGGGGGAAGTCATCTTTAGGGCAAGCCTTGTTTAAATCCCTGAAATCGACACAGACTCTGATTTGTCCGTTCTTTTTCTTTACTGGGACAATGTTGGCCACCCAGTCGGGCGTTTCTTCTTCCCTTATGAATCCAGCACTGATGAGCTTTTTGACTTCGGCTGTCACCTTTTCTTCCAATTCGACCCTCATTCTCCGGGGTCCTTGTTTGACTGGCTTGAGCTCTTTGTCAATTTTGAGCTTGTGGACTGCTACTGCTGGATCTAGTCCGGGCATTTCACTGTAGCTCCACGCGAAGCAATCTTGGTATTCTTTTAACAGTTTGGTCAGTTCATCCTGCATCTCCTGAGGAAGGGAGGTGCTAATGAACGTAGGTTTTGGATTTTCCTCTGTTCCTAGATTGATTTCTTTCAATTTATCGATGGTATTTTGACCACCTTCTTCTAGCTCCTTTGGTGCATTTTTGGCTGCCAAAATGAATTGTTCTGTTTCTGGAGGTTCCCCTTCATCTGGGGTTGTTTCGCCTTCCTTGATTTCAGTGATTGTTATGCGACAGCAAGAGTGCTGTCGTGGTCTTTGAGGAGTGTTTGACCCTGAGCCCTTGGTTAGAGGTTCGAATCCTAGGCCCCTTGTGTTAGCAATCTTCCCATTGAGTTTTACGACTTCATTAGAGTAGCCATTCCACATATCTCGGAACATTCTTGCTCGCTTTTCAGGAATGGGCTCTAGGCATTGTGCCTTACGAAACAATTCAACCAACCGTGTGCTGGTGGTGTCTTGAAGCTGAGGGGGAATCCCCGTCTTCCTGGTTTCCTCTACGAGCCATTGTTCCCAGTCTTCGAAGTTTGACTCTTCATTTTGAGATTCGATTTCTCCTATTTTGACAAATTGTATACTGGGATGAACAACGTGCCCTGTTTCAAGCTCTTCTATTTTGGGTGGGACAGTGAAGGTTTTGAACGGGATGACTTCTTCACTTTCCCGAGGTGTTAGGTCTTTACAGTGTTCTAGGGGTAGGATTTCTATGGACAGAGTATTTTGCTCCTCACCCTCACTGGAATAATTTGGTTGCATTCGAGCGGGTAAGTTAATGTCCTCGGCCTTGCCTTCCGACGATCCCGTCTCACTATCACTACCCAAGAGTATTTGTGACTTTATGGCCGCTTTGAGCACAGCATTTTTGACTGCTTCCTTCACGGTTTCAGAAGAGGGCTTTCCTTGTTTGGTGGCTGCCCCCTTTCCGGACCTGGGTTTGTAGTATTTAGCATCATCCAATTCGGCTTCGTGTGCCTCAAATGGTTGATCATCTCCTTTAATCACGTATTGTTTTCCGTCTTTGACATATTTAATGCACTGGTGCAGGGTGGAGGGAACCAATCCATTGGCGTGGAGCCATGGTCTACCCAACAGTGCCTTGTATGTTGTATCAGCTTCGATGATGAAGAATTTGACCGGAGTGACCAGGTTTCCAAAGGTAATATCGATCATCCTGGAACCAAGAGCCTTTTGGTATTGGTGGTTAAACCCATGGATCCGGATTTTATCTTTCCTTGTTTCTTTAATGCTGAGCGACAACTGTACCAGCGTTTTTAATGGCATGATGCTGATTGAGGACCCAGGATCAATGAGGACTTTGTTGATTTTTCGGCCATAGATGGTGCCTGTGGTGTACAAGGGTCGATTATGATCGGCTGTGCCCGCCATCAGGTCCTCGTCTGTGAAGGTAATGTACGGTTCCTGGTCGATCTGTGCCACCTCCTCGCGGGTTTCTTGGGCAAAATAGGCCTGGAAGCTGGCAGGGTTTTGCAGTGCGTAGATCAGGGCATCACGCAGCTCCTGAGATACCATTAAGGCATCAAAGACACTGAGCAGTGAGGGGATTTTCCGCAAATGAGCGACCACATTGTAATCTCCCACGGACATTTTAGGTCTGTCATCGGACCTTGTTTCGCTTTCTGTTGTTGTATTATTTCTGTTTCTTATTTCATTGTTGGTTATCTCCCTGGGAGGTTGTCTTTCAGGTATCCTAGTGCCCGATCTCAGACTGACATTGCAGTGGTTTTTCATGTTTGGTCGGATTCTAGTAGAAACCTGTCGGATTAGGTTGGACACCTTGTTTGGTTTTGGTGGTGGTTTGATTTCTCTTTCCTCCGTTTCGCTTTGGTCAGTATCACTCCCCAGCGGTCTGACTGCAGCGGAGTTGATTGCCAGTACAACAGGCTCCTCTTCTGAGCTAACGTACTGTAGTTCCCTTCCAGTATCATGTTCATATTCAGAGGCAGTTTCATCGTCAGAGGTTTGAGAGTTTGTACCCCGGGTTATGGCGCGGCACACTTCGTCTTCTGTTTCTTCATCTGACGGGTCATTGTCATTCCAAGACCATGTCAGGCATTCCTCTCTGGAGTGCCCCCAGACTTGGTGGTATCGGCAGTACACCTTTCTTCCTGCATCATTTCCTTTCTTTGCTTTATGTGGTTTTTGCTGTCTATTTATGGTTTGCGCCCGAAGTGCCCCATTTTCAGCTTCTGGCATTTCCCAAGGGTTTACACGGTTCCTGTGTCTGAAGTGCCCATCGGAACCTCCATGTTTTGGTTTCAGTTTCCCTGTTATCTTGATTTTATGTGGTAATTTGTTGCAAGGGGAAGCGTTGTCGAGCTTAACCAATTTCATTTTCATGCGGTATTGCCCTGCGTGCGCGAACTTTCGCCTCTTTCTTGCCGACCTGTTTCGGGACCCCCGAACGAGTTATCACGAGACCAGAGGTGCTTTGGTTTGTGGTGGTGGTTTTCTGCATTGGCTTTCCCTTTCCCTTTTCCTGGGGAATGGTTGGTTTTGGGTTTTGGTCTTTGTCCTTCTTGAATGACTATACCGGCTTCTCCCCTTCTTTGTGGGAGGTTTCCTGAGTTGCCTGAGGTAGCATGGCCAGGCTTCATGGCCTTTTTCTGACCTGCCCCCTGCTTCTGGGCGCGATCCTTCAATGCCTTGAGCTCCGTCTCTATCGAGATTCTTTCCTTTCGCTCAGTCTTTAGCCTGACTATCAGGGTTTCGACTAAGGTTTGTATCTCAATATTTTGCCTGGTCATTCTTCTCAGAGCATTTGTGCAGAAATCCAGGTCTATTAGGAGTTGACGCTTTTCCCTTGAAGTAAAGGCAGCGCTATCTTCTTTTGACAGTTGTTGGACTTGCCCCCTGTCTAAAGCGATGCTCGGTTGTGCTTGCTTTGACCTTGTGCGGTGGGCGGGGCCATCTGTTGCAACTTCTTGAGCTATTTCTCTTGAGCTGTCCGCCGCGCGTGATTTAAACGGACTTTCTTTTGGCTTGGTTATTTTCTTTTGAATGAGTTTTGGTTCACTTTGTGAGCTGTCACCTTGGGTTGTTGGAGATTCCTCCTCTTCGCTATCTGTGTCGGACTCACTCACAGTTATTGTCCGACAATTTTCAGAAGTACCTTGGCATAATTCAGAGCTTTGGTTTTGGTTTTCTTCTTGGTTTTGATTTGAAGGGGCGGTATTTTCAGCTTGGTCTTCAGTAGAGGTGGCAGCTGCCCCCCGTTCAGTGCCGGCATTTTCCTCTATCTCTGGTTCAGCGGGTTCATTTTCTCTATCCGCTTCTTCAGTGGCCGTGGCCTCCCAGATCTGGTTGACCATTTGTCGCACTATTTCTCCCAATTCCTCGAGAGTAAGGTCAGGTTGACCTGGAATGTTAGAGATATGGATATCCAAGTTTACCATTCTTGGTTGCCGTCCCTGTAGATCGGCAGGGTCCATTTGTTCAGCAGGGTCTAGCACGATCTCATAGTCATATGCCATCTCCCCTGGGTTAATTTGATGTTCTTCTGCGGCTTCAGCCTGTGGTTGTGGCACCTCAGAGGACTCGCCTTTGTCGGAATCATGATGGCCAACTCGATGGCAAGTGGCGTCATCACGAGAGGATTCGCCTTTGAGCAACTTGTTCTTTCCTTTGTTGGTTCCTTTGTTTCTTCTTTGATAAGTTATTATTTCCTTCTCATTTGCTGGCTTCTTTCTTCTTTGGTATACTTTAAGGGCTTTAGGACTCTTGACCTCTTCTTCATCATCCTCGGTGGGACAATAAGTATCATCATCGCTATTTACCCTTAGGTTTCTCATGAGCTCACTGGTTGTCATGGCCTCGGTTTCCGCGATGGCTTGCTCCAGCTCACGCCGCGCATTTTCATTCCATTCGGGTTGTGGCCGGACAGTCATGCGAGCGTTTCTTCCTTGTTGTCTTCTTTTATTACATGGTTTTAAGGAAGGTTCATCATCATCCGTCCAAGCTGCAATCCGGGCGGAACGGTGATCATAATTTTCGGACTCAGAGTCATCAGACCCTGAACCGCTGATGTAACGGCAGTTTCCAGTATCAGAGCCGTCATCATCACTACTGTTATTGTCAATATCATTTGAGATTTTGTACAGCCTTTCTATTTGTGCCCGGAAACGGGCGGTCTCCCGTGGATGGGTTCTCCTGAGCCTTTCGTAATTGGCTCCTGGTTGTTGTAATATCTCAGCGTGCTGAGCTATGAAGTTTAGGAATGCAGGGTCTTCCCGTCTCAAGTGTTCCATATATGAGAGGATCCTGGTTGCTTGTGAGATATTCAACCCTTCAAAAGCTGAGGTTATATCGGCTGGCGGACCAGCCCCAGATGCCATCAGGATTGAACTTCCTTGGAGGGTGCTTGGTTGAGGTTCTTCATGGTCAGATTCCACCTCAGGCTCCCTTTCTGCTTCTTCTTCATCGCTATCAGATTCGCTATTTTGGGCGTTTCCATCAGATGTTTTTCCGCAGAAGAAGAATCGCGGAGAACCTCCGCTATCCTCAGAGTCAGAGCACTGGGGAGTTTTGCCTTTGTTAACCTCTTTTAGGATGGTTGCTATGGCTTCTCTTTCAAATTCCTCCGTAAAGTCTGGATCTTTGGGGTGGGTAGCTCGGCGAAAAGCCCTTGGGTCTGTGATTCTCAGTTCCCTGAGCTCAGACACATACCATTCTACCAGGCTGTCATGTTCATTGTATTCTTCTTCCTCGGGAGCTTGCTGGGATGACTCACCTTGGGCGATACCGACTTGGTTGGAAGTCTCAATTGCTTGGGTGGGGAATGTCACCTCGGCCCTGGGACCTGATGTATGTCTGGAGCGCCGAATCCTCCTGGATCTGCAGCGTCGAGTGGTTCTTGGTGGGGTCGCTTCTGGGCTTATTTCTCCTTCCTCGCGCCCCGTCTCATCAGCTATTTCTCTTACAGTCCTGGTTATGACTCGCCTTTCATATTCCTGGTACTGTTGAGGGTTTTCAGAGTCCAGCACATCATGATAGCCGACCGGGTCTGAGATTCTCAGGTTCCTGAGGTACTGGGAGAATTCATTAGCCTGATCCTCCTCAGCCAGGAAAGTTTGACTATTCTGGTTGAGGTGGGCTTGATTACCCATGCTGCTTTCATATTCCGCGAGGTCAGTTTCAGTAACCTCAATATTCTCCCAGAGGTGTGAGTCCTCCGTGTTTGCCAAGTGTGCACGCATGATTTCAAAATCTGTAGGGTGGTTTGGGTCTGGGTCTTTCTTGTCCCATTCATTTTGCACCACAATATCCACCGCGGCTTTCCTTATGGCCATATTTTCGACTTGTTGTTCATAGGTATCGGAGTCTGACATGTTTTCTATCTCCTCGTCAACCCTTAATTCCTGTTGGAACAAGCCAGGCTCTTGAACTTTTAGTTGCATCAAGAAGTCCACATACTCTGCCACAGCATTGAAAGAGATATGCGGTAGCGAATCATCGCCTTCTTCCTCGGCTTCTTCTTCTGATTCCCCGGCATCACTCAGGTATCTGCAGTGCTCTGCGGGTTCCTGGTTTCTTTGTTTAGAGATGTTGAGAGGTGTTTCTTTGGTCCAGAACCTATTTGCCAGCCATGATGCTAGCAGTTGGTCCACATCATCGCCATGCATAAGCTCTTGAATCCACCAAGCTGGGTTTAAGGCGATTTCTACCTCCAGGATGGGATGAAGGTTGGTTTGACTGCACCAGTAAGAGAGGTCTCTCCATTGTTCTCTTGCTTTCATGTATATTTTTATCCTCTTGTAACTGGCCGGTTGGCATCCCTCCAGCTCCTCATAGAAGGCATCATCATCTTCTTGTGGGTTTTGGTTCGTGACTGCGGAAGAGAGAACGGCCTGTGTAGCCTCCTCTATTTGCGCAATCATTTCTATTTCCTCTTCTTTAGTGAGTTTTTCTTCTTTTTCTCCCGAGTTATCCTCCGGGTGTGCATTTATGGCGTTGCAGGAGATTCCACCAGAGTCACCACCTCCTCTTTCCTCATCACTGTCAAAGTTGCTAC
The DNA here is from genome assembly GCA_028095005.1 of Rhynchospora pubera. Classification (NCBI taxonomy): domain Eukaryota; kingdom Viridiplantae; phylum Streptophyta; class Magnoliopsida; order Poales; family Cyperaceae; genus Rhynchospora; species Rhynchospora pubera. Next base: position 358,343,933 of record CM051460.1, read on the forward strand.
CAAAATCGTAGCTTTCATCCTGGCTAGGAGGGTCCGGATCAGACCATTCATATTCCTCATCAGTGAAACCAGGAATGTCTTGGGCATTTTGGGTATTGGTAGAGGTGGAAGCCTCTTTGTTTACTTGGTTTCTTACAAAACTAGTCACAGCAATGGTTTGTTTCATCAGTTCAGACACATGCTCTGCTAGTATCGCAATGGTTTCTGGTGGAATCCCGGATTCTCCCTTTTTCTTTGGTATGACAAGGTTGAACCCCAGATTCGTTAGGCTTGGGATACCTTCTGCATCTAGACACTCATCATGAATGTCTACAAACACTTTGCGATCTTGACCATTGATCTTGAAAGGTAGGGTCATTCGGTCCGGCTTCTTTCCTTTGCGGATAAGGGCCTTATCCAATTTCTTTATTTCAAGGATCTCTTTCTTCTCCCTTCCTAATTGAGTCATGGGTTGAACAGTGACCGTCGACCAGGTATGTTGGGTTGGGACTGAGCTGGATGACGACTCAGCAGGGTTTTGTTCATTTGTTGTTGAGGTTTCGGGAGGTCTGGCGCCTGCCTGTGCCGGCTCCTGTAGGTCAGAGGGTTCTTCATGTTCTCCCTCATTACCTAAGACATGATGGCATGCGGCTGCCCAGAACTCCTCTTCTTTCTTTTCTTTTCCTTCACCTTTCAACTCCCGCCACACTTGTCCGCTGATTTGAGCAGCGACCTTGGGGGAGATGAAATCAGCAAGGGTTGCTTGTGTTGGTTTTTCTTGGTCATAGGGATCTTCGATGGTTTCGGGAGAGGTTTTCCTCCAGAACGCCTGTCTAGATCTCGCGTTACCCGTTGTTATTTTATGGGTCATCGGTTTCGGTTGTGTTTTTGTTGGCTTGAGTCTCTTTGGGACTACTGGCATGATAGGGCTTTTCCATCTGAGTTGGGGTTCGGCCTGCAAGGCTCTCAACTTCTTCCTGGTGTTTTTGTTCAAATATACGCTCCATGTCGTGGGCGGTTTTCCATCAGTAGTGACCGAGACACGACGAGAGCTGGCACTTGGGGTTCCATTTGAGACGGCATGAGGAGCTGGCTCCTGCCTGGCGTCATCATGGAGAGAGATTGCTCCTTCTTGGATTTTCTGTTCGAGCCAATCCTTAAAGACATAGCAATCCTCTATGTTATGACCCAAAACTCTGTGAAACACACAGTAGTTAGGGTGGTTTACTTTGTCTTCTTCCTCGGGCCTTTTGCATTGGGGCAATCGAACCTCGAGAACTTCCATAGCTTGTTTAAACAGCTTTAGAGTTTTCTCTTTTTTGAATGAGTAGGGCTTGCTTTTCAGCTCCCTGAGTGTTGGCCTTTGAGCCCTGGACTGTGGATTTCCATCCTTCGTCTCGCCATTCTTTCCCCATTGGGTATTACCAGTGCCTTCAGCCTGGTTAGTGATGGCTTTGACTGCCTTCGTCGTTTTGATTTCCAGCTTCTTTCCCTTTTCTTTGTCTTTTTCCTTAGTGGAATAGTATAGCTGGTTCATTTCAGGCTCCACTTCCTCGTATCGAGCAACCATGGCTACTAAATGTTCAAAGGTGGTGACATTGTGTCCCACCATCCATACTTTCATCGGTGCATGGATGCTGTTCAGAAGCATACGCACCGCCTCAGACTCACTTATGTTGGACTGACATCCTGTGTACATGGTTTCCCACCTTGACACGTAATCGGAGACGGACTCGCCTTGTTTTTGTCTGGCATTGACTAGATTGGTAACGGAGACCCGATGCGGGGTCGTCCTGAACCTTGCGCAAAAGGCATTTGCCATTTCTTTCCAGCTTTTGATGCTATCTGCCTCGAGAGAAGCATACCAGTCGAACGCTACTCCAGACAGACTTTGTGAAAATTGCCTTAATAGCCATTCCTCCCTTCGGGCAGTGTTTCCACAGGAGGTTATAAAGTGTGACAGATGTTGACTCGGGGTGATTTTGTTTCCGACCCCATCAAACACCTTGAATTTCGGCACTATATGGCCCTTCGGGTAATCCAGCTGGTCAAACCTTGCGGGGTAAGGCCGGCCTGTGAAATTGACGGGCAGTTGAGTGCCCCCAATCCCGAGAGATTGCAGTTTTTGATCCATGGCCCTTTGCATCTTCTCCATTATGGCCTCAGGGTCAATGATATTGGTTTCCTTTCTTTCAAGCAACTCTTCTTCAGAGGTTTCACTGGAGCTGCTATCCTTTTCCCGCACTATTTTAGAGTGGGATTTCTTGGTTTTCTTTTTGTTTCTGGATTTTGGCTTAGAAGCCATTCCTTGGGTTTCGGTTGATTTTGGCACGTCATTGTTTGAAACAGCATAGCTCGGGCGTGCCCCCTTTTTGGCCATGTGTTTCTGGACTTCCGCGCATGCCGCGGTTACCCGAGCATTCTCCGCTTGGAGTTGCTCAAGTTGTTTGGTTTTCTCTTCCAGCTCCTTGCGAAGCTGGGCCATCTCATCAGATATTTCCTCGAGGATTTCAATTTCCTCATCAACATCTTCAGACGAACTTCCATGGTCCAAATTTGGATCCTCTTCATCACTTGCGACGTTATCAGTGGTTTGCTGGACAATTTCCTCCACTACCGGGCTGCGGTTCCTGGGCCGCCCTACCCGTTTGGAAGGTTTGGATGCCGAAGCTTTTCCTTTCTGTCCTCGTGTTTCCACGGGGACACTTTCGGAGTGAGGCGGCTCTTGAGAACCTACCCCAACCATACGGACTTCCGCCGTTTCCTCATCATCATCCTCATCGTCATCAATTGACACATGGTATACTGAGACAGAATCAGCATTCCGCTTCTTCCTCATCACACATTTCTGTTTGGTTTTGTTTTTCATCATCTGGCTTGCTACCTGACTAGCCAGAGAGGTATCTTTTCCTTTTGGCACCCATCGCTTGGTGCCCCCTGTGTTTTGCTCAGGAGCGGGGGTGGGTTTCGGTTGTTTGGGCTTCCAGACCTTCTTCACTTTTCCTTTGGCCTTCATTGAGCAGGCGTTGGGTTGGAGTGATGGAAAGGTAAGCCGATCGAAGACTGAAGGCGGGTGGGCCACAGTCCTTTTTTCTGACGCACTATAGTCCGCGTCTCCCTCTCGGTTGTCCTCGCGATAGGGAAAGCGGAGTCTTTGGTGCGCCGGGAACTTGAGCCTGTCCTTGATGGACGGCTTGTTAGGGTTGGCAGGGATTGAGGTGACGGTCCTGCGGGACTTGAGGGACCTCTTGACAACCTTGAAGGTCGCATGGATGGCCTCCACTGCCTTGTGTTTTGGGTGTGTCACTTTCTCTGTTTCCGAGACGGGGGCATACATAGGGAGCTCCCAATCTTCTCTGAGGCGCATAGCCTCACCTCCCTTTTTGAGCACATGTAGGGGGGCGAAGGTATTGCTGAGGGACAGATCGGTGACTGTATCGGGTTGTTGGACCAGGTGGAGAGCTTGGGCCCTCGAGATCCTAGTCCTCTTCTGTTTTTTGAGTTTTGGGGCTGTTGCCCCCTTGACATGGGTGGTTGTTGCCTGACCCTTCTTGGTGCTAAGGGCAGACCTTTCAGAGACTTTCACTGACACTTCACCAGCGAGCATCACAGGGGAGACTTGCACGACAGCTTGAACGGGCACATAGAGAGTCCCGGTTGCTGCTGCCTTCCTGTGGCGAAGACGCTCGCCCTTCACAATTTGACTCCAGGTAAACATGATTCCTGCAATGGAGAGAACTCAGAGTCAATCATTAGTATATTTTTTTTTTGAATATTATGGACTTAATTCCACCTATACATTTAAACTTTGATTATGCCCTGATGAGAGGAGAAAAATGTCCCACCGGGCGTGCCAGAACCTGTCTCGCACTTTTTTCAGTCCGACCACGGAAGATCAGTTAGTCCTCTATGGGGCGAAGAAAATGCGGATCAGATACCCCTCGAGCATCTTGAGACCCGTCGTTACTGCCCATTCCAAACGAGCGAAGGGCACTAATGCAGCTCTAAGTACCTCGAGAGTTGATTGTTTGTCGTAGGTCCTTTTTTTTCCAGTAGGCGCAAGCCCCTACTGTTAATTACCTCCGGACTCAGTTACGGCCTGAGCCAAGAGCACCTCTAGATCGGGATAATCAAAGTTTAAATGCAGTAAGTGGATGAAGTCCGTTTTAAAAGGATTGTGTCTTGATGGGGAGTTTCGGGGTGAAAAGCAATGCAGAAGGGCAGCTATTTTAACAGAGCCTATGCAAGCGTGAATGATGTGGTTTAATTCTTTATTTTTTTTACATTTTTAAGACATTTAGGTTGCTTTTATTTTGTTGGATCAGGCTTAGTGCTGTCGCAAAGATTTTTGAGTTTGATACTAGGAAATTTAGTATGCTAGATCAATCCTCAATCGTTTGGGGATTTAGAGGTTTTGGGATTTCGTTCAAGTCTTGAATACAGATGTGTTATGCCTTCTCTTGACAGGAACTTGGGTGATGGCCACTGGTTGACTTTTCTTCTGGTCACCTGGGCATCAGATTTCAGTCTGCTTCTGGTCAAACATGCTGTGAACTTGTAGAAGCAGGTTGTTAGATTTGAGTCCAACGCTAGAAAATAGAGTATTCTGGGTCAGCTCTCAATCGTTTTGGGGAATTTAGGGGTTTTTGGGATTTTCGTTCAAGTCGCGAGTATAGATGCGCTATGCCTTCTCTTGACAGGAACTTCAGTGATAATTCAGAATTGACTTTTCCTTTATCTCAATCTGAATATCGGGAGAGTGTCTCCTTCAGGGCGAAACGCGATGCAGTCTTGAAGGGACGAACTTTTGACTTTTAAGACTTTATGTCACTTTCGACTTTGTGTCTTTTGAGTCACTTTTAGGCTTTGTGCCATTTTGACTTTGTGTCACTTTTAGATTTGGTGTCATTTAGACTTTGTGTCATTTGTGTCATTTCTTAGACTTCGTGTCATTTTTTTTTTGGACTTTGTGTCATTTTTCTTTGGACTTTGTGTCGTTTTCAGGTTTGGGCTTTTAATTTTCACTTTAGGATTTTGGACTTTTGAGTTTAGACTTTTAAATTTGCACTCTTGAGTTAGCACTTTTGGATTTTAACTTTTGAGTTTAACTTTTAGTTCTTGACATTTTCGGGTTTGGTTTAAAGTTTGAAATTTTGCATTTTTGGCATTCTGGACTTTGGACTTTTTGTTGTGACCTTTGAGTTTTAGGTTTTCGGCGTTTGGTTGAGATTTTGAGTTTGGACTTTTAAATTTGTACTTTTAAATTCCTATATATTTTTTTATCTTCTTGGTGATATGTATACTTTGTTTATTTCAATTTTGTTTGTGGGTCTTAATGTTTGACTGTACCTATTGTTCAGAACAAGGAACATCAAGTGTACTTGCTGTCCAGAACATAAGCTATTCAGATGTACCTGCTGTCCAGAACATAATTTGTTCAAATGTACCTGCTGTCCAGAACATAGAATATTCAGAATGATTTTCTTTTACCTTATTTCCTTTTCTTCTTTTTTTTATTATTTAACCATATGAATATAATTTTATCATTATTATCATTATCATGATTATATTATTTTATATTTTTATTTTTTTTTTACTTATGGTTATCCCTTAAACCTATTAATTTTAAAATATTTTGTGCTTTGGTGTTTTAGCACAACACATCAAAATATTCTCCATATTTTTCTTGGCATTTTGACATTTTATGGGAATTTTTCTGATAATCTAGCTATTTTTAATGCATTTTTGAAGTTTCCTGTGTCACAGAAATTTCTGATTGGTTGTAATTTGCTGTTTTGCTGTTATGTTGTCAGGGATCCGCTGCAGGCTGGTCGTCACAGGAGATCACTGTGCGTCGCTGGGTTCGGGAACTGATCGAATCACTTGGTCTGTACCCTCGTCTGTGCACCGAGCGAATCTGGGCTCGAGTCAAGTTGGCTCCATGGGTCCCGCCAGTCAGTAGTATCTGCCAACACCCCGAGTTCGGCCAGAGTCTACCTCGTTTTAACCTGCTTCCCTCCTCCGTTCATGTTGACTTAATGGCGATGAAGGTTGACTCGACGACTCCGGTTGCCACTTCGACCATGGATTGGTCCTGTAGGCTCGTCTCCTCCCTCTCTCCTTCATTCCGTCTTCAATTTTGGTCATACCTATCCAATTGGTCATGTTCCTTCATGCTTCGATCATGGTCTGACGGTAGACTCAGAGAGCAAATTGAAGGTTGTAAGTGATGATCCCCAATTGAGAGATACTCTTTAAGCATTCGTGGAGCTTCCCTGAGCCACTTACAGCGACAGAGGGAGATATAGGGACTGCAATTTGACCGCAGCTCGAGTCTGGAGTCTGGTTTCGATTCCACAAATACTTGCACCTGGTGCTTGGTTTTGACTAGCGGTATTCATCTCTATTTCGATATGTGCCTGATCATTGCCCATCACCTAAGATGACCTAGTGTGTCATCAGGGGTTGCCTTGGCTTAATTTTGGAATTTTACCGAGTTTTCACTTCAATTCAAGTTTTAACACATGTTTCTGGCTATACCCAGAGATGTAATGTGATGCAATTTTGATAACTGGGGGGGGGGGGTCATCTCGTTTTCAGGTTTTATTTTACTCATTAAAATCATAGCACTGAGCTCTAGAATTGCCCGTTTAACATGGACTCCATTCTCCTGTTGATTACTCAATATTTGGATTCAAACTTAGCACTCATCTGTACTTACTGGATTTGAGAAGAGTTTTAAAGCTAAAACCATATATTCATGTCACTTCTATCATATACTTTCTTTTATTATTTGGAGATATTGTCACACAGAGTTCACACAGACGATATTTCTTTGGTAAAGACATCATGTATATCCCCCCTTTTTTTGTCATTTACTGGTATTGAATCTCTCTCCCTTTTTTTTAATCAGGATAAAACCCTCTTTTTTTTTATTTATGCAGTAATATATTTTAAAGACTTCAAACAAACATGCCCTCATGAACATATGTGAATCATGTAAACTTGCTCATTGTTTTCTCTACTTGGTATATTGTATACGTTTTTTTTTTACTGAAAATAGATGAAGCGCAAAAGGGTGCTCCTAAACAAGGTTAATAATTTTCAGTTTAGTCCCCCTACTTTTATTATTGAGTATTTTTTTATAGACTTAGCTTTGGTGTGTACTTCTACTACCAGTTTAAAGTTTTCTTTTATTTATACCATGGAGGCAAACTGTGCTTATCAAATATATGTTTCTGTTCCCAAGTGTACCTTCTTTAAGTAAGCACCCTTGGTTACAGCCATACCTGAAGCATATGTAATCATCATTTGTTTTGAAAATGGACCTAACAACACATGTTTTGGCAAAAAAAAAAAAAAAAAAAAAATTTAGTTGCTGCACCTTAAAATCCCCCTTTTTGCTAAACACAGTTTCTTTGCACATATACCCTTAACTTTCTGTTTTATTACACTTTGCTGGATTTAACCTTTTTTGTCAATTAATTTTGTCAAGACATGGTTAAATGCATGAGTGTGCGCTCTCAGGCAAGCACCCCTCATGCACAGAACCATGGCTCTTCACAGAACTTCATCTTTTAGCATTTTTTTTTATATATATTAAGGGACTCATTGACACAGGCAAGTGTGCGCTCTCTGGCAAGCACCCCTTACCCATGTCTTTGAGCCCTAAAACAACATTAGTGAGTGATCTACATGAGTGAAACAGAAGAAAACACCAGAAAACTGAAGATAGGAACAAGGAGAAAACAAACTTTGAGAAATTGAACTTGTATATGAAACCCAATACAACAGAATCCCTACCTTTCTTTAGGAAATTACTCCTACTTTTCTTCTAAAATGGTTTACAGAATTCCAATAACTAGACTAGCAGAGTTTCAACTTGTAATTACTATGCGTTGGAACCCCCTTTCTTTTTGATCTTGGTCTTCTTTTATAGCCGAAGTCCCTAGGGTTTGGCCTCATCTCCTTGACACATGGCAGCATCTCCTTCCTTGATCTCATGATGTAGGGGCAGGATATGAGGTAAGACTGTCGCCATACTTTTATGATTCTATCTTCACTTCTCTTCCTTTTACTTCTTCTTACCAGCTAGTGATAATATGCCACTTGGCATTTGTAATTTTGCTCCTCTTCACAATGTGCTTGGAGAAGGAGTCATGCCTGCTTTGGCGCCAGATGATGTGTTGTCTCTCATCCAGTGTCCCATGTATTGATCAATGGCTGTGATTTACATAGGTGAGGTATCTCCTTTGGTATGTAGCTGCTGCTCCTAGGGGTATAGACTTGGTGTGCTAACAGGTCACTGCTCATCCTCTCCATTTGTATCTTCATTGATTTCCTACTGGTGTGTTAATTTGTGGTTTATGCGGAGGTGCCACTGTCAGCTGGGTCCCTCATGCAGTTGTTCTTTGGCATTATCTTCCTCACATTTTATAGCTATTTCTCCCTGTGTTTGGAATTTACATCTTTTCCCTCTGAACTTTTACTCCAACTCCAATTTGGTGTCTTAATCTGATGTTTGTTTATTGGCATTGTTTTCATTAGCTTGTGAGTTTAAACATTATATTTTTAATTTCTTCTTTATTTAAATTTCTTTTCTTTTTTCTTTTTTTTTTGCAATAATCATCACCCAGGGGTAGTATTGGCATGTACACTCTTTAAACTCTCTTGCTGCATATTCCATTTCCTTGTCTTTTTCTTCTAAATGACTGATCTGCCCAAAGTCTGAAGGGGTCACGCATGACTCACTCATCCTTCAGATATCCAGATGTTATATGATGCACTCACCTCCTATACCCAAGGAGAAGTATGAAGTTCGATCTCCAGCCGTTTATTCATACTCAATTTTATCTCGCGATGTGGATGGATGGTTAGATATACCCTCTTTCTATCATACATACTCTTCCCTTTACATCTCATCTACACATGAGGTATGTAAAATGATGGCTGTACTATCGCAATTAAAGTATGGGGAACTTTTCAACCTTTATTGGAATCACCTCTTGCATCCAACGGCCTCAATTAAGGGGTAAGCTTACCTCCTATTGTCACTCCTCCTGGCGCCAAGGACTGTTACAGGGCTAGTCCCTTCTTTTCAGGTTGTAGGCTGCAGGGAAAGAAAATATCCTCCATTTCCTTCCATTCCACTTTTCCCTCACCACTATCATACTGGAGACATCCAATTCTGGGTAAGTGTTAGGCTACTGTTCTATGTCGCCCCTTTATCTTCTTTTCCAACATGAATTTGTTTCACTTTTAGAGAGAGGGGACTGAGTTCATCATCACACTGTGGCACGTGATACACCCTTCTTCCTTCACCATAGTTGAAGCTCCCTGGCACTCCTGAGGATCTTTTGAGGTGAGCCTCTCTATCATTTACCCATTCATACCCATCAATTTCTAGTAATTTCACATACATGGCTCCCGTCACTGCGACCTCCGACTGAGGTGGTATGTCCATCAATGCCTAACTCAGCTTTCACAATTGGCTTACTGGGCACATATTCTATATATCATTGATGTTCGTCATCTGTTTAATGGCTTAATTCCATGCTTCCTCGAGCTTAATTGTGTGAATTTTCTTTCCATGTAGTCAATTCGCTTTTCGTCGATTCTCCTTTCGTTCATCGCCGAATTGGGCATCGTCGAACTCGTGGAGGCATCGCTGGAGCAGTGGCAGGGTCAGTTGGAGCTGTGGTGGTGTAGAACGGCGACGAATCTCCTTCCCTCGCCGGTGTACGACATCAGTGTCAGATAGTACTGCTCCATCCCTTCTTTTCCTTTTAAACAGAGATTGTGGGTCCCACAGTTTCCGACCAATCAGAAAATCCAGCTTCATATTTTAAGCTTGGGTCAAAATCCGACCGTTGATTTCATATAACATTATGGGAATTTATGATGGCCGTCAGATCCAGGGAAATTTTAGAGTGGTAATTAGATTTGAACACAGTTTGAATGGGCCTCAATTTCGGCCCAATGTAGGTTTTATTATTTCCTTAAAGGCCCATCCGAAATCTCCTCCATTTACCTTGTTTCGGCAGGGTTTGTCTCCATTTATTTCAGAAACGGAGGTGTCCATTTGACTGAATTTTGAGGTTAATTGAGCTGCTTTATTTTTAGAAAAATTGTTTGGTGCCCATCCATTGGTCAATTTGACATGAAATTTTGCATGGCTCCTCACAAAAATATGAAGAATTTAGCTGCCACAAATTTTCTATTTTTAGGACTCCGGTAATTAATTAAAAGGATATCACGGGCACATAATGGCATTCCTCGTAATTAATTAATTTACTGTCCGTTTTTTTTTTAGAATTTCTGTGTTTTCCTTTTATGCATTATGACCAATTATCAGGGCTATTTTGTTGGGTCATTGGTTATGTGGATGGGATTTTGATTATATGGTTTTGGATTTTGGTGATAAGATAGTAAATTGTTTAGGATTTTGTGCAGCAGAATTTAGAGGCAAACACCTAAATACCAAGTTATCCCCCGGTCTTATAAGCCAAATTTTTAGGGGGAGCCTCTTTATTTCTATCTTATTTTTTTTTGAGAGGTTAAATTTGGTCACACTACTTTGTGTAGTGCCCTAAATTGGTTCTCCAACTCCTTTTCTCCAAAATTAAGGGGGAGCCATAAATTTAGGGGGAGCTTGCTACAATTTTCACTTTTTGTCGATTTACAAAAAGGGGGAGAATTGTAGTAAAGCTTGTGAAATGCCAAAATTTAATCGCTTTACTAATGATATTGTTTTGCAAATCGTCAAAAGGGGGAGATTGTTGTACTAAACGTCTCTAGGTTTGTCGATTGCAAAACAATATCATTTGGCATTTAACAATCTTCTTTGAGTTTTATAGGAAGAAGATACAATTTATGAGGACTTGGATAAAAGCTTTAAGAAAGATCAAGATCAAGTCATTAGAGAGCTTATAGGCTAGTTTAGACTAGGATAGAAGGTATACTTTAGTCCTTGTTTATCCTTGAAATGGTCTAGATAGCGAAAAGCTCAATAAACCAGCAAAATCCTGTTTTCTGTGACCTAGCGTCGTACAACGCTAGATAGAGTTACACAACGCTAGAACAGCTAAATTCATACTTTTGTGAATCAACGTTGCACAACGCTATATAGAGTTAGGCAACGCTGAGTCACAACGTTGTACAACGCTCAGTAGAGTTGTACAACGCTACAGTTAAAAATTTGGAAATTTTCCTGAGTACCATCGTGCAACGCCATATAGCGTTGCACAACGCCACAAAAATCCCAAGTTAGCTGTGCTGTTTTTACATGAAAAGTCTCTGGAGACGTTAGCCAACGTCTTTCAGCGTTGGGTAACGTTAGCGTTGTGTGACGGCATATAGAGTTGTACAACGCTCTGTTGAATCTGTCAGAGTTGTTCCTTTTGTCTCCCTTTAGCGTTGTGTAACGCCATTCAGTGGCAAGCAACGCTCTGACAATTTCCAACGGAATTGTCGGAGCTTTCCTTTGATTTTACACTCCTGCGTTGTGCGACGGCATATAGCGTTGCACAACGCTCTGACAGACCAACGGCTATATTAAAGAGCCGTTAGAATTTACAACGGTCATATTCCAGCGTTGTATAACGCTATTCAGCGTTGTACAACGCTGTGGCCTGTTTTTGCTGGGGAACTGCTCATTTCGAGCCCTATATATATCCACCCCTTGTTCTCTCTCTGGAGAGAGCTTCACTTTGCAAAATTAGACCAGAATTGAGCCTTTGAGCATAGGGATACTCTCCCACTTGAGCTTTTCATAGCTAGACCATCTTGAGAGATTTAGTAGCCTCAAACACCACCGCCCCGACATTGTCGCTAGGTGTAGGTTGGAATAGGTTGAGAGCTCTTCTCCTTTGAGGCCGTTGTGCCATTCGAGTTAGGCCGATCCGCCTCGAGTGTCCTTGTGACGAGGTGATTCGGTTCGAAGTTGTAGTCCCGTTCTTGTTGGAATTGAACGGAGCGCACCCTTTCGTGGTAGCGGAACTCCCGGAGACGTACGACTAAGGCTAGCTTCTTCTAGCGGGTCGGAACTCCGTAATCACATCGCGTGTTCAATTTCTCTCTCTCTCTTTCTCTCTTTATTATCTTGCTTTGTGAATTGCTTGTGCTTTGATTGTTTGTATTAGACCAAGTTTGAATTGAACCAAATATTGACCATACCGGTTTAGAAATTTTTTTTTGTGCCTATTCACCCCCCTCTAGGCCTAATTTTAGGGACAACAAATATATTATTTCAGATTTTCTATTGTTATTATAATATATATTTGATTTCTCATGATTTTCTTATCTAACATTATTTATACTATGTCTATATTAGACGTTACATCATACATATATTTTCAACAAAAAGAATTTTTCTGACCCTGCTGACATGAAATTCTAGCTTCGTCACTGAGAGCAGATGATAAATGTGATCCCCTGCACATTTGTATGCCATTTTTATATTTTAGTTTCATTGTATGAGTTTGTGAAATAATCCATCAAAATTAGGATCATTTCAGGAAAGAATACTACACATAATTAGGTGAAATTTTATTTGGTACTCTTAGGTTGTGCTCTACAACCTTTATTATAGAGGAAAGGAACAGAGAGGAACTAAAAGAGGATCTGCCCGAGCTCTTTACTCGCTCCACAACGAATAGAACGGAGATGAGAGGAAAGAGAAATGAGGTGAGATATAGACACAATATTATATGAACAAATTGGGGCACCTTTCCCTCCCCAACACCCCCCCCTTCCCCCCTTTACTTTAGTAAGCTGGTTCTGGAGCACAACATTAGGATAGTTTTTTGGTCACAAACTCACAATTAACCGGTCAAATAATGTATTGATATCTCACCTCACTGGAGGCTTGAGTTTATGCCGCTGAAGGCACAAATATTAATATTTTTTTATTTTTTTAATTATTTTATATAATTTTAATGTTTGTGTGATTTGGTATTACTAATATATATATTATTCTTATTAAGTTGTATTATTTTCTTTACAATATGTTGCATAAGTTTTTCCAACATACTTTAGTTTGAATTTTTAGTACTTTTTCTTTGATTAAGAAATAACATTCATAAAAATAAAAAATAAATTTTTTTAAAATAAATATAAATAATATTTGAACATTTGAAATATATTAAATTATAAATAAAGATTATAAAAAATTTAATTAAAATATGTCACATAAAATAAAAAAATAGAAAAACTAATATAAAAATTACACAAAATATTTTTTTTGAATGTTAGAACTTCAAACAAGCAAAATTTTTTATAGGAACGTCCGTTTGGGGTGTATGTCCCTAATCCAGAAAGTTTGCGACAAGATTTATAGAATTTATTTACTGGAGTTTACATTGTAATGACTATTTTCGGGAAAAAAAAATGTTGGCTGAACCTTTGAAATCTACTTTGAAGATTTTCGAATCTAAAAATAATATTAAAATTACTATAATTAGTTTTTAATCGACACAAGAAATAATTAGTAGATGAAAAAAGGGAGAAAAGATGTAGGGATGATTGTTAAAAATTGAGCATAGTAAAGGTGATGTGATGAGAGGAGATGAGATGAGATGAGATAAAAAGGAGATGGGAGTAGATGAGAAAAATATGTAAGTATAGCATTTACTCTTTGTATAAAAATTTTAATGTAGTTAAATAGTATATAGATTATATTTTAATATTTTATAATCATTAATTTTAATCTAATATGTTTAATATGTTCAATATTAGTTAAATTTATTTTTGTTAAAAAATTATTATTTTTATGGCGGAAAAATTAAGTACAGTGCAATAATATATATACAGCATATTTCGAAAACAAAATAATACAACTTAATAAGAAAAATACATATCAAAATACAAAACTATGCAAATATAAAATTAACATAAAAACCCGTTTAAAATATTAATAATATACTCAAAATACTTATTGAAAGGAGAATGGCTAGTATCATTTTTTAAAAGAACGATATTTTTTTCGTTCTTTCAAAAAACAATATTGTGATACTATTAATATAATTCCGATTATTTTAGTAATATTTTTAAAATTTAATAATAATTTAGTATTATTTTCAATATTTTTTGGGTAAAAACGAGCCACCACCAAAATAAAACGAGACAGAAATGAAGCACGTATTGCACTTGCAGTAGCAAGTAGCAACAAATCTGTGGGCTGATCTAAAACGCACTAACGTGAACCACATGCTCAAATGTACAAGCCCATTTGGCCCAAACAAGGGCTTTTATGAGTTCAAGCGAACAAAATACAAAGTGAACATATACATTAAACAAGGTGAATATATAGACGATCTAAGTGAACACTTACAGACAAATAAGTGTTGTCATCATTTGTTCAGAATTTTACATGCATATTCAACTTATTTTCATTGAACTTATTTGTTTGTATGTGTTCATTTAGATTGTCTATATGTTCACTTTGTTTGCTGTATATGTTCACTTTATATTTAGCGATGGCTGGGATGGTATATTTGCCGATGGCAGTAATCAATTTCCAACAAAATAAGAACGTTTAATTTTTGTTTTGCGGGATTCCTAATTGTACAGAAAAAAAAAGATTGTTCAAATTCTTTTGTAACTTGCATTTCTTGCATAGAATAAATTTTTAACTTTAGAATTCAAAATATTAATTTAGAGATGTTGTCAACTTCGAAAACAAAAAATAATAGACAAAATCATATACAAACCCCTTCATTCAATCTTTCGAAACCGGAAATAAATCCCTCTAATCTATCAAATCGGTTACATACCACTATAATCCATTTTATCTCAGATATAAGCCCTTTCTCTCATTTCTGATCATATAGTAACTTAAAAAAAATATTAATTTTAAAATTAAGACAATTTTTTCTTAATTTTGGATTTGGAAGATTCTGCAAGAATGTTTACAAATCTCGTGTCATTGTAGTAAATTAAAAATTTATTGAAATGTTTGTGACGGTGGTGCCGAATCGTAAATGACAAAACATGATGAGAAAGACAAAGATGCTAACTTCGATCCGGAATCTCAATCTTTATCCTTTTTAAATAGTCTCTTTTACCAAAAGACAATTAACGACCTAGCTGGGCAAAACTGCTGGGCCATATTAAAAATTATCCTTGTAAAGAAATATTTATTTGGAGCTGATACGTCTAGTTAGCAGAGAAATCAATAATTATCATGATAGGGAGATGATAGGTGAATAAGTAAAGAGATGGGCTAAAATCAGCCACGACTGACGGATGGACCCGTCAGCTGCGATTATATTTTAACTTTTGAGGTTCTAATGGCTAATCTGAACCGTTCAATGTGTTCTCCATATTAAAATTTCATTGGAGACCAAATTTTACATTTTTCTGATTTTATTTACTATTTTTTTTTTAGATTTTTAAAAATCATAGTTATTGAAAGGTGCAGAATTGTTTAGATTAAGGATTTTGTAAAATACCAAACAAATACTAAAAAATTTCAGAAAAATATAAATTTTTTTTCTCCAACGATATTTCAATATGGAGAACACATTGAACGGTTCGGATTCACTGTTAGAATATCGAAAATTGAGATTTGATCGTAGCTGACTGATTTTAGCCCATCTCATAAGGAAATTAGTTTTGCCAACAATGGTGTCACAATGGTGCGATTAGAGTAATGAGGTTCCAATCTCCTGTGCAATGAACTATCCTTTTACATTGGCAAGCTGTCAAGAGAATACTGAGGTATGTGAAAGGTACTTTGAATTTGGGACTTCAAATACACAAGTCTGACAGGTTACCATTGCAAGCATGCATACTGTGATGCTGATTGGACAGACAAACCAGATGATAGAATGTCCTACTTCAGGGTTTGCAGTGTTTCTAGGGCCTAATCTCATTTCATGGTAATCTAAAAAGCAATCCAATGTCTCTAGATCGTCAACAGAGGTTGAATATAGAGCAATAGCTATTCATGTGGATTCAATCCATTCTCTCTGAATTGGGTTATAAAACTACAACTTTTCCTGCTCTATGCATGGTGTGATAACTTGAGTGCAACTTTCTGGTAGCCAACCTAGTGTTTCATGCCAGAACAAAATACATTGAGTTGGACTACCACTTTATCAGAGAGAAACTGGTAGCGAAGCAATTGTTAGTCAACTTCATATTCTCAGAGTATCAAATTACAGATGTATTCTCTAAAGTTTAGCTAAAACATGGTTTAGTGTTTTAAGAGACAAGCTCACTATCTGTCCAACACAGATATTGGACACATCCAGTACAGAAAGTAATGGAGAAGAGAATTGGAAGTTAAGCATTAATAACGAATTCTAATTTATCTATTGGTTAAGCGAGATGATTAACTGAGTGAGGGCTGAGAGATATTAATTAGATATAAATAGATCTCTTGTACATTGTAACATTTTCAAGATTGATGAAATGAAAATACAATCTTCAATATTTTGCCATTTCTTACAAAAAGGATTTCAAAAATAAAATATACAACAATGAAATAAAAATAAAATTATCCTGTAACAAACTGCGAAAATAGATATTCCCATTATAAGAGTACTCTTATTTGACCACTAATTAACTATACGGGACTAGTACTATAAAACTGCATGCGGAATTTGAAGTGAATAATATTGTAAGGATCATTTTGCAATTATTAAAAACCCTATGCTAAAAGGTCATTTCACATGCAATATCATACGAGCATACCGGTTACACGATCTAGGTAATTACAAATTTGACAGTTTAATTAATTATTAATTAGTTTTCGATTAGTTTCCTCATCTTTTAGCCGGCAAGTGACCGTGTATTTATATGGACCCCCAGTGTTGCTAATTAATCAATAACATCTACACTACACACCTTGTGTCCTTGTCCTTGTGGCGCTCCAAATAATTGAATCATGCTGCTAATAATAGCCTTAGGGGGCGTTTGGATGAGAGAAGAAGAATGGGGAAGAAGGAAGAAAGAAGAAAAAAAATTATAAACAATCCAAACTCTTCACAAAGTTACACACTTCCCAATACTTCTTCCCACTTCTTCCCTTCTTCCCTTCTTCCCACACCTATCCAAACGCACCCTTAGTGTTTACTTTTCTGACAACCAGCCCTCATGAAGTAGCCGCTTCTGTGTTCCTCAGTGAACCAGAATATTCAGGATTCACTGACTACTCCATCGCGAAGAAAGGCCTCAAAACTGGGGAGTGCGTCCAAGGCATGCCGTTTAATGTCGGTGGCCATTGGTGGGCGACCGAGTTCTACCCGAACGGATTCAGCCCGGCTTACAAGGAGTATGTGTCGATCATGGTTAACCTGCTAATCCCGCGGGAACCTGAAACTGAGGTGAAGGCAATGTTCACCCTCCGTTTGTTTGACTGGAAGAAAGAGAGTTGGTCACACGACACCCCTGCCACCACCAAAGTGGAAACCTTTTCGCCAAATTATCCTGGCGCTAAAGGTTGGGGTTTCTATGACTTCATGAAGCGCTCCACTTTGGAGGCCTCCAACTACCTCGGGGAAGGGAACGACACACTTGTCATCAGGACGTCTTTGTGGGTACTTGAAGGGAATCGTACTACTACTAGTTTCATCGATGCTTCTTTCCACAATAACCCCCCTGCTGCTCGACCTTTCAAGAAGCGCACGTACGTGTACTCCTGAAGATCATTTCAGTTTCTGTTCTATCTAGCTAGCTAGTGCAATCCAATCTGCTTATGTAGCAATTTTTATTTTCTTCTTCATCTTTGTGTTTCAATAATCGATCACTTTTGTTAGCTGGTATGTTTGTTTTAATTCTAATTCAATTTGTGTGTTGTGCTAATGTGCCAGCAGTATTACTACTAGTATTTTCAATGTTTTATCGGTCGTTTTAAACTTTTAATGACAGCTGTTACATTTCTGGATAACACGCAGAGATGTTTTTGTTTTATATATAAAGTTATAAACATGAATATTGATGCGATAATGCATATCTATTTAAGCATAAATTTGTATTTAAAATTAGTATCGCCCGCGCGGGAGCTTGCACTCATAAAAAAGTATGTCCCTGCATGCCCAGTGCTTTGCGTGCATATATTTACTAATTTTTATATTAATTAACATTCACAAGTACATAGTATTTTAATTAATGTCGTCACATACAATATCGATATTTTAAAAATTAGACTTTGTTGGTACATGCTAGTATGCATAAACAATATCTGTCACGCTTATTTGTAGGAAAAAAAAACTCATAATTAACTTATGATATTATTCCAATTAATAATACAAACTTATTATTTATGGTTATCAAACTAGACTATTGTATTATACTATTATTTGTTTTATAATTACGTAAATATTTGTAAATACAGATTTGGAATATACATTAATTGCATATAATTAATCCTAATTAATTTGTAAATTCAACATGGATAAATCTTGGAAGCGCACAGGCATCCATGGCAGACATACCATCGTGCACCGTCTAATCATGGAATTCAACGAGGTGCCACAATTACCCCCCCCCCTCCCCCCTTTAAAAAAAAAAATCACGCTCTCTTTCTTTTCCCAAAAAATTAATTATCATAAATATTTCAAAGTTGAAACGCCTCATTTCTGGCTAAGCAACATCTTGTACGACGGACGGGTCTAAGTTTTTTAAATAAAATTTTAATCCGATTGGATTGACAAAAAATTTTAACTGATCCATCCGTACCCCAATTCTTTACATCTATAGTATAATATAATCTGCGTAAATTTTTTGCGCGGATTTTAAAGCAAAGCACACGCTCAAACACCGAAAACAGATCCTATTCGTTGCTTTTTTTAAAAGTTTTTAATCCAAGCTCTTCATCGGAGGAGACTTCAATGGACATGTAGGTGAAACTAGTGGAGGGTTTGAGAGGGTGCATGGGGGTTTTGGGTATGGCGATAGGAACCAAGAAGGTGAGGACTTCTTGAACTTGGCCATAGCTTACGACCTCATGATAGCTAACACCTTCTTTAGAAAAAGACAATCCCACTTAGTTACCTTTAGTAGTGCCCAACACTTTTCTCAGATTGATTTTGTTCTTGCTAGGAGAGAGGACAGACGAGCCTGCATGGATTGCAAGGTTATACCTGGGGAATGTGTCGTCTCACAACACAAACTTGTGGTGGCTGATTTTCGCTTTTCGCTGCGTTCTAGAGTAGGTAGAGGTGCTCGAGTTGTGAAGACGAAGTGGTGGAAGCTCAAAGGAGACGTGTCTCATACTTTTAGGGGCAGAATGATTGAAGAAGGTCCGTGGAAAGCAGATGAAGAAGCAAACAAGATGTGGGAAGATATGTCAGCTAGCATTCAAAAGGTAGCTACGGAAGTGCTTGGAGTTACTAGAGGAAGCAACCGCGAACCCAAAGATACGTGGTGGTGGAACGACGAAGTGCAGAAAGCTATTAAAGAAAAGAAAGAATGCTACAAACGCTTGCACCATGACAAGACCGACGACAATGCGCAGAAGTACAAATTGGCCAAGAAGAATGCAAAGAAAGCTGTGAGCGAAGCAAGAGGTCGGGCTTATGAGGATCTATACCAGAAGCTGAGTACGAAGGAGGGTGAGAAGGACGTGTATAAGATAGCCAAGCTTCGAGATAGGAAGACGAGAGACTTAAACCAAGTGAAGTGCATCAAGGACGAGACTGATAGGCTTTTAGTGAGGGGCGACGAGATCAATAATAGGTGGAGGGATTACTTCAACAAGTTATTCAATGGAGAGGATGACGACTTAGGAATTGTGTTGAACGACTCCTTTGATGACTCCAATAGACGTTTTGTTAGGAGAATTCAAGAGTCCGAGGTGAAAGAAGCCTTAAAACGAATGAAAGTAGGTAAGGCTCTAGGACCTGATAACATACCAATCGAAGTATGGAGGTGCCTCGGAGATGTGGCTGTAGTTTGGTTAACCAAACTATTCAATAGCATTTTCCGATCAAATAGGATGCCAGATGCGTGGAGGAGAAGCACTCTAGTACCAATCTTCAAGAATAAAGGGGATGCTCAAAGCTGTACAAACTATAGAGGAATTAAGCTTATGAGTCATACAATGAAGCTTTGGGAGAGAGTGATAGAACATCGTTTGAGACGGATGACAAACGTTTCGAAAAACCAATTTGGTTTTATGCCTGGGAGGTCAACCATGGAGGCCATCTTCCTAATAAGGCAATTGATGGAGAGATATCGGGAGCGAAAGAAGGATCTACATATGGTTTTCATTGATTTGGAGAAAGCATACGACAAAGTGCCAAGGAAAGTTATGTGGTGGGCACTAGAAAAGAAGAAAGTCCCCACAAAGTATGTTACCCTCATCCAAGACATGTATGATGGTGCCGTTACTTGCATCAGGACATGTGATAGTGTAACTAGTGACTTTCCTATTAAAATAGGACTACATCAGGGATCAGCTTTGAGCCCGTATATTTTTGCCTTAGTGATGGATGAGATCACGAAGGATATACAGGGAGAGATTCCTTGGTGTATGCTCTTTGCGGACGATGTGGTGTTAGTCGATGAGAGTAGGACGGAGGTCGATAGGAAATTGGAATTGTGGAGACGAACTCTAGAGTCCAAAGGGTTTAGGCTTAGTAGAACTAAGACGGAGTATATGGGGTGCGAGTTTAGTGGGATACGACCAGTGGACGGAGATGTCTGTCTAGACGGGCAGGTAGTACCTACGAAAGATACTTTTCGATATTTAGGGTCGATGCTGCAGAGCGATGGCGAGATAGATGAAGATGTTAGTCACAGGATAAGAGCGGGGTGGGTGAAATGGCGACAAGCATCAGGCGTCCTATGCGATAAGAAAGTCCCGCAGAAGCTAAAAGGCAAGTTCTACAGGACAGCGATTAGACCTGCGATGTTGTATGGCGCAGAATGTTGGGCTACTAAAAGACGACATGTCCAGAAGATGAGTGTAGCTGAGATGCGTATGTTGAGGTGGATCTGCGGTCACACGAGGAAAGATCGGATTAGAAATGATGACATACGAGATATGGTTGGGGTCGCACCAATAGAGGAGAAGTTGATCCAACATCGTTTGAGATGGTTTGGACATATCCAACGCAGACCTCCAGAGGCACCGGTACGTATCGGAATTCTTAATCATTTCGAGAACACCCGGAGGGGGAGAGGGAGACCAAGATTGACATGGGAAGAAGCGGTGAAAAGAGACCTTAAAGAATGGAACGTCTCCAAGGAGTTGGCGATCGATAGGAGCGCTTGGAAGTTAGCAATTCATGTACCGGAGCCATGACGTAGGAACTTAGGGGTAGGAGCGATGTCATAGGTTTGTAGGTCCCTCTATTAGGTCACGGTCGAGGTCTAGGTTTCTACTATTACTATTATTATTAGAGGTATTATTATTAGTATGGCTAGTCTTACTATTAGTATTTTTTTTATTTTTTTTTTTTATTATTTTTTTATTTTTTTTTTTATTTTTTTTTTTTATTTTTTTTTTTTTTTATTATTTTTTTTTTTTTTTCGATGTGTTCTCTTATTGGGTTTCTTTCTAGCCTACCCCAACTTGTTTGGGACAAAAGGCTTAGTTGTTGTTGTTGTTGTTGTTTTTTAATCCAAGCCGTTTATCCTATTCGTTGCGTAGCTTCGGTTTCTTCCCTGTGTTTAACTTTCCCTCATTTACTGCCTCGGATCCTCTTCAGTTTCTTTCTTTTAATTTTCAATTTTTCTTCTTAATTCTTCGTTTTCTCATTTTGTTTCTCGTGGAAACAGGAAGAGCAGTGGAATATAGTCATAAAGAGAGAGAACTAGCAATGGCAGAAGCGGAAGAAAGGGGCACGGAGGAAGGCATGCCTCCAGTAGACCCGACTACGGTTCCTCAGCAATTGTTTCTCCGAGCATTTTGCTCCGGTGTCAACCTCACCGCCATCCAGCCCATCATCAAGGCTGACGTCAAGGATCCCCTCTCCTCTCTATTCCATCTCCACTGTCGATCAAATCTTACTCAACCGCTGCTTACCCATCTCCAATTTCACGCCTCAGCCATCCACTTTCCAATCCCAACAGCGGTCACCTCTCCGTCTGCAACTCCGCCAATCACGTTCCAATCCCAAACTCCAGTATTCTTTCTCTCTCTCTCTTTCCTTCTCTCTCCATCGCTCTATTCTTATATTAATTTTGAGAAACAATCAATATGAACCAATATTTGTGAAATTGCAGGGGGGAGGTATACAAACTGTTGCTGATTACTAAGTCTGTAGATTCAGAAAAACAGATTTTTTGAGTCGTTAACTATTTTTAGCATTAGTCATGATATTGTGCTCAGTTTAGTTATCAACACTTACAATTTAACTTGAATTAATACAGTTATATATCTGAGAACTCTTTAATCAGTTTGAATTAAAAATAATGATTTCATTGTTGCATGTTGAAATCCTTCTTAGCACATGCATGCCTTAGTTTACAATGGTGAATTGCCGGATATTTAACAAGTGTTGTGAGTATAAGGAACCAAAGGTTTCAAAAACCGATTTAGTGATTATACAAGATTTAACAAGTAATCATGGTAGACCTTGATGACTGTCGTGATGCATTTTCTACAAAATTAAACTCCTATTTTCAAATGTAATTTATTCTTCTTATGTTCAGTGATTTTTTTTTTACAATTTTACATATTTTGACTTGGTGGTGGGTGTTCAAGATCATGGACTTCATGTTAGTGACACTACAACTGTTGTCAGGTACAATTTCCCTTGCCTCGTCATTCATGTGTTTATTCATCTAATTTGATTGCTTAATTTTTTTTTTCTATTTGCATTCTTTTTTATTTGTATAATATTTTCTTTTAATCACAGATAACTTTATCGGATTTGAAATCTATTAGAAATTAGGGGCTGATAAGTAATGTTATAAATATGAACATTGAAAAAATTAGAGTATGATAAAAAATAATAAACTATGTATTTGAGCTATATATAATATTTTTCCGATTAATAGTGCTATTGTTATAAGCGATAACACGAAATGGATATGTAAAAAGTGAAACTTTGTGAGCAATTCTTCTTCTTCCCTTTTTTTTTGTCTACGTTATTCATCTTTTAATTTCAAATCTGAACTGAGGCTAAGTACGATTGGGCTATATTTTTGCAAGGTTTATAACATTTTGTTTTTCCTTGGTATTTCCTTCAATTTTAGATCGAAACTGAGGACTAAGGGAAGCAACATCGATTGCAGGAGTATCTTTGCTTCAACCTCTTGCAGACTATCATTTTCTTCGAGAGGTAAAATTTATAAGGACAATCGAACTGTTCTGACATAAGGAGGCCTTTGGATTTTAATGAATTTCTATGACTTTTACTACAACTGGTGATTGAAGATTAACCCGCATGTTTGATTTTTTTTTATTAGGTGTGGACCATGTGGTACCTCCTATTTAAATTCTACCAGATACATATCAGTAAGGGTTTATGATTTCTTTCATATTATTTATTATTATCTAATAGACAATCAATATTAGATAGTGTTTATTTATTAATTATTAATCAATATGAAGGACCTCACTGATGGCAAAGTTGCGATACATAGTGTTAATTAAACACCCATATTGAAATTTAAAAATATAGACCAGCCTATATTTTGTGGCGTATTCATATATAACTTTGTATGTGTCAGATTATACTAAACCGGTGATGACCCGTTACGTCATAATACACGATGGCAAATGTTGCCATCGTGTATTATGATTTTTCCACTCTTCCATGGTCTCTCTACATCTTCCTTGGAATATGTTTTACCCCATTTCTCTTTTGTCTGATGGCGCCCCTCTCTCTTCATCGCCCCTCTCCATCATCTCTCTACCTCTTCCATCGCCTTTTCCGGGTGGTTCTTCGTCTCAGTGGCTCTTTCTCTCCATCGCCTCCTATGCGAGTTCTCCTCTCTTTGTCGCCTCATGTAGAAATTCAAGTCGAGATAGGTTTTGTTTCTTACGATTCATGGCTAGATGCACAAATCCCACTTGATTGATTATGACAAGGCAAGTTTTTACCTATTTTTATACATTTTTTCGCATTTTTCTGTTTATTTTTGTAGCTAGGTCTTTATTTTTATTTTACGCCTCAAATTTTTGGGTGGGTGTTTTTGTTTCTTTTCATGAGAGATCCCCCAACACCAAATAATAATAATAATAATAATAATAATAATAATACCAATACTAATAATAATAATATTAATAATAATAATAATAATAATAATAAAAAAAAAAATAAAGTTCACTTGGCGCACACAATTCATCAGCCCCTCACACCCCTCCAACTGAACACCATATCGGACTGGAAATTTAAATAAAAAATTTAAAATCCAAATA
Organism: Rhynchospora pubera; assembly: GCA_028095005.1. NCBI lineage: Eukaryota > Viridiplantae > Streptophyta > Magnoliopsida > Poales > Cyperaceae > Rhynchospora > Rhynchospora pubera. The sequence continues at coordinate 358,368,228 of CM051460.1, forward strand.
CTTGGCATGGCAACAGAAATAGTTGAATTATTTTTGGGCTATCCTCTTTGTGATTTTTTATTTTTATGTGTGATTCAGGGTAGTTGCATTGTGTTCCTGGCTCCTGACTCTTTACTCCCAACTAGGGGTGAGCAAAAAGCTCGTAACTCGTGAGTTACTCGAACTCGACTCGTTAAAAGCTCGATTATAACTCGAGCTAAAAGAACTCGAGTTGGCATAACTCGAGTTGAACCAACTCGGTTAATAAATGAGTCGAGTTTGAGTTAGGCTCAACTCGGCTCGTTGACTCATGAGCTGACTCGTGACGTAATAAATTTTAATTTTTTGGAGATAATCACCATGACCTATGAGTATTAATCTTGAGTTTCAAGACATATTTTGCTTCAAATCAATGGAAAAGAATAAAATTGATAATGAAATTTATTTTTTTATATTATTGTAATACTCATAAATAATTATTGCATCTATTCACTATATTCACGAGTTGAATACCGAGTCACGAGTTGACTCGAGTTACAAAATGGCGAGTTCGAGTTGGCTCGGTTAGCTCGGAACTGCCTTCCGAACGAGTCACGAGTTGACTCGAGTTGTAACGAGTTCGAGTTCGAGTTATGCTCAACTCGCTCGAACTCGGCTCGTATACAGCCCTACTCCCAACCAATGATATTTAGATAGTATTTGATTTTGTCATGCTATTTATAAGATGTGATGTCTCATGTATTTTATTTTATGATAGGAAGATTTAAGGATTGAAATTCAATGATTTTCTATATTCTTGTTGTTATTATTTTAGAAATTTGAATTTATTACTTTTCCTACAAATCTTATTGTATGATTCAGTTTTGTTTAAAGAAATTGAACTCTTAGGTCCATTTAGTACTGATGCCGTTACTTTATCATTTGGTTGGCTATTCTCTACCACTTAGTATATTTATATGATATATGATATATATGGGAGCAAATTTTAGTTTCGTTGACCCTTCAATTTAATTTCAAAATTTTTAAGGTAAGACAACTCATTTTCTTACCAACCATGGATAGATGCACCAATCAAGGGAATCTTTGATGCTGTCATTATTATTTTGTATTAAATGTGCTTCAAAACTATATTTAAATACTATTTATTTTCCTTATTCTTCGAGAAATCAAATTGGTATCAAAACGGTCATTATTGTCGCACTCTCCATTAATTTTATATCTACTGCACAGGTCATCCCTATCTGTGAAATTTTGTGAAAAAATGACCCTTTTCTCTTTTCTTTGAGAAATTCTAGAGTCCAATATATAGGACGGATGGACTCCGTCCAATACGATCTTTTTCATGTTTCTAAATTTCAAATAACCGATCTAAACCGTTCAATATGTTTTCCATATTGAAAACTTATAAGAAACCAATTTTTACATTTTTCCGAATTTTTTACTATTTTTTTGGCATTTTAGAAAATCGTTGATATTGGATGATTCATAATGTTTATATCATGAATTTTAAAAAATACTAAAAAAATAGTAAACAATTTCGAAAAAATGTAAAAATTGGTTTCTTGTAAGTTTTCAATATTGAGAATAGTTTGAACAGTTCGGATCGGTCATTTGAAATTTAGAAACGTGAAAACGATCGTATTGGACGGACCCATCCGTCCTATATATAGGACACTAGCATTTCTCCTTTTCTTTTTATCTAGGTTATCGATTATCGATCTTTTAGTTTCAAATCTAAACCGAGTCCAGGTACTATTGGTGTTATATTTTTGGGAGGTTTGTAATTGTTGGTTGTTCCTTAGTATTTTCTTCAATTTCAGATCTGAACTGAGGAAAAAAGGAAGTGATATCGACTGTAGGGCATCTTTTATATCTTTTATATTGTGTGCTGCTGATTTTGAAGGAACAACCAAATAATCATCTTTTGGATGGTGGTTTCAGTATATTCATCTCTTACAATTAGGTAACTTAATTTCTTTTTTCTTATTATTTTTTTGAAAAACTTTGAAGCTAACAATGAGAAAAAAAATGAGATTAGCAGCCATGAATTGTTGAGGGAATGCATATAAATGATTGAATATTTTTTATGTATTTTTTTGTGCAAACTTCACTACATTAATTCCTCATGTTAGGTTCATGTATTTGTGAAAAAGAAAGCTACACGTTTTATATGATAACTCAACAAGTAATTACACATCAATTGTTGCTTTAAGCATCAATTTTTCTATTGTGAGTTTTTTTTTTCTAATTTGAATTAATAATAATGTGATTTGTCGTTCTTTTTATTATAAAGTTAGAAATTGTATGGCTAATTTGTTTAATTTTTTCAATTTTTTTGTCAATTTTGATCAGATCTTTTGGCATAAAAGATCTCAGTTGATGAGAGAGTGAATTCATATTGATTTTAGGTGTCTTGGTATATATTGGTAGGACCACTTAAGATCAGGTATGGTGGTACAGAAAGGTGGGAGAAATTAGGGCTGGTATGACACAAGTACAGGCTTGATACCAGTTGCATTCAAGGAAAGACATTGGTACAAGGGTAGGTTTTTTAGTATCAAAACAGTGAGGAGAAGGAAGAAATAATGTTTGTTATGGTGATTGTTAATTTTGGTGAGCTGATTTCTTAGTTGGTACAGTGGTTGGTACCAATGGATGCATAAGGAATTGGGTTTATACAAAAGGCAATTGTCACTACCATGACCGTTATCATGTTCATTGACCCGTTTAGTTCAGAATTATGTGAGTTTACTTTAGTATATTAAATTCTGCCTAAAGTTTCAAGTAACATATTGAATTTGATATATAGAGAAAGTTTAATATGCACTATAGTGCATAGGACGTTCAATAGTGCATGTACTTAGTTAAATATCATCAGAGGTGCTTTCTCCTCTTTTTAGTACATTCTAATAATTGTAAAATTATTTATCTTACATTCTATAAGGGACAATCAAATTTTTTTTAATATTTAAACTTTTTATATAGTCTAGAATATGTTTATGAGCTGACATATTCAATATGATTGGATTATACATTGTAATTATGCATATAATGTGCAGATTTGAAAGATTCTGAGTAAATTTGAACATTTCAAGCGATTTTACATTCATTTTAAGTCATTTTATCACAATAAATTATATTTATGCTTTTTATATAGTCTAGAATAAGTTTACGAATTCACCGATTTAAAACAATTGGATTATACATTATAATTACGAATATAATGTGCAGATTTTAAAGATTTTAAGTATATTTAAGCATTTCAAGCGATTTTGCATTCATTTTAACCCTTTTGATCACAATAATCTCTATTTATACTCTTTATATTGCCTAGAATATGTGTATGAGGTCAATTATTCAAAAAGATTGGTTTGTACAATGTAATTATTCACATAATATGCGGATTTTTCAGAGTTTAGAATATTTCAGAATTTTAAGTGATTTTTCATTCATTTTAAGTCATTTGATCTCCATAATCTCTATATATGCTATATATATAGTCTAAAATTTGTTTAAGCGGTCAATTAATCAAAAAGATTGGTTTATACGTTGTAAGTATTCACATAATGTACAGATTTACAGATTCTGAATATATTTGAGCATTTTAATCGATTTTCATCTCATTTTAAGTCTTTTGGTCTCAGCAAACTACATTGAAACTCTTTATATAGTCTAGAATATGTTTATGAGCTAAATTATTCAAAATAATTGCATTATACATTGTAATTATTCACATAATGCGCATATTTTGCAGATTCTAAGTTTATTTGAGCATTTCAATTGATGTTACATTCATTTTAAATTATTTGATGACAATAATCTATATTTAAGCTCTTTATATTGTCTAGAATATGTTTATGAGCTCAGTTATTCAAAACGATTGGATTATACATTGTAATTATTCACATAATGTGCATATTTTACAGATTCTAAGTTTATTTGAGCATTTCAATTGATGTTGCATTCATTTAAGTTATTTGATGACAATGATCTATATTTAACCTCTTTATATAGTCTAGAATATGTTTACGAGCTAACATATTCAAAACAATTGGATTACACGTTGTAATTATTCACATAATGTGCAAATTTTACAGATTCTAAGTATATTTAAGTATTTCAAGCGATTTTGCATCCATTTTAAGTTATTTGATGACAATAATCTACATTTATGATCTTTATATAGTTTATAATATGTTTATGAACTCATTTATTCAAAATGATTGGATTATACATTTTAATTATGCACATGCTGTGCAGATTTTACTGATTCTGAGTATATTTGAGCATTTGAAACGATTCTACTTTCATTTTAAGTCATTTGAACACAATAATCTATGTTTAATCTCTTTATATAGACTATAATATATTTATGAACTTACTTATTCAAAATGTTTATATTATACATGGTAATTAAGAAACATAATGTGCAAATTTTATAGGTTCTGAGTATATTTGAGTATTTCAAGCGATTTTGCATTCGTTTTAAGTGATTTGATCACAATAATATATATTTATGCTCTTTATCTAGAATATGTTTATGATATAACTTATTCAAAACGTTTGGATTATACATTGTAATTATGCACATAATATGCAGATTTGAAAGATTCTGTGTATATTTGAGCATTTCAAGCGATGTCGCATTCATTTTAAGTCATATGATCACAATAAGCTATATTTATGCTTTTTATATAGTTTAAAATATGTTTATGAACTCACTTATTCAAAACGATTGGATTATACATTGTAATTATGGACAAGATGTGCATATTTTACTGATTCTGAGTATAATTGAGCATTTGAAATGATTCTACATTCATTTTAAGTCATTTGAACACAATAATCTATGTTTAATCTCTTTACATAGACTATAATATATTTATGAACTTACTTATTCAAAATGTTTATATTATACATGGTAATTAAGAAACATAATGTGCAAATTTTACAGGTTCTGAGTATATTTGAGTATTTCAAGCGATTTTGCATTCGTTTTAAGTGATTTGATCACAATAATATATATTTAAGCTCTTTATCTAGAATATGTTTATGATATAACTTATTCAAAACGTTTGGATTATACATTGTAATTATGCACATAATATGCAGATTTGAAAGATTCTGTGTATATTTGAGCATTTCAAGCGATGTTGCATTCATTTTAAGTCATTTGATCACAATAAGCTATATTTATACTTTTTATATAGTTTATAATATGTTTATGAACTCACTTATTCAAAACGATTGGATTATACATTGTAATTATGGACAAGATGTGCATATTTTACTGATTCTGAGTATAATTGAGCATTTGAAACGATTCTACTTTCATTTTAAGTCATTTGAACACAATAATCTATGGTTAATCTCTTTATATAGACTATAATATATTTATGAACTTACTTATTCAAAATGATTATATTATACATTGTAATTAAGAAACATAATGTGCAGATTTTACAGATTCTGAGTATAATTGAATATTGTAACCGATTTTGTATTAATATTAAGTCATTTGATCACAAAAATCTATTTTTAAGCTCTTTATATAGTTTATAATATGTTTACGAACCATTTATTCAAAACAATTGGATTATACATTATAATTATTTACATAATTTGCAGATTTAACAGATTCTGAGTATATTTAAGAATTTCATGCGATTTTGCATTCATTTTAAGTTATTTGATGACAATAATCTATATTTATGATCTTTATATAGTTTATAATATGTTTATGAACTCATTTATTCAAAATGATTGGATTATACATTATAATTATTCACATAATTTGCAGATTTTACAGATTATGAGTATATTTGAGCATTTCAAGCGATTTTAAATTCATTTTTAGTCATTTGATCACAATAATCTATATTGAATCTCTTTATATAGTCTAGAATATGTTTATGAACTCCCTTATTCAAAAGCTTTGTATTATACATTGTAATTTTTGACATTATGTGCAGATTTTAAGGATTACGAGGTTATTTGAGCATTTGAAGCAATTTCGCATTCGTTTTAAGTGATTTGAATACAATAATATATATATTTAAGCTCTTTGTTTTGTCTAGAATATGTTTACGATATAACTTATTCAAAACAATTGGATTATACTTCGTAATTATGCACATAATGCGCATATGCGAAAGATTCTGAGTATATTTGTGCATTTCAAGCTATTTTGTATTCATTTTAAGTCATTTGATCATATTAAACTATATTTATGATTTTTATATAGTCTAGAATATGTTTTTACGAAACAATTGGATTATACGTTGTAATTACGAATATAATTTGCAGATTTTAAAGATTTTGAGTATATTTAAACATTTCAATCGATCTTGCATTCATTTTAACTCATTTAATCACAATAATCTATATTTATGCTCTTTATATAGTCTAGAATATGTTTCTGTGGTCAGGTATTCAAAAAGATTGGTTTATAAATTGTAATTATTTACATTATGTGCAGATTTTACAGATTCTAAGTATATTTGAGCATTTTAAGCGATTTTGCATTCATTTTAAGTCATTTGATAACAATAATTTATATATATTCATTGTATAGTTTAGATTATGTTTATGCGGTCAATTATTCAAAAAGATTGGTTTTATACATTGTAAGTATTCACATAATGTGCAGATTTTACAGATTCTGAGTATATTTTAGCATTTTAAGCGATTTTGCTCTCATTTTAAGTCATTTGATCACAACAATCTATATTTAAGCTCTTTATGTAGTCTAGAATATGTTTGTGAGCTCATAATTCAAAATGATTGGTTTATACATTATAATATTCACATAATGGTGCATAATATATAAATTCTGAGTATATTTGATCTTTTCAAACGATTTTCCATTCAATTTAAATCATTTGATAATATAGTATAGAATTTATGTTCTTCATATAGTATAGAATTTATTTATGAACACACTTATTCAAAATGATTGGATTATTCATTGTATACACATATAATTTGCAGATTTTAAAAAATATGTGTATATTTTGGCATTTGAAGCGATTTTGCATTTATTTTAAGCTATTTGATGACAATAATCTATATTTAAGCTCTTTATATAGTCTAAAATATGTTTATGAGCTCACATATTCAAAACGATAGGATTATACATTGTAATTATTTACTTAATATACGGATTTTACAATTTCTGAGTATATTTGAGCATTTCAAACGATTTTGTATTCATTTTAAGTCATTTGACCAGAATAATCTAAATTTATGATCTTTATATAGTTTAGAATATGTTTTTGAACTAAGTTATTCAAAACGATTGGATTATACATTGTAATTGCGCACATGATGTGAAGATTTTAAAGATTCTGAGTATATAGGAGCATTTGAAGCGATTTTGCATTCATTTTAAGTCATTCGATCACAATAATCTATAATTAAGCTCTTTATAAAGTCTAAAATATGTTTATGAGCTCAATTATTCAAAACGATTGGGTTGTAAATTGTAATTATTCACATAATATGCAGATTTTACAGATTCTGAGTATATTTTAGTATTTCAAGCGATTTTACATTCATTTAAGTCATTTGATAACAATAATGTATATTTAAGCTCTTTATTTAGTCTAAAATATGTTTATAATATCACTTATTCAAACATCGGGATTATACATTGTAATTATGCATAAAATATTCAGATTTGAAAGATTCTGAGTAAATTTGAGCATTTCAAGCGATTTTGCATTAATTTTATGTCATTTGATCACAATAATCTATATTTAACCTCTTTATATTGTGTAGAATTCGTTTATGAGCTCAATTATTCAAAATGATTGGATTATACATTGTAATTATTCATATATTTTGCAAATTTAATAGATTCTGAGTATATAAGAGCGTTTGAAGCGATTTTGCATTTATTTTAAGTCATTTGATCACAATAATCTATATTTATGCTCTTTATGTAGTTTAGAATATGTTTATGAGGTCAATTATTAAGAAAGATTGGATTATACATTGTAATTATTCACATAATATGCAGATTTTACAGATTCTAAGTATATTACAACATTTCAAGCGATTTTGCATTCATTTTAAGTCATTTAATCACAATAAAGTATATTTAAGCTTTTTATATAGTCTAGAATATGTTTATGATATCACTAATTCAAAACAATTGGATTATAGAATGTAATTATGCATATAATATTCAGATTTGAAAGATTCTGAGTATATTTGAGCATTTCAATCGATTTTGCATTAATTTTAAGTCATTTGATCACAATAATCTATATGTAACCTCTTTATATTGTGTAGAATTTGTTTATGAGCTCAATTATTCAAAATAATTGGATTATACATTGTAATTATTCATATATTTTGCAAATTTAATAGATTCTGAGTATATATGAGCGTTTGAAGCGATTTTGCATTTATTTTAAGTCATTTGATCATATTAATCTATATTTATGCTCTTTATGTAGTTTAGAATATGTTTATGAGGTCAATTATTAAGAAAGATTGGATTATACATTGTAATTATTCACATAATATGCAGATTTTACAGATTCTAAGTCTATTTTAACATTTCACGTGATTTTGCATTCATTTTAAGTCATTTAATCACAATAAAGTATATTTAAGCTTTTTATATAGTCTAGAATATGTTTATGATATCACTTATTCAAAACAATTGGATTATACATTGTAATTATGCATATAATATTCAGATTTGAAAGATTCTGAGTATATTTGAGCATTTCAATCGATTTTGCATTAATTTTAAGTCATTTGACCACAATAATTTATATTTAAGTTCTTTATATTGTGTAGAATTTCTTTGTGAGCTCATTTATTCAAAATGATTGGATTATACTTGTAATTATTCACATATTGTGCGGATTTTACAGATTCTGAGTATATATGAGCTTTTGAAGCGATTTTACATTTATTTTAAGTCATTTGACACAATAATCTATATTTATGCTCTAATATAGTTTATAATATGATTATGACGTCAATTATTAAAAATATTGGATTATACATTGTAATTATTCACATAATGTGCAGATTTGACAAATTCTAAGTATATTTTAACATTTGAAGCAATTTTGCATTCATTTTAAGTCATTTGATCACAATAATCTATATTTAAGCTCTTTATATAGTCTACAGTGTGTTTAGGAACTCACTTATTCCAAATGATTGGATTATACATTGTAATTATTCACATAATATTCGGATTTTACAATTTCTGAGTACATTTTAGCATTTCAAACAATTCTGTATTCTTTATAAGTCATTTGACCACAATAATCTATATTTATGATCTTTGTATAGTTTAGGATATGTTTCGAAACTAAGTTATTCAAAACAATTGGATTATACATTGTAATTGCGCAAATGATCTGAAGATTTAAAAGATTCTGAGTACATTGAAGCATTGCAAGCGATTTTGCATTCATTTTAAGTTATTTTATCACAATAATCTATATTTAAGCTATTTATATAGTCTAAAATATGTTTATGAGCTCAATTATTCAAAACTATTGGATTATACATTGTAATTATTCACATAATTTGCAGATTTTACAGATTCTGAGAATATTTGAGCATTTCAATTGATTTTACATTCATTTTAAGTTATTTGATGACAATATTCTATATATAAGTTCTTTATATAGTTTTGAATATTTTTATGAGCTAAATTATTCAAAACAATTGGATTATACATTGTAATTATTCACATAATGTACATATTTTATATATTCTAATTTTATTTGAGCATTTCAAGCGATTTTGCATTCGTTTTAAGTGATTTGATCACAATAATATATATTTAAGCTCTTTATTTTGTCTAGAATAGGTTTAGGATATAAATTACTCAAAACGATTGGATTATACATAGTAATTATGCACATAATGTGCATATTTGAAAGAATCTGAGTATATTTGAGCATTTAAGGCTATTTTGCATTCATTTGATCTCAATAATCTAACATTTTGCCTCTTTATATAGTCTAGAATATGTTTATCAACTCAATTATTCAAAACGATTGGATTATACATTGTAATTACGATCAAATGTGCAGATTTTGCAGATTCTGAGAATATTTTAACATTTCAAATGGTTTTACATTCATTTTGTGTCATCTGATCACAATAATCTGTATTTAACCTCTTTATATAGTCTAGAATATGTTTATGAACTCGCTTATTCAAAAAGATTGGATTATACACTATAATTATGCTCGATAATATATTTGAACATTTCAAGCGATTTTTGCATTCAATTTGAGACATTTGTTCACGATAATATATATATTTAAGCTCTTTACATAGGCAAGAATTTGTTTACGAGCACACTCATTTAAAACGATTGGATTATTTATTGTAATTACACAAATAATGTGCAACTTTTAAAGATTTTGTGTATAAATGGGTATTTCAAGTGATTTTGTATTTACTTTGTTCATAAAGAGCCAGCTAGATGATATTTAGAGATCTGAGGAGATCCAGGCATGTCAGCAAACCTAACTCAAATAAGTCATTTTGTTGACAATAATCTATATTTATGCTCTTTATATAGTCTAGAATATGTTCATTTTAAGTCATTTGATCACAATAATCTATATTGATGCTCTTTATATAGTCTAAAGTCTGTTTACGAGCTCACTTATTCAAAACGATTGGATTATACATTATAATTATGCACATAATGTACAGATTTGAAAGATTCTGTGTATATTTGAGCATTTCAAATGATTTTCCATTCATTTTAAATTATTTGATCAAAATCATCTAGATTTATGATCATTATATAGTTTAGAATTTATTTATGAACACACTTATTCAAAATGATTGGATTATACATTGTAATTAAACACATAATTTGCTGATTTTATAGATTGTGTGTATATTTTGGCATTTCAAGCGATTTTACATTCATTTTAAGTTATTTGATGACATAATCTATATTTAAGCTCTTTATATAGTCCAGAATATGTTTATGAGCTCACATATTTAAAACGATTGGACTAGACATTGTAATTATTCACATAATATACGGATTTTACAATTTCTGAGTTTATTTGAGCATTTCCAACGATTTCGTATTCATTTTTTAAGTCATTTGACCACAGTAATCTTTATTTATGATCTTTATATAGTTTAGAATATGTTTATGAGGTCAATTATTAAGAAAAATTGGTTTATACATTGTAATTATTCATATAATGTGCAGATTTTACAAATTCTAAGTATATTTGTGTATTTTAAGCGATTTTGCAATAATTTTAAGTCAGTTGATCACAATAATCTATTATTAAGCTCTTTATAGAGTCTAGAATATATTTATGAGCTCAATTATTCAAAATGATTGGATTGTACATTGAAATTATTCACATAATATGCAGATTTTACAGATTGTGACTATATTTGAGCACTTCAAGAACTTTACATTCATTTTAAGTCAATTGATCATAATAATGTATATTAAAGCTCATTATATAGTCTAGAATATGTTTATGATATCACTTATTCAAAATGATTGGATTAAATTGTAATTATGCAAATAATATTCAGATTTTAAAGATTCTGATTATATTTGAGCATTTCAAACGATTTTGCATTAACTTTAAGTCATTTGATCACAATAATTTATATTTGATCTCTTTATATTGTGTATAATATGTTTATGAGCTCAATTATTTAAAACGATTGGATTATAAATTGTAATTATTCACATATTGTCCAGATTTTACAGATTCTGAGTATATTTGAGGATTTGAAGTGATTTTGCATTCATTTTAAGTACTTTGATCACAACAATCTATAATTATGCTCTTTATATAGTATTGAATAAGTTCATGAGGTCAATTATTAAGAAATAATGGTTTGTACATTGTAATTATTCACATAATGTGCAGATTTGACAAATTCTTAGTATATTTGAGCATTTTAAGCGATTTTGCATTCATTTTAAATCATTTGATTACAATAATCTATATTTAAGCTCTTTATATAGTTTACAATATATTTATGAACTCACTTATTCTAAACGATTGGATTACACATTGTAATTATTCACATAATATACGGATTTTACAATTTCTGAATATATTTGAGCATTTCAAAGGATTTTGTATTCGTTTTAAGTCATTTGACCACAGTAATCTCTATTTATGATCTTTATATCCTTTATAATATGTTTCTAAACTAAGTTATTCTAAACGATTGGATTATACAGTGTAATCATGCACATAATGTGCAGATTTTAAAGATTCTGAGTATGTGTATTTGAAGCGATCTTGCATTCATTTTATGTTATTTGACCAAAATAATCTCTAATTTAGCTCTTTATGTCTATAATATGTTTATGAGCTGAATTATTCAAAACGATTGGATTATACATTGTAATTATTCACATAATGCACATATTTTACAGATTCAAAATTTCTTTGAACATTTCAATCGATTTTTCATTCATTTTAAGTCATCTGATCAAAATAAATCTATATTTAAGCTCTTGATATAGTCTAGAATATGTTTATGAGCTCACATATTCAAAACGATTGGATTATACATTGTGATTATTCACATAATATGTAGATTTTACAGATTCTTAGTATATTTAAGCATTTCAAGCGATTTTGCTTTCATATTAAATCATTTGATCACAATCATCTATATTTAAGATCTATATATAAGTCCAGAATATGATTATGAACTCACTTATTCTAAACAATTGCATTATACATTGTAATTACGCACATAATGTGTAGATTTTAAAGATTCTCAGTATATTTGAGCATTTCAAGCGATTTTGCATTTATATAAGTCATTTGACCACAATAATCTATAATTAAGCTTTTTATATAGTCTAAAATATGTTTATGAGCTCAATTATTTAAAATGATTGGATTATACATTGTAATTTATCACATAATGTGCAGATTTTATAGATTCTGAGTATATTTGAGAATTTGAAGCGATTTTACATTCATTTTAAGTCATTTGATCAATATAATCTATATTTATGCTCTTTATATAGTCTAGAATATGTTTATGAGGTCAATTATTAAAACCGATTGGTTTATACATTGTAATTATTCACATAATGTGCAGATTGGAAAAATTCTAAGTATATTTGAGCATTTTAAGCTATTTTGCCATCATTTTAAATCTGATCACAATGATATATATTTAAGCTCCTTATATAGTTTAGAATATATTTATGAACTCACTTATTCCAAATGATTGGATTATATAATGTAATTATTCACATAATATACGTATTTTACAATTTCTGAGTATATTTGAGCATTTCAAAAGATTTTGTATTCTTTTTATGTCATTTGACCATAGTAATCTACATTTATGATCATTATATAGTTAAGAATATGTTTCTGAACTAAGTTATTAAAAACGATTGGATTATACATTGTAATTGCGCACATAATGTGCAGATTTTAAAGATTCTGAGTATATTGGAGCATTTCAAGCAATTTAGCATTCATTTTAAGTTATTTGATCACAATAATCTAAATTTAAGCTCTTTATATAGTCTAAATATGTTTATGAGCTCAATTATTCAAAACGATTGGATTATACATTGTAACTATTGACATAATGTGCATATTGTCCAGATTCTAACTTTATTTGAGCATTTCGATTAATTTTGCATTCCTTTTAAGTTATGTGATGACAATATTCTATAATTAAGCTCTTTATATAATCTAGAATATATTTATGAGCTCACATATTCAATACGATTTGGATTATACATTGTAATTATTCAAATAATATGGAGATTTTACAGATTCTGAGTATATTTAAGCATTTCAAGCGATTTTGCATTCACTTTAAGTCATTTGATGACAATAATCTATATTTATGATCTTTATATTGTTTATAATATGTTTATGAATTCATTTGTTCGAAAAGATTGGATTATACATTATAATTATTCACATAATTTGCAGATTCTGAGTATATTTGAGCATTTCAAGTGATTTTGAATTCATTTTAAGTCATTTGATCACAATAATCTATATTGATGCTCTTTATATGGTCTCGAATATGTTTACAAACTCACTTATTCATAAGAATTGGATTATACATTGTAATTTATCACATAATGTGCAGATTTTATAGATTCTGAGTATATTTGAGTATTTCAAACTATTTTGCATTCATTTTAAATGATTTGATCACAATAATATATATTTAAGCTCTTTATTTTTTCTAGAATGTGTTTATGATATAACTTACTCAAAACTATTGGATTATACATTGTAATTATGAACATGATGTGCAGATTTGAAAGATTCTAAGTATATTTGTGAATTTCACGCGATTTTGCATTCATTTTAATTCATTTGATGTCAAAGATTTATATTTAACCTCTTTAGATAGTCTAGAAAATGTTTATGAACTCAATTATTCAAAACGATTGGATTACACATTGTAATTACGCACATAATTTGCAGATTTTACAGATTCTGAGAATATTTGAATATATCAAGCGATTTTACATTCATTTTAAGTCAATTGTCCACAATAATCTATATTTAAGCTCTCTTTATAATGTCTCGAATATGTTTATGAACTCACTTATTTAAAAAGATTGGATTATACATTGTAATTATGCACAAAATGTTCAGATTTTAAAGATTTTGAGTATATCTTAAAGCGATTTTTGCATTCAATATTTATTCATGATAATCTATATTTAAGCTTTTAACAAAGTCTGGAATATGTTTAAGAACACACTCATTCAAAACGAATGGATTATTCACTGTAATTACACACATAATGTGCAGATTTTACATATTCTGTGTATATTTGGGTATTTCATGCGATTTTGCATTCATTTTAAGTCATTTGATAACAATAATCTATAATAAAGCTCTTTGTAAAGTCTCGAATATGTTTATGAGCTCAATTATTCAAAACGATTGGATTGTACATTGTAATTATTCACATAATATGCAGACTATACAGATTCGGAATATATTTGAGCATTTCAAGCGATTTTGCATTCATTTTAAGTCATTTGATCACCATAACATATATTTAAGCTCTTTATATAGTCTAGAATATGTTTTTGATATGACTTATTCAAAACAATTGGATTATACATTGTAATTATGCACATAATGTTCAGATTTGAATGATTCTGAGTATATTTGAGCATTTCAAGCGAATTTGCTTTAATTCTAAGTCATTTGATCACAATAATCTATATTTAAACTCTTTATATTGTGTAGAATATGTTTATGAGCTCAATTATTCAAAACGATTGGATTGTACATTGTAATTATTCACATATTAATATGCAGCTTTTATAGATTCTGAGTATATTTGAGCATTTCAAGCGATTTTGCATTCATTTTAAGTCATTTGGTCACAATAATGTATATCAAAGCTTTTTATATTGTCTAGAATATGTTTATGATATCACTTATTCAAAACGATTGGATTATATATTGTAATTATGCAAATAATTTTCGGATTTTAGTGATTCTGAGTATATTAGAGTATTTCAAGCGATTTTGCATTAATTTTAAGTCCTTTGATCACAATAATCTATATTTAAGCATTTTATAATGTGTAGAATATGTTTATTAGTTCAATTATTCAAAACGATTGGATTATACATTGTAATTATTCACATATTGTGCAGATTTTACCTATTCTGAGTATATTTGAACATTTGAAGAGATTTTGCATTCATTTTAATTCATTTGGTCACAATAATTTATATTTATGTTCTTTATTTAGTCTAGAATATGTTTATGAGGTTAATAATTTCTAAAATATTTGTTTATACATTATAATTATTCACATAATTTGCCGATTTGACAAATTCTAAGTATATCTGAGCATTTTAATCGATTTTGTAATCAATTTAACTCATTTGATCACAATAATCTGTATTTAAGCTCTTTATATTGTTTAGAATATGTTTATGAACTCACTTATTACAAACTATTGGATTATACATTATAATTATTCACATAATATAAGTATTTTACAATTTCTGAGTATATTTGAGTATTTCAAACGATTTTGTTTTCATTTTAAGTCATTTGACCACAGTAATTTATATTTATGATCTTTATATAGTTTAGAGTATGTTTCTGAAATATAAGTTATTAAAAACGATTGAATTATACATTTTAATTGCACACATAATGTAAAGATTTTAAAGATTCTGAGTATATTGGAGCATTTCAAGCGATTTGCATTCATTTTAAGTTATTTGATCACAATAATCTATATCCACGCTCTTTATAATGTCTAAAATATGTTTATGAGCTCAATTATTCAAAACAATTGGATTATACATTGTAATTATTCATATATTGTGAAGATTTTACATATTTTGAGTATATTTGAGCATTTGAAGCGATTTTGCATTCATTTTTAGTCAATTGATCACAATAATCTATATTTATGCTCTTTATATAGTCTAGAATATATTTATGACGTCTATTATTAAAAAAGATTTTTTTATACATTGTAATTATTCACACAGTGTGCAGATTTGACGAATTCTAAGTATATTTGAGCTTTTTAAGCGATTTTGCATTTTTTTTAAGTCATTTGATCACAACAATCTATATTTAAGCTCTTTATATAATTTAAAACATTTTTATGAACTCACTTATTCCATACGATTGAATTATATAATATAATTATTCACATAATATACGAATTTTACAATTTCTGAGTATATTTGAGCATTTCAAAAGATTTTGTATTCATTTTAAGTCATTTGACCACAGTATTTTATATTTATGATCTTTATAGTTTAGAATATGTTTCTGAACTAAGTTATTCAAAATAATTGGATTATACATTGTAATTATTCACATATTGTGCAGATTTTACATATTCTTAGTATATTTGAACATTTCAATTGATTTTGCATTCATTTTAAGTTATGTGATGACAATATTCTATATTTATGCTCTTTATATAGTCTAGAATATGTTTATGAGCTCACATATTCAATACGATTGGATTATACATTGTAATTATTCACATAATATGCAGATTGTACAGATTCTGTGTATATTTAAGCATTTCAAGCAATTTTGCATTCACTTTAAGTCATTCGATGACAATAATCTATATTTATGCTCTTTATATAGTTATAATATGTTTATGAACTCATTTATTCGAAACGATTGGGTTATACATTATAATTATTCACATAATTTGTAGATTTTACAAATTCTGAGATATTTGAGCATTTGAAGCAATTTTGAATTCATTTTAAGTCATTTGATCACATAATCTATATTGATACTCTTTATATGGTCTAATATATGTTTATGAACTCACTTTTCAAGAATATTTGAGCATTTCAAGCTATTTACATTCATTTTAAGTGATTTGATCACAATAATATATATTTAAGCTCTTTATTTTATCTAGAATGTGTTTATGATATAACTTATTCAAAACGATTGGATTATACATTGTAATTATGCACATAATATGCAGATTTGAAAGATTCTGAGTATATTTGAGCATTTCAAGCGATTTTGAATTCATTTTGATTCATTTGATCTCAATAATCTATATTTAACCTCTTTATATAGTCTAGAATATGTTTACGAACTCAATTATTCTAAACGATAGGATTATAAATTGTAATTACGTACATAATTTGCAGATTTTACAGATTCTGAGAATATTTGAACATTTCAAGCGATTTTACATTCATTTTAAGTCATCTGATCACAATAATTTAAATTTAAGCTCTTTATATAATCTCGAATATGTTTATGAACTCATTTATTTATAAAGATTGGATTATACATTGTAATTATGAACATAATGTACAGATTTTACAGATTCTTAGTATATTTGAGCATTTCAAGTGATTTTGCATTACTTTTAGGTCATTTGATCACAGTAATGTATATTTAAGATCTATATATTATCTAGAATATGTTTATGATCTCAATTTTTCAAAACGATAGGATTATACATTGTAATTTTTCACATAATGTGTTGATTTTAATGATTTTGAGTAAATTTTAGTATTTCAAGAGATTTTGCATTCATTTTGAGTTTTTTTTATCACAATAAGTTATATTTATACTTTTTATATAGTTTGGTATATTCTTATGAACTTAATTATTCAAAACGATTTGATTATACATTATAATTATTCACATAATATGCATATTTTACAGATTCCAAGTATATTTGAGCATTTTAAGCGATTTTGCAATCATTTTAAGTCATTTGATCACAATAATCAATATATAACCTCTTTATTTTATCTAGAATATGTTTATAATATAATTTATTCAAAACAATTGGATTATACATTGTAATTATGCACATTATGTGTAGATTTTACAGATTCAGAGTATATTTGAGCATTTCAAGTGATTTTGTATTCATTTTAAGTAATTTGATCACAGTAATACATATTTTAACCAACTAATTTTGCAACCCATGAGCCAAAACTGTTTTGAAGTAGCAATTAACCAACTAATACAAGTAGCAATTAAGCAATTAACCAACTAATCCAGTAGTAAATAATCTCAATTTCGGCCTAATTTTGCAACCTATGAGCCAAAACTGTTTTGAAGAAAAAAATGTGAATCTAGGGTTACGAGAGAAAGTGAAAAAGGGATCGTACTTTCGAAGCAGCGGTTACGAGAGAGAGGCGACAAAGACGGCAAGTGAAGGCTCCGCCTCCTGATTCAGCGGCGACAGAGACGGCAATGTGACGGCTCCGCCTCCTGGTTCAGCGGCGACCGAGACGGCAATGTGACGGCTCTGCCTCCTGCTTCAGCGGGAAATGTGACGGAGGTGTGAATGTGACGGAGTCGGAAGAGAGAGAGTCGAGATAGAGAGGCCAGACAGGTGAGATGTGAGAGGTCACCGATTTGTCGAGAGAGGTGAGAAGTGAGAGATCTTCATTTATCGTTTGAGAGAGAGAGAGAATGAGAGATTATTTAGTCGAGAGAGAAAGCGGAACAAAATAAGAGAGAGGCACAAGTTAACCAAAATTAAATTTTCAATCCAGCGACTTAGATCGGCACAGATCTTGAAGCAGATCCAATGCTCTGAATTAGTATGCATTGAAGCCCCAATACATTAGTATGCACAATAGGTTTTCTCTATATATATATATATATATATATATATATATATATATATATATATATATATATATATATATATATATATATATATGCTATTTTATAGTTTAGAATATGTTTACATGATTAATTAATCAAAAAGATTGTTTTATACATTGTAATTATACACATAATATACAGATTTTGCAGATTCTGAGTATATTTGAGAATTTCAAGTGATTTTGCATTCATTTGAAGTCATTTGATCACAACAATGTATATTTAAGCTCTTTATATAGTCTAGAATATGTTTATGAGCTCTCTTATTCAAAACGATCGGATTATACATTATAATTATTCACATAACTTGCATTTTTTACAGATTCTAAGTACAATTGAGCATTTCATTCCATTTTGTATTCATTTTAAGTGTTTTGATCACATCAATCTATATTTAAACTCTCTATATAGTCTAGAATATGTTTGTGATATCACTTATTCCAAACAATTGGATTATACATTGTAATTATGCACATAATGTGCAGATTTTAAAGATTCTGAGTATATTTGAGCATTTCAAGCGATTTTTGCATTCAATTTAAGAAATTTGTTCACACGTACTTAAGCTCTTTACGTATTCTAGATTATGTTTATGAACTCACTTATTCAAAACGATCGGATTATATATTATAATTACTCACATAATTTGCAGATTTTACAGATTCTGAGTATATTTGAGCATTTCAAGCAATTTTGCATGAATTTTAAGTTATTTGATGACAATAATTTATATTTAAGCTCCTTATATAGTTTAGAATATATTCATGAACTCACTTATTCAAAACAATTGGATTATACGTTGTAATTACGAACCTAATGTGTAGATTTTAAAGATTCTGAGTATATCTGAGCATTTCAAGGGATTTTGCATTCATTTTAAGTCAGTTGATCACAATAATCTATATTTAAGTTCTTTATATAGTCTAGAATATGTTTAGAAGATCAATTATTCAAAACTATTGGTTTATATATTGTAATTATTAACATAATATGCAGATTTTACAGTTTCTGAGTATATTTGAGCATTTCACACGATTTTGTTTTCATTTTAAGTCATTTGATCATAATAATCTATATTTATGCTCTTTATATAGTTTAAAATATGTATATAAACTCACTTATTCAAAATTATTGGATTATACATTGTAATTATTCGCATAATTTGTAAATTTAATATATTCTTACTATATTTGAGCATTTCAAGCGATTTTGCATTCATTTTAAGTCATTTGATCACAATAATCTATATTTAAGCTCTTTATGTGGTTTAGAATATGTTTATGAACTCACTTATTTAAAACGATTGGATTATAAATTGTAATTACACACATAATGTGCAGATTTTACAGATTCTGAGTATATTTGAGTATTTCAATCGATTTTGTTTTTTTATTTTAAGTCATTTTATCATAATAATCTATATTTAAGCTCTTTATATGGTCTAGAATATGTTTATGAACTCATTTTTTCAAAACGATTGGATTATGCATTTTAATTATGCACATGATGTGCATATTTTACAGATTCTTAGTATATTTGAACATTTCAAACAATTTTGCATTCATTTTAAGTTATTTGATCAGAATAATCTATATTTAAGATTTTTATATAGTCTAGAATATGTTTATGAGCTTAATTATTCAAAGCGATTGGATTATACATTGTAATTATTCACATTATGTGCAGATTTTACCGATTATGACTATATTTGAGCATTTCAAGCGATTTTGCATTCATTTTAAGTCATTTGATCACAGTAATATATATTAAGCTCTTGATATAGTTTAGAATATGTTTGTGGACTCATTTATTCAAAATGATTGGATTATACATTGTATTTATTCACATAATGTGTAGATTTTATAGATTCCGAGTATATTTGAGCATTTCAAGCGATTTTACATTCATTTTAAGTAATTTGATCACAATAATCTATATTTATGTTGTTATATAGTCTAAAATATGTTTATGATCTTAAATAAAACATGATGATATTTATATTTTAGTTAGATATTCATATTATTATTAACATATATAAAAAATAATATACTAGAAACCAAACATTAAATTATGTAAAAGAATATTGTATCGAGCGAAACTCGATGTCCAACCCTAGTATGAATTATTACGGGTTATGCGGGTTATGCTGGTCAAATGAGTTGTGATTTCAATTGCAAAAAATTAAAACTAATCACATAAGCAAGATAAAAAATGACTTGTGATATTTTTCTATCGTCTTTTCTACGTTTCAATTTTATTTGCCAAATTAAGTTGGCTAACTATGTCGTCACTGCTGCTGCTCGCACAAAATACAACCATCCAGAAAATTATGATTACACTGGTGAAACAATGTGTGTCAGGATGAAAAATCCATGTTATATAGTATAACGAAAATGTCCACATATAATATTTCTATAGTCGCATTGCTGTAATTTAAAAAAAAAGTTGAAAATGGCGAATAAAACTTTTTTTACTACGTCGTAGCAATAAAAAGATTTATTAATGTTCATTTTCAAATAAAATTTACCTTTCTAACTTTAGAACTATCTTTGATTCAATAAACAGAAAGAAATGTGATTTTTTTGCTTGGAACTAATCACAATTCAAAAGCTTTATATTGACCTCGAAACAGCCCCAAGTTTCTATTGCTCTACGAAGACTACGAGGGCAAAGTAAAATACAAACATAATAGTTTATAAGTAAATATTGTAAAAGGAGATTGACTGAGACAGATAGATTGCAGTTAGCACAATAGACAATAGTATTTAATCATAATGGAAATTTGAAATGGATTTGTGATAATTAAATTGATATCAGATATGTATTATTTTCCCATGTGCCGTGGAAAAGAAAGAGTAAATGAGATATTGGATGATGGGGATCTATTTAATTAATTAAACGGGTCAGGTACAAACCGAGTTATCAAGAATGAAAATTTTAATCTAACACAATACAATCGGATTAATAAAATTATTAAAATTTAACCTAATCCGACTAATGTTTGAATTCACTAAAATACGAATCGAGTTGGACCGATTAAACAGATCGGACGGATTTTTTTCTTCTTGTACGGCCCTAATTAAATACACCTTCTCAATTCGTGTCGAATGCATTATGCCTCAAAATATGACTACGCAGTGGGATCATGTATAGATAATTATATACAAATCTAGTTTGACATCCTCTCTAATAGCTAGATTCTCATTGTCAAAACAAATGTCCACAAAAAGGACAATAAATATTAAGAAACAATATCCTCGTATTTTTATCCCAATGACTCTATTTTACTTAATTTCTATTACTATTGTTCTCACATTTATTATTTGGGTATAGCTTTTTTTATTTTTTTTAATCACTATTATTCTTCTTTCCAGCTCATTAGCAAAGTACTTTGTTAATTCTATACTGAATCATTATTAAAATGACATAATTTGTTAATTGTGAAGACAATAATTTTAATTGATCAGGAAAGCTATAATATGTTTATGGAGCCCAAGCGCGCGTGAACTCGAATTTTAGGAAGGAGGAATCGTAGACACTAGAATCTTAGGAACCCGATCGGTGATATTTTGAATAAATTCGTAGATTTTTTTAAAAGTTCTAGGTCTGTATATTCATTAATTTTGTCTTTCTATATCGTAGAGTGAGACAGTGAGTCATCTTGAGCTTATGAAAAATAGAATTTAGAGTTTTCTATCTGAATCTCTAATTTTCTTAGACCTTTTTAAAGGACATTTTTAAGGACTGTCCGAAATTGCAGTCATTTTACTTCTATATTTTCAAGAGTTTAAGGTCCAAGAAGAGCATGATCCCAAGTGGTGAACTTGAATTTTAAGAAGGAAGAGTCGTACTGTATTGATGTATTTTATTTTTCTTAGATTATATTAATTGATTTAGTGAAATATTAAACTAGATTTGAATTCATGATAAATTAATCTAGATTATTAATATTTTGTATTGTCTCGATTGTGACATTATTTATACAACAACAACAACTAAGTTTTTTTGTCCCAAACAAGTTGGAATATGTTAGAAAAGAAATCCAGGAACTGCGACATTTTTTTTATGTACTTTGAAAGAGTCAATTTGGATATTTGTTAAAATCTGTCACTAATTTTGAGAATGAAAACAAGATTTCAATATCACAAAAAAATTTAAGAAATATAAATTTTATAAAATTAAAAAATATGGGTAAAAAAATATAAAAACTTAATATAAATTCTTGTTTGTTATAAGATTTTTCACATCTAGATTGAAATAGTTAAATTAGATTTGTCGATTTACAAAAAATTAACTCATAAGGTCATAATAAATGAAGGATCATATATACTTTTTCTCTTACTAATATATATATATATATATATATATATATATATATATATAAAGTTTTTAAAATACATTTTTTCGGTATGACGGTCCAGAGTTGATTTAACGGTGCGGCGTTTTTTCGGTGAAAAAACGATGGCCATTGTTTGATGGGTTTTCTCTTCCCATGTGTAAAGTTGTACAATAGGAGAAATATTTTATATAATTTTTTGGATCATATACCAGAATCGAGTTGACCTAGCAGCACTACCAATTCCCACGAAGGGAAATGCTTAGCTCAGGTATTGTTGGCAATTAATACATGAGAACAGGCATGCATCTGCATGAATCACGTTGTGGTTCTAGTTTTGAAATTGTCGTCTGCGCATCTCTTTTTTGTTTTTTGAAGGAAAATAAGGGTCGAGCGTGCATCTCTAATGCCTATACTCTTTTAGTCGTTTTCTTTTATATTAATTAATTCAAATTGGATTTGTGGTTACAAATAAAATTCACAAAAATGGAAGCCCTCACCCGTAATTTACTCCCATCTATATTTCAGTGCACGACAAAAAAAAGGGGAAAAAAATGCATGAGTTAACTCCATGTATTAATTAATGGCAAGGGGTGTTTACGGTTACCAATTAATAAATCTGGGATTCTATCTGTTGCGGGCCTAGCCGGCAAGAGTTGACTCGATCTGACTTATTTTATTGGCTTAAATTTTTATATGCCCTCAACTCTTTCCTAATTGTTTATTTCTCCTTGTAATGTTGTGTATTTCTCTATGTTACTTGGGTGCGGGTGCGGGTATCGTGTCGGATACGATGCGGGTGCGGGGATACGTCATTTTTCAAAAAACTAGAATACGGCGGTATATATAAAATAATAAAAATAATTAAAAATAATATATTTTTGTCATTTATATATTTATTAATTAGAAAAACTAATTAAAGATCAATGAATAAAAAATGTCACTCATGCTATGCGTGGATGCTATACATAGAGCCCAAGTCTAGGCCGGCCCAATAAGCACTTGATTCGTCCGGTTTTTAAAGCGATGTTAGTCCCACAGGGATTTTGAATATGATATTAGACAATATATATACCATGCGTGGAGTCTTTTGTTGACCGACACGCGTGCGTAAAACAGATGGCACAAGCCAATCGAAGTGCGCTGGTCCGACACGCGCATCTGCACCGTATTGTTGACCGTATCCAACAGTCAAACTAATTAAAATATTCGGACACGTCACGTGGCGTATCTAGTGCGAATCGCACACGTATCGGATACGGGATACGTTGGGAAATTGTCGTATCTGAGTAGCATAGGTATTTTCTTATTTACCACTGAACTCTTCAAAATAATTTCTTATTCATGCATGGTTATACATCATAAAATAGGTGTCTAACCCTGGCTTATACTATGCTGCAAATTAATTGTCGTAAAAAAAAATTTTGTAATTAGTATTGTTAAATTGATTTGGAGAGCTCTTATAATTACGTACTATATATCTACTCATCCCTGCATTATGCGTTAATAACAATATTTTTATCATTTAATAATTAGAAACTACTTTTTTGTTAAATAATCAATATAATATGGACAATTATGTACAGCGATTAACATTTTGTAGAATTAATCCTATTTTGTTTTGATTAACGAATAAAAGGTTAATGAACTACCACTATACACAGGGGGCGGACTTATGTAGGGGCAAGCTTGGGCAAGTGGCCAGGCTTGTTTTATGAAATTAAAAATAAAATGTAACCATTTTTTTTTCATTGCATTTTAAGATGTGAAACGTCTAGTACCCAGGCTTAAGTTGGAACGAATGCCTAGGCTTAATTAAGTTGGAATTGCTTTTTTTCTTATGCTCCTGGAAAATGTCTCTAAATATTCTATATATGCTTTAATCATATTTATTTATTTCTTTCTTTCGTATATTTCTGTGCCTCTGAGTTTCGTTTTATTTTTTTTCTTGCATTTGTGGCTTGTTGCTTATGTACTCTTTTGATTTAGCAAAATTGTTTATTGAGTATGATTTTCTAAATAACTAAATTAGCATCATCAATTGCAGTTGGTCTGCAATCTATTGAAAAAGATGTAAAGTTAGAATGACAAAATTTTAATTATGAATAGGTTTCAAATTATTTAAATAAATAGAACTAATTTACTATTCATTTGTTCACGATGGTAGTGCAATAATGAAATGTGTTAAAAAAAGCTATTGAATTAAATTTCTGTATCATATTGGGAATTAAATCAAAGTATAAGTGTAATCCAAGTAAATTTACATAACTTTTATCCGTTATTAAAGTTAAAAAAGTTACATCTTTATGAGCTAGTAAATTGACAAACAATAGTAATTTGTTTAAAAAATAATAATATATATTAAAAATATTATTTGTTATTTTTTATTTTTTATTTTTTATTAAATTTAGTTAATTATTTGTTGTGCCTAGGCTTAAAAAAATTTATATCCGCCACTGATAAGAACTGATCAAATTGGTGGGTGGGTCATGGGTGGTGGTTTGGGGGGGGGGGGGGGGTACAGGAAACAGAAAAAAATTATGGAATACACTTGAAATTGCAACCGTTCGCACGCGTTTAACTGTTTAAGTAGTGGATAAGTGATGATACATCATGCATGGGAGTATGATTATACATAGAAATATGTAGAATATATATATGGTTCATGTACAAATTGATGTCTATGAAAATGCGTGAATCGTGTGCATCTTTTGGGAACAAAATATTTTGGAATTGGCCGTACAACTCACCGTTATCGATTTAAAACTTAAATAATATATCCTTCCCACAGCTAGATACTAAGAGTTGACCATAGAAATGAACAATTTAGTTCAGGCACAAATTCATAAGTCATAACTACGCAAACGCGTGAATCACGTGCATCTTAATTAGGATAATGACTTACTCGTAAAATTCATTGTACGTGGTTCCTCAAAAAAAAAAAAAAAAAAAAAAAGAAAACAAAAAAGGAACCATTGTTCATGAAATACTAGTGTCGTAGTTTATAAATTTTATACGTTTTAATTATCAACACTTCTATTTTAAAGAAATTGTTATTTATTGATAGGGTCGTATAAATCACATCAGTAATTGATTTTCGAGTTTTAAACGATATATGATATATCCATACCACTTAATATTTTCTCCATTTGTGAATATGGTACGAAATAAAATTTTATATTCTTGTCAAAATTGATTGTGTTTTTCAAATTCTTAGAAATCATTGTTAATATTGTATATATATGGTTCACAATTCTTACGTTAGTTGATTTTTTTTTCTAAAAAATGAAAATAATTATTTTTTATAAATTGTAAATTATTATTATTTTTTTATAAGATTTCAACATCGATGTCACAATAAGTAGATTAGATTGATTATTTTGAAATTAAAAAAAATTAGAAGGAACCAGATATACGCCTCTCCTCGTAATACTACGATGTATATATTTTAGCCAGCATTGCTCTTTTAATTCTAATTCTAATTATATATGATCAACGGATTTCATGCACACATTTAAATTCTAATTAGGTCTTTAATTTGGTTTAATATTGCATATTTTGATAATAATTTGTTGATTTTAGGTATAAGTTAGGTACTGCTATTGCTCCATATGTTTACAGGTTCTCCGCGATGATTTCTGCTGCTTTCTGTTGATTTTTGGAGATTTTAGATAGAGATTTCGAGACAAGGCCAGTTAGCATTTCAGCCCAGTCCAGACTGCCGTCAGACGACCCGTCTGGACCCCCCGGACGGTCCGTTTGGCTTTTCCAGAACCGACTTATTTAGGGCAACTTCTATTTTGGTTGAAACTGTCTCTAAATCTAGTCTCTCCACTTTGGCACGATCCCAAACAGTTTCTACCGACTTTAGCAAGGCTTTGAAGGTTATAAAAAGAAGGTCTGACCCTTAGAAAGAAGGCAATTTCGTTCAGAGAGAGAAACCTTCAAATCCTAGCCAGAGATCAGTTCAAACGACCTGTCTGGGTGCGTCAGACAGACCGTTTGAAGACGCCAGATTGCAGAAGCAGAAAGAGAAGTAGAATTCTGTTGTAATTCTTCTTTTAACTTTATGTTGCTGAGAAACCTTGTTTTTATTTTGATGTTGTCTGATACTATGCTAGGCTAATTTGTGTTTTAGGGGCAATGGTAGGGAACCTAATCTATGTAGTTGCTTTTGATATTGTTTAGTTGGAGTTTATAGTATTTTCATATGATTTCTATCTTTTGATTTCTATTTGCCATGTGATTCCATGAATTGCTTAGGTAGAATTGATTAGGATCTATTAGATTAAGGCCTTGTCTAATTTGATTTCAATAGTCTATACCTTAGTTGATTTGTGATTGATCTAATTGAGGATGGAAGTAATTGATGAATGAAATTAGGATTAAGTAACCGATAGGTGAACCTTTCTTGTAATGATGGTTATAAGTTGTCCTTTGTATGAAAGATAGATTTTAGAGACCTTAGGTATTGGTGATGACCAACCTTAGTGTTTTTTTGATGAATTGACTTGAACTTAAGAACCAGAACTGAACGATGTTAGAATCTGGCAATTAGGGTTAAGCCAATAATCTGCATATGAAATAGCCTAAATTCTCCTAATTAATTCATCTGCACGTGGTTCAAACGGATCGTCTGAGACATCAGACGGACCGTTTGGAACCTGCTACATAGATGAAGTACCTTGACCTGAACCCCTATTTTTTCTCTTAATCACTCAATCAAACTTAGTGTTTAGATTTAATTTAGATCATTACTTTCTGAACTCTAATTTAGAACCCTTTAAAATTGTTTTAGATACCAAGAATTATTTTTATAACTAGGCTTATTTGAATTAGATATTTAAGAATTAAATTAATTGAATCCGTCCCCGTGTTCGATCCCTAGCTTGCTATAATAGATTAAATCAGGTAAACTAGGTTATTTTGACTAGATTTGCACCCGACCAATATATATTATATGAGGATTGCTAAAATACTATGCATAGCACGGATGACCTTTGTGCTACGGATTCGTTCTTGAATTTCATGCTTCAAACGATCGATCAAACCGTTCATTATCTTCCTCATATTGAAAGCTCATTAGAATTCAAATTTTACATTTTTTTAATTTTTTTTACTATTTTTCTCATATTTTTTAAATTCTTAATGTAATAAATTCTGGACCCTTCAATAATAGCGATTTTCAAAAATCTAAAAAAAATAGTAAAAAATTTTTAAAAAAATGTAAAATTTGATTTCTAATGAGATTTCAATAAGAAGAAGACAATGAATTGTTTGGATCGGTTGTTTGAAATATTATATTTGAGAACGAATCCATAGCACGAAAGTCATCCGTGCTATGCATAGTATTTTAGCATTTCTCATATTATATTATATGAGGATTGCTAAAATGCTATGCATAGCACGTACGTATGACCTTCGTGCTGCGGATTCGTTCTTGCATTTCATACTTCAAACGACTGATCCAAACCGTTCATTATCTTCATAGTTCATGTAGTTTTCTATTGGTTCCCTCATCGATATTGGAGCCGGAGAGTGAGAGTCTATTAATATGGACGCCTAGTGTTGCCAAGCACCAGCATCTACCACCATCCAATTAAGAATCAAATTGAGAACATAATCGACCATGTACATGTTGCTGCCAATCGCGGTATTGCTTATTAGTTTCCTGACAAGCACCCCTCATGATGTCGACGCTGCTGTGTTCCGGACTGGTTCCGGATATCTCCAAGTCGCGGACTGGTCCCTGGTGAAGAACGCCCTGAAAACTGGGGACTACATACGATCCGAGCCGTTCAACGTCAGCGGCCATGAGTGGGTGATTGATTTCTACCCGCGAGGATATAATGATCACTTCCCCAACGCGACATCGGTGCTTGTCAACTTGTTTAATGGAAAAGGTAGGGTCAAGGCATTGTACGCCCACAGTCTGTTTGATTGGAAGACAGGGAATTGGTCACACCCGCGAAGTCTAGAGTACGAAATGGAAACCTTTAGTCCAAATATGCGGACATTCGCTGGTTATTTTTACTTCGTTAGTCACTCCGAGTTGGAGGCCAGCAATTACCTCGGGAAAGGGAATGACACACTACTCATCAGGACGAACCTGTGGGTTCTTCAAGGGAATACTTCTACTTCTAGTACCACCGATGCTCCTTTCCACAATGATCATCTGCCTGATGCTCGACCATTTGATTCTAGCTTGATCAAGTTACACACCGACGCCTGAAGAACGTTTTATTTTGCTGTTTTATCTTTATCAAATCTGCTCATCTAGCCATTTTCATTTTCTTCTTCATCTTTGCGTTTCAATAATCAGTTTTATAAGCTGTTCTACTTATAATTCTCTATGTTTTATCAAACCTGCTTATGTAGTACAACTCTTCGTATATTTGTCCATTTGCAAGATAACACCAAACTCTTCACTAACTTTTAAATTTAACTGATTTTAGGAAATACTTAAAGCAAGATTTACACATGTTATGGAGCATGACAATACTCAATTTGGTCATTTAGAGTCGACATTAGAATAGGTATAATTTGTTGTTAAACTAATTCCAATCAATTTGCTATGTAAAATACTCAATTTTTTGTTATGCGTCACCTAATGCTCTAGGGCGACACACAACGCTGAGAAAATACGATATAAATATCAAAATTTTGATAAATTGCGAAACAACGTCACACAACACTTTTGATGTTCATCGGTTGAAAATAAGAGTAAATCAGGTGTGAAAGAATATTTAATTTGCACAAGAACAAATCAAATCTTAGAACTGGATATACTCACTTTTTATTAAAGAGTTGCTCTCAGCCTCTCAGGTGTGAAAGAATAGCCTCTAACTTGAGGTGCTACTAGTTAGGCTCTGTTTGGATCGTATGAGAATAAAAGTAGGATTAGTTATTCAGGATTAAAATTATTAGTCTCAAATTCTTAAGAATAAGCTTAATTTCAGAATAAAGATTGTTGTTTGGATGATGTAGGAATAACAATAAATTTTATCTTTGATGGTTAACAAACCAATCTTACTCTAGTCATATTAACTAATCTTACTCTGATTCAGAATAAGCCCTTAATCCTAGACAGTTTGGATTGTCTCTTAATCTAAATTAGCTATTTAGTCCATAATAGCTCTTATTCATGACTATCCAAACAGAACCGAATAAACAAAACAAGAACAATTGAACTGGCGCTAACAATTTAGGTCAAATCAAATCAATAAATCAATAAATAAAATAAACAAAACGAAACAGCAATTATCTTACGTTTCAACCAACGAAACAGAATAGAAATGTTTCAGTCACCCGTCACCCGTTAGACAGTATGGTATAGGTAGTACTACTCAGTCTCGGAGCCAGGGATGGATCCAGACAAATTTTAAGCATGGGCACCATAACAAAATTATTAAATCAATGATGCTATAACAATATAATTAATATAAAAATATAAATATATAATAAATCAATTATATATATATATATATTATTTTCTCAAACATAATCAATAATGACACTATTAAAATCCAGTAGAAGAAATTTTTAATAAATAACATCATATATTAAATCTAATAAATAAATAGTGAAATTTATTATTGGATAACATATTAAAATATTACTAGTAAATAGAACATAGAAAAATAAAATTGAATAATTCTTTGACTTTTAGATTGTATGATAATATACCAGATTTTGAGATAAATATCTCCAACTATCTATATAATCAATCTTAACCACATCAGTTTTTTTTTCAAAAAAAAAAGAAGAAAACTCAGTAAGACACTATATAAAAAAAATTACTATGATATATTTATATCTAGATTTAGCTACAGAAATCAGAGTATAAAGTTTGATTCTATCTTTTTCGAAAAAAAAAATCAGCAAGACACTATATAAAAAATATTTACTATGATATATTTATATCTAGATCTAGCTGTAGGAATCATAGTATAAAGTTTAATTCTACGAACAAAATGATACAACACAAAATACTTACATAATAAGAACAATAGATGTTAAAAATACTAAAAACATAACTCTCCAACTTGTGTAGGTCCAAAAAAATAATTTTGATAGTTGTCCGATATATTTCATATTGTTTATAGAAACTACAAAGTCATGACTAAAAAATTATAAATCATCTCAGAATGTCTCGCCTTTATGAGTCACAAGAGTGAAGGAGAAAATTAAAAGCCTAGGCACTTTCGCTAAATTAAGTATGGGCACTTTCATTTTTATGTTCTAAATGAACATCGAAACTACATATGGTATTTAATTTAAAAAAAAATAAGGGTAGGCAAGTGCCACCCCTTGCCTCTTAATAGCTCTGTCCCTGCTCGGAGCACAACACATGTAGGTTGGTTGAGGTATTTCTTGATTTTCTGACTTTTAGAGATTTCAGTTTATTATTTTCAATTTCGTTTCCAATTTCAAAATTATGTCAATTTCTTTCTCAATTTACATCAATTTATTTTCTAATTTTAAAATTATGTTGATTTTTTCTCAATTTACCTCAATTTTTTTTTTCAATTTCAAAATTTATGTCGATTTTGATTTATTGCTTACTGGTAAAGTATTTTACTCGCGAAGTATTTTACTGGTGAAGTAAAAGCTGAATTACGGCTATCTCTTGCTTACTTTATTGGACAAGTTCAATTTATTGGTAAAGTATTTTACGTAGAGCAAATATTTTTAATCTATTCTATTAATATGTTTCTCTTTTGCATTTGTTTGGCAGAAGCAATGTTCCCACATAAGGCATATATAAACAAGCATTTCTAGCTGTGAATTGTTGCTATTATATAGCAAAGGTAGAGAGAAGAAAAAAACCGAAAGCACCAAGGGATTTTTGGGTAAACTCAGAGTCTTAAACAGCTTAGTCCAATTTTGATTTTGACTTCTATTTTCGATTGATTTTTTGCTTCTATTTTTTCTGAAATTGAACTATGTTATGAAATTGTGTGTTGTGATATGTGATCAGTATAAGATTGTCAAATGAGCTGAACTTGTGACTTGTGAGTTGTATTTTTATTGATTGCTATTTGTTAAGTTAATTTTGTTGTGATCTGTGTGTTTGTATATTTGTACTTGTACAATCTATCATTTTGTTGTTTGTTATAATGGAACTTATCATTTTGTTGTTTTATTTCGTTCACATCTTTTCAAATTTTAGACTTGTGAAGTTTGTATTATCAACAGAAAACATTAGTTACGTTCTTCCGTTCATTACAGACGGAAATGTGCAACGTAATAAATTTCATTCATGCTATAATTACAGAACATTAAAAGGAATTTAAAAAAGTTACATGCAATTAACGGAACATAAACGAAAGTTGTCATTCCGTGTCTGTTGTGTACGTTTGGCAATCCTACTGATAGAGCATGGAGGACCGAAATAGGGAGCAAGACACAGTAGGTGCAGGCGTGCAGCGGTGGCCATGGTTGATCAGGAATTGGATTTTGAGAGGAAAAAAATTCTAGACTTGCCAAGATGCCAAAAGAGAGATTTGGAAGCTCCACAATATCAATGAAGGAGGTAAAAGAAATCTCTCTGATTTCTTTTACCTCCTTCATTGATATTGTGGAGCTCATGCATAGAGATCAAAAGGAAAAAGAGAGGCGGCAATTGAAATTTTGAAACTGACTAGAAAAAAGAAAACTTGAAATTTTTGGTGAAGGAGAGAAAATCCTAGCGGCAAGAGATGCAAAAGGCAGGATGGAAACATTGCAAATTTAGAAGGGGATAGCGCTGGAGGAAAAATAAATAACGCAAAAAAAGTGGGTGCTGGGATTCGAACCCGCTTCGAGCAGCTATTCAGATCTATTGACTCTTTGTTCTCAATAAGTCTGACCCTTTGTCTGAAATAAAGATCTAAACCGTACATCATATCAAATTGCAGATATCAATGATTTATAATTGATGTTAACATATGTTTGAACTCCCACCGGTGAAATTGTTATGACCTTTCTCTAGGTGCTTTTATTAGTAAAGTTAAAGATAGACATATACACATATATATAGAGGATTGTTAAAGTACTATGCATAGCACGATGGTCTTTGTTCTTAAATTTCAAGCTTTAAATAATCGACCTAAACTGTTAATTATCTTCTCCACATTGAAATCTCATTAGAAACTAAAATTTACATTTTTTTTAAATTTTTTTGTTATTTTTTTTTACATATTTAGAATATCTTTAATCTAATTAATTCTAGACCCTTTAATAATAGAGATTTTTAAAATCTAAGACAAATAGTAAAAAAAAATTTTTAAATATAAATTTTAGTTTTTTTTACTTCTTTTACTATATATATATTCACTATTTTTTAAAATTTTGTAAAGCTTTTCATTAATTAATATAAACCAATAGCAAAGAATTTAAAAATAATAAAATTTATAAAAATTGAAAATTAAAAAAATATATAAAATTTAGTTTTTACAAGATTTTAATATTTAGATTAAAATTGTTGAATCAGATTTGTCGATTTACAAAAATACCGGTAAATGAGAACATGGTACATAAAATACCATATACATCATGATGTACTGTAAACTTTTTATCTAGAAAATTTATAATTAAACATATATCAAGCTCTCTATTTTTTTTTAAGAAAGTATACACTCAATTGTCTGTTTTGACTTTTTAAATAGTAGTGGATAAATAGTGGTGTATGTAATGCATAATAGTGGATAATATATAATCATTTAATTTTCAGATTCATTTCTCAAAACTTTACCTGAGTTTGGTATATTAAATGCAATTTATACATTCGAGTTGACCTAGCAGCACTACCACTTTCCACGAAGGCAAAGGTTTTGACTCGAAAACTATTGTTAATACATCAGAACAAGCATATGCGTGAATCGCGTGCACTCTTAAATACGTTTTTGTCTCAAAATTGTCGATCGTGCATTCGTGCATCTGTAATTGTCTCATGAGTTTATTGGGAAAAGAGAAAGAAAGAAGCCTCCGGTTTCATCGGTTCTTCTTGTCTGTAGTCTGTAGACAGCCATGCGTGGACAATTTAGTAGCAAATATACGTGCCTGAGTGCGTTTGGTTGTGCAGTAACCTTACTTGTATAAATTAATAATGTTTAAGTGTTCATGTGGTGTTATGTAATGAATGTATGTTTGGTTATGTATTAAGGATGAATAATTTAATGCATGTATATATTCATGTCAAAAGACTAAAATATTTGTAAATTTGAATTAGTATTTATTAATAATACGTTGTGACCAAATTATTGTTATTTATTATTATTAAATTATTATTATTAATAATTAATATTACTTGCTAAATATTATTAATTAGTATTATTTAATCAGTAAATATAATAATTAATTTTATAATTAATTATGATTTTTAATCATTATTGTTACTTATTAAATATTACTATTTATTGATTATTATTAATTATTAAATATTGTTAATTACTAATTATAGTTTATTATTAATTATTATAAAAGTTAATTATTAATGATAATAATAAATTATTTTTATTATTATGAAAAATTAATAATTAATTTTAATTAAATATTATAAATATTTTTTATTTAATATAAAAAATTATTATTGATTAATTATTTATTTTGTTAAATCGTTATTATTAATATTTAATATTACTTACAAATATTTTTAATTATAATAATTAATTTTTAATAATTATTTTTACTTATTCAATATTATTATTTATTAATTATTAAATATTATTATTAATTATTTCTTGGGGTATTGTTGGAAAAAAATTTGATGGAGACCGGTGCATAACTTATGCAACCTATTTAGCTTGCATAAGTTATGCACCCTAGCTATTTAGGTTTCATAAGTTATGCACTCTTAAGGCGTCTAATGTAACGGATGTTTTGTGACTTAAAGATGCATAACTTTAGTTATGCACCTTTTTATGTCACAAACAAATGGGCCGTAGCGACTAGCTGAATTTACTATTTAGCAAATGGATTTCGGATGAGTCTCTTAGGAGATTCAGTCAATTATGAATCACTGATTTGATGTGTGGTCTAGATGTTGATTTCACATAAAAAATCAGACTTTTTGACATAAAAAAGTCATGTGGTATTAACAATTTATTTTTTACAAATATATCCATCTGTATCTAATTGATTCAACTAGATAATTTAATATTTTGTTAACATTATTATATTTTTTTATTTGCCACAGATTTAGGATATCTTTTGGTATATATATATATATATATATAAGCAAAAGACTTGCGATTGGACACTTGGACAGTTATTAACATATATAATGATCTATCTTTAACGTTTCAATGAGAATGCCGGTGCATCTCATTCTTTTCAGCGAATTTTTATTAATAGCTGCTGTTTGCTAGTAATACTCTGCACGATTTTCTGATCTTTTGCCTAAATGATATAAAATATTATGGGACCGGACCATAGTTTTATTTACAGTGGAACAAATGTATAGGTCCAAAATCCAATACACAACAAAATACAAATGTTGAACTCGTGGTCAGGGGCCTATTAGTGTAAAAACTAAATATTCCTTAAAAATACACAACGCGATAAAAAAAATGTTGCCATTAATTTATTTACCGCCCGGTAACTAAGATTTTATAAAAGGGAATTTGTGCAAATAAAATTCAATTTTATACTTCATGTTTTATAAAAAGAAAAATCAGGTTGAAGGTAAATGACAAAGGAATCATGGTCCAATTGGGAAAATCGCTATTGTCATTTAAATTAGTGGATAAAGACATTTGTAAGTATATCTTTTCGTTATTGTTTATCATTGGATAGTAATATCTATTTTTTTTAATAAAATTAATTGTTATTGGTTGGCTTTCTCTAACTAATCTTGTAATAATAATAATAATAATAATAATAATAAAGAAGAAGACATATCTGAAAATATGTTATGAAGGTCTAGCTTCTATTGGAACCAAGAAGACACATCATTGCCAATAAGCATGCAGTTTAGAGAGCCGAAAACGTGTAAAAAAAAAAAGATGTGAAGATGCCCTATCGCCTCCTCTCAGACGCGGAGAAACAAAGAAAACAAAAATACGACTTTTTATTTTTATGAATATTTAGAGAAGCGAAATATTACTAAGGCGATAGTGGAATTTTTTTAAAAAAATGACATATGAATTTTATATAAGAAATTATTTTACTGACTTTTCATTAAAAAATAGTAGCAAATATCAAATTTGTATAGTTTAATGATGGCATACAACTAATTAGTTGTTTTGTCATAGCATATCTCAAATTTGAGTGTTTTTCAATGGCATAAATCATTTTTTTTCTTTTTGTATATTATCTTATACTAATTACTGTCTGATGATGAGTACGTACGTCAGTTGTTCGAATATTTTGAATCGTCTTTATGAAAATTATTTTGTCAAAAGTTTTGGGAATACTAGTTAAATGAAATAAAACTATAAAGCCTCGGCAATAAATATATTAACCCATAGATTTTTACCCTTACTTATGGGTGTATATTCTTGCTGCTAGAGGACACTATTGAATTCATTTAGAGATGTATTAATATATTATATATTTGATGGGTTATATATGAAAAATAAAAATTTAATTCTATCATTCCAGAAAAAAAAAAAAAATGATGGGTTAATTTTCTAATTAGAAGTTCTGATCTGAATTCTATTTAGATTATACACTATAGAGTACTGCCAACTACGTACGATATTAGAATTCTATTTATGTATCGGTTGGCCCTTCAGTACTGTCCCCAAAATAAACCAGTGCTCTATTGATCTAGTGAAAGCAGTCATGTTGGTACCGATTGTCTTATTCTTTAGTTTTCTAATCACCCCTCATGCTGCTGATGTGTACCAGATCGGATCAAAAACCTTCGAAATCACGGAGTACTCCTTGGTAAAACAAGGTATCAGCACCGGCAACTGCATGGAATCTGATCCATTCACCGTCGGTGGCTATCAGTGGGTTACAGAGTTCTATCCGCAAGGAACGAAACGGTCGAATTCCGGCTTTGTATCAGTCTTTCTAAAGCTGATAAATGCAGAAAATGCCGTCGAAGCACTGTCCACCCACCATTTCCAAGACTGGAATACAGGCGCATGGTCAACTGACACCCCTGTGGATGAAGATTTTGATATTTATTCGCCAAGTGGCATTGCTGAATGGGGTTATTTTAAATTCATGAATAGATCTGAATTGGAGGCCTCAAACTACCTCAAAAATGATATGCTTGTGATCAGGACTACAGTTTTGGTGCTCAAAGATACATCAAAACTTCTCTTGCAGACAATGTCGACAGTGCCGAATATCACTACGACTGGTTTCTCGAACCAGTTAAATCGCACTGCTCCCGATCTTTCTCCTGATGATCGAGAGTAACTAAAAATTGGGCCGATATATGCATGTTTGATTATCGAAATTGTTACCTAGCTAGCAGGGAAAATCATGCATATCACTGTTCTCTTACTCATGTAGCTAGCAGGGAAAATCATTCTTGAATCTTCACGTTTCAATATTAGAACGCCGCTTGCTCTTCTCTTTGTTTTCAGCGTCTTGGTTTTGTGAAATCTGCGTTATTTTTATTCACTTTGATAGTTCTGTAAGCCAGCTGTTGTGATTTCATTTTCAGCTATTTGGTTCAGTTTTCAATTGAAATTCTCGTTCTTTATGTTCTAATTAAGTTATATAATGATGTATGTTTGGTAGTAAAGAGCACTAACTATACTTGTCTATTTCAATCAAAATTAATTATCAATCTGATATTTAAGTTTCAAATGCATACACATGGAAAATGAATGCAACTCAGTTTTTATTTCTGCGGATTTTTCTTCCGGACTTCTAATATTCGATACTTTATCTACTTTTTATTTTTATTTTTTTTGAAAATGGGCCCGTAGCCAATTTGTTTTCAGAAAATGTATACTGTTATTGCATTGATGCTGACTATTCATTTGTTTTCAGAAAATTAATTAGAATAAAATTAAGTTCCGGAATTACAAGGAAATAGTAAAAAGGAAAAAAAAAAAAAAGTACAGACCTGAACCGCAGTAACACCGACTCG
The DNA here is from genome assembly GCA_028095005.1 of Rhynchospora pubera. NCBI lineage: Eukaryota > Viridiplantae > Streptophyta > Magnoliopsida > Poales > Cyperaceae > Rhynchospora > Rhynchospora pubera. The sequence continues at coordinate 358,406,731 of CM051460.1, forward strand.
GACTCATCAAAAGCAAGCATATAGCTTTACAAAAAAAATTTTAAAAAAATAATTCTATGAGGAGAACTCTGGAATTAAATGCCCCAAAACAAAGCCTATTTCTGAAAGCTTCAAGAGCTTCACTGAATGCATTCAACAGTCTAAAGAAAGAACTAAAGATTGTGACAGCCCAAAACAGCTAAGCGTCGAGTATAGGTCTGCAAACGCGACAACCGATTACACAAAATAAAAATTAATTTACATTAACCGTTTCGTTTCAAAAGACGATCAAAATAATCAATTAATTGACAATTAATTTTTATATATGTTTTCCTATTTCGAAACAATCAAAACGTGTAATTGTGTTCAACTTTCTACTTTGACAATTAATTTTTATACATATTTTTCTATTTTACATGCATAACGGACCGTTTTGGTACTGCAATATTCCTAGTTCATCAAAATTTATTTATAAATGCTTAAAATATATATAAACATGACATAAAATGGTTAAACGAAAATAAACAAAATGGCGGCAATGCAATAACAGTTGTTATAAATGCACACAACCAATTCAGGATAATTTCTTTCTATTTTGGTAAGTATCTATATAGTATAATATAATAATCTGCGTGATTTTTTGCGCGGATTTTAAAGCAACGCACAGCTCAACCACCGAAAAAAGATCCGAATCGCTGATTGTATAAAACAAATCCTATCTGTTTAAGCTTTTCTTTTCAATCTGTCATCCCAGTTTTTAATCCCATCGCCTCTCTCTTCCTTCTGCCCCCGTCTCCTCACCATCCCCTCTCCTCCGCCAGTAGTCCGCCCCAACTTTGCTTTCCCAAGCTTACCTGTCCCTCCGCCACCTCTCCATCTCATTCACCCCTTCTATCTCTCTTCTCATCGCGTCCTCTTAAAACTCGGATTCCTCCTTTAGTCTCTCCCCGGTAGTCCCATCCCCTTCTACTACATGTCAATTATAATTATTTACTTAAACATAAAATAAATCCTACAAAGGTCTGATACATTTAGGTTACTAATCACAATATCCAATGGCCCGCTACTCGTCTTGCTGTCCAGCACTTGATCTAAAACCTGGAACCCACAACTAATAGTGGAAACATGCCAAAATGCACAGAGTGAGATAAATAAAATTTATCTCAGTACGGTATTCAGTTCCAGCCACTTGAATTTTTAATATCATGTGTTGGAACTAAATACATGACTGAGTTAAATAAATTCCAATTTAAATCCACGTTTATTTCAAATAAGCATTAAACGTAAAGTTTCGATCTAGCAATGAAATTATAAAATAAATTCAATACTCTTAAAAATCAATTTTCTTTTCTTTGAATTCAAAATATGACACTATTATTTCAATTACCTGAACAAATAATTAATACCATGTAATAACTAACGTGCAAATTAAAAGCAACCCTTACAACTTGTTTCCAATAGAAATAGCAAGGTCAAATAAATTCAATCAATGCAATATGAAATGTGAGCTCGGCATCAATTCCATAACCATTCAAATTTCAAAGTATAGCAAAAGCCGACTCATTTGGTTGGGCAATTATCTAATATGCAAGTCTGGTTTATCACAAGTCAATCATTTCAATCATTTCCTTCAGATACCGCGAACCACCTTATAGATGGATGCCAACGGCCAATTCAATTCAGATATAATTCAGTCAATTAACTCATCAAAATGTACAAGCAAGCTGGGAACACTCACACTCCGGACCATTCTAGACTGGACCTACTGAGTCCGGTACATAAGCGCTTATTACACCGTGCTTGGTAGGATGGGTCATGACTCCACCTCCAAACATTACGAGTGTCTATCTCAACCACACAAGTTGTACTTACCTCAATCAAATCACATTTCAATCGGATACCATTCAATATGCCACTGTACAATCATGTATCAATATACATTTTCACAAAATATTCTCATGAATGAAATTCAAATTATGAATCCAAAATGTAAGAATACAGTTCAACATGCTAATTTCCAATCATGCATCACTTATACAGAAAAGAGATATTCAAGAATGCATAATAATAATAATAATAATAATAATAATAATAATAATAATAATAATATACCACATATAATTAAAACTCAAGTGAAATCCGTACCTGATAACAAAGTAAACATCGGCTAGCCAATAATAATCATACAGACCCTCAGTTATACCAGCCATATCCGGCTCGAAAACCTGCCCCGACTCTACATTAACAATACTAGACTAAGTGCTTATTTAAGCAAGCAAACAATAACAATTCACATTCAACAAATTCGTAGATAAAGTTATGGATTTGATTTGTTCCTTAGTATACCATACAATTATAGTACACCTTATTAGCTGTATCAGTAGATGATTTCAAAGGCTAGACAGTGGCTAACAATGTTAGAAATCAGCACACAACGGTAAAACAAAAGTGCTGGCCAAATTCTGGTACAACCAGTGAAGGGTATTTTTGACAGTTTACAAAAATTATTTTTGTTTCAAGAACGGCTGAACGAAATCCAATGAAAATTTAACCGTGAATGAAACATGACTCATCTACTGTAAAAATTTCATGATGTTTGGACATACAGATTAATTATAATGAATTTTCGAAATCAGACGGAATCAGGTTTCAGAAAATCTGTTCCAGCAAATCGTGCCAGCAAATACATCTGAAAGTTCATACCTTGAAACCCTTCAAATAAATCTCTAAAAATTTTGTAAAAATTACAGAAGATGCCTCTGGATGTCTATTTTCATACCTAAAAGTTTCAAGTCTTCAATGCAAACAGAGGATAAATAAAAAATAAAACAACCGCACTGGGTCTGTCTGTTCCAGAAAACTGTTTTTCAAAACTTGCCTTGGTTTCAAAAATCTTGTAAAAAAAATACCAAATCAACTCAGAAAAATTCATATTAGATACCAAAATTTTCGCCTGGAAGTCTAGTTTCATACAAAATTTGTAAAAGCCTAAGAACTTTCAATAAACTGTAAAGATAATAATAGAATCCAAATATGCACTGTTGGTTTTCAAAAAATTCTCAAATAACTTAGGGAACTAGTAAGAACTAGAATGACTTGTTTTCAATTAAAGATTTAGAGCAGAAGTTAATTGCTCACTTAGTAAATTTTCATGGCCAATCGGAGGTACATAAAATCGAACAATCCCTTTTCCCGATGCTGCCCTGGAAGCGCTAAAGGACTGCTGCTCGCTGGAAATTTCTCTCAACCTTCAGAAAATTTTTGAAAGAAGATTTGATGCACCAGTTGAAAGAGATGAATGAGTTTGGGAAGAGAAAGAAGATATGCAAATGATAGAGAGAAGGGATGTGCACAGGATGTTAGGTGCGTACAGGAACCAGTCAAAAGATCAAAAGATATTTCTTGAAGTTCTATGCTACTCTACTTGCACATGTTGCATGGTTAGTCAATTGAACCAAAAAGCATTACATGCAGGCTCCACATGACATAGATACACTATAAATGGTAACAAAATTACAAATCAAATAAATTGGGAAGGTGCTCTTCTTCCTTTTCTCACCAACGTGAGCCAATAAATCAAAATCATTATTGTTTACAGACAAGTACTTATGAAAAATAGTATAATATTTTTATACTGCAAAAATAAAAATTTTAGAAGTTTTCACATTTCTATTCCAAGTAACAGTGATTATAAAATTTAAATTTCAGCACAGAAATTATTCAAAATAAAAACCAACCAAGTGTACCCAATTTTATAAAAAAAAAATAATTTCAGAAACAATAAAAATTTTGGGTGTCACATTTCCTGCCACTTCTCCCTCATCCTTCTCCAGCCAAACACATAGTTCTTGCATAATGACTTGAAGATCGGCATCCAAACCCTAGCGACTCAACAATCACTTCGCTATCAGGTATGCAATTTTAAATTGTTTGTGCTTAAGAGTTTCTTCTCTTAAATTATTCTCGCACAAAAATTCTAACTATAACTAAAACTTTCTCTGAATTTTAGGCCCAACACAACAGTGGCTAAACGATTCTTCACCAACCCCTTTTTGCCGGTTAATTTTATTTGTTTTTTCTTGCCTTTTCTAAATGGAGAAACGCATCATGTCTGCCATTTTTTTTCCATAAAGATTTTCTTTGATCTAACTCTAATATTCAGTATTTCGTTTGAATTTTGTATTTTGATTGAGGGTTTGGTGTTCTAATAATGGTGATTTGATGCTATTTGATACAGAAATGGAGCAAGGGAAAGCAAAAAAGAGAAGGTGAACAATGCAGTGCTGTTTGATCGGCGAACTACGACAAGATGCGGTCTGAAGTTCCCCAGTTTAAGCAGATCACCCTCTTTGTTCTCTCTGAGCGGCTCAGGGTATGTGTTCTCATCCAAGTTTTATTAAATCTATAATTGGATTAAGATCATTCCATTGGTGTTTGGATGGAATTTTGTTATATAGTTCTATCAGTAGAAAAAAAGTGTTTAGATATAGGTAGCGAAATCCATGTGTCCTATACATAAAGAATGACTGTCCTTTTCTTTTGTTATGTTTATTTCAACATTGATTAAATATTTGCTGTGCAGTTTGAATTATTGGAATAATTTACCTATAAGTAAGTAACATTGTGTAATTCTGCATGAAACAAATCAATTTCCTTCTGAAACTTTTAGTTGGTAGATTGAATTAAAGATACTAGAGATGTTAAACTTTCAGTTGGTAGATTGAATTAAAGATACTAGAGAAGTTATTTATGTGATATTATGCTAAACCTCTTCTGTATATGAGCTTCATTATTGTATCGCATTTTTATGATAAATAATCAGAATAATATGAATCACATTTTGTATTTCGCTGTTTCTTTAGTTAAATTCCAAATTTATAAAGGCAACTGCTCAATTAAGGGAAAGTTTAAAGGGGCTGAGATTATTCTAATTTTTAGGAATAATGGATTTATTTATTTAATATATCAATTATCAACTGCTCAATTAAAGAAAAATTTAAAGGGTTGAGATTATTCTGATTTATAGGAATTGTGATTTTCTGCAACATAATGGCAAAATTTAAGGGGCTGAGATATATTGGCATTAACAGGGCTGAGATAAAGGAACTTTTTTGTATGGTTTTAGTGGAGTTAACTTATTGTACACCTTATTATGTTAGTATTTTTGTGATGGTGGTTATTTGGATGGTAATTGTATTATATAAACATCTGAAAGATTTGTACAATGTTGTAGCAATTTATATTTTATTCCAATTTATTTTTAATTACAGAGAGATAATAAAGAATAACGTTAGATATTATTAACAACATTAAGAATAAGCATTTGTTATGGAAGTGGATATTATTTGATGCACAAATCTAGGGAAGCTTTAATGCTGCCGGTTTTTATTTGTATTAAATGTGATTCAAAACTGTATTCCCATAACACAAATCAAGTGGGCATTTATTTTCCTTATAATTAGCTTGGAAAAATAAAAACATGTCACTAATCTCGCACTCCCTATTAATTTTATAGCTATGTAAAAGGAAAAATGAACATATGTTACATACATTGGTTTTGGCATTGCATCAGTTCACCTAATTACATGTGTGCTTTTGTGCTGGCAAAGTCAGCATTTACAGCAGCTATCAAACACTTATTTGTCGAATATCTTTTTCAGAAAATTGAAATTAGACATTGTGCCAATATGATGCAGCCAATTAAGAACATTGATGTCTCTCAATATGCCAAAAGACTACTACATGTTTTGAAGGTACTTGACTTTTTTTTCCCAAATATACAAATTTTTATGTGATTCACCACAACCCTCCTGCACATGTGTTTTTTTACTGTTCATCTATCTCACATTGCTTCTGAGATATATTTTTTGCTGATTTTGATTCTAGATTTCTACTTGGTTGGATTGTGCATTGCTTTCGTTTCATTGTAGCATCTTTTATCATGTATTTATTTTGTTTTTTTTCTTTCTACCAATTTTACTTTTGTTGACCCTAAAAAAATGATGATTCCCTGAAAAACAAAATATAAATTTAAACCAAAACCAAATTGCGAAAATCAAAAGTCAAGCAGCGAAAACCAAATTTCCAAATTGCTAAAGCTCAAAACCAAATTACGAAAAATACCAAACAAACTCAAAAAAATCTTCAAAATTTACCCAAAAGTTCCTTAAGAATTATGGTGATTTATCATAATTTTTAAATTCCAAAAATGCTCGCACAAACTCCAAAATTTGCAAACAAACCCAAAAACATCACAAAATTACCAAAATAATTCTATGAGGAATTTAGCGAAAAATACCCAAGGGAAGGCCTTGAAAGAATTTACTTTGGTTTGGCCTTAAAAGAATAAAGAAGAAATTATGAAATGAAATGGAAATTCCACAAAAATTAGCAATTCTGGCGCGTGCATCCATTAGAGCGGATCCAGCAGGGGCCAGAGGTGTCGCTGCCCAGGGGAGAAGAATTTACCATCTGAAGAAGTGTTGAAAACTCCTGGTTCATGCGCCGAAAGGAGATTGTGTTTTCTGGATTTTGTTGGTTCACCACAGACCAGTCCGTCCATCTCTCACTCCCTTAATAAACCTGACAGGCGGGGCCCGTACGTAAGAGGCGTCCCCTTCACCTGGTAAAAAGAAAAAGAGATGAAAGCTGAAATTTCACCGTGGGAACGTCGGGTAAATCGAAGGAGACGCGACGACGTGGCCTCCTCCAACTCCACAAGCTCGAAACCACGCACCTGCGCCCATGGTTTTGCAAAACCACAACCCTAGGCACGTTGGCTCTCAGCCATTGATGGGAATCGGACGATGGAGATAGCTCGCGGCTCAAAAGGGAAACCCTAGGTTCCCTGCCTATAAAAGGCCCCCAAATCGAAGCCAAAAAAAAGGGGAAGAGGGGGTAAGGTTAGGCTAGATTTAGGTTAGCTCGGTTGTTCTAAATTGAGAGAATTGAAAGGAAATTGTGAGAGGCAATAAATCGAGCAGTTGGAAAAGGAGGAGAGGAGTAAGAATTGAGTGTTTCTCGGTGGGTATCCATCTCTGTTCAAGTGAAATAAACAAGTTTGAAGTGTTAATTGCTTCTCTTTTTCGCTCTTTCTTTAATTCTCCATTTTTCTTCTCTTCTCTAAATCAAAGCAATACCAAATGCCTTGTGACAAGGGAAGGGATCTGCTAGGGAGCACGGCTCCCATGGTGGATCCCTGAACTTGAAACAAGGGGAATCAAGTATTAAATGATTGTTTCTCTTTGTTTTAATTGCAATTCCCTAAATTAAGATAAAATGAAAGAAATTAAATCAACTCTTTGTCTGATAGGGAGCACAGCTCCCATGGTGGATTATTGTTTAGCTTGGAGCCATGCTCCTATGCTGGACCCTCTCTGTAGTTTGCTAGGGAGCCCTGCTCCCATGGCGGACTGAGTTTAAATGCGTTTAATTGAGTAATTGCCTCAGTTGAGCCGTTTAGACTTTCAAAATCAGAGAGGGCCCAGGGGAAATGCTGCTCAAATTTCTTTGGAATTCATGTTAATATATAGCTTTGCATTATTACAAAACAAAATAATAACATATGCATATATGCGTAAATTTGCTTAAATTGAAATAGATGAAAAGATGAGGTTATCTTTGCATAAAGATATGGAAATCTATATGGACAGCAGGTACATGGCTTCATGGACAATAGGAAACAACAATCCCTATTTTTGGGATTTTACATGATTTTACATATATTGAACAAGGCAGCTAGGTTATACAAATGTCATTTTCTGCAAAAACATCAACTGTTGAAGAGCTTTCCTTAACAACTGTTGAAGAGCTTTCCTTAACAAGTGATTTTCTTGCGATTGAGCAACTCGAAACTGAAATTGCCTCAAAACAGTGAAACAAATGCCTTAAAACAAAAAGTGAAAATTGTGTAAAGTGTTAAAACACCTGTTCTTATGCTTGGTACCAGTTTAGACACATATAATAAACTCAAAGTGATCAAAAGTGGATGTTAAATCAAATTGTTCTGCTGTAAAATGAGTTACATGCAAATTGAAATCTAAACTAAAGTGCTCAAAAATACACTTTTCTGCTCCATGCTTCACACGTTAAACTATGGTGATTCAAATTGAACTGAATGCACATATAAATTGAATTTGGCCTTCTGAAGCTACCTATGGAGACAATTGTGGGAAAGAAGCAGTTACAACCAGAAAAATCTGGAGTAATCAACTTATGGAGACAATTTGATGAAGGAGGAAAGGGAAATCACAGCCTCACTAATTGTCAGGAAAAGAGAATCTATTCCAAAAAAGTCATGAAGCTTATTTGCTCGCTGCAACTTCTCCATAACCTCTCCAACCGGATTGACAAACACTAGCTGAAAGATAACATTTCAATTTAATATTGTGTAGAGACTAACTATTATGTAAGTAGAAACACTCTTGATATAAAAGATACTTGATGTAAAATACCTGAAGGCCATATTTTGCTATTGTCTTTTTTAAGTCCATGAAGAATGCAATTCCGCTTGTATCGACTGTAAGTACACCTAATAAATGTACGTATTTTTATTTGAAAATCGTACAATACTCTTAAATGAATTATATGAAATTACAAAAGAATTAAGGAATACTGACTTGATAAGTCTAAGATGATATATTGAAGATTTGTGTCTTTACTTTCAGCACTCTGTTCTTCTTCAATCCATCTTCTGATTCTGCCAGGAAATAACTAAATAAATAAATTTGCCGAAATAAATAAAGAATGTTAAAATAAATCGAAAATTTATTCATGTGTTGCAGATACCTGTAGCGCAACTAACCTGTATTTTTTAACAAATAACTCTGTTCACCTTTTGTTGCTTTTATTTTAAAATGTGATATCACTGTCTCACTTACTTTTATTCTATATAAAGATAAAATTCAGTTATAAGATATGTTTACCTTTCATGGAGGTAGTTTGTATTTGCAAAATTTATAGGTGCCTCAACAGAAAGAATGATAAATCCCGGTATTCTCTGAGCTTCCTTGTACTGATGTAAATTCCTATAAATATCGGTGCCTTGAATGTTTCCCAAAATCGCAATCTTAGGTCTAGTTATCTGAAAAAGTATCCTAAATATCGATAGACCCACCTACAAACCAGTGGAGTTGCCTATGAGTAATGGATACAAGTGCCGAAGAAAAATAAATTATGCACCAATGGGATATTTCAGAAGAGAAAAATCCTCCCATTAAAATAACTTTCTATCATTTTCGCTGTTTTGTTTTTAATTTATGAAGACAATTGTTGTACTTTTTCCCCCTTTTTTGAATATTGGACAGAGGATCACCTAGGAATGCACATATAAATTGAATTTGGCCTTCTGAAGCTACCTATATTGTTTCTGGTAGAAAAGTAATCCTCTGTGGGCCCCATTGAAAGAACTCAGTTTTGAACGAAACTAATTCGAGTCACCTCAGTCCAGTGTATTTCTCTTCAAGCTTTTCAAAGGCAAACGGAATACGTGAAGGCTATCCAGGCACTCTCGTGAGTGCAGGAAACCTCGGACTGGCACAAATGAAGAAACAGGAAGCTTCGAATGAAGTTAATGGCTGTGAGAAACTCCTCAGATGTCGCAAGGCACCACTAGCCTCCATGGCTAAAATAAATCATATCATGATGATCTCCTCTCCTACACGATCCCAATGAACAAATCCTCAACCTAAATGGCGGCCGGAATCGTCGTAATTTGGCCGGCGAAAGCATAGGGGTCAAATTGCAAAATTCCCTCATATCGGGTTTGAAGAAGATGAAGTCCGATGCCACAAACAATCCTCTGTGGTCGCCTCATTTGTTCCGGGTCACTGACAAGACTATAACCCGTTACACGAATCAATCAAGAACAGTCAGCGCTCATTCAAATTTTAATTCGCGCTACACCACGTCAGCGAGCCACGTGAGCCAAATCAGTGCCAACTCAGCTTTCTTTGATGATGTGGGCCAATCAAACAATTCCAAATAAACAGAAAATTTAAAAATTCATTAAAAATAGTAGAAAACTCAGAAAAATTCAAATAAAATATCCATAAAATCCTAAAAATCCAAATAAACCAAATTCACTGATATTTGGATATAAAAATCTGTCAAATTATTGGTCTTTTCTATTTTTGAAGTATTTTCAATATTAAATAAATTTTGTAAAATTCTAAAATAATGCTAAATCAATTTATAAAATTTCAAAATGATATTAAAACTCAATTAAATTGTCTTAACAAATTTTCAAAAATAAATATTGAGAATTTAAAGGAAATATATTAAATAACAAGTATTTTTGAAAATAAACATAACTAAAAATATAAAAAGATGTTTCAAAAGTCTAAAATAAAAAATAAAAATAAAATAAAATTGTGAAAATGGTAAAACCCAAAGAGAAACTCAAGAAATTAAAAGTCCAAACACGAAACCCAAAATCGAGACCGAAACCTCTTCAATCAAAGGAACGAAATCTCTTCAGTAAATCGAAAACAACTTCAAGCAACTCCAAGATTGGAAATTCTCGCAAGTGGCCTAAAATAACCCCGAGAAACCCAAGTGAAATCCAAATCGAAAGGCCAAAAATAGCCTTCGAATCAAACTCAAATCCAAGGCCCAAAATAGCCTTTAAATCAAATCCAAATCGAAAGGCTCAAGATACCCTTCAAATCAAATCCAAATCCCAAGGCCCAAAATAGCCTTGAAAACTCAAATTCAAATCCAAATCATCCAAAGGCCCAAAATAGCCTAAGGATTGAAAACAACGCCCCAACATCAAAACTGAAATTAAGTCCATCTCAAATAACAAAATCATTTAAGTGTCCTCAATTGTGTCCCGTTAATTAGGTCTGGTACACCAACTGAGTCCGGTTTAAAACAAAAGAAATAAATTTAAAATAAACATAAAACAAACGGTCTATATAATGAGCTGAATTAATGTATTAGGGTAAGCAGAATTTAATAGAATATTTCCTTCTATCTCTCTCTTCTCTTTCTCTCTTTCTCTCTCTCTCTACCCTTTTATCTGTTCATCACGGCAGAATCTACCCAACCCCTTGAAACCCCATACAACTTACGACATACCAAGGCTCGTAACAATTTGGTATCAGAGCCGACCACCATGTCTAAGGATAAAACAACCCCACCACATTTGATTTCACAGCCGCCTTCCAAAATCTTCTCCAAAACAACCAGCAAGTCCTCGAGGGTCAAAACGAGGTGCTGCGCCGCCTCGAACTGCATGACAGGCGCCTCCTCTCTCTGGAGAAACCTTCTAATTCAAAGGCAGAGGAGCACCCTAAACAACGCGAGTCCCAAGGTGTTCCCCGCTACTACAAACTGGATTTCCCGACTTTTGATGGCAAAGATGATCCGTTGGGGTGGCTTAATCGCTGTGAGCAATTTTTTCGGGGACAACGCACTATGGATGAAGAAAAGGTTTGGCTAGCATCCTACCATCTCCTCGGTGTTGCCCAACAGTGGTATTATCAAGTGGAACGGGATGAGGGCCTTCTCCCATGGCCCCGGTTTAAGGAGCTCTGTCACTTAAGGTTTGGTCCACCAATTCGCAGCAACCCATTGGGAGAGTTGATGCACCTACGCCAAACCGGTAGTGTTGAGGATTATCAAGAACAATTTGGCGCCTTGATTTGTCGCGCCGATTCTGTTACACCAGCCCAACAGATGCAAATTTTTACGGCGGGCCTCTCTGACCCCCTGCGCACTGATGTTGAGTTGCACCGCCCCACTGACTTACAGCATGCCATGAGTCTGGCGCGTGCTTTTGAGCGCCGCTATAACACCACCACAACCACCGGCATACTTGGCAAACCACCGGGGCGAGCAACTGTCCAGAATTTTCAATCCCGACTACCTCTTTTGGCCAAGACTACCGCAACAACTAACCCCCCCTCCCTGAACCGCCCAATTCGGCGCCTCACACCTGCTGAAATGGCTGAACGTCGCCAGCAAGGTTTGTGTTTCAACTGTGATGAGTCCTATGTCCGTGGACACCGTTGCAAACGGTTATTTTTTCTGGACATCATGGATGATGATGATGACACCTTCCTAGACCAACCAGTGGATACAACAGACTTCCCACCTGAAATTTCCTTGCATGCCATCACTGGTATTCCTACTGCTTCAACCATGCACCTCACTGTGACCATCAAGGGGCAATCTTTTCTGGCCCTTGTCGATTCTGGTTCCACTAGCAATTTCCTGAGTACTGCAGTCATCAAGGAAACCCATTTGGCCTTAGAACCTAAACCCGGCCTCCGTGTGACAGTTGCCATCTCTACCCTTTTATCTGTTCATCACGGCAGAATCTACCCAACCCCTTGAAACCCCATACAACTTACGACATACCAAGGCTCGTAACAGTTGCAGTATAGTTTCTGGTTGCAATGTGGTAGCTTTGTGTTTGGCCTGATTCCTTTATTTTTAGTTGCCTAGTTAATTATGAAATTTTGAGACAGCCATGCAAAATCCCAAACGAGCACAATACAGACGAGAAGAGAAAAGGCAAAACACAAAAAATGTTCTTTTATGGCAACATACAAAAATTCATTTGTCCCTATAAAAAAATTCCTTTTATATCTCATAATTCATTATAAAATTCCGAACTCAACCTATTTTTCCTCGATTCTGTATGTAAATGCAGTTTTATTTATTTATAATTGTCCATTGTGTTAGTATCATTTTCAAATGATTGAGATTAATCATGATATGCAAATGTAATAAACACTGGAGTTCAGGTTGAAGGTCCTTATAGCGATTCCAAAGGTGCAGCCCAGACATGCAATAGCTATTTGGAAGAAATACCCAACCATGAGATCTCTGTTGAATGTGTATTTGGACTCAGCTAGATCGGTGAGTTCTGTTTAACCTTAGTGCAAGCCATTTGGATCTTGTTAAATGTTTTTAGTAATGTGCCATTCAGCAACAGTAAACAGTAATGCAGTAATTATGTGCATTTGTGGGTCATAACGTGCCTGACATCATTATATATTTTTAACTACAAAAATGGAATATGATATATAAGCCAATCAATTTGTTGACAATCATTCAAGTGTAAAGGATGGTTTGGGTCACTTGAGTATTGTATTAAAATGGGCTGAGAGTCCTAGCTGACTTGATTCTTGTCAGTGTATTATACAGGGAAAACAAGGGCTTGTGTTTGCTAAAATAAGATTCACTGTTGGGTTTGTTGTTTCAGGGTCAAATTAGGTTGTGGTCAGATCTGGTTTGCTGTTTGATTTCTTAATTTTCTACAATTAGGGGATTTAATAAGGTAATGTCAAAATGTCAGCTTTAGTGTAATTTTTGGTTGTTTTGGGCTGTGGATCATCAATTGATAGATAAATTCACTGTTGGTGGCTGATTTATGTTTAAATAGAGTCCTTAATTTGAGGTTGCATTTTCCTAGCTTAAGCTCTTGTTAATAATCCTTGGTTCTAAATTTAGCTGACATGATAACAGGTCCATGAGAAAGAGTTTCTACTGAAGGACCTTATGATGGAAGGCATTTTGGGCAACGGAGAAAGGAGGCTGGGTGAGGTTTGTTCAAAGCGTGTGTATAGGATTCTGATGGCACAGTCCGGCAGCATCAAAACTGATGATGTAGAGGATGGTGCTGATTTTTTTGGCTGATATGTGAATATCAAGATATTAACCTATTTCTGCTCTTTGTTAGTTGAAAGAGAACATTGTTTTGTGCTAGTTCTATCCCAAGAAATCCCCCCCCCCCCCCACACACACACACCACACCCAAAAAAAAAAAGTAGACTATCCAGCGGAATCCATTATATTTATTACTCATATTGAGGGTAAAATGGTAAAAAGAAATGGAATCTCCTTGTGCGGCAGTTTGGGTCGGTGCATCTATCGCTTTCTGTTAGACATGGAAGGTCTGTTTTGGTAGGTATCCAGTCAGTTTGAAAAACCCTCATGAATGTCTGAGCATTTTCCATGGGTATGGCTGTCTGAGCATTTTGAGTTAGTTACCAAATAATGTGCTTCATGTGAAAACTACAGGACACGAGTATAGAGTTTTCATCAGTGTGGAGCTCTAGTGGGATACCTGCACAGTTTCTACAATTTGTGCACCGATCATCCTAAACTAAACTGCAGGAACAAAGCTCTTAGTAGGCCTGAAACCAGCGACCGTTTCGACTGTCCTTTCGTTTTGGACGAAACAAAACGAAACAAAATGGTTAATTCAAACTTGAAACGGTTTTGTCTATGTGTATTTTCGTGATTTCTATCGTTTTGTCCAAAATGAAATTGTTAATGCAAATTTGAAACGGTTAACGAAACACTTCAGTTTCGTTACCGTTTTGGACGTTATGCACCTCTACCTTCTAGAGACCTAGACTAATAAAATAACACACCCAACCTTTCTACGGCCTCTCGCCAGCCCATCATCCTTTCTTATAAGGGCAATGTTAGATGGTTGACTAAGGTCGGAGCAGCCCACAGAAACAGAATGGATGTGCACTAAGATTTAATAAACTTGCAGTTGCAGTTCAGCTGGGCCCTATTAAGGGTTTGCTTGTTTTTTATTGTTTTTAAGCATAACACTAACATGGGCACTCACTAGCAAATAGCAATGTCTATGCGAAACGGTGTGCATGCACAGAACTGATCAACAAATTGACTTGGTAAATTCAAAATCAGCCGAGAATTTTTGCTTATGAAATCTATACCCATATTAGATCCTGTATTAGGCATAGTTCAATTATTAAATTCAAAATCAACATAATATAATTTGAAAATTGATGATCGTGATGGTTATAATTTCTGAGGTTAGCAACAGGCCTCAGCATGTAAGGTTCGAGGCTCTGGTTAGTTAGTTTGACAATGGAACTTAATGTTTCTACTCACAATGCTGTGCAGATAAATTAGTTTTTCTTCTTACAAACTCTTGGCGGAGTTGCCAAGTTTTACAAGATCAACTAAAACTAAAACTAGAGCAATGTTCAATACCTAAATTTCAACAACAGCTACACATCACACAACACACGTTACAACCCCAAGAAGTACTTACAGATGAAAGGATCGTCAAAACCGAACTAACTATAGATAACCTACTCTTGAGTCCTAGCCAACGTTGGCTGTTGCCTCACAAAAAACCAACAATCTGTAGATATGTCATTGTGAGCCAATCAATTTCAACCCCTACGAAAAAGCAACATCACTACAATTTCATTAATTCATAGGAGTAATTCCAACATTTGCTGCCGCCTGTATTGCGACTGAAACTACCATCCTGGTTACAACAGTAAGGTGCTGTTCACCACAGCTACAACAACTGTCACTAACATGTTCGGTTCCTCCAGGATAGTAGCTTCCACTGCTTCGACCACCTTGGCAGTCACGAGCCAAATGACCCTTGGCTTTGGACATGTCTCCTTTCACTCGTACCAGTTACCAGGAGCCAGCAACACAAAGTCTAACAACAGTGCTTTCTAGATAGTGATATGAAATTTACCCTTTTTCCAGCTGTCTTGTAGCCATTAAACACATAGGGACGAGATTTAACTTCGATTGATTAGTAGAAGAGGAAAATTGTGGGAAAGAAGCAGTTACAACCAGAAAAATCTGGAGTAATCAACTTATGGAGACAATTTGATGAAGGAGGAAAGGGAAATCACAGCCTCACTAATTGTCAGGAAAAGAGAATCTATTCCAAAAAAGTCATGAAGCTTATTTGCTCGCTGCAACTTCTCCATAACCTCTCCAACCGGATTGACAAACACTAGCTGAAAGATAACATTTCAATTTAATATTGTGTAGAGACTAACTATTATGTAAGTAGAAACACTCTTGATATAAAAGATACTTGATGTAAAATACCTGAAGGCCATATTTTGCTATTGTCTTTTTTAAGTCCATGAAGAATGCAATTCCGCTTGTATCGACTGTAAGTACACCTAATAAATGTACGTATTTTTATTTGAAAATCGTACAATACTCTTAAATGAATTATATGAAATTACAAAAGAATTAAGGAATACTGACTTGATAAGTCTAAGATGATATATTGAAGATTTGTGTCTTTACTTTCAGCACTCTGTTCTTCTTCAATCCATCTTCTGATTCTGCCAGGAAATAACTAAATAAATAAATTTGCCGAAATAAATAAAGAATGTTAAAATAAATCGAAAATTTATTCATGTGTTGCAGATACCTGTAGCGCAACTAACCTGTATTTTTTAACAAATAACTCTGTTCACCTTTTGTTGCTTTTATTTTAAAATGTGATATCACTGTCTCACTTACTTTTATTCTATATAAAGATAAAATTCAGTTATAAGATATGTTTACCTTTCATGGAGGTAGTTTGTATTTGCAAAATTTATAGGTGCCTCAACAGAAAGAATGATAAATCCCGGTATTCTCTGAGCTTCCTTGTACTGATGTAAATTCCTATAAATATCGGTGCCTTGAATGTTTCCCAAAATCGCAATCTTAGGTCTAGTTATCTGAAAAAGTATCCTAAATATCGATAGACCCACCTACAAACCAGTGGAGTTGCCTATGAGTAATGGATACAAGTGCCGAAGAAAAATAAATTATGCACCAATGGGATATTTCAGAAGAGAAAAATCCTCCCATTAAAATAACTTTCTATCATTTTCGCTGTTTTGTTTTTAATTTATGAAGACAATTGTTGTACTTTTTCCCCCTTTTTTGAATATTGGACAGAGGATCACCTAGGATATGCACACAAGGATTTCCCAAGTTGCAGTGTTTAATTGTACCAAGGCAGCATTGCAATAATGTCTTTTGATTTGCATAATTAAAACGCAAAAACTGCATTATATACAAATATACTATGTAGAATTTTTTTTATTTTATCATAAGTTGGTTCATTAGTGCACAAATTGGTTGCTGAGAGAGGAGAATTTATCACCACCGAGCACTAACAATATATAATGTCCTATCCATTATCAGTGTGTAAATATCTAATGAACTTGATGCTTATTGTACCTACCGAAATGCCAAGCCCTCCCTGTACCGAGATGAAGATGACTCCGAGAAATCCAGAAATGCAAACAAGAAAATCAACCTTGTCCATCTTGTAAATATGATAAGCTGTTTGAATGTCAATTAGACCTATCACGGCTGAAATTATGATTGCTGCGAGAACCGCATTAGGAGTGTATGCAAACAGAGGCATTAGTAAGAGCAGTGTCACCATCACAGTTATCGCCATTACTACATTTGACATTGGTGTCTTGCAACCAGCATTGTGGTTCACTGCAGACCGTGAGAAGGCTCCTGTATTTTTGTTTTCAACAAGTTAAAATAAATAAATGATATTAAAAAAATTGTTTAATGCCACTTACTGTTTGCATTTATATTTTTTAAAATTGTGTACTAAAATATTTTCTGCCAAAATAGAAAACTTCAAGGCAGAATTAAAAAAAGTTGGGCCAATTAATTTGGTCACAAACATGCCGTGATTTTTTTTAATAAACATAATCTAACTTTTATATTTAATAATAAACATATAAAATAAATAATTTTAACAATTAACATCCAGATGCACCACTGATGGGGCTTACCGGTGGTTGCGTCAATGGGAGTGGCGCCTGATGAAAAAGTGTTGTTCTGTCAACGTTTGGAGTTTGAAAGTTTTTTAAATTATTTATTTTATATGTTTATTATTAAATATGAAATTTAAGTTATGTCTATAAAATATCACGGTCAAACATATTTTTTGTCGCCAAGAAAAAGTCATTGATGTATTGTATTGTCATTGGCCCATACAGAAAAATTTACGGAAAAAAAGACGGAATTACTTACGATCATCCTTATCATCATCTCTATCATTCCCATCTTCATCTAGTGTCATTCTAACTCTCAGCGTTAGTCACCTCTCTTAACTCTGAGCATTTACTCACCCCCTTCTTTCTCTGATCTCATCCCTTGCCATCTAGTGAATACCCATCCCATCCTCTCTTAGCGCCTACACTTCCTTGCATCCTCTACCTCATGCTATTATATAAAATAATACTAATTGTCCTATATTACGAGGATTGGTAAAATTCTATGCATAGCACGGATGTATTTCGTGCTACGGATTCGTTCTTGCATTTCATGCTTCAAACAATCGATCCAAACCGTTCATTATTTTCTACATATTGAAATCTTATTAGAAATCACTGTTATTGAAGGGTTAAGAATTTATTAGATTAAGTATTTTAAAAAATCTAAATAGCAAAAAAATTTTAAAAAAAGTAAAATTTGATTTCTAATGAGATTTCAATATGAAGAAGACAATGAATGGTTTGGATCGGTTGTTTGAAGTATGAAATTCAAGAACGAATCCGTAGCACGAAAGACATTCGTGCAATGCATAGAATTTTAGCAATCCTCCCTATATTATTATACTAACTGCCTTATATTTTAATACTAATTATTCTAAAAACTTAGACAATTAAAAAAATAATACTAATTGTTTATAAAAAATAATTATCTTGAAAAATATTATTTACAATCCTGAGAATCAGAACAATTAATTGACAGAATCAGGACAATTAGAAAAATAATACTGAAAAAATTAATTGTCTTGGAAAATATTATTTATTGTGTGACGATATATGTTTGTGTATATGTCATATATGTCAAGTATAGAATGTTTATGATTAGATTTGATTAGATTTATAGAATTGTTTAGGATAGTTTTCTAGATTCTGTTTTTGATTTGTTTCCTTTTAATTGTATCTCTCAATCTGTATATGTTCAAGGGAGAAGAAATAAAATACAGGCAGAATTTTTATCCTAAAATTGTCATGGTACCAGAGCCATAGGTTGAGAAGAAACTCTAAAAACACCATGGCCAAAGATGATAACAAAACTGATGATACTGCAACGAAGAAAGTTATTGATAGCACTTCTCCGTTCTATCTCAGTTCATCGGAGAATCCAGGGACCATGATTAGCTCTTGTGTTTTGAAAGGCGACAACTACGACCTGTGGGAGAAAGCGATGAAGAATGCCCTTCGAGCCAAAAATAAACTTGGCTTCGTCAATGGTTCTATCATCAAACCCGCTGCTGGACCAGAGGCGAATTTGTGGGAAAGTTGCAACTCTATGTTGGTCTCTTGGTTGTTTAACTCTATTGATTCCACGCTTCAACCAAGCATTGCATACATGGAGACAGCCAAAGAACTTTGGGATGATTTGCGAGAACGTTTTTCCATTGGTAACGGACCTCGCATTCATCAGTTAAAAGCCGATATAGCTGCGGCAAAACAGCAAGGTCAAAGCGTTGTATCTTACTATACACGCCTCAAAGGTATGTGGGATGAACTCAGTAGCTACTCTCGTGTGCCAGTTTGTAAGTGCAAGGGATGTACTTGCAATGCGGCTGCTGAGTTTGTTAAGGAAAGAGAAGAAGAAAAGATTCACCAATTTCTCATGGGGCTCGACGACTCGGTGTTTGGAACAGTGCGGTCAAGCATACTCGGCATGGAACCGCTTCCAACACTCAACAAGGTTTACTCAATGGTAATTCAAGAAGAGCGTCATAGATCTGTAGCCCGTGGACGAGAAGAAAGAGGTGAAGCGGTTGGCTTCGCTGTGCAAGCGGTTGGTTTCCTTGATTCACAAGGCGGGCCTAAACCAGCCAAGGTCGGGTTGGTGGATCGCCCGAGTTGTACCCATTGTGGAAAAATGGGACATGAAGTGTCTCGATGCTATGAATTGATTGGATATCCTGAAGGTTGGGGCCGTGGAGGTCGTACAGGCCGTGGTGGACGCGGTGGTGGTAGAGGTGCAAGGGGTCGTGGACACGTGCATGCTAATGCGGTTCAGGGCAGCTTCAATGCGGGTGCATCCTACAGTGCGGGTGCATCTTGCGGTGCGAGTGCGGGTGCATCCCATGGAGCAGAGAAGAAGCATGAGGCACAAGTTTTCATACCTGGACTTTCTGATGTGCAGATGCAGCAAATTATGGCCATTTTAACCAATTCCAATGCAAGTGCATCCTACAGTGCAGGTGCATCAACTGAAAAGTTGCATGGTAAGTCACTTAACCTAAATTGGATATTGGACAGTGGCGCATCCCATCACATGACTGGAAACTATGAATGCTTACAAAGTGTTCATGATATTGCACCTTCATCGGTTGGACTTCCAAACGGCACTCAAACCATGGCTAAGCATGAAGGACAAGTAGTTCTACAAGGAACACTCACTCTAAGAAAAGTTCTATATGTGCCAACTTTGAATTGCAATCTTATCTCACTTAGTAAACTTATTTCAGATAATGATTGTTTTGTTGTATTCACTAATGAGCTATGTGTCATTCAGGACCGCAATATGAGGATGCCGATTGGTGTGGGTGAGCTAAGAGATGGGGTCTACTACTATCATCCTTTGGCACCGACTCAAGTTTTCCATACAAGCAAGGAGACAACCTATGAACTGTGGCATCGGCGAATGGGTCATCCTTCAAGTCAGATAACTTGTCTTTTTCCAGGTGTTTAGGGTGGTAGTGATATGAAAACTGGTGTGTGTGACATTTGTATGTGTTCTAAACAAAGTAGAATTGCTTTTCCTGTTAGTTTGAATAAGACAAGTGAGCCTTTTGAATTAATACATTGTGATATTTGGGGTGCATATCGTGTTGCCTCTCATTGTGGTGCATACCGGGTATTTTGTGATGTTGGGGCAATCACCTATCTCTTGGAAAACCAAAAAGCAACACACCGTCTCTAGATCCTCGGCTGAAGCAGAATATCGCTCAATGGCGACCACCGCTTGTGAGTTGACATGGCTCAAGTCTCTTCTTCAATTTCTTGGTGTGTCACATACACAACCCATGAAGTTATTTTGTGATAGTCAAGCTGCTATTCGCATTGCATCTAATCCAGTTTTTCATGAGCGTACCAAACACATTGAGGTGGATTGTCATTACGTAAGAGATAGCATTCGTGCTGGACACATCACTACTTCACATGTCCGAACTACAGAGCAATTGGCGGACATCTTCACAAAAGCACTTGGCAAGAGACAATTTCAATATTTGCTCAGCAAGTTGGGCATTCGAGATCTTCATGCTCCAACTTGAGGGGGAGTGTGACGATATATGTTTGTGTATATGTCATATATGTCAAGTATAGAATGTTTATGATTAGATTTGATTAGATTTATAGAATTGTTTAGGATAGTTTTCTAGATTCTGTTTTTGATTTGTTTCCTTTTAATTGTATCTCTCAATCTGTATATGTTCAAGGGAGAAGAAATAAAATACAGGCATAATTTTTATCCTAAAATTGTCATATTGTTTTGAAAATTAGTCAATTAGTTTATTGAGCCAGAACAATTAGTTTACAGAACTAGGACAAATAGAAAAATAATAGTAACTGTCTTGAAAAAATAATTAATTGTCATGAAAAATATTATTAACTGTCCTAGAAACAAGGACAATTAAATTGTATCTGGACACTTAGCATATAAACTTGAACAATTAGTATTCAAAACTAGAACAATTAGAAAAATAATATTGGGAGGGGGGGATGGGTGGGAGATCAGTATATGGTGAGAGGAGAAAAGGAAATATCGGTGCGAGGAAGGGAGGGGAATACTCTTTGGATGATATAATCCAGGGAGTGCGGAAAAATTAAAAGATAAGTAACGTTGTTTTTTAAAAATGAAAAGTGAAAATGCGTTCTCCTATGAAAATGATGGGGAGAAAGAATCTTAAGGATGATCCTTATCTAAACCCAAAAAAAAGAAATACCAAGTGAAATTAGAAAGTAGAGATTACCTGTTGTAACATAGCATGAAGTGCAAGAACCCACAATGTTCATCAATCCTATGGCCATCATCTCTTTGTTTCCATCAATATGGTAGCCATTGAGAGAAGCAAATGCTCTCCCCACAGCCACCCCTTCCTGAGGACACCAAATAAATTGCGTGGTCGCAAATCAAATCAACTTTTCAAAAATTTTATAAGTGAATAAGTTAACAATGGCGTCGTAATTGTTTGATAATAATAATAATAACTATGAAATATGAATTGCTTACTGTTAATGCGATGATTCCGGTTACGAGACCAGTTTCCATTGTGACACCCAAGTAGGTGCCATCAAATAGCAATCTGTCCAAGGAAGGGCCGTTGAGTCCAGATTTCAATTTTCCAATCTGCAAAGAAAGGTGAATTGTAAAATTAAATAATTAAGAAATAACGTCTTCCTCAATGAAAAATTGAATCAATACTAACAACTTGAATGTTGTAATCTTGTGCATTGAAGATGAAGACGAAGAGGGTTGAGATGATGACAGATGCTAGAGGAGCTCCAGCAGAAATCCAAAACAGTTTGGGCTTTTTGATGCTCTGTATGAACACAAACATTTGTACAAAGAAATTCAGCACTCAATTTATTTCACTTTCAACTATATATATGAAAGTATAAAATGGAAAATCAAGGTCTCTACTTTTCATGATCAATAATTTTACATGAATTACAAGTATTATTTGTTACATTTATTATTATTATTATTTTACGTCACCAAAACTCTAAATTACATTGATGTATTTAACGACCAAGTTTGATAACTTCGAACAAATTTTGCCTAGCAGTATTTTTATTGAGTTCGGTTTTGCAGCTTTGCATATTATAGAACTTCTTTTGACTCGTAATACTAAAACATAAATTAAGTGTCCCATTATTGAGTCATATACTCATATTATATATTTTTCTTGCTCCCAGCCCTGATTAGCAAAAAAAAAAAAAAAAAAAAAAATCGGCTGCCGATGTCACGGACAGACCATAAGAAAATTGGAATTCTTGAAATCAATCTTATTGGGCAGTGTTTTCAAATCTCGATTTGGCAAAGTTTGAGCGATCACCGAACGGAAGATATGCAAAAATTCTTGATCTTTGGTCCGTCCTTTGAAAGACTGTGTTTAAATTCGTACCGGACCGGTCTTTTGAAAAATTTACAACGGATAAGAATCTAGAAGGGCCGGATATAATTTTCGACAAAGATGAATTTTGATGAGACGGATATCGAGGGACTAGGTCTGGCCCAATCCTACCCGATTTATTTGGAAGGACTGGTTCAATAGGAGTCAAGAGAATAATATTTATATTGGAAGGGCCGATTCACTTTTCTTTAGTATATTTCTTTTTAATTTCAAGAAGTTTGCATTTTTCTTATTAAATTTTTGTACATGCCCTCATTGCATTTTTCAAAATTTTTTTGTAGAGATTTTGTTTCCTATTTTTTCTGCCAAAGATATTAGGTAGAGATTTATTTTCCTTATTTTGCTTTTTTATTCCAATGAGGGTTGGTAGCACTCGTGGTTTTTATAATTATATAGAATATAATATATTAAAAATTTCTTAAATAAACAATATTGTATAAGATTTTTCATTTGGGCAATTCAAGAGAACATCAGAGTGCTGCATGCCGGGATGCATATATTAAAAATATGACTTGACATTTTTTTTTAATCAAACAAATCTAGTACATCATTAAAAATAAAGTAATACTAAGAAAATGACATTACAAATATTTATTGTTAAAAAATATCTCAACCCATCATTAATTATTTGCTTCTCTTAAACAAAATTGTTTAAATAAAATTTACTTTGACATTGACATAATTCATACACCAATATGTCTTAAGACAAAAGTTTACCAACCATAATATTATGAATAATAATTATTATCTACTAACAATGACCACGATAATCATGACACTAATACTATTCATACATTAACTCTAGTAAATAAAATTATGTTTTTATTTTTATTTAGAGAAGAATTCTAATACCATAAGTTTTGATGCTACAAATGTCACAACTTTGCATTTTTTTTCCATTCACCATTTTAAATTTTGAAGAAAATAACATATAATTTATCATGTCATGACAAATCATATGTAAGACTGCAATGTATGGCATGACATGGCAGCCCGAGTTTTATTTGGTGACATGAAAATTGCTCTTGATGTCACAGAACGACGAGATTTAGAACTCGAACTTTTGAGAGTCAATGTATCGAAACCATGTTCATTTTAAACAGAAAACAGAGACCATCCTATGTTTTCCACCAAAAAATTAAAAATAATATACCAGGTGCCGAGTGAATAGTAGAAAAGACAAGAAGCAGGCCCCCATCAGAATCGTCTGCCAAGACCACTGCCAAGCAAAATGTCCCAAGCTCAGACTCAGCAGAAGAGCTAGAACCAAATCAAACAATATTGAAATTTAAAATTGAAGCGACCAACCTCATTTGTTGTGCGAACGACAGCTTTCATAACAGGAACAACTCCCATCTTTTTTGGGAAGTGTGTAATTCCCAGGAGGCCCTTGAGCTGTTGCAGAGAGACTATGACAGCAGCCCCTGCCATGAACCCTACTAGTGTTGCTTTTGACAGGAAGTCTATGATGAACCCCAGTCTAAAACATTACAAGTTGAAAATTATATATGACCAGTTGTGTTTCTTTAGATTTTCTTAAGGGGAAGGTTGTACACTTGTACCTGAGGATGCCAAGGGAAGCTTGAAACACTCCAGCAAACAAAGTGGAGGTAAATGCGAGCTGGAGGAAGAGAGCGGGGTCAGCGTAAGGGTTCACGGCTTCGCTCAGCATCCCTCCCATTATGAGCGATGCAATTGATATAGGACCAACTGCAAGGCCTCTTGAACTCCCGAGCACCGCATACACAAGTGGCGGGATGAAACTCGAATCTTCAACATATGTACATGTCATCAAAACGCATCACACACAGACGAAGACGAGTATTAATTTAATTAATTTGTGCTTGTTATGTACTAAACTACAAATTAATTGTTTGCTTGAGTGATTATTAATGAAGAATGACAATAGCTAGGTAGCAATTTAGCTTACAAAGGCCAATGATAGGTGGCAAGTTGGCTAGCTTAGCATAGCTAATACCCTGAAATGAAAAAGTAATCAATTACCCACCTGATAACCAAAATTAACATGCAATAACTAGCTAACTTAATTAATTACCTGCGGTATAGCCAAGCTGGCTACGGTGAGACCAGCGAGGAGATCAGACTTGAACATCGACAACTTGTAGCGTGGCAGCCAATCTAGGATCGGGAAGAAGTACTTCACAGCAAGGAGGCATTTCTTTCGGGCTGGCTGTCCCTTGAAGTTTTTAAACGGGTCGTCGGGAAAAAACGTTTCTTTTAGCTTCCATTTAATTTTTTTAACAGTGCTCTGCTTTGGCGGGGCAAGCACCTTGTACTTGTGCGCAACAGCCTCCATTCCCGGTGAATTCGGCCTCTGATCCGAGTTGTCGTCATTGCAAATATCAATAGCATTGTGTGGCGCCCCATCCATGTGTGTCCCTAGCTATTAGTTCAGGTACAAAGGTTATGGACTATATATGCTAACTTATATTTGTCATGCACATACAATTTTGGATACAAAGGTTATGGACTATATATGCATGCATGCTAGCTTGTATCGGATACACCAGAGCTCATAAGTCTCAACTCAGAACTATGTTGCCGCCTCAACAATCCCTATCACACTTTTTTCTATTTTAACTTGAATTTAGAATGCACGAGCACGACTAGGCTATAAACTCAATGAATCAAATGGAACGATGAAAAGCGGAAGAAAGAAAGATAAGCCAGTGAGAAGGACGACAAAATTTCTCAAGTTTTATGACTTGTATTATCAAAACATAATTCTATGAGTGCTATATATATATCATCTCCTATTTATAGAGATACAGTATCAAGCAATAAGCAGCACAATTATTCAGCGGTTGTGAAGAGCTAAAGCAGAGCAGCCATTACATTACACGAACCAGCTCAAGTATCTTCGTTTGGGGACCCACAAGTCATTGACAAAGCCCCTTCTTTTTCATTATTTCAGGTTATACACTAGAGTCCGTCAGTTGGGACCCGCTATTCAGTGACTCCGTATTATATTTGGAATATAGCGTCATTCACTTGGCCGTTACTCTGGAACCATCTGTCAATTTCCTTTCTTTTTTTTTTTTTGACAATAAGGCAGTGTCTGTCAAGTTCTTAAACATATACTTTATTTATTGATAATATCTCTTGGCGCAATTAGGATTAGATGGTTCGCAGATGGTTGTGCTAGCCACGTGTAGTTTGTATGCTTGTCATAACTCTATTTTTATCAAAAAGAATACATGATATAAAATTCATGTATATCATATTTGGAAAAAAGACAATTTTTTTATTTTGTTTGTGAGAAATTTTACGTTTCAAATGGATTTCAACCTATACAACACATGCTAACAATTTCTCTTTTTATTTATTTTTTCTTTTTTTCTTTTTTTTTTAAGATAAATTAGAGTTCTAAGCCACTCAACTTTTTTTTTAAGATAAATTGGAGGTGATTAATTTTGAGGCGCCATGACTTTAAAAGATGTAAAATTCTGAAATAAAAAATCTTGAATTACATGTATCTCTTGAAAAGTTTTTAAAAAATTTTCCTTTGTTTTGAGCAAAGAGCCGAAGACCGACTCATCAGTCATTGGGCCGTCATTTAGAAGCCTGCTTATATTAGAGTGAGGCCCATCAATTAATTCATGGCGGCCCGTTGATTTGTTGCTTGCTTTCCCTTTCCCATCTCCATCTTCTGTCTTCTCTCCTTCACCAATCAAACTCATGGCGTTTGCGTTGTCTAGCTAGCTTAGCTAGATCCCATTTCCATTTGTTCCTTCTCTCTCTCTCTCTCTCTTTCTCTCTTTAATTGAAAAGTTCAGACAAGGAACGCCTCTAATGAGGTAAGCTAAGCTTGTTCAACCATGGCGAATTGGATCTCCTCTAAGATCAAGGCCGCTGAGAATCTCCTTCAGCATGTCAGTACCTTCATTTTTATTCTGGGTTTTCTACCATTTCTGGTGAATTGAAGCTAAGTTTGTTCAAACAATCTGATTCATTAGTAACCAACTGTCTAACCAGACTAAAACTATAAAGACATTATAAAGATCCAGGAATTATAAAGACTGAAAGTAGTTATCATACTGCCAATCCGTCAATTCCAAATAATATGGCACTGCACTGTGCTTATGCAGAAACGATTTCAACTTGGGGTTTTGTTTGCAAACCAGCCCAATCAGCGTTACATAATTATAGTACTGCTGTTGGTTAATTCAATTTTTATTTTTATTTTCTTTTAGATCATATACTGAAGCTTTATAATGAAAAAGCAAACAATTGAACTTAAAGACATAAAGGTGCAAGTTGTTAGTACTAATTACTCTACTGAACATACATTGTATCACCATAGAACCATACTGACTAACATACTACTACTACTACTACTTCATATCACTACTAGACCGATATTGTCATCATCATGAATATTAGTGGTTTATTATGTACATATCTGTTGGGTATTTATCTTATCTCTCTCTAAAATCTTAAAACTAGATCGATCAGCAAGCCGCTGAGTCCCTTGGCAAGACTGACCGGCCTCATCCTTCATCTGATCCACAATTATTTGCCCGTGCTGTCCATGACCCCACCAAAGAAGTTGCCACAGAGCCCAAATCCATCAACCTCCCCAGGAAAAAACCTTCTGTATCCAAATTACTGCCCCAGAAGTCATCATTCTTTTCTGGTGACAGCAGTAGAGTTACTTCACCATCACCATCACCGTCACCGTCACCATCAACCTTAATTCTCAAGGCGACCGATAATGCTGATGCTGACTGGACTGAGATTCTCAGTTCACCTTCAAAGACAACAAAGACGGGTGTTACTGCCAAAGTGGCAGGTCAAAGACGAGTTAGTGTGGTGAAGACAGAAAAAGATGGTAAAGGAGAAAAGAGAGAGGAAACCAAGGTGGCTGCTGATTCTGGCAGCGAGACTGAGAGTGAGAGTGGTTCAGATTCTGACTCTTCCTATGATTCAGAGGAGGAGAAAAGGAAGAGAGAGGAGAGGAGGAAAAGGAGGGAGGAAAGATTGGCTGAGTTGACAGCAAAGGCTATAAGAGAAAAGGAGGAATTGGTTGCGAGATTGGAAGGGGAAAAACGGAGTCTAGAGAGGGTTCTTCAAGAAAGGGAGAAGGAACAAGCTCAACAGGTACTGCTTCATTCAGATTATGTGATTTCTCATTTTTACTTACTTAAGGTTGTATATGAGCAGCTTCTATAAAGTTTTATGTAGAAAACTGAACTTTTTTAAAAATTTCACTAAAGGTAATGAGTACTGAAAGCTTAGAAATTGAAGTTTAAGATGAGTGAGCAAATAGTTGTTTTTTAAGTATATGTGCCTTTTGCCTTTCCTAGATCTTCTTGAGCTTAAAAGGACAAATTGTAGTTGACTGATATTTTTGCATTTTTTTTTCTTTACTAATGCTTCTAATGTTATTTATTGGTTTCAGGCTACACTTTTACAAGTGAATACAACTGAGACAATAGAGGCTGTTGAGTTGGAGAAGAAAAGACATTATAGTACAAGAATGGAAGCTCTTGCTCGTGTAGCAAAGCTTGAGGTATTCTAACTATATAACTGTGATAAGGTTCTGTTGAAGTATTCTCAAAAATACTGTATGGGATATCAGAAGATAAATGTTGGCCGGCCAGATGCAAACTATGTTTTATTCAATTTTGAAGCATCAGTGTATGAACTGTTTCTTAAAAATAATTTTTTTGCACGAGTTAAACATAAAAAGAGGGTAGCTTGGAATCTCTGACAGAGGGCGAGTGGTGATATAGATATATTCATCTTTTCGGTTTATCTGTATATATGATATCTTGAGGTTTGCAGAGCTACAACAACAACAACAACAACAACTAAGCCTTTTGTCCCAAACAAGTTGGGGTAGGCTAGAAAGAAATCCAACAAGAGAACACATCCAAGAACAAAAAAAAATACAAAACATAAAAATACTAATAGTAAGACTAGCCATACTAATAATAATACCTCTAATAAGAATAGTAATAGTAGAAACCTAGACCTCGACCGTGACCTAATAGAGGGACCTACAAACCTATGGCATCGCTCCTACCCCTAAGTTCCTACGTCATGGCTCCGGTACATGAATTGCTAACTTCCAAGCGCTCCTATCGATCGCCAACTCCTTGGAGACGTTTCATTCTTTAAGGTCTCTTTTCACCGCTTCTTCCCATGTCA
The DNA here is from genome assembly GCA_028095005.1 of Rhynchospora pubera. NCBI lineage: Eukaryota > Viridiplantae > Streptophyta > Magnoliopsida > Poales > Cyperaceae > Rhynchospora > Rhynchospora pubera. Next base: position 358,435,826 of record CM051460.1, read on the forward strand.
ATCTTGGTCTCCCTCTCCCCCTCCGGGTGTTCTCGAAATGATTAAGAATTCCGATACGTACCGGTGCCTCTGGAGGTCTGCGTTGGATATGTCCAAACCATCTCAAACGATGTTGGATCAACTTCTCCTCTATTGGTGCGACCCCAACCATATCTCGTATGTCATCATTTCTAATCCGATCTTTCCTCGTGTGACCGCAGATCCACCTCAACATACGCATCTCAGCTACACTCATCTTCTGGACATGTCGTCTTTTAGTAGCCCAACATTCTGCGCCATACAACATCGCAGGTCTAATCGCTGTCCTGTAGAACTTGCCTTTTAGCTTCTGCGGGACTTTCTTATCGCATAGGACGCCTGAAGCTTGTCGTCATTTCACCCACCCCGCTCTTATCCTGTGACTAACATCTTCATCTATCTCGCCATCGCTCTGCAGCATCGACCCTAAATATCGAAAAGTATCTTTCGTAGGTACTACCTGCCCGTCTAGACAGACATCTCCGTCCACTGGTCGTATCCCACTAAACTCACACCCCATATACTCCGTCTTAGTTCTACTAAGCCTAAACCCTTTGGACTCTAGAGTTCGTCTCCACAATTCCAATTTCCTATCGACCTCCGTCCTACTCTCATCGACTAACACCACATCGTCCGCAAAGAGCATACACCAAGGAATCTCTCCCTGTATATCCTTCGTGATCAAACGTAAAAATCCCAGTCATCTCTATGGAAATGAAACCCAATTACTTTGCAGAGCTACACACGAAAAATATCCCATTTATCTTAGCCTTCTTTGAAAATATTCGTATTGGAAATTGTTAATAAAAGCTTGAAATTGACATGAAATTTGCTGTTAGTTGTCAAAGGTCATTGCCAAAGAATGCTTTGTCCAAACTGATTACAGCGATTCATTACCGCAGTCATTCTTTCAGTTTTTACCCATATAAAAATCGATGTTAGTGACTTAATGTTAGTTTTATCCTTGACCCAGGCTATAAATGCTGAGCTATCAAAAGTTCTTGCAACTACACAGTGGAATCTAGAATTGGAAGTATGTCAATTTTCTTCATTTTTTCATTTACTAGCGCACCTTCAATTATTAAAATTCCACCAAGAGATAAATGTGATATCTGGAAATTTTCATATTAGTTTTTCTTAAAATCTGAATTTCTTTAAAGGAATACTCTTTTTAGCATTTCTAAATTTTTATCTCAAAATATACTCTTTATTCTGATTGGCTGATTGACATGCTTCATGCCCTCCAAACACATAATTTCTCCATTAGCATATTTTAGTTATTTCCATATTTGCTAGATGACTACTAATTTTCCTTTTTATTTTGAAAAAAAAAATCGTTGAAGAAAAGGTTAACAGAGTGGCACAACTCAGAGAGCAGATTGAACTGAAGGAACTTACTCAGAAAGGTGAGCTAGGGTCAAATATTATCAGCCTGTTTCTTTTTTCTGGAGTTTGTTCTAGTTCCCTGAGATATATCTTTTCACTCTTGTATGCCCACATGCTTCTGAACCTCCCTGACAAAAACCATTTTTTCCCCCCTTTCACACTAAAGCATATCTACTTAGATTTGGAAAACTCTTTGTGGAAAGATATATATATATATATATAGAGTTTTGCTATGGTGAGTTGCAACTCACCAAAGCGTCCGTGAGTCACGCTCAAAATTTCGAAATTTAGTTCAAAATGACCGATCCAAACCGTCTAATACGATCTCCCTATTGAAATCTCCATGCAGACCAAATTTTATATTTTTTCGAAATTTTTAAGTATTTTTTTGAAATTTTAGAAAATCATTAATCTAATTAGTTATAAACCGTTCAAAAACAACAGTTTTTAAAAATCCGAAATATATACCAAAAAAATAAATAAAATTTGGTCTGCATGGAGATTTCAATAAGGAGATCGTATTAGATGGTTTGGATCGGTCATTTTGAACTAAAATTTGGAATTTTGAGCGCGACTCACGGACACTTTGGTGAGTTGCAACTCACCATAGCAAAACTATATATATATATATATATATATTCTCTCTGTCTGGATTATGATTATGGGAAATTGCTATCTCAATCCATCAGCTAGATGCTCTAGTGATGCAAATCATGTTGAGATAGGACTGGTGCTACGTGTTGTGACAAGGATTATTTCCCTGCTCTTGAAGCATCACTAATTTCTGCATTATTTCTATCTATACAAAGTTACAAACCATATCTATGTGCTTTGTATACAGAGTATAAACGAAAAATGTCAAAGATTCAAACAAGCTCTACTTCAGGAAATGAAGTAAGTTTCTATTACAACTTATGTAAGGATCAGAATATAAGTAGTTTAACTAGTAACTTGGCTAGATTTATTTTATTATTATTATTTTTTTTTGCAGAAGAAGTCTTTGAGGAAATTCAAGCTGGAATTAATTGATGCAGAGTATTCCCTTGTGGTGGATAAGGTTGCAAAGCTTCAAGATAAGGTCAGTTGTCTTGAACTTACCCTTTGTAGACTACATCTAAATGCTTATTTTTATTGTGTTTCTGCAATCACATAGGGTTTTTCCCTATTTGCAGATAACGACCGTCTAAATGAATGGTATATATGCAAGTTTTCATACTATACTGTGAAGTGTATACCAGCTTGAAAAGTTTTTGATGTTATGTGCGAACATGATGTACGGGTTTTTATCTCCGAAAGCTGTAATAGTAACATTTTTAGATTTATTAATCATAACAAGGCATTGAAGAACTAAACATTTAGGCTGTGCTCGAAAGGGGAGGGGTGGGGAGAGGAGAGCTGCCAAAGATTTTGTCACCCCCAATTTGGGGATTACAAGTTGGATTAAGTTTTCTCAAAAATACCTTTTATCTTATTTCCTTCCATCTTCCCTCTCCCCTCTCCCCCCTCCTCTCTACTCTCCATTCTGGAGCAAGTAAACAAATCCGGGCAGAGCAGATTAAATCTTAACCTTCCAAAATAGAAAACTGCAACAGACCCTTAGGAAAATCGAATTCAAAGTTCTTGATGTTCTTGACAGCATATGTATTATTTTCTTTTACTTCAAGGCTAGGAATATTGAAGAAAACATCAACATGCTGAAGAGGGAGATTGAGAATAGAACTGAAATGGAAATCGAACTGGAGAAAAGACTGGACCAACTTAGTGATCGACTGATTCAGAAACAAAGCCAGGTCAGGCCTTAAAAGAGCACAAAAAAGTAAATTATTTACAAATATGATACTATATATATAGTGCTATACAACAACAACAACAACAACAACAACTAAGTCTTTTATCCCAAACAAGTTGGGGTAGGATAGAAAGAAACCCAACAAGAGTAATTGGGGTTCATTTCCATAGAGATGACTGGATTTTTTACGTTGGCTCACCTAGCCTATCACAACCCTCCTCCTTTTGATCGGACTTGGGACCCTCCTCCTTTTACTCTGGCTTGGGACCGAGCTATACTAAACAATGCATGCAAAGTTTAATATAGGCGGAGTTATATATAGTGCTATAATTATTAAAATTTCTGTCATGTGATCAATTTCCATTGTGAAGATCTGCCAGATTTCATTCTTTAATTTGACATGTGATATTCAAATGAAAATTTGATGTGTGCAATATCTTGTGTTTTTCCATTTAGGTGGAGGCCCTATCATCCGAGAAGGCCACACTTTTACTGAGAATTGAGGTATGTCCCTTTTCTTCTTTGAAGTTAATAATGATAGTATGAGGGAAATAGTACTTTCATCTAAATGGGATTGTTCTTTCCAATTACATAGGACACCCACAATATTTTGTTCTGGCAAGTTGTGATGATTAATAACCTTTTTTATTATAAAATGTCTCACCACTAAAGCAAAAGTTAAAGTGTATTCCATTGACAGTGATAAGAAGATCATAGTCAGTTATGTTTTGTGAGTGATGCTAGAGTCAAATGCGTTTGACATTTGACCCGTCAAACGCGATCAGATCTCAATTTTCGAGATCAGCACGACCGATCCGAACTGCTCAGTTTATTCTCCATAATGAAATATCCTTGGAGATCAAATTTTATATTTTTTCCAAATTTTTTTACTATTTATTTTGGATTTTAGAAAATCGTCGATCTAATTAATCTTGAACCATTCAATTTAAAAAAATCTAAAAAAAAAAATAGTAAAAAATTTCAAAAAAATATGAAATTTGGTCTCTAAGAATATTTCAATATGAAGATCATATTGAGCGGTTCGGATCGGTAATTTGAAATTTCAATAGTTGAGTCTAGAATCGTGTTTGATTCTAGCATTACTCATGTTTTGTTGATTTTTATTTATTTTTCTTAGTGGAGGAATAAGGAAATTGTATTAGAGTTAGGGGTAATCTTGCCAATGATTTGTGCACTCCCAAACTCAGTTCAGAGAATATATCAATATGGAATTATACTCAATTAACTAAGGGTAATTCCTCTAAAAAGAAGTGTTAAATCATTTTTTTGGAGTGACCAAATCATTTCCACACAAATAGAGATATGGGGGCTGTTTGGATTTCCCAAGGAATTTGGGAAATTTCATCTTCCTACCATAAATTTATTATAAACAATCCAAACTTTTCACAGAGTTACACACTTCCCAATAAATTTATTCCTAGGAATTACAACTTCTCCAAATTTCCCAAATTCCTAAGCGATCCAAACGGCCCCATGATGATTTAGTAACTGGAAAGTTTTGTGAACAATTTGGTTTTTGATTCAGATACAATATTCAGTATTATTTCCTTATACAAATTTTTTTTTCCTTTGGTCTGTTGTTGAGGTTTCATTGCACCGTGACGAATGGAAATTACAATAAAACAAGCTAAAATAAAAGTAATTATTTGTCATACATGCAGATGGTTTCAAGATTACTTGACGGGACAAATCCATCAGATTGCTTGATTGATATCGAGGCTGGCACTGCCAGATCAGAGACATCCCCTGCGGGGCCAAGAGCTGGAGGTCTCCAGATGGGTTCACTGATCCATCAACTGGACTCCATTCTGTCAGCCGAGCTTCCTTTCCTCAGGAGGAACCCAAAATCCCTAGTTTGGGTTCTTGTTTATCTTGCCACACTCCATATTTGGGTCATGTATATACTCATGTCAAAATAAGTAAAACTTTGGTGGCAATTCCACTTCAATTACAACTACTACTGTTACTCGATTCATGGTTTCACTGAGTTAGTTTCCTTGTAGTCTTTCTAACACTCATAGAATAGTTACAAAATCGCCTGCATGCAATGATTTATTAATTTTTTTTATTCAAGTTTAGAATTTTGTTGCTAAAAACTCTTCGAGAAAATGATTTTTGTGCGTTTGGTATAGGAGGGAATAAAACGAGGCAATTTAATGAACCAAACAAAAATGAATAAACAATGAATGAGCAATTCACATCCTATTTTTATTCTAGCTAGTTGCAGGAATTAGGAGGAAATAGGAATCAGATCCTCTAGTCTGCTGATCAGAGATCTCTGGTCGTTTTTATATCTGGACCGTCTGATTTAATCTCAACCGTTAAGAATGTCATGTGCATGATATCAGAATTGATAGGCTTGAAAAAGGTTAACTGTTGAGATTAAATCAGACGGTCTGGATACAAAAACAATCGCTGGTCGTTTATAAAAAACGACCAGAGGATCCGACTCCGGAGGAAATAAGAGGAGAGAGCAACGGGAATTGGATAAACAAATAATAATAATAATAATAATAATATTATTATTATAATAATAATAATAATTATTATTATTATTATAAAATAAAGATTGGATATAGAAGATGATTATAATAAATTATTATTATTATTGTTATTGTTAGTATTATAATCTATCTTGAGCAATAGAATTAACTGAGAGGATTATTTTCTTATAACACTCTCTCTTTTATTAACTAACTTGAAGGAGTACAATTATACACTCTTCTATTTCATACACTCTCCTATTTCATTGGTACACTCTTACAACACATGCACATCTCCTATTTATACTACTATATAGTCGGTGGTGATCAATCTAGAATATGCACCAAGTTTCTACACACATAATTATACTGAATATATCTAAAACAGGAAAGTTCTGCTACCAACATTTTGGTTGACTCCAAATGCCAACATTTTACTATTTAGTTAATTTTTTAATTTTAAAATTTAAACGTTAAATCCAAACTGTTGATCTTATTTAATTTAATATTGATGTGTTTACATAAAGTTTTGAAAATTTTAGAGTATTTGATACTCGATCAAAGGCTAAAATATGAACGTATTAGAACGAATCCATCACAGTTAATAAGATTTGTTTGTTTTACTATCTCATGATCGAGTATCAAATAAACTACAAAATTTACAAAACTTATATGAAAACGTATCGCTCGTTAAACTAAATAAGATCAACGGTTTGGATTTAACATTTGAATTTTAAATTTTGAAAAAAATAATTTAATAGCAAAATGTTGGCATTTGGAGACGACCAAAACATTAGTAGCGGAACCTTCCTCTATCTAGAAATGTTTTGAATTTACAAAGTTCGGTTCTTGTTTCAAGACCGAACTAGAAGGTTCATTAATTGGGCCATGTAACGGGCCGATACTTCGGTGATGATTTTAACCAATCTTTGAATGAGACACTGTCACTTAATTATTTACGGAAAATACTTAAGACGATCAAGAGTCGTACAATCAAACAATCAAACAATCAAACAATCAACGGGAGCGCGACTTCCCTCACGCGACTTATCCTGATGCGAGTTCCCTCCCCTCCCTTCCCTTCACGCGCGTTCCCTCATGCACATCCCCTCACGCATCTATCTTCGAATCGCGTCCCTTCTATCCTCACGCGCGCCTTCTCTCTACTTTTCCTCACACGCCGCCCGCCTTCTCTCTACTCTGCCTCACACACCACCTCTCTACTCACAAACGCACGACTATATGGACCTCTCCTATCTCCTCATCCTCTCCTTCGCCTCGATTCACTCCTCCGTCTCTTCTGTTTTCTCCCTTTTCCCAATCGATGTTTATCCCTGGCTCAAAATTCTCCCCTTTCCTCATGTTAGATTGGGATTTCTAAGTCTCTTAGCACTTCAATTAGATATATTCTAGATCAGATTAGGTATAGAACAGTGGAGATAGAGAAGGTTGAGAAGAGAAAAGATATTTTAATCTTATTCAGCTACGGTTTAGGAGTAAATAAATAATTGTAAGGGAGTACATAATGTATACTTGGGAGTAAGGAATTAGTATAAGGGAGTAAATAACCAAATCTGATTCAGCTATTGTTTGAGAGTAACTAAATAACTAAAAGAGAATAAATAATGATTATAAATGAGTATCTAATACATGTAAGGGAGTAAATAACATTCAGATCTGATTTTGCTATTGTTTAAGAGTAACTAAATAACTATAAGGGAGTAAATAATTAGTATATGGGAGTATCTAATAAATATAAGGGAATAAATAACATTCAAATCTCATTTTGCTATTGTTTGGAAGTAACTAAATAGCTACAAGAGAGTAAATAGTAAGTATAAAGGAGCATCTAATATATATAAGACTGTAAATAACATTCTAATTTAATTCTACTATTGTTTCGGAGTAACTAACTAGCTACAAGGAAGTAATAGTTAGTATAAGAGAGTATCTAATGCATATAAGATAATAAATAACATTCAAATATGATTTTGTTATTGTTTGGGAGTAACTAAATAACTATAAGGAAGTAAATAATAATGAGTATAAGGGAGTATCTAATATATGTAAGGGAGTAAATAACATTCAAATCTGATTCTGTTATTTTTGGGAGTAACTAAATATATACAAGGGAGTAAATAATACGTATAAGAGAGTATCTATACATGTATGTCGTAAAAGAAGGGCGAGAGCAAGTGAAGAGAAACGATAGGAAGGAGATGAGAGAGAAAATGAGAGATACAAGAGAAGCGAGAGAGAATAGGAGGGGTGAGAGCATGGAAGAGGGCGAGAAAGGGAGGGAAGAGGAGAGAAGAGGGGCGCGCGTGGGTGAGAGGGTGCACGCGGTTGAGAGGGGTGAGACACGCTGGGTGCGGATGAGGGCGAGAGGTGTGAGCGCACGGAAATAGGTTGGGGGAGGGTGAGACAGGTGAGAGCACGGAAAGCAGAAATGGAAACGCGCACGGAAAGGTTGAACGCTCTTTCCATTTTTAGAAAGAGGTGATTAGCGCTTTTACCAAAAATAATTAATGATTGTTTGATTATCTGATGAGTTGATTGCACTTATCAGCTCTGATTATTTAGTTTAGTACCATTATGAAAATGAAACTAAAAGGAATGGAACATACTTCAATAATGTGAGGTCGTTTGTCAGGAAAAAAAAATAAATTGTATTTGTTCTCCAATGTTGGATTAGTAAACAAAATAATGTACCACACAAAGAACCCCCCCACCCCCCAAAAGAAAAAAAGAAAAAAACGAATCTGATAGGAATAAATCAATAAAATAAGTTAAGAAGAAGAGGGAAACAGAGACAGCATAGGGAAAGCAAATTGTGAGGAAATAAGGTACTTAAAGCAAAATTGCAGCAACCATGCGTCACAACTGAAGAATTTACCTGAACCGCGACAATAAGAAGAAGCAATGGACTGATAGTCCTGATGAGGAAGGTAATTTAGCGTCAATAGACAAAATGAGCTATGTGTCAAAAAAGCATGTGACAGATTTTCAAGCACAAGTAAAGTGACTACTTAGATAAGCTATGATGGTTGTGCAGTAACTCTAGATTAGAACTCAGTTTCCTACATCCATCGTTTGAATTTTGAATTTCTAAATTTGAATATTAAGATCATTGCTTAAAAAACAGAGACGATATACCACAATTAAGAAAAAAACAGACAAGTCGAAAAAAAGCAAAAAACAGTAAAATTATTGATTAAATATTTAAAACGAACGATATTACAACTAAAATCCAACTGAGAGATACATGGGACCACAATTAATATTAATTATAGGACCAATAACATGGTTCACATATATATATAATATAATAGCATGGATTAATTATTATTCCCAGATAATCAAACCGCATAAGAATGAGTAGCTTATGCATCAAGCACCAACTCTTTTAAACTTCCAGCGCTGCTCGATGCCCTCAGTTCTTGAGCGTAATGCTAGAAGTGCCTGCTCCGAGTCAGGGACGGAGCTATATAGGGGCAAGCCCAGGCACGTGCCTGGGCTTGTTTGCGGAAATTTGTGGTGCAGTTAAGACTTTTGCACGTTAAAAAACTGAAAGAATTGAGAGTGCCTGGCCTTGGATTATACATGTACCTTGGCCTTGGTCTAATTTCTCTACAGTCTGCTCTGGCGCTCTCCTTCCCAAATGAAACGACTAGTTTTCCTTTATTTTTCTTCTGTATTTTATACTATTCTATTGTTAGGATTTGCTACATTTAATGCATCATTGATTAAAAAGGAAAACAACAAAATCAGGAGAGACCATTGTTCTTGATTATTTTTTCCTCCTTCCACAGTTCCACTACATGCATCAACGCATGTTGCTACATGAGTTGAAACTTCCAACTTTTGTTCAATTCATGCTCAAACAACATAAAAAAAATAAAATATAAAACAATTGTCTTTAAAAATACATGATACTTTTATTTATGCTAAAAAGGTAATATTCTTTAATTATTTTATTTTATTATTTAAAATAATTTTTAATATTTAATTTATTAATTTGTGATGGTGCCCAGCCTTAAATTTTGGCTGGCTCCGTCCCTGCTCCGAGTCCTTTTCATCTGCGTAAAGTGCATGAAAGGCCGCTAAAGTGTTGCTTTGCATTCTTATTTCACGGAAGCCACTTTCCAATTGCCTATCTGTCCAGAGGAACGATGCATCAAAATACTTCCTGTTTAATTTCGCCAGGTGGACCTGAATGAAAATATTGAGCGTGCAGTTAAAACACTGGAAATCTCACGGAGGTGACTCCGACCAAATAATATTAGAGAAAGATAAGGGTCCAGTGATCCCATCCGTGTTAATAAGATAATAATTGTCTGCACGCACCTTCGTGTTGCACGCACCTGACCTAAAAACATATATATATAAAAAAAAAAAAAAATTTAGATTATGGTGCGTGATGCACGCACTTGACCTCAATAATGTGTTCATAATCGTCCTATTCTCCACGCGTTGCATCTTGCATTGATCTAAAAATAACATATTTTTTTAAGGTAGGGAAGCAGCTGAGACCCTCTCCTATGATTATTAAAGAGTTTTGCAATGGTAAATCGCTCTCAAAATTTCTAAATCTGATTTAAAATGACTGATTCGAACCGTCTAAAACGATCTTTATTAAAATCTCTATGCAGACTAAATTTTATATATTTTTTAAATTTTTAAGTATCTTTTCGGATTTTTAAAAACTGTTGTTTTTCAACCGCTTAGAAGTAACTAATTAGGTTAACGATTTTCTTAAATTAAAAAAAAAACTTTAAAATTTCGAAAATTGTAAAATTTGTTATGAATGAAGATTTCAATAGAAAGGTCGTATTGGACGATCGGTCATTTTGAACCAAATCTAGAACTTTTAAGCGTGACTCACCATAGCAAAACTCATTAAATTAACATATAAAGAGTTACAAAAATTATAATCAATAATCTATTTTTTACATCGAAAGGGTGGAGCTTGTATTATGTTTATAATGAAATAATAGGAATGATAAGTATCTTCACAAGATTTTATCATTCATCATGATGTATTTTTCTCTTTTTTAGTTTTGAAATGTGATGGTCTTAAACGCTAAACACCTTTATATTTTAGTTGTTGATTCTCTAGCGTGGATTAATTCCCTACTATTCAATGCGTATCTACCATATCCCTCCTAGTCCCTCCCCTCCACAAAGTGTTAGTTAAGTGCATAATTTTCATTTTTATGGTTAATTACTCCTAATTAGCCACAAGCAATCATGCAAAACAAGATCTAGTACTTAGCCATCCACACAAAGAGAAAGGTTCAAACGTATACCAATCTTGATATAGTAATTAAGAGGCTCGAACCGGCTAGGTTGTAGGTGGTGCGCGCTTCTAGCTTCTCCTTCGTGCCAAGCTCGTCCTCGAGTCCACCACGAAATTAACCAAGACCTACAAGCTTTGCTAGAAGCTACAAGGTCTAGGCTAATCCCAAGCGTTCTCGCCTTCTTAATTCTCTTTAATTAAGTGGAGAGATGGTTGTGCTCAACACATGAGCTAAGGTGGATGAGAGGGGAGAGAGGTAGCGGCCAAAGAGAGGGAGAGAGGAGGATGGTGGCGGCTCAAAGAAGGGAAGAGAGAGAGAGGAGCAAGGAGCCTCCACAAGGGTCCTTTGATTCTCAAACCCTAGCAATAAGTTCCCTTTAATTACCATCATGCCACCTACCTACCACCCCTCTTGTGGCCGGCCATATATGGGCCCAAATGGGCTTTGCAAGCTCTCCAAATTGATTATTAAATCAACTCATTTAATCCACTATTTAGTGCTCTTCATTTGGGCTATTTATTCTATAATAAATATCGGCCAATTAATTTAATATAACTATTTATATTAAATTGTATTGTGTTGAATAATTATTAACTAATTAATAATTATCATGGGATTAGCTTATGCATTAAATCATTTCGATATGATCCGTTTGAATTAATTAATTATATCGACATATAATCAATTAATCAACTTATCATATTTTCGCAAAAGCACACTGATGCAAATAAATGATTAATGTACTGTTTGGTTATATTTCGATCTGTGTGACCCTTTGAGGATTTATGCTAAGTTGGACATGGGATTAAATCGCTATTTAATTCCAATAATCATAAACAGTATCTAGCAACACGTTATGATTCCCAATTCGCATAAATAATGTACTGCTACAGTATTTAAATCCTGCATAAGAGAATAAAAGTATTTCTCTATTTTGATTCCTATGTCTCACGATATCTTCGTATAATCCAAGATAGGAATGTGTCATTCTTGCAGATTATACGTTTTTTGATCTAGAGATAACTGTATCAGTTGCCAGCAAACAATCTATCTCCATCAAGGGGCCCAAATAGATATCGTCACTCACTAAGTGAATTAATGAGGGACATACGATTTTCTTGATAATTTAGCTTTTCCCCGCACAATTCAAGAGAACATAAATAATGTCCGTATAGCAGCCTTTATCGGGAATCAGCGGTAGACGATATTTATTGAACATATCCTCATGTGGAAAAGATATCTCAAACTTAGAATCAAAATCATAACGAAATAAATAATGACACATAACACAATCCATGTATTTATTTCGTTGGGTCATGTCCTGTACTATGTTTAATTAACATAAACATATGCAATTAAGTTGGTTACTCTTAACCTATGATTTATAGAACTTAATCATCACTTAACTTGCATACTAATCTTATTGATAATTAATGTTCCTTGATAATTATCAAGATTATGGATGTTTTAGAATTATTGTTGTCATTTACTACTAAATGAAACACAGTGATCTATAATTCAGATCTTCAACCTGAATGAACTGTCAACAAATAAATCAAGGAACAAATGATATGAAATCATCAATAACATAAAACTATAGAAGTAGCCAAATATGATTGGCTTCTAGGACATATCTCTAATAATCTCCCACTTGGCCTAGAGTCAATCAATAGTGACTTCTTGCCAGTGCATAGTACTCAATGTAATATCCAAATATACATGTCTCATACTAACGCCTAAATAAAAGATACAACTCAAAGCCAATCAAGCATACGCCTAATCCCCATGGATGCAACATGCAACTCATGCGTGGCTCGAGACAAAGGCTTTGTCAGAGGGTCCGCTGTGTTCGCGGCACCGTCCACCTTCTTGACCTTAACCCAACCGTCATTGAACAACTGACGGATGAGATGGAATCGTCGTAGAATGTGCCTAGTCTTCTGGTGAGACCTAGGCTCCTTGGACTGAGCTATGGCTCCCGTGTTGTCGCAGTAGATATCCACTGGACCTGAGATGCTTGGAACCACCTCTAGCTCGGTCAAGAACTCCTTGATCCATACGGCTTCTTTTGCTGCTTCGCCAGCCGCTAAGTATTCCGCTTCGGTGACAGAATCGGCCGTAGTATCTTGCTTGAAACTCTTCCAACTTACGGCACCACCATTGAGCAGAAATACAAAGCCGGACTGGGATTTGGAGTCATCTCGATCGGTTTGGAAACTAGCATCAGTGTAACCAGTTACAACGAGCTCTTGGACTCCACCGTATACGAGAATGCTCTCCTTGGTTCTCTTGAGATACTTGAGGATATTCTTGACTGCGGTCCAGTGTGGCATGCCTGGGTTGGCTTGGTATCGACTAGTCACGCTAATCGGATGCGCCACATCGGGGGGCGAGTGCATAGCATGGCATACATAATCGATCCGACTACAGATGGATACTTGAATCGCTTCATGTATTCCCGATCTGTCTCCGTTGTCGGACCTTGAGTCTTGCTCAAGTAAATGCCATGTGACATAGGCAAGAATCCCTTCTTGGAATTCGCCATGTTGTGTTTTTGCAACACCTTGTCAATATATGCATCTTGGCTCAAACCTAACATCCTCTTTGATCTATCTCTATAGATCTTGATTCCTAGGATGTAGGCGGCTTCGCTCAAGTCTTTCATTGAGAACACTTTCTTCAATAAATCCTTGACTGCATTCAATTCGGGAATATCATTCCCGATCAAGAGTATATCGTCAACATATAGAACAAAAAACACAACCACGCTCCCACTAAACCTCTTGTAGACACATGGTTCCTTTTCACTTTGAGAGAAGTTCAATTTCTTGACTTCTTCATCAAAGCGCTTGTTCCAACTCCTTGATGCTTGCTTCAATCCATAAATGGATCGTTGAAGCTTGCATACTTTGTTAGCATTCTTTGGATCCACAAAACACTCGGGTTGTGTCATGTACACATCCTCTTCCAAATTTCCATTTAGGAAGGCGGTTTTGACATCCATTTGCCAAATCTCAAAATCATAGAATGCGGCAATTGCTAAAATGATCCGAATTGACTTGAACATGACGACGGGCGAGAAGGTTTTTTCATAGTCAATACCATGAATTTGCTTATAACCTTTCGCTACAAGTCGTGCTTTGTAAATGGTCAAGTTGCCATCCATGTCGATCTTTCTCTTAAAGATCCATTTGTTCTCAACGGGTTTTACTCCGTTGGGAAGGTCAACCAAGGTCCATACCTTGTTCTCATACATGGATTGCATTTCGGATTCCATGGCTTTTAGCCATTCCTTGGAGTCGGGTTTCTTTTTCATGTCATCAATGGTCAAAAGCTCATCGTTCTCCATGACGAGAACGTCGTGCAAACCTAAATATCTTATAGGTGGACGACTTGGCCTTGCCGATCTTCGTAGGGTTGATGTTTGAGGTTCTTGAACTTGTTCCACAACGGTTTGTGGACTTTGTTTTTGAACTTCAAGTGAAGGTGCTTCCTCAACATCATCGACTCGCGATATGTTTGAGTTTTCATTTGAGGGAGCTTGTTCATGAACCTCTTCTTCCACAACAACTTGTGGAATGGGTTCGGCTACAATCTCATTCGGTGCATCCTCATTTTGTGCAACCTCATTTGGCACCATATTGGGAACAACTACATTGCCTACTTGAAGCATGCTTTGTTGTTGCGGTTCTTGAATTTCTTCAATCACCACGTTGCTCCCACTACTTCTTCTTGAGAGAAATCCCTTCTCTAAGAACACACCATAACGAGCAACAACTATCTTGTTCTCGTTGCGGTTATAGAAGTAGTAACCCTTCGTTTTCTTAGGGTATCATACGAAATGACATTTGTCCGATTTAGGTCCAAGCTTATCGCTCACTAGCCTTTTCACATAAGCTTCACAACCCCAAATCTTGAGAAACGACATGCTTGGTTTCTTCTGAAACCAAAGCTCATAGGGCGTCTTCTCAACGAACTTTGATGGAACACGGTTTAATGTAAAAGTTGCGGTTTCAAGGGCGTATCCCCAAAATGACATAGGCAAATCGGCTTGGCTCATCATTGATCGAACCATGTCAAGCAAAGTTCGATTTCTCCTTTCGGACACACCATTCCATTGTGGTGTTCCGGGTGGAGTGAGTTGTGGAACGATTCCACACTCCTTTAGATAGTCGCCAAACTCATGGCTCAAGTACTCACCACCTCGATCGGATCGTAAGACCTTGATATTTCGACCAAGTTGGTTTTCAACTTCATTCTTAAATTCTTTGAACTTGTCAAAGGATTCATATTTGTGACGCATCAAGTAAATATACCCGTATCTACTATGATCGTCGGTGAATGTGATGAAGTATGAATAACCACCACGTGAACAAATGCTCATAGGTGCACATACATCGGTATGTACAAGGTCTAATAAGTCATTTGCCCTTGTCCCTTTGTTAGGAAAAGGCGCTTTGGTCATCTTTCCCATAAAACAAGATTCACATGTGTCAATTGGCTCGAAAGCGAATTGATCCAAAAGACCAACGGTTTGTAATCTCTTGATGCGTTTCTCATTGATATGACCTAAGCGGAAATGCCACATCAAAGTTGCATTCTCATGTGAAATCTTACGTTTCCTATTGTCATTCTCAACACTCAAGATAAGTCCGCTAGAATCAAGCACATAAAGACCATTCAATAAATGCGCATCACAAAAACGAACTTCATTTCGAAACAAGGTCAACAACTTGTTCTTTATTACAACATCAAAACCATCCATGTCCAAGCAAGAGATAAAGATAATGTTTCGAGTGATAGAGGGAACCAAAAATACATCCTTTAGTTCCAACACAAAACCAGAAGGTAAAGTTAAATCCACGCTCCCAATGGCCATAGCGGAGATGCACGTGCCATTCCCGACACGGAGTTGAACTTCACCTTTCTCGAGCCACCTCCTATTCTTTAGGACCTGCACATTTCGACAAATGTGAGCACACGAACCGGTATCGAATACCCAATCGGTGTTAGAGGTAGCAAGAAGGGTTTCGATGACAAATATACCTGAAGAAGGTTGGACGGTTCCCGCCTTCTTGTCGGCAAGGTACTTGGGGCAGTTTCTCCTCCAATGACCCTTGTTGCTACAATAGTAGCAAACGGTCTCGGGAGTGGCCGGGTTCTTCTTCTTCTTAGAACCCACGGGAGCACCCTTGGCCGGACCTTGGTGCGTCACCGGGCCTTTGTCCTTCTTGGATTTGCGGCCTCGCTTCTTGATCTTTTTGCTCTTGTCACTCACGGCAAGAATATCCTTTGGGCCCTTCTCCTTCTTGAGACTATCCTCCGTCTCAACGAGCATGTTTTGGAGATCATCCATGCTCTTGTCCATGCCATTCATCCGGTAGTTCACAACAAAACCGGTGAAGCTTGGAGGGAGGGAGTTGAGAATGAAATCTTGAATCGCACCCGAAGGAAAGGGCGTGTCAAGATTTTCAAGCTGCCGAAACAACCCCGCCATCTTCATGACGTGTGGCCCGACTTCATGACCCTCCGCCAAACGAGTGTTGGCGACGACCTTGATAAGACGGGCCCTTTCGGTGCGGGCCTTGGTTTGGAACATGTTCTTGAGACGAGTGATCATTTCGAACACTCCATAATCACTATCAAGAAACTCCTTTTGGAGTTCCGATTCCATGACCGCAACCATCAAGACCGACATCTCCATGTCGTCATTGACGTGCTTCTCATATTTCTCTTGCTTATCCTTTGGATCGGTGTCCTTGGGAGCAGAGGGAATCAGAGTGGAAAGGAGATACTCTCTTTTCTCAAACCTAAAGGCAAGCCTTAGGTTGCGGTGCCAATCCAAGAAATTAGCACCGTTAAAAGCGAGTTTCTCTTTCTCAAGAAGAGAACGAAGCGTTAAAGAGGAGGAAGACATCTACAACAATTATCGAATTTAAAGGTCAATTAGTTTTATGGTTTTTAGTTTTAACAAAAGTAAAACTTTCACTACACTACTTGAAGTCCCTAAGTATAGTGATTTCCAAGACCCTTATTTTCGTCAAAATGGACCTGCTATGGCACGTCATCCAAAATGACTAGATAAGGTAGGTTCTCCAACCAATCATCTTACCATGATTCTTGGTTCGCATAGGCGAACTTCGCCTCGATGTCCAAACTCTAGTTGGGTCCATTGAAAAGTCACTTCTCACTATTTGCTCCTTGCAAATCTTAGCTATTTGCACCCCGACTACCGAATTGGCAACCATGACGTCCGCTTGGGCGGACCGCGCCATGAGTGACAATCGGCGTGAAGGGGATAGAGAGAAGGAGGGCGATTTAACTTATTCGTTTTAGTTTGGGACTAACAAATCATATGACACTTGTTTGGTGGTCGTGTAAGCATACACCCATACCTAACCTAACACAAGTAATCATATAAGCATCTCATAGTTGTGGGTTTGTATGGCTCCCGCTTGCATTAGTTTCGCCACATCGTCCATGGAGCAAAACTAATCTAATCCTTGTCCCTCCCACTAAATTCTATAAGGATCTAAATCCTATATAAAATAAAGGTACAAAATACATGTGAAAACATCATATTCCCATCCTAACCTTAGGGGCATGTAAGCCTCACAAGTTACATAAAAAATTAATCAACAAATTAATTAATTAATGGCACCAAAGGCCGCATTACAAACATTCACACATGCATTCAAATTACAACCACAAGACATTGAGTAATGAGCCATACTAAACCCACTATCCACCTACAAAACAAAATTAGCACATACAAGCACTTTGTTTCCAATTAACGATTTTCAAGCATCTTTGCGTATCGTTTGCCATAAGTAAATTCCGTGTACAAATTCTCAATTTAAAAAAAAACTTGTTTAAATTCATTTAGAAAGTTCTTTCAACATCCCATAACTGAAAGGAGATCAAACAAGGAGTTTTCTAATTGTTTTCAACTAGTTTGAATGCATAGAAAAACAGTAATTTATCAAAAAACGTAACTAATGAAATCCAACAAAATCAATAGTTTTAGGTCTCCAAAAATTCTCACATAAATTACTTAAGCTCCTTATCATAATTGTGCTTACCAGTAAAAATTTCAAGAAGAGATCTTAAACCATCTGGGAGAATAAAAAATGACAAATTTCTTACAAGTGCACGAAACACCGTTATGAGATTTTCAGCTTATCCTCTCAGCCATCTGGTCTGTTAGACCACCTTCTATCCAGATTTTATATATACAATATACATAGAAAAACCTGTTTAGACTATAGGCTAACCATCCATAAAAAGAAAACCACCAAGTTCAGTTCAAAAAATTCGAGTTACATACTAAACAATCAACAAATTCTGTACTGGAATAGACTGTCGATCGAAATGTTTTAACATAGTTGAAGGTCGAAACTTTCACGAAAAATTATGAAATTAATTTTCCTGAAATCCTAACTCAAAATAGAACAACTCCATTTAAACAGAATGTTTAAAGGAGTTCTCAATTGGTACAGTTTATTAGAACAATCGATTTGCTCAACAAACTGGATCTGACAAGATCTTCCTTTTCATACTTGAAAACCCACAAATTAATCTTATTCATGCAACAATTTACACATGCTCAGAAAGAGCTTCAAGTCCTCTTTAAATCTAGGCATAGAACACTGGTACTTATATTCAAAATATAAATCTTTCAAGCCATTCAAACAGGACAGTACGAGCAGAAACTGGTTCTTCGCACTGTCGCCGTTTTATTCACAATAAATCCATACTAATTCAGAAAAATGTGAATCTAACGCCAAAAGAATCAAAATCCACAGATATACAACTTTTATGTAGATTGAAAGATCTTCCAGAGAATTTATCAAAGCAAAAAACGCGAAACAATACAGAAAATACCATTTTCAGACAGCAAACAAACGCATCATCTCTACTAATCCGTTAATTAGCCAATTTCTCTTAATTAAGTGTCAAAATAGCTTAAGTACGACCATATGCTCTGATACCACTGTTATTTAAGTGCATAATTTTCATTTTTATGGTTAATTACTCCTAATTAGCCACAAGCAATCATGCAAAACAAGATCTAGTATTTAGTCATCCACACAAAGAGAAAGGTTCAAAGGTATACCTCTCTTGATATAGTAATCAAGAGGCTCGAACCGGCTAGGTTGTAGGTGGTGCGCGCTTCTAGCTCCTCCTTCGTGCCAAGCTCGTCCTCGAGTCCACCACGAAATTAACCAAGACCTACAAGATTTGCTAGAAGCTACAAGGTCTAGGCTAATCCCAAGCGTTCTCGCCTTCTTAATTCTCTTTAATTAAGTGGAGAGATGGTTGTGCTCAACACATGAGCTAAGGTGGATGAGAGGGGAGAGGTGGCGGCCAAAGAGAGGGAGAGAGGAGGATGGTGGCGGCTCAAAGAAGGGAAGAGAGAGAGAGGAGCAAGGAGCCTCCACAAGGGTCCTTTTATAATGCTCAAACCCTAGCAATAAGTTCCTTTTAATTACCATCATGCCACCTACCTACCACCTCTCTTGTGGCCGGCCATATATGGGCCCAAATGGGCTTTGCAAGCTCTCCAAATTGATTATTAAATCAACCTATTCAATCCACTATTTAGTGTGCTCTTCATTTGGGATATTTATTCTATAATAAATATCGGCCCATTAATTTAATATAACTATTTATATTAAATTGTATTGTGTTGAATAATTATTAACTAATTAATAATTACCATGGAATTAGCTTATGCATTAAATCATTTCGATATGATCTCTTTAATTACCATCGTTGCACCGGTTTTTTAGAAAAACTGGTACTAAAAACTTAATATAATAATTACTGAATTGCCACTGGATATTTTTAATACCGGTTTTCTCAAAAATCGTTGTTAATGTGTCGGTACTAATAAATTTTTTTGGCGTAGTGATTGGAGAGGATTTTAACAATAGATCCTATCTCATTTAGATGATGTTTCGGCTTTTGGCATTAATACAGCTTCAAATTTCTTTTAAATGACGCATTTAAAATTTTAAATTTCCTTTGTCCTACCCGCATTCGTAGTAACCACGTGTAACAGACGACCGGCACCGTACTTATAAATTTTTTTTTTTTATGTTCAGTTCAAGTGTTCAACTTTAGTTGAACTAGTTCTATGCGTGGAGGCTTGACGATATTAATTTTTATATATTGTAAAGAATACATAGAACGTTATGATATATTTTTTAAGTATATATAGATTATTCTCACGCCTAAATTTTTATTTGAGAGTGATATGATATCTATTATGTTTGTCATTTTTGTAAATATAAAATGATTGATGAAAACTTGAAAAAGAAAATACTATTTATAGATAAAATGTTGATACCCTTTGGTGAAACAATTTTTAAATAACACCCTTTTAAGACATCCAATTGATTGCATCTTTTAGAAAGATATTAACTTAAATGAAACCTTAATACCTTTTGGAATATATATGTTTTCAGCACCTTTTCATTTGCATTTTTATAGACAATACACAACACCTTTTCAATTGCACCCTTTAAAATATTTACTTAATTGCATCTTTTGGAAACGTATCACTTAAATGATACCTTTATGAAATTTATTTTACAATAGGCACCTTCTCATCGGCACCCATTCATTGAATTTATACTATATACTCGCGCACTCTTTCATTTATTAATATTTAATTAACCTATTGATGATTTGTTAGTACTAATAATTAACCTATATCTTTGGCGAAACACCTTTTAAATCGCACCCTTTAAGATATCCAATTAATTGCATCATGTGAAAAGATATATCACAAATAAAAACTTATGGAATATATGTTAAAATAATACGAATCTTTTGTCTGCATTTTTTGGGACCATACATAGCACTTTTTCATTACCACCCATTCATTGAATAAATACTACACATTCGAACTCTTTCATTTATTAATATTTAACTGACTTATCTATGATTTGTGATTTTTATTTAATTTAGATAATTATGATTTCTTAATGATGCTTCAAAAAGAATGAAACTTTAAAAATACCTAATCACACCATTTCATTTGTTAGCATTTAAGTAACCTAACAATCATTTTTTAATATATATTTAAAATAAAATGATATATTATTTTTTTACAACTATATATAGTACTTTAAGAAAGAGATAAGCTATTTATATAGTTAGAGTAAAGAATATTTGAAACCTATTCATTGAATATAGACCAATAATTCATAATACTTTTTAATGTATTTTAAAAATCTTTATTATGTCCTTCCATAAAAGTCTTTTTTTTTATTGAAATATCGGATAAATCATTAAGAAAATTTGTACATTACTATGTTTAATTGTTGGCAATTTGTTATTGACAGTGAATCAGTTATAATCTAAGGAATAAAAAATATTTATGTTCATTAATTTAATTTTTCATAAAGCTTATTTCAAAAAACAGAAATAACCATTAAATTCTTTTATTTAAATTTATGGCGATATATCATGTACATTAAATAAATCAATAATATGTAATGTAACAGTTGGAAACTATAAATGGGTTGGGTCTGGGTTCGACTGAGGGTATAATGGTCATCAAATTTCATTTCTTTTATTTAGTTATTATTTATATGAAAAAAGAGGACAAAGTGGCAAAATCAGAAGATAACCGTGATTTAGGGTAACAAAATCGCAAACTTAAAAAATTGAGTGACAATTCTACAATTTCTCCAGTTCTGGGTGGCATATCAAAAGTTCTCTCTTATTTTTGTCATTTTTGCAAATGTGAAATAGTTGATGAAAAGTTAAATTTGGAAGCCCTATTTATAGAAAAAATATTGGTACTCTTTAGTGTATGACAGTATGAGGTATCTATTCAATTGCATCTTTTGACGATGTACCTTTAAAATCACACCTTGACATCTTTTAAAATTATCCACGTTTTTTTGTTATATGAAAGATTGAAAAACGAAAACAAAAAAGGTATGGAGTAATATCATTTCGAGAAATAGCAAGAATACAAAACTACCGCAAAATCCGAACTTACGTTAGGTACTGAAAAGATATTTGTCGTTTTAAAACCGTGATATTTTTTCAAATACAAACATTGTAATTCGTGAATACTTATTTTATAATATCTAGGCTTTGTTTGGATAGTCCAGAATAAAAGTTATTTTGGACTAAATAGCTAATTTGGATTAAGAGACAATTCAAACAGTCTAGGATTAAGGGTTTATTCTGAATCAGAATAAGATTAGTTAATTTGACTAAATGTTAGAATAAGAAGTGAGATTAAAATTTTGGTTTGTTAACGGTAAAAAATAAAGCTCATTGTTATTCCTACATCATCCAAACAAAAATCTTTATTCTGAGATTAAACTTATTCTTAACAATTTGAGACTAACAATTTTAATCCTGAATAACTAATCCTACTCTTATTCTCATACGATCAAAACAGATCCTGTTTTTAAATACTTTCAAGCTCTTATGCACTGTACATAATTTCATTATTCTAAACTGTAAACACAGAAGTGATGCAGAGAAACTATTAAACACTCCAGCAATTTGAAAATTTCTGCTGCAATCATACCAAATAATTTTGAAAAAAAAAATTACAATCATACAAATAACCACCGATGCAAATACGTACACAAACATGCATTGACTCCATAATCACAATCTTCAACTGTATAATTGTTGTTTTTTAAAACTTTCCTTAATTAATGAGTATAAGTTAGGGACGGAGACCCCTATTTTATTTTCAAATAATCTTCCACCTTCATGGTACTTTCATATATTGGCAACAAGACACCCCTTAATAATATTAAATACGGATTTCTGTTTCTTTGTCATTTGGAATTCGTGAGCATTAACTGACTTAAAGAATACATGGCTTTCTAGGGAAAAAAAAAAGTAAAAGATTTTCACTTGTGTATATCAAAACCCCACAGCTTAATTATAATATTCTGTAGGGGAATGAGTTGTTATTGCACTTTCCTCAAAATTGCATTATAGACCTTTTCAGTTTTACACCATTCTAGATAACTCTTTCTAGTTTTCATTTGGGAAAAAAGATATTTGTACTACCATGCACATTTTTTGGGTTGTAAAGTCAACTTCGTAATATTATTTTATTTATTTCATTATTATTATTATTTAAAAAAAAAGACTCTAGCAACCCAAAATTGTCCCAAAAATTTGCCGAAGATCAGCAGCCAAGTACCCATCCAGAAATTAAGATCCAAATAAAAATACAATTTATACAAAGACGAGCCGAATGGCGAGGCAAATCCACATACGGTCCAGTGCATAATTCTGTGGCGCATTCAACCACCTCACTAATGTGGCAAGTCATCAAGGCTCCATAATTTCTACGGTAAGTTTATGAGAATTACTCCCTACAATTAGTAGTACAATCAAGCAATTAGATTCAGGTGATCCCCTCATTCTCATGTGAACCTCTCATCCTCACTCACGTGATGCGCTCCCTTCACCCTCATCTTCACGCGTTCCCCTCTCAATCTGACGCCCTCTTTTTCTTCCCTCTACTTCCTCACCTCTCAATCTGGCATAACCAGCTTCTCTCTCAAACTGACGCGCCATTTCTCTTCCCTCTACCTTCTCACTTCTCAACCTGGCACAACTCCACTCTCAATCCGATTAGATACTTATCTTCTGAGTAGAGAGGGAGAAGGTAGGCGATCAGATCTATGATAATAAGAAAGAAGTAAAGTTAAGAAGAGTACGAAGAAAAAATACATTTAGATCTGGTTCAGTTACGATTTAAGAGTAACTAAATAATTATAAGAGAGTAAATAATTATTATAAGATTACTAATTATATATATATATATTGTATGAATTTATTTACAACTAAAATCCAACTGAGAGACATATGGGACCACAATTAATATTAATTATAGGACCGACAACATGGTTCTTATCACATATAATCGCATGGATTAATTATTATTCCCAGATAATCAAACCGCATAAGAATGAGTAGCTTATGCATCAAGCACCAACTCTTTTAAACTTCCAGCGCTGCTCGATGCCCTCAGTTCTTGAGCGTAATGCTAGAAGTGCCTGCTCCGAGTCCTTTTCATCTGCGTAAAGTGCATGAAAGGCCGCTAAAGTGTTGCTTTGCATTCTTATTTCACGGAAGCCACTTTCCAATTGCCTATCTGTCCAGAGGAACGATGCATCAAAATACTTCCTGTTTAATTTCGCCAGGTGGACCTGAATGAAAATATTGAGCGTGCAGTTAAAACATATACCAATTGACAGTTGAGACAATTTCTACAAACATATATAATGCGTTTTCTTATCTGTACCAATTAGTTAAAGTGGCATACCAGATATCCGATGCCGAGACCATGCGAGATCGCTTGACCTGTGCCTTTGTTGACTATTGCAAAGGCACGTCTACGGTCTTGATCTTTGGCGCGCTTAGCATACGAGAAATCTATCATCCAAATCTGAATTTTTGACGTATATGGATCACAAAATTTTATAATCAGTACTGCACGAATTAACAATGAGAAACTAAAAATAAAAGATCAACAGAGAAATGATATATTCGAATTTTATGTGATGTTTAGTATCAATTTTGAACCAAGTTTATTTAAATGAAATTATTTATAGAGTGTAATGGACTTTGATAGAAATTTTAATAGTCTAGATTTATTACATTTGATCCTTCGGATTGTCCCAATAATAAATACTAAATTATGAAAATATGATGTACTTTTTGTCCATTAAATAACAAATTCGCAAAACAACAAAAATTTACTTACTACCTTATCATTTGGAAGGAAGATCAGTACGTTTTCCATCTAACATCTCTGCTTTTCATAATTGTAAGTAATGAACTTATGATTTTTTTTTTTAAATATGAATTGAATGTTCTTAGACTGATAAATTAAAAATATTATTATGAATTAAATAGTTTATGTCAATATTATAATCAATTAAGGTAATCACAAAGAAACAAAAGTAACAAAGCTAGGCGATTAGCTAGATTACGTACGCACCTGGTTTTTGTCATTATGATCGGCCGGAGCCAACATAACTGCTTCATCACGAACGGTGAGATTATAGCCGTCTCTTTTCTTGCAGGAGATAGTGATCAGATTGCTGTCCTGTACGATCTTCCATAGTGAAGTAGGGTGAATACCAGGCCAGATGCTCACGCGATTGCCATCAATCATACCAAAGCCGGTCGGGCCCATGTGGCGGGCGACATTATTTGAAGTACGAATCTTCCTAAAACCCTGGTCTGACTCCTTGGATTCGGACCAAAGCCATGAGTTTTTCTCCTCAGGTGATATCTAGTTTCAAAGCAAAAAGACAAATTTTTCAAATTAATATTGCTAACAAGAAATATATGCCTGAATGCAGGCATAAATTAATGTAATATTATTTCTTCAATATAGAACTAATAAATCAACTAATGACACGGTACTTCAAGAAAATCTCCGCCTTTGATTAATTCATTAGTGCCGACGTTGCGCAAAGCAAAGGTTGGTTGACCCTGTGAGTCCTCTGATTTATTCTCCTCCTTGATCCAGCGCTGCCCATGATTACAAACTTAAATTAAATTAATACACAACAGTTTGCCAAAACTATATATGGAGATATAGAAAGATCCAATAATCTATATGCAAGTTACCTGGTAAGGATCTCCTGGGTTACAGAGAGCCAACCCGGCCTTGCCATCACTAAGGACGAAGAGACAGTAATTTTCATCTGCCTGCTGATTGATGATCAGGAATGTTGGTTTGTTGCTCATGGTTTTTAATTTTTGAGTCAGTGGAAGGAATGTTGAGTGAGTGAAGAAGACCAAGAGCCACAAGGGTTATTTATAGAGCTCAAATTGGTGCACTACCAGTTTGTGAGATCAGATCTCTGAACAAAATACTTTACTAGCAAGCTAGAAAGTCCAAAACGGTGCTTCGTCATGCACAAGTAGTATCATGGTAATTCTGAAAATCGAAATCGGGCTTGGAGTCACACGAGTCGAATCGGATGACTCAAGAAAAATCGAGTAACTCGGATTGAAACTTGAATTTTTATAAATAATCATTTTTAATGGCTTAAAAATTAGAAAAATTTTTTTTAATGAAAATACATGCATGCATTTAGATACATTAATATATCAGTTGGAATAAAATTATCAATTTTCCTATACTCTTGGAGTGATTTTTGGATTAAAAATCATACTTAGCTAAGACTTCTCCTCTTTGATCTGGTGGGCATCAAATTTATGGTGCGCATATATTTCACCAGAAGTACATGACATTTTTCCGTGAAATATCAACTTTATATGTAATAATTTCAAAATACGACTTTTGAAGAACAAACACATCTATCAACTATTCAATTTGTTGTTTTCTATCTGATAGTTAACTTTGGAATGTTGTTGACATCTTTCTGATTTTTCGCATTGAAGTTCTGGCATTGGACCTTGTAGTAGAGACTCTGGAGGATTTAGATATTAAGGGGTGATTTTTCTTAATACTCAAAATACTGACATCTAAGGAAACTGAACCTGATCATCTTGTTTGTCAGTCACTCATGGTGTTATATGAGGTCACATGTAGCTCACTTTGATTTTGTTTTGGATTTTATTTGTTTTCTTGTGTTTTGTTGTGTGGTGTTGCTGATATGTTGATTCAGACGATCTAGCAGTATGTTTTGATGTTATATATTATTATTAAAAATATTACATTCTTACAATTTTTTGGGAATCCTTGCAACCTATTCTCGCGATGAGTTATTGGTGGTCTAATAATGTATGTTCTATTATATGATTCCAATAAATAAGCAAGGAAGTATTTGCCTGTTGAACGACCAGGCACATCTAGCTCGACAATATATTATGTCATCGCTGTTAAATGGAAGGCAAATTGGTCAAATGAATAAAATTGAATTAAAGTGAAGCTAATTACTGACTTATTGTGGAGAGTATCGGTTTTGTTTTATAATACTTGAGTGAAGAAGAAAAACAGAAATGGAATGCCAAGGCAGCAGCAGGCATGCGAGTAGAACCAATCCAAACCAAAGGCATACAAGGATTATTGTTAGATTCTTTAGAAATTTATAAGTTAAATTCATTTTACATTATTTCTTAATTCTTAATAGAGATAAAATTTAATTCTAAAAGGCCTAAAATGATAATTTTATGGGAAAAGGCTATGTAACTTGTTAATTCTTTAAAGTCTTATTTTTATTGTTTTTGCTCGAAACTTAGTTGATGATAGTTTTATACTCGGAGCCCGGTATTTGACATAGAAATTCAATATATGGAATGGTTTGTAATATTAAAAGAATTGCTGGCATATTTTCATTTGACACCAATTATTGTACCGAACGATAAGATATACCTATCTTCTGTAATGCTTTAATATTTCAATTGAGAATTTGTATTTATTATTTAAGCTATTTTTTATTTAATTTCCCTTCCCAACAAAAAGATTCTGATTTATTTTGATCCGTTAGTTAATGGAAAGAATAAATAAAATTTCTGCTGTAAAATAAATAAAATACAGCTTTCCTTCCTTACAAATGTCAATATTAATGCTTTTCATTGTCTGTCATTGCCTTCCATCTAAATGCAATTTCATAAAGTTAAATTTGTTGTTTGTTTCTCTTAAATCTTGCTAACCTTCCTTTTGAGAAAAAACATAATTTTGCTAATTTGAGAAGTGCACGTCTCTTATTACTGGCATCCGTAAAAAATTTAGAAAGTTAACCCAATACAAAGGTTTAAATAGCGGATAGCGGACTCGTAGCGGACATGCTAATATCATAGCGGATAGCGGATAGCGGATATTTAGCGGCCGCTATCGGACCATAGCGGATTTGCACGCACAAGTGCATTTTGAAGGTCTAGTTTAGTCTAAAATAAAAAATTAAAATAATTTCATGCAACTAATTAATGCTAACTAAAATTATATTTATTTTCTATGCAGATTTGAGCATTAAATTTTAAGAATTTGAAAATGTTCAAAAGATAAAATTTGTGGCAACTTTTGTAAACTTTTCATAGAATTTTGAATCGCGTCAATCGGAGTTCGTATGCGAAAGTTATACCCAAAATACTATTGTTATATCAGCAAATTATAAACTGTACTGCTATTATACCGCTATATCACCCGCTATTTCCCGCTATTTCACCGCTATATCCCGCTATTTCCCACTATAGGTCGCGCTATCGGACGGGCCGCTAAATCTGTAGCGTTGTAGCGGTGTACCAAATAGCACCGCCATTGCGGCCGCTACGGCCGCTATTTAAACCTTTGACCCAATATAACCATTTATTAACGGGGTGATAAGGATCATCCCTGATATTCATCATCCCCATCATCTCCACGCGTTTTTTTTATTGTTGGCTCTACGCGTTTTCTATTTCTAGAAATTCTTATCCCACGTATTCCCTCCTCGCGTACGTCATCCCCCCTCCCTTCTGTCGCTCTGTTTCCGTCACTCTTGTGTATGTCCTTCCCCCTCCCCTTCCGAGCATAACTGTTAAAATTAATATATAAAATCATTGAAGTTAATATCATAATTGTTGAAATTAATATATAAAATCGTTGAAGTTAATATCGTAACTGTTGAAGTTAATATACATAAATGTTGAAGGTAATATCGTAACTGTTGAAGTTAATATGTTTAAATGTTGAAGGTAATATCGTAACTGTTGAAATTAATATACATAAATGTTGAAAGTAATATCGTAACTGTTGAAGTTAATATGCATAAATGTTGAAGGTAATATCGTAACTGTTGAAATTAATATATATAACTATAACAGTTATATATATTAACTTCAACAGTTAGGATATTACCTTCAACAATTAATTATATTAACATCAACAGTTATGAAGTGTGTAAGGAGGGGAAGAGGGAGTGTGGGGGGACAGCGTACATGAGAGGGATGAGGGGGGAGGGGGGGCAGCGTACGTGGGAGGGAGGAGGGGGGACAGTGTACGCGGGAGAGGGAGGGATTAATTCACGCGGGAGAATTAAGGAGGGACAGCGTACGCAGAAGGGGAGGTCACACGTTTTCTCTTTCTGAAAATCGAGGATGATGGGAATGATATAATCTCTGAAATGGTCCTAAGCAATTCCGATTTATTAATTATTAATATATTTATGCAGCAAGAAACTATTCATTTTAAGAGAAAAAACGATACGCAACCTGACCGTAGTAGTAAATTGCAAAGAGGGAAAAGCATCTAAATTAGTTTTTTTTTTATTTTATTGTTTGATTGTTTCCTTCTAATATTATTTTTCGCTTGCTTTCGTCTTATTAGTTTCTTGAAATTAACTTCAGAAATCCCTATATTATGTAGAGGCAACCTGTACGGCTGTACCTGACAACAACACTAAATTGCACAGGAGACCACAATCAATATTTATGAGAATTGCTAAATTCTAAAATTACCTTAAAATTATTTAAAAATATCCGAGTTGTAGTTTACAGTTACATATAAGCTTGAATAATACTACATATTTGTTTCCCTCCACTTTTTCTGCACATAAAATATAAAGGGAAACATATGAAAAGCAGATTTATCTTCTGATTTGCGCGAATAACACGCAGTTTTCATCGCCATTTTAAGCGCTAGAATGTCCCAATTGTTTGTTCTATCAAAAAAATAAATGTCTACAACAAATTAAATTTAAAAGCTGTTCATTTATCTAAGAAATACCAATATACCATACGTTAAAATTATGGTTTAATTTATTTTGTCCCACACAATGGGTGGGCATGCTAGTCTTCTTAATCCGGATTAAATAGTGGTTCCAACAATTTCTTTATTTGGATTAAGAAGATAATTCAAACATCCTAAGAATAGAAATTTAATTCGAATGTTGAACTACTTAAAATAGCACACTAAATCCCAAAAAAAATTATCCTTGATCATTTAGGAATAACAGTTTTTACTCAAAAAATTAATCCTAATTTTATTCTTAATCATCCAAATGCCCCCCCCCCCCCCTCTTGGATTGTGCGCGGCTGTGCCCACTCACCAGTCGACACGAGTGCAATCTTGTTCTTTCTCGAACCATCTCTTACACGTCTTACAATTTCGGAATATACCATCCCTAATAACTAATTGTACGGTCCCAGCAGCTACAGACTACAGTTATTACTTGGATAATAAAGATGGAGAAATTATTGCAAAGGAAGAAAACAAACAGAAATCCTGATGGAGATCGAGTAGAGAAAGGTCTTCCATCGGCTCCTTCTGCTTGTGGGTCCCACTGGAAATCTCACGGAGGTGACTCCGACCAAATAATATTAGAGAAAGATAAAGGTCCAGTGATCCGATCCGTGTTAATAAGATAATAATTGTCTGCACGCACCTTCGTGTTGCACGCACGCACGCACCTGACCTTAAAAACATATATATATAAAAAAAAAATTAGATTATGGTGCGTGATGCACGCACTTGACCTCAATAATGTGTTCATAATCGTCCTATTCTCCACGCGTTGCATCTTGCATGGATCTAAAAATAATATATTTTTTAAGGTAGGGAAGCAGCTGAGACCCTCTCCTATGATTATTAAGAGTTTTGCAATGGTGAATCGCGTTCGAAACTTCTAAATCTGATTCAAAATGACTGATTCGAACCGTTTAAAACGATCTTTATTAAAATCTCTATGCAGACTAAATTTTATATGTTTTTGAAATTTTTAAGTATCTTTTCAGATTTTTAAAAACTGTTATTTTTCAACCGCTCAGAACTAACTAATTAGGTTAACGATTTTCTTAAATTAAAAAAACCTTTAAAATTTCGAAAATTGTAAAATTAGGTGTGAATGAAGATTTCAATAGGGAGGGAGGTCGTATTGGACGATCGGTTATTTTGAACCAAATCTAGGACTTTTGAGCGTGACTCACCATAGCAAAAACTCATTAAATTAATATATAAAGAGTAACAAAAATTATAATCAATAATCCATTTTTTACATCGAAAGGGTATAGCTTGTATTATGTTTATAATGAAATAATAGGAATGATAAGTATCTTCACAAGATTTTATCATTCATCATGATGTGTTTTTCTCTTTTTTAGTTTTGAAATGTGATGGTCTTAAACGCTCAACACCTTTATATTTTAGTCGTTGATTCTCTAGCGTGGATTAATTCCCTACTATCCAATGCGTATCTACCACATCCATCCTAGCGTCTACGCTCCCCTCCCTCTCCCACCCCCTCCCCTCTACAAAGAACTAATTGTTCCGGAAAAAAAAATTAATTAATTATCCTAGAAAAAATGTAAATTATTTTGGGAAAAAATATTAAGTTTCTCCCATCCACAAATAGGGCTGGATTGAATTGGAGAGGATATGGGCGTGATCTTATAACAATAGATCCTATCTCATGTAGATAATGTTTCGGCTTTTGGTATTAATACAGCTTCAAATTTCTTTTAAATGACGCATTTAAAATTTAAAATTTCCTTTGTCCTACCCGAATTCATAGTAACCACGTGTACCATACTTATAAATACCTTTCTTTTTTTTTTTTTTTTTTGGTTCAGTTCAAGTGTTCAACTTTAATTGAACTAGTTCAAGTGTTCAACTTTCCTTAATTAATGAGTTTAAGTTAGGGACGCAACCCCTAATTTATTTTCAAATAATCTTCCACTTCATGGTACTTGCATATATTGCCAACAAGACATCGATCCCCTAATTAATATTAAAAACGGATTTCTGTTTTCTTTTTCATTTGGAATTCGCGAGCATTAACTGACTTAAGGTGTGTTTGGATGCAACGGAATAAGCCGTGAATAAGGGTATAAGAATAAGAATTTTCGGTTTGCGTACTTATTCTTATTCCTTATTCATATACCATGATTTTGTTAGTATAGGAATAAGGGGCCAAATTCCTTATTCTTATACCGTTTGTTTTGCACAAGAATAAAAATAAGCACGCAAACCGAAAATTCCTTATTCCTATTCTCTATTCCCGCCTATCCAAACACGGGAGAGTATCCTCTAGATGGTTGTATTAAACCCTCCAGTGGACGTCTTTCGATCTGAGCCGTCCGATTTAATCTTAACGGTTAGATCTTTTCGGGCCTATCAATCCAGGTATCATGCACGGGGCATCTATAGCCATTGAGATTAAATCAGACGGCTGAGATCGAAAACCATCCATGGATGGCCATCCAGAGGATGCAGTTCCATCCAAACACACCCATACATGGCTTTCTAGGAAAAAATATGTCAAAGTTTTTCACTTTTGTATGTCAAAATCCCACAGCTTATGGGTGTGTTTGGATGCAACAGAATAAGCCGCAAATAGAGAATATGAATAAGGAATTTCGGTTTGCGTTCTTATCCTTATTCCTTATTCCTTATTCTTATACCATGATTTTGTTAGTATAGGAATAAGGGCCCTTATTCCTTATTCTTGTGTTGTTTGGATTGCACAAGAATAAGAATAAGCACGCAAATCGAAATTCCTTATTCCTATTCTCTATTCTCGCTCATCCAAACACACCCATAATATTCTGAAGGGGAATGAGTTGTTAACTTGTTATTGTATTTTCTTCAAAACTGTACGTATTATAGACTTTTTCAATTTGACACTATCCTAGGCTCTGTTTAGATGGCTTCTTCCCGTAATAAGGAATAAGGAATAACCACTTTTTACTAATAAATTTATTTCTAACCATCTAAACTTTTCACAAAAGTTACACACTTCCCAATAAATTTACCCCTTCCCAATAAATTTCTTCCCTTCTTTTTTCTTCATACCTTATTCTCCACGCATCCAAACGGAGCCCTAGATAACTCTTTCTAGTTTTCATGGGGGAAAATTATTTGTACTACCATGCACATTTTTTGGGTTGTAAAGTCAGCTTCGTAATTTTATTTTATTTATTTTTTTATTATTATTATTTTAAGAAAAGAAGACTCTAGCAACCCAAAATGGTCCCAAAAATTTACCGAGCATCAACAGCCCAAGTACCCATCAAGAAATTATAAGATCCAAACAAAAATACATTTTATACAAAGACGAGGCGATTGGCGAGGCAAATCCACAGCAAGTCCATCATGCGGTCCAGACGTCCAGTGCATAATTCTGTGGCGCATTCAACCATCTCACTAATGTGGCAAGTCATCAAGGCTCCATAATTTCTACGGTAAGTTGATAAGAATTACTCCCTGCAATTAGTGTCCAGTACAATCAAGTAATCAGATTCACGCAATCACCTCATCCTCATGCGAACCTCTCATCCTCAACCACACGTGATGTCCTGCCTTCACCCTCATCCTCACGCATTTCCCTCTCAATCTGAAGCGTCCTTTTTCTTCCCTTTACCTCCTCATCTCTCAATCTGGCACAACTTCTCTCTCAATCTGACGCATCCTTTTACTTCCCTCTATCTCCACACCTCTCAATGTGGCACAACACTTCTCTCTCAATCTGACGCGCTTTTTTTCTTTCCTCTACCTCCTCACCTCTCAATCTAGCACAACTCCACTCTAAATTCGATCAGGTACTTACCTTCCGAGTAGAAACGAAGAAGGTAGGCAATCAAATCTGTGATAATACGAAATACGTAAAGTCAAGAAGGATGCGAAGAGAAAATATTTTGATGTTCTTAATATTCCCTTATATACTAATTAAAGGAAGAAGGTAGGCGATCAGTAGTAAATTAATGTCCTTTCTTAAGAAGAGAAAATATTAATGTCTAATATTTTGATATCGTAAGAAAGAACATTAATATTTTTGTTATGGAAGTATGTAAGGAAATATTTTATTTGTATTATGAGAGTATTTATATTTGATAAAAAAATACCTAATAAGTTTAAATGTGCAATTATTTATATTTTGTTATGTAAGTATATAATTGATGGTAAGCGAT
Organism: Rhynchospora pubera; assembly: GCA_028095005.1. NCBI lineage: Eukaryota > Viridiplantae > Streptophyta > Magnoliopsida > Poales > Cyperaceae > Rhynchospora > Rhynchospora pubera. The sequence goes on from CM051460.1 coordinate 358,469,686, forward strand.
TTACTAATAAATAAAGGGAATATCTAATAAGTTAAAATAAACAATTATTTATGTAAGTAAATAAATAGTATAAAGTAACAATTAATAGATTCAAGGAGTATTTTAATTACTCTCAGGGTGTACATGTATTTCATTATAGAGTATTTAATATAAACGACGTAGTGCATACTATAAGTGAGTATTTTATTTGTATTAAAAAGAGTATTATTGTCGACAAGGGAGTATATTTTATAAGGGTGCAAAAAAAAAGAGAGGTGAGGTGCATAGGAGATGAATGAGAAAGGTAAGATGTAGAAGGAGATGAGGTGCAGAGGAGATGAGGAAAAGAGAGATGGTGATCGGAGGTAAAACCTAGGTCAAATTAAACCTCAATCTAATCTAATGCAGTATAGCTTGAGGATCGAATCCACAGGGACGGTTATTCTAAACTATAGACTTTAAGTAATTTAGTTCGATTGATCTAGGGGTAAACAAGTCAAAAAGTTGGTTAATTAATTAAAAGTAATAAATTTAAACTAAAGAAATTAATTTAAAACTCTAAATAATCTCTAAATTACTCTAAAAATTAAGGTAAAGATCTAAACTCGAATTAAGGACTTAAACTAGGGTCAATTGATCAGGTTCCACTTCCAGGCACTATCCTAACGGGTCGACAGAATTCCTGGCGGGTCGCCAGAACAGTACGACAATTCAGTTAAATTAGTTTCTAAGTTCTCTAAGTTCAGGTTTTTGGCTTAAACTCTGGTCCAAATACTAACTCTCGTTCTTGATTTGGTATCACTAAGTTTTAACCTCTAAACCTCCCTAAAAACCTAAATTTCAACTCTCGTTTCTTGGCTTAAGTTTTAGGGTTTGCTTATACTATTCGGTAGAATATCCTAGATCTCTCGATCTTAGGAGGGAATAAACCTCTCGGCTAAGTTCCGGTTTCACCTTTTGGGTATACTAACTATCCTATGGTATGAGAATACAAATTGATTTGAATTTAGGGAACTTGGTGCTTATCTATTAGGCAAGGCCTTAACCTAATGAGCGAACCTTCAAGACAATTCAATTCATATTCTTAATTCAAGCAATTAAACTTAAGAAAAGCAAAGCAACTTAGAAAGATTAGAAAACTAAATTAAACATCATAAATCTACCAAGTCATGGTTCCCTACAATTGCCCCTAAACTAAACTACTCACTACAAGTCATACTAAACATAAAGACAATAGGTTTCAACAGACTAAACATAAAAAGACAGAAAATAGAGAAAGAATACAACAAAGAACTAAAAGAAACGCTCTCAGCTTAAATCCTGGCGGGGTCGACAGCTTCCTGGCGGGTCGACAGGAGACAGGCTGGGTGCGATTTCTGCTAACTCCTCTTGAATCTTGCTCCCAAAATCTGAGTTGTCCTTTCTGGAGCTCTTCCTATGTTTTAAATAGCTCTCAAAGGCGGTTTCCATAGGTGGAGATCATGTCTGGTTCGTCCAAGAATAGAAAAAGTGCTCTGCCAGAAATATCTCTCCAAATTGGGCAGGTCGGTTTGTGTCTGGCGGGGTCGACAGGATCCTGGTGGGGTCGACAGGATTCCTGGCGGGTCGCCTGAAATCCTGGCGGGTCACCAGAACAGGGGACTTGTCTGGTTTGACCCTGTTCCTTTGCTCCAGTCGCTTGGACCCTGATTTGCTCCGCTTGAACTCTGCCTTGGACCCAATTTTGCTCCAAATCATCACTGAACCTGAAATTAGACAAGGACAAATAGCAGTACCATATTTCTAACCTAAATTGCATTAAATCTAACTAAAACACAAACATTTAATTGAAATTAAAGCCTAAAAGGGTTGAATATTTCGATGTGAAACCCGCCTATCAGATGGGAGAGAGATGAGATGCAGAGGAGATGAAGTGCAAAAGAGATGAGGGAGAGGGAGATAAAGGAGAGAGGCGCGTGGGGGTAGAGTCAGGATTTCGACTTAGGCTGTGCTCCAGAACGTGAAAGCGAAGGGGGAGACGAGGTAAGAGGAGATTAGGGGTGCCCGGTGAGGCTCATTCCCAAATCGGGGATTAGCGATAGCGAGTAAAGTCTTCGTCTATCTGTCTCTTATCTCACTCCATCTCCTCCTTTATCATCCCGTCTAATCATTTGTTGTGGAGCGAGTAACTCGCGTCGGGCAGCTCCGGAATTAATTTTGTCGCTTCGTCTCCCCTAATCCCACCCCCACCTTCGCGTTCTGGAGCACAGCCTTAGAAGGGCCAGAATTGTTTACTTAGGCATACTGAAATTTGAATGTTTAAAAATCTATAAAAATTAACAACAAAAAATAATATTGCATTATTTTATAATAGTAATTTTATGAACATGAATTGCACAAATAAATAATTAAATAAGTTTTTTTTCTCCCAAAAATAATAAGCTAAGATTTTCACATTTAAATAATATTTTATTTGTAATTTTTTGTCTTCTAAATTTGCTCTAAAAAACTATAATTAAATTAATTTTAATAAATAATAAAATTAACTAGACTGTATTTGAAATCTTTTATTAAGATACAATATGTTATATATTAACAAAATTTAGTATATAATAGAAAAGCTCTTCATACAGTTTTAAAATCTTTGGGGTCTAATCGTCCTTTGAACATCTACTGGCTACACCCCTGGAGGCACGATGAAGGGGAGAAACGGGATAGGGGGAGAGGCGTGATATTCTACTTTTGGAAAAACACATGGGCAAGAGGAGGCTCGTAGGCAGAAAAAAGATGCACTATTTTCATTTTTAGCGGTCTGAATGCGTGATTGCGTGAGCATTTGAATGCGCTTATCAGCACTGTAAATTTATAAGAAGTATAATTCATCATGACTTCATTTTGGTTTCTTAGTTGAGTACTCGAGTCGCTACACAAAGAAATGTAATTACTAATAATCACAAAGGATTTGAAGCTATAAATAATGGGTGCCCAACTACGTACCCATCCACGTGTAGCGGTGCATAACGTGTAAAACGATCATGAAAATGAGGTGTTGCGTTAACTGTATCGTTTTAGATACGAAATTGACTACGTGTTGCGTTAATAGTTTTGTTTTAGACGAAACGATTGAAATCACAAAAATACACATGGACGAAATTGACTACATGTTGAGTTAATCGTTTCGTTTTTTAAACTCGACCAAAATTTTTAACTGTTTCGTCGAAAAAATGATTAAAACAGTCGCAATTTTCTCCCCTATCCACGTGACCACGTTTGCTGGGTTGGGCGGCTGTGCCCACTCACCAGACGACAGAAATGCAATGTTGTTTTCTCGAACCATCTCTTGTACGCTTTCTAAATTGGGGGAATCTTAGTATCTTACTGACAATTTCGGAACATAGCATCTGTAGCAACTAAATGTACGGTCCCAGCAGCTACAGTTATTACTGTGATAATAAAGGCTTCACCCTTTCACAGTTTCACTGGGACCATAAAGACGGAGGAATTATTGCATGCAGATCAGGAAGAAAACAAACAGAAATCAGGATGGAGAAGGAGACTAGAGAGGTCTTCCATCGGCTCCTTCTGCTGGTGGGTCCCACTGAAAATCTCACGGAGGTGATTCCGACTAAATAATAGCCTTTCAGATAAGGGTCCAGTGATCCGATCCGTGTTTATCAAAATTGTCTGCACGCACTGCGTGTTGCACGCACCTGACCTTAAAAAATATATATATAGAAAAAAATTAGATTATGCTGCGTGCTGCACGCACCTGATCACCTCAATAATGTGTTAATAATCGTCGTATCTCCACGCGTTGCATGCATCAAACCACAAGAGACGTTGTCTTATGATCAGTCCAGCCTTGACCTGATTTAACATTTTCGTCTCGTAATAGTTTTGTCAGCACTTGGTGCGCGCGTGAATAGATTGAAAGCAGTCTAATATCTTGTTCAAATTGTTTGATCCAATTAATGCTGCTAAAAAAATGGAGAGATCCAATGCTGCTCTAATAAGGAATAAGAATAAGAAATTTCGGTAAGGAATAAGAATAAGAATAAGAAATTTCGGTATGCGTGCTTGTCTAAATTCTTTATTCTTATATCATGATTTTGTTAGTACAAGAATAAGGGCCCAAATTCCTTATTCTTGTGTTGTTTGGGTTGCACAAGAATAAGAATAAACACTCATACCGAAATTTCTTATTCAAGACTCATCCAAACACACCCATTAATATATCCATGCCTTTTAGATTTGTATTCTCAGTGGGTGCGTTTGGATAGGTGTGGGAAGAAAGGAAAAAGGGAAGAAGTGGGAGAAGTATTGGGAAGTGTGTAACTTTGTGAAGAGTTTGGATTATTTATAATTTTTTTTCTTTCCATCTTCCTTCTTCCTCTTCTTCTTCTCTCATCCAAACGCACCCAGTAATGAACTTTCTATAGTCGTACCAAAATGTAAAACAAAAAATTTTGTGAGGATAGTATATATTGCAAATTAATTAGATAATAATTTTAGTAATAAGAAGCAAGTCCGTTAATTGTTTACAAATGAAAGTACCCAACTTTGTATAAAAGTACAAGTTATCAATTATCAATCTACTAAAGCATTTTATTAATTAATCATCAATCAATAAGTTAAGATACCAACACGTGTTTGATCCAATGCTTCTAAAAAATTGTATGAAGAACCCAACTTGTTTGGTAATTTTGATCTTGTTCCATTTCATTTCTTGCTTATCCTAACTTATTTGCGACTAAAGATTTTATTATTGTTGTATAGAAACAAATTTGTATCAATAATGCTGACGAGTTACTACTAGAAATCCTGGGTGCAGTATTTATTCTCGTAGATCACGTTTGGATCATATGGGAATAGGAGGAATAGTTTTTTCCTAGACGTAAATTTATTATAAACAATCCAAATTCTTCATAAAGTTACACATTTTCCAATACTTTTCGTCTAAAAATAGACTATTCTTCTTATTCCTAAGCAATCCAAACGAAACCATATAGAAATACAAAAACGTATAACCAAATGATACTCAAGATGCATATCCTGATTATCATTATAAATTACAAAAAAAAAAAGAAATCCATGGTATACAGGGCATTCACGCCCATGTGTTCAGAAAATAAGGTGCGCCCCGTTTCCAAGTTTTCGGGAGTATATATGCTAGCTATAGAATTCTATGATATATTAAAAGAAATTTAATCCCTTTAAGAAAAGAAAGTCCTAGAACCAACAGTTTAATGCAAGCTAAAACATGTCCCATTCTACTTGCTATCTTGTACTAGTAATTGCATTTTTCCTATTTTTAGTGCTAGTAACTGTTTAATGCACTTGTTCACTGTTATTTTGCTTTGTTGTGCATAGACCTGCAAAACGGAAAAAAAATTTGCATAATTTCGTTCGTTTCGTCTTCAACGGAACGATTTGCGAAAAGAAATCTGTTTCGTCTAGTATAGTGAAACGATCAACGAAACAGCAGATAGTTTCGTCACAGTGTAATTTACGTAAATTTTAATCGTTTCGCACCTTTTCAGCCCTACGAAATGATTAACGAAACAGAAATCAATTTCGTCGCCGAAACGAAACGGTTGACGAAACACCCTTGTTTCGCCACCGTTGTCTACGTTAGACAGGCCTAGTTGTGCAGACGAAATTAACTTCTGCTAATCTGGTATATTATAAAATACATAAGTATATATATATAACTATGTTTGAAGAGCTAGCTAAATTAATGTACATGCTCAAGCTGTATGTTTACAGTGTACCTTTGTTTTTTGTTTTTTCTTTTCAATCTATTAAGCTAAGAAAAAAATATAAAATAGGAAATTAAACTGAGAACGAAGAAGGAGAAATGTCAAAAGCACATTATTCATTCACTTTTAACTAGTTGATTAGCATCTTGGATAAAGAAAAAATAAATAAAATAATAAATAAGGGTTTCCGTTTTTGTTTCTGTCGTCACACCTATGAAAACTCTTGCGTTATAAAATAATAAACTTGATCCCGAATAAATTTTTATTTAATAGAGATGCACACAAAAGTCTTGCGTTACTTGCGTATATAGGATTGTATTTCGTAAGATTAATTTGAAATGGTGATAAATGTAAACCCAAGTCAATTTAATTTGTTCTTTTTCCGTTTGGTCTGGTGGTATCTCATGCAAATAATGCCCAATTCTGGGATTTCATAAGTCATAACTAGTATAGAATCGGGTATCGCAGTTTTTTTTGGAGGTTTATAGGGTAACAAATAGATTTATTGCAACATTTTTTTTAGTTGATTTAATTATGGTCCCAGATTATAAATACACCCATCCAGAAAAGCACAAGTTCCATTTATCTGGAGGTAGGCATGTCAAACGTTTATACCGGAAGCGAAATTTTAGATTTCCGTTTCTGTTCTGTTTCGATAACGGAACGAAATTTTTGTTCCGTTTCTGTTTTGTTCTTCATTTTTTTTTTTATTTTAGCCAATTTTCTTGTTCCATTTTAGAAATGTTTACAAATTTCAATTTTGTTTCCGTTTCGTTTCTGAAAATGAAATCTATTTTTTCTTTTTGTTTCTGTTTTGTTTGGACAGAACGGAACGGAACAGTGGATGAAACATTAATACTAATAGTTCTATCTGGAGGCAGCACAGGGCCACATTCAGCTATGCAAGGCAATCACGAGATTACAGTCTCTGTTACCATAAAAAAAATAATAAAGGCTCCGTTTGGATGGTGTGGGAATAAGGTAGGAAGAAGGAAGAAGAGAAGAAATTTATTAGGAAGGAGTAAATTTATTGGGAAGTGTGTAACTTTTGTGAAGAGTTTGGATGGTTAGAAATAAATTTATTGGTAAAAAGTGGTTATTCCTTATTCCTTATTCCAGAAAGAAGCCATCCAAACGGAGCCAAAAAAAAATTATATTATGCTGCGTGTTGCACGCATAGACCCCTGTCAACGGGAGCTGTTCTATGTTTTGCCGTAACATTTTCTGTTGAAACGAAATGAATAAGGAAACACAAAAATGTACTGTTTTTAAAACGAAATGGTAGATGGAACGTGCGTTTATACCGTTTTCAGTAAATAGAATACGAAAATAGGTAATCATAATGGAAAATAAAAAACTGAACGGTCAGTGGAATAAAAAAAATTTCGTTCATGAAACGGAATGTTTACCAAAATAATAAATTTATACCGTTATCTTAATGAAATGATAAACGAAATAACTAATTCCGTTTTCATTAATCACGTTTGACACACCTAGTCAACACACATTTGATCCGATCTGTCCGGTCTAGAGTTTTCATCAATATCTTTTTTTTTTTCAGGAAAGAGGGAGACTTTCGCCATCTAATTTTTTCTAAAATTAAAGGTTCATGCGGAACTTGAATCCTTAATCTCTTAGAGGCCAATCTAGTGCTCTTACTGCTTAAGCTACTAATTAAGCCACATGCGTTTTCATCAATATCTTAACAAAGGGCTACGAGTAACAAAATATTTACTCAAAAGTCCAAGGCGTACTGACCACCTGCTGCGCCTTGGTTATTCAACACTTTTTTAAGCTCACATGTACTACCAATCTACTATTGCCTAATTATACCTCAACAAATGTCTGTTCAACGTAACACAATGGTGTTTTTTTGTTATCACAAAATAAAATATATAATAATAATAATAATAATAATAATAATAATAATAATAATAGTAGGAGCAGCAGCAGCAGTAAACAATAGACAAGCAGAATTTTGAAATCAGGTGATGAGACCAAACGTCAAAACAATATTTCATCATTCAGAGCTATGAGCTATCAGTATAACGTAGATAGTTTCGCTTATTGTTTTCATTTATGGTACGAAACAATATTTATTTTCGTTAATAATTTCGTTATTTGAATGCAAGTAAAAAAAAATTCGTTGATCGTTTCATCTCAAATATTATCAAAACAATCGAAACAGTAAATTTATTTTATCATTGCTTACTCTGATCGAATATTTTGTCACACGTCTCTCAAAAATTTTGCAAATATATAATTAAGTATATATAATAGCTTGTGAGATACAGGGTCTCGATCATTATCTGATATGTTTGTGTTAATGTAAAAATTATTTTGCAATCTATGTATAATTTATGCATCTTGTAAGTAATTTTTTGAATGCCAATTGACATGAAAATAAATTGTATGAATTTTGTTATATTTAAAGTATTATCTAATATTATACTTTAATGATATATTTATTTCATGTTATTAATTTATCCTGATTATATAATAATAATATTAATAATTATTATTATTATTCATTATCTATCATTATCCTCTCGTTAAGTCTTATAACTGATAAAAATATGGTACGTTTAAAATCATCAATTTTCTACGGATAATAAATGTTAACAGGTACGGATATGAAATTAATCTACCGTACTGTATCTTATCATTAATTGATGGCCCTCCATTTTCGATACCAAATTAGTTTGTCAAAATTCAAACACGTGTTACCGTCCTCCTCTCGTATGAACTGTATCTTACTAGAAATACTACACTTTTCCATTTGGTTTTTTCCCAACCTATAACTTGCCATCTTGCCATCTTCGTTGAATCTTATATCCAAGAATTAATAGAATAAGGATTTCCTTTTCTTTATTGTTGGAATACTTATGGCTCCGTTTGGATAGGTGTAGGAAGAAGGGAAGAAAAGAAGAAGTGGGAAGAAGTATTGAAAAGTATGTAACTTTGTGAAGAGTTTGAATTGTTTAATAATAAATTTCTTCTCTTATTCTCTTCTTCTCATCCAATCCAAACATAGCCTATCGTATATTTGGTTGATTCAAAAATTAATTCGATATATGCTATCTTTTAGTTCAAATTGCAGTAGAATGCAATAAAAGATGGCGCAGCTCGCTATTTGAATAAAAATGGGTAAACAAAGAAACAGGGAGATATAATGTAGATGAGATGCAAATTAACTTGCATTTTTTTTTTTGGAAATAAATTGGATCAAGCCTTCCAATTTATTTTTTAAATTAATTGTTTGTTAAAGACCATTTCGAACCTATGACCTTTTACATAAGATGCATTAATTGTTCTTTGCCACAAAATTAAGAGCTGGTTCTCAATTAACTTGCATCCTTAATTACATCGAGCTGTATGAGAAGTTAATTGTTAAAAAAAATATTGGTTTTTTTTTTTTACAAACGGATAGTTTGATCGAAATTTTTCCTTCATTTAACAAATATCATGATAGATTTCCTTGTAATTTTACTCTTTTTTCTTTTCTTTTTTCCCCTTCTGAGCGATTACAATTTGAGGAGTGGGATTTATTACTGGATTGGTTTCTACGTTTTTGTCCACGTCGGTAATAAAAAGGACGTCATAGTAAAAAAATACTAATAATAATAATAATAAATACGCTGAAGTTGTGAACAGGAGATCAGATTTCCATTGCTGTGTCTCAGTTACGGACAAAAATGATAAAAAATAGTACATCATATTTTGAGTGGTATAATTAATGGATTACATAACTATTTTTTTAATCAAATTCAATTTAAATTAAATTGATTATACATAATGAAGAGATAAATTTCTTGCATTGGGAGTCCTGGTGGTAATGTTTTAATTTAAACACAATTCAATTTTTTATGTCCTATTTTTATTATTCTTTCTTTCTAGTATCCTTGTGCGTCGTGAAACATGCAGAGTTGTGTCCACAGATTTAATCTTATAACAGCTGCCCGTGGGCCTCAGGTAATCTTAAAAAGTAAATAATAATAAAATAAAATAAAAAACTGGTAGCATCTCGCCTGAACCAATTCGAGCACTATAAATAACCCCTATGCCTCGTGGTATTTTTCACTCAACATTCAGGGCCTTTTCTTGATATCCATCTATTAAACCAGAGCATAAGAAAAGCACTTTCTTTCTCCGACTTAACAAACCATGAGCAACCAACAATCATTCAAGATTATCAACCAAGCCGATGCGGACTACTGTCTGGCCGTCCGTGGCGGCAAGTTGGTTATTAATTTCTCCAATCCAGGAGATCCTTACCAGGTAACAACCTGATTATTGTCTCTCTTCATATTGTTCGCCAGTCGCCACACTGGAGGATTACTCTGATTTAATTTTATATTTTTGTACTTTTTGTGCAGCGGTGGATAAAGAACGACTATACTGACAAAAATGATCAGGAAGGTCAACAGGCCTTTGCTCTCATCAACGAAGCCACTAAGTCGGCAATTAAGCATGACGGAACAACTGGTCCCGTGAGTCTTTTATTTACGCTATTGTTTCACATACAACCTTATGCAGTTACAAGTTACACTGTTACAACATGCATGCATCCCGACATGTATATAGTATATACAAAAATTTTTGATGATTTGCGAACTTGAGAGACCTGTATATGTGATTTTCATAGGTTTGCTATTTCTGAAAATAGGTGAGTCTGGTTCCGTTCAAGCTGGTTGTTGGTACTTCTGAGCTGAACTCAGTGCTTTGGTCCATGTCCAAAGATTCAGACAAAGACTTCAGGAGGATTCGCAGAGCGAGCAATCTCTCCATTCACATTACCCCTAAGGATTTTCAAATTCACGATGGCAGAATTGTAGAGATTCGGGCTGACAATCACCTTGCTGCTCGCTGGAAGTTTGTGCAGGACGACGTGGGCATTGTACTGGACTATGCCTGTCCTGAACAATCGGGAGCCAAACCTATCACTGGCCAAACACAAGGCGACATTGGCGACGGTGGCAATGCCATTCCCATTAAAGGACCAAACAGTTCCAGTGCAGTACAGGCTGGCTCTGGAATACAACAAGGCTGCGCGCGGCACCAGATACTGGTGGATGGGCCCTGGATTCGGGGGTATGGGACCTGGATTCGGGGGCATGGGTCCTGGATTCGGGGGCATGGGATACGGATTCGGGGGCATGGGACACGGATTCGGGGCCATAGGCCCCGGATACTTAGGGGTTGGTCCCGGACAGTCGGGAGCCAAACCAATCACTGGACAAACACAGGGCGACGTTAGCGACGGTGGCAATGGCATTCCCATCAAAATACCAAACAGTTCCAGTGCTGTACAGGCTGGCTTCGAAACACAACAAGACAGCGCCAGCACCAGATACTGGTGGATGGGCCCCGGATTCGAGGGCATGGGACTCGGATTCGGGAACATGGGACCCGGATTCGGGGGCATGGGTCCCGGATTCGGGGGCATGGGTCCCGGATTCGGGGGCATGGGATACGGATTCGGGGCCATGGGACCAGGATTCGGGGGCATGGGCCCCGGATACTTAGGGGTTGGTTCTGGACAGTCGGGAGTCAAACCTATCACTGGCCAAACACAGGGCGATGTTGGCGACGGTGGAAATGGCACTTCCATCGAAGGACAAAATAGTTCTAGTGCCGTACAGACTTGCTCCGAAACACAACAAGGCTACGACGGCACCAGGTACTGGTGGATGGGCCCCGGATTCGGGGGCATGGGACCCGGATTCGGGGCCATGGGCCCCGGCTACTTAGGGGTTGGTTCCGGACAGTCGGGAGCCAAACCTATCACTGGCCAAACACAAGGCGATGTTGGCGACGGTGGAAATGACACTCCAATCGAAGGACAAAACAACTCCAATGCCGTACAGACTGGCTCCGAAAAACAACAAGGTTACGCCGACACTAGGTACTGGTGGATGGGCCCCGGATACGGAGGCATCGGCCCTGGGCTCGGGGGCATGGGACCCGGGCTCGGGGCCATGGGATTCGGATTCGGGGGCATGGGTCCCGGATACTTTCGGGTTGGTCCCGGACAGTCGGGAGCCAAACCTATCACTGGCCAAACACAGGGCGATGTTGGCGACGATGGCAATGACATTCCCAACAAAGGACCAAACTGTTCCAGTGCCGTACAGGCTGGCTCCGAAGCACAACAAGGCTGCGCCGGCACAAGATACTGGTGGATGGACCCCGGATTCGGAGGCATGGGTCCCGGATTCGGGTGCATGGGTCCCGGATTCGGGTGCATGGGACCCGGATTCGTAGTTATGGGCCCCGGATACTTAGGGGTTGGTCCCGAACAGTCAGTAGTCAAACCTATCACTGGCCAAAAACAGGAAAACGTTGGCGACGGTGGAAATGACACTCCCATCAAAGGACAAAACAGCTCCAGTGCCGTACAGGTTGGTTCCGAAACACAACAAAGTTGCGCTGGCACCAGATACTCGTGGATGGGCCCTGGATACGGAGGCATGGGCCCCGGATTCGGGTGCATGGTCCCCGGATTCTGGGGCATGGGCCTCAGATACTTTGGCGCTGGCCCTGGACAGTCGGGCGTCAAACCGATCACTGGCGAAACACAGGGCGGCGTTGGTAACAGTGGAAAGGACAGTCCCATCAAAGGACAAGATAGCCCCAATGCCATACAGGGTGACTCGAAAACACAACAAGCCTGTGCCGGCACTAGCAACTGGTGGATAGGCCCAAGATACGGAGGCATGGCCCCTGAATATGGAAGCATTGGCCCCGGCTTCGGTGTCGGACAGTGGATAACCGGAGAGAGGATAGTCGGCAGCGGACAGGGCTCCGTTGTTAATAGACAGGTTAGACGTGGCTCTGGACAGTTGAGCATTGGCACCAACATTGGAGTGGGCGACACCAACATAGGACAGGAAGACCATGAAGCCGGACAGGGCAACGACACTGGCACTAGACAGGGCGGTACGAGCACCAAAGATGATTGCAACTGCACCAGCAGTGGACAAGGTGGCGAGAACAAGAATGTGGCACTGTAAAAGCCTTGCAATCGATGGAAACCCAGTAATTAAATAAGTTGGATATTTCTTTTGACAGAAGGAATCAAGTCGGTTGCAAGTAATGGAAGGTTGATATTGTCTTTGGAAATTAAATATCAAACTAATTAGTAGTTTAATATGTTTTGGTTACTTTCATATTCTCGCGCGCTTAGAATAAGAACCTTGTTGTCGGTTCATTTATTTATCTTAAAGTTAAGCATTATTATTCCTCGTGTAATGTGTCTCTATTGAGGTTTAATTATAACAATAATAATTTTTGTTTAAATTTGAAATCCTGTAACAATTTTTCTTTTTCTTTTTGAATCCTCTTTTTTTTTAAGATAAATTGGAGGTCTAAGTCACCCAACTTATTTTTAAATTAAATGTCTACGAAAGACCCCTCAGCCGGATTTCGATCCTGGGACCTTTCATTCAAAGAATCAAGGTGCATTGCTCTTTGCCACTAGACCAAAAGCTGGTTTTCAAATCCTCTTTTTTTTTATAAAAAAAAGAAAGGAACTCATGACGCATGTTTTACACATTACGGAAATATTATGATATATTTATGTAAAATGTGGTTAAAGTTGGACAAATTAGCATCAGATAGGTCAGACTACTATCTTAACATATTTTTGAGGTTAGGTACGACTATATATATTAACATATTATTGAGGTAAGGTTTGCAGGCAGCACACAAAGGATATATAATCTGATCCTCCGGTGAATTGCAATGTGTTGTCTCCATGATGAGTGGAATTGTGTGCTTTTTATTGGGCTTATGTATAATCTGAGACCAGTGACCCCGTAAATTAAATAAAGAAATATACTGCAATAAGTCTCGCTCTCTGTTACATACCCGATGCAAGAACAACTTAAAATCCCAAACATGATTCAAACAGTCGTGTGAACAATCCGTCATCGCTCGTGTTTATTTCGTATTATTCTTAACCTCTTTTCTCTGTCTCTCCTCTAAAGTCTCCAAAAACGATTCTCTCCCCTCCAACAAATCCTAGCCGTAGCCACGGAGTGAGACCAAAGGAGAGAAAAAGAGATTAGTGTTTCGATACATGATAATTCATGATATAACCAGATGATGCAAATAACATGCACAAAACAATGTAGACTGCGCAAGCGGATCACATTGATATATTTATCCTGCAAATACAAGGATGCGTATTATCTCCAATTGCGAAACGGCTAGTATAGTACATTATGCATAGCATGTCTGCATGCGCGGATGGTGTTGTGCTTAGGCCTGTCAACGGCTACCGTTTCGTCGTGACGTGAAATGGTAACGAAACGGTTAGTGCCATGATTAATTATGGCGTTTCGATAACAGAACTGAAAATGAAAAGGAGCTAGAACGAAATTACACATACCGTTTACCGAAATCGCATATTTTAAACATGTCGTTTACCGTTTTGGTTAACGGAACGGTTGACGAAATGCTAAAATTTTATCCTTTCTTAAGTGACACGGTATACGAAATGGGCTTTTTCCCACATGAAAACTATGTTTGACAGGTCTAGCTGTGCTACACGCATGGTTCTGATACTCGGAATCAGAAAAATCAGCCGAATCGGCTAAAAAAATCGGATTTTTTAAAAAAAAAACTCATTTTTATGCCGTTAAAAATCAGAAAAAAATAGGGGGAAAATATGTTTTGATAAATAAGTCAAAAAAATATTATGACAGGTTTGTTTCTTTTAATTTATCCTTCGGTCTCCTTTCTTCCGTTAACTTAGCTGTCTAGACTGTGGATTCCCTCCCTCGATCTATCTCTTACCACGACGCAGAAAGAACCTCGTTCTGATGCCAAGTCTCCCCTCCTGACGTCTAGTGGCGCTGTGTGTCTCTCGAGAGAGCGCAAAGCCTTGTTAGCCCTTTGTCTGTCGTCAGTCCCATCTCGTCTCTTTCCCCTTTTCTCTCTCTTGCCTCAAAACCCCTGACGAACCCACGGTCCAACTTAGCATGAAATACCATCTGATCAGTCTCTCTCTCGCGATCTCAACTTCTCATAATAATAATGGTGCTGTTAAATTAGGTTTATTTTTGCCATTTTTTTCCCCAAATTTGTGTAATTCTTTCCTTGGTGCTGTCAATTTGTCTGAAAAGAATATTTTTTTTGAGAAGTTTTCTTCTTTCAATTTCCAATGAACATATTTTGATTATGTAGAAAATTTGACATTTGTGCAATGCCGATTGAGGTACCAGGTAGAACCCTTAACCTAGCTAGTTAGAACTCTTTACTATATAATGGCTATGTTATTTTACTTGTTTGTGCTAAGGCAAGTGGCTCTGACAAGTAGTTTATGGTAAATTTATTTCTAAAATTGTTGTAAACATGCACATGCTTCACTTCTATCACTAATTTGTGTGATTTATTTCTTTAATTTAGGAACCAACATGTTTTTATTATTTGAAAATTTTGACATTTCTTTCAACAATACCAACTCAGCTGCATCTTTGGGGTCATTTGCAATTTCGCACTTTAATTTTCAATTTGCTACTTACGATTTCCAGCCGCGCTCCTGTTCAAATCAAAACAAGGATATGCAAAGATGGCAAGGATGCTTAAAACAACGGAGAATTTACTTACAGCTGATTGGACGAGAAGAGATATGTAGCTACTTCAATTTCTAGTGTTAATGTTGTAAATTAAGAAGCTACAATTGAAAAAAGAAAGTTTTAGTTTCATTTAATGGTTGTTCTTGATGCATATTGTAAATGAATATGTTTTATATATATATATATAGAGAAAGTTTAATATGCACTATAGTGCATAGGGCATTCCGTGCACCGCGGACTTTTCCGGAGATATTTTAATAAATTGACAAATCTAATTTAACCAATCTAATCTACATATTGAAATCTCATAAAAAATCAAATTTTACAATTTTTTAGATTTTATTACTATTTTTTTCAAATTTTTTAAAACATGCCATATTTGAAAAATTGTAAATAGTACAACATTCCAAAAATGACATGTTTTAAAAAATAAAAAAAAATAGTAATAAAATCTAAAAAATTGTAAATTTTGGTTTTGTATGAGATTTCGATATGTAGATTAAATTGGTTAAATTAGATTTGTCAATTTATAAAAATATTTTCGAAAAAGCCCGTGGTGCACGGAATGTCCTATGCACTATGGTGCATATTAAACTTTATATATATATATATATATATATATATATAGTAAATTTATTGTGAACCATGGTTCATATAAGTTTTCGTGCACCATGACCGTTTTGGTTGGTGATTTCATAAATTATCAAATCTAATTTAACTAACCTAATCTATATATTAAAATCTCATAGTAAGCAAAATTTTACAATTTTTGAAATTTTTTTACTATTTTTTCGAATTTTTTAAAACTTGCCATTTTTTGCTATAATGGCAAGTTTAAAAAAATTCGAAAAAATTAGTAAAAAAATTTCAAAAATTGTAAAATTTTGTTTTCTATGAGATTTCAATATATAGATTGGATTGGTTAATTAGATTTGTCAATTTGCAAACTCATCAATCAAACGGTCGTGGTGCACAGAGCGCTCTATGTATCATGGTTCACAATAGATTTACTATATATATATATATATATATATATATATATAATTTGTTCTGTACAGCTGTCATCTGTTAAATAACAATTCTAGTTTCAGTTTCTTTGGAGTATTGCTTGCATGCAAAATTATTATGGCTTGATTGTATACAACATTAATTAATATTTTTGACATATTTATAAATTCCAACTTAAGTGTAATATAGGCGCGTAATACCTGCAAATTGTGTTAGAATAAGAACTTTATGTTCATTTTAACAAGGCATATTTGAACATCATTAAAATAAAAAAAAATAAAAGCAAATTGAAGTCTATAACAAAATGGCATTTTCATCTATTGCGCCTTTTCTTCCACCAAAATGACATTCTCATCTAGTTAAATGGAATCAACAAAATGACATCATATAAATCAAACATTTGAACAACGGAACATTCAAAATAACATCCAGACTTTTTTTTTTTTTGAAGAAAGAGGGAAGTCTTTGCCATCCAACTTTTTTTTAAAATTAAAGATACATACGGGACTTGAACTCTTGACCTCATAGAAGCCAGCCTAGTGCTCTTACCACTAAGCTACTAGGCCACATGCAACATCCAGACTTTATGACATTAACAGTACGAGTGAGTATACATGCACACATTTGAGCATTTAAGATCCAAAAAATAACCACAAAAGCATTGAAGTTTATATTTAGTATTTATTACAAAATCATAACAATTTTAAATAGTTGAGCCTGGAGTTGAACATAGTTTAAGATGATCGCTAGCTGCTTAGTTTAAAATAACAGTTTCTCCTTCCCTGGCTTGTTCCGCAGTCCTTTTCCTTCTTCTCATTGCACGGTCTCTAATAAAAATGAGTACAGAAATAGAAACAAGCTAGGTTAAGAGTTCCACATAGACATAGTGTCCTGAATATTACCAATATTGATTTGTTCTTCCTTTCAAAAAGTTAGTTTTCATACATGCAAGTTCATATAAAAATAATGGGTGTAGTATTATTTGAAGTGTATTATATTTCTTCAGTTTATTGTGCTACTGTAATTTGTACAAGCATTTTAGTTTAGAGCCTTACTTATAACACATTTGAGCAGTCCGGCCCAATCGAGTAGTAATGAGCTGTAATGGAGTCCAATTTGAGCCCACTAGAGGCTAGAGCAGATAAACCTGGATCGAACACTTTCCCTTTCCTAACAAGAAAGAGTGCCGTACTGCCGAAGAAGAAGAGAGAGAGAGAGGATCAGTTTCAGTCTTTCAGAGGATCAAAGGAGAGAGCCCAAAAATGGCCTTGTGGGGTACGTGTATCTCATTCTCAGCGGCGCCTGCCGTCTTCTCTCCTTCTTCTACCGTCAAAACCCCTAACGGAGCTGTCCCCGTTAGTCAGACTCACACGAGTGTTCTTTTTCCTCTCCGGAGTCGGCCGTGCGTGCTTCTCCGGCGCCGGAGAGACTCGGCGGTCTGCATGGCGTCGGCGCAGGACGACGAGGAGGAGAAGCCCAGTCGAAACCCTCTTGATTTTCCATATGTATGCCTCTCTTTCTTTCTCAGAGTCTCTCTATATTCCATTTACCATTCTTGGGTTCTGGGAATGAAGTCTAATCCAAGTATTTTTGTGGGTCCTCATGTTTTCTCATACTATCTATCTGTAATTGCGCTCTTCTTGTAAGAGCATCAAGAGCACAACGAAAATTACAATTTAAACCTGAATTCCTGTCAAATTCTCTAATTTCTAGTAGACTAAAAGATACTCCTCTCTCTCTCTCTCTAAAACTTCAGGAGTGGGTGAGACCGAAGCCTCCAGCAAGACTCAATGTATTCCCAAAATTTCCAGCAATGACAACTCCACTGCCAACTTGGCTGCCTTATGATCAGGCACCTGATGATGAAATCGATGAGGACGAAGAGGACTTTGAGGAGCAAGAGCAACCCGAGCAAGATCCCGACGAATAGTATACCATCTCCTCTATCGCAGAATTTTTCACCATATTTTAGTTCCTCTAAGTTTGTTAGCAGTGTGTTAGATATTGTTATACATGTCTCCACTTTTGTATGCGCATAGGCTTCTGTATTAGCGGCTTTTGTATCATCTTGTTTGTTTATTTTATCTCCTCTGCTGAGTAGTGTACTATTTTTATGGGTTTCCATTTTTTTTTTAAATAGATTTTGAATGCAAATCTTTTCTCTTTCTTTTTAAAAAGATTTATATTATTCTATACTTCTGTGTTGCATCTATGTGTCCTTGAGTTATGCTGCTTGACAAGTGAGACTTGTATTGATGTTACGTGCAGACATGTACTATCCAATGGGTTTATTTCCTCTCGGGTGACAGGTTTGTTCATATTATTATTTTTCATAAGAAAGATATGAGAAAAGTATTGTGTTTGTTTTTCCTAATTTCTTCACATAGGAGTGCAGACTAATATAAAAGCATTGCGGAGAGCAATCAATACTACTAACCAATGGCAAGATCTGGGGTAACAGTTGATCGTATGTTTGTTGTTTATGTGGAAGCACAAATAGCATTGAAGGTCCTGTCACATGATAAGCTTTGGAAGAACAATTTCTTCTGAATAAAGGTCTTAGCCAGGGAATGACACGTATATTGATAAGGTAAGATAGGACAGATGGCACTTACTATTGCTCTACCTACTGTTTTGGTTTGTTAATAACTTTGAAACAATATTCACATTTAGAAGGTTTAAGGAACCTTTATTTTGTCCTTTTGTTGGTATACCTACGGTTTTAAGCTGTCAAGATAACCAACCACTGTCTTTCTTTATACCAAGTGAAATCCAAGGCTGTAACTCGAACCATTATTGCATATCTGAGCCAATTTTCGGAGGATCATCACTTCAAGAACACGCTTCAGACTACTAATCTGATTAATTATGGTAAAGAGCAAAACCTTATTTTTCTTTCTCCTCAATCAGCAATATTTTCTCCAATTTAGATAGCTGTGGGCTTGTTGCAAATCAATTTGTTGAATTTGTGTCTCTTGCAGCCTGTCGCACCCCTATTTGCAAGGATTTTGGTGGAATTTGTGGTCATATTCATAAGACAACCTACTGAGACGGTGACAACCATCCTGCATTACAGTGGTGGAATCCCGAGGGATGGCAGGTTGGACGGGCTAGTACATGAAGAAATTATTGAATATGGTGGGAACTGTCTCTTACACTTCCCCATCGAAATGCTAAGATGCATTTTCTAATGCTATTATATCAGTTTAGTGAAATAATGTTTTTCGAAATGTAGCAGCTTTCCTTAATTTGGTTCTGTACCATTCTGCATGGATCTATAACAAAGTCACTTTAATTTGGTTCTGTACCATTCTGCATGGATCTATAACAAAGTCAATTTCTATTGAAAATAAAAGCAACCGAAAAGGAAAGATAGAGATGAAAAATGTTAAAAGAAAATTTAATTTTTTTATTAGTCATTTGGCTTTTTTTACTTGATCGATAAATTGTGCATTTAGGTTGGATAATTTACTGACTGACTCCATACCTTACACCACCTTTAACAATTCGAAGAGACTAAGCTTTTTCTGATCTATTATTGCAGTTGCTTTCAGAAATGACGTCCCTACTAATCAATGTTCCTGTTGCTATGGTTAGTTGGTTACTTTGCATAAATAAATAATGTTGTGAACCATGCTTGTAGAAGTAGTCTTTCATATTTCCCACAAGCATTTCTTACAAACAACTGGCAAGAGAACAAGGCCATTGCTGGATCCTATGTGATGGTGAGTGGCCATAAATAGGTTACTGGGAAATTTCAGAATAACATTTAGGTCCTATGTGTATGTCTCAGGTGTTGAATCGTGTGTATGTCTTAGGCACTGTAGAAGTTTTTGGATGACTCATTATCTCCATGGAATTTGTCCTTGCTAATTTTGCTCCCAATTTCTTTTGTTATTACCCCCAAATATTTGTGAGGGTATTTATTTTTCTTATAGCACAATTTTTTTTTTTCGTTCTAGCACACGCAACATTACATGTACAATATTTTATTTTCTCATTGTGCCTGCTGACTTGTTGAGAGTTTGTGGTTGAAATTTTACAAGGACACGTACTGTGGGGTTCTGTCGAATTTTTTGGTATATAAGGTTTAGGCACTTACTGGGTGAATATTGAGGGTTTGCCTTAACAAATTTTTTGAACATTAGGGATGGGGTGCTGCTATTCGAACAGTCGATGAGGCCCTTTTTCTTTATCCTCTTAGCTATATTATCTTGAATTTGGTCCATTTTTTGTTACAGTATTACTCTTTTAACTCCACAAACTTATAAAACAGTGACGACCAAACTTTACTGGATAGATATATTGTTCTGATTTTTCCAAACATGCATCGTTTCTAGGTTTGAAAATGTTACTTTTTGTACACGACAGGAGTATCATTTTATCACAATCATTTGTTGAGCAATAATAATTTTTTTAAACCATGTGATACTCTGTCGCAATCTAAACTATCGAAAATATTTTTTTTTTTAATTAATTGTTGATTGCTGTATATTTGAGCATGCAAAACTGCAATTATTATTCTTATCTGAAGAAGTGCATTTGGCCCGGCACATTTGATACTAGCTGTGTCACATGCCATTTCATCAATCAGGTAATAGTCCTTTGCCAACTCTTGTTTAACTTCAGGATTTTTGCTGCATACTAAGATTACTGATTCAATCTATGGAGATAGTATATTTTATTCTCTTTTTAACTTGTCATGATCACTGTTTTTCTCCATGATGTGAGACTAAGAGTGCCTGCCTTGTTAAACAACCAATATTTCCAGATCACCGTGAAGTAATTCAATTTTTTTCCTGGTATTTTTCAGTACACAAAAATGGAAACTTTTATCAGTACAGCAAAAAAGGGAACATGTAAACTGAAAGTAGGAAAAACACAGAATAATTCTCTGTTCTAGTTCTAATATCTCTTACTGTATATGAGCATAAGTAGTGTTTCCTGGCAAAAATATTTCAAGATTTGTCATGAGATAATTTATTTAAACAAGCATATCTAAATATAATTGAGCACCTGCTGCGAAAATGCTAATGCGCTGCACTTGTCTCTGCTGAAATCGATACCCTTGGGTGCAGAAAAATACTCTAGGCATGCATTAGCAAGCTGAGTAAAACTTTGTTGCTTGTGAGAGCAAGTATAGTCCTACATTGCTCATATATCAAGGCTATTGCACAACTTGCCCTCGGCAGAAACCAGTAAATTCTGAACCCTTCTCCATATCTGGCAAGGAGTCGTTATAAATGAAATAAAGCATCATATTGAAAACTGATGCATCCATATCAGCCAGAATACACCGGTGAGCGTCAATACCTCATACCGTTCACTTCAAAAAAGATATCAGCACCCATCCCAGTGGACAGGAGATGGCCGAGCTGCTCATGTATGTCAGGAGGTGACACCCCTCTAAGAGGGGCTCCTTAATGACAACAACATCACAAACTATGGTGAAGGAGTCATCCTTAAGGCATGCTGAGGCCTCAACAGTGCTTCTTTTTAAGAACGAACCATAACCAGCAAGTATCATCGACGTCAGAGCACATGAAACTTTGTAAAGCTTGACGTTGATATACAGGACGTTCAGTAATCAGTAGGGTCCGAATCATAAATTGAACTTTATTCTTGCTTGACCAGTGTCACTCATTGAATGTCAGAAAAAATTGATATGCAATCTGAAACCTCCTTGCTGTTACCATCTGGATAGAATCTGATAGCCCATTTGTATCTGCCTACAGCAAAAGTGCTTGAATGGACATGCTCTCCTATTATCAGCTGGATAAGAAAATCGGGCTGTTGCATTGCCTCCAAATTTACTGTCTCATTTTTTTCTTCTCTGTTGCTCTGTGCTCACAAAAGTGCGAAGCCAAAATCTATCTCCACATCTCTCTCTAATCTCCCAATACTGATCGGTCAACACTCTATCCTCTCTACTCTCAACAACTAGTGTCATAACGTAAGGTTTGTCGCCGCTAAGTCATTGTGGACGAAATCCTAGTCGCCGGACCTCTTGTTTCCGACATCGATCGGATCGTCACCGTCGAGTCACGAGTAGCCATTTGTTCCGCCAAATTGAGGTGAGATTCTTTTTGACCGGTGTGTTATATTTGGGATCTAGGATTTTTGTCTAAAATGAAAGAGAATAATAGTGGTACCAAAGTCAAGTTTATATTTTCTAATTACTCAATGTGGAAGTCTTGAATGGAAGATTTGTTGTATTGCAGAGATGCATATGAACTTCTTTCGGACACCAAATCCGGTATTACCTCCGAAGATGTTTGGAAAGTGTCTAACCGAAAGATAATAGTCATGATTAGACAATGGGTTGATAATTTCGTTTTTCACCATATCTCATTCGAAGTCGATGCTAAAAGACAATAGCCATAATTAAACAATTAGTTGATGTATCTATTTTTCACCATATCTCATTCGATGTCGATGCCAAAGTATTGTGGGAAAAGCTTGTATGAGCGCACGACCGCTCAAAATATGGATTTCTATATTAGAAAGTTGGTAAATATGAAATAACAAGGTTCTTCGGTGTCGGGTCGTTTGAGTCGGTTTCAAGATTGTGTAAACAGTTTGACCACTATGAAAATGGCTTTAGATGAAGAGTTGCAAGCATTGATTTTGTTGAGTTCCTTATCCGATGGTTGCAAAACTTTAGTGGTGTTATTGAGTACCTCGGCACCTAATAGTGTTGTGATTGTAGCCATGGTTAAAGATAGAATGCTCAATGAGGAGTTGAGGCGTAATGAGTTAGAGATCACAAGTGAGTCTTCGGTTCTTGTCACTAAAAATCGTAGGAGTACTCACATAAATGAATATCGAAAGTTGAAACCCAAGAATGATAGCTCCAAGATAGATCAATCTAGGAAAAGAAAAGAAAATGATGAGAAAAAAATATTGCCACAATTGTTACCAATGAAAAAGTGTTAATAGCTTGCGATGAGAGTTTTGTGAACCTCACTAGTCAAGATTCTACTTGGGTTGACTCACCGCCCTGATTTTTTTTTAATTTAAATTTTTTAGAATTTGTAATTTAAAATTCTGAAATTAAAACTTTTGAAATATCAAAATTCTGACTTCTTCGGCAAATGTGTAAAATCTACAAACTCAAAGTTTGTTTGTGTTGGAGATTGTCGATTCATATCTTGGAATATTTAAATATTTTACCATATTTCTTTCCCTTTCTATTCTTTGACTTTTATACCATTTAATTTAATTCTTTAGGGTGCGTTTGGATATAGGAAGAAAGAAGAAGAAGAAGGAAGAAGGAAGAAAAAAAAAATTATAAACAATTCAAACTCTTCACAAAGTTACACATTTCCCAATATTTTTTCCCACTTCTTCCCTTCTTCCCTTCTTCCCACACCTATCCAAACGGAGCCTTAGATATATATGAAAACCTCCTTGCGTATTGGTATAGAAGATCGATGAGCAATTATATAACGATTTCTGACTTCTCTCTCAAGTCAATCTTGTCATTAATTCATAGCTTCCAACAAAAGTTGAGTTGCTTCCTCATAAGTCATAAACAACCATAGGATGCTACATATATTCTGAGCTCTCTCTTTTCTTTTATTTTATTTTTGTTCATGTTCATTTTATGGGAATTTATATGTATACTTGTAAAAATGTTCTGATAATAGTGTATTAGAGAATGAGATCTTAGAGAGCCGTAGAGCACCCTTGAGGCTTCTAATTAAATTAATCATGGTAAGAAACAAAAACATATTCCTATTTGTCCTCCCAAACAGCAATATTTCTCCAAGTTAGATAGCTCTAGGTAGCGTGTTTCTAATAAGTTTGTCTAAATTGTATCCCTTGCAGCCTCTAGCCCCACTGTTTGCAAGGATTTTGGTGGAATTTGTGGTCTTATTCATTAGCCAACCTGCTGAGACAGTGACGACCATCCTGAATTACGGCGGTGGAATCCCGAGGGATGGGAGATTGGACGGGCTAGTACATGAAGCAATTGTTGAAGATAGCGGGAACTGTCTCTTACACTTCCCCATCCAATTGATAAGATGTTTTTTCTAATGCTATTGAATCAGTTCAGTGAAACAATTGTTTTTTTTTTCTTTTTTTTCTTTTTGAAACAAGCCAGCTTGAATTGCTCACCACTCTTTTTATTAAGACGAAAAAAAACAGTTTATTACAACGCTCTCTTAATTATCACCCCTAAAGAACGTGACGCACTAGTACCAAAATCGTTAGGTACCAGTGCTCCAACGCTATCTCCCTTTATTCATTACATCAATAAATTTATTCATAGACTTATTCATAAAACAAACAAGACATCATAAGATAAGTTAATAAGTTTCTTCTCAACCCAAGAGATAACAAGCATAGCCTCTCGAGTTAATCTCCTTCGTTCGCATCGTGATCACACCACTGCATGGATTCACGCTTCCTCCTCAACTCTGTTGTTCGTAAGCTCACCTCCAACAATCTGCAATGGCATTTTCTCAAGCGAAGGCAACCACTCTGCAACTTGAGTTTTAATCTGCTCCGACCATAGCCCTGACCAATAATTTATTAAAGCCAAAATCTGTAATGCTAGATATCTAAATTAATGAAAAGTTTTATTTTTTTGAAAACATTTGTTTCTATCTTTCCATACGCACCACATTGCACCACAACATATAATACATACAATCTTACTTTGATGGTGATCTAATTTTGAGATCCATGCTACTAAGCCCTCAACCGATCTAAAAGGTATCGTTATTTGAAATCTCTCCAATATTCATGTCCACATAACCATATGATGGGTACACCCGAAAAAAAGGTGGTCAATCGATTCTAGTGACAATAAACACAACTTAGATCTCCTTCTCATCCCCTCACAGCTAGATTATCTTTAGTTAGCAATCTTTTTCTACATAATAACCATATAAAAATTTATATTTTAAGGGGCACTTTAGTTTTCCAAATAGAGACATATGTATCATCTTGAACGCCTCTATTATCTAACGTAACAAAATACTATTTTGTTTAATGTTGATTTCTGTTTTCTTCTTCTTCTTCGTCTTCTTCTTCTTCTTTTATTTCAGATATCTAAGTAGTTAAATATGGACTTCAATTAGAGAGAGACAGACAGACAGAGAGCAAGCACCTCATGGCTTTCATGGACTTCAACATTGTTTTCATGGTTTTCATCATGCACTTCAATATGAAAGAAGAGGAGCTTCAGGTTTCTGGAGGCTGAAAAAGGGCTGACATTCACAAAAGACAATCTTAAACGTACTTTGCAGTTGACAATTTTACCCTTCAATTTTTAGTTCTAGCTGCTTTTCTTTACCCTTATTTATGGGAACTTATAAATCGATCCTAACAAATATAGTTGTTTATTTTAATATGGGAACTTAAATAAGAACGAAATCAAAACCAGACAAACGACCTAGAGAAAAGGATTTATTTTATATAGTTGTTTTATTCTTTTGGTAAAAAAAAACAAAAAAGTTTAAAACATATCTATAGAAAATTTTTCCTATCTTTCGATATGATCATACTAGTGGGCATTCGCGCGTTGCGCGATCTATTTTTATTTTTTAATTTTTTTCTGAATATGTGTGGACTGTGGACTTCTTTTCTGTTGCATTAGCAAAGATATATTAATTGAATGCACATTTCTAAACAAAAAAATATATTAATTGAATGCACGTCTCTAAACAAAAAAATAATAATAATTTGAGATATATATACAAAATCCAGAATAAATTACTATCGTTTATCTCTATAATATAAAGCATTCTTCGTTTTTTTGAATCAATAATACGAACTGCCACAGTAGTTTCATGCAATTGGATTGAACCATCAATTTATTCCTGTTCGGTCTATGAGCTCATGCATGACAAAAAAAAATAATAATAAAACAGTAATCATGAGAACAAAAATATTTCTTTTGCAAATTAGAATGCGAAGGAAATGCCTTAGTTGCTTCAATTGTTCTTCCAAAATATTTGTCATCGACCTAAATTTACAGAGGGGCAACCTAAAAATGTAACATAACAGCTTGTGTTTTGTGACAATTAGTGAATTAATCATAAATAACAATGCCAATTTGTTGAAAACAAATCCAAATATGCAAAATCTAAATGATCAGTGGTTGGTTGGCACTGCCATGATTTTTTTTTTCAGTTTCATATCTTTGGATAATTTGAGCATTGTTATATACTAAGAACAAAGAATTCAATCTTCGATCAAAATTACGTTTGATTTGAGGATGTTCTGTACCGGTGAGTAGAGGACCTCAATTGTAAAACTAACAATCATCATGGCCTACTGATCTGAGATAATTCGATTAAAACACAACTGCATTTACTTGCAAAATTAACCACATTTTAATCAGACAAATTAAGAACAAAATAAATTTTCATACAGCAAGAGCAGGAAAGATGGAGACTGATTTTATGGTAAACTGAGCACAATCACAAACATCTACCATGCATTGGATACCTTTGAAGTTGACCACACTTAACTAACTATCTATCTTTGGTGCCAAATCAGTAATTTGCAATTATCTTTCCTATCTTTAGCACTGCAACAACACAAAGACTGTTAGTACTGTATATATCGTACTTGCACACAACATTAATACTGGCCTATCTGTACTTTGAGCTCCAGAAGAAAATATCAAGGTGAGTTAATCCCCATAAGAATAATGAAGCCAAAAAATTTACTCTTTGATTGAAGTTGGTCACTAAAATAGTTATTTTTTTTTCCTAATTACTGGTGTTTTGCTAGCAACCTTCTCCTTCAAGGGCATTATTGGAATGTAAGAATACAATCATTGGAAATTTCAGAAATCTGTGCGAACAAAATCCTTGACTACGACCCTAAGAACTTAAGCTTTTTCATAGGATGAAAATGCTAATGTCATCCATGGATCTTTTTCATAGGATGAAATCTGTACAATACAATGCTCTATTAAAACTGCAACAGAAAAATCAGATAATAAATGAACTTAATATTAAAGTATATTTCCATAATACCTTTGGTACACTATCATAAATTTTTGTTGCATAGCGAAACCTAATTTATGAATTATCTAGATAGAACCTAACATGTCAAATTGATGCTTTTGGAGTTTTAAGAATAACAACGTACTATTGGAAATTATCAAGACTATTATTTGAAAAAAAATTCTACCAGCAACAATTCCATGAGAAGCTCATTCCAGATTTTCAATTGCAATGGGAAAAAAAACATTGTCTAACCAGAAAATTTGTTCGTACCGTTTCATCCAATGGATCTACTCTAGATGAGGTTTTTAGCTCATTACAAACAGCCAGATAAATTGGCTTTATAGATTTATGAAATGAAAAGAAAAATAAATATATGAAGATAAGCATACTAAATTTTAAGAGCGCAAGCATGCTAACAGTGTGATTCATCCCTAACGCCAGCTTTACTTTCTCAGAAGAAAACAACGCATGGTTGCACAGTTATGAGCAGAACCATCCTGAATAACAAAACAAACAAAATTAATCCCAAATTGTCCACTGATTTTTTATTCCAAACTATAATGTCGATGCTCATGACCATTAAGAAAAGTATATGTAATTTCCATGAATTTTTAATTGCAATGCCCACCAAGAAGAATAGATGATGATAGGCCATGGAAATGGAAACAACAAAGCAAAAATTAACTAAATCTATCAGAAATCACCTATGAGAACAACACCTAACATGCAAAACTTGCAACTCCAAAGAGCAAAAGAGCAAACCACTGAATCTCTACACCTTAAAAACCTGCAAAGATGAGAAAGTCATAAGCATAGAACTGTTTGAATAGAAGAAACTCAAAGGAGTTGAGATTTTAAAACGACCATATGAATATATTTTAAAGCCTGCAGTAAGAACCGGAAACAACGCAACAAAAGAAAGATGTAGAGAAATATCCTACCTAAATCTACCAACAGAAGTAAGACATCACAACAGCGACCAACAAATGCCAGAGGCAGCCAAGATCCATAAAGCAGTAGCTGCAACAACTTTTCTCTTTTGTATTGGTGCCTGAGAGAGAAAGATATTGCAACAATACTTGTGGAGATCCATGCGGCCACTGAGCCAGGTATAGATGACAAATACCTATGGAGGAAGATATTGTAATAATACCTTTATTTATTTTTCTTCTGGGCAAAAGAGATAATTTTGCAACTTTCTTCTGGCCGACCTGCCAGAAACTACATTTGTTGCACAGCCTCTAAAACAGACCTGCACAAAGTCGTTATAGGAAATGAATCAATCAAAAGTATTGTCAATCAAATGAGATCATGTACAAAGAGTGTTGTCTGAAATTCGTAGATACCTTTTCTCTGGAACAGACCTGCACAAAGTTATTGTTGCGCTCTCACTTATATATATATATATTTTTTCGTTGTAACTTATATATATTTTCGCAGCTCCGTACTCTTTTGTTGAACCTTGGACAGCAAAATCTTCGGATCTCCACTATATTGTGCTCAGCAAAGACATTGGAGATTCTTTGATAATCAGTGGCATAGATAACCACTTGTATTTTTCCACCTTGTTGTAATATTGTGAGTTCTAAAAAACGTACATGTATATTTTTCAAGAATCATCTGTAGTTATAAGCACAATGGATGAAAAAAGCAACTAATACAATAAAAAAAGGTCTGTGAGCCATCCTATCTGTGTGTACATACCAGATGATCCAGCAGCAAGAAGTTCATATTACACACTTCTGCAGTGAGGATCAGATCCTGGATATAAAAAGTTGTTGATTAGATTAGCACGATGACTATGGATAAACTGCGTAATCAAATATATAAGATGTGTGTGCACTAAATTTATAAATAGCATAATTATACCAGCTCTAAAGGTTGTAATAATTGCATGAGATTTTTTTGTCAACCTAAAATGGACTTTCACTGTAGATTTTCTGGAAAGCAAACACCAAGCATCTTTTGCAAATATACGATATGTTGATTTGCTGTCTGTATGTATGTAAATTAGCAAAGTTGCAAGAAACCAAATATTTTTTGTCATGTGTTTCTGTTCTTTGATGTTGTTATCGCAAAGTATTTTTTGAGACATGATCAAACAACCTAAATACTGAATTTTCATGCCGTGGTAGACCAAATAGCCCATCAAATAAGAGAATTGAAAGAATAGAGAGCCTGGACTAACAATAGAAACCCAACTCAGACACAATCGACAGCAAGAGACAGCAAAAAACAAAGGACCACTGTTCCTACAATAAACGTATCTAAGGTCCCCTTCCCACTCCGAAAATATTCCAAAATTGAAAGAAAAATACTGTTGATTGGAGGAATAATCACCTGAGCAAACTAAACATGAAGAAAACCACAGCAGCTATAATGAAAGGACAGCAATCCCCAATCTCAAAAAGCCAGACCTGCAAGTTAGACAAAAAAAAAAACGAAATCAACCCAATTTTCACCAAACCTGAAAAATCCGATAGAAAAATAGAACAAAGAGAAGGCAAAACAACACAAATCAAGAAGCAACCGTATGGGAGAAGAAGAGAGGAAAGGGCATTGAAGAAGGAAACGTATCTAAAATGAAGAAAATGGCACAATTAACAGTGAAAGGAACTCTCCAGAAATCGAAGAGGCAACTTAAGCTGCAGATATGCAGCTGGGCTAGGAGCACCATGAACTAATCAAGTAAGAGAGCGAATTAAGATATGGCCCACAAAATCAGGCAGTAGGCGAGCACCATAGAACCAAATCCAGGGCGGAGATGAGGTAAAGCAAGAGAAAGAAAAGAGGTCGATGAAAAGAGGCGGTGTTGCAAGCCAAAGAAGGATAAACACCAACCAAGAGAAGCGGATGCAGAACACCGAGTCCAAGAATAGCACATAGTTGATGTACCTCCGTACACGACCCACATGGCTGCTCCTTTTATCCGGTCCGTCGAGAGTCCTCTCGCCATAAGATGAAAGAGAACGTCATGGGCGGAGAAAATCGAGGCAAAAGCAACAGGGAAAATCCCCAACGAAGCAACGGAGGCCAGCTAAATTTGAACGGCCAAGATAAATCAGGAAAAAGCAACGGCCCAGATGAGAAGATAATCGTGAACAGTTCTAAGAACAGTGTCGGAGGGGAAGTTAGTGGAACGGGATTTAATATATAGATAGATTCTATGCTCTTCTTATAATTCTTATAGATTTCATTTTCTCTTTTTACTAAAAATTATAATATAAAAAGTAAATAATACATTTTAGTCGAATTTGTTTATGTCAATTAAAGGGTTTACATTTCCTTGGGTGCCTCGCCGCTAAAGTAGCATGTCAAGCATTTATTTGCTCTTAAATTTTAAAACTGTTTAGAGTAATAAGAAAATTAAACTGGGCTAGTTGAATTCTGCGGTGGGCCGAAATTCAGGCCGAATAAAGATTTAATTTTCGAAGAGTGTATTTAAAAACCAGAAATAGAGGTATTTATTTAAGCTTTTTAATTGGAGTTTTCTAAAGATAGTTATAACTATTTTATTAAACAATGCTCAGAATAATTGATTATATATTTTTAGAATATATTCCACTTTTAGTGCTTATTGTTGTAGAATTTTTTTAGTTTTCATCTAATATTTGAGGCTCTGAAATAATTGTAATCAGATGTGTTGCCCATCAGCCCATATCGATCTAATTATGTATCTTTTCGGCCTCTTTCTCGTATACTACCATTGCTTGAATCCAACGATCGGTCCGGTTCGAATACTACCTATTCTTTCTTTCTCGTTGCTGACTCAACATTGCTAAAGCAAGTCTAATATATTTTTTTCTTCTGTACAAACCTGCAGCCAATCCTCTGCCACGACATTGTATAGATAAATGTAGAAAAAATCATTTTTATTATGAAATAACCTTGTCGAATTGCTATACATATTAAGGAGCGAAAGCTACTTTCGAGGATATGTTGGAAGCTTCTGGCGAACAAAATTTCAAATAATTTGACGGATCGAGTCAGCTAGCCTACCCTTTTTGTGTGGTTTGAAATTTTCAAATATTAAGATTGATGAAAATTTAGAAAGATAGCAAGATGCAAATATTGTCGACATTTATCCTAGAAGATATGAAATCAAATTATGTTCATAACTAAGTATATTTATACAATTGTAAATTAATACATATAAAGTGTTAAAACAGTAAACAAATATCAAATTTTAATTTTTACAGCCTATGCTTAAATCATCAGAAGGTTGAGAATGAACCACTATCCCTGCCAATAAATTCCCTCATAAAAAATAATATTACCATAACTTATTTTGAATTACAATTCTAGATGACCATACAAGAGCACTAAGATAGCTCCCCAAGGAACAATTAGTAATTATTTGTCCCTCAATTTTTAGTAAGGTTGTACAAAGACAACAAACATACATTTATTTTATCTCCACTATTTTTGTGAGTCGTGCTATTTTTGTAGACTTCGAATTGCATCGGTAAATTATAAATTAGAAGAAGCACTGAGTAAAATTGGGAAAAAAGAAATAAAAGATATATATCTATAATGTAAAAGGAGTTGTCATTTCTTTTTCTTTTTTTTAGGCTCTCACATCGCAATATAGAAAGACGAGCTCTTAATTTGTCGAAGAAAATTAAAAATAGAAGCGGATAGATCATCTCTTGAAATAAATATTTTCTTGTCCAATTTTCTAATATCTTAAACTAATTAGTTCGTGTATCCTGTCTGTCTAGATAGAAGAACTCGAGCGAATGGGGAACTCCAACTCTTCTTCTCTCCAGCAAGAAACACCGAAACGGTACCTTTTGTAGATTCTTTATGTCCTTAATTTGAATTTTGAAGTTTTAGTAATTATGCACTATTTTCTATATATGCGCGCATTCCTTTGTGATAACGTGATTGATTGATCAAATATATAACTATTCATCGATGCAAACATCCCTGGCTGATTATTGTAAATAATTTATTAAATTGAAGACATATTCTAAAACGCTTTTATGTGATGAAACATACGTCAGTAACTATTAGTTTGACTAGAAAATTTAATTTTCCTAGTGCCTTTTGAGCTGATTGATATGTAGATTAACAGAAAAGCCAGTTGTTAAGAGATTCTGTATTTTTTAATTATTTTCAGAAAGTCCACCGTGGACCTTAAGAAATTTTTATCTTGAAGTACAAAGTTGGAAATAAATTTAACTGCATTATTGGTTGTGGATCAGAATCCATTGAAATAAGAAATATATAAGGTTAATTTTTTGGAGGTCATTAAAATTTTATTTATCATCCAATCAGAACTTCGAATTTTATCCTTGTAGTGTCACCAAATATTCTAATTAATTGTCCAAGTTTCAAATTATCCAAGTTGACAGAATTAATTGTATATATTATAATATTTGAAATCATAGCGTTTAATTTCTTTGTGCATAATATTTTTTTATCAAATACAAATAGTGTTCAGTAGCAGAGAATTGAAGGTGAATTCTGACAGACAGAAACGTTTGGTTTGTTATTCCCGTGCAGTTATAAGACTACAGAAAAGGTATCTGTATGCAGGACAGAAACTACAACAGGATCGCACAGATTTGAAATTCATAATTACTCGCTAACTAAGGGAGGTGGGCATGAGAAATATATTCTTTCAAAAATATTCTGTGTTGGAGGGTATGACTGGGCTGTCAGAGTTTATCTCGACGGAGCACGCAAGGAGGATTCCGAGTACCTGTCTCTCTACCTCCAATTCGAGTCCAAATCAGGCGAAGCAAAAACCGACTTCAGCATTTCCCTTCTTGAGCTCACAACAGGAAAAACAGTCTTAAAGAAAAAATCTGCAACGACAACGACTTTCAACTCCACCAAATCTGTGTCAGGGTTTTCTCAGTTCTTGAAAAGAGACATTTTTGAAGCTTCAAACTGTCTGAAAGAGGACTTCTTCACCATCATTTGCCAGGTTACGGTCATAAAAGAACCGCACACATACATCACTAAATTTCCCGCGGCATCCGCTCCCATTAATACATATTATGAAATCGGCCATGATCTTTTGTTGAGCGAAACGGGCGCCGACATCACTTGTGAAGCGGAAGGCGAATGTTTCCCTGCGCACAAATGCATCTTGGCTCTCCGATCACCAGTATTTAACGCACAACTTTTTGGTGCGATGAAAGATGAGAAACAGGATAAGATAAAGATCAGCGATGTCAGAGCTCCCATCTTCAAGGCAATGCTTTTCTTCATTTACACTGGCTTGTTACCAGATCATGTTGAGGGTGCAGAGGCAGCGCAGCATTTGCTGGTGGCAGCTGATAGATATGGGATGCAAACCTTGAGACGAGCCTGCGAGGAAAGATTGTCTCAGCAACTTGATGTGGTTAATGTGGGCACCACGCTTGCTTTGGCAGAGCAGCATAACCTTACTCGTCTCAAAAGTGATTGCCTCTACTATCTCTCCTTCTCTGAAGTCTTCTTCTCTGCTTTAGGAACTGAGGGTTTTGCACATTTAGCCAAGGCTTGCCCAGATATTCTCAAGGAGATAAGCAATATGCATGATCGTAAAA
The DNA here is from genome assembly GCA_028095005.1 of Rhynchospora pubera. Classification (NCBI taxonomy): domain Eukaryota; kingdom Viridiplantae; phylum Streptophyta; class Magnoliopsida; order Poales; family Cyperaceae; genus Rhynchospora; species Rhynchospora pubera. The sequence goes on from CM051460.1 coordinate 358,503,504, forward strand.
AGCCGAAACCACTGCTTAAAGAATAATTACAATTTTTTACTTCACTAACTTGTCGTTTTCAGAGTCTTTTCATTTTGCAGATAGACAATGTACTGATATTTACAAGGGTTAAATGGATTCAATGCATTTTTTGTTTAATTTTTGGCTTTCATTACTATTTTTTTAATTCTGAAGTAATATTTATGTTGGGAACAAATTATTAGGATAGTGCAGGACATAGACAGACTTGTAGAGTTGTAGTCTATGCACTATGCTTGGCAACAAATTATTAGGATCCAAATTGTGTTGTAAAAAATTAATGTGTTGTGTCTGTCTGTGACTCTGTGTGCGAGTGGGATCCAGATCCTCTGGACTGCGGCTAAAAAACGACCACTAGTCGTTTCTGAAACTCAACCGTCGAATCTAAACGGATGGGTCGATTTTAACGATATATTCTTCCGTCCCAAAAAAAACAAAGACAAGCGTATTTCTCTTCCGTATAAGGTTTCGTATAGCCATATCGGAAACCAAATTTCATCTTCGCTAGCAAACTGAACCCTCTCACTCCCGAATCCCAAAAAATGGCTTCGAAAAGAAATCGTTCTCACCCCCAATTTTCAGCTCGGTCTCTCCTCTCGCTGGCTGTGCTAGTGCTACTTACCGACCGTGTGGAAGCCTATGGTTGTTTTTATCTTGCATTGTACAGTGTGTGTAATTATTATCTTTTTTTTTTGTTGCAAAATATTTTTGTAAACATATGATTGCTGAAACCGGGCTTATCAGTGCAGAGGATTATGTTCAATCAACTTTTTAGTTCTGTGGTTGTCCTAAAGATCAAATTGCTCTGGTAAGGGTCTTGTGAAAGAAAAATAGTATGACTGCTTAAAACAATAAAGAAAAAGTGACAGTGCTGTATCATAATTATATAAGTGCATCTCATTCGTTGAATAACTCATTGTATACTATTTTCAATCTTTTACAATCATTGTGTCGATTTTCATAAATTGTTTGACTCCATATTTAAACGTCATTGCCATTTTGAAAATGTATTGAAGGTGTATATTTTTTTTAGGCACTTACATAAAAACACAGGACTGATTCATTCACTAAACTAGCTGTCAAAAACGGTATAATACAAGATCAGTTTATAGTTGCATCAGGTGTAACTAGAACACACTTTTCTGAAATCTCAGTCTGTCACATCTAATAACACACATATATCTTTCATTTACAAGTCCAAATATAACATTTCACAAACTCAAAAACTAGTATAACCTTCTTCCTTTCACTGCCATAATGGTTAATAAATAATAATACTTCTCCAAATACTCTGATTGCATTAGTCTATATTTCATAATCTTAATTGCAAATAACCAAATTGAAGCAAGCGAAATTCCTCAAAAAAAAAAAATCCTAAGGAAAGTTGCATTTCACCTATGTATCTCGACAAGCATAGTGAGAAGAGCCTCAAACATCTCACTCGCATCTGCCTCGACTGGATCCTTCCTCAACGTAGAATAAACCATCCAGGCATGATCCAGTTTTCTTTCTAGCCTAACCACGACCGAGTCTGGCACCTCTGCGTCGCATCTCGCAACCAGACCATCACTCCTTTCTCCATATCTCAACCTGATTTTTAGAGAGGAAAATTAGAATTATTGTTATTATGCATAACAGGGAACAATATTTATCAAAACAAATGCTGAAATTAGCAGAATAGGGAACAATATTTATCAAACAAATTCTTCACAAACCTATTTCTAACAATATTTTGACAAAAACAGTACCATTATACCATATAGGAAAGGTATAGAAACAGAAGCATGCCTGGTGATGGTTTTGTTTGGTTTATAATGCCATTAAAACACATTATAATTTTTTTCACAGGAGATACTAGTAAAGGTTAGAAGCTGGAGGCTTAATTAATTTCGCTTGTACTTTACTATGAACTCAACCTCAGGGTGCACACCAGTAAAAGCAAGGATGCAGCAACACAACTCCAATGTCAACCCCTCGTTCCAAGAAGTAAACAAAAGTACAAAACAATACACAAAATACCACTTAACCTAGAATTTTGGACAGTGGACAACACCTAAGGCAGATTAACACTATTTACAAATGCCAATTAAGACAGACACATTTGAGATCACAAGGATTTTTTTTCTCGCAGTTTACCATCAGAAACCCAGGCACAAAATGATTACTATTGTTATCAACAAGTAATAATTTAAGACGTTTTAACAGTAAAATCAAATATCAGAGCTCGAAGACCTAATAGTACATGTACCTGTCACCAAGGAGAGGTAGAGAGGCGGAGAAAGAGGCGACGAAGAACTAGAATTTACTGCGATTTCCGGCGATTTGCTTCGATCCGCTGAGAAGAGGTGGAGGATCGAGAACTAGGGTTGAGTTTCCTGCGATCTGCTTCGAAAAAGAACCCTTGCGTGCTATGGATTTGCTGCGACGAAGAACTGGTTTTACTCCTTTCCTCGATAGCTCTCTTGAAGAAGGGGACGGCTTCTGAAATTGGAATACGGAAGAGAGTATACGAGTATACTGCGTTTTTCTTTTTTTTTTTTTTTGGGACGGAACAAATTATGATTGAGATCTGACCGTCCCTCTTAATCGGACGGTTGAATTTCAGAAACGACCAGTGGTCGTTTTTAAGCCGCAGTCCAGAGGATCTGGATCCACTCTGTGTGCACATCACCCAAAATTTTGGACTTGATGCCTGCCCAGTGCCCAAAATCATATTGCATGGTCCAATAAAACTCTGACCTATTAGGTTCGGCCTGTTGACGGCCCAATTTGTACATGAAGATTGAAGCCTAAAGCCACTAAGCCAGCATTGGTTTTATCAGTTTTTCGACTTTGTGTTCTTTTTAAACGGAAAAAAGAAAAGAAAAGCGAAAAGAGATTCATAGCACTGAACTGTGCCTCGTTCAGAGCAGTCTAGACAGTAGACTAGGGTAAGCATATATAAGATCTCTTGTGCCTGTGGGCTGTGGCCAAACATACTCTTTCCCACTTCATCTTCATCATTCTCTAAAAAGCAACACAGAAGGGATGCATAGAACCAGCATAATAAAATCCCAAATGGGCGAGGCGCACTAAGAGTAAGAGAGCATCCAATGATTCCCATCATCTCACATTCGTTTCTACAGAAACAGACATCTTCCCGCCAAAGTGCCAATGCCAAACCCCTTTTCTTCGTCTTCTTCCCTTGTTAGTTGTTAGTTGTTAGTTGTTACATTCACCTCTCTCCAGAAAACAAAAAAAAAAACAAAGAAAATGGGAGGCATGTCAAAGCTCGCGCTGGGAACAACCATCACTGTGGCGCTCATCTTCGCTCTCTTTCTCACTCTCTTCCTTCTCCTCTTGGCCGATTTCGTCTCCTCCCTCCTCCGAACCCGAACCCGAAAGCACACTCCTAATGTCAACTTAGAGGCCCCAAATCAGAAATCATCTCCAAATTTCCATCTCAAAGACCCATCTTTGTCACCACTCTCAAAACCAGCCGCATTGCCTTCCTTCTATGCGCATGGGGTTTTACAGGCTCCCACTTCGTTCCTTTTAACCGTGCCCAAGCTCGAAGCCGCCGCTGCTCCCCCGATCATACCAACTTCTCCGGTTTCCATGTGTTCCATGTCGGGTGCTGAGAGGTTCGTGTGTATTTCCAACCCGGTTTATGATGGGGTTCAGATTCAGATTCAGGAGGAGGAGGAGGAGGAGGAGGAGGAGGAGAATGGTGTGAGCAGTACACCGTTTGAGACACCGGGTACGTCTCCTTCCCATTTCGGGGAGGAAGGTGAGTGGTCGCCGCCACTCGGGTTTATGAAGAAGCTTCCGCCGGTTCGGCAATGGCTTCCCGGGATGGTTAGTGCCTCCGACACGAACAGGGCTTCAACATATTCCTTCTCCTCGAGCACTCTCTGCTTCTCGCCTTCTTGGTGATTGATTTGGGATTTGGGAATACATGTTTACTTCACATAGCTGACAACGGAGCTAATTTTGTTCTTCTTTTTGGGAATGTATACTTGTTAAAATGTTCTTAGAAAAATGAGATCTTACTTGTTAGAGCTACAATGCTGAACTTGATTAAAACAGACAGTGTCTTTAGAAATTAATACATTACATTTGTGAGTCCAATCTTCATAAGTACATTACTTTAATTTCTAGGTTCTAGATGTTTTCATTGTTTATTGTCTAATTTAATTCTTTTCTTTCTGGATGTCTATGCTCACAACTCACGTGATGCACTTGCAGTAATCAGTAATGTGCGAGAAGTAATTATTGTTTATATGCTGGGAAAAAAAACATTAGCATTTATTGTTTTACAATTTCATTACTAAAATTCATTATTCGCTTCTTTTTCGTTGAACATTGTACGTGCCTGAGAATTTTCATTTAATAAAATTTAAGTTTGAAATCATGTCTTTCAAAAAAAAATGAAAACAATTAATTATACATTGTTTATATAATATATATAGAAGATCAAACTAGCAATTTTACAAATTCAATTTTAACACAATTGTCTTCTAACACAAAAATTGGAAAAAAAAATATTAAATCTGTGCTGGACTTGCCAACTAGATACACTTTTATAAAGATTTCCTAAATATACAACTTGAGTTTTAGTATTAGACAATAAAACAATTTCAATCATTGGCATTTTGTGGTGCGACCGTGGGAGTGTCCCAATTAATTCTGGGAGTTGCCACTGTCAATTATATAGAACACAAGTACTTGTTTAACATGATAAAATATTAATTTTTAAGATTAGAATGACTGATTCAAATCGTTCAAATTGTTCTACGTTATAAAATCTCCGTGGAGGCATTTTACTAATTTTTTAGAATTTTTTTAATATGCAATCTAAAAAGTTATGAAAATTTGAAAAAAAATTAAAATTTGTTTTTCAAGAATGTTTTAATATAGAAATCATATAGTGCGATTTAGAATTATTATTTTAAATTTTAATGGTCAACGTTTGGATCGTGTTTGACGTTCTATACGTTTGATTCTAGCATTAGTGCATTACTCGTTAATTCCACTTGTTCGCATTCTGACATTGTACTGAATCAATGATAAAAAAAAAAACATAGTATTGAATCCATCTAAAAATAATAATAAATAAATATAAACATTGCATTGACTCAGAACTTCAGTCCCCTAGACTTTGCTTCAAACCCTGATGACGTGGTATGACAGCAGAACTTGGACTCACGCTACCATAGGTCCATAGCAGATAAAACTTCTGTTTGGTTTGTTGGTAAATGATATAAAATATATGAAAATTAAAAATATATATATTTTAGTATTGTTTGGTTATTTGTGTTATTTCCTTACATTTAATGTGTTTGTCCTTTTGTTTGGAGGATAACAATATGACGAAACATCATTAACAATATTATTGTTATTCATAGGTCACTGTCGATAATGTGGAAATGAAATGATGATGATTGTTTGTTATATATTATTTTATTGTCATTAACTCTTTTACTTTGTTTGGAAAAATAACCTAAAATATCCACCATATTTTATTTCATCATCTTTATGACTAATTTTAAATTGAAAACAACATATTATATTAATTGTACTTTTTAAATTCAAAATTTAAATGATTTGAATTGAGCGTCTTTGATCATAAATTATATGGATACACTTCCAAAACAACTATTTCAGTGAAGGTTGTTAAATATAAACAGGCACCCTAAAAATATGTATTCTTAATTCTTAGTTGATTCCGAAATTATGTCGATCTTTGAGTAATTTTTTGTAGGAACTTAGTTATGGGCTCTTTTTTTTTGTGAATATGAGATGATGATTAAATTTATGAAACATATCACCAATAAAAAAATATATATGTTCATAAATTCGCACCTCCCAGATAGAAAATAATTAGAGGATTGCTAAAATGCAATGCATAGCACGGATGGTTTTCATGTTACGGATTTGTTCTTGTATTTCACACTTCAAACAACCGATTCAAACCGTTCATTATCTTCTACATATTGAAATCTCATTAGAAACCAAATTTTATATATTTTTTATTTTTTTACTATTTTTCTCAGATTTTTGAAAATCACTGTTATTGAAGGGTCCGGAATTTATTAGATTAAGTATTTTCAAAAATCTGAGAAAAATAGTAAAAAAATTTAAAAAAATATAAAATTGGGTTTCTAATGAGATGTCAATATGAAGAAGATAATGATCAGTTTGGATTGGTTGTTTGAATGTTGAAACGCAAGAACGAATCCGTAGCACGAAGGACATCCGTGTTATGCATAGCATTTTAGCAATCCTCAAATAATTATCTTTAAGACTGAGTCAGACATAATTCTTTTTTTTTAGTATGAGACATGATTCTTTCATTAAGGACTTTTCATTCATAAATTGTGCACTTCATTTAATTTCGGATCAATCAAAAACCTTATTTTTAACCTTTTTAATAAGATATGCTAACAAGTAACAACCAAGCTCTTGAAAGATAAAAATAAAAATAAAAAAAAACTTTTGCAAAGGTTTGCATTCCTCGATTGCCTTCCGGTTCCAGGTTAGCTTACTTAATGTTTCTGTCAAAGGGTTTACATACCCATTTTTTAATCCTTCGCTGAATATTGTAACCAACTGAATTTGATTTTGTAATAGTTGTGCCCACGGGCTTTCACGACCAAAAAAAAAAAAAATGTTAGCTTACTGCTTTTACTAAGCTTATCTGTTTCGGACAAAACAGGGGATGTTTATTTCAAGGCGGCACAGAACCCCACATTGAAGCACTGGAGCAACCTCCAAAGTTCGATCTCTCCTTTGGAATTAATCTTTTCAGCAATTTGTTCTTTTATTTGAAGTTTTTTATGAACCGAGGGTCTCAGGATGAGTAAACTAATTGTAAAACATAATTGGTGTGTTTGGCGACACAATAGTGGGATTAGAATAAGAGATTGAATAAGTGTTTTTTCTCTCCTCTCTCTTTTTATTCACTTTTGTTCCAATACAATAGGGGTGTGTTTGGATGAGCATGGAATAAGGAATAAGAATAAAAAATTTCGGTATGCGTGCTTATTCTTATTTTTGTGCAACCCAAACAACACAAGAATAAGGAATTTGGGCCTTTATTCCTATACTAACAAAACAATGGTATAAGAATAAGGAATTTGGATAAGCACCCATACCGAAATTTCTTATTCTTATTTCTTATTCCATACTCATCCAAACACAACCTAGTGGTATTAGAATAAAGAATTGAATAAGTGTTTATTTGAAATAAAACTTATTCAAAACGCATTTGGTTTTAATTCTGAATAAGTCTTATTCGTTCCATGACGAACATTTTTATTTGGGGCTGTTTGGATGGGTAAGGAATAAACAAAAATAGTAAATTTCGGACAGAAATTTATTCCTAACCATCTAAACTCTTTACAAAATTACACACTTTTCAATATTTTTCGCCTAGAAATAAACTATTTCTCTTAATCCTGAACGATCTAAATGGCCTCTGGAGACTTTTCTGTGCTGGAGGCTTGGACCAGTTTTTATGAAGGGAGACCATGTGGTTGTTTATCTTGGCCTAATCAAAAGTTGGTCAAGTACAGGGCTTGGGAATTACAAAAAAATTTTAAAACGAAGAAAAGTTCAAGCATTGGAAGCTTTAAAAGCCGAGTCCATTTACTCCATTATTTAATAATTGCACACTTTAAAATGCACGTATTTTCGATAATCTGGCAACAAGGATGCAAGTGGCAAATTCATGTCCTGGTTCTAAGATTAAAGCAGAACAATATTATGTCTGCAATGCAATTATATTGAAATTATAATATTAATATTTCTAATTGATTAACTTTAAAAAAAAAAAAAATTCAATTTATGGTATAGGTACAAATATGAAATGCTACTTTGATTTACTTTTTGCTTAAGCTATAGAAAAAAAGATTCATATAATTACTTTTTAACAGAATGTACCGTAGCATTTCATTGTTTTCTTCTTTTTATTTTGGAAATTTCGTTATGTTCGATTATTCTTGCAATAGAAAAGTCAAAATATCATAACTCATGATAAAAAAAAAATCACGACCTAAAACATGTTGCCAACAAAAAATTGCAGTTAGTTGCAATAGGGAGAGGATGACAGAACAGAAACAGCTTTAAAATGACAAGGATTGATGTGAAAATATTGAAAAGCCTGGTTTAGGTGTGCATGCCTGGCCTCAATGCCTAGGCAAAGGCAAAGTACTGTGGCTTACTCTCTTCCAAAACCAAAAACAGAGAAAAAAAAAAATCAATTAAAAGTTTAAAACGAAAGGAAAAGGAAAGACTGTAGCTCGTGAGCGCACCACCACCTACTCTTATCTATATTGTATAGTTTGCAGAGAAGTTTGGTAAAAGCAGCTCAGTAAACGGCCAAAGCGCTTTTCACCAGTACGTGTCGTTTTATTGCTTTTGAAGCAGAGAAGGCAGCATAAACAAACATATGTCGCTCTCTCTTTTTACTTGTTCCACTTGAACTTGAAGCAACTTCAATTCTGTTCTCTTCTCGCTGCTCTGCTCCTAACTTGTGATCTCTCTTGTCGTCACGCTTCTTTGGCTATGAAGTCTTGTTTGTGCGTGTCACCTATGAGTTCGGATTCTCTGTTGCGCATTTCTGGAACTCCACTGACAGGAAGCTCGCAAGTATTTCTATGATCGAAATATGAATATAATATCTTCTTTAGTTAGAACTTAAAACGAATTAGCTGAATCAAATTTAATCCTTTTTATGATCGAAGTGTATATGAAGTCTCAAATCTTTAAACTAATACAGACTAAAATTCCGGCATGATCGTTGTCAATTCTATACAAAGGTAAAAAGAAGAGAAGTTTAGTTGACCAAAGAATGACGGATGATTTGTAGTTCAACTTGTGTACATTTTTTTTTTCTCCCTTTTCATATAATTTAGGAAATAATGTCTTTGGATTAGTTAATTTTACTTTATGCTTATTCATGAAAGATATGTCGGTGGGCTTTAAAAAAACTATTCCTATGCATATTAATAAGAAGACAGATGTTAAAATATTTTATTTTTTTCGTTATCTAGAAAAATCCGGATACTTACGTTCTAATATATATAATATAAAACAACAAATCGTGTGGTGTCATTGTCATATAAATTAAACTTTTATTGCATTTGCATGTCCATTATCAAGATGCAAGTGTAGCAACAAAGAATTGACTGGAGATTAATATAATTAAAAATAACATTAATTAGTGGATAAATTGGAAGAGATCGTGCAAAGTTGCATATTAATTTGATATTTGATAAGTGCAATGAGATCGTACAAAATTTCTTGATGCTCCCGCTCCTTGATCTATTAAAGTATTCCCCGCCAATTAACGTTTTTACTGTTCGATAGAGTTCGTAGGTTGGAATAAAAATATTTGCGTGTGCAATTTATATAAAATTTCTTGTCTTCATGGCGTTTGGATAGGTGTGGGAAGAAGGGAAGAAGGGAAGAAGTGGGAAGAAATATTGGGAAGTGTGTAACTTTATGAAGAGTTTGGATTGTTTATAATTTTTTTTCTTCTTCTTCTTCTTCCTTCTTCTTCTTCTTTTTTCCAACCATCCAAACGCACCAATACCGATATTCAAACGTAAGTTCAGGCGAAATATTCAAACGTACCAATACCGATATATAACTCAGGTTGACTGATTGTTTATTGGTTGAATTTACCATCCATCTATTGTGGGGTCAAACCGAGTATCTCTTATTGGTGAAAAAAAGTTAAAAGGGAAAAAAAAGTCATCAGTTTTATAACTGACAAAAACACAATAAGCTATATTGTTGAATTGAATAAATTGCATAGCCTTGTTGTTTGAGTAAAACAAACTAATTTTCAATGACGATACAGTAACATTAATTCTGTTATTTTAATCACTTGAAACTACCGGCCATTAATTTCTACAACCACTTGTGAAATTAACAACTCAATTTGATTTTATCGCGCATCATGCAGTTTGACAAAAAATACTACTAGAGTCTGTGGCTTTCTTTTCTTTTTGAAGGCCCGTAAAAAACCGACTGATTTATTAATAATAAAATGATGATGATAATATTAATATTATTATTATTATTATTATAAAGACAAAAAAATAGAAAAATACAGCCGCCCATACCGGTATTTTAAAGACTGGTATTAGAGGCTTTCACAATTAACTAGCCGATTGTTGGTACTGGGCTTAACTAAGATCTTGGGCTGAGGGCTCCATTGCAATTGTCATCGGCTCATTGCAATTGTTAGTTTAGACGGCTCTAGCCGAAATTTTAAAAAATAATATTAAAATAATATAATCCAATAAAATTAATATCAATTTAATCAGTTTAATATAAATAGTATCGTAAGATCGGAATCCTGGATTCCGAACGTTAGATCGGATTCCTGGATTCCGATCTAATGTTAGATCTGTGTAATACCTAAGTTTTTAGTTTATTGAGTACTTAGGTGTTAATGTGTTAATTTTATGTTGTTTTGAATTCTTTGAAATTCTGACCAAAATTTTCATGCTTGATTGTTTGGATTTTATACTAGTATATTAGTATAGTATAAATATTATGTTGTGTACTAAAATTATGCTAAGAGTCTATAAGTTATTGTTAAAATTCTGGGTTTTATAAGGCTCAAATCTGAAAATATGATGGTACCTCTAATTTGACAAAAGTTAAGGGGCTATTTTGCAAAAACCAACCCCACACTTTTACTCCAAAACCCCCCAGCAGACCCCTCTCTCTCTCTCCTTCTTCCCACTTTCTTCTCTACTGAATTTTTTTTCTCCATTCTCCTCTCTAAACTCAAGCTCTATAAGCTCCACTCAAATAAATTCAGAAAAATTCACAAAAATTCGGCAAAAATCAGAATTAAAGGGAGGAAGGCAAGGAGAGTACATGCAACCCATCTATTTTCGGATTTGAGGGCTTATTGGTTAGTATTTCGTTGAACCTTGAACTATTTCGTTTTTGAGCAATTTCTGAAATTTAGGGTTTGAATTGAGGTTTATAACTGAAATTTCTTGTTGGTTTAAGTTAGTACTATACTCTAGTGGCTACATTTCGAGTTTGGTTTGATTTGGTGAAGTTTTGAGCATTTTAGCTCTATGGTTTGGTTGAAAAACGAATTTTAGGTTTAGTCCTTTAATTGGTTGTTCTTTAGTTTGATCAATTGAAATTCTGTTAGTTCCAAAGAGTTAATTGATGAATTCTGGTTTTTAAACCATGCTTGAACTAACCAATTTCGTATGTATTAGAGTTAAGAAATTTTGCAAATAATCCCCAAGGTTAATCCCAAATTTTGCCCTTATTCAGTATTTCAGCTCAGGGGCTAGAGTCCGGTCCGGATTGTTCTCTCTGGAATTTTCAACTCCTAAGAGTCCGGTCCGGATTGTTCAAATCCGGTCTGGATTCGTCTCATCTGAGAATAGATTTTGTTTTGGCCATAATTTGGTCGTCCGGAATCCATTTTAGGTGATTCAAAGCCCATTTGAAAGCTCTTGAAGAGCTCTACAACCTCATAAAGTCATTTGATACATTAGAAGTTAGAAAATTATGATTTAGACCCTAAACCTTATTCGTATCTTAATCGTTCGTGTCTAAGTCATAGTAAAACCTAACCCGACCACATAATGAGTTATAATTGGGAGTTGTATTCAGTTTTTCTTGTTTGTATTTACTTATTTCTTGTGTGATCTGTCTTGAGTAAGTACTTAGAATAATTTATTAATGTAGATTTGGATAAGGACGTATCGGGACTCGAGGAGGCCGATACTATCGGTGGTAATTAGGATTTGCTTGTCATTGCTTGTGTCTACTTGTGTTGCAGGTGCGGATGTTACACTCACTCTGAATCTGCATCTTAGGAATTTAATTCTGACATTGCATCATGTTGAATTGTTCATTCATTGCATGCATATTTGTAATTGTATCATATGTTAATATTATACTATTAAATGTTATACATGATGAATGGTTTCCGATTGAATGACTTCAAAAGGTCTGTGCTACTTGTGTGATTGAATAGACATTGGTTGACTCGAGGACGGAGTCATGACCCGTTCCTTGAGCCCCGAGTGATAAGCGCTTTGATCCGGTATTCTGACGATGTTCTCAACTTGTGGTACTGTTTGTAATTATGAATTGTCTGAATTGTGTTAATGTGAGTCTACGGACTATAAAATCTGAGTCTAAGGACTATAAAATCTGAGTCTACGGACTATAAAATCTGTGAAGGAAGTCGTAATGATTATAACCAGACTTGCATGTTATGTGTTGTCCAACTCGAGTCGGTTTCTGAAAAGCCACATTGTAATTGAAATCCTTATTGAAGGGACATAATGACCGTGCTCATGATGCATTGCATGATTTAATTTGGGAGGTTGATTGAACTAATTGATATGTATATTGCTATATTATTTGCTTGTATAATGAAATGTTGTTTTTAACTCAGTCAGTAGTTAGTTCCTGATCATGTACCTTCGGGGTTTGTGTGACTGGAACTAAATACCGCACTGGGATAATTTTTATAATTATCTCACTCTCCACTTTGTGGGTTCCAGGTTGTAGACTGAGCGGGAATCGAGTTGCAGAGTAAGCCATCTACATTTTGAGTAGAAGCATGAAGCGTGGGATTTCTAAATGTTCATTTTGTATAGTTAACTTGTACTTTTGTTATTGTAAAGCCAACTGATGTTACATGTACAAGTCTAACTAGTTAAAACTTGCCATATGCCATGATGTAGTTCGATATTTGTTAACCTTTGAGTAATTGTTTACATTTAGATTTGTGATGCTTCATGCGATGTACTTAATGTTTTGTGATATGTAAGCCTTGCGGGTGCGTGAAGGTAAGCACGTAGTCGCGGCGGGCCGTGGTACTCCATGACTTCGATTTTGGGGTGTCACAGCTTGTTTTGGTATCAGAGCCCGGTTGGTCTAACAACTTGAACCAGACCCTTAAGTAATGAGTGAGGGTAGGTCTAAGTGGGAATGTGAGGTCGATTTTATTTCATGTATGTTTTCTTGTTGTGGTATTGACTTTGTTCTATAGGTTGTTATGGATCGGAGAGGTCGTCGAGGTAGAGGTGCAAGAGGTCGTGCCCGTGGAGGTGCGGGTAGAGGTGAAGACTCCACAGATTCTAATGCAGGCCCTGGTCTTGAAGAAAGGGTTGCCAATGCCATTGAGCGGGGTTTTGCGGCCTTGGGCCGGGGACGCGGTAGACATGCCGCACAAGTAGAAGATGAAGGAGATCGCTTCCGGCTTATCTATGACTCTTTTGGAAAGACAACACCACCAAAGTTTCAAGGAGATAATCTTGCAGTGGCCGAGGAGTGGCTTGCTAGTATCAAGTCCAAGTTTCGGGTGTGTCGGGCACCAGAGGAGTTCCGAGCTGAGCTCGCCACCCATTACTTGGAGAATGATGCACGTTTCTGGTGGGAAAATAAGAAGTTGGATTTTGATGGTGACCAAGATGCCATACCATGGGAGTGGTTTGAGGAGCAATTCAATGAGCAATATGCTGATGATATTATGAAGGAAGCGATGAGACAAAGGTTTATTGAGTTAAAGCAAGAGAGTAAAACTGTGGCAGAATACAATATGGAATTCATCAATCTCTCTCGCTATGCTCTTGACATTAGAGCTGATCCTAAGCGCTATCGAAGGCACTACATCAATGGGCTTAGGTCCAAGATAGGGGGTGCAATTGATGATCCTTATGTTACAGACTTGAAGAGGTTGATGAATCATGCTGCACAAAAGGAGGTTCACTTTAAAAGGGAGCGAGAGGAAGAAGAAGAAGAAGCGAGGAAGGTTCGCTCAAGGAGTGGACAAATGCAAGTTGCAGGACGAGGCAAAGGAAAGGCACCAATTCCTTCCTCCGCAACAGCAAGCAAGGCCAAGCCTTCGGGACATTGGTGTCGGACTTGTAACCAACCGCATCCAGAAGTCTCATGTCATTTGCGCAATCGGACTTGTTTCGGTTGTGGAAGTCCGGGACACATAAGGAAGGACTGTCCCAATCCCTCACCAGCGGGGCATTTTGGAGGCCAAGGTAGTGGAGGCTACCCGAGAGGCGGGGGCCGAGCACCAGGTTTTGACCGTGGGCGTGCGGGAGGTCGCGCCTCGGGGCGTAGAGGTGGACGGGTTGGAGTTTTTGCTGCTGAAGTGGAGCATGAAGGAGAAGAGCAACCACATGTTGTAACACCAAATGAGATGCTTTCAGGTATTGTTTCTATCTCGGGACACTTTGCTTTTGTTTTGTTTGACACGGGGTGTAGTCATTCGATAGTGTCTCGGGAATTTGTTGAGTCTTGTGGTTGGGTTATGGAGAAACGGAGTGACGTGTCTCGGGTCTTAACTCCCTTGGGGCAATCTAATGAAGTAGTCTTGGGGTGCCGAGACCTAAAGGTGTTGATTACGGGCCGAGAATTGCCTTTGGATGTGCTTGTACTAGACATCTCTGGGTATGATTTTCTGTTGGGTCTTGATTGGCTTGCAAAACATAATGCAATGATAGAGTGTGCCAAGGGGCGCATTCAATTCAATTTGGGTAGACCAATCAAGTGTGCTCTCAATTTCAGAACGGTTGGGGATCCTACCCCGTATATTTCAGCGGTAGAAGCAAGAAACTTGTTGCAAGCTGGGTGCATGTGTTTCTTGGCAGCGGTGATAGTAGATGGAGACGGGCAGCCGGATATCTCAACCATTCCGGTCGTCCGAGAGTTCGTTGATGTGTTTCCGAGTGAGATCTCGGGTATGCCACCTCCAAGAGAAGTTGAGTTTGGTATTGAGTTGCAGTCGGGTGCGGTACCAATTTCTAAAGCACCGTATCGCATGGCACCGGCGGAATTAAAAGAGTTGAAAGTTCAATTGGAGGAGTTATTGGAGAAGGGGTTTATAAGGCCAAGTGCATCACCATGGGGAGCACCGGTCTTGTTTGTTAAGAAAAAAGATGGAACCTTGAGACTTTGTAATGATTATAGAGAGTTGAATAAGGTGACGGTAAAGAACCGTTATCCATTACCAAGGATAGATGATTTGTTTGATCAATTACAAGGGTCTCCAGTGTATTCTAAGATTGATCTTAGAACAGGTTACCATCAGTTGAGAATCAAACCTGAAGATGTGGAGAAAACTGCTTTTAGATCAAGGTATGGGCACTATGAGTACCTTGTGATGCCATTCGGTTTGACGAATGCACCAGCAGCTTTTATGGACCTAATGAATCGGGTCTTCCATGATTACTTGGACAGTTTTGTGATAATTTTTATTGATGACATTCTTATTTACTCTCGCACTCATGAAGAGCATGCGGGTCACTTGAGAGCAGTGTTAGCTCGGTTGAGAGAACATCAATTGTTTGGAAAACTGTCAAAGTGTGAGTTTTGGTTAGAAGAAGTGGCATTCCTCGGGCATGTGATCTCGGGGAAGGGTTTGTCGGTGGATCCGACAAAGGTGCATGCAGTAGCTAGTTGGACTCAACCAAAGAATGTGTCAGAGGTTCGAAGTTTTCTTGGGTTGGCCGGGTATTACAGACGGTTTGTGGAAGGGTTCTCAAAGCTCGCTCGGCTGCTAACCCAACTTTTACATAAGGATGTTAAGTACATATGGGGAGATGAACAAGAGACTAGTTTTCAAGCCTTGAAGGATCGGCTTGTGTCCGCACCAATCTTGGCAATGCCGGTACAAGAGAAGGAGTTTGCGGTTTACACCGATGCTTCAGGAGTCGGACTTGGTTGTGTTCTCATGCAAGATGGACATGTGATAGCTTATGGGTCACGGCAACTTAAGCCGCATGAAAAGAATTATCCGACCCATGATTTAGAGTTGGCGGCGGTTGTGTTTGCACTAAAAATTTGGAGGCACTATTTGTATGGGGCAAAGTGCAAAATCTACACCGATCACCAAAGCCTCAAGTACTTGTATACACATAAGGATCTTAATCTGAGGCAGAGGCGGTGGTTAGAGTTACTCAAGGACTATGATATGGAGATCTTGTATCATGCCGGAAAGGCTAATCTTGTAGCCGATGCGCTAAGCCGAAAAAGTCGAGCAAATGCAGCGGCAATGATTACAAGTCAACCAAAGCTCCTAGAAGAGTTGAGAAGATTGGAGTTGTGTGTAGGTGTGTCAAGGGAACTTGTTCTTAGCCATGTCAACCGAAACCTCGACAACCCTATTTCAAATGCAGTGGTAACTGTGTTCTTAGCGGCTTTGGAGGTTGAACCAGATTTGCATTTAAGGATTAAAGTGGCACAAGAAAAAGATGAGAAGTGTCAAAAGTTTCGAGCGGGGATAGAAGAAGGTAAGGAAAGTTTTCAAGTGGATGAAAGTGGTATTTTGAGATTTGGCACTAGGGTTTGTGTGCCCAATAACAAGGAGATCAAAATGTTAATTCTTATGGAGGCACATGAATCGGGATATGCCATTCATCCTGGTGAAGTGAAGATGTATATGGACTTAAAGAAACATTTTTGGTGGCCGGGCATGAAGCGAGAGATAGCAGAATTTGTAGCTCGGTGCCAAACTTGTCAACAATCAAAGGCCGATCGGCGAAAGAGTGCCGGTCTCTTACAACCGTTGCGACGCCCGAAGGAGAAGTTTGAGTCTATCACCATGGACTTTGTGTCGGGTTTTCCGAAGACAAAGGGCCAAGTTGATGGAATTTGGAATATTGTGGATAGGTTGACTAAGGTGGCTCGGTTTATACCGATTCGATCTGACATTGGTGGAGATAAGCTAGCAGAGCTATTCATAAAGAATTTGTTCCGGTTGCACGGCTGTCCAAGGGAGATCATTTCAGATAGGGACAGTCGCTTTACATCTCAATTTTGGAAGAGTTTTCAAAAAGCTTTGGGGACAAAATTGAGTTTTAGTTCTGCACATCACCCCCAAACAGATGGCCAATCTGAGCGCACGATACAGACCTTGGAGGATATGTTGAGAGCGTGTGCTATATGTTTTGGTGGGTCTTGGGTAGATAACCTACATTTGGTGGAGTTTTCCTATAATAACAGCTTTCATGCAAGTATTGGGATGGCACCCTATGAGGCTTTGTATGGCGGGTCGTGCCGGACACCGCTATATTGGAAGGTCAAAGGAACTTACATGCCTACGGGACCGGAGTTAGTTTCAGAGAGCTTAGAAAAGGTGAGGTTGGTGAAATCTAAACTTAAGGCTGCACAAGATCGGCAAAAGAGGTATGCTGATGTGCACCGACGGCCGATTGAGTATAAGGAAGGTGAGCATGTATGGATAAAGGTGTCTCCTGTGAGAGGGGTGTTTCGCTTCGGTGTCTCGGGGAAGCTAAGTCCTCGGTACATCGGGCCTTTATTGTGAGCAACAAGGTAGGAGCTGTTGCTTATGAGTTAGATTTACCCCCAAGTTTGGATCGGATTCATCCGGTCTTTCATGTGTCTCAACTCCGCAGGTATGTGCGTGATCCTTCGCATATACTTGATAACTCAGGCCTTAGTCAAGTTGAGTCGAACTTGACTTATGAGGAGAAACCTACAAGGATTTTGGATACCAAGGAACACCGGTTGCGAAGTAGAACAATCCGGTACGTATTGGTGCAGTGGGCTAGACACCCAAGGAAGGAGGCTACTTGGGAGCATGAGTCCGAGATAAGAGAGAAGTTTCCCGAGTTGTTTGACGTCTCAGGTACGTGCTCCGTTCAGAGGACTGAACGGGATTCTTAAGGGGGGAGGGATGTAATACCTAAGTTTTTAGTTTATTGAGTACTTAGGTGTTAATGTGTTAATTTTATGTTGTTTTGAATTCTTTGAAATTCTGACCAAAATTTTCATGCTTGATTGTTTGGATTTTATACTAGTATATTAGTATAGTATAAATATTATGTTGTGTACTAAAATTATGCTAAGAGTCTATAAGTTATTGTTAAAATTCTGGATTTTATAAGGCTCAAATCTGAAAATATGATAGTACCTCTAATTTGACAAAAGTTAAGGGGCTATTTTGCAAAAACCAACCCCACACTTTTACTCCAAAACCCCCCAGCAGACCCCTCTCTCTCTCTCCTTCTTCCCACTTTCTTCTCTACTGAATTTTTTTCTCCATTCTCCTCTCTACACTCAAGCTCTATAAGCTCCACTCAAATAAATTCAGAAAAATTCACAAAAATTCGGCAAAAATCAGAATTAAAGGGAGGAAGGCAAGGAGAGTACATGCAACCCATCTATTTTCGGATTTGAGGGCTTATTGGTTAGTATTTCGTTGAACCTTGAACTATTTCGTTTTTGAGCAATTTCTGAAATTTAGGGTTTGAATTGAGGTTTATAACTGAAATTTCTTGTTGGTTTAAGTTAGTACTATACTCTAGTAGCTACATTTCGAGTTTGGTTTGATTTGGTGAAGTTTTGAGCATTTTAGCTCTATGGTTTGGTTGAAAAACGAATTTTAGGTTTAGTCCTTTAATTGGTTGTTCTTTAGTTTGATCAATTGAAATTCTGTTAGTTCCAAAGAGTTAATTGATGAATTATGGTTTTTAAACCATGCTTGAACTAACCAATTTCGTATGTATTAGAGTTAAGAAATTTTGCAAATAATCCCCAAGGTTAATCCCAAATTTTGCCCTTATTCGGTATTTCAGCTCAGGGGCTAGAGTCCGGTCCGGATTAGTTGCAATCCAGTCCGGATTGTTCTCTCTGGAATTTTCAACTCCTAAGAGTCCGGTCCGGATTGTTCAAATTCGGTCTGGATTCGTCTCATCTGAGAATAGATTTTATTTTGGCCATAACTTGGTCGTCCGGAATCCATTTTAGGTGATTCAAAGCCCATTTGAAAGCTCTTGAAGAGCTCTACAACCTCATAAAGTCATTTGATACATTAGAAGTTAGAAAATTATGATTTAGACCCTAAACCTTATTCGTATCTTAATCGTTCGTGTCTAAGTCATAGTAAAACCTAACCCGACCACATAATGAGTTATAATTGGGAGTTGTATTCAGTTTTTCTTGTTTGTATTTACTTATTTCTTGTGTGATCTGTCTTGAGTAAGTACTTAGAATAATTTATTAATGTAGATTTGGATAAGGACGTATCGGGACTCGAGGAGGCCGGTACTATCGGTGGTAATTAGGATTTGCTTGTCATTGCTTGTGTCTACTTGTGTTGCAGGTGCGGATGTTAAACTCACTCTGAATCTGCATCTTAGGAATTTAATTCTGACATTGCATCATGTTGAATTGTTCATTCATTGCATGCATATTTGTAATTGTATCATATGTTAATATTATACTATTAAATGTTATACATGATGAATGGTTTCCGATTGAATGACTTCAAAAGGTCTGTGCTACTTGTGTGATTGAATAGACATTGGTTGACTCGAGGACGGAGTCATGACCCGTTCCTTGAGCCCCGAGTGATAAGCGCTTTGATCCGGTATTCTGACGATGTTCTCAACTTGTGGTACTGTTTGTAATTATGAATTGTCTGAATTGTGTTAATGTGAGTCTACGGACTATAAAATCTGAGTCTAAGGACTATAAAATCTGAGTCTACGGACTATAAAATCTGTGAAGGAAGTCGTAATGATTATAACCAGACTTGCATGTTATGTGTTGTCCAACTCGAGCCGGTTTCTGAAAAGCCACATTGTAATTGAAATCCTTATTGAAGGGACATAATGACCGTGGTCATGATGCATTGCATGATTTAATTTGGGAGGTTGATTGAACTAATTGATATGTATATTGCTATATTATTTGCTTGTATAATGAAATGTTGTTTTTAACTCAGTCAGTAGTTAGTTCCTGATCATGTACCTTCGGGGTTTGTGTGACTGGAACTAAATACCGCACTGGGATAATTTTTATAATTATCTCACTCTCCACTTTGTGGGTTCCAGGTTGTAGACTGAGCGGGAATCGAGTTGCAGAGTAAGCCATCTACATTTTGAGTAGAAGCATGAAGCGTGGGATTTCTAAATGTTCATTTTGTATAGTTAACTTGTACTTTTGTTATTGTAAAGCCAACTGATGTTACATGTACAAGTCTAACTAGTTAAAACTTGCCATATGCCATGATGTAGTTCGATATTTGTTAACCTTTGAGTAATTGTTTACATTTAGATTTGTGATGCTTCATGCAATGTACTTAATGTTTTGTGATATGTAAGCCTTGCGGGTGCGTGAAGGTAAGCACGTAGTCGCGGCGGGCCGTGGTACTCCATGACTTCGGTTTTGGGGTGTCACAATCGGATTCTGGGATTCCGATCTAACGTTAGATCGGATTCTGGGATTCCGAACAGTGCTGTAACTGCTCAATTTTGTCTTTTTCATGGTTTTATTGTAATTTTATTATAAAAATTAATTAAATATATGAAATTTTAATATTAAATTAATATATTATGAAATTAATATATTTTATGAAATTAATATATTTTAATATTAAATTAATATATTATGAAATTAATATATTTTATTTTACTTCTATTATAAACATTAATTAAATATATAAAATTTTAATATTAAATTAATATATTATAAAATTTTTGTCGTTTGTTTAGAACCGAATTTTTGATATTTTGAAGAATGTTAGTATAATATAATTCTATATTATGAATAATATTTTAATATTTAAAGTTTTGATATTAATTTGATATGGATGGTTTTATTTATAATATAAACTTATAATTAAATATTAGATTTATTTCATTTAATTCATAATATAAAAATACATGAATTATAAGTGTCATCATCGGCAAATATACCATCCCAGCCTTCGGTAAATACAAAGTGAACATATACCGTAAATAAGCTGAACATATAGTCAATCTAAGTGTTCACTTAGACCGGCAAATATAAACTTATTTGTTTGTATGTGTTCACTTAGATCGTTTATATGTTCACTTTGTTTTATGTATATGTTCACCATTAGAAGAAGAATTGAATTTTGTAAACATAATATAGATTAGCACACTAAAATAAAAGAAAGGAAAAAATACATGAAAATCATAATATAATTTAGCACACTAAAATAATATAAAAGGAAAAATGTACATAAAAAACCATAATATAAATAAACACACCAGGGTACTTAAAAACAAAGTAATAAATAAACTTAGAGATCTTGATCATCTACATGTTGCAGAATTTCCTCCCAACAGGGTTGATCTTCTTCCGCATTCATTTCTTGTTGATTACTGGCACCATGGTTGTCGGCGAATTGAGCGGCCTCGTTCCAGAAAGCGGCATCAGGTTGTTGTTGATTATTCGCATCAGGTTGTTCTTTACTGGCACCGTGGTTTTCAGCGAGTTGAGCTGCTTCGTTCCAAAAAGCCTCATCATTTTCTTGTTGATTATTCGCAGCCGGGTTGTCTGCGAATTGAGCGGCTTCGTTCCAGAAAGCTGCCTCGGCTTCTTGTTGCTCAATCTCATCCATTCTAGCTACTGCAATTTTGCGTTGTTCATCTCTCTTCTTGATCTTGATTAGGCTCTCCTTAATTTTTTTTCCAATTTTTTCTTGTTGCAACCTCCGGCTCTCTTCGGCGGCCTTTTCTTCCATTCTTCTCCTTTCGAACCATTGTTCTTTCACTCTGAATCTCTTTACAATTTCATCCCTCTCTTCTTGTTTTTTGTGTTCATCGTAGTGGTCACGCAAAATGGTATCTTTGAAATTGAAAACCTGACCACACTTTGTACAACTCACTGTGTGGTCTCCACGAAAATCGTATATGCTTTCGTAAACAATCATGGGTGTAGGATCTGGTTTCCACGGTTTGAGTTCCGGCATGGGTTCAGGTTTTGTGTAGTACTTTTTATAGAGTTCAGAGTTGCTCGACTCAGGTTTAGTAAGGTAATGTCGCAATCTCTCCCTGCGGTCTCTTTCTGGGCCACCATGAATGTGCCACTGATAGTGGGTGTATAATGGCCACTCGCCACCATATTGCGAATGGATATTGTAGTCGAATTTGCGGTAACATTTATTACATATCGCATGATAATCTCCTTTGTCGATCTCATTTGGATTGGCAGGGGAATGTGTGTAATTTGGCAAGTACTCATCTCGAGTAGATGGTCATTCCCGCACTTCACTGTTGGAGGTATTTCCTTTCTCCATGGTAGTGAATGTTGAAGAAAGAAAGATTGAGTGGGTGTGACATTTTTTTGCTGAGGAAGAATAATTTTATAGATCAGTTTAGACTTGCAATTATTTAAAATTAATAAATATAATGTGATATCTTTTCAGACTTTATCAGAATACGTTTGTCATTTTGCATAGCTTAGGTAGGCATCAGTATACTTTTCAGACTTTATCAGAATACGTTTGACCTTGTTGCAGTGCTTAGGTAGGCATCAGTATACTTTTGAGCTTTTATCAGAGCACGCCTGTCCTTTTGTAGTCCTTAGGTAAGCATCAGTATACTTTTGACCTTTTATCAGAGCACGCCTGTCCTTTTGCAGTTCTTTTCCAGACTTTATCAGTTGCATGAATTTAATGACATTAAAAATTAATTAAATAAAATTATTTAGTTGTTTGAAGTAATTAATTTAATTTAATTTCATTTAGTTAATTTAATTTGATTGAGCTATTATTTTTTTAACTACTTTAATTTTATTTACAAATCAATATAAATTATTAATTTAATTTTACAATTTTAATTAAAATATAATTATTAATTTACTTAAATTGAAAACAGTAAAAAAAAAAGAAAAAGTATTGTATTCAGTTCAAAGTGTGACTATCTTGGTCCTTTGTTATTTTTGTTTTGAACAAATGGTACGCCTAAAAATTTTGAAATTTAAGTTTAGGAAAATTCGTCCGCCAATTAACATCTCAGTATTTTTGTTAGAATTTTTCAGAGCGAATTTCATATTTTTGTAGCGCCAAACTTTTCGAATCTAGAGTTGTTTTTTCAGTTCAAAGTGTGACTATCTTGGTCCTTTGTTATTTTTGTTTTGACCAAATGGTACGCCTAAAAATTTTGAAATTTAAGTTTAGGAAAGTTCGTCCGCCAATTAACAGCTCAGTATTTTTGTTAGAATTTTTCAGAGCGTATTTCATATTTTTGTAGCGCCAAACTTTTCGAATCTAGAGCTGTTTTTTCAGTTCAAAGTGTGACTATCTTGGTCCTTTGTTATTTTTGTTTTGAACAAATGGTACGCCTAAAAATTTTGAAATTTAAGTTTAGGAAAGTTCGTCCGCCAATTAACAGCTCAGTATTTTTGTTAGAATTTTTCAGAGCGTATTTCATATTTTTGTAGCGCCAAACTTTTCGAATCTAGAGCTGTTTTTTCAGTTCAAAGTGTGACTATCTTGGTCCTTTGTTATTTTTGTTTTGAACAAATGGTACGCCTAAAAATTTTGAAATTTATGTTTAGGAAAATTCGTCCGCCAATTAATAGCTCAGTATTTTTGTTAGAATTTTTCAGAGCGTATTTCATATTTTTGTAGCGCCAAACTTTTCGAATCTAGAGCTGTTGAAAGTGTGACTATCTCGTACTTAGGTGTGATAGCGCCAAACTTCATATTTTTCAAAGCGTTTGTCGTACTTAGGTGTTTCGTACTCGTTGTGATTGGTCCTAATTAGTTATTATAAAATACAAATAAATATAGAAGTCATAAATATAGAACTCATAAATATATAAGTCATACATAAGTAAATAAAATATAAAATACAAATAAATCCTAAATATGTCCAGTACGGTGGATCCACCTCCCCTCACTAGGGGACCAAATATACGGAGGACCTGGCGGCTGACGGGGGTCTCGTCCGCGAGCAAGTCCGAGAGGTGGTGGACGAGGAGCCATCTGAGGAGTGGAATGACGAGGCGGTGCACTAGAAGAAGAGGCTCCGCCATATATCTGACCAAATGGACCATAGCTCTGACCGAAAGGAGATGGATGAACTGGAGGTGTGTACGGCTCGTCCAAATGTACTCCAATGGATGACAAAAAAGCGTCACCCGGGCTCAAGATAGGCTCGCCCTGAGAATATGGTGGTGGTCCAGGTGGATACTGTGTCGGATACTGTGTCTGGTATGGTGGGTACTGGGTCTGGTACTCATAATGGTTATGTGGGTCTGGATATGGACCAGGAGGTGGGCCTGGTGGTGTCGGTAACTCGCCAGTGGATATGGGTGGCTGTGTAAATGTGTGGATGGGCGGCTGTGTGGATGGCTGACTCTCCGTCCGTCTGCTCCGCACAATAGGCTGGCTGGGTCTCGGTTGATCAAAATATGTGTCCCAGTCGTGTAAAGTATACCCAGATGGCTGTTACATACAATGATATTACAAATAATATTAATATTATCAATAACAGAATAATAAAAAATAATAATATTACAAATTTTAGGTTACCGTCATAAACTGCTGCTCCTCAAATCCAGGCTCTGGCGCGTGATCCTCCTCAGGCGAATCAGGTATGGAGTCTATGTCTGTAGCTAGACCCTTCGACTCTAAAAGGTGAGGTAACCGATGCGGCTCTCCAACAAGCTCCAACTGCGTCCTGCAGCCCTTCAGCATCTCCTTCCCAGCCCGTTTGAATCCTTTTTTCACCGCCCATGCACATGCTCGCAGAGCTTGCGTCAATATGTGCTTGACCTATTTATTTGTTGTTAGTGACCAAAATACAAATCAATTCATTTTAATTGAGTAAAAAACTTACCATAGACACCCGCTCGGGCGCATCCTCTAGATAGGTCATCCGGCTAGCTGGAATCTGCTGTGCTACTCCCGGAATGGGGACAAGATGAGCACCTCCATGTATCCGCATCCATCTATCGTACGCGGGCAAAATATCGTCACTCCATGGCCGCGCCTCTGCCACCTCGACCTGCGTCGTGTCGGCCCACATCGCAACCTCTACTGAGAAAAGGTCCTGCAAATCCCTCTGCCGAAATGTGTTGTGCCGGTACTGTAACAAAGCCTCCATCCTCCTCCAAGCCTGTTTTTTTAGGTCATATGTAATGCACGTATTATAAATATTTCAATTTAAATCACGAAGGTGAAAAGAATAACGTACCGTAGGAAGAGGAGGCGGAACAGTCTAGAACAGCATGAACTGATGCATCACCCGATCGGCATAGTGCCACGCTACGACCCAGAAATGGATGCATGGAACACGGAGCCGGTAGTACCTCTGCTCGTAGCGGGCATAAGGAGGCATGACCACTTGTCTGAGCTCATCCTCATATGGCCGCCACACCACGTGTGCATGCTCCATCTTCATTTGTACGTCTCTAGCGTACTCAATACCGCTGCGAACGGGACCTTTCACCTTTTTCGACCTCAGCCGTGTCGTCCATTGCCTGCCAAATCATTACAATTATCATGATTTCAATTGTTAAACTAAGTAAATTAATTTTAAATTACGTAATTTAATTTGTTTACAATTATGAGCAATTTAATTTTAATTTGTTTATAATTATGACTAATTTTAATTGTTTAACTAACTAATTTCAAATAACGAATTTGGATTAATTTTAACTAATTAATTATTACCTATCAAATTTGTTTACCAAAATTTTGATTATAATTTTTAAACAAACAAATTGATGTTATATTACAATATTTCATTTATTTTATTTAAAAAAATATTATACCTCCCATACGGCGGACATCTCTCAACTGACGGCTTCCCCCAACCTTGAAAACTTTTCGTAACGGACGGGCGACAAAGCAATAACCGGGTGTACGACCACAACTGAAGCAGTAGCCACGGAGCAGGAACCTTCTGAGCGCCATTTGCCAGGACTGCCAAGTCCAGGCCGCGGTATAACATAGCAAGTGTGGCCGCACCCCAGTTATATCTAACTGAATCCGATGCATGAACATCCTGCAAATAAGAAAAAATATTTTTCGTTAGTTGCAAACTAAGTTATCCAAGTTAGTACTAATGTAAGAGATGTTCTTAATATTTAAAATTACTAACCCGAAGTAACTCCAGATAAAAACAAGGAACAAAATCTCCTGTGGTATCTGGAAACATCTCGCAACCCATCAACTCCAACCCCAGGGCCCGAGTGTATCTATCGATCCTATCTGCGTCCTCTGACCCAGGTCCCTGTGCCCACATATCACGCAGTTTCCCAAACTGTACTGCGTGAAGTTTCCTGCATTACATAAACATTACACACACACACACACACATATATATATATATATATATATATATATATATATATATATATATATATATATATATATATATATATATATATATATATATATATATATATATATATATATATATATATATATATATTGCAGCATATCTCAAAATTTAAATTAAATTTTAAAACGTTTGTTACCTCCCAGCACGTCGATCAGTCGCCCTCTCTCTGAAGCAATCTAGAACATCCTCCATAGAAGTGTCCCGTGGCAATGCAAAGTCGGCTAGCTTCTGCACATCGTCGTAATCAGTACGACCGGTCACCGGTCGTCCAGTCGTAGGCAAGCCAAAAATGAAGGCGACATCCTGCAAATTTTATTTACATTTTTTATTAAACAACAAAAATAAATAAATAAATAAATAGCTACCAACAGAACTTGGAAAAATAATACCTCAAGAGTAACGGTCATCTCGCCTACGCGGGGAAAGTGGAACGTGTGGGTCTCGGGCCTCCAGAACATGGCTAGACCCTGTATCATGGAACGATCCAATGGCATGTGACCTAACTCAACGAAATGAATAAGGCCCAATGTCACAAGACGCTGGTCCACCTTCTCGGTTCGTATCATTTTTGCCTTATGCATTTCGGGCGTCCACGCCTAAATAAGTAAAAAAACATATTATTTACTATATATACTATTAACTATATACAAAAATTAACTACATAAATTAAAAAATTTTATTATTTCCTTAAACCCTAAACCCTATAACCTAAATAATTTAAAAAATAAATTATTTCCAATATATACTATTAAAATATATATATATATATATATAAAAGAATTAACTATATAAATAAAAAAAAAACTTACTCGTACGCCTCGAAGCTCAGACTGACTGAGATGCAGAAGCTGATCAGCAGGAAGAGGAACGGGGGGGGGCAGCAGGGGGGGCAGATGAAGAAGCGCCAGGATCTCCTCCTGATGTAGATGCGCCAGAATTTCCTCCTGATGTAGATGCGCCAGGATCTCCTCCTGATGTAGATGCGCCAGGATCTCCTCGACGCCTCGTGGATCGACGTGGATCCTCTGGTATTCTTCTTCGCGGTGACATTTCGACTGTTACTGCAATTAAAATTTATTAAAGTATAAAATCTATAAAAATTTCGGCAGCATCTCCCCTGTACCGGGAGAGTTTTCCAAAAAATCATAACCCAATTAGAACCCAATTTCAACCCAATTTGAACCCAACCCAACCCAATTTCATTCCAATTTGAACCCAACCCAACCCAATTTGAATAAATCATTCAAATTTTACAATCATTGCTTTTCACAAACCATTTCACAAGTATCAATGAATCAATAATTCAAACATTGCATTTCAAACATTGCATTTCACAATTTTACAATCCATCAATCAATCTACAAGCAATTCACAAACATTTCTATTCAAACAATAATAAAATAAACATATAAAAAAGCTAACCTGGAGTAGAAAGGAATTGGCTCTCTTCTAAACAATTTTTTACCTACATTTTTAATTAATACCATCAATTATTATCATTTTTCTAATTTTTTCCATATTTAATTATCAAAATCTTAATTATTAAAAGCAAAAAAAAAACAAAATAACAAATTAATTACACATAAATTTTCATATGAATTTTTCTTATTTTTCGGTATTTTTAAAATAATTTTACAATTTATTATCTATTTTTCTAATTAATTAAGTACTGAATAAAGAAATAAAAAGACAAAAAATATATCCAATATAATTAATAAATTACATACAAATTTGTTCTGATTTTTCTGATTTTTTGAATATTTTTCCAATATTTTCCTATTTTTTATTTAATTAACTAAATTAAAAACTAATAAACTAAATAAATAAATAATTAAATTAAAAAAAAACTTACTGTTCTCGTCGAAGAAGCGCGTCCGAGAGCAAGAGCGAGGCAGCGAAATTAGATCGGAAACCCCTTATATATATAAAGGTTAGATCGGAATCCCAGAATCCGATCTAACGTTAGATCGGAATCCCAGAATCCGATCTAACGTTAGATCGGAATCCCAGAATCCGATCTAACGTTCGGAATCCAGGATTCCGATCTTACGATACTATTTATATTAAACTGATTAAATTGATATTAATTTTATTGGATTATATTATTTTAATATTATTTTTTAAAATTTCAGGGATATATTTTTTAAATGGCCCTAATTCAGATCCATTTTCAGAGGGCCTCTGGGATCAGATATATTTTAGACCGAAAAATTTAAAAATAATATTAAATTAATATAATATATTAAAATAATATTAATGTAATAATATTTTTTCAAATAGTATCACAATTACGGAATCCGGGATTCCGACCGCAATTACGGAAACTCAGATTCCGTAACTAGCATAAATGGAGTATTTCGATTCCGAACTCGCCCTCTCTCCTCTCTCCGCGTCATTTTCGCTTCTCCTCCTTTCCGCGCGTCTGTCTGTAGAGTTCGGTAAGATTTTTTATTTATTTAATTTATTTAGTTTATTAATTTTTTAAAATTATTTAATTAGCTTTTTAATAAAAAATAGATAATATATTGTAAAAATAAATTAAAAATTATCGAAAAATCAGGAAAATTATGAAATCTTTTTATATGTGATTCAATATTATTTTGGAATTGTTTTCCTTAATTTTTAAATTATTTATTTAGTTAATTTATTAAACAAATAATAATATATTGTAAAAATAAATTAAGAATTAGTAAAAAAAATTAGAAAAAATCAGAAAAAATACGAAAAAAATTTAAATGTAATTTTAAATTTATTTTGTAATTTTCATTTAAAAATTAAGAAATTCATAATTAAATATTAAAAAATTATAAAAAATAATTAAAATTGATTGGATTAATTTTAAATGTAGGAAAAATTTGTTGAAAAGAGTGTTGCACTGCTTCTACTAGAGGTTAGCTTTTCTATATGTATATTTGAATAGATTGTACATCATTTTAATTGAAATGCTTGTGAATGATTGTTGTTGTGATGCTTGAATGATTGAATTATTGACTGTTTTTTGTTGTGAATGCTTGAATGATTATTGGGGGATAATTGTAGGGTGGGATTAGGGTTTAAATTTTTGGTAAACTCTTCCGGTACAAAGGAGATGCTGTCGAATTTTTTGTAGGTTTTTGACAGTCAAATTCTCTAAAGATTTATTTCATTTTAATATTTATGTGTTTTAATATTTAGTAAGCTACCTGTTATTGTTATGATTTGCAGTTTTTAATGTAGTTTTTTTTTCTTTTCGTGTGTTAAATTATATTATGGTCGATTAAATTAATTGTTTTTTGTAATATTATGTACTTTATTTTTATGAATTATCTTGCATTAAATTTAAAATTTTAATATTAAAAATATTAAGTACAAATTATAAATTAAAAACTTTAACACAAAAATTGTTTTTTTTTATGAATTATGACATAGTAATGATTAAAATTTAATTATTGGCGTATTATATATTATTTGATTATATATAGAGGCTAACATAAAATATTATTTAATTATTAAGGTAAGGTAAGAACCACAATATTTTAGATAATTGAAAAATAAATAAAATAAAACCATTAATATTAAATTAATATAAAAAACTATTAATATTAAACCAATATATATAATATAGAATTATATTAAAATCATTCAAAACGACAAAAATCCAGTTGTGGTCTTGTTAGGAAACTCAGATTCCGTAACAAGATAGATACGGAATGCATATTCCGTAACAAGATAGTTACGGAATCCAGATTCCGTAATTGTGATAGTATTTAAAAAAATATTATTATATTGATATTATTCTTAATATATTATATTAATTTAATATTATTTTAAATTTTTTCGGTATTTTAGATGAAAATTTGATTACTGCTGTCGCATGTAAAGCACACCACTCAACCAGCGCATCCTTCCCTCGTTGAGCTAGGTAAGTACAAATATTCCGTTATTTAAGTATAAATGTTCGGTTAGTTGCAATAAAAAAATATATATAAATGTTATAAGCAAAAATGTTCAGGAATGATAAGTAAAAATGTTTAGTTTAGTAAGTACAAATGTTCAGTTAGGTAAGTACAAATGTTATGTTTATTGAGTATAAATGTTCGGTTTGTTGCAATAAAAAATATAAATGTTATAAGAATAATGTTCAGGAATGATAAGTATAAATATTTAGTTTATTAAGAACAAATGTTCAGTTTATTAATTATCACTTTCAGTTTTTTTAATAGGTGCAATGTCAAGCGAATGGGTCACGAACTAGACAAAAAACAC
The DNA here is from genome assembly GCA_028095005.1 of Rhynchospora pubera. Taxonomy (NCBI): domain Eukaryota; kingdom Viridiplantae; phylum Streptophyta; class Magnoliopsida; order Poales; family Cyperaceae; genus Rhynchospora; species Rhynchospora pubera. Next base: position 358,533,893 of record CM051460.1, read on the forward strand.
ATGAAAAATTTAGAAGGGATCATGAACTAATCCGGTTCAAATTAAATTTTTTCTGACTTTGTCCCTGGCACACCTCTCTCCAAGACTGATGCGACTGACGCACGACTCTATATAATAAACTATTAGTTGACGCATTTAACTAAACGCTTTTGATTATTAAACTGAACACATTTGGTTATTAAATTGAACATTTGTAACAAACATTTGTTAGTCACAACGATGGCGCGCGATGGTTTTTTTAGCGATGACATTTATCATTCCTGATTTTAGATGGCTGCATCATTTAGTGTTTTATCTTTTATGTTATATCTTTTGGAATTAAGGTGTATGTGTTGAATTGTCTGATCTATTGCTTGTATTACCTAATAAGTATTTTCGAAATATAGATGAGCTGCTTTTGTGATGTAGTGAAGGCACAATTGTAATAATTAGAAAGAAAGAGGTAGATATGGTAGATATAGAAAGAAATCAGAAAAAAAAAAAAACTGCATGTGGAAATTCATTTTTACAAGTATAATAAATTAAAATGTAAAAGGTACACGCCATGTTAAATGATTAGCACCTAGTGAAGGCACCAAAGTGATTATCACCAAGAAAGCAAATACAGTGGTAAATTATTTTCACAAAAGTGAATTCTGAAACTCATATCAGCTTATTACTCAATAATTGAGAATATGTATGCTATAATTGTATCTTTCTGGTATACACAGTTAGGGTGCCAACCTATTTCGAGGACTCAGATCCTCTGGTCGTTTTTTACAAACGACCACTGATCGTTTTTCGATCTGGACCGTCTGATTTAATCTCAACGGTTAATAGTTTTTCGGGCCTATGAATCGTGGTACTAGCACGGGACATCTATAGCCGTTAAGATTTAATCAGACGACTTAGATCTAAAAACGACCAGAGGAACGATGCATCTCCTGACAAAGGAAGGAAAATAAAAGACGGGTTTATTCACGACACCAATTTGCACTCTAATGGAATGATTTAAACAGAATTGTAACAGAGAGACTGAAATCGGATGATTGCAAAGTTTGAAGGTTCTGAAGGTAAAAATCAAAGTTGAGTGACTAAATCTAGATTATGGATGAAATTTAAGACCTCCAAAAAAATTTACTCTTCTTTTTTTCCTGGTTCCGGTTTATATGGCTACGGACTTGATCTGTACAAGGCCACAAGTATTGTTTATATGGTATAAGGGATGGCAGTTGCCATTTCTCATTATTTAATATTCAATCCGTATCCAAGACTACATATCCAAACCCTTATTCCAAAAACTGAAAACAGATCTAAATATGATTTAACCCCAAAATTCATATCCAATCTGTATAAAATGGTTTGGAGCTCATAAATCTATTGCTAACAAAACTGCACGCCAAGCTTACCGAGCATGTCTTCTTTCTGAAGAACATATACGCAAAACGTAGGATCAGTTAATTGAAACAACGCAAACATAAACTTCCGTTCCTGTATGCCTTTTTTTTTTCACAACAACTGTACAATATCTTTACCTAAACTTACTCTTCAAAAAATAATAATTCAAAGTTAAGAAAAAAAAGGTATTCTAGTTTCTTCTCCTATATGACCTTGAAGACTTCTTGCCTTTCTCAGGAGGCAAAGGAACTGGCAAAAGCATGCCGCCTCTAACATCATCAGCATCTGTCATCTTACCAATTGTCTTCTGAGCCTCGATGCACACTGTGAAATCTCTTAACTGCACAGAAACAAAACAACGAACACTAACAATTTCATGCTTAAAAAAAAAAGATGATCCAACTAGTTGGGATTGCAATTAACATGTATTGTAAGCAAAGGATACAATATTTACTCTCTTTCCAAATAACACTAAACTTTTCACATTTCTTTAATCCATAAACTTTTTGAGGTACTCTTCTATTTACAAAAAACTACAAAGATAGTATAATTCGAAATAAACATTATGCCAAATATCTGTCAAATTTGTCTTTTTTTTATATACATTTTTGGGATTACATGCACAACTTAATTTAAATTGATATCTGTGAAAAGAGCTGGTGTTACTCCTGAATAAGCGAAAATAGGTGCAACTGATTCACAAAACAAATTTTTGCTCTCCACACAGATGAATAGAAGCAACACCTCATGTTGGAGAGGTTATTATATCATCAGCACTATGCATATATTAGTTTTATTTGTTGTAAAAAGGGGGGGCAAAAAAAAAAAAAACTAAGTTCATTATGCACAACTATGGGAATACAAGAGTGTTTCCTGCATGGCTGATCTAAACCAACGACCAAAAACTATAATATCTTGGTTTAACATCTCATGGGTTAACATAACAAAAAGGAGGTCAGATTACCTGCTCTTCAAGATCACGAATCATTATATCCTTCAGCTTCAATGTTTCTCTTTCCCTTTAGAAAAACACAGATGATCTACTGTTACTAATGATACTAAAAAAATAAAAAAGACAAATAAAATAAATGGCATTAACCTTTGAGTTACTATCATGAGAAAAAAATATTTATATATATATAACAAAGCAAGTTTTTATCCTTTTCTGCATTTTTAAACAAGAAACCCAGGAACTAGGTACCTTTCTTCAATTTCCTCGAGTTTTTGGCGCCATATATTCTGACTTCTTGTTAGATCACCATTCATCTGTAAGCAAAAACAAGCATTTGTTATTACATAATAATTCAAGGAAAAAACTTTTTCAGTCAAAACAAAGACCAATATTGATTTATTTGAAGCATCAGAATAGTTTAATCTTACATCAGCCAGCTGCCTATTCTCTTTCTTTACATTCTCAATCTTCTGCTGAATTTCCTGTAGCTTCATATTCACTCCACTTTCCACAGAACTAGAGAAGTGTTCCTTTTGGTCCCTTGCCTCTGAAATCAGCTGTTCATAGTACTGCAACAAAAGAAAATATTGATATAAACACAAAATAACATATTGTTATTTCCTAGAAAGAAGATCAACAGTCAGTCATGCAACTCTCTTAATATCTTCTTTGTCTGCACATATTATGGCTACAAGCCTACAACCCAATGAAATCTCAAAGCCTCAACTCAATTCATGCAAACACGAGAAAACTATTAGAAAGATGGCTTAAATTGAGTTGGTCTAATACTCTTACACATAGAATAGTATAATGCAACCCAAAACTAGGCTTGTAAGGTGATTAGAATCATCCTTGCAATGAAGAACCAGCCATTTAAATGAAGTTAAATTCAACAATCTGTATGAACCAAAAGTTTTGAGGAAATAAAATTGTACCTGTCTTTGAGTTTCGAGTTGGCTTGCCAAAAGTGCATTGTACTCTTCCACAATCTGTAATGTGTCACATTCTATCAGTACATCAAAAATATTTTTAGTCAAAGTTTGGAAGAGACGATAGCTGACATAACACTCATACCGTATCAACTTTGCTACTCAAAATAGCTCCACTGAATCCAGAATCCTCACTGCAAGCACAACTGCCATAGATTTCGTCAGGTTCCTGTTTTGATCGCAATTTATTGAGCTTGTTATCACTTTTGGATTGATTCAGCCGGTGGACATAGCTATCTCCAACATAGTCCCAAACCCGGTGTGTCTCAAGGTCTAAGGAGTAACAGTGCTGTGTGTCCTTCCAGTGTCTGAAGGCATGACCTTCTTTGTATCTGTACCAAGAAGAACAAATATAGTGGTTGTCAATTGTTTGAAGAAAACGAGAATAGCCTTCTTTTTCAGAACCTCACCATAATAAACCAGATGAATACTAATCAATCCAGATGCTGATTTGCTCCCCACCCCCCCAACTCCAAAACACTGCTTTTTCAACGCATTAAGTAACTGCTGTGTGTCGTCAGAAGTAAATGTAATTGTGAAATAATCTAGTAATGGGAATCACCGTAGGACCATACTAAAAAGTAAAAACAGAAAAGTCTGATATTTGCAGATAAAATTTGTGATCTCCACAACCAAGTCTGTTATTTTTAAGATAATAGAAAAAAGTCCCAACCACAACACAATAACAGACAAAAGTATACTCGAAAAATGTTGTCCATCACAGGATTGACATCTCAGCAAGTCATTTTGCCATTTAGCTCAGATCAAACCAACAGTCCACGTACCTTCCACACCCAACAAAACCACAGATTACACAGATCCAGAGATTTTCATTCGTCTCACAAATTGAGCACGTAGGTTTTGCTGAAAGGTCCTGACAAAGGTGGCACACCTAAAAAGAGGATGGCAAACAGCTGAGTTGGTATATCAAATAATGAAGGCCTTAGCCCTTACAAGAAATTCATAGAAAAGGCAGAAAGAGAATATTACTGGACAAGAAGAGTTAACCCATTTTGACACACATGAGCACTGAAATGAGTGGTCACAGGTCGTAGTTACAATCCCGGTAATATCTTGATCTAGCCTCTCTGTGCCAGTGCATATAGAAAAACTCATTTATTAGCCAAAAATAAAAAAACTCAATTAGTGTATATTAAGTGAAACTAACATTTGCTACAAACAATTGAAATATTATGAAATTATGAAATAGTAATGTGCAGCACTGCCAATGACAGGTATAGTCATGTCTAATGGAGAAAACATTTGTAGCACTTACCTATACAAATGGGGCAAGTGGGGAGCTCAGTAGAGCCGAGTGGAGGAGTAGCGGCAATCTCTAAAGACTGAGTAAAGTCAGCTTGGAGTAAGAAAAGCACATGGCAAGCTCCTCCCTGTACACAGGTAAACCTAAAATTAGAAGCAGATTGAATAGGGTCGTAGCAAAGGGAATGAATTGTGTACATGATTGGCTTGTACTGCGTCAGATATAAATAAAACGCTTACAACATCTGAAGAAGGAAATCTCCAGCCGTTGAGTTCAAGATAGAAGCGGTCTGCTGCAATCTGATCATCAAAGTCAAGTAACACGCTATATCGGTCCTCCATACCATCATTCCTAAAAAAAGTAGAAAAATTTAGACGAGAAGTAATAAGGATGGAAGCAGTAGAGTAGAGGTAGAGTAGAGTAGAGTACCTAATGAAGGTGATGTTAGAAGCGTGTTGAAGGTAGGAATCACAAACCCAGAGAAAATCATCGGGGGAGAGAGCATTAGCAATGGCGAGGAGAAAGAGAAGCTTGCCTCGCATGGGCTGTAAACAAATAATTAATGCTTAGGTGAATGAAACATAAGTAAAGCAAGAAACAGAAAAGAAGAAAAAATTACAGGGAGAGGGAGAAGAGAATCGTGCGAGGGGAGGGGGAGCGCAGTGGAAGAAGAGGAGGAGGAGGCAACGGCGGCGTAGGAGGCGGGAGAATGAGGCGGGAGATTGCGATAGAGATGGACAATGCCTCGAAGTCGAAGGATCTGGAATCTCTGGTTCGGGTTCGGGATGGAGTTGGGGGCATCGAGGGAGTCGAGGGAGTGGATTCGCAGGCTGAACATCACGATGAATCGATGATGCTAACAGAGACGGCAGTCCAGCGTAGCCGTAAATCTATTCCGCTCTTCGTCTTCGAGCATGAAAATTGATAAGAAATCAGGGTCGGAGTTAGACCTCTTCCTTTAAGCTTTAACATCAGAAACCAATCGCCCAACTATAATCATTTCGTTAATGAAAAAATATAAAAATTATTTTCATTAACCATCATATCATATGTTGCAGAACTGTAGAAATAATGTTGCATCCCAGCCGTTGTTTTTTTCTGCTGCTCTTCATCTCAGCCGTTTGTTTCTTTTGCTGTGCTAGATTGGTTTGGTTTAGAGATTGCCGCTATGCGTGGGATGTCGATGACCTGGCTGAGATGAAGAGCAGCAGAAGTGTTTGGTAGGGTTTGGTAGGGTTTTATGTTGCGACTAGCAGAAGTGCCCACCCGATGTGTGGGCGGACTTTAGGGGCTGTTTGGATCCCACCGGAATTTGGAGAATTTCATATTCCTAAGCATAAATTTATTATAACAATCCAAACTCTTCACAAAGTTACACACTTCCTAATAAATTTATGCCTAGGAATAAAAAATTCCCCAAATTCCCCAAATTCCTAAGCGATCCAAACGGCCCCATATATATGATATGTAAAAATCAAAATATTATTTTCCACATATATGTTGTTCATTTTCAATATTTAAGATCAAAGTTGTCTTTATCGATATTTGCCGATTTACTTTCGCAACACAGATGATATTTGTGTGTAATTCATCTGGCCAGTGGGTCCCATAATTGCCTCTCTATATATTTCCATTTCTGCACAATACCTGTTTGTTGTGCCGTTGTTCTTTTTTTATTTAGCATATGTGAGAAGAAATTGAAAAAAATGGGCTTCTCTGGTAGTGTTTATAATCAGGGACTATATACAAACCGAAAAATATTATAAAAAGAAGAATAAAATCCATTATTATACGAGAAGTTACAAATTGCTAACAAAGAATTGCAAAATATTAATTGGGCTAAATTGCTACTTATGTGAGAGTTGCGATACACTGATTTGGTTTGGCTAGTACACAAAAGTTGTAAGCTAATAAAACTTATTGATGTGCGCATAATTCCATGGCTACTGTAAAAACTAATTACATGACCACTCCCTCATAATTTCATGTGAATATTACAATAGTTTCAATTGATTGATAAAAACAAACCTGCGCAGGTAGAATCTAGGGTTTGAGTCCTCAATCAAACTTCCGTTGAGGCACACCGCTCCGCTGCCGTCTCAATCCTTTGTCAGACCAGACCTAAGATGAGGCCAAAACACCCCTTAAATCAGTGAATGCAATATAATTAAATGGACAGAAGATATGATCTTAGGAGACTTGAATAATTAAATAATTTATTAGGCACAATCAACTTAATTGCTTGGCCAACTCACAGTTCAGTAGTGGAAGTTAAATGACACATTGATATGAGATTTAACTGTAAAGTAACAAACATATGCGGCCATTGGTAAGTGCTAGTTGAGTTAAAAAGAGGAGAAAACGGATCCAATCTTACTGCCATGTATCAATACACAATATGAAGCATAACAAGGAGGAAAAATATGCATCAATTCCAATCGTACCAGTACTGATTATGGCATGTATTTCCATCGTAAAAAACAAATCAAAACAAGACGAGAAATAATGGAGAAAAATAGATCATAATCACCAAATCAAATTAAAAAAAAGGAGAAGATAACAACGTACCAAAACTTTCAGTTCTCCTTCCCTTGCCAAAAAGCTCTTCCTTCTCCTTTCTCTAATTACGGCTCTTCAATTTTGATTTTAAAAGTTTTAAATGTGGGATTAGGGGGGGATTTGAATTTAAAAAATTAAAATTGAAGCGCTACAACCAAATTAATATTGAAACGCTGCAATCAGCACAAGGCATTTTATCGGACGGCTCCTGTTTGCCACATCCCCTACTGCCGCCAGCATCAGAACAACCCACGTGGCATCCCTCTTTTCCGATTTGTCTGGCAGATGTATGATGAAGATGGAATCAGACCAGGCGAGGTACGTTCTAAAGAAGTGGGTTCAATGGACCAGTGGGGCCCACTATCTGAAGGAGAAGAAAGGATGGGTCCCATTGTAGGAGAAAGATTGGCGAAGCGGCGGTGGAAGGACGTTCTTTCGTGATTTTGGGTTCGGGGGGGCATGGCCATGGCTGGCGCTTGGCGGTGTTCGTCTTACTATTAGAAGGGAGATCAATGACAGCACGGTGGTCTAGTTTGGCTTTGTCCATGGCGATTAATTTGGATTTGTTGGGTTGGGGGTTAGGTTTTGACGAAGCAAACTAAGAAGCTGGAAAAAAATTTGTCAGATAATAAAATATAGGAATTGATTTTGAGTCGTCCAGTTTTGAATCAAGTTCGAATTAGTTTGACTTTCTTTAACACTCAAGTTGGATCAGATTTAATCTAGTTGTTATTATGTTGTAGACTTGTAGTGAAAACTATTATGCTCCGTTTGGATGGTGTGGGAATAAGAGGAATAAGGGAAGAAGTGGAAAGAAATATTGGAAAGTGTGTAATTTTGTGAAGAGTTTAGATTGTTTATAATAAATTTATTTCCTTATTTTCTTATTCTCTTATTCCCATATCTCATCCAAACGGAGCCTTAATTAATAGAAAGAAATGTTATTTACCAAAACAACCATTTTGAACCATACACCATTTTAAAAGGTTGTATGTTCTGGCCTGATCGCACCACCTTCTATTCCAAAATAAAAATAATAGGGAAAATAATAAAATATAGGAAGTACCCACAAATTTGTCCGATAATTAGAAAAAAAAATGTTCAAAGGAAGACTCGAATCGAGGTAAATGTGTGAATGAGCGGTCGCTCCTCGCTGATTTCACTCAGCGCTTTTAATATTTTTCCGCTCAAATGAAAGGTCAAAAGCCAATTGACTCTTTGTTTGGAGATATCATCTGCTCCACAAATTAAATTATTTTTAGCAATCAACGGTTCAGATTAAAAATTAGAGAGTTGGATACACCCTTGATTTGAAGGTCTACACTCTTCCATTGGTGCTTTTAATATAGTAGAGATTTGTGCGTGGTTTCCTACTGGTCGTCCTGTGCTCTTTCTTTCCTCGCCTTTTTATCAGATCTGTCTTGCCTTTTCTGCTCGCCGCACCCTTCTCTATTATGTGCTCTCTCCTTACTGGATCTGTCTCGATTTCTCCGTGCAATATCACTTGCTCTTTGGTGCTTTCTGCCATTTCGATTTGTACGGTGCACTGTGATGGCCTCAGTACCTGCTCTCGAAGACCCTAGATCATCCTGTTCTGGTGCGACAAACCCCACTCTCCTCTCTCCTGTTTATTTTTTGCTCTCTTGCTGTATTCCTTCGATATGTGTCTTCTTTTTTCCCCTCTATCTTCAGCATTTTCGTTTTTTTTTATTTATCAGTGGTGGCCTCAATTTTGGTTGGTCATGTACTGCTACTGCTTCCCATTTCGTTGTGCTGTGTTCATTTCTTTAGTTGCGTTGATGTTTTTTTATTTTGGCATGTTTTGTTCTTTTAATTTGTCTGGGTTGTGCCTGTGTTGTTCCTGACTGATTTTTTCTTCTTTTCTACAGGTTTGATGTAGCTGTTGCTGGTGGATTTCAGTTGCTTGCTCAGGGATAGCTGCGCTTTTCTGTCCTGTCGTTTTTTCCTTGCCTGTGCTGAGCCGGTATTTTATTCTTGCCTTTTCGTTTTTTTGTATTTTTTTAGTTTCTGCTGCCTTGCTGTTGCGGCTCTATTTTGTGGTTTCAGTCATGTACTGTGTTTGATTGAAACTATAAAATGGTCAGTGGTGTCAACTATGTCTGGTTCATTGTGCGTTCAAGTGCATAACATGGATGGTAAATCTGAATAGTTTGGTGCTCCTATTTTTAACTGCCTTCTAAAATAGTTTGTACCGTACCTTAGTACTGCCCAGCTTGATTGATGTTCATATTTTGTATTTAATAGGAAAGCATCTCCAGGGAATATCTTTGTAGCATATCAACCCATAATGAAGTCAGATTAGTTCTGATTGAGTCTCCTTTTTATATTAAAAAGGTATGGCACACTGTTAATTTAATCAAAGGAATAACTAAACTTTTGCATTGAAAGATATGATTGTGAGTTTGGGTTCGCAAATTAGTATATACCATTTTTCTATTTTCAGGAATTAAGACAATCAAGAAAAGATTAGGATCTTCTTCAAGACAAGATTTGGCGATTATGATTGTCTCAAGTGAGCTGGCCTTTGTTTCTTATTAAACAATATTGTTGATAGGGCAAAAGTAAGAAACCATTGATATTGTCAATGGCATGTGCTTAGCTCTTTACCCCATAAGCATCAAAATTAAGGTTCGTGTAAATAAATAAGATGGCAAATGGTGTCGTGGGGGTCTTACCAGATATGTAATATGTACTGGCACATTCTAGGTGTAAATTGCCTCCAACAAATTGATTTTTTAACTTATTTAATTTTTGTTGCAATATGCTGTTGACCAGTGGCGGATATAGGATTTTTTTAAGCCTGGGCACAACAAAGTGTATTAAATTAAATAATAATAATAAATTAATATTTTTAATATAAATAATTTTAAATCTAATAACTAGTAACATTACAAAATTTTTTCTCATATATTTAACAAAAAAATTATATTCTTTTCAGTGACAGTTGTACAAATTAGTGTGCTATATTCAGCAATATTTAGGCAAATTATCTAAAAATGAACTAAAAAAAACAAATTGGAAGTTCAATTTTCTTCTTCCAGCACCCAAACAAACAAAATCAACAATAAATAATAAAAAATTAGTACTTTTTAATGAATGACTAATTTTTTCCTTCGCTGCACATGGTTTTGCATTTCATAAATCATAATCTGGTATGCATATCAGCATATGCTCCCGAGATAAGATAATTGTAGAAAAAGATGCAGATTGGAGAGCAGAAAAAATTGATTAAATATAAATGGATCTGTGAACGGATCTGCGCCGATTCTCAGGGGTGCCTCATTGTGGGCACATCAAGATGTAACAAAGGAGAAAAGACATGAAAGAATCAAGAACAGGCACTAAGACACTGGAGTGGATTAAGCCCAGGCACTGACTTTTCTATCTTTGTAATTGCACAGAAAATCAATACTTATATTCAAATTTCAGAAAATCAAGCCCAGGCACGTGCCTGGGCTTGCCTCTGAATAAATCCGCCCCTGCTGTTGACTTCGGGCATTCATAGAGTTTGATTAACAAAGTGAAATAATCAAACTCTATGACTTCGGGCATTCATAGAGTTTGATTAACAAAGTGAAATACTGAAAAATATTTAATATTCCTTTTATTTTTCTCTTAAAGAAATTAAAAGCGAAGAATTTGCTGATATGTACTGTATTTTCTCACATTCTTTTTATTTTCTGCTATGGTGTCGTGACAGCTATGGTGTTTAATTCCAGTGTTTAAAAAACCGTACCGGACCGGCCGGTTCAACCGGGTTTATCGTGAACCGGACCCTGGTCCGGTAGGTTTAGCCCATAAAATCGGATTTCTGATGAACCGAAAAAACCCGGAAAAAAACCGTTTAAACCGGGTAAACCGGTAACTGAACCGGCCGGTTTATTGTTTTGAACCAGAGAAACAAGTAAGTTAAATTGAAAACAATACGAAAATTTGTTGAGATGGGAAATCGAACCCTAGTCTTTATGCATAAAAGACAACATACTTAACCATTAGGCCACATTATTCTTTTGGTATAAATGGACTCTTATATATTATTATATCGGTTTGTAAACCGGTAAACCTCGATAAACCCCATACCGGCAACCTCACCGGTTTGATCGCCGGTACGGTATTTAAAACACTGTTTAATTTTGTTTTTAAAACTTGCAGTGCCATCTGGAGCTATTTATACTATTATTTTTCTTTTTATTTAAGAATTTAATTTGACTTCACCATACCCCTAATCGTTGTTCAGTTATTGCGGAGACTGTATTTATGTTCTGCGCTCTCGCTTTTTTCGGGCAATCTTTTAAAAAAAATGGAATAACTCTTTTTGCGAATTATTAGTGCATATGAAAACCTCTACTCCAAATTGTTACAATTTAAAGCACATACATCTCTTTGCTTCCTTTATAATTTTTTTTGTCCCTACTTTGGATATAGAATTCGATGTTTCTATTGAAGAAGGTGTTTCAAAGATATATCTTTAAATTTATTAAGTTTCTCAGTTGCTTCTTTTTTGCGATTTTGAAATCCAGTAATAAATGGAAGTGTAGCCTTTACATGTGGTTGTCAGTTTCATAGATTTGCTTCTATGATATGTTATTTTACCAGTACATATAAGCTGATACTGTCATGAAAATCTTATTTTCTTGATGAAAAAGTAATTTTTTATTCTATCAGACAAGATGGATTTAGCGAATATGGGATGTTGAGGTGCCACAATGGCATTGACATGAACATGCCACGAGATGTAGCTTGGATCCACCAGACCACCAGACCTGGTGTTGTGCCAACTACAGAACCACCAGACCTGGTCGCTTGGATCCCTGCCGAGCCCGATTTTCCCTCCCAGGAACGGTCCAGCAATGCCAGCAGGTTAGCTTGAGCAACCCAAAGAAGAAAGGTAGGGGTTCGCCTCATCTCTGGGAACAGAAATCTCAAGGTTTCCTCCTCCCTGTTTTCAGGTCAGATTACTCCTGCATTGGATCATTTGGTGATTGCCTGCTAAAAAAAAAAAAGAAAATGAACTAAATACATTTAATCGATTTGCTTAAAATTGGATTGCTGGCTGTTGATCGAAAGGCATGGGTTGGATCCTTGGATTAGACAAGTTGATTAACTGATGAGGTTGTTCCCTTTTTTTTTATGGTGGATCCAAAATTGTGGACTTAGATTTATAGTTCTCTTAGATCCTTCTTGGCTGATTGCTTCTCTTTTTCATGTCTTCTCTTTGTAGTTTGACATTCTTTTGCTAAGTTGTTACTCTTTCAAAATTACTGAATTCATACATGGACAGTGCATTTCAATTTTTTGTTTATGAGTTTCTTATAGTCTGCACTCATTCAATGGACCCTTTCAATAGGACAGGATGGTACTATACAAGTTCTTTTGTCAAAATTTTATAGAAAGAATTTATAAATTGCTATCAGAAGTGGCTACTGGGTGAAAGCTTTCTCTCATGCTTTACGTTTTTATTATATTGTAAAATTTATAATATAAATTCCTCTCAAATGTTACCAATTAGCTTATATTGAGGAACATTAGAGACTGTATTTGTTAGGTTATTTCATTATTTGACTATGATTTTTTCCCTTACTATATATATGCCACCATGTTAAAAGTATGGTATAAAATGTTGTCTGTTGTTTTGGATGACAGACATCGGTATAAACATGGGGTTACACACATTCTTTCCAAGATGGCTATAGACAGGGGCGAAGCTAGCACAGGGGCCCAAGAGGGCCTGGCCCACCCTCATTTTTAGAAATTCAATTACAATCTTTAAATATACTGCTCCTGGCCCACTCTGATTTTTAGAACGTATGTTGTTAACTTTCAAATAATATGTTTAGCAAATGAAATTTTATGATTTCGGTTCTTCCATGTATCCAATATTCTTTGTTTCCCTCCATCGTTAGTCTTCCTCTTCATCGTTAGTGAAGATTAAAAACTTGAATTCAAAACAGAAAATCCTATTTAAGCATGATCGATGGACCGAGCAACTCGATGTTTGACCTCGGCCTCCCTTATCTTCAAATCCTGGCTTCGCCCCTGGCTATAGATTTCTCTGTTTTCAAGCTTACCGTCTTCATGGAAGGAACAACAGTATACTACTTTTATTTTCTTTGCATTAGTTCTTATATATAATAATATAAGATTGGAAGAAATGATCTAATGAAAATATAATGTGATGGCACCTCATATCAAGCCATACCATAACATAGGAATGCACATTGATACGAGCTTTTTTCAACAGGTGCAGGAGGGACCACCTTAAGGGTTATCTTCATTTTATGTTTCTTTTGTACCCCTTTTTTATTTTCCTTATCTGGTAGGTAGTTTTAGATAGCTGTAGTCATTTTCTATTTTCTTTGTTTTTTTATTTTCCTTTTCTAGTTTTGTATCTCAGGGAGCTTTTATTTTAACATAGCTCATGGTAGTTTACTCAACTTCCAGGTTTTACTGGTATTGCTTTTGTACTGTACTTTGTTTTTTAATGCATAGCCTACAGGCAATTCATAAAAAAAAAAAGATCCTATTATCTATGTAGACATCTATGTATATATATGTGTATCTATCTTCCTATGTATGTCACAATCCATTTTTTTTTTCTTTCTTGATAAAATAAGGCGTGGTGAAAACAAGCAAAAAGGAAAAAAAAAAAACAATCAGCAAATAACTACATAACCAACAAACAAACCTAAATCGATAATACAACCGTCTTAGATCGGTCTTACATCGCGCGGAGCGCGATGCAATAGCTAGTTTTTTTTAAAATGTAAGTGAACAAATTTCCGTTGATCGAACATTTTTTTATCTTTATACTTAATAATCTACAAATACAATATCACATTGTTTGGGACGTAGTATTAACATAGATCCACGTCCTCTACAGCCAAACTCTTATTTTTTTTAATATTTCAATATTTTAAAATTTAAATGTTCAATCCAAACCGTTGATTTTGTTCAATTTTATGGACGATGCATTTTCATATAAGTTTTGTGAATTTTGGAGCCGATTTGATACTTAATTAAGTGATCAAATTATGAACATATTAGAATTAATCAGTGATAGTTAATTAGATTCGTTCATTTGTTGGCCACTTAATCTAGTATCAAATTAACTCCAAATTTAATAAAACTTATATGAAAATACATCGCCCATAAAATTAAACAAGATCAACGATTTGAATTCAATATTTAAATTTTAAAATGTTGACATATTAAAAAAAAATTTGACTATTTGGAACAGCCAAACCTTGGCCGTAGAGGATGTGGATCCGTATCAACATGGTGTGCATCTAGAAAATTCTCAATGTAGCAAGCTTTGAAGCTTGACGAGGAATGACGACATGTGAACAAAGAAGAGGGCAATGTTTGGGTTGTAGACTTGTAGTATCGTCATCAGGACCCAGATCATTAATTAATTAATTTATTATTCGAAATTGTTTTCCATCATCTCTTTTTACCATCATTTCCATCATCTCCATCATTTCCATCATTCTCATACCATTTATATCTCTGATCCCCATCTTCCTCTCTTTCCATTTATATTTCTGGTCCCATCCACCCTTACTCCTTCCCATCCTGATTAACCAACACAATTAGCAAAATTACGTATACATCCTTTCTTCGTTGTATTTTCCTTCCACCCTCTTTTTTTTTTTTCCTTTCCCTCACATAACATTTTTTTACAGGTGAAAAAATTTTCCAGAACAATTATTTCATAAAACTAGAATAATTAGGTTCTAAAACTAGAATAATTAAGTTTGAAACTAGAACAATTAGGTTCTAAAACTAGAATAATTAAATTCCAGAACAATTATGTTCTGAAAATAGAACAATTAGGTTCTGAAACTAGAACAATTATATTATGAAACTAGAAAAAAATTTCTAGAATAATTACGTTCTAAAAGTAGAACAATTAGATATATTAAATAGAACAATTACTTATATTAACTAGAACAATCTAGAATAATTACGTTCTAAAAGTAGAACAATTAGATATATTAAATAGAACAATTACTTATATTAACTAGAACAATGAGCAGCGGGTGGATACATAAATTTCATATTTGAAATGATCGATTCAAATCTTTCAATGTCTTCTCCGTATATATATATATATATACACACACATAAATTTCGTTAGAAATCAAATTTTATATTTTATTATTTTTTTTCAGATTTTTGAAAACCATTATTATTGGTGAGCCAAAAATTAGTTAGATTAAGAATTTTCTAAATATCTAGAAAAGTAGTATACATCTTGAAAAAAAAAATATTAAATTTTATTTCCAACAAGGCTACAAATATGAAGAGAATTAAAGCGGCTTTGATCAGTTGTTTGAAGCACAACTTTCAACAATGAACGTGTAGCGCGAAGAAAATTCATACTATGAGTAGCATTTTAGCAATCCTAATTAAACATCTAGTGTATTTTTTTCTCATTCAAAATAACTTGATACAACTATCATTGTCACGTTTCAGTATTTCACCTGCTATAGACGCTTAAGATGGAAAATAGGAACCAATAACTGCTATAAATATTCATGACTCCAAGAGAATTTTAACAGAATACCCATTGGGGATGTTGCTAGAAACGTAAAGGATCATGGATTCTGTGAAAGCGAAGCAAGCAACGTATGGTTACTAGATTATAATTTGTAATTGGCAATTGTGGGTATTTTTATAATCAAGCATTTGCAATTGATGTGAAAAAATTTTAAATATTTATTGTCAAATATGCCTGAGATAAATACATGCAGCAAAAAAAAAAATACAAAATTACAACAAAATCTTATGAACACTTAAAGTGACTCATCAAGTCGGTGCGGGGATTCAGTACCGAGTTCTTCACACGGTACCGATTCAATTGATATTTGATTGATTTTATGCTGGATTTCCTCAATTATAACAGGACAACTTAGCTGTAAATGATCAAATCCATCTGTTGATACAATTTTAGTATAATTTTCAGATACCGTAGCATATTCAACACAAACGTCCTTGAGCTGAGAACAATTGTGCTGCTCGGCTATGGCTAAAGTGGTTGCAACTGTGTCAACGGTGATATTTTTGTACAATTTGGCTTCACACATCAACTTAAGTCTATCTAATGCATACCGATCTGCTGCTACCAGTAAATGCTGAGTCATCAAAATGTTATCCGTGATCAAACTGGAATCATCATCGCCATCGGCATCATCAAAATCTTCATCTTCATCATCAGGTAATGAATCTGTGTATATAAAATGAAGCAATGACCTGAACACGAGAGGATCCATGTCGTGAATTTTTATGTCCGTCGAACTATGCTCATGCATCATACCGTAGAGCTCAGCCTTGAACACCGGCGAACGAGTCGCTAACACAAGCCTATGTGCATGAAAGAACTCCCCCTCTACATCAAAAGTCACATCAGCATTCTCTTTATCCTCTAACAATTTGCCGAAATGCAGGTGCAAATCTGATGGGGGCACCATGACAGGGCAAGAAGAAGCATTTAGAACTGTAATAGTGCATACAACAACAAAGTGATCATCTACCACATACGACTCCTTTAAATCCTTGGCTCTTATGAATTGCGGCCAACCCCATCCATACCCCGACTTCTCGAAAACATGCGATGTGCGGTTCAATTGAGTTGCCGAGGGTCGTCCTTCCTTGTCTAACAAATTGAAGTCAAAGATCACACTCACATCCTTAGAGTCGCTACGAAGGTCGAGGAAGAGAGATAGGTAGGTGCCATTTGCGCTCTCCTTGTTTCCAAGAGGGTAGCATGTTATGGACCATTCATGGCCCCCAGCCAGAAAGGTCGGGGAGGTGATGTACCTGCCGATTTCAATCTTTTCAACCTGCGAGAAGTCGATTTCACACCGGTGTGATCCGCTGCCAACCTTGGAGACCTTCGTGATGCCGGCGTCATGGTTTGTGGCTGTGGAAGCCATCTCCATTCTCCAATAGAGAGTTGACTTGATAAGGAGATGAGGGAAGAAGGAAATGAGAAAGCAAATTCGGTTGCTAAATTTCTTTTAAAAATAAATATAACAGTGGAGCAATTTGGAAAAGTTAACACGAGAAAAACAGATATTTTATTGTATTTGCTCCACATTTTTCCCTTAGTCTGTCCAAAATTTTAATTATTTCCCTCGACTGGATACCGACGACCCGCTAACTCGACCCAATAAGACTCGTGCAAACAAATCAGCGGTTCGGATCTTAATATGGGTTTCTCAGATTCACAACCTGCATCAGATAAATATGGACCAATTGGTATTTGAGATTTTTTTTTTGAAGTTAATTGGTATTTGAGTTAAAATCAGGTGCGATCAGTACAAAATTAATTAGATCATCTTAAAAAAATGTGTGGATTCTTAAACACTTATAATTGAGAAGCAGTTACAAAATTTATTACATTTATGTTATTTTTCCTTCACTCCCACCGGTCTACTTTTCTCTGTATGTTACCTCCGAAATGTTAATTACTTCTCATGCAATTCTTCATTGGTTGGTGACTATCCATAACCAGTTAACCACCAAATCCAACCCCACCATACTAATGGATCGGGTTCAAGTTTGGCGCCATGCTATGATCGTCTCAACCTCAACCTGTAGGTTGTTGATGCGACCTGTATCAAACTGATTTGATTATTAATAACGTTACAACGATAGCAGGGAGCTCGCGTGGCTAAATTTAGGACACATCCATGAATATTGATTGGTTTAGCGTATGGCATGGAATTTTTTAAAAGACATCCATTTTCTTAAATTTCTGTCATATTATTAATATCCTTATTCATTGCATTTTCATGTATCTCTTATTTTGCGTGTCATATATATTTCGCTTTTCTCATATAAAAATGAATATATGTTTTATATATTTAAAGAAATCTTAAAAGAATGCAATATTGCAATGTTTTTGCAATTAATAATTTATTCTTTAAATCTTATAGTTGACCATTGTAAATCTTTAAAATTTTTTGAAAGTGTAAGAGTTTGGACGAAATATAACTAAATATAAAGTTACATATATAAACCGTTATGCGAAAGCCTTTGATCGATGGAAGTCTCTTTCACGTCATCAACTGCAAGCCATTGTCTTTGTAACACCAATGGACGACAACTACGTTATAACAACGAGTTTTGCTACAATAAATTCATAGTACAAATGTCTTGAACTCAGTGCACAATCACGAGATCAACCCGTCATGACTGAAACACCCCTCTCGAGTACTTGAAAAGATGATTGAACACTCCCAATTTCTTCTGTCTCTCTGTCACTTAGAACAGTATATAATGAGTCTGCAATGTCTCTTTTATGAAAAAGATAATGCACTCTTCATGAAAAAGATGTCAGTCCATCGATTCTATTAGTGGTCAGCTAGATCTCTGATGGTCTTCAACAATATTTCCACCATATAATACTAACAAAAAATGGGAGGTTATGCCATGAGGTCCATTTATGCCCGACTCCTATGCCCGGTTCGCCACTCTTGAGTAATCACAACCGTTCAAAAGTTAAAGGGTATTATTGGAATTTGACACCTCCATTAACTTGTTTGTTTCTCTCCGTTCTCTCTTCGTTAAGTTTTTTTTTTCCTCCCACGAATCGGCGCCCCCTTTTTCTTCTTTTATTTTCTGCTTGGGTGATTTGCGTTGAACCAGAGAAAGGAATAGGGGAGGGTTTAGGTGATAACGCCAAGTGGAGAGAGAGAGAAGGGCTAGGTCTTGGTGTGCAGATGAGGAGGTTCAGTGAAGGAATCAAGGAGAGGGACGAAGCCGCACCTACGAGTTACGAGACTCGCTGAGACGGAATAATGAAAATAGGACAGAGACGGTTCGTTCTAAATTGACTATCTTGCCCTTCTGATCTGTTAAAGTTAACGGAAATTATTTTCACGAGCGACTGTTTTCATGGTACGTGAGCCGTCCGTTTTATAATAAATGAACGGCCTATAAAAAAGAGCCCGCATGCCAGACTTTGCCACAAAAAATATATTCATTTGTATTTAAAATTTTCAAGATGCAAAAAGTTTTAGTTATCGATCTCATTTAAACATTTAACTCTTTCTTCAATATATATTTTCTTTCTCTTTTTTCCTGGACAAAGACTAGGGACCAGCGATAATTGGGGATTTGGGGTATAAATTCTTCATCTGTGTTTGTTCTACAGCTCGTTCGTTCCCTAATTCCTCAAAAATAAGGAATAAGAACGAGAGTCAGAATAACTTGTTCAGCAGCACGAATTAGCGCTGTTTGCGAAAGCTAGTTCGGTGACCCTTCTTGGATATAATTTTTGTACAGGCTTTCCATATATTATATTTCCATTTTTATTTTAGAGGAGGGTTCCGGTGCCATAAGTTTAGGGTGCCACCAAATGCTACAATTTTAATTTTTCATCATTTTTTAAAATTATAAATTGTAAATGTCTAATCTAAACCGTTGATCTTCTTCGTTTTAACGAGTGATGAATTTCCATATAAGTTTTATAAAATTTGAAGTTGATTTGATACTCGATCAAGATGATAAAAAAAATGAATGAATTCGGTTAATTATAACTGATTAATTATAATATGTTCATGGTTTGATCTTTGGATCAAGTGTCAAATTAACTCAAAATTGTATAAAACTTATATGAAAATGCATCGCTCGTTAATACGAAGAAGATCAACGGTTTAGATTTGAAATTTACATTTTAAAATTAAAATTTTAACGAAAAATAAAATCGTGATATTTGGTGGCACCTAAACTTGTGGCACCGGAACTTTACTCTTTTATTTATTAAGTGATAAAAGAGATTCACAAATTTATTACCACTACAGTCTACAAGTGTGTAAAGTTATAGATAAATTCTATATAGCTTAGTATAAATTGTGCATTAATTAATTATGTGTAATTAAAAAAAATCGGTTGATATCACCAATTCAGTGGTTAGAAGGGAAAAAAAAACAATAGTTCAATTTTATTGGCAGAGTGGAAACAAATAGTTTGGGATAACGTCAAATTAATATGATATATGATCTATCCAAACTATAAGATCATTTTATGAAATTTTACTTGTTCCAATATAGTTATATTTGTTGGCATGTTTGATTGTAATGTAAAGACATTTGTCAATATATCTTTGGTCTTGAGTTGAAGAATTTTTAGATAAACACCATTAATTGTAACTTGCTACTTAAGCGGCTAGTAGGTTATATAGTAACTATAATTATAAGTACATAATAATAAAAAAGAATATCGGTGCACATAACATGTCGAAGATAAATGGTGGTATATCAACAAAAAAAAAGAATCATATTTTAACATTTTGACATGATATATTATATTATGATTAAAAGAGCGCATATTAAAACAAACTAGGCAATATATGGAATTACTTACGATCATTCTTCAAAGTATCATCCAATATTATCGCACTCCAGCGTACTTTTCATTTTAGCGCCCCTCTTTCTTTTCTGCGTCATTAGATCCAGACATCCAGTACATAAACGTTAAATACCGTTCATATAAATATTCAGTTTATTACACTGAATATTACAATATTATAAGTATAAATGTTCAGTTTATTAAAATGTTATAAGCATAAATATTTAGTTGTTTAGTTTATCAAGTATAAATGTTCAGTTTATTAAGTTAAAATCCGGTTTAAAGCATGAGAAAAAAGAAAGGGTCACAAACCGTACAACAATGCATAGAAAAATTAGAAGAGGTCAATAACCGGTTCGGTTCAACTGAAAAAGATTTCATTTCTGTCCCTACTCTTGTTGGAGAGAAAGGAAGCTGGAATCCATACATGTTCAGTTCATTAAGTATATATATGATATCTCTTATTTATATATATATTTTAACCATACTTGGCACCAAAATACTACCCAAACCAATGATATTCACTGCACTTTTACATTATATTTTGCAAGATTGGACACTGCCGTGGAATTTGACTTGTTTTGTAGGAACTTGGTGGATTGGACACAATAATTGCAAAAAATGGTGGATTTTGAAGAAGAAAATGACTGAAAGGAGTCCATAGCATTGTAGAGCTCATCCTAAGCTTTCCAACGATCTTTGAATCACCTCAATCGGAGTCCGGATGAAGAAATTATGGTCAAAATACTATCAATGCTCGATTCTGGAATTTTGGTCCGAAATTGATCCGAAATTTATACATTTCGGACCGAAATTTCCAGATTTCGGTCCGAAATTTCTTTTATGGAAAGTGATTTTTGGTAATTTTCAAAGAAGGAAGGATCCTCTCTTGCCCTAGCCGCCTCCTGGTCTTTCCCTAGGTGTTTTTAAGCACGAATTTCGACCAGGGACGCATGCCACCTTCCATACAATAATTTCCACCTTTTCCACCACCGTTCTCACGCCGAAAGGCGTGGGATTCCACCTCTCGCAGCGGAGCACGTCCATAGCAGCAACTTTGGAGCGATTCTGGACGCGACAGCGGTAGAACCGATCCAACCACGACTTCGGACGATCGATATCTTGAGTTAGAAGCGATATTTGGTTTATTCGTTCCTTTTCTCTTGATATTTTGATTTGATGGAGTTTGTATCTTATTTTTCTTGCATGTTAGGATAATTAATGATGTCTTAGTAGTAGTTAGTAGATTAGTTTAGTATTTTGTGATGACTTGATTGATTTATATTATGATATGTGATATGTTTTGTTGAGAATTATATCTTGCTTGGTTAATTTAATTGTTTGTTTGATTGTTTACCTATTGATGAACTGCAGCACCATTAGGATATTAAACTAGAACAAATAATTAGTTATTTAAGCACTTGAGGTAAGCCAATCGCTCGAAAGAGGAGGTTAGTTCACGACCGAGAGGTGTAACTTTTACTGATCCGACAAGACTTTAAATACCTCTAGAAATCTAACTAAACATACTTAAATAGTTAAATCAGAACGAAAGTATAGGTTTAGTTGTTTATGTGGCAAAAACCGAGTTCCAAGTCAAGTCAAAACCGAAATCGCGACAGCTGAGGTTAGGACTTAGGTCTGGTCGTCCAGTAGCCTTCACATAACATTGTGTAAAGATATCAAGTTGAAACAAGAGGTCTAAAGTAAGTTTTGGACAGAAACAGTATGGATTTCGGTCCGAAATCCATACATTTCGGTCCGAAATATGCCTATGTCTCGGTGAAAATTGTAGGCAAAGGTGCTTTGGAGCTAAACTAATTGAACACAAACTCCTAGGACATTATTTGCATTTATTTAGAGTCCAAAAAATACCAAAAATAATTTATTTAATTGCACTTAGATAATTGTCTTTTTAAATCATAAAACTCCAAAAATTAATTGTCTAGCTTTCGTGAGGAAGTAAAGTCTAGTAATCAGTTGTACCGTCCCTTGGGTTCGACCCTAAAGCTTAACTAAAACGACTAGTGAGGTTAGCTCTAGGTTATAAATTTATTTGATATCCTAGGTTTAAAATTCCTTCATCAATATATGTTTAATTTATCAAGTATATATGTTGTACTAAATAACTATTGGTTTGTCAATTGCGAAACAATATCATTTGACAATTGACATTTAACAATCTTCTTTGAGTTTTATAGGAAAAAGATGCATTTTATGAAGACTTGGATAAAAGTTACAAGTAAGATCAAGATCAAGTTTTTAGAGAGCTTGTAGGCTAGTTTAGACTAGGATAGAAGGTATATTTAGTCTTTATTTATCCTTGAAATGGTCTACATAGCAGAAAATCTCATTATACCAGCAAAATCCTAGTTTCAGTGACTTAGCGTCACACAATGCTATTCAGTGTCACACAACACTGAGATTTCAAAACTAAAACAACTAAATTCTGAAAAATCATGAAGCAACGTCACACAACACTAAATAGAGTTAGGTAACGCTGAGTCACAACGTTGTACAACACTCAGTAGTGTTGTACAACGCTACATTTAAAGACTTGGAAAATTTCCTGTGTACTTAAAGTAGAGCGTTGTGCAACGCCTTTTACAGTTGCACAACACCCCTGGGTACTATTGTGCAACGGCATATAACGTTGTACAACGCCACAAAAATCCAAGTTCTCATCGCTGTTCAGACATCGCTGCTTCATTCCATACAACGCTGCCTTAGTTCCAAGCAGCGTGTGACAACGTTTTTCAATGTTGTGTAACGGTAGCGTCCTGCAATGCTATTTAGTGTTGTACAACGCTCTGTTGAACCTGTCAAAGCTGCTCCTTTTTGTCTCCTTTCTAACTTTGTGTAATGCTAATCAGTGTTGCACAACGCTCTGACAGTCCAGCGGCTATATTAAATAGCCGTTAGAATTTACAACGGTCATATTCAATGTTGTACAACGCTATTTAGTGTTGTATAACGCTCTGCCCAGTTTTTGCTGGTAAACTGCTCTTTTTCGAGCCCTATTTATATCCACCTATTGTTCTCTCTCTTAAGAGAGTTTTTGCCTTGCAAAATTAGACCAGTATTGAGCTTTTGAGCACAAGGATACTCTCCCGCTTGAGCTTTTCATAATTAGATCATCTTGAGAGATACAATAGCTTCAAACACCATCGTGTTGTTAGGTGTAGGTTGGAATAGGTTGAGAGCTCTTCTTCTTTGAAGTCGTTGTGCCATTTAAGTTAGGCCGATCCTCCTCGAGTGTTCTTGTAACGAGGTAATTCGGTTCGAAATTGCAGTCCCGTTCTTGTTGGAATTGAACGGAGCACGTCCTTTCATGATAGCGAAACTCCCGAAAACGTATGACTAAGGCTAGCCTTTTCTAGCGGGTCGAAACTCCATAATCATACTGAGTGTTCAATTTCTATCTCTTTTTCTTTTCATTATTTTGCTATATTTGAATTGCTTGTGTGTTTGCTTGTATTAGATACCAATTGAATTGTGTTAGAATTATTCATACCAAACCGGTCTAGAATCTTAATTGCTTTCACTAAATTTTGATTAAGTCGTCTCTATTAAGGACAACAATATATATTCAGTTTATATAAACTAGATGAGGGGTAGGCGGCTTCGCCGCCATTTGATAAATTTTGATGGCTAAATCTATCAATATATAAAGAAATATATGTTTCCAATATATCTATTTTATATTTACTTTATATATATAAAACTATCTTAGATGATTGGTGTTGTCCCTAAAATTAGGCCTAGAGGGGGGTGAATAGGCACAAAAACGAATTTCTAAACCGGTATGGTTAATATTTGGTTCAATTCAAACTTGGTCTAATACAAACAATCAAAGCACAAGCAATTCAAGTAGCAAGATAATAAAGAGAGAAAGAGAGAGAGAAATTGAACACGCGATGTATTACGGAGTTCCGACCCGCTAGGAAGAGCTAGCCTTAGTCGTACGTCTCCGGGAGTTTCGCAACCTCGAAATGGGCGCGCTCCGTTCAATTCCACACGAACGGGACTACAACTTCGAACCAAATCACCTTGTTACAATCACTCTCAAGGTGGATTGGCCTAACTCAATTAAACAAGCTCAAACACTACAAAGGATTGAGGCTCTAACCAAATCACTCAACAAATCTAGCAATTAACACTAGTGGATTGGTTTAGCACACTCTAATCTCAATGATTTTGCTAATTAATGCTCAAACACAAGAGAGAGTAATGTCTAACTGGTTGGAGCTCAAAAGGGAGGAGTTTCAAGGGTTTCAAAAGTGTCTAAACAGTTCCAAGAGGCCCCATATTTATAGAGGGCGCCAACAGCTCCAAAGACCAGTCAAAACAGACTCGGGCGTTATACAACGCTATATGCCGTTGTACAACGCCCAAATAGCCGTTGAAAGATCAAACGGTCACAGACAATAACGTTGTGAGTTGTCAGAGCGTTGTGTAACGCTGTATAGCGTTGCACAACGCTTCAGCAAAAGTCCAAAGCAAAAGCTCGACAGTTCCGTTGGAACTTGTCAGAGCGTTGTGTAACGCTTGGTAGCGTTGCACAACGAAGTCAAGAAAACGAATAAGGCAGAACTGACAAACTCAAACAACATTGTCAGAACGTCATACGACGCTGACGGGCGTCACACAACGTCGCCGTTGCACAACGCTATTCAGCGTTGCTCTACGCGACCAGGGCGAAAACGCGAAGTCTGAGCGAAGTTTAGAGCGTTACACAACGCTACAATGCATGGAACATGGCAGCATGCATGCAGCATCGATGCAGATCGATGTCTGAGCAATGCAGAGTCGCCTGTTTCATACTGCGTTGTACAACGCTGAGTAGCGTTACACAACATAGGAGTGGAAACGTTGTGTAACGTTATTTAGCGTTGCATAACGTTCTGACAAGGGGAAATAAAGGATTTAACTGGTTTAAAAACAGATGAACTAGCGTTGCACAACGCTACTGAGCGTTGTGTAACGCTGTTCCAACCTTGTCAGAGATTTTGCAATTAAAATCGAATTAACTCAGCGTTGTGTAACGGCAACTGGCGTTGTATGACGCTGGACAGAAAAACTGAGCATTTTACCAGCAAATTGATTGAGATTAGTTTAGAGTTTAATTAAACCTTAATTACTGACTCTAACTAGACCAAAGCAATCTCTTGAAGCTCCAAACTAAGTGCCACACTTGCTTTAATCCATTCTTCAATAAATTTAGCTATAAAACACTAAAGAGAGATGTTAGTTTAAAGGTTTCGGTGTTGTTTTGCAAATCGGCAAATCGAGAGAAAATGTTTAACCAACAATCTCCCCCTTTTGCCGAGTTGCAAAACAACACCTAAGGTATATTTGGGACTTGATACAACAAGGCGGAATAACCCAAATTACCTAATTCTCCCCCTTTTTGCAATTAGGGAAAAGAATACCCAAAATGCCCTTGATGACAAACCATAAGAATCCTCCCCCTTTCGAAAAGAATTTGGCCACTAAGTTCATTTGATTAGGGGTATCTAACAAGGTTTAATGAGGGCTTAAACTAACAATTGTATATCATGCATGCATAATAAAAGAAAAAGGCTAAAAACATCACCATTTAGCACAAACATAATACATTAATACATAACATAATTCATTAAAAAACAAAACATCATTCATGCAACATCCATAAAACAAACCAAATTCATTTAGCATAATTAAGACACTCAAAACAACGAAAAATCACAAACTAGAGACGAAAGGCAAAGAAACTACGAAAATCAAAAGTCCAAATAAAGATAAAAGAGAGGGCTAAGGCTTGGAGAGGGTTTTGGCTAGAATCACTCCTCATCATCATCCCCCGCGCCACTACCGGATCCCCTTTTGAGATGGAGCTCCATCTTCCCCCAAAGATTAATCATCTCATCCTTGAGATGAGTGATCGAGGCATCGGTCTTGGCTTGGTAAGCGGTCAAGTTTTCCTCAATTGTGTTGAACCGCGTATCAATGTGAGTGGTCAAAGCGGCGAATTTTGCATCAAGATAGGCATGAAAGTCTTGAGGTGCGCCTTGACCCTCCACCCGTCCGCCGGGCACATGCAATGGTTCATTGCCTATCTCTTCATATTGGTTTATGGTGGCATTGGGCCGGAAGAGGTAGTTGTTGCGGTGGAAAGGACCGGGCACAATGGAGTCATCATCTTGGGCCGTCCATCCGGTAACATTGAGATATGCCATGAGGTTTTCGGGAGTGGCAATGGCATTCTCGGGCACGGGTTCGCCCCAAAGGGGTGTGTCATGAGGGATGCCGTTTTCGATGAGAATAGATTGAATGATGTGGGCATATGGAAATGAGAAGCGAGAAGAGGTATCGACCCGTGCCATATGAGCAAGCATGATATAAGGGAGATTCACCTTTTGATTCATCTCAAGGAGAGATCGAAGGTGAAACACGGCGAATTGCTCCACATTTGTTTTGATTGTTGCCTTCGGAGTGATGATATTGTTGATGAAGAGGAAGAGAAGGCGGTGCAAAGCCGGGAGCTCGGTGGCGGTGAATTGACGAGCGGTGTAGTTCCTCCAACAATAAAAGAATCGGTGAAATTCATCATAAGGAGGCAACTCACGTGGCCAAGTGGCATGGATGTAAATCTCCAAGTTGTCATTGTCGAGGCTAAGGAGATTGGCCAATGTTTGCTCGGTGATGGAGATGTGGCGACCGAGGACATAAGAGTTGGCGGTTGGGTGGCCCTCGGTCCACGTCATTGTGAGATTGGCATAGAAGAGCTTGATCAATGACGGGTTGTATGGTTGAGAATGTGCGAGAAGACCCGCCATGTTCCAATATTCGATCCTTTCCTTGATCCAAGTTAATTCTCTTGGATTCAAGTGGTAGACCCCATACGGGTGCTCGAAGTAGAAGCACTCGGAACACTCGCGATTGACATCGCGGTATTGGCAAAAGTGCATGTACGAGACCGAGTCCTTGAATAGGTAATTATTTGAGGAGGAGAGGGTCCAATCCTCGGGTACCGGGGGTATATCCATTGGAATTGGTTGGTCGGGTTGAACCGGTGGGTTGGATGAGGAAGCGCCCTTGGGATTGCGCTTAGACCGTTTGTTGGTTGCGGTTTTCGGTGCCATTGAAAATTGAGAGAGAAAGGATGAGGCTAAACCTTTAAATTGAAGAGCCGGAGAGGATGAGATGGCCTTGGAGAGCACAGAACCGAAGCCGATCGAAAATCCGACGGTCGGATCGCCGGAATTGACGGTGATGGCGGTGGCTAGGGTTTCGGTGGATTGAGGGATAGAGAGAGAGATAGAGAGAATTGAGGGTATGAGAGTGGAGAGGAGAGAGAGAGGAGTATTTTGGTGGTATTGGTTGGAGTGGAGATAGAGAATTGAGAGAGAATTAAGAGAGAGAGATGAAGGGGTGTGAGATGGAGAGAAAGAGAGAAAAAGTTGAAGGGGCTCGGATTTGAGAGAAAAGAGGAAGAAGAAGAAGAAGAGGTGGGGTCGCAACAGTTAAAAACGCGTCCACCGTTACTTAACGCCAAAGGGCGTTGTACAACGCAGGAGTCAAAACAGCGAAAAATGAGCAGAAACTGACTGCTCCGTTATACAACGCTGAGTAGCGATGGGCAACGCTACAACCCAGCGTTGTGCAACGTTAAAGGGCGTTGTACAACACTAAAGCCAAATAAAATAAAAAATAAAATAAATAAAATAAAGAAATAAAACAACGTCTTACAACGGTGAACAGCGTTGTACAACGTTAAGTAAAAAGAAACAGACTGGCGTTGTACAACGGTTCTCAGCGTTGTATAACGTTGAACTAGACAGATTTTTAAAATTCAGCGAAGGAAAAATTAAAATACAAAGCCAGCGTTGTACAACGATAGTCAGCGTTGGGCAACGTTACAAGACAAAATCAAACCAGCGTTGTGCAACGGTATGCAGCGTTGTACAACGTTTAACTCGACAGAATTCAAAATTCATTTTAAACTAACGTTACTCTTGCGTTGCACGACGCTGAATGGCGTTGTGTAACGCCAGAGTTCAGAAAACCAGAAAATTCAGAAAATTGAGACCAAAATAGTTAAAAACTTATTTTTCAAGGTTTTCAAAAGAAATACAACCAATTTAAACTGAAATAAGCTCCAAACAACAAAGACAACACCATGACATGCATAAATTTAATCTTTGAGTTCAAGCATACCAAGTTTGAACCTAAGTTCAAGATGTTGTTGTGTTGGAAGAGGTTTGGTGAAGATATCGGCGATTTGCTCCTTTGTGTCGATGTAGACCAATTCCACATCACCTTTCTCAACATGATCACGGATAAAATGATGTCGTATCTCTATGTGCTTGGTTCTAGAGTGCAATACCGGATTCTTGGATATAAGGATGGCACTAGTATTGTCACACAAGATTGGTACCTTTTGGAAATCTAACTCAAAATCCCTAAGGGTTTGCATCATCCAAAGAAGTTGAGTACAACAACTACCGGCCGCTACATATTCCGCTTCCGCGGTGGAGAGAGCAACCGAAGTTTGCTTGCGACTAGACCAAGACACAAGTGAACCACCAAGAAATTGGCAAGTTCCACTAGTACTTTTGCGGTCCATACGGTCACCGGCAAAATCGGCATCGGTATAACCTAACAAGTCTAGTTCGGTTTGTCTACCATACCAAAGACCTAGGTTTTGAGTACCCTTGACGTATCCCAAGATACGTTTTACCGCTTTGTGGTGAGACTCCTTAGGATTGGCTTGGTACCTAGCACATAGACATACGGCATACATAATATCCGGCCTACTAGCCGTGAGATAGAGTAGGCTACCGATCATGCCCCGATAGAGAGTTATGTCCATAGGCTTGCCTTTCTCATCCGCATCGATATTCGCACTTTTGCCCATGGGTGTGTCTAAGCTCTTGCTATCTTCAACACCGAATTTCTTCACTAACTCCTTGGCGTATTTGACTTGGTTCACAAAGATACCATCCTTGAGTTGTTTGATTTGAAGCCCCAAGAAGAAAGTGAGTTCTCCCATCATGCTCATCTCAAATTCACTACTCATCAAAGAAGAAAACTCTTGGGCAAGAGTTGCATTAGTAGAGCCAAAAATAATATCATCCACATAAATTTGCACAAGTAGCAAATGGTCATCTCTTTTCTTAGTGAAAAGAGTTGTATCCATTTTGCCTCTACTAAAATCATTGTCTAGAAGAAAGGTACAAAGTCTACCATACCAAGCTCTAGGAGCTTGCTTTAAACCATACAAAGCTTTGTGAAGCTTATACACATGGTCCGGTTTGAAATGGTCAACAAAACCGGGTGGTTGTTGGACAAAAACTTCCTCATCTATCCAACCATTTAGAAAAGCACTCTTGACATCCATTTGGAATAGGGTAAAGCCTTTGTTAGCGGCAAAAGCCAAGAGCATTCTAATGGATTCAAGACGAGCAACCGGTGCAAAGGTCTCCTCAAAATCAATACCTTCTTGTTGCTTGAAACCTTGTGCAACCAAACGGGCTTTGTTTCTAACCACAATACCATCCTCACTTAGCTTGTTTCTAAAAACCCATTTGGTACCAATAACTTGCTTACCTTTTGGTAATGGTACAAGTTCCCAAACTTGATTTCTCTCAAATTGGTTCAACTCTTCTTGCATGACAACAATCCAATTTGGATCAACATTGGCCTCTTTGAAGGATTTTGGTTCAAGTTGAGAAACAAAAGCACAATGACCAATAGTTTGGTGCAAACTAGACCTAGTCCTAACACCTTCCCTAGGGTCACCTATGACATTAGTAAGAGGATGAGAGGAAACTTCTCTAAGCACTTCGGGAGGCTCATGAACCGGTTGAGGAGACGATTGAGGTTGAGGATCATCATGAGGCATTTCATTTTGAGTTGTGTCTAAGAGGCCCTCCTCATGAGTCTCTCCCCCTATCAAAATGTCATCAACCCGGTTCAAAGGCTCCTCAATAATCACCGGTGGTTGTGCTTGAGGTTGTGACTCGATTTCTTGTGTAGTTTCTTCCATTTGTGTACCTACAATAGAATTACCTTCCTTGGATTCCTCAAGGACTTTTTCATCAAATTTGACATTAATAGACTCAATAACTACCTTTGAGTTTGGCAAATAGACTCTATACGCTTTGCTTGTGGTTGAGTAACCAACAAAAATACCGGGCAAAGACTTGGCATCAAACTTGGTTACTTTAGGAGACTCATCAAGGACAAAACATTTGGAGCCAAATACACGGAAATAGGATATATTAGGAGTATGACCGAACCATAATTCAAAAGGAGTTTTCTTGAGTTGAGAACGAATGCATGCACGATTTACAATTGTTAGTTTAAGCCCTCATTAAACCTTGTTAGTTTAAGCTCTGATACCACTTTGTTGTCCCTAAAATTAGGCCTAGAGGGGGGTGAATAGGCACAAAAACGAATTTCTAAACCGGTATGGTTAATATTTGGTTCAATTCAAACTTGGTCTAATACAAACAATCAAAGCACAAGCAATTCAAGTAGCAAGATAATAAAGAGAGAAAGAGAGAGAGAAATTGAACACGCGATGTATTACGGAGTTCCGACCCGCTAGGAAGAGCTAGCCTTAGTCGTACGTCTCCGGGAGTTTCGCAACCTCGAAATGGGCGCGCTCCGTTCAATTCCACACGAACGGGACTGCAACTTCGAACCAAATCACCTTGTTACAATCACTCTCAAGGTGGATTGGCCTAACTCAATTAAACAAGCTCAAACACTACAAAGGATTGAGGCTCTAACCAAATCACTCAACAAATCTAGCAATTAACACTAGTGGATTGGTTTAGCACACTCTAATCTCAATGATTTTGCTAATTAATGCTCAAACACAAGAGAGAGTAATGTCTAACTGGTTGGAGCTCAAAAGGGAGGAGTTTCAAGGGTTTCAAAAGTGTCTAAACAGTTCCAAGAGGCCCCATATTTATAGAGGGCGCCAACAGCTCCAAAGACCAGTCAAAACAGACTCGGGCGTTATACAACGCTATATGCCGTTGTACAACGCCCAAATAGCCGTTGAAAGATCAAACGGTCACAGACAATAACGTTGTGAGTTGTCAGAGCGTTGTGTAACGCTGTATAGCGTTGCACAACGCTTCAGTAAAAGTCCAAAGCAAAAGCTCGACAGTTCCGTTGGAACTTGTCAGAGCGTTGTGTAACGCTTGGTAGCGTTGCACAACGAAGTCAAGAAAACGAATAAGGCAGAACTGACAAACTCAAACAACATTGTCAGAACGTCATACGACGCTGACGGGCGTCACACAACGTCGCCGTTGCACAACGCTATTCAGCGTTGCTCTACGCGACCAGGGCGAAAACGCGAAGTCTGAGCGAAGTTTAGAGCGTTACACAACGCTACAATGCATGGAACATGGCAGCATGCATGCAGCATCGATGCAGATCGATGTCTGAGCAATGCAGAGTCGCCTGTTTCATACTGCGTTGTACAACGCTGAGTAGCGTTACACAACATAGGAGTGGAAACGTTGTGTAACGTTATTTAGCGTTGCATAACGTTCTGACAAGGGGAAATAAAGGATTTAACTGGTTTAAAAACAGATGAACTAGCGTTGCACAACGCTACTGAGCGTTGTGTAACGCTGTTCCAACCTTGTCAGAGATTTTGCAATTAAAATCGAATTAACTCAGCGTTGTGTAACGGCAACTGGCGTTGTATGACGCTGGACAGAAAAACTGAGCATTTTACCAGCAAATTGATTGAGATTAGTTTAGAGTTTAATTAAACCTTAATTACTGACTCTAACTAGACCAAAGCAATCTCTTGAAGCTCCAAACTAAGTGCCACACTTGCTTTAATCCATTCTTCAATAAATTTAGCTATAAAACACTAAAGAGAGATGTTAGTTTAAAGGTTTCGGTGTTGTTTTGCAAATCGGCAAATCGAGAGAAAATGTTTAACCAACAATTGGTACAATTATTTTTAATATATTTAATCAAAAAAATATTTTTAATTAAAAGCCAATGCAATCATGGCTTTTAATTAAGAAGGGTAAACTTCTAGAATATATTCAGATTGATCGATCAACGAAAATTGGAGGGCTCAGATTGCATGTCGTATGAGGGGATAATTTTTTTTTCCTATAAGTTAGACATGAACTATCTTAGACTTCCAAATATATCTACCTTAGATTTCCAAATATATTTAACTTTTAAACTATTTTTAATTTATATAAATAACAGTGTAAAAAAATTAATTCTATTTTTGACCGCATTTTAAACTTGAAAAATCGGCCACGGTTTTTATATATATATATATATATATATATATATATATATATATATATATATATATATATATATATATATATATATATATATATATATATATATATATATATCTAAGATGAGACAAATGAAAAGAAAGGAGGATGGAATCGCTAGATTCAAAAGAGAAAAAGGTCAAAAAAGAAAAAGTGCTGCCCAACTAAATTTTCATTTTTGAGTTGAAATAATAGAAATGATACACTGAAATTGCACCTATCACTCCTAATAAATTAAAGTAGGAATGTAGAATAAAATAACTCGTAGCACAAAATATGAATCAGAAAAAAGGTTGATAAAATATACATACATTATTAAAACAGCA
This sequence comes from Rhynchospora pubera, assembly GCA_028095005.1. Taxonomy (NCBI): domain Eukaryota; kingdom Viridiplantae; phylum Streptophyta; class Magnoliopsida; order Poales; family Cyperaceae; genus Rhynchospora; species Rhynchospora pubera. Next base: position 358,567,054 of record CM051460.1, read on the forward strand.
TTGTTGTAGAATAAAAGAATATTTTTGTCAAATCAAGGCACCGCATAACATTTTGATGGGGCGGCCAAATTAATTTCCTTTTTGTTGTCTTCTGTTTCCTACCAACTATTTAGCAAATGAGACAATACCACATCAATGATAAATACAATGCACAACTGCCGTTGAATACCTTGCTGCAGTTACAAATTACGAAGATAAGCCAACTTGAGAATATTTTATTGAGGAATGATTGAATTAGGTCCTACTTCAGACGATAAAATTATAATAATTTGATTGAAAAGAATTTTGATTTAGGTCCAAGGTCCATGTCATATAACGCCTAAATCGCCATTTTAGCTTTCATAAATATTTGAAACTTTAAATAAATATTTATTCTACCAATTGCGTATAGACGTTTAATAAATTGCCTAAATACAAAGTCTTCTTATGCATACTCTTTAAAAGGGAAATAATTCTTTCAGATAATCCTTTAAGTTTTTTTTTCCCCTACATTAATCAATAATCTATTCATTTATATACAATGGTTTTTAAAATTTTCAATTTTTTTAACAAATGTTATCTTTAGAAATTAATTTAGGTTTGATTGAACAATGCATATTCTTGGATTATAAATATGGTCCAGAGCCGCCCATTATATGTATACACTCTCTATTATAGCAATTCCACTCTCACTGCCGCTGCCGCCTATCTATATATCATACCATTCTGCAATTATTTTATTTATTTTGACAATTGATCTTTAATACAAAAGAAATTTAATTCGCTCAAAGTATATTGGTTGCTAAATACTTAAATTATACCAGAGAATAATGTAATTTGAATGATATACTCAATATTTTAGTTGGATGTTTTGGCTATCTATATGATCGTTTGATCAGCAAATATTTTTTTAAAATTGATTCCTATTCTTCTCTTTTTTGATAGGTTGTAATAGACTGGTAAGATATATATTGGAAAACATAGAAATAATTAGCGCTGGAGAATTTGCCAGTAAACCTATATTAATATCGCATTTATACAAGAGAAAGGATTCAATCAAAGCGTTTTGACCGGAGTCCCGGTTAAACCCCGTCAGTTCTCAATTTTGAAAGTTCAAATGACCGATCCGAACCGTCAAATATGATCTCCATATTGAAATCTCCTTGCCGACAAAAATTTTCTTTTTTTTTTGAAATTTTTAAGTATTTTTTTTCGGATTTTCAAAAACAGCAATTTTGTAGGGTTCAGAACAAATTAGATTAACGATGTTTTAAAATTCGAAAAAAATGATTAAAAAAATTCAAAAAAATAAAAATTTTGGTCTGTAAGGAGATTTCAATATGGAGATCATATTTGACGGTTTGGATCGGTCATTTGAATTTTCAAAATTGAGATCTGACGGAGTTTAACCGAGACTACGGTTAAAGCGCTTTGATTGAAGACTTTCTCTTTATATAAACTAGATCTTTTGTGAGAAAATTTGGGGAGTTGTTACCTTATAATGGTTTTATTTGCTGATGATTTTTGTCGAAAATTTTAAAAATTGTAAAACTTTTTGAAAATTTTGCAAAGAGATATAGTCTACCTATACAAAATGACAAGTATGCCCCTAACACAAGTAAATTTTTAAAATTAATGTAATGAATAATCACAATAATAATTAGTTGTTCACTTTGCCCCCACCTAAAAGCATTTTGGTGCTCAGACACCTTCGTTAATCATTGTACAAAATCAAAATTCTTGAGAGAATGATTCCAAAAAGCACAAATTTCAATCAAAGTACCAGATTGGGATTTTGGAAGGCAAAGAGAGAATAGAAGCAAAGCGTGTCACACTTTCCCTCCCTCACCGAAAGGCACAACCCGTTAGGTGATCCGTTGCTTTTCCTTCACTAACTTTATTCCTCTTCTCTCTCTAGGGTTTGTATTGGAACTTGGAAGTAGACATATCCTCTGCTTCTCTCTCTGTTTCTACTTCACAAAAAAATGGGCTGCTTCTCATACTTCTGTGGAAGAGATTCCAAATGGTAGGAATAATTCTTTCCTAAATATGTAAGAGGTTTTAGATTTTGTAACGAGGCTATGATCATGATTGTTTAGTTTGATAATGGTGCAGGAAGGAAGAGAAGTCGACCGCCAAGTGGCGAGTTTTCTCTCTAAAGGAGTTGCATTCGGCTACAAACAATTTCAATTATGATAACAAGGTCGGCGAAGGCTCGTTTGGAAGTGTTTATTGGGGCCAATTGTGGGATGGCTCACAAGTAATTGATTTATTTCCTCTAATTGCTTTTGCATGTTGCATAATTTATCAGTATATAAATTTTCTATATTTATTAACAAACAAAATTGCATGCGATCTGGTTTGAGTTTGTCTGAGTGTTGCAAGATACATAATTCTCATGCCAGATCATTCAGTATCAAATCTTATTAATATTATTTCTTTTTTCTAGTGTTTAACAATATATGGGCCAAATGTAGTTGATTTTAATAATTCATTAGTTCCTTTTAAAGTTAACACAAAAATAATTGAATACCATCAGATAAACTCATTTTTTTTCTCATTTTTGGTTCTGTATGTGAACTAGCCTTGAATTCAGCAATTTAACAGTACACAGTTCAAATACAGCACTGTTCCCTCTTCAACCTTAGGAATAGTGTCATGATAGTCAATTTAATCGGGTAAATTGAAAAGTACACTCTTGTAATTAACGTCGCTACTCATGGAATATTGACAACTAAACCATATATAAAGAACAAGAACGTTTGAGATTGTATTCAATCATATATTTGAATGTAGATAGCTGTGAAGAGACTAAAGGCATGGAACAATAAGGCTGAAGGAGAATTCACTGCAGAGGTTGAGGTTCTTGGCAAGGTGAGGCACAAGAATCTGCTGTGCCTGAGAGGATGCTGTGCCGAGGGGCAGGAGAGGCTGATAGTGTATGACTACATGCCCAATCTAAGCTTGCACTCGCATCTCCATGGGTCTCATTCTAAGGACAGCCTCCTTGATTGGAAGCGGCGGATGTCTATTGCAATTGCATCCTCAGAGGGAATTGGGTAAGTTCAACTACTATTTTATCAATTGAAAATATGAATATCTGTCACAAATTTGAAGAAAAAAACATGAATAAATTAACTACTTTTTGGCATATAGAGCCTCATATTGTAGAGATTTTTTATTTTTTATGAGCATTTGCAGTGAAATGTCTATGTACTTATCCTATAAACTGGGTCTGCAGCACATACATTTCAGAAATTTTTGAATTAGCTGTGCAGTGCCAGAAAATATATATTTTTTTCCTTTACACAGTTAGAACTCTGTAGATAACTTTAATTTTGTTGAATAGAATCAAAAATATTGTCACGCATACATATTTCTGCTTGTACTGTTACTAATTAATGGGTTGGACTATATATAAACTACAATTGAATGCTTGTACTTCAGAATGTGAATTGAGGTGGCTTTAGTGCTGAGTTGCTCTTTTACCAGTTGGCAGTCTGTAAATAGTTTTTGTTGTTGAATTAAATTGGAAAAAAATTTCTGTTCATGGATATTTTTTACATGACTTTTGTAAATATAATACATCAACATATAACGTTTTTTTTTTCTTCTTCTTATTCGTAGTTATCTCCATCACCATGCAACACCACATATAATCCACCAGGACATTAAAGCAAGCAACATCTTACTAGACAATGATTTTAAAGCTCGAGTTGCGGATTTTGGATTTGCAAAACTCATCCCAGATGGAGATTCTCATGTCAGAACAAATGCTAAAGGCACTTTGGGTTACCAAGCCCCAGAATATGCAATGTATGGCAAGTCCTCAGAGAGTTGCGATGTGTATAGCTTCGGTGTATTGCTGTTGGAAATTGTCAGTGGAAAGAAACCTGTTGAGAAATTGGATCTTAAGCAGAAGGTGTCAATTACAGATTGGGCACTTCCTTTGGCTAGGGAGGGAAGATTTATTGAGATAGTCGATTCAAAATTGAATGATGATTACGTAGAAGGAGAATTGAAGAGGTTGGTGCTTGTTGGGCTTGTTTGCGCACAGAATGAACCCGAGAAGAGGCCGGCAATGCTTGAAGTAGCGGCATTGCTTAAAGGAGAGTTGAAGGAAAAAATGGCATTGATTGAAAGTGATGAGATGTTTCAGCCGGGGTCTGGCGCTATTTCAGAAGATACCGAGGTCCTTAATGAGAATTTAGACAGTTTGACCAAGGAGTCTGTTGAGGTGGTGAAAGAGGCGGTGGAAATTGAAAAAATAGAAACATAGTGGTTTTGTGTTGTTTTAAATGTTTGAAGTAAATTCAGGGAGAAAGTAATATTAACAAAGGGATGCTGCAGAGAGTTTGATTGAATAGATTCTATATGTTGCTTGAGAAATTGGGCAGTGAGCTTTTGAGTGATTTTTTTTTATTTATTTGAATTTTCTTGATGCTTGGTAAGAATTAGGACTGGCAACGAGTCGAATTCGAGCGAGCCAAGTCCTATTCGAATTCGATTCGAAATAAATTCGAACAAATTCGATTCGATTCGTCAAGGAATATCGAGTAGAGAAATTCAGCCTGTATTCGATTCGTATTTATAATGAGCCAGTTTGACTCGAGTCGTTAATAACTCGAATTGATAAGTCATTCTTTACAGAGTTACGTATGGGCTAATGGGCTATGGCCACAATTTTTTATACATAACTCTAACAGAGCTATTATATGCATTTTCAAACCAAAAAGCAAAGACACACAAACTAAGTGCAATAAAACATTATAAGCTAGTAATAAGATAAAATGATTAAGCATGATTCAATCATTTCATATTTCCATGACACAATTCATACATCCAATAACTGGATTCTTAATACCAGCTCCAATCCAAAAAAATAATTCCATCTCCACGACACAATTCATTTCCAACAAAATTAATACCAGCTCCAATTTAGAAATCTAATTCCATGGCACCATGCAGCCAACTCATACCACAAAAAACATTCCTAGCTATTAAGTAATTAATTCACAAAAAAAAAAAAACCACTCCTAACCAAAATAACAGATTTCACGTTTCATCAAACCAGCATCCAAGCCCCAACTTTAGTATTTCACCATTCCTACATGTTAATAATCTATCACTAGTCAAACTATCAAAATATAATTAAAAGCAAAAACATAACTGATGTTTGGGAATAAAAAACAAAACCTGCCTCAGTTTTTGTTAGTCGTCCCCATGGGAATTTCAAATTGAAGATCCTCTTCATCCTTAGTAGCTTCCTGAACATAAAATATTGCACAAAGTTAGATCAGATTATAAAATAAAAATAGATAAAAAAATATAGAAGTGGTTTGCTTACTTTTACTGTTATCGGCTGATATTTTGAGTTGGCTCGTACCCAATCGCCTCCACAAACGAGAACTTCAACGTTATCCTTGGACAGCGAACTTCGATAGTCATCCAATACCCGACCTCCAGCGCTAAAAGCAGATTCAGATGCGACTGTTGTGATTGGAATAGAAAGTACGTCACGAGCCAACTTGGATAAAACATGATATTTCACCGAGTTCACCTTCCACCAGCTTAATACATCAAAATGTTCATTTCTGTTACTTGTAAACACAGGTTCTTGTAAGTACATGTCAAGATCAGACCTTGGGGGATCATCTGAGCACTTGGATTGTACAAAACACATAAAATCATCATCGACTGAGCTATTCGCAGCTGTCCTTGAGCTGCTTGAGCAACATTTGAGCTACTGGCAGCACCAGTATCGGAGGCCTTGTAGGCTTTTCTACAATAAATACACTGGACTTTCTTTTCCCCTTTTATAACAACCTCTTTGAAGTAATTCCAAACTGGAGACTTTCTCTTCCGACCAGGTTTCAGAATTTCCTTAGGAGTGGCTTCACCAGCTGATTTGTGTTCACTGTTGGCACTATCCTCGATCTCAATCTCTTCTTTCTTCTCATTGTTTGCTACAGATTGTGCAATCGAGACAGGTGCATCAGCGGTGGCGATGTTGGAAACTGCACTTTCAGCCATTCTGCAAGGTGCAAAGTGAAATAGATAAGAATTTTTTTTTTAAACAAGAGAACTTTTTTCATGCACCATAATCAAACCAAAACTGAACTATCACTCTTGATATACCATTCTGTGCAAAAGTACAACATAACACTAAACTAATAATTACTAAGGACATTACTAAAATAAAAGATAATAAAAAAGCCAAGTATGTACTGTACTGGTTTTAGCCAGTAAGTTTCAAATGTTTATATAGAGAAAAAGTAATCAGTTGCTAGCACATGTTCACTTGTTCAGTAATTAAACCAAGAAGCATTAGTAAGCAAACTTTTCATTTCCAAAAAGCTAAGTATGTACTGTACTGGTTTTAGCCACTCGTTACATCTACAAACTTTTATTTTTCAATGAAAAGATAATGACGCATGATTTTTGTGTAAAAAAAAACAATTTTTGTACTAAAGTCATCAACAAAATAGAAAATCAAAATTATTAAAATAAAAAAGAGAGATTAAGGGTTCATACCAGAAATTTAGAAAATTTAGGCAAAGGATATCAGAATTTTTAACTCTAAATATGCACAACAAAAAAAAGTAAAAAATTCAATCAACTATGACTATAAAAGAGAGATTAATAACAAAGAAGAGATGTAAGAGATACTTACGAAGGCAAAGTGACTGGTGCAGGATAAGCAAAGAGCGTGTAAGATAGAGACTAGAGAGTAGCGAGAGAGAAGAAACAGTAGAATCGAGAACCAGGCTACCAGCAAAGAGATGGAAGAGAAAAGGCGGTGAACAAATTTGAGGTCGGGTTTGATCAGAGCTAGAGGAGAAGAGAAAATTTGAGATCGGCGGAGCCACAGAGGCGAAGAGAGATTTTTAGGGTTTTAGCCATAGAGTAAAAGGGGCGAGAGACTGAGAGATGAAGAGAGAGAAGTGATCAGAAGATTCTGGAGAGGAGAGAGAACTTTGCTTATAGAGGAAGTCACGAAGATTTTGGATTTGGTAGGAGGGAAAACTTAGGGTTTTCACTTTTTCACACCTAACTCTGCGTACATTACATATTTACATGTGCTATGATATGATAGTATCGCTAGATATATTTCGAGTTAATAATTCGCGAGCCACTAACGAGCGAGCTCTCTATAGCTCGTATTCGATTCGGAACTAATTTCGAGCTTGGAAGCTCGATTCGTCAGAAACTCGAAATTATTTCGAGTGAGCTAGTTTCGAATAATTAGCGAATCGATCCCGAGCGAGTCACGAGCCACGAATTTTTTTGCCACCCCTAGTAAGAATTGTACAGCAGTGTTAATTAGTTGGGTTGTCAAGAAGTAAACCTTTCTTCTTTTTTTTTTTTTTTTGCATCAGTTAGCTGGAGCGTCAATAGTGATTTTGGGAAGAAGTATTTTCTTTTAAGCAAAGAATGTTATTTCTTTGATTTTGTTTTCTTATAGTTATTGGTAACCGTCGTCTTTTTTCTTTGCATAGGCAAAATAAAATAAAACATTGAGCGCTTAATATAGACCTTGATATTGAGTAACATAAATATATATCCTGCATCGTTGATGACATAATTACTATGAAATGTAAAATATGCTGTATTTAACAAATTTTGTTTTCTAAGAGAAATTTGTATGACGAACATGATAATTTGCATAAAGTTGGGAAAGCGTAGGAGTTTAGCATTTGTGTAAATAAAAGGAGAGAAAATGAGTGAGCAGTTGAAGATGTTAGATGTAATAAAAAAGGAATTCGGTGGCTGGGGAATTCTAAACCTACACCACATGAACTCTGCTTTGCTAGCTAAGTGGGTTTGGAATTACATGTTTAAGGAACATAAAGGCATCTGGAAGGATCTTATAAGAGTTAAGTACTTTGGTAAGCATAATGTTTCTGGATACTCACACTTTTGGAAGAGCCTTCAATCCATTACCCCCCTTATGAGGATAGGATGTAGAAAAATTATAGGTAATGGAGCTTCAATTGATTTTTGGGATGATATCTGGTTTGATAATCTCCCAATGTCAAAACAGTTTCCATTACTTTACAATAAGACAAAGAGGAAAAAACATCTCTCTTTAGCTCAGGTCTGGAACAATGGAAATATTAACTTTTTCCTCACCAGAGGTGTATCCAGAGAGCTAAGAACTGAGAAAAATAATCTTATTAATATTATTAGCAGCAGTGGCATTAATAACGATCTTGACAGTGTTTGGTGGAACTTAGAGAACTCTGGCATCTTTACTGTCAAATCTTTTTATGCTTTCCTAAATAACAGTGGTGTGCTTACTAACATTAAACACACTGTTTGGCAGTTGAAAATTCCTTTGAAATTCAAATGCTTGCTTTGGTTAGTTCTTAATAACAAGGTGCTTACTTATGATAATCTAATTAAAAGGGGCCATTATGGTCCAAATAAGTGTCAGTTCTGTAATAGTGAAGAGACTGTAGAGCACTTGTTCATCAAATGCCCTTATGTCTCTCCCTTCTGGACTGGTATTAATATTTTTAACAATAGGGGCATTAGCTTAGATCACTCTAGCATAAACTCTTTATGGATGTGTTTAAATAATTTGGACAAAGCCAATAGAAACTTTGCTAAGAATATTTTTGCTGCCTGTTGCTGGAATATTTGGACTGAAAGGAACAAAAGACTGTTCTCTGACAGAAAGGGCTCTCCTTCGTACATAGTTTACTTTAACATTTTGAGTCTGTTTCATTTCTGGACAGGTATTCGCACACAAATGGAGGCAAATTTTAGAGATCTGGCAACCATACAGAGGAGCAATGAAACAAGTGATGGTCACGTTTCTGACGCTGAGGAAAGCCTCTGAGACAGGCGTCAACACAAGCTTTGCTCCTCATTTGTTTTTTAGATGTTGCCTATGCTCTACTTGTGTGTTGACTTTCTGACTTGCTGCCTTCTGTGTTGTGTTTAAAGCACTGTGTTTTGACTTTCTGGGTAATAGTTGTTGTAATTGGAGTGCAGATTTCGTTTTTTTGTGTCAGTTCTTGTTTAGTAGAAGCTGTTAGCTAAAGTCAGCTTTAGTTCTTCCTATTGTAGCTTAACAACTTTGTAATACTCTTTACTCTTCAGTGGAGGCCTACCTCAGGCCACTTTATCTCAAAAAAAAAAATAAAATAAAATAAAATGGGTGGAGTAAGAATAAACTTGTCCCCGGCCGTAAAGGCAGTCAGCAATAAATAAAAGGACTCGCAAGTCGCAACTGGGCTAGGGCCTGGGCACATAAACATAAACATCCTTACACATTCGCACGCAATTTCTCTTTCTTTCTCGCATTCCTTAGAGGCGAAGTAGAAGAAGGGGAAGACTTGATCTTGATTGATCAGATCCAGCGACCAGCATGCAAGAGCCATCCGAGTTCCACGACCTCTCCGACGACTCCGACTACGCCGCTGCTTCTCAGCACCAGGTACTAATATTATATTATATTATATTATATTATATTATTATTCCACCTCAATAGATCGATCCCCTCAGCCCTCAGCCCTCAGACTCAGTTCCCTTCCCTTCTCTTCAAATGCACTTGTGCAGTTACTGTTATATTTTACTATACAACTTCGTATATTGGTTACTGTTATTTTTTTCTTTTAAGGCAAGTGCTAGCATTATGAGGTCCGATTCAATTAAGAGCGGTGTAAGTGAACCTAGTGGATCCGAGGTCATATTCTACAAGGATAATGTCACAATACATCCAAAGCAATATACATCTGAAAGAATAAGTGGCCGCCTACGTCTCATTAAACACGCCTCTGATTTGATTCTCGTAAGTAATACTGTCAATTATTCTCTGAATCAAGCCTACTGTACTGTCGAAAGCAAGGGGATTTTGCTTAATTAAAATACTTTTGGATTGTGAAATAAAAAAATAAGTCTCAATTATTTTACAGGTTTCTTCAAGTCTTAGTTTGCATTTATTTTTCTTTTATGCATGAAACAGACTTGGGTACCATACAAACCAAGTGAAATTGGTGTTGATTGTTTAGGTCGCAGTGATCCTGAGGCATCAGATAAAGGCAAGAACATTTATTTTTTCCCTTGAATAACTTATGTTCTATTATATATACTCGTATTTTAGCCTTAAGCAAGACCCAGAATTTTTCATTAGTTGCACATTATTTGTGTTTAACTGGTGGGATAAATTCTAAGTCTCAGCCTGCCATAAGGCTTAGTGACTCTATCCTTAAATTTTTTTTTAGAAGTTTTAAATGCTTGAGTAATCAAACTTGACATCCAAAAGTTGTTTAATTACCCTTAGTGGTTTGATATAGCACATGGTATCTGCTTTGTGTAAGAAACACTTGAGGCAAATTTGGATTGATTTTAAGTTTAGTTTGGTAATATTAAAGCAAAATGATAGCTAATTTGCAGAGCAAAACTGTTACCATGTATTATTGGCAAATAGGATAGTATTCTGGGCCAAGGTTAACATAATTGAAAAATTCTTCTGAAAAGTTGTGAAAAGCATAGTTCTTATTTAGTGCTTTATTAATTTCAGTTAGAAATCTGTATGCAATCAAGACATCTCTCAACGATGTGCGATCAGTTCGTAGGCACACACCACCTCTTGGCTGGCAGTACATAATTGTTGTTCTCTCATCAGGTTAGTTACTATTAATATAATTAGTTGCTCACGGTGTTGGTGTTCTTTGCCTCCTATGAGACATTAATCTATTAAATTAAATATCACAAATTTAACACGATGTGATATATTTGTCTAGTACTCTTACAGATCTGACTTGCACTGAATTTGAACCTGAGATTATTTGTCAGCTCATCAGCCTCTCGAGTATTGAGATGTCATTGGATATAGTTTCTGAAATTTTAGTTCAGTGTATTGTTGATGTGTTCAGTTTTCGGCTTTGATGTGTTGAGGAGCTACCTAATATTCCCGAAAGTTTTGTTGAAATAATATGTTGGAGATACAGTTATTATTAAGTATAGCAGGTGAATTTGTGTTGAATTAATACAAATGGTTGTAATGAATTTGTGCAGGGCTAGCATATCCTCCTCTTTATTTCTACAGTGGTGGGATTCGAGAATTTATCACTACATTAAAGCAGCATGTTTTTATTATCAGGTTTTTCCTCCTACTTGAAGATTCATCTTCTTTATTTGATCTCTCTTATTTGATTTATTTTATTTGTGGCATTAATAATGCCATTTTTAAGTATCAAAAAATGATTTTTTTCCCTCACTGTCATTGCTAGATCTTCCGAAGATCCGAATGTTTTCCTTGTAAATGACTTCCAGGATCCTCTTCAGGTACTTGTAATGGTTGTCCTTACCTTTTTACAGAACAATTACATGTTGTTTATAAGTTTTTTAGTATGTGATGATTTTCAGGATTTTTTTTTTTTTGATGTACAATACTTAGTGATTGGTCGTGCGATAACCTTTAGTATTCTTTTATACATCTTTTTAACATTATGCAAATATTTTCCTTAATATCTACTTTCCTTTTCATCTAATAAACTTCACTTTGTGTTGCCAGGCCAAACGTTATTAGTCAATGCGTTTTAATGTGTTGTAGTAATTAGTTCATTCTTTTTTCTTCAAAAGGAAAAAATTGTAATCATCTTACGCTATTCTAAAGTTTACTGTTTTTTTCCATTCTATTTTTAAAAATTTTCATTGCTATTTCTAGTGATTTTCTTAAATGATTAAGTCAGGGTGATAGATTTTCGGTAAATATAGCAAGTAATTTGATTAATGCTATTCAGTGACAAAGCAAGTAGTTAGATTGATGCTCAGGACATACAGTTACTTTAACACTTCTAAACACTATTTTGTAACCTAATGAACCATTTGCATATAAATAATAATAAATAGACTTATTTCATACATTTAATAAGTGATGGGACACTATTTTCTAGATATGAATTATCTGATATTTATTTTTGTGCAATGCAATCTTATTCTTTTTTTTTTTTTCATCTGTACTTAATTACATGCTTTGCTATTATTTTGCAGAAAAGCTTGTCATCCTTGCAGCTTCCTGGTTTTGCATCATTTAAATCAGCATCTTTCAAGAATTCAGTTGTTTCAGTTGAAAATTCTGATTCTGATCAAGCAAATGGATCGGTGCATAAGAGTAGCAGTTCTGAGCATAGCTTAAGGCCAACTAATAAAAATAGGCAAGGTGACCTCTCAATGCAGGTTCTTGAGAAATTCTCTCTTGTTACCCGGTTTGCACGTGAAACCACCTCCAGCCTCTTCAAAGAGAACCATGGGAACCAGTACCCATATGATAAGTTCCTAGAAAAACAAAAATCTGCTGTGCACAATGATGAGGGCAAGCATGAGGAGGAGCTAACTAGTCAAGATTCAAGTTCAGTAGCTTCAGATGTTTTAGAGGTACAATTTTCGATTTTCAGCATGGAATTTCAAATGGAGGTAATGAAGTGAGACGATTTCACCTGTAATCATTTAAACATGGTAAATATTTGATATTCACTTGCCAGTCCAATTGGATGTACCAAAATGTCCCTCTTTTTAATTTTTTATGCAAGCAAAACAGAGAGAAGAGGGGGCAGCTTGAGTAACTGTGATAGAAGTGATATAGATAATGTTTCTCTTGCTTTACAGAATTTAATAGGATTTTTAGAACCATACATCAAGTTGTCCATTCATTTATTAGTTTGGACCTAAATAAGATGCTTTGTAGAGAAGTTACATTGAGACTTGGGAACATCGTTCTTGAAGCCCAGTCTCTGGTCTATAAGCTTAGAAGAGTTATTGATCTCCCTTACATGACATCCATCATCTACTGTTTGACAGTTTGACAGGTTACCTCTAATCTGGGGAAAGCAAAGAGAGAGCCCTCTTAGTGTGGAGGAGGTAATATGTTATAAATTTTATTCCTTCTACTAAAAGGATGTTTATACAAAGTCCTTTTTCTATTTTCTAATTGCTTAATTATTGTACAGTGGACTGCATTCTTGGATAATGATGGAAGAGTGGTGGATTCAAAGGCATTGAGAAAAAGGGTGTTTTATGGTGGAGTAGAGCCTGAACTGAGAAAGGAGGTTATAGTTTGGGTCTTTTATTGTTTTGCTATAATCATCATTCTTTAGCAAAAGAAATCCACTATATTATTGTACTTGCAAAACAATATCTACGATTTAAGGACAACAATTCAATTTTGCATCCAAGTTAATGTATTCTTTCCTTGAATCAAGTACAGCATCTTAATTTTGTTGTTGGGTTCCAAATTTACATTGACCTGTTATCAATTTCCGTGGCTAACATAGATATTTGCACTAGTCCCACTGGTTAAAAAAAATAAAAAAATGGTGCAGGCACTAATTTTAAATGTGGGTAGTTGGGTTTGCCAAATATATATAGAATATATAAAGTTGACTTATCTAACTTTTGTCCCTTTTGTGCAGGTTTGGAAATTTTTGTTGGGTTTTTATGAATACCATTCAACTTATGCTGAGAGGGAGTTCCTTTTTTATGAAAAAGAACATGAATACCAGACTGTTAAAAAGCAATGGCAGGTAAGTAAGTCTATGTGATTTTCTAATTATTTTATGTAGAAATTAAAGTTGTTATTTAACAAGAGAACTTTTTTATCTTTTAAATATTACAGACAATATTACAATTCTGTTTGATTGAGAAACCAATTCTTAATTTAGTTATTAATGGTACAAACAAATAATTTTTATTTACTCTGCATATATGTATTTCTTTTTCCATTTGTAGAGTATTTCATCCACCCAAGCTAAAAGATTTACAAAATTTAGGGAAAGAAAAGGCCTCATCGACAAGGATGTGGTTAGTATCCATCTTTGAGTTATTGGCATTCTTAAATTCTTTAGTGGTTTGCAGTCTCTGTTGTTTTATTTCCTTATGGTTTTTGAATTCTCTAGGTGAGGACGGACAGATCGATTCCCTATTATGAAGGAGATGAAAATCGAAATGTTGTAATCCTTCGTGACATTCTACTGACGTACTCCTTTTACAATTTCGATCTTGGTTATTGTCAGGTATGATTACATATTTTTGAGTTGATATTTGAGATTTGAGATTTACATGCTAGTTTTCTTTGAAATAAACAAGCAGAAGATTCTTTTGGTTTCTTCTTTCCATGATTACAAATTTAAAACTGCGAACTGGCAAAGTTACATCATTTTGCTAAGTGAAAAACTAAATTCCATGCACCTGGAAAACAGGGAAAACTACAATGTGAACTTTTTCAAGTTTTTTAGGGTATATAAAGGAAGAACTACTTGTATAGGAGGTTTTGTCACAGCAGAAGAATGAAGTTATGTTTGTTTTCCTCTTGTTCTGTTTATTATCTAAAGATAAGTACAAGATCGATCACCTCAAAATAGAAGTACATGATTCATCTGCCTGTCTTTTGTGGCAAACTGAACCCATAAAGCCTTCATGTTTGACTGACAAATTTGCTCTCTTAAACTTCTGTTAGGGACATATTACTGACCTTAATATTGTTTTCTATCTAGTTTTCTGAAATTTTTGTTTGTCTTTAGGGGATGAGCGATCTTTTGTCACCTATACTGCATGTCATGGAGGATGAATCAAGTGCATTCTGGTGCTTTGTTGCATTAATGGAGAGGTTAGGCCCCAATTTCAACCGTGACCAGAGTGGAATGCACTCCCAGCTACTTGCACTCTCGAAGGTAAATTCAAGCTACACAATCATATAAAATAATAAAATAAATTAATAAATAAAGAAAAATAGAAAATACTTTGCCCGTGCATCTGGTGTTTGATTTCGCATGATATTCCTCCAAGGTCCATATCAAGGTGCTTAATGTTTTGGTGTCCTGGAATTCTTAATGTTTAGCTTTCAATTGAATATCAATTCAATTCGTATGCACACCATGCTGGTCGATACATTTCTAATGTGTAGGTGGTAAATTATTACAAGCATTGATTAAATTTTATTTTGCAAGCACCCTCAATTTTTCTATTTGAATGTGTTTTTTCTAGAATAAGAACTCATCTGTTTACAATGCTTCTGGATAAATGTTAAGAAAAAAGGGATATGGCTCCAATGATGACTAGTGGTATTCCTGAAGGCAACATCTTGTGCTTATTTTGTGGACAAAGATATCCTGAGGAGCTCTCTCTTGTATTTTAAGAAAAAGAATAGTTTTTCAAAGCCACCCATTATTAAGTTTTCAAAATTAGATAACGGAAATAGAATTTTGACTATTTGACCCATAATTTTGTTGCATATAAATGGTGATCATCTTACTTGAACCCTCGATCTTGTCTTTGTTATTCAATGTTGTCTTGATTTGGTAGGGGAGCTGGTTCTTTATTCTCAAATAATTTTAGATTTTGCAGCCGAAATGAAAGTAAATACTGAAATAAGGGACTGGCTTGTACAAAGATAACTAAATGATGGCCTTGTTGGTTCGATGAAGTACCTTGCTATAGTGAAAATGTGATGTATTATCATCTCTCAAACTGTGCATTTCGTCTACAAATACAAAGATATTTGATAATTCTTTTGGAAAGTAATCTATGTTGATAAACTTCTGTAAAATGATCCCTTAATACACACACAACCATTTAGAATCTAACAGTCTAGGGTTGTACTTCTTTTATTCTATAATTTAATTGATAATTTTGTCCTTTATTATATTTCTTCATTTGCTTTCCTTTACAGCTAGTAGAGCTACTTGATGGGCCCCTACATAATTACTTGAAGCAGGCTGATTGTTTGAACTATTTCTTTTGCTTCAGATGGATTCTCATACAATTCAAAAGGTACCCTTTTGAGATTATTGTAATTACTAGCACATCTTCTATTGGCTATGTCAGTTGGCACCTTTTTAAAGATGCATAAAATGGTAAACTTTGAGGTTGATGTATGAAAAGATATGCATAGTTCCCATTATAAAATGAAAGGTTAAAGTGCAGAAAGTTTCAATACCTTTGATCATTTGAACTTATAATAGTAAGGTTTTATGATGCTTTTGCAAATCAACCCCAAAAAATGTTGTGTACCGGTTGTAAGTATGGCAACTGTAATTAGAAAGAAGGAAAATGAAAAAAAAAAAGAAAGAAAGAAAAACTGTACCATCTTGTCATAGCAGACCCTGACAAATGTTCATTCAAACACAGAGAGTTCGATTTTGATGAAATAATGCGACTATGGGAGGTGTTGTGGACCCATTACCTGTCAGAGCACTTCCACCTGTACATCTGTGTTGCTATTCTTAAGAGATACCGAAAAAAGATAATAGATGAGAGGATGGATTTTGATACTCTTCTCAAGTTCATAAATGAGCTGAGCGGCCGCATAAACCTCGAACAGTCACTCAGGGATGCTGAGGCACTCTGTGCCATTGGTGGAGAAAATGCAGCTGCATTGATACCGCCTGGGACCCCACCCTCTTTGCCGATAGAAACTGATGCAGGCCTTTACATGCTGGATGATGAGATTTTGTGAGATGGTTTCAGATGAATGTGCTTTTGAGCCTGATTTTTTTTTCTTTGTTGTTGGGAATTGAAATTGGCTCATGGGTTATCAATATGATGATGATATGATATTTTCTTTTTTGGTGTACATATGATAAGGCTACTGGTGCTATCTGAGCTCTTAGTTCCAATAGACAACCTTTTTGTCTCTCCATATTATCTCAGTAGCATGGAATTATTGGGCATGGGTAAGTGTAACTCAATTTTTTCTTCGGTCCTGACTCGACTAGAGTTCATAAGCTTCATACGCAACTAATCTGAGTCTGAAGATTGTCTGTAATTCCAACTCGGATGTTGGTACAAATGCTTTGAAATCACAGTTTTACGAAAGTTTTATTTATAATTATGGAAAATAAAAAAATTCATATTATGGTAAATTCAAAACTTGATTAATTTTGTTAGATTAAAAAATTATGATTCAAAATAATGCGTAATAATAAAATATAGTTGCGTTTTGAAAGCTGGAAATAAAAAATTATAATTTTAAAAATAATTTGGATAACAATAACTTTATTTATAAAATTTATGAATAACTGAATATAATATAATGTAATATATTATAATATTATTTAAATGTCCACATTCATAAAATTTGCTAATTTGTATTAAAATATATTTTTAAAAATGATACAAATAAAGAGAACCTATAGTGCATACTTATGTACGGGAGGGAGTTTCGATGCATATTGTTTCAAACTCTTTGATTTGTTTCAAATTGATTGATCTAAACCGTTCAATATGATTTTCTTATTATAATCTCTTTTGCCAAGCAAATTTTATATTTTAAAAATTAAAAAAAAAATTTTACTTTTTTTTAACAAAATTTAGAAAATAGCTAATCTAATCTTTTTTTGAAGCATTAAAAAATAGCAATTTTTAAAAATCCGAAAAAAAAATTTAAAAATTTCGAATTGGTCGGCAAGGAGATTTCAATACGGAGATCATATTGGACTGTTTGGATCGATCATTGAAATAAATTAAAGAGTTTGAATCATTATGCACCGAAACTCCCGTACATTAGTATGCACTAGGTTTTCTCTACGAATAAATATTAAAATTATTCAAATATATTTTTATGATTAATGGCACAAATTGGAATTTTATTTTGTTTATGATTTTGATAACTTATATTTTTATTGTTGAATGTATGCATTCATGATACATCTCAATACACGTGCCTATATGGCTATACCTGAGTGCATTTAAATATCTTAATAATTTTTGTCTCATGTACAATTTTAAAATTTTCTGAATGCTTCCCCTAAATCTTTGTCTAGAAAATTAGTTCTACATTAGTAAGAAAATAGCGATATATTTGATAAAAAAAAGCAAGTCTAAACGAAAAAGGTGCAAATATCATTTAATCATTTAAAATAAATAAAAAAAAAACAATGACAAAACCGGATAGTCAGAAATAAAAAAGATAAAAAAAGAAGGTTGCATGAGGGCAGAGAAGGGAATGAATCCACAGTCGTTGAAGTGTTCTTGTATGACTATCAAAGTATCGGTCACTGTCAGGCCTGTTTCCGTTCCCAATTCTCCTCTCTAATCTCCATCTCTGCCTCTCTCTCTCTCTCATTTTGTTTTACGACTATTCACGACTCAAGGTCGATCTGGACTGAAACACAGATGATCGCACGAAACAATGTCACAGAAATCCAAGACGGACTAAACGTAAAAATGAGCCGCCGTCTTATCCATTGAGCGTGCATCCCATCTCTTATCCATTGTAGTCTGTTGGCTCTCGATCGTATCTCTACTTCTTGTCCCAATCTCTCTCCGGCACTGTCCCAATCTCTCTCGGCCCTCAACCTTTGAGGATTGGTTGATCTCGTAGCCATCGTGATCGTCGATCTCCTCGATAGCTAGATGGATTGAAAGAGACAGCTTCGAACTTTCGAAATTGATTGGCGTGAACAGCCCTACCTCCAACAACATACGGATTTACCAGGCACTCTCTCTCTCTCTCTCTCTCTTTAAATAACCATAGATTAGTTGTTCTTAACGCAGTAACGAAAACTATTAAGTAATTGGACCTACCCAGCCTGTACTGGTACTGATTTCGTACGTGTAATAGGTAAATAGGTGCTATCTTCGGTTCTTCTTCTGCTACTGTGCTTTTATACTTATCACAAGTACTTTTTCATCATGCACTAAAGTTGTTTGTCAAAATGTCTGACCCAACAAATACCAGCACAACCATCAATAAATAAACCTCCTCTTTTTTATCAACGTGCTTGTCAAGGTGGGATGGAGGAATCAATCTTTCAACTTTCCAAAACCCTACAATTGAATTATCTTGCATACACTCTCTTTGCTATTGACAGGCAAACCAGAAGTTTAATAAAGAACCCAAAAAAAAAAAAAAAACCAAGGTGGACCGGAACCAGATCCTCTGGTCGGCAGACCAACTGGTCGTTTTAGATCTGGGCCGTCTGATTTAATCTTAATGGCTATGGATGCCCCGTGCTAGTACCACGATTGATAGGCCCAAAAAAATGTTAACCGTTGAGATTAAATCAGACAGTCCAGATCGAAAACGACCAGGTGGTCGTTTGTAAAAAACGACCAGAGGATCCGACTCCAAGGTGGACCTATATGAGCTAATGAGGAAATTTGTAGTAGACATACCAGTATTTGTATATTGAAACCATGCTTTGGCCTACTGGTATGTTCTCAAACGATTAAAGTCAAATAAACAAAAATGAAGAAAGAAGAGAACTTTTTTGGTCATGACAACAAAAGTTTACAAATGAACTTTCACCAAGTTCACTGTTCTCTTTTTACACACATAACAATTGAAAATCTCTTCTGCGTTTTGTAGGTTTCTCTACCTGCCCTCTCTCCTCATGGAGAAGAATGACAAAAGCATGATTACTAAAGCCATTGGACATGTCTCTTTTGTGATGCGTAAATGCCTCTTTAGCATACTCTCCATTGGCCCGGTACCAGCCCACATCGCGTTCATAATGGACGGGAATCGCCGGTATGCAAAGAGACATGCCTTGCACCAAGACAGTACCAATCCAGGTAGTGGTCATCGGGTTGGCTTTAAATGCCTCATATCAACCCTTCAATACTGTTATGAAATGGGTGTGAAGTATGTGACAGTTTATGCTTTTAGCATAGACAATTTTAAGCGGGACCCTCAAGAGGTTCAGTCCTTAATGGATTTGATGAAAGAGAAAATAGATGAACTGTTGACAGAAGATAGTGTATTGAAGAAATTTGATGCTAGGATCAACTTTTGGGGTGATTTGCAACTACTTAGTGAGCCTGTGCGTTTAACCGCAAAAAAGGCAATGGATATGACAGTGCACAATAAGGGACCAGTACTTTCAGTTTGCGTCGCCTACACCTCAACCAATGAGATAACACATGCAATAGAGGCTTCCGTAAGAGAGAAGCAAGAGAATGCTCCAATCGAAGTGAGTGATCTAGACAGAAACATGTACACGGCTGGTTGTTTGGAGCCCGACATCATAATTCGCAGTTCAGGCGAGACCCGTTTGAGTAACTTCCTTCTGTGGCAATCCGATTTTGCCCACTTGCAGAATCCAAATCCGTTATGGCCTGAGTTCTCACTAAGACACCTTGTTTGGGCTGTGCTAGAGTATCAGAACGTTCATGGGTATTTGAAAAAGAGGAAGGGGGAAATTGAGAAGAACAAATGAGATTCTTTTGCTTATTATTATCTTATAATTGTTTTTTTCTTATTAGAATTGCAATGTGGTCCTTCATAGCTACTATTTACATGAAGATCTGGAGCTTAATTTTATATACATAAATAAATAAAATATACTAAACTAAACAGTTCAGTTGTTTCTTCCATATTCAACTTAGATATCTGTGAATCAATTTATAAGAGATTTTCTAGGACTCCCATATCATAAATAAACGTATTTAAACAAGATTTTGCAAAAGGTGCAATGAAAGTATTGATACTAGCTCAACTTGGGGTCATTTTTTTATTAATTTTCATTAAGTCCTGTTAATACCAGGAAAGCACTGAATGGTATTGGTACCATTGGTTTGATGTATGATCTTGATACAATGTGGCTTCATTCTTGAGTGCAACTGAGTGCTCCAGAGTGTTGAGTGGTTTGCGTAGGTTGTTTGTAGATGATCTGAATTTTTTAGTTTTCTTTCTGATATTAGATGAGTGCTTGGGGACTTTTCTTTCTGAGAGGCTCCGTTTGGATGAGGTGTGGGAAGAAGTATTGGGAAATGTGTAACATTGTGAAGAGTTTGGATTGTTTATAATTTTTTTCTTCTTTCTTCCTTCTTCCTATATCCAAACGCACCTGAAAGATGCAACCATTGAAGATCCCAAATATCTTAGCTGTGCTAGTTTTCCAATATCTTTAGATATTTACCAAATATCTACTTGTGCTAAAAAGGGGCATTCTGTAAGCCAAGTATCAAGTCTCATTTAGCAAACAGCAAATCAGATCACAGAGTTAATCAGATTACTTGGTTATATCATTTTTCGTTCTTTTTAACTTCAAAATTGCTTTCTTTTACTGGTATTTTATTACTTAAAATTGTTTAATGCAAAATTTATACATTAGACTCCCTGAAAAATAAAATTAGTTCAAAACTCATTTACTGAACATTTTGGTTTGTTCAAAATTGCTTTCTTTTAGGTCAGACCCATTGCTTGCTTTCAGTTATTTTTCAAAAAATCAACATGTCAGAGCCATGGTACAGTCCTATGTTTCTGAGAATAAAAAATAAATTTAGTTGTAGTGAGCATTATAACAATACTCATGGTACGGTCATGTAGATTCACAATAAGGATAAACCAGTATCAAAACTTTTACTGGCAATAATAGATATTCATGAGAAATAGTCAATCAAACATATAAGCAGGGACCGAGATCCTATAGAGAAACTATAAATTTAGCCAAGACTTTTTTTTCCCTTCATGGTCCTTTTCTATAAACAAGAAATATAAATTTAGCCAACTTCACAGTATCCAAATCTAATCTTCAATCCAAAAAAAGAGCAATCCCTATATCACCGCAAGTCCTATTCACAGATTTCAGAAGATTCATATGTTCAATGATTAAGCAAGTCAAAGGAAGTTTAAAGAAGTTCCTCAAATTTTTTTTCCCACTATGTTAATGTTATCAGCTCTCGGTCAGCATCTTTCCGAACTGGAGTCAGAATTACTAGATCCAGTAATTGTAGAACCAAATTTATAGAACCAAAATCTAACTAATTGTAGTTCCAGTAAAGCAAACTGACTAAATGTAGTTTCATATTCTTTATAGAACCAAGAATGGTGATCATAACGGAGGCCAATGAAGGTGCATCTTCGACAGATGACATTGAGATCGACCCACATGAATATTTAGACTTGGCTCCCTTTGTTAGAAAAGAATTCATCACAATAGACGATGCAAGAGAGTTCTACAATTCATACGCCTATCGAAGGGGATTTATTATTCGTGAAGCAGGTGGCTACACATCTGCCAAGTCAGGAGAGGTGACATCAGTTAGGTGGTTTTGCTCGAATGAAGGCTTTTCAAAAAATTATAAAGAAACTCAGAAAGCTCTGGAGAATGTATGTTACATTTTGGTATAGAATGTATGTTACAAATATGATCCTTTGTTAAATCTTATATTTTAGACTATATTTTGATATGTTAAATTTGATCTTATGCATTGCTATATTTATGCTATATTGCAATGGTACATGAAAAATGAAATTTGGATGGTATCTGTTTTGCAATGGTACATGGCGTCTTGCAATGGTACATGGTATCTGTTTTTTGTTTTTTTTTTTTTGAGCAATGGTACATGGCTTTTTTTTTTTTTTTTTTGGAGCAATGGTATATTTCTTTGGTGCCACATGAAAATGAATTTTATCACACAAGTACCACAATTATGGTCAATTTTTATCACACACATGGTACATTGCGTTTTTATTTGAGCAATGGTATTGTTTACCACTGTAGGTACCACTGAATTAGGTACACTGAATTGAGTAGTCAGCATTGTTCAAACGTTTCAATAATTGTACATTTTTCTAATAGCTGAAACTTGTTTAAGTGCTCATCTGTACCAATTACTCTTATTGAAGATTAAAAGTGACAAAAGTGAATGAACAAGAAAAATTCAGAAATCTCATTTCCAAACATTAGAGCATCCAGGAAAGCTCATTTCCAATACAACGTGAAAAATTCAGTCACATGCCTAATTACAATCATCCCTACTTAGTTAAAAAAAGTATTACAAATCATATTACACAGAAGTAAAAAAAAAAGGTATAATTTTATACCAATAGCACAGGGAGGTACAGAAGGTGCAGGTAACATGCATACTCTTTTGAAAAAACATGATAATTCAGTAGTTTGTTTCCAGTACATCAAAATGAAAACATATCAATAGTTAGTTTCCTAGTTAGTCAGCATCATAATTCCAGCAAATTCTAAGTTTCCTCTTTTGCTTTTTTATTTGTCCTTTTCTTCCTGCAATAAAATAAAGAAAAGAAAAGAAATAAATGAAGTTAGTAAGTAGGATTACATCCAAACAAACTGTTACTCGATGCAATAACGCTGTCGCGGCTTTTTCGTCATTATTCTCCTTGAAGGAATTTCTCGAAGAACAATGGGAACATAGCCTAGATTCACCTCCCTTAAGGTTTCGATCTCTTGGCGGGTATCTCTCGGAACGAGGGAACCCTATACAGAGTCGTTACTTAAAGAAGTTTCTTGATTTAGCGGGTCCTTTCCTTCCAGTAGGCGCAAGCCCCTACTGTTAATTACCCCGTGATCGCTCACGAGAACCTCTGATTAAGGGATCTGGAGAATTATATGTAAAGGCTAGGGAAATCGTTGGTTTTGTGTTTATTTTGGGTTTATTTCTTTTGGTTTGAACTGGACTCGATTGGTGTACCAGACTTAGTTGACGGGACCCAATTGAGGACATTTTGATCTGCTGAAGAGTTTTCGTTCTTGAAATGGAGAGGTTTCGGTTTTGTCTTTGGGTTTCGTGTTTCGACTTTTAATTTCTTAATTTTCTCTTTGGATTTTATTATTTTCTCAGTTTTCTTTTATTTTTATTTATAATTTTAGACTTTTAAAGATTCTTTTTATATTTTATATTATATTTATTTTTTTAAAATACTTGATATTTAATGTATTTCTCTTTAAAATTTAAATATTCATTTTTGAAAACTTGTTAAAAGAGTTTAATTAAGTTTTAAAATCATTTTGAAATTTTACAAAATTTATTTAACATCATTTTAGAATTTTATAAAGTTTGTTTAATGTTGAAAATACTTCAAAAATAGAAATACTCAATAATTTGACAGATTTTTATATCGAAATATAAGTAAATTTGGTTTATTTGGATTTTTAGGATTTTATGGATATTTTATTTGAATTTTTCTTAGTTTCCTACTATTTTTAATGAATTTTTGAAGTTTTCTGTTTATTTGGAATTCCTGATTGGTCCACGTCATCAGAGAAGGCTGAGTTGGCAGCTGACTGGGCCTGACGTGGTACTGACGAGGTTTGCTGACGTGGAATTTACTTTTTTTTCTGACAGATGGGCCCCACATGTCAGTTTTATTTTTATTTAAAAGTATTTGGTGTAACGAGTCATGACTGTGTCAGTGACCCGCCCCAAGGGATTGCGCCATAGGGGATCGAGTGTGGCGACAGGTTTAAACACGTCTTCTCCGCCAAACTTGGGCACTTTTGCATTTTAGTCCCTGAAACTTCTCAGGCGAAATTGCAGCGTCTCAGGTCACCGTTGAAGTCGAAGTTGGGTTCTCTGGAATCGTGAAGGAGAGAGCGAGAGATTGGTGGGCTTCACTTGCACTGGGGAAGTTTATTTCGCTTCATAAAACCTAAGGTACCTCGAGAAGCCATTAATGGCGTTCGGAGCTTTTCAGTCGTCTTCATTTGCCAGCACGAGGTTTCACATATCCAAGAAGGTACTTTAATTAGACTTAGGAAGGACTGGAACGAGGCGATCTCGACTGAGAGGACTCGACTTTAATTTGAGCAGATCTGAGTTCAACTGCTGGGACCCACAGAGGAGTTGTCTTATGCCAGCGATGATTGAATGAGCTTCAGGAGATGGATTATAGTTGAATAGAGCACTTAATTGTATTTGAGATGCCATGTTTCGATGGCAGAAACACTAGGGCAGAAAGCACATTTTCATTCCATTTTGTTTTGCATGTATGTCAAATTACAGCAAATGAGTTTAATTTAATGCTCGATTCAGATCAAATTGAGTTTACTTCGCATGTTCAAATAGCACATAATACAAAAGCAAGTTATTTAGCACTTATGACAATTTTTTTACTTTTTCATTTTTAATAACTTTGATACTGTTTCGAGAGGGATTTTGTTTGAGTTGTTCAAATGCAGGAAAATGGGTTGCAAGTGACAAAGAAATGCGAATTTGAGATTTTGTTCATGTTTTTATGCAACTAAAACCCTACACTTTCATTTACTTCATTTTTTACCAGATTTAGACACATGTATATGTGCATTTTATTTCATGAAGACATAAGGCATGCTTATAATAGACAAGACCTGTGCTATATTTTTTATACATTTTAGTTCTACATTTTAAGCAAATTGCAGACAAAGGGGACTAGTTGGGGTTTAGCATGACCTCCATTGTTTTTGTACCATTTTGGATTGGTAACATCTTGAACATGGCCAGGCCAGAGCCAGTGCTCTGGACCTACGCCAAGTCAAGTTGATACTGCCATGAGAGACTAAAGCTGGGCTAAAGACCTTTACATGGCAGCCATGGTGTGTTTCTTTATTGAACCAAATGACATCCCATGAAGCTAGGAGCTATGCTCCAGACCCTCATGAGACATCCTAGAACCATCCTAGGACCATGACTGATGCTACGCTTCAGACCATGGCTCCTAGGAGCATTGATACACATACTCAAGCACACCATTGTTTGGTGGCTGAGCTATGGAAAAGAACAACCAAAACAACAAATTGATACTTGAAATTACTTTCCTTGATCTTCACACAGAGGATTACAAACACACACCTCTCAATTCTATCTCTCTTTCTCTCTTCAAAACTGTTCGACGATTTGCCTTTCTCAATTACACTCTAACTATCCTAATTAAGCAAAATAGCAAGAGTCTAGATCTATCCTCAGTTTGCAATTGCTCTTCTCCTCTCTTTCTTCTTCAATTGAAGGTGTTTATATAGGCTTAAGTCTAGGGCAACGCTTCTTTGGCCCGGCTTGATCTTCATCGTCGAATTTCCATCCAGTGGCTCACCACAGGCTGCGCTAGGGTTTGGTATTAGCGAAACCATGGGCGGCACTGCTGGTTTGGGGTTTGTGGCGCTGGAGAAGGCCACGTCGATGATCTTCGCCATTTTACCCGGTGTACACACGGTAAATGTTGGGATTTCATCTCTTCTATTTCTTTTAACTGGGGAGAGAAACATCTGACGAAAGGGTCCCGTTTGTAAGGTTTAGTGAGACACAGAGAAATAGATGCGCTGAGCTCTCTGTGAACCAATAGAACATTTCAAATTTCACTAGTCCTTGGTGCATGAGCCGAGTGCATTCAATTACAAGAGAGAAATGATAATTTTTATAGCCAGCGCCTCTTTTAAATCTTCCCGAGATCCCCTCCAATCGGATGCACACGCCATTAACTTTTGATTTTTGTGGGAATTTCATTTGATTTTCTTTAAAACTCATTTATTTATTTGGCTGTCCAACCAAAATAAATTATTTGGGGGTCTTCCTTTAGGTATTTTTGGATGAAATATTATGAGTAGACTTAGAAAAATACGAGGAATCTAATGGTTTAACTGGATTTGGCAAATTCCTCATAGATTTATTTTGGTAATTTTGTGAAGTTTTTGGGCTTGTTTGTAAAATTTGGCATTTGTGTGGGTATTTTTGGAATTTAAAAGTTATGATAAATCATCATAATTCTTAAGGGATTTTTGGGTAAACTTTGAGGATTTTTGGAGTTTGTTTGGTATTTTTCGCAATTTGATTTTGATATTTGGGAATTTGGGAATTTGGTTTTCGCTGTTTGACTTTTGGTTTTCGCAATTTGGTTTTGATTCATTTGGTTTTGAGGGTTTAATTTTTAGGGTCAACAAACGCGATTAAGTAAATTTACCTCTTTCATGTAGATGCAAACCAACTAAATATTGCAAAGTAATTAAACCAACTAAACATTGGTGTTGAAATAGTAATTGAGTTTGCCCACAGGATGCCCTTGAGAAAGGAGGCTTTGTACCAGTACACAAACCAAGGCTGGTACAGACTCGTACCAGTGGTCACAACACAAACCAAACTCTAAAGCAACATTTCCAAACACATAACATTAAGCAACTTAACGTTTAAACAAAACTTATACACTCGATTTATTAACTTGATGTACAAATTTTTATTAATCAATTAGTTAACTAATTAAAATGAACATGTTGGTGGAGCATTGAGCATTGAGCAGGTAATGCATTACTGGTTAGCTAATCTCCAATGGACAAAGCACAATTTAGTCAAAATGGATAACATACAGCTGATTGCTTCCTCACAATTTAAAACCAACGTTAAGTAATTCTCAGAAAAACTCATGATTTCATTGGATTTAGCTTATTCACTCAGTCTTTTGAGAATCTCCATCAAATTCCCACTTCTTTAGAGGAAGCTGCCACTTTTGAATGAACCAAGAACGACAGAAAAGTTACAATAGACACAAAAAAGGCTGATAAGTAGCCACATTAAGTGAGCTTATAAAAGCAACTCCTTGTAGAATGGATCGATTCCTGTTTCTCCAAAGCACCCGTAAGATAGCACAGCAACAAATTCTAAAGGCTATTTTACATTGGGGGAGTAACATATTCTCTATGGATCCTTGACTTTACTGGGCCCTTATCCGAGAATCCAATCCATTAACAGATTTGAGTTCTTTTCACCAAAATTAAACCAAATTGCAAACAAATTAAACCAAAATGGAAATTACCTTTGCTTCACGCTAGTCTTTTGGACGCAACCCTAGGTATGAGATTGTGACAAAAAAACAACAATCACAAGAACACAATCACTCCCATAAACTCCCTTCCCTCCCAAATTTTATTAATTTCAGAATATTAGATACATGAAAATCAGAGTTTTTTCTTCTTCTTTTTTTTTGGTATGCACCTACAGTGGTATTCCTCACCTTTTATTTATGCCTATTGCATCTCTTTCTAAATCTATTACAAAAGTTTCCATCCTAACAAATCAGCTAACCAAGGAAATAAAAAAAACTGCAGCTTGTATAAGATATTATTGCCTATTTTCCACCTCATGCGTGTCTCCAGGCTACCTTGCTTTCCTTAATTACCAGATCACAGAATCTGTGTATCATAGTGCCTAATTCAACACTCCCCCCTCACTGTGATGCGTAGATATCTTTCATCTTCAACTTGTCCAGTACTTCATGAAATTCTTTACTCGCAACAGCTTTGGTCAAAACATCAGCAATCTGCTCATGTGATCTAACAAATGACAAAGAAATAACATTATTGTCAAGCTTTTCTTTAATAAAATGTCGGTCAATTTCAATGTGCTTAGTTCTATCGTATTGCACTGGATTGTGAGAAATATCAATTGCAGCCTTGTTATCACAAAAAAGTTCCATTGGATTTTTTTGATTAAATCCAAGTTCCATAAGTAGTTTCTTTAACCACAATAATTCACATATTCCTTTCACCATTCCACGAAATTCTGCTTCAGCGCTTGAAAGTGCCACCACATTTTGCTTTTTGCTCCTCCAAGTCACAAGGTTTCCACCAACGAATGTAAAGTACCCTGCTGTAGATTTTCTGTCTACAATGTTTCCTGCCCAGTCCACATCAGTGTATCCTTCAATCTTAACATGACCATGCTGTTCGAAAGTAATGCCTTTTCCTGGACTTCCTTTTAGATATCGAATGATCCTCATTACTGCATCCATGTGCTCTTCTTTTGGGTCATGCATGAACTGGCTTACAACACCCACCGCATATGCAATGTCAGGTCTAGTATGAGATAGGTAAATTAATTTCCCCACTAGTCTTTTGTACCGCTCCTTATTCGCACGTACCTGATCAGGATCATCGCCGACCTTTACATTTTGAGCCATTGGAGTCTCTGCTGGTTTACAGTCAAGCATACCAACTCCAGTTAGTAGGTCCAAAATGTACTTTCTTTGAGACAAAACAATACATGTCTTGCTTCGAGATACTTCAATGCCCAGAAAGTATTTTAGACCGCCTAGATTTTTCATCTCAAACTCCTTGCTTAAACTTTCTTCAAGTGTTTTAATCTCTGCATCAGCATCTCCAGTAATAATCATGTCATCAACATAAATTATTAAAATTGCAATTTTACCTCCAATTTTCCTATAGAACAACGTAGGATCCAAATCCCCTTGTCGGTATCCATAGCTCTTCATCGCGGTGCAAAACCTTCCAAACCACGCTCTTGGTGATTGTTTAAGGCCATATAGTGCTTTCTTAAGCTTACACACTGTATGCCCCTTCCTGCTATTCGAGTATCCAGGTGGCATGTCCATATAGATTTCCTCTCCTAGATCGCCATGTAGGAATGCATTCTTCACGTCAAATTGATGTAAAGGCCAATCGAAATTCGCTGCAAGAGATAAAAGAACTCGACCAGTTTTTAGTTTTGCAACAGGAGAAAAAATTTCTTGAAAGTCAATTCCATATACTTGTGTATACCCTTTTGCTACCAATCTGGCCTTGTATCTCTCTATTTCTCCTTTTTCATTATATTTGATGGAGTAAACCCACTTACACCCCACAGTTTTTTTTTTCCATTGGGCAGGTTAACTAGTTCCCACGTGTGATTTTTTTCAAGTGCCTCCATTTCACACGTCATTGCTTGGACCCATCTTTTATCACTCAATGTTTCTTCTACACTCTCAGGGATTCTAGCTAATGCCACTTGATTTGCAAAGGCTCTTAATGGTTGTACCAGACTCTTGGTACATGTATAATTGGCAATCGGGTATTTAATCTCTTTACTAGACCCATCTTCTGGTACGTACCTTTTTGGTGGTTTCCCTCTGTTTGTTCGACATGGTAATTGAAACTTTGGTTGAGAGACACACCTAAGTATTCTCCTCAAGAGATATTGGCTCTTCGGGTTGGGACTGTATTACCTCTTCCTGTTCATTAGTCTCTATCCTGTCAGACACCATCGAGCTCTCTCCTGGTTGAGACAGAACCATTCTCCTCTCATCATTTACTTCTGAAAAAACATCCTCTGACTAAACCTTGTTTGGCCCTGTATACGCTAGTGGATCTGGACCCGAGCTTGACTCTTCATGAGCCGTGTCTTGTTGTTCCATATGGTTTGAGTTCATACAACTATTAGAATTGTGTACTATGCTAGCTGGTGTAAACCACTTGTCTAATATTTCTAAATTTTGATCACTTACGTTGGTCTCCCGCTGACCCGAAATTTAGCTAGCTTCATAATAGTATTCATTTTCAAAGAAGGTTGTATCCCTTTTTAAATTGACAAAAACCCAAAAAACACACTTCTCTGCATTTGGATCGAGTTTGGTACGGTGGGATTTTAATATGTGAACAAATACTACGCATCCAAATACTCGAGGAGGTAAATTCAAAATCGAGGGTATGTTTATATGGGACTCAAGCACTTGCAAGGGAGTTCTAAAATCATTAATTTTGGTTGGCATCCGATTAATGAGATAGGTAGCAAAAGTAATTGCATTGTCCCAGAAATATGATGGTACCTTACTTTCAATTAGTAGTGATCTAGCGATTTCCAGTAAGTGTCTATTTTTTCGCTCCGCTACACCATTTTGTTGAGGTGTTCCAACACATGTGGTCTCATGTAGGATACCTCTATTACTGAAAAAGTTCATAAGACCCTTGTTTACATACTCAGTTCCATTGTCACTTCTTACCATCTTTATGTTAAAGATATGTCCTAGAAGCCAATCAGTTGGTAGCTATTATATTAGTTTATGTTATTGATGATGCTTGATCATTTGTTCCTAGAGATTATTATTGACAGATCATTCAGATTGAGGATTTGAATTGTAGATCTCTGTGGATCATTCGTAAGAATGACAATAATATCTCTAAAGAGTCCATAGTCTTGATAATTAACAAGGAACATTAATTATCAGATAAGACTAGTATGCAAGTTAAGTAATGATTAAGTTCTGCAAATCATGGGTAAGAGTTGCCGACTTAATTGCATATGTGTATGTTACTGGAA
Organism: Rhynchospora pubera; assembly: GCA_028095005.1. Taxonomy (NCBI): domain Eukaryota; kingdom Viridiplantae; phylum Streptophyta; class Magnoliopsida; order Poales; family Cyperaceae; genus Rhynchospora; species Rhynchospora pubera. Next base: position 358,597,789 of record CM051460.1, read on the forward strand.
CATAGCACATGACATGACCCAATGAAATAAATATATGGATTGTGTTATGTGTCATTATTTATTTCATACGTGTTTGATTCTGAGTTTGAGATGATTCAGTTTCTCCACATGAGGATAGGTTCTATAAATATCGTCTAACGCTGATTCCTGATAAGGGCTGCTATACGGACTTTATTTATGTTCTCTTGAATTGTGCGGGGAGAAACTGTTCATCAAGACAACCATATGTCCCTCATTAGTTCACCTAGTGAGTGATGATATCTACTGGGCCCCTTGATGGAGTTGGATCGTATGCGCGCAACTAGGCGATTAACTCTAGATCAAGAAACGTATAATCTGCAAGAATGACACATTCCTATCTTGGATTATATAAGGATATCATGTGACATAAGAATCACAACAATAAGATATTATTTTCTTATGCAGGATTGAAGTGCTGTATTGGTACAATATTTGTTTATGCGAATTGGGAATCATAACGTGTTGCTAGATACCGCTTATGATTATTGGAAATAAATGACGATTTATTTTCCATGGCCAACATAGCATATATCCTCAAAGGGTCACACAAATAGGACTTTGACCATATGGTGTATTATTTATTTGATTGCATTAATGAATGCAATAATATGATATGTTGATTAATTAATTATATACCGTTGCGAACCGTTATAATTAATTAAGTCAAGGGATCATATAGAAATAAATTAATGCACATGCTAATTCCAAAGTAATTATCAATAAGTTGAAATTAATTTCACTCAACAATATTTAATATAATTATGAGAATTATATTGAATATATAGGCTTCAATTGATTAAGTCTTTTTTTGAGCCCAAACAATAAGCTATTGTCTTAGCCCATTAAATATTTGATTTAATGTGTTTAAGAGATAAAATGGAAAAGGATAAAAAAATAGCCCATGGAGGCCATAACGTGGCCGGCCATAAAATGATAGTAATCAATCATTTTAATGGTAAAGGTAAGTAGATATATACGGTTTTTTATTGTCAATTAATATAACCTAATTTTTGCTACCTTTTCACCATCCTTATGGCCGCCACTTATCCAAGAGGAGAGAAATAAGTTTCTCTCTTCTTTATTTTCTTTCCATGGCTTATTGATAGGTCTCATGTGTTGAGAATAGCTATTTGACTAATTGATTGTCGATTGAAAGAGGAATAGAGAGTAGATTAGCTTTGTTCTTGCTCGTGCTAGCACATGAGATTAGAACTTGGTTAATCTCCTTGGTGGACTCGAGGCAACCGAAGGGCAGCCGTAAAGGTGACGAGCACGCCACCGATTCCTAGAGAAAGGATTCGAGCCTTCCGAATACGATTTCGGAAGAGGTAACCTCCTACGCTTCTCCTTTTATAATGTTAATCACTTGAATGACTAGATCCGTTAATCGTGCGTATTAATTCTTTGTTAAATGTTAATAAAAATTAAAATTGCACGTGGACTTGAGTTCCTAACAGTGGTATCAGAGCGCTGGTCGTTATTCAAGGCTTTAACATTTTTAAATCGAGAAATTTGTAATTAACAAAGTTAATTAGTGATGTGTGTGCTTGCTGTCTGGAAAAAAATTATTTTTTCAGTATTGTTGCTTGTTTTTCGTAATGCAAATTTCTCTGAAATTTTTTCTATCTTACTGGAGGTTGTAGATCTTTGAGTCGTGGTTCTTTTGGAGCTGGTTTCACTATTTTATAATTAGATATGATTTTTTAGTGAATTAAACGGTAACGGTGCGCAGATCTGCCTTTCTGCTGCACAGTTCTGTTTGTTGGACAAGAAACACGTATTTTTAGAAAATACCTACCTGTATCTTTTGGCTAGGGTTAATCTAGCAACTATCAGAGGAATGGTTGCAAGTTGAGCATTGGCCTGAAATTACTACTGGCATGAGATAGCCAGTTGAGAATGAATCATGATTCAACAAAAATTTTAGACATATTGTCACTTCATTTACAATTTCCAATACATTTGTGTTAATGTAATAATTTTTGGAGGTTACCTTTATGTGTTTCTTGCACTTGGGTGTGGGTTTTAAACTTGTAAATGCGTGATGGTACACTGTCATAGTTTTAGTGCTAGAAATCAGGTTTCAGTTTTAAGCTGTTGGATATTTTGGATATTCTCCTGAAAACTCGTTGTACAAATGCATCATACTTTCTTCGATACTTTTAGGTCCAAGTAAATAAGAAAAATTAATAATGCAAAAGAAAGGCAAAATCTGGTTTGAAAGACAGAAACAAAACCTGTTGAAAATTGAAGGGAAAAATCGAAGAGGAGGAAAAGCAAGTCGTGCAGTAGTAGAGAGGAGGCAACGGTGACGAGATGAGGTATTGAGGCGTTGATGCTGTTCATGTTGAGGCCTGATGCTCCGATCCACTCTCAGCGTTTTCACGAGCGATGATTAGGAAAGAAGAGGAAACGACAAGGAGGATAGAGGAGGTGCAGCATTTTCTCCGATCTATCCTCGGACTGTTCTAGATCTATTTCAGAGAGAGAGAGAGACGAAGTAGAAAGGAGGAAACAATAACAGAGAGAAAAAGAGATGAAACGGAGAAATTTTATTCAATCCAGCGCCCATCTATCGAAGACATCTGTACGAATTTTGAAGTAGATCGAACGGTCCGGATTGTGACTCACCAAAGAGGCTATGAGTCGCCACTCATCATAGCAAAACTCTATATATATATTCTCAACAACAACAACTAAGTATTTTGTCCCAGCCAAATTGAGTATATTATATAATATATATATTCTTCAAAAAGAAAGAAAGAAAAAGATTAGTATGCTACTCCTCAATTAAATGACAATTGACTGAACAGCTCTTTAATAGTTCGTTTGTTTAAGTCACTACTCACTAGGTTAGTAACCGTAATGGAGCTACACCGGGTCCATTTTCAGGCACCATCAGTTTTTGGCGCATGTTATGACGAAAGTTGGAAACAAGATTGCAATTCAGTTTGATCGATCATTCTCAAACAGACGGCCAAACTAAGTCGGTGAATCACACTAGAGAAATTTGCTAAGAAATTTGGCTAGTGAAAAAATTCGACAATGGAATAACATTCTTCCTCAAGCAGAACTTACTATGCAACCATTCTTGTAGCCAAATCATTGGAAAACATCCGTTTGAAGTTGTGTATGGACTCAATCCAACTGTTTCTATTGATTTGGTGCCACTTCTAAGAAATAAGCAGTTTAATGAAGATGCAGATGAGCGAGCTAAGTACCTCAACGAGTTACATGAGCAAGTGAGAAAACACATTTTGAATAAAAGCGGTGATTTTTAAGGAAGGTGGTCTGATCTGAGTGCATTTGAGGAAGTATTATTTTCCACCGGAACATGAAAAACTCAAGCCACGAGGTGATGGACCATTTAAAGTGAAGGATCTATCACTTTACCATGAAGAAAATGAATTGAACTCGGGACGAGTTACCACGCATCAGAAGCAAATGATACCATTCGGGCCACGTTAGATGTTAACTAATCATCTGAGCCATGTTATACATTCAAAGAAGCAGTCATTAGTTGGTTAAGAGTTATTTCTGTCTTAATTAGTCAAAAAAGAGTCAATAATTTGTTGTTGTATTTTGTGCAGTCTTTTATGGTCTTTTAGGACTTTATTAAATGTGTTTTGGTATAAAAAAAGTGGTTGAGATATTGTATTAATGGTCTAATGTGTAGTGGATTTTAAATGTAATAGATTGATATATAAGCTGCATATAAAGTTGCAATAGGCAGATTATTAAATGAATACGAATTTCTGAGTTACTCCTCAAATAAATTTCACTTCTTTACTGCTTAAAATCTCTGTATGCTTGCGTCAACTACGCCACAAGGTTCCAAGATATCTCTGGCACCACAATAATAAGCAGAAATTCCAGGGATGGTTGACAAGTTTTACTTAGTGGTGATTATCATTTGACAGCTCTCCATGCTTACCAGAACAAAACAATTTTTCATTTGCAGGACTGATTTTATTTTTTTGAACGCAGGTATCTGGTATATGGGCTTAAATGAGTAACATATAGTTAGGTTTTGTTTCTTAACTGATGAAGGTTTTTTGGGGTAAGAAGCTAGTAAATGAAATTGTTTTCTATGGCAATCAATGGTGTTACGCACGTCCCATTGATTTGGTTCATATTTTTGATGGATTGGAAAGGTGGGTCATGTGTTCAACATGTTTGTGCTCACAAAGATATGGTGTGGAGAGATATGTGGCCCCACATATGATTAGGAAATAAATAAACTTTCTGTGAATCGAGATTTGAGAAGGGAAATTACTTGTGGGGTGAAGTAACAGAGAGACAAACCACTATAAATTGTTCAAGAAATTTGTTACATCCTTCTACAACTCGGCCGAGGCTCTTATTAGGACGAGAGTGGTTATAGACTTATAGTATTACAGTACAGGAGCTTTGAAAAAGGTGGAGTCCACACCCATCAAAAATAATGTCTACGATATCAGAAAGGTCTAGTTTTATTTATTTATTCATTTATTTTCCTCATGTCTAAGTTATGTGCCATATGAAGTTTAAACGAGTAAGGTTTAGGATTAACAGAAGGAACTTGATAACACTACAACAAAAATGATTTTTAGTACCGGCTCATTAGTACCGGTTTTTAAGAAAACCGGTACTAATAATAAATCATGGCATTTTCGTAATTGTCAGATATATTATTTAGTACCGGTTTTTTTAAAAAACCGGTACTAAAAATCGTCTAAAAAAATAAAAAAAATGTTTTTATTTTAGTACCGGTTTTTTATAAAAAACCGAAAATCAATTAATTAGTACCGGTTTTTTATAAAAAACCGGTACTAAAGGTGTGAATTTTAAAAAAAAAACCGTTATGTTTTTAGTACCGGTTTTTTATAAAAAACCGGTACTAATTAATTGATTTTTAGTACCGGTTTTTTATAAAAAACCGGTACTACAAACATAACGGTTTTTTTTAAAATTCACACCTTTAGTACCGGTTTTTTATAAAAACCGGTACTAATTAATTGATTTTTAGTACCGGTTTTTTATAAAAAACCGGTACTAAAATAAAAACGTTTTTTTTTTATTTTTTAAGCGATTTTTAGTACCGGTTTTTTATAAAAAACCGGTACTAAAAATAGGCAGATATTTATTAGTCGAAATACATGTCTTCCTTCACTATTCCTCTCTCTCTCAAGGCCATATACTGTTCATGGCTAATTATCCTTTCTCTACAAAACCGAAAATTTTCTTACTCTCAAAAACCATATAAATAAAATAGCAAAAAATTTGCAAAAATTTAAAAAAATTGAAAAATCATTGGAGGATGCAAAGGAGATCAAAGGAGAACTAAAAAAATTCGCATTTGAGGTTTTCTTATTATAGAGGCCGATCGATCAAGAGAAGGGCAATTACGGTAATTTTATTTTAATCCTCAATAATTTTTTTTTGTTAATTTGTCGATTTGTATGTGCATTATCCCTAATGGTTATAATTGGTATTTGCATCTCTTTTAGTCAAGTATTGTCATATAAGACCAAATTGCCGGAATTTGAACTATTTTAGGTCTATTTGCCCGTCCGAGATTAATCCATTAGGGATTAATCTCGGATAGTACTCCCGGTCGGGAGTACTGCTCTTTGGATACTATCTTGTCTCATTTAGGACAGCGAGCTGTACGTTAGATGCAATGCGATGTCTGAGAAAAATTCGATAGCATTTCCTCTTATGTTCCCACGAATACGTACGCACGAGCAATTGTGTGTTTGCGTATTCAGGGAACATAAGGGGAAATGCTGCCGAATTTTTCTCAGACAACGCATTGTATCTAACGTACGCTCGCTAATGAGACAAGAGTATCCAAAGAGCGGGCTAGGATGGTAACCGGCCCAAAAACCTTATATGTTGCATTGAATCTATAAACCCTAAATTCTGATTTTTTGGATATATATACAGATGGATCAAAGGGAGAAGTACATGTTTGATTATTCAAGAATATCGTATGAATTTGTTCAAGTTGTTGAAGAGTTCATAAAATGTGCAGAAGAACATCGAAAGTTGACTGGAAAACCCAGAATTTTATGTCCCTGTAAACGCTGCCTTAACTTTGAGAGACATGATAGTAATGTGATTAGATCACATCTGATTCAGCGTGCATGGATGACAACACCTAAATACCTTCGGTGGGTTAAACATGGAGAAAATTTGGAAGAAAATTTAGATGCTGGAACGAGCAATATTAATGTATCTGATGATTTGGAAAATATTGTACAAAATGATTGTGGGGATGATACAGATGATAATGTAATAGTGGGTGATGATGATCATATAGAAAATCTAAGTGAACAACAATATAATGACATTAGAGAAAATGATTTGGATGAAATGATGAATGAATTGCCCAGTGATTTTATTGATGATGTTCCTGATGTGTTTCAAAAGTTGAATGAAAACTCTCATATACCCTTATATCCTGGTTGCAATGAAGAGAAATTCTCAAAAATAAAAACGATTTTTAAGCTATATAACTTGAAAGCTAAAAACAATTGGAGCGATAAGAGTTTTACATCTTTGCTCGGTCTTTTGCGAGAAATGCTTCCAGCAGATAATACATTGCCAGATACAACTTATAAGGCTAGAAAATTACTATGTCCTTTGAAATTAGAAGTAGTGAAAATTGCAGCATGTCCGAATGATTGCATATTATTTCGTAAGGAGTATGAAAACCTCAATAAATGTCCAAAATGTAATGCATCCCGGTACAAACAAAGGGACAGTGATTTGGATGATGAAGAAGAAGGTTGTAAGAAAAGACCAGCTGCGAAAATATTGTGGTATTTGCCAATAATACAAAGGTTTGAGCGTCTTTTCAGTAATTCAAAAGATGCTAAACTGTTGAGATGGCACGCAGAAGGCAGAAAGAAAGATGGAAAACTCAGACATCCAGCAGACTCACCCCAGTGGAACAATATAGACAGCCATTTCATTGATTTTGGCAGTGAGCCTAGAAATTTGAGATTGGGACTATGCACGGACGGAATGAATCCTTACGGTCTCATGAGTACCAACCGAAGCGTTTGGCCTGTTTTGTTGGTTATTTACAACCTTCCTCCTTGGTTATGCATGAAAAGAAAATATCTGATGATGCCGCTGCTCATTTCTGGTCCAAAACAACCAGGCAACGATATAGATGTTTATTTGGCTCCGTTGATAGAGGATCTTGATGTGTTGTGGAAGGACGGAGTGAAAATCTTTGATGCACATTCAAGGAATTATTTCAACTTACGTGCCATGATATTCTGCACGATTAATGACTTTCCCGCTTACGGGAACTTGTCGGGTTACCGAAATAAAGGAGAAAAGGCATGTCCTATTTGCATGGAGGAAACACATTCGATATGGTTATCGAATTGTAGAAAAACTGTTTATTTGGGACATCGTAGGTTTCTCAGTCGTCATCACCCTTACCGTCGGCCACCTTACAAGAACAAATTTGATGGCAACACCGAGAACCGCCGGGCTCCTGTACCAAAATCTGGAAGACAGACTTATGAACAAGTGAAGGATCTTAAAATTGTACTGGGCAAACCATTTGTGAATAGAATTCCTGAAAAGTGCTTTTGGAAGAAAAGGTCTATATTCTGGGATTTCGAATACTGGCCTTATTTGGATGTTAGACATTGTTTAGATGCCATGCATATAATCAAGAACATTTGTGAAAATCTAGTTAATTTGATTTTAAATGCTCAAGGAAAAGTGGACAATGTTAACGTGAGGAAAGACATGGTGAAAATGGGAATTCGACTGGAACTAGCTGCAAAGGAAGATAATAGTAAGAAGCGGGATTGGTTACCTAATGCTGTTTATACTTTAACAAAAAAAGAGAAACTCAGTTTGTTGGAGTGTTTGAGGTCTATAAGGGTTCCTACTGGTTATTCCTCAAATATTTCACGAAAGGTTTCCATTAAAGATATGAAATTGATTGGAATGAAGTCTCACGATTATCACGTGTTGCTGACCCAGTTACTTCCGGTTGCAATTCGAGCATCTTTTAAAGAAGAAGTTCGAAATTCTATTATTAAGTTGTGTTTCTTCTTCAATAAAATTTGCTCTAAAGTTATCGATCCCGAAAAACTGAATCAGTTGGAAACCGATGCGGTTCAGACCATATGCGAGTTGGAGATGCATTTCCCCCCCTCATTCTTTGTTATTATGGTGCATTTGACCATTCATTTAGTTAGAGAGATAAAGCAATGCGGTCCGATATTTTTGCGGTACATGTATCCTTTTGAAAGAGCAATGGGTCAATTGAAAGGATTAGTCAGAAGCAGATCTCGGCCCGAAGGAAGCATAATTGAAGGATATGTTGCAGAAGAGGTAATTGATTTCTATAATGATTACCTAGATGGAGTTCAACCTATTGGCCTGCCCAAAAATAGACACGAAGGTAGACTCCTAGGAAAAAGCATAATTGGTATGAAAGTAATTACAATGGACCTTGCAAAAAGAGAAAAAGCCCATCTTAAAATTTTGCAGCAAGTCGCTGTTGTCTCTCCTTATGTGAATGAACATATAACCGAGTTGCGAGAGCAGAATCCTCAGAGATCAGAAAATTGGATCACCAAGGAACACAACAAAACTTTTGTAAAATGGTTCAGAAACAAGGTAACCGAGTCTCGACCTTCAAATGAAACGGTAAAATTTCTTGCTAGAGGTCCTAACGCCAATGTGCAAACCTATCAAGGGTATGATCTGAATGGTTTCACTTGGTATACAAAAAAACAAGATGGAAAAAGTACAGTCCAAAACAGCGGAGTCACAATAGTAGCCATATCAAGTGATGGAACATCATCAGAGCCGTATTATGGGTGGATTGAAGAAATTTGGGAATTTGATTATAATGCATTTAAAATACCAGTGTTTGAATGCAAATGGATGCTAAAAAGCGGCGTCAAGACTGATAAAAATGGATTTGTAACCGTTGATTTCAAAAAATTGGGATATGCTGATGACCCCTTTATACTTGCAAACAAACAAGCAATGCAAGTTTTTTATATTGCAGATCCGGCTGAAAAGGGACGACATGTGGTCCTTCCCGGAAAAAGACGCATCGTTGGCGTTGAAGATGTCGTGGACGAAGAAGAATATGACCAATTTGATGAAATAGCTCCATTCTCCACAGGTAGTTCTAAATAATTTTATATTTAGAAAATTTAGATAAATAATTTTAAATGTAACGAATTTGACCAATTTATATATGTTATTACTCACAGGTATTGATGGGACACCGCAACCAATTGAAGAGTTAACAAGTAATTTGCGTTCCGATCAGGAAGAAGGCGTGTGGGTAGATCGACCGAAGTCATCAAAAAATAAATAGCTTAATGTCTATTGTAATAATTTTTATTAGTACAAATTAGTCTTTTTTTCGTGTAATATTTTTATTTTGATTAAAAAACCGAAACTTTATGATTTATTCTAATTAAGTTTATTAATTAATTTTAAAAGTATTTAAATTATTATTTCATATTATTTAAATATTTAAATAATTTAATTTGACTATTTAATTAAAAACAGAAACTAATTTAATTAATTATAAGTAATTAAATAAATTTATTTATATAATTTAAAAAAAAAACCAATTTAGTACCGGTTTTTAAGAAAAAAACCGGTACTAATTTGAAAAACCGAAACTTTATGATTTATTCTAATTAAGTTTATTAATTAATTCTAAAAGTATTTAAATTATTATTTGATATTATTTAAATATTTACATAATTTAATTTGACTATTTAATAAAAACAGAAACTAATTTAATTAATTATAAGTAATTAAATAAATTTATTTATATAATTTAAAAAAAAAACCAATTTAGTACCGGTTTTTAAGAAAAAACCGGTACTAATTTAAAAAACCGAAACTTAATTAAGTTTATTAATTAATTCTAAAAGTATTTAAATTATTATTTGATATTATTTAAATATTTACATAATTTAATTTGACTATTTAATTAAAAACAGAAACTAATTTAATTAATTATAAGTAATTAAATAAATTTATTTATATAATTTAAAAAAAAACCAATTTAGTACCGGTTTTTAAGAAAAAACCGGTACTAATTTAAAAAACCAAAACTTAATTAAGTTTATTAATTAATTCTAAAAGTATTTAAATTATTATTTGATATTATTTAAATATTTACATAATTTAATTTGACTATTTAATTAAAAACAGAAACTAATTTAATTAATTATAAGTAATTAAATAAATTTATTTATATAATTTAAAAAAAAACCAATTTAGTACCGGTTTTTAAGAAAAAACCGGTACTAATTTAAAAAACCGAAACTTAATTAAGTTTATTAATTAATTCTAAAAGTATTTAAATTATTATTTGATATTATTTAAATATTTACATAATTTAATTTGACTATTTAATTAAAAACAGAAACTAATTTAATTAATTATAAGTAATTAAATAAATTTATTTATATAATTTAAAAAAAAAACCAATTTAGTACCGGTTTTTAAGAAAAAACCGGTACTAATTTAAAAAACCGAAACTTAATTAAGTTTATTAATTAATTCTAAAAGTATTGAAATTATTATTTGATATTATTTAAATATTTACATAATTTAATTTGACTATTTAATTAAAAACAGAAACTAATTTAATTAATTATAAGTAATTAAATAAATTTATTTATATAATTTAAAAAAAAAACCAATTTAGTACCGGTTTTTAAGAAAAAAACCGGTACTAATTTGAAAAAAACCAAAATTTCAATAAATATTTCATATAATTAATGTGATTAATTATTTTAAAAACTATTTCAATAAATATTTCATATAAAAACCGAAACTATTTAATTTTTAAAAACATAAACGAATTTTAAAAAATAAACCAATTTAAAAAAACCGATTTAGTACCGGTTTTTAATAAAAAACCGGTACTAAATTGAAAAACCCAACTAAATTGAAAAGACCTACCATCTCTCTCCTATCTCTCACTATTCTCTCACTCTCACTGATCAGCTCACTCTCGATCTCTCACTCTCTCACTCGATCAGCTCACTCTCTCCGCTGCCCCTCGCCGCTGCCCCTCACAACCTCTCTCCGTTGCTGCCCCTCGCCGCCGCTGCCCCTCCACCTCAAGTAAGCCGCTGCCATTCAAATTATGAATCAAGTAGAATAATTCCTAAAATTAAAGCATTAGTGAATAAAGTTGGTTTATGCATGTATATTGTTTAATGCCGCTGGTTTTATGAATCAAGCCCCTCCACCTCAAATTGCCGCTGGTTTTATGCATGCATATTGTTTAACTCAAATTGCCGCTGCCTTTTTATGCCGTTGGTTTATGTATATTGTTTTATGCATGCATATTTGTTTAACTCAAATTGCCGCTGCCTTTTTATGCATGCATATTGTTCTTGTATGATTTATATATGGTTATGATAGTTTTACTCAAATTAGAGCATATTTTTATATAAATAGTAATTAGAGCATATTTTTATTTTTATATCAAATTAGAGCATATTCTTGTATGATTTATGCATATTAGTAATTGGTATAAATAGAATAATAGTTATGTTGGTATTAAATAGTTATGTTGGTATAAATAGTTATGTTGAAATCTTGAATTCCATATTAAAATTGAAATTATTAACAATAATAAAAGGTATTAATGGAGAAACCTGAAGGAAGCAACAAGAAAGGGAAAAAACAGATTGAAAAAGTTTATGTCCGGCGAAATGAAGAGAAGAAGAAGGAGAAGGAAAAGGAAAATGAGAAGGAGAAGGAGGCGAGCACCACGCCATGGTGGATGCGAGGAAAAAACTACCCTCCTCCAGTTAGAAGGTCTGTTTCTGCTGTGAGGTCCTGGCCACTCGGTTGCGGACGAACTCCTGCTGATATGGAGGAGGTTCCAGAGGAGGTGGTCCCAGCGGAGGAGGTTCCAGAGGAGGTGGTCCCAGCGGAGGAAGTGGTTTACTGGTTGTTTTAGTGGTTTCAGTGGTTTTAGTGATTTAGTGGTTGTTTCAGTGGTTTTAGTGATTTAGTGGTTGTTTTGTTTTAGTGGTTTGAACTTGAATGTTATTTGAACTTATCTATGTTTCATTTTGTTAATTATTAGTTTGTTTGATTTGTAGATGTGCTAATTAATAGTTGTTAATTATTTATTTGATGTGTTAATTGTGCTATGTAATTAATAGTTGCATGTAATTATACTTGAAGTTGCAGTCATGTCGAATCAAGATGATCAGGATTTTACGACAAATCAAGATGAGTCGAGTTCTGAAGAGGAGCAGGTGGTTGTTAGCCAAAGAGGAAAAAGATCAACTGCTAAGTGCATGAAAACACGTAAAGCGATAGCCAATGGAGAAGACATGACTGTGGAATTCAATACAGAAGGCAAACCTTGCGGCGAGAATGCAAAAAGATTCACGAATTGGTGTGCAGAAAAAACAAGAGATATGATCCCTTGCAGGTACCTAACTATATACATATACAAATATATATGTGCATGAGTGCTAATGATATGAATTGGTATGCGATAATAGTATTTATCGGTTTCAATGCAGTTATAGTAGTTGGCATGATGTGCCAAAAGAGTTGAAAATGAATTTGTTACAAGAAATATGGAAGGTTTGGAATATTCCAGCGGACCTACCATTGGCTACTAAAAAGAAAATTCTCTCTAATTGTAACGAGAAATGGAGGCATTGGAAAGGCAGATTGGTGAGATATTATTACTTGCAAATCAATTATAATTCTCTCTAATTTTCGTTTATAAAAGTTTGATTCAACATTTCTGTCATTGTAGAATAAAAAATACAGGATCAATGCGCAAGAAGGTGGACCTAAGCCATGGGATGTACAAAACATCTCGAAGGAGGAATGGGAGGCAATGGAAGCATATTGTTCTAGTGAGAAATTTGCGGTATGAAAACAAATTTAATATAAAACAATTAATTATTTCTAGATACTAATTTTATTGTTTATACTAATGGTCTTCTGAATTTTTTAATAGAAAATGAGTCAACAAGGAAAGATTAATGCTGCAAAGAAAGATATGCCCCACACACTCGGATCAGGAGGTTACATAAGTGCTGAGTTGAGATGGAAAGAAGGAGAGGAGGTCCATGGTGGGTCCTCAGTTATTACCAAGGATATGGATGGTCGTACTTATAGTTGGAGTAGGGCACGCGCTAAAAAGGATCCAAATACCGGCAAACTTATGGTTAAAAATCCTAGGGCTGCCGCGGTGATCGACAAAGCGGTACGTGTAACAACTCCAATAACTTTATTTATGTATCAAATGAATTTAATTTAGTCTAACTAACATTAATTTCTTTTTGTGATAGGTTGCTCTAGTTCAGTCAGGCGAGGTTGAGTTTGTTCGTCAAAATGACATCTTAACAGCTGCGATCGGTACGCCAGAGCACTCCGGACGGTTGAGAGGATATCCACATTTTTCCGGTGTGAAGCAGGTGTATGGTAAGGGTACGAGAAAATCATCAAAGGGGTATTCCAAAGAGGAGGTTGATCGGTTGATGGAGGAGGTGAAAGCACAAATGCAAGAGGAACTCAATAAGCGAATGGATGAGGAACTCAATAAGCGAATGCAGCAAAGCTTTTCACAAATGTTTTCGCAAGGCCAAGGTCAAGTGCAGACACCGCAGACCTACGATCCAATTTACCAACAAGCTATGCTGATGATATCACAGGGTAGCAATAATCAACCACATCCGATTCCTCATCCGAGTTTTCAGGTTATTAATTTTATCAAGCTAATGATATATATTATTTTTCTCGCATATAATATTTAGGGTTTGATAATTTGTTATTATTTTTTATATTCCTAATAAATACAGACGCCTGTCGAAGTTTTGATTCTCCTCCCAGGAACGTCCGGTGCACCTGTGTATGTAGCTAGAGTTATGGTGCATGCACAGACTTATGGTGATACAGTCCATGGAGAGCCATTGGGTATAGGAGAAGTGAAGGTACAAATTTTAGAAGTTTTTGATAATGCGAGACACACGATTGTACCTTTTCCACCTCCTAACGGAGATGATCGGCTTGGTGTTCTGATGGGTTCATTTCTGAGATGGCCAATTCATCTTGTGGATTACGATATGTCAAAATTGGTATGTATTAGTAATTATATATATTTAGTAAAAAACGAGCGTGAATAATATCATTTTCATGACTAATATGTTGGTTGTTTAGGAGCAAGTGAGACAAATAACAAAACAAACTATTCCGCAAGATAAGGAGAAGCAGTTGGAGCAAGAGAATGACGAAGATGATGAACCGAGCGTGGATCAGTTTTTTGCAGAGGAGGTAATTGAATTACACGATCCGTACGTCTCCGAGGAAAAATTGGCAGAGATCGGGCCTTACGCCAAAGAAATGCATAACTACATGAGAATGTTCGACGTGTCAGTCACTTCATTCAGCAATCTTCCTGGTGATTTCGAGTTACAAGATGTCAAGACATTCCTTCTTGATTTTGTAGATATCAGCCATGTCTTCAATCGGGAGGAACTTTTCGTTCAAGTGATTAAAGTTTGGGTCTTGTAAGTATTCTAGCTCCTAACTTTGCAACAGTTGATTATTAATTATATGATATGTCTTGTAAGTATTCTAGCTCCTAACTACGTTCAAGTGCAGATGGTGCAGGCAGTATTGTGCTGAAACTTTGATGAAGAAGTGGGTATTTTGGGATCCGGAACGATGCGCGGGTTTGGATGTAGAGAGCAATGAAATCGGCACTGTAAGCTACATATTCAATCTTTTGAAGAAGTATGCAAAAAGGGATCCCTATCATGTTTTAGTGCATCATAATCGGTTTGTTATAAAATTTCTAATTTTGACTTTAATTATAATTTTGAATTTGCAGTTTATTGTTAATTTAACCAACAAAAATATATGTATGTAATTACAGGTCGCATTTTGTGATTATTATAGTTCAACTCTCGACACGAAAGATGTGGATAGTAGATTCACTCCAATCTAAGGAAGCCTACCAGTCTCCAATTATAGGAAATTACGATCAGTATGTTTAATATTAACATATATATACTACGTGTATGCACTATTTAGTTATATAATAATATCTAGAAACTAATTTTTATAATTATATATTTTTTTTTGCAGAGCTTTGTCAAGATTGGTGAAAGTTTCGAATTTTGAAGTTCAAATGATTCCTGTACATACTTGCAATTAATATATATATAGTTTCGTCATTTCATTTGGAATTTATTGAATTTAAACTTAATTGTATTAGTTTTGAAATTGTAGAGTCCACGACAACCAAACAATATAGATTGCGGCTTTTATGCGATGGTAAACCTACGCAAGATCCTTGATCACTGTACGCTACATGAGAACCTCCCATCGGTATGGATTATATTTTAATCTTACTATGTATATGATTAGGGTTTAGTAGCAATTTTCATAGGTTATTAACTATATAAAATGTCAAAATGCAGGCTTTGCAACCGGTTGGTAAGCGTTATAGTGAGAAAGAGATCAATGAGACGATAAATGAATGGTTTCGTTATTTACTTACGCTTGTAGGTCGTGGTAAATGAATACAATTAACTATGTGTGATTTGTGCTTGCATGGAAATATTAACTATGTGCATGATTTCATATGGAAATGTTTGTGATCGATGCATGATGATTTGATATTGTTTGTGATTTGATATTATTTGTGATCCATGCATTTGATTTTTTATATTGTGTGATATATATATTAATTGGTACAATTAATTGGTACAAATGGCTAGCAAAAAGGGGGCTAGCCCAAAAAACAGATTTAATTTTTTTTTTTTTAATTTAGTACCGGTTTTTTAGAAAAAACCGGTACTAAATTTAAAATTTTCGGTTTTTTTTTTATTAATTTTAATTAAATAAAATTTACAGATTTAAATTAAATTAATTTAGTACCGGTTTTTTATAAAAAACCGGTACTAATTTAATTTAATTTTCGGTTTTTTTATTTAATTAATTAAATAATTTAAATATATTTAATTTAGTACCGGTTTTTTATAAAAAACCGGTACTAAATTAATTTAATTTTCGGTTTTTTTATTTAATTAATTAAATAATTTAAATATATTTAAATATAGTTAATTAATTAATTAAATAATTTCTTAATTTAAATGTATTTAATTTAGTACCGGTTTTTTGTAAAAAACCGGTACTAAATTAAATATATTTAAATTATTTAATTAATTAATTAAATAATTTCTTAATTTAAATATAGTTAATTAATTAATTAAATAATTTCTTAATTTAAATGTATTTAATTTAGTACCGGTTTTTTATAAAAAACCGGTACTAAATTAATTTAATTTTCGGTTTTTTTTATTTAATTAATTAAATAATTAATTAAATAATTGCTTAATTTAAATGTATTTAATTTAGTACCGGTTTTTTATAAAAAACCGGTACTAAATGAATTAATTTTAGTACCGGTTTTTTATAAAAAACCGGTACTAATATGGTTTTTTTCATGATTTACTACCGGCTCATTAGTACCGGTTTTTTATTGCTTTTAGTACCCCCTATTATTAGTACCGCTGCAAAACCGGTACTAATAATACAAAAAAAACCGATACTAAAGTTTATTAATGGCGTAGTGTAATCTGATTGCACCTATGAACCTAGAAGGATATTACAATGGAACTGTTGCGACTTACTATACAAGTAGTACTATCTTGAAAGAAACCATGCTATGACCTACTTGGTGATCTCTCAAGAAAGATCAAACAAAATCGGTAAAATAAAGGAAGCACTTATGTAGACCAGTGTGGAATATTTTGGTTCCAACTCCAAAAGCTCTCACAGAGTAACCTAATTTTTTTTTCCACAGATAAACATTAAAATAATATCTGCTTTGCATTATGTAGGTTTTCCATATTGCAATCTCACCTCGAGAAGAATTGCAAAAGCAAGATAAGTAAAATCAGTGGATATGTTGGTTTTATAATGCGTAAGTTGCTCTTTTCTGTCCTCTCCGTTGGCCCTATACCAGCCCATGTTGCAATCATAATGGATGGGAACCGTCGCTTTGCAAAGAGACACAGCTTGCTCCAAGATAGTATCGACCCTGCCAGTGGTCACCGGCTTGGTTTCAGATCCCTCATTACAACCATCCAATACAGCTTCGAAATGGGCGTGAAGTGTGTGACAGTTTATGCATTCAGCATAGACAATTTCAAGCGGAGCCCACAAGAGGTTCAGATGTTAATGGATTTGATGAGAGAAAAAATAGAGGAAATGTCGGCAGAAGACGGCGTCTTCAAGGCTCTCGATGTCAAGATCAACTTTTGGGGTAATTTGGAGCTAATGACTGAACCCACACGCTTAAGTGCAAAAAGAGCAATGGATACTACAGTGCACAACAAGGGACCAGAACTCTCGGTTTGTGTGGCCTACACCTCAACCAATGAGATAACACATGCAATAGAGGCTTCTGTTAGAGACTTGAAAGGGAAAGATCAAGTTCAAGTGAGTGATCTGGAGAGAAACTTGTACTCTGCCGGCTGTGTTGAACCCGACATCATTATTCGCACTTCCGGTGAAACCCGTTTAAGTAACTTCCTTCTGTGGCAATCGGATTTTACCCACTTGCAGAACCCGAAACCATTATGGCCTGAGTTCTCACTAAGACACCTTGTTTGGGCTGTGCTGGAGTATCAGCGGGTTTACGCATATTTGAAAAACAAGAAGGAAGGAATTGAAAAGAATAAATGATTTGCTATTGTTGTAGCTGGTATTTATGTATGAAACTTAACTATGATGCTGTGTGTGTGGGCTGTTAGTCATGTAGTTTGGAGCTCAACTTTTTATAAGAATAAATATAACAACTATGTAAGGCTTTATTTCATATAGAATACAATTAATAGTTAACTAAGACGCATCATCCTTTCGGTTCAAACTATGCGATATAGAAATCAGCTAGTATTTATGTATGATGAAACTTAACTATGATGCTGTGTGTGTGGGCTGTTACTGTTAGTCATGCAGATTGGAGCCTAACTTTTTGTAAGAATAAATATATATATAGTTTTGAGTAAAATTAATATAAATCAACGAAAAGTTAAAGATATAATTTTAAGTGGTCTCTCCCATGTGTTCAACCCGATATTTGTGAATTGACTGATAAAATGTTTCAAAATTTTGGGCTCACGATTATACTATTCGTATACTTCCAAAATTGACTATGTAAGGCTTTATTTCATATAGATGCATGCAATGAAACACAATGGTTAACTAAGGATACGCATCATCCTTTCGGTTCAAAATATGCGATATATATTCCCCAATCAAATTAAAAGAATGCTCGAGGCTCCAGCAATTACCAGTTTCAGAGAAAAATAATTTTGGCTATGTGATCAACTAGTTAAGGCCTTAATTAAGGGTGATGCAGCAATTTTTCAATTAGCTGTACTATTGTTTGATTTTTGGTATGTATATCATGCACTCTTAATAATGAGAAAAATTGAATATAACCCCTCAAATTTTCTCCATTTGGAAATAACTCCTGAAAGTGTCTTTTTCGAATTCCAAATGTGCTTCCAATATTGCAAATTGCTACAACAAGAAAAAAAATACTGCTATGAAATTACTTGGATTACACATTTAATAAATTTGATAATTGTATCCATGGAGGTATTAATTTTTTAGTTTTGTATAACAAATCGTTTGTTACATATAATTTCTTAGCAAGCAAATATACTGTTGGTACGTCCTGCAGAACTTATCTTAATTTTCTCAATTTTTTTTTTTAAAATAAATTGGGATCAAGCCTCCCAACTTATTTTTAAATTAAATGTATATGAAAGACTCCCAATCAGATTTCGAACATGCAACCTTTCACTTAAAGATGCATTGCTCTTCGTCACTAATTTTCTCACTAGACAAAGAGCTAATTCTCATTAATTTCCTCAATTGAAATGTATACTTATCAGTATTCCCATTCCCAACAAACATTTATCTGCTTAATAAAATCTTATATGCAGTCTTGACTGGCAAAAAAAATTGGATGGCTGACTTTTTATGAGATTGACTATTCCATTTTGGGAATATAATCTATTAATCGACAGAAGACAGGCCATCAACAAAGTTTTTTTTTGTTTTATATTTTTGGTCAGTGAACAAAATGTCCTGTGACAAATTTATTAAAACAAAAATTATAAGGAAAATCTCATCGTAATACATAGAAAGTAACACGCGCGTTTTTTTTTTTTTTAAAAAAGAGATAATTATCTAGAAGAAAAATTACTCGATCAATTATACTCTTTCATACTTCAGAAAATTCCTATTTCAATTTCATTTTGGGTGCGTTTGGATCGCTGGAAGAAAGAAGAAGAAGAAGGAAGAAGAAAAAAAAAATTATAAACAATCCAAATTCTTCACAAAGTTACACATTTTCCAATACTTTTTCCCACTTCTTTCCTTCTTCTCTTCTTCCCACACCTATCCAAACGCACCCTTTAGAAAGTAAATTTTACTTGAGCGAGGGGTCATAATGATACAATCAAATTAATAACAGCCACTAACAATCAACTCGTTGTATCTAAGCATACTCAATTTCGGAAAACTCTACTTAGATTTTTCTCAGGAGAAGGATTAAAAGTGTACTAGACTAATGTTATAAAAATTGCACTGCAAAAGTATCCTACATAAGGCACTCTACAAGCACATTCACTGGCTTGCCATTAAGCTTGCAGGACTCCTGCAATTAATTAAAACCACATTTTGAAAGTTATTCAATTCCAAGGGATAATGGTAACGTATATATATTAGAGAAATTTTTTGAAACAGAGGAGATGTCCTTACCTTGAATTTTGGTAAACCAAGGAGGCAAGCACATTCAACCACTTCACCTCCGGCACGTTCTAAATGGAAAAGAAATGTTAAATAAAATCAAAATGAATTGCGTGAGAAATAATATATGGAACGGAATTCAACTTTTATACCATGAAAAAGACATTAAAAGTTCATGAATAACAAACAATAATAATTTGATTAGTTTACGTATGTATATCACTAATAAAACTATAACAAAATCTATTAAAATTAATTGGAAAAAGCATTTGATTGCTTGGGCAAATGTGTTGGAGTTATGTCTAAGAAGTCAATAATTTAATAATTTAAATATAAGTTTATGTTATGGATGATATTTTATCATCTGTTCCTAGGTTTATTATTGACAGATCATTCAGGTTGAGGATCTGAATTGTGGCTAATTCTTTAGAATGACAATAATAAATCTAAACTATCCATAATTTTGATAATTAACAAGAAACATTAATTATCATATAAGATTACTATGCAAGTTAAGTGATGATTAAGTTCTACAGATCATAGGTAAGGAATTACCAACTTAATTGCATACGTGTATATTATATAACATAGTACATGACTTGACCCAACGAAATAAATATATGGATTGTGTTATGTGATATTTTTTATTTCGTTATGATTTTGGCTCTAAATTTGAGATGTTTATCTTTTCCACATGAGAATAGGTTCAATAAATATCGTCTACCGCTGATTCCTGATAAGGACTGCTATACGAACTTTATTTATGTTCTCTTCAATTGTGCGGGAAAAAAATAATCATCAAGAAAACCGTATGTCCCTCATTAATTCACTTAGTGAGTGACGATATTTGTTTGGACCTCTTGATAGAGTTGGATCGTATGCGCACAACTAGACGATCAACTCTAGATCAAGAAACGTATAATTTGTAAGAACGACACATTCCTATCTTGGATTATATGATGATATCATGTGACATAAGAATCAAAATAGGAAAATACATTTATTCTCTTATGCATGATTGAAATATTGTAGCAGTATACTATTTATGTGAATTGGGAATCATAACGTGTTGCTAGATATCGCTTATGATTATTGGAATTAAATAACGATTTAGTTCCATGTCCAACATAGCATAAATCCTCAAAAAATCACACAAATAAAGTTTTAACCATACAGTGCATTATTTATTTATTCGCATCAGTGTGTATTACGAAAATATGATGAGTTAATTAATTAATTAATTATATATTGTTATAATTAATTAATTCAAATAGATCATATGAAAATAAATTAATGCTTTAGCTAATTCGTAAATAATTATTAAATTAATGGGTCATTATTTATGTATTAAATAGATAGCCCAATTGAAGAAAATTTAGAGTAGGTTCTAATTATATGAATTAGATACCTAAATAATAGAATTGAGAGGCCCAAAAAGTCCATATTGGGGCTGTTTGGATTCCCAAGGAATTTGGAGAATTTCATTTTCCTACCATAAATTTAATATAAATAATTCAAACTCTTACAAAGTTACACACTTCCCAATAAATTTATTCCTAGGAATTGCAACTTCCCCAAATTCCCCAAATTTCTAAGCTATCCAAACGGCCCCATTGGTGGTCGGCCATATAGGGTTAGGATTGAGTGGCAATGTGGTAATTAATGGATAGGTGGTAGGTAGGATTTGTGCATTATATAAGGAGGTGCATAGAAGCAAAATCCAACATTTTCTCTTCCCTTGACCTAGCCGCCACTCATCTCCCTCTCTTAGGGTCGGCGCCACCTCTCTCTCTCTCTCTCTATCTCTCCATTTGCTCATATGTTGAGCACATATTCTCCACTAATTAAATTGGTTAATTAAGAAAAAGAAAGAATACCATATGATTAGCCTTTATCATTCTTCTTGCTAGCACAAGAGTTGTAAGGAATTGGTTAACCTTTAGGTGGACTCGAGACCGACATGGAGGAGGCGAAGGAGAGCACGCCCACCGGCTTCAATGCCATGGTCGAGCCCTGCGGATACGATTTCGTGGAAGGTACAATTTCTATATTTTCTCTTGTGTCGAATGACTATTAGCACTATAGATTCTTTTGATGCATGTTATTTGTGGTTAATTAGGTGTAATTAACTATAAAAATAAAAAATTATGTATTTTCTAACAAAATGTTTTTCCAATCCCGCTAAATTTATTTAATGACACCTACTTTGAACAATACAATCTTTCAACTAAGATATACTCGTATACATACCGATAAGTCTTATAGCTGCAGACAAAGTTCCACCGGTTGCAACGAAGTCATCGATAATCAGCACCCGCTCATGCGCTTCTAAGGCTCCTACATGCATCTCCAAACAGTCTTTGCCATACTCCAAAACATACTTCTCTGAAATAACTTCACCTATATTTGATATCAATTGAAAAACTATATCATCATGCCATACATACTGTAAGATGTTAGAGTAGAATGGAAAGTAAAGATATGTGCACTGTACCTGGCAATTTCTTCGGTTTTCTCAGGGGAATGAATTTTGCTTCAATTGCTAATGCAACTGGAGGTCCAAAAATAAATCCTCTTGCTTCAATGCCTTGAAAAGGAAGTGCAAACGATAAAAGGATAAGTCTTTGCACATAGAGGTACAAATCAAACATTTTTTTTTCTCTATATTTTTGGTTCAAAGGCTTCAAATTTAACAAAAGATTTGAAACCAAATTCTCGGATAGCATAATTTGCTTCTAAGTGTAAAATTAATTGTCAGCATAAGATACTTTGAGTTCAGTTAATTACATTGTCGATTACGACTCAAACAGCAAGGAATTTCAAGAAACTGAGAGACGATCTGATCCAATGTTCACTAAGCTCTAAGTTGAATAATTAATTCATGCGATGCTCTTATGTAATTTCACACTTCTTTTGTATTGCTTTTAATTTTGTAGAAACAGGGATCACCACAAAATTGTTATTAACTATTTTTATTATATATTGATCAGGTTGTCTAAGTAAAAGCTCCAACAAGGTACAATTTTATGAAGTAAAAAGTCTGAGGTTTCGGAAAAGCATGAAAAATGCTTGCACGTTTAGATTGGGAATAATTTTATTCTTCATAATTCCTTGAGGTGGGATTTAAAAAAATTAATTAATTAATTAAAATCTTTGTGGTTGTGGGATGTATCTGTGGGTGGTGTGATCGTCGACCTTGAAACCTTGACAGGTGAACATGAACGATAACATTTAACTGCACAAAACTAAACCTCAATATATATATATATTTATTTAGACCCCCAAATAAAACTGCACAAAACTGGACCCTGCACAAATTAAGATTCACATTAGTGATTGTAAGCAACTCGCCACACTCTCCATCAATCAATATTCATCATCAAGGACAAAGGTTTGCTTAATTATAAAAGAGGTTGTTTGGATTCCCCAAGAAATTTGGGGAATTTCATCTTCCTATCATAAATTTATTATAAACAATCTAAATTCTTCACAAAGTTACACACTTCCCAATAAATTTATTCTTAAGAATTGCAACTTTTCTAAATTTCTCAAATTCCTAAGCGATCCAAACGGCCCCAAAGATACGCCATGCACAGTCAATTTCATCAAAACCAACATGCAAACATTGGTGGAGTTGTATTGTATCTTAGGCTGTGTTTGGATTGGAGTGAGAAGAAGAGAATAAAAGAAGAATGACCCAAATTTATTATTAAACAATTCGAACTTTTCACAAATCTACACATTTTCCAATACTTCTTCCCACTTCTTCCTTTCTTCCCTTTTTCCCACACCTCATCCAAACGAAGCCTTAAAGAAGCTCTTTCTTTTGTGTATTTTGAGGGGGAAAAAAGAAAAAAGAAAATATATAAATGTATTGTGATAATTAATACCTAAGTTGCATAAAGCCGACATTCTGCCAACTTCTCTCACGAATCACATGCACTACCCAAATCCAAAAAGAATCAAAAAATTAAATTGAAACCGTACGGAATCAGACCTCCCATGCACCTTTTAAGGCCTTAAATACTACACCTTTTTTTCAACTTGCAATAACCTATTCACGTTCCTTCTGCCTCCACAGCATAATTTCTTGACTACTGTTTCATCCTTAGCGAAACTAGATTTGCATTGATGGACACTACTAGCCTTCTTGCCTAACAAACTTAAAAGAGCATGCTTATGCATCTACAATATTGGTTTGTCATTATTTGGTGTGCTATGCGTGGCATGTTTAATTAATTATATATACCACATGCAGGCGTGGTTTGCTGATGTTGGTTTTGAGTTAAATTTTGACATGGAAGCAAAGGCTTCAAAAGGTTTAGAGGTGAAATTGGATGACCCAAAATAAGGAGAAAATGTGCGCAAGAAATTAAATGTACCGGCAACAGCATGGATGCGCATGCCTTTATATCTCTCGACAAACATGTCAATCACATCCTTGAACACTTTTGGCTGTAGCAACAGAGTTGTTATGTCATTGAACATGATCCCTACACTCAAAAAACAAAAGAAAGATCACAAAATTGATAATTCAAACATTCTGTTTTAAGTTTCCTTTTTTGGAAATGTTGTTTGGAAGAGCTCCTTTTGAAGTTTCAAGATCAGAAACCATAGGCATTTTCACTTAAATTAGCATGGACTCTCCTCATTAATAACTCAAACATGCAAATAACCTATACTGTAATTTATTTTCTTCAGAACAGAGAGAGAGAGAGAGAGAGAGAGAGACCTGGTTTGGGGAAGTCAGGAACAACTCGAATGGAAGAAGTGATGGCCTTCAGACGGGGATCTTCAATTGTACCATTGATCTCCTTCTCTACCATCTTTGATTTTATTTCTTCCCTCATTTCAAATTTTTTTTTCCCCCAAATCTCTCCTCTCCTGCGTATATGTATGTGTTAGTTTCTCCTTAATTTGTACTGTTTTTTTTATCTTTCTTCACTGATTCTCTCTTCTTGTATATATATGCATATGCTGTCACACACCGGTACTACTTACCCGTGTGTCTCTGTCTCTCTGTTTATAGACAATTGTATCAGCTACCCAGCGAAAAAAGTACTCCATACACACATTCGGCATAGAATCCTCATCTCCTCCCGCGCGGGACCGTCCAGCGCAGTCTACGAACCGTCCGATCTGATCTGGACGGTTCAGGCCTACCAATCAGGTTACATGCACGGGGCTCCCTTTGCCATTGAGATTAAATCACACGACTCACGGCACTGCGCGGGACGGAATTTCATTTCTTCGGCATAAACACCTTGACACGCTGTGCACTTTCACCCAAAAAAAAAGGGTTTGTACGAGATGTTTTTTTTTTAGAATTACAATATGAGAATTAAGGTCATAAATTATTAGTGCACTAAAATATTGAGATTATGAATACAGTTATTGAAGCTAATGTACTAATTTATAGATTTTTGAAATAGTTGCTAACCGAACTTTTGGTTAGAATAGCGAAACGCTAGAGCTTGCAACTATTTTGTGCAGTTATTTGCTCATCCAAACGCCGTCTAATGTTTCCAAATATACATGTAATACTCGAAATTAGAACTATTGCTTATTGGTCCAAAAGTAGCCTTCCTCCTACTTTTAATTTCTTTTTATACACATTATACATGCATTAAACAAATTAAGCATATTAGTATTGATTCTTTTAAATCACTAATATATGCTAATATTATTCTTGTAAATAATATGTTACACAAAAAAAATATGCTTCAGTTTAATTGCATGTAGTTGATCATCTAGTGGAACATTAAGAAAAGATCCTCTTTTATCCTAGACCAGCGAATGCTAAACAATTTTTTTCCCTTTTTTTTTTTTTTTGATAATCCAAATTTTAGATACGCATGAAATCGGGAAAATAGATAGGTCAAAGGTTTTATTATAAGTACCTGTCAAGTTTCCATTTATCAAAACTCCGTACTGGAATAACGAAAGCTAAATTGACCGAATTTTTTAATATAAACAATTTTACAATAAAAAATTTTAAATAGCACAATGATTTATTTTTTTCAAAAAAGAGCAAAGCTACAGCGCTGTTGTGACCAACACTTTAAGGCTGGCCCTATAGCGGTTGTCTGACCAACGCTATAGGAGTGGATTTTTCATTTCCATTTTCTGCCTTTTTATTCTGAATTTGATTTTTTTTTTCATATCCTTGCATTTTTTTTCTGTTATTTTTTCTTAATTTAATTTTTTATCATATCCTTGCATTTTATTTTGTCAGTTTTTTTTCTGAGTTTTCGAATTTTATCATTCAATAAAAGATTTAGTTGTACGAAAATATAAAGTGCTTCCAAGAAAAAAAATATCTTCAGGTAGGAAAACAAAAAAACTTCTCTAGAAAGGTAGATTATTGTGGGGCCACGAAAATATCTAGGAAATGTACAGTTGTTTTGTTTTCCCGATAGTTATCTTGAAATTTCATTTTTAGAAATTAATATCTCGTAAGATTTGGTAATTATAATAAAGTTTACATTCATTGCATGTAAACAGATTTTTGGAAATTAATATTTCATTTTTATGAATTAGCTCGTATTTCTCTAAATTATTTGTCGCTACAAAATGCCTATTGAATATATTAATTAGAAATTTCAATTTTAGAAATTAATGTCTCATAAGATTTGGTAAATTATAATAAAGTTTACATTCATTGCATGTAAACAGGTTTATAGAAATTAATATTTCATTTTTTTGTGAATTAGCTCATATTTCTCTAAATTATTTGTCGCTACAAATTCAATGCCTATTGAATATATTAGATTTATTTCTGAACAAATTTAATTTGATACATTCAAAATAGGGACGTCTTAGTGATGCAACCCAATTAACACCCAATTCTAGTCAATCTCAATTCTCACCCATTATTAATTACTATTTATGTCAATAATAGGTGAGAATTGAGATTGACTAGAATTGGGTGTTAATTGTCAATTTAGGATTTGCATCAATGCATCTCCATATATATCATTAAGTCAGTGACACTGACATGTTAGATTTAATGTATATATATAAAGCCATAAAGGGACTAGCAAATTACTAGGGAGTGGGCCCAAGTGATAGCTCTGCGCTCGTGCATGAAATAATTTTGTATTAGATGCTTAACAAATCAGATATGTATTATAAATAATGGATTTTCAGAGCAAAATTGATTGCATACTTGCATATGTCAGATATATATCGCTGAGTAGGGTTTCACCCTATAGCGTTGGTTATAGCGGTGGTCAGACACCTGATATAGGCCCAACCATGCAGTGTTGGTCACAACAGCTATAGCGTTGCTCTTTTTAAAAAAAAAAAATTAATAAATCATTGCTCTATTTAAAATTTTTTATTATAAAATTATTTATATTAAAATTCGGCTAAATTGACGTTGCATCTTGCATCATTTGAAATTCTGTAATGACATTTTAACCTTTTTAAGATAAAGATGGAAATGACTTTTCCGATTTTTAAAATTTTTCCCAAAATATTCCAATGAACTTCCAAACACATAAATTAAAGCTTTCATGAGATTTCAAAAATATTTTGATGCAATAATTAAGGACACCAATAAAGTTTTGAACCTGCGACTATTTACTGAAGAAGCATTGCTTTTTTTATTAGACCAAGTGCACGTTCTCAATTAAAATTTTTGTTGTAGTAGAATAAAAATGTATAGAAGTAACACTAGTTCCCTCCGCCATTTATAGACGCACCAGCTGCCAATGTGAAATAATAATAATAATAATAATGGCTGTGTTTGGATTAGCCTAGAAATAAGAGAATAGCTTCTTCCTACTCTCAAATTTATTATAAACAATCCAAACTTTTCACAAAATTACACACTTCCCAATACTTCTTTCCTTATTCTTCTTATTCCCACATCATCCAAACGGAGCCAATAATAATAATAATAATAATAATAATAATAATAATAATAATAATAATAATAATGTTTTAATGTTGCGTAGTGCAATTCTTCTTTTCTAAGATAGATTATTAGACTTCACCACCAAATTACAGAGAGATGGCACAACTTTGAGGGAATTGCTTCCTACACTCCTTCTTGACTAAAATGTTCCTCACGTCTTAAATGGAATATGAATTGAAACTTGTAATTTGGCATCATCTGTGAACTAGAAGTTCACGAACTAGGTTAGTTCGCGAGAACCAAACAACCCACGAACTAGACTGTTCGCGAACTTCTTGACTAGTTCCTAATCCCCCAATTTTCATGAACTAAGAGTTGTTCGTGGGCCTATTCGTGGGCCGTTGTTCATCCCTAGTTCGTCCCTAGTTCGTGAGCGAACCAAACACACCCTGAAAGAATGCGAGGGGCATTTTCGTCCATAAAGGAGTGGATCTCCAAATTGAGACCGTGCATGAAGCAATTCCCCAACTTTGAAGTATATATTACTAAATGTAATTGTAGTAACAAGCTGGTCATGACGCTAATTAAGCCCTAAGTTACTCATTGATCCAATTCAACCTATTTCTTGTCACGTTAATTAATCACATTTTTTAGCGTTGACACCAATTCAGCCCATCTCTTTTGGCATCTTGTATAATATAGCATTAACTCTTCTTCTAGAAGCAATTATATTATCAACCAAACCACTATTACGAAATTTAAAAAGAATCATGCAATGCCTAACAAAGAATAAACCAGTCTTTAAAGTAACAGAAAGAAAGTGAACATGTGTGGACTGAGGAATTAGGTATTGGTTTGAAGGTAATTGTGTCTGATTCAAATTGTGCCGCAGGAAATCCGGATTTATGTAAAGTTCACATCATCAAATTCATACTCTCCTTTTCAATCTTTTTATGCGACACGTCACACGTGAGATTTCATGAGTTCACACTTCACACTTCACATTTCACACTTGTTGATTTTGTTTCTTTTCCTTTTTCTTTCCTTTTTTCAAATTCTGAATTTAGATGAGGTTTTGAAGTAGGAGAAAGTATCACGCGAACCGCTTCACCTTTGCAAGGTTCAAGAGAAGGTACTAATTAATTTCAATCCTTTTATATTCAACATTAAAGACCGTCAGTTTCAAGAAGCGCCACTTTTACTATTTTCATTTTATAAAATTTAAATT
Source organism: Rhynchospora pubera (assembly GCA_028095005.1). Taxonomy (NCBI): domain Eukaryota; kingdom Viridiplantae; phylum Streptophyta; class Magnoliopsida; order Poales; family Cyperaceae; genus Rhynchospora; species Rhynchospora pubera. The sequence continues at coordinate 358,626,714 of CM051460.1, forward strand.
GTTAGTTTTTATTATTCATGCTAATTACATACATACAAAAAATAATAGGATAATTAAGAATCATGGAATAAAATTGAATTATCAGAATTTTAGTCATTAACTTTAATTTGTCATTAAATATTTGACAATGAATCCTCATCAATTTACTATTAACTCTTAAATAAGAAATAATGGCATAAATTACCAACGGCATCAGAGGTAGGCTATTTAGTATTATTGTCTTTTGTATGTCATTTATATAATATTTGTGACAGTGTACTGGTACTCTCAGGACTGAGGCGAATCTGCCGTGTCAGTCCACGGAGGATTACATTAACATCGCCACACTCCATAGTACATTACATTACATTACATATCCCAATTGCAATTGCACACAGCACACCGTTCTCTCCGTTTGCTACAGTTCCAACTTCCAACAGAACACTCTTCCACTGATGGACATGTTACCAGTGCCTCCACCAAAATAATTTACAATACTATACCTGAATTCATTTAGGCCCTGAAGGTGTATCTGAATTCTTCTTCTTCTTTTTTTCCCTGTTCAATAAATAATTCGAAATTCGTGGATAATTTTCGTTAAATCAAGACATACGAGTAGGAGGAGAGAGGTATAAATAATTTAACAAAAAGATCTAAAAGAATTTTTTTTTTCTCAAGCATGCAGATAAGAGATGAAAGTAAAAAAAAATTACACGATCCGTTCTAAATAAACATAGCCGAAGAGTTTTTTTTTTTTTAAAAATAGAGAATTTATCCTCCGAAAGTTTGAGATTGAATATATGCTTGTTAGCTCGTTCATATAAGAATTCAAACTTTACGCACATGCTTAGGCCTGTCAACAGAACTCATTTATCGTTATTGTGTTACGTTTAACATTAACCTAACGAATAACGATAAATGATGGAGAAAATTTTTTCTGTACCCTTTAAAACTGAAAAAATAGAGAATTTATCCTCCGAAAGTTAAAATTCTTGATTTTGCCCCCCAAAAATTTGATCCATCCTCTATTTGCCCTTCTGACATATTTTATATCGTAAAATACTATTAAATAATAAATAAATAAATAAATATATGACTATCATGCCCTTACGAATCTAATCCATTAATTCGATCAGACCAAATACAAATCGAAACGAAACTCTTCTCTCTCTTTTGCGCCAAACCAGAAACCTTTGTTTCTCTCCTCTCTCCTCTTGATCAAACTAGTAGGAAATGCTAAATCGAAACCCTGAGTTCTCCTCTCCTCTCCTCTCGATCAAACCAAAAACCTAAGTTATTCTCTCCTCTCCTCTAAATCAAATCCTAAGTTCTTCTCTTCTTTCCCTAAATCACGCATAAACTAGGAGAACACGAAAATTGGAACGAAATAGCAAACGAAACAAGGATTGGAACGAAATAAAACATGTTGTCTGCTGGAAACAAATATTTTGTACATGTCGTTTAACAAAATAGTAAACCGAACGGTTAACGAAACACGAAAATTGTACCACTGCTTTAGTAGCACGATAAACGAATGGCCTGTTTTGTGCTATTTCATCACGTATGATAGGCCTACACATGCTTGAGTTAGGCAACAAATTGTTTAAAATATATAATAAATTAGTAACGAGGAGGTTGGCTCAATCATAAAAATAGTTCATTTAACGTAATTCTACCTATATTTATCATTTTGATTTAGAGTTCTCAAATTGACTCAAATTTTCTGTAAAGAATTTTAAAAGGAATTTTGTTATTCGCACTTGAAAGATCATTAATGCTCTATTTTTAGTCTATATGCGTGAAGGCCAAGAAATACTAAGAGGAAATAATGTATATGCTTACATCTTAATGTTTTTTACACCACTTGATAGAACTCTCATAGTTATATAGTGATGCACTAACAAAAAAAAAGAAAAAGAAAAAAAAAAGGATATATATGCAGGAGAAGGGGGAAAAAAATAAAATTTAAGACGAGTGGAAAAACAGAGCATATATGGAATATCTAGATTTGAGAGCGTGAGGATGAGAAAGAAGTGTTTTTGGAGATAGGAAAGATGAGTTAATTTGAAAAATTCTTACCAAGTCAAAAGATAAATTAATGCAGAAAGTCAAATTTTTAGACTGTAGTCTTTTAGCATAAATTTATTATTTTATTGTCATATTCATGTGCTTGACCAGTTATATGGCTAGATTAGATTTTCAAAAGTAGGCAACTTTATAAAACTTGTGTGCGGAATTTTTATTTATTTTTTTAATTTCTTATTGTTTTGTTTCGGAGTTGATCCGTACTTTGTGAATGAAGATGTATCCTTAACAAGCATCAAGCATCAAGCATCAAGCATCAAGCATCAAGCATGCATACTAATATAGTAATATATAAACTAATCAGTGATGGTATTATAAACTATTTTGGTTGGTCAAGTCATACATGTAATACAAGTAATCTCATATTAATATCCTGTGAAAATAAATTGGAGCGGAGTCAGAGTGGCAGAGAGCAGCAGGGCAACAGAAAGGGACAAAGAGATCTCCGCGCCAGGCTCTCAGAGATTCTCATAAATATATTAATGGATATTGGATGAGCACGTGCCTGGGCCCCACTTCCACCAGGTTCTGCCACTCTCACCTTTCCCCTTTCCCCTTTCCTTGTTTGGGTTCTGTTGCTCCGGCGCTGCTGCAGTCGCGCAGTCTGTGTTGTGATGTGCATGTGCTTCACTTCCCCCGTTCCTCGTTAAACGGGTCACTATAGAACCAGGAACTGTGACTTGTTACACGATATTTACACGAGTTAGAGTCATTGTCAACAGCAACAAGTATCCGGGTCCTTTACTCTCCAGTTTGTCTACGCCTGGTTTTGGTTTGTGTCTCAGACTACAATTAATATCCTCCCCTCCCAAGACCGAAATGTCCTCTTCCCTGCAATTACCCAAACTTATAGAATTTATAAATTTTTAAAAAAAATTGAAAAAATTTCTATTTATGGGATTTATCCTAATTTATTTTTATAATTGCAAAAGTCGCATTCTTTTTCTTACGTTCCACAAGAAAGAATGAAGTGAACTTTTTGATATGAAGAAAGAAATCTACAATTCTTTTTTTCGGCTGATATAAAGTACAGAATTAATTCAATCTGTTTCTCTTTCTCATGTATTTACGTTTAAAATAACAAATATTATTTTAATATTTTTCTACAACAAATTGAATTTTTTTTCAATTTTTTATTAAAGACTTTACTTGGCAGATAAAATAACATAAATAGGTTATATGTATTCTTGGTAATTCCAAATTTGAATATTAATAAAAAAGAAAAATTTGAAATCCAAATTATTACGTCACCAATGAATTTACTACCGGGAGTTTAGTGATGTGTTAAGGCTGGAGAGGTTAGAGAGAACAATGGCGTGAGTTAATACATATAAGGGTTAATTTCCTAGTCGGCTTGCAAAATCAATTAATCAAATCATTCGACACGCCAGTTCGTATGAATGAAGAATATTATATGCATGCAACTTATGTAAGTACCGGAAAGGAAAGTTTTCTGTAGACCCAAAACGAATTCTATGTCTTAATTTTAATTTTTTAAGTTCTATGACATGAAACCTTTTTTCTCTTTCAAATGGGTAATCTTTAAAAAAAAAAAAGATTAAATGAGTAATCAATTATCAATACCCGCTATATATTGTTTTGAAGGCCCAGAGAAGTCTGGGATTCTCAAATGCCGAAATTTTGTAAAATAATATTAAAATAATATAATCCAATAAAATTAATATCAATTTAATCAGTTTAATAAAAATAGTATCGTAAGATCGGAATCCTGGATTCCGAACGTTAGATCGGATTCCTGGATTCCGATCTAACGTTAGATCGGATTCTCGGATTCCGATCTAACGTTAGATCGGAATCTGGGATTCCGATCTAACCTTTACTATATATATAAGGGGTTTCCGATCTGTTTTTTCGCTGCCTTTCGCTCTCGGACGCAATTCTTCCTCCGTGAACAGTAAGTTTTTTTTTTTATTAATTTAATTATTTATTTATTTAGTTTATTAGTTTTTAATTTAGTTAATTAAATAAAAAAATAGAAAAATATTAGAAAAATATTCAAAAAATCTGAAAAAATCAGAAAAAATCTGAAAAAATTTGTATGTAATTTATTAATTATATTGGATATATTTTTTGTCTTTTTATTTGTTTATTCACTACTTAATTAATTAGAAAAATAGATAATAAATTGTAAAATTATTTTAAAAATTCCTGAAAAATAAGAAAATTTCATATGAAAATTTATGTGTAATTAATTTTTTTTTAATTTTTTTTGCTTTTAATAATTAAGATTTTGATAATTAAATATGTGAAAAATTAGAAAATTGATAATAATTGATGGTATTAATTAAAAATGTAGGTAAAAAATTGTTTAGAAGAGAGTCAATTCCTTTCTACTCCAGGTTTGCTTTTTTATATGTTTATTTTATTATTGTTTGAATAGAAATGTTTGTGAATTGCTTGTAGATTGATTGATGGATTGTAAAATTGTGAAATGCAATGTTTGTAAAATTGTGAAATGCAATGATTGTAAAATTGTGAAATGCAATGTTTGAAATGCAATGTTTGAATTATTGATTCATTGATACTTGTGAAATGGTTTGTGAAATGCAATGATTGTAAAATTGGAATGAAATTGGGTTGGGTTGGGTTGGGTTGGGTTCAAATTGGGTTGAAATTGGGTTCTAATTGGGTTCTTATTTTTTGGAAAACTCTCCCGGTACAGGGGAGATGCTGCCGAAATTTTGGTAGATTTTATACTTTATTAAATTTTAATTGCAGTAATACACCCGGTTATTGCTTTGTCGCCCGTCTGTTACGAAAAGTTTCGAAGGTTGGGGGAAGCCGTCAGTTGAGAGATGTCCGCCGTATGGGAGGTATAATATTTTCTTAAATAAAGTAGCTGATCCTTTGTAATATAACATCAAATTGTTTGATAGGTAATAATTAATTAGTTAAAATTAATCTAAATTCGTTATTTTAAATTAGTTAGTTAAACAATTAACATTAGTCATAATTGTAAACAAATTAAAATTAAATTAGTCATAATTGTAAACAAATTAAATTAGTCATAATTGTAAACAAATTAAAATTAAATTAGTCATAATTGTAATGATTTGGCAGGCAATGGACGACACGGGTTAGGTCGAAAAAGGTGAAAGGTCCCGTTCGCAGCGGTATTGAGTACGCTAGAGACGTACTAATGAAGATGGAGCATGCACACGTGGTGTGGCGGCCATACGAGGATGAGCTCAGACAGGTGGTCATGCCTCCTTATGCCCGCTACGAGCAGAGGTACTACCGGCTCCGCGTTCCATGCATCCATTTCTGGGTCGTGGCGTGGCACTATGCCGATCGGGTGATGCATCAGTTTATGCTGTTCCAGACTGTTCCGCCTCCTCTTCCTACGGTACGTTATTCTTTTAACCTTCGTGATTTAAATTTAAATATTTATAATACGTGCATTAAAATATGAAATAAAAAAACAGGCTTGGAGGAGGATGGAGGCTTTGCTACAGTACCGGCACAACACATTTCGTCAGAGAGATTTGCAGGACCTTTTCTCAGTAGAGGTAGCGATGTGGGCCGACACGACGCAGGTCGAGGTGGCAGAGGCGCGGCCATGGAGTGACGATATTTTGCCCGCATACGATAGATGGATGCGGATACATGGAGGTGCTCATCTTGTCCCCATTCCGGGAGTGGCACAGCAGATTCCAGCTAGCCGGATGACCTATCTAGAGGATGCGCCCGAGCGGGTGTGCTAATTTATTTTAGTGTGCTAAATTATATTATGATTTTCATGTATTTTTCCCTTTCTTTTATTTTAGTGTGCTAATCTATATTATGGTTACAAAATTCAATTCTTCTTCTAATGGTGAACATATACATAAAACAAAGTGAACATATAAACGATCTAAGTGAACACATACAAATAAATAAGTTCTATAAAAATAAATTATTACATAAATATTATGAATTACATGAAATAAATCTTATATATTATGTACTTAATTGAAATAAATGAAATAAATTATTATATAATAATTATTATATAAATGAAATAAATGAAATAAATTATTATATATTAATTATTACCATAAATAAATTATTACATAATTGAAATAAATTATTATGTACTTATTATGTACAATATATTATGTACTTATTATGTACAATATTTAACATAATTGAAAATTTTTAATATTAAAAATAAAACCATCCATATCAAATTAATATCAAAACTTTAAATATTAAAATATTATTCATATTAAAATATTATTCATAAAATAGAATTATATTATACTAACATTCTTCAAAATATATATTTAATTAATGTTTATAATATATTAATTTAATATTAAATTTTTATAATATATTAATTTAATATTAAAATTTTATATATTTAATTAATGTTTATAATAGAAGTAAAATAAAATATATTAATTTAATATCTTATCTTCAAAATATATTACTAAACTTTCATAATATATTAATTTAATATTAAAATTTCATATATTAAATTAATTTTTATAATAGAATTACAATAAAACCATGAAAAAGGGAAATTTGACCAGTTACAGCACTGTTCGGAATCCCAGATTCCGATCTAACGTTAGATCGGAATCCGAGAATCCGATCTAACGTTAGATCGGAATCCAGGAATCCGATCTAACGTTCGGAATCCAGGATTCCGATCTTACGATACTATTTATATTAAACTGATTAAATTGATATTAATTTTATTGGATTATATTATTTTAATATTATTTTTTAAAATTTCGGTCTCAAATGCCTCATTTTTTTTTTTTTTTGGAAGGCCTAGAGAAGTCTGGGCTTTTTGAATACTTCATTTTTGGGTCCGTAAAGAAGCCATTACTTCTCTGGCCTTAATTTCCTTCTTAGTTCGTAATTGCTTGAATTCAATGGAAACTGATCATATGTAATTTTGTCATCTTTAAACAGAAAATAAACACATAAAATTGATAAGGTGAACATATATAATGATAAAAGTGAACACATACAAACATATAAGTTCAATAAAAATAAGTTAAATATGCATATAAAAATCTGAATAAGAGATGACAACATTATTTGTTTGTAAGTGTCCACTTTAATCGTCTATATGTTTATTTTATCTATTTTTACGTGTTCACTTTGTGTTTAGTTATGACAAGTGATGGTAAACTGCAGATTCACAATTATCATTTCTGGAATTCAAATGTTTCAGATTGGATGACAAAAAGGGAAAAAAAAGGATGGATCATGGATATATTGATTAGAAACGGAGCGACCCAAATCAGATTAAAATGAAGAAATTAATATTAAATGACAAAAAAAAATGAATGTGGGGTGTCGTTGAGTGACCTCCAAAAAAAAAAAAAATTTAATATTTCATTTCAGTTAAAGAGGAATGTTTATTTAGTTCGCTGATCTCGTTATTGTTGGCCCAGATCGTTTTTAATTGATCATAATCTGTAAAAAATGTATAGAAGCATACAAAACTTTTTTTTTTTTTGAGATAACCTACTGTATTATATATGAAGTCTCCTCATCAAATTTTAGTTGAAGTTTGACAAAACCTAGCTATATGTTTACTTTCGAAAATAACCAATGTACAAAATGTGGATGAATGTAATTAATTTTGCTTTAATTAGAACATAATGTCAGCAAAACAAATTTTAATTAGCACAAGAAGGAAAACGGCTTGTAGATTTGACGGATGAGCAATCTAAACATTCAACGTGTCATTCACGTATAAATTTTATTAGAGACAAAATTTTATTTTTTTTTAGAAAATATTTACTATTTTTTTAAAGTTGTTAGAGAATCGATGTTGTTGAACAATTGACGATCTTTCAAACATGAGATTTTCCAAAATCTGAATAAAATAAAATAATATATATAAAATTTGGTATCTAACTAGATTTTATTGTGAGAAACACAATAACTGATTCGGATTGGTCATTTGCAACTTGAGGTTTGAGATGTAACAAACACATTTTACTCTGATATTATAAATTCACAAAAGGTAGTATTTATTATATGGGAAAATTTCTTCTGTGCCCTCCAAAAGTGGTGAAATTGAGCATTTGCCACCCAAAAGTTCCAACTTCTGTTTTTGCCCCTCAAAACTTCAACTTCATTCTCTATTTACCACTTTATCATTTTTAATATTAAAAATAGTAATTAAATAATAAAACTGAAATTTTGAGACGATTATACCCCCATCGATTTGTGACTCAGTCGATTACAAACAAACCCACAGTGATTCGATCGACTAAACCCACTCGTGCACGAGATCTCTCGACCCCTTCTTCTCTCGCGCATGATGAACCCTAGACGCGCTCCATCCACCACCCAGTCGCTCAGTTTCCATAGCCTCGCTGAGCCTAGCCGCTGAACCCAGCTAAAAAATTCTTCTTCTTCTTCCTCCGTCTTCTCTTCTTCTCTCGCACATCTCAGTCATCGCTCTCAGTCGCTGAGCCTCTGTCGCCTCACTGATTCCATGATTCCATGTTCCCCATTGCACGACATTTGTCTCCGTCCAGGTTTGTTTTTTTTTTTTCAATCCGCTTTTCAATCGAACCCAGTCCCTAAACCTGGTGCTGATAGGTTTTGCTTTGGGCTTGATAGTTTTTGCTTTGAAGGAAGCTTTTGCTTTGGGCTTGATAGTACTGGCTGGAGCTTGATATTGTTTTGTGCAAATACGAGTGCTAAATTTTGGTGTATCAGCTCAATTTATAGAGCTTGTGTTCTTATTCTGAAAAATTGTGGGCAATTGCTTCTCTGACTGTCATATTTATAAGTTCTGGTGTGACCATTAATTGCAAATTGTAGCTCAATTTCTGTCAATTCTTTTAGCATGTGTTTGTCAATTTCTGTCAATAAAATAACTGTCATACTGATTTTTCTTTGGGCTTTTGTTTACTTTACAGAACCCGATGAACCTGCCTTTACATAAGAAAAACCAAGTTTAGGCTATACTAATCTGCCTTTAGTTCTCTCTCTGTTAAGTAAGAAGTAATATCTAACTGAAATTTCTTTTTGGTAATGCAGATAACTGTATTACCCAATGATCTTACTTGTCCATCCATAGCAAGGCTAAGGGAGCTATGGTCTCTGAGTCCGACTTCGCATCCTCTGGATGGCCATCCAGTGGATGGTTTCGATCTCAGCCGTCTGATTTAATCTCAATGGCTATAAATGTCCCGTGCATGATACTAAGATTGATAGGCCCGAAAAAATATAACCGTTTAGATTAAATCAGACGGCTCGGATCGAAAGACGTCCACTGGATGGTTGAATACAACCATCCAGAGGATACGCTCTCCTCTGAGTCCTGGGTGTTAGAGTGGGCTGCCGATTTCTTAAGGAGAAACCCGTCGGCTAGAGCATGCAGTACAAAATAAATTAGTAGAAGACTTTAATGCAAAATTGTATTATGGTAAAACTTGGACACATGTTGTTGCTACATGAAATAGAAGGATTATGTCCAGATTATTTCCTTATTTTATTTTATTTTGATTAGAGATGTTGTATTTATTTTGAGATAGAAACATTTATATGCTTGTATCAATTATCAATGCTATATCTATGTACTGCATTTTAGTTGAGTTGAAACTATGTACTGGATAATGCTATTCACATTAGGCATTTTGGATAATTTGTTGTTAGATAATACTCTTTTAACATGGTGGATGAAACAACTACTATGTATACTCTTTACTGGATAATGCTATTCACATTGGGCATTTTGGATAATTTGTTACTAGATAATTATATCGCCGCATTTCTGTGATGTTTCTACTGCATTTTAGATCGCCAGATAACTAAATATATTCATGATGTAACAAATTAGATACAACACTATTCGTTTAAATGATAGAAACCAATTAATTAAGAAGAACTTTATTTATTAATCACACTATATTCACATAGGGTATCTCACATACAGTCATAAAATTCCCAAAACAAGAACATACATATGATTAGAAAGACACTAATTGTGAATTCCTATAACTACAATTAAAAGAACAATCACCACAACTAAAAGAGCAATAATGATAATGACATTTGCAGACGATAGATAAGTCAAATATTCCTCTTCTCACTTCCAGCATCTGCACCTACAAATCTTTTAGAAAGAAAAGGAATTATATAATAGCTCAAATTCAATGGATGGAATAACAACCAGTATATGTCAATTTCTAGTTCTATGTAGAGAAGCTATGTATTGAGAACCTTGATTCACTAAGATAACTCAATTCCATAGGTACTAGGTCTCAAGTATTACATGTCAACCACTAATACATATATAATAGTATAATAATTTGATTCACTAAGATAATTATGAGAAATTTGATACTTAAAACTATTTTTGGGTAGCTGCCGTGTGCTTTGGCCCTGACAGTGCCCTTTGCAATACTACTGCTCTGGAATTATATGTTCCCAAAAAGTAGTCCAAAAATTCATTTGTAGAACCCGACAAATACTGATGTAAAGAAAAAAAAAAGATAGAACAGTTTTGCCAGATACTGATGATAAATATTGATGACAAATACTGACATTGTTCAAGCTAAAATGCCTTAACCATGCTGATGACAAATACGACTGAATTTAAAAAACCTGTGTTTATATTCAAATATTTTACACAAATTGTCTCCAGAAGAAAGGAAGACCAGTAAGATACCAACTAATTTTACAGAGTTTCACTGTTTTTACCTTGTTTACACATTTATAGAACATTTTTCCTGGATTGAATTAAGTTCTGCTCTCAAACTTCTTAACCACGACACCACAGGATAGGGTGCGACACTCGATGACACTGAATGCGAGAGGGACTCTGGTCTGCTCGAATGATGGTTCATTGCAGAGAGGCGAGCTGACGGAGGTGGTGCGAGAAACTAGGGTTCATCAAGCCGATGACACGACGGAGCCGATGGCACGAGATGTAGGTTTAGGCTCGTGAGAGAGGAGAAAGAGACTTGACGAGAGCCGAGATCCATCAGTATCTAGGTATATGTTCATCGGAGACAAGTTGGAGAGGCGATTTGGTTATCACTTATCTAGGTTCGTGCGAGAGGAAGAAGAGGCGGACTAATTAAGTTCGCAATTCGATGAGAAAAAAAATGACGTAATAGAAGAGATGAGAGAGAAAACTGAAGTCCAAGCCGCGAGCGTATGATCCTTGATCACTTGCAAGATGAGGTCCTGCAACTACAAAGATCAGTCATTACCATGGTCATTGAAAGGGCAAATAAAATAAAGATATAGGTAAATAAAAAAGTCTGATTGGCAGTTTTAATCATACATTATTTTTTAGACTTCGTATCTGATAACCCGCACACACAAGCTCGCTCACACGCACACATCGATGGCTTTTTCTAGTTGCTTACTTTGTGAATTGGTTGGTGATGCCTTTTGATCTTCTTTGTTCTGATGTAGTGCTCTTGTTTTTACTTTTACATATAAGTGTTTTCATTAGGAGAACACACCTGTGCCGCAAGAATTGTTAAAAGAAAACGATGACACTTGTTCTTTCGAAAGTTTTAAGTATTTTTTTAAAATTGTAGAAAATCGTTAATGTAATTAATTTTGAACCATTCAAAAACAGTAGTTTTTAAAAAAAATATTTGAATTTTTTTAAAATATAAAATTTGGTATGTATAAAGCTTTCAATAGGGAGATCATAATTAATTGACGATTTGAATCGATCATTTTGAACCAGATTTAAGAATTTTGATCACGACTCACGGAGAATTTTTTATATGCATCACATCATAGCCAAACACACACTCTCTCTCTATATATGTAATTAATGGAAATATGGACCGCAAATCAGTGCATAAAGAGAACGGCAATTTTTTACTCTCGCAGAATTCCAGTTATATATATATGTTCTTTCACCCTAAATCTGTCACTATGCATGAGAAAGAAAATCCAAAGTTTCCAGTTAAAAAGTTAGAAAAATAAAACAAAAAGTAGAATAATAGAATTTAATCTAAATATCATGCTCTTACCAATATCTAACGATGTAATAAAAGGAGAATAGTAAGAAGCCCTAACAGAAACAATCAATCAGCATATAATTCTTCATGTAAATTTGGTTGCTTCAGGTAACTTCCCACAGCTTTATTGAACTGCAATGAATCAATAATAAACATGGACCGATGCACTTTTGTGCATCAGATAATACATATATTAATGGATAGATGCAGTTCAAGAAAGCTGTGGAAGGGTACCAGGAGAACCATATCTTTGCATGCACCAGTAATATTTTGATGCTATATATATATATTTGAAGAGACATGTAACTAATAGCGGTTGCACAATAAGTATACGGGAGAGGTTGTGAGGTTGAGTTGGAACTTGGAACAAGAGGCTATTTATAGGGAAAGGGATATAGAGATAGGAAATAAAGAGGAAGTAAAGATGTGATTCTGATGAATAAGATGGATGAGATGGATTAAATGGAACCAATCCTGGGAAGAATATAGGCAATTAGTTCTGCCAGGCATGGCAAGAATTAATCCACCCCATGCATTTCTTTTAATTACAGCTAAGAGCCACCAAATTATTCCCCTTGTGATTACTTTATGCATGGTTTAATTTTCTCAAGAATTATGCAGTTACAATTGAAATTTGTTAAGAGAGGAGAGTTCCAATGTGACAATTTTTGTATCACAATTGTCATAACTTTAATATATATTTAATATTTTAAAATTTGCAATTCAAATTCAAATTCACTAGTTCAATTTAATGAGCGATATGTTTTGTATTATTTTTTTAAATTTTGGAGGTCATTTAATACCCAATCAAAAGATCGAAAATGAATGAATCTTGTTAACTATGTAACTTATTAATTTTAATATATTCATGTTTTGACATCTTAATTGAGTATCAAATGAACTGCAATTATAACAATTATATGGAAACATATTGCTCATTAATATGAACAAGATCTAAGGTCTTCTTTTTTGTGTTATATATACATTGGAAATGTGTAAATTTTATCGACAAATAATTCAGTATCTTGTAACTATTTCGAACTATTATTAAGAGGGCGTGTTGAAGACATCATTATCTCACAAGCACTATATAGTATTAAAACAATTTTTTTTTCTTGAGCGTCATTACATTTATATTATTTTTAATTCTTAATTCAAGCTCTAAAAATGGAATGTTGACATATAAAATGAAAAACGAAATAAGATGTCAAAGATAAGAAGGAAACATCTGGGAGCTCAGAAAATGTCGACGAAATTAGGTGAAGACATAACTTTACCTTTTTTTTTCTATTTATCAAAAGTGGATATATTAATTTCACGGTGGAAGCATTAGGAATGCGGATGTGTACGTGCTCGGTAGACGTCAAACATGTTCAACCAACTCTTTTGTCGCTTATGGCGGTGGATTGGACACCTCCAAAATTTTAATTTCAAGGAATATATTAACTCAACTTTGACCATTCATTCACATGTAGAGAAAAAATTATATTATTTGTAAATAACTATCCCACAAAAAAAAACATATAATTTGCACGTCATTGAGCATGCATGTCTCAACATAACTTGTAGAGATATGAACATGCCAAGAACACCTCTCCAATTTAAGATATATTTTCTTAACAAGCACGCCTTGGAAGTATATTAAAAATAAATATTTTGGATTGTAATATTATATATGGTCACGATACTAGAATTTTTAATCTTAAAATTGTTAAACACGACCTAGCTCCACGTAGTACCTCCGATTTCAAATTTTCTTTCATGCATCATCAATTTTTTTTCCCCAAAGTATAACGTGATCACTTATTTGAATAATTTAGGTAGTTTGGCATGTTAAAATATTTCTGATTATCTCGTAGCGTTGTATTTTTTAAACATCTTCTAGTCGAATAATAATTCGATGAAACTATCCTAATTAATAATAAGAAAAAAAAACTATTATAATGACAGTTAAAATGATATTAAATTCAAGTTTCAGCAGTCCTACATATATAAGAAAAATGTATAACATATATTGATTATAAATAAAAATATATAAGTACACATACAGAAATAAATGAACAAATAACTACATCAATAAAGAAATTTAATAAATAAATAAAGAGATGAATAAACAGAAGAAAATTACAGAAATGCAGGACAAATGGCCGAGGGTGGGGTATATATATGTCCATTTGATGTGCCAGCAAGGCAGCAATCCGCACGAGAATGAGGGACCTTCTCTCTGGTTTTCTGGAGACGATGCATTATGTCTATATGTGCAGTACCTATTTGCTTGATATAAGTACAATATAGCTTGCTGAGCCAGTTGCTCGGGCCTCATTACACGATCACATGGACCATACTTGTCGTTGAAAATCAAAGGACACAGGTGCCTGCCAAATAGAGTTGATCTGGCAGCAACCAACCACAAAATCATTTTGCATCTTTGTCATTGGAAGGATTATGTCATGGGCTGTTTTCTTGCCCATTATTCTCATGAAACCAATAATTTTGTGGATCTATAGTTGGAGATGCCCATAAAAACAATAATTTCTTCTTCTTAGATCTGCCCATGAAACCAATAATTTTGTGGATATATAGTTGGAGATGGTTGACAGTAGGTTAATTTAGAATTACAATTGACACTAAGTTTTGTCCAGCTAGTCGACCACCAATGCTGTATGGAAGAATATCGTTGGTTAATGAAGTATATATATAAAAATCAATAAATATACTTTCAGGAACATACCCATGTGAGATTAGCTTCCAAAAATGTCAAACAAATATATCTTTGTTCTGATATTGACTATGTTGTTCCCCAACTTTCCTATCGGGAGGAAAAATATTGATGAAGTAAAATTGAAGTTCTTAAAAAAAATAGATAATTTTATAAGAAATTACATTCAATAAATTTCTATGCATAAATAAATATATATTATGAAATGATTAAAAAATATATAGTGATAATTCATGCAAGCAACAACACAACTAACAATTCGATAAATCATTCATAAGAGCATAAAAAAAATGTATATTGTAAATTTTATTGTGCACCTTTATCCCGTGAAATAAATATCATATTAAACGAGGACAGATAAAATGAAAGGGGGGTAGGGAACCGTCGAATCAAAATTAATTATGAGACAAAATATAATCGGATATGGGGATCGAGTCTCTAGATATAGCTAATTAAAGAGTTGAAACTTTCACATTTATGAATTATGTATAATATTTTTGTAAAAAAATTATGATGGTAGTTGATATAACCTATTTATCTGTGGAAATATACTGTATGTTTTACTTTACTAGTAGAAAATATAAGTACCTGCACAAGGAATTAGAACTTTCGGTAAATTAGAAGGTTTGAATTTTACAAAAGCTTCCGCAAAATTATTAATTATTTTACATACTTTTATTAAAAAAAAGCTTCGCCATATAAATACTCTGTTGTTGTCATGATAATGATCAATTAATCATCTTAGTCCATCATGTCCTTAATTGTACTATGAATTGCTTCGAGAATCATCAAGAGTAATTTGATTGTTGTCAACATAACAAAAAAGGGAGTACGGGATTTTGGGGTCCATACACTACTAGAATTTCGTTTATCTGTGTCGGAACACCAACATATTAGAGTCGCTAAATCAAGTAGCGACGCAGAAAGAAAAAAATAGGCGGGAGAACATTTACTAGGTGTCGGTAGGCCGACACAAATTAGTTAGGACGCATAAATATTCTAAACTGAGACGCTGTCAAATTTTGTACATGGACGCGAATATCCTGAGTGTAATTGATGTCGGTATACCGACACATATAAACATGAAGAGAGGCTTTAGATGGTGCCAAAATTTTCCATGAATGATTAAATTATTTTCATAATAATGGCGTCAAATGTTTCAGTGAACGTTTTTTAGATAGCACCAAAATTTTTCGCCAAAATTAGTTACCTAATTTTTATCGTACCAATTAAAGGAAATAAATCTCAATAAAAACTAGAAAAAGAAATATGTATAAAAAAAAAAACTTCCCACCACTATGTAAATAAATACTACTTATAAAAAAATAATAATAACCACCCATTCATCAGTTTTATAATTTTATAAATGTAATTAACATGGTTGAAATCAATTCTGAATAATTTCTAATGATTAAGTTTTACTCAAAATAAAATACTAATGAAAAGAATGAATATTTAAAATAAGAAACATGATTAGTTTGAATAACACATCATTAAATCCTTTGATTTTCAAAATTAAAATGACATATATTGACTCGTAAAATTATAATAGAGTTGTAGAACATTTTACAAGTTTTCGAACGAAATAAAGTTTGCATGAAACCAAATGGAATTTCAGAATTTAAAAAACAAATAGAGTCCTGGGACCAGGAATCGAACTCACGAATCAGGTTGCGAATCATTGCAGTTCCTAGCGGGCCAGCTGGGCTACAGATATTATTCGAAATAATGACAAGTGGTTATTATTTAAGTTCTTTTCCACCAATATTTGCGCCGAAAAGGAAAATCAAAAGTGGCGGGCCAAAATTAATACGACAAAATTATTTCGTTGATCATATAATTTATATGCTTATAAAAATGAATATAATATTTGAAAAATAAATATAATAAAAATGGTAAAAGAAATAAGAAAAGAACAAAGGACAATAGCACACTTCAATCCTTTTTCATCCAATTAATTCGTGCGACTTCTATTGTTTTCTTTTTGCTATATACAACGCCAAATTACCTCATAAATTTTTTTATACATAGCGCCAAATTTTAGTGCCAAATTTGTTACCCAATATTTTTTTCGTACCAAGAAGAATTTGATAAAAAAATCATATATATTGATGGTTGGCATCAATTGTTCGAAATAAAAAATTTCCTTGGTAATAATAAGATATTACAAAACCGGCTATTAAGATAAATTATTGTGTTACTAATATAAGAACTATTAAAGGTACATGACAAGAGTGTTCTCCAAAATGACATGATACGGGCATGTTCGTACGAAATGCACATGTGTTGGCATGACACGGTACG
Organism: Rhynchospora pubera; assembly: GCA_028095005.1. Classification (NCBI taxonomy): domain Eukaryota; kingdom Viridiplantae; phylum Streptophyta; class Magnoliopsida; order Poales; family Cyperaceae; genus Rhynchospora; species Rhynchospora pubera. The sequence goes on from CM051460.1 coordinate 358,643,769, forward strand.
ATATATTTATGGAGTTACCATGACATGTGCGTATCAGCGTGTCGTGTTGAAAATTTTCAAACATTTACGCGTCTTAACATGACACAAGTTGACACGATATACAACACAACACAACATGTGACACGACGAGAATTGTTATTATTTAGAATTTATTAAAATATATTGAGTTTATATTGTAAATTTAATAACTTTTGATTCATAATCATTTCATTCGATCAGCGATTTTTAATTTAATATATGAAATTTCAGTAATTTATTACATTTTTCTATTTTAAAAATTATTTAAATATTTTTAATAAATTTTTATTGAATAAATTATAATATGTCTTAACACGTTTAACCCATCTAATACTTTTATCATCTATATTTTTTCCTAATATTTTTGTTGTAAAAAAATTTATATTTTTATTTAAAATGTTTCCGATAATATTTTTATAAATCCTCATATATCATTAGGATTTAAAATAATAATTTTGAGAAGTGCAAGTGCACCTAATCAATATAAATTTTTTTCATGTTTAATGTATCTAGTGTCAACGTGTCGTGTCGAAGTCATGTGGTGTTGGAGATTTTCAGACATTGACACGTCTTAACGTGATACGAGTTAACATATGACCCAACTCGACACGACACGTGACACTAGTTGACACGATAAAAAAATTTTATTATTTAGAATTTATTAAATGTATTGAGTTAATATTATAAATTTAATAATTTTTCTTCTTAATATTTTTATTTAATCATTGTTTTTATTTTAATATATGAAATTTAATCATTTTATTATATCTTTCTATTTAAAAATATTAACTCGTGTTAACACGACACGACATGTCACGTTTACGATATCATATTATGTAACCAGTATGTAACATATGCAATTTTTCATATTATTTAAATCCGTTAGCTTTTTTGTCATTATTTAGAAATTCATTTAATAACATATATTGACAAACCATTTAATAGGGGGGCTGCCACCCGGCATTTCCAGATTGGTCCTTTTAGTGTTTTCATGGATGGAGTCCACATATCGGTGACTTGTTTATCATCTTGATCGTTGATTCAAATCTAACGGTTGGCATGAAACAAAATTATAATTATTACTCTACGCAATTTCCTTTAGTATGAATTGGCAAAAGGAAAAGCAAAATAGACGAATCTTCGCATACATATTGAGTTTATGACAATGTAAATTCAATATGAATATTTATAAATAAAATTAATTTGTATTATTAGCATACGATAAATTTATCACACTGAAATGATAAATATATGAATCAATATTCTCTAAAAAATTTCGTTTAGACGTGTTAACATATGTTCAGATGGTTGTTTCCTTTCACATTCTTTCTTAATTTGTGCGCATAGTAAAGGAAAGAAAAAAAAATAAATCAACCCTCTCTTATCATACCAAAATCGCCATGAACAACTGATTGATAAAAAACCGATCGTAGAAAATATGCATGCATATAGGGTGTGTTTGGATAGGGCGAAAATAAGGAATAGGAATAAGAAATTTCGGTTTGCGTGCTTATTCTTATTCTTGTGCAACCCAAACAACATGGGAATAAGGAATAAAGGCCCTTATTCCTATACTAACAAAACCATGGTATAAGAATAAGGAATAAGGATAAGCACGCAAACCGAAATTTCTTATTCTTATTCTCTATTCCCGACTTATTCCGTTGCATCCAAACACACCCATAGTGATCAAAATGTACTCATTTATTTTATTGGGATCCCTCGAATTGAAAGCTTGAAATTGTACATACGTCCATTTATATACATAGATACATATTTTCTTTTGTATGTATAGACTCTATTTCAAATTTTTGTTCAAGTTAAAAAAAAAACTTTTTCGGTTTTCCAAGAAATGTTATAAATTTCAATGATTAGGAATTTTATATTTTGTACATGGGTAGACGTCAAAAATATTTTATTTTTTTTAATTGAAGTGCAATTAATATTTCAAGAAAAATTATTGAAAATCTAAGACACAGATTAATTTTTTGTAAAAGTATCCGGGAGTAAAAATTCTATGGCGAGTCAAGACTACGTAAAAGTGAACGAGAAAACGACTCATTGCACCAATACACATAAAAAGAAAGATACTGAAGAACGATCCATTCCCTAATTTTCTTCACATCCCTCCCATTTTTTTCCCCATTACCTCCCATTTTTCCACCAAGTCAAGCCAGAACCCTAGCAGTTTCTAATTTTCTCATCTATCCCTCCAATTTTTCGCCATTCCCTCCCATTTTGCTCCAATTCGCTAAACCCTAGCCTCGATGTCGCAACCCCCCTCCCGTGCCTCCCTTCCTCCAGCCAGTCGCGCCCCCTCCGACGCCTCTCTTTCTTCGCCGCCCTCGCCGACAAGCACCCGTCTCTCTAACACCCCCCTCGAAGCACCGCTCTTCTCGACTCTCGGCAGCCACATCCTCTTCCACGTTTCTCCACTTCCCTTCTCGGCAGCAGCCGCCTCCTCTTCCACGTTTCTCCACTTCCCTTCTCGGCAGCCACCGGTAAGTCTCCCTCCCCCTCTCTCTGTCTATTGGACTTTGTAGGTTATGTGGATTATGTTGGATCTCGGATTTGAAGCCATGGCAGGAGATAGTCGATCTCTGCACCAGGTGGTCCCGCTCTGGGCGATCCGAAATCTTCAAGGTTGTTGTTCTTGGTGGCGGGTCCCTATTGTTGCGGTTAAGTGAAGGACCTCGTTCCTTATGTGAGTGATTAAAGTCCGCCTGTACAATATTGACGAACCTTTATGTCTTTTTCAATCACACAGATGACAAAATGATGTGTCATTGCATGTATTAGAGGGTCATACGCAGCTATGTGAGGGACATAGGATCTGAACCCCTGCGCGGCCAAACAAAAAAAGGGATATTACTGAATTGCATTAAAAGACAAACCTTGGAAACAGGAGATAGCTAGCCAAGCTCATAGGATGTAGTGCTTGCTTTAAGTGGTTGGGTTGTATTTGTTTGTACGTTGTCCTTACTTCGATAAATCGTATTTTTTTGACGTTCTCCTGCGGAAAAAGCTACACCATTGCTAACCCCCTGCTTTTATTCCTCTAGCTGCCTTTGAATCTTCTACTCCGTGGTAATACTCTCTAAACTACAGCTTAGCTTATGGCTTTCAATTAAGTAACGCAGATCATTGATTATAGGTAAAAAGGAATGGAGTTTCAGTAGCTCTCTGCACACATCCTGAAGAATACCTTTGCGAGCCCCTGTGTTCTACATAAACCTACTAGACCCCCTTTTCTTCTATTAAGCCGATACCGCTTATCCCATATACCTAGCTCACTTCGTCCCTTGCTTTATCCAGTACAGCTTTCTGACCTGGTATGCCCCGCTTGCCGCTCCAGTTCTTTCGTCTCTGATTTTTTTGAGTGTGGAAGCAGAACACCTCATTAATTTTTACTTTATTTCTTATAAGTGAATGTTTTTTTGCCTCTTGTTGTAGTGCCTTATGATCGATGAAGCTGATAAGATGCTAGGTTTAAACTTTAAGGGTGAGATGGAAGAGATACTTAATCGCCTTCCAATGGTAGACCAATATTTTATTACCTCTTACTGAAATGAGTTTAAGCATTAGTCACTTCTTACTTTCTGGCATAAATAACGAAATTAAAAACACTCAGATTTTTTTAGTTTGCCAAGTTATCATTTAAGAAAAAGACAGTAGAGAGCGAGGCTGCTCAACCCAAACCTATCTACATTGGTGTTTATGACAAAAAGCCAAAAGTAAGAACTAAAAAATTAGATTTATGTTTCATAAAATCACTAATAGATGGATGTGTCGAATTTTTTTTGTAGGCAACTGTTTTTGGGCTACAACAATATTGTTGTATTGTGGAGAGCGAGGTGAAGCTCCTTGCACTTTTATAATTTTTTCGAGAAGCAACAATCCAAAAAAACAATTGTGTTTTTGTCAACAAGGTAGGCGATCAAATTTTACTCAAAACTTCTTGGTTACATAAACACAGAATGCTTTTACATGAAGGGAACTCAAAAGCAGAGTGTTCGAAATTCTAACTTGCATGGATTCACTCTTTTACTGGATGATCATGTCAGCTCATGCCGCCTGTAAGAAGTCCTAAATGGGAGTTTCCATGCTCTTGCAGAATGATCATGTTTACTGATCTATCGATGCAACTCACATGAACAAGTACTACACTATATCTTTCTTTGTCTCTTATGTACATACAGGCAGGTTTTTTGTAATTCTCAGAACCAGTAATTATGTTAACCCGTTTAATTAAATGACGTAATGGGCACCAGCACACTAGTGTAGAATAAATGAAAATGAGAATTGTTAAGTAAATTATTGTATTAGATGGTTGGTTTTGTTGGCTTATTGGATGAGGATTGGCGCTATTTTTAATTGGATCTGCTCCTTTATCATTATGGGTTGTACATTACATTAGGTTAGTTTGACTTGTGAATTATTTTGATGAATTGTTCATCTGAACTGCTGAACTTAAATACGATTGTGGGCTCTGATGGAGTATAATTAGTTCATTGCTGAACTGCTTGACTTGAATAAGATTGTGGTACAATTAGTTTACTGTTTTGGTGACTTGAAGTTCCAACTAAAATTAAGGTCTGATTACTAAAAAATTGAAAGAAGTTTGTAGGATGAAATGTGAAAATAGTCTTGATTGTATTTTATTCGATAGTTCACCACCTTTAACCTGCATTGAATAGGTTAAAATTTAATATTGGATTTGGTGTCAACTTTTTTGTTAAATTAACAGTAAATGATTAGAAAATAACAAGGATAAGCATCTAGTTGAGCTTATATAGTTTCTGGTTTGGATATTAGTTTTGTTTAACTTTATTAATGTGCTTGCTTGCTTTCATGTTGTGGTCAATTTTTCAGCAACATAGAAGTTTGGCAATAATATCAATGGACAACAACACTTCACAGGGACTCACACATGAAGAAGGCTTAAGTGCAGCATAGGCAAGCACGTCAAATGCTATGGGGGAATACACTATGTGCCTGGATATGATAATTTAAGCTAGGTAGACTATGAATTTTGGTTTACTTTGAATTCTAAACATATGAATAATTTTTGTTATTTGTATTGGATGATGATTTTCAATTCAATGCACAATATATATTTGTATTTTTTTGTTTGATTCAATGTGAATTATGTGTATGGCTGAGAATTCTAAAATAATTGTGATTAATTAAAATCGTATGAATTAAATAGTGTGGTACCAAATTGGTACCGGAAAGAATTGAATGACTGTATAAATGTAATTGATGTGGCGATCAACAGTAGCGTCAGTATACTGACGTCTCTGATCTAATATACAACAATGTACAAAAACGCGGATACAGTGGGCCCCACTAAATTCTGACAATAAGTTTTCTGTTTCGGCGAGCAAAGGCGTCGCTATATTGACTCTAATAGGTTGTGGGCCCCGCTAAAATTCTGACAATATATTATCTGGGTCGCTTAATAAAGGCGTCGGCATACCAACATAGTAACGTCTAAATAGAGACGCGCTTACTGTTTGAATAAGCGATCGGAGAACATGGTAAGCGTCGTTATCCCGACACAGATATAGAGACGCGTTAAGTAATCTGCGTCCTCGCGACACAGATGTTTATTATTAGCGGCTAGAGTATCTGAGTCGCTTAGGTAGCGTCTTTAGGTGGACGCAGATAGCTTTTCGTGTCGGAATAGGGACGCCTTTTTGCGAAGCAAATAATTGACATTCTAGTAGTGATAGTTACACAGAATTAATTAATTACAGAGTCCCAGGTAGATTTAAACCATCGATTATAGATCTAATAGTTTAGATAGAAGCCGGTTCGAATTTGCCAGGACGTCAATTAAGTTTGTACAAAGTCCCATCCTACCATTTTCCCTAAAAAGAAAAGCTTTTTAACAACAAAATGTGACAAAAAGGACAGCGCATAATATTATCTTTGTACCACATGAACGTGCAAAAACAAATCAGAAGGAGAAAAAAAGTTGTAAGAGGAGGAGATATCACAATGCCACAAGATTGCTCTCCCTTTAGAGGACATAAGATTTGGTTTGGCTGGCATGTTGTGACAAAAGGATCTCATTTAGTCGATTTTCCAAAGTTTATGCAAAAAAAAATGTGAATCTTTAACTAGCTAGCTTGTGTTTATTTTTATATGGTCGAATAAGCAAGCATACAAACAATTTGTTGGTCTATGCATCCTTTTGTGCTTTGTACAGACGTGCCAGAGGGTATAATTTAGTCACCGACATCTGTGGTTTTATTACCTCCATTTATTTGAAAATGGCCGATTTTAAATAATAACATTGCTTTAAAGGTGAAGAAGGCTGATGTCCTGATGATGCTCCTTCAAGTTCAATCCGCATCCTCGACAGCCAAATAAAAGGACTGCTCCGAGCAGTCTTTTTAAGTGCACCGTCCGATGGAGATCCACCAGCGCAGAAAGGAAAATGCAGCGATTTCGTCTGTCTCCCGTGCCCCCCCCCCGGCCCGTCCCTTCTTTTGTTAAAAAAACCAGCGATTTCGCTTGCTGAAAAGAATCGAATTCCCGCCAAAAATATTGATCTCGTCTGTCTCATCAAGTCCGCTTCTCTCTCAATCTTCTTCTTCTCTCGATCTCTCTCGAACGGAAGGTAAATCATGAACTTCTTTTTTCCAAGCGTGTTATTTTTACTGATGCACTGAGGTCTAATGCAATGAGGATTCTCTTGTTTGATTTATTAGCATCTCTCTTGAAATTAACCTCAAATTATTGTTCAGTTAGAGGAAATAACAGCATATATGTCCCGATATTGTTCGACACATTATTGTTAAGCAAATTATTCTTTTTTTTTTAGCATTTTTCACAATTTGAGGTCGTGCCATGAAACACTGGTAAGGCGTCAATCATTGAAACCTGAATATGAAACAAGCAGTATTACGGATATGCATTTGATCCCTTTATTTTCTCTTTTTTGTTCCTCAGTGCCTTGCTATGTTTTATTTCATAACTAAAGGGTAAAATGAATTCTCGTAAAATTAAAATTTCATTGGGAATTTATTAAGTTCTAATTGCAAAATGAGACATTAAATGTACAAAATTAAAGTGAACTAATAAGCTGGTGTCTATACATTAATGAAAACAGTACTCCTAGGTTATTTGTACCTGGTTTCTATATTGGAAACTACAATCTTAATATTCACCTATTAACTCATACTCATACGCTCTAAATGCTCATTACTAAAGTGATAATTATGATTAATGTTAAAAGGGTCAGCACCAGTTTGTACTGACATGTTATCTTATGATTAATGTTAAATGGGTCAGCACCATTATGGCAATCTGATGAATCTCTATCGCTACTTAGGTATAAACCTGGTACAGACCCGGGTAGTGTAGACCTGGTACAGACCTTAGGGTCAGCAATTAGTTAATTATCCTAATTTCATTATCCAATGTTTATATTTTAAAATATCTCAACTTTTTATTTGCTTTTTTCTTTTCTGGAAAAATTTTTGCGTATTTTGGCAATTTGAAATATAAGCTAATGAGATAGTACCAGGTCGGCATAGTACGAGGTCGTTAAAATGATTTGTCGTGTGGCCTGAATGGTTTGTAGTGTGGTCGTTAAAACAATTTGAAATATAAGTTAAATATTATCATTACACATTAAAATGATTTGTAGTGTGGCTTGAATGGTTATCGTTACATAGGAATAGTACTAGGTCGGCACCAGTTACATTAAAATCGTTACTGCTCACCTCCTAATTGCATTTAGCAATTTGTCAATCATAGAAGACTAGACAAGATTTAGAGAAATTTCTTATTTTAGCCACATTTTGTAGATGAAAGAGATAGTGAAATAGTTAGTTGGCAACACTTTGTAAAGAAAAGAAATAGGGTTTATGTAACATTTCATATATATGAATTTTAGCAACTTTCATGTGTTTATGTGCAAAATTTATGCTAGATGGTCGGATCTTTTACTACTCACATCCAGAGGTACTATACTATATTAGAGATATGTCTTAGGAGCCAATCATTTTATGTCTACTTCTATAGTTTATGTTATTGATGATATTTGATCATTTGTTCCTAATTTATTATTGACAGTTCATTCAGGTTGAGGATCTGAATTGTGGATCACTGTAGTTCATTTATGTTTAAATGACAATAATAAATCGAAACAGTCCATAGTCTTGATAATTAACAAGGAACATTAATTATCAGAAGATGCTAGTAAACAAGTTAAGTGATGATTAAATTCTACAAATCATAAGTAAGGAGTTACTAACTTAATTGTATATGTATATGTTACTGGAACATAATACAGGACATGATCCAATGAAATAAATATATGGATTGTGTTACGTGTCATTATTTATTTAATAAGTGTTTGATTCTGAGTTTGAGATGGTTCAGTTTCTCCACGTGAGGATATGTTCAATAAATATCGTCTAACGCTGATTTTTGATAAGGGCTGCTATACAGACTTTATTTATACTTTCTTGAATTGTGCGGGGAGAAACTGATCATGAAGATAACCATATGTCCCTTGCTAGTTCACCTAATGAGTGATGATATTCACTGGGCCCCTTGATGGAGATAGATTGTTTGCTAGCAACTTATGCAATCATATCTAGATCAAGAAATGTGTAATCTGCAAGAATGACACATTCCTATCTTGGATTATACAACGATATCATGTGACATAAGAATCAAAACAATAAGATATTATTTTATTATGCATGATTGAAGTACTGTATTGGTACAACATTTATTTATGCGAATTGAGAATCATAACGTGTTGCTAGATACCACTTATGATTATTGGAAATAAATAGTGATTTATTTTCCATGGCCAACATAGCATAAATCCTCAAAGGGTCACACTAATAGGACTTTAATCATACAGTGCATTATTTATTTATTCACAGCAGTAAATACTGTGAAAATATGATGGTTTGATTAATTAATTATATACCGTTGTGAACCGTTATAATTAATTAAATCAAAGGGATCATATAGAAATATTTTAATGTACATGCTAATCCTAAAATAATTATTAATGAGTTAATAATTATTCTTGTTCAATAATATTTAATATAGTTGTGAGAATTATATTAAATAAGTAGGCCTAATTTATCAAGTCTAATTGAGTCCGAATGGAATGCAATTAAAAGAGCCATTAAACATAAGATTTAATATGTTAAATGGAAGCTTCATTAATTGAATTAATTAACCCATTTAAGTTCATATAAGGGACCGACCATTTAATGACATAAGTGTAATTAGCTACACTTAGATTAGGTGGAAAAATTGAGTATTAAAGGAAAATGATTTCGGCCAAAGAAACCAGCCCTAATAATTTTCCTTTTTCAATTTTTTCGTGGCCGCCACCCTAAATCAAAAAGAGGAGAAAATTTGTTTTTTTTCCTTGCCTTCTCTCTTGCATCCTGTAGGAGCTCATGTGTTGAGCACTATTTTCACTTAATTAAACAAGTTGATTAATTGGAATAGAAGATATGATTAGCCCTGTTCTAGATGTGCTAGCACATACTATTAAAACTATATTAAACTTCTAGGTAGACTCGAGGTGGTTGCTGGCGACTTGGAGGTGGAGATGAGCACGCCATCGACTCCAAAACAAAGGATTCGAACCTTCTAGTTACGATACTAGAAGAGCTAACCTCCTATACTTCTTGCTTTAAGTGTTAAATCGTTTGTTTAACTAGACCCATTATTTGCAATTGTTAAATGCATATTAAACGTTAATAAAAAATTAAAATTACACAATGACTTGAGTTCCTAACAGTGGTATCAGAGCGCTGGTCGTCTTTCAAATGTTTAACATATTTAAATCAAGAGATTAGTAATTAACAAAGTTAATTAGTGATGTGTATGATTGCTGTTCTAAAAAAATCTATTTTTTCTGGATTGTTGCTTATTTCTCGTGATGCATATTCCTCTGAAAATTTTCCTTTCTTACTGGAGATTGTAGATCTTTGAGTCACGGTTTTTTTGGCAATGGTTTCATTATTTTATAAGTAGTTATAAATTTTTAGTGAATTAAACGGTAACGGTGCGCAGATCTGCCGTTTTGCTGCACAGTTTTGTTTGTTTGGAAAAAAGGACTTATTTTTTAAAAATAGCTACCTATAAATTTTGGCTAGGATTATTCTAAATTTGATATTCTTTCTGGATATGTATAAATAGTTGCATATTTCGGATTTTATGAGGATGTTCAAGTGTGAAAAGGAAATAAATCGTCAGATCTGTTTTTTCAAACAAGTTGCTTGTTTTGATGGACCGTAATTATTAAAATACTTTTATAGAAAAGTGTCTGAATGGAAATGTTGTATTTCCAGTTAGTAATTTGTGAAAATTAGTTTCATAATTTTTCATTAAGGTTTGGTGCTTCAACTGGATCAAAACTTTTCAATCGTCAGTCTGTTTCAGAACAGGACTTGTTACTTGTATGACATATAACTCGACGATTTTGAATAGACCTTGCTAGTTCTTTTTCCATGAGTAGATAGCCAACTGCATATTCTAAGTTTTCTATGTAAATTGTTTATATGGAATCTGTAAAGAAGATGGTCTTTTAGACCAAAAGGTTGAGATGAAAAATAGAAAATCTGATAACGGTGTTTCACTCACAATATCAGGGTTTGTCTTTTTTTATTCCCTCTGATGGTAAATGATCTCTCCCTGAAATTTTTACTGGTAGTTGCACTCATTGTAAGGAGTTCTATGGATTTATTTCGGATTTTTTGGTGACTGAAAATATCAGATTTTATTGGGTCCCAAATTGCTTATTTTAATTAGTTAAAATATATTCTAATTAATCAAATTAGTTGAAATGTTAATTAGAATACTTCTTTAATGTCCTCCTTTCTGTTTTTGAATTGTTGGATTATTTTTTGAAGGTTTAAACAAGTAGTTGTAATGTTAAATCTCTTTTGCATTTGTAAAACGAGCGACGAGCACACACAAAGATTCTAATTAATAAAGTTAATTATAAACAAGTGAAACATGTATATTGTATATGTGCTAACTAGTTTTTGTGGAGGATCGTGGGTGTAGTATGGCTCAAGATTCCAATGTCTTGTGGTTTGTAAATTAATGCATGTGTGAATGTGTGTAATGCGGCCTTGGTGCCATTAATTAATTTTGATTGATTTTAATGTAACTTGTGAGAATTGCATGCCCCTAAAGCCTAGGAGGGAATCATGATTTTCCACATGTTTATTTGTTTCTATTAATTATAGGATAAGATCAATATAATTTGTGGGAGGGCTTGATTTAGATTAGTCTTGCTACATGGAGATCCAGTGAAGATTAATATGCAAACCGGAGCCATACAAACCCACAACAATGGTTGTGTTCTGAGATGCTTATTATTATTATGTGAATGTTTGTATTCTATGAAATGTCATAGGATATGTATGGGTGTATGTTGACACGACCACCAAACAAAGTCGCATAATAAATGTCCAATTAAATTTGATTAAGTCAACCGCCCTCTTTCTCTCTATCCCCTTCACGTCACTTGCCTTCTCATGGCACGGTCCGCCCAAGCAGACATCATGGTTGTCATGCGATAGTCGGGGTACAAATAAAATGATTTGTAAGGAGCAAATAGAGAGAAGTTGCTTATTGATAGACCCAACTAGAGTTTGGATATCGGGACGAAGTTCGCTACGCGAACCAAGAATCATAGTTTTATGATTGGTTATAGAACCTAACTCGTCTAGTCATTTTGGGTGATGTGCCATAGCAGGTCCAATTTGACGAAAATGGGGATCTTGGAAATTCATTACATTTAAGGACATAAGTTGTAGTGAAAGTTTTACTTCGCCAGAAAATAAAACAGATGCATAAACTAATTGACCTTAATTTTGGAATTGTTGTAGATGTCTTCTCATACTACTTTCTCGCTACGTTCTCTCTTAGAAAAGGAGAAACTCGCCTTCAACGGTGCTAATTTTCTGGATTGGCACCACAACCTTAGGCTAGCCCTTCGGTTTGAGAAGAATGAGTATCTCCTTTCCACTCCACTGCCCTCAGCTTCCTTGGCAACTGCTCCTAAAGAAGAACAGGACGATTATGAGAAGCACATCACGGACGACATGGAGATGGCTATTCTGATTGTCGCAGTCATGGAGTCCGAGTTGCAAAATGAGTTCATGGATAGTGGCTATGGAGTGTTTCACATGATCACTCGCCTCTCGAACATGTTTCAGACTAAGACTCGCACCGAAAGGACTCGTCTCATCAAGGCAGTCGCCAATACTCGATTGGTTGAAGGTCATGAAGTCGGGCAACACGTCATTAAGATGGCGGGGTTGTATCGGCAGCTTGATAGGCTTCATACGCCCTTCCCGTCAGGGGCAGTTCAAGACTTCATTCTAAATTCACTTCCTCCGTAAAAAGAGTTTAAATATAGATTATAGTAATCAAATGACTTGAAATTAATTCACAATCGCTTAAAATCCTCCAATTCTGTCTAGAACGCACATGATTTTGCATTATATGCGCATAATTTCCATGTATAATAAAATCCTTTTGAATTTTTAAGATTATAAACTTACTCTCCACTGTATAAAGAGCTAAAATATTGAATTTAGTGATCAAATGACATGAAATGAATGCACAATCGCCTGAAATTCTCCAATTCTGTCGAGCACACATTATTTGCACTTTATGTACGTAATTGCCATGTATAATCTAATCGTTTTGTATTTATAAGATCAAAAACTCATTCTTCACTGTATGATTTGTTTAAATATAGATCATTCTTATGAAATGAAGTGAAATGAATGCACAATCGCGTGAAAGGCTCCAATTCTGTCAAGGACGATATTGATTTGCACTTCATGTGCATAATTGCCTTGTATAATCCAACCATTTTAAATTGTCAAGATTATAAACTTATTCTCCACTGTATAAAGACTTCAAATATATATTATAGTGATCAAATGACTGGAAATGAATGCATAATCTCTTAAAATTCTCCAATTCTGTCCAGAAAGCACATTATTTGCACTATATGAGTGTAATTGCCATGTATAATCCTATCCTTTTGAATTTTTAGGTTCAAAAACTCATCCTACACTATATAAGGAGCTTAAATATAGATTATTGTGATAAAAATGACTTGAAATTAATGCACAATCGCGTGAAATGCTCCAATTCTGTCCAGAACGCTCATTATTTGCACTTTATGCTCGTAATTGCCATGTATAATCCAATCCTTTCGAATTTTTAAGATTGTAAATTTATTCTCCACTGTATAGAGAGATTAAATTTAGATTATAGTGATCAAATGACTTGAAACGAATGCACAATCGTTTGAAATTCACCAATTCTGTCCAGAAAGCACATTATTTTGCACTATATGTGCGTAATTGCCATGTATAATCCAATCATTTTTAATTTTTAAGATTATAAACTCATCCTCCACAGTAAAAAAAATTTAAATATAGATTATTGTTATCACATGACTTGAAATGAATGCACAATCGCTTGAAATGCTCCAATTCTGCTCAGAAGGCTAAATATTTGCACTTTATGTGTGTAATTGCCATTTATAATCCAATCCTTATAAACTTTTAAGATTATAAACTGATTCTCCACTTTATAAATAGTTCAAATATATATTATAGTCATCAAATGACTTGAAATGAATACATAATCGCTTGAAATTCTTCAATTCTGTCGAGAACACATTATTTGCAGTATATGTGCGTAATTGCCACGCATAATCCAATCTTTTGAATTTTTAAGTTCATAAACTCATTCTTCACTGTATGAAGAATTTTAAATATAGATTATTATTGTCAAATGACTTCAAAAGAAAGCACAATCGCGTTTAATGCTCCAATTCTGTCCAGAACGATCTTGATTTGCACTTTATGTGCGTGATCGTCATGTATAATTCAACCCTTTTGAATTTTTAAGATTGTAAACTTATTCTCCACTGTATAAAGAGTGTAAATATAGATTATAGTGATCAAATGACTTGAAATGAATGCACAATCGCTTAAAATCCTCCAATTCTGTCTAGAACGCACATTATTTTGCATTATATGTGCGTAATTGACGTGTATAATCCTATCCTTTTGAATTTTTAGGATCATAAACTCATTCTCCACTGTATAAAGAGCTTTAATATAGATTATTGTGATCAAATGACTTGAAATTAATGCGCAATCAGGTGAAATGCTCCAATTATTTGCAGAACGCTCATTATTAGCATTTTATGAGCGCAATTTTTTTTTTTTGAGAGTTTGACAGTGGCTTTATGTGCGTAACTGTCATGCATAATCCAATATTTTTGAATATTTAATATTATAAAGTTATTCTACACTGTATAATGAGCTTAAATATAAATTATAGTGATCAAATTACTTGAAATGAAAGCACAATCTCTTGAAATTCTCCAATTTTGTCCAGAGAGCACATTTTTTTGCATTATATGTGCGTAATTGCCATGTATAGTCCTATCCTTTTTGAATTTTTAGGATTATAAACTCATTCTCCACTGTATAAAAAGCTTAAATATATATTATTGTGATCATATGACTTGAAATTAATGCACAATCGTGTGAAATGCTTCAATTCTGTCTAGAACATTCATTATTTGCACTTTATGCGCGTAATTGCCAATTATAATCAAATAATTTTTCAATTTTTCACATTATAAACTTAATCTCCACTGTATAAAAAGGTTAAATATAGATTCTTTTGATCAAATAACTTGACATTAATGTGATCGCTTGAAATGCTCCAATTCTGTCCAGAACGCTCATTATTTGCACTTTATGCGCGTAATTTCCATGTATATTAAACTCCTTTTGAATTTTTAAGATTATAAACTTACTCTCCACTGTATAAAGAGCTAAAATATAGAATTTAGTGATCAAATGACTTGAAATGAATGCACAATCGCCTGAAATTCTCCAATTCTGTCGAGCGCACATAATTTGCACTTTATGTACGTAATTGCCATGTATAATCTAATCGTTTTGTATTTATAAGATCACAAACTCATTCTTCACTGTATGATTTGTTTAAATATAGATCATTCTTATGAAATGAAGTGAAATGAATGCACAATCGCGTGAAAGGCTCCAATTCTGTCAAGGAGGATATTGATTTGCACTTCATGTGCATAATTGCCTTGTATAATCCAACCATTTTAAATTGTCAAGATTATAAACTTATTCTCCACTGTATAAAGAGTTCAAATATATATTATAGTGATCAAATGACTGGAAATGAGTGCATAATCTCTAAAAATTCTCCAATTCTGTCCAGAAAGCACATTATTTGCACTATATGAGTGTAATTGCCATGTATAATCCTATCCTTTTGAATTTTTAGGTTCAAAAACTCATTCTACACTATATAAGGAGCTTAAATATAGATTATTGTGATAAAAATGACATGAAATTAAAGCACAATCGCGTGAAATGCTCCAATTCTGTCCAGAACGCTCATTATTTGCACTTTATGCTCGTAATTGTCATGTATAATCCAATCCTTTCGAATTTTTAAGATTGTAAATTTATTCTCCACTGTATAGAGAGATTAAATTTAGATTATTGTGATCAAATGACTTGAAACGAATGCACAATCGTTTGAAATTCACCAATTCTGTCCAGAAAGCACATTATTTTGCACTATATGTGCGTAATTGCCATGTATAATCCAATCCTTTTTAATTTTTAAGATTTTAAACTCATCCTCCACTGTAAAAAGACTTTAAATATAGATTATTGTGATCACATGACTTGAAATGAATGCACAATCGTTTGAAATGCTCCAATTCTGCTCAGAAGGCTAAATATTTGCACTTTATTTGTGTAATTGCCATTTATAATCCAATCCTAATAAACTTTTAAGATTATAAACTGATTCTCCACTTTATAAAGAGTTTAAATATATATTATAGTCATCAAATGACTTGAAATGAATACACAATCGCTTGAAATTCTTCAATTCTGTCGAGAACACATTATTTGCAGTATATGTGCGTAATTGCCACGCATAATCCAATCTTTTAAATTTTTAAGTTCATAAACTCATTCTTCACCGTATGAAGAATTTTAAATATAGATTATTATTGTCAAATGACTTCAAAAGAAAGCACAATCGCGTTTAATGCTCCAATTCTGTCCAGAACGATCTTGATTTGCACTTTATGTGCGTGATCGTCATGTATAATTCAACCCTTTTGAATTTTTAAGATTGTAAACTTATTCTCCACTGTATAAAGAGTGTAAATATAGATTATAGTGATCAAATGACTTGAAATGAATGCACAATCGCTTAAAAATCCTCCAATTCTGTCTAGAACGCACATTATTTTGCATTATATGTGCGTAATTGCCGTGTATAATCCTATCCTTTTGAATTTTTAGGATCATAAACTCATTCTCCACTGTATAAAGAGCTTTAATATAGATTATTGTGATCAAATGACTTGAAATTAATGCGCAATCAGGTGAAATGCTCCAATTATTTGCAGAACGCTCATTATTAGCATTTTATGAGCGCAATTTTTTTTTGAGAGTTTGACAGTGGCTTTATGTGCGTAACTGTCATGCATAATCCAATATTTTTGAATATTTAATATTATAAAGTTATTCTACACTGTATAATGAGCTTAAATATAAATTATAGTGATCAAATTACTTGAAATGAAAGCACAATCTCTTGAAATTCTCCAATTTTGTCCAGAGAGCACATTTTTTTGCATTATATGTGTGTAATTGCCATGTATAGTCCTATCCTTTTTGAATTTTTAGGATTATAAACTCATTCTCCACTGTATAAAAAGCTTAAATATATATTATTGTGATCATATGACTTGAAATTAATGCACAATCGTGTGAAATGCTTCAATTCTGTCTAGAACATTCATTATTTGCACTTTATGCGCGTAATTGCCAATTATAATCAAATAATTTTTCAATTTTTCACATTATAAACTTAATCTCCACTGTATAAAAAGGTTAAATATAGATTATTTTGATCAAATAACTTGACATTAATGTGATCGCTTGAAATGCTCCAATTCTGTCCAGAACGCTCATTATTTGCACTTTATGCACGTAATTTCCATGTATATTAAACTCCTTTTGAATTTTTAAGATTATAAACTTACTCTCCACTGTATAAAGAGCTAAAATATAGAATTTAGCGATCAAATTACTTGAAATGAATGAACAATCGCCTGAAATTCTCCAATTCTGTCGAGCGCACATAATTTGCACTTTATGTACGTAATTGCCATGTATAATCTAATCGTTTTGTATTTATAAGATCACAAACTCATTCTTCACTGTATGATTTGCTTAAATATAGATCATTCTTATGAAATGAAGTGAAATGAATGCACAATCGCGTGAAAGGCTCCAATTCTGTCAAGGACGATATTGATTTGCACTTCATGTGCATAATTGCCTTGTATAATCCAACCATTTTAAATTGTCAAGATTATAAACTTATTCTCCACTGTATAAAGAGTTCAAATATATATTATAGTGATCAAATGACTGGAAATGAATGCATAATCTCTTAAAATTCTCCAATTCTGTCCAGAAAGCACATTATTTGCACTATATGAGTGTAATTGCCATGTATAATCCTATCCTTTTGAATTTTTAGGTTCAAAAACTCATTCTACACTATATAAGGAGCTTAAATATAGATTTTTGTGATAAAAATAACATGAAATTAATGCACAATAGCGTGAAATGCTCCAATTCTGTCCAGAACGCTCATTATTTACACTTTATGCTCGTAATTGCCATGTATAATCCAATCCTTTCGAATTTTTTAGATTGTAAATTTATTCTCCACTGTATAGAGAGATTAAATTTAGATTATTGTGATCAAATGACTTGAAACGAATGCACAATCGTTTGAAATTCACCAATTCTGTCCAGAAAGCACATTATTTTGCACTATATGTGCGTAATTGCCATGTATAATCCAATCCTTTTTAATTTTTAAGATTATAAACTCATCCTCCACAGTAAAAAGATTTTAAATATAGATTATTGTTATCACATGACTTGAAATGAATGCACAATCGTTTGAAATGCTCCAATTCTGCTCAGAAGGCTAAATATTTGCACTTTATTTGTGTAATTGCCATTTATAATCCAATCCTTATAAACTTTTAAGATTATAAACTGATTCTCCACTTTATAAAGAGTTCAAATATATATTATAGTCATCAAATGACTTGAAATGAATGCACAATCGCTTGAAATTCTTCAATTCTGCCGAGAACACATTATTTACAGTATATGTGCGTAATTGCCACGCATAATCCAATCTTTTGAATTTTTATGTTCATAAACTCATTCTTCACCGTATGAAGAATTTTAAATATAGATTATTATTGTCAAATGACTTCAAAAGAAAGCACAATCGCGTTTAATGCTCCAATTCTGTCCAGAACGATCTTGATTTGCACTTTATGTGCGTGATCGTCATGTATAATTCAACCCTTTTGAATTTTTAAGATTGTAAACTTATTCTCCACTGTATAAAGAGTGTAAATATAGATTATAGTGATCAAATGACTTGAAATGAATGCACAATCGCTTAAAAATCCTCCAATTCTGTCTAGAACGCACATTATTTTGCATTATATGTGCGTAATTGCCGTGTATAATCCTATCCTTTTGAATTTTTAGGATCATAAACTCATTCTCCACTGTATAAAGAGCTTTAATATAGATTATTGTGATCAAATGACTTGAAATTAATGCGCAATCAGGTGAAATGCTCCAATTATTTGCAGAACGCTCATTATTAGCATTTTATGAGCGCAATTTTTTTTTGAGAGTTTGACAGTGGCTTTATGTGCGTAACTGTCATGCATAATCCAATATTTTTGAATATTTAATATTATAAAGTTATTCTACACTGTATAATGAGCTTAAATATAAATTATTGTGATCAAATTACTTGAAATGAAAGCACAATCTCTTGAAATTCTCCAATTTTGTCCAGAGAGCACATTTTTTTTGCACTATATGTGCGTAATTGCCATGTATAGTCCTATCCTTTTTGAATTTTTAGGATTATAAACTCACTCTCCACTGTATAAAAAGCTTAAATATATATTATTGTGATCGTATGACTTGAAATTAATGCACAATCGTGTGAAATGCTTCAATTCTGTCTAGAACATTCATTATTTGCACTTTATGCGCGTAATTGCCAATTATAATCAAATAATTTTTCAATTTTTCACATTATAAAATTAATCTCCACTGTATAAAAAGGTTAAATATAGATTATTTTGATAAAATAACTTGACATTAATGTGATCGCTTAAAATGCTCCAATTCTGTCCAGAACGCTCATTATTTGCACTTTATGCGCGTAATTTCCATGTATATTAAACTCCTTTTGAATTTTTAAGATTATAAACTTACTCTCCACTGTATAAAGAGCTAAAATATAGAATTTAGTGATCAAATTACTTGAAATGAATGCACAATCGCCTGAAATTCTCCAATTCTGTCGAGCGCACATAATTTGCACTTTATGTACGTAATTGCCATATATAATCTAATCGTTTTGTATTTATAAGATCACAAACTCATTCTTCACTGTATGATTTGTTTAAATATAGATCATTCTTATGAAATGAAGTGAAATGAATGCACAATCGCGTGAAAGGCTCCAATTCTGTCAAGGACGATATTGATTTGCACTTCATGTGCATAATTGCCTTGTATAATCCAACCATTTTAAATTGTCAAGATTATAAACTTATTCTCCACTGTATAAAGAGTTCAAATATATATTATAGTGATCAAATGACTGGAAATGAATGCATAATCTCTTAAAATTCTCCAATTCTGTCCAGAAAGCTTATTTGCACTATATGAGTGTAATTGCCATGCATAATACTATCCTTTTGAATTTTTAGGTTCAAAAACTCATTCTACACTATATAAGGAGCTTAAATATAGATTATTGTGATAAAAATGACATGAAATTAATGCACAATCGCGTGAAATGCTCCAATTCTGTCCAGAACGCTCATTATTTACAATTTATGCTCGTAATTGCCATGTATAATCCAATCCTTTCGAATTTTTAAGATTGTAAATTTATTCTCCACTGTATAGAGAGATTAAATTTAGATTATAGTGATCAAATGACTTGAAACGAATGCACAATCGTTTGAAATTCACCAATTCTGTCCAGAAAGCACATTATTTTGCACTATATGTGCGTAATTGCCATGTATAATCCAATCCTTTTTAATTTTTAAGATTATAAGCTCATCCTCCACAGTAAAAAGACTTTAAATATAGATTATTGTTATCACATGACTTGAAATGAATGCACAATCGCTTGAAATGCTCCAATTCTGCTCAGAAGGCTAAATATTTGCACTTTATTTGTGTAATTGCCATTTATAATCCAATCCTTATAAACTTTTAAGATTATAAACTGATTCTCCACTTTATAAAGAGTTCAAAAATATATTATAGTCATCAAATGACTTGAAATGAATACACAATCGCTTGAAATTCTTCAATTCTGTCGAGAACACATTATTTGCAGTATATGTGCGTAATTGCCACGCATAATCCAATCTTTTGAATTTTTAAGTTCATAAACTCATTCTTCACTGTATGAAGAATTTTAAATATAGATTATTATTGTCAAATGACTTCAAAAGAAAGCACAATCGCGTTTAATGCTCCAATTCTGTCCAGAACGATCTTGATTTGCACTTTATGTGCGTGATCGTCATGTATAATTCAACCCTTTTGAATTTTTAAGATTATAAACTTATTCTCCACTGTATAAAGAGTGTAAATATAGATTATAGTGATCAAATGACTTGAAATGAATGCACAATCGCTTAAAATCCTCCAATTCTGTCTAGAACGCACATTATTTTGCATTATATGTGCGTAATTGCCGTGTATAATCCTATCCTTTTGAATTTTTAGGATCATAAACTCATTCTCCACTGTATAAAGAGCTTTAATATAGATTATTGTGATCAAATGACTTGAAATTAATGCGCAATCAGGAGAAATGCTCCAATTATTTGCAGAACGCTCATTATTAGCATTTTATGAGCGCAATTTTTTTTTGAGAGTTTGACAGTGGCTTTATGTGCGTAACTGTCATGCATAATCCAATATTTTTGAATATTTAATATTATAAAGTTATTGTACACTGTATAATGAGCTTAAATATAAATTATTGTGATCAAATTACTTGAAATGAAAGCACAATCTCTTGAAATTCTCCAATTTTGTCCAGAGAGCACATTTTTTTTGCACTATATGTGCGTAATTGCCATGTATAGTCCTATCCTTTTTGAATTTTTAGGATTATAAACTCACTCTCCACTGTATAAAAAGCTTAAATATATATTATTGTGATCGTATGACTTGAAATTAATGCACAATCGTGTGAAATGCTTCAATTCTGTCTAGAACATTCATTATTTGCACTTTATGCGCGTAATTGCCAATTATAATCAAATAATTTTTCAATTTTTCACATTATAAAATTAATCTCCACTGTATAAAAAGGTTAAATATAGATTATTTTGATAAAATAACTTGACATTAATGTGATCGCTTAAAATGCTCCAATTCTGTCCAGAACGCTCATTATTTGCACTTTATGCGCGTAATTTCCATGTATATTAAACTCCTTTTGAATTTTTAAGATTATAAACTTACTCTCCACTGTATAAAGAGCTAAAATATAGAATTTAGTGATCAAATTACTTGAAATGAATGCACAATCGCCTGAAATTCTCCAATTCTGTCGAGCGCACATAATTTGCACTTTATGTACGTAATTGCCATGTATAATCTAATCGTTTTGTATTTCTAAGATCACAAACTCATTCTTCACTGTATGATTTGTTTAAATATAGATCATTCTTATGAAATGAAGTGAAATGAATGCACAATCGCGTGAAAGGCTCCAATTCTGTCAAGGACGATATTGATTTGCACTTCATGTGCATAATTGCCTTGTATAATCCAACCATTTTAAATTGTCAAGTTTATAAACTTATTCTCCACTGTATAAAGAGTTCAAATATATATTATAGTGATCAAATGACTGGAAATGAATGCATAATCTCTTAAAATTCTCCAATTCTGTCCAGAAAACACATTATTTGCACTATATGAGTGTAATTGCCATGTATAATCTTATCCTTTTGAATTTTTAGTTTCAAAAACTCATTCTACACTATATAAGGAGCTTAAATATAGATTATTGTGATAAAAATGACTTGAAATTAATGCACAATCGCGTGAAATGCTCCAATTCTGTCCAGAACGCTCATTATTTGCACTTTATGCTCGTAATTGCCATGTATAATCCAATCCTTTCGAATTTTTAAGATTGTAAATTTATTCTCCACTGTATAGAGAGATTAAATTTAGATTATAGTGATCAAATGACTTGAAACGAATGCACAATCGTTTGAAATTCACCAATTCAGTCCAGAAAGCACATTATTTTGCACTATATGTGCGTAATTGCCATGTATAATCCAATCCTTTTTAATTTTTAAGATTATAACCTCATCCTCCACAGTAAAAAGACTTTAAATATAGATTATTGTTATCACATGACTTGAAATGAATGCACAATCGCTTGAAATGCTCCAATTCTGCTCAGAAGGCTAAATATTTGCACTTTATGTGTGTAATTGCCATTTATAATCCAATCCTTATGAACTTTGAAGATTATAAACTGATTCTCCACTTTATAAAGAGTTCAAATATATATTATAGTCATCAAATGACTTGAAATGAATACACAATCGCTTGAATTTCTTCAATTCTGTCGAGAACACATTATTTGCAGTATATGTGCGTAATTGCCACGCATAATCCAATCTTTTGAATTTTTAAGTTCATAAACTCATTCTTCACTGTATGAAGAATTTTAAATATAGATTATTATTGCCAAATGACTTCAAAAGAAAGCACAATCGCGTTTAATGCTCCAATTCTGTCCTGAACGATCTTGATTTGCACTTTATGTGCGTGATCGTCATGTATAATTCAACCCTTTTGAATTTTTAAGATTATAAACTTATTCTCCACTGTATAAAGAGTGTAAATATAGATTATAGTGATCAAATGACTTGAAATGAATGCACAATCGCTTAAAATCCTCCAATTCTGTCTAGAACGCACATTATTTTGCATTATATGTGCGTAATTGCCGTGTATAATCCTATCCTTTTGAATTTTTAGGATCATAAACTCATTCTCCACTGTATAAAGAGCTTTAATATAGATTATTGTGATCAAATGACTTGAAATTAACGCGCAATCAGGTGAAATGCTCCAATTATTTGCAGAACGCTCATTATTAGAATTTTATGAGCGCAATTTTTTTTTGAGAGTTTGACAGTGGCTTTATGTGCGTAACTGTCATGCATAATCTAATATTTTTGAATATTTAATATTATAAAGTTATTCTACACTGTATAATGAGCTTAAATATAAATTATAGTGATCAAATTACTTGAAATGAAAGCACAATCTCTTGAAATTCTCCAATTTTGTCCAGAGAGCACATTTTTTTTGCACTATATGTGCGTAATTGCCATGTATAGTCCTATCCTTTTTGAATTTTTAGGATTATAAACTCACTCTCCACTGTATAAAAAGCTTAAATATATATTATTGTGATCATATGACTTGAAATTAATGCACAATCGTGTGAAATGCTTCAATTCTGTCTAGAACATTCATTATTTGCACTTTATGCGCGTAATTGCCAATTATAATCAAATAATTTTTCAATTTTTCACATTATAAAATTAATCTCCACTGTATAAAAAGGTTAAATATAGATTATTTTGATAAAATAACTTGACATTAATGTGATCGCTTGAAATGCTCCAATTCTGTCCAGAACGCTCATTATTTGCACTTTATGCGCGTAATTTCCATGTATATTAAACTCCTTTTGAATTTTTAAGATTATAAACTTACTCTCCACTGTATAAAGAGCTAAAATATAGAATTTAGTGATCAAATTACTTGAAATGAATGCACAATCGCCTGAAATTCTCCAATTCTGTCGAGCGCACATAATTTGCACTTTATGTACGTAATTGCCATGTATAATCTAATCGTTTTGTATTTATAAGATCACAAACTCATTCTTCACTGTATGATTTGTTTAAATATAGATCATTCTTATGAAATGAAGTGAAATGAATGCACAATCGCGTGAAAGGCTCCAATTCTGTCAAGGACGATATTGATTTGCACTTCATGTGCATAATTGCCATGTATAATCCAACCATTTTAAATTGTCAAGATTATAAACTTATTCTCCACTGTATAAAGAGTTCAAATATATATTATAGTGATCAAATAACTGGAAATGAATGCATAATATCTTAAAATTCTCCAATTCTGTCCAGAAAGAACATTATTTGCACTATATGAGTGTAATTGCCATGTATAATCCTATCCTTTTGAATTTTTAGGTTCAAAAACTCATTCTACACTATATAAGGAGCTAAAATATAGATTATTGTGATAAAAATGACTTGAAATTAATGCACAATCGCGTGAAATGCTCCAATTCTGTCCAGAACGCTCATTATTTGCACTTTATGCTCGTAATTGCCATGTATAATCCAATCCTTTCGAATTTTTAAGATTGTAAATTTATTCTCCACTGTATAGAGAGATTAAATTTAGATTATAGTGATCAAATGACTTGAAATGAATGCACAATCGTTTGAAATTCACCAATTCTGTCCAGAAAGCACATTATTTTGCACTATATGTGCGTAATTGCCATGTATAATCCAATCCTTTTTAATTTTTAAGATTATAAACTCATCCTCCACTGTAAAAAGACTTTAAATATAGATTATTGTGATCACATGACTTGAAATGAATGCACAATCGCTTGAAATGCTCCAATTCTGCTCAGAAGGCTAAATATTTGCACTTTATGTGTGTAATTGCCATTTATAATCCAATCCTTATGAACTTTTAAGATTATAAACTGATTCTCCACTTTATAAAGAGTTCAAATATATATTATAGTCATCAAATGACTTGAAATGAATACACAATCGTTTGAAATTCTTCAATTCTGTCGAGAACACATTATTAGCAGTATATGTGCGTAATTGCCACGCATAATCCAATCTTTTGAATTTTTAAGTTCATAAACTCATTCTTCACTGTATGAAGAATTTTAAATATAGATTATTATTGCCAAATGACTTCAAAAGAAAGCACAATCGAGTTTAATGCTCCAATTCTGTCCAGAACGATCTTGATTTGCAATTTATGTGCGTGATCGTCATGTATAATTCAACCCTTTTGATTTTTAAGATTATAAACTTATTCTCCACTGTATAAAGAGTGTAAATATAGATTATAGTGATCAAATGACTTGAAATGAATGCACAATCGCTTAAAATTCTCCAATTCTGTCTAGAACGCACATTATTTTGCATTATATGTGCGTAATTGCCGTGTATAATCCTATCCTTTTGAATTTTTAGGATCATAAACTCATTCTCCACAGTATAAAGAGCTTTTATATAGATTATTGTGATCAAATGACTTGAAATTAATGCGCAATCATGTGAAATGCTCCAATTATTTGCAGAAAGCTCATTATTAGCATTTTATGAGCGTAATTTTTTTTTTGAGAGTTTGACAGTGGCTTTATGTGCGTAACTGTAGTGCATAATCCAATATTTTTGAATATTTAAGATTATAAAGTTATTCTACACTGTATAATGAGCTTAAATATAAATTATAGTGATCAAATTACTTGAAATGAAAGCACAATCACTTGAAATTCTCAAATTTTGTCCAGAGAGGACATTTTTTTGCACTATATGTGCGTAATTGCCATGTATAGTCCTATCCTTTTTGAATTTTTAGGATTTTAAATTCATTCTCCACTGTATAAAAAGCTTAAATATATATTATTGTGATCATATGACTTGAAATGAATTCACAATCGTGTGAAATGCTTCAATTCTGTCTAGAACATTCATTATTTGCACTTTATGCGCGTAATTGCCAATTATAATCAAATAGTTTTGAATTTTTCACAATATAAGCTTATTCACCATTCTATAAAAAGATTAAATATAGATTATTTTGATCAAATAACTTGACATTAATGTGATCGCTTGAAATGCTCCAATTCTGTCCAGAACGCTCATTATTTGCACTTTATAATGAGATCGCTTGAAATGCGCGTAATTTCCATATATAATAAAATCCTTTTGAATTTGTAAGATTATAAATTTATTCTCCACTGTACAAAGAGCTAAAATATAGAATTTAGTGATTAAATGACTTGAAATGAATGCACAATCGCTTGAAATTCTTCAATTCTGTCGAGAACACTTTATTTGCACTTTATGTGCGTAATTGCCATGTATAATCTAATCATTTTGTATTTTTATGATCACAAACTCATTCTTCCCTGTATGATTTGTTTATATATAGATCATTCTTATCAAATGAATTGAAATGAATGCACAATCGCGTGAAAGGCTCCAATTCTGTCCAGGATGATCATGATTTGCACTTTATGTGCATAATTGTCTCTTATAATCCAACCATTTTAAATTTTAAAGATTATAAACATATTCTCCACTATAAAGAGTTTGAATATATATTATAGTGATCAAATGAATGGAAATGAATGCACAATCTCTAAAAATTCTCCAATTCTTTCCAGAAAGCACATTATTTGCACTATATGAGTGTAATTGCTATGTATAATCCTATCCTTTTGAATTTTTAGGTTCATAAACTCATTCTACACTATATAAGGACTTTAAATATAGATTATTGTGACAAAATGACTTGAAATTAATGCACAATCACGTGAAATGCTCCAATTCTGTTCAGAACGCTCATTATTTGCACTTTATGCGCGTAATTGCCATGTATAATCCAATCCTTTTGAATTTTTAAGATTATAAATTTGTTCTCCACTGTATAGAGAGCTTAAATTACGATTATAGTGATTGAATGACTTGAAATGAATGCACAATCGTTTGAAATTCTCCAATTCTTTCCAGAAACACATTATTTCGCACTATATGTGCGTAATTGCCATGTATAATCTAATCCTTTTTAATTTTTAAGATTATAAACTCATCCTCCACTGTAAAAAGACCTTAAATTTAGATTATTGCGATCACATGACTTGAAATGAATGCACAATCCTCCAAGGATATGTCCTTCCCGTCAGGGGCAGTTCAAGACTTCATTCTAAATTCACTTCCTCCAAGTTTCGCGGGGTTCATTGTGAACTACCGCATGAATGGCATGGACAAGAGTTTGGATGACCTCCATAACATGCTTGTCGAAACCGAGGACAGTCTGAAAAAAGAGAAAGGGCCAAGAGATGTTTTTGCGGTGAGTGATAAGAGTAAGAAGGGCAAGAAAAGGCCCGTAAAACAAAGAAAGGCAAAGGCCCAGTGACGCCCCAAGGTTCAACCAAGGGAGCTCCCGCGAGTTCTAAGAAAAAGAAGAACCCGACCACCTCCGAGACCGTCTGTTACTACTGTAGCAATAAGGTCCACTGGAGGAGAAATTGCCCCAAGTACCTCGAAGACAAGATGGTCGGAACTGTCCAGCTTTCTACCTCAAGTATATTTGTCAATGAAACCCTTCTCGCTACCTCTAGCACTGACTGGATATTTGATACTGGTTCATGTGCTCACATTTATCGAAATGTGCAGGTTCTAAAGAATAGGAGGCGGCTTGAGAAAGGTGAAGTACAACTCCGCGTCGGAAACGGCACGTGCATCTCTGTTATGGCCGTTGGGAATGTTGATGTAACTTTACCTTATGGTTTTGTTTTGGAACTCAAAGATGTGTTTGTAGTTCCTTCTATCACTCGTAATATTATTTCTTTTTCTTGTTTGGACATGGATGGATTTAATGTTGTAATAAAGAACAAATGTTGTGCTTTGTTTCATGATGATGTTTGTTATGGTGTTGCGCATTTATTGAATGATCTTTATGTGCTTGATACTTCTAATGAATATGTTTTGAGTGTAGAACGTGACAATAGAAAACGTAAGATTTTACATGAAAATGCAACTTTAATGTGGCATTGCCGCTTAGGTCATATCAACGAGAAACGCATCAAGAGATTGCAAACTGTTGGTCTCTTGGATCAATTCGCTTTCGAGCCAATTGACACATGCGAATCATGTTTGATGGAAAAGATGACCAAAGCGCCTTTTACCAACAAAGGTACAAGGGCAAACGACCTACTAGGTCTCATACATACCGATTTGTGTGGACCTATGAGTATTTGCGCACGTAGAGGTTACTCGTACTTCATTACATTCACTGACGATCATAGTAGATACGGGTATATCTACTTGATGCGGCACAAGTGTGAATCTTTTGAAAAGTTCAAGGATTCAAAAATGAAGTTGAGAACCAACTTGGTCGAAAGATTAAAGTCTTGCGTTCAGATCGAGGTGGTGAGTACTTGAGCCATGAGTTTGGTGATTATCTAAAGGAGTTTGGAATCGTTCCACAACTCACTCCACCGGAAACACCACAATGGAATGGTGTATCCGAGAGGAGAAATCGAACTTTTCTAGACATGGTTCGATCGATAATGAGCCAAGATGATTTGCCTAAATCATTTTGGGGCTATGCACTAGAAACTGCAGCTTTTACACTGAATCGTGTTCCATCAAAGTCTGTTGAGAAGACGCCTTTTGAGCTATGGTTTGGTCGGAAACCAAACATGTCGTTTTTCAAGATTTGGGGTTGTGAAACTTATGTGAAAAGGCTAATGAGCGATTAGTTTGGACCCAAATCGAACAAATATCATTTCGTAGGATACCCTAAGGAAAAGAAGGGTTACTACTTCTACCACCGCAGCGAGAACAAGATAGTTGTTGCTCATTTATGGTGTGTTATTGGAGAAAGAGTTTCTCTCAATAAGAAGTAGTGGGAGTAATGTGGTTATTGAAGAAATTCAAGAACCATCGCAAGATATGCCTCAAGTAGGAAATCTAGTGATTCCCAATGTGGTACCAAATGAGATTGCAGCTGAACCCAATCCACAAGCTGTTGCGGAAGAAGTTCAAGAGAATGCTCCCTCAAATGAGGACTCGAACGTATCGCAAGTCGAAAGTGTTCAAGTCACTCCCACATTAGAGGATCAAGAACCAACTCCACAAACTGTTGTGGAACATGTTCAAGAACCTCAAGCACCGATTCTACGCAGGTCAACGAGGGAAAGTCGTGCACCCGAAAGGTACTTGGGTTTGCACGACGTCCTCGTCATTGGGAATGGCGAGCCTTTGACCATCAAGGACATCATGAAAGAACCCGACTCCAAGGAATGGCTTAAAGCCATGGAATCCGAAATGCAATCAATGTATGACAACAAGGTATGGATCTTGGTTGATCTTCCTGACGGAGTAAAACCCGTCGAGAACAAATGGATCTTTAAGAGAAAGGTCGACATGGATGGCAACTTGACTGTATACAAGGCACGGCTAGTTGCGAAAGGTTATCGACAAGTTCATGGTATTGACTATGAAGAAACCTTCTCGCCCGTTGTCATGTTCAAGTCAATTCGGATCTTGTTAGCAATTGCCGCATTTTATGACTATGAAATATGGCAAAAGAACGTCAGATTTTGGCACTAACTTAGAGGAATTTTTTGAAGTCGAAGCTGAAGACGAACCATAGGCTTCCAAAGCATCCAAAAAGAATCTTTTATTGGAAACAATACCTTGTTAATCCATCTTCTTCAATAAAACATCGACGAGGTCCTTCCTTGCTGCCTTGGTAAATGCCTTGTAAAGCAACTTATACGTGGAAGAGTTTGGCACCACAGTTCCCCGCCTAATTACATCCTCCAAAAGCCCGTAGGCTTCAGATGGGACACCGTTCGTGCAATACGCATCAAGCATTGCATTCAAGGAAGAAACTTGCATGTGCCCCTTTGCCAACATTTTATCGAACACCTCTCGGGCCTTTGAGACACAACCACAATAACCATACATCATTAAGAGACACAACTACAATAACCATACATCATTAAGAGACACTTATGTGTTACATAAGTCGGCCTGTAACCCAAATCATCCATCTAATTAACAACAAGCTTAGCTTTCTCTCTCAACCGAGCCTTCCCATAATTAGTAATCATGCAATGGAAAGTCGGCAAGGTTGGCGGTTCCTTGGAGCGCAAGAGACTTTTAAAGACCTGCTCCATTTTATCAAAAGCTTGCTTCCTCCCATATGAATTGATCAGTGTGTGGAAGGTAATCACATCAGGCTTGCAACCATAGCTTTTCATACGCATCAATACAGCTTCCATTTCTCTAAGCATACCATTCTTTCCCATACGCATCCATGACACCATTATAGGTGTACACATCAGGTGTGATAACACTGTCTTCCATATCCTTGAACAAGGTTTCGACCTGCTGTACATGACTGGCCTGAGTAAAGGCTCTTAAGAGAATGTTGTATGTGACTATATTAGGACGGCATCTCTCTATTGCTTTCATCTTTTCAAAATAGCCGAGGGCTTTTGCCAGTGCTTTGGTTTTGTCGCGGGAGTGGAGATGTGCGGTGATTAGAGAGTTGTAGACTGACGTGTCCGGCCGGCAACCACTGTTTCGCATCTGAGAAAAGAGCCACATGGGCATGCGTAATTGGCCTTTCTTCCCCATTACTGAAATCAGCTTCGAGAAAACACCATTGTCTGCAATGTACCATCGTTGCCTCAGCATCCATCTGAATATCTACAAATTAGAGAAAAAGTAAGTTATGTTAATTAAGAAAGATTAAGTAAGGATGGTACAGTAAGTGAGTTTGTGAGCGTTACCCTGTGTGTACCGGTTTGTACCAGTAGCTTGCGCTATCTGTCTCAGTTTATTGTGTGATAGCTTCCATGCATTCTGAATTAAAAAAAAACAAAAAAGAACTAAGGTACCTCTAAGCATTGAAGCCATCCAACTCGCTTGGCAAGGTCTTGGAAGAGAAGGAAGCAGTGATCCTGTCGTATAACCCTGACATTCTTGTTCAGCAGCGAGACAATCGTCTCAGAAGCTGCCGGACGACGACCGCCGCCTCTTCCATCGCTGCCGCATCTCCGCTCTTGCTCTTGCTCTGGCTCTTCTTCTTAGTGAGTGATTTTTGTTTCTGCGGAGTAAGAGGCGCTGGGATGGAGCCCTCGGCTCTGATGAGAGGCGAAGAGGAAGAGGAAGAGGGGCAGATGAAAGCATTGGATTGGATAACACCAACACTCACTCAGTCAGTCAGACAAGGTAAGGGAGTGCCAGTATCACCGCGACTCGGCCCAAATCAATTGAGGAGCTCTATTACTATTACAAATCAAAGTGTTTTACAAACATAAAGGAGAGGAGACTGAGTTGAGTCTGATTATAGACTGAGCTCCTCAATCCGGGACGATCACTCTAATATTTTTAAAATGACAAAACTGAGCTCCTCAATCCGGGACGATCACTCTAATATTTTTAAAATGACAAAACTGAGCTCCTCAATCCGGGACGATCACTCTAATATTTTTAAAATGACAAAACTGAGCTCCTCAATCCGGGACGATCACTCTAATATTTTTAAAATAACAAAATTGACCTTTTGGTTCGAACTTCGAACACGCTTGGTCCGAACAGTCCGCTCTAGCACTAGTCGCCTCTTCGCTCCCATCAATCACTTCTACTTCTACTTCTACTAGAGAACAAAGAAGCGCCCG
This sequence comes from Rhynchospora pubera, assembly GCA_028095005.1. NCBI lineage: Eukaryota > Viridiplantae > Streptophyta > Magnoliopsida > Poales > Cyperaceae > Rhynchospora > Rhynchospora pubera. Next base: position 358,675,575 of record CM051460.1, read on the forward strand.
GCGAGCTTAACCATATCGTTTCCTCTTTCGATTGAGCTTGACCAACTCTCTTTCCGAGTCTGACGCGCCAAATTGGAGAAGTCGAGAACCTGACGAGCAAGCGAGGCCCAGGTCTAGAACAAAGTGGACTGCAGGAGGCGAAGCTGGTGGTTTATTTTCAAAGTTATTGATTTTAGGATAAATATTTTACCTTTTTTTTATTTTCTTTGAGTTTGCTCAATTTTTAGTTTATTATTAGAGCTTAATGCACAAAATTCGCAATGGAGAACAACCTTCATTTGCTGATACAGTTACTCTTTTCAAATTCAAAGGTTTTACCAGAGTTGCATGAATTACCTGTCGCTATTTTACTGGTTTTAACCAAGTATTTGATATTTTGATACATTCATTAAATCAAGTAATTGACCAAGCACTAACAAACCTAATTTATCCCGAGTTTCAAATTTATACTTAAATCAAGTATTTAACCAAGCACGAATATCAATTTCATTTTTTTGTGCAGGAAGAAGATACAAGGACACAATCTTGTGTGAGTGTGGGTGTTATCCAATCCAATGCTTTCATCTGCCCCTCTTCCTCTTCGCCTCTCACCTCCCTTCTTCCCACCCTATCCCCGTGCTCGTGCTGGTAAAACGCAGCCAATCAGAACCGAGGGCTCTGTCCCAGCGTCTCTTACTCCGCAGAAACAGAAACCACTCACTAAGAAGAAGAGCCAGAGCCAGAGCCAGAGCCAGAGCAAGAGCAAGAGCGGAGATGCGGCGGCGATGGCAGAGGCGGCGGTCGTCGTCTGGCAGCTTCTGAGACGAACACAAGGAGGGAAGGAGACGATTGTCTTGCTGCTGAACAAGAATGTCAGGGTTATACGACAGGATCACTGCTTCCTTCTCTTCCAAGACCTTGCCAAGCGAGATGGATGGCTTCAATGCTTAGTAGGTACCTTAGTTCTTTTTTGTTTTTTTTTTAATTCAGAATGCATGGAAGCTATCACACAATATCCTGAGACAGACAGCGCAAGCTACTGGTACAAACCAGTACACACAGGGTAACGCTCACAAACTCACTTACTGTACCATCCTTACTTAATCTTTCTTAATTAACATAACTTACTTTTCCTCTAATTTGTAGATATTCAGATGGATGCAGAGGCAACGATGGTACATTGCAGACAATGGTGTTTTCTCGAAGCTGATTTCAGTAATGGGGAAGAAAGGCTGATTTTAGTGGTTCTAAACCAGCTCTTGACCCACTGACACCCAATTTATCTAAAAAAATGCTAGAATTATTTATTTTTCGCCCTCTAAATAAAAGAATCATTTAATTTTCACTTCTTAAATGATGTTATAGGTTAAATAGCAAGAACGAAGTGAATGCAACAAAATCGTTGTACCAATTGAACCTATACCAAGTGAATGCAACAAAATGTAAGCCGAAGATTTTTTTTTTTTTTGAAAGTTTGACAGCGGCAATGTAAGCCGAAGATACTTTAATAATTTCATAAAGCAGTATCCTAAATGTACACCTTCACCATATTATCTACTAGGTACTAGTACTACTGCGCAGTCGAGCCTGAAATAATCATTTTTTATTTCTGTTATAGCCTATTCATTGAGAGCTCTTCAAAAAGGCTATGCCAGAATACAAATAGCAGTGCTAAACATTAAAAGCAACACAACCTATGGCGAGAATAAGCGCCGCCATGACAAATGCTCGTGCAGTGACTCTGTCTGGCATCTTCCCACCATCAGTTCTGAGAAATATTGCTCCATATATCGGCCAGCAATTCGCAACTCCAAATGCCACTAAAAACATCTCTGCAACCATGCCATTTCTGATAATTCCTACCGCGAATCCGCACAGACTAAGTATTGCCGCAATGCTTAATGTGACAAAGAATGGCGAGTCTACACCAAAATCGAATAAGCCCTGATCATACCTATAGTATGTGCAGAATATATAGTGTAAGTATTAAGAACTTAATACTTCCTTTCTTGACTACCTGGTATTATATGTGTTGATTTCAAAACTTATTGTAAGCAACATAAATTCCCAAAATTACCTCTTGCTCTGCTCGTCATCCATCACTTTACTTGTGACATTAAAACCTTGGGTGGAGATGTTGAGCTGTTTAAACACAAATTGCATGGTACCAAAGGGGCCTGCAGTGAGGCCGCGAATGAGCCACATTCGCTGGTCGCTCCACCAGCATCTGAAAGTACCCTTGTAGGAAATAAAGTCGGCCATGTCTTGGATATACGCTGCCAAGAACAGGTACGCATACACATAGAACCATGGATCCGATGGCTGCAATTGGGTTAAACTAACTACTGTTAAATTGTCACAGTAATCAGTCTTGGAGAATGGAGACAATTACTCCAGTACTATAAAGAAGTCCCAACAAAAGTAAGATTATTATATGAGCATAATAAATTAACCTGTGGAAATAGTGGCTTATTGTTGATGAGAGCCAGCTGAGGCAGAACAGCATAAGCAGCGACAGGGATAGACCAGAAGCCCCAAAATGCATAATGTGAATAACAAAGCCCCGCTGCTAAGGAGGCCTTTCTCACACCAAAGGTTATGGTGCTATACTTCGAAATACCTACCTGCAATAAAACAGACTGAACCTCATTATATGTTCTTATGCAATGGTACCAGTGCTAGGTTTGTCGGCCATCATAGTCAATTTTTTTAGGGCCTACCTTTCGGGACAATTTGTTGTTTAACTTAAAATAATTTTTGGGAGGCAAGAATTAGGCGATATGAATAAATATATTCCAATTCAGATTATAAAATTAGAAAAAACGGAAATCAGAGTATGGAAATATATATATAATAACGCTGAAATTAATATGATATTGCCTTTAAAGGACATTACCTCATAGAGCCCGACTGTCCATCTCTTACACTGGCTAAGGACATCATTCAGGCTCTTCGGTGCTTCCCCAAGAAATGCCGACTCAGGCGGGTTGCAAAATACAGATTTCCATCCTTCACAGTGCAATCGGTAGCCAGTATAATAGTCCTCAACCAAGGAACCGTACCGAAAACCAATCTTTTTTGTTTCAAAATTATATAAAAATATAATATGAGATAACATTAATGTAAGAAAGTTCTGCTATGTTTGTCTATATATCATCATTTGCATTTTAGTTAGCATAATGCATTGGATTTGATATCTGATAATTTCTGGGCAAGTTTCCTCAAATTAATGGTTTTGATTCAAAAGCACATCAGAGCAGTATACAGTTGTTCAAGTAGTTCTTTGCCATTGCTCTACATTTTAGAAAATTTTTAAAAAATTCATATTTTTGCAACAATAAAAATAAAACTAGAACTTACAGTGTCTCCCCATTTTGTCCCAGCCTCATAGTCACAATTTGTGACCTCAGTTGCCTTTTCCAAAACAATCTTAGAGCCAATTTGATCCTGACCATTGGCATTAACACATTGCAACGATGAACCAAACAAGGCACGTCTTGCATGAAACGTGTTGGAACCAACATAATTTGGTCCACAAATTCCATCAAAGCCATGAGAATTTATTGTGAAAAGGCGTTTAATTTCGCCTCCATAGATGTCGTTCTTGTTGAGTCCCTGAAAACGTTGAGGGAATTGCACATAAGCGAGGTCGCTGGAGATGGCAGGATCCAAGAAATAACAGAGTGCTCTGTGCGGTGATGTCGGGTCAGTCGAGTACATGTCGCAATCAATTGTCAGGATTATTGGTGCATTTGTGAGGACACTTGAGACACGTACCTAAATAAAAAGCAAAAAAAAAAAAAAGGAATGCTTAAATTTGCCGTTGAGATTATGTTTTGTTCATGGTACCAGAAAGGTACAATATTGGACTGCTAAACTGGTCTACAGTTTTTAAATATTAGCATGTTTTTTTTTTCTACTAGAACACAAATTTAAGGGTCAATTAATGCTTTGTTAAAGGTCTAAACAACAAAAATTTCGTGTGAAAAGACCAAAATAAAAAATTAATGTATGATTAAAAAAAAAAATAAACGAAGTGATGGAGGCCCAACAAGTGACAAATGGTATATGGGTACAGAGAGTACAAGAGCAAGTATTATGTTCAATAAGATTTATGATCTCTGCCATTACAATAATTCATGGATGTCAGAAGGAAACAAGTAACACAAAGCCAAATTTTAGTATTAATAGATGTCGTTACCATAGTATTAAGTGCGCCAGCCTTGAAGTGGTGGGGAGATTTGGGACGCTTCTCTCTTGACACGTAAATCAAATTGGGCATGACATGACCCGCTACATCTTTGTCTTTGCTGCTCTCAAGCAGCACCTGAAATGTTAAAGACATTAATAAGGTAATTGTTCTAGCTATAAATTAAATTCTTTTTTGAATATATTAATAGACCTGAATGACGGATGGATGGTTGTTGCGGGAGAAGTCCTTCCACTGTTCAAAAATGTGTTCGTCTTCCTGCGTCTCAGAGGAAGCCAACACAGCACTCACACTGCCTTTCACCAGTGCACTCTCCACCCTCGTTTTCATGCTTTCATACATCATCTATCACCAAAACAAAACGCAAAAATGTTATGTGCAATTCGCTCAATATTTTTAATACTTGTAGTTGTATAGTGTAATTTGTCATGCATTTCATTAAACTTCAAAAAATAACCGAAATCTGGTGTTATAGTTGTATAATTTTCATATTTTCTATACTTGTACTAGTTAAGAGATAGTAGAGTGCATTGGTTCCTATCGATTTTGGTACCAGCGCCGCAAATAATATGTTTTAATTTCTTAGATTCAGGGGGTGTATGTTGTTTTGAAGTAGTGTAGGCGGTCGTAAAGGATTGTTTTTTTCTTGATAAAAAGTTGTTGAGCAAAAAGCTCGCTGTTTTTTTTTATAAACAAAAATAAATTGAAATTTATTGTAATATTATTCGAAAAGCTAGTTGCCATAGTTGCTAGGGAAAAATCCTAGGAAGTTGAAACAAACACAACAGTATAATATGTTTACAATAAAAGTCAAACGAGGCATCCTAAAAAAGAGGATCTTAACTAATTAATTGCAATCACATGCTTGGCTTGGCAAATTAATTATTAGGCAAGATATTAAATTATTAATTAACAATTTACTACCTTTTGTAAATTTCTTATACAACGTGAATTGTATTTATTTCTCCAAAGTAGATGTAACACTCTTAATTATTAAGCTCTTTTATATCTTTTGAAGACTCCCATCTTATCTTCGAAAAAAAAAGATCTTTTGAACTTTTAATAAAAGTCTCGTTAGCTACGATCGTCTCATAACTAATATTATATCAAGAAAAGAACAATTAATTTATATCGAACGTTTGATGAAAAAAGATTTTATAGTGCATTTATATTTTTAAAATTGCATATGATTAACTAAAGAGGTCTCAATTGTTTCTGAGGATTAATTTTCTGAACTGCCAAAGTACTGATACAGTCAACATCTCTGCCGTATGTGATATCGAGTACGATTCTCCCATGTGGTGATAATGTGATGTGTTTTCTGTTTCATATATATCAACCTCTGATATATTTATCGAAGAGCAATGCGCTTAACTTGCGTACAAACTAAATTTGTCTGCATTATTTGAGTTGAGATTTTCTCTACTCCGCATATATACGGTCCAAAAATTCCTAACCAAGAAAAATTGCTGACGTAAAAAAAATTATTGTCCCTTCATTTTTCTATTTATTGTTGGAATTGGAGGTGTACATACAAAAATAAAACTTCCTGATGATGACGAGAAATATTACAATATTCAGTGCACTAGAAACAAAAACGAATTAATTCGGGCCATACATACATATAGCCCATACCGGATCGGTGGATCCTAATCCAAAGAAATGGTATCATCCAAGTCCCCACTTTGACTATTGAAGCAATAATGCAATCACATTTCATTGACGAGAACAAAAGTTCGTTTTCATCTACATTGAGTTCATTCTACATCAATTTTTTTCCCCTAAATTACCTTTCAGTCTTAGACAGCCAGGGTTTCACAACAATAAATTTCCCTGTTATTAGATAATTAATTTTTTTTCTTGCCTTAAAAGTGTGTGTTTAATAGAAAGTTATTAAATCAGCAGCTATTTTTTTTTTTTTTAAGTGATACGTAGTTCATATTGGCTTTTTTTGAAAGTGGATTATAAACTTTCAACTAACTTCTTTGTTCAAAAGAAAGCAGAGTTTAGTGATGCCTATATTTATAGTTATAAAAAGGAAAAGTAGGTGTGTTTGGTAGGGGTTGAATAAGCCTTATTCCGAATAAGGCTTATTCGAGATGAAACTAAACGCATTTTAAATAAGTCTTATTCCGAATAAGGACTTATTCAATCCCTTATTCTAATATCACCATTCTATTGGAATAAAAGTGAATAAGAGTGAGGAGAGAGAAACCATGTGCTTATTCCAAACAATATTCATAATTTTTTATTCTTTTTTAAATAAAGGCAATATATTCTTTTTCCTAAAGAAATGGAAGTACGTACTGTACGTAGTAATTTTTACATCAATCATGAAATTAATTCTGGCCATGATTAGTTCAAATAAATGAACAAATTAAAACATCTAGTTTGTTGACTGGTCATTATTATTCTTTGATAATTTCAAAATATATGTATATATTGATTAGTTACCTTAAGTTTGTCCTCATCACCACCACCACAACAACGTCCTGAAGAAAAGAAAGCCTCAGGCGATCTGTCCTTGATTCCGTTCTGCCTACAAAACGGCAACCAATGACGAGCAAATTTCGCACCCTCCATGAATGCAAAGAGTGTGACATCAGCACCACCATCATCAGAAACATAAACCGACAGCTTCTCAGCTGGATAGTCGAAGGCCAAAGCTGAGAGTGCGGTGCTCACAACACCCACTGGCGGCTCCTTGTAGGGATCGGCAGTGCACACAAACACATCTAGCGATGGCCAGGTTACTCGATCTGGCAACCTCTCGAGGAACTCTTGCCTATGAACGGGTCGCCACCTGATGGCTTGCACACAAGCCCACATGAATGCCAGGATGATATCCGATACGAGGAGAGACCATAGAACACTAGCCTCGACAAAGGTAGAGGAGGCCAAAATAGATGTAATTCGATGATAGATTGCTGCGAGGATAGCTATCGTGTACATGATCATATGTACACGGTTTATTGGTACCCGACGGTCGACATGGGCCGTGTTGAGAGGTGGATTGAGCTTGGTAGGGTTAGATGGCTTTGTGTACTCCATCTTTTTGGTAAAAATTTCGAGATGGCGATGAGTGAGTGCGGTATTGTTTGCTTAAATAATAGCTAGGCATGGAGCCATAGACTGAGGGATTGAGTACGGATAACCTCCAGTGTTTTAATTGAAATGGAGGATATGATTAATTGATTATTGCAAAATTATTTATCTCCCAGGATTATGGCGCTTAAAATTATGACACACAAGCAATCAAGCATCTTTATCTTTTGTCTTTACGTGAGTTTTGTGATTTGACATGATGTAGGATTTGAAAATTACCACACTTCCAACATCACAGAAAATATACATATTTATTTGGGAGCGAAAATATCAAATATATACTATTCTAATGTTGAACTATCACCGTTCACTCTAGTCAAACTTCTATCATACATGATACATGTGTATTGACACAGTGACACTCTATAAATGCACTTAAGTTAATTTGTAGAGGGGCCTCTGCTGGGCTTCTCCACACATGATTGCCCACTATCATAAACAAACCTCGATATTATATCAAATGATATGGTGTGATTAATTAAATGGCACAAACAAACAAATACCTATATTTCTCCTTCTCATTAACTAATCAAGTTATTCGATAAATCAAAACAAAAAAATGTAATTAACACATATTATTTGAAGAGATGTTATAGTCAAACACATTTGATATCAAACACAATTCTAGTCTCACCTATTAAAATTTCAAATGACCAATTTGAACCGCTAAATATGATCTCATATCGAAATTATTTTAAGACTAAATTTTACAAATTTTCAAAATTTTTAATTTTTTTTTTAAATTAGAGGGTCTAGAATTAATTGTTAGAGATATGTCCTAGAAGCCAATCATATCTATTATTTGAAGAGATGTCATAGTCAAACACATTTGATATCAAACGCAATTCTAGTCTCACCTATTAAAATTTCAAATGACCAATTTGAACCGCTAAATATGATCTCATATCGAAATTATTTTAAGACTAAATTTTACAAATTTTCAAAGTTTTTAATTATTTATTTATTTTTTTTAAAATTAGAGGGTCTAGAATTAATTGTTAGAGATATGTCCTAAAAGCCAATCATATTTGGCTACTTCTATAGTTTATGTCATTGATGATATCTGATCATTTGTTCCTTTATTTATTTGTTGACAGTTCATTCAGGTTGAGGATTTGAATTATAGATCACTGTTATTCATTTAGTAGTAAATGACAACAATAAATCTAAAACGTCCATAATCTTGATAATTAACACGGTACATTAATCATCAATAAGATTAGTATGCAAGTTAAGTGATGATTAAGTTTTCTAAATCATAGGTTAAGAGTAACCAACTTAATTGCATATGTGTATGTTATAGAACATAGTACATGACTTGACCCAACGAAATAAATAAATGAATTGTGTTACGTGTCATTATTTATTTCGTTATGATTTTGGTTCTAAGTTTGAGATGATTATCTTTTTCACATGAGGATATATAGATTCTATAAATCTTGTCTACCGATGATTTCTAATAAGGGCTGCTATACGGACTTGATTTAAGTTCTCTTGAATTGTGTGGGAAAAAGCTAATTATCAAGAAAACCGTATGTTCCTCATTAATTCACTTAGTGAGTGACGATATCTGTTTGGGCCCCTTGATAGAGATAGATTGTTTGCTAGCAACTGAAACAATTATCTCTAGATCAAGAAACGTATAATCTGCAAGAATGACACATTCCTATCTTGGATTATACGATGATATCGTGTGACATAAGAATCAAAATAGAGAAACACTTTTATTCTCTTATGTAGGATTGAAATATTGTAGCAGTACACTATTTATGTGAATTGGGAATCAAAACGTGTTGCTAGATACCGCTTATGATTATTGGAATTAAATAGCGATTTAATTCCATGTCCAACATAACATAAATCCTCAAAGGGTCACACAAAATAGAGTTTTGACCAAGGCAGTGCTTTATTTATTTATTTATTCGCAACAGTAAAAAATTGCAGAAAACATGATGAATTGATTAATTAATTATGTACCGTTATATAACGTAATAATTAATTAAGTCAAACGGATCATATAGAAATAAATAATAGCATAAGTTAATTCTAGAATAATTATTAATTAGTTAATAATTATTTAATTTAGTTCAACTCAATTTAATATAAATAGTTATATTGAATTATTGGGCTAATATTTAAATAGCAAATTTATAGCCCAAACATCGAGCAAACAAAAGTGGATTTAATTAAATGAATTAAAGTCCATTTAAAAGGATTAGGGAGGTCCATATCGCCCATTATATGGCCGGCCAAGAAGAGGTAGGTGGGGTGGCATGAGGTGTAAATTATAGCAACTTATACCTATGATTGGTAGGCTATAAAAGGACTCCTTGAGATGGATTTTCTCTCCCATTGACCTAGCCGCCACTATTCCTCTCTTCTCCTCTCTTGACCACCGGCCACCACCTCTCTCCTCCCACCTTTGCTCATGTGTTGAGCCATACACGCTCCACTTAAATAAATTGGTTGAACTAGAAGAGGGTTACTCCTTGGATTAGCTATTTTCTCATTGGTTTGCTAGCACAAATCGATTCGAGAAATTGGTTAATCTCTAGGTGGACTCGAGACGTGGATTGAAGGACGTTGGAGTAGCACGCCACCGGTTTCAAAGCATTGGATTGCCTTCTTGATACGATTCAAGAAGAGGTGAAACTTTTCTCCCTTTCTCTTGAGTGTTTGATGAACTTTTGCACTAGATTCTTGATGCTTGATGTTTTAATTGCTAAATTAATTGTAATTAGCTCACAAATTAAAATTGAGCTTATTCTAACATTAATTAGATCGAAGATTTTATAAAATTAAAAAAAAATAATAAAAAAATTCAATATATATATATATATATATTTGATTTCTAATGAGATTTCATTATGGAAAATAAATTGAGAGATTTGGATTTTTCATTGAATATAGAAAATTGAGATTCGAATGACGGGCTCAAGTGTCAAACATGTCTGACTCAAGCATTACTCTTATTTAAAATAATAATTGGAAATTGCTCCCATTTTCTTAGAAAATAACTATAAGTTAAATTAATAGGAAATAGGAATAACGATGAACATGCCAAAATCCAACTGCTAAGCTATTTTCTCTACACTCTCCCACCTTTGTCCCTCATGTTCAGGGGGCATAGAGGTAGAGATTGCGTTTTAATACATTGGAGACAAAAAAAAAAAATGAAGAAAAGTCTTTTTCAAGCCTTGAAAATATATTGTGATGATTTCTACCATTTTTACGTACGGTTATGAAATTAGACCTTGAAAATTCCGGAATGGCGATGACTTAGTCAATACAATACAAAAGGAGTGACGCCATGTCCAACAATTGATTGTGGTACGCAGCCGCCTAAGCTACTTAAAGCAGTATGCATGTCTATCTGCTGCTCTTTTCGTTTTAAAATATTAACTAAAAAGTATAATCACTCAATTTTCATCTGACTCTTCTTCTATCTAAGTAGCCGGGAATTTGGATGCGTTGGGAATTTGGAGAATTTTTAATTTCTAGACATAAATTTATTATATACAATCCAAATTCTTCACAAAATTACATATTTTTCAATAAATTTATGCCTAGAATAAGAAATTCTCCAAATTCCTAAGCGATCCAAACCGCCCTAAGATGTATATATGCATTTTGGAGGCTTCTTAATTCTGATTGGGCATATTCATTTTTTATTCTCCAGAAACACATTGCTTATAGTTTCAATATGAATTAATTATCCATTTAAATTTATACATCCACTGTACCTTTTAAATTGCTACTTATTAATTTTGACGTTTCTGCTGGCTAGAAAGGTTGAGGCAATAAATATTGTCCTATCCAGTGTTTTAAATACTGGACCGGCCACCAAAAATATCGGAAAATACCAAGTACCGGCTCCTAATCTGTATGAAAAAAACACAAATATCGTTCTCTGTTTATACCGGAAAATATTTGTTATATCGATAATATCAGCCCTCAAATAAAATATCGAAAAATATCAGTCAATCCATAATATCCCAATCCTTTCAGTTTTCACTTAAATGGTGCGTTTGAATCGTTGGAAGAAAGAAGAAGAAGAAGGAAGAAGAAGAAAAAAAATTATAAACAATCCAAATTCTTCACAAAGTTACACACTTCCTAATACTTCTTCCCACTTCTTCTCTTCTTCTCTTCTTCTCACACCTATCCAAACGCACCCAAAAAAAAAAAGGTAAAATAAAGGTTACCTCCGTCCGAGGCAATTCAGTTTTCAATTCATAAACTCTTTCATCTTTCTCAAAGCAACTCTTTTTTTATATGAATTTTTGACAAATGAAAATTGATTACTCTCGCCTCGATATGCAGTTTTACCATGTTTATCATCTAAGTGAAGTAATGAACACATAAAAATAGACATTGTGAACATATATATAAATGATAAAAATGTACACATACAAACAAAATAAGTTAAATAAAAATAAATTCAATATGCATATAAAAATCTCAACAAAAGTGACAAAACTTTTTTTTTTGTATATGTTCACTTTGATCATCTATATATTCAGCTTGTCTACATTTTGTGTTCATTTTGTTCAAATTTTGACAAAACTGCAAGCAGGTGGCATTTATCATTTTTCTTGACAAATTGCATATCCTCTATGTGCTTAATTACTTTTTATGAAATAGGCTACGAATTATTTCTAAAAAAAAAGAATAACGTAAAAATAAAATAAAGGAACTTAACTGTTGAATTATTTTTAGAAAAAAAAGAATAACGTAAAAATAAAATAAACAAATTTAACTGTTGAATTATTTCTAAAAAAGTGAATAACGTCAAAATAAAATAAACAACTTAACGGTTGATTATATGATTATATTAATTAATGTAGAAAAAAACTTACTTATTTCCAGAATGTTTATGTACAAAATAAACTTATTAATTATCAAAATACTTATTAATTTTATCCGGTTTTCGAAAACGATACAACTGGTTAAACCGGTAAAATTTCGTACCCTTCGTTTTCACCGGTTCGATCTTCGGTAGGATATTCAAAACATTGGTCCTGTCAGAAAAATAAATGAAGTATATATGCATTAAACCCAAATTATAACTCTCATAAAAAGGGCAGTGTCCTGCTTTTCAAAATTAGATAAGAGTACGTACACACTAGAAACGCATTGAGATTACGTGATCATGCTTGAAATATTGCAACTTTATAGACTGAGATACTAGGTTTATTATTCTTTTCCTTTTTATATTCTAATGTATTTGAATTTTGGAAATTCACTGCACAAATTAAATACACCTGTGGCCCTCGATTCAATTTTTTAATGAGATAGCTTCATATAAAAAATTTTCATCAACTTGATTATAAAATATTTTTCTTTTGGGTACTCTTGAATATATCATCTCTGCTCTTTATAAATGTACGAATCCAAGAAAATTTAGACACTTACATGTCTACATCTAGTGTGTATCCACTTATTTGTATGTTCAATCGATTTGATTTATGCATGGTTGGATATCAATCGTTAGAGAACCAGTTTTTGGTCTAGTGGCAAAGAGCGATACATCTTAAGTGAGAGGTCGCAGGTTCGAAATGTTAGGAAAACGCTTTAAATTATTGACTTCTAGGACATAACTCCAACACGAAACCTGGCTGGAGGGTTTGACCCTGATTTATCTTCAAAAAAAAAATGTTTTGATTTTTCTTCTAATAAGAAAACAAATTGAACAATATATCTACACGTATCGATCATGGATTGTGCAACATATTTTTATTGTCTAACATTATTTTTGTTTCTTTATTTGCCCACATTCGATAGAATCTTTTGTAATTTTTAAAATACGTAAAAATCATTATATAATGTAGATCTGAAAATCAAGTAGCTCAATGTTGTATCAACGACAGTTAATGGCCAGGACAACTCCAATTAATTGTTCACCTCTTTTCATTTTCATTGTTAGATGTTGAATTCTAGTAATTGACAGTAATGACATTTCGTCTCCAACTTCGCTGGACCAGTCAAGATTAAGTGGTCCTCAGCATCTCAGAATTAGAACCCATCTCATATATTATTGATCACCACAAGAGTATTTCATGTACAAACACTACTTTTTCTTTAGCCTGTTAAAAATCGTGCGGCTTATTTCATTTTGAATTTAATTTTGTTCAGAAATACCACATATCATCTTTGTATGTCCATTAACAAATACAAAAATATCAATAAATTTATATTTTGTTAAAATTCTACTAGATTTCATATTTAGTAAAATAAAATCCATATGTGGTGCTACTTTGGTACGCGCGGCTTACTATGGAAAAAATTATATTCAAGAAGTAGAGCCATTTTCCTCGTCTCTGTTCATTTCGTCGATGTACACAACACAAGATAATGATACCATAAATAAAATGTGAGATAAACTAGCGTGTAAAAATATTTATACTCTCAAAACTTTGTATTTCTAAAACATCCTTCGTGAATAATTTGACTACAATGACAACATTTTATCATATCCCGTCGTCAGAATTTCACTTGTACTGTTGTACTTGTACATAATGAGAAATTTGCGGGTAACGTGGGCTTCACTAGTAATGATTCATGAAGGTCTAGGCATTGTTTGATTTAGGAAATTACTCATGAGAATCATACTTTTTACAATCAAACAATCAAAGTGAACGCTCTCTCCTCTCACGTGACGAAGCGGCTCTCCTCTCATTCTATCCCTGCGCGAGTTATCGCTTCATTCTCACTCTCACGCGACCTTCCCTTTTGTTCGCCTCCTCTCTACTCTCCCTCATGCACCGTCTCTCCGACCAATCCGACCGCCGCATCGCCTCTCCTCTCCTCCGCCTCATATCAGCCTCTCCTTCACCTCTCCTTTCCTCCGCCTCCGCGTCTCCTCTACTTCGCCTCACCTCTCTTCCGGCTCAACCTCTCCTCTGCTTCGCCTCACCTCTCATCCGCCTCCGTCTCACCTCAGCCTCTCCTCTCCTCCGCCTATCGTCACCTCTGCTTTTCCTCACTGCTCCCTCTCCTATACCGATTAGATCTGATTGAGGAAGAAAGAAGTAGAAATAAAGAAGGATAAGAAGAGAAAAGAGATTTAGATCTAGTTTTGTTATAACTTGAGAGTAACTAAATTACTATAAGGGATGATATTAATCAGTATGAGAGAGTAAATAATATATACAACGGAGAAATTAATATTCATATCTGATTCTGTTGTTGTTTGAGAGTAACTAAATAACTATAAGGGAGTAAATAACTAGTATAAAAGTTGTATCTAATATGTATAAGGGAGTAAATGACATTCAGAACTGATTCTACTATTGTTCGGGAGTAACTAAATAACTAAAAGCGAGTAAATAAGTTGTAATAAGGGAATATTTAATATAAGTAAGGGAGTAAATAATATTTATATCTGATTCTGCTATTGTTTGGAAGTAACTAAATAGTTATAAGGGACTAAATAACTAGCATAAAAGAAATATCTAATATGTATAAGGGAGTAAATAACATTCAAAACTGATTATACTGTTGCTTGGGTGTAACAAAAAAACTACGAGGGAGTAAATAATTAGTAGTTAGAGAGTATTTAATATAAGTGAGAGAGTAAATAATATTCATTTCTGATTTTGATAACTACAGGGCTGGGCTGGGCGACGGGAGGACTGCACGACGACGACGGCAAGGCTAGGCGACTGCGACGGGATGGCTGACAACGACTGGAGGGCATGACGACAGGGCTGACGGGGACGGGAGGGCGCAACGGAAGGGTTGACGGTGACGAAAGGGCGCGGCAACGATGTGCGAGAGAGAAGGTGCGAAGGGAGAGGAGGTGAAGAGAGGAGGAGAGAAGGTGAGGCGGGGGTGAGGGAACGCGAGTGAGAGGGGAACGATGCATGAGAGGATCTTTCCTTTTTTGGCATCGCGCAGTTTCTATTTTTAGTCATGATTGTTTGATTGTCTGTTCGGTTGATCGTACTTACCAGCTCTGCATGGTGGAATTGGGCCAGATTTATGGCCTATCTAATGACAAGATGTTGAAAGTACCGAAAAAAATAAAAATAATATTAAAACATTATTAAATTTTGAAACTATTAAAAAAAATAATCCATATTATATTAATAGATTTGTAATATCGTGCTTTGAAAAACTGATACTATTATCGTTCTTTGAAGGAAACATACAAGCTAATATCCTTCTTCTAAAGAAGGACACTACCTAGTATATTTCTTTGAAAAAAACGATACTGGTAATTTCTCTTTTTGTACGTACTTTGAATATTTTATTAATATTTTTTATATTTTTAATTATTTTTTGTGTAATTTTAATATTTGTAGGATTTGGTATTGTTGATATGTATTTTTCTTATTAAGTTGTATTATTTTATTTTTGCAATATATTGCATATTTTTTCCACTATACTTTAGTTTGAAATTTTAGTATTTGTTCTATGATTAAAAAATAACATTCATAAAAATAAAAATAAAAAATTTTAAAATAAATATAAATATTATTTGAACATATTAAATATATTCAAATATAAATAATGATTATAAAAAGTAAATTAAAATATATCATAGAAAAAAAAATAGAAAAATGGCAGAAAAATCACACTAATTAGTTTTAGCTTATAATAGACATAACGTTTGATAGAAACGCGTGTTTGGTGTGTATGACCCCAATTTGGGAAATTTACGACAATATCCGTGGGATTTACCAGAATTTAGTTCGTAATGTCTATTTCTGGGTTAGAAAATATTGTTTGAACCTTCGAAATTCACTTTGAAATTTTTCAAATCTAAAAATAATATTAAAATTGCTTTAATTAGTTTTGAACCAACATAAAAAAAGTCACTAGATAAGAGAAGGGAGTAGAGATGTAGAGGTGATTGTTAAAAATTGAAAAAAATAGCATAGTAAAGGAAAAATAAAGATAGATTAGTATATAGAGAGAGATATATAAAAGAGAAAAAGATGATAATCGAAAAGTGAAGATGAGATGGTAAGAGATGAGGAGATGAGATGAAAAAAATATGTATAACATATAAAAATTTTAATATACTTAAATATTATATAAATTATATTTTAATTTTTATAATCATTATTTATATACATGAATAATATTTAAATTATATTTTAATTTCTATAACCATTATATAATTTTATGTCTCATATGTTCAAATATTATTTATATTTATTTAATTTTTTTAAAAATAAAGTACGGTGGAATGACTAGTATCAACAAAACAAAATAATAAATTTAATAAAAGTACATATCAACAATAAAAAAACCATGCAAATATTAAAATTACATAGAAAAAACTATTTAAAATATTAAAAATATATTAATGAAATACTCAAAGTACGTATTGAAAGGGGAACGACTAGTATCATTCTTCGAAAGAAATATATTAGTCTCGTTCTTTCAAAGAACAATATTGTAATACTATTTATATAATGTGATTATTTTGGTAATATTTCTGAAATTTATTTTAGTATTATTTTTAACTTTTTTTTTGTTTGAAACTACATGAGAGAATTATTGGTAGTTGGGTACTACTATGCCATGAAACTACATAATTTATAATGAGTACAGTTCTAGCGCCATAATTTTTTTGTCACAAATGTCACAAAGTTTTCTATTTCATTAATAATTTGAAAGTAAAAAATTCAAACTTCAAATCTAAACTGTTGATCTTATTTAATTTAACGTGCAATGCGTTTCCATCTAATTTTTTCAAAATTTAATATTCATTTGATACTTGATCAAAATACAATAATATGAACCTATTAAAATTAATCTGCTATATTTAATAAGCTTAGTTCATTTTGAACCTCTTGATCTAGTATATAAAATGTGTTAGACATTAAATGTAGATATTAATATATAAAATTTTTTTAATGTATAAATAATCATACATAGTAATATATGTACATAATAATATGTATCATATATTTTAATTATATACAATAATATGTATTTAATTTATAAGATATATGAAACATTATATATATAGAGAAAGCCTTCAATCAAATCGCTTTGATCGGAGTCCCGGTTAAACCCCGTCAATTCTCAATTTTGAAAGTTTAAATGACCAATCCAAACCGTCAAATATGATCTCCATATTGAAATCTTCTTGCCGACCAAAATTTTCATTTTTTTTGAAATTTTTAAGTATTTTTTCGGATTTTCAAAAATAGCAATTTTTGTAGGGTTCAGAACAAATTAGATTAACGATTTTTGAAAATAAAAAATATATATAATTAAAAATTTCAAAAAAAATAAAAATTTTTGTTGGCATGGAGATTTCAATATGAAGATCATATTTGACTGTTTCGATCGGTCATTTGAACTTTCAAAATTGAGAACTGACGGAGTTTAACCGGGACTCCGGTCAAAGCAGGTTGATTGAAGGCTTTCTCCTTTAACATGCATAATTTAATTATATACTTATATTTTTATAATAGATGTTTTAATTATGTTTAATTTTTAATCACAAATTATATATTTTGTAATAATAAAAAAATTAGGGGCTAAAAATAAATTTGACATTAAAAAATTGTTGCCGAAATTTTTTTTTTTTCGATCGGCAATTGGAATTCCGATCCAAACAAAGAAAATTGATGGAATTTTTTAATGTTTTTTTTTGTTTGGATTGTCATTTTAGATGACGATCTAAGTTTGGATCGTTAATTGGATTTCTGATCCAAACTTCGATCATCATTCGGAATGACGATCCAATGATGTTATTTTTAAAATTTTAAATTTTTAACTGTTATTTTCGAAATTCGAGTGAAGAGTAAGGTTAGTTTTAATTTTTTCGGGCTCATCTTATTGTCTTAATAACGTACATAAAAAGGCCCGCATTGACCCGAGCAGTACTTCTTGGACGTTGACTCTTCATAGTTGACTAACTTCTTCTTTTTTCTTTTGTTTGTACCCGTCTATGTCATGCTAGGTAGGGAAATAATAAGCAAGCAATTAGAGCTGTTAAACATGGACCAAATTGTTCATGCCCATTGTTTAGAATTTACTATTTAGTCATGCTCCAAAATTTAGACTTTTTCCATTAAATCTTGAAAACGTATCCTTTGGGTTAATCATGGATTTCCATTTGATATATATCACAAATCTTCACAACTAAGTCGCAAGATCAGAAGTACAACACTTCCCTTCATATCACACATTCTCTTCTTGGAAACAGAAAGAGTTTCTTATTCTCCAATTTCAGTTATTAATTCTAGCTACCATGGGATTTAGTGTGTCTGACGAGGTACTGGGCACGTTGATCCCGGTTGCGGTGTGTACTGGATTTACTCTGGCATATTTGTTATACTTGGTGACAGGCTAGACAAGTACAGGTTGCACACAAAGGCCGAAGAGCAAACAAAGAATGTCGTCTCCAAGTGGATGGTCGTCAAGGGCGTATTCGTCCAACAAGCATTTCAAATCGCCGTCTCGTTGCTTCTATTTACAGTACGTAATATATAATTCACTGATATTATTTTGCATTTTTTTCAAATATGAAATAGATGTATCATATTCATATATCATATATTTTTCTAATTTTTCCACAACATTGGAAAGTACAAATTGTTTCTATTATATATCCTTCCAACTAATAATGCTAGCTTTCACGTGTAACTGCAGCTGATAAAGGATGAAACCGGTGTGCCAAAGCCCAATCCACCTCTGTACATCATAGCAGTTCAATTTGTCATCGCCATGTTCGTGCTTGACACATGGCAATACTTCATGCACCGTTACATGCACATAAACAAGTTCTTGTACAAGCACATCCACTCCAAGCACCACATGACTACGGGAAAAAGGACCTTCTGTAATGGCACTTCTGTAACGGTTATTGAAATAACCGTTACAGAATAGTGAGGCATTAGGCGGGAAAATAGGCGCCACAAATCTGTAACGGTTATTATGAAACAACCGTAATAACATTCCGTCATGGTCAGGGAAAAAATGCATCAACCTTCTGTAACGGTTGTTGGATAATAACCGTTACAGATTTATTATATTCTGTAACGGTTATTATCCAACAACCGTTACATAGAGGCAAATAATTTTGTTTTTATTTTTTTAGTGATTCTGTAACGGTTATTTGGAAATAACCGTTACAGAAAGGTTATGTATAAATAAAATATCATCCTCACTCATCTAACTCTCAGTCGCGCGCACTTTTCAACATTCAAACGGATCAGAAGTTCAAAGTATATTTTCATGAACTCCTCTTTATTTAAATTATTTTGCATTTCGTTAATAATTTGCATATATATAGGCATGAATTTCGTGTTGTCATATAGTAAACGTCATCAAGTAGTAGCTAGCAATAATACACAGATCAGGTGAGAAAAGGAAGAGAGTGAAGGCAAAGTAAAGAAGAATGCTCTTTGTTGATATTCCAAGAAGAAAATTTAAGGATTACAACCATAAAGCATACAGAGCTAAACAAAAAATTTAAGACAAAGAGAAGAAGCACTTAGAACTGTTGTACATTAAAGGAGGCATTAATAGCATTAAAGAACCAAGGCAGAAAACTTGAAGAGGCAATGGCTAAAAAGGGAACACCAGTAGCACAATGTACTGGCAAGGAGACACCAGAAGCTGATCCAGTAGGAGGAGCAACAGAAGCTGATTCAGTAGAAGTTGAATCGGTGTCAGTCGATGGTGGTGGAGGAGGTGGTGGAGGAGGTGGAGGAGGCACCCAAGGCCTGCCGGGGCCTACAAAAGGTGGTTCAGTGGGCCCTCCAACTTGTTCAAAACCTTCAATATGTACCCTAGCTCTTGCAGCTCGAGGGTCTGCAGAGATAACCAAATGATGAGGGATCTCTGAGGGATGAGCTCCTTTAATATGCAAACGCAAATGAAGGAAGATCCCATCAGAGAAGTGAGGAGCAGTGAAAATTGGATAACCAAACCCAGACACCAGCATGTTAATGGCACTTCTATTCCAGAGATGAAGAGGGGGACCAGTAATTCTGATTCTGGTACGATAAAGAGGAGGTTCATAAACTGTACCAACACGCTCAGTCCACCTTGTTAGAACCAATCTAACATTCTGCAGGTAAATGACACCTAGGCTGCAGATTTCATTCCTGACCCCTTGATTTGGGCAAACCAGAAGAAAATCTCCAGAGGTTGGGTGCACTGGAGAGAGACGATACTGGTGAACTGCAAAACCAAACTGACGTGCAAGTCTGAATCCCAAGCGGTGCTCAAGATCAGGCGGAAGTAATCCTTCTGCTTGGAATGTAACAATCGCCGCTCTGTGCAGAACTTCATTTTCAGGGTCAAGATCTTGTATAGGAGAGTAAAACACATTTAAATGATCAGGTCTGAGATCTTCAAACTCAGCAGCACTGTTCATAGGCACAAATTGCCAATCATGAAGGTTTGCCATATCTGAAGAAAGAACTAAAAAGGAGGAGAAGTGGAAGAGGCAGCAAGAGGGGATTGAGTATTAATAGATGGGGGAGGGAGAGGAGAAGGCAAAGAGATTAAAGGAAGAATTGAAGAAGTTCTCTGACAATTATGACCAAATTTAAGACAAACCAAGCACCTCTTCGGAAGACTACAACTTGATTCAGGTGTTCTGATATTGAGATTCTGATATTGATGATTCAGGTACGTTCTGACCAAATTTAAGACAAACCAAGCACTTCTATCTAAGCTATTAATGATATTGAGATTCTGATATTGTACGATTCTGATATTGAGATTCTGATTTGATTGATACTTGTGAGGCAAACTAAATACTTTGTTTATTGTTTGTGTAATATGCATGATTATATATATGTTTGATATACGTGTGATATGCTGCATGTGTTTAATGTAAATTGGGTACCAATCTGGTACCAATTCGGCTAGCAAATTGGGCTAGCCAATCAAACAGGCGAAACACAAAAAAAAGGACCTTCTGTAACGGTTATTAAGGAATAACCGTTACAGAATATTATAATTTCATTTTTTTTATTATAAACATTATCTGTATCGGTTATTACCTAATAACCGTTACAGAACATTATAATTTCATTTTTTTATTATAAACATTATCTGTATCGGTTATTACCTAATAACCGTTACAGAACATTATAATTTCATTTTTTTATTATAAACATTATCTGTATCGGTTATTACGTAATAACCGTTACAGAAGCCAATCTTCTGTAATAAGTCTTCTGTAACGGTTTGTTTAAATAACCGTTACAGAAAGGTTATGTATTTAGGTTAAGTCTTCCCAGCCGCATTCCTTTCTCTCTTCTTTTCATTTTATTAAAAGAAATACCTCTCTTATCCCTTCTGTTTCACTCCAAAAAATAGCAAAAAATTTATAAAAATTCTGAAAAAAAGAGAACAAAAAGGAGAGCAGATTTGAGATAAAAAAACAAAAAATTTGAATCGTATTTTTTCATATTTTTTCCTTATTTATTTCGGTTTTTTCATGAGAACGAGAGCAGATTCAACGGATCGATCAAAAGAACGAGAAGGAGAGCAGATTCAACGGATCGATCGAAAGAACGACAAGGAGAAGGAGAGCAGATTCAACGAATCGATCGAAAACTGGATAATTTTATATTTCTTCGGTACTTTCATAAACTCCTCTTTTTTCATATATATGCGATTTAGGGTTAACTGCTTTTTTCCTTTTGCTTTTAAGTTGTAATTGACAAATAATTGAGCTGAATTACGGTTGACAAACAATGCAATTTACATAGGCTGACAAACAATGCTATGGTCAATAGTGCCTGTTGGCCACAAATGTCAAATGTCAATAGAAACCTTTCTACTCAAGAGCAATTTATATTGTTTCAAGCTTGATTCTGTATCTAAACATCACAAACATACATCTAAACATCACACAATTCACACAATTCTTGCCATTAACAGTACAGTACAACAATAAATAACTGAGAAGTAAAAAAAAAGGGCAGCATCTAGGTAGAGGATGTGTCATCAGTGGAGCCATTGCTCTTCTTTGCTGCTTCCTGCTTCTTTGCCAAATCCATGAAGGTTTTTTCCATGTCTGTTTTCAAGTCAGTGCAATTATTGAAAAAGTTAAATGTATATTTATGTAGAGCTATTCTCTAAACTAGGATTTATGTAGAGCTATTCTCTAAACTAGGATTTATGTATTCTCTAAACTATGATTTATGTAGGATTTAAACTATAGAAGTTATTTAGGGCTTTTGAACATATTGTCTAGAAAGAAGCTATTCTCTAAGCTATTTAGGACTTCTGCACATATTGTTACTAGAAAGAAATGTAGAGTTACCTTCTGTGGAGAATGACATCTTGCTGGGCTCCTCTGAGGGTGTCTTCATGAGTTCATCGACTGATTGGTCCTCAGTAGGGGTTGTATTGTCACTCTCTGTGTCAGTTTTTTCATCCTCATCTGTATCAGTCTCCTGAGAGCTTAGGTTGAACCCAGGGGGTACACTGGGCCCACTGGTGTGCCCTGGGCCCTCATGTTGAGCTCTGTGGCTCTCTTTCCTAGCCTGTTTCATCTCCTTCTTGAACTGTGCCTCAAGATCTTCTTGTACTCCTTTTCCTTTAGAACTAGAGCTTGTAGGTTTGATTACCCTGGTGTCTCCAATGAGAACTCCTGTCTCCTTAGTTCTGCTTCCTCCCTTGGTTTGTGATCTAGTAATCATTGAGGGGATGACCTCATCTATCTTCCTTTTTTTTGCTTGAGTATTATTGGGGGTTGTGGTTTTTGCAGCCTTTTTCTTTGCTTTTCTCTTGCTCTGTCGCATGGTTGTAGTACTGCCAGAATCAACCCTATCAGGTGGATTGATACTTTGCAGTCTTGCCTCATCAGCAGGGGACCATTCAATCCTAGGCAAAGCTTTGATGTATTCATGACGTGGGTTTCTGATTTGTGGTTCCTCAACTACGTACTGAACACGAAGTAGGTCAATTTTTCCATTTCTTCTGTGTAATTCAAATGCACGAGAGGCTGGTATTCTATCCCTATGTTCAACCAATACTTCTACTCTAGCAAATCTGGCATCTATACCCATGTATGTTGGTGCATCAGCATGTAAAACTGTACCAAAAGGGAAAAAGATATTTGCTCCATACCATGAGCACCGTCCAAATGGAAGATCAGCAATTCTTACCCATAGCCTCACACTGTCTGCTCTGGGGTCTAGTTCCCTTGGAGGATCAATGAGGATGGGAAATGACCGCCTCATGTTGTTTCCATATGTGATTTCAATAGTGCCTTTTCTAAACATCTCATCGCGCCATTGCTCAGAGGGGCCGATGATGAGAAATCAGTTTTCTAGGAGTGTTGTCACTCTGTGTTGTCCTGCAGGGAGGCGTCTTCTCATCTCTATGATGACATCAAGCAAAGTTACACCTTCCATGGTTTGGATGACAATGGATTTGGTGATCTCTGCACTGGCCGGAGCAGTGATGTCGTCTTCATCAACTCTGATGGGATCAAGGTTTTCCATGGCTGGTTTTTGAGTAGAGAGATAGGAGGGAGAAGTGAGAAATTAGTTTGAAACTGAAAAGGCGTGGGGTTCTACAGTTTGGTCATTTATAGTACAAATGAGTTTGAAAATGAAAATATGAAGAGTTGCGTGCTTTAATTTTTGAATTGTTAATCATATGAAGAGTTGCGTGCTTTAATGAGTGTTCAGATAAGCATCTCTTGGAGTACTGGATTGTAACAGTATGCTGCATGTGTTATCTAATGTAAATTGGGTACCAATTTGGTACCAATTCGGCTAGCAAATTGGGCTAGCCAAATCAAAAAAACGAAACAAAAAAAAAGGACCTTCTGTAACGGTTATTAAGGAATAACCGTTACAGAATATTAT
The DNA here is from genome assembly GCA_028095005.1 of Rhynchospora pubera. Taxonomy (NCBI): domain Eukaryota; kingdom Viridiplantae; phylum Streptophyta; class Magnoliopsida; order Poales; family Cyperaceae; genus Rhynchospora; species Rhynchospora pubera. Next base: position 358,699,680 of record CM051460.1, read on the forward strand.
AATTTCATTTTTTTTATTATAAACATTATCTGTAACGGTTATTAGAGAATAACCGTTACAGAAGAGTGGCTTCTGTAACGGTTATTAGAGAATAACCGTTACACATGTTCTCCAAAAAGCTGTACCAGATTTCCCTTGCATAATACTATAACGGTTATTAGATAATAACCGTTACAGAAGATTGGCTACTGTAACGGTTATTGTCTAATAACCGTTATAGATCTGTAACGGTTATTAGACATTTTGTAACGGGGGCTACAGTAATGTTTCATATACCGTTACAGAAGTCTTTTATTAACCGTTACAGAAGCCAAAATTTCGCGTAGTGTGTACACCTTGGTCGTGCCTTTTGCCTTCGGTGCACTCTACAACCATCCTTTGGAAGGCCTAATACTGGACACAGCAGGCGGGGCTCTCGCCTTCTTGCTGAGTGGTACGACGCCCCGTGTCGGGGTCTTCTTCTTTTCATTTGCAACCATTAAAACTGTCGACGATCACTGCGGCGTATGGTTGCCCATCAATTTCCTTCATTTTCTCTTCGCAAACAATAGTGCGTACCATGATGTACACCACCAGTTGTACGGGACCAAGTACAACTTCTCGCAACCATTTTTCGTGACGTGGGACAAAATTTTGGGAACTTACATGCCCTACTCATTGGTGAAGAGAAAGGAAGGAGGATTTGAAGCGCGCCCAATAAAACACTAATTAAAGAGATTAATTTCACTCAATTATAGCATACATACGTCATGAGATGTTGTTTACAGAAAAATAATTCTTTTTGGATTTAATTCCTGGTATTCATTATTTTCTGCAAAGAGTGCATGTCTTTCTTTTTCTTGTAATTTTGGTAAATATGATTGATACATATAGTCTCAACTATCAAGCGATTACTGGTGTGCATAGAGAACAAAAAATTAGATTCTGGAACGGTGAGAGTTTTAAATTAAAAAATATTTTCTAGCTTGTGGGTCACAATCTGAATCATGTGTCGCATAGCACCGTGTAGCGCACAGGATCCGGACCGTTGATGAAATCCAACAGCTGAGTTATTTCCTCTCCACTCCCACGACTTATCGGGATTGGGGAGATGAGCAGAGAGGAATTAACGGTGGCAAATTAACGGATTCAACCCGATAAGTCGTGGGAGTGGAGAGGAAATAATGCAGCCGTTGAATTTCATCAACGGTCCGGATTCTGTGCTGCAAATTAAAGTACTTTTAATTCGATATGAAAAGTACTGCAAATTGTGCTAAAATATTAAGGAAATACAGACATAAATTTAATGGATGTCAAAATTGAAAGCCACATTTGTTACTTCACTGATATGGATATACAAAATAATGTATAGTATATACATTGAATATATTTATTCTAGTGGTGTAGCAATAGCATGGTAGCATGTGCGACACATCTCGTGAAATTTGTCTACGACGAACCATCGAACGAGATTGCGAAGCCGTGGGGTAGATACATTATATTTATATGTATATGTATAATGTATATATGTACGTGTATAGTGTGAAGAGCGATTCGTACAGATGTGGTCATGACTCCCCAGGTGGCAGTGGCCAGTGGGGTGTGAATGTGACGATACAAAATTAACTGGACCAGGACCAACCCTTCTCTTGACTCTTGCTCTGTTAGATCATGGTCCCATTTTGATCGTGCTTGAGTTCGGATCCTCTCCAATTTTATTTCAAAACATTAGTAGAGGCATCAGACAGATCCACATGCCTTTTAAGTTAACCCGATGGTTCTGACCTTTCTTCGTGCAGTTTGTAGATTGTGTTTCTACTTTCTACGTACTATGGAAATTGGAAGGGATCATCCGTGCATGAGGTAAAACACATCTGCACCAGAACATATCACGCCTGGCATTCCAGCTTGGATTTTATCGTTATTCTCTCCCGCATTAATTCTTTATCAATTTGTTTTATACTTTTATTTAAAGACAATTTGTAAGAGACTACCAACTATAAATCTCTCTCAGTCTCTCTTCACTTTATATCCAGCAAACAAAAATTATTATTTCAACTATTATTAAGGAATGCTGGTCATGCAAGTGTGTTATATCTTTATATAATGTTCAAATTAACATATAGTGCATGCTATATTTATTTTCAGAGTAATTTCATTCTTAACCTCCATAAAAAATATGAATACCATACTCCTAATGACCCTTATGTGTTCCTTGACAATAATATTTGATAGGATAGTATATACAAAGTAAGAATGATATATATATACTTAATATTTTCATCCATCTAATTAAGTACGTATATATACAAGAAACGTACGAACCATACTTTTTCTTGTTAATTGAGTTTAATTATCACCCATCCCACCCCAGGATTAATTGGCACACCCATAGAAAATAGGAAAAAATTGAGGAGAGACCACAGAGATATGCATATTAGAGTACTCCAATCTCCATATCCTAGCTATTATATGTTCAAAGAGAAGCATAAGCTGCCCAGAATTACATTGCCTATAATTGCATTATTATATCCACGTGAATTGTTGGAATCAGAACAAAATTAATTATTAAGTGACCTACAGGTGCGTACTACTTGTGCTAGCCTGCCTAGCCACTACTTTGCTAACTGGTGCAGTACAGGAGATGGATATATCACAATAGCAGATCTCAGTGTACAATACTTGTGACCTGTAATTAATGTGTATAAAGGGCATTATTAAATCATAATTACATAATCACTCTTTCATGTTGCCGGCATTAATTGAATTCTCAACTTTTATTAACTACTGCATGAAATTGAAAAATGACTTCTTTATATGACATGACGTATATACCGATCACTGATCAGAAGTTGCAGAAATCACCCTTGGACCTATATTTCTTTTGAAGATAGTTGGCGAGGGTCTTTTTTAGATAAATATACTAGATAGAGGCCAGTAGATAGATGGCGAGAGTCATTTTAAAAAAAAAAAAATTATGTCGCAAAAATAAGGTCATCAGATCAACAATTAATAAACCATTGTCGTGACAAAGTGATTATTTCACTAGCTAGCCTAGCAGGCGTAGTGGATCGGTTGTTAAATATAGGAGATATTTTCGTACCGAATAAAATTATTTGGGTCATGAGCTGAAGCTAGATTGTTTTTATTTTTTTAATAAAGTTAATTGCTAGGTTATTTTTTTGTAAAGTTGCGATCCCCAAACTAGTGTCCTATATTTTAACAAATCAAATCAGAATAAAGGTCGCAGTTTAATTACTTAGAATTAAGGACAACTTCTATTTTGCAGATAAAAAATTAGCAAAAATCATACTTCGATTCTAGAAATAAACTAGGTGAACCAAAGAATAATACATACCACAGAAGATCTCAGCCCTTCTCTGTTTTGTCATTTTATTTTATTTTATTTATTTTTTAAGAAAAATTGGGGTCAAGTTTCCCAACTTATTTTTAAATTAAATATCTATAAAAAACCCTCCAGTCGGATTTCGAACTTGCGACCTCTCACTTGACATGCATTGTTCTTTGCCAGTAGACCAAGAACTGATTCTCTTTTTTATTTTATTTTTGTGCCAACATCATTTTATTTTCCACACATTCCTGACAACCTCTCTGTTCCTTCTATATAAGACAGCAGATAGTGCACAGAGAGTACATGCATGGAGTGCAAGAGCACAAGGCCACAAAACAAACATGGATTCCTCCAAGCTCGCTGCTCTCCTCTTCATCCTCATGCTCTCTCTCTCCACCATACCCCAAACCCTAGCTTGTGACTACTGCCCCAAAAGCCCTCTAAAATCCCCGAAATCTTCTGCCACTCCTACTCCAGTCGTCTCGACTCCCCCAGTAAAGTTGCCACCCGTTGGTTTACCAAAACTACCTCCAGTTGGCTTACCTAAATTACCGCCAGTCGGATTACCAAAACTACCACCAGCTGGTTTACCTCCAGTTGGCTTACCGAAACTACCGCCAGTCGGATTACCAAAACTACCACCAACTGGTTTACCTCCAGTTGGCTTACCGAAACTACCGGCGCCAGTCGGATTACCTAAACTACCACCAACTGGTTTACCTCCAGTTGGCTTACCGAAACTACCGCCAGTCGGATTACCTAAACTTCCCCCAGTTGGCTTACCGAAGCTACCGCCAGTTGGCTTACCGAAACTACCGCCGGTTGGTTTACCTCCTATCCTCGGCAATGGTGGGAGTCCTCCGTCACCACCTACCAGCTCCTGTCCATCACCACCTCCACCTCCACCTCCACCTGCAGCAAATGAAAGTTGCCCAATCGATGCACTCAAGCTTGGAGCATGTGTTAATTTTCTTGGAAACACTATTCAAATCGGTGATGCAGCAGTGGAGTGTTGCCCAGTGGTGGATGGACTTGTTGGAGTCGCAGCTGCTGCATGCCTCTGCACTGCAATCAAGGCTAACCTGCTTGATATCGGTGTGTACCTGCCTATAGCACTCCAGGTCCTTGTTGCTTGCGGCTCCTCGGTTCCTTCTGGTTACACTTGCGCTTGAAATTAAGCAAGGTATATAAATGACTTTTCATCGTTAATGATGACTATATATTTTGATTTGAGATATAAATGTTTTAAGTAATAAATTAAGGCTTCGTATGATTGAAAATCTACGTTTGATTTAAATTTAACCTTTTAAAACGTGTTGAGATTCGTATTTATATATATTATTCTAGAATCTAGATACACCAAGATATCAAAATTTTACGTAACTTTGTCATGCACTTAAAAAGTTTTAATTTATAATTGTACTTTACGAACAGAACTATACATATATTTAAGGTACAATGGAACATTTTATTTGCGTACAAATATGTTGTGATAACTTAGGTATGCATGTAAGATCGATGATGAAACACACTATATATGGTTCAATGAACCATGGAGTTATGTACTACAAGAGAAATTATGGCTTAAAATTACAAGGGGCCGGCAAAAATAGAGCCCTTGATATTGCGTTTTTAAGCAAACATTGTATCAAGTTATGCGCTACTGGAATGGCGCCACTGCAAATTGGAAATATTTAACAAGTATTATTAGTTTATAACCACCCTTTGAAAATCTTGCTTATATATATAGGACCCAAATATCCTGAAAAGCTAAACAATATAGCATGCGCATTCCATTTCTATTGCACACATGAATATGTATTTACTATGCTTGTTTCAAATTTTGCATTATTCCAAGATCAAAGAAATATATTCATATTAAGACGTACATTTATACTTCAATAAAACTAATTTAGCTATGTGCATTTATATGTACTGATGATTCGTAGATATGATCATATGCAGAGCAAGCTACAAGATTCAACAGTTGAAAATGCGTTGAAAAGACATAAGAGGTTGTCTGCACTTATTGTCCTTAGCCGTTTTTCCTTTTATTTTCATTCTTTCTCCTTATTGCAAGGATGCTTCCTGTTGTATTGTGCAGTTATTCAGTGTTAATTATGTTGAAATTTGTAATGGATATTTGTATCCCTTTTCCTTCAATTTGTTTTGTTCTTAAATTTGGGCCTTGGTATATACGTACACCTGTTAGTATATAACACAATTAACTCAAGTAAGAACAATATTGTATGACATTTTGAAATGTTGATGGTTTATCATCTGGACCTAATTATTTCTCCTAACACTGTAAGTATATAACCGACTCTGCAAATCAAGTGCCATTTTTAAAGAACCAAAAACCCACTGAAGGAAATAATGCAATAATATTACACACATTGCAATTTATTTTTGATGTAATGTAATTTTTACCAACAAGCCAATATAAGCAGAATATGAGCACTATATTAATTGGTACTTAATATTTTTAATCATATTTGTTTGCGCTTAGCATGTGAAAACAATATACTTTATTTCCTGATCTTGTTACAGCAAGCTTTGCTTTGCAATTTTAGTGGTGCAAAGATTAGATTTCATTATCGAACTTTGACATGTACGTACATTGTATGCATGAAGAGAAATAATGGTATATTCGTTGCAATCGAAAAGCTTAGAATGCTAATAAATATTAACACACACACATATATATATAGAAGTATATAGAACCAATCTTTGATTAATTGCTAAGAGAATAAGGTCCTTAAATTCAAAAAATGGAAATTCGAAATCCAACTAAAAGTATCAGAAAAATTGTATCATGAATTGAACAGAGCTGTGCGGTCAAAGTCATTTCAAACGGCCTATATATCTTTAGAACCTAATAGGTGCGCGCAGCGCGCGTGAGTCATGACGGCGTGAGTTTGATTCAAACTCCGTACTGCTGTACAGTGATTTCTTCTTTCATTCAATAAATAATTAATCAAGTACAGTGGACTATGATATAACGAACCCGAGTAAATCAGAATTTATTAGAGTTTTATTCTATAATCCTGATCTTTAATCAATTCAGTCAATTAACTGAGGTGGGTCGGACCGACTTAGTTAAATTGACAAGGGGTCATGCCATAAACTGACACTTGTTCACACAGTCAAACTAAACAAAGCAATTTTTTTTATAAAAAAGGATGAGTTCTTTTTATATAGATTGAAATGTGAATCATTCATTCAAGTGATGGCTGACTGAGATTAATTAGGACTTGAATATGCCTTAAAAAGCTAAAACACTCATCAATAATAGAAAATTTTCTCGATCATACTTTCATCTCATTTCAAAATACTTGCACTAGTCTGTTTCATTTTTATTTTATTTTTTTCAAATGTTAGCACCTCAAATTCCCAGCTCAAATAAATAATAATTCATGCAACTTAAATAAATTCTTAATCATATAAATTGAATACAAAAATATTGTAATTTTGTTCTTGATGAAGGCTTAGTACCTAGAAATCAAATAAATTTATAACATAGAGCTAACCTCACTAGTCTTTTGGAGTACAGTTTTAGGGTCGAACCCAAGGGACGGTACAATTGATTACTGGACTTATCCTTTTTCAAAAGCTAGACAAGAATATTTTTATGGAGTTTTGATGAATTAAATATAAAAGTGCAAGCAAAGTAGATGTTTTTGGTTGTTTTGTCAATTAAAATAAAGTAAATAACTAAAGTAAGATTTTTGAGTTTTCAAACAGTATAAAAAACGTCTTAGGGTTCAGGTTTCACCTCGATTTGGACTTTAGAACACAAAACTTATCACTTGCGTGCATCGATTGGTGTTTTTCAAGCATATATCGCTCTGTTCGGTCCGAACAAGAATATGTTCGGTCCGAACAGATGGAATAAGTGTGTGGTTTTGACCTTTTATGATACTTTATGCCTTGTGCTAGGGTTTGTTGGTCAAACCTAGATGTTCTAAACCTCAGCTTTCGCTTGTTGGACTAGACACTAGTTCAATCACAACCTAACCTAATTAACTCAATTGGTTCACAACTTTTGGTATAGAATTCAATCAACTTAAACTTGTTTGTTGGAGTTCATAAGGATATCTAGAGATCTTTTGGACTTGTCTAAAAGTTACACTTTTGGTGTCAACTAATCTCCCCTTTCGGATCTACGATTTATCCCAAATACTTATCTAAACTATCTTGATTAACCTAACTTTAGAACTTAACTAAATGCGGCCGTACATCTAGAAGTTAATTAGACTTAACCAAGTAATTAAAACAAGCAATTAATATAATTCTCAACAAAACAAATCAACAAAACATATCATATCATATTAAGTCAAATCACAACACATCGAAACCTAAGTTACTTCCCTACTCCTAAGACAACATAAATCTAGCATAACATGAAAGCAAAATAAGATACAAGCTCCATCAAATCAAATATCAAGAGAATGGAAGAAATAAACCAAATATCGCTTCTAACTCAAGATACCGAACGTCCAGAGTCGTGGTTGGGTTGATTATGCCGCCGTCGCGTCTAGAATTGCTCCAAAGATGATGTCATAGTCGTGATATGATGCAAGAGGTGGAATCCCACGCCATTCGGCGCGAGAATGGGGGTGGAAAGGTTGCCAAAACGTGGTAGGAGGTGGAATTTCGTGTATGGTGGCTTCCCTTCCCTTCTTTCTGGCCTAGGGGTGCATTTATAATGGTTTCCGGCATAAGGAAAGAGTGTAGGCACGTTATGGCAAGAAATATTACCAAAATATCAAGTTTTCTTGCATAAAAACCTTCCATATAGGTTTCTGGTCGGTCCGAGTGAGTTCTGTTCGGACCGACCAGAGAGTCCAGCATTGAAATAGTGTTTCGGCCATAATTTCTTCATCCGGACTCTGATTGAGGCGATTCATAAACCGTTGGAAAGCTTAGGATGAGCTCTTCAATGCTATTGATTCCATTTAGCCAACTACTTCTCTCAAATCTCCTAATTTATGCAATTATTGTGCCTTTAGTCCGAGCAAAGTTCGATTCAGTCTGAACATGAGTCATTCGATCCGAATGTGACTTGGACATCACCTCCAAGTGCTAGGAATGAGTCGTCTTATTTATGCCAAGTGCCAAATCCATTTAAAGATTGAGAATCCACCATAAATCATCAAGAAACCTGAAAATAAGAGAAGAAACGACGGTAGAGCCAATTCCTAGAAAATCATAGCAATTTAACAAATAATTTAATGGTTTGAGTGTTATTTGAGTGCCAAGTACTGTTCAAATATCAATAAATAATAATGATATCAGTTCTTACCAGGTTAAATTTGTAACATGCATTGATTTTTTTTTTTTAAATTATAAGGGTTTTCATCTTCTCATATTAATTCTGTTGACTCAATATAAGCAAAATTTATACCTGACGACAAAGCTAAACTAAATGATTGCTAAAATCGGAAAGATCGTCATCAAAGAAAATGGTGCCAAACGAAATAACGCCAGGCGCCAAGTAATAATGGCTCAAGTGAGTAAGTGACGACGAGACATTAAAAGCTGGCATTTGTAGTGGCAGTGGAAGAGACGAGCAAGGACAAATAGCAAGGTACAAAGAGCGAATACAAGGCACAAATGCTTCTCATTTCATATCTCACTCCATGCAGTGCTACAAAACTAGGCAGCTGTCAAATTTTGTCATAATCAGTTGTATTTCAAATTCATGATACAATTTTAATTAGCTTAGGCATTAATTTATTGATATATTTGACTGTTTAAGCATTTTTACCTCCAACAATCTAACCAAAATACTACATTCTTTGTACCGAAGTGTGAAAATATTCCCTTCACAAGTTAAGTCCTGACTCCTTAGGAGGAGAACCAATATGTTTTATTTTAAAACAAAGAGAATCCAGTACCAAATATGTTATATAAATAGGAAGCGCGCGTAGAGAACCTTATCAATAAATCAGCTAAAGGAACAACCCATCTCATGGCAACCAAAGCCACAATTACAATACTGTCACTCTTACTCCTATTCACCTTCTCTATTGCCACCACACTCCCATACTTCCCCACAAAACCAACACCATACGTGCCGCGAAGGATCTCTCACAAGCTGCCAGCAGCAAACCCTTTCTGTCCCCGTGATGCCCCCAAGTTTGGCGCATGCCTCGACCTGCTTGGTGGCGTGCTCAGGTTGAAAGCAGGAGCAGCATTGGAACAGCATGGAAAATGCTGTTCGGTTCTTGATGTGCTCGCTGATGCAGAAGCAGCCGCATGCCTCTGTACCACAATCAAGGAAAGTGTGCTCGGAATTACAACCGAGTGGTCGGTAGCAGTGAGCTTGCTTGTTAGCTCTTGCAAGAAGGACATCCCGGACGGGTTTAAGTGTGTTTAGGACTATCGGGATGCTTGATGCAGTTGTTTTGTTTTTGCCATTATTAAGTGTGAATCCAGAATTCCTCTGCTTTGAATAATAACTTTTGTTGATGTTATAACTACATTTTTTCTTTCAATATTTAAGATAAATTGAGAGCGTTAGTTTCCTTGATAATAAGTGTTCTTCAGGACGATTTAATTTCTTCAATCTACTGATGCTGTTCAATTCATAAATGATTACAAAGTGATTAGATACCAGTGAACCGTATCTAACCACTTTTTATTAGTCATACCAGCCAATTAGTTCTCCGTTGCTGCAGTGTCAAATTAAGCAATGAATTTAACTTAATTGCCAGCAAATTTTGGTTGATTTGAGAACTAGATATGCATAATTTAATATTACTATCCGGTAGTTAAAACAAAATACATCGCCTTAACTAATTGGCTGGACAACAAGGAAAAGCAAAAAATAGAAATATATAATGTCTCTTATATAATATATACAATTTTGATGTTCACAATGCCATGATCTTTACAAAGGAACCCGTACATAGCAGTATAACGCCCATATTTTTTTCTATCCAATAATGTCACCTGGAATAGTTTATACTATTTTCATAAAGTATTACCACACTAATCCTCAGTACAGGTAGGAAATAATTTAACAAACAATAAAAAGGAAAAAGAAATGCCATCTCAAAAGTCCCAAAAATGTTTCCCAAGTGACACTTCTCCATGTTGTATTACTGAAGTCTCAAATCAAAGAAACTTTGTACTTACATTTCACTATATAACATCTAGAGGAACTTTCTCAGAGCTTCTACAACCTTCTCTGGCCTGATATGTATGGAAGAAACGTAAGCTTACTGAGGATCAATTAAGTGAAATTTAATTTCTAAAATTGGAACCTCCAGTACAAAAACACTTCTAAAGCAAATAAAATATTGGTTATAACCCCAAAAATATTCCCAAATACCTCAGGTGCCCCTGATAAAGATTCACTCGTTGCTTTAATTATAGAGAAGGCCAATTTTTTTGGGGAATATTTCAGAAAATGAAGCAAACAAGTTTTTACTCTGAAGGTTTTGTGCATTAATAACTAATAAGGAGACCTGTTAGAGGGGCTGATATGGGATAAAATATAGGGAAGTTTTGTAAACAAAGAAAATATTTTGTTTCCTCTTCTTTTGATGAGCTATAAAATTTTAAATACCAGTCCTCTTGTGGCATGTGACCAGCTCCTTCAATTTGATTAATTTGTACGGCATCAGGATTTCCTTTTTGGAGTGCCTCGGCTTCTGACAGTGGTAGATATTTATCTGACAACCCCCATACAAGCAATATCGGTTTGTCCCAACTGCACGAATGATACAGAAGAGAACAAAAGGTAAACAAAAGAATTCATGAGGATAACAGGAAAGAAAAAAAAGGTGTAATTTAAATAAATTGCAGCTTTAGCATGTTTATACCGGTATTCTTACATATTCTGGATTACCATAGAGACTCAAATATCCGACATACCTCGAAGATGAAAATCCAGATGAAATTCGACCTAATATGTCTCCAAAATTGGCCTTTTTCGCAGCTTCAAGCAATGCTATTGCACAATAGACAAGGGAAGAAATAAAAAATATTACGGCATGCTAAAGGCACAATGACAAGAATAAAAAGTAGTTTCCAATAGTCACCAGAAATGGCTTATTAGAGTTCAGTTGTCTTATGAAAGTGCCAAATAATGACTATGTAGAAAGATTAGTGCATACCAAACCCTGGGGCACCACTTGATAGGTATGGTAGTCTGTACACATCAGCCTTCTCATTTTTCAATACATACCTGTGAGAAAAGGGGAAACATGGTAACATATGTAGTACCCAAATTAATTTAAAAGGACATGGCAAAAATTTGAACTTCATATATGTTTTTGCTTTATCGTCATATATTTTAAAAATGTATCTATTTAACAATTAAAAAGTAAAACTTAGTCCAAAGACATAGGAAACAAAAATTGTGACAAGGGAAATGTACATACGGGCTACCTCCTTCGATAAATCTCTCAGCCTCAATAGCATTTTGGCATGTAAATTCACCGAAGAGTGGTATCCTGAAAAATAAGCAGTATGCTAATATATCTTCACATTTTCAGCAAAAAAAATGTTGCTCCATACTACCAGCTGGTACATAATTGTGATGTCCTGGGCACAGTTAACTACAGCCATGGTTTTCCTTTGAAGCACAATTATTGTTAAAACAAGAAAAAAACCAGCTCTAATGCACAGATATTCATTTTAAATTTCTCTCATGTATCTTTTTTGCCTGAAGTGCAGAGAATCAAAAATAAAATTAAAAAAAAAGCAAACCTTAGTTTCTTAAATAATCCAGGCAGAGGAGAAGAAACAGTCATAGGGCTGTTAAGAATCACCAACTTTGAGACCTTTTCTGAGTTTTTTAATGCCCATGTTAATCCATAAGATCCGACAAGGAAACCCTACAAACAATAAAAAGTAAAAAAGGAAGAGATAATTATCCATGCTTGTATTTTAATTTGGAAATCTATATCAGACATGAAACCTAACTGACACAGATTATGTAAGCTGACCAAAACAAGTTAACAATTACCAGTATAGAGAACCAGCTCTTGTGGAAAAGAGCAATGCATCTTAAGTGAGAGGTCGCAGGTTCGAAACCCGGCTGGGGGGTATTTATAGACATTTAATTTAAAAATAAGTTGGGAGGCTTGACCCCCAATTTATCTTCAAAAAAAAAAAAAAAACAATTACCAGTATGAGAGTGCACCTACTGGAATGACATCCTTTTTTCTCAACAAATTGCTGGTTTTTACAATGAAAATGTTGTCTTCAACCTCAAATTTTCCATAATGGCATTAAAGTAGCTATATAACTTCGATATTAAATATGAGAAGGCATAATATAATTTGAGCTGAAATAATAGTCAGAAGCTACAATTTACTGCCCAGAAAATATTAACAAAATTACCAAAATATCTTGATTCCTATTTTTTTTATTTTAGGACTGAAAATCACATTATAACTAACTTGTGTAAAAAAAATGTGCTGTTGGCACTCAGCCCACCGGCCATAAAAAATCTTGTGTAAACTACCAAAAACTGTCCTAGTAGTTTGTGGAGGATACCTGAACCACCAAAATGAAAGGAGAAGTAATATTTAAAACTTCTAGAAGCTTCTCCAGTGCTGAATGGAACTCGTCCTCTGAAACAAACAGAAACAACATTTCGAGCAAAGTAGTATGACAACAACTAAGCCTTTTGTCCCAAACAAGTTGGGTAGGCTAGAAATGAAACCCGGCAAGAAGAAAGTCACCGACAAATATAGTAATGAAAAGTAATAACAATACTAATACTAATACTACTACTTTTAATACTAATACTAATACTACTACTATTACTACCACTTCCTCACCGTAAGCTAAAACAGATCATGAATGAGAGCAATAACAGATCTGTACGGTCAAATCCATAGCAATAAACAAACATAATCTAGAAAAAAATTAGAGCAATAACAGACCTGTATAGTTAAATCCATAGCCAGGCTGTGGTTTATCACTAAAACCAAATCCTATCCAATCAGGGGCAAAGCAGTGATAGCCAGAACTTGACATCTAAGAATTTCAGACTTTGTTAGAAAAAAAAAAAAAAAAATTGTAACAACTTATAACAATTTTTGCAAGGACCTAAATTTATGCCATAAGGAAAAGATGGGTTATGATGAGTCAAAGCAGTTTAGACTCGAGAATTATGTTTGTAAGTGCCCATCAAGTTAAAACCAGCAGGTCATAACCCAATCTGACCCCAAGTTCGCTATACAATTCAACATTTTCTTTCAAAAAATATTTAGAAGAGGGAGATTGATATTCACCTGTGAGGTTAATCCCACACAACAGTAATTCTCATTTAGGATAACACATCAATTAACAAGTCAGTATTTCTTAATCTTTAGGCTGGTCAGGCTGGATCAATCTAAACATTATTCTTTCTTTAATAAGCATGAAGAAGCAGATGCACAGATATTAGAGTGATTGGGCATAATTTGCAAGACATATAATGACCTATGTCAAACTTTACTTATAGTAAGAAAAGAATGAACTGACCTGAGACATGACCTCCCTGTAGCTAAATGACTGAGTTGGAGCACCATGAAGAAACAAAATAGTACCACGGCGGCTATTAGCAGATCCTATGAAAAATTACCAGTAGATTGAAAAGTCGGGCTCAATTGGTTAACTTTTTATTTAATTATGTACTGATAAACATACAAGCTCTCCTTGATTGAATAACAATTGAAAGAGTGCGAAATTAAGAAAACTGATGTTTGATAATATTATTAGCTCAGCAAGGTAGACTGTTATTACCTGTTTCTCTGACAAACCACCTGAGCTTCCCCGACCTAACATAGGAACCATATTCTCTTCCTTTGTCTTCTATTCTCTGGATGAAGCAGGTTGCAAATTGAAAACTAAAGGATCAGTCGAGCAACCAACATTACTGGGTGAGAATTAATGAAGTAATGAATAGAGGCATACATAGAGCATCTGGCCAACATTGCCGTCCTCAGCAGGAGACTCAGGCAGCTGAATAGCAGTGCGACTGGACGGGTTATCGGTGACGAACCCAAACGGGTTAAAACGGGGCTTGTCATCCTTGTTTTGGTCCTCCTCCTCCGCTGCTCTCTCACTGCTGCTGCTAGTGCTACTCAACGCCAAGAAATCTCTTCTTCTTCTTCTTCTTGGTATGCCAAGTTTTGTGGGTTTTGAGTTGGAGTTGGAGTTGGAGGTTGGAGTGGAGGGAAAGGAGGAGGCGCCAAGGGAGAGAAGCGAGGAGGCCATGCTTGATGTCTGGCTGTCAGGCTGTGGCTTGCGCAGTTGCGCCTTGCGCGCGTGGTTACGAATTTACGATTACCAAATAGGAAAGATACCAATGGAATTGGAATGGTAGCAAAGCATACTTTGCCGGGCCCACAGTATCTGGCTCTCTAATTTCACCCACAAATTCCTTCCGTTTATTACTCAGTACTCACAGAGTCACAGTCACAGCCTCACAGCACAGCACTGCATAACTTAATCAATAATCACTATCTCTGTATATTTCAATCTTTTTTTTTTACTTTATACATAAAAATAATTTAGAAAATAAGAAATAATATTAATTGCTTTTTATAAATCTGATTCTGTCGAATCATTCTTCAACTTCCAACTGGACTCACATTTCACATTCATTGCAGATTATGCCTTTTAGACTCACATTTTGGCTAGTCCTTTTCTTTTACTGTATAAATAAAATCAGAAAAATGCAGATTGTGCCTTGTATTTCAACCTGCACAAAACAGGATATTACACACTACTTTCTGGCTTCATCGTACAAATCATCACAATTTATTACCTCATGTTACAAGTTCTTTGGCAAAAGAAATAAATAAATAAAAAAAAATCCAATTCGAAGTTCTTTGCGCAACAAAATTGAACCAAAGACAAAATAACACTACAAACAACAGTTAACAAGTTTTGCTCTTCTGCAAAAGGCATAATGCCATTCTTCTATATATCAACCATGATTTGTTCCTTATGCCATGCTACAACCTTCTCATAAGAGAGGTCACCACCAAATACATCCAGAGAGCTGCCAACTGTGACATCAACTCGGCCCTTGCCAGCTGTCTTTATTCTTTCAAGGTCTTCCATTGTTGATACCCCTCCTGCATAAGTCACTGCAATCTACAAAGCCAATAACAAACTTAATTAGGTGAAATTGAAAGTGATATGAAATTTGTTGAGTTTGCAAACAATTTGCAACAGTTCTCAATTTTAGAAACCAACATTTTTCTATATTTTTCAGTAAGGCAACATCCCCACTATACGCTGAGTCGCTGACAAAATCCCTCTTTACCAATTAACCAGAATATGAAAAGTAGAACCAAATTAGAAGCTAATTTTAAATATATTCACATGATTCAATATAAAAAAAAAAGGAAAGACCCATTTTAGTAATTTTGTGCTACTTAGCACTTATTTTAAAAATGCTAACTTATAATAAGTTACAGAACAAAAAACTGGCATAAGGTACTAATGCTGCATGGTATTTGTAATACAGTACAGCATTAATTAAAAAAATCTTGGGACCTCTTTACATGATCTAACTTAACTAAAAACCAGCATCCATTCTCAACTTTCAATAAGATAGTGAGAAACGTAGAATTCTAAATAATTAGGAAAGAGTAAATTACATACAGGAGAAAGAGATCCAAGCAGGGTGACGAGCTCCTCATCAATACCTAGTCTGTCATGTCAAAAGGAGGTCAACAATGAACTAAAGAAAATAGACAGCATAACCTTTATAAAAGTTATCATACAGCTATATCCAGCACTGGACTTATTCAAGATGGGTACCAGAAGCAACTACCTTTTTCATATTCCATGCCATTTACTGGTAATTTTGAACTGCTAAACTAAAAGGTTAATGCAAAATAAATTCAATTAAATATGAAGTAACCCAACAAGACGACATCAATTAATTACCAAGTAAATGAAGTAATCATAAACAATTACATATGCAAAAAGTCAAAAAAAAAAAAACAAAAAAACACACAAAAGACAATGTGAGAGAGAGCTCAACCTTTTCCCCTCTACATCAACTCCATGCACCAAAAACTCATCAGCATATGAAGCCAACAATTCCAAACTTTGGGCATCTAGAAATACATCACTGAACTTCTGCCATCTGTCTGTCACAATGGCATATTTTCCATCCTGCATAACATTAAACAATTAGAACTTGAACTTCGAAAAAACTTAAATCAGACACAATCACATCCAATAATACAATTAATTCTCAATCAAATCAAATTAATATTTTCCTTCTGACACGATACAAAATACAACCTAAAATAGTGATAATTATGCCTCAGCCAATTTAAATTATACAATTAAGCAGCACCAGAGCCTGACTTTGGAACTCAAAACATCAATGAGCAAATTAAGCCAATCTGGTTTCGTTGGAAGACATAAAGCAGTTAATGCTGTCAGTTTATAATATAAGATCCCCGTGGCTGGAAGAAATCAGTTTTATTATTTCTACTTTGAAATTCATCCAAAATTTAGCAAAGCCTCAACTGTCTTGAGTTGTACAATAAAGCTCCATAAAAGCCTCAACTAAGTCTAAGTTGCCTATATAAGCTTATTGCACATACGTGCTTGAAAACTAAATACATTTTGCATTCGTTGTCAAACTGACAATACCAATCAGAAGTTCGCTGTTGCCTCAAACTTAGAAATAAAAAGAAAAAGACAAGTACTCCGATTTGTGCGATAAGCTTCAACTTTAGTCTTTAGTCAATTAAATTAATCCTCCTATAGGAAATTGAGTAAATATTCCCCAATTTAAGTCCAGAGAAGAACTCAGTATAACCTGATTTTGCTTCAATTTACAGTGTGTTCAATTTATTCCACAATGAAGCTTCATATAAGCTAAACTTGGCATACCTTTTTTCGACAACTAAGATCCAAGACAAGTCTTTTCTTTCCTATCAAATCAACAAGGCCTTGAAGCCGCTCCATGTTCATCTTTCCATCACTAAAGACATACTACAAAAAGGAAACTATTAAGTTTTATTTTTGCATTTTCTTACTTTTACTTCATACAGTGCAATATAATCAACATAAACAAATAACAACATTTTTGAGACCAAAAACTTACTGTACAAGTATAAATATAATTTAATTTTATAGAAATTAAAAAGAAGAAAATACCTCAAGGTTCCAAATAAACATAACAATATAAAAAATAACAACTGAAGTAATGCTAAGTCTATAATTCTTTTTTTTTTCTCGTATGATTTTACTCATTTTATAAAAAAAAATTTATAAATAAAAGTTATCAAATTTCTAAATAAAATTTAAGGGGGAGGGCGGGGGAAGTAACATACTGAGGTGACAATAACATGAGATGCACCTTCATCGAGGTATTTCATAGCATTCTCAAGGTTAATGCCTCCTCCGACTTGCAAACCACCTAATCACAAAATAAAGAGCTGTGATTCTGTTTCAAACTTTGCATATTGGTAACAAATTAGACTGCAAAAACACCAAGTATAAAAACAGGTAAGAAAAGGGTATAAAATTACATAGAAAATTTCTAACCAGGATAAGCATGCAATGCCTCTAAAGCTGCTGCCTGGCTCAAGGGGTCGGCACCGAGCATTATGGCATGGCCCCCAGTGAGACCATCACTTTTATACATATTTGCATAATAGGCAGCTGATTTATCAGATTCAAAGTTGGTGACAAGAGAAGAGCTCCCATTTTCAGACTGATCTGTCAGAGTTGACCCAACAATTTGTTTCACTTTTCCCTGAGAGAAAATAGTTAAGTTGAATTGAGAGTGGATAAGATGGCAAAGTTACCTGTACCTGTTGGTGGTACAGAACTTGGAAAAGAGAGTGGATAAGATGGCAAAGTTACCTTATGGATATCAATGCAAGGCCGAAAGCGCGTTGCACATTGTACAGCATGTGGGGCTCCTAAAGCAGTTGAAGGTGAAAAGGTATATGTTAATGTTATAGGAAGGTAAATGTGGTAGAAGAGAGAGTATTGAGGAGTAGGGAAAGAGGAGTGTATTACTACTAGTAGAGGGGATGCAGAAGCAGAAGCACCTTGTAGGAGGTAGGAAAAGTGGTATCTTTCTCGGATTGTAGATAGAATTGAATTGATTAACAGCAATGGTTTCCATCGTAAATAAGCTGCCGCCTGCCGAACAAGGAAGAGGAAGATCAGGAAGAGCAGCAGCCGCCTCCGCCGCCGAGGCCGAGTGAGCTTGCGCGCGTTGTCGTTGGTTGGAGAAGAAAGAATAGGGAAGCCAATACTCAATAGACGATGATGATGATCTAGCGTAGCGCGAATCAAGGAGCGGATCCCACGGCTCTCAACTTTCGAGGGTACTTTGGTCACAAAATTAGACAATAGATTTTTTTTGTGGGGGGTGGGTGGGTTATTAGGTTATATGATACATGAACGTATATATGGAGATCCGAAATTATTTTATACAGGAATTCAGACGCAAAAAATTTTAATAGAAAGAATTATTTATTTTTTTTTAATAAGAAGAAAGTTCGAACGCGTTTTATAAAAGCGTACAGTCTCTCTCCTTCCTACCCGTTTATAAAACGCGCTCGAAGGCTTCGAGCGCGTTTTATAAACGGGTAGGAAGGAGAGAGCTTCAGTTACGCCTGAAAAGGCTGGTCAGACTTTCGTACGCGTTTATAAAACGCATTCGGAGCCTTCGAGCGCGTTTTATAAACGTGTAGGAAGGTGTAAATTTTTCGAAATTGAGTTATTACCATTTTTTTCAAAATTAATAGAAAAATTAATGTGAAAATTTAAGTTAAATTTATTTTTAAGATTAAGATTAAATTTACAATTTTTAAAATATCACATTTAATTTCATATTAATCTTATTTAAAAATGACATTAGAATATTAATTTTGACATTAATATCATTTTGTTTGAATAACTATCAAGAAAGTCATTTAATTTACTGCATTTCTCTTTTTAATGATTAATTTATGATTTTAAAAATTTTTTAGTAGTTTAGAGTGGTTTCTAGGTTTGCAAACTTTCAAAGTGAATTTTGGAGGCCTAGAGAGCGTTTTTTGGCTCCGAAAATGATCGTTACGGGGTTTCAACCCCGTAACATGTGTAGATCTCGTCGCGAGCTTTCCGGATTGTGCTCGATCGCCCCAAACGGACCTTCCTATCAAAAGTTAAGCTTGTTTAAAGTTTTAATGTTCAAAAATTTTTAAAAAATTTATATTTTAATTATTTCCATATTATATATTTTTTATTATATATGGCTAACATAAAATAAAAAAAGAGAAGAGACTACAATTCAAAAGATAAGTATGTAAAATTACAGGGTCGTCGGTGAATAATTATTCAAACAAAATGATATTATACACATGTTCAAAAAAAAATGTGCAATTAAATGCATCTTTAATTGGAAATAAAATTTTGATACATCTATTTAATACATCTTTAATTGGAAATAAAATTTTGAGAATTTTATAAATATGAAACATGCAGGGACCTTATTGCAAAATATTATTTTTAATAAGTTAAATGTTTTGGTTTGAATGAAAAATATGAAAAACTAATAACACGTTTATAAAACGCGCTCGAAGGCTCCGAACGCGTTTTATAAACGCGTACGAAGGTCTGACCAGCCTTTTCAGGCGTAACTGAAGCTCTCTTCTTACCCGTTTATAAAACGCGTTCGAAGCCTTCGAGCGCGTTTTATAAACGCGTACGAAGGAGAGAGACTGTACGCTTTTATAAAACGCGTTCGAACTTTCTTCTTATTAAAAATAAATAAATAATTCTTTCTATTAAAATTTTTTGCGTCTGAATTCCTGTATAAAATAATTTCGGTATGGAGATAGATGATTATCACATCTCAATATTCACGGCAATTATTGCTCAATGCATTTTCATTTAGGGAATAAATTTAAAATAAAAAAGGTTCAATTTACCGATGCATAGTCATTAGTTAAACTAAACCCACACAAATTTTTGGTCTGCCGATGTTTTAAACTTTTAATTCATCTTAGCTCACCCAATTCAAGCTTAAGATCTTACCCTAAATCAAATAGCACTTGATGTTTTTCAAAAAAACAAATAACACATGATGAATAGAAAATATAACAGACGTGAAAAGTGCAGAGACTCAAAACCGGGAACACAAATATATAATAAATATATACTTGTTAGCCCACGTGAAGCTATCAAGACTAGTAAAATTATCTAACAAATATTTAGTCAATTCTCTCATCTAGAATACCAAATTTAAACCCAAAATTAAAATATTTATGTGGAAATAATATTTGTTTGTTACGTGTATAAGTACTTGATCAATTTAATAAATACATCTTAAACACAAAAAGATTTTGGCATCTCCCAGGCCCCAACGGTTTATCCTAAAAGTACTTGATCAATTTAATAAATTTTTAAAATAGATATTGAAAGATAAAAATGATCTGTTTCTTACCAACCCAACGGTTGTCCATGAGAATATTTGATCGATTACTATAATTATTTCTACAAATAGAAGATCTTTCAACTAGTATATTACATTTATTTCCTAGCTAGTTCACATTATTACAGATATGCCATGCGAACTCTTAACAATTCTAAAGGTTCATCATAATTAAATTAAAAGAAATCTGGAATAATCTTACTACTTATTGCTATTGTTGAAACTCGTGTGAGTACTAATTGGAGATGGTTATCACGGCAATATTGCAACTTGACAGTTGCGTGAAGTTACCATACTCAAAGTTAGATATTAAGATAGAAGTTAAACATCCTTTTAAGACAAATTCCAAGATGGGTTATGCTTGTAGGTTAAACATCCTTTTAAGACAAATTCCAGGATGAGTTATGCTTGTAGGTGAGTTCAAACTTCAAAGTCTTTCGTCTCCAATTGACACAAAGCATTTAAAAAATAACATTAGATATATTTAGAGTTCTTCAGTATTGTATTTTCTAATTCAAGCGATACTGGGTCAATTCTCACTAATACTAAAATAGTGAAATTACATCAGCATTCCCCATCTTCTAATTAATTTAGCCTCGCATACAACTCACTCTTTTGTTCTTCTCCCTTCCTAAAAACTACTTCACAAGAAAGAATATAACTGCAGATATATTCAACTAATTGCCAAAATGCCCAATGGAAGAACCCCTCGCGTCGACTTCACCGACCAGGCATCAACTAGCATCACCGAGATAACAAGTGGATCGTACCGACTAAAATTTGGGTTCTCCCAAATCAAGGATATCGGTATCGGTAATTTCTTCTTATCACCCAACTTCACCATTGGAGGACTTGAGTGGTACATCAAGTGTTATCCTGAAGGATACTATGCCAAGGATAAAGGTAAGTACATGTCGCTATATCTATCCTATGCAAGCGAAACCGAAGTTAGTGTAATTTTTGAATTCTGTCTGTTGGATCGAAAGGGCAACCCGACAACGTCCTTGCGCAGCAGGAATACTCACACTTTTCGAAGACCCGGAAAATACAAGGGATGGTCCAAATTCATAAAAAGAGACGACCTTGAGATGTATGTAAGAGATGATCATTTTGAAGCTATTTGCAGCGTTGCAATTGTTAGCCCCAAAAGCCTTGCAGAGCCACAAAATTGTCTAATTGTGGTCCCACCGTCAGATTTACCAGAACAGCTTGGGCAACTGTTGAGGAGTCAAGAAGGCACTGATATAACTTTTGTGGTCGGAGGTGAGATATTTTATGTGCACAAACTACTGCTAGCTTTAAGGTCACCTGTCTTTAAAGCGGAGTTGTTTGGCCCGATGAAGGAAAATCATGCCAAGAGAATAACAATCGAAGACATGGAACCAGTTGTGTTCAAAGCTCTTCTTCATTTTATATATACTGACTCACTTCCAGAAGAAAAGGAACTAAAAAACAGTGTGGATGGCCCCGATGCATTAACTATAATGATGCAGCATTTGCTTGTGGCGGCCGACCGATATGCATTAGAGAGATTGAAGTTGATTTGCCAAGAAGAGTTGAGTAAGAACGTAAGTGCAGCGACGGTGGCAACAACTCTTGCTTTGGCTGAGCAGCACAACTGTCCTCAGCTGAAAGATATGTGTCTTGAATTCGCAACAGCACGAGAGAACTATCATCAGATGGTTTCAACAGAAGGGTACAAGCATCTTAGTCTCAGTTGCCCCTCAATTTTTAAGGAGATTGAAGAGAAGCACGGTGCAACCACCTTGATCGATGACTTTGCCGAGCAAGCCGATGAGGACAATAACCGTGATCAAAGGTTTAGCTTGCTAAAACTCTTTCTGTGCAACGGTTCCACAAAATGATGCGTTAATGAGTATCCTGTATGATATGCAAATTGTACATATGTTTCATAATTTTTATGAGGGTCTTTTTTTTCTTCACTTAAACAAAAGAGAAAGAAGTATAACTAGCAAGATTGTTGATTTCTTATATTTGTGCTTTAACTTGCAAGTTTGAAGAAAGGATTTTTTCTGGATTGACAATTCGTTGTACAAATATATGATGTCATTATTTTAATTTTATGTGTGCGTGTGTGTGTGATTAGTAATTTAAAAAAAATTAATCAAGGGCTTCACTTTGTTATAAGCAAAACATATGGGTCATATAATAACAGGGATCAAACGCTAAATTGCATTAATTGTCACATATGTCACCACACAAACTGCACTACAAAGTTTTGTAAATTTATCTATAATAATACTGATAAGAATAATGCTGTTCATTTTTGCTTAGATGGACCAAAAGAGAAGAAAACATAAAACATTAAACTTCTGTAAAATTAATCCTCAAATCACACCCAAAAAAAAAAAATACATCCTCTAAGGAAATTAAGCAATGCTCTGGATTGCTCTTTCAAAGCTTTCTTCAGCAGATGCCATGCGCTTGACTAGAGTGTGCTCAGGATGAGACAGCTTCAATTGGCTGTACAAAAATAAAATCATAATAATTAAACAAACAGAAAGGGTAATGGTAAATCTCATTAGACAAGTTAACAAGAAGTAGAGTAAGCACAAAGTAGAAAGTGAGAACATATATCTAAACCAAAAACAATTGATTACAAGAAGGCAGTCGTATATTGAAATGAACAAAAAATATATAGACAAATTTACTTGAGGAAGCGAGAAGCAGATTTGCCAACATGGAGGCTGCACACGACAAGGTTAGCAAGTGTCTCAGGATCCTTCGCATCCTGCATGGTTTTCAAGAAATAAGTCTGCAGGACCACATTTTTGGCTAAGCAAGCATATAAATAGGACACCATCCATAACAAATTCAGAACAAGTACATCTTATCCCCTTTTTAAAGAACTTTGACTGAAAAGCAGCCAGAAGACCAACAGAAGTAGCTGGTTCGAGGGACAATATGCTGAGAGAGAGTGGAGAGAGAGGTGACCTTGTTCAAAGCTTCAATAAGCAAAGATTCAGCCTCATCAAAATTACCCATGAGCATACAGCACACAGCCTTCCCATTTAAAACAAGGCAAGTCATGGGATACTTCTCTGAGAAATCTTGGAATATAAGGTAGGCCTCTTGTATCTTAGACCCACCCTGCAATGGCAAAATAGCCATAAGTAATCACATTTTTTTTTTAAAAAAAAAAGTACAAAAAAAATAGCTTACTACAGGGGCTGCAGAATTAAAATGTGTTTTTACCCCCCATCCCTGAACTAAATACTACAAACTATAAGATGGAGTAAGCACCAAGGCAACCACCAATAACCCAGATTAACCATTTAGGAAGAACCCTGTCAGATGCATAATAGAAATAATGTATGAATAATAGAAATAATCTAAGTAAGCTACCACAGCAATGTCCACCCAAGCATTTGCAAGCTGTGTGAGAGTATGGTCTTCATCAATTTGCTGCATTATCTTGAGCTGTTTCTCAGCATGGTCAGATCGGTTCATCTTTATGAATATTTGCACATTAAGAGCGTGGCTACAGAAAGAGAATGACAAAAAATGAAATTTGAATATAAATAAAAGAAATGTTTGCATTTAACAATTTGAGTTGATGTATAAAAAATGGTAGTAGAAAAGATTACAGGTCCAAGGTGCCGCCAGGGTGTGTGTACTTTAAGGCCTCGTTGTAGTCTTGTTCATGGAGGAAAATGGTGCCGGCGATGAGTCGAAGAGTAGGGTTGGTTGCTAGTGCAGCATCAGCCAAGAGGTCCTTGAGACTTGAAATGACGGATTCCTTGAAATATTGAGGAAAGAGAGTAAGAAAAGAAATTGAGAGAGATGTAGGAAGTAGGAAAGAAAGGTAAGGAACCTTGTGGTGAGGAGTGGAGAGATAAAGGGCGAGGAGTTTGACAGCCTGGAGAGGCGTGGGGGCGGAGGAGTGGATCTCATTGATGACAAGCTGGTAGGAGCCGAGCGCAATGTAAGAGCGGTAGACGAGGGAGTCGCGCTCGAGGGCGTCGTCGGAGGAGGGATTGAGAGTGAGGTCGGGGATCTCGCTGTTGTTGATGGCCGCCTGGTACGCGCCCAGGTAGAAGTTGTTTCGGAGCCCGAAGAGGAGGTCCGGCGCTGCCATCTCGGATCTCGGATCTCGGATCTGGGAAGAGAGAAAGAGAGAAGGGTTCTCGGTTCGGCTTTGATCGCGTCGGATTCAATGCTAACAAAGGCTCTCCCTCTCCCTGTCTTTGCTGTTTTAACTTCATTGCCTTATTGGATTTATGATTCGCATTACATTCCTAGCTTCTCGGCCTTGGGCTTGGCCCTTGGGCTTCGACACATCATTCGACGCACTCTTCTGGGCTTTCTAAGACCCCTATACAGTCCAAATGCATTTATCATTTCATTTCCTAATACACCAAAGCCTGATTCTTTATTTGTCTTAGGGAATTACTTACGTCAATCATATTTTCACGCAATCAAACAATCAAGCGTGCACGCTCCCCTCGTCTCACCTTCCTCTTCTTTTATCCTCTCCGTCTCCTCTCTCCCTCTATTCGATCAACTCACAATCACAAAACTAATCTCCGATTCAGATCGCCACCACCTCCTTCGCTCTCCTCTCCTCCGTCTCACCTCCGCCTCCGTCTCATCTCAGCCTCTCCTCTCCTCTACCCTCAGCCTCTCCTCTCCTCCGCCTACCTCAGTCTATCTTCTCCTCCCCTCTCCTCTCCTCTGCCTAAACCTCTCCTCTGCCTCAGCCTCTCTTTTGCTTCGCCTCACCTCTCCTCCGCCTCGCATCCGCCTCCGCCTCACCTCAGCCTCTCTTCTCCTCCGCCTCCCCTCACTGTTCCCTCTCCTATACCAATCAGATTTGGTTGAGGAAGAAAGAAGTAGAAATCGAGAAGGATAAGAAGAGAAAAGAGGTTTAGATCTAGTTCTGTTACAACTTGGGAGTAACTAAATTACTATAAGGGATGACATTAATCAGTACAAGGAAGTATCTAATATGTATAAGGGAGTAAATAACATTCATACCTGATTCTGCTGTCTTTTGAGAGTAACTAAATTACTATAAGGGAGGAAATTGATGAGTATAAGGAAGTAAATAATATATACAACAGAGTAAATAATATTCATATCTGATTCTGCTGTTGTTTGGGAGTAACTAAATAGCTATAAGGGAGTAAATAACTAGTATAAAAGAGTATCTAATATGTATGAGGGAGTAAATAACATTCAGAACTGATTCTACTGTTATTTGGGAGTATCTAAATAACTATACGGGAGTAAATAAATAGTAATAAGGGAGTAAATAATATTCATATCTGATTCTGTTGTTATTTGGGAGTAACTAAATAGCTATAAGAGAGAGAATAACTAGTATAAAGGAGTATCTAATATGTATAAGGGAGTAAATAATATTCAAAACTGATTCTATTATTGTTTGGGAGTAACTAAATAACTATAAGGGAGTAAATAATTTGTAGCAAGGAAGTATTTAATACAAGTGAGGGAGTAAATAATATTTAATTTCTGATTCTGATAACGGCAGGCCTAGGTAACGGCGACGGCAGGGTTGGGCTGCGCGACGATGACGGCATGGTTGGGCTGCACGACTGCGACGACAGGACTGGGCTGGACTGGACTGCGCGACGGTAGGGCTGGGTTGCGCGACGGCGACGGCGAGCTGCTCGACAGCGACGGCGGGGCTGTTCGACGGCGACTGCAGGGCTACGCGCCGGCGTGCGATGAGAGAGAGGAGAGACGGAATAGAGGGGTGAAGCGGGGTGAGGGGGAAGGGAAACGCGGGGGAGGTGGAAAGGAGACGTGGTTTCCGTATTTGGCAGGGAGCGGAACACATATTTTTCTATTTTTAGAGTGTGATTGTATGATTACATGAAATGTTGATTGCACTTATCAGCTCCGTTTATGTTATGTAGGTTACTTTCTACTAGATTTTTTGTCAACTTCACAAATATTATATCATATTTCAATCAAATCAATCTGTAAATAAACGATAAATTTATGCATAAACTTTCAAGTTTCAACGGATATGATCGCCCATGCACAAAAGTCTCAATACACACGGAGGGACAGCCGAACAGAGAAAAAGAGTATATGCATTTTAGAATCTGCAATCATATATATTTGTGGAAAATATCTTAAAGGGAAGTTTTTTAGTTCATGTATTGGAAAATGAAAGGTATTTAATGGAAGTATGGACTAGCAAAGAACCCACCCAAACGGGTGGATCAATTAGAGATGAGAAAAAAAATACATATGCACTCTATTTCTAAAATAAAAAATAACTATTATTTTAAGGAAGTTTTTCATATTTGTTGTGCTCTTTTTTCAAATAAAGTGCACAATCAATTCGTGAAAAAAAAATTTCTATCGTAAACTTTTATCCATCGTTTTTCTAATCACCTAACATCCAGTCATTGGTTTAAACTATTAGTGTCTAAGATTGCATAGAGCAAACATTGTTTACCCTCTTCGTCTAATTATTTTAGCCTTGCATATGTGTTTTTAGAAAAGTCTTTTAGATAGCGGCGAAAACTTTTTACACATTTGACTTATGACATCAACTATCAAATTAAGATAATTCGCCCTAAGGCCTTTAATTAATTGGCCCAAAAAATGTTCTATAAACAGAACTAATGTTCATTGCATAACGCCTTCCATAACTTCTCCAGAACTGATATCCTATCTCCAAGTTCCAACTCAATCAAGATGGAACTCACACTGTGGTTAATTCCATTCACACTTCTTTTTCTACATTTCCTCTCCAACTTCACCAAGAAAAAGCTCAAGAGGCTGCCACCGGGCCCCGTCCCTCTCCCGATTATCGAAAACCTTTTTAGTATGCATGGTCGACTTGCCGCACATCGTCTTTGCGAAACTGGCAAAGACTTATGGTCCAATAATCTCCGTCAAAATGGGTGCCAACACATTCGTTGTCCTCTCCTCCCCTGACGTTGCTAGAGAGGCCTTTCAGACCAAAGACAAGTCTCTGTCTGAGCGGTGGTGCCCCGACTTTGTACATGCATATGGCCGCAAAGAAATATCAATGATGTTCTTATCATCCTCAAATCCAACTCATCATATTTTTCAAATCTTATTCACTTAGTTTCTTATCAGGACATTTTTGGTGTTGGCGCTCCATATATACAAGCTCAGTGGTACTTGAATGGGCAATGGCAGAGCTACTTCACAACACGGACAAAATGTCAAAGGTCATCTCTGAGCTAAGAGAAAACATTGGGTCTAAGCAGGTTGAGGAAACAGACTTAACCAAGCTTCCATATCTCCAAGCAGTGGTGACTGGTGAAGGAAACTATGCGGAAACACCCAGACCCAGTTGCACTGCTCCTTTTACCACACATAGTATCCGAGAAAGGTGTGGAACTTAATTGGTTACGCCATACCAAAGGGTGCACAGTAATGGTAAATGTTTGGGGAATTGGAAAAGACCCGACTGTATCTGTATCTGTATCTGTATGGTCCGAACCATGAACTCTTCAGGCCAGAAAGGTTTCTGGAGAATAAGTTAGATTTCCGAGGGCATGATTTCGAGCTCATTCCATTTCGGCATGAATATTTGCCGTAACTCGGAGAATCATCATCATTATCATTTGAAATTCCAAAAAGCACTTGTTTTTCGAGTAGTTAGTGATATGCAAATGCAATATCACATTAAATATCATTAATAATTCACAAAACAATTTTATACATCATTAATATTATCAAATTCTCACAAAATATATCTCAACTAGCTCTAATCTCGCGCGTTGCGCGATGCATTCTTATTCGAAAATGTGATGAAACGATTTTCTAATGAGCGTAGATATGTTATAGAAATTTTTGCAAACATGCTTGCAATATTTAGAATCATTATTAGAATAAAATAGAATTGACATCCTTGTGGTTAACTAATTGCGAGCATAATATATGCAAATAGATATACATGCATGCTTATATTAATATATGTGGCATTACCAAAATAGTATATATATTTTTTAGTTAATGTGCGTAACTTTAAAAAAAGTTCTATTTTCCCTCTTTAAAATGCTAAATACGAACTAAAAGTAACTAAAGCTAGGTACATATAGATTTTTTTTTTTATTACATAGGTACTAAAGATCAACGACATATACTGAACTATACATCCATACTCACGTGCACACTCTGGAGTTTGTCAATCAAAATAATAAGGGGAAAAAAAACTCACACCAAAAAACACAAATATATAAATAGGCTCGTGTGCTAAGAGTGCTATAATGTACTTGTGTCCTACATTCAGAAAACAAAAATATAGAATATAGAAATAAAAAAACGAATCAATTTATAATTCTAGAAATAAATAATGAATGCGTTCAAAATTATCATCAGGTGAAGCTCCTATTATCAACTGGTGTTCTACATGCATGCATCAATGCCAGTGTTAAGCTGCAATTTATTTTGTAAAAAAAATCAGATTTATTTCAAATAGGTATAAAAATTCAGTTTGATTAAAATTTTCATCTGTGATAGCTGGCTAGAGGTTCTTAACAGTTACAGAAGATTTTTAAATTCTTACAAATTACAAAAGCTAATTAATATTATCATTAAGGAATTAAGCTGGATAAAAGTCGACTAACACAAATAGTAGAGAAGTCCTCGAATCTACGTGAGAGAAGATCGAAGAAATCATTTTTCTGTGTTTTATACTAATCCTTCAAGTCAAATAAAAAAGGATTTCAAACATACCAATATTGACAGGAATAAAAATAAATTTTTTCTTGACATCTTTGTTAATCTTCCTCAACTCAGTTATTAATTTCATAAAATGACTGTCTATTAGGATTAAATGTCCCGAGATTTTTAAAAAAGAACCAATAAAAAAAGCAAAGCGAAAAATAACCTCAACAGGATCTTCTCATCATGCACAAAGAGTTATTTTCGTTCAACCCAATCTCCCGAAACTCAAAGTCTCACAACAAGTCTCGATGCCATTTCCATGAAGTGAAAGAATGTAAGGCCTGTAATGGAATTCCACAATTGTAAATGCAATCCAATTTTAATAATTTGCAAAAATAGATGCTGAAATTAGTAGGAAAAAAAAGAAGAACAAAGGCACCTAAATCAGGGAAAAAAAAGAGAGAGAACGACCTTTCAAAGTGCAGAGGGCTAAACCAAAAAAATCTGTCCTCTTTTCCTGCAATGGCCTAGAATTTTGTTCATCGTTTAACTCTTAATGCAGCCAAAAGGGAAAAGAAATCATGTCAATAGGTGACTAAGCTTCAAATCGAAGAGCAAACCATAAACAGACAATGAGTCAGCAACTCAGCATCATTTGCAAAGGAAAAAATATAAAACAAAACATTTTTGCTTACTTGGCTTCAAATCTGTTGCATGTATAACAGCAAATCCCTTTAGACATCTTCGCAACCCGCTGACATCAAGCCATTGAATTTGTAGCATATAGAGCAGCTATCATTTTTCTCATACCATACTCTAGAAAAGTAGAAAATAATTTTCTCAACAAATGCATCAAAAGGAACATAGGTTACCAAGGTTGCTTTTATGTAGCAATGCATCTCTCTGGCAAGTTCTGCAGAACACTCTATATAATCACGTGCATTTAAAAAGGAGCTAAAAATCACTAAAATTAAATGATGTAAAATATTCATCAAATTTTTAGTTCAAAGATACATCACATTTATGCATTCTAACAAAAAGATTGTGAACATAAATTGCAACACTTCTATAACTGTATGAAGTATGCTCCATCCTTTCTACACGTGCTTTCCTTTGTTGCATAGAGTCAAAACCAAGAATAATGATTTCTGATTAGAAAATTTGCTAAAATATGAAGTAAATTTAAATGATATAAATGCAATAAGCTAAATAGATCATTAGTACAAAGCTGTTGAAAGTGCGTACCAAGAAATGTGAACCTTGAAGAATCATGGATTGATTTCCTGTGTCGCTGCCTCCACTGAAATTTGTGGTAATCGAGAAACATAAATAAGCAATTTAACAAATTGAATATAAAAATGGAAGGAATACAAATATCAGACATCCTAACCCGGTAATAAAAATATCAGATATTCATACGGGGCTTAGCTAATGGACTTCTTTAGACGCCAGGAGACCTTCCTTGTTGTAGATGAAGCAAAAAAGAAACATGTCAAAATTATTTCTCTGATATTTAACAAACATCCTGGGAGCTTGAAACTTGACAAAAATAAAAACACAAAAAAGAAAGCTATCCAAATTAAAGACTTCATACTGGAAACTAACTAACAAACCAATACCTTGATTCCTCAGGTAGAAATTGTAAGAACAAGGAACCACGGAATTGTACCAAGAAATTATACTAATAACTTTATCATTAGCACAATTCCGTCTTACTTTGTAATTGGAAACGCTATAAAAATAACAAATATGATTTAAAATCATTTGCCCTTACTAACACCACTACACCATTTAATGCGAAACTTTCTCAGAACTACAACCATTTTTTATTTTTTTGTCTAATTAATAGTTACTATCATTTCTGATTGGTTCCGTCAGCACTAAATAGAATAGTTGTATTGAGGCTTAATATAATACAAAAAATTACAACCAATTGAGGCTTCATTAAGGCATTCCAACAAATAATTTTTGTCAAAGCATGTACAAATGCATAGTAGCTGATTCAAAAGAGGGGCAAAAAAAAAATTCTACCTGTAAAGAAAGGAAGAAATGAGATGTGTGCACTTTTACCTGTACATGTTCTGAAGAGAAAAAGTGAGAAGTGTGTGCCCATTTGTATCTGCGCCAAGAAAAGATATTTGGGAAGATGTGAGAATATGTAATGTACAATCTTGTAGAAAGATCAATTAAAGGGGCTAAATGCACAGGAACAACATGACCATTTTGAAATATGTATGGTTATACATTCTATATGTCTTCTAGTCTTTTATCTTTATATATAAAAAAACAGAAAGTTAATTTACGGTGATATATGACAAAACTGGTTAAATAATTGAGGATAAAATGGAGAAAAAAGTAGAAGCACATGAGAAGCTTTTGTATGACATGTACAGAGCTCTAGACTATCAAACTGTTGGTATTACACCAGGACCAAAACATATGCACAAATATGAAAGAAGAAATTAATGTTCATCCTTCATCATAATAAATCATAAGAGACATATTTTCACCTAGCCAAATGGTGATCCACAAACAGCAATCTTTCCTCCTTGATGCTTCTAGGAAGGTGATCACCTTAATAAAGAAAAAAAATAATAAAGGAATCAATAGTTAACCAACAGAAAATTTAGCAATAACTAAAGAAAAGTAAGGCAAGAAAAATCAGGGAAGGAAGAAAGAAAGAAAGCAAGGCAAGAAAAATTTAACCAGCACAAGCTTGTCGAATTAGATTCTTGCTCAAACCAGAACTTGTTTGAAAGAGAAATAAATGATCTACACATCTGCATAGCTGGGACTGATATCGAAGGCCCAAGGTCCCAAATTTCCAGCGATGAAGCTCACCTTGCGTTTTTTCCTCTTTCTTCTTGAGAGATGCGAGTTCATAAAAAAATGAGGACAGAGGCAGAGAATTAAATCGCTGACAGTTCAGTTCTGAAAGCAAGTAAAAGCCAATCAATTTCCATCCATTCACAGCAAAAAGGAAAAAACAAAGGTGAAAATACCAAACCAAAATAGGAAGGATTTTTGAAGAGCTTCGTCCACAGTGTTGTCTGCCATCTCCAGTATCGATCGAGCTCAAGAACAGATAGAGAGAGAGAGAGAGAGAGAGAGAGAGAGAGAGAGGTGTGACCGTGTAAGAGAAGAGGGGTTCGGCCATGAGCGCGGCAGTGAAGAGGGGTGAAGGTATTATGGTGAGCAGGTGAGAAAAGCGAAAGGGTACAATCGATTGAGGAAATCGAAAGAGCAGGTGAGCTAAAGCCTAAAGGGAGGAATGGGCGATCGTACTGAGGAATCGCTCGGCGACATGGGAATAGGAAATTCACGCTCGCCAGTCGCCACCATAGTCAAACAACTCCCGGAAAAGGCGCTGAACCGTCCGACGGAGGTGAGAAGCACAGAGGATCAGCAGCGACATGCCACACGGATCGAATGGCGAAGATAAAAGAGACACAGCTGAACGATCAGGATTGAAGAACTGTTCTTTCCACAGTGTATCACGTGCATCTCACGCCAGACAAAATGTATATGTTTCTAATATCACATTATATATTTCATCAAAATTTGTTCATAATACATTAAAAATAGCATAAACGGTTACGAAACTAATTTAATTTTTGTTGGTCATCTCGTTTAACAAATGAAACAAAAGGATGTGCGAAACGAAATGGTTAAACGAAAGAATCCTTTTGTTTGGACCTAGGTCTATAGTTGGCATTGCTAAGACTTGAGAAGAAAGGTCTTGGAAAAATCGAAAAAAAAAAAGATACAGCTCTTAGTCTAGTGCCAAAAAGCAATATATTGAGTGAAAAATCGCGGGTTCGAAATTCGGCTAGATGTTTTTTATAGACATTTAATTAATTTAAAAATAAGTTGGATACTTGAATTGCTTTGACCCAATTTATCTTTAAAAAAAAATCGAAAAAGAGAGGGATTAAGCTTTAATGCAGTGCTGTGCAGTGTGCTGGGGCCTGGGTAGATGGGAGAGTCAAAAAGAGCCCACTATTTTTGTCGTTCGGGATAAATGGGCCGCCAAACAAAGAGACTAACTGAACGTCTGAGGACATTAAGCTTTAATATATCATCTTCTAGAAGGTCATACTTGCAAACAAAAGTTAATAAAAAAAATATGGATGCGGTCATTAAAATAAACAAAAGGTAATACTTTTCTTGACAATGCAAAGAATTTATTGGAATACCGTTATTGGAATTTTGGTAGAAAACCACAGTTCGAATCAATAAGAAATGAAGACAAGCGTGTCATTGACATGAAAGGACAAATTAAATGATATTGTGTTCTACTGTTCTGCACTGTTGAAATAGATTTACCTTTTGATGTTTCATCTAAATGGTTTTTATAAAAGAGAATTTTGTGATGTATAGTGAACACGCCAAGGATTACTAAGATCTGTCTCAAAAGTTAAATTTGTGCTAAGAAAATGCCTCTGTATTTGGCTATTTCCGTCTGACTCTGGCATTGTCCACACAGACTGTAAAAGAGGTCGTATTCGTATCAGTAATTACATTTACATAATGGATAGAACTGAAGCTATCACACAATTTACAAGCCATTTTCATCCCCCGGCTTCATTGCAATTTTTTATAATAAAGCTTTGGCACCATATATTTATAATACGAAATACAGAATTCAAACATTACCTCAGCTTTTCTAAGTTTAAATTTACTACATGCTTGGTAATCTTAGCCGGAGATTAAGCCTCCTCAGCCACACAGAGTGTAAAATCATATTAAACACATCAAATCGCTTAGGAGGTTGGTTTAACACAAAATGCTTTTTCACGGCCTTAACGCCTTCCCTGAGCCGCTCGATCTCCTCCTCGGGTAAAGCTGCTAGCATGTCTCGGAGGTTCGGTATATCAGCAACTGACACTGAAATTGAGAACTCGTTCCATTGTAGGACATCACTAAAAGGAAGCACATATCCTTCCGAAATGATAACAGGTACACACTCTGCCCAAATTGCCTCAGCAATCCGAGGACTTGAAACCTCAAATCTGTTTAACAAATTGCAGGAGTTAATATTAGTTTAGATATAGGATATAAAATTTTGTTTGATGCCCTCCGAAATATACAAAATTATGAGGGTCTACTGGGTAAACAATTTAGTGAGTTTCTAGCTCACAAAACTATGGCATATATATACAAAATTATGGACTATATATATGGTTGTTGGACAAAAAAAGTTTTGCTATAAGTATATTACTGCACTCACACTGTCATAAATCTACGACGATATTCGAAAAGAATTTACGAATGACTAAATTTTTTTAATAATTGTTGTTAAACTTGCCTATATGGTCATTGTTCCATTTATCTGGTTAATTGGTCTTTAGCTATTAATAAAGTAACGATATTTTCATGAGGCAGGTAAGACCAAATTGACAGAAAATAAGATTACTTATATCCAGCTTTGGTTTGATGAAACAATTAATAAAAAAAAAGTTGATTTTTAGGCTTTTTTCTGACTCTGTTGCTCATTTAGATTCATAAAACAAAACAAAAAAAAAAAACCTGATTGACATTGCAATAAATCTTTTGGTTATGTCAGGTACAGTACCAAAGTATTTTGGGCGGTATGATATCCTACATTTGAGCAACTACTAAGGAAAAAGGTTAGGAGAATACCCACTGGGGCAGAGACAAAATCGAGACCGCAGCAAGAAGGAATAGTAATCAAGTCCCTCGGGCAAATACTCATACACAGGGAAGTATTCGAGGTCCCGATCCTTCCAGTGCTCGAAAAGGATTGGTCTGATTGGCCCATGACGACCACCGGCAAAAAAGGCGAGGAATGTACGATTTTTGAGGCTAGGGAGTGGAGATACGGTAAGTTGCGCGGGCATGCTTCCATCGTAAAGATTAATCCTGGGGATAGGAACATCCTTGCTCGGGACAAAGCCCTCGGAAGTATTAGCATTGCATAATGCACGAATGGAATTTGAGTACAGCTCTGGTATGCCCTTGGAGACATAAGGTCCCTGAAAATCAAGAAATTGCGGCGTTCAAGTGTAGCTGCATGATATGTGCACGCCACTGAGACTAAAGATTATGGCTCCAGATAACACGCCGTCTCATAGTGTTGGATTTTATATGTTCATGTAAATGATGTTTTTTTAATAAATATATCACCAATAAAAAAAAATCATAAACTCCAATTGACAAAACCTGAATTTTGAGTGATCTTTTCAATTTTCTTGCATATTCTCATGTACAAAGTCAAACTTCAACTCCCCAATTGAATTATATATGAAACTTTTTATCTCTTTAGAAACAGTAAAATTAATTAATTGTCAGTAAAAATGCAGGAAAGACTCTAACTGCACCAATTATAATTCAAGAAAATATAAAATTACCCAATCATGTGCAGCAAGCATGAAATGGTCTGCACCAGCCGTTCGATTCCAAAAGGGGTGTTTTCTCATCACAACTTGCACATAATCACCAAATGTGTCAATGAGAGGGGTAAAATCATGAGAGGACTTGTCATAAGAATATTTAACCAGATCAGCCACACTGAAGGGCAAAAAGTATGCATGGGCTCGATGCGGGTCCCACGTTCGTGCCCCAGGCGCGTGAGGCTGCAACATCTCGAGTTGTTCGATGAACCGACCTTCAATGGTGTAGATGTTCTTGCAGGGCCCGCGATGCACCAATGGCGGCTCCCCTTCCTCGTAAACGTACACCTTGAATCTCTTCTCCATTTGTCTATAGCTCCTGCAAGTGACCAATGCACAACATCGTGTTAAATTGTTTAGTATTAGTATAGAAAGACGAAAAAAATAATTAGCAAAAGATTAAACTTAGATACAACAAAGTAGATGTATGCTTACTCAAAAAAGGAAACAGGGTTTCTGTAGATGCGAGTAGTACTAGACACTCCCATTTCATTAAGAATTAACATTGAGTTATTTTCTGTTGACATCGCTGCTTTTTTAATCAGATAACGCGCTGTTGCAAGATCTCTTTCTATTTGCTCCAGTCGATGATCTCCATTTTGTTCGTCATTAGATGACTACCCAACCAAGTAATGAACAAAAAAAAAATATTCCATTATTGAAGTCAATAATATAGTATTTGCAATTTTTCATAATATATATCATTGATACTATACAGTATATACAGATAATGATAAAAAAAAAAAAAACTATTGATGAAGAAAAGGATCTCACTTACTGATAGATGTCGGAGCGAGTTTAGCTTTATAGCTTCAACTGTGAAGCCTATTGTATAGAGAAAAACGCAGATTGTAAGATTTAAGATGAAGAAAGAGCATTTTTTGTGCATCATGGAGGTAAATGGTGAGAGATAGCTTGAGAGAGAGAGAGTCCTATGAAATCTTGTTAGCAAAAGAGAGAGAAAAAAAAAGAGGGAGGGTCCTGACTGAAGGAATGAACAAATTAATTGTACTAGTAAAAGTCCAATGTATTTGAAATACTATTAAATGAATCCAAGATTTTTTATAAGTCTAGAAAATAAAATTAAATTATACTACAAAGTGCGTCATTCGTTGGCGATATTAATTACATTACAGATACAATGGAGCATTTAAATTGAAATGGTTTTGTCTTTTTATTCTCGTCATCATGACAATGAAGTTACAATTAATTACTGAAAAAGAAAAAAAAAGAAAAACAAAAGGGACGTAAAACTAATGGTCAATTGATCGATATATACATGTGAATATTAGTCAACTACGCTGTTACGTTATTTTATAAATCACGACAAAGCTCTGAACTTTTGGATACTAATGGAACATTTTACTTCGACTTTAATCTATCGCCTGTCAGTCTTTCGAAATTGTTTTTCAGACTCATATTCTTGAGGAGGAGAAAATATCATTAATGACGTTAATTATATGCTTGAATGAAAAATAAGAACAATATAAAAAATGAAAATAAGAAAATAAAAAAGGTTTATTTGTGTTATCTCATGCATCTTTATCACAAATAATCGCATCACATAATTGTTATTCTGTCATTTTAAATTAATACATACACACACATATGGTGTATACTAATATACAAAAACTTCGTTGCATACTGATCCAAATTCTTAGATCTGCTTCAAAATGCCCGATCCAAACCATTCAATATGATCTCCTTATTATAATTTCCTTACCGACCAACTTTTACATATTTTCGAAAATTTTAAAGATTTTTTTTTTTCAAATTTTAGAAAATCGCTAATCTAATTTTTTGTGAACCATTCAAAAATAGCGGTTTTTAAAAATCCAAAAAAAAAACTTAAAAATTTTGAAAAAAATGTAAAATTTGGTTGGCAAGGAGATTTCAATAGAGAAATTATATTGGACGGTTTAGATTGGTCATTTTGAAGCAGATCCAAGAGTTTAGATCAGTATACACCGAAATTTTTGTACATTAGTATGCACTATAGATTTTCTCTATAATTTCCTCAAAACTCTTAGATTTTGTTCAAAATGACCGATTCAAACCGTCCAATATGATCTCCCTATTGAAATCTCCATACAGACCAAATTTTATATTTTTTCTAAAATTTTTAAGTATTTTTTTATTTTAGTAAATCGTTAATCTAATTAGTTCTGAACCGTTCAAAAACAGCAGTTTTTAAAAATCCGAAAAAATACTTAAAAATTTAAAAAATAAAAAATTTGGTCTGCATGGAGATTTCAATACGGAGATCGTATTTGACAGTTTGGATCGATAAGTTTGAATCAAATATAGGAGTTTTGAGCCCGACTCACGGATCCTCTAGTGAGTTGCGACTCACCATAGCAAAACTCTATACATAATATATATATATATATATATATATATATATATATATATATATATATATATATATATATATATATATATATATATATATATTATAGAGAATGGCTAACGTGCCATCGATGGCACGGAGGGTCCCGTGCCATCAAGTCATTTTTCGAGATCCAAAATTCAAATGGTCAATCCAAACCGTTCAAGTTGTTCTCCATATTGAAATATCTTTGGAGACCAAATTTTATATTTTTTCGAATTTTTTTGCTATTTATTATGATTAGAGTATTTCAGGACCTCCAATTTGAAAATATCATAATAAATAGCAAAAAATTCGAAAAAATGTAAAAGTTGGTCTCGAAAGGTATTTCAATATTTTGATCAACTTGAACGGTTTGGATCGACCGTTTGACTTTTAAATTTCGAAAAAACGAGTTGATAGAAAATTGATGGCACGTCCCATCGATGGCGCGTTAGCTATTCTCTCTCTATATATATATATATATATATATATATAGAGAGAGAGAGAGAGAGAGAGAAAACCTATGGTGCATACTAATGTACTGGAGCTTCGGTATATCAGAAAAACGTTCAAAATGATCTCGAACTCTTCAATCTGCTTTAAAATGACCGATCCAAAACGTCCAAAATGATCTCCCTATTGAAATCTCCTTGCTAACCAAATTTTTTTTTTCTTAAAAATTTTTAAGTATTTTTTCGGATTTTTAAAAATTGCTTTTTTTTAATGGTTCAGAAAAAATTCGATAAGCGATTTTCTAAAACTTCAACAAAAAATAGTAAAAAAATTAAAAAATATAAAATTTGGTTGACAAGGAGATTATAATAGGGAGATAATATTAGACGGTTTGAATCGATCGTTTTGAATCAGATTGAAGAGTTTGGATCAGTATACACCAAAGCTCCGATACATTAGTATGCACCATATGTTTTATATATATATATATATATGAGAAAGTTTAATATGCACTATAGTGCATAGGGCATTCCGTGCACCACGGATTTTTTCGAAAATATTTTTGTAAATTGACAAATCTAATTTAACCAATCTAATCTACATATTGAAATCTCATATCAAACCAAAATTTACAATTTTTGAGATTTTATTACTATTTTTTTCGAATTTTTTAAAACATGCCATTTTTGGAATGTTGTACTATTTACAATTTTTCAAAAATGACATGTTTTAAAAAATTCGAAAAAAATAGTAATAAAATCTAAAAAATTGTAAAATTTGGTTTTCTATGAAATTTCAATATGTAGATTAGATTGGTTAAATTAGATTTGTCAATTTATAAAAATATCCCCAAAAAAGTCTGTGGTGCACAAAGTGCCCTATGTACTATAGTGCATATTAAACTTTCTCATATATATATATATATATGACATGCTGAAGAAGTCTACTGTTTTGTTTAAACTATTTCGAAAATTAAAAAACAGTCACGTGTGTGCCAACCTTATAGAAATTTAAATTTCTATTAAATTCGCACTTAACAAAAAAAAAATGTAAACAATTATTAGATTTTGAAGTATGGGTTTGATAAAATAAAAAATGTTACGTTGCGTCCTTGTCTTTCCTTTGTTCCAGCTCTTTTATAGGATGTTGAGGAATCGCATGCTGACTATTTTAATCAAGATGACAATTAACAAGGGAAAGAGGCCCACAAAATTCAGCAAACAATTAAAAATATTTTTTGACCTCGAACGGTCATAAGTTTGTATGTGACTGTTTGATTTTTGCATATAATTAATAATCATTTTTTTAGTATTTTTTAATTATTTACTGATACTTTTTGGATCTTCATCTCTTTTTTCGTTTTTCGTTTTTTTTGGTCCGGTCCAAGTAGTTGTCAACAATTTGCTCCGCATTATTATATGAACACATAGTACGTAACCGTATAATAACATTTCAATTAAATGGATTTCAATAGTCAATGCATGAACCTTTGTTCAAATCTCTTACAATTTATTATTGGATTTTCCAAGACGAACCGAGTAAAAGACGAAGCACCACATCTCTCCGAGTTTTCTTCCTTTTATGATATTCCACAATCCACAATAATCAGGATAAGATTGCATTAACTCGTTAATTTATATTTATCATGGGATCTGAGCTGACCACTAACGAATCTGGATCCGTTTAAGTGTATTTTAATTGAAAGAAACAGAATACTGTAATTGATGTATTGGGATATCTAATCAGAAATATAAAACCGTTTTAATATTATGATATTGTTTATTTGGTTCACAATGAAGCGCCCATGGGCTAACATATCAGAAAATTTATTTCAGATCTAGAAATTTGAAATTTGTTAAATAACAAGTCAACTAGTTGCAGGTGAATTACGTTCACCTATTCGCGGATCAGGATCGACCCGACTCATATTTATATGCCTTGACGTTTTTTTTTTCCAGGGGTACGGGTGTGTATCTGAGAAAATGTATTGTGCATAAAACGATAAAGCTGAACTGCTGAAGACAGCACATAATGTGCGAATTCACATCCTCTGCCGCGCTCGGCAGGCCGCACTTTTTATTCCAACCGTCCGATCTAATCTAAACGGTCCCTAGAAAATACCGGATTGATAGGTTCGAAAAAATTGAACCGTCCAGATCAGATCGGACGGCTCATATGAGAAATGTGGCTGAGCCGCGTGGCAGAGGATACGGATCCCATAATGTGCACCTGATTATGTTGTAGGTACTTAAGCCAAAACATTTTATATAAATTTGGAATGCCAAAGAAGTTTCATTTTTGTGACTTCCTTAAATTTTACAATTACAGACGTATTGTAGAAGACATTTATTAAAAATAGCCTCTACTCATAGTTTTGTTTGGGATTGTTAGTTTAATTTAGTACGCTGACTATAGTTTTGTTTGATCATGTTACTCTACTATAGGTCTATAGCTAACTCATCAGACCAAACATTAGTATGTTCTTTTCTTCTTTTTGCGCTGTCTGCAAATACTACAAACATATAGTGTCAATTTGGTCAAGTTAAGGTCAATTTTTTTACTTGTTTGCTGCTACACGAATGTCACAAGCGTCTAAAATAGGATTGCACCATCAAACCAACAATCAGATGAAGTGATATACTGATATGTGGTGGCAACAATGTTTCCACAATAGATGGTTTCTGTAGGATATAGATAATTTTTTTTTATCTTTTTTTTTTTGTTCTTTTTTCTTCCTGGATTTGGAGGTTTTTCCCGCAAAAGTTAAAACCCATGAAATTGGTAGGTCTGGTTTAGGTCAGAATCAGAATCTTTTAGCCCTGATCAAAATGATTTTTAGTTAATACCATTCTTCTAATAAAACACAATAGATAGAGAATTACAACAAACATTTGAAAGCTTGTTCTAATCACTATTCTGTACATCACGCTTTTCTCAAAAATAAAATAAAATAAAGAAAATGAACTACACATTTTGCTGTAGATGTTCTGCTGCCTCATAAATAAAACTAATGGATGACTATAAATCATACATCAAAGCTATTTCTCATTTTTCAAAGGGGTATTCCAGATATTTCTACAAAGGCTGGCAATAAAAAAGAAAATGGAACTCCTGCCTTTAAAAAGGAAGGTACGCTGCGTTCTCTCAAAGCCAGACAATATGTAACCCAATGCAATCAAGTTCAGATCCCTCGGGAGAATACTCAAATGTGTGTTTGTCCTCTATTTATAGGAATGACCTCAAAATTGAAATGTTATTGGAGCTTAATATACAGATAGACTACTTTTTGTAAAGTCGAATTCCCCAAGCCGAAGCCTTTGCCACCGCTTGTTTGAAAGGAAGGGGTGCAGTCCTAATATATGCTCTGGCATGAAATCGTGCCTCGTCAATATACCAACAACTGGGGCCCTCTGCATAATGTTGTTTTTAGTAAATTCATTGGCATATCTAAAAAAGAAATACACTTTTCTCTTTAATTGATCCAACTGAATTAAAACAAAAAATAAAAACCAAATTGAAAACCCACAATAGATGACCTTTACAGCTACCAAAATCAACTGGTGCAGTACTGAAATTTGAGAGTATGGCCCCTATTTCAAAATCTGAACACAATATTAGAAGACCTGGTTAAAATTTTATCTTTCAGTCAGGTCACCAAGGAAGCCATAATTTTCATGTCATGTTTTGTTGATATACTCGGAGGAGGTACATACCAATCAGCACAGCACTGCGCTGAACAGCGACAAGATACTAAAGCACAGACTACACCCAAAAACAAAAATGATGTAATAGGAAGAAAAAAAAAATGGGGTGCTCAGCTTGATGCTGCGTCTTCAGTACAGTTTCTAACAGTAAAGAAAGACAGTACTCCAGTAACACAGGAAAGCATTACAATGCTGAAAAGGAAGTTCACTCACCGAGGTTGATTTGGGAATGACCAAGAGATGTCGCAACCCAACCTCACGAAAGAGGATGAGAGCCTTGGCAAGAGACATCGTCTCAACCACAGTATAAGGAGATGTGTTTGTGAAGGGATGCAAGTCTACATACATCTCCATCTCTTCTTCACTCAGCTTCAAATCCTCGATCGATTCATTATTTCCCATTGATCCACGCTTGCCAAAGTCGTCGGCGCAGAACTGCTTCGATGTATCAAAACCTGATAATGTAGTACTTTGTCAATTTTTCATATATTATACATCTTATTTCCTTCAATTTTTTGTTATGGATTGAAGCTCCCAGGAGACAGATTGATGGTCATCAATATTCTTTATCCAAGATTGCACCAGGTCACAATTATCATACAAATTACCAAATATACGATGAAATTCATGAAAGAGATCTGAATTACACTAATACCTGAAAGTGTACAAGAATGGACAAACTTTTTTTTCTTCAATAACACAATCAAATGTGCCCGCAAAATCAGCCCATACAAAACTGATGAATCAGAGAATGGTGGCTCGTCAACTACAGGGAACCCATTATGACCAGTTGTTCTCAACACATGCACTATGTTACCAACCTTTTCAACCCCATTAAACACTTGCAACGGACCAGTAACCACATCAGCCACAGTTAGTTGCCGCATATAAGGCTCAGCATGTGTTTCGAGATAGGGAAAACCCTTTAGCTTCACAAGCAAGTCATATACATTTTCAGTAAATACATCAGCTACAGTTTTTGATATCAGAAGGACCAGCATTACTAGGGGAAGTAGTAATAGGTTATCGGTTAATTCTAGTAGCATTATACAAACAGAGACTGTTATTCGCATGGACCCGCCTAAAAGAGACGCCGACCCTAGCACAGCAAAAAGGCCATGGTCAAGATTGGAATATGAACCCATTAGCATCCCAATAAGCCG
This sequence comes from Rhynchospora pubera, assembly GCA_028095005.1. Taxonomy (NCBI): domain Eukaryota; kingdom Viridiplantae; phylum Streptophyta; class Magnoliopsida; order Poales; family Cyperaceae; genus Rhynchospora; species Rhynchospora pubera. Next base: position 358,743,174 of record CM051460.1, read on the forward strand.
ACCATAGGTAGCGCCAGTAAGTATCACAGGTACGAAGAGGCCTGATGGAGCTGCTATACCATAACTTAATATACCTGTTAATAAAAGTACATAATATTAAAAAGGATGACCAAGTGCCAGTAAAAGAAAGATGACTATGCCAGATTTCTGGTTATTTACCCTTTCAAATATCATGAGAATAAAAAAGAAATCACCACATTCATTCCCATAAGTGGGAAAAAAATAAAAGAACATGTACTGAAATTCAGGGGTTTGTTTTTACTTGAATTCTTTTGCAACAGGTTAAAATAACAAACATAAAAATGTAAAGGTTCACAGTACCAAGAAAATAGGAAGCAACAAAAAAGGTGATAATTGAAGAAGGCTGAAAAACATCATCAGTGCCAGCGCTGTACAGATTCCTTATTGTAGTGGCCAGGGGGACATTGGTACTTTTTGAAATTGCCTGAGCGACCAATGGAGGGGCATGCCTCAGCGGCATCAGCCGGGCATGGTTTACACGTGGCCAGCCAGGGGAGGCAGAAGATACAACACGACGTGCAAATCGACAGAGTTGCCGCCAGTAGTAATTTGTATACCTTACCTTTCCTGAGAAAAGAGATTTAAGAAGATTAAGAACTAATATATTAACAGCATACCAGTTCTGGTACCAAGATATCTACAGTGGTTTCTGATTTGCTAGAAAGAATCTGTTCTGGTTATGTTCATATGAAATTTGAGCGAGATACATGCTTTTTAACCACCACCCTCATGTATAGTAATGATACTTCTAACAGCCTACTTTGGGCTCAAAAACTACGAGAGGTTTAGTTAAGTTCAAATAAAAATTTGAGCTAGGTGCATGCCTTTTAAACACCACCATCACCTATAGTAATGATAATTCTAATAGCAAACTTTGGGCTCAAAAACTATCAGTGGTTTAGTTTATAGTCAAACAGAAGCAGTAATACTGGGTATCCATTAACAACCAATTTTTGTTCTAAAATGTTTGATGGCCGACTTCCCACACAAGTTTTACACATATAATCATATAATAATCCAAAGATTAGATTAAGGAAATAGCAAGTACTCGTTAATGCGGGTGTAAAGCCGAAGAGCCTTGTCAAGTAGGAAGTTGTATAAACTCCCCAAAATACCCCCAATCACTCCTAATATTATGACAGGGGGTAAATCACCAAAATGATAAGCTGTATTCTCAGAGGTCACATCAAACATTATTAGGCCACCTTTACCAAACAACCCACACTTGCCACTCTTGCAAACATCAATCAAAGCCCTTAGAACCACTGCTACTACAGCAGTGGTAAAAAATGCACGCCAGAGAAGTGAGATTCTCCACCTGAAAGGAACGTGTAGCTGTCAGAGCATTGCAATAGGTCTTTTACAAATACAAAGAAGAATTGGAACTTGAGAATCAAAAAATGTGTACTGTGAAGCAGTTTGCCTAGCGGGTAGGGTCCTAGTAAGGTTGTAATACGAGAGGGGGAATTTTATTTTTTCTTCCTCTTTTAGCCTTGTAAATTGTAACTTTTCCTTTTAATAAATTTCTGTCGGTCGGCAATTAAATTTCTGTCGAACGACCTTCAAAAAAAAAAAAAAAGGGTAGTGTGGAAACATAAGGTGGGGTTACTCCAATATTGTTTTAATGACTATACTAAACCCAAAAAGCCCCAAACTATTTACTTGACCCACAATTATACCAATTTTGGATCATAAAACCTCATTTCCATCCTGATTTGACAGCTTTCATAGGTCAACCTTTATAGCTTTTCTTCTATTTTTTTAGAAACACTAGAAAACTAGCAATATACAGTTGAATATATAGCGCTCCAACAATGAGGAACAAATTACAAGAAATATGATAAGAAACAATTACCACGAAGAAACTGCTTCAAGCGCAAACAAGACACCACCGACTGGTGCACGAAATGCTGCTGCAATACCAGCACCTGCCCCACACGTAACCAGATCCCTTCGGTCCCTATCATTTTTAAAGTACCTGAACCACTTACATGTTAGGTGGTGCCTTCGGGACCCTCCCTGGCCAAGTATGGATGCAAAGCATGCCCCGGTGTGCACCAGTGGGCCAGCCTTGCCAATGTGGAGAGATGAGGAAACCGCTGCAATGGTCCCAATTACCTGGTTGCCAGATTACTCAATTTAAGATTTTTACCAGACAAAATTGCATATACTTGGATGTTCACTATCTGTACGAGCTTACACCCATGCAGCTCATGCGAGTTGGTAAGAATATCAAATTAAACCATCCGGTATAACTACACTCGCCTCTTAGTGCTGAACACATCTTGCCATACTAAAACCAAGGGCTTGAATACAAAGTATCAGTACAGGACCATAAATTAACTTCCATGTATACTACATAAAATCTCTCAAAGCAACATAGACCACTTTACAAATAACAGGTGATTTATGGCTAGCACACAAAATCTGGATATCAATTCTTAAGTTAATCTACACTATAAAAAGGTTTGCAACAAAATAAATCAAAAGAAGCCTATTAAAAGAAAATTCTTCTTTGGTAATTTAGCATTATTATAAATCTCACCTTAACCACTAAAGTCCTTAATGAAAATATACCGGGTGCATCAACCCCATTCAAATATGCCTTCACCTCTGGAATGCCAGACCCTGCAGCCTCTGGTGCAAAAAAGACAGTTATCCCTGCCGCAAACATTGTCAACACGAAATTTGATGCTGCAAATACTGCAAACGCCAATTCGTACCTGAAGAGTTGACCCAGATAAGCATTGAACTGGAAATTTTATGGTACTTCTTATTGGTACATTATTCTGGTTTGTTGAGGTTTTGTACAGCGATCGTGGCATAACCAATGCTTTAAGTGTTACTAGAGAGCATACCAGATACTTTTCAGTAATGCACCATCATATACTGGCAACATTTTCAGCAAGCTAGCTGAAGAAATGTTATTGGTTATTGGCTATAGAAAAGTAATAAACTTTATGCAAAATAGCGCAAGGGAAGGAAACTGAAGGAAAATAGCGCAAGGGAAGGAAAATCTCAAAATTACTCCGTTTGGTTGGTGATTTGTCGGAAGGAAAAAGACGCGAGGGAAGGAAACATATTTCCTTCGCCAATTTCCTTTCTGTACAAAAATCGTCCCCCCCGATTCGGGGTGTAACAGACGGGAAGAAAATTGGAAGAAAATCGAATCTTTCGTGCTGGACCACGATGCCCTCGAGATTTTTTTTTTTTTGCTCAATTTGTTATGAAATCTCTCAGCGATTTTGGCGCGATTTCTCTGCGTGTGAGAAATTTTCATCAAACTCCTATAAATAAGGCTCACCTTGCTGGTCTTCGCATCATCTAGGGTTTTGGTCGCTCTTCAACTTCGTTACTATCGAATAGTTTTCTATTTCTTTCTTTTTCCCCAATTTTCATTTTCATTCTCCAAGTTAATACCGTCTTTGTAATTTAAAAAGATGTGGATTTAGATGGTACACTTTGTGTGCTGGTACACTGTACCAATCTGGTTCACCATGGATACATAGTAAGCAATGTAATTGTGTTCAAAGAATCAAGTACCAAAGGACACCTGATGTAATCAGGTACATACTCTTTCAAGTTAATCTTTCTTTGGTTTGTTATTTGATGAAGACTAGTGTTCCTTCCTATAATAAACTTTTGAAGCACCAGATGTTACTTTGGGTTGCTGAAGTATACATTGAATTTAAGTGTCTTTATGTACTGGTACCATATTAGCCAGTATGTAAGGTAATCCTTCAATTGAACATTCGAGCTATGATTACCCATTTATTAATTCAATTTCAGGTTAGAAAATAAAAGGCTCAGATGAAAGTACAAACAGCTATTCAACCACTCCTGAATACAAAAATGGAGCACACATTGAGGTACACAACCAGGGGCACGTATTAGACTTTTCCATCCCTGTAGTTGTGTGTTTTTCTGTATGTTGATGAGATATTGTAATAATCCATTTTACCTTTTCTTTTCCAAACTGATGTAAAGTAAAAAAAAATATGCAAAGATATTCGGCAATTGCAGATGTAAAGTCAATCGTAGTCCTATACTTGATTATGAATATTTTTAACATCTTTTTGGTTTATGTAATTAGATTTTCGAGTTTGGTCTGAACAAGCTAAAAGAGTCCAAGGTCATAATGGTCATTTATTTTTTAATTAGTCATATTTTACCTCTATTTGATTAGAACACCCAAACGGGGGAAAAAGAAAGGAAGAGAATTTTTTTTCTTTTCTTTCATTAATAAACCAAACAGATAGATGTAAATAAATTCCCATTCCATCCTATTTCCATTCCCTTCCCTTTTATATTTTTCTTTCCTATCCATCCTCTTCCCAAAAACCAAACACAGTGTAAAAAGAAATGGTATATCATATACAGCAATGAAAATCCTGATTTCAGGGCAGCAATTTTGAAGGTTTTGAGGTGAGTTCATTGTCATCCATAAAAATTGTATTTGTTGTTACCTCTTGGCAAGCATCATGTTGGATGTGACAACGAATTTTGCACCTGCGACATTCTCTATTGCCAGGTTTGTGAGGAAGCCGGTCCCACCTGCCAGTACCCCGATCAGAAAGCAGAAGGCCCACTTGAGTACTACGTATTGAAATATGTGGGACCGGCTACGAGATCTCCAGTCCTGCTTGAACAGGTCATTTTCAACTAACCTGAAATCGAACAAATGAGGAAGTATAAATATGTAAAAAATAAAAAAATTCCTTTAACTATTGATTTATGAAAATCTCTCCCGGATTTGACCGATGAAACTGAATGAATGGGTTGGGTTGTGAGGAAGAAGCACAGAACCAAAATGAGATAAACAGTAACAGAAGAAGGAGCCCCCAAATAAAAATTGAACACGGCAGTAAGCATGCCATGAACCCCAATTGAACTGAAAGCGAAGTAAATTGCAGTGGATATAGAGTGAGAACTGACTCGTAGTCGAGGCTTTCAATAGGGCAAACCTCAGCTCCGACGAGAGCGACCTGAGAAGTGGTGTTGGAGTAGGTGGGGAGGAGATCGACGACGAAAGAGTCGGAGGCCAAGAGAGGCGCTTCCATGTCGTCGTCGTTGTTGTCGCTCTCTCTCCTCCCTCCCCCTTTGATCGCCATGGCCGACTAAGAAGGAGAGGTGCTCAGAACTCAGAAGAAGAGAAACAAACAAGTAAAGTAAGAACTAAGTAAGAACTACTACTAATATATAACCTATATATAACTGGAAGTTTGGAAATTGGAACTGGAATCTATTATTATTAATTTATACGACACCGACACGACATCGCCACTTGTGGGATGGCGCCCAGATTCGTTTCAGCACGGATCTTGATGCGCATCCACGGTTCACGTATAAGCCAATTATTATTGCTTTGAGTTTATGATAAATTTCGATGCGTCCGGAATCGGCATTTTCCTATATCTAGATTGAAAGCGATAAATGCCTTAATATCTAATAATCAACTTGTATATAAAAGGGAATCCCAATATTTTCTGCTCGAGATATTTGTGGAATTTTAAATATATAATTTAAAAGCAGTGTTTAAGTATGTTTGTGCAAAATTGGAATAATAAATTTATAACAGGTCTCTAAATAGATACCTTTATCCAACTAGGTAATTATAATATTTGAGCTCCTAAATTCATAGTCGACTTTTTTATTTGAAATGTCCTTGTCAATTATATAAAAAAAAAATCTCAGCTTTTTTTATTCGCTAAATAAACTTTTCTGCATGTCAAATAGGGATGAAAACGGAGCGGATAAAATCCGCTCCGATCCGTATCCGAATCCGAAAAATACGCGTAATATCCGAACCGTATCCGTATCCGAACATATCCGTATTTGTATCCGTATCCGTCAAAAAAATATGGATGCGGATATGGGAAGACCAATATCCGCTCTTTATCTGTATCCGACATGGATATTATCCGTATCCGATAAATATTAATCCGTTTATCCGTATCTTTAACGTCATAAGATGATTAATATAATATAATTACTTCTCTATATTAGATAATACTTTTAATTAGATAATACTTAATTTTTATTAAATAAATTTTCTTATAATAAATATTTTTATTTGGACTAGTAACATAAAATTATTTTTACTTTCTATTAATTGAGACGCTTATAAATAATAACAACACTGAAATTAATTTTTTTCTCTAATATTGACAAAGTACTAACATAGACATGACTATATTGAATATCATTATATTTATAGAAACTACTATTATACATAAATAATAAAGATTAAAATGCAATTCGTATCCGACAAAATATATTCGTATTCGACTCCGTATCCGATAATATCCGAACCGTATTCGTATCCGTTTAATATCCGAACCGTATCCGTATCCGAATGCATTCGTATTCGTATCCGTATCCGGATAAAAAATGCGGATGTGGATATGGGAAGACCAACATCCGCTCCGTATCCGATCCGTTTTCATCCCTAATGTCAAATTACTTTACAATATTTGTGATACATATATTCTATACACTGCTAGATGAGAAGATATATTACAACAAAAATATTTTGCATCCACATTTAGAGGATATAACCGTACAGGACACATTAAAATTCTTATATTATGTACAAAATATATATATATATATATATATATATATATATATATATTTTATTTGTTGATTAATTATTATAGTTCTAAGAACACAACAATATGAATCCACATTTGACATACAAAATTCGACTGTTAAAATTTCAAACGGCTGATCCGAATCGCTCAATATGATTTCTATATTAAGATATCCTTGAAAAAAAATTATATTTTTTCAAATTTTCTAACTATTTTTTCGAATTTTCAAAATTGGAGGATTCATAACTTTATAGATTGAGGATATTCAAAATTTAAAAAAAAAATAGTACAAAATTTGGAAAAAAAAAGTATATATAATATAGAGAAAGCCTTCAATCAAAGCGCTTTGACCGGAGTCCCGGTTAAACCCCGTCAGATCTCAATTTTGAAAGTTCAAATGACCGATCAAAACCTTTCAAATATGATCTCCATATTGAAATCTCCTTACCGACCAATATTTACATTTTTTTTTTTTTTTTTAGTTTTTTTTCGAATTTTCAAAAGTCGTTAATCTAATTTGTTCTGAACCCTACAAAAATTGCTCCCAATGGAGATTTTATTATGGAGAATAATTTGAGTGGTTCGGATCGGCCATTTTAATTTTAAAAATTGAAATTTTATCATGTTGGACGAGTGTTTGTGTCCAACGTGTTGAACTCTAGCCACTCCCTTAATTTATTTATTAAACTATATTGCACGTACGTACTTCACATGCAGATTTTATAATGTGCGACTAACTATTGCATATTATATCAATTTCATTGCCTTCATTTATTACTTTCGCAGTAGTTAGTGCCTTGTTCGAAAACTTAGTTGAGATGAATTGATTTTCATTTGTTTGGATGTGCATGGCATCACAATTTGAACAAAGAAAAAAAAAAAAAAGAAGAAGAAAGATTACCTTGATACAATGTTCGTTTATTTGGAAAGCGTCCAATCATGACGTAGAGTTGGAACGGCTGATGAAATGTTGCAAACTTGTACGAATGATATATAAAGTATAAGCAGTTTACTGTTTCTGTTCATTATCCTATTCTTCCCAAGTAGGATGTCACTGACCACTGGTTCCATGGATAGAGACAACCGCTGACCTTGAATCGGACCCCGAAGTTGGCCTAGCTACTTTCATTTGCACATGGGTCCCTCGTGCTATAAATCATTTTCTTGTCCGATTAGTCCGATGCTAGGTCTAATTTTATTATTTTTAAGTTTTGGGTAATGTTAGATCCAATTGGTATGATTTAATTTTTTATAGATCGGACCAATATTCGCATATGAAAAAAATATATATATCTTTCTGGGGACAAATAAGGAACTTTAATCTGTAGCATATACATCATTTTCATACTGTGCAGGAAGACGTTGGTTTAGTTATGCCAACAAAAAGAAGTTAATATCCCGTTGACAGCTCTTTTGTCAACCATTTCAAAAAAAAAAAAAAAAAAGTTAACAAAGAGGATTTTTTTTTTTCGAATATAAGTTGAGATCTTAATCTATTTGTATCCAGTGGTCGAAAGATGTATAGGAGGGTCATATTTTATGTCCTTAATAGAGAAATAAGTTCAAATAGAATACACACTCACTAATTAATTGATGATCTATTAATTAATAATATTTCAATACGAAATTGAACTTTTTGAAATTCAGAAAATCGATCAGATGAAAATAAATTTTCATTCATATGTAATTTATGCAAGTATAAAAAATGAACAATAAAAGTTTATATACTATGATAAGAATTTTTTTCGGGTTGCATTCTAAGATGGAAAAGTAATTTGTTCATACTTAGGACGTAAAATTTTTTTTTTATCCATGTTAGACATTAACAGATCTCAAGTAGAGTGTCCTTTGACTATCGTCCATGTTTTTTTTTTTTAAGATAAATTGGGTCAAGCTTCCCAACTTATTTTAAAATTAAATGTTCATGAAAGACTCTCATCTCTCAAGCCAGATTTCGAACATGCGACCTTTCGTTCAAGATTCATTACTCTTTGCCTCTAGATCAAGAGGTGGTTCTCGACTATTGTCAATGTTGTCAACGATAATTAAGGAAGAGATATTTGTTTACACTTTACAGTAGTTAATATTTAATTGTTACCCTTATATATCTAACTGTAAAAAAATAATTTGTCCAATTCATAGTTTTCTGACATACTTTAATTTATTTAGAATATTTTTTTTTTGCCAGTTTAAGTAGAAATTTCTGAAGTCTTGAAGGAGTTCATTTTGTGCTGGCTGTCTGGTTGTATCTCTTATGCGGCATAAAGATCAAAATCTTAGAGAGAGAATTGATGAAATGAAATGATGAGGAGGGAAGCTTTCACGGAATAAACGGAGTCACTTTCAAGTTTCAAGTAATAAACGCAGACACAGACTGAGACAGGCAGTTGAGCACGTGAAGAGGGAGGAACTTGACTGACGGTCGTCGGAGGATTCAGGTGAGGCTGCTATAATGAATCTCTATACATCAATAAATCACTGAGCAGTGGGGTCATCCACAGAAAATAATACTTCAGCTTTTTCTTTTAATCAAAAATAAAACTTCAGATGCATATAGCATTTAATCAATTGTTATGCCATTTGGAATGTGGAACCCGCTGCCTGTCTGCATAAGTGCATATCCATCCAATCGATCAATATCTGTTTCAATACTAAAATAAATCTATCATTCTCAATATCATTATCATCCACGCTGGTAAAAATTAAATTCTTATATTCACGTCAACAAAAAATAAGATGGGACACAGATGGTTCTATGTTCCGTAAGACCATATATGATTATTATTGTAAGGAGAGATTTCAATAATATGATGATTTTAGAGACGCAAAATAATGCACTTAATTTGAATTATACAATAATTCTCTTTTTTATTAATAATGATTATCATCATAACATAAAGCCTGGACTAATTATTAGTAACTTCGTCATTTTTGTAGAGACCGCATTCAAATTCACTGGAAGCGAAATAGAAATTGTATTGCACGCTATACTATGCCTTTATTTTTCCCCCTTTTTATTATGTTTTTTTTGGTTGTCTAAATATATAATTACCTCTTAGTTTAATTTGTGTTTATATAATAATCTATTCAAACTCAATGAATATATTTTTTTCTAAAAAAAAAGAACCTGTCAATATAAAAAACTATATAATCATATAATATACTCAGTGCTTAAATGTAAATTTAAAGTAAAAAATAAATAAAAACGATTTTCTTCTGTAACGTGCATAATTTTCTCTTAGCAAAATATATTATGGAAAGACATAATTGCTTTTTATAAACGTATCATTTGATCAGAAGAATGAAATAATAATTTATTTTGCTTTTCTTTTTTGGGTCCCTATCCTTTTTTTATTTATTTTTCCCTAGCTCTGTTTAATCGTCATCGTCAATTCTCAAACACAAACGCATCATTTACAGAGAGGCACATCAAAAAATTTTATCCAAAACAAATTTACAATCTCTAGTGACATTCTGTCCCACGAAATACTTGCTCAGTCTCGCATCAGAAGTAAAATAAAAATATAGATCCACCATCATATCTCTAGTTTATCGTCTTTGGTTATTTTGAAACTTGTTTCTTACTTCAGGCTCCGTTTGGATGGCTTCTTCCCGGAATAAGGAATAAGGAATAATCACTTTTTATCAATAAATTTATTTCTAACCATCCAAATTCTTCACAAAAGTTACACACTTTCCAATAAATTTACGTACCCCTTCCCAATAAATTTTTTCCCTTCTTCCTTCTTCCTATCTTATTCTCAACACATCCAAACGGAGCCTCAAGGAAGAAATTAAGAGACATGCAGTTATTTGCTGTACAATTAGTTTTTATTATTTATTTATTTTCGATAAAAATTGCCTACACATTTCAAAAATGAAATCAATTCACCACAAGATAAATGACATCAACCATGGCTAAGTATTGATTTGTAGCGGTCATAATTGTTAGTTTGTTACTACTAAAATTCGGCACTGATTGGTATTTTATTGTCGGGTGTCAATTCTATATAATACAAATACACTCTTCGCCTACGGGCTTTTTCCTCAAAAAAAAAAAAAAAAAAATACACTCTTCAAAGCCATGGATACATGGGCTGAAATCTATATCCATCATTCTAGTCCTAATTAAATCGCAACCATTAATCATTCTAAATGATTGAGTTGTGTATATCGATCAGATGTTACATATATTTAAATCACACCGAATTTAACAATAAAAAAATAAATAAAGAAGCAGAAAAGTTTGTTGATCTATATAAAGTTCGGTATGATGATTTAAAAATAACACAAAGTTTGTTGATCTATATAAAGTGTAAATTATAAAATATATTATTTTATTATTTTATATATATTGTTGTATTCTAATTTTTTGGAAAAATAACATATTCTGGCACCCGCTTGATAACTGCATCTGCACCCGCACCGTACAAGATAATTCAGCACATATTTAAACCTCGGATACAAATATCAAAACGCGGTCAATATCACTTATCGTGCTTTCAGAAACGTGTGACCGCTTTCATTTCTTATACAACTACAATAATTGAGTTGTCTAAATCGTCGAGATGTTACAAACCTTTGGTGTCCACAGAAATAAACAAAATTGTAATAATTAAATTTTTTATATGCAATCAGAAAAGTTTGTTGTTCTAAACAAAATTCCGTTTGATAATTTAAAAATAATTTATATTGGGATGTCATAATTTATTTTGAGCTGTTCGATAAGCAATGTCAAGTTTGTAGCATAGGATCAAAATTTAAGATTTTAAGCTATGTTGATCGTGCCAATCAATATCATGAATTGTATGAAATTTATTAAAATTGAATTCCGTAAGAACAAACAAATGGAAATTGCAATTTTAAAAAGATTTATATTGCCCCCCCGGTCATCTGAGAATGTACCGAAAAATTTCACTGAAAGTTTGAAACATACCTTTTTTTTTTTTTTTTTGAAACTCAACTTATATAGTTTGAAACATACCTATAAACGAAATAAAAAAAAAAATAGGAGATGACAAAAAGGAAATAAAGCCCAACGTGGGAAGGAGGAAAGAAAAGGTGAAGGCCTATCACAATTCACGAGAAGTAGGAATGAAACCCAAGACTCCAAAAGGGAAAGAGGAAAGGCCCGAGGGCATGACATACGCATGCATCCGAAAAATTTAAAAATAATATTAAATTAATATAATATATTAAAAATAATATCAATATAATAATATTTTTTAAATAGTATCATAAAATCGGAATTCTAGATTCCGACGGCAAGATCGGAATCTCGGATTCCGATCTTAGGTTTTTAATTTTTTTATATATTATTTATTTATTTTATTAATTAGTTAAATAATTAAAAAATTAGATAATATATTGTAAAAATATTGAAAAAATATGGAAAAAATCAGGAATAATTAAATTAAATTTTATATGTAATTTAGTATTTTTTGGGAAAATTTACCCTTTTATTAGTTTATTAATTAGTTAATTAATTAGAAAAATAGATAATGTATTCTAAAAATATTGAAAAAATCAGGAATAATTAAACAAAATTTTATATGTAATTTAGTATTTTTTTAGGAAATTAAATTTATTTTCCTTTTAATTAATTTATTTAATTAAATATAAATTTAATTAATTTATTTAATTAAAAAATGAATAATTAAGTATAAATTTTTAATTAATTTACATTAAAATTATAAATTTTTAAACAACCATTTGATATGCGTCCCGGATGTCGTCCTCTGTATATATTATTTTCATATTATATATTAAACAATCATATCGAGTCTCATGATCAAGGAAGCACTTTCTGGATTGCGTTAGAAAGAAATCACACGAGATTAATGTTTTATTGAGACGGAGAAGAAAGACTAAATTCACTTGATTTACTGCATTTCTCTTTTTAATGATTAATTTATGATTTTAAAAACTTTTTAGTAGTTTAGAGTGGTGTTTAGGTTTGCAAACTTTCAAAGTGGATTTTGGAGGTCCAGAGAGCGTTTTTTGGCTTCGAAAATGGTCATTACAACATGTGTAGATCTCGTCGCCAGTTTTCCGGAATGTTCTCGTTTGCGCCAAACGGACCTTCCTATCAAAAGTTATGCCTGTTGAAAGTTTTAATGTTCAAGTTATGCCTTTGTATCCCTGCAAATGCAGAAAGGATTAATAAAACTTTGAACATTCTGAAAGGATTATGCCTTTGTATCCCTGCAAATTCTGAAAATTTATAATCCTTTCTAAATGATACAATAAAATTTAATTTATAATCCTTTCTAAATGGTACAATAAAATTTATATTTCAATTAAATTAATTAATTAAAATGAAAATAAATTTAATTTTTCCAAAAAATACTAAATTATATATAAAATTAAATTTAATTATTCCTGATTTTTTCCATATTTTTTTCAATATTTTTACAATATATTATCTATTTTTCTAATTATTTAACTAATTAATAAAATAAATAAATAAATAAATATTATATAAAAAAATAAAAAGCTAAGATCTGAATCTCGAATTCCGATCTTAGCTAAGGTTGGAATCCAGGAATCCGATCTTACGTTCGGAATATGAAATTCCGATCTCGTGATACTATTAAAAAAAATTTATTATATTGATATTATTTTTAATATATTTTATTAATTTAATACTATTTATAAATTTTTCGGCGCATGCATGATACGCTGATACGCATGCCACAAAACGCACAACTAAACACAGCGCTACAACACTTTCTCAATCAAATAAATTAAAAATAATCTTAACCTTGAACATAAAATAAATTTACTAGTAATTGTGTATAAAATTCTATTTTTATCAACAATCGTGAAATATGAACCGCTATAACTTTGTACTTAATTTGATAAACGGTAAAAATGTACAATTTATTTTATAAATCTGCACTCTTGTTAATTTGGTTAAATTGCGAGTCTTCGGAATTTTTTTAGTCAATTGCATTATTATCAATTTTAATTAATAACTGAAGTAATTTTAACCAACATCTTGTTGGTACCCCATCTTTTAGATGCAGAAAATACGTACTAATTTTTACTGTAACAAGTTTTGATGCCCTTAAGTAAGTTAGTTGTAAGCGCATCTGATGCCTCCAACTGATATATAGTAGAAATTTTTTGCAAGAGAAATCTTAAATTTATTCATAAAAAAAGAAGTTGAGATGGTTAATTATAAATTATTTCTCCTGACGATGGTAAAAGCTGACTCGAAAAGAGCACAGGTTTTCTGAAGGAGAGTAAGTAGTTTGCACAGAAGATCCAGGGGACTTGGGTGTGCGCTTTCCAAGATAGCATACTTAGCATGTTACATGGATACTTCAAAATACACTCGTATTCCGTATCCGACGCGGATTCGCGTGCGATTCGTGTGCGATTCGCACCCGACGCTCCACGTGGTGTATCTGATTTTTTTAATGAGTTTGATTGAAGGATTCGTATCAATACGACTTGGATTCGCTCAGAATTCGGTCATGATTCATTTATGATACGTTTCGGACGCGGGTCCATATTTTTTTCCAGAAAATGATTTGGAGCTGAACGAACCCTAACTTAATCTATTTCTCTCGCCGCTAATGTTTCATTTCTATATTCTATTTCTCTCTCAGTCTCTCATTCTCAGACTGAGCGCCTCTCCTTCTCGGCTCCGCCTCCATACTCTCCGGCCTCCGTTGAGTCGCTTCAACAGTCCAACCTCTCCCTAGTCCCTCCCGGCTCCGCCTCCAACCTGGTAGGTGAGTCTGCCTTCAACAGTCCAACCTCCTCTGCTGAGGCGTTGAGTCTGCTCACTGCTCAGAGTTTGCTCCGTCAGTCCACCTCTAACCTGGTAGTCTGGTAGATTTGTACTAATTCTTCTTCTCACCTTTTTATTTCTTCTCTTCTTCAGTTCTTCACCTCAGGGAAAAACTTGAACTGATGTTGAGTTTCTGCCCTGAATTTAAGAAGTGCAAAAAATTTGCTTCTGATTATAAATTGAGAATTCAAGGACACTTTACTCATTCAGCATATTGAAAATTTTGAGAGTAAATATATTGGTTCCTAAAACTGAAAATTTCAGAAAGTTGTTTAGTTACAAAATCACAATTAAACTGTATTTTTTTTTTCCTATTCCTTTTAATCTTTTCCCTCTCAAATTAATTTGAGTGATTATGTCTTGTACTGTTCTAGGGTGCTTAAGATTGCAATATCAAATTTAGTGTGTGCTTGACTGATTATATGTGCTTAACTAATCAAATACATAGCTAGTGTGTGCTTAACTAATCAAATACATAGCTAGTGTGTGCTTAACTAATCAAATACATAGCTAGGTAGTTAACTGATTATATGTGCTTAACTTAATTTTAGTGTGTGTTTAACTAATCAAATACATAGCTAGGTAGTTAACTAATTATATGTGCTTAATTGATTATATTTTCTAATCTTTTTTTTTTGTTTGGAAATATTGTAGAATCATGGCGCAATCTGCCCCTTCTTCAGTTGCAGACAACATAACTTTTTTTCATTTTTTTGAGAAACGCAGACAACATAACTAGTACTGGTTCAAGCGCAATAAATGAATCTACTTTGCTATGATTGTTGATCTGTTTAAAACTTAAAATAAAGAGAAATAGATTATTACATAGATAAAAAATAAACATACAATTTGATATGTAATGTGTTTTTTTATTATTTTATATATATGCCTGTATCCGAGATTTTTAAAAAATACCGTATCTTCGCACCCACATCGAATCGGATACGATACCCGCACCCACATCCAATTAACATAATAGTAGCATAGCAAGATACAAAAAACTCACCGACCACTAGTAACGACTAATGGTACCGCCTGCCGGGCCCGCATGCGTGGTCTCTGCTGACTAAACCAAACTCTCACCTACACTCGTTCTTCACTTAAATATTTGCACGCACTTGTGATTTTATTGCATCTTATCACCGTTAATTCCATTGTTATCGTTATTTTAAAAAAAAAATTCTACTTGTATATAAATTCACATGCAGTCAATATTTTCTGATATAGCGATAAGTTTTTTTCGATGTAGGCTCTTTTATACTAACTATTTAATGTCAAAATAATAACTTTAGTTTGTTATTGAGGATGAAGATCCATTCACGTTAACTTTAGTGCAGCTTATGATCTTGATAAGAATTCTGCAATCAATTAAACAAATTACAAAAATAAAAACAACGCCTGTAAATTAGAAACGCATCAATTTTTATATAATTTTACATGATTTAATATTTCATCCAAGCTTTTAAATTTCGCCGAATAACGATTATTTTAAATCAATGAATAAACTATAAATAGATAAAAAAAAGATAAATGATTATTTAAATCAACTCTTCCATTTTTTATTCTTAACTCATCATGCAAATCATATATTTTTTCTTCTCGAAATACCACTCTTCCCACTCTTTCTATTTTTCTTACCGAAATAGTTTTTACTTTTTTAATCCTTACTCATCCAAACGCACCGATACCCCAAGTGTATATTTTTTTGAATTACCCATGCCAAGTGTATATTGGACCCCGTGTATGGCCTTCTTGAACCACGTGCCTGCAAGCAAGGTGTTGTAATAAGAAAAGATTGTTCTAGTATTGTTTTGTATAGAAACATAGATCAAAAGTGCAAGACCGTGGAAAGGAAAAGAAAAATAATGTTAAAAATAAACTGGATTCTGAACTCCAAAATCCCAGTAAGCACATCAGATACATGTAAAAATGAAGTAAAATATTTATACACTAATATACCATAATTTCTTAAGATAAAGTTTCGAAGAATATATAATCAATTTAGAAGTAAAATGTTTGTGATGTGTTGTTATAGAAATTGGCTGTTTTGATATATAGATGAACAAGATGAAATAAATTAAAGGTTGCATTAAAAACGAATATATATAATTGAGTTTATGGGTAACGTACCAATCACTACCGCTATAAATTGAACAACGACAGCCTGAAATAGCAGCGACCTTGTCCCATTCTCGGCAATTCTTCTTGTGAATTTGTGCCTCTAATTTATGATGTGCGTCCATAATGATGAACTGTTGAAGCGATACAGGAAGGCCTTTCTTGGGCAACGACCTTAGCTTTGTGCAATTCCGAATTACCAGTTTCTCCAAGGAATAAAAGAGTTCCATTTCAGGAAGAGATAATAGATTTGGACACAATCTGACACTGAGGATCTTCAAGGTTACGAGTTCGTTCAAGCCTTCCAATGTAATGATTCCCTTGCAATCCGATATATGGATTTTAGTTAGTGAACGAAGGGATGGAAAACGAGCCCCCTCTCCCTCTAGTCCAACGAACCGGGGACAATTAAATATTCTCAATTTGTAGAGCTTGGGAAACGATCGAGTATCACTAGGAAATGACCATTCCTCTAAACTCTTCATCATGACAATCTGAAGCTCCTTTAAGGAGGGGAATAGACCATTGCCATAAAACTCATTACCTATTCTGCGCATTGTATTCATATGTGCAATTCTCAATTCTTTGAGCTGCAGTAATTGCCCGAGAGCCGGGAGCATTTTTAGTCCATTACACTCTTCCAATTCAACTGATTTTATTTGAGAGAGCAAATTTGACTCCAACCAAGAAGGACGAATTACATCTCCTGGGTATCCACGGATCTTCAGCCTTTCTGTATATCGATTTGGTTCCAGAGCTTCAAGTACTTCATGTTCTTTGCTATCGAGCTGAGCTGAATTTTTATTACTCTTTACTTTTGAAGAGGAATTGAACCAGCGCAGGCGAAGTTCAGTGACATATTTCTTGCTACTGAGCTGAGCTTGGATAGCATTTTCCTTACTAGGAACATTTTCTAATCCAACAATTTCTACACATCCCTTAATGTTATCAACATCATGCAAAAGATTCAATTCCAGTGCCTCCTTATTTTTAACACGAACATATACTGATCCTTCCCTCAGAAGCCTCTGAAGTTTCACCCGTTGACATACATCCACTGTGAATGATTTACTGATATGAATAAAAACCAAGCTACTCATACGATAGATGCTCTTAGGCAACTTAAGATGATTATAATCTCCCACTTCAACATCGAACAAATTTTTCCTTATGTATAACACGGCCAAATGGTGAAGCTTGCTAAACGAGTTAGATGCAAATTTATAATTATTATTTCGAAAACATAGGTAGCGTAGATGTTTGCATCCAGAAACATTAGGCACACTATCTAAGAGCCAATCAATATCAAGTACTCTAATTCGTTTCAATTTGATGAGAACTCCATCTATACAATTGTTTTCAGGAAACCAAGTGCGAGAAAGAAAAATCAGGGTTCGCAACTTATGAAAGCCTGATATATCCTTTATAAGATTAATTCCGCTTGGAGTTACAGATAAATGCCGAATGGAACCTAAGTTTTTCATAGATTCTCCATTCTTAAGCAAAGAGCATTCACCCTTGGACACATTACATGCCAAATCATTCATGAGATCATGCATAACATAGTATTCTTTTTTGCCCTGTTTAATTACTTGGATAAATGACCGCACAACTAATTCATCGAAATAGGATTTTCCGTCACCCTCCTTCTGGAGATGAACAAACCCATTTGCTATCCACATATGGACCAATCGATCAGGCTTAAGATAGTAACCCTTTGGAAATAGACTACAATATGCAAAGCAACGTTGTAGGTGCTCTGGTAGATGTTCATAACTTCGATGCAGTATTTCCATTATGCCATCATTATCTAATGAATTATCATTTAAAATTTTTTTCCACTGTTCTATGTCAGGTTTCCCCCTTAACTCCCTTCCCACCACTTTAATGGCTAGTGCTAATCCCTTGAGCTTTTCAACAATCTCTTTACCAATAGCCTCCAATTCTTTGAGGTTATCCAGGCTCTTACCATCAAATGCATTCAATTTGAAAAGTGACCAACTGTCAGCATCATTCAGACCATCTAATGGTATTGGCTTTACGGAACCAAAATATCCCAAAGTGCATGCAACTAAATTTTGTTGAGTTGTCACGACAATCTTGCTTCCTGCTTTTGCACTCTTTAAAGGAGCAAGGAATTCTGACCAACTTTTCTCATAAATATACTTTTTGGAATCATCCTTAACATACCAAACATCATCCAATACAAGGAGTATTTTCTTAGATGCTAACTCCCTTTCAAGTTTCTTCTGTAGTGTATTAAAGCTGGCACCAGTTGAGGAAAAGTTTTCACAAATATCTTTTAACATTTGTTTGGTGAATTCAACCTTATCAAAATTATCCGAAACAAATAACCACATTAATTTGTCAAAATGGCCGGATACTCTTGGATCATTAAAAACCATTTGCGCAAGAGAAGTTTTGCCCATACCTCCATGACCTATAATTACAATAATAGTTGGTAGCCCTTCTACTTTCTCAAACAGCAAATCCATTAGCAACTTACACTCGTTTTCTCGCCCAATAATTTCATCACTAGTGAAGGAACTGGTAGAAGACCAATTATCTTGCTTAGGGTATTGTAAATTATAAGAGTTTTCAGTGTTCGTCAGCTGAAGGAGTGTATTTGCTGACTCTTTGGCTCGACCCAAACCCTTACCGACTTCTTTCACCTTTTCCTTGAGATTCTTCTTTCGAATAGCACGTGGCAATGCAGCGGCTATATGGATAACTTTATTTTGCTGCTTGTCAGATTTCTCCTTGAGAAGATTGTACTCAAACTCATCGACAATATCTTCTGCATCATAAACTGCATCTTTGATTTCTCGCACCAACTGCACCTTGTTGGGGTCCAGTATTCTCTGTTTCTCAACTGTGGCCATGATCAATTGGATATCTCCGAGGGTCATTTTCATCTTCTTCATATCATTCTCTATGCCGGAATTTTTGAAGTATTTCTTTTCTATAAAGGTACCGATTTTGGTAATAACCATCTTTATGACCGGGGACACTACCCATCCGATAGATGTTGCTGCCGTGATCTCAACCATGGAGAAAGCTGTAGAGTGAAGAATAAAGGGGAAAAAAGAGTGAATAAAGCAAGGAGAAGTGGATTTGATAAATTCTGGATCTAAGGAAAGCTTCTATCCAAGAGATGCGCGTCTGTGAGTGGAAGGAAACTGAGAGACGAGAACATTGATTTAGATATATACATGTATAGGTTTCGTTCAAATTAGGAGATATTGAAACATGGATATCTGGTAAAGAAAATATTGGAAGAGACAGGAAGCTAAGTAGAAGGCAATGGGGAATGCTTAGTGGCGGCTTTCAAGGAAAACAATAGGAAAAGAATAAGCAGCACTGGACAAAACTAGTGCTCAACCGCTCATTACTTTACATGTCATATCACAAATAAAAAACATCAATTACAAAAATGTAAACAGACGTCTATGTTATGTTAATTAAGATCCTTGTCCTACTCTAATAAACACAGTCACCAAACGGTCATTTACCACTATTGTACACCTAAGATTGATAGATTCCTTTCAAACATATATATAAAAAAATAAAAAATAATAATCTACCGACAAATGATTGTGATGCTTTATTTTTCTTAATTAGGAACCTCTAGGCAATTGCAATCTGGTTACTAACCAGCCGAATTTTGATTATTTCAATTACTAACCAGAGGGCTATGAGCTCACTTATTGTTATATTTTTTAAAAAAAAAATCTCCAAGAATTGTGTAAACAACCGGAAATACCATATGATCTTCGTTTTCTTTCATTTTTCTCAATATAACCTTGCACAATCTTTAATTCTCTATTTTCTGACTCAAATCTAGAATATTGCTTTTATTGACTCCAATTTAGAATTCTATATTTTTTTTCCAGATTTAAATCTAGACTTCTGTTAAACACGTGGTCTTAAATCAGAAAAAAAAAAAGGCCTTGCACTAAATTCAGTAGACCGTAGAAAAGACCCTCTCACTTTCCAATAGACCATCGGGCCTTGCTTCCTCTGTGGCAAATAAATGAAATAATTCCCTGCCAAGGTTATATTTATAGCAGTATGCTTAGTATCTGAAAATACTGAAACAACCATTTTCCCCACAATATTATCTGAAAATAATTCCCTGTCAGAATGTTTTAGATTAAGAATTTTATAAAATCTCAAAAATATAGTAAAAAGCTTTTAAAAAATGCAAAACATTTTTTCTAAGGGTATTTCAAAACGAAGAACATATTATACGATTTGGATTGATCATTTGAATTTCGAATCTCGAAAAATAACTCTAAAGTATCGCTTGATTTGTGCTTCAGAGTCACTCTCTCTATGGTGCAATCTAAAGAGAGAGAGAGAGAGAGAAATGTTATGGTGCATCGTGATGTATTGAGGCTTTTGTACATCACGGTCATATTAGTCGATAGTTTTACAAATTGAAAAATCTAATTAAACCAATTCAACCTATATATTGAAATCTCATCAGAAACCCAATTTTATATTTTTTTAAATTTTTTACTATTTTTTTCTAAAACCTTGCAATTTTTGAAATTTCCTTATTATTAGTTGGTAAATAGTAAAAAAAAATTTTAAAAAAATATGAAATTTGGTTTGTAATGAGATTTCATGTCACATCCCGCGCCGACACACCGACACACGGGGCGCGACGGTGGGACGGTATCTTCTACATCCATCCGACGGCCCGTCAACCTACGTCGCAAGCAGAAAAGGAACAAAACGGATGTCAGCTACAAAGCTCAGTAACCGGTTATTTAACGACGCAGCTTCTCTATATTAGTTGATAAAGCAAATTAAACATGACTGGATTAATCCTCATAACAAATCATACGTTTCACGGCGATAATCGGGTCTAGATTAGTCATATCATGGTCATGTCTCCTAACCCAACTAGCTGGGCAGGCAAAAGGAGACCTCTCCCTAACCCGAGGGCAGGCAAAAGAGACTCATCTCTAACCCTGGGCAGGCAAAAGGGAGTTTCAAATCCTCATACACAACAAATTCAGAATCCAGATTCTAAATCCGATATCCCGCAAAACGTACCATATACAAGCGAATACATGTAAGCAAATCAAGCGATAATCAAATCAAGCAATACGAAACTAATTATAGAGAAGTCCGGTTACCTGACTGAGCGATCCAGTGCACAAGCAAATCGGGTAGACTATAACTGCGACGTATAACTCGAATTCCAAATGGTCGACTATTCAAAGTCAAGGCTGTATTCAAAGTTTGCTAGGAAGAGAGAGAAACAGATTTGATATACGAAATGAAATGAAATGAGGTTGGGGTCTATTTATAGGTGGAGGTCTGGCTAAAATGGTAAATTTTCTAGATTACTTAATGGCTAAGTAAGCAGAAAGGAATTACTTAGCTATTATTTCTGAAAATATTAATACTATTTATAAAGATAACTGAGCCTATTTATAAAGATATTAATTATCAGAAATTATTTATATAAATACTGATTACTTAGCTACTAAAAATGTGGATAAGATCAAAGAGATATTTTCAAAGTGGATAAGATCAAAGAGTGGATAAACATGGACATTTTTCAAATAGGACCTTAGAATTTGAAGTATTGCAAACAGGTCCTAAAATTCAGGGATATCACATTCCACCCCCCTTAAAAAGGAAATTTCTTCCACGAAATTTCAAATGGAAGGTAACAAGTCAAATGAAACATCAAATCGATATACTATAATCAAGCTTTCAAACGAAACGATAATGAACCCAAACACAGTCCGAGGAACGAATGCTCTGATACCAAACTGTCACACCCCGCGCCGACACACCGACACACGGGGCGCGACGGTGGGACGGTATCTTCTACATCCATCCGACGGCCCGTCAACCTACGTCGCAAGCAGAAAAGGAACAAAACGGATGTCAGCTACAAAACTCAGTAACCGGTTATTTAACGACGCAGCTTCTCTATATTAGTTGATAAAGCAAATTAAACATGACTGGATTAATCCTCATAACAAATCATACGTTTCACGGCGATAATCGGGTCTAGATTAGTCATATCATGGTCATGTCTCCTAACCCAACTAGCTGGGCAGGCAAAAGGAGACCTCTCCCTAACCCGAGGGCAGGCAAAAGAGACTCATCTCTAACCCTGGGCAGGCAAAAGGGAGTTTCAAATCCTCATACACAACAAATTCAGAATCCAGATTCTAAATCCGATATCCCGCAAAACGTACCATATACAAGCGAATACATGTAAGCAAATCAAGCGATAATCAAATCAAGCAATACGAAACTAATTATAGAGAAGTCCGGTTACCTGACTGAGCGATCCAGTGCACAAGCAAATCGGGTAGACTATAACTGCGACGTATAACTCGAATTCCAAATGGTCGACTATTCAAAGTCAAGGCTGTATTCAAAGTTTGCTAGGAAGAGAGAGAAACAGATTTGATATACGAAATGAAATGAAATGAGGTTGGGGTCTATTTATAGGTGGAGGTCTGGCTAAAATGGTAAATTTTCTAGATTACTTAATGGCTAAGTAAGCAGAAAGGAATTACTTAGCTATTATTTCTGAAAATATTAATACTATTTATAAAGATAACTGAGCCTATTTATAAAGATATTAATTATCAGAAATTATTTATATAAATACTGATTACTTAGCTACTAAAAATGTGGATAAGATCAAAGAGATATTTTCAAAGTGGATAAGATCAAAGAGTGGATAAACATGGACATTTTTCAAATAGGACCTTAGAATTTGAAGTATTGCAAACAGGTCCTAAAATTCAGGGATATCACATTTCAATATATTGATTAGATTGATATAATAAAATTTGTCAATTTGTAAAACGATTCACGGATAATGATCGCGATGTACAAAAGTCTCAATACATCGCGATGTACCATAGCATCTCTATATATATCACTGTTATAATGTTATTTGATAATTTTATAAACAATCGTGAAATAAGAACCGCTATAACTTTGTACTTAATTTGATAACGGTAAAATATGTACAAATTATTTTATATCATTTTTTGTGTGCCTGATGATGATTTCCAGATAAAGTATACATCCCATATCAAATGTTAGACTTACAAATTATAAAACAACCATAACGATTCAAATATAAACGTTTAATAAATTTGCACTTCTGTTAATTTGGTTAAATTGTGAATCTTCGAAACTTTTTTGCCCTTATAAGTTAGTTGTAAGCGCATATGATGCCTCCGACTGATATGTGCTAGAATTTTTTTTGCAAGAGATATCTTAAATTTATTCATAAAAAAAAAAGTTGAGATGGTTAATTATAAATTATTTCTCCTGACGATGGTAAAAGCTGACTTGAAAAGAGCACAAGTTTTCCGAAGGAGAGTAAGTAGTTTGCACAGAAGATCCAGGGCAGTTGATAAAAAAAAAAAACTCACCGACCACTACGTAACGGTAACGACTAATGGTAGCGTCTGCCGGGCCCGCATGCGTCGTCCCTGCCGACTAACCCAACTCTCACCTACACTCGTTCTTCATTAAATATTTGCACGCACTTATGATTTTATTGCAATTTTTTTTAAGATAAATTAGAGGTGAAGCCATCTAACTTATTTTTTAAATTAAATGTCTATAAAAGATTCCAGTTAGATTTCGAACCTGCGACTTTTCACTTAAGGTGCATTATTTTTTGTCACTAGACCAAGACCTAGTTCTTGATTTTATTGCGTTTTATCACCGTTAATTACATTATTATCGTTATTTTAAAACTCTACTTATATATAAATTGAATTTATTAAATTCCCATTCAATCAATATTTTCTGATATAGCGATAATTTTTTTTTCAATGTAGGCTCTTTTATACTAACTATTTATTGTCAAAATAATAACTTTAGTTTGTTATTGAGGATGAAGATCCATTCACGTTAACTTTAGTGCAGCTTATGATCTTGACGAGAATTCTGAAATCAATTAAACAAATTACAAAAATAAATACAACGCCCGTAAGTTAGAAACGCATCATTTTTTATATAATTTTACATGATTTAATATTTCATCTGACATTATTAAATCTGAATTTTACAAATCAAGCGTATTGTATAATATTTTTATAGATTTTATGTGCATAACATATGCACAGTGTATAAACCATGCATATTCTAAATGCCATATTAGAGACTTTATTTTCAATAAATGACTTCTCTATAGAGATAGCCATATACATCGCTTAGGAAAATGCGTTTTTTATTTTCGAAAGTCCAAGAATGATGGAATGACGGAACAGAAAGGGATAGAGGGGGAGTCCAGAGTCGCTGGGAGAATGAGCGTCAGGGGAGGGGGGGGGGAGAAAGAGATGTATATAACTAAAAAACTGTTCTAGTTATATATTTAACTAGAACAGTTATACTTAATATAACTATTATACTTAAGTAGAACACTATATTTACTAGAACAATTAAGTATTTAATTAGAACAGTTATATATTTAAATAGAACAGTTATGTTTTTAACTAGAACTGTTATGTTTTTAACTAGAACGGTTATGTTTTTAATTAGAACTATTATGTTTTTTTAACTAGAACAGTTAGTACATATAAATGTTTATTAAATAGAATTGTCGCTCTTTCGCCTCCTCTGTGTCGCCCATCCCTCCCTCTCCTCTGTTCGCTCATCCCTCCTTTCCCGTCATTTCCTCATCCAAAAATAGAAAAACGCGTTAGGAAAATCATCCCCTCATCTTCACCTCCTCTTTCCTTTTATGAAATGCAATTAATCTAACTATTGGGGGATGATGGGGATGATGAGATTTGGAGATGATCCTTATCAGCCCTGCAAATATTCTATCGGGGGTGATAAGGATCATCCCGAATATTCATCATCCTCATCATCCCCATCATTTAATAACGCGTTTTCTATTTTAGACAAGAATTATCCACGCGTATTCCTAAAACACAAATCCAATACTCATCATTAGTTTCGCTCCCTTCCCCCGCCCTTCTATTTCACTCAGCTGAACAATTACGATTAACTTCAACAGTTAAAGATTAACTTCAACACTAACATATTAAGTTCAACAGTTAATATATATAACTAGAATAGTTACGATATTAACTTCAACAATTATAAATATTAACTTCAACAATTACGTTATTAACTTCAACAGTTAATATATATAACTAGAATAGTTATATATATTAGCTTCAACAATTATGAGATTAACTTCAACAGTAACGATATTAACCTCAATAGTTATATAGTTATATATATTAACATTTAATATATATAAATATACCAATTATATATATTAACTTCAATAGTTATATATATCAACTTTAACAATTATGAATATTAATTTCAACGGAGAGGCTTGATAGTCAATGATACTTAATGTAACGATTGAAGTTGATATGTAATAATGTAATTGTTGAAATTAATATGTAATTGTTGAAGTTACATATTAAGGATGAGCGAAGCACAAGGGTGGAGAACGGGAGTGAAGCAGAAGGCGCGTCCTTGCCAAAAAATAAAAAATGCGTTATATATCATCCCCATTATCCATGGAATCCTCATTAATTAACCAACTTTCTCATTAATAGAAGTCCAAAAATGATGAGAATGATAGAAAATTGGAAAAGGTCTTAAGCAATTCCGATATTCTATTTGATGTTTACTCTCTTCTTACTTCTTATATTCTTAGCGTAATAAATTGCAAAATTAGTTATGTTAGAAACATTTATTAGTTATATGGAAATAATTAGAAAGAAATATCCTATATAATATGAATTTAAGTACATATTTCATAGGATCTTAAATACTTAATAAAATAATGTATATAAATATTTTGTTTTTTCCGAAAGTCGAATATAAATATTTTGATTTGGATCTTACGAGTTCTATAAACTATGTCTGAATCTCTATTGCATAGTTTGAATTCTTATATAATTTCACCATGTTATTAAATATAGTAGTTTAAACGCATTAAATCTAGTTTTCAATTTTTACTAGATCGTTAGATAATATATTTTTATTGATGGAAATGAAAGCATTTATGGCTCTCCACTAAAGCGTTACTACATTTTTATTGTCTCGAAAACACCGTGCCACTTGCACTTGGTTATTAAAAAAAAATTGGATTGCTTCGATGTATGACTTCGGCATTGAAAGCAATATTATATAAAATTTTTCCAATGTCTTCCATGGAAATTGATTAGCACATCCCAAAATTGATCCAACACTTTTTTTTTGACTATTATACTTGTAATTAATTGAGAGTATTATTCAGAACAATCACTATCATTGTAGTAGTTTTAATTCATTAAGGATATTTTATTTATAGAAAATTCTACCATGATAATTAATTTTTAATCACAACAGTTCATGAGTGCTAATGAATTAATCTTTTTTGAAATTATGCGGTTGAGATTAAAGTCCGATTGAGAAATTATTTCTCAGAGCAGAATTTGTCTTTATTTTATATTTTATAGTCTAAAAAGGAGTGTTGAATTAAATGTTTTCCGTCTGGCCGTCTTCCATTTTAATCAGCACCAAAGACCAAACCCCTGCAAATATTTTCCCTCTTTTGCCCCTCGGCCTCAACAAATTTTTGGAAAA
This sequence comes from Rhynchospora pubera, assembly GCA_028095005.1. Taxonomy (NCBI): domain Eukaryota; kingdom Viridiplantae; phylum Streptophyta; class Magnoliopsida; order Poales; family Cyperaceae; genus Rhynchospora; species Rhynchospora pubera. The sequence continues at coordinate 358,770,306 of CM051460.1, forward strand.
TTTTTCGCCTTTCTTTCGCTTTCAAGCTAGTCCAAAGTTTATCGAAAATCTCTCTTTTTTCGTCATAATCAACCTACATCTACTTGACAGTGAACAGTAACTATTTGCAGGGCTCTCCACTAAAGCTTTCCTGTCCTGTCTGGCTGTCTCACTCTTAATAAAATAAAAAATTTAAAAAGGGTAATACTAATAAATAAATAATTTCAATTGGTGAAATAATCTTACAAAATCTCTCCATTTTGGCATTTCGCCATCTGGCCTCTTTTTGTCTTCTTTCTCGTTTCTCCCTTCCTCTTCCAGTCTTCCTTCATTATTTTATTTTTATCTACGAATTTTGTTTCTAAAATAAAGTAAAGGCAAATTGGAGAGAAACTTGAGAAAGAGAAGATAAGATAAATGGCGTTCCTTGTGGCATTGGTGCTCGGCGTTGTGGTCGGGATCGGATTGGTCGTCGCCTTCGCCAAATCAGAGAACGCCAGATCCAGAAAGAGACGCGCATTGGTACTGGATCTTTTTTTTTTTTTTCACTCTTTTTTTTTTAGTTCCTGCTAATGTGAAGCTCCAAGCTCCAAGCCCCAAGCTAGATTCAATTGTCAACTTTGGATTTTGTGAATATATATATATATATATATAGCTATTACTCTAATTATACTTACACAAATTGGTTTGGTGATGCTATATGCAACAACGCCAACTATTTTCTTTCTTTTCCTAAAATAGAATACAATTTTGTACTGCTGAACCCGAATAACCATAACCCAATACCTTTGATCACTGGCCTTGTACCTGAATCAATTTAATTTTGTACTGCTGCAGGCCGCCACAATTGCTAGTTTTGCGAGGATGACATTGGAAGATTCTAGGAAGATTCTCCCAGCTGATGTATACCCTTCATGGGTTGTGTTTGCAAGACAACAGAAGGTACATTTCCGATCCCTTTCTTTGCCACTTGCTACAAGCTGGTACCAACCATTGTTGCTAACCAACCATGAATTGTTGTTATGTCCTGTACTCATCGCTACACACTTTATCTACCTTCACCAAATATTGTATTGAATCTGGTACATTCTAGGGCGCATTTTGTTTGTTGCTGGAGATTCCCAATTCCCCTGTTGTACCTATTTTTCGAGGTGTTCAAATTTTGTTTTTCTTTGTACAGCTAAAATGGCTGAATCAGGAGCTTGTCAAAATCTGGCCTTTTGTAGATCAGGTATGTTAATTTTTCTGCTCCTGTAGCATGTCCTGTACTATTATTGTGGGCTACGTACCTGGTTTACCTCGCCTATGTCTTGACTCCATGCCAGGTCTCAATTTTGCCACTTATCTTGTTGTTATTATTATTCATAATTTTTTAGCTTTCCACCTATGCCACCCAACCACAAATCCAGGGGTCACTTTTGTCTTTCAACTTTCAAAATATTCATATATATAAAATAAGACATCATGTGGACGCTATATATAAAATAAGGAGGTTCAAGTATGTCTCTTCAAGTACAAGACATCTCCCCAGCCCCTTCCATTCTGATTTATCTCAAGAGATGCTAAAGTCACCTCGTTCTTTATTATTATCTTCTTTTCTGTTCCAAGAATGAGAGAGAAAAGATGGATAACAATGGTACTTTTGAAGTAACTAAGGAAGGAAAAACTGATTATATCATTATAATAATTCTGCATTTTAGAGGGGCATATGGGATCTTATTGTTTTGCAAGTTTAAACTGAATTTTAAATTGTTTGCGGGTTAGTATTAATTGTATTAGTCCAGGAAACTGAGGTGCAAATGCTTATGGCAATTCACCTCTTATATCCTTTTTGATACTGCTTTTATTCATTAGGCAGCATCAGAATTAATAAGAACATCAGTGGAACCAACGCTTGAGCAATATAGACCTGTCATCTTGGCTTCTCTGAAGTTCTCAAAATTAACTCTTGGTACAGTCGCCCCACAATTCACTGGTACGTCTTGAGGCTTGAAAGCCTTTAATGTCGTCTTCTCTAGTATATTTTAGCTCCATTCAATTAATTGCAAATTTAGTTGATTATTTTATGAAAGTTAAATTTGTCTTGTTGTCTCCAATTTCTTTTGAAGGAATTTCAATTCTAGAAGAGAATGAATCGGGAATTATAATGGAACTAGAGATGAACTGGGATGCAAATTCAAGTATTATTCTTGACATTAAAACATATCTAGGTGTGGCTCTTCCCATACAGGTAAATTCATCACAGCAGTTAGAGCTGTTCTTGTTTTTTATGGTTTCTGAATTAGTATATTATGAGCAGAGTTACATAAGAGAAACTATGATCTAAAACCAAATACAGCTGGCATCAAATTTTAAACTTATTGATGTTATTTCATCATTTTGTGTATTTAGGTAAAAAATATTGGCTTTACTGGGGTATTTCGGCTAATGTTCAAGCCAATGGTTGATCAATTCCCATGTTTTGGAGCTGTTTGCTTTTCATTGAGAGAGAAGGTTGAATCTACCCTGTACTTTTAAATGAAATACAATCATATTTCAAAGTTATCACTACTGCAGTACTGCTTAAAGCAATTTTACTTCCGGCATGTAGAAAAAGCTGGACTTTACATTAAAGGTCATTGGTGGGAACCTCTCAACCTTACCTGGTGTCTCTGATGCTATCGAGGTTTGTGTATTGTGTCATTATGTTTTAAATTTCAAATCTTGGGATAATTATGAGATTAAAATTGTTTTGAGGACAACGCGGGGTAATTGCTTCTTAATTGTTGTGGACTTGTGGCACTTTCCTTTTCTAAATAACATTGATATAAATAACTGCATGTTTATTTATCGCTAGGCAACAATACGTAATGCTGTTGAAGACACCTTGATGTGGCCAGTCCGAAAGGTCATTCCCATAATACCTGGGGACTATAGGTAACTTTTTTTCTCAGTATTTTTGTAATTGAAATTATGCCCATTGACCTACTAACAACTTGTACTAGCAAATATTACTGCCGTGAGGCTGATTTCGGATTATGTTTACTTGCATTTTTTTTAAGGGACTATATATATATGGCCATCCCTTCTTAGACTTAAATTACTGCATAATTTTCATATTTTACAATTGAGCCTAGTACAGTAGAATCTAGTTTTGCTGTATAACATGCCAAAGCATGAAATTTGACTCATCAAACATAATGATATTTCCTATATTTGAATTGAAGAATATTTGTTAGAGTACATATTTGAGTGTCAACAAAGATTTCATTCATTGCAAAAGAATTTTCATTTTGAGTGCATCTTAGCTGTAGTAAAGCTTGTCGATGCAGATATGCTTACTTTGCTGGGGCATTTTGTGGTAAAGAATGCTAGATTTATTTCAAAATTACAGGATAGAAATTGATATTGCACCCTTTTTTTTTATAAAAAAATATTTGTTGAATGACCTCAGTGATCTGGAGTTGAAACCTGTGGGAACTTTAGAAGTGAAGCTTGTTCAAGCACGGGACCTGACTAACAAGGACATAATTGGGAAATCTGACCCATTTTCTATAGTTTACATTCGCCCATTACCTGACAAAATGAAGAGAAGTAAAACTATTGTAAGTTCCATGTTGTTCGTTTCTTGCCTGTAATAAATCCCCTCGTATGATCATATCAATTTGCATAATTTGTGGAGCAAATGCAAAAAGAGGTTCATTACAGAAGAAACCCCAGCTAGGGAAACCCAATGGTAAATACGAAAGAGCATGTATGATTGGTATGGAATAAGAGCACAGGACCTCAATTTTAACATATTCAATGAATCAACCACAACAGGTGTAAAAACATTCTTTTCTTCTGGTAAATGGAAGTGGTAGGTCTCAGACCTGCTTGTTTTCAACAACAACAACAACAACAACTAAGCCTTTTGTCCCAAACAAGTTGGGACCTGCTTGTTTTTTTTTTTTTTTTTTTTTTTAAAAAAAAAAAAAAAAAGGTGTAGAATCTCAAGTAGCTGGTACACATCAGTATGCATTTCTTCTGAGAGGTTAAATCCATCTCATACTTGCCTCAATCTATTTCCTGAAAATGTGACTAAAATTCTTGATGCAGGACAATGATCTGAGCCCAATATGGAACGAACACTTTGAGTTCATTGTGGAGGATGTCTCAACCCAAAATCTGACAGTCAAAATTTATGATGATGATGGTGTCCAGGCAGCTGATCTCATTGGCTGTGCACAAGTTCGCTTGAAAGATCTCGAGCCGGGGAAAGTGAAAGATATCTGGGTGAAGCTAGTTAAGGATTTAGAGATCCAGCGAGATAACAAGGATCGTGGTCAGGTATATAATTTTGTTTCTAAGTGTATGCTTTGCTATACCCTTTTGCAATATGTTGATCATATTTACTCCTCTTGTGTTCATTATGATTAACTAAATTTGGCAATTGATCTAGTCAGGCTGAGTCTGGGCGCACGGGCATTTCATATGTTTAATGAACACTAATATACAGGATGAACCAATGTAACTAGATAAGTCGGTCTGACAAGGGTTTTGTCCAGGGGGTCAAACCAAGCAGGATGTGCAACAAAATTCCAACTCTTTGATCCTGATCTTTTGACCTGAAAATTTGTCCATTTTGGTTATTTGATAGCTTTATATGCATTATTTATGATTCTTATGATATTTCCAATTGCAGGACAATAAAGCAAAATACTACCAATGCTGGTTAACCGCATCATGTTGTATAAATGTTTGTTAGGTTTTATGCATTTCTAAATGTCTCGTAGTTAACAATTGTACCATGTTTGTAAATACTCCAGGTACACCTGGAGCTATTATATTGTCCGTACGACATGAAGGATGAGGTATCGAACCCATTTGATAAGCAATTCACAATGACTTCCCTGGAGAGAACAATAAAGAACACACAAAATGGGACACCAAATGGGAGCAGTTTAAGCAGCAAAACATTAAGCCGGAGGAAGGAAATCATAATGCGGGGTGTGCTTTCTGTGACTGTCGTCTCTGCAGAGGACTTGCCAGCAATGGATATTGCAGGAAAATCAGATCCATATGTCGTGTTAAATATGAAGAAATCTAAGACTAAGCATAAAACTAGGGTAAACATGGACTCCTTTACCATTTTTCTTTAGTTCACATCTTTCTTAAATATATACTCTTTCAATCTAATATGCATGCTACTAAATTATTTTTTGTACATTTTATGGTCCAGATTTTCATTTGGAGGATAATCGGTGCGTTTGCATCATCTAAGAATAAAATTAGGATTAGTTATTCGGAGTAAAAAATATTATTCTTAAACGATCAAGAATAAGCTTTTTGGGATTTAGAGTGTTATTTTAAGTGGTCCAACATCTAGATTAAATTTTTATTCCTAGGGTGTTTGGATCATCTTCTTAATGTAGATTGAGAAGTGGTTGGGACCTTTTTTAAACCGGATTAAAAAGATGATCCAAAAACCCTTGAATAAAAATTTAATACGGATGTTGGACCACTTAAAAATAACACTCTAGATAAAAAAAAACTTATTCTTGATCGTTTAGGAATAGTATTTTTTTACTCTGAATAACTAATCTTATTCTTAGATGATCCAAACGCCCACGTGGGTTTAAATATCGCCCAGTTATGATGTTTATTTCTTTTGAATCTTAAATAACCCTTAAAATCTCAGGTGTCTCAATTACACTTCATAGGAAATAGATGCAACCTTTTCAAAAATTCCCAAACAATCCTCTTTATGAATCCAGGATATCTCATCAATATATAGTTTTTTATAGAATTTGAATAAAGAGTAAGTATCTTGTACTCGCATGAAATGCACAGATTAACCAACAAGAGAACAACTGAAATAGGGATAACACATTATGCACTGATCCTACCTAATATACTTACTACAAATGGGTTAATAATACCATGTTTTGTCTTAATGTTCTCGCTTGTAGGTTGTAAATGAAAGCCTCAATCCAACATGGGGTCAGACTTTTGATTTTGTTGTAGAAGATGGCCTACATGATATGCTCATTTTGGAGGTCTGGGACCATGATACATTTGGCAAGGTATGCTTCCTTATACTTGTCATCTTACTATGATAGAAGTGACTATCATATGTACTGGTGACGTGTTCTGCCAGTTTATACCTGCACTTGATTGATAGCATTTCTTCCCTGCTTCTCTCTGATTTCATTTATTTTCTTTGGGTTAAATAAAACTAACGGGTCTAATAACGTTTAAATATATTGTGGCATTTACTACCTTAATTTCCTCTTATTGGAATTTGTTGATAATTAAATTAATTTAAAATTGGAATAATTTAGGACTATATGGGAAGGTGCATATTGACATTGACAAGAGTAATTATGGAGGAAGATTACAAAGAGAGTTTTCCTTTAGAGGGAGCCAAGTCTGGAAAGTTGAACTTGCATCTTAAGTGGTCCCCACAGCCAATCTACCGTGATACTTGAAAACTAGTAAGGAGCTCAAGTTATATATGTTATTCTTTGTGCTGCTTATTAGTTTATTGTAGAAATGTTGTTGTATTATGTTGGCAATTTTGCCTTTGATTTTTGGTTAGATATCTATTTAGGAGGCTATTATTCTTGTAAAGAGCTTGATAATTATACAAACAAAAGAAAATGCTGGTTTCAAGATTGGTTGGGTTGCATCTATCTCGTAACAGCTATGTTTGGATTGGCGAGGACTGAGGAATAGGTTTAATGCGGATCAAGTGACAACTCCTAAATATGTTATTTGGCATCTGTACAGATGGGTAGCAGTTGGAAAATTCATAACCTTGCACATGAAAATTGATCTGTAGCATTGTCTTATCGATTATCTAAAACTTGACATTAAGTTGTGAGAAAATGTATAAAGGGAAGCAGACAGTATACAAATTAAGTAATCTATATCTATACTTATACTTATACTATATATTAAAACCCTTGGCCGCATTGCATTAGTTTTAATGCGGTCAAAAATAGATCAATTCTCTACTGTTATTTATATAAAAATAGATCAAATCTCTTAATGTTATTTGTATAAATTATTTTTTTAAATATATTAAAAATAATCATACCAATCATAATTTAATTTTAAAAAATTAAATTTATTAGGAAATCTAAGATAGTTATATTTGGATGTTTAAGATAGTTCATGTCTAATCTATAAAAAAAAAAAAACTCCTCTTACAACATGCGATTTAACCCCTCCAGTTTTTATTGGTCGATCAATTTGAATCTATGCTAGAAATTTGTCTTTTTTAATTAGAAGTCGTGACCGCATTGGCTTTTAATTAAAAATAGTTGTACCAAATATTATTTAATTTAAAAATTAAGTATATTTGGAAATCTAAAATAGATATATTTGAAAATCTAAGGTAGTTTGTGCCAAATCTATAGAAAAAAAGATTATCCTCTCTTATGACATGTGATCTGAGACCTCCAGTTTTTACTGATCGATCGATTTGAATTTATGCAAGAAGTTTTCCTTCTTATATAATTCTATTATAATAACCCTTCTAAAAAAAAAGAAAAAACTATTTTTAAATTATAAAACACGACTTTTAATTATACAAATTTTTGTTTAGTAATTTTAACAAGTTCGACGAAATAAATTGGATTATTCTCAATTAAAAAAACATAGCATAGAAGCGTATAATATTAATATATAGTATAGAAGTGTCCAGGCGATCCAAAAAGAAGTCGTCCAACTAAGATAATAGTGAGTTGGACGACTTCTAAACCTCAAAACCCTCAAAACCTCAAGTAGTCCAACTAATAATAATGTTGGGAGAAGGTATATCACTTTAGTACTCGAGACTCGAACTAAACCTCAAAACCCTCAAATTCCCAAGCGTTGAGTTCCAGCCTAGAACACTAAATTTTCTAATATTGAACTCAAAATCTGAACGACGCCACCACACCCAATTCAGCAAAGCAAATAAAATTATGAAAAATGGTTTTAAAAAATATATATGATGATAAAAAAATGTAATAATAAAATAATGATAATAGTGACGATTTCACATCTCAACTAGACAAGTCTTCATATTCATATGCACCATCCAATTCCATATCTTCATATTCTTGTGCACTATCAACTTCATCATCATCTTCTTCTTCTTTTTCTCCTTCTTAATCTGAAAAAAAAAAAAATCAAATTAACAGGAACTTTAATAACTGCTAAAATAAATTGCATGTATTGAGAAAGGAACCATTCTGAGATTAACATGCACCATATATCAGATTTCTACTATGACATAAAATTAACAGGAACTTTAATAATTGCTAAAATAAATTGCATGTATTGAGCTAAAAGGGACCATTCTATATCATATTAAAAGGATGAAAATTGGTCTGAAAGGCCTCTCTTGAAAGGATGGTTAGCACTTAAATTAGAAACAATTACTTTACTCTTGGGTTAGATTTCTATAGCACTTAAATTAAATAATATACTCAACCAAGCTGTACAGAGTACAGTGACAACAACCATAAATTCTCGAAGGCCTCTCCTGAAGTAATGATTAGCTTTTACTTCTTATTTCTAGTACTCAGAGGTGCATGTAGCTGGTATGTACAAGTACGGGGTCAAAATGGGGCATCTGAGATTAAACCGAAATTAATTACAAATTATGAAATTAATTAACCAAATATTCTACAAGCCGAAATAATTGAACAAAACCAACAACCAATGAGTTACAATTTGACCACGTACTTGTCAATTGTCATAGTTTGCTATGGTTTTCTTCTAACGAAATTAACCAAACATTCTACAAAAGGCGCAAAATTAGCTCCACTTACTATATATGGTTTGCTTCTTAAGGAAGAACAGGTAAAAGGGGCAAACTGTAATTGAAAAAATTGAACCAACAAAGAATACAAAAGACGAGAACTAGCTCTTGGTCTAGTGGCAAAGAGCAATGCTTCTTTACTTCTTGAGTGAAAGGTCGCATGTTCGAAATCCGGCTGGGGGTCTTTCATAGACATTTAATTTAAAAATAAATTGGGTGGCTTAGACCTCCAATTTATCTTCAAAAAAAGAATACAAAAGACAACATACACATCATTGGGGGTAAACGAAGGTGGGAAATTACCTGTGGGAGAGAACAGCGTGTGTATGTTCTCTTCGTTTTCTCTTTTCTGTATGTTCTATTTTCGCAGGAGAAGCGAGCTATATAGGGTTTTTTGTTCTTTGAGTGAGAGAGAGACGAAAAGAAGCAGGAGACTGGAGACTCTCTTTGTTGCATTGCAGAAACTCTTTTCTGTTCTGTGGCAGTGTAGAAGTGAGGGGGGAGGATGAATATTGAATAGGCGCTGATATGATGTTACTGTCCGTTCGGTTTGCATGGAGAAAATAAAAGTTTTGTGTTGCTTTTTGTTCAAACTTCAAACTGATCCAATAATAGCAAAAAATTTGGAGATTATTGGATGAGCATCTGGTTGGAAAAAATTAGAAAGTTCAATAATTGTGCTCCAAAAATGGTATTTATTGATTTGGAAACCATTATATTTGACTGGGAAGAAAAATGCTAATTGATGAGTCACTACAATTATATATATGCTATGCTCCAAGGCCGAAAGCCACAGTAATCGAGTGAACTTCAATTTATTTATATCAACGAATAATGAAAGAAATTGATAATTGGAGTAGTACCCTCTCTCTTTGACTCCTACTACATCCTTTCAACTTCGTAAAGCTGCGACAAATTCAAACAAAGTATACATCAATGGGGGGATATGATAGTGGGATTTTGGGTTTCCTGACCTTGCTTTTAATCCTGGCCTCTCGTCTCTTTGAAATTTGAAGTCTTGTGGAGATATGAATATGATAGTGGGAGAGGACATCGGATCCTCTATGGCCAGTTTTGCCTACGAACTAATTAATGTGAATTCTGCAATAATCGAATGTGATTATGAATGCAAATATCTTAAGTTCCACAAAATATGTTCATGGAATATTTCATTGCCTGTCGGTACTGCTGGCTCTTTTGGACTTATCTCCATATTTCCAAAAGTCGCATACTACTTTTCAAGGGGACTCTATACCACATTCTTTTTCTAATTCGATTTTAAAGTAAACAAATGATGGTTTTGGAGCAATATATGAAAAAAAGATAAAAAAACTTGTACCAAATCATTATTCTATATTAGCTAACCGAAGAATATAAGAAGTACTAGTATCTTGTGTTTCTTCTTTTACTGTAACTGAACTCATTCTTGTGCGAGGAAGTTCGCAACATGCCCTTCATTTGGGACAGAGCACTGCAGAAGGCAAATGATTTAGAAGACAAGAACCTTTCTGCTGCCTTGCAGCTAGCAGATGGAGATGGACGATGGCAAGCCTTGCTCCGACCACCTTTAAGAAACAGGACTGAAATTTTTCTTGACGAGGGATGTCAGCTACATGTTATGTGCCCTGATCTGTATCGCGCCACCCTTTCCGGATCCATAAATCGAGTTAACCAATTGCTAGGACTCGCAGAGGATATGACTGATACAAACGATGAATCTCATGGTACATATATTCATACAAAAAATATATGTTCAATGTGTTATAAGTTTTCCATGATCCAAATAGTTTGATTTTTCATATCTTGCTTTTCCATTACTTGTCTAATTAACAGATGTGAAAGTTCTGTTGCAAGACACTCCTGAAATTAATAGCTCAAATAAACAGTGGGGAGGCAGAATTCATGGAGATGGTTTATGCACGCTTCGAGAAATCACTGCTGAAAAGAACACCGTACTACACATTGCCATAGAACAAGAGCATGCGGACCTTGCGGAGCAACTTATCCGGATAGATAACACTCTTTTGACATCTCAAAACTCCAGGCACGAAACACCGTTGCACTTGGCCGCAAGAGCTGGAAACCACTGCATCATATCCCTTATTGTATTCCTAGCTCAAGAGTCCGGTATTGGGGCATATGAAGTCCTGACAAAGAGAAGCACATCTGGGGACACAATTTTACATGAGGCAGCTCGGTATGGTCATGACGATGCTGTGCGAGTACTCATGACAGTGGCTCCTGCTCTGTCGTCTGAGGTGAATTATGCCTCCATGTCTCCCTTGTATCTTGCTGTGGTTCGAAAGTCTCTTGGTGCTGTAAAGGCATTGTTACAATACTCTGACACATCAGCGGTTGGGCCAAACCAACAAAACGCTTTGCATGCTGCTGTCCTAGCAAGTCAGGGTAATTCAATAATATCATTCTAGTTGATATATCTTATTTTATTTTGAATGAACTTGAATGTCCAAATTTATTGAAATTGAAGTAATTTGAATTTTTTTAATGATACTGTCCGGGTTACTGGACTAATAGCATTCTAATTAATTGGTCCAATATAAAATGGTCTTGAATAAATGTACAAAAACAAAGATCTGATAACAATGTAGTAACTTGAATATTTTTATTGTACTGTCAGATATGACATCTATGCTTCTTGATTGGAATGCTGAATTGGCCTACAAAAGGGATGCCTCAGGGAGCACTCCTCTGCACTATGCAGCGTCCAATGGTGATGTCACTCTTGTTAAAACAATTTTGAAGAAAGTGCCTCTAACTGTTTACATTCGGGATGAAGAAGGATCGTCACCTTTACATGTTGCTGCTCGAATGCACCATTATTCGTCCATTACTCCTATGATTGATCATTGCCCGGACTCCTTTGAGCTTCGTGACAACCAAGGCCGGAACTTCCTGCATATTGTGGCTCAACATAGTGGTAGAGAAACTAACCTTAATCGTCGTGAATTGAAAAAATTGGTCTCCATGATTCGTCTTGTTTCGCGGAGTCATGATATGAAAAAATTAGTCAATGAGAGGGACAATGATGGAAACACGCCCTTGCACTTAGCCTCTATGAATGGCTTTTCTGAGACAATTTTACAATTTCTTCAAGCAAGCAAAGCAGACTCTATGCTAGTGAACAATGAAGGAAAGACGGCGCTGGATCATGCAATTTCACTACGCAGCTTTTTCCTAATGGTACAATCTCAAACATTTTTATTAGTGATCATCAGCTTTTTATTAGCTTTTCATAATTTATATTATATTATCTTATTTTATTTGAAATTATAATTTATTATGCTTTTAATGACTCATGAATATAACCAAAGGAGTAATCATCTCTTTGACTTTTCTTTTTCAATTTGTGGTTAATGATGCCCAGATGAGAGGACAATACCAATCTTACTAACAAATTTAACATGAAAGCTACTAAAACTACATATCTAATTAATGGAAATTAACTTATAATCAACAGAGCTGCTCAGGACTCCTTACACGTGTGTATACGAGTGGCTTGTCCTTGTATTAGTATTTCAATCAGAAAATCAACAAACATATGTTTTCAAAGTAAATCAAATACAATAAATAGATTTCTCATTAGCAAAAAGTAAATTGTCTCATAAATCTTAAGCATAAGAATGCATTGGTTTACTAATTTGGTCTTAACTTTTGATTGAACAGGTGGGTACAACAGCAACATTGTCAGCTTATGGAGCCATATTTAGTCCTCAGAGGCAAGACAAACTCAAGAGCTGGAAAGATGAAGCAGCCAAATGGCTAGACAGAACTTCCAAGAACCTGTTAATTGTATCTGTTTTGATCGCCACAATTGCATTCTCCGTCACTTTTAATGTGCCGGGATCATACAGTGGCGATGGAGTAGCAAACCTCAATTCGAGAATCCAGTACAACATCTTCCTTGTGCTTGACACTATTGCCATGTCAGCCTCTGTGTCTGCAACTATGTTACTTGTGGCTGCAAAGGCAGTTAGTAAGAGGAGCTCTTGGATCGGCTTCTCTCTCTCCTTGATTTTAGTGTGGATATCTCTATTCACCATTCAACTGGCCTTTGTCATGGCCGTTCATGTAGCGGGTAGTGATAAAACTGTCACCAAGTACATCATTTCTTCAATTTCAGTGACATTCTTTGTCAGCACAGTAGTAATTATTCGTGACATCTCCACACCAGCAACATTATGGACGAGAATGAAATTTCTTTCTTCTACAAGGAAGCAAACACAAACAACACGCCAGATTGAAGTTCAATTTCCAAACTTGACCTCCTATGTTAGGGGATCAAATTTGTTTATTTACTTAAATTTCTTTTTCTACATCATAACAGTAGCTATTTTGTGGACTGTGCCTTTTTATGAGAAAAGGTCGGGCCATTAATTACATTGTAAATGTTAGATACGTCTCCAAATTTCTCATTATAAAATTTTAGACATTTTAGGATTATGTAGGTAATTTTCTCTTCATAGTGATGAAATGACTTGGAATGAATTCAGAAACGGTTGAAACGCTCAAATGATATTCAAATATGCATTATATGCAATTTATCGGCGTAATAACGTTGTATAATCAAATCTTCTTGAATAAGCAACATCTGAATCATATTTAGACTGTATAGAGACTTTAAATATAAATCATTGTGATAAAACGACTTAGAATAAATGCAAAATTATTAAAATGATCATATGATACATAAAATAAGCATTATTTGCACTTTATATGCGTAATTAGTAGTTTAAAAAATCTAATCTTTTTGAATAAATAAGACTTGGATCATATTCTAAACCTTATAGAGTGCTTAAATGTAGATTAATGTGATGAAATGACCTAGAATAAATTCAAAAACGGTTGAAATTCTCAAATAATGCTCAGAATATGCATTATTTCCATTTCATATGCATAATTACTTGGTATAATCCAATTTTTTTGAATAAATAAAATATGAATCTTATTCTAGATCGTATAGAGAGGTTAAATTTAGAATATTGTCATGAAATGACTTAAAAATTAATTCTGAAACGTTTGAAATGTTCAAATAATACTCAATATATTTATTATTTCCACTTTATATGCGTAATTACTTGATATAATGCGGGAATTGCTTATGACAACAATCTTTTTGCTATTGCAACATGACTTTGACTATATTACCCCTCAATCGATCTGTTAATTAAGTTCTTGACGAATTCTACCACTTGGTTGATGGATATTTTAATCAAAAATATGTTGCAATAGCAAACAACCCGTTGCATTTAGCAATTCCCGTATAATGCTATCTTTTGAATAAATAAGATATGAATCAAATTCTAGACAGAATACAGAGGTTAAATGTTGATAATTGTAATGAAATGAGTTAAAATGTAGAGAGTTTAAATGTAGATTATTGTGTTTAAATGACCTACAATGAATACGGAAACAATTAAAATGTTCAAATGATACTCAGAATATATATTTTTTGCACTTTATATGCATAATTACTTGGTATATTCCAATCATTTTGAATAAATAAGATATGAATCATATTCTAGACCGTATATTGAGTTTCAATGTAGATTATTGTGATTAAATGACTTGGAATGAATGCAGTAATGCTTGAAATGTTTAAATGATACTCAAAATATGCATTATTTGCACTTTATATGCATAATTACTTAGTATATTCCTATCTTTTTGAATAACTAAGATATGAATTATATTCTAGACCATATAGCAAGGTATAATATAGATTATTGTGATGAAAAGACTTAGAATGAATGTGGAAACGTTTGAAAGGTTCAAATGATATTCAAAGTATGCATTATTTGCACTTTATATGTGTAATAACTTGGTATAATTCTATCTTTCTGTATTAATAAAATTTGAATCATATTCTAAACCATACAGTGAGTTTAAATGTACATTATTGTATTAAAATAACTTAAAATGAATGCAGAAATTATTGAAATGCTCAAATGATAGTCAGAATATGCATTATTTGCACTTTAAATGCATAATTACTTGGTATAATTTATTTATTTTTTTCAATATGTAAGATTTGAATCATATTTTAGACCATATATTGATTTTAAATGTAGATTATTGTGTTGAAATAATTTGGAATGAATGCAGGAGCAAATGAAATGCTCAAATGATACTCAGAATATGCATTATTTGCATTTTATATGCGTAATTACTTGTTATAGTCCTATCTTTTTGTGTAAATAAGATACGAATTTTTTCTAAACCATATAGAGAGGTTAAATATAGATTATTGGTATGAAATGACTTAGAATGAATTCAGAAACATTTGAAATGTTCAAATGATACTCAGAATATGCATTATTTTCAATTTATATTCATAATTACTTTGTATAATCCATTTTTTTTGAATAAATAAGATATGAATCACATTTTAGACTATAAACAGAGGTTATATATAGATTATTGTAATGAAATGACTTAGAATGAATGTAAAAAATGTTTGAAATGTTCAAATCATACTCAAATATTATATTCCTTATTTGCACTTAATGTGCATAATTACTCCGTATAATCCATTCTTTTTCAATATGTAAATTTGAATTATATTCTTCTAGACCATATAGTGAGTTTAAATATAGATTATTGTATTGAAATGACTTAGAATGAATTCAGAAATGATTGAAATGCTCAAATGATACTGAGAATATACATTATTTGCACTTTATACGTGTAATTACTTGATAAAATCCATTTTTTACAATATGTAAGGTCTAAATCATATTCTAAACAATATAGTGAGTTTAAATGACTTAGAAAGTAAGCAGAAACGATTGAAATGCTAAAATAATACAATTAATATGCGTTATTTTCACTTTATATGCATAATTACATGGTATAATCCAATCTTTTTAAACAAATAAGAAATGAATCATATTCTACACTGTATAGAGAGGTTAAATGTAGATTATTGTAATAAAATGACATAGAATGAATGCATAAACGTTTGAAATGCTCAAATGATATTTAGAATATGCATTATTTGTACTTTATGTGCGTAATTACTCGCTATAATCCATTCTTTTTTTCAATATGTAAGATCTGCATCATATTCTAGACAATATCATGAATTTGAATGTAGATTATTGTGTTGAAATGACTTAGAATAAATGCAGAAACGATTGAAATGCTCAAATGATACTCAGAATAATCATTATTTGCACTTTGTATTCGTAATTACTTGGTATAATTCATTCTTTTTCAATATGGAAGATATGAAACATATTCTAGACCATACAGTGAGTTTAATTGTAGATTATTGTATTGAAATGACTTAGTATAAATACAGAAATGATTGAAATACTCAAATAGTACTTAGAATAAGCACTTTATATGAGTAATTACTTGGTATAATCCAATCTTTTTTAATAAATAAGATATGAATCATATTGCAAATCATATGGAAAGGTTAAATGCAGATTATAGTGTTGAAATGACTTAGAATGAATGCAGAAACATCTAAAATGTTTGAATGAAACTCAGAATATATATTATTTGCATTTTATATGCTTAATTACTTGACATAATCCAATCTTTTTCAATATGTAATATCTGAATCATATTTTAGACCGTATAGTGAGTTTAGATGTAGATTATTATGTATAAATAACTTATAATGAATACAAAAATAATTGAAATGCTCAAATAATTGTCATAATATGCATTATTTGCACTTTATATGCGTATTTACTTGGTATAATCTAATATTTTTGAAAAAATAACATATGAATCATATTCTAGACCATATAATGAAATGACTTAGAATGAATGTAGAAATATTTGAAATGTGGATTATTATAATGAAATGACTTAGAATGAATGTAGAAATGTTTGAAATGTTTAAATCATACTCAGAATATGCGTTATTTGAACTTTACATGCATAATTGCTTGGTATAATCCAATTTTTTTGAATATGTAAGATCTGTATCATGTTATAGACCATATAGAGAGTTTAAATGTAGATTATTGTAATAAAATTACTAAGAATAGATTCTAAAATAGTTGAAATGCTCAAATGATATTGACAATATGCATTATGTTCGCTTTATAGGCGTAATAACTATGAATAATTAATTTTTTTTAATAAGTAAGATGTTAATTGATATCGTTATTATTTGATGGAATTCGAATCGTAGTTTGCACCTAAATTATATTCAAACCATTAAATTGTTTGATAAATTACTATATTTTTCTTATTTAAACCGCACTTTGTTTTGTTATGATTTGTTGTTTGTTTAATGAGTAGTCTTTAATTGCTTGCTTTGAACTGTTTGTGATTTCTTCTTTAGCTTCTAAATGAATGGCCACGTTTAGTTAAGTCAAAGATAGGATAAACAATAATAGTTTGAATTAAGCACACGGGATAAATCGTTGATTCGAAAGGGGAGATTAATTAACATCAAAAGTGTAATTTTTATACAGTGCAAAAGACTTCTAAATATCCTTACGAAAACCATTAAACAAAGTTTAGGCTAATTGTTTTTTCTATACCAAAAGTTGCGGGATTAATTAGTTTAAATTGAGGAAGTTGATATTAAACCATTCCCTAATCCAAAAAGCTAACGTTGAGGGTTAGTAAGTCTAAGTTTAGCCAACCAGACCTTGCATGAATCATAATAGACTAAACCAAGTCAACTTGAGCCACCTCACCTTTCAACTTGGACCGAGTTGGACACAACTCGGACCGAGTTGAAACACTGTTGCTTTTAAAATTCAAGTGTTTGAATGAAAGTGTTGAACTTCGAGTTTTAGAAGTCCAAACTAAAGCGAAATCTGTTCCCTAAGATGTTTTTATATTGTTTGAAAAATCCAAAACAATAGTTTAGATTTCTTAATTATTTTAATTCACAAAAACACCCAAAAATATTTATTTAGTGCATATTTATTTAATTAGTTTGTTTTACAATTAAATCCACTCCTTTTTAATTGTCTAACTTCAGAAAAGAACAAGTCCGGTATTCATTAATTTGTCCTTTGGGTTCGACCCTAGAACTAAATTACAAACGATTAGTGAGGTTAAGTCTAGGTACAAATTTATTTGATATCTTAGGATTTAATTCCTTCATCATTAATCATATTCTAGACCATATAATTAAAGAGTTGGAATATAGATTATTGGGTTGAAATGGTTTAGAATAAATGCATAAATTATTGAAATGTTTAAATGATACTCTGAATATGTATTATTTACATTATATGTGCATAATTACTAAGTATAAATAAAATATTTTTGAATTAAGTAAGATCTGAATCATATTCTAGACCGTATAGAGAGTTAAAATGTAGATTATTATGAAGAAATGACATATAATGAATATATAAACGGTTGAAATGCTAATATGATACTTAGAATTTTCATTATATTCATTTTATAGGCGTAAGAACTATGTATAATCCAATATTTTTAAAGAAATAAGATTTGGATCATATTCTTGATAGTATAGAGAGAGTTTAAATGTAGATTATCGTGATGAAATAACTTAGGATAAATACAGAAACGATCGAAATGTCCAAATGATACTTAGAATAAGTATTATTTGCACTTTATATGCGCAATTACTATGTTTAAAGTTGATAGCAAACAATCCAACTCCATCAAGAGGACCAATAGATATCACCACTCACTAGGTTTACTAATGAAAGACATACGGTTGTCTTGATGAATGATTTTTTCATGCACAATTCAGGAGAACTTAAATATTATCAGGAATTAACGTTAGAGAATATTTATCAAACTAATTATCATATGAAAAAGCTGAACCATCTCAAACTTAGAATCAAACTAATTTAAAATAAATAATGACACATAACACAATCTATATATTTATTTCATTGGATCAAGTCATGTGCTATGTTCCAGTAACATACACATGATATGCAATTAAGTTGGTAACTTCTTATCTATGATTTGCGGAATTTAATCATCACTTAACTTGCATACTAATCTTGTATGGATAACCAATGTTCCGTGTTAATTATCAAGATTAGGGACATTTTAAATTTATTATTGTCATTAACACAATTAAACATATAGATCCACGATTCAGATACTCAAGCTAAATGATCTATCAATAATAAAATCAAGAAACAAATAATCAAATATCATCAATAAGATAAACTAAATATATGTAACCATCAAATCAGTAACTTCTAGAACATAACTCCAATATTATATTCCACATCAACACATCGTTTCATTAAAAAAAATAATAATACAAAAATACAAATAGAACGCTAATCTAGAACGCTAATTTGACTTAATATTAAATTAAACTACTAATTGATTTAAATATCCCTCAAATAACCACTTTTTCCTTCCCTTGATGGGTTACTTATCTCAGGATATCATCCATCACAGGTCCTCCCTTTTAATTTCATTTCATTTTTTCATTATTGCGTAAATTCGTTGAAAATAATGCTTTAATAAAAATATCAGTGAAGGTAATGTTAAAAGAACCCACTGTTTAATTCGTTTGGTCTCTCTGACTCTGTTTCTATGTCTTCCTTTTAATATTACATGAATAAATCTTTAACTTACAAAAAAACAAAGCAGAAAATTACTAAAATATCAAACATCATGAAAGAAACATAGAAGATTGCATATTAATCTTCTTTTTTCCTAACACAAGTTTGGTCTATTTATATCATCAGAAAAATAAATTTGGTCTGTTTATATTCTGGTGCTCTGATCTCAAATACTAGCAACATGTCTTTTAATTGGGACAGGGCATTGCAGAAAGCGAATGATTTAGAAGACGATAACCTTTCTGCAGCCTTGCAGCTGGCAGATGGGGATGGACGATGGGAAGCCTTGCTCAGACCACCCGAGGTTCCACAGACTGAAGTTCCTCTTAATGAGGGAAGTCAGCGACATGTTATGTGCCCTGATCTGTATCGTGCCGCCCTGTCCGGATCCATAAGTCATGTTGATCAATTGCTAGGACTCGCAGACGAGATCCCTCACACGAACGACGAATGCCATGGTACATATATTCATCCAGAAAATACACACACGCATACATACATAAATGTTGCAACTTGCACGTCATGGCTAGTTTCTCCTATCTTTCTAATCCAATACTCATGTAATTAATAGATGTAGAAATTCAGTTTGAAGACATTTTTGAAAGCAATGGGTCACACAAGCAGTTGGGAGCAAGAGTTCACGGTTACGGTTCATGCACACTTCAAGAGGTCACTGCTGAAAAGAACACCATGCTCCACATAGCTGCAGAACAGGGCCACCTTGAACTTGTAAAGCATCTAATCCGGAATGACAGTGCTCTTTTGACATCTCAAAACTCCAGGCAAGAAACACCTTTGCTTTTGGCTGCTAGAGCAGGAAACCACCACGTCATCTCCCTTATTGTATTCCTAGCTCAAGAGTCTGGTGTTGGAGCACACGAAGTCCTCATGAAGAGAAGTACTGATGGGGATACAGTTTTACATGAGGCAGCTCGGCATGGTCATGAAGACGTCGTGCAAGTACTCATGGCAGTTGCCCCTGCACTATCTGCTGAAGTGAATAATGCTTTCATGTCTCCCTTGTATCTTGCCGTGTTTAGAAAGTCAATTGGTGTTGTAAAAGCATTGTTAGAGTACTCACACCTATCTTCCATTGGGCCAAACCAGCAAAACGCTTTACATGCTGCTGTCCTAGTAAGTCAAGGTAAAAGTTATATATATATAGCTTCCTATTTGGTCTGTTTAAATCAAAACAATTTGAATAGTTTTAAGAAAATCGAAGTGACATGAACTTTATTAATTTGTATTGTCAGAAATAACATCTATGCTACTTGATTGGAAATCTGAATTGGCATATGGAAAAGATGCTTCTGGAAGCACTCCTTTGCACTATGCAGCATCCAATGGTGATATCACTGTAGTAAGAAATATTTTGAACAAAGCACCTTTAACAGTTTACATTCGGGATCAAGAAGGATCATCACCCTTACATGCTGCTTCCAGAATGCATCATTATTCTGTCATTTCTTCTATCATCGATCATTGCCCCGACTCCTTTGAGCTTCGTGACAACCAAGGCCGGAACTTCCTGCATATTGTTGCTCAACATGTTGGTACAGAAACCCATAATCGCCAAGGTTTGAAGAACTTAAATTTAATAATCAAACTAGTTTCACAGCGTCCAGATTTGAAAAGCTTAGTTAATGAGAGGGACAATGAAGGAAATACACCCTTACACTTTGCCTCCATGAAAGGCTTCTCAGAGGTGCTTTCCCATCTTCTAAAAGCATGCAAAGCAGACACTACCCAAATGAACAATGATGGCAAGACAGCACTGGACAATGCAATTTCACTAAGCAGCTTTTCCCTCATGGTTAAATCTCCTTATATTTTATGTTATTTGCCAAATACCAACTTCCAAATATCATTAATTACCATCAGCAGTTAATTTTAATTTTATTATAAATAATTATTGCATGGTTACAATCTTCTGTCCCTTTTAAATATAATAAAAAATATTCGTGGATAACCATTTTAGTTGTCTTTTTTTGTTTCCTTCATTTTAGTTATGTTTCTTGAGCTTATAGCATAATTTTAATGGTTATACACTGACATAAAAAATGACAACACCAAACTGGTTGATTGATGATACTAAAATTAGATATGCATTTCAAGTACCTTGCCATCAATAAACATATATGTTTGTTTATTACTGAATACACATGTAAATTACTAATTACAATGAAATTTACCATCAATCATAATTACCATAATTGATTTGCTATGGTGTTAATATTTGTTCAAACAGGCCGGTACAACAGTAACACTATCAGCTTATGGAGCCAAATTTAGTCCTCAGCGGCAAGACAAACTGAAGAACTGGAAAGACGAAGCAACAAAATGGATAGACAGAACTTCCACAAACCTTATAATTGTATCTGTTCTGATCGCTACAATTGCATTCTCTGCTGCTTTCAATGTGCCGGGATCATACAATGGCGACGGAGTAGCAAATCTCCGTAAAAAAATACAGTACAACATCTTTGTGGTTCTAGACACTATTGCCCTGTCAGCCTCAGTTTCTGCAACAATGTTGCTTGTGGTTGCAAAGGCCGTCAGTAAGTGGGGTTCTTGGATTAGCTTCACTTATTCCCTGATTTTCTTGTGGATATCCCTATTCACCATGCAATTGGCCTTTGTCTTGGCCGTATCAGTTGCATTGGGGGAAGGCCAATATGCCACCAAGTCCATCATTGGCGTAATTTCATTTCATTTCTTCAGCTACACAGTGGCAACTATTTATAAAGTTTGCTTCCCTGCAAAATTGAGGACAATAAGGAAATTTCTATCTTCAATGAAAGAACAAACGGAAACAACACGGCAAATAGATGTTCAATTCCCTATGTTGACCTCCTATGTTAGCAGATCCAATTTGTTTTTCTTCATAAACTTGTTTTTCTTCTTTACAATGACTATAATTTTGTGGGTTGCATCTATTCTTGATTATAGGCCTAGGACGGATCAGTGATTACCAAGGGGAAAGTTTCACGATTGTAAATTATTCATATCATATGTTTACTGAAATTTTTATTTTGATGTGAATAGTATAGTTTTAGAGCTGTATTAAATCAATAAAAAAGAGTTTGCAAATAAACCAGAAGCTTAAATTTAGGCGATTTCTATCCAACATATAGTACAGAGAAGAGAATGTTCCAATTAGCTTCAACCCTTAACCTTTCCATCAACAATGGTTGTAGAACAGAAGTTTAATTAGCTATTTGTAATTGTACGTTGCAGTTCAAATGCGGACAAATTGTTATCACTGATACAATGGGGGATTGATTGGTCAGGCATTTCTAGCTAAGATTAATTGGAACTCTGAAGTCTGAACACTCTAATTTTCTGAATATGACAAAAATAACCCTGCGAGTCTTATCTCGGACACTCCGTGAACACTCCCCATTGTCAAATGGTGGGTTTTTTTAATTATTTTGAAGATGAAAAAAAAAGACTGTTTAAAATATTGACAACATGAGAATTAAGTTGATGCTATTACTTTATTTATAATATTACAATGTTAAATGGTGGATTTTTTTTTTCTTGACTGTGGTTTATGCATGATATATGGGTTCAATTGCTATCCGAGGGTTTTCAGTTAGAGGAGGGAGGGAAAAAAAAAAAAAAAAAAAGGTATAAAAAGAAAAAATGTATCCGACTCTTCAAATTCAACCTTAGAGTAGTGAAAAGCCCAGAAAGAAAAAATCTTGCTAATGCTAGCTATTAAATGCATGTGTCTGAACGGGCCAGACCGGCAATAGAGAGCCTCAGCCCTCAGCAGTCAAAGTTAATACCTTCGGGCAGAAGAAGTGGCTATAGAAGATCCAAGCCAAGTCCATCTCCCAGACTCCCACTATCATATCCAGATATGAGATATCCTCCACAAATACTTGAAAGAGAGAGACGTCAGACGAGAGGCCAAGATTAATTGAAAGGAAGGTGAGAAAACCAAAATTCACGCAGCCATGCCCATGCCATGATCCTTCTTTTCGTATAAGTTATAACCATGAACCATCCCATTGATGTATATATATCGTTTCAATTTGAAGCAGTTGTACCAAGTTCGATCCATGTATAGTAGTAGTAGCCACACATCACTAGTCAGCCCCCAAGAAAAGAGAGAGGCCATTCTCAAGGTACTATTCCAATTATCAATGTCTTTCGTTAATCAATAAAATACATTTCAAGTAATTCACTCCATTCCAATAAAAATTACTGTTGCTTTGAACCTTGGACTTGGAGCATATATATTATTATATTACCTAATGACTCATCAATTCGATTAGCATTGTTCTAATGGTTGTTTCCAAATCAATAAATACCATTTCTGAAGCTCAATTTTTCATCGATCTTTCTAATTTTCAACAAGATGCTTATCTAATAATCTCCTCTTTATTTATTAATTTATTTATTGGTCAGTTTTGAAGTTTAAACAAAAAGCTAGGCAGTTGTTTATTTCTCGATGCAAACTGTAAGGACAGGAAGGACACTTAGCTGCAATTGCAATTGCTACTCCTTGCCCCACAACCTCCAGAATAGCTCCACATCAATGCCTATACCTATACGTCCTCCCCTCACTTCAACTTCCAATTCTAACCTCACACTTAAACTTAATTCCCAGGTAATTTCGAACTCCAAACAATTTGAATTGCTTCTCTTCCTTTTATTTATTTATTTTCCGTTCCAACCTATAACAACTCCCACATTTCATTAATACCTAGGTGTTTTAGTGGAAATTGGATTTCTACCAGGCCAATATAAGCACCATTATAAATTTTCCTCATCATGATATCTATAATCAATTCCTCTTACACTTGCTTATAGCGTCAACAAGGAAGGAGGAACTGTAAAGAGCAATTCCAAATGCCCCTCGAAAGAAGAAATCGCCTCTCTGAAGATTTAAACCCCCAACAGAAAGAATCATGTCCCTCTCACTCAGCTTTGTTGCTTCACTATGCCAATAATGGTCTCTTTTCTGAAGCTCAAACCCTTTGTGAAAAAATCCTAAACAGATCTCTCTTCCTCACCGCAAGCGGCAATGGCAGCGGTACTATAGATCTCAACCTTATCTCAAGCCTGGTTCACTGCTATGCTCAGCTGGGTCGGTTTAACGACATTCTTCCATTTTTAGATCATATCACTTCACGGCATTGTAACAACAATCAAATTTCTCACAGTATCTACACTCTGGCTGTTTCTTGCTTTGGTGCCACCGGCCAGTTGGAACTAATGGAGGAGACTCTTAAGAGAATGAAATCGAAAGGTTTGAAGATTGATTCTACAACTGGAAACACTTATGTCAAGTACTACAGTCATCATGGTTCTATTCTCGAGATGGAATATGCATACCACAGGCTTAAGAAATCTCGAATATTGATCGAAAAAGATGCTATCCGCGCTGTGGCCTCTGCATACATACAAGAGAGGAAATATTTTAAATTAGGGGAGTTTACGAAGGATGTGGGTCTGAGCCGATTGAATGTCGGCAATCTGCTCTGGAACCTTCTTCTACTGTCGTATGCTGTTGATTTTAAGATGAAGACCCTCCAAAGAGAGTTTTTGAACATGTTGGATAATGGGTTCAAACCCAACTTGGACACATTCAATATCAGGGCTCTTGCCTTTTCAAAAATGTGCATGTTTTGGGATTTGCATCTGAGCTTGGACCACATGAAACATGAGGGTGTGCACCCTGACCTAGTGACGTATGGTTGCTTTGTCGAAGCTTACTTAGAGAGAAGACTTGGTAGAAATCTTTCTTTTGCACTGGAAAAAATGGATACAGGTCGTGTGCCAATGGTATGTACTGACCCGTTAGTGTTTGAGGCATTCGGTAAAGGGGCCTTTCATGCTAGTTCTGAAGTTCTTTTAGAGTCTGCAAGGCATAGGAAAAGGTCATATTCTGAACTCATAAGGGTATATTTGAAAAGGCATCACAGGAGCCATCAGGTATTTTGGAACTACTGAAACGTTCATTTTTAATTTGATGAGGGTTAAAAAGAATAATATGCTATATTGAATTGTTAAGCTATTTTTAGTTCTTTCTTATTATGAGAAGGCTAGAATTCAATTTCTCTTGTTGAGTGTAGACCGATGATCTGATATTCCTTCATGGACCCATTGAATTGAAACAATTAATGTAAAGGTTGTCGACAAGTGTTTCTCGTGCTGAATATATTTACTGGTAAGAGGGAATTTTGATTGCTTTTTTTTTTTAGAATAACTAGGCAGTAGCTACCTAGGAGAGGAATTTTGATTGCTGCTGATGCTTGGAACATGGTTTACTGGCCTGAGTGGCCTCGGTACATGTTTGTTCGATAATGTTGTTCTTTTTAAAACTAGTGGGTTGAATCCCACCATTTTTTTATTAAAAGAAAAGCACACGAGAGTCACTAGATACGCACACAACCATGGTCAGCTGATTTACATCAACTAGTATGAATTTCATGCGTTGCACGATTCATTTTTTCTATCGATTTTAGATGATTATTTGTGAACTAATATCTCAATATATATGTTGCTTAATTTGCGAACTAATCACTGTGAAATTTACAAGGAATAAAACTACATAATTTGTAAACTAAATATGTTGCATAATTCTTTAATTTGAGAACTAATACACGCAAGGATGAGGCTGCCTTAAAAACATAAGCTATGATCTATGAGTAATTTGAGAACTAATACATCTCAGTATCACTATTTTCTTCTTTACAAAAGATACCTAGCAAATTCTTGAAAATTATTACATACACAGAGAAAATCGTTGTAACCGAGCATAACTTGTATGTAAAATTTAGACATAACCATGTCTCAGATAAAACGAGGGCATTGATGAGAGGATGATCAGTTTACCAGCTTGATTCCTCCATTATTTGTATGAGACACTGTGATTTCTGATGAGTGGATTTGTACTATTTTGTCTCCAAACTAAACCAATTGCCTTGAGTTTAGATATTTTAGATAGTTTAGAGGAGTTTAGATTAGTTTAATTAGAGTTTTGTGTCAAGAATGAGTTACTACCATAGTTTTTAATTTTATTGTAGATTTTGGACAACAAATGACCTGGATGAGTCCATAAAGTTGAAGAGCTCGTTCTAAGCTTTCCAACGGATCTTGAATCACCTCAAACGGAGTTCGGATGAAGGAGATATGCCCAAAATATTGACAGGACGCAGTGCTGACATTTTCCTGCGATCCGCGGAAAGTCCCAGCGGCCCGCAGACTTGGAACTGCCAGATTTATCAGAATCGCCCGATTTAGCAATTCTATATTTGAACGACGGTTTCTACCAACTTCATGTGCATCCAGAGCACGTCTTCAGTTATTTTCAGCATTTCTACACCTTCTCAATGCCTATTAAAAACCAGTTTGAGGAGGAACAAGAGGAGAACAAGAAGGAGACCAAATCCAAGATCAAGTTAGGATTAGATATTGAGTTATTTGAGAGTTAGGTCTCAAGTCCAGATCGTGGCAGCGCCAAGCAGGTTGATTGCGACAGCAAGAGACGTGCTTGATAGGAGATTTCGACACACGCAAGAGCAATTGGTTGTAATCTTTCCTTATTCTCATTTTCTCTTGTGTTTGTATGATGTCTTTTAGTTGTTGATTGTTTGTTCTAGGACTATGGTTGTAAACTCGAATTCTTAGTTGTTGATTGCATGTTTATTTAGTTTATTTGATATCTTTGTGTTTTATACCTTGCTTGAATTGCTTGAATTAATTATGCCATGATTGTCTAAGTAGATTTGTTTACACCCGTTAAGTAGAGCTCGCTTAATTGCTAGGCGGTTAAGTCCAAATAAACTTAGATTATTAGGAATGATTATGATTAACATGAAGGTTGTAAACTGAAAGGTTAAACCAGGACTAGTTAACGAGAATTAATTCCTTTCCAAGAGTGAAAACTCAAGAATTTTATAGGTTAGAAAGGTATAAACTTGTAGAAACTAGACCAAGAAACGATAGTTGAAATCTAGATTCTATACGAGAGAAATTGGGTTAATTAATTGATAACCAGACCTAAACGAGAGTTTGATCTAGGACCTTAATTAAGTCATTATCCCTGCACAATTAACAACTGAATTAAGTCAATTTGCATTCACATTGCTAATCCTAGCGGGCCGCTGAGTGAACCAGCGAGGTTGTCTATGCCCGCCAAGTAGCCAGCGACCAGTCTAACAGATTAGCTACCTAGGTTCTTTTAGCGGACCGCTACGAGAGTCAGCGGGCCACTGGAACTAGGACTAAAAAGAAGTGTTAGCAACCAGAAACCCTAAAATTACATGACTTGTTGAATCTCTCTCATTAATTCTTGTTTTGACCTTGAAACTAGACTGAAGATTTAGGCCCACCCACCAACAATTCTTGAATTCTTAAGAGTTGAATCGTCTAGCTAGGTTAATAAAGTAAAAATACTAATATTCCAACACCGTCCCTGTGGATTCTGTTAGGAAATTGCCCAATTTTAATTTTGTGACTAATTACTATTAATTAATCCAATTAAAACATAAGCAACACGAGATCTAGTACTTTAAGCAATAGACACAAAGAGAAAGAGGAGAAATCGATACCTCCCGCGAAATCGTATTCGCGGGGCTCGACCAAGGCATGGGAATCGATGGCGTGCCTTCTCCACCGTCTCCACCACGTCTCGTGACCGCCCTCGAGTCCACCAAGGAGGATTAATCACGTTCTACAAGGTACGTGCTAGCATACCCAAAGAACAAGCCTAATCCCTATGGTTTTCTCTCTTGCATCAATCAACAACCTTGATTTAGTGGAGAGAAAATAACTCAACACATGAGCAAATAAGAGGGAGAGAGGAGGAAGGTGGCGGCCTAGAATGGGAGGAAGAGAGGAGAGAGAAAAGTCTAGGTGGAGGCTCTCATAAGTGGTCCTTATATAGAGCACAAAACCTAATTGACCTCTTGCATAATTACAACTATGCCATCCCACCTACCACCATAAATGGCTGCCACGAAATGGGCCTTTATGGGCCATTTAACCCCTTCATTTGGACCATTAATTCATATAATTAAGGTCCCTCAACTTTGCTCTTTAATTGGGCTATATATTTGCTATTTAAATAACGGCCCAATTCATCAATATAACCATTTATATTAATAAGTGTTGAACTAAATTAATTATTAACTCATTAATAATTGTTTTAGGATTAGTTAATGCATTAATTTATTTCTATATGATCCATTGACTTAATCAATTATAACGGTTCCCAACGGTATATAATTAATTAATCAATCTTATCATATTTCCACAGAACTTACTGCTGTGAATAAATAAATAATGCACTGTGTGATTAATGTCCTATTTGTGTGACCCTTTGAGGATTTATGCTATTTTGGCCATGGAATTAAATCGTTATTTAATTCCAATAATCATAAGTGGTATCTAGCAACACGTTATGATTCCCAATTCGCATAAATAGTGTACTGCTACAATATTTCAATCCTGCATAAGAGAATAAATATGTTTCTCTATTTTTGATTCTTATGTCTCACGATATCATCGTATAATCCAAGATAGGAATGTGTCATTCTTGCAGATTATACGTTTCTTGATCTAGAGTTGATCGCTTAGTTGCGCGCATACGATCCAACTCCATCAAGGGGCCCAAACAGATATCGTCACTCACTAAGTGAATTAATGAGGGACATACGGTTTTCTTGATGATTAGCTTTTCCCCGCACAATTCAAGAGAACGTAAATCAAGTCCGTATAGCAGCCCTTAACGGGAATCAGCGGTAGACGAGATTTATAGAACCTATCCTCATGTGGAAAAGATAATCATCTCAAACTTAGAACCAAAATCATAACGAAATAAACAATGACACATAACACAATCCATATGTTTATTTCGTTGGGTCAAGTCCTGTACTATGTTCCATAACATATACATATGCAATTAAGTTGGTAACTCTTTACCTATGATTTGTAGAACTTAATCATCACTTAACTTGCATACTAATCTTATATGATAATTAATGTTCCTTGTTAATTATCAAGATTATGGACCGTTTAGATTTATTATTGTCATTCTAAAGAATGATCCACAGAGATCTACAATTCAGATCCTCAACCTGAATGATCTGTCAATAATAAACCTAGGAACAGATGATAAAATATCATCCATAACATAAACTAATAATTAAGTCATTAAATTATTGACTTCTAGGACATAACTCCAACAGATTCGACCCTCAAGCTGTTCTACAAACGATTTGATCGGTAGACACGAAATTTTTATTTTGAGACTTGATTTTTCCCATCGATCAAAAATGTCCCTCTAAACAATCAACTGATATTTATGTATTTTTGTTGTAATTTGTGAATGGAACTAGAATAAACAGAAAGATAAATTGAAGAAGATGAATTGTAAAGGAAAGAAACAAGAAGGAAACAATGTAATAACGTAATAATTTTTCTGATTACTTTACATATGACATCTCTCTCTTATATAGCTAATTAGAAGATTTTATTACCAAAGCGGGATACTATTACAACTGTAAATGCAATAATTAAAAGGAAGGTAAATTATCCACGTAGCAAAAGCAAGTGGAACTGTGGAACTTTAATTCTTGAGAAGCCCATTATTCTTCAATATAGTTAGGCCCATTCTCATTACCAGCCCAACATAAATCTCATCTCCAATCAAGTCAGTGACAGACACCATAGAGGGGAACCGTATCCTCTGGACGGTTGGATTAGATCCAACGGCGCGCACGGAAAATAAAAAAAATAATATCACTCTCCATTTCTGCCTGACTGCCCAAATTTGCTTTTCCTCTTAATTTTTTTTTTATATAATTCTCCGCTCTCTGAGTCGTCTCCTCCCTCGCTCACGATCGTCTCATTTTTCTTGGCGGGTTCAAACCCGTTAGAGCTTCAGGCCATCGCAACTTTCAAGAAAGAGCTTATTGTCATCGTGGTGGAGAGAGGAATATCATGGTCGTTTCCTTTTCTGTTGTGTCGTTTTAAATTGTCGACAAAACTATCTTCTTTTAGAGGAGCCTGACGAATTATTGCGGTAAAATTCCGATGATCTAGGCTGATGTGGCTCACAAGTTTTGGTTAGTTAGACTCATGGAGAATATAGAAACACTATAGTATTCTAGCTTTGTCTCGCGTCATTCTAGATTGATGGGAGCACCGAGTGACTGGTATGGGAGAAAAGTGAGGCTGGTACCGAGAGAACTTGAGGTGTGGAATGATACCAGAATAGACTTGTTTGGTACCAATGGAATGTGGAGAGGGTATGAAGATGTTTAAAACCTAAAATTATTAAAATAAAAAAGATTATGTTACAGTATATCATATAATAGGAAATGCAAGGTATTTAGAACTGATTCAGAAATTCAACTTAATTTAATTGACACTCACTTATATTTATTGAGGCAGAAGTAAGGACTGCACACCAAACAGTTTTCATATTCTTGAACAAGCTGGCCTTTTATGTTGAAACTGAAGGAACTGGCCATTTTTTTTAATAATAACAAAAAAAGGAGAAAACCAGAAATGATATAAAACTCCTTAGATACTAAACATCAATATAAAGGAGGTAGCCTTCACAAATTTGAACCTTATACAAGGAGCATATACTAAATCATAAGATAGATTATACATATCCCCATCAGAAAAAAACAAGGTTGACTTACTGCATTTAAAGAACTTGTCTTACTGCTGGCTTACTGGATTTGAGGGGTATTTTCGGTACTAGAACATAAATTTCGTGCAAATAAACCCATAAAAAAGGGAAAGTGGGAAAGTGGTCTCAATCAGGATCTCACAGCAACTTATATTGTTCAAGTTTGTAGACAATTGGACATGTGCTATGTATAGGGATGAAAACGGAGCAGATAAAATCTGCTCCGATCCGTATCCGAATTCGAAAAATACGCGTAATATCCGAACTGTATCTGTATCCGAACATATCCGTATTCGTATTCGTATCCGTAAAAAAAAATATGGATGCGGTTATGGGAAGACCAATATCCGCTCTTTATCCGTATCCGACATGGATATTATCCGTATCCGATAAATATTAATTCGTTTATCCGTATCTTTAACATCATAAGATGATTAATATAATATAATTACTTCTCTATATTAGAGAATACTTTTAATTAGATAATACTTAATTTTTATTAAATAAATTTTCTTATTATAATAAATATTTTTATTTGGACTAGTAACATAAAATTATTTTTACTTTCTATTAATTGAGACGATTGTAAATGATAACAACACTAAAATTAATTTTTTCTCTAATATTGACAAAGTACTAACATAGACATGAGTATATTGAATATCATTATATTTATAGAAACTACTATTATAAATAAATAATAAAGATTAAAATGCAATCCGTATTCGACAAAATATATTCGTATTCGACTCCGTATCCGATAATATCCGAACCGTATTCGTATCCGTTTAATATCCGAACCGTATCCTTATATATCCGAATGCATTCGTATTCGTATCCGTGTTCGAAAAAAGAATGCGGATGCGGATATGGGAAGACCAACAGCCGCTCTGTATCCGATCTGTTTTCATCCCTAGCTACGTATGTGCTATGAATTTGGAGTTGTAGACAATTGGACATGGTAATACCAAATATCAGTCAACTATTAAGTGTAATTATAGTTTTATTTAATTTTAGAGTTGTTAATTATAATGGATATTGATATTTGAATTAATGTTTAGTTTGTTTTTAAGTTTCCCATTTTCACCATGGCTTACTAGCTGTTTAAAAAAGCATTTGATAAACTCAATGGTTTACTGGCTTACTTCATCTTATACATCAATCGCTCGAGTCATTATATTGTTTTGTTCATAAAATTAAAGGCATTTGATTTCTGTGCATTCTGCTGAATTACTGGCTGCACTTAATAAACTCAATGTGCATTTACAGATCAAGTTGCGATAGAGATTTTGAGGGGTATTTTTGGTACACTGTCCAGGGGTAGTAGTTTTTTTGTATTTTACCAAATTAAATGGAACAGCACACTGTACCAAATTTATTTAGTAGATTCATGTTGAAAATATGCATGCTACTTTTATTTTGCAAACATACATGTTGCAACAATGCGCGATGGAACAACATACTGAAACCATATGCAGATTCAATTTTAGAGATTTTTAGGAACTTATGTTTTATTGTGCTTTTAAAGTTGGCTGAAACCAAATTTATTCAGCATACACGTGGCAACAATGCGCAATGGAACAACATACTGAAACCAGTAAATTAAATGGAACAGAAAATATGGTCTTCATATTCAGTAAATTAAATGCAACAAGGCCAGTGTACCTTTACAAAATAAGTTTACAACATAATCATATTCTCAAACAGCATATTAAAAGTAGTTACAAATTGAAATGGCATATTCATCCTCTTTGCAAAATAAAATAGCATATTCCTAACAACTCGGTACAAGCAATATACAAATTATTCCTATAATTGATTATACATTCAAATATATAAGCTTCTATATCTCTATTTCATCGACTTTGCCACTTCGCACAAATTCTGTAATCTCTATTTCACTAATTTAGCTAAGCATCTACAAAACAGAAAGTCAGAGAATACAATTTCGGTCAGCACAGTGCATTCAAATATATTGTTTATTCCAAAGTGTCGAGATCGAGGTCGACAGACGACAGTGAGAGAAGGCCGATAGTGGAGGATGTTTTTTTCGAATGAGAAATCAGCTCTCTTCAGTTTCATGGCAGAAACGGAGAGAAAGAGACGGAATAAAAAAGAAGGCTTAATTTTCTGTGGAAACGGAGACTCGGGCAGGGGCCTCCATCTCACCTCTGCACCGTTGGATCTAATCCAACGTTCTAAACGATAGGTTGGCACTCTGCTAGATACGATTCCCCATAGAGGAGCTGAGAGCTACACATACAATACATATTTTAGTAACTATAGTTTTTAGTCGTTAATTCTGAGAAGCTAAATATTTTTTTATTTTTTAACCTTACCAGCTTAAACAAACACAAAAAGTGCGGGGATAATATATACAGGGTGCGTTTGGATGAGAGAAGAAGAAGAGGAAGAAGGAAGATGAGAAGAAAAAAAATTATAAACAATCTAAACTCTTCATAAAGTTACACACTTCCCAATACTTCTTCCCACTTCTTCTCTTCTTCCCACACCTATCCAAACGCACCCACAAAGAATAACTTATATTGACTTCAAAATAAGTGGCTTGTTTAGTTCACAGTTTAATATCATGCGAGTCTTGTGGATTGATGTCTAAACTTTATCTGTATATTATAAATTGTATCCATGCATCGCCATGACACAGAGGGAATAATCACAGGTTTGCCTAACTACTCCTAACATTGAAAAAGTTGCAGAGATTAAAAAAAAAGTAGATTTGCAAAGGAACCTGTTACCTGTGCCTGACTAAAAAAAATTTTCTTCGAATGCCTCAAACTACTGCATCTTATTACAAGAAATTGTAGCAATTTTGGTGGAAACTCTATGTCTACTTAGTTTTGTATTTAGGACTCTAGGGTCTTACTTTTTCTTTCTTTGCTTTCTTTCTTTCTTATCTAAGGGGCCGTTTGGATCGCTTAGGAATTTGGGAAATTTTCTATTCCTAGGCATAAATTTATTGGGAAGTGTGTAATTTTGTGAAGAGTTTGGATTGTTTATAATAAATTTATGCGTAGGAATAGAAAATTCTCCAAATTTCTCAAATTCTCACTTGTACAACTCTTTTTTATTTAATGGAATTTTTTTCTTTGCTTATCTAGGGGTAGAATTGAATTTTTTTTAGTTGAACCGAATCGATTGTTGGCCTCTTCTAATTTTTCCATGCATTGTTGTTCGGTTCGTGAACTTTTTTTCCTCATGCGCTGAACAAAATTTTGATTTAATAAACTGAATATTTATACTTAAAAAAAGAATATTTATGCTTACAACATTAAATAAACTGAACAACTAAATATTTATGCTTATAATATTTTAATAAATTGAACATTTATACTTAATAAGATGAAAATTTATACTTAATAAATTGACCATTGATACATAATAAACTAAATATTTATGCTTTCTATTAAATGAATATTTATGCTTATAACATTATAATAAGCTGAACATTTATACTTGATAAACTGAATATTTATATGAATCTGATGAGGCGAAAAAAAAAGAAGTGCGCTAAAATAAAAGGACGAGAGTGGAATGATATAGGATGATATTTTGAAAGATGAACGCAAAGTAATTTCCAAAAAAAGACGGAGCTCTCAATCTCAACACTCGGGCTGGCTTGGATGAAGTTCTTATGTGGATTTTTGTGTGTTTTCGTTTGTGTTGGAGTATAAACCCTTTTTGTTCTCAATTCCAATTTCTAAAGCAGACGGCGTGGGATTATTTCCTATAAATTAATCATTTTGATGGGATTTTCTATATAGGACGACTAAAACTTGCGTGCGTTGCCTATATTTTTTGAAAAATTAAAATACCCAAGAACTCTGGTGTGTTTTGTTTTGTGTTTATTAATTTTTTCAGTTACGAAGATTGCATTGAATTCATTAAGGACGCCAAACCAGGTCCAGCTGGCCGTACCAAACAGACAATAGTAGACACCTGGCACTGGCAGTCTGGTGACTGGTACCGAGCCAATTGCAATTTCTGCCGCGTGGCTCCGACCCAAACCAGCTCCACCTAAAGTTCGGCTGTGGAGGTAACTTTCCTTGTGCATGTAACCATTTGATTTTCACTAAATGGCGAATCATGGCTACTTGGATTTATATTTTGAATATACAATCAGCTAGGATGGAGATGTGTGCCTATCAAATAAAATTTTCATTTAAATACATATGAGAGTAACATTGATAATTGTTCATTAATCAAAACTTGTTTTACAATTGTGTTTTATTTAATTTGTGCAAATTAAATAACGTACATGTCGTTCCGAAGGATGTGACCCTTTCATTTAAGAAATACTTTTATTGACAATGTGAGGTTATTTAAAAGAGAAATAAGAAATGCAAGTGATGGAGTTTTATCGATGACAGTGACAATGACAATATATTTTCGACAATATTATGATATTTCTCAGTTCTTTTTGTTTTGAAAATGGTAGTTGAATTTATGTTTTTCGGACCATAATGTTTGAAAAGGAAGATTCCCGACATGGGCTATATTTAATGTGAGTGTAAACACATGCGTTTTTATATAAAAATTATTTCAAGAAATATAAAGCAATAAAATGTTTTATAGAATATTCTTGTATTCAAAATTATTCTTGAAAATAACATAATTTCAATTATATTTTAATCCGTATTATGTAATATCAACAATGAGATTTTAATTTAATTGAAAACAACATTAAAGAAAGTCTTGATTTTGCTGGAACATAAATTATATAATTGAACATAAGTGTGAAACGAGTCTCTTATATTTTCAAGTATGATTACGTCGAGCAACGATAAATAAATAATAAAAGGGAAAAAAATAAACTTCAGAAGACACAACTCGTGTCACTTACAATGTTGGGTTTATATAAGTCATTTCTTTATTGATGCATTCGAACTCACGATTTATACCAGAATCACAATTACCATCATTAAATACAAGGGGAAATTTGTTCTGTGCCACTCAAAACTAGCGAAAATTGAGGAATTACCACTCAAAACTAAAACATTTTGTTTTTGCCACTCTAAAATTCAAATTTTTTCGTTAAATGCCACTATGTCCCTTTCTTAATAAAAATAACATTTAAGTAATACCAATAAACTTTTATGACATTTATACCCTCATTCTAATTTAACCAAGTTGATTACGAAGATGAACCCTGACCCAGCCATTCGAGATGGATCTAACCAATCGACCCCTTCTCCTCTCTTCGACCCTTTCTCCTATTTCTCGCAGATGAACCGAAACACATAAACTCTAGAAGCTAATCGTCTGCTCTCTACTCTTAACCAAGTTGATTTGCTGCATTTCGAACCCTAGCTGAAAGCATTCACTCGCCGTCCTCCAAAACCCTAGCTGCATTTCCGAACAATTCTTGTGACTCGTACTCGCCATCTCTGTGTCGCCTTGTCTCTCTAGCCTAGGTTCGTCTTTTTTTCACAGCATTTTCGAACAATTCTTTTTTTCACAAGTGTAATGCCTTGCATGCTTATTTTGGTTTTCTGTAATTGGTTCAAAGTTAAAACTTTCTGTTGTTAGCTTGTTAGTGAATAGTTTCGTGTCATTTGCATTGAAGCACTTGTACTTGCTGAGTTATTAATCTAATCCCACTGATTCTGTTTAATTGATAAAAGTTCATATGCTTATACTGATAAAAGTTCTCTAATGTAGACTTAATAACACTTATAGCATAATACTTGCTTTTCAGGTCTTGATTTGAAGATAAAGATAATGGACATAATTACCAATTGGAGTGGTACTAAGTGCAGTGGCAGCCAACCATCACCTTCTGTTGTTTGTGATAATCAGAGTCAAGGAAGAAGCTCCGAAGGATGCAATATGCCTGGTACTAATGACAACCATGAAGAGTATGAGTATGAGCCGTATGTGGAAGCCGAAGGTGAGCAGGCCTATCTCTCTGAAGGGGATTATGTAATTGCTCCTCTTCTGGATATTACACACGAGTCAATTGCAGAAGTAGAAAATAATTTGGAGCCAATTGTACTTCCTGATATTGAACACAGTGTATATGTTTGCACTATATATATAAAAGACTTTTGTTAAAATCCTAAATGAATTTTGTATTCGAAGGAGGGAGTAAATTGTTGTTCGTTCCTAGCAGTGAAAGGCACATGTTTCAGTTGCCACTCTTTCAGTTGTACAAGCGTAAGGTTCATGAAAGGGAATAGCGGACAATGCATCCTAGATTTACAGGACCCTGCTAGAGAAATTAAGCAATTGCCACTGTTACATCCTGGATTTACAGGACCCTCAATTTTCACTACTTTTAATTTGTGCTATCTACTGTTACATCATTTTTTGAAAAAAAAAACAAAAAGAAAAGAAAGAAGGCATGACCAGTATATTACCAGTATATAAAAAGAAGAAGGCATGAAAGGGGAAATCTAATCTACTGAGTTGCCATTCAAATAATAATAGAGTCATACAAACGACAATCACAATGAAACTTATAAAATTAAAGAGAGATCAGTCATAAAAACGACAAAATACACCATGATTGCATATAGTGCCAAGGGAAAATCTAATCTAATCTACTAAGGTGCCATCAGTGAAGTCTTCCAATAGCAATCATCACAATTACAAGACTGACAATCACAATGAAACTTATAAAATTAAATATTTTAAAATTATCTAATGATGCAACCAAAGCTTTAATTTGCTCCTCATCAGCTTGAGATTTCTTCTCAAATTCATATGTCAGATTGTCCAATTGAGTTTCGAGGCTTTCGAGTCTACCAACTAGCTCAGATTCAATAGATGGAATAACAATATTTGCTTTTGTTAGATGACGCACATAATCGTTTTTCCACTTCCAGAAATTGCATCTAGTATTCTGTTGGAAAATACACAACAAAAAAAACAATTTTTTAATTTGATAGACAATTTCAGTACTAATTTTAGTACTAATTTGATATCTCCTTTTAAAGGGAAATGCAAAGTAACTTCACAATTTCAGTACTAATGATAGACAACTAAATGGGCAGTACTAATTTCCCTAACAATTTCATTGTATACCCGATTAATAGTAGTGACGATTTCAGGGAAATTGGTACTGACAATTACCACTGGATTCGATTTTCACTGGAAAAAGGAAAAATCAAATACAACCTCAATTTTATCTTGTTGATGCATCTATAGAACACTCTCTCTGGATTTAATTTGTTCTGCTCACAAGCCTTTTCACAGTTAAACCACAGTCCGGGCATGGCACGAGAGACAAACCTACACTTTGACTTGGCTGAGAACTGACGCTCGACGACGCTGAATGCGACACGGATTCCGTTTCTCTGAAACGACGATGCATGGCAGTGAGAGAAGATTGGAGGACGAAGATCGTGCAGGGGAGAGGAGAAGAGATCAGACAAGCAAGCTTGTGGATCGAAAGTGGCACTAAGAGAGGAGAATGACGGAGATTATGGAGAGAGGTTTATCGGGTTCATCTTCTCCGTTCAGAGAAGAAGGGACGAAAAGAGCAAACAAAGGTTGGGATCGTGCAAACCTAGTCGACTTAGTCGAGTCGATTCTGTTCGGCACTCTAGTCAAGTCCATTCGGATCGTATGGGGGTAAAATGGTCACGATATTCTGTTTTTATTATTATATAGATGAATATATAATAAAAACGTACATAGTGGTAGTTTAAGAAATAAGTTGAAATTTTGGGTGGCAAAATCAGAACATTTCAGTTTTGGGTGGCAATTGCTAAATTTCTCAAGTTTTGGGTGGCATAGAAAAAATTGCCCCTAAATACAATACTTATTATCTCGTCATTATTATAATTTACATGTACAACAACAACAATAACAATACTAATAATAATAAAATTATTATTTCATCATTATATTATAATTTTTATCATTGGTGTCATCATCCTAATTTACATTTGCTCATTTCATTGTCATTTTTCTTCAAATCTTTATTAGTATAAAAGTATTACTACCATTATCATTATTTGTATTTTACTACCTGAGATAATTCTTCGAGGAACAAAATCATTGTCTCATTTTTTTTTAATTCTTTTTTCCTCGTATCTTTCATTAATTTATTATTTATTTTAAGTACTGAAACCAAGTATTTTTTTATGACAAGGACCGCCCCCCCCCCCAAAAAAAAAAACCCGAATCTCGTCAAGAAACCAAAGTACAAAATGCCCTCTTACTGTGGCGTATTATGCGGTGGGTAGCTAACATGCTCCACGATATAAATCTAGAATTTGAAAAACCTACAAAATTCGGATTCATAAAAAACCATACACCTAAGATTTATAATTTATATCATATATTAATATATAGGGAAACTATATAAATATATATTGTCTTGTAAGAAAGTATGGCTTAATGATATTTAGAGGTAATGGCAGTGCTCTCGGAAAATTATTGAAACCCATTACAGTATTTAGAGGTGGAAGTGGGCAGAGAGGATCCAAGAATCGGGTATTGTTGGTCAGTTGGTGTAATAAAAAGGGGTCCCATTGTGGCAAGGAAGAACGAGAGGTGAGGATTAAAGCGATATCCCTGCGTGAAACCCAAACCCACACACCTCTAATCCTCTCTATCCTTCTTCAACTCTCAACTCTCTTTCTCTCACTCTCTCTCCAAAACCCTCTCCTTTTCTCTCTCTTTCTCTACACAAAAAGAGGTTCAACGAATGCATCCATTTCAGTGACCAAATATATATCCACTTGATTAATTTGTACTTGGAGAAAGAGATAGAAATTCACTTCTTATGGCTCCAAAAGCTGGAAAAGGCAGAGGAAATAGAGGCAAAGGAGATAAGAAGAAAAAAGAAGAGAAAGGTACGCATGCATGCATCGAATATATATGATTAATCACCTTCTACTTTTACAACTGAATTTGTATCTTTTTTATTTGCTACATAATGATATTTCGTTAATTCCTAATATTTCTTTCTATTTCTTTTCTTCGGTAATTAGTTACCATTTTTTATAATTCATTTTTTGTATTGTTCTTTTTAATAGTGAGATTATGCATAATTTAATTAATATTCAATTTTGTTTAAATTTGTTGTAGTGGTACCGAGTTTGATCGATATAACAGTTATTACTCCCTACGAAACAGAGGTCACACTAAAGGTACTTTCCATTTTTCATCAATTTGTTTTTTTTTTTTGGAAATTTTGAAGTTATTTTCTGTTACATATGAGCTATTTTTTTAATTAAAATATTTCACGTTGACAAACTAAACAAGAAAAATGACTGAAGTAGTGTTCGTTTTTCTTCTTTCTTTCTTTTTTTTTTTTTTTTGAGAAATTTGAATTAGTATTCTGGTAGAGCACATGTGATACTAGATTTAATCAGAAATCAATTAGCTTTCTTATTCCTAGTCAAATGTTATTTCTCTGAAATAAAGACAAAAATGTCTTAGTTTTCCTATTTTATTAAGCTAATATGATATTAGTCACTCCAATAAACCCCACCTACCCGGTCAATGTAAGTTAAGAAACGCAACATTTACCATCATTTATAGTCTTAATCATAACAAAACATCCACATTTTCCAACACTTCAATATTTTATTGTTATAAGCCT
Organism: Rhynchospora pubera; assembly: GCA_028095005.1. Taxonomy (NCBI): domain Eukaryota; kingdom Viridiplantae; phylum Streptophyta; class Magnoliopsida; order Poales; family Cyperaceae; genus Rhynchospora; species Rhynchospora pubera. The sequence goes on from CM051460.1 coordinate 358,810,850, forward strand.
ATGAGCGTATGGGCTTCACCGACCATTATAATATACCATATATATATAGTTAAAGCACTAGCGTTGCATTTACTTATTTTCAACTGGATGCTAGTACATGCATTAATGTCATTGTGATTAAACTTAACCAATATACATCTGGTGGGGATTTAGGGAATATCCACTGACAAGGTGGTAGATGTGAAGAAGCTCCTAGGCAGCCATGTTGAAACGTGCCACCTGACAAACTACTCTTTAACGCATGCGGTACTTCTCTCTCACTCCAAGCGTAATTTAATTATTGCATTTTTATTAATTTCTTTAATTATCGTTCACTACAACATATATTTAGAGAGCCCATCAGGCATCAGGTGGGTTCTGGTTCAATAAGTAATTTGATTCTCGTGTGCTATATTTCTGTTTTTAGTTGCTTTTTGGTGTGAGCCGTACAATATTAACACTGTAAAATTGTTTCTTTTTCCTAAAACATGTGATATTTATGATGTGTATATGAACATATTACAGTATTACGTTTTTTAGATTATTCAATACTTATTATTTTCGTGTCATACACGACACCACCGCACTCATGTTTTAATAAAAAAAGAAAAAGTAAAATTACAAAGGACGTGTTGTTTTTGAAACTCGTTTTATTGTCACACTATATATAGAGTAGTTTTCTTACAAGAAATGAAATTTAATATACAAAAATATGAAACCAAAATTTCCAAACATCCATCTTTCGTTAAAGTCTCATTTTTCTTTAATTCTATACCGTTTAATGTTTGTTCCTAACATTTTATTTTTATTGAATAAAATTCTGGTGAATTTAAATAAGGTTTCTTATGGTGTATATATTCTCAGTTACTCTTGAGCAGTCCCTTTTGAATTACAGAAATTAGACAGAAAAAGAAATTATAAAAATAATAATAATGTTGTTGAATAAAATGGCGGTGCATGGCATGCATGACAGGTGAGGGGGCAGCGGTTGGAAGAAGGCGTGGAAATTGTGTCGCTCAAGCCTCCTCTTCTCACCATTGTCGAAGGTACTCAATTTAATTTCTTTCTTCTTAGTTTTCACGTTTTCCGATGTCTATTCGTGTTTTTTTGCTTTTTTTGGTAGACAAGTAGGTAATACTTGAGGTGAAGTTAGTAAAAATCCGTTGTCAAATCGGAATAATTTTATGAATTTTCTAATTCAGACGGGAATTGACTAATCTGATAATTTTGGGAAAGGTGGGACCTTGACCAGTTTGTATAGCTTAGTCAGTGATGATTCACCCTTTATAAAAACTGTTTTTGGGTTTTTGGGTGGGTAGGTTGGGTCTCCTTATCATAACCATAAATTCTACTCCTATTAGCTTCATGGAATAAAATTCCAAATATGTCGGTAAAATTAAAGTCTCATGTCATATGTCATAGGAAATTTAATTTTCATAATGAGATCTGCAATTGGAGTAAAATATTATGTTTTTAAGACAAAAAAAACGGAAAAGAAATTAGTATATCGTCTACGTTATTTTCTTTTCTAATAAATGTTTAATTCATAGCGACTACCAAATGAGAGTTACAAAAATTGTACTTCGGAATTACACGATACCGTCTGTCCTCTGTAAAAAAGAAAAAAGAAAAAAAAGAAAAGAAAAATTAAGTAATAAACATGCAGCTATCAAGCAGGGTTGCTTGGTCAGATTTAACCCAAGAAATTTGACTTAATGTTCCTATTTAATTTTGGGTTCGCATTCCAGATGAAAATCAGTAAGTTCGTCAACCAATAACCATTCAATCCAGTCGGCTTGAAAAAGAATAATTATTTTGTCATGATTTGATCCTTTGGAAATCTGAATGATGTGGGCAAGATTAATTTAATAAGTATGTTACTGTTAGTCTTAGAATTCAAAGTTGTAGTTATCAAGCGTTTGGTTAGTAAGAATTGACTAAAGGAAGCATGACACTCATGACTTACATGACACAATTATTTGGTATCCTGGTCAACTTGTGCTACTTCACATTTTTTTTCCCCAATATCTCATGTCAAACCAAAATTTTGACCGGTTGTTCATGATTCAAGTCACAACAACCCATCTTTTACTGGGTCAAGAAAATGAACACCTGAAGTCTATAAAGTGGAGAAAATTGATAATTAGGGAGTATTTAAAACCAAAATTTGGGTAATAAATAATTTAAAATTTATATAAAGATGTGATATAAGATCTAGTTGAGTTAGCTAACAACCAAAAAAAAAAAAACTTTTTTTAATACTGCCCTGAATCTAGTGCAATAACACTAGAATTACAAATAAAAAAAAGATTAGGTTTAAAAATACTGCACAACAATTACTAAACTAAAACCCGGTGTGTAATTTAATTACTAGATTAACAAAAAGCAGTGACCAGTGAACAGTAGACAGACAAGGCGTAAAGGGGGGACTTAATGGGTTTCAAAACTTGTTTCACCCAATAATTTTGTTCAGCACGAAGATTGATCCATACATACAGGTAAAAAATAAAATTAAAATTGGACTTCTATTATACAAAATCGAAGGAGCAAAATGCAGATGTATAAAATGTCTTGGATTCAGATTTGACACCTTGAAATTAATAAACAAGAAATAAAATTTCTAATAACAACCTTTTTTATCCGTATTCTGATGCAACTTTGAAATTAAAAAAGTCAGGGAATGATTTTTCTTTCAAAACTAAAGAAAGTTTATTATATGAAAATAATAAATACTTAAAATGGGGATGAAAAGGGACAACAGTAACAGCCACTGAAACGCAGGTACAGGTACAGGTACAGCCGCCAAGGCGCCTGTCTTTCAACGGCTCTTATTAATTTATCTTGATTTTACCATTTAATTTTCTCCACTCGTTTTTGTCTCATTCTAAGTGCCGTCTGTTTGTTTTCATACTTCCATATTTTTTTGGACATACTCACATCATCACATGACACTAATATTATTGGTCATTTCTGGAAGATTCTCCTCCTCTAGGCTCTGTATCGGTTTAAAAATTTATTACGCTACCATTCCTGGTTTTTCCATTTTCATGCTCATGTAATTTACAGTGCCACAGAAGATCAGAACCAGTATTACTGTTTGTCTGTTTACATCATTTCTCGCCTTGCCTTTCAGTTCGTACAAATTAATTTGATTTTAATTTTTTAGTACAGTACTGATTAATTTTAGAGCGATGATGACAATAATAGAATCTACTATTCAATGCCAGTCGAAGTCACTTTCAAGTTTCAGGTGACAAACTTAAGAAACATGTGAAGAAAATCGTTGTATGAAATATCGCTGTCTATATCTAATTAAAATGTCGCTCGTAATGGTCATGGTTAACTAGAGAACAATGAAAATTCTTCTTCTTTCTTTTTCTAAAAAAAAAATAAGTAAAATTCTATATGAAAGACAAATAAGTGCACTGTGCACATGAAAGATTCTATAGAAAGAATCATTCAACATATCTTCCTTTTAATTTTACCAAATACATCAAGTAAATGCCAATCCACGTTCAAACGGGTCAGTGCCACCTACCATATATCTGTACATGCATAAATTTGTTGGCAATTGGCAGTGGTATATAACCATTGGACAATGGACACCAACAACTCTTCATCTCCAAAAAACATAAAAATATAGAGCATTGAATAAATTTAAATTTATCGGCACCTGTATTGGTATTCGATTTCTATCTTTGCTCTTAAATTTGAGGGAAGTCACTAATAAATTTCAACTTTAAAACTAGGAACAAATACGTATACTAGGCACATGGAAAGTAATAAGGTAGAGCTGTCAACGGCACTGCCACCAACGTGGTGCCGTTTCGTTTAACTGAAACGGAACGAATAACGGCACCAGTTTTCATTTCGTTTCAATAACGAAACGGAAAACGGAATAAGAAATTGTGACGTTTCGAACCGTTTCGCCTCTTTTCAAACCGTTTCATGTGTATTTTCTTATGTGAAACGAATAACGAAATGGATTTTTGTACCGTTTTGAAAACGGAACGGTTAACGGAATGGTATATCGTACCGTTTTCTTAAACGAAACGGTAAACGGTATGGGGTGTTCCGTGCATTTCGGCCACGTTTGACAGCCCTGTAATAAGGGGCCCATTCAACCCCTCAAATATTTGGGCATTGAATAAATGAAGTTAGTTTGTAGTGGGCAATTAGAAGTGGTTTGTTGCATCCCTTTCCGAGCTTCATCTGTCAGCATGTATCAACTATCAAGTATCAAGTCTCAAATGTCACTGTTTGAAAATCCCAATGTGATATTGACCAAAAATATCTCTTATATATGGCTCCAAACCCAACCTGCCGAACTACTCTGCATTTAATGAAGATGCTGCTTGTTGATAGTTGATACCCATCTGAGAATAATAGTGGCTTCAAATCTTCTTAACTTTCGTAAATATTTGTTGGCATTTAATTCGTAAATGCTAAGTTTATGTTTGGCTAGATACCTAGCATAGTATCATACTAGCACACTTTTGGTTTCACTTTCCATTGTTTGTTTAAATGTTCACCCTCACATGATCAATCATTGTTCCATAAAAATTTAAAAGTTGTACTGTTTTGATGGTGCATCTCAATATACCTGCAAGAATTTGTTGGAATAAAATATTATGTATACAAGTTATGAAAAAACTTAAAAGGAAAAAAAAAAGCAAAACAAAATTTCCCAACTATTGAGCTAGAAATCTTTACTGGGTCAGAAGTAGTTAATATAAGAACCAAGCCCAAGTTTTAGAAGCCTATAAAAAGTTGCGTTCCTTTTTATTTCATTACCAGAAAGAAAGCAAAACAAGTTTTCTCAGAGTTTCTGTTTTGCATGTGACGTGACAGAGGAGTATGAAAGAGGAGAGCAAGCGGTGGCGCACGTGCGGAGGCTGCTTGACATTGTGGCCTCCACCACCTCCTTCGGAAAACCCAAGAAGCAAAATGCCACGTCATCCCCTCCGACCAATGACAACCCACCAGCCGTACCCTCTCCTTCCTCCTCGCCTCCTTCTCCGACCAATGTCGACCTCAGCTCTGTACCTGCCATCTCAGAGCAGTTCGACATGGCCGCCATTAAACCACCTCCCAAGCTCGGCCAGTTCTATGACTTCTTCTCTCTCTGCCACGTCACCCCTCCCATTCAGTGTACGTGCATTCTCTGTTTGTACCAGTACTGGTGTGTATACTTGTGCATGTCCTGAATTGTGAAATTTTGTTATTTCAGTTATCAGGAGGCATGAAGGTGGCTTTTCGTCTGAGAGGCGGGAAGGCGACTATTTTGAAATTGAGGTAATCATTTCTCCTTTTTCTTTCTTATGTTTTTGGCATTTGTAGTGCTTAGTGCCACAATTGAGGATGAATTGAGATTAGAGGCCAATTATTGTAAAATTAAGACCCCCCAACATTACTGTCCTTTGGTGCACTTCTTCTACTGCGATTCCCAATTTAGAATAACAAAAGCTCGATTTTACAGTTGTTTGAGGATTGAGGCAGAATCATGCTAAATTATGTCAAGCTGCTTTGTTTAGTGAGAGAGGCATTAAACTAAGCATGCTACAACCAATTAGTACAGGGGAAAAAACAGGCCAACAAGGGGTTAAGCGGTTCTTTTCTGGGGCTAAGTTGATAAAAAGAAAAAAAAATCAATATAACCACTTTTCAAATCTCAATTTGTATTGATTATTCAGTGAAGAAGTCAAAATATTTCAGGTGAAGGTGTCCAATGGAAAGCTTTTCCATGTGGTGGCATCAGTTAAAGGCTTTTATGTGGTTGGAAAGGAGCATATCATATGCAAATCTCTCGTCGATCTATTGCAACAGCTCAGCAGTGCATTTGCAAATGTTAGTATCCCTATACAGGACTAGCTTTCATTTTAATTTTATTACTGTGAGTAAATTGAGGTAGACTAGATTGAAGGGTGACTTGAGGCAATGCTGGGTCAAATTGAGGCCCAATTGAATTAATCAGTTATTATTGGTGCTATATGAATATGACCTACATGTTATTTGTAGTACCAAACTTTTATCATGTTGCATTTTTGTTAGGATATTTACACATCAAAAGATATCAAGCTCCCAGTTAAGAAAAAAAGAAAAAAAAAAAATGAATGGGAGAGAAGGGGAGACTTTGATTTTTACCTCAAGGGTTGTTGAAGTTGTTTAATTTGCATATGCAGGCATATGAGGCTCTAATGAAAGCTTTTCTGGAGCACAACAAGGTATAATTAATAGAAGTTCAGCCCTTGGTCAAATTTGTACTTGAGTTTGTTGTCAATTTGTCATACATGTTACTGTATAATTGATTCCTAATTTTCCTTTTAATCATTTTCTATGAAGTTTGGCAATCTACCATATGGTTTCCGTGCAAACACATGGCTCATACCGCCTGTACTCATAGAACCATCATCGCCTTCGCTTCCACTAGAGGATGAAAATTGGGGAGGGAATGGCGGAGGCCAGGGCCGAAAAGGCAAACTTGAGAAAATTAGGTGGGCTACTGAGTTTTCAATTTTATCTCGGCTTCCTTGCAGAACTGAGGAGGAGAGACTTGTCAGGGACAGATGGGCTTTTCTATTACACGGACTATTTGTTGACACTGCCATTCTTAAGGCTACTTCAGCAATTCGTGATATTCTAGAGAATGAGAATAGTTCAAATTTGCACGGGGATGTTTTACTTGAAGAGAAAACTGGGGACCTGCACATAATAGTGAGAAAGGACAGTGTTGATGTGAGTTTGAAGAGAGATGAAAAAGTAGACGGAAGTTGTTTGTTAAATCTGCCTCATGAAGAAGTTTCTAAAAGGAATTTGTTGACGGGGCTGACAACTGATGAGAGTGTGGTGGTTAAGGTATATCTCTTTCCTCCTCTTTTTTTGTCAGGGTGGGGTGGGAGGGATGGTAGGCATATGGTACTGCTACTGCATATAGTTATAATTGAATCTCTAAAAAGCAATTAGAAGTACAAGAAAGTTGAAGCTCAACTTGCACCGAAAGCCAGCAGGTTTTCTATTCAGGCTACTACATATTGGATTCTAATGGGAAGCTCTTCATAACAACTCATATTTGGTCAGAAGAAGAGTAACTTCTGAAAATATATTTTACTAACAGTACCAGCACTTACTATGGACAATAGGTTTTAGAAGCATGGGGCACTACCTGCGATTCAAAAAATGATACTCGCCTTATCCCAAGGTCGCAGTCCCTCATAATATATCTCCAAAAATAATGAAAAACAGTGAACTGTTTGTCTATTTCAGTCGAAATAAGTATACATACTAGTTGAAAGTATTACTAAAGGGGAGGTTGAAATAGTTGAGTCTTTGTGAAACTTGCAAGTGCTTGTTTCAGTTTAAACTGGTGTTGAAAAGTTCAAGGGAACGGGGGGTGACAAGGAGGTAGAGGTGGGGAAATTTTGGGGTTGTTTTCAGGGCCATTCAAGAGAAAGATTAAAACAGTCATTTGTTCTGTAGAAAGCCATTCTAGATTTAAGGCCTAAAGTTTCTTGTTCTCAATTTTACCATAAATGCCAACCATAACTTTACAACACAATGTGACAATTATATAATGATCTTATTGTGTTTATGCCTTCATTTTCTTATTCTTCTTACTACTTTTTATTTTTTCTTTGTTCATTTTTTCCCTGCTTCAGGATACAGCCACACTGGGTACAGTGATTGTGAAACAATGCGGTTACACAGCAACTGTCAAGGTTGTGGGACCTCCACGTATTTCTTCTGATGGAAAATCAAGTCTTGGTAAAATTGACCAACCAGATGGTGGCTCGCATGCTTTGAATGTTAACAGGTATATGGAACTGTTACCCTTTTTGGGCAGTTGTGATGATATTTTAGCATTATATATTGAGGTTTATTACCAGAATTTCTAACATGCCTGATGTCAATACAAATCTGCTGAGTGTGATACTGGTACTAGACTTGTCCATTGTGTTAGACTTTCTAACTGAAATATAAGATTAGCTGTGTATGCCTGACTATTACACTAACTGATTTAAATTCATTTCAGCTTACGGACTGTTCTCTCAAAGTGCTCGAATGTTGAGAAAAATACAACCATTGGAACTAAGTCTCCTTCTGCAAAACCTGATAATACTGTTTCTTCACCATCACCAAGGGATTTAGCTAGAAAAGTGCTTAGGGAAAATATAGATAAACTAGAAAGATCATCTCATGATACCAAAAGAGTTGTTAGATGGGAGCTTGGGTTTTCATGGCAACAACACTTGCAGAAGAAAGAAACCTCAGCTGAGGAAATGAAAGGAAATGAAGTAGAAACCTTAGATGTGAAGGGTCTTGGTATGGGTCTTGGGCAGCTCAAAAAAATAAAGAAGAAAAGTGATGCTAATGTGGATGATGAGGCAAAAGAGGTTAAAAGTTGTGATGATGGAGAAGAAATTAGGAAATTAGTGGATGAAGAGGTGTTTTTACGGTTCAAAGATTCTGGCATGGGTCTGCATAATAAGGTTTGTTATTTATCATTTCTTTATAATTTGCTAGCATAGGCTCAGTGAATTTTTCTTTTCTTCTTTATTTTGAGCTGAAAAGGATGTTCTTGGTTTGGATTCTAGAATTTCGTGCTGAAAGCTTCAGCAATATACAAACAAATGTTTGTTGTGGTTCTCATAGACATTAGTAGTGATCAAGAGTGTTTGTTTTTTGCTAATACAGTCTGCAGATGAGCTTATGAAAATGGCACAGAAATACTATGATGATGTGGCACTTCCTAGGCTGGTACATAACTGTCATTCATCTTATCTTCTTCTGCTTTTGTTTTTATTTTTAACTCAAATTCCTTGAGTCCTTAACTTTCTCTTTGTTACCAGGTGTCAGATTTTGCATCTCTGGAACTTTCCCCAGTTGACGGTAAAACCATGACAGATTTTATGCATACAAGGGGGCTTAGCATGTGCTCCTTGGGACGTGTGGTGAGTATTTAAATAAAGAAGAATCTGTAATTAAACCTGAAGGTCTTGCACTCAGGCACATATGAGAAATTGGTTAATGATGTCATATGGACTTTTGACTAATTTTTCTAGAAACTGAACAACAATGAACTGGTTAAGTGATTTTCTAATGTTTCATAGGGATAGATAACAGAAATCCTTATATTTTAGGACCATAAATGATATTTAGTGATTGTTGGGAACTTGGGATGTAAATACAAATTTTCTTATTGAATTTTTGGTAATGTGGATCAAAAAGATGTACTGATTTAACTGATGTATACAATCTTTTACAAAAAAACAGGTCAAACTAGCAGAGAAGCTGCCTCATATACAATCGATATGCATCCATGAGATGGTTGTCAGATCTTTTAAGCACATTGTTAGAGCTGTGATTGCAGCAGTTGACAACTTCTCAACAGCATCGTCAGCAATTGCTGAAATCTTAAACATACTCCTGGGTTCTCCTGATAAAGAGAGTGAAGACTATTCTCTGAAAATGAGATGGGTCAAGACCTTCCTTTCCAAGAGGTTTTCTTGGGGAATAACAGACGAATTTGACTATTTGAGAAAGCTTATTCTTTTGAGAGGGCTTTGCAATAAGGTAACGAGTGTATGTGTGTGTTTGTTGCGGGTGGGTTTGGGGGGGGGGGGGTGTTCAAAGGATCAGCTACTTATTAGTTAAGCCCAAGACCGTCTCAATTTATAACCTAGTTAACCCCAATTTAATGTCAGTTTTTTAATTGAACATGAACCATGTTGAACAAATATTCAATTTCAATTTTTCACAAGGTGCAATGGTCCTAATATTTGTCACTTTCAGGCTGAGCTAGAATTAGTTGCGAGGGCCTATCATTTTTTTTTTGGATTGTGGGCTGGGGGGAGGGGGGGTTATTAGCTAAGACTGTTTCAATTTATAACCCAGTTAACATTCTGTTCTTTTAACCCAACTCAAGCCGAAGTTTAAATGAAGGTATTCATGCTTGGATGGCAGCTCAGGATCAGCCTCATGAAAACCTTATATTCCCTGAGTTTATCATCAGTTTTTCAATTAAACATGAACCACAATTATACAGAGTTTATCTTCACTGTCTGTTGAAAAAATATTCAATCCTTCACAAAAGGTTGCAATGGTCCTAATATTTCTCACTTTTCAGGTTGGGTTAGAATTAGTTGCAAGGGACTATGATTTGAGTGGCCCAAACCCATTTGAGAAGTCTGACATTATTAGTCTTGTACCCATTTGCAAGGTAAATATGTCAATTATATCTCAATGATGCAACTGGAAAAAAAAAGAAGTATCGGACCTGACATGATTTTTCACTTGTACCATCAGCACATGATTTGTTCATCGGCAGATGGTCGGAACCTTCTGGAAGCATCTAAAACGGCCTTGGATAAAGGAAAGTTGGATGAAGCTGTGAGCTGTGGTACCAAGGTAATGGAAACATGGGACAGTTCTAGTTTTACAAAAAGTATAGGGAAATTTTGGTCAATTTAAGTAATGACATTCTTTTCTTATTTTTTGAAGGCCTTGTCAAAGATGATAGCTGTGTGTGGGCCATACCATCGTATGACAGCCAATGCTTACAGCCTCGTTGCAGTGGTTCTTTACCACACTGGAGATTTCAACCAGGTAGGCAAGTTATATATGGTGGAAGGTTTTCTGTGAGAAACTAGATAGGATGATTTATTTAGTGCAAACGAATTGTCACAGAGTTACTTGTGAAATATGCATATATATTTAACCTTTTTTTTTGGAGGGTATGCCAGATACTTCCTCATCATATATGATTTCAACATTGTATTTTACAATGCATTCATCAATTAGCCTCTTACACGATCTTGCATCTAATATTGCCTTTATCCATAAAAATTGCAGGCAACAATTTATCAGCAAAAGGCTTTAGACATAAATGAAAGGGAACTTGGCCTTGACCATCCTGAGACTATGAAGAGTTATGGTGATCTCTCTGTTTTCTACTACAGACTTCAACACATTGAATTGGCTTTGAAGTAAGAATTGAAATTTTTGGTTACTGCATAATTAAATGTTAGATGGTCTCTGTAGGGGTTACTTTAATTTTGTTTTCATTCCTTGTATAATCTAAGCCAACAGAGCATGTGAACCCTGTTTCTTTTTACTCATCTCATAGTGTTCTGAAAGTGAAAAGTAGTAGAGCATTCCAGGTTGTATCAGACCAGTTTGAAGTTGATTTTTAACTTATTGATAGTTGTTTGTTGATATGGAGTACTTCCGAAGCAGTTAAGCTTATTCCAACATATCCATTTTATAATTTCTTGGACTTGTCTGTTGAATTGCGATACTTCTGAAATATCTGTAGTTCTGGTTCATAAACAGAGTGCATCAGTACTATTGATTTTAATATATATCATACCTTAAGCTATTTCTTCTCTGTACCTTTTGGAGGTACGTGAGTCGTGCACTTTATCTTCTGCATTTCTCCTGTGGCTTGTCACACCCGAACTCTGCAGCAACATACATAAATGTGGCAATGATGGAAGAAGGCATGGGAAATGTCCATGTTGCCCTTAGATATCTCCATGAGGCCCTCAATTGCAACAAGAGGCTGCTTGGATCTGATCATATCCAGGTCTGCATCCTCTGTGTGTGTGTGTGCGCGCGCGCACACGTGTGCGTGTGGGTGGGTGTGTTTGTGTATGTGTAAGAGGTAGTATGTGGAAAAAAGAATGATATACTAAAGATTTCTATAAGTGAACCGAAAAGTTGATGAATGAGATTTTGGTATATGCTGGTTAGGTTTTTGTACTGTATCGTATTTCTTAGTATGATACCAGTTTACGAAATTTAGTCTTTTTTTGTTTTCTTCATTCCTACCCATGATTTGTTGTTATTTACAAAATTGAAATCAAATTTAGGACAATGTTGGGCACTTGAAGCTAAATGTCAATTGAGTATCAATTGGAAAGAAGTTGGGATAGATATGAGGCATGGATTAATTGGTCATCTTTACTCCAACTTAATCGGGTTAACTAGAGGTAAATTGTGTGTGGGGCTGTGGGCTATTGGGGCATTGTTAAGTTAAAACAAGGTTTACGTGCAGAACTATATTTTTCCACATGCAATTTCATTTCTTAGTTTCTAAGATTCTCCAATTTTTAATGCTACCAGACAGCCGCTAGTTACCATGCCATAGCCATAGCTCTATCAATGATGGATGCCTTCTCATTAAGTGTGCAACATGAACAAACAACTCTGCAAATTCTGCAGTTGAAACTTGGACCAGATGACCTTCGTACTCAGGTTTGGTTTATTTTTCTCTCTTCTGCATATAATTTAGGGTTCACAACCTATCATTATTTCGCTTTTTCTTGGGAGTAAGAGTTGTAAATATTTGCTTTGGGTATTATTTTTGAACGAGTTGGAAGGAAAGGGTTGGCAACCACTGAATTAGATTTGGATCAGCTATGATTAGCTGAGACTTAATTTTATCCAAAATACATATTCTTTCCGAATGGTGCTTTGAATATAACAATTTTGTCCTTAGGATGCGGCGGCATGGCTGGAGTATTTTGAATCAAAGGCGCTGGAGCAACAGGAGGCGGCTCGAAGGGGAATCCCCAAGCCTGATTCTTCGATTGCAAGCAAAGGCCATCTAAGGTATGAATTCACTATCTCTACTGTTTCCAATACCACTGTTACCACAGTTTGTGCGTGTGAGAAATAGCTCAATTGTAGTTTCAGTTTTTCCATCTGCTTTACTTTGCATGTTTTTTCTTTTGTTGGTATGAGAAGACTGTTAACAGTATGAATTCTACTTAACTATTCAATTAATTTCTTTATAATTAGATTGCTTATGTGTCAATTTTGCTTGAATTTCAGCGTCTCCGACCTGCTTGATTATATAAATCCAGATGATGAGAAAAAGGAGAGGGAGATGCAAAAGAAGCACCGCCGTGCTAAGGTATTTTCTTTACCAAAAAGAATAATTATCTTTAGCAGTAAGTTCAAAATGTTTTGGTGACAACCTACAGAAAACTTTGTAATTGTCATTGAACTTCATACTTCAATTGGTTTTTTGGTCCTTGTGATATCTGTTTCTTTACTTCTTTTTTTTTTTTCTTTCTCTCTTTCTGTGTTTTGTATGTTTTAACTATTATTATTATTTTTTTCACTTTGTCTGGTATGTGTATGTAATGTATCTTACTTTACTTTTTACCTCATATAGAACTTATTGCAGAATAATAGCAGAGCTGACCAACCCAAGGAAGGGGAAGAAGAACAAAAGACTGAATTCAAACAAGAAGAAGTATTGATAACCCCATCAAATTCAATATCTCCCAAGGAAGATGCACCACCTAAAGCCCCAACGCAGCCAAAACCAATTAAAATTGAAGAGAACAGCATTTGCACTATCTCTTCAGAAGAATACTCTGATGAAGGGTGGCAAGAGGCCAACTCAAAGGGGCGTTTTGGTCATACCAGGAGAAAAAATATCAGGAGAAGGCCAGCATTAACGAAATTAAATCTTCCTGAGTCAGATTACGCATCTCATAACAATAGAAGGAAGAACTCACCTCTGCAGGTAGAGGTACTGGTACCAGCTGTGGTCAAAGGAAATGTCGACGGCAAGAAGGTTTCTACCAGGTCAATTAAGTTTGAAGAATACAAGAAAAATGGTAGGGTTGGTAAAATGGCCACTAATTTGGTTTCGTACAAGGATGTAGCTGTATCTCCACCAAGTACACTTTTGAACTTGAATTTGGAGAGAACAGAAAACAAAGATAATGCAAAGCAAGTTCGAGAAACAAAAGATGTTGTGACATCAGAAGGAGAAGATATGAAACATCCAGGAGATGGAAATGCAGCTGGGATTGCAGCAACTCCAATCACAGAAACTCCAGCTAGTGAATCTTCACTTTCTGAAACTGGTGACAGTACTGGTCCTGAGAGCCCCTCGGAGCCAAAAAAAGAAACAACAAACGGAAGCAAGCTATCAGCCTCCGCACCACCATTTAACCCGAGCTTGAACCCACTTTTGTTCAATCCCGTGGCTGTTTACAACGAGGGTATGGAAATTGGACCTGATTTTGTAGATGCCAGGGTGCCGCGTGGGCCCCGCTCAACACTGTACTACCATACTGGTGACAGTTTTGGAAGAAAGCAAGGATTTTATACTTACAATAAAACTAAGGTCAGTGTTATGAACCCTAATGCAGCTGAGTTTGTACCATCTAAGGCTTCAAAATCACCCCAAACAGATGAAAGTGAAAAGGTCATTGGGACAAGCGAAGTAGATGGGAGAGATGTAAAGGGGAACAATGGGAAGGATGGTACAAAAACCCTTGAGAAGAATGAGATCGCTAGGCAGATTTTACTCAATTTCATAGTTAAATCTGTGCAGGATAGTTTGGAATCTTCTGACGAGAACAATAATGAGAAGAAACTTGACAGTGGGAAAGATGGAATGGAGTTGCTGATTGGAGAGGTACCTGTTCCAGTACTGGTACCGAATGTTCATACCAGTGAGAAAAAGAATGACATGGACGGGTTCACCGTTGTTTCGAAAAGGAGAAGGAATAAACCACATATGATGAATCCCGTAAATGGCCTGTATGCAAATCATTCAATATGCACTTCAGCTAGTTAAAACAACTTCATGCTTTTCTTGCTTTGCATGAATGTCGAGTCATTTTAAGAAGGTGCAATGTTTGAATAAACTGGTAGCTTTGCTAGCTAAGTAACAATTGTATATTTGGGAATGTTAATGTTAATCTTTTCTTTTTTTTTTCCCTCTTTTTTAGGGCACTTCTGTCCCTTTTTGAATCGCCAACAAATTTTGTAGATTATTCTTTCATAATTGGCCTTTTTTTTGGGGGAATAAATTCTGGGTATTTCAGGGTATGACGGACTTGTAAGTTATTTTGTCAGTTTGTAGAGTGTAGCATTGTAAAATCCAAATCCCTGTAGTTTACTGTGAGTCAGGCTAGCTCTGATTATATTTATAGTTCTATGCATGGTATGATGGTAGCGTGTTGCAGAAGGCTGGATTATTATTGAAAAGAATATTTTCAGGGGCAATTGAAAATTTGCAGAAAAAAAAAAAGTTCGGATTTTTGTATTTTCTACCTGAACGTAAGGTACTTACCATTCAACGCTAACTATGCCAAAACTAAAACCTAAATGAGGCATAGAATATGTTGCACAAGAGTATGAAATGTAAAAGTTGACGGTTCAAAAAAAAAAAAAAGAAGGGAAATAACTGCTTGACCAAAAGAGAAGCAAGTCAGGTATCTTTCGCCAAAATAAAGAACATTAAATTATGTTTTTCCACTCCAGGGAGAGGTAATCAATGCGTATCAAAAGCTTTGAAATTCCTGCATGCAACAAGGTAATTTGGCATCAGCTGTTATTCATGATTTCATTAAATGCTTCTTTACGAGCGTCAACTTCTATTCTTAATGCCGCACAAAATAAATTTATAACGGGACCCTTCTCTTTCTCTCTCTTTCTACTGTTTGTCAGCATCTGATTATAATTAAATGCTTGACAGGGGAGGGGATGCTACAAGATGCTAAATGATAATATCAAATAAGAGGGTCGATCAACTGATTTTCTTATTACATGTTAAATGACTATATGCGCTAATAAATATCAGGACCAAAATAAAAAAAAAAGTTGATGTTGATGCTTTATTATTAAAAGTAGCTAGATCAAAATAGTATCATATATGTACTTGAAACTTTCGTTCCAACTATTTGAAACATTTCCAAGGCATAACAAAATTTGCCAATAACAAATGCAAATGTAATTGTAATGGAGGTGATACAAGAAATTAAACTGATCTCGATCAGAAAAAGAAAAAATCTGATTCATGTACATTTGAGAATGTACAACAATGGAACATTTGTAAACTAATATATGAATTAAAGGGAGGATGAGGCTTTAATTAGAGATGACACATTATTTTTGTTTTTCAATTTTTTCAACTGTAACATTGCACTTTCCTTTTCAGCTAACACTTTATCACAGTAATTAAATTACATAATGTATACAGTTAACGAACTTTGTTAGAAATTTGTACAATCCAACAAGTTAAACTTGTTGTAGTAGCTTGGGTTAGATTGGAACAGGGCCCCCTATTGCGTAAGGTAGGATCTAATTATGTACTGCCAGAACCCAAAAGGTTCCGCTGCTGTTCACGTCAAAGGTTTGGTACATTATCAATTTTCATGTATTTACACAAAAGGTCAAAGAAACTAGCCAATAACTAACAAGATTTTGTGTTCACATTTTACTTACTAGTTATTACTAACAAACTTTGCTATGAACATTATTAGTAACTTAGTCACTTCCGTCAGCTTTTGCAACCCAATTCAAACCTTTATCTAATAATATCTACTTCAAATTTAGCTAATTTTTATTTTATACTGAAAAAAAAAATCAAGATCAGCGGTAATCATCTACTGTCATTTGCAAATTATCAAATAGTCAGGTTCTATTTGCAAAGAAAAGAAATATTGGGTCCAGTCATCAACAAATAGGACAACAATATATAATTGGTGTAATTTGCAAGAATAACATACATATATATAAATCACTAATCTGCTTCTTGAATTTCCAAAGGAAAAAGAAACGGGTAGACTAGAATAAGATTATAAGAGAGCCTCGTGAGTGTGTGTCTTACACAATATTAGCCTCTATTTTCCTACTACTAATTAATACTAATATGTAACAAAAACTGAAGGGCAAAAACAAAATGAAACTAAGACCTAGAAGAAGAAAATATCATGGCTTTTGAAGAGATGACAGGAAACAAAGGCAGAAGCTTAGGCTTTGCTTCATATTCGCCACCTCTTGGAGACTGGTGCAAATAAAACCCCTTCTCAGCTATGGCCTTCTCTTCTCTCTCCTCCTCTTCTTTTGTTAACACCACAGTGGGACCCGCAATTTTCGTGAAAGTAGGAGAAAACAATGAAGAGAGAGGAGAGTTGGATGCAAAGAAGAAGGCATAATCTATGGTTGAAACTGGAGAGAGAGCGAGATCGCCGGTCGGCTTTTGTATTTGTGAGATCATTTGGAGATGAGTAGCAAAGGGAATGTCCAGTCTGGCGGGTGGCATGCCTCGTCGCCTCTCCTGTCAATTAATACATAGTTGGTTATTGATCGATATGCTCATAGTCATATATATATATGTACATATTATATATATATATATATATATATATATATATATATATATATATATATATATATATATATATATATATATATATGAGGATTGCTAAAATGCTATGCATAGCACGGATGTCCTTTGTGCTACGGATTCGTTCTTGAATTTCATGCTTCAACCAACCGATCCAAACCGTTCATTGTCTTTTACATATTGAAATCTCATTAGAAACCGAATTTTACATTTTTTAAATTTTTTTTACTATTTTTCTTAAATTTTTTAAAATCACTGTTATTGAAGGGTCCAGAATTTATTAGATTAAGTATTTTTTAAAAATCTGAGAAAAATAGTAAAAAAATTTTAAAAAATGTAAAATTTGGTTTCTAATGAGATTTCAATATGAAGAAGATAATGAACGGTTTGGATCGGTTGTTTGAAGCATGAAATTTAAAAACGAATCCGTAGCATGAAGAGCATCCGTGCTATGCATAGTATTTTAGCAATCCTCTATATATATATATATATATATAGAGATTGGCTAAAGTATACTCCAGCATACAGATATCCCGTATGCTGGAGTCGTTTCTCACAATCTAAAATGCATTCAGTCGATCCAAAGCTTTCAAATTGTTCTCCATATTGAAATCTCCAAAAAAATACAGGACATGTCACACAGATGACAGAGTAGCACAAATTAATTAAGACAAAGCAAATGGTAGTATATATTTGTTATATCATCTTGACTTGTACATAAATACTGGTATATGAAACTGTACTTAAACAAACCATTAGCAGATATTGTATGTTATATTATATATTATATGCCAATGCTTATATAATTAGGTACCTGAAGCTTTGGTCTTTTTGCTGAGGGGACAGACGAGATGGGGACAGTAGGAGTCAAATTTCTTGGTGCACCAGTCAACTTCTGAACCACAGCTCGGAATCTCGAGGGATCGACGTGTACATAGACGTCAGTGTTGCCATTGTTTGATTCACCACAAATTGGGGAGGTGGCACAGCTGGTGGCGTTGGTTGTTTTTCCCTCAACAGTGCTTGTAGTAGCCATGAATATATGTAAATGTTGAAGAGAGAGAGAGGAGGGTTTTATCTTTTATGGGAAGAAGAAAAGTAAGAGCTTGTTATGGAAGAAGGTGACTAATGAAGAAACTTATTGGGCTGTTGTTTCTTTTCTCTTTGTTTAATTATTATATCTTTGCCCCCTTGCTTTTGATAGAAGATTTTTGGAGTTATATTTGTATAATTGTATTAGCTAATGCTAGTTGTCTTGTGTGATCTATCCTGCCTTTACCACAGTCTACAGTCTTCACCAGGACTGGAGTCTGGAGTCTGGACCAGCTCCTGCATTTTGTACGGGCATTGATGTCTCTGGTCTCAACTCTCAACTGTGTATGACAGAGAGAGGAGTGGATTCTTGCTCTTCTACATTGATCTATTGATGAGTCGGAACAGTAGACATTTGTGTGGCGCCCTTGTGAAGTAATATTCGTATTAAACTAATTATTATGATTATATATATGTGATATGCCGCACATAGGGGCCGTTTGGATCCCATAGGGATTTTGAGGAATTTCATCTTCCTACCATAAATTTATTATAAACAATTCAAACTCTTCACAAAATTACACACTTCCCAATAAATTTATTCCTAGAAATTGCAACTTCCCCAAATTCCCCAACTTCCTAAGCGATCCAAACGGCCCCATAATCTCGATCTAAAAGATGTATTATGTATGTATAAATGTATAATAACCATCAACGAATTTTTTTTAATTATGAAGATGATCAAATTTTTTTGCGACTAAAGACTTTACGGTTGTTGTTGTACAATAAATGCATAATTAAGATGTATAATACCTTTCTCTTTCCTGGGTATAAATGTATAATGCATTAGGTAAAACTATAGTTTTTCTTAAATTTGAAATAAACAAAGAGAATGAAAAATAACTAATCTGACATGACAAACATTGTGTAATATGTAAAATATCTTTATATAAAAGACAAAAGATAAATAGATCGATAGTGATAAGATAAGAAAGAGAGAAAGGCCCACAAGCAATTAGAGAAAAAGTGTAGAAACACGAAATTCACAACATAAAAACCTTAGATAGATAAAGTGAAAATCATTATAATCAGTCTAATTTATTTTTATAATTTTTTCTTCATAATTATAAAACTAAGAAATAAATTCTCTTTTCTGTAGTTTTAGTTGAGCTCTTTGCACCATATATAAGAACAAAATTAATAATAATAATTTTCATCTAGCTACTTTGTACATAACAATAGAAATACCTAATTAATCATATTTGAATTGGTAGCAGTCTATTAAATAAAGTGTTCAGTACATAAATGATTTTGTTATTTGAAGGAGAGAATTAGAATAGAACATAGAACATAGAAGGGCAATTGAGTGACGTGAGAGAACATCTGCAGAAGCATCTGAAGACGAGGAGCTCCCCGAGATTGCGTGGGGGAAAGAACGAAGCCCTCTGTTTGAACTTTGATGAGGAACAGCAAACACCATTATATAACTTATAAGAAAAGTACACGTGGACGGAGGTGAATTACCGTTTGGGTTGAGTTGAGTTGTCTCATAAATCATAATTCATAATGATCCTTGAATAAAGAATAAGAATAAGAAATTTTGGTATGCGTGCTTATTCTTATTCTTGTGCAACCCAAACAACACATATAAAAAATTTGAACCCTTATTCTTATACTAACAAAATCATGGTATAAGAATAAGGAATTTGAACAAGCACGTATATCGAAATTTCTTATTCTTATTCCTTATTCATGGCTCATCCAAACACACCCATTATTTTTACGAAGTACAGATTACATGTCATAATTCATGTCAGCTCCAGGGTCGGACCAGGATGCATGCTTTACATACAAATTACAAATTACAAGTCAGCGCGCGCCGCGTGGTCATTTCATGTTATAGCAACGTGCCAACGTAGTACTGTAGTTTGTACTCTGTAGTAGGACCTGGACGCTGAAGCGCAAGTATGATTCCCTTCTGTGAACGGATGCGATAGCCGGTACATCACTTATTCTTGTTTGGATCGTATGGAGATAAAAGGAACAGTTTTTTTTAAGCGTAAATTTATTATAAACAATCTAAATTCTTTATAAAGTTACACACTTTTCAATATTTTCCGCCTAGGAATAGGATATTCCTCTTATTCCTAAGCAATCCAAACGGAGCCATAACATATATTGATGAGCCTTGAATAAGGAATAAGAATAAAAAATTTCGGTATGCGTGCTTGTCCAAATTCCTAATTCTTATACCATAGTTTGTTAGTAAAAAAATAAGACCCCAAATTTCTTATTGTGTTGTTTGGGTTGCACAAGAATAAAAAATTTGATCTCTATTCTTATCCAAAAAATCTTATTCTCCACCATCCAAACACACCCAATCTTCTTTCAAAATTTTCTTTAAAAAAAATCCCACTAAAAAATTTGGCACCACTTATTCTTATTATAAACAATCTAAACTCTTCACAAAATTACACATTTCTCAATACTTTATGCCTAGGAATAAGAAATTCCTTCTATTCCTAAGCAATCCAAACGGCCCAATTGTCTTATTGACCCAGTGACCCTCCCCAATGCCAATAGTTTGACACAGATCTCTTTCTTATTTTGGTTTATTTTCTTTCCTTCCCCATTAAGATTTAAGAATCTCTTTTTGTTGTTCCATACTGATATTTCAAACTAATTAACTATTATTTGCGGAATAGTTTATGTTCTTACCTTTTTTTGCTGTTTGACCCTCATATTGTAAGCAATTTGCGAAAAAGGAAAAAAAAGTAGCTCATAATGCCAATTTTCTCCAACAATAGGCACGCACTATCTCAAATTGTTATGTTAGCACTAAGTTAATATTCATTTGCATACACTCGAATCAAATTCTGCAGTTGAAGGAAAATCCATCAAAACATCTATCAAATTAATACAAGCCCTGGGAACATCTCTAAAATGAATTTACACACGCCGTTTGGCTAGGTGGCAAAAAAAAGAACAGAGAGAGAAAATCAAGAAAACGCCTTATTGATGGTCACTTCTGACCCCCGTTGCTCCTCAAAATGAGAAGCACAAAAAAATGAACGAAGACAAAGAGCTAACTGTGTAAAAACTTGCAACACTGAACAAAGAAGTGTGCTACTATAGACCTAAAAACCGCGAAACACGATCTGCAAGGTTTGCTAACACGAACCCAGCAAAGACCTGTCAAAACAAACAAACTAATGATTTTAAAAATAAACTATAATAAAAAGGAGACCAGCAATTTAATATCTAAATCCAATACCAAACCAGTGGGATACTTTCCATCTTCAATAGGTAATATTATTTTCATTTTTATGGAGGTAATTGAACTTGGGGAATTGTACTCTAAAACAACCTCAACCAACACGTTATTCTAAGATGTAACTAACAAAGAAGGTGATTTGTGTTCCTGGTAAAATTCTCAAGTCTGCCTGCAGAAAAGTTAAGAACTTTAATTGAATAATCTAATATATTTTGTTTGTCTCTCCAAAAACCAAATTACATTAAAAGAAAATTGCTAACTCCTCCAATTCGCATATAGATACAAAACCTTCTATTTCCCCAATTAACGATTATTCTGAAAATACAATGAAGTCCCTACAGTCATTATCCAAACACTTTGCATCACAGAGGGTAAAGGTGACATCTCTAAACATATAAAGGGTACACTGGTAAGTTTATAGGACTCCTTAAACAATGAAATATTCGGAGGAAATAAACCTCACCTGAACAGAGCCAAGAATATAGATTGCAGAATAATGTCTGCCATGGATGACCATGTCAGCAATCATCGCAAGTGGAATTGTCAGTGACATGCCTAGAGTGGCCACTAATGGTGTTGTCCAAACCACGGAGAGAGCCCTGTGTGTCAAATTTCAAATATTTCAGAACCCCAATAAAGGTAGAGAAAGGTATTTGGCTTGGTACCGGTACCAAACTTTGACTGAAACATTATTAGTCGTGTCAGCTAATACCAGAAGTAATCTGAGAGGACGCTTCCAATTAACCCATTTACTATCACCACTTCATCAGTTTTAGCCGAGTGAGGAATCGTGAATTTTGGCTCAATCCCCAGCAAAGTCAAGGGCCATACTGAAATGAAATAGATTCTTATAAATAAAGAACATGGATTAAGTTTATAATAAATGTCAAGAAGTAGAGATGGATTGAAGCCATACCAAGCCACCAAAGGGAAACAAGTGTAAAAAGACCAAGATATCCAAATAGCTTTTGCACATCTACTCCTTCATCTTCCTCTCCAGCAAATTTTTTCAGCAACACTTCATGTATTAAAGGAAAAAATAGAAATAAAAAATAGCCCAAGGAATTTATCTACAATATTACTAACAATTTTTTTTTTTTTTTGAAAAAAGGCCATTGGGCCCGTTTCTATTGAATAGAAACCAGTTTCTTACAAACACCAGTAATATCACAAAACAGCTCAACCCAATAAAATTCAGAAATGACTAAGCCCATACTCCTGACCCCAGACTGCTACTACCGACTACCAGAGGTGTCCCACATTACCATTATGAAATCTTAAAGAGAGGAACAATAAACTTCACTCACAAACCACACATGAAATCTTTATTACAAAATTGACCACACTTAAAACATATTACTAACAATTTTCCATGTCACTGAACAGAATTCATTGGATTCGAATTGCATACTTAAATATTCATAAGCAAGATAGACAGTACTTATCAGTTATCACAAAGAAGTATTAAGTTTTGATATAAGGTTGGTTACAAACTGAAGCATATAAATCAAGAATGTTCATAAAGTGATGTTTCACCAGTAAAAATGCCATATGAGACAGCTGACAGAAGGCCAAAAAGATCCCCAACAAGAGTTCTCTCTCCAGACCTGAAATTTATAACCAGATACAGAAATTATTAAAAATGTAACTAATAACTAGACCAAGTGTGCACTAAGCCAGTTTTTTTTTTTCAAAAAAAAAAAAAATGCAACAGATCATAAACAGCACTGTCATGTTTTTCGTGTTTCTAACCAAAGCTCATGGCTATGGTTTGCAATCAGATATAAAACAAAAACAGAAAAAAAGAACAGAGAATTAGAAATTCTGCCCTAGGTAATCACTCTGTCCCGTGCACATTACCATGCAGGCACTAAAGATATCTAAAGTAACAAAGCATTAATACCCAGAGGGGTTCAACTTGGCATCATCGGAAGCCCAGGTCTTGCCAAAAGTTGTCATGACAACACCAGCCATGCAGACCAAGACAGACACAATCTTGGTCACATTCAATGAATCTTGTCCGAGAAGTACCCCAAAGAATAGCGTGAATAATCCGGAGGTTGAAGACAGCACTGTTGTGCTTGCCACACTTGTTCTTGCCAGTGCCGCATTTGACAAATACTGCCCTCATGCATGATTAGGAAGAAAAGAAGATGATTCTCAGAAGGTGTTCCACTAAAAGATTCAATTTTAAACTCATGAAATCTATTCAAAAGTAGAATCAGTGGCTTCAGTTCATATTAAGATGAATTAATTTAGACTTATAAATTTATGAATACTTATTTTCAAGAAAGGAAATCATTCTCGACGTAAAATTACTCAACTGGCATCTCAATCATACTAGTGGATCAGGAACTGGCACCAATCACTTGGTTCTCGTGTGGTACCAGTGAGTCTGGTGAGAGAGCTGTACCAAAAACCAATGCATCCAGTATATGGTACCAGTCTACCAGATGATACAGAGAAGATACTTCAGCCACAAAATGGAACAAAAGGTATGTTTGGGAACTGATCATTACTGGCAGGGGTGAAGGTGTGTTTGGTACCAACTAAAGAGGACTGTCCCAAATACAATTGGCATGGACCAACTAAATTACAGATAGGTATCACACAAACAAATAAATGTCGGAAGATTCTTCTGTATGCTAAAATCTATCTCTGCAATATGCCATATAACCTTCAGGGGGGAAAAAAAGAAATAAAACAAAGTAAAAACAAAAAAATCGAACCTCAGTAACGAACCAAATAGGTGCAAGATAAAACCCATATTTAGCTATTTCCATTGTAGAAACTGGCAGTTTCTCTTTCAAAAATTCGCTGCCTGAGGTATATCGAATTAAAGCTACCGACTCTTCATCCTTGATTGACGAAATATCAATGCTACTATCCTTTTTACTTAAAGGGCTGAGAGACTCCATTTCTAGAATGACCTTTTGAGCAGGTTTGTTGATAATTTCAGGAATGCCATCAGTGTTTGCTGGTTTCTTTTTCATTACATTACTGCATATCCAATCCTTGAGTAATGACAAGGGGAGATATATGACCATTAGTGATGCACCTAGGTATGTAACTGCAAAAGGCTGTTTATAATCTGTGAATATTCCCTGAAAATGAGAAAAATGAAAAGCTCATGCATAATGAAGCACCAAAATTTTGAGTGATAGGTTAGTTTGGTACCAGATAGCGTTCCAGAGTGCAGTTTTAAGTGGATCTATTTCTGTACCAACTGAATCACTATCAGCACAAATTCTACATTTGTCACATGGCCTGAATAAAAATTGTACACAGTGATGCAAAATCAATGTTTTTGTATTTGAGGGTAACTAGAGGATTGACAAAAGACTAACATTTACATATATCAGAATTCAAATCCAATGCATAACACGATAAAATTCATAAATGAATGGAAATCAAATGTAATGACCTGAGTAACCTCAGCGGAGGTAACCCAAATGACGACAACGGTACCAATGAGACAGAGCCCCGCATTATATTTCCAAGTCATTCTCGCCTCTCCTCCAATTCGAACCAAATTCCAATCCACTTTCTCAGGAGGCGCTCTTCATAACGCAAATGAAGTTGCGTTTCTCGAATTGAAAGCTGCCACCCTTTCCAATGGCGTTACTCGCAGCTTGTGTACCTTCTTTCTTTCTACAACGAATTGAAATTGAAACTTGAAAGAGAGAAAGGAAACGGAAATGGAGAGAGAAAGAAAATGGCGGT
Source organism: Rhynchospora pubera (assembly GCA_028095005.1). Classification (NCBI taxonomy): domain Eukaryota; kingdom Viridiplantae; phylum Streptophyta; class Magnoliopsida; order Poales; family Cyperaceae; genus Rhynchospora; species Rhynchospora pubera. The sequence goes on from CM051460.1 coordinate 358,836,013, forward strand.
TAATGGATCTGCAACTAAAAACTTCATTTATTTATTTATGATTTTGGAAGAGAGAGAGAGAGCACAAGGCAAATGGATCTCCTCTCCTGTGCAGTGCTGTTGCCTAAAAAAGAAACTATAAATAAAATAAAAATACAAATTTGGATTGTTCCCTGGAAATGGTGTAAAGGAGTATGGCATGGTGGACCCAGGCATGTAATGGAAGGTGCATGAAGACCGGGTGTATGCGAAAGTATAGGATGCAATTCGGTGGGTGAGCTTGCTCAGAGATGCGGGCGTACGGTCGCTATCCCATTCCGATGGCATGCCGCACCATCCCCTGACCCCTATTGCTACGCCTACACGCAATGTGTACCCACATTCTTGCGCTTCACTTTTTATATTCTTTGCTACTCTAAATTTGTTTACATGTCTTTTATTGGAGCAATTCCTTTAATAATTACATGGATTGGTGGCTAATGATAAGGATTCATATCAAGAGTTATTAAATTCTAAATTCTTTTTGTGCTGCTCATCATGACTACACGCTCTTTTCTTTTTTTTAATTAAATTCAATGTTGTAGTGCTTTTTGCTTAATATGTCAATAAGCACTGTCATTTCCAAACACTGCTCCCAATCAAAATTTGCCTCCTCAAACTTATCCAACATACTCTTTGCAATATAATTTACTAATTTGCCTCCTCAACTTGCAAGACTTTTATGACTTTTTTTAATGTATACCAAGCAAAGTTACAATAATGATTAAACAAACTTCAACTAAGAAAATCTAAACCTTCTATTTTCAAATTTTCCTCACTTGACTTCACATTTTTTTTTACCCTTTTTATATATAAAGCTAGCGATAGCCGATAAGTGAATGTGCAGCCTGCAAAAACTTCAAATTTGGACATAGTAAAAGCCTAAAAGGCTTTAGTTATCTTTTACGTGCCATATTTCTCTGGGCTGCACTAAGCTTCAATTCAAAGAGAAATTTCTAAAAACAGATAAATGGGCCGTGCCTAGTGGGCAACCTATTCTGCAGCACTGGAGAGGGCAGTGGTTTCATCACGACCGTTCCATCTAATTTTGATGGACAGATTTTTACAAACCACACAAATTTCGGCAGACCTAGTATAAATTACGGGACACCCATCATCTATCGGATGGTCGTGATGAAACCACTGCGCTCTGCTGCAACACTGTAGGGCTCGTTTGGTAGTGTCAAGTTTAGCTTTGGGGTCAACGGGATTAGCACTACCTTCCTAACTTGGCCATATATTTAAGCTTTTCTCAAACACCAAAAAAAAAAAATTTATATCGTATCTAAAGAGAAAAACCTTGAGAAGAAACTTTAAAATTTCAAATTTCAAAATTTCAAATATCAAAATTTTAAATTTCAAATTTCAAAATTTCAAATTTCAAATTTCAAAATTCAAAATTTCAAATTTCAAAATTTCAAATTTCAAATTTAAAATTTTAATTTTCATCTTTTAAAAATTTTTAAAATTTCAAATTTTGAAAAATATCAAGATTTAAAATTTTCAAATTCTAAAATGTCTAGATTAAAATGAATGTTATAGTTGAATGCATTCACTTTGATCACTAACTTTAACCTATCATGCCAAACAACAATTACTAACTTTAAGTTAGTACTAACTTTTATTAACTTTAACCTCAAACACTAATCCCAAAATGCTAACTTTAACCCTTGATCCCACTAAATTTTGATGTTGCCAAATGACCCCGTAGAGGATATGAATTGGTGCCTGGTGGGCCAGAAGAGCAAATTGGGAAAACAACCCCAAACAATTTTAAGGCAACTTTCATGCAATTCGTTTGTTTTATTTGGTTTGTCACTGTTCCTCTCCTACCAATCGAAACATGGTAAATAAAATGTTTTCACCACACTATATCTGTATATCATGAAAAAACGCCAAATCTGATCAGTATCCATTCCAAGCATTTAAAATCTGATGAAACTGTAAAACTCAATATGCTTTCGGTCGTGGCTCGTACCAGCACTGACCAATCGAACTGGGGGCATTTATTTAAGAAATGTAACAAAATAATCATCCTATGAAAGGACGCCAAAATGCAGGTCACATGCACACTTGTCAAGTTCAACTGATGCTTGACAACGACATCCTTCAATAATAATAATCTCAAAAGTATAACAAAAACAACAAGGAAAGTTCGCTCGTTTTGTCTTTTCCTTTCTTGAGAAAACTTTTGTTTTTACCCACTCTAGAGTAGGAATCGCATGCTATTTAGTTATTTCCTTTTTTTTTTGGAAAAAATACATCTTATATATATACAAAATGCAATCCAGGACTTCTGTAATTTTGTGATATTGACCTAAATAAAATTTCATCTGTCATAGATATGAGAAAAAAAATAAGATGTGGTATTTGGGTTCTTGGGGATAACAATTTAATGAGAAAAACAATACCTATTCTTATTTGGGCTACAAAATTAGTGCTATTTACGAACCTCAACACTTGAAAGAAACAGCAACATAAGTGCCTTTGAATTAAATTTTATGGTTCAGAGAACAATTTCAGTAATTTCACATGCTAACCTGAAAACAAATATTTTCTTTACCATTTTTTGACGTTCCAGGAGCACACGAAAAGTGCGTATTACTGTTATACTTGTATAATTTCAAATCCTTTAGTGTTATGATTATAATTTGTTGTTATTTCTGTCAATACTTGATATTTACGGAGTTCATGGAAGTCGCCATCGAATTGCTCCTCTTTCTCCCTGTTCTTGCTCAAACCAATCATTCTAGCCGAATGACTCGTGCAGTCATCTCACATCTCAATCTCAAATTATAAACAATCCAAATCTTTCACAAAGTTACACACTTTCCAATACTTCTTCCCACTTCTTCCCTTCTTCCTTTCTTCCCACACCTATCCAAACGGAGCCTAAAAGAAGATTGAGAAGTCTCTCTCTCTCTATTTCTTCACTTGTTCGAGAAGTAACACCAGCAATTAACTGGCGGACTGATGCAATTTACTAAATAAGAGATGAGGAAATAAGCGCAAATAAGAACAAGTAAAACTGTACTCAATAATATTGAAGTCACAACCAACACTTTCATATTAAACATCATAAACAATTCGTTAGCTATATTCTGTTGACAAGGTAGGTTGCAATGTATCATTACTATGCGGTTTTGCAGGTCTGTGTGTGTAATAGAGCAAATAGTCTATAAATAGCTTATTCTAGTGGGCTTGACACTTATTTTTCTTCAAAAAAAAAAAAAAAAAACTTATTCTAATGAGATATGAAAAAAAAATATCAATTCAAAAAAAAAAAAAAGAATATTGTCCTTTATCCAAAGGAACGCATTTAAAAAATTCAGGTTCCCTCTTAACTAACCCAACTTGTATCCCCATTTTTTCATATGATAATCATACCCTGAAATAATGACATTAATCAGCAAAATTTCAACCCAGTTAGCAACACCTAACTGACAAAACCAAACCGCCACGAAAAGCCCCAATTAAAATTTTTGTCATGTCGGTTCATCGATAGTATTATTATCACCGGCTGTATAATAAAGCACCTTCTGCACGTAAAACAGCATATAAGCCTGAGACTCTCTAACAGTACTCTCTTCAACCTTAACCACCCATGCATCATCGCATTTATACCAACTATTATTAATCCTTAGGTAAGTCACATAGTGTCCCGCATCCAACCGGCCTGAATGTGTTACAACCGCAAAAATTTCAAACTCTGAGGATGCCCCACTGCTTATTCCAACTTCACTTTCTCCATTGTCGAGAATAGCTGGCAACAAGCGGTTGCCATACCGGCTCCTCAAAACAGATGATGACAGGTATGGTGCCATGTCCAGCGAAAACGGGAACTGGAGACAGCTGTCGATCTTGCGCAATGTCTTTTTCATTGTAGAGTGCTCAAATCGTTTTACATGGAAGCACAAAACCAGGGGAAGTTTTCTGATCGACATCTGTTTCAGAGATTCTCGCCTCTCTTTGCATTTCTGGCAGTAAAATTTGTGTTCGTTGTCGAGTCTCTCAGGCCGCGTGAATTTCTCGAGGCACCGCATGAGGGTAGTCGGAGCTGAAAGATTCTTGTTGTGTTTTTGTTTTGTTTCTCTCTCACCGTTGCGAGCATTGTGGCGGGTAATATGGGTTGGATCAAGGTCCAAAGAGAGGTCAATGCATGGGTCATAGGTGGTGGAAGTGAAGCCACAGTAAGTGCAGGTCACATCTGATCTTAGGATGCCAGAGAAGACACGATGTGCAATACAACAGTCTCCTTGAGCTGATAAATAGGGGAGAAGAACAGTATTCGTAAGAGATATGGCAAAGGTTGCAATTTTGATTATATTAAGCCTTAATATGTACACTTGACTGTTAATTAAGTGCTGATTGTGCAATTTAAAGGATCAGGTTTACTCTCTCAGGCATATATAAATTCTTTTGCAAATCAAACTAGATTTAACCTGATTATGCACTAAAAACCCTCATTGTACATTAACAGCCCAAGCAATAATCACAATATCCACAACCAAACTGATTTTGCAATCAATATAATTTCAACACTGCAACTAATCAGCAGTCAAGCCCAATGGTAATTGGAATAAAAGAAAACCAAAAGAAATGCAAAGTAGTTGATAAAATTGCTAATTAGCTGTGATTTACAATTTTAGCAAAATTTGATGAAGCAATGTACACACTTTTCTCTTTGTTAATCTTCAGGCAGATTATCACTACACTAGAAATGAACTAACGATTCGCATATAATAGATACCATTATTATTTGAATTCTGTTGATCTTCAACCAGATTATCATGAATTCGATCGAGAACTGAGATGAAAAATTCATGTGCGTCTTGCTGCTCATAACTGGCAAGATCTGATGAAATCCTCCACCAACTGTGAAAAAGAAGAAAGAGAAAGAGGTGAAATTATACACTGCTATGTTATTCACTTGTGCAATTATAACTGGAGCTTGCTTGAATTGTTATCAAATGTTCATGCGAAAACGCGGAAGGAAGTAAACAAGAAAAGAAAAGAAAGGAATAATGGTAAGCAACCTGTAGAGGAATTTGGCGGGTGTGAAGGGGGTGCGATCGCCAGAGAAAACAGCGGAGTAGATCTGGTCAAGATCGCAAGCGAGGCAGAGGTGGTCCCCATTGTGGGTGGTGTTGTTGGTCTTGTTATTGCGCGGTGGAGATCGGGTGGCGCAGAGGAAGCGGTTGTGGCGATCGCTGAGGAAGAAGTTGCGGAGAGGCGGGGCGTGGAGGAGGGCTTGCAAGACGGAGTTGATGAAGCAGGTGTTGCCCATGTTGTTCAAGCCTCGGAGACCGCAGGGGTGGGTGGAAATGGAGTGGAGAGGGGTGGATCGGGTGCGGATGAGGTGGGAGTGGGAGGGATCGGGGCGCCAGTGGTGGAAGTGGACGCGGCGGCGCTTGCGAGTGGTAGGGGCAGGGGCAGTCGTGGAGGGGGAGGTAATGGGGAAGGCGTCGTGGAAGACGCGGAGGACGGCGGAGTCGAAGTCGCGGTCGTAGACCTGGCCGCGGCAGGAGCAGCAGAAGAGCTCGGCGCGGAGGAGGTCGACGGAGATGTGGTGGGGGTGCGAGGAGGCGTGCGCGGGGCAGAAGACCTGCGCGCAGGAGAGGCAGGCGAGGAGGCGAGATGGGCATGGACAGCTTGAAGAGGAACACGCGGCGCAGTGCGGGTGCGCGAGGGCGTCGAGGCGGATGGAAGGCGGCCCATTCCCCAGGGGACAGGCGCGCAGGCAGCGGCGCAGGTGGCGGAAGGGGCGCGAGAGAGAGGAGCGGTAGGAGGCCAGGTGCGGGCAGGGGGGTGGGAATGGGATCGACGCTGGAGCTGCAGGAGGAGGGGAGGACATTGATGATGATGAGGGGATGAGGCGGTGGACGTGGATGTGGATGTGGATGCGGATGAGGCGGCCCTGCCAGCATCGACAGCCGACCAAGGTAGGAGACTAGCAAGGGGAAGGAATGGAGATCACAGATCGGGCGGCGGGGATGGACTCATGGACTCATCGATGGGTCGCGCACTAGCTCTCTCTCTCTTTAGATCACACTATATGTATATCGTGCATTTTTATTCTTTTTATTTTCCTTCTTATTATTTTGATGATAGTGGACGTGGTCTTCAGTCTTCTCCGGTGTTCCTTCTACAGGTTTTCTTCGTTTAGGGTGTCAGGATGACATGACCAATCAACGACCGCCTTCTACTGACTATCAACCAATCCTTCTTTACCAACACATTACAAAATTTTTATTTCATCAATTTTGCTCACACTCACATGTTTATATCATTTACCTCAATTCTATTTTTTAAATTTATGCAAACTTCGTTCTTTTTAGCGCCAATTACGATAATATAACTATATATATCATTTTTTTTCCCTAAGAGAGTACAATTATAATGAAATACTGGAAGTTTAAGGTACTCCTCCGAAATGGAGAGTCTAGCGGAAAAAAAATTAAGGCAAGAGATTAGTGGATAAAAGGTCTCTTGCAAATGAAACCCCAAGGTCCTATACTCCTATTGTCTAAATTTGCCAAATCTTAGTTCATTAATTTTCCTTTTCCTCTATAAACTCGGTCACGATATACCCCTGCTATCGTATAAAATTAGCAAATATTATTGAGACCCTACTATTACTACTATTCATATAATTATTCATTTGATTGATCGGTTAATATTTTTCAACAGTGAACCTCCATCAAATTTACGATGGAGCTCCGACGAACTTTGGATGAGCTCCGATGAATTTTATGGCGTGTTTTCATGGAGGAATATAGAGTCAATAATAACGTTAAAAATAAAGTACTCAATTACTAGTGGCTTTCTTATTCATTATGTTTACTACGTTATTTTATTATTACTTTTATATAATATTAAAACTCGACAAATCGAGTCACAGAAATATTCAGCTTCCACGGTAAATTGAATATCTTGAATTTACAAAAAATCGGTGAACAGTAAGTTAAATTTTCATAATAAAAATAGTAGTATCCATAATTGAAAAGCAGTATACCAGCCCCCACAAGAATATGTATTCCTCGTTTCAATCAAATATTTTTGCTTTTTAATTTATTATTTGTTTTTCTCAGGCCGGTGCGTAACTTGTTTCATTATTAGAATTTAACGGCAATATTCAAAATTTCAAATTGACACGCACAATAAAAAGTTTTCAGAATGTAAAGGCAGAGAGTATCTGCTGCGTCGGCCACCTCGATCTATTTCAAGTCCATTCCAAAATCTTTACAAAAAGGCCCAGTACAGAATTGACAAAGTAAAGTAGTGAGAATTTGACAAAGTTACAAACCTACACAGGTGTATACTGTAAGACATGTATTCTTGACCCAGTCTGAGATCTGATAATAAAATGACAAATTCGTAGTCTTACTTCCACTGTTATTGGGCATATGCATATCATCGTATTAACAGCTTGGTGTTATTAAAGAGAAGGAACAGAAAATGAAAAAGAAAGATGACAGTGCCTGACATTTATAAACAGAAAACTATATCAGCTGTTTAATCATTGACTAGAAAAATGCCAAATAATAGCCAGGTAAATTCTGGGATTATTTTCCTGCAATTTTAAATAGGAAAAATGTAGCTAGGAAATCAGACATCCAAATAACATCATGAAGGCTAATGATTGTGATCACTACAGTAACTTCAAATCACACACCATAAACAAACTTCAAAGTTGGTGTAATGTGGAGGGGTAACTGATAAAAATGGCATAAAACTAAGACAAGATCTAAAAGATTATGCCAGGTCAGCAAGCTCGAATGATTTAGCAACTGCCCTTGACCAGCTCTCGCGTCTCTTTGTGCGTTCAGCCTCTTCAACTTTCGGACGAAAGATTGTGGTGTTCTCCTTGTGTAACCCCTCAAAAATTTGCGACTCAGTCCAGACGCCAGCCGCCAACCCAGCAGCGTAAGCAGCTCCTAGTGCGGTTGTTTCTATGTCGGCCGGCCTCACCACTGGACTTCCCAATAGATCAGCCTGTGCAATTCAAGAAAAGCTATTATCAGAAAATGCAACTAAGCAATGAAACATTTAATTATCTACCATCAAATAGCAAAGAGGCCCACAATTTAAGGATCAACAATGAACCATCTTTTAAATCAGCAATTGTAAAGAGCCCAACAAAGGATCAGCAATAGTAATTAACCAAACATTAGAGAAGGTAGCTAACTAGAGGTAGAACAAGAGACTCAAATTGTTCAGACGTGTTTAGTGATAACCCTGACTAATCGGACTGAAATAAGGTTTGAATAGCATGACAAGATACCAGGACGACACAAAAGCTGCACACAACCAAGCACCGAAATACATAAACTTATATACCTTTCATTTTGACTCCTTACTTGGGCAGATATATGAAGCATACAATGAAGTTTTGGCCAAAAAATAAAATACAAAGTAACAGTTAAAATCGAAAAATCAGAATATTTCTACAATAAATGGCTGACTGTACCTGAATCTGCATAAGGAGGTTGTTTACAGTGGCCCCACCATCAACCCTCAGCAAGAATTCACCACTCTCACTCCTCACCTCACCTCCTTCTCCTGCATCCTTATGCATTGAACTCAAAACATCGTTCACTTGAAAACACATACTTTCCAACACTGCCCTTGCAATATGTGCCTTATTAGTGTACCTTGTAATTCCAATTAGTACCCCTCTCGCGTCGTCCTTCCACCAAGGTGCAAACAGCCCATTAAACGCCGGCACAAAATAAACCCCACCTGTGTTTGAAACTGTCTCTGCTAGTCCTTCTATTTGGCTTGCAGATGAGATAAGGCCAAGGCCATCTCGTAGCCACTGGACGGCTGCACCAGCTATTGCAATGGACCCCTCCACGGCGTAGTTGGTCTCGGCCTCAGGTCCAAGCTTGTATGCAATCGTGGATAATAGCCCATGGGATGACTTCACACTTTCGGTACCAGTGTTTAACAGAATAAATGCACCAGTACCATAGGTACTCTTGGCTTCTCCTTTTTTACACAGTTGACCAAGCATGGCCGCATGTTGGTCGCCTAAGCAGCCCGTGATGGGTACACCTGCTAATGGCCATCCCTCAGCTATGATACCGATTTGTTCAGAATTGCTGATAATTTCTGGTAGCATCTCTAGAGGAATCCCAAGGGTATCCAGAGTGGGTTGGTCCCAATCAAGGGTTTTTAGATTCATCAACATGGTGCGTGATGCATTTGAAACATCAGTGACATAGGATGCAGCCCTGTATCTGCCATCGCGAGTGGTACCATTGTGGCCACCTGTCAGGTTCCAGATCATCCATGAGTCAATAGTACCAAATAAGGCATCACCAGTACGAACGGCATTTTGTACAACTTCAACATTTTCAATTAGCCAGAGGATTTTCAAGGCACTAAAATAGGTGCTTATAGGCAAACCGCAGGTGTCAACAAAGTGAGTTCGGCCGCCTGACAAGTCCTTCTCCAGTCTCCTGCATTTCATTGAAACAGGCCCAGAGGCAGAGTTGTCTTTCAAATTGATTATTAAGATGAATTTTTTTTTTTTTTGACTAAAATACAATTACAGAAGAAGAAGTGAGAGAAGATTTGGTACCGGCAGATAGAGCTGGTGCGGACATCCATCCAGACAATGGCATTGTAAAGAGGCAAGCCGGTGGCTTTGCTCCAGATAACGGTAGTCTCTCTCTGATTAGTGAGGCCGACAGCCTTGAGTCCAGCCTCGACATTGTAACCAGCAACGGTGGCCTTGTCGATTGCTTTCGCCATGCATATTTTGATACTCTCTAAGATCTCGACGGGGTCGTGCTCGACCCATCTAAAAGAATTAAGAAATGAATAAAAATGGTGATGTTGTAAGAAATTGAATTGAAAGAAAGAAAGAAAGATTTAAGGAACCCGAACCCGGCTTGAGGATAGAACTGAGTGAACTCGACTTGGTGGGACGCGAGGGGCTTGGCGTTGCGATCGTAGATGATGAATCGGGTGCTGGTGGTGCCCTGATCTATCGCCCCCACGAACACCTCCTCCGCTGCCATTCTTTTCTCTTCTTTTTTGCTAATTTTGGAGAAATCCCTTGCTTTAGAGAGAGAGAGAGAGAGAAAAGAAATTTAGAGGTAGCGGGCTTTTTATATCCGAGTTCCGAGGGACTTCACTTGGTCAATTGGATGATCATCAAGATCATCAAGACATCAACTGCCTCCTCTTTCCTCTTCCTGATCTCCTCTGCCATCATCTCTGTAGGATACCATACCAATCTACTGTTTACTCGGAATGTCACACACACACACACAGTCCCCTCCCCATCATATATTCATATATATCATAACTCGCTACATGAATAAATATAAATAAATGTACATCTTTTCTTTTTGGACACATATGGTTCCGCTAAGATTAAGATTAGAGACAAGTGGAGACGAGACAAGTGGGACTACTAGTACTAACTAATAAAGGATTAAAGAAAGGAGTTCTGCTTCTGCATCACTGCATCTCTAAATATCCAGCTGGCTTAATTCATTCCAACCGTCCGGTTCGTATCGTAAATAGAGGCATCATGCATGGCCATGGGTTCTATAATTATTATTACATTTTAATTTTATTTGGATAATGATAACATTAAATTTCTCCGTGTATAATATCTTTTAAAAGTTCTAAGGGTTTGAACTTGCAACTTTTCGTCAAAATTCGTTGCACGTCTCATAAATATTTTCCAAGCTTTCAATACTGGTGCATTCGGTGTGCTTAATTAAGGATAAGTACGAGATTAAATAAGATTGAATTGGCATAAGAAAAAATATATATACAATGGAATATGGCAGTGGTAATCTTCAATTTTTTTTACCCTTTAAATTTTAATAATGAGAATATTTATTATTTTCATCACCTCTCAATCATCTCCCTTCTTGGTGAGAATATTTTTAGAAAATGTTGGAAAATTGTATCCTAATTCAGTTCTGGGGTGCAGAAAAATCTCTATATAGTTTTTATTATTTATTGGTTTGTGTCCGAGGACCAAAAAAAAAAAAAGGTTTGTTCATAATTTTTATTTTCAAAATCCGTCTTCTCAAAATGTAAAAATTTAATTTGAAAATTAATGATTATACTTAAAGAAATGTCAGCATCTGCAGCCGAATAAAAGGCATCCAGATTCCTTATTTTTTTTGGGACGTCAGCTAAGAAAAGGATATCCACATACATTATTAACATTTTAAAATTTAAAAAGGGAGCAGGTGAGGAATTCTCCAACAACTTTTGGCTGAATATTGGCGATAAGATAACGTTTAATGTATGTATATCAGTATATGGTAGTTGCTCCTACTGTCCTTAGGGCTGCATAACGTGGAAAACGACCACGAAAGTGGTCATTTTTGTTAACTGTTGCGTTGATGTACGAAATTTTTGTACTTATTGCGTTAATTATTACATCCGTTTAACACATGTTGCGTTGATCGTTTCGTTGATGGGAACGATCAAAACGGTTATAACCGTCTTTAACTACCTAACTGTTTTGCATTTTTATTAAGATGCAAGAAAATAAACTATTCTGAATTTTGTATGAAATAAAGATAGAGAAATGACATGTTAGGTCACGGGAGAAAGGGGGAGGAGGCACCATCACCACCTCTCGCTATCGACGGCGATTGTACTGGGTGGTGCAGAGGCGAGAGATAGATGTGACTGTGTTCGGTGGAGAAATGACGGAGCGACGCTGCAGAAATCTAATTTTACTCGTTTCTTCCTCAATCTCTCCGCTACGGTCCTCTGCAATCTAATAATAAAACAATGAAAAAAATTTTAGACGAAATGCGCGAAATAAACGAACACGAAATGTACCAGTTTCACTAATCGTTTCGTTCCGAGATGAAACAATATTTCTATTTGCGTTAGTTGTTCAGTTCCTTAAACGAAACTGAAATCCTTATCCGTTATCGTTCCGTTTCGGACGAAACGAAACGAAAGAACGGTTGAAACGACTATCGTTTTCAGTCCTAATTGTCCTACTCTCAAGTCAACACACTAGGTGATGGAGCTTATGTTATTTTATATGTACCTTTTTTAGTTATCAATTACTAGTTCGGACTTCGGAGCCTCCACCGAATACTACTCATGGTTATTAGGTACTTGTATTTATTATTATCATTGATTGACACCAATTTATCATCACACTTTCTATTGGTCGGAGCAAAAAGTAAATAGATAAAAGTATGATTTATAATTAAACGGGGCCAAAAGTAAAATAATATTTGCATTTTTATGGACAGATCACAGACCCCATTCTTTGTATTTATATTTTGCAAATCAACGTCTTCCAATCACAACTGCTTGTTATGAATATCGGAATGAAATATTTGATAGTCTTACAGAAGTTTAAATACCTGATCAATTTTATGACTTTCCTAAATCAGAATATTTTAATTTATTATTATTTATTAGGACGTGAAATAGTAATTGAATTCAGTATTTAAAAAAAAAATTGATATGGCATGAACTAGTGGAGCAACTAGTTGTATGGTTCAAATTGGTTAAACCAATTCCAAAAAATCTAATGACATCATAATTATGATATACTTATTTTTAGCATACAAAAAATATAAAAAAATACAAAATTAGTTAATTAAAAAATCCTATCGCTGAAACTTGAACGGGAATTTTCTTTGGCTAAATTAACAGGGTTTTAAGAAATTAAGTGGGTCAACTAAAAAAATAAAACCAAAGAGCTTAAACCAAGGGGTTCGGTTCACCAGTTTGACATGAAACCGAATCCAATGTACCGGATTTCACTAGTTAAGATTGGATCTGGGCACATTAGCTAGTCCAGTCAGGATATTTCTTTAGAAAATTCCTCCTATATCCATATGATCCAAACAACCCCTAAGAGCCTCTATAATTCTACATTTGATTCTTTAGTATAAAATTTACCGAATGTGATTCCTGCTGTATTTAATTGGACTCACTACTCACTAGCTAGGAGAGGGGAAAATGGTGAGATATGGCAGTGTATATTGCTTGATTCTGTTTAAGTTGAATTTAAATTTATCTAACTAAATTGCCATTCAGCTTACAATTTTGTATCAATGTTAAGCCAAACAATCTGTACTTTTTTTTATTAATTTGGTTAAATTGTTTTATATGAAAAAAAAATAATATCTGAGCTATACAAGTATAAATTGATGATTGATTTATTAATTTCATAAGTATTACAATACTAACATAATGTTTACTTAATTACCCACTATTTTGTCTTTTTGGTCAGTCAATATTGTTTTAATTCTTCAAGACAGCTCCTCTCGAGTTTTTCGAAAAAATATTGTTTTAATTTAAGTCGTGAAAATTGTACTACAAATTGAAAATCAAGCAAATGTACTTTAATTTTTTAACTGAATTGAATCAAACAAAATTAAAACTCGAATTATTTTTTCTATGATGAAAATCGAATTATTTTATTTAACACATTAGTTCGATTATAGATAAATTAATTGAACTATTTGGATTTTGCACCGGCATTGTCAGTTGTCACATGCAATAAAAATCTAGCAAAAAAACAGAAAAACGTTGACTTGTTTTTTTGTGTATAGGTTAATAGGTGTGCATAATTTTGGACGGAATCGGTGGAGATTGGTGGGAGCATACGAATACACGATAGGGCACAACTTTCTATTCTTTTGTTTTTGACTATGCTTGGTTGGACATGAAGTTAGCAAATTTGAGGTTAGAACACTAATTTTCTAACTTCCATCAAACAAACACATCCCAAGTTAATGAAGTTAGTGTTAAACTTCATTCTATTTTTTTAACTTGACAAAAAATGCGATTGAAAATGTGTTTATTTTAACATATATTTCATAGAGTATTAATTAAGAGATGTCTCCCAAAAGATGCAATCGGGTGGATGCCTCAGAATGTGCATTAAAAGGGTGCATATTTTAACATATATTATATATGGTGCTATTTAAAAGATGTCTTGCCAAAAGGTGTATCGAGTAGATGCCTCTTCCACCGAAGGGTGCCAACATATTATCTATAAATAGTATCTCGCTTATCCAAATTTTCAACAATCATTTTTCATTTATGAAAAAAAAAAACATAATAGATATCACACCAGTGTCATATGAAAATCTAGACGTGATATGAGTGCATGTCACAAAATTTTGCCCTGCAATAAATTCGAAAAAGAAAAATATACGAGGCATGAATTTTGTTCTATTATATATTAAGGTAAATCTTTTATGAGTTTTATTTTTACATTTTATTTATTTTTAAATTGTAGTAAAACATTAATATAGTGTATAAAATATGTAATGGAACTACAATTCAATGTATTATTGTTTCTATTTTACTGATTTACTTTTCACTTCAATCAATTACAATTGACAATTTTATAATTACATTACATATAATAAAAATGTGTGATGGACTCAAAAGGTGCGATTGAAAATGTGTTTATTTTAACATATATATTCCAAATGGTTCCATTTAAGAGATGCATCGCAGAACAATGCAATCAAGTAGATGCCTCAAAGGGTGCGATAAAAAAATTCATATTTTTAACACATATTTTGTAGGGTGCCATTTAAGAAATGTAACGATAAATGATGTAATCGAGACAATGCCTCCTCCACTAAAGGTTGCCAATATATTATATATTTATAGTATCTCCCTTATTCAAGTTTTCGTCAATCGTTTTTTTATTTTCAAAACGGCAAACATATTAGATACCACATCACTCTAAAAAAAAAATTTAGGCGCGATACATATGAAAATTTGATCGACAATACATTCGAAGACGGAGAATACATGAGACATGAATTTTATATTTTTCTTCTCTAAAACAATATGGTTATTTTTTTATGAATTTTATTTTTAGATTTAAAGAATTTTTAAAATTTATAAAAACAATGAATAATATAATGTGTTAAATATATAATGAACTACTATTCAATATAATATTGTTTCCATTTTACTTATTCACTATTCAATGTAATATTGCTTCCATTTTACTTATTCACTTTTCACTGTTGAATTTATAATTTTATAATTATTAGTTTCCTTTCGTTATAAAAATATCAGTTTTTTTTCAAATATCCTAGATAGGAAATATACTTAAAAAAATAAGATCCTTTCTATTAAAGTCATTTACTCAAAATCATTTACCAACTTAAAAAAATTAACAATGCAATTTTTCATATAATGTTTACAATAAAATTTCAATATGGTTGAGCTTTGCTCGACGTACAGATTTAGTTGAAATAAGATGTTTACAATTATGTGTGAAGAGCAATAATTGTATTATATTACAACTTATATTTTTGTATATAAATTTCTACATGACAAATTTATGTTTCTTGTCCTTATATTTATATATGTGGGTATTGGTTACTGGTTTTAAAAAAATATATATTTCTCTGGAAAATTTGTAATTATTTCAAATTTTAGATTTTTTTAGTGAATATTTTTTCCAAATAAAATCTGAAAAATAATCCTAGATGTTCTTTTTCTTACTTCTAAGCATATAAAGCTGAATGTTGAGTTATTGTGGGTGAATAGTGATCATTTTTTATTTTTTTGCGACGATGTCCAAATGACAATGCAAGTCTAAAAATTCTCGAACTCTTTTTATTCCACATTTTATTATTATTATTTGCAATCACCATTTTATTAGCGTTCGAGCAGTATTTCAATATTCTAAACATTAGTTTATTTGCGACCAAAATTAAAGTTCACATTTTGTTTCGTTGGAAAAATATGGAATAAACTATAGTAAAATAGCGGAATAATATGTAGACCTGGGCAACATATATAACGGAAACGGAATGAGGCGTTATTCCGTTCCGTTTCAATAAACGGTATGTATCGACTGATTCGTATTCGTTCCGTTTGGACGGAACGTAGCGGAACGGTATAATTTATACTGTATTTCACATAAATGAATCACGAATTGCATTTCGTTTTCCGTTCCGTTTGCGAAATGGAATGAAATATCATTCCATTATACGTTCCACATGGACGGAACGGAACGGTTTCGAGTATTCGCGGTATACCGCGCCCACCCCTAATAATATGTGAAGAACGAGGTCTAGTTAGCCGGGAACCCTCGTGTAATATTTGCCAACAAGTAATTTGTTTATGAAGGTTAAAGACCGCCGTTCTATTAACTTATTCAAATCAAATCGAAGAGGAAAAACATTATGATATCTCCCTTTTCAGCTTGATACAAATAAAGGAGAAATTTTCTTCTCTTCAGCATTTATTTAGAGAACATACACTTAGGCTAGGATACCATGCATCATGGCAACGTTTATGGAAAAGATGAGGGTATTATGCATATCCTCGCAGAAAATTTTCACTAGTGCAACATGCACAAAGGTAATTTTCCTGATCCATCGTTGTTTGTATAGACAACCTTTTAACTAATTATCCCTAATTATAACAAAATTGATGAAATTAAGGTCCAAAGAAGCCCCCCCTCCCCAAAAAAAAATTGCAAATAAAACTATTCACCATAAAATTGTTACTAATTCATATGGTAACATAACGAACCCCTGATTATATAAAATCGAGCGTGGCCTCACCCATCAATCTTTTATCAGTTAACAAAATATAATCAACGTTTGCATTTTGCACAGTAGTGAGTTGCACTTGACATTGGAGCTGCACAAGCATAGCAAAAGCAGTAGCCACACCTTTATGTAAAAAAGAAAACAAATGGATAATTTAGTTTCAATTAGTGCTCCTATAGTTATAGATTGGCAATCGGAAGGATTTAAACAATGAGGAGGGTTCTAGCTAGTTCCCACCTTTTGCATGCCTCCAATACCCTAAACTCATTTATTATTATTATTTAAAAAAAAATAAAGTTCAAACGTCGAATCCAAATCATTAATCTTATTCAATTTAACAAACAATGTGTTTTCATATAAATTTTCGATTTTATTTGACACTTGATCGAGAAGCAAAAATATGAATGTATTAAAATTAATCTATCATACTTAGCGAGATTCCTTCATTATTCAATTTTTTTACAAGTATCAAATGGATTCGAAAATTTATAAAATTTATATGAAAATACAAATTGAACCAGATCAACGATATAGATTCCACGTTTGAACTTCAATTTTAAAAAAATAATAATAAAGTGAATTTGAAAATATTTGAGGCATATAAAATGTGGGGCACGGAAACCCTCCTCTTCAAAAAATATCTACTATTGCAAATTAATATACCAAGTCCCGAGTTAAAAATTATAACGAATGCGTTGGGATTGCAAATTAATATACCAAGCCCCGAGTTAAAAAATTATAACCAATGTGTTCCCAACTTAACCAAATACAAAGTAATAGAAAGAGCTAATTAAAAAGAAAAAAAGAAATTGAGAAAGCCAAACATACCTGCATTTCATGAACATACACCCATCAATCTTTTCGACATACATCCTGCACTCGGGGCACCTCTGCCATCTTTTATCTTTTGCCAAATTTTTGAGCATTATGTCTTCCCTTCCCCTCTCGTCCTCATCCAGCTTCGCAAACTCCTCACAAATCATATCATTGTGCCATGGTACCTTGCACCTTGCACAAAACATCCTATTACAATGCGGGCACTCAGAGATTGTTATCTTCCCTTCTTCTTCTTCGTTGATGAGGGGAGCAGAGCAATCCTTGAAGGGGCAGTAGAGTTTATTCAGGCCGAGAGACAACTCGCACAACACAAGGCTCCATCTGTTAAATGTATCCTTTGGAAGGATGTGCTGGCATGATACCGGGTCGAGGGGTGGGGATTCACATCCTAATGCAGGGCAGGGGATTGAGACCTCATTTTCCTCAGTTTTTGTGGTGATGTAGTGGATCATGCAGCCAGTGCAAAAGATGTGGTCGCAAGGGTTTATGTTGAAGCCATCTTTTTCTGGTATTTCTTCCATGCAAATTGCACAGTAGAACGTGTCATGAATAACCCTGGAGGACTCGCCTTGCTCGAAAGTGTAGTTCATGACTTGCTTCCCCTTTAGATCAATCGGGTCTTCAATTGGTGTGTTAGAAGCTACGGTAATTAAGTGACATGCCATATATATATATATGCATTATTTAAAACCACACACAAGACAGTCTAGTGAGAGTCTCGACCAAAACTTATATATGGTTATAGGGATATAGTACCAATATATATGAATATCATGTGCTATATGCAACTAAGATCAAAAGCAAATTAATGTTTAAATTCCTTTACAGTTACGTTGGGACAAAATTTGGGTATAACAAGTCATTGGAATTTAAAAACTGACATGTATTTGACAGATCATATATAGTGGGGTGATTGATCAATATTGTTGTTATTGTTACAGAAAAATCAGAAAGCATTAGCGAGCGTAGAACATATGTACACAGTACACACCTTGTGTTGTTTCTAGAAGCTTGTTGAGTTGGAGTTGAAAGAAGAGAAGCTCTTGCATCTGCATTTCTTCTGCCAGATCACCGTCGTCGGGATTCTCCACAACCACGGTCTCATCTTCCCTGATCACAACTAGTTTATGGGCTTCCCCTGTTTCTCTTTGCATTTGTTGCTCTTCATCCATCCTCTCAGGATGTGTCTGGTTGGTTTCCCCGAGTTCCATTTGTTGGGGAAAAGCAAGCGCAGAGACCCCGGTAATTGGTTGTAAACTTGTAATTAATAAGTTAATAAGATTAACCATTAGCTGTTTAACACTACACGAGGAGTCGTGCAATTGCCATTAATTAACCGGTACCTCCCACCTGACCTAAATCTAGAGACGGTTTACTCTTTCTTTTTTTTTTCTTTTTTTTTTGACGATAAAGATACGGTTTATTTTGTAAGAAAAAAATCAGGCACATATCCCTCGATTATCTAATTAAAGAAGAATGAGGGATATGATATTTCTAATTAGAGAAGAATTGAGGGATGTGATATTTCTAATTAGAGAACAATTGAGGGATTTGTGCCTGATTTTTTCTTTTTCTAATGTGTCACTTAAATGGAATAAGTTAATAAATTGCTCTAATTTTTAAGGAGAAGAAATAGAAATATTTCTATTCCAAAATTAGGTATAATTAGGGTAAAATTTGTGTCATAAAATTGAGGAATTGCCACTCAATTTTTCATATTTTTCAAGTAAAAAAGTTCCGGACAATTGAATAAAGGAGAATGGCAATAAAGAAAAAACTAGAAAATAAATATCAAGTTTCAGGACAAAAAAAAAATGCAGGTACCTAAACTTTCCACCTACAAACTTTAATTATTGGAAAAGAGTTTAATGAGTTCTTAAAATTGTCATATAATAATCAGATTAGTCAGACTGGTTTATTAATTTGGAAAGAAAGTTGAATGAATAATCTTCTTTTAGAAGTTCCAATAATAGTTTGAAGAAATACAAGTTTTAGAAACTGATTTACTTTTTTCAAAATTTCTTAAGGATAATATTGGTATTAATGGAAATTAGGGGACTAAATTATTCATTATTTTTTTAAGCTAGTTCAAAAAAAATTTTGTAAAATAATTTATGACTCCACAAATGCCATAAGTTCTCTATCTCATAAATAATTTTAAAATAAAAAATTTAAACTTCAAATCCAAATCATTGATCTTGTTTAATTTTAAAATAAAAAATTTTGGTGCCACAAATGCCATAAGTTCTCTATCTCATAAATAATTTTTTTTAAAAAAAATTAAGCTTCAAATCCAAATCGTTGATCTTGTTTAATTTAACATGCGATATGTTTCGATATAATTTTTGAAAAATTTGGTGTTCATTTGACACTAGATCAAAAGATAATAATATGAATGCATCAAAATTAATCTGCTATAGTTAACCAGATCTGTTCATTTTGAGTCTCTTGATCTAGAATCAAATGAACACCAAATTTTACAAAAATTATATTGAAATGCATCACGCTTTAAATCGAACAAGATCATTGATTTTGATTTTTTTATTTAATTTTTAATTTTAAAATTATTCATGAAATGGAGAACTTGTAACATTTGTGGCACCAATAATGGTGGCAGCTGAACCCTAGGAGAACCCTACTCAAAAGAAAAAATAACTTTTTTAAAAAACAGTATAAGTTGTTAAATTTTATTCGCTAAGATCTGGGTTGAATATTAACTCAAATAGATTTCGCATACATAATTTCATCAAAATAAATTAGGTCAGATCTGTATAGAGCAGCACATATTATTTTTCTTACAACCATGCATCTGTTCATATATTGCAAATTTGCAATATAAGTAAAGCTAGTGTACAAATGAGATATCAGTATATCACCTTAAATCGTGGTGCAATAAACTTTTCAAAGTCAGATCACATTGCCACAATAACTATGGGTCTATGGCACAGGCACCATTCGTAGACCTTAAGATTAATTCCATAAAATTAAATGCTAAAATTAAGTAATACTTGCTTCCAAATTAAGTTTGTTATAAGGTTACATAAATTTGCACTTCAGGATCGATATACTAATCTTATCAACATAACTATCGATAATGTGAGATCGCACATGCCAACCGGTGTTACTTGAGAACAGGAACGCTATGCAGAGCCAGAAACTGAACACGAATGAAGCAGAAATTATAGCCCACAATATTACCACATCATAGTTCATCTTCTCTCGTTCTTTCTGATCAGTGCTATGCTTATTCTGCAAACTTGAACAGTTCTTATCCAACGGTATTCCATGCAAATCAATGTTCCCCTCAAAACTCACATAATTGAAAGTTGAGAAATGGCCTTTAGAATCAGGTATGCAGCCTGATAAATTATTATTCGCTAAAGAAATGACACCTAGTGAATCCAGCTGGGTAATTTCCCAAGGTATCGATCCAGTAAGCTGATTATAACTAAGGTCTTAGCTCTCGATATGACGGAAGTGAGAAATAGTTTTCGGGATCGGACCCGTTAACATATTGTGAGATAAATTAAGTACCTGAATGGGATTTGTGTTTCTGATGCCCGGTGGTATTAAGCCCGAAAACTTATTCCTAGATAGATCTACCCCACTTAGCAATCCGAAAAATACTGTCGAGAAGTTGTAGAAGCTTCCTTTAGTAGCGAAACTAAAGTGTTGCAAATCATCATGTGTAGGGTATACAACATCTATGGATACATCTTCCCAGGAGGAGTCAATACCGATCATGTTAAATTCATTGGTGAGCTCCCAAAAATAATCACTGTAACCAGGGGCTGCTTGAAATGGCAATTTAAACAGACAGAGAGGCAAAATTCCCTCCAAATTATTGGCGGACAAGTCTAGTATCCTTAAGTTATTTAAGTGGCATATATTTTGGGAAAGTGTCCCCTCAAATTGATTTTCCCTCAAAGAAAGCAATCTAATAGCCTCTAGAGCTCCTATCCAATGCAAGCTGCCAGAAAATTGGTTTTTACTGAGATCCAATATTTCGATAGTTGAAAAATTGAAAGTATGGTAAGGAGAAGAACCAACCAGTGCATTACTAGACAAATACACAGAACTTATATTTAATGGATGAGAACAAAATGGCATTGACCCGTTAAAATTGTTTCCGGTGAGGTCTAAATAAGCAAGGCTTGTTAGGTTGCACAATTGGTGAGGAATGACACCATCAAGGTTATTTCCTGCAAGATTAAGAATTCGTATGTGATATAGGTTCCCGATTGATTGAGGAAGTGGCCCTGATAATTGATTACCATTAAGATCCAAGACACTCAATTCTTCGTAAGTGGGCAAATTGGCTGGAAATGATCCAGTCATATTGTTCCCATCGAGATATAATCGGGTCAACGAAGGAGGTAATTTATTTGCAACACCAAATATTGTTCCATTGAAATTATTGTCAGAGAGCTTTAAGATCCATAATGATGTACAATTGGTAAATATGCAATTTGGAATCTCTCCGGAGAAGCTGTTGTTAGACAGATCCAAGAAAGACATATTACTTAATTTACACAGAGACAATGGTACATTCCCAGAAAAATTATTTCCGGAAATGTTCAAGGAAATAAGATGTGGGAACATCAAACTAATGTTGTTTGGAATTAATCCATCTATATTGTTTTGGGAAAGATCAATTGCTAGGATAGGGGCTTTGGGATATAGTTGAAGGTTCATAGCACTGACAAGGGAGTTGTTTCTTAGATTGAGGTACTTGAGCTTTGTGTTGTTTAAAAATAAAAAATTTGGTGAGGGACCAAGTAACTTGTTATGGGAGAGATCAAGAACTTGCAGATCAACTTGTGATTTTAGAAATTTGGGTTTCAAAAGAGTGTTTTGTTCAATGTTACAACTCGACATGATCAGAAGCTTTAGTTGGAGAGATGGAGCAATTTCGCAGCCCGGGTAGTTAACTTGTATGGCCAAGTTATTGTTATTTGAAAGGTTAATCTCTGTAAACATGGAGAGGTTGGCGAGTTCAAGAAAAGAGAAATGACTATCGAAGTCGTTATCGGAAAGGTCGAGAGAACGTAGGGAAGTAAGATTTGAAAATAAACCCCTTGGAATATTTCCCTCAAAGAGGTTACCGGAAATGTGAACATGCTCAAGATGCCGAAGCTCAAACAGAGATGTTGGAAGACTGCCATTAATTCGGTTAGAAGTCAAGTACAATTCACGAAGGTTTGGCAAGTTCCTGATCACTGCATGGCAAACAATAAATGATTGGAATTAATTAGAGAAATGAAATCAGTTTCAAGTCTTCAAAGTATTTTTTATTTGTTTAGAAGTGTTTACCTTCATTAGGGAGACTGCCACGCAGGAGGTTACCCTCAAGATTTAGAATTTGAAGAGATGAAATGTTCCCAAGATAAAGCGGGATGTTTCCAGTGAGCCCATTATAACCGAGGTTGGTTAAGATACTGTAGCTTTGTCAGTTGAGAAATGCCTGTTTCCATTGGCAAGAGCATGAAAAATTAGAAAGGAAATTAAATATAACATTGGTAAAGGAATTTTCGCCTGGTACCCACTATTTTATTGTAGTAATTCTGCTCAATGGATAGCAGCTGGCATCAAATCTTTTTGAACTGTGGTTCCAGGTTACTATAGCGAAGGAAAGAGTGCTTTCCACAGGCAACTGTACAAGGTACCGGTACAAACTATTTCTATTTTTTAGTACTTAACTAGGTACTGGTACAAACACTTTCTATTTTTAATGAAAATTGCTGGTATGGCACCTTGTCATTGAGTTTCAAGAAAAGGAAAAAGAATATAAACATTGTTAAATGAGAAAGAAAAAAAAAACAATAAATTTGTTTGTACTATTTTTGCATAGGTTGAACCCGACCAAGACCGACACAACAATGGTTAAGATTTTTCAACCACAAAAATTAACAAGTCTCCGTTTAATCTGATTTACTAATATAATAATTATGTACTTTTTTTTTTAGAAAAGTCTAGATAGAGACTATAAAAATATAATAATTATGTACTTACAATTTACGAAGATTAATTGTTCAGAAAAACAGAACCTACCCTCTAAACTAGGAGAAGTATCAAAATCATTATGGGAAAGATCCAAGGATGTGAGCTCTTTGAAGGAACTAAAGACACTGAAATTGAGCTTCCATTGGAAACCGTAGAAACGGGTGACAGATAGCTCCGAAACTCTCCCTGTGTGGTTTTCGCACCTGACGTGGTCCCACAAACAGCAGTCAGTTCCTTCAACCCATGACTTGGGTGCGGTTGCATTGGCTCTCATCAAAGAATATTTGATCTCCATCAGAGCTTTCCTTTCCTCCAAAACACAACAACTGAGAAGAGAAAAACGAAACATAGTAGTTGTTGACACAGAAGGATCATGCCTACGAAATTGTTCATTTTGTGTTCGGACTTCAGAGTTTTTTCAGCTACAGAGTGCATGGAATTACTTCTAAAATCTTATGATCACTGATTCCGGCAGCTGCTTTGGGCAAAAGTTAAATTTTCTTTGGACAATATTAGTGGACAAAATTGCCCCTCTAACATAGTAAATACATTCCAATTCTATTTTTTTTTATATAATTCTTTAATTAAAATGCAATCAATTAAAATAATATAAACTAAGAGTTTGAGAAAAAAAAAGTTTAGTCTAACAAAAATATATAATAAATTATTTTATCTAAAATTACTAGCGAAATTAATGGAATACAATATTTTCTTTTAGTGCAATCAAATTTATCAATTATATTTTCTAGCGGCATGCCTCATGTTTATATAAGGCTGACTTTTTTTATCTAAATAATGTGAATTTAATAAGACTAATATTTTAATTGTGGAATTAAACATGATGTTGATAGTACATTTGATTTGTAAGAGGGGCAATTTTGTCCATATTAATGTTGTGCGGAGAAAATTGGACAATCAGCTCCCGTGGTTCCTGGCTCAGATTTGTACACAACATGTGATAAATAAAGCTTCGGCAATTTTGCTGACAAATTCTCAGGTTTACATTACACATATGTAAATTGACCCTTGTCATGGCATTGAGGTCCTTTGATTTTCTGCATATACCAACTAACACAACTTAGTCCACATATTCCGCCATTTTTTACTCTGAAAAAGTGCAGGATAGATTGAGATGTCTTGATATTTTGATGGATAGAAGTCTCAGCATAAATTAAGATCCTAAATTCCTAATCTGCATATTAATCAATCACAAATTCACAACTTACAATATTATGAACTGATCTGATGGGTCGGCCCAGATCATTTCCCCTTGTTACGGATCTCACCCAAACTCGCATCAAGACCATGTGGCCTTTCAAGATTGCTGGGGTTAGGATAAAAATTGTCAGTTCTAGATATAATTACTTCATGTCTAGAAAAATAATAATAATAAACAAGGACCTGTGACTTATTTTAATGATTGCCAAAATCAATAGTAAGTAAAGCCTCCAAAATTTTTTAATTTATTAATTTCTGAATGTAAAAGGAAATGAGCCATTAATGTAAAATCCAACCAGGCAAATAATGACTGGAATTAATTACAAACTACTGTTTCTATTCTGATTCACGACTTGTCCTGTTGTTCATTATAAGTTTACTTTTGTTTCACTATTTAAACCAAATATGGTGTTGGGGAACCATTGTCGGATGCATATGTCAAAAAACAAAGGATTTTCTGCTACTCTCTTATCTAGTGATATATATAATAGCATAGTAGCCTCATCTATATGACTATATGTCATGCACTCACAGTACAAACTATAGCTGTCCTTTTTACTGTTATGTCCTGAGCTTCTTTCTTCATAAAAAGCGCCAACTCTATTCCGGAGAGTGCCATACTTGGAAAAAACGAATAGTACTCTTTCTATCAGTATGTAAAAATATTGAGAAACTTCCAATTCAAAGGCTTTGTGTGGTTTGCAAGCATATTAATTATACAAAGCAGGTTATAAAAGAGTTATTTGACATTTATTATCGGCCCCCATTACCATTATAGTCCTTGAAATAAATCTCTGAAGCATTTTTCTTCCGCCAACTACTTCCGGAAGCAGATCCATCCTTCCACATGATAACTATTGTGTCTTGCTTGTTAGCCTCTATCAAGCTTCCTCTAAAAAAAAAACTATTGTGATTGGACTTTGAATAGCTTACTTTATTCATCATACACAGAGTAAACAGAAAAGGAAATAGAAAAGAAAGAAAACTAATCTAGCCTAATCAATTGGTTAATTATAATACACGCTAACACCACACACAGCCATTCCTTTCCCAATCCATTAATAAATACGCAAAAGAGATTGGTTACCTTGACTTGATTTTCAAATTACATTCATTATCCCAACAAAAAAAGACAGAGGTACTGTCTTGGTGTATTTATTAGAAGTGATAATATATATGGTCCCACAAACACCATGCTCGGGAACTATCATACCATACCATACCCACTCACTGGTAGTCGGTCATTAACTCATTATCAACATCAACAACAAATATCATTCATGGCAAAATGGTACTAGCGTATTAGGTCCTTTCACAACTGATTTATTTTTTTCTTCTAAAAGATGCACACTCTTCAAATAACTTAGTTGACAGCCTTAATTTCTACCTCATTTATCTATCTTTGCATAAGTAACATAGCCAACACACAATCGCACACACAGATCGCCAACCCACAAAGAGAAATATACAGTCTCAGTCCAACTGAAAGATGAAAACACAAAATCAAACCCTGACAAAAATATTGTTCACATACATGAATCAAATATTCAAATAGATACTGACCGGTTTCGTTTTACAAATGCATTAATTAATTAACATAACTAATAATTAATGCACTATTAAATATACCGGCGATCAGGATCTATTGGACGCTACGACACTGGGTAGCGATGGATGCAGTTGATCCAGGGGTTGTCGGGGTCCATGGAGGAATCCTTGAGTGCCCTCCACACAACGCTGCATGCCTTGAAACCGGTGCCAAAGGCCAGCATCCAGACGCGGTCCCCCTTTTTTATTCGCCCCTTCGCCTCGAAGTAGGCCAGCTCGTAGAACACCAGGCTGCTCGACGTGTTACCAAACCGGTGTAGTGTCATACGTGCCGGCTCTAGCACCCCACGGTCGAACTTCATCAATTTTCCCACCGAATCTATGACTGCTTTCCCCCCTGCATGGAAGCAAATGTGCTCGAATGCTTTCGTGAAGTCTGGCACTTGCATACTGGTCGCCTTTTTGTCGCGAGACAAGTATGACTTCGCAACTCTGTATGCATACCTCACCTGCACATCCAATTAATTAACCAATCATAATAACATGCATGGAGTTGATTATGAAATTAATTGCTAGTAGCTGTCAGTTTTTTGTATGTTATCAACTTATCATATATCCACCAGGTTAACTGATATATTTGAGAATAGTTAGGCACCATCTCTGACAGAGGAAGCACATGAGGTGCCAAGGTGCTGATGTGACGGCGTAAGCTGGTGCCTGCAACACGGATAAGATCTTTTGTCAGCGCAACCCCAACCATGCCATCTTCATCATCCATTTGGATTGCTGCCCCATATGCCGAATCGTCTGCCCCGTGGTGGGTTCGTTGGGTGAGTACAACCTCCATCTTTGCCTTGGGTCGTTGCGTCGGGTCACTTGTAAGAATCAAAGCAGCTGATCCAACACGGAATATGCAGTTGGTGACAAGCATATGGCGGTTGTTGCCAAAGTACCAATTCACACCCATGCTCTCCGTAACGACGATAAGTGCATATCTGTAATTACATATTTATGTCAAATTAATTAAATAAATTACAAAAATATTTAGTAAGATGCTAAACAATAGATCGATGCAGTTATATATATTGATATAAAGGAATACGGTACCGAAGCCACCATGAACAGAATTGTAGAGGGGCCGTTTTATAATATGGGAGCAGTAATTTCTAAAACTCACCTTACAATTCAAAAAGTAAGAATTAGAAAAGTGAAGTAAAATTAGTAGATTTTAGATAAAATGGTACTATAAGTTCTTTTTGAAGATAAGATGGGAATCGGTACTACAAGTTCTTAAAACCTTAATTATTTATACATTTTAAAATAGAAGAGGAGCCGCGGTCCACTTTGACTAGCTTATTCTAAGTTTTATAAAAGGAGATGATATAATTGTTGCAACTTGCAACTTGCAAGATGGTACGGTACCTTCTTTAATTTTGTCTGTTGTGTTTGTCAATTCAGTACTGTTGTTAATGTAATTTGACAATGACAACTTAACACTGATACTTATTTTGTTGACCAACACTAACCCAGGTTCCTTGCGAAGTAAGTGCGACGCCGTGTCAATGCACATGGTGCCGGCACTGCATCCCATACCAGACAAGGTGTATGTCTTCACAGACTGGGCAAACCCGAATCGTTTCACAAGCATAGAGCTTAGAGATGGAGAAGGGGAAAACATGCTACATGCCACAAGAACAAATGATATCTTATGTGGCGGTACATCCGTCTTATGCAAGACAGATGAAACAACTGAAAAGAGACCCTCCTCAGCCTCTTGGATAGCCGAAGGATGCTTTTTGCCGAGATCTTGCAATGGTTGGAAGACATAAGGTGGCCCATAGGCCTCTTCACCAAGGCCTGACTTTCTGTAGATTGCACGCATGAAGTCGCAACTCTCGTCATTATATATGCGTGTACGTAAGCCGAGGTATTCACACACATCACTCGTGCAACGACGTTGTGCATCTGGGAGGTCACAGCTGTAGCCTACAAGGAGTATTGGAAAATGACGGTCGCGCCGAATCAGGAAGAACATTATGGTTAGTGTGAGGAGGAAGAGAGGCAAAAGGAAGAGAAGAAGAGGTGTCATTGTACTTCCAAGTTCCAAGGAGGTAAATTACTAATTAGTACTTAGTAGCAACGCTGAAACCTTGGAGGTGTTTATATACGGAGAGAAGAACTGAACTGGTTGATGAGTTTCTTATTTGAGCAAGTATCTTGTAAAGTGTTCATTTATTGTTCCTACTATTATAAATGTATGTATGGCTACATGTTCTGAAATTGAAACGTATCTTCGGACTTTACTGGTTGGTTACAAGATCGGAATCTGTAGCAAATTAAAAGATGACACGTGTATTATTATATTATTAATGTCGTACTCGTACCGACATGATTTTAGTGTACTTAGTTATAGGTGAAGATAAAGGGACATCTGTAGATCGATCTGTCAAAATAAAGCTAGCTCAATTTCTTATTTCCATGATTAATTCATGAAGAAAAATTATGTATATTAACTCATTTTTTTGGGCAAGTAAGTCCAAAGTAAGCCTGGCCGGTAGGCGGTAGGCAAGAAAAAAAAAAGAGATTTAAGAAAAATAGTTACAAGACAATCAGCCTTCTGAGTTCTGAAAGACAATTCTCAGAACGGAAATGCGGATTTAAGTACTCTATCTTAAGTAAGATTGCAATCGATATAATAAGACTAAAGGTATATCCGTATATGAACAATTGAACTGTGCTTTCAAGAGAAGAGATGTCCCTAGATCAGTTGATTTAGTTAAATATTTAATTTTATTCAAGAAAATAATCTTAAAATGTTTCTATTTGACTTCATCAAAGGGAAACCTCTCGATCCACTCTTCCGCATAAAGGGGCGTTTGGATCAAGTGGAAATTTGAAAAATTTCATATTCCTAAGTATAAATTTATTATAAACAATCTAAACTTTTTACAAAATTATACATTTCTTATTTCTAAGTGATCCAAACGGGCCCAAAAAGTAAGAATTTGGTTATCGTGAAGTTCGAATATAACGACCTGATCTTGGATTGCCAGTATTGTCTTCCTTGGAAGATTTTTTTTTTGAAAAAAAAACAAGGGTCAAGCTCCAGCCTTTTGTAATTAAATAAAATTCTGTACAAAACAAATAAGCCAGAGGCTAATTTGGAGTCAAAAAGATAAAAAAGAAAAAGTAAGATCTATAAAAGTTTGTATACAAGAATGATTGAGTAAAGGAAAAAAGCAATCAACTAAAACTATTTACTAGAATTGCTGTCATTGGGTGCTATTAATGTGGCCACATAATTTTGTATTCTTTTTATAAATAAAAATATAATGCAAGTACATATATAGACATAGAAAAGGTTATAACATTTCCTTGTCGCTCAGGGATCCAGACAGGGGTTTAATTAATTCACTGTCGGAGCGGGTCAAGGGTAATTAATGCATTGCATAAGGTAGATCAGAGTTAGATTTGAGATGGTAAAAATAATAAAATATCTAATTTCTACTTATTTTAATGAGGCATTGTAACAAACGTACTAAGAACGGAATAGTTAAGATAATGTACAAGTATATCTCTATAAATAGATATATTAAATATCTACAAATTAATATATATCGACGCATTTGTAAAATACTACTTATATTATCAATTTTTCTGTATTCATATAGCATGGGTTCCAGTGTGCACGGTGATTTTACCTTCAACGCATCACACACAGATTTCGCCACATCGGATCTGATATACGGTTTGAGGACAAATGGATCAGAGAATCAACTGCTGGGAAAGCAGAAGTATTGTACGATTGAAATGCTAGTTCATGTCTGAATTCATATTCCCTCTGTATTTTTGTCAAGAAAATTATGGGTATTTAATTTATCCAAAGAAATGAAAGGGAAATGTGCTTTTATTATTTATATATATATATAGGACGATGTCAAACAATAATTTTAAAATTTGTGCATCTCATTTCTAATTATTTAAAATTTCATTGAAACAATCTCGTATTTTATGTACTTGTGTCTATAACTATAAGTGCATCAATAAAATATTTTTAGAAATGATTTAATAATCCGTTTTTAATATTTAATTTTCTCCTTTTTTTTATTATCATACCTGTATATTATTTCTTGTAACATCCTTGTATTTGTTTGTCTTTGTCTCAAAAACAACAAAACCCTTGTATCTACGGATATATGCTATGAATCTAATTTAGGCTTTGAATTTTAACATCCGCTTAATCATTATTTGCTTAATGAGACACTGATGTAGATATATGATTTTGGCTGTATGCATTCCACATCTGTTCTGTTTACATCATACTAGCAAACTATATTCTTTCTATTAATTAGAAAGTAAAAGAATTCATAACGAATTGCATGCAATTATATATATACGATGACTCGCTATTAGATTCTCACACACACACATGTATGCCATCGATTTTACATCGACTTATTTTTCGAGATCCAAAATGCAAACAACTAATTTAATTAAATCGTTTTAACTTGTTCACCATATTGAAATATTCTTGGAGATAATTTTTATTTATTGTTTTCGAATGTTTTTGCTAATTATTATGATATTTTTCAGAAAATATTATAATTAGAGTATTTCAGGTCCTAAATTTTGAAAATATCATAATAAATAGCAAATAAATTCGAACAAATGTAAAATTTGGTCTCCAAGGGTATTTCAATATGGTGATCAACTTGAACAGGTTGGTTTGACTGTTTGAATTTTGAATCTCGAAAAGCGATTCGATGGCAAAGAGAGAGAGAGAATGGCTAACGCGTCATCAATGACACGTGCCATCGATTTTCTATCGACTCGTTTTTCGAGATCCAAAATTCAAACGGTCGATCCAAATCGTTCAAATTGATCACAATATTGAAGTACCCTTGGAGACCAAATTTTACATTTTTTTCAATTTTTTTGTTATTTATTATGATATTTTCATAATAGAGTGTTTGAAATACTCTAATCATAGTGTTTTTAAAAATAACATAATAAATAGCAAAAAAATTCAAAAAAAAAATAAATTTTGGTTTACAAAGACATTTCGATATGAAAAACAACTCGAACGATTCAAATTGACCATTTAAAGTTTGGATCTCGAAAAATGACTTGATAGCACAGGACTCTCTGTGTCATCGATGACACGTTATCCATTCTCTATATATATATATATATGAAGTTTGGGAAAAATATTAAAACTTGTAGGAGCTAGACAATGGAAGTCGAACAAAATTATTAGTTTAAACAATATTTCATACAGCCAGAGGAGTTTGCTATCAATTTTAGAACATATATGTTAACTGTTCATGATGGGTGATTTTACTTGCAAATATTTGTTTTTTTTATGGTTACTGTAAATATTTCTTCAAGCAATTATTAAACGATTGCTGTCAAGATTTGGTACTCTTAAATAATTGTCTGAAGCTTTGCGTATCCGTGCATTTATTAAGAAACTGCAGATTCCTGGTGGCATTGTCCTGTCCCCACCTAAAATATTAAGGGGAAAAAATGCTACTTTATCTAATTACGTAAATTTTTTTTTTTTTGAGAAGAACGTAAACCGGCTGCTTTTATTAACAAAAGCAACTGTTTTTTTTAAACCCTATATATAGATATACGGTTGAATAAGGAATAAGAATAAAAAATCTCGGAATATGTGTTTATTCAAATTCTTTATTCTTATACCATAGTTTTGTTAGAATATAGATAATTATCCAAATTTTTATTCCATTGTTATTTGGGTTGCACAAGAATAAAAAATTTGAAACTTATTCTTATCCGAATCCTTATTCTTGTGCATCCAAACACACCACGGCTATACTATATCAACAATAAATAAGTTGAATTAGAAGATTGATAGTCATGCAAACTTGGGTAAAAATTTTGGTTTAACGGATTTTCTAATAATAACAGAGAAAAAGTTATATATTTTTTTTCTTGTACTTGCTTGCTTTTAGTAATTAGGTTTCATTGCCATGCCATAGATGTGGTTAAGCTTTTTACAGTTGGCTCATCTCGTGTATCACAACCTTTTTCCTTTTACTTGAATTTGGGACCGAACTATATTAAATAATGCAAGAAGAGTTTAATATAAGCGGAATTTTTTGGATGATTTTTCTTGTTGGCCGGGTTTCTTTTCTAGCCCTATTCCAACTTATTTTGGGACAAAAGATTTAGTAGTTGTTGTACTTACTTCAGCATATAAATAGATTGGACGTAATTAAGGTTGTCAACGACAGCTATTATGTCGTTTGCTGTGACGTGAAACACTAACAAAATGGTTAGTGCCAGATCCAAATGATGCGATTCGATAACGAAACGACAAATGTAACACAAAATTGTGCCATTTCAAACTATTTTGTTTCGTTTTCAACAAAAATACATGTAATTTCTAAGTGGGATGAATAGTGGTACTGCATCTTATTTTGTTTTCTGAACGAAACGATAAATGAAATGTAATATCATACTATTTTCTTAATGAAACTACAAACGGATCGACCTGTGTTGTGCCATTTCACCACGTTAGACAGGTATAGTTGGACGGGTGTCTATGCACGGCGAGATTAAAGTTCGCTAGGCCTATTAGATGCTAGTTATGATTACAACATTAGATGAGGCAGGATTAAATTTTACTTCAGGCCATAAATGGTGTGGTATTTTATAGCATGGATTTGATAATATGTTGGTTAAGCATAATATAACTTAAACGCTTCTTTGTGATATTTCATTTCGAAATAAGTCGGAAGACTTGATTCTATTTTATCTTTAAAAAAAAGGTCGCGGTTCAAAATCCGATGGATATTTAATTTGAAAACAAGTTGGTAAATTTGATTTTATTTGATCATAGAATATAGATGTTGCGAGTTCAAATTTAGTTGGAAAATTGTATAAATATTTAAGTTGGAAAGCAGGATATATTTTTTATTTAACATAAAAAAGAAGAATTTAGTTTTTTTTTTTTTTTTTGAGGCTCCATAGGCCCGTGGGCCAGAAGAATTTAGTTTTTAGTGGGGCAAGATGAGTTAGAGGTGCTGAATTAACACTTGAAAGTTCGAAGAACTTTTATTCGACTTAAGCTTAAAAATTGGACAAAAGAATAATGTGCAATAATTTGGATTATATTTTAAAATTTTGGGCTAAGTTTTTTTTTTTTTTTTTTGGTGCGCAAGCTTTGTTTTTGTTATGTACGTGCAAGACTTTTATCATACGTTTTTTACTTATACTAATATAATAGCTTGCTTTGAGTTAAGTGAATGAGTAATGACTGCATGTGTGAAATTGGAAGAAATGCACCCATAATGAAGTGTATGTGGTTATCTATGTGTCATCTATTTAGTTGTAAAATTTTAAGCTTGAATTACTTACCCGGGTTGATGGCGGAGCAAGCGTGCGGCAAAGTCGACACACATGGTGCCGGCACTGCATCCCATGCCGGAAAAAGTGTAGGTCTTGACCGATTCTTTGAAACCAAATTGTTTGATGAGGAGCGCACTGAGAGACGGAGAAGGGGAGAAGAGGCTGCATGCCACAATGACGAGCGAGATATCCTGCGGGGCCACATCCGTCTTGCACAGCAGTGTAGAGACGGTCGTGAAGATACCTTCCTCGGCCTCCTGGATTGCAGGGGGGTGCTTTACCACGAGGCGCTCAACCGGCTGCATAAGGTATGGCGGCATGTACGTCTCTTCACCGAGGCCCGACTTGCTGTAGATGAGTTGCATGAATTCACGCGCTTGTAAGTCATAGATGTTCATGCGCAGTCCAAGGTACTCACATAAGTCCATAGTGCAGCGGCGATCGGAGTCGGGGAGGTGGCAGCTATAGCCCAGAAGCATCACGGGAAGGCGGCGCCGACGCCAGAGGAGCACTACTACTGTGCTTAGTAGTAGGACTGATAGAGTGACGCCTAAGAGCTGAAAGTCTGTCATGCCGGCCTTGTTTTGTTTTTCTTCACTTGTTGCCAAATAATAGTTATAATTTTGGGACTTGTAAATTAAGAATTCGGATGGGATGGCTATACTATCACCTACATATATATATAATATATAGAACAGAACGCCAGAACAAGTGAACAACTGCCAAGATTCACTTACTTAGTTTGATGTTTGATTTCCATCTCAAATCCCACTACTCCCCGCTCTCCTGTTACAAAACCAATATCCAACTACCAGGCATTGTTTCTGAGCTAATTAATTAATTACTCGCATTATATAAGCAGTACGGACGAAAAAAATGAGCCATGTCTAATGATTTTTGGTCCCTGTGATTAGCAAAAGTGCAGCTCGCCATGTGAGGGGGACAAAGCGTACCAACATAATAAAACGATAGAGTAAATTGCACAAATATATAGTACACAAAATTAGGCACCTCTAATTTCTTCTCCGGTCCCTAAATCAGGCCCTTAATTGTTTAGTAGTTGTTTGGTATACACATTTTTTATTCTGCATGAATATTGGTTGTCGTTTGACATTTTCTGTTTTTGTTTTTTCTTGAAAACATATTTTCTCAATCTTTAATTAATTACATTTTTCCGGTGTTTTAATTAATGTCTAAATAGTATACTATGAACAATTTGCTTTTACTGGTTAAATAACCATAACATTACATACATAAAAGATGCAACTAATTAAATCATCAAATAGGTACCTAACAAACATATATTATAGAATATTAAAAGAAGAGGAAACAAAGGAATATATATTTACCGTTCTGTTTCCTAATGAAATTTGTAGAGGCCTCAGGCCCTACGTACGTAGTTGGGAGTTGACTGGGGCATACAAATTGAATAAATGTTAATAATGATAGTAACATGGGTCAGTACGTAATAATTAATAAATGATCACCCATGCAAGACAACAGTACATACTGCTGTTATTTGTTAATACTTAATTATTTTATAGAGATGCTGGTTTGTTTTCCGTAAAAGTTGTTCGGTTTATACTTATATATAAGCCCTTTTATGGGTGACCCTAAAATGGCTGTAACCCTTTTGAGAACATAGATTTAATTTTACTTTCTCTTGTATGAAGGCTAGGCCATGTTACATAGGAAATGATAGTAAATGGATTGAACTTGGTGAAATGCCTAAGCCTAAGCATGACCAAACTTGGGTAACGCCCAAGTGTCTGGATTGGGTCTAATCCAGGCCTATTACAATTTTCCGAACCGGAACGGACGTTTCAAAAAACGAAACGGAAACAGAACAGATAATTATATCGTTTTGCTGAAATAGGACAGAAAAATAAGAAATTACAGTGGAAAACAGAAACGAAATGGAATGTGGCACAAATTTTCACTACCGTTTCAAAAACGAAATGGAAACGAAACAGCTACTTTGATTTCGTTTCTGAAACGGCACGAAAACGAAAATAGGATGTTCCGTGATCGTTTGGCACGTTTGCCACGCCTACTTATTATTTATTCATGACTAGTCTTACTCTACCAACTCAAAATCTAGAGCCAACCTACAGGGACTCTATATTTTCCTAGAGACAAAGGGACATTTTATGATGAAGGTAAAATTCAAGTAAAACGTTCCTTGCAAAACCGCTTAATTCCATAAGGATGGAACAATTTAAACAATATATCTATTGAACTCAACCTTTCAAAAAATGGAGGAAAAGAACGAGGTTAATACTAAGGCCTTGCTCCAAAAATCAACATATAATGGAATGAAAAAAATGGAGAGAACTAAATCTCAATCCTAAATTTGAGGTGACAAAAATAATTGAAATTATATAGAGAGTGATTCTCCTCTCTCCCACCTCATTTCCATTAATTTTCACTGAAAATTTTGTGTTCTTGAGCAAGTTAATCTTTTGGTAGTGAAAGAGGAGTTGTCTTATTCCTCCGTTCACTCTTTTATTCTTGTCTTGTGCATACTCTAAGACTTTGCTCCAGAAGAAGAGAATGAGCGGAACGAGAAGGGAGTTTAAGCCCTTTACCTTGCTCCAAGAGCTGTTACTGGGTTAATGGATGACAACACAAGTTTCCTTAAGTTCCCCAGAACCCTATAAAGAAAACATCAGTTATCCCCAAATTTGGAATGTAACCGTGTAACCAAGGAGAATGAGGAATCACCACTTCTTACCCTTTATAACCTTACAATTTTATTTCTCTTACGCCTGGTCCCCACAAAATTTATAGTCCCTTGGAATTAAAACAAGAAGGATAAAGTTGTCTTTTATTACATGGTTTTCAACTGTGGAGCAAGGAATCTTTACTTCCAAATATTCTTTTCTTTTCCATTCCGTCCCTTCACCTTTGTTTCAAAGTTTAGGAGCACAGCCTAATTGTTCCTAATAATTAATAAGATGCTTGGAAGGATCATTAAGTAGTAGTTTTAAAATTCGAATGTTTATAGTCGGTTCGACCACGAACCTGTTAGATGGACCGGGTTTGAACGGACCAATCAGTTAGACGTTTGGAAGGATCATATCCTTTGCAGATTTTAAAAGGTCAGCCTTTGATCCGAACCGTCCGATCAATGATGGGTGTCCCGTGATTAATATCAAGTCTGTCAAAATTCGTGCGGTCGATAAAAATCACCGGTCGAAATTAAATCAGACGGTTCGGACCAAACCTCGAATTGAAAAGGTCTGCAGAAAGATGCTGGTCGAGGTGCACACCAGACACCACTGCCGGTAATTGGCGGCAAATTAAAACCCTCTCCCAAATTGAACCCCACCTAAACCATTTGAAAAGTCATATATATACTCTAACTGGGCTAAATAGACCTTTTTATTTAGTTAATTAAGCCTCAATAAATTATTTAATCTAGCTTTAAGCATTATCTTATAATAATGGGGCAATTTCTTCTATGCCACTTGAAACTGGTGAAATTGTGAAATTGCCATCCGATTTTTCAAGTTTGTGATTTTGCCACCCAAAATTATGGTCACCTTTGTGTTTTTGCCACTTTGGTCAAAATTTTCTACTATATGTACCCAAATTTATGTACCCAGATTATTAATTAATCTTCCTATGTTCTACTAATTTAAGTTGGTATACTTAGGCTATAACCTCACATCATCGTGTTTACCCGCGATCTTCCCCTTTTTCCTAGGTACTGTACGGCAGGATGATTCTTTTGGTTTCTTAAGAATTTTCACTTTTAATTAGCGTTCTCTGGTTGATTAATTTAAACAATTTTATTAGTTTGGTATAATCTCCCCCTAGGTACCTACCCAGAATAATTAGAAAATTAGAAAGCCATAATATTAAGAAGACAAACTTCGCTCTGATACCAGAATAGGGAAGCGATCGGATCGACTTTGAAACTTCTGATTACTAATGAATGCTGGTTTCAAAGTTTTGAGACGAAAAATGAGAAAATTTTATTGATTTTTGGCAAATGATACAAGATAAGGGTGATTACTTGGTGTGGGATATGTGTCCTTCCAAGTGATACACCATCTGCTTATATAGCCTAAGGGACTCTTCCTTTGATGCTCAATAATTGAGTGCGGGTACGCTGTTTGGGCCCCATCGTCCATCTCAATCAGTGGCATTTACAGGTGGAATTTGTGCTTACACACACTAGTGGGCATCAATAGTACAATAATTGCCCGACAAAATAAAAAGAGATTCCTGCACCAATAAAGTAGGCTAATAATGACACGACCTACCTTGAGTGGTACCGAAAGTTAATACAATAATGTGATTCCCATATGATGGTGGGACTCACTAATAGTAATGGCCTTGCTGGATCAATTGTATCTTTTGGTGAATTTTTAACAGCTCATCAATGTTATGACTAACTGGTTCTAGTGCACTGCTAGCCCAGTTGTCTTTGGAGGCACTTTGTTCAAGTCGAATCTTTTGAAGATAGCTCAATGTTATGAGATTTTCAACCTCCTTCAGGATTCTCTGTATTTGCTCATCGTGTATTTCCTTAAGTCTAAGTTTCATGGCTCCTTCCCAATGAAAAAACCTTGGATAAACTGTTATTAAATCACCAGTGATCACTTCATAATCTTGAAGTGAGTTTGTCTCTCCTCCTAAAGTTGTCCATCTTTCGGCTTGCTGGAAAGCTTGCCTACTTACTGGTCTAAACCCAGTTGTTGAGCTTCCTTCATGGATTTTCATTAAATCTCGCAAATGATCAAGCACCATCTCCTGAAAATAAAATTTGCAAAATTACATACATAAAACAGAAACAAACTTTCTAAAAATGTCATCAGTTTTCCGTAGATTACTGCCAGACTGGTCCTTAGATACAATGGTTATGGTGGATTTTTTCAGCGGTCCACCATGCCCGCTCTCGCTCTAGAAATTTTGAAAGAAAGATCTTTCATCTAGCATATTATCAATATGTCCGACAATTGTTGCTAGATGATTGATTATTTCCTCAGGGGCTTCCTTTGTTTCTTCGAGCACCTTTTCCAAATATGCTAACTGTTCGTTAACGAAATAACAGTTTCCGATCTTCACCATATTTGCTGTTAATCGTGATAGCGAATCAGCCAACACATTCATTTTGCCGTCAATATGCTCGAAATTTACTTGCACTCCCGTTCCTGTAACAAAATCAACAAAATTAATCCATCGGACTCTTGAAGGTTTGTTTTGTACTGACTTGTTATAGAAACTGATTATAGCCTGGCAATCAGTTCTGAGAGTGATCTCCTTTTGATCCAGGTAGTGAATTTTGAGTGGCTAAGCATAGATTTCTGCATCTATTGTGGATTTAATCACTGGGAATTTTCCGCTTGCATACGCGCAAACTTTCTCCGTGTTTCGGGGGTCATGCTTTGCTTTCTTCCATTTGCATACTCCGCCCCACCCTTCCATGCATCCGTCTGTTTCAAGGATGATGTAGGATCCTTCCGGAGGAAGCTCGAGATCTGGGAGTTGCTGCACCGCTTGTTTGACCTTTCTGATGATCTCATAGTCTGAGCTTTTGAGCCTTTTGTCACCGTGTTCGCTTGTTTTTTAGTATAATGGCCCAAGTAATGTTCCCAATTTTTGTATGTATGATCTGGCGTAGTTGAGAATGTCAAGCCATGATCTCATACCAACCTTCTCCTTCAATTTTTCTTCATCAAAAGAAATGATCTTCTTGATTATGTGCGGCTGAAGTTTGATTTTTCTGTTCCCAATAACTGCACCCAGAAATTCGATTTCCTGTACAGCTATTTTCATCTTAGTTGGGGAGAGTACTGTGAGATACGGCTGTCTGACGGTGTCCCTGTCATGTAAACACCATGCAACCAGGCCTTAGAGCGTGGGGGAAATTCAGGGGTTGGTAAATACGGTACTGTATGTTGCTCCAAATTGCATCCTGTCTATTAGGGGGGTGGTGGTGATTGAGACCTTGACTGACTAGAGACCCATGTAAAATACCCCCCGTCCCTGTCCAGACACTAGTGCAGTCATGTAAAGTGTGGTTGGAAACGGTATAAGTCCCGCTATGGTAACGGTTGCCTTATAATCAGACTATGTGTGTTTATTGCATCATGTATGCCAAATTGAATTAAATTATTGCGTGGTGAAATTGAATTGCTTGATGATCCAAACTGTGCCCAAAATAATGGCCAAATTATGCTGTAACGCATGACGGTTACGGCCGGTCTGCGTGAGCGGTGGCTAATGTAGCTGCCCAGTCATGGTTCATGTACTTAGGCATATTGGCAGTGAGTACTGGAGTGTCCCATTGCATGTATGACTGGAGTGGTCCAGTGGTGACCCTTGAAGCTGGCCAAGGGGTAGTCCAACCTGGTTTGACCAGCCCCAATAGCTGCATGACACCAAGCTGCTTAGTCATTAGGCAGGGGGAGAAAGAGTCTGCTGCCACCTGGTCCCCACCTCTTAACATCTTTCTCTGCACCAATTGCATGGACAATTATGCCCCTCTTCTTGCCTAATTTCGTAGTTGCTCTGTTCCTTACCAAAACAGACCACTTAAGCTTGGTTGTGAGGTGTTAGGCAGTGAAAAACAGTGTTTGGATCATAGCTGGATAGTTGGGAAGGTAAAGAATAGTGTTGTGTGCATGATTTTGGCCCTGGTTTACCCAAAACAGGCTGGGAAGTTCATGACGGTGCATGTGTTGTGTATAGCGGCTGGTTTTCATAACTCAAACAGACCTTAGGGATGATGAATTGGTGCATTGCATAGTGCTGTTGGTGCACCCTAACTGACCATGTGCTAGTAAGCACCATAGGTCTGGTGTTGGTTGACTATCAAACTATGAAGCGGTGTTGCAGACACCCGCAAACCAGACACGCAACGGTGTTTGGCTAGGTGCCTTTACCACGTAATTGCATGAGTTATAGGCTGGTGTTGAGTATGACTGTGACATAAGGTTTTGATTGCTTGAACCAGACCCTGAGCAAGGTGATTCGGTGGACTTGAGCGGTGAAGCGGGTGCTTCGCAACAGTGAACGGTGGGTAAAGCGGTGTAAGGTTTGAGGTGCGGATTTCACCTGGACCCTAGCTCTTGTTGCTGTGCTAAACTTAAAGTATATTATGCATGTTGCTTGATGTTTTTGCATGACTTAGCATGTAGTCTGCATGTATGAATTGCTATATATTATATATATATGCTACATGACTGTGCATAGGATGGATTGTTATCTCATGACATGCATATTGAATGGTTTATTTTATTGTGGCTGAATTGTGATATATGGTATGGCTGTGCTAATTGTGTGATGAATGGCATTTACATCTTTGGAAAGCGGAGTCGCGACCGTCTTT
Source organism: Rhynchospora pubera (assembly GCA_028095005.1). Lineage (NCBI taxonomy): Eukaryota > Viridiplantae > Streptophyta > Magnoliopsida > Poales > Cyperaceae > Rhynchospora > Rhynchospora pubera. Next base: position 358,876,903 of record CM051460.1, read on the forward strand.
CCAAGGGCCGTGAGATAAGCGCTTATGTTCCGGGACTCATGACTATGAGGGGGTAAATGTTCTCAGCAATTAAGTACTATTTGGTTGTATTGATGGAAAGGAAATGACTTGGCTGATTGGTAACCAGCCTAGTATTGTGCATGGATAGGTGTCCAACAAGTGCCGGCTTTTGTATGAATTGAATTTGCAGATTTCGGATAATCGTTGCTAGCTGGCCTTGCATTGCATAGCATGAATTGCTAACTGTTTTATGAATAAACTGTGCAAACTATGTTCTTATATATAAAACAGTGTGTATTTAGTTCCGCAACATGAGACTCCGGGTTCATGCGTGGCTGGAACTAAATACCGCACTGAGAAATGGTTTCCTTTCTCACCGTACCATGTTTTCATGGGTTCCAGGTTTTGAAGGCGTGGGCTGGAAAGTGGAGAAGTAAGCCGTGTACATTATGTTATGCTATGTATTATGTACTTATGTACTGTTGCTTGTTTGACTGTGTAAATGTATGCTTGTATGGGAGTAACTCCTTAAACTGGATGTTTGCTTGCTTTTTACTTGTGGGATTTGGGTTGGGGAAATGCTTATGAATTGTATGGATGTTTGCGTTATGGCTGGATACCACTAGTTACAAAAGAAACTCTGGCAAAATTTTGGGTTACACATGTACAAGCATAACCTCAATCTTGTGTTTGGAACTGTTGCTAGTTAAGTGCATGGTGCTTAGTATACTAAAACATGGCATATTGACTTGTGGCCAATCAGTAAGCCTTGCGGGGCGTGCGAAGCACGTTCTTGCGGCGGAAATCGGTCACGCCGCCGCTGCGGGGTGTGACAGGTTTCTAAAGTGGTATCAGAGCATGGTATGACCCAACCAGACTGGTAGGATGTCTGAGTGGGGTAGGTCTAAGGGCCGTGGTATGTCGGGTTCCTTTTCTTTACGTGGCTGCTTGTTAACGGGTTTTGAGTTGGACAGGTTGCCATGGAACGTGAAGCAGGACAAGGAAGCAGGGCACGTGAGCGTGAGCCTCTCAACCGTGCAGATGATGAAGGCTTAGAGCCAAATCCTGATGAACCGGTACCGGTTGAGACGATACGTAGACAGGCTGCTATTGATGTTAGACTGCTGGCAGCATATGAACAAGGCCGCTACTTGACTCATGAACTAGGAGCAGTGCCAACAGCCCCAGTGAATGAAGCCAATGAGTTCAGGCGGCTATTGGCTGACTTTGGTAGCCAGCACCCGCCACGGTTTGATGGCACAGGCGGGTACAAAGCGGCTGAGGAATGGTTGGAAAGCATTAATAATAAGTTCCAGTTGGTTAGAGTACCGGATGCAAACAAGGTGGAGCTGGCCACTCCGTACTTGGAGAACTCGGCCAGATTCTGGTGGAAAACAGCAAGGAGGAGCTTTACCGGTGAGCAGTTAAGAATACCATGGCAATGGTTTGAGCAAGTGTTTACTAGGAGGTATCTGAGTTCTGCTCAGAAAGAGAAGTTGAGGCAACAATTTCTTACTCTTACTCAAGAGGGCATAACTGTTGGGCAGTATAATGATACTTTTGTGGAGTTGTCTCGTTATGCACCGGATGTGACCGGTGATGAGTATTTGTATCGTAGGCAGTACCTAAATGGGCTTGACCCAGACATTGCACAAGCATTGGATGCCACAGGGGAAGTGGAAGTGCAAGAATTGATGGATCGCGCCGAGAGAATGGAAGGGCATGGAAAAAGAAAGTCTAGTTGGGGGCAGGCCAGAAATGTTAAGCCTAAGTTTGTAAAGCCGGTCCCATTTAGTAGGCCGGTTGCTAATGTGAAAGGACCTCAATCTTCTGCACCAGTGCAATTCAAGACTGGCATGGGTAATCAAACTCAAAAGGCATGGTGCCGTACATGTAATAGTCCCCATCCAGAGGCACAATGTCGAGTTGCTAAAGGTTTGTGTTTTAATTGTGGAGAAAGCGGGCATTGGAAGAATGAGTGCCCGAAAGTACAACAAGGTTTCGTGAGAGGAGGACCTGCCTTTGGGATGGCGGGTAGAGGACGTGGAAACCCTGCATGGCGGGGTGGCAGAACGGGCGGTCGTGTGGCCGTCCATGCTGTGGAAGTGAGACCAGAAGAATCCGAAGAGGCACAACAAGAAGATGACCCAAGTTCAACTGCACCCACCGAACTTATGACAGGTAATGTTTTTATTTCAGGTCAGAGAGCTTTTGTGTTGTTCGATACGGGGTGTAGTCATTCGGTCGCGGCGAGGGATTTCGTGGAGAGTTGCGGCTGGCCGACTAAGTCGCAAGAGAGAGCTCTCAGTGTTCAGACTCCACTTGGTTACTTTAAAGAGGTGTTGCAATGTTGTAAGGGACTTAAGGTGATGATAAATGGGCGTGATTTGGAAGCTGACATGTTGGTTTTGGATATAGCCGGGTATGATGCACTACTCGGTTTTGATTGGCTGACTCGGCATCATGCGATAATAGATTGTGCAAAGCGGCTGATCCGATTTCAAGCGGGCAGCCTAGCTCCTTGTGTATTTAAATGTAAAGCTGTTGGAGACCCTATGATAATTATTTCAGCGGTGGAAGCGTGTAACCTGGTTCAGGCTGGGTGTGATGCATATTTGGCTGCCGTTATTGGTGAAGCGGCTGAAGAAAAAGCAAGTATTGATACTATTGCTGTAGTGAAAGAGTTTAAAGATGTGTTCCCTGATGAGATTGCTGGAGTACCACCTGATAGAGAAGTGGAATTCGGCGTTGAGTTGCTGCCGGGTACCACTCCAATATCCAAGACCCCATATCGGATGGCCCCAGCTGAAATGAAAGAGTTGAAAGTGCAATTAGAAGAGTTATTGGCAAAGGGTTTCATTAGACCCAGCAGTTCACCGTGGGGAGCCCCAGTGTTGTTTGTAAGAAAGAAAGATGGTACCTTACGGTTATGCATTGATTATCGTGAGCTGAATAAGGTGACGGTGAAGAACCGCTATCCTTTGCCACGCATTGATGATCTGTTTGATCAACTGCAAGGATCATCAGTGTACTCTAAGATTGATTTGAGAACGGGCTATCACCAACTTAAGATACGCCCTAGTGATGTAGAAAAGACGGCTTTTCGTACGAGGTACGGGCACTATGAGTTTTTGGTTATGCCGTTTGGCTTAACGAATGCACCAGCTGCATTCATGGATCTTATGAATCGGGTGTTTAGAGAATTTCTGGATGCTTTTGTTGTGGTTTTTATTGATGACATATTGATCTATTCCCGATCATTTGAAGAGCATGCTAAACATCTCAGGATTGTATTGAGTAGGCTGAGAGAGTGCAAGCTGTATGGAAAATTTTCTAAGTGTGAATTTTGGTTAAGTAAGGTGGCATTTCTAGGCCATGTTATTTCTGGAGAAGGATTGGCTGTGGACCCATCAAAAGTGCAGGCAGTGACTGAATGGAGCCAACCGAAATCAGTGAGTGAGATAATAAGTTTCTTGGGTTTGGCGGGGTATTATAGGCGATTTGTGGCTGGTTTCTCTCAAATTGCCAAGCCACTGACAGAGTTGTTGCATAAGGGAGTAAAGTTTGTATGGGAAGAAAGGCAAGAGAAAAGTTTTCAGGAGTTGAAAAATCGGCTTGTGACAGCGCCGGTCCTTGCTATGCCGGTTTCAGGCCGAGAATATGATGTATATACTGATGCCTCTAAGTCGGGTTTGGGATGTGTGTTGATGCAAGAAAAGCATGTAATAGCCTATGCATCAAGGCAGTTGAGGCCGCATGAGCAGAATTATCCGACCCACGATTTGGAGCTAGCGGCTGTCATATTTGCACTTAAAATTTGGCGGCATTACTTGTATGGAGTTAAGTGTAAAATCTATACAGACCATCAGAGTTTGAAATATATTTTCACACAAAAAGAATTGAACCTGAGGCAAAGGCGTTGGCTAGAGCTTATGAAAGATTATGATTTGGAGATATTGTATCATGCCGGTAAGGCTAATTTGGTGGCCGATGCTTTGAGTAGGAAGAGTCGAATGAATGCGGTGACTTTATTAACACAGGAGCCAAGACTGCTTGAAGAAATGAGGCGTATGGAGTTGCAGGTTGGAGTATCACATGAACTCGGGCAACAGATGTTGAGCCGGGTCCAAACAATGAGTGTTACATCTCCCGTGCTTATGACGGTGATGTTAGCTGCCATAGAAGTACAACCTGATTTACATGATAAAATTCAGGCAGCCCAAGTAATGGATGATAATTGCAAGAGATTCAAAGAAAGAGCAGAATATGAGAAGGAGACCCCATTCCGTGTAGATGAAAGCGGTGTTTTGCGGTTCAGAAATCGCATTTGTGTGCCAAATGATGCAGGTATCAAGGCGTTGATCTTGTCTGAGGCGCATGAATCAGGGTATGCTTTACATCCTGGTGAGGTGAAAATGTATCAAGACTTGAGAAAATATTTCTGGTGGCCAGGCATGAAGAAAGAAGTGGCTCGATTTGTTGAGAAGTGTTTAATCTGTCAGCAAGTAAAGGCCGATAGAAAGAAAAGTGCGAGATTGTTGCAAACTTTGAGGCGGCCAAAGAGTAAATTTGAGTCCATTACAATGGATTTTGTATCTGGTTTTCCAAAAACAAAAGGAAGGATTGAGGCAGTGTGGGTGATAGTGGATCGGCTGACCAAGGTAGCCCGCTTCATACCGATTCGGGCGGATGTTGCGGCTAAGGAATTGGCTGAAATATTCCTCAGAAATTTTTGCAAGTATCATGGCTGTCCACAGGAGATAATTTCAGATAGAGATGGCCGGTTTATATCTCATTTTTGGAAAAGTTTTCAAGAGGCTATGGGTACAAAGCTGAAATTCAGTTCGGCACATCACCCGCAAACTGATGGGCAGTCGGAACGCACTATACAAACCCTGGAAGACATGTTGAGAGCGTGTGCATTGAGTTTTGGTGGCTCATGGCTTGATCACTTGTATTTGGCTGAGTTTGCATACAACAATAGTTTCCATTCCAGCATTGGCATGCCGCCGTATGAGGCGTTGTATGGGGAGCCATGCCGTACACCGTTATGGTGGCAACCCAGGGGCAATTTTGTCCCAACTGGACCTGAGCTAGTGGCTGAAAATTCAGAGAAAACAAAGGTGGTTCTGAGTAGACTCAAGGCAGCACAAGATAGACAAAAACGGTATGCTGATGTACATAGGCGACCGGTTGAGTACAAGGATGGAGAAAGAGTATGGCTGAAGGTTTCTCCCATGCGTGGAGTGTATAGATTTGGTGTGACTGGGAAGTTAAGTCCCAGATATGTTGGCCCTTTTCCGGTGGAGGAAAGAGTTGGAGCGGTTGCTTATAAGTTGAAGCTGCCGGATGAATTGAACCGTATACACCCAGTTTTTCATGTGTCACAGCTGAGACGGTTTGTTGGTGACCAATCTCATGTATTGGACTATTCTCAGCTGCACCTTGGTGAAAACTTGACTTATGAAGAAGCACCTATGAGGATTCTGGATAGTAGAGAGCAACGGTTGAGAACCAAAGTCATTAAGCTAGTACTTGTGCAGTGGGGGCGGCACTCAGAAAAAGAGGCAACTTGGGAGCTTGAGAGCACGATTAGAGAGCGTTACCCTGAGTTGTTCGTGAGTTCAGGTACGATTCGTTCAGAGGACTGAACGGATTCTTAAGGGGGGAGGAATGTGAGATACGGCTGTCTGACGGTGTCCCTGTCATGTAAACACCATGCAACCAGGCCTTAGAGCGTGGGGGAAATTCAGGGGTTGGTAAATACGGTACTGTATGTTGCTCCAAATTGCATCCTGTCTACTAGGGGGGTGGTGGTGATTGAGACCTTGACTGACTAGAGACCCATGTAAAATACCCCCCGTCCCTGTCCAGACACTAGTGCAGTCATGTAAAGTGTGGTTGGAAACGGTATAAGTCCCGCTATGGTAACGGTTGCCTTATAATCAGACTATGTGTGTTTATTGCATCATGTATGCCAAATTGAATTAAATTATTGCGTGGTGAAATTGAATTGCTTGATGATCCAAACTGTGCCCAAAATAATGGCCAAATTATGCTGTAACGCATGACGGTTACGGCCGGTCTGCGTGAGCGGTGGCTAATGTAGCTGCCCAGTCATGGTTCATGTACTTAGGCATATTGGCAGTGAGTACTGGAGTGTCCCATTGCATGTATGACTGGAGTGGTCCAGTGGTGACCCTTGAAGCTGGCCAAGAGGTAGTCCAACCTGGTTTGACCAGCCCCAATAGCTGCATGACACCAAGCTGCTTAGTCATTAGGCAGGGGGAGAAAGAGTCTGCTGCCACCTGGTCCCCACCTCTTAACATCTTTCTCTGCACCAATTGCATGGACAATTATGCCCCTCTTCTTGCCTAATTTCGTAGTTGCTCTGTTCCTTACCAAAACAGACCACTTAAGCTTGGTTGTGAGGTGTTAGGCAGTGAAAAACAGTGTTTGGATCATAGCTGGATAGTTGGGAAGGTAAAGAATAGTGTTGTGTGCATGATTTTGGCCCTGGTTTACCCAAAACAGGCTGGGAAGTTCATGACGGTGCATGTGTTGTGTATAGCGGCTGGTTTTCATAACTCAAACAGACCTTAGGGATGATGAATTGGTGCATTGCATAGTGCTGTTGGTGCACCCTAACTGACCATGTGCTAGTAAGCACCATGGGTCTGGTGTTGGTTGACTATCAAACTATGAAGCGGTGTTGCAGACACCCGCAAACCAGACACGCAACGGTGTTTGGCTAGGTGCCTTTACCACGTAATTGCATGAGTTATAGGCTGGTGTTGAGTATGACTGTGACATAAGGTTTTGATTGCTTGAACCAGACCCTGAGCAAGGTGATTCGGTGGACTTGAGCGGTGAAGCGGGTGCTTCGCAGCAGTGAACGGTGGGTAAAGCGGTGTAAGGTTTGAGGTGCGGATTTCACCTGGACCCTAGCTCTTGTTGCTGTGCTAAACTTAAAGTATATATTATGCATGTTGCTTGATGTTTTTGCATGACTTAGCATGTAGTCTGCATGTATGAATTGCTATATATTATATATATATGCTACATGACTGTGCATAGGATGGATTGTTATCTCATGACATGCATATTGAATTGTTTATTTTATTGTGGCTGAATTGTGATATATGGTATGGCTGTGCTAATTGTGTGATGAATGGCATTTACATCTTTGGAAAGCGGAGTCGCGACCGTCTTTCCAAGGGCCGTGAGATAAGCGCTTATGTTCCGGGACTCATGACTATGAGGGGGTAAATGTTCTCAGCAATTAAGTACTATTTGGTTGTATTGATGGAAAGGAAATGACTTGGCTGATTGGTAACCAGCCTAGTATTGTGCATGGATAGGTGTCCAACAAGTGCCGGCTTTTGTATGAATTGAATTTGCAGATTTCGGATAATCGTTGCTAGCTGGCCTTGTATTGCATAGCATGAATTGCTAACTGTTTTATGAATAAACTGTGCAAACTATGTTCTTATATATAAAACAGTGTGTATTTAGTTCCGCAACATGAGACTCCGGGTTCATGCGTGGCTGGAACTAAATACCGCACTGAGAAATGGTTTCCTTTCTCACCGTACCATGTTTTCATGGGTTCCAGGTTTTGAAGGCGTGGGCTGGAAAGTGGAGAAGTAAGCCGTGTACATTATGTTATGCTATGTATTATGTACTTATGTACTGTTGCTTGTTTGACTGTGTAAATGTATGCTTGTATGGGAGTAACTCCTTAAACTGGATGTTTGCTTGCTTGTTACTTGTGGGATTTGGGTTGGGGAAATGCTTATGAATTGTATGGATGTTTGCGTTATGGCTGGATACCACTAGTTACAAAAGAAACTCTGGCAAAATTTTGGGTTACACATGTACAAGCATAACCTCAATCTTGTGTTTGGAACTGTTGCTAGTTAAGTGCATGGTGCTTAGTATACTAAAACATGGCATATTGACTTGTGGCCAATCAGTAAGCCTTGCGGGGCGTGCGAAGCACGTTCTTGCGGCGGAAATCGGTCACGCCGCCGCTGCGGGGTGTGACAAGTACAAGCCCCCATTTCTCACAAATTGTCAGCATAGCCTCCAAGTGTTTGGCATGCTGTTCTTCATCTTCAGAAAACACCAGTATATCATCGATGTAGACTGCTATGAAGTTTTCCGTTCCCCGGAAGCAGTCATCCATCTTTCTTTGAAAAATTGCTGGTGCATTTTTCAACCCGAATGGCATAACTAGCCATTCATATAAGCCATTTGGCACGACAAAAGCCGTCCATTCAACCGATTCAGGATCTATTGCCACCTGATGGAACCCACTTTTTAAGTCGAATTTCGAGTAAATCCGACTATTGCCGACTTTCTTAAGGATGATATTAATTCCTGGCAGGCTGTATTGGTCTTTGTGGGTATTGTCATTGAGGGTACGGTAATTAAATACCATACGCTCCTTGCCTTTGATTTCAGCACCAGTCTTTGGATCTATTGATGTATCTGAGTTTATCATCATTGCCATGGTCCTGTGTCGGCTCTTACTGGGTCGTATCACTCCAATCTTGAGTAGCGCCTGAACATGCTTGTCAAATTGCTCTTTCATTGCTGGTGTGACATGTTTCAGGGGCTTGTCTTGGATTGTGATATCCGGGTTGATAATGTCTAACTTTCATTAAACCCGATTCTTTTTCCAGTGTTGGAGAGGATTTTCTCCAATATACCCTTGTTCTTTTAATCTCTCCAAAAGAGGTCTGAACCTTTCTTTGAACTTTTGCGATTCTTCACCACAAGAGTATGCAGTGATTCTTTGGACCTCAAAATATTCTAGCTCAGACAGCTCTAGTTCTTCAATTGCTGATGAAGCTACCACCTCGGCGTCAACTTTTGTCGCGATTGTTGTAACATTTTTGTAAAATGTCACCATTTGGCCCTCAATCCTAAGACCTCTTTGCATGGCTTGGATGAAATTGCAACCAATCAGAATTTGGATCCCATCCCTCTGCTCCATTGGGAATGCGTAGGTGAAAGGGATACGAAAACGATTTTCTTCGATAGCCATTATTCCGCCTTTGAGTTTTTGGTTGGCTATTTGAGAAGAGTTAACCCCGTTGATTTGAATAGGGTACGCACTTGGTTCCAAAGCTTCTTTTGGAACTGCATTCTGGTCTACGCAGCAAACTGTTGCGCCAGTATCCAAGATTGCTTGGATTTTGAACTTCTCAACCCCTGGTATTTTTATTGTCAGCTCAATATTATAAAGTCTGTTTAAGACTCTTTTCCCTTTTTTTGGATCCGGAACTTGGGTACTAATGTATTCATTTCTATCTGTCAGCATCTTGATTACTACTCCATTTTGTTTCTGGATATAGTTTTCAATTGCTTCGTCATCCGAATCCACTCCTTTAAGAATTGGCTTTTTCGGGGCTTTTCTTTTTGTTGGATCTCGCATTTCGTCGCGATCCTTTTCCATTTCCAATTCCTCAATTCTTTCCTTTAGCCTTTGATTTTCTGCTAAGAGAAAATTTGTATACCCCATCAGCTTATTGATTAGGGTATCTTTGTTGTCATACTGGGGATTTGATTTTTGTATGGTTAGCATTCTTCCCAAGTTGAATCTTGAACACATCGGGCAGACAGTCAAGCGACATATACTGCAATGTGCTCTCATCCTTGGGTTAGTCTGTTCTTTGCAGAACAGGCACTTCATGAATTCTTGCGCCACTGGACTGTTATTCTCCCATTGATGCGCGCAGTTTTGGATTTCTTGAGGGACTGAGATCACTACCCGCCATGAGATTTCTTCATTTGTTATCATCATTGCAGTTTCGTATGGTACCTCATTTATACCAGCCATTAAAGAATGACCAGTACTTCCTTCCCCTTTAGAAAATGAACAGATTGCATCACTATCTGGTTCATTTTGATCTACCGAGAGCACATCCCAGTCGTCATCTAGATCTAGATTTTCGACTATGGCTGCTCTTGCAATGTTGCCCTTTTGTCTTGTACAGTTACGGGCAAAATATCCTTCTTCACCACATATAAAGCACTTGCATTTTCTTACTTTATCTGCGTGCTTTCTTTTGAATACCCTGATGTGCGTATCATGTGGTTTGCCTCGGTATGTCTTTGCCTTTCTAAGACCATACCTCTTGTTCTTTTGATAATAACCTGGCACTGGTATGCGGCTACAGAATGAGAGATCTTTGAGGGTCCTTTGGAGTGCAACTCTCTTGCATTGCTCTGCCAGGTACTGGTAGGTGAAATATATTCTTGGAATAACCCCTACAGTATTGCCTGGGTATTTCTCAGTAAATGCCTTCTCAATTTCTCCAGCAATAATTGGAGGCATTTTTCTGAAAAATTTCGTTGAGAGTTCAGGAGATATGTACATTCTTCCTGATTTTGCCACTAAGATTTTATAATCGTTTATATAGTGGAAAAAAATCTTTCACGTTGTGGCATGAGAGCCTCTCCAGGTCATTGTACGCTCGATCTTGCTCTTCAGTAGACCCGGTTGTCGGGTCCTCCAACAGGAACATTCGTCTGATTTGTGATATTACATTTTGTGGATCATCAGCAATGTTCATTAGTTCCTCATATTCAGTGGGGAATGCCATTCTCCACTGAATCCAGGTCTTTTTCTCCGTTTCACCTAAGAGATTTTCGATATAGTTGACCTTTGATTTGTTATCTGCATAGTTCTTCTCATTTATCAGGTTGAGCGTGATTGATTCCCATCGGAAGATAACTTCTGTGTATAGTCCAATATCTTCTGGTAAAACCAGGATTGCGCCTTGACTGGCTTGAGCTGTTGGCAGATTGAACCTTTCATTCATTTGCCTTGCATAACCACCGCGGATGTTGCCCAACCGTGCTTTTAACTCCGAAATTTGGGGATTCTGGAGTTGTCTTTGAACCAGGTGGGTACATGGCTGGTCCCATGATTGGTTCAGGTGGTATTCTTGTGAGTGAAGACTCTGCGGTTGAGAGTACCGTCTCCACTTTTTTTTTGAGATTTTTGAATTGTGGGTATTCCATCTCATCTACCATATAAACCGTTTCGAATAGATCTTCATCCCATTTTGTTTTAGAATTTGGAAAATTGGCATCTTCCCCACCACCTTTCGCTAGAAGACTTAGCAAGTCTTCACCTCGGTTTGCCGGTGCATCCAATTGAGATAGGAATTCCATCGTAGAGAGTGTCTCATCTTCATCTGACTCATCCCATTGACAAGTCATCATCAGGGCTTGTTCCTCAAACCACTCACTTTCTGCATCAATGGTTTCTAGCCAATTAAACTCTGCAAATGTCATTTGCACAAGTTCATCTTCGTTTTCTAGTTGTTCAATAGCAAACCATTGATACGGGTTTATTGGTTCCATCATTTCAACTATTGGTTCAGTTTGTTCGGCTTTGAGTATTGCCAAGAACCATTTTCCTAATAAGGAACCATCATCTTGCTCAGTCTCTTCATTTTCACTGAATTCCTCAGGGTCTAAATAGATTTTTGGGAATTCTGGGTCATTTTCGTATGGCCAATCATCATCCATTGTGAGTAGATTGATGAATTCTTGTTCGAGTTCTTCCTCATCATTTTCTCCACAAATAGCTTCTTGTTCGGGGGTTATTGTTGCATATCCCGAAAATCTGACAGACAATGAGCCGTCTGTCCTTGCTCGAATTCGTGCTGCTTGGGGATTCTGGATTTGTGAGATAACAGCTGGTCTCACAAGCCATTGCCTTCCTTGGAGTTCTGCAGTTGTTCTTTGCGAGGCAGGGATGGCCCGAACTCCTCGGCTTGCCAGGTGGTCCGCCACGTTCTGAACATTGTATCTGTAATTTGTGTGGCTTGTATTGGATAGTCGTCCAATTAGAGATCTTGAGAGTAAAAGATTACTCTCACCACCTTGCCATCCTTCATACCCATGGGTTTGAATTACTAGTTGAATGTGATCTCTGAAGTCACGGATACTTAGAGTCATATCTGGAGCAGTATATGTCAACTGCGTTATAGATGTAAGGTCCATTTCCATAGAGCTAATAACAGCTCTATCATCTCGCCATCTAGTGTCCCTGATTAACACTAGTGCATTCACACCTGCACTCCGCCTGTGCAGCGTGTATAACCGAACCATAATTAGTCCAATATGTAAATGTTGGAGTCCCTCTTGTAAAAGTCTGTTAAAACTTTCTTCAGAAATAAAGGGTAACTCCACTTACTGGCCATCTGTAACCAATGTTCTTTCATCCGAGTAATGTTGGTATATCCGGTGTCTGCTTTCTGACCATCCGGCTTGGTACAGAGTTTCTGCTGGGACTTGCTGTGCTCGTCTGTATTGGGAGATGTTGAGCTCAGCATCAGGGTTTATTTGTGACTCAAGGCTTCGCTGGTACCGTTGAGACTGACCAGGGAGCCTCCTTTGAGCCTCAAATCTGAGTCTAGACCCAAGGCGATAGCCACGGATTTGATCTTCTACAGTAGGAGTTTGGTTTGTGTCTCTTTCTGATACTGATGGTTTTGCTGCCTCCGTTGTTGTTTGTGTTCTGCTCATGCTGCTTTTTTTTTTCTCGGCTTCAAATATTTCTTTTGGGTTTTTGAACACAAAAAGTTTGCCCTTCGGTTTTGGTATTGCTGGCTTGCTGGGCTCTCCTAAGCTCAGCTTCTGAAGTTGTTGCTGGATCTGGTCTAGGAAGTCAGTTAGGTCGTCAGGTTGAGTGACTTCCTTTCCTTTCGTAGCTTCTATTTTTTCTTAACTGCTGCTTTCAGATCTTCAACTTCTTCAGTTAATTTAAGCAACAATTGGATAATCGTGTTTTTTTGCTTAAATTGTACGTCTATTGCTCGACCGGTGATGTCTTGTGGCCTGACAAAATCGACCGCCGGTGAATGGATTGATTCGGTTATTTTGAGTGCTTCCTTATAAATTGTGCTATTTACGCTGAGGCGTCAATCGCTCATAGGGAAAATAAAGTTTTGTAAGGATTTTTAGAATTTCTACTGGTTTATTCTTAAATGACTTTTATTTCAAAAATATTCTTGGTCGGCCTTTTCAGGTTTGATTATACCATCTGGTTCTTCTTGGGGACAATTCTTGGGGTTCATTAGCACTTTTACATGGACATGGTGGCATTTATAGAAGAATTAACTTTTGAATGGCATTTTCATAATTTCCTTCTTTTGAGGTGGCATAAAAACAATTTCTCCTATAATAATTATGACATCATTATTCATTTTGATTTTTATGACCAGTCAAACAACCTGAATCATGAAACCGATACGGCGATACCTGATGATGCGCTTTTTCAAAACATTGCCAATATACCATTAAGCGGCTATGACTATGAGCCTGAAGCGACTTGATGAGAATTGACGGTGCAAATTAAATGTAACTAAAATTCTATCCTAACGTTCGGTTTTTTTTAAAACATTGGCAGTCTCCTTAAAAGCATATTTTAGATTTCAATTTTTCTTCATTTTATTTGATCATGTCATCAAGTCGTAGTTTATCAAAAGGATGCACCACGGGCTATAATTTATACATTTCATTTAAAAAATTTCTGATAAGAAAATTTTCTTTTCAATCTATAATTTTCTTTTTTTTTATTTTGATCATTTGAAGCTTTCTTTTTGTTACGTGCAAAACAATTAAATTATCATACATTGTTTGTTGGTTTATTCCAGTGCAACAGCTTGCTTTGAGACATGCTCAGGTTAATGAATAAGTACTGTTTGTGTATTATTGGAATAAAAGTGCACGAATTAACTAATAAGTGTGTGTAGTCATTCACATAATTTAATAATTACAACATTTAAGCTATGAATTACTTACCCGGGTTGATGGCGAAGCAAGCGTGCGGCAAAGTCGACACACATGGTACCGGCACTGCATCCCATGCCAGAAAAAGTGTAGGTCTTTACCAACTCGCTGAACCCAAACCGGTTCATGAGGAGAGCGCTGAGCGATGGAGATGGGGAGAAGAGGCTGCACGCCACGATGACGTGCGTGATTGTCTGCGGGGCCACGTCTGTCTTGCACAGCAGTGCAGAGACTGTCGAGAAGAGACCTTCCTCAGCCTCCTGGATTGCATGCAGTGGGATGCTTTATCGAGAGGCGTTCAACCGGCTGCATGAGGTATGGCGGCATGTACGTCTCTTGGCCAACGCCCGATTTTTTGTAGATGAGGCGCATGAAATCGGTCGCTTCAAAGTCATAGATATTTAAGCGCGCTCCCAGGTATTCACACAAGTCCAGTGTGCACCGGCGATCAGAGTCTCGGAGGTGGCAGCTATAGCCCAGGAACATCACCGGAAAGCGGCGACAGCGCTGAAGGAAGAGCAGGACAGTCACTACTAGAATGTCAATTATTTGCTTTACAAAAAGACGTCCCTATTCCGATACGAAAAACTATCTGTGTCCACCTAAAGACGCTACCTAAGCGACCCCGATACTCTAGCCGCTAATAATAAACATCTGTGTCGCAAGGACGCGGATTACTTAACGCGTCCCTATATCTGTGTCGGAATAACGACACATGCCATGTTCTTCGATAGCTTAATTTAGCGGGGCCCACATTCTATTATAGTCGGTATAATGACGCTTTTGCTCACCGACCCATAAAATTTATTATAAGAATTTAGCGGGACCCACAGTGTATTCGTGTATTCGTGCATTGCTATATATTAGATCAAATGTGTCGATATATCGACATAATTGTTGATATCCACATCAATTACATTTATACAGCCAATTCTTCCCGATACCAATTTGGTACCGCACTATTTAATTCATACAATTTTAATTATTTACAGCTATTTAGAATTCTCAATCATACACATTATTCACATTGAATCAAACAAAATCACACAAATATTTATTAAACAAAAAACATGCTAAATTTTATTGAACTAAAAAAAAACAACATTCAGAGTGTAAATTAAATAGAAATTATAGACATAAGCATACGTTTAATACAACCACAAAGGAAGCATAATTCTAAGGAAAAAAACGGAGATTAAAATCAATTTAAACAAAAGAATAAATAAAAATTAAATCTAAAAATAAAGACTTGTACCATAAGAACCACTAAAATTCAGGTAAGATTACAAGTGACATTTAAGATCATGACAGTCCCTATAAATATTTCTTAGTATTTTCATTTCTATCAAGGCTATCCATGCGAGAATTGGTAGTAGGCTGTCAGTTGAATACCTTTAGGAAAGAAAAATATAACATTATACAAGAAATTTTAGCCTATTGATGTATGAAATACGAAAAGAAAGAAAAATATCAATCCATTTTGTGAAAGAAATTGCAAGTACCATACCAATTTTATTGCACATCTGTACAAGAATCATCACTAAACCTCTTGATTCCCTTTAGACATAAGCGAGAAAAGCTCACGCAGGTCCACTTTTCAACAGTGCCTCTGACCATTTTCTGAATAGACATATTGCAAAAACTATTGAACTATGTTTTAGATTATAAGATTGTATGTACAATTTTGCAACTTCATTTGTTGGAATTTTATTTATTTTCTTATACTTTTGTATTTTGTTTTCTCTAAAATCTTTGTTTTGATGATGGAAAATATCTATATGCATTTTATCCAAATGATATAGAGAAAATAAAATGCATATTTAGTATGCAGTTGAAAATTAAAAGTTGGAAAATAGCATATCAGGAATGCATGTTTTTTCTCTGCCAAATTCAGTATACTTCAGCTGAAAATTAGCATCATTTAGTCAAAATTAGAGCATCTAGAGTTAATGCGGAAAAAGAAAGAAACATGATTTAAAGAAGAAGCAATACTTTAGGTGGTGGCAGTACACGGGCATCTACAGTGATGAGCTCGTCAGTGATTTTGGCACCAAATTCTTTGGCATACTTTTCATTATTGTAGTCATTGTGACAAACCATCTGCAATTAACAAGGAAGAAAAATAAATAAATTGATGTAACATCCTTAATACCATGAATTTGAGCAACTAAGATCTACAATTCATACATTAACAATGATGCTCTCTCTATCACTGGGTCTCTGACCTGTGGCCCCCTTGGCAACCCTATAACCTACTCGTCATTCAGCTTTTTGTAATGTTGGATATTTTTAGGTCATATTTATTTCACAAATGAGTCCATGGACTGAAGAACTCGTACCAGCGAACAAGATGAAGCAGCAAAAAACTAGTACAAAGTTGGTACCTCTCATTTATAGTCTCATGATGAACAAGTAAGCAAAATTAACACACAAGGACAATTGGAAACCAATAACAACAGCATCAAGGTGCTGTAACAATAAACTAGATATTAATCAAAGGTATTCATATTAATGAAATATACAAAGATTACCAACAATTGAAAAGACAAAGAGATTAGTGCCCATTAAAAGATACAAAATAGCTTGTACCTCTCTATTGCTGATTCCACAAATGAGCATACTTATCTCTGATACTTTCACCACAATTAGCTTCTGCTTGGGCTTGATTGTTCCTCTCTGATCGCTCTCTTTATTGCCTAATTAAGCTGCCCTCTAAATCTTGTGGTGGGTACGTCATAACTGTGCATTACATCAAAGTGCCAAGTTATGTTGGTTCATACTATGCCAATTGTGACAACTTGACATATGATGAAATATAATCAAAGTGAAAAGGAAGTATATACAACAATACATGTGGAGTGGAGATGTAAGGCAGAAATTTAAAATCGAAAATATTAAGTGGACATTTACAATGAGTTTTACCTTAGCAAAGCCCTCGCCCGTACCAATCTGGGTACCGAAAAAGACGGTGGCGCGCTTCTTGCCATCATCGCCACGGAAGTCGAGCTTTTTGAATCGGCCCTCAGCATCTACTTTCGTCTCGTGTCCTCTGTCCGCTCGTCCGATCCCTAACAGAAAGTCGTGGATCTCATCATCGGGCTTGTAAGATCTAGCGGCGGAGAAATGTTGGGGCAAGGACTAAGGAGGTACCTTGTTCGGAAGCACGACCTTGGTGCCGGGAGATGGCGAAACCTCCGAGGAGGAAGCCTCATCAGATCAATGTGTGGTTAGGGTACGGTGATGAGGATGGGCAGCAAAGGTAGGGAAGCTGAGCAGAGTTGTCGCCGTTGGCAAGAGATGTAAGAATTTGGACGGATTCAATTTATGGGAAAAGCTATGTCCTAATTTGAGGGAAGGGTGGGCATATATGAAATCTTTCCGCTCATTTCGTATCCAACGACTGAAAATTGATAATTCAGAGATTGTATTGCAGATGATGGATCAAACTTTCAATTGAGTAGTCCTTCCAAATTTTTCACTCCCCATTAAAATTTTTATGGCGCTAAATTAATATGAACATATTTCATGAAATTGAGGTGTGAAATTTTCACTTTACCGCTAAAGAAATTAAAACGTTTGTTGAATTTTAAAAGCACTAAATTTCATAAAAAGAAATTATCATTTATATAATGTATGAGCATAATGTATATCTAATAGTGTAACACTAATTTAATAATAGTATAAATCATAGATATTGCGACGATAATTAAATACGGTTCCTCCCTAAATAAAGTTATAAACTTATTATATTCATGATCATGCTCATAAATGGATGATTTGTGTTTGTATATGAAACGTTAGATCAAATCCAATGGCTACCATCAATATGTTATCTGCATTGAAATCTCATTGAAAACAACTTTCATATTTTTATATATGTTTTTTATTATTTTTGTTATGATGTTTAAAATCTACTTCATTAAAAGAGTTTTTATTATTCAATAAAAACAAGTTTCTAAAAAGCATAAAGATCTGTTATTCTAAACTCTAATAGAGTTATTTTTTAATCTTTTTGAAACATTTATTATGTTTCGTATTTTCAAAAAAAAAAAATGGTCAATCTAATTAGTTATGGACAATCCAATAGTAATAATAATATTTAAATTTTCAAAAATATATTTGAAAATTTTTAAAGCTAGTTCTAAATATCTGAAAAAAAAAAGTTAAAAAATATAAATCTAATTTTATACTAGACTTTAAAATATGAAATCACATTGAACTGTTTGGATCGATTGTTTGAGCTTCAAAATTCGAAAACGAATTGGACTTTTAGTCTTGGTTATAAACTAATATTGATTTTCTTTTGTGAATTAAAATGTGTACGTATGTCATATATTTTAAAAATAATAATATGTGAGTTTTCATATTGTACTTTCACAAAGCATGGGTCATCCGTACTTTAACAATGAAATTGTTTTTTTGGTCAATTAACGCAGGGTATGTTTTCCTTTCCAATTGAGCAACAGCGAGCCACTCGGATGCTGCCACTTGGCGCTCACTTTACTTGCATATCAATATTAATTATATCAACATATTAATTATATAATTAAATTAATGAAATTTTATATATGAATGTTTAAAAGTATTTCTTTTTTACAAGTTAATTCATATTTTTAATTATTACTAATATATTAATTATGTGTATTGACAGTGAATTATAAATTGTGGCATGTTTGGTATGTTGACACGATACGGATCCGTATTACCACGACACGACACGTCACTTGTACGGATTTAACACGATTCGTGTTTGGCGTGTTTGCTCTTTCAATTTTCCTAAAATGTGGATTAAAAAATTAAATTATGAGCATTTTCTAAAAAATATATATATAACGTCATCAACTTACAATTTTCAATTTACAGTTATTTTATTTAGTTAGATTAGATATATAATGAAAACAAAGTACATTTGAAATATAATGAAATGGCAATTCATGGCAATTCTCTTTCAAAAAATAAAGTTATTTGAAATATAAGACTAAGGGGAAAAATAAAATTTAACATCCAAGGAAAATTTATTATAATAATCAAACTAAATAGTTTGAATCGATCATTTGAATTTTTTAGATTGAAATTTCATATCCATGGAAAAATATTTAAAAATGTTGAAAATCTAAAAATATAAAATTTAATTTCCCATTTTTTATAATAATTTTTAAGAATGCACATAAATTTTTATGTTAAAAAAATTGGGTAATGCTAGAATCAAACATATAAGATGTCAAACACAATCTAAAACTCGACCATTAAAATTTCAAATGGGCGATCCAAACTGCTCAACTATCTAATGTTTGTTATTATAATTTCATTTTGAAAAGATATTATTTAGAAAAATTAACTTTATCAACGTCGTGTGTATTAATATGAAGTGTTAAACGTGTCACGACATATTATAGTTTATTTAAGTTTTTCATACTAAAATATTAAAAAATGTATATATAGACAAAATTTAAAATAATAATATAATAAATTGTTATAATTTATTAAATATTGACATATTTAAATTGATATTATGGATTAATTAAAAAAATACTAAACTGACTTTATTTAATTTAATATAAACTCAGTTTAAATTAATAAACTCTATATAATATATTAAAAATAAATAAATATTAAATTTTGTAATGTCAAAGTCGCATCCCGTGTCAATTAGATAGTACTTTGGAGAATACTATGGATTTTAATGTGGTTAAATAAATATTTATTACAATACAAAAAATTTAATAAAAAATTTCAAGTTATTAGATAGTACTCTAATGATATAATATTTTTATCAAAATATAATTTGCAACTTTATTTGAAGAGGAAATATTTTTTTCTTATTTCGTGGATTTATTAAGCACAGATGTTATCAAAAACTAAATAAGCTTTTAGGTACTTATACGTTACATAAACACCATATAATATAGTTTGATTAGATTTGATTTTATTGCTTCAATAAAATTTATAAGCAAAAGTTTCTTAATCTGGAAATAGTAAAAAAAAAATTCGTATAAGTTTTGCGGATGAAATTAAATATAAAAAATAAAAAATATTAGCTGTTTGTTAGCAAAATATATTCTATAATTTTTAATAGTATGTTTACAACTTCCTACGATATGATACAATTAAAATTAATATTGTTTAAGTTGGAAAATATATTCTGTAGTTTTTTCATTCTATTTTCATGACATATTATGATTACATATTTACATATAGGTGGCATTAAAATTGCACATAATTAAATATACATTATGGTGCCATGATCTGTGTGCAAAAATATTTAGTAGGAGATTAAAAATTAACATCAATTTTGATATATTTCCTTACAATTATTGGAAGTTGGCGCCATATGGTTGGGAAAAAATTAAGGGGGATGACAATTTTAAATCAAAAGAATTAAACAAGGATATTAAAATATTACTAAAATTTGATTTGCAACAAAAATTGAGTTTACAAATTATAATATTCCTCCATTTCAAATATTAATTTTAATATATATCAAATCTTAGTTTAATATATTTGAGAAAAATAATTTCATGCCTACTTATATCCTATTCTGCACTTTTACTTTATTATTGGAGAGCTTTATCGACGCACTAATATAACAAAATAAGTGTACAAATTTCATGACATGTGTCAACACTTATGTTTAATCATTTAATTTTTCATCTTGATTTTTATTTTGATCCCGCCTAATATATTTTAACCTCGCTCAATTCATTTTCGTCCCGCTTAATTCATTTTGATTTCGCGCCATATATTTGATTCCATCTAATATGTGTCTCTGTCTGAAGGAGTTGAGCTTCTCAACTAATATGCGTCTCTGATTATACGTGTCGGTATATCGACGTCAATTATATTCAACATATTCGCGTCGCTCTATAGAACTTTAGAGCGTCTCTCTTTAAAATATTTATGCGTCCTAACCAATTTGTATCGGCCTACAGACCCTATTAAAAGTCCTCCAGCCCGCTTTTTTTATTCTGCGTCCCTACTTGATTTAGCGACTCTAATATGTCGGTGTTCCGACGCAGATAAACGAAATTCTAGTAGTGAGTGCTCACTAGTAGGATTGAAATAGTGATGACTAAGAGCGGAATTTCTGTCATGATTGTTTTGGTATTCACTTATTCTTCCCTTTTTGCCAAAAATAGCTTCAATTTAGAAGAGAATGGAATAATCTAGCTCGGATGAATGGCTCTATATATATAAAAAGTTTATACTACAGAGTACAGATAACAGAACAGGTGTGTCATTTTGGTCACTGTCTGAGTCTCTGAGATAAAAGTAAGCCTTTGAATGACTGCTGAGTGCTGACTGCTTTCCATTTCTTACAATTCCAAATTCAAGGAAATTAATTAATATCCAACAATTAACTAAAGTTCGGTAAGCAATGAAGGCTAATTATACTAGCCTTTCATAAGAGCGGAGTTAGCAGGACTACTTAGCAGTTAGTACGTACGTTAGTTAGCAGTACCCGCCATCGAGAAAATGTGCATGCATATATCATATATATACATCTCCTAAACTGCACTTGTGTCTCCGCCAACCTACAGATTAATTATAAGAAAAGTGCAGCTCACCAACTGAATGACAGTGCGTACAAACGAAAGAGTAAATTACACTAATATTACTAAAATACTAACTGATAATTAGTTATTTAAATTTCAGTTATTAAAATGCAGTAAAATGGTTAAATTTTCATCAAAATCTGCGTTGGCATCAACATTACGAACATATTATGATGAGAAGTATATAATTGTTAAATGTTATTTTATTGTACCGCTCTAAATTTTCCCAACTACGTATATCTCCCTTTAATATTGTCAATCTCATATTCATGTTCTTACATTTAAATTACAAAGAATCGCATATTTACCGTTCAAAAATATAAAATTAAACATTTTCCCATGTCTCTAATATTAAATTACTATTTTTTATTATGAAATTCTCAATCTAAGTAATTACGTTAAACAGTTTGGATCACCAATTTCAAAATTGAGATCCGACAAAGTCCGATCAAACACATTTGATTGAATCTGTTCTATTCACATATATATGTAAAAAAACCAAGATAATTAGTAATAATAAAAATAGTAATAAGTGTATATAATTTAAAGACAGCAATCACAATAGTAATTATAATGTTTACTCAAAAAAAGATAGTAATAATAATGAACCTAAATCCTAAGCCTGTGTCTAAAATGCAAAATCATACTGAAATGCCCAAATCCTAAAATTAAACTTATTGTGATTTCATCTTAATAAACATATATAAATACTAGCATTCATACTTGCAAATATTATAATTTAATTGAATCGAGCGACTTCGATTTTGGGGTCTGGTATGTTTTAAATGGATTTAATAAAGAGAAATATGTAATTTTTTTAAGCTTCTGTAAAAAAAAAGAAAAAAGGCCCACGTTACATTGGGGCTTGGTAGCTTTAATTGCCGTCGTTTGGTGTCCACCGGTAATCATGAATATAGTCCCCGCACAAGCCACTTGTCTAATCATTTAATTAGTGCTAGAAACTTTGTCTATACTAGTTCACCACGATATTGAAATTGAAGATAGAACTAATCTAAAATCGAGTCTGATAAAGATGATTTTCAATATTTCTAATTCTATCATTTAAAGTGATTATGTGTTTTCTCTTTCTATTTTTTACAAGCTAGTTTTAATTAGCATTTTAATTTTATTGTTCATCCCATCATCAAGGACGTACTTCCTTCCTCCTCTCGTATCCCCCTTACCTATCACACCCCCGTCTTCTAATCTTCAATTAAAAGACGAAAGTGCGACGGTCTGACTGAAATTTTTTTTTTCTTTTCAACCAAATCTAAACAGACAGAACGCCACAGATTCCAAAATCATTGTATACAAAAACTTCAGATTATATTTCACATTATTTTATTTTACAACATAATCTGGAAATTTGTATCATCCAGCTTCACACAAAGATATTTTACATATTACACACATTATTATTGTTTGTATGACTTCACCACCAACCAACCAAAAAGACATCAACTCTCACACCATCACAGCAGCAACACAGTGACAACAACAACACAAAAGCAACATCACTCAATCCAACTAGGAATCCTCCCTTTTACGCTTGCGGGGAGGGTTACTGCTCTGGCACCATGCCATCGCTAGGAGAAGTCGGACCAGGTGACTCAAGATACAAGTAAACATAAACCTCGGACAGCGCCTCGAGGGACAGAAGAAGAGTGGCATCAGCATCTATTCTAGGTATATGAATCCTGAACTGGAGGATAGAACACTCAAACGTAGCTATCGCGGGCCTAGGATGGCTTCGTGTTTCCTGGAACCTCCAAATTAATGAGGCAAAAACAGACAAACAAATAGATGATAAATAATTTCCCAGTGTGGATATTTAGTTACAGTTACACAGTTCTTTATATGAATCCAAAATTTTCTTTTGAAATTTTTCATGCAGAAATTTGAACTAAATCATACCGTAGGTACTAGGCGAAAAGGGCTTAGGACTGGCATACTGCAAAATATGCAAGTTGCACAGACATAATCAAGCATAACATAGCAAAATATTTATCACAAAATAACATACACTCCAGTTCTCAAGGCCTTACAGAATCAGAAAGAACCATTCCCAAACCAATGGTTCCAAACCATTTGGTACAGAGCATACAGAGGGAATTTTCTAGTAGTAATAGCACTAAGACTCTAGCCGGGCCAGGGGACCAAACCGATTATCACCGGATGAGTGAGTTATAACAGAATTTTGTTATGCTAACAGAGTTCATTATGGTTTCATAATCAAGTCAAATCTATCTTTTGATAGAATAAATTCTTTGAAACAATTCTAATCCTTTATCACTAAGTCTGGATTATCATTAGTATAATTATCAAATGAATATTCCAAATCAGACTTAGTATTATCAACTGAACAATCAGAATTTAACAAAATTAGGAATCACAGTAGGGATATACCTTGCTCGTGAGTCTTACCAAATCTTCTCAAGCACTCGAGGACAATCAAAGCTAATATCAAAGCCAAACAAATCAAGAATAAGGACAGTTCCATAAACCAATTGACCTAACAGTAACCAAATTAGTGAGAATCGATTGGTTCAGTCAAGAATTGAAATCAAAATAGGGACAAAGCAACAATACCTTTCTTGAGCTTCGATTTCTCCTCTACCTTCGTCTGCTGTAATCCCCAAATCAAAATCCTAAATCTCCAATTGTATATATAAGTTTACCTCGACAGCAAAAGACAGAAGAGACGAGAGAGGAGTGAAGTTCGAGAGAGTTAAGTGGGTCACGCCAACGCGTAAATCAGGGCTACAACCAACGCAACATTAATGAGGAGAAGAGAAGGGATCTCCTCGTGCCAACACACAACGGATCGAGAGGTGCCAACCACTGGTTGGGCCAGCCAGAGGCAGCCGCACACTCATCCACTCACATCGCCATACAGAGGGGAGAGCATCATGCTCTTGAGTATCACAGCATAAAGAAAGGGTGAGGCGAAAACTTCGCCAGATCTGAAGGGGGAGACGAGGCAGAAGGAGCAAGAGACCTCGTCTGTCTTGCTCTCTCTCTTTTTCTTTATTTGTTAATTAACCCACGGATCTTCTGTGGCCAATTCATACAGTCAATTGTGTTGCTTGATCAGAAATCTAATTTTGTAAATTAGCTATTTCACTAAATTAAATTAATTCAATTAGAACAAAAGTCAGATAATCGTGGCAATTATACAGATATTTTCTTATCAATTTATAGAACAATTCTATGTTCTTATATATCAGAAATCCCACAAATTAATCTATTATAAATTAATTTTATTTAATTTCTTGATCATATAATTAATGCTTAATACTAATCATGATTATTCAAATATTAATAGGACTTGGTAACTAATCAATGGTCAAAGGTATCACACTACCTTATCACACCTCATTCTGTCCTCCTACTACACCCCCTCCCTCACATTTTTCTTTTCCTAATTGTTCTATTTCTATAAACTAATTGTCATGTTTTCATAAATTAATTATTTTAGTTCTTAGGACAGTTAATTACATTTTTCAGGATAATTATTTTTTTAGGACATCATTACTTTTTCTAATTGTCAACTAATTATCTTGATGATTGTTCGGGTAAATTTTAATTTTTTATTTTTTTTCTATTTTTCAGGTTTTTTATGCTAATTGTCTTAAATTTTATACCAATTGTCTTTAGTTATGTATGTTGATTGTCATGATTTTTTTATTATTTATTCCCGAATATTATTCTGATATTGAATATAATTGTGCTTATATATATTATAATTGTTCTAGTTTTGTGTAGGGTAGGTGTGACCACCAAATGGCTTGAGAGGGAATTTAATTGTACTTTCTGTAGATAAGGGAGAGATTTTTTTTTTTTTTTGACGAGGGAAGAGATTATTATACAATAAGGGCATATGTAAAGCGTAGCTAGGTCTTCTTATAAGTGAAATGATATTCGACAAATTAATAGAACTTGATCCTCAGCCTAAACCCAACCAAGCACACATAATAAGAAAAAAAAAACATTCAAAATGTACAGATCTTTGGGTGTAGCCCATATTTGTTCTCTCTGATCCGAACATATATATATATATATATATATATATATATATATATATATATATATATATATAGAGTTTAGCTACGGTGAGTCGCGACTCACGGACCCTCCGGTGAGTCGCGACAAAAACTCCTAGATCTAAATCAAAATGACCGATCCAAACCGTCAAATATGATCTTCCTATTGAAATCTTCTTGTAGAATACATCTGTTCTGTCTAATCCGAAGCACTATATTTGGAATTGAAAGAATTTGATATCTCATAAAATAGTAGCACTGTTCTCACTGTATTGCAATCCAAATGCTCCAATATATATATTTGAAATAAGTATGGAAACGACTCTACCACTTTCCATTAGCAGAAAGCAAAAGTTTTACATAACGATTATTACATTAATTATCCAAAATAGTATTATTCTAATCTCAAGAGTGGTACCAGATTACGGTATCCTTTATTGCAGCCATGCAGTACTAGGCATCCAGATCAAATTCCAAAAGCATAATAAAAAAACAGAAAATAAAAATGATCACACAAGCTGAACTTTTATCCCCCCCAAGCAGCGCTCCTTGTCCCTTATTCCCTCCAGTCTTCGTGCAACCACGGCCACATCTCCATTAGCCGCATCAGCAGTTCAGCACTCTGGTCGATCTGCAGCAAATTAGCTCCATGTCTGGTAGCATCCTCATTACTCGATCCTTTCCCTGCTTAGTCAGTTAGTCCACATATGCAACCAATAGCTCAGTATATCTTTAATTAACATAGCAAAAGATCTAGTTGAATGATGTGTACTATTATTAAAACATACGTCATTTCTATTAAGCCATATAATATAATCCAAACCTTTGAGGGAAGTCATGCATCAGAAAGCCCTGCTTAATACCTCGAATGGGATTATAAATTTATAATTAGAGATCCTTCTTTTTTATAATACTGTTTAGTATTTATTTTCGGGTGTGATATACACCATCCAATCAAAAAACATCCAAGCATCCATCCCTCACTAGCTACTTTCTAATGGGCTTCTGGGCGTCCAAGTCCAATTTTTTCGCGCGCTGACGTTATTATTTTCGCGTGATGACATCATAAAAAATTTTCGGAAAATTTTTTATTTTTTTTTGTGCGCTGACGTCATCAAATAGACAAATTTTTGCGTTCGGTTAGATGCGTCAAAGGATGAGTTAAACTAATTAAGTGTTCAGTTAGTTGCAGCATAAAATTTGATTCTATACTTTTTTTGTTTTTAGTTAAACACATTAAGGGATGAAATTAAAGTGTGTATGTATTCAGTTAATTACATCAGATATTTGATTTTGTAGTTTTTTGTGCTCAGTTTAATACATTAAAGGATGAGTTAAACTGAATTATGTGTTAAGTTAGATATATATTGATAATACGACGGTTTAGTTGTGATATGGCGTAAATATGAACATTTAAAACAACAAAACAAACACTTACAACAACAAAACAAAGACACAAATATTAATTAATAAAAAAAACAACATAAACAAATAAAACAAACAAACCAAATATTTACACCAACAAAATGAATATTTACAGCAATAAACTAAACACATATACAACTTTCATAATTAAGAGATAAATGATCATATTCAACATACTTATAATAACTTATTTAACATATGCAATAAACAAAGTGAACAGATACACTATTTAGCTTCTTAAACAGTAATCAACAATTGCAAGCGTGCCTGGCAAACCGTCGATCATCTCAGGATGGAAGAGTACATCTGCGGTCAAGACTAATATGAGGACCTACAAGTTAAAAAAAATAGATCTAGCACCAATTAACAAAAATCATTAGAAAACTTAACCTTACGATCATTTCAAGTGCAATTGATCGGGATTTTCTATCAAAAAATTGGTAAAAACTAAGGCATAAGCGTACAGATGCAGACCAATTCAAGAAAAGTAGAGAATGACAAAGATCTATGGCCAAAACAGCTACTTGAGCACTAGAAAATGCAAAATAAAGGAAAAAAAAAGAAACAAATTGAACCTGAATGAATGACTTGACAGTGATTCCGGCAGCGACCACTGTGATGTCGGCTTACAGTAGTTCCCTGTCCAAAAACATGTCTCGAGTCGTGGCTTGCCCAAAAGACTAAGAAAAGAGAATTCAGCAGTATGCGTTGGCTTCATCGAAGCCAAAATGGAGATTTATGATCACTTATCAACGAAGATGAAGAGAAGTGGTTTTTGAGATCCAAACGGCGGGTGAGCGAAAGGAAACGAAAGAGAGAAGGGGTTCAGAATGAACACGAAAAGATGGCAGTGATTCGGCTAGGGTTTAGGTTATTGGATAGAAAAGGAAAAATGATCCAAAACCCTAAGAAAAGGATATTGGATAGAAAAGGAAAAATGAGGACAGGCGCCAGGCGGACAGTGGACCTCGTTTGATGCACTTAGATTCGGCCCTAAGAAATACAGAAAAATAAATATATATCAAGCTCCTAATTCCTAAATGGGCTCGAAAGGATTAGGTTGAGCTTTACCTCTATGCATATGCTACAATATTCATACTACCCAAAACAAAATAAAATTAATATTAAATTATTGAAAGTATATAAATAGATTTGCCATATTGGTTTTTGAAAAACCGATGTCATTCTTTCAAAGAACCATATTAGCCATCCCTAACGAGGATTCTGTAGTTGATTATTTATTTTTTAAATATTTTTAATCACTTTTTGTTAATATATTTCTTTGAAAGAACAACACTAGTCAAGTAGTCATAATCCTTTACATATATATATATAATTTTGCTATGGTGAGTTGCAACTCACCAGAGCTATGGTGAGTCGCAATCCAGGCCATTAAATTCCTTCAAGATTCGTGCAGATGATGACTCGCGCGATGTCGCTGAGCGATTAAAAGTTTCTGTTCCGTCTGCGAAAATTCTCCGTTTCTCCTTTCTCTCTCTTTTTCACCTATCTCCTCCTCCTTCTCTCTCTCTCTCTCTCTCTCTCTCTCTCTTTATTTCGCCTTCCTCCTCGTGAAAACCCTAGATTGGAGCTGCTGCTGTAATGTCTCGATCTCTCTCTCACACTCTGAGCAACTGAAAACCCTAGATCGGAACACCTCCTCTTCGTCTCGCTCTCTCTCACACTCTCTTCGATAGCAACACAAACCCTAGGTTGGAGCTCCTCACGCCTGGATTAGCAACAGAGCCGCTAATTTGTTCTTCAGGCCAGCGAAACAGCAGGTTCGAACTCTTTCACCTCTCCTTTTGTACTAGTATTTACCAATTTCTCTCTCTCTGTACTGGTTTTTTTTCTCTTTGTACTGTTATTTTCCGATTTTCAATCTGTACTGATATTTACTGGTATTTCGATCTAGGGTTTGAGGTAAAAGCTACTTACAGAACCAAGAGGGAGAACGTTGAATGCCTTAAACGATCTAGATTGGAGCTCCAACGCCTGGATTAGCAACAGAGCCACAGATTTTCTCTCTCGCGCCTGGATAAGTGAAACAGCATGTTCTCTCTCAAACTTTCTGTCGATTTTGCATTAGTGGCTTGGCTTAGCAGATTTTGCATTTCTACGTTATATTAGGAATTTGATTTTTGATAATGCAGGATAAAATATGGAATCTGTAAAATATGAAATCTGTAATTAGGATTTTGCATTCGTACTTTGCATTCTGATTTCACACCGAGTCGTTATTTAGCGATATCGTTATTTTTTAATATGGAATATATCTCTAATTTTAAAAATCTTGTAACACAGACAAGAGCAATGATTAGCCACTTTAGCAAGTATTTAGCGCATCATATTCCACTTTGCATTTCTAAGGAACAATTTTGCATTTCTACTTTGCATTCTGATTTCACTCTGAATCGCTGGCCTAATTACCGTGCACAATTTTATCTCTAATTAGCATCTGTTCATTATTCATTAGGAAATGTCAACTTGTGGGTCAACTTTTGGGTCAAGAAATATTATCGAGGACGACGAGCAAGTTGGGTGTTAATGATCCTTACATCGGAGTTGACGAGCTGTGCCGATTAGAAGAGATTTGCCAATTAGAAGATCTTGGCACCGATGAAGAAGAGCTTGGCTATGATGAAGAAGAGCTTGGCTATGAAGAAGAGCTTGTACCTCATTTTATTTCATGTTTTGATGTAAGAGAAGTTGTGCAATACTGAATGTTTAAATTTCATGTTCTGAATGGATCTGTTTTCATTATGTACCAATGTCACTATTTCATTTACTTATACTATGTGTTATCTGTGTTATCTGTGTTTATGGTGAATTGAAGCAATTGCGTGTTTTGATGTAAGAGAAGCTATACCATTGAAATGTGTTATCTGTTTTCCTGCCTCTATACAAGAGTAGCTATTGAAAGCTATGTTTGTCAAATGATGTACCTTTGAAATGTGTTATCTGTGCTATCTGTTTTCCTGCTTCGAAAAATGATGTATTCTACCATTCATCAAGATGACAATTTGTGGTACCATATTACAACTATTAATAGACTTTTTTTTATCATCGGCTGTTTTAATTAGTTTCAAATTGCTTTTTCCTCTTCAAACGGAAGAATAGAACAAAAGACAAGCTGTTGAAGTCATCACATACGTCAAGACACAAAAATATAGTAATGAATAATCAAGCCTCTTTTATTCCAAATACATCAAATAAATCATGTACATAATCATCCAACCAATACAGTAAGAGAAACACACAATACTAAATTTTTTACATTTACCAATGTCCTTGTCACTGAATAAAACAAATGTCTGGAAAGAGCAATAAAATGAATACTGTCACCAATAATCTTTGCAAGAGCACAATCATCAAGGAAAAGTTAAATCATCAAGGTACCAATCTAATTATAAACTAACAACATCCATAACAAACCTAACTAAATCATCAAAGTTAAATAAGGTCTACAAGTACTACAAAATAGCATCCATTACAAGCTAACATTCATTCAAAATATTCAAGCAAACATGCTACTTCACCAAGTACAAAACGAAAGCAACTAAAATAACTGTTATAGCAACGAGCCTTCTTTCCTTCCACTCCCAAGCTTTCTTCTCACGTTCAAAATTATTCAAGCGACGGAGAAGTCCATTGATTACTATCTTTGAACGATCTTGGAAGGGTGCATCATACCAAAAAAAGAATATATTGAAACAGAATATATTGAAGTTGCCATGGGATTACTTGAATAAAATCTGCACAAATATTGAAACAGAAGATATTGCTCAGGAATAAGCAGCCTTAAACGATTTTAGGTTAAGACTTAAATCTGTTTAATGTCACCAGTAAAAAATAATTGCTATTGGCTTATTGCACACTAAACTATCCTATTTAATTACATAGTAAAGACAATCATATATAGATCCATATTTTTTTTTTACCTATTTAATGACACTAAACTAATCTTATTGCACACTGTCTCAAAATGCTTGGCATCCTGTAAATTAATCCTAGATCGTTTAAGGCTTTTAAAGTTCTCTCTCTTGGTTCTGTAAGTAGCTTTTACCTTAAACCCTAGATCGAAATACCAGTAAATACCAGTACAGAGTGAAAATCGGAAAATAACAGTACAAAGATAAAAAAAAACCAGTACAGAGAGAGAGAAATTGGTAAATACTAGTACAGAAGGAGAGGTGAAAGAGTTCGAACCTGCTGTTTCGCTGGCCTGAAGAACAAATTAGCGGCTCTGTTGCTAATCGAGGCGTGAGGAGCTCCAATCTAGGGTTTGTGTTGCTCTCGAAGAGAGAGTGAGATAGAGAGCGAGACGAAGAGGAGGTGTTCCGATCTAGGGTTTTCAGTTGCTCAAAGTGTGAGAGAGAGATCGAGACATTACAGCAGCAGCTCCAATCTAGGGTTTTCACGAGGAGGAAGGCGAAATAAAGAGAGAGAGAGAGAGAGGAGGAGGAGATAGGTGAAAAAGAGAGAGAGAGAGGGGAAACGAAGAATTTTCGCAGACGGAACGGAAGCTTTTAATCGCTCAGCGACATCGCGCGAGTCATCATCTGCACGAATCTTGAAGCGAATTTAATGGCCTGGATTGCGACTCACCATAGCTCTGGTGAGTTGCAACTCACCATAGCAAAATTCTATATATATTTATTTATTTATTTATTTATTTATTAAATATTTTTAATCACTTTTTGTTAATATATTTCTTTGAAAGAACAACACTAGTCAAGTAGTCATAATCCTTTACATACATATATATATATATATATATATATATATATATATATATATAGGTGGGCTAAAGTGACATAGATGTCTTTTTTGAGTCATTTTTTTAAGATCCAAAATTCAATCAGTCAATCCAAACCGTTCAAATTGATCACCATATTAAAATACCATTGGAGACCAAATTTTATAATTTTTTAAATTTTTTTACTATTTATTTTGATATGTCCAAATTGGAGGGTCTGAAATACTCCAATTATAACGTTTTTTAAAAATATCATAATAAATATCAAAAAAATTCGAAAAAATATAAAATTTGGTCTCCAAGGATATTTTAATATGGTAAATAACTTGGAACGGTTTGGAGTGAGCATTTGAATTTTGGATTTCGAAAAACGTCTCTATGGCACGGGACCCTCTGTGCCATATATGGCACATTAGCCATTCTATATATATATATATATATATATATATATATATATATATATATATATATATATATATATAGAATGGCTAATGTGCCATAGATGGCAGAGAGGGTCCCGTGCCATAGAGTCGTTTTTCGAGATCCAAAATTCAAATGCTCAATTTGAACCGTTCAAGTTATTCACCATATTAAAATATCCTTGGAGACCAAAATTTACATTTTTTCGTATTTTTCTGCTATTTATTATGATATTTTTAAAAAACGTTATAATTGGAGTATTTCAGACCCTCCAATTTGAACATATCAAAATAAATAGCAAAAAAATATAGAATTTGGTCTTCAATGATATTTCAATATGGTGATCAATTTGAACGGTTTGAATTAACTGATTGAATTTTGAATCTTCAAAAAATGAATAAAAAAAGACGTCTATGGCATTGCCATCTATGGCACTTTAGCCCACCTATGGCATTGCCATATAGAGGATGGCTAATGTGCCATAGATGGCACAGAGGGTCCCGTGCCATAGAGTCGTTTTTCGAGATTCAAACTCCAAATTCTCAATTTGAACCGTTCAAGTTATTCACCACATTAAAATAAACTTGGAGACCAAATTTTACATTTTTCGACTTTTTTTGCTATTTATTATGATATTTTAAAAAAACGTTATAATTGGAGTATTTCAGACCCTCCAATTTGAACATATCAAAATAAATACCAAAAAAATTAAAAAAATATAAAATTTGGTCTCCAATGGTATTTCAATATGGTGATCAATTTGAACGGTTTGGATCGACTGATTGAATTTCGGATCTTAAAAAAATGTCTAAAAAAAGACTTCTATGGCATTGCGATTTATGGCACTTTAGCCCACCTCTATATATATATATATATATATATATATATATATATATATATAAATGGATTCAATCAAAGCGCTTTGACCGGAGTCTTAGTTAAACCCCGTCGGTTCTCAATTTTGAAAGTTCAAACGACCGATCCGAACCGTCAAATATGATCTCCATATTAAAATCTCATTGTCGACTAAAATTTTCATTTTTTAAAATTTTTTAAGTATTTTTTTCAGATTTTCAAAAATCGTTAATCTAATTTGTTCTGAACCATACAAAAATTGCTGTTTTTGAAAATCAGAAAAAAATACTTAAAAATTCGAAATTTTTAACTATTTTTTTCGGATTTTTAAAAACAGATATTTTTGAATGGTTCAGAACCAATTAGATTAACGATTTTCTAAAATTTAAAAAAATACTTAAAAACCTCTTAAAAATACTTAAAAATTTCGAAAAAATCACTATTATTGAAGAGTTCAGAATTTGTGAGATTAAGTATTTTCAAAAATCTGAGAAAAATAGTAAAAATATTCAAAAAAATATAAAATTTGGTTTCTAATGAGATTTCAATATGAAGAAGATAATGAACGGTTTGGATCGGTTGTTTGAAGAATGAAATGCAAGAATGAATCCGTAGCACGAAGGCCATCCGTGCTATGCATAGCATTTTAGCAATCTTATATATATATATATATATATATAGAGTTTAGCTACGGTGAGTCCCGACTCACGGACCCTCCGGTGAGTCGCGACCAAAACTCCTAAATCTAGATCAAAATGACCGATCCAAACCGTCCAATATGATCTCCCTATTGAAATCTCTATGTAGACCAAATTTTTCATTTTTTCGAAATTTTAAGTATTTTTTTAAATTTTAGAAAATCATTAATCTAATTGGTTCTGAACCATTCAAAAACATCAGTTTTTAAAAATTCGAAAAAAAATACTTAAAAATTTTGAAAAAATAAAAAATTTGGTTTGCACGGAAATTTCAATAGGGAGATCATATTGGACGGTTTGGATCGGTCATTTTGATCTAAATCTAGGAGTTTTGATCGCGACTCACCGGAGGGTCCGTGAGTCGCGACTCACCGTAGCTAAACTCTATATATATATATATATATATATATATATATATATATATATATATATATATATATATATATGATTGCTAAAATGCTATGCATAGCACGGATGGCCTTCGTGCTACGGATTCATTCTTGCATTTCATTCTTCAAACAACCGATCCAAACCGTTCATTATCTTCTTCATATTGAAATCTCATTAGAAACCAAATTTTATATTTTTTTTAATATTTTTACTATTTTTCTCAGATTTTTGAAAATACTTAATCTCACAAATTCTGAACTCTTCAATAATAGTGATTTTTTCGAAATTTTAAAGTATTTTTAAGAGGTTTTTAAGCATTTTTTTTAATTTTAGAAAATCGTTAATCTAATTGGTTCTGAACCATTCAAAAATATCAGTTTTTAAAAATCCAAAAAAAATAATTAAAATTTTTTAAAAAATAAAAAATTTGGTTTGCACGGAGATTTCAATAGGAAGATCATATTGAACGGTTTGGATCGGTCATTTTGATCTAGATCTAGGAGTGTTGTATATATTTATATATATGTATATAAATTTTAATAGTCGGTCATTTCAATAGTCGCGACTCACCGTAGCTAAACTTTATATATATATGTATATAAACATGATAGCCCTTCTTTGCGAAGATCTCTCTAGCTTCTTCAAGTAATTATTATTAAATTAAATTATTATTTATTTACTTAATTAAAAATAATGATAGTATTGCTCATACTTTGTGAAAAATAATTAAATTATAAAAATAATATAGTGTAAATTTGTGGACCTATATAATATTAAATTTTAATAGTACTGCTCATACTTTAAATTATACATTAAATGATCTAATTATGTTTTTATTTTGAAATTTCGTATTAGTTGTCAATAAATCACACATTGTCTATTTCGGTGTTCTTCTCATAGGATATGATCAGACCATCATGAAGACCAATATTTTCATATTTACTACTTCATTACCAAAGAGAAAAATTATATATGAAGAAAACAAATGAAAATGAATTTCATGTTAGAGAACCAAAGATCTTTATAGATATGGTAGAGAGGGACAGATGTTATCGTATTGGAAATGCGGATGGAGGCAAGTAGTTGCGTCAGTTGCCAGCAGTTTCATCCGGTTTTGAAAATCATCCCGCAGTTGAAAATGTTGTCCATCTTCGATAGATGTACTAGTATTGTATGAATAATTTTGTTATTTTTATGTTGTATGCTTAGTTGTTATGATTGTGTGATGGTATGTTATTATGTCTATTTGTATGATGCTATTTTGTACGTTTTGTCTTTAATTATGGTTATGTGCATGTTGTTATTACGTTTTGTATGATGCTTATTTTGTATGAATAACGTTTTGTTTTCGTAACAAAACATAAATTAGCCACACATTAATTAATGTTACACAATATTACGATACATTACAAAATAATAGCGTAACGGCCATAAATAACATTTAACTAAAAACAACAAACTACGTATTTTTTTCCTTTTTCCTTCATACTCGTTGGCCATTTGACATGCTTTATTCCACCATTCTGTCTTAGCGTTGTCTGACATTTCACATGCTTTATCCCACTATTTTCCTTCATCCGCCTCATTTGCCTCAATTTTCTCCTCCTCCTTGCTTTCTCGTCTAAAAGAACGACATTAATATCGGTTTTTCAAAAACTGATATTGCGAACTTATTTATATAATACCGATTATTTTAGTAACATTTTCATAATTTAATAATATTTTAATATTATTTTCAATTTTTTCTGTCATACTACCAATTCGAACCTCAACCCAACCTTGGGCTCAAAAACTTCTTTTCTTTTACTCCCTATCTATTTTAAAGGAGAGGTTAATTTGTGCCAATGGAATTGTTTTCGGGAAAAAAATAGTTCAATTTGTACAAACTTTGCAGGACAAATAGCCAACCATATTTGTGCGCGACAGGACAGAGCTAGAAAATTTTTAATGGGTTCACCTTGGACGAAACAAGAAAAAATTGAAAAGAGGTTCAATAAATTAATAATATTTAAATAAAAATATTACAATTTTTTATATGAAGAATTTGTTTTCAATATTTTTCATAAGAACAATACTATACAAGCTAGAAATTGGATATGTCTCAAACTTATTTCAAACTTGAATTTGTCTCTTTTCTTAAAAAAAAAACTAATCCAAAAAAACTTGAATTATAAAACATTCAATTCCAAGCTAGAAAAAACACTGTTCATTTACATTCAATCCCATCCGTCTGATTTTTTTATCCGTGCGATGGATTTCATCCTATATGTTCGGCTCCACTGACCCAATTTGTTTCATATTTTTTATCTTTGCAACTTCGTATCCAGCATGTTGCTCTTTCCTGCTACGTTTCTGTGTGGAGACAACAGACAGATGCACGAACGAGTACACGAAAATAGGGTGCCAACTTCATTCTCTCTCTCTCTCTCTCGATTCTCTGAAGAGCGATCCATTACTCAGCACAAAGAGGGCGTAGCTCCCGAGGCGACACTGAGGAACCACTGCACCATGTTTTGGAGGCCGGAAGTGACTCCTGATTGTTTTGTTTGGGAGGGAGGCAACGCTGCGAACCGATCCACAGACCACAGACCGGCCTTTGGAGATGGTGAAAACTAGGGAAGCAAAAACTGACCTTCATATATCAGTTTTCTCCTCTTCTTTTATATTGTTCTTTATTTCCGCTCTTGCTTTTCTCCTACAGTTGCTTGGTTATTATCACTAATATTATCAGCAGCGCCAGCATTCAATCAGGCCATTTACATGCATTTTATATTTATCAAAACTGATCTACATTTTTTCAATGGGCACATCTGTAGTAAATGGAGGGTATGATTAATATAGTTTCTGTTATGAATTTGAGGAAATTTGCTTATTTAGTATCCTTTAAATTAGATATTGATACTGAGACAAGCTTTCATGGTATACCAATCCTACGATTGTGAACAAGAAAAAAAAATAAAAATCCAAACGTCCTTGGTTTGACTATTGGTTGGTTGACTGCTTAGGCTTAGATTTCACAAGACTGAATTCTCTTTAATTATTCATGCCCTAGAATACAAAAGAAAATTATTGTTTTTAGGCTATTTTATTTGTTAATACAAACATCTTTTTTCTTAGTTTTTCTTCATTTTTGTATTTGTAAACTTATCATGATTTTGTTCTTTGCAAAATTTAGGTCCACAAAGTGCATTCGGAAGAATAATTGAAGTAGAAATGTGATTTTTTTTATTCGTTGTTCCTCCCAATTTACAATTTTCGAATAGAGTTATTTCATAATATTTTGTATTGATTGGTATTTGATTTTTTTTTTGTCATATAAAAGCTCTTCTATTAAGTAGAAATAATTTCATAGTTATCCAATTGTATACACTTGCTGTTGTAATTCAATTTGCAGGGAAGAATACTGTATGCCTATTATATTGTTTAGAGATTTGCCATTCAATATTGAAAACTCATATTGTTTGCTTATTATGTTCTTCCTAGACAACTACGCATTGATATTATTAATTAAACAATAATATTTATAGACATTTAAAAATAGTATTATAAATTTATAATTAGTATATATCCCAATAAAAGAATGAAGAATTACATGACCGATTTAACCATTTATCGAATCCAAACCTCTTCCTATTCGAGATTCTCCTTTTTGTCGTGTCATTTTTGCTCTCTATACGGTCAAAAAAAAAAGCTGCTAATAGTTAAGGTCATGATTATAAATTTATAATTAACTTTTGGTTCAACAAAAGTTTATATTGTATTTAAGCTGTCGTTATTAATTGAAACATACTAATATTGAACATTCATCGCGCTTCGCGCTATTTCACTAGTTTTACTCAAATTAGAATTTCATTGTGTAATAAACTAGAAAATAAAAGAATGATTTGATAAATAAAAGGACAAATTTTGAGCAGTATCTTTTATTATTTTTTTTTATTACTATTGGTATTTTTACTATTTTACTTATATAAATTTTTCTTCTTTTTTTCAAATTTTTCTTATTTGTTTTTTATTCCATCGTGGTTGTTTGGCTAGGCTGCTATGAGATTATCCATCCTAGTTTATGTTAGACCAATATTTTTGACCTATTTAATTAATTGAAAGGCCCACAAGAACTAAAAAAAGAATTAAATACAACTTTTTGGTTTATAAAAATAATCTTTTGTATGGCAATAATGCTTTACAAATAGAAATTGTTAATCCAACCAAAAAGATCTCACAAAAATATACTATAAAAATTATATGGGGTTCACCAATAAAAAATTATCTAAATATTTATGGGATTCAAATATAGAATATATATAACAAATTTATATTTTATAACTATAAATATTCGTACGTAATAATGTTATTTCAACATTGACACTCCTTTATAACACATAGATCCGTCACTGGTGCACGAATGCACAGTCAAACGACACGGTATATTTACTTAATCATTGGAATTAAACTCTATCTGGATAACAATTGAACAAATCTAATAAATTAAATAAAATGATGTACGAGATAGGAATTGATCATTTTAACTCGATCGGCGGAAATAACCCTAAAAAAAAAATCGCGGAAATGAATTAAGCCCACAACTCATTGCAAAACAATTCTTATTTATAAATGAAATGAATGAACTTTAACAAACAAATTAATTAACATATATACCAATACGCAAGCCATGCAGTGATCATCCTTTGATGTATATTTTCAACTAATTAAGTAAATCGGTGGCATGTTCTTAATTCATTTTGCTGAAAAAGAAAAATAGAATGGAGACACACCAATTAATAACCTTTTAATTACGGATACATGCACCACCGCACCAGTACAGAAAGCCAATCATACAAAGAACACAGAAGAAAAATTATACTAAATTCACATGGTCTGTAATGTATCCAACTGCTGTAATAGTAAATCCATTTCCATTTTACAATCGTACGTTTTTGCCATTCCAGAAATATTAGCACCTTAAATATTAATAACATGCATTTAGCTAGTGTCAACTGGAAGAAAATCATGTATGTGAAGTTTTTTATGGATCAAAACGAAGAGAACCCTAACCCTAAACTGCAATGTGTGGATGTGTCAAGCGCAGAATTAAGAGATGCCATGTCAACACTGTTCTTGCAAACAAGCTGTTCTTCTCCCTCCTCGTTATCGGAACAGATGGGTATGATGTCCATAAACGGCCTTATATCATCCCGGTCCTGTTCCTGATCCTCCTCTTTAGGATGGTTATGAATATTATTCACATAATTGCATGTTATGCCGTGCCTTCCTATGTCGCTGTTAATGTTATTCTTACTTTCTGTCTGGGTTTCTTCGAAGAGCAAATAATCATACATCCTTTGCTCCTGTGCCTGGTTTCTTAGCTTGATGCTTGAGTTTACATCCTCCAAGCATACGAAGCTCGACCTCTCCTGATCTGTACAGATATATATATTTATATATTATTCAGCAATACAGCAATGTAATTAGTTAATCATCCTCTGTTGTTTGTCATAACTGCAGAAATTAAGAATCATATCTTGCCAAATGCCAACTACAAATAGTCAGTTGGTAATTATATATGTGTGGTTTTAGGGGTTTGTGGGGTTGTTGCGCGCGCGGTTATATACTTGTATAGTTGTATATGAACATACCTAAAATAGAATCAAAGGGTCTCCATGTATGATGTATGTCATATGTGAAATGTATGAGAACAGAAAAAAATTAAACAACAAGATTGCAAGATTTAATATGAACTTAAGAAAACAGGAAATAAATAAATAAATAAATAACAAGATTGCAAGATTGCAAGATTTAATACAGACCGGCATAGGGTTGTTCGTGTGGATTGGTTTCAAGATTACAAGGCTCTCCTCGGTAGAAGGCGAGGTGAGTCCTGACGGCAGAGAGTTGGGCTTGTAACTCATTGAGATCATTCTGTAGCTTTTGGATGATTTTCCAGCAGCCGCCAGCTGGGTCGATGGCATGTGCGTTCGCCTCAAACACCATGGAATTAACGGCCATCTGGCGCTGGGCTG
Organism: Rhynchospora pubera; assembly: GCA_028095005.1. Lineage (NCBI taxonomy): Eukaryota > Viridiplantae > Streptophyta > Magnoliopsida > Poales > Cyperaceae > Rhynchospora > Rhynchospora pubera. The sequence goes on from CM051460.1 coordinate 358,916,878, forward strand.
GCGAGAGCGTGCGCAGCTTCTTGACTATGTTGCTGACGCCGAACAGCCGGTGCACATTCTGAAACTCCTGCTGCCGTTCAGGAGGGAAGTACGGCGCCAGCATGCACTGGGGCCCGCACTTGCGCCGCTGGTACTTGCACGCAGCACACGCGGATGAGATAGGTGCAGAAGGAGGAGGAAGCGGGAGGCCATGCGCTGCGACCCCATTCGCATTCGCATTCGCATTCCCATTTCCATTCGCCTCTTGGGAAGATGTGCCGATGGAGGGAGACGAAGGGAGCGGTGAGGTGGCGGCGGTGTGAGAGGGTATGGAGAGAGAAGGGGGAGAGAAGGAGGAGGAGGAGGGGCTGGAGGGCATTGTTGGAATTACGCACGTTGTAGAATTTACTAATTAATTGTTGTATAGCTAGGAATAAATTACGGAGGATCGAGGTCTCGAGGAAGAAGGAGAGAAGAGGCGAGGTCAGAGGAGAGACTCCAAAATTAGGCGTTGAGAAAGAATTAAGGTCGGGTAATTTGGGTTAAAGTTTAAATTTAGCTTGTAAATAATTATGAATATTGATGGATTCCTTAATGCGAGTGGCGCTCTTTTTTTAGACACATTGCCACCTCAGCACACGTAACTAATTAGCTATAATGATGGATTCCTTAATCCTAATCCTACAAGTTACAACTCTGGATCCAATCCACTATTTACTGTCTTTTACTTCGCAACATGCATGTGTTCTTAATCAAATCTACAACTGGGTAATTCGCACCAATATTTACGGACATGTACAATGGCGGGTTAACGGGCTTTGCCAAAAAATTCTAATCCCAATCTGATTATATTAACTTGAAAACAATTTTAATTCAGGATGTACTTTAATTGAAATATTCATGATTTTATTTTGTTTGTTTAAGTTTTATATCAATACAAATGATTAATCTCGAAAACTAATAACACTACAATAATAAATAGTCATATATATTGTCAACAAATGCAAATCGTAAACCATCTAGATTCACTTGACTAAATAATTAATGATGTTTTACAAAAATTTAGAACAGCATAAATTATATGGAAATGTTAATAACATTGGCAATTGGATAATATAATAGCACGGATTAAATACACTATTTTTTTTTACCAGATATTATAAGTGATATCCGGAAATTTGTCATCGCGCGCCATCGCTGAATAGAAGGCGCTCCATCGCGTGACTCTCACGTGTCGCAAGCGCTAAAGAATCTTCCATGTCTCATTTTATACGTAATAAATTGAACATTTATATATAATTAATAAATTCAACATCTATATATATAATTAATAATAAATTGCACATATATACTTAACAAACTGAAACATTTGTACTTACTAAATTGAAAATTTTTTAGACAAAGGAGATGGACGGCAGAGTCGGAAAATTTTTTAGTTGAACCGGATCGGTTCATGTCCCCTTCTAATTTTTTCATGTATTTTTTGTCTGGTTCATGACCTCTTCTTTTTCCATGTGCACCTATTAAAAAACTGAAAATTAATACTTAATAAACTGAACATTTATAAATAATAAAGTTAACATTTGTACTTACTAAACTGAATAATTATACTTACTAAACTAAACATTTATACTTAATAAAATGAACATTTATATTTTTTATTACTAAACTAAATATTTATACTTAATAAAATGAACATAATTTATGATTTTTAATACAACTAACTGAACATTTATATTAATTAACAGAATATTTGTACTTACCCAACTGAACATTTGGATAAGCAATAAAAAAAATAAAATAAACATATTGAACACAGTGAACAATTATAACAGAAAGTGAACATTTATAATAACAGAGTTAACAAAAAAAAATGCTGGGACCATCAAAAGAGCACTGCTCCGCAATGGCCGCGATGACATTTCTTCCGATAGCGTTAATTTTTTTCCTAGTTTATAATATAACTATTTTATATTTAATTAACTAATTGGAGATACAACTCGGGTTAGAATTCGCAAAGCAGCCTAAACGAAAGAATTAGCCGAATTCAAAATCCGTATCTAATCCAACCCAAAAATCTGATCATGACCCGATAAATACAGATTGGATTAGATAGGTCATGAGTTGTGCGGGTTGGACGGATTGTGGATTTTGTTTTTGCAGCCTAGTAATCATCTTTATCCAAGATTAAACCATTGTTTTATTATTTTCTTTCTTTTTCTTTTTAGTAATCCTATTTTAGAAATTGTGAAAAGGCAATTGCATTTGGTACAAGTTGGCAAACTAAGAATATTAACCCTTGTCGTCTGCAAGTCATTAGCGAATATGATTCGCAAAATTTGACTCAGACACAAATTAGCGCAAGTCAAATAATAACATAGATTTTGTTTTTTTTTAGGATCATAACAGAGATATGATGTTGCCATCGGAGGTAGCTGTGAGACCGTAGTTTTTCTTTTCCCCCTTAATGGTGTTATATTATTAAAAAAGAATGTTCAGTACTTTTTTTTTACTGTACGAACAATTGTTTCATAAATGAAACGGTAAACCCTTATATATGGTGGCCATTTTTAATATATATTAAAATAAACAGAAAAAGATTAAAGACGAAGCATGCTGTTGTATCATTGTTAATAACTTTTCACTAAAATATTTTAACAAATAGACGAGTATTTTTGTAACAAAAATTGCAAATCAAATTTGTTAGAATACTAGTATTTTGTATAGTGGCGAAATTGCATGAGTATTATCCTTTTCTTGTTTCATAATTTTTCACAATCATAAAAACAAAAGTTTAAATTTAAAATTCCACAACATTGATGACTCTTGAAAGGAAACTTGAAAAATAAATTTAAATTTAAAAACGAAGCATGATATTCGTATTCATCAAGAGTCGTCAATTTTGAAATGTTCATCAAAAGTGACTCGAACTGTTAACAGTTTCTATATTGACGACTCTTGATGGACTAGGAGCCTAGTTTACTAGTTACCTTTTTCTTTCTAAAACTTGGGAGTAGGGATGTCAACGGTACGCCATTTATCGTTATGTCGTTTCGTTTAATAGAAATGGAACGGTAAATGGTACCAGAAATTGTACCGTGTTTTTAACGGAACAGTATGTGGCACAGTTATTTATACCGTTATCAATAAATGAAGTACTAAAATTGGTTATATTAATAGAAAATGGTAAGTGGAATGGTTGATGGAACATAAATTTGTTTCGTTTAATAAACGAAACGGTAAGTGGCATGATTGGTTTTGTACCCTTTTTTATGTGGAACGGTAACGGTAAGAGGTGTTTTCGTGGTTTTTTACCACGTTTGACACCCCTACTTGGGAGCTTTCTCACTCGATCCTGTTGCCGCACCTTCTAACACGCGACTCTCCTCTGACTCTCTGTTGATTCGCCGGTGCTCCGCCTCTAAACCCTAGCCACCTCCGACTTGGTAAAATTGAGTTCATCTCTGAGATGTGATTTTCCCCCTTCGCTTGATTCGTGATCGATTGTTCAATTTTGTTGCCAGTTTTGTTCAATTTGATCGTCAATTTTGTCCCTCAAATTTCAGTGCCCTACTGTTTGATTTTGATGCTTTTATTTGGGCTGATCCTTTAACTTCGGCTACATGTGCTTCAATTTCTAAATCTCTCTTATACTTAAGCGCATCCCTTCTATTCTTTCAATTCTTAACTTCTCCTACAAATTATAATGGTCAGATATGGCTTTGAATTAGGAATCTTTAGCTCTATCGTTGAAATTTGGTTTGACTTAGGATCCTTTAGCATTATATTTATAATTAGGGGTGTCAAACGTGGCAAAAAACCACGGAATTGAACTCTGCCGTTTCTGTTTCGTTTGAAAAATAGTAAAAATCAGCCGTGCCACTTACCGTTTCGTTTATTAAACGAAATAGATTTCTGTTCCATCAACCGTTCCACTTCAGAAATTACACATAAAACGGTTTGAAATGAAGATGAAACGGTCGAAACGGTATAATTAACTGTGCCACGTACCGTTTTGTTTAGAAAACGATATAATTATCTATGCCACAAACCGTTCCGTTTCATTTAAACGAAACGGCATCACGTGCCTACTTCTATCGTTGCAGCTATATTTATAATGGGTTTCGGATGCTGATTTGTTTGTAAAATGTGTTCTATATAGCATTTTTGTTTTAAATTGATAGAATGCACTTCATTTGGATTCGGATCACAAATTGACTTTGCTACCTGAAAACACCAAAATGATGTTCTCAAAATGGTTCGCATCACAAGTACTCCTAGATATTCCCTAAAATTAGGAAAAAAAAAATTATAATTTATATATAGATTAAGGCATATGAATTGGAGCCGATTGTGTTAGCAATTTAACGACTTTGAATACAAAATAAATCAAAAATCAATTGTTACTAGGGGTGGGCATAAGTTGCACCTGTACATGCCTGTGCCCGATGGACTTAATCCTTATCTTGCCCGCCCTTTTTATCAGGCCATACCTTACCTGCCTGTGACCAATGAAACAAGCATAAAGCTTAATGCCTGGCTTGACTGTAGGTTTTCCGTTTACCTGCCTGTTTAGACCTGTTTACCCGTTGGAATTTCCTTAGTGTCTGATTGAGAGAGAGTAACGTCTCATACAGTGAGTTGCTAGTCTGGCCGAGAGGGAGAAGGAATGGCGGAGAATCACTCACAAGTCCTAGAGAGAGTGTGTGGCGGAGGAGAGAGATAGCGTTTGATAGGGTGCGACATGGGCGAGCAAATGGAGAAACGAAAGAGACGGAAGGAAGTAATTTTATAAGGTAGACAGGCATTTAGGGTCCTGCAGGTAGGAGATTTAAAGGCTATTACCTGGCCTGTCCTAATAAACCTGTTTCAATTTTGGGTTCGGTAGACTGAGGTTCATCCAAGTTTCGATTCAGGCGGGTAAACAGGCCTACGGTCTGATGCCCATCTCTAATTGTTACTTTCAGTCATGCTTGCATTTGTGAATGATCCTACAGAAAACAACAATGAGAAGAACACTACAGAACCGAACTGTTTCCCTTGAACTTCCGTCTCAATCGTTTAAATACGATCATCCAATCGTTTATAAACGATTCGCTCGGAAAACCTTGTACAAGGTATAGTCCAAACTAATACGCTAATCAATTTAATGATAATTTGATTTCCTCGGTTTGACTTGCATGCACGGACATGACCGCTTGAAATTTCATTAAACAACAAACCATGTCCATATGCACTATGGTCCCTTTATTTATTTAAATGAAATTCAAATATTTCCTTGCACCAATGATAACCTCTCTTGAACAAGATATAATTAGATTAATTAATTTTCATTTCATTAATCTAATAATTATTCATTAGGAGATTCCTTTATAATGTAATTTGCACCATTAATATTACAGATTGAAGCTTCATAAACCTTGAAGTTATTCATTTTAGTACTGATGGCCCTGAAAAATGGTGGTACCTATTATCGTATCCAACATTATACCGTGGCCTCTGACTAAAGCATTCAACAAAAAGCTCCCGAATTACTAAATAAGGTTAAGCTTCGAATGAGTAGAAACAACGACAACAAAAATTAAGGAAGGGGAAAACAGTAATATACTTAATTTTATCTTTTGACCATGTATTGAGAGAGCCAGCTAGGGAGGGATACGAAGGGGAAAACAGAGGGTTTTTCCTGTTGTACGGAGGCGAGAGAGGGATTCTTTGTTGCGGCAACATGATCGATTGAGAAAGCTTGAAAGTTTTAGAAAGAAAAAGGTAACTAGGCTATTAAGTTTATTTTTCAGATCCTGACAGTTATTATAATTCTGAAACAAGACAACTCCTTACTAATAGTTCTACAAAGTTTATCAAAAAGACAGTGAAGCAAACCTTGTTATTTGAAATACAGAAAAAAATAAACCTAAAACAAATAAGATTGAAAAAAACTAAGAGATTAGAGAGATAAACCAATGATTCGAAGAAATTTATTGTCGTGCTTCGGCCTCGTCGTTGATTTCTTTTAGGAATTTCTTCGAATTGCTTTCAAATTTGATCTACTATAGAAAGTCGAAGTAATAAGATTAAAACTTAAAAGAGTATTATCTCAAAACATATTCGACCTGAAGTAACAGTAAGTGGTCGAATGACCTTATAATTCTCCAGCGCACGACGAGTAGATGTAATATCGAACGGTTTTTAAAGAGTTGGCCAATTATTCCATTCAAACTTGTTAAAATTGACTAACTAAGAAATTAACAATATTATTAGCAGTTTAATTAGCTGATAGCAAGAGACTAGCAGGAAATTACGGCTGTTCTTCCAAATTAATCCAATCAAATAAAGCTCATTAAATTTAAATTAAAACAACCTATTTAATAATGCACATGAAAAATAAAATTCAGAATTTGGAAATATAGGAAATTTATTTTATTAAAATCATAATTCAGAATATAGAATTCTCAGTCCATTGAAATCCTCAGAAATTGATTGAGATCAGCATTCTGCAACTAAAAATTAAGAGATGATTAAAACAAAAATTAGGTTATATAGTCGCGTCCCAACTGCATGCCGTCAAATGCTGTCAGGGAGATTTCTTGTGTTGGTATAGGACTTCATAACCAATTGTTCAATTATAGTAATTATTAATTCAAGTGGCTTGCTTAATTCGCTGGATGCTGTTAATTGAAGAAATGAAGAAATTAAAACGTTTTCTTTTTTTGAACAAAAAATGGAGATCACGTCTCCATCTTTTTAATTAAAAAGATAAAGTACAAAGGTTACCCAGCGGCTAAACAAGTAAAGAAAAAACAAACAAAAAAAAAGAACAAAAGTACAAACCAAAAATAAAGAAAACGTATGCAAGGAAGGAAAAGCTAAGCTAAGCTACTTGCTGAGAATCAAGATTGCAATGTCTCCTATTCGATGAAAGTTTGTTCCACCCAGTGGCTGATTTAGGAAAAATATTTAGGTGGGGTTAGTGTTTTCCAAAATGACACGACACAATCGTATTGGCATGACACGATGTACGCGTTGACACGACACGACACGAATATAAAATTAGCACGACACGATCATGTTATCGTGTCGTGTCATAATTGTGTTGTGTTGGGACATTAAAAAGTTTGACACGATTCAACACAACACGATTCGACATGCAACACGACACGAACACGAATTAACACGACACCTCAACACAAATTTAATTATTAATGTTGATTATTTAATCAAAATTAAAAATTTAATTTCAATTTATATAACAATATCATATTATTTATCATCATTTAAATCATAATATTGTTCTAATCTAATTATTATTTTTTATAAAAATATTAATAAAAAGTTTAAACTTAATCAAATAATAAATTATGAAGCTTAGTAATTTTTTCCATACTTTTAATTTTTTAATTTAAAAAATATTAAAATAATCTGACATGACTAACACGACACGACACGATCGTGTCAGTCGTGCATGTCAGAATGCGTGTCGTGTTGTCTCTTCTCACCACTAAGCACGACACGATTAAAAAGGTAGTTCATGTTAACACGACATGACACGAGACTCTAACACAATCGCGTTTGACATGACACGACACGACACGCACGATTGGAGAACACTAGGTGGGGCTGAGTTTATAAAAACATTGGACCAACATAAGTTCATCATATATCATTCTCATACAATACTAAAGATATAGTTTAAAGTCCAGGGGCTCGACGGCGTTAGGTGGAACTCTAGCCCCACCCGACCCAGTGGCGGATCGACCCAGTAGTAGATCCGCCACTGGTTCCACCAGAGCAACAGATGAAAGAAAACGTTCTAAGAAAATTCTGTTACACCTCTCTCTCCAAAGAATGAAACAAAGGATTCCCATAATCCTCGATGTGAACGCGAAGCTGTGATGTATGTTAAGAACAACGGGTTGGAAGTAAAATGTAAATCAGCTAAGCAAGGGGAGAAGTTTACTGCCAACTGTAACACCTCGATAAAGAGCTTACAGTCATTGAGAAGATGGTGGACTGTTTCTTCCTCCGATGCACAGAGAAAACAAAAACTGGGAAGTTGCCATCCTCGCTTCTTAAGGTTGTCTGTAGTCGCAATTTTGTTTAGACTCATTTGCCATGCAAAAATTTTCATCCGAGGTGGCATGTTCAGCTTCCAGACGGGGAACAGGGAAGATCTGATTTTTGGAAACTCCTTACGAAAACAGTACAAGGAAGTTCACCGAAAACTGTCCATCACAGCTCAAATTCCATTTAAAGCTATCTTTATTCATCGCATTAGATAAATTGAAATTGGAGCCCAAGGAGTGTTCATGCAAGTGCCATTGTTCACAAGCTAAGAGAGAGTTGCAAAATGAATCCCTAAAAAGACAGGCGTTGCTCGCCAGTCGGCTACAAATTTTGAGACAGTTAGATCCTGATCTAGCGCAAAGCTGTAAAGATCCTCGAACTTGAATTTCAAAGCTCCTAATCTCCAATTGTGGTGCCAGAAAAGAATATCATTACCATCACCCAGTAAGGCTGTTATCAATGGAACAAACAAGGAGGCAATAGAATGAAATTCTTTCTGCAATGGGCTGAAGTTTGGGACCAGAGTGATTTTATTATTCTGCAGCGTCGTAGTCAAAGAAACCCACAAATTATCTTTGGAACAAGTCCAAATCCACAAGTGTTTCGCAAGCAAGGACTTGTTCATGTCTCGCAGGTTGATTACACCTAACCCTCCCTTGTTTTTTTCAGGGTGCAAATGGTATCCCAAGGAACCATGATAAATCTTTTTCGGTCTGTATAAATCCCATTCCAAATTAAAACGTTATATGTGATATATTGCAATTCAAGGATCCCACTTGCTTTAATTGTGCAAAGGATGGTTCAATTATGGTAATAATTTATGGGGGATTAGGTGTTAATAAAGGTTTAAATATCGCTCCTAGCGGCCGCTATAGCGCCGATTTAGCGCTGTCATGCGACAGAACGCTACACCGCTACGTATTTAGCGCTTTGTCTCATAGCGCGCTGTGTAGCGGAAGTTAGCGACATTTCGCGGACATATAGCGCTCATTTAGCGGTAAAAAGCTGTTTTTAGGAATTTCGTTATATACTGCCCACAAATTGCAAAAGCCCAATTTGGCCCATATAACTGTTACTTCATCTTCCTCACCGTACGGAGACCATGTTTCAGTCCTAAATCGCTGCAGCATATTGAAAGAGAAATTCGACCCCTGCCCACCTCACGATCCTGCGACCCAAAACTTCCACCTCACCTCCGCCTCTCCATCTCATTATCTTCGAAGTTCGAACCTCTATTGCTAGGTAGCTCTCCTGTACATAGTTGAGTTGATTTGGGAACGTTTCTAGGTTTGGTTGCTTGCAAAATGATGTAGGCGAGTTTAATTAAAACCTAATTGAATTGCTACGCACTTGATAATCATGTTATTTTCTATCCCAATTTTTGAAATATTTCAATTCTGATTTTGACATTCGCATTTTTACTATGTATTTGATTATATTTTTCAGTTTCGAACTAAGTGGAGTTCTGTACTTGATAATACTAATCGAAGTACTTATGTCGCCATGTTAAATAATTTTAATTAAAGTATGTATTTAATATTAAAATACTGTATTACAAACTTCTAATTTTTGAAGTAAGAGATATATGCATGTATTTGATGTAATATGATTTTTAATTTGAATCAATTTATATATCTAACACAATTTCCGCTATGGTCCGATAGCGGCCGCTAAATGGCCGCTATCCGCTATCCGCTATGATATTAGTATGTCCGCTATGAATCCGCTATCCGCTATTTAAACCTTTGGGTGTTATGCATCTACAATATATGAACACAACACTGCTTTCTTGTGCAAATGGATTTGGAGATTCAAATCAAGGATGCCACTTGCTTAAGCTGGTGGAAAGATATCCTGAAATAGATCATGGATACTATACTAACTGTTCCAGTGAAGTTGCCAAGTTGGAAATAGTCGAGCCAATCGCAATCAGTCATTTTCTACTTTGAAAGTCTAGACTGATAAATGGTGTGATAAGCTCATTGATTTGACTATAACTATAAGAAACAAATTGGCTCATTGTTTTTGTTTGCTTTGCCTAATGTCTTGCTTGACGCTTGATTTCCTTTCCAAATTTGAAACCTCTCTTCTCTTCTACCCAAAAGAGCTCTCAAAAAAACTCAGCATCTCTATTGTAACAATCCTGTCTTGATTCATTTTATTTATGGAACCAAAATGTATACAAAATCTCAATTGAATTGAAACACCATCTTTCTCCGTTAGTGAACCGTGAACAGCTAGCTCACTTCTAAGTTCTAAGGAGGAGTGGGTCCCTCCTGTCATCTATGATCTATCCCATTCCCACAGTGTCCGATCGAGTCCCAACTCCGAAGAAGAAATAACAACTAGCTAGGCTGATAGTTCTCCATCTTGACATCTCTTTCCCTCTTAGTACGTCGCGCTAACACTTACTTCTCTCTGATTCTGGCACGAATCTTCTGAGTACTCTGATTATATAAATGTTCATGTGGCAGGGATACTGGTATGAATCTCTAACCAAAAGCATGCAATGATGACTCCTACTTGTACAGTATCCAGCCAGAACATACAGTTATAAATTCTTAATCATGCATTACAAAATTTGTCAGTCAGGTACAAGCAGGGGCATTAAAGGAAGGAAAATGAGCAAACAAAATAGAATACGGTGCTACTGTTAATGGAGATGCATCTTCAATGATCATTGGTTCCAGTGTTGGGATGGTACCGTCTGTACCAGTAGATAAAATCTGCCCATTTAGCACCATTACTTGGCTTTGTAAGTTTCCATCCTTAGCTGTCAAATGGTATTCTTCCCTTCTTAAATCACTACCATTTGTTACTGCAACTTGACTTGTTGTGTTCCCACTAAGGTTTATCAGTAGCAATGTAATGCCGCTCTGCAGTTCAAGATGATGAAAAATGAAAGCACTTCAGTTCTAAATTTTAGTGCAGGGAATATGGGGTAAATAAAAAAAAATTTCTTGTTGGTGCAGGGAACAAACTCATCGCTGTTTAGCACGTGTGTTGAGATAAACCATACAATTTGAATACATTTAATACTTTTCTATGTCATTCTCTTAGCAGAGAAATTTTACATGACTCCCGTCTCCCGATGATCTTTTTCCCAAATTTGCCCCTGAGTTGTTCACTAGAACCTGAAACATAAAAACTGAGATACGAAAACTAGAAGTACACAGATAAAGAACAATGTTGCATGAAACTTACTGATTGTTTTGCACAGTGTGCATATGCGCGAGTCATGTTATTTCCAGTGTAGTTAAAGGACAGAACTCTAGTCCCCATTAAGCGATGCCATAACAAAGCACTGCAGGGAGAACAGACGCATTTTGCTAATAAGAATCAAATTGCACTGTGAATAAAAGAAAAGAAAAAAGTTGGTGGTGCCAATAGGTTGGTTGGCTTAATAGTTTGGGTCGTATCGGAATTCCCTCCTCTCTTTAAATTGCTGAACCAGACATAGTACCTTGGTTGGCGTGCATTTGCTGTAACTTCCATTTTTTGGTTGCTGCATGCCTTTCCTTCAGTCAGAATAAAACCGTGGGAATCTGTTAGAAAGTGTGCTAAATTTAATTTTATGCTAATTACCAATTAATTAATCAAGCAAACAAAGCACACACAAGATCTAGTACACAAGCTATTCAAACACACGAGAGAAAGGGTTGGAAGTCTACCTCTCTTGGTATCGCAACCAAGAGGCTCGTTCCAACGGATTGGTGTCGGTGGCGTGCTCTCCAAGAACCTCCTATTCGCGGCGCCTCGAGTCCACTATGATATTAACCAAGTTCTTCTCAATTCGTGCTAGCGAAGAGAAGAACGAGTCTAATCCCAAGCGATCCCTTTCTTCAACCAACGAACCGAACGATTTGTGGGAGAATGGGATGCTCAACACATGAGCTAGAGTGGAGAGGAGAGAGGGGGGGCCGGCGCACCTCTAAAGGGGGCAAGGGTGGCGGCTAGAGGGAGGAGGAGAGAGAAGAGGTGCCAAGGAGCCTCCAATAGGTGCCTTATATAGCCTCTTAACCCTAGATAGGAGTTCACACAAATTACAATTGTGCCACTCCTACCTACCTCATGTGGCCGGCCTCCTAGTGGGCTCTCTTGGCCCACTAGGCCATCTCTATTTGGTCCCTTTAATTCTATTAATTAAAGGCCCACTCATAGCTATTCAATTTGGACATTTAATTTACTAATAAATTAAAGCCCAAATAACTTAACTAAATTAAGTGTGTTATTTATAAATAATTATTAACTTAATAATAATTATTTAGAGATTAGACAATGCATTAATTTATTTCTATATGATCTATTTGACTTAATTAATTATAACGGTCCATAACGCTATTTAATTAATTAATCAATCTATCATATTTTGCAATACACATTATTGCAAATAAATAATACACATATGATTAAACACCAATTTTGTGTGACCCTTTGAGGATTTATGCTATGTTGGACATGGAATTAAATCGCTATTTAATTCCAATAATCATAAGCGGTATCTAGCAACACGTTATGATTCCCAATTCGCATAAATAGTGTACAGCTACAAAATTCCAATCCTGCATAAGAGAACAATTATGTTTCTCTATTTTGATTCTTATGTCACACGATATCATCGTATAATCCAAGATAGGAACGTGTCATTCTTGCAGATTATACGTTTCTTGATCTAGAGATAATTGTATCAGTTGCTAGCAAACAATCTATCTCCATCAAGGGGCCCAAACAGATATCGTCACTCACTAAGTTAATTAATGAGGGACATACGGTTTTCTTGATAATTAGCTTTTCCCCGCACAATTCAAGAATACTTAAATCAAGTCCGTATAGCGCCTTTATCAGGAATCAGCGGTAGACATGATTTATAGCATCTATCCTCATGTGGAAAAGATAATCATCTCAAACTTAGAACCAAAATCATAACGAAATAAATAATGACACGTAACACAATCCATATATTTATTTCGTGGGGTTCAGTCCTGTACTATGTTCTATAACATATACATATGCAATTAAGTTGGTTACTCCTAATCTATGATTTATAGAACTTAATCATCACTTAATCTGCATACTAATCTTATTGATAATTAATGTTCTCTGTTAATTATCAAGATTATGGACTTTTAGATTTATCGTTGTCATTTACTACTAAATGAATAACAGTGATCTATAATTCAGATCCTCAACCTGAATGAACTGTCAACGATTAAATCAAAGAACAAATGATCTGAAATCACCAATAACATAAACTATAGAAGTGGCCTAAATACGATTGGCTCCTAGGACATATCTCTAACAATCTCCCACTTGGCCTAGAGTCAATCAATAGTGACTTCTAGCAAGTGCATAGTACTCAATGTAATATCCAAAATATACATGTCTCATACTAAAGCCTAGTAATAAAAGATACAACTCAAAGCCACTCAGGCATACGCCTAATCCCCATGGATGCAACGTGCAACTCATGTGCGGCTCGAGATAAAGGCTTTGTCAGAGGGTCCGCTGTGTTCGCGGCACCGTCCACCTTCTTGACCTTGACCCATCCATCATTGATCAACTGACGGATGAGATGGAATCGTCGTAGAATGTGCCTAGTCTTTTGGTGAGACCTAGGCTCCTTGGACTGAGCTATGGCTCCCGTGTTGTCGCAGTATATATCCACTGGACCTGAGATGCTTGGAACCACCTCTAGCTCGGTCAAGAACTCCTTGATCCATACACCTTCTTTCGCTGCTTCACCAGCCGCTAAGTATTCTGCTTCGGTGACGGAATCGGCCGTAGTATCTTGCTTGGAACTCTTCCAACTTACGGCACCACCATTGAGCAGAAATACGAAGCCGGACTGTGATTTTGAGTCATCTCGATCGGTTTGGAAACTAGCATCGGTGTAACCACTTACAACGAGCTCTTGGTCTCCACCATATACGAGAATGCTATCCTTTGTTCTCTTGAGATATTTGAGGATATTCTTGACTGCAGTCCAATGTGCCATGCCGGGATTGGCTTGGAATCGACTAGTCACGCTAATCGGATGTGCCACATCGGGACGAGTGCATAGCATGGCATACATAATCGATCCGACCACAGATGGATACTGGAATTTCTTCATGTAATCCCGATCTGTATCATTGGTCGGACTTTGAGACTTGCTCAAGAAAATGCCATGTGACATAGGCAAGAATCCCTTTTTGGAATTTGCCATGTTGTGTTTGTTCAACACTTTGTCAATATATGCATCTTGGCTCAAGCCTAACATCCTTCTCGATCTATCTCTATAGATCTTGATTCCTAGGATATAGGCGGCTTCGCCCAAATCTTTCATTGAGAACACCTTCTTCAATGAATCCTTGACTGCATTCAACTCGGGGATATCATTCCCGATCAAGAGGATATCATCAACATATAGAACAAGAAACACAACCACGCTCCCACTGATCCTCTTGTAAACACAAGGTTCCTTTTCGCTTTGAACGAAGTTCAATTTCTTGACTTCTTCATCAAAGCGTTTGTTCCAACTCCTCGATGCTTGCTTCAATCCATAAATGGACCTTTGAAGTTTGCATACCTTGTTAGCATTCTTTGGATCCACAAAACACTCGGGTTGTGTCATATACACATCCTCTTCCAAATTTCCATTTAGGAAAGCGGTTTTGACATCCATTTGCCATATTTCATAATCATAAAATGCGGCAATTGCTAACATGATCCGAATTGACTTGAACATAACGACGGGCGAGAAGGTTTCTTCATAGTCAATACCATGAACTTGTTTGTAACCTTTCGCTACGAGTCGTGCTTTGTAAATGGTCAAGTTGTCATCCATGTCGACCTTTCTTTTAAAGATCCATTTGTTCTCAACGGGTTTTACTCCGTTGGGAAGATCAACCAAGGTCCATACCTTGTTGTCATACATGGATTGCATTTCGGATTCCATGGCCTTTAGCCATTCCTTGGAGTCTGATTTTCTTTTCATGTCATCAATGGTCAAAGGCTCATCGTTCTCCATGACGAGAACGTCGTGCAAACCTAAATATCTTATAGGTGGACGACTTGGCCTTGCCGATCTTCGTAGGGTAGATGCTTGAGGTTCTTGAACTTGCTCTACAACGGTTTGTGGGCTTTGTTCTTGAACTTCAAGTATAGGTGCGTCCTCAACACTATCGACAAGCGATATGTTTGAGTATTCATTTGAGGGAGCTTGTTCTTGAACCTCTTCTTCCACAACAACTTGAGGAATGGGTTCGACTACAATCTCGTTTGGTGCAACCTCATTTGGCACTATATTTGGAACAACTACATTACCCACTTGAGGTATGTTTTGTTGTTGCGGTTCTTGAATTTCTTCAATAACCACGTTGCTCCCACTACTTCTTCTTGAGATAAACTCCTTTTCCAAGAATTCCGCATGTCGTGCAACAACTATTTTGTTCTCGACACGGTTATAGAAGTAGTAACCCTTTGTTTCCTTAGGGTATCCTACGAAATGACATTTGTCCGATTTGGGTCCAAGCTTATCGCTCACTAGTCTTTTCACATAAGCTTCACAACCCCAAATCTTGAGAAACATCATGCTAGGTTTCGAACCAAACCATAGCTCATAGGGTGTTTTCTCAACGGACTTTGATGGAACACGGTTCAAAGTAAAAGCTGCGGTTTCAATTGCATAACCCCAAAAGGACATAGGCAAATTAGTTTGGCTAATAATCGATCGAACCATGTCTAGCAAAGTACGATTCCTCCTTTCGGACACACCATTCCATTGTGGTGTTCCTGGTGGAGTGAGTTGTGGAACGATTCCACACTCCTTTAGATAATTGCCAAATTCATGGCTCAAGTACTCACCACCTCTATCGGATCGTAAGGCCTTGATCTTTCGATCAAGTTGGTTCTCAACTTCACTCTTAAACTCTTTGAACTTGTCAAAGGTTTCAGATTTATGACGCATCAAGTAGATATACCCGTATCTACTATAATCGTCAGTGAACGTGACGAAGTATGAGAAACCTCCACGTGCACAAATGCTCATAGGTCCACATACATCGGTATGTATGAGATCTAACAATCCATTTTCCCTTATCCCTTTATTGGGGAAAGGCGCTTTGGTCATTTTTCCAATCAAACAAGATTCGCAAGTGTCAATTGGCTCGAAAGCGAATTGATCCAAGAGACCAACGGATTGTAGTCTCTTGATGCGTTTCTCGTTGATATGACCTAAGCGGCAATGCCACATTAAAGTTGCATTCTCATGTGAAACCTTACGTTTCCTTTTGTCATTTTCAACACTCAAAACAAATCCATTCGAATCGAGCACATAAAGGCCATTCAATAAATGTGCATCACAAAAACGAACTTCATTACGAAACAAAGTCAAGCACTTGTTCTTTATTACAACATCATAACCATCCAAATCAAAACAAGAAACGGATACAATGTTTCGAGTGATACATGGAACTACAAAAACATCCTTGAGTTCCAATACAAAACCATTAGGCAAAGTTAGTTCCACGCTCCCAACGGCCATAGCGGAGACGCACGTGCCGTTACCGACGCGGAGTTGAACTTCGCCTTTCTCGAGCCGTCTTCTATTCTTTAGTACCTGCACATTTCGACAAATGTGAGCACACGAACCAGTATCAAATACCCAATCTGTGTGAGAAGTAGCGAGAAGGGTTTCGATGACAAATATACCTGAGGTAGAAGGTTGGACAGTTCCCGCCTTCTTGTCAGCTAGGTACCTTGGGCAGTTTCTCTTCCAATGGCCCTTGTTGCTACAGTAGTAGCAAACGGTCTCGGAAGAGGCCGGGTTCTTCTTCTTCTTAGAACCCACGGGAGCACCCTTGGCCGGACCTTGGGGCGTCACCGGGCCTTTGCCTTTGCCTTTGCCTTTGCGGCCACGCTTTCTTATCTTCTTGCTTTTCCCACTCACCGCAAGAACATCCTTGGGGCCCTTCTCTTTCTTAAGACTCTCCTCCGTCTCAATGAGCATGTTTTGGATGTCATCCATGCTCTTGTCCATGCCGTTCATCCGGTAGTTCACAACGAAACCGGTGAAGCTTGGAGGGAGAGAATTGAGAATGAAGTCTTGAATCGCCCCCGAAGGGAAGGGCGTATCAAGCTTCTCAAGCTGCCGAAACAACCCCGCCATCTTCATGACGTGTGGCCCGACATCATGACCTTCGGCCAAGCGAGTGTTGGCGACGGCCTTGATGAGACGGGCCCTTTCGGTGCGGGCCTTAGTTTGGAACATATTGGATAGGCGAGTGATCATAGCGAACACTCCATAGCCACTATCCATGAACTCCTTTTGGAGTTCCGCTTCCATGGTTGCCACCATCACGACGGACATCTCCATGTCCTCGTTTTCATACTTCGCAAAGGCATCCTTTTCCTCTTGGGAAGCGGTTGCCTTTGGAGCCGATGGCATGGGAGTGGTGAGGAGATACTCTCTTTTCTCATACCTAAAGGCAAGCCTTAGGTTGCGATGCCAATCCAAGAAATTGGCACCGTTAAAAGCGAGCTTCTCTCTCTCAACAAGAGAACGTAGCGTAAAAGATGAGGAAGACATCTACAACAATACATAAGTTTTAAGGTCAATTAGTTTATGCTTTAAAATTTGTTTTAACTAAGTAAAACTTCCACTACATTATATCATGTCCCTAAATGTAGTGAATTTCCAAGATTCCCACAACTTGTTAATGCAACGACGGCGTCGGCAGAACATTGCACCAACAAATGTGAAATAGGTTCTCCAACCAATCATACGTTCCTATGACTCTTGGTTCGATTAACGAACTTCACTCCAATGACCAATCCGATTTAAATCATTGTTAAGTCACTTCTTTCTATTTGCTCCTAGTAAATCCGATTTACACCCCGACACGGATGATGGATCACGATGTCCCGCGTCGGCGAGAATACATCAATGACCGATCATACTACGTAAGAAGGGGATAGAAAGAAGGAGAGTGAATTTTGATTAGACTTAATTCTTTTTATTTGGGACGAATAACAATCATGACGCTTGTTTGGTGGTCGTGTAAACATACACCCATACCTAACCTATCACAAGCAATCATACAAGCATCTCATAGTTGTGGGTTTGTATGGCTCCCGCTTGCATTAGTTTCGCCACATCGTCCATGGAGCAAAACTAATCTAATCCATGCCCTCCCACTAAATTCTATAAGGATCTAAATCCTATATAAAATAAAGGTGCAAAATACATGTGAAAACATCCTATTCCCTTCCTATCCTTAGGGGCATGCAAGCCTCACAAGTTACATCAAAAATTAATCAAAAATTAATTAATGGCACCAAAGGCCGCATTACAAACATTCACACATGCATTCATTTACAACCACAAGGCATTGAGTCTTGAGCCATACTAAACCCACTATCCACCTACAAAACAAAGTTAGCACATACAAGTCCACTTTGTTTCCAATTAACGATTTTCAAGCATCTTTGCGTATCGTTTGCTATAAGTAAATTCCGTGTACAAATCCTCAATTTTAAACAACCAAACTTGTTTAAATTCATTTAGAAAGTTCTTTCAACATCCCATAACAGAAAGGAGATCAAACAAGGAGTTTTCTAATTAATTTCAACTAGTTTGAATACTTAGAAAAACAGTAATTTACCAAAAAACGTAACTAATGGAATCCAACAAAAACAACAGTTTTCGGTCTCCAAAAATTCTCAAATA
This sequence comes from Rhynchospora pubera, assembly GCA_028095005.1. Lineage (NCBI taxonomy): Eukaryota > Viridiplantae > Streptophyta > Magnoliopsida > Poales > Cyperaceae > Rhynchospora > Rhynchospora pubera. Next base: position 358,935,626 of record CM051460.1, read on the forward strand.
AATTACTTAAGCTCCTTATTATATTTGTGATTACCAGTAAAAATTTCAAGAAGAGATCTTAAACCATCTGGGAGAATAAAAAATGACAAATCTCTTACAAGTGTACGAAACACTGTTATGAGATTTTCAGCTTATCCTCTCAACCATTTGGTCTGTTAGACCACCTTCTATCCAGTTTTTATATATACAATATACATAGAAAAACTTGTTTAGACTACAGGCTATCCATTCATGAAAAGAAAACAACCAAGTTCAGTTCAATAATATTAAGTTACAGCCTAAACAATCAACAAATTCTGTACTGGAACAGACTGTCAATCGAAAGGTTTTAACCTAGTTGAAGGTCCAAAAATCCACGAAAAATTATGAAATTAATTTTCCTGGAATCCTAACTCAAAATAGAACAACTCCATTTAAACAGAATTTTTAAAGGAGTTCTCAGTTGGTACAGTTTATTAGAACAATCGATTTGCTCAATAAACTGGATCTGACAAGATCTTCCTTTTCATACTTGAAAACCCACAAATTAATCCGAGTCATGCAACAAATTTTACATGCTCAGAAAGAGCTTCAAGTCCTCTTTATTTCTAGCCATAGAACACTGGTACTTATATTCAAAATATAAATCTTTCAAGCCATTCAAACAGGACAGTGCAAGCAGAAACTGGTTCTGCGCACTGTCGCCATTTTATTCACAGTAAATCGATACTAATTCAGAAAAATGTGAATCCAACGCCAAAAGAATCACAATCCACAGATCTACAACTTTCATGTAGATGGAAAGATCTTCCAGAGGACATATCACAGAGAAAAATGCGAAATAACACAGAAAATACCATTTCCAGACAGCAAACAAACGCATCATCTCTACTAATCCATTAATTAGCCAATTTCTCTTAATTAAGTGTTTAAAATAGCTTAAGTACGACCAAGGCTCTGATACCACTGTTAGAAAGTGTGCTAAATTTAATTTTATGCTAATTACCAATTAATTAACCAAGCAAACAAAGCACACACAAGATCTAGTACACAAGCTATTCAAACACACGAGAGAAAGGGTTGGAAGTCTACCTCTCTTGGTATCGCAACCAAGAGGCTCGTTCCAACGGATTGGTGTCGGTGGCGTGCTCTCCAAGAACCTCCTATTCGCGGCGCCTCGAGTCCACTATGGTATTAACCAAGTTCTTCTCAATTCGTGCTAGCGAAGAGAAGAACGAGTCTAATCCCAAGCGATCCCTTTCTTCAACCAACGAACCGAACGATTTGTGGGAGAATGGGATGCTCAACACATGAGCTAGAGTGGAGAGGAGAGAGGGGGGGCCGGCGCACCTCTAAAGGGGGCAAGGGTGGCGGCTAGAGGGAGGAGGAGAGAGAAGAGGTGCCAAGGAGCCTTCAATAGGTGCCTTATATAGCCTCTTAACCCTAGATAGGAGTTCACACAAATTACAATTGTGCCACTCCTACCTACCTCATGTGGCCGGCCTCCTAGTGGGCTCTCTTGGCCCACTAGGCCATCTCTATTTGGTCCCTTTAATTCTATTAATTAAAGGCCCACTCATAGCTATTCAATTTGGACATTTAATTTACTAATAAATTAAAGCCCAAATAACTTAACTAAATTAAGTGTGTTATTTATAAATAATTATTAACTTAATAATAATTATTTAGAGATTAGACAATGCATTAATTTATTTCTATATGATCTATTTGACTTAATTAATTATAACGGTCCATAACGCTATTTAATTAATTAATCAATCTATCATATTTTGCAATACACATTATTGCAAATAAATAATACACATATGATTAAACACCAATTTTGTGTGACCCTTTGAGGATTTATGCTATGTTGGACATGGAATTAAATCGCTATTTAATTCCAATAATCATAAGCGGTATCTAGCAACACGTTATGATTCCCAATTCGCATAAATAGTGTACAGCTACAAAATTCCAATCCTGCATAAGAGAACAATTATGTTTCTCTATTTTGATTCTTATGTCACACGATATCATCGTATAATCCAAGATAGGAACGTGTCATTCTTGCAGATTATACGTTTCTTGATCTAGAGATAATTGTATCAGTTGCTAGCAAACAATCTATCTCCATCAAGGGGCCCAAACAGATATCGTCACTCACTAAGTTAATTAATGAGGGACATACGGTTTTCTTGATAATTAGCTTTTCCCCGCACAATTCAAGAATACTTAAATCAAGTCCGTATAGCGCCTTTATCAGGAATCAGCGGTAGACATGATTTATAGCATCTATCCTCATGTGGAAAAGATAATCATCTCAAACTTAGAACCAAAATCATAACGAAATAAATAATGACACGTAACACAATCCATATATTTATTTCGTGGGGTTCAGTCCTGTACTATGTTCTATAACATATACATATGCAATTAAGTTGGTTACTCCTAACCTATGATTTATAGAACTTAATCATCACTTAATCTGCATACTAATCTTATTGATAATTAATGTTCTCTGTTAATTATCAAGATTATGGACTTTTAGATTTATCGTTGTCATTTACTACTAAATGAATAACAGTGATCTATAATTCAGATCCTCAACCTGAATGAACTGTCAATGATTAAATCAAAGAACAAATGATCTGAAATCACCAATAACATAAACTATAGAAGTGGCCTAAATACGATTGGCTCCTAGGACATATCTCTAACAATCTCCCACTTGGCCTAGAGTCAATCAATAGTGACTTCTAGCAAGTGCATAGTACTCAATGTAATATCCAAAATATACATGTCTCATACTAAAGCCTAGTAATAAAAGATACAACTCAAAGCCACTCAGGCATACGCCTAATCCCCATGGATGCAACGTGCAACTCATGTGCGGCTCGAGATAAAGGCTTTGTCAGAGGGTCCGCTGTGTTCGCGGCACCGTCCACCTTCTTGACCTTGACCCATCCATCATTGATCAACTGACGGATGAGATGGAATCGTCGTAGAATGTGCCTAGTCTTTTGGTGAGACCTAGGCTCCTTGGACTGAGCTATGGCTCCCGTGTTGTCGCAGTATATATCCACTGGACCTGAGATGCTTGGAACCACCTCTAGCTCGGTCAAGAACTCCTTGATCCATACACCTTCTTTCGCTGCTTCACCAGCCGCTAAGTATTCTGCTTCGGTGACGGAATCGGCCGTAGTATCTTGCTTGGAACTCTTCCAACTTACGGCACCACCATTGAGCAGAAATACGAAGCCGGACTGTGATTTTGAGTCATCTCGATCGGTTTGGAAACTAGCATCGGTGTAACCACTTACAACGAGCTCTTGGTCTCCACCATATACGAGAATGCTATCCTTTGTTCTCTTGAGATATTTGAGGATATTCTTGACTGCAGTCCAATGTGCCATGCCGGGATTGGCTTGGAATCGACTAGTCACGCTAATCGGATGTGCCACATCGGGACGAGTGCATAGCATGGCATACATAATCGATCCGACCACAGATGGATACTGGAATTTCTTCATGTAATCCCGATCTGTATCACTGGTCGGACTTTGAGACTTACTCAAGAAAATGCCATGTGACATAGGCAAGAATCCCTTTTTGGAATTTGTCATGTTGTGTCTGTTCAACACTTTGTCAATATATGCATCTTGGCTCAAGCCTAACATCCTTCTCGATCTATCTCTATAGATCTTGATTCCTAGGATATAGGCGGCTTCGTCCAAATCTTTCATTGAGAACACCTTCTTCAATGAATCCTTGACTGCATTCAACTCGGGGATATCATTCCCGATCAAGAGGATATCATCAACATATAGAACAAGAAACACTTATGTTGTTATTCATTTTTTTTTCTGTCTGTAATTGCTACTCTAAGTTGCAGTGCACGTATCATTGCTTTTTAAGCATGAAGGTAAATGTTGGAATAAGTAGATACCAAAAGCTAAATACAAAAGAATCAGTGACAAGATGACGGCCGCTGTTGTAAGCGCCACCAGCCTCACCGACCCATGCAATGGCTGGTTTGCTAGCCCTTCTGATTATCGCTTGTAAATTGGAAAAAGTGCTGGCACAACCATCCAGGTATAAGGGGTTCAGAATTTCATCTATTAAATGCTCGCTAGAACCTGAAAATTGAATATATTGTTCATGGTTTACAATTATTATGCATCTAGTATCAAACCAATCATTCTGCAACTTTGTGAGATAGAAAGGGAAGGAATGAAGAAAAGATTGATTTCTTCTAGAATTTTTAACTTCTATATTATGTTCTAGTACTTCTAATACTATAGGTGCATGTACATGCTTGCACAAGAACAATAGGTAACAACACGAGAAGCATCCTACCTAATACTACTGATCGGTACTGTATCAAAATTAAACCATGCTCGTGTTTTTCAAATTTGTCTCTGTGGTTAAATTTAGTAAATAAAGAATCGGAATAAATATCTGTTTCAGAAAAATGCTCAAAATAATCAAGTCAAATTAATTGCACTTGTATACCAGTGCATAATTTGATAACAGTTGCAAATTAGGACCTAATATTGCTCATACCTGGACCAAGGTTGTAGATGTGGTGTGTGAGCACATCAACAGAACCTGGCTTGCTTTTGTCAAGAAACGCACTGTACCAATTACTGTGGAAAAATCCACCTGGTGCCAGAACCAGAGGTCTAGCTGGTTTTCCCTGGTACATTGCATTTACCAAGGCCATAAGCGCTGTTACATCTGCCACATATTGCTCTACATTTACTCTCGCACCAATACCACGACCACTCAACTCGTTTCCTGTTAAATATAAGCAAGCAATGGTCCTGTCAGAAGCCTAGATGTCTTGAAGTGAGCAGGAACTTCAAAGAGAGGAATAGATAACTTTGAGTTTTGAGGCACGTCTCAAGTTTATATCTTTATGGAAATTAAACAACTGAATATAGGAGTCGTTACCAAGCTCCCACCCTGCAATGGAGTAATTCTTGGCAACAGTATAATTAATTAGAAATGCAGCGTTTGAGAAATCCCATGTGTTTCCCATGGAACCGTCTTGTAACAGAACCCGTCCTTTTAGAGCATTTAACCCAAAAACTATATTCGCACTGCAGTAGCACACCAATGTTGCATGTGTTAGTCATACTTTTAGGTTAAATAACGCAAAAAAAAAAAAAAAAAATTCAAACAACAGACCCCCAAGAAGGGGATCCTGATTTGTGCATAAGCTTTCACTAGATGCCTGTATAAAGTACTATGTTGGATGTACTTGTAGAAAGATGAACAAACATGAAAGAAATTGTTTGGGTCCCTTAAATAAGTTTTGGTTAGAGCAGAACCAGAACTGTGCCTGGTATATGCATCTTCTATCATTTTTTGGTTTAATTTTAATTAGTAAGCCTTAGTTAATAGTCATTTAATTTGGATGTCTCTATGATATCTATAAAAATGCACGTCAACATGGATTATTCGTCGTTGCACACATACGGCATTCATTGAATGCATCATGTGTTCTTATTAGGCCGATTGGCCGAATGCATGCATGCACACTATCTCAGAAACTAAATTTTGAACTGACAGTTACCCTGATTTGTTAAAGAAATCATTAAGCTCGTCCCATCTGCTCAAAGGTAAACATCCCTCGGAGAAGCCAAATATGTGGGAACTATTCTTAACAAATGAACTGCAGGGTTGCTGTGGGTCCCCAGCGTCATACATTACTTGGTCTTGCAACGTACCTCCCAGCCTAATTTTCAATGGAGAAAATGCTGGCAATCAAAATAGGAAAACATATTAACAATTTAAATTAGGTAACTAAGTTAGACCTTTATAAAATGCATTTTTCATAGTTTCTGGAAAGGTTACCTTTTACCGCATTTAATAAGATCTCATTGGAGAGATTCTGCATGGAGAGAAAAAGAAATTAAAATGTTGGCATGTAAAAGCTCAGAGATAATTATCTTATTGGAAACTCCAATTAATTTAAGAATTCAGTTGAAACTTGAAAGCTCCAAGAAAATATTCCACGTACAGCATGTATTAATTCATTCCAGCTATCAAAATAATTTCACAGCAAAGTATATCTCGTGCTACTACCAATTCAAAGAAAGCATTTAACCCTTCCATGGGAACTTCACAATATCACATGTTTATCCATACGTCCCATTTCACTGTATCATTAATTTAACCTTGTGTGATTGATAGATGTCACAGAATGTTCTTTACATGTAAATTAAATAACACTGTTACAATTAAATTCCATCAGCAGTTTACTTATCAACTTAAAGCAAAAGAAAGGAATAAAGAGGTACCAGGTTGAGAATGGATACCATAGTCGCACTTCTCAGGCGGCCACCAGTCGAGAGTGGCGCAAATGAAGTCATGATCTGTGCTTGCAATGAAACTTCTAGTCTCAATGCTTATCATATTGGCATGAACATCCTCTTTTTCACCTCCAAATGGTGTCAATATTAAGAGGCTAAGATACAGACGTCGAAGCAAACCTAGCGCCATGAATTAACACAATTGTATCTTTCCTAATCTCTCTTGCTTCTAAAGAAGAGGAAATTAAAGCACCAACTTGTATATATAAAAGATCGAAAGGCGCCGGGTGTATATTATTAACCTATGATGGATTCAAAAGGGCATGTGTTGATGTATGCATCTCTTTAGTATAACGTGCAAGAAAATTGTGTATAATTTTATATTTAACCGTCAAAGTGGCTTTTTTTTTTATTCCTTCAGATGATGTTATTTCAGAAGCTGGTACTCAGCAGACCTATTTAATTCATATTTCACTAATTAATAACCTTAATGTACCACCATAAAGTACAATACTATTATAATTATCAGTGCCCGGAAACTACTTTGATGCAAAAAGAGTATATTTCCTCAGTTTTTAAATGAGTTATATTCTTTATTAGAAATTCGTTCAATTCAAGAGCGATTTGTGGGTTATGTTAGCTTATTAATACGTAGTTTTTCTTTAGTCTATCTGTTTGCCAAATTTTGCTTCTGTGTAACATATTTTGGCTTTGTCCCTTGTAGCGTGACAGAACTTGTAGAGAGCTTATTTCCATATGAGTTATGACCTTCCAAAAGATGACCTTTCTTAATGTGTAATAATTAATTAGTCGCCTTCTTGATTAAAAGCACTCATATGATTATGTGAAGGGAAATTATTCTTTCTGAATTTTATAAGCAACTTGTCGGAGAGTTCATGTGCATGATTGCATGATAACTACTTGGCCATTTGTATTAACAGTCTATCTCACATGCATAGCAACGTCATATTGTTTTTCTTTTTTTGTACATTTATTGTACCAGATTTTTTAAACTCCAAAACTTTTTAGAATTCTCCCCAGGGAGTCTCTTTTGTCAATTTAATAATTATAAAAAACTTGCATTATGCCCAAGGCTAGAGAGCTGCTTTGCCATAAATATTTTCTGAAGTTTGTATAAATCCTAAAGTTTGGGGTATATAAATTCTAATTAAAAATAACAAAGGAAGTCCATTATCTAGTCAATGACTGTTTTATTACTTTTGAAGCAAGTCAATGACTATTTTATATAAGAGCACATGGCCTAACAGCAGTGCATAGTTCCAAACTAAATTAATGATTTTACATTGAATTATTTAGAGAGAGAGAGAGAGGATTTTAACAATTATTCAGCTATTAGCATTTAGGATTTCCATCGTGATGCATGTCTACTGGGAATATCATATTTGAAAGTTTGACTTCCTGATATTATTATAGTACTAAATCCAGCACATAAGTGATGTACCATTTTTTAAGTCAATATGTTACGTTATCAAAACGTTATTTTACAGCACCATCAAGAGCAAAGATGTCCATTATATTGCACATGGTGTTCTTAAAGCGTACTGCTAGTTATTAGCACATCCAACGCATTAATATAAACATCTAAACATGCCTCTAGCGGTCTAGATCTTTTTTTATTTTTAAAAAAAAAAAAAGCAAAGATAAAGGAAGAAAGAAAGAGGAGAAGAAGATGGGGAGAGGAGATTATCAACCCTACACGCTCTTCAAAAATATATCTCTCTTTTTTTTATCATGGTGCTTAAGGTGCTCCGAATATGAATGGACAGGAAGGAAGAGGGACGGAAAGGGTGCCCGAAATTGTGTACCCTCCAAATTTGGGGTGGGGGATAAACTTTTGGAGGTGAACCTTCAATGGCGGATTTAAATAGAGCGAATAGGGTGCAATGTCTCCAATTTATTTTGCTAATCACAATACATTCATTATGTACTTTTACATATTGGTTATTATCTTAGCAAAATAGTATTTGACCTCATTTAATGTGATGATAAGTCTATTCCTGACATCCATTTTATGTCTAAATATTATAATTTATATTAATATTGATAGTTATCGTAATACATAAACTCATTAAAAGTTTTTCTGGCTCCGCCATCGTGAACACTTCAAAAAATTAGTCAGTCTCTCACTTTGTCTTCCATTTCATGTCCTCTCCCTTTCGTTGTGGTGCAAGTAAACAAATTTAGGCAAGCTGATTTTTCAATATTTATGTTCCCTTCCTTTAATTCCATCCCCTTCGAACATTCCTCTTGGAGCAGACCTTCAAAATTCATCACTTTCCGTCTCTTCCTCTCCTCACACTTCATAATTGGGGTGCAGCCTCTGAATCTGCTATATAATAAAAATAAATAAAAATGAGTGAAAGGGGTAAGGTTACCTCCTAGTGTGTCTTTGTTGATCTAAACCGCTAGATCTAATTTTAACGGCTAATGGGCATCCCATGCATAATACCAGATTGATAGGCCCGAAAACTTTTAACCATCGAGATTAGATCGAACAGTTCAGATCAAAAGTTGGCACAGTGCCAATCTCTTAAGGTTGGCAGACTGGCCCAGCGCTTCAATCATCCTTTTCTATTTCTATCACTTATCCAGGACATACTCTCTTCTCTCATGTCATCTATATTTCCCTTCCTCACCCCACCAATTATTTTCTAGAAAAATTAAGATATAGATAAGGCAGTTAGTATTATTTTTTAGGAAAATTCAATTTTTTTTCAGGATGATTAATATTTTTTTCAGGGCGATTAATATTTTTTTCAGGACAATTAATATTTTTTCCATGATAATTAACTTTTTTTCTGGAAAGTAAGTATTATTTTTCTGGATAATTAGTATTATTTGCTGGGATAGTTAAGATATATATGAAGATAGTTAGTATCAAAATTTAGGACAATTAGTATTATTTTATAGGACAATTAGTATTATTTTATATGACAGCATGAGGTAGGGAGGGAGGAGGTGTAGGCGTCATGAGGAAATGGGTGGATGCACACTGGATGGCAGGGGATGGGCAAATATTCTAAAAAAAGAAAGAAATAAATAACGTGTGATAATGGGAATGACACTGAGTAGGGGATGGTGTTAAACAATTTTGATTATTTATTATTTATTTTTATTAATCAAAAACTTAAAACGGAGGTAACAAAGGAGCTGTTTGGGGTTTCTAAAGCCCAGTATCACCTCCTGTATTTTGTTTCGTTGAACTCTAGTATAACTCTTGTTCGCTTTTGTTATGAAGCAGGATTAGGGGTGAAAACGGTGCGGATACGGTTCGGATAGTGGTAAAATCATATCCGCATCTATATTTTTTATCGGATACGGATACGAATACGGATGTGTTCGGATACGGATACGGTTCGGATTTTAAACGAATACGGAGACGGTTCGGATATTGTCAGATACGACAACGAATACGAATATATTTTGTCGAATACGGATCATATTTTATTGATTCTTATTTTATTCTTTTGTTTTACAATATAAATTATAAGGCAATTAAATCAAAATTCAGACTTCATTATTTTCAAAAGAACAGAATACTAGAGTTCATTTGATGAATATTAGACAAATCTATTTCTTTTAAAAAAAAAATCAACAGCCCGTAGGCATTGCATTAACTTGAGAAACATTGTAAGTCTAGTCATACAAGTAGCGCCATAGCGGCAAAAAAAAAAAAAAAAAAAGGCACCAGCACTTCGGCAAAGGTAAAAAAGTTACCTACTTATCTGGCAACAAGTAAGCCGTAGCGAGCAGAAATCAAGAACGCCGTGTAGCCCAGTTGCATAGGAGCCAAATTTGTTTTTCAGATTTTGTGACCTAGGGTTTAGACGAGCGAGAAAGGAAGAGATTTTCAAGTTGTGCTAAGTGCCATCGAAACCTAATTGGAAATCTAGGGTTGAGGCTTGAGAGTTGAGAGTCTCGATACGGGCTTCTCACTTTCAGAAATAAACCTTTAACAAATTTAGCGGATATCCGTGAAAAAAAAAAATCGGATACGAATATTTATCCGAATTCGCAACCGTATCCGCACTGATATGGGTTACCAAATCCGCATCCGCATCCGTATAAAAATATCCGTATCCGAATCCAAATCCGTTCGAATACGGATATTACCATCCGAATCCGCAATTTTTCGGATTCGGATGCGGTTCGGTGCGGAGTTTATCCGCAAGCAGGATCCCCACTCGGGTGCTACGTTTCCGCAAATAAATAAATAAATAAATAACCAAGCAGCCGTTTAAAGTTGATGTGTAATCCCTTAAGATGAGGGACATGCACATGCCCCTACAAAATACTCTGAATTTGCCTACGCTTTTCCTCGCTCTTTCAACATCTGCCAACATGAATAACGTGTGAATAGGAGAATTCAGCCGCCAATTTCAAATTTAAGAGGAAACTATATATTGAGATATCATCTGTGAAATCGTTGTTGATTAACATTCAAATGTATTAAACATCACAGTTTCTCATTTGATAAGCTATGCATCATGCATGGTATTTGGGATATATCCCCTAGGCTCCGTTTGGATAGATGTGGGAAGAAGAGAAGAAAGGAAAAAGTGGAAAGAAGTATTGAGAAGTGTGTAAATTTATGAATAGTTTGGATTGTTTATAATTTATTTCTTCTTTCTTCTTTCTTCTTCTCAACGCATCCAAACGGTGCGTATATGCAGGAGTTGGCCCTTCAAGGATTAAATACACAATTAATTCATTTCTTCATCAGCTTCCTAAAGGTCCAAATTGTTCTTCTCTTGCACTTGACCTTATTAATATGTGGAAGCCTCACAAGTAGGATTTTAATGATTTAATCTCTTAAAATATCGTCATTTGCCAACTTCAAACGTCTCCGAAAATACTTACTGGCCGAAGAAAATCAATTAGGAATTTAAGGTACTTAAAAACCAATAAACTTACTCTTTTTAAGTCGGAGTAGCAAGAAATTGCCACACACACTCCTTAAATTGTCCTTTCGTACATGGTATTATTTTATTTTGTCCGAACCTTTTACTTTCCTTCTGTTTCTCCTTTACCGTATACAAGCTTAATTGACTGACCTGACGGTGACAAAAAGAAATAATTGAACTCAACCTTTACGGTGTGATTTATAATGCATGAAGAACAATAATATTGTTGACAAGGCCTCAAAAATTAAATAGATGCTCGGTACAAAGGTAAAACCTGCCTTTTTTTTTTGTAAGATACAACAAACATACAAAGACTATATCCAAGCTAAAGAAACCTCACAAGCACAGATAAACAGAGATTCCCATCAACTACAACTGGAGCTAATAATTCCTTGCCACAATGCCATGAAATATATTCAACCAGGCAGCACACAGTTAAAAAAGTTGGAGTAAATAAAATCTCTGAGCTACTAATGTCTACAGTATCTAACCATCTTCGACTTCTACCAGGAGGATACTTATTCATAGTTCAAGGACAGCTGCACCACAATAAATATTTTTTTTTTTCTGAGGGGCAAAGAAGAAGCAACAAATGCCTTGTATAGCATATGTTATCGTATCTGATCAGTTCAATTGATTTTCCCAGATCTGTGCAATACATCTGAATGAAACGTTTCCCTTACTTTTCTCTCTTTTTACTCAGTCAGGTTTCATCAGCCAAAATGGTACTACCAGTCATCAGTCATCATGACTTGACCCAAGACATAGGTCACTAAATACCATAAAATTACCAATTTCTAATTTGGATGTACATTAGATACAAAACTAGACCCAAACTTGAAGAGTTCTTTTGGAAAGGTTTGCATGATCGGTCATAGAACTTTAAAATTTCCACCTAAAAAGCATACATACCTCAGTTAGCAACTGCTCAAGCACCAAAGGTAGACCAACGAAAGGAGAGAGAAGAAATAAAATTAAGCAACAAGGGTTAACTAAATAAAAGCCTTAATCTTCTATTGTTTCATCTCTGCGGTTGTTCCGATGAGGATGCACCAGGAGTTGGGGCTGCAGTTGGTGGTAGGCTGCTGGAGGACCCATTCTCTGACGGTGGGGCAGCCCCCCACTTTCCATCTGACTCCAAGGGCTCTATCACATGGACTCCACCATCAGTGAGTCCAATTGCGAATTGGTTTGGCTCCAGTGGGTGGGCCGCAACCACAAGAGGATGAACATTTGGGCTGGAACAAAAATATATAATTAAATTGAGTGTGTAGAAAGAGTAAAATGATTCGACTTGGATATTTTTGTAGCAGAAGCGATAAGAAAAGGCCTTGTATTTGATGAGGAAACAAGTCAGATGGAAATAAAGGCCCAAAATTGTAAGGTCAAATCATTTAACTAATTCAGCTCTGTTTGATTTACCTGGGAAGTTCCAAAAAATTAGATCAGGAAAATCAGGATTCTAGATAAAGACATATTCATAATATCACCAATTTTACAGACAAATTGCAATTAATCAACTCCATTTTCTATATAATAAACTGTAAGAAAAGAGGCTAATAAGAACCGAAGGAAGAAGAGAAAATTATTTCCTTGATGTTGATCGTGTACTACCCAGCTCAGTTAGATAAAACAGAGGCTATCCCTTTCTTATCAATTTGTTCAACAAGTTTCTTCAACAACTGATGTAATTTTATACCGAGTTATACCTGACACTAGGAGGAAGGTAAGCAGCAGGGAGGATGCGGCATCTAAGCTTGAGGTTGGAAGCACTAAAAATGCACACTGTGGCATCCACAAAGGTTGCATACACCAGCTGGCTGTCGCATGAGAAAGCTGCATGCGATATAGGCGGTGCCGAGTTTTCTCGGGGTACCCACTAATACAGAAGGTAAAACGAAAAAAACAAAAAGTTTGTTAAAAAGCTTTAAGAATTAATATCTTTCTCACATACATAGCATTGACTACTTTTATTATCGTCTTGCGTATTGTTGCAATGTTGAAAGTAAACTGAATGACTTGGGTGAAATCACGCCTCCCTTAGATATAATGAAACAATTGAGGGTTAATTGATACAAAGAAGTATAAAATTGGTATCTGACTGCAGAACTGATGCGTCAATTCAGGTCAAGTCCAAAAATAGTTCAAGTTAGCAAAATATTGCAGATTTGGTAAAAAAAAGAAAAATGGTAAATCCGTAAATGTTTTAGCCCTGAGCATGCTGACAATTACAATAAGATACCAATGCAACATTGTGGTGCAATGACAGATAATTATTAATAAATTACCCATACAACATTGCAGTGTAATGGCTCACAATCACTGTCTGAGACATCCTAACTTGGTGGTCTCATAGATGGCACCAATACAACCGTGCAATGGCTGATAATTACAATAAGTTACCAGCACAACATTCTGGTTCAATTGCGGACAATACCAGTCTGAGACACTCTAACTTGGTGGTCTCATAGATGACAACATTGTGGTGCAATGGCTGATAATTACAACAAGTTACCAATACAACATTCTGGTTCAATTGCGGACAATACCTGTCTAAGACACTCTAACTTGGCGGTCTCATAGATGGCAATTTGGCTCTCATGGACAACAAGAAAATTGACTTGGTCCTGATGGAATTGGACCCGCGTATCACAGATGTTTGATCCAGAAAGGCTTTGTTGGTTTGGTAGAAACTTGCTCCTTTGCTTCTCCCATCCATCGGTGCTCCAAACACAAATCTGCAACAGAAAATTCAACAAGAGTTCAAAACTGCCCATTATGCATGCACCTTTTGTTTCAGTGTGCATGAATTATGTGTAGCATTGTTTACTGACTGGCTACTTGGATGACATGTAAGAGTTCTCTGAGAGCAAAACCCTAGATGTTTTCCTGATCCATTTTCTTTTCTGAACTAACTTGTTATTATGTGCACGTCAGTTCTGTTGGTTCTCTAATGGACGGAAAAACTTCTTCATGAGAGATTGCTTATGTAAGCAGCTGTTATATTTATAATCTTTGGTGTTGTTCCAGTGGTTCGATCAAGCAAGGAACATCTTTCACCTTTCTTTTGAAAAAATAACCATTCAAAGGAACAAAACAGCTATATGACCAGAAATTTAATATTTATTTAGTATGGCATTAGTCAGTAGTCATGAAGAAGCTTGTATACAAACCTGAGAGTCTGCTCCAGAGGAAACAAGCACATTCAACACATTGGAGAAGGCAAGACCAGTGATTCTCTTCGAGTGGCCTTTCAGTTTGCTTTTCACCTGAGAGAAAAGGAGGAAGCAATATTAGATTTGCTTGTGACCAGATTTATTTAAGCAGACAAGAAAATTTTTTCCAGGAGATAAAACCATTCAATTCAATGTTTCTGTACTCAAATCCAGATCAAAAGTTACCCAAAAATAATAAATGTTATTTAAAGTCGGAGCTAAGCTGTAAAATCTCGAATTCAGCCTGGATCAAAGTTCAAAATCTCAATTATATACACGACAATAGGGTAACAAGAAACTACCTCATCAACTCTAACATTGTAAATTTGAATGGTGGAGTCATCCATTCCAATGGCAATTATGTTGTTGTCTTGAGGGTGGAATGCCAGAAAAGTGGCAGCTGGTGGAGGTGGCATGAAAGTAGTCATTGTCTGCAAGTAAAAGCAGAATTAATTATGCTTGTTGCTATATTCAATGTTACAAAGTTAGCTCATGCATCTATGCTACCAGGAGCCAATGTACCCCCCTCAGCCATGTGCTTAACGTCTAATACAAATACAAAAATAGCTTACAAATTGTAAATATAATAACTCTTGCGTCTGCAATCCCAATCATATGGATTACAGTAGCTGACACTAACGCTGCCTCACTCAGGTCCAAGCCTGGATGACACCAGTGAGCAGAACAATATACATGTTCATTTAGTATCATCCTTCTTTATTACTATTGAACTAATCCACAGCAGTTCCAGAAGATTTGAATAACTGAATTTCAAACCACCAAATACTGGAAAAACCAAAAAAAAAAAAAAGGTGCAAGGGGGGAAAAAAGAGAGAAATCTTGACAGGTCCAGTATTAAATACGATGAATAGTATCATTAGCAAGTGACATTATCCCACAGACTACATGTACCTTAAAGGTCATCATATTGAAGAGAGAAATCTTTCCACCAGAAGCTGACATGACATAAGAGTCATTCTTCGACAAGGCAAAGCAAGGCACAGCCTCCTCAGGATTTGAATCAGTTATGTCATTTGTCATAAGAATACCACTTGGTGGTTGCCATAATTGTGGGGTTACCCCAGCAGTTGCCTACATATTAAATATTAATAAATTTAAAATTGCCTACATATTGAATATTTAAATTTAAAAGTTCACGAACAAGAACAAAATTTCACACCACCAGCCATATACTGATCAGTGCCCATTGCCAGGAAATAATTCCCCCCCCCCCCTAATTTTATGCCAGAAGTATCTGTATTCAACCACCAGTCAGACATCATCAGTCGGACAGCTTTGTATAGGATGATGTGAGAAGAAAATGGCAGTGGCACACACTGGCACATGTTGATAGGCCCAGTCAACCATGAGGCAGATTGTGATATTGCAATGTCTACTTAGCTCAGTCATCATTTGCAACACAGAGAGTTGTTTTTTCTATCTTAAACTGAGCTAACAGCAAAAAATTGAGGCTGTGCAGATCAAGAAATAAATTGATAAAGGTTATAAGGTAGCAGATTGTGTTTTGCGCTGAATGTTGGCAGCTACTGGTCAGTGTAATGG
This sequence comes from Rhynchospora pubera, assembly GCA_028095005.1. Lineage (NCBI taxonomy): Eukaryota > Viridiplantae > Streptophyta > Magnoliopsida > Poales > Cyperaceae > Rhynchospora > Rhynchospora pubera. The sequence goes on from CM051460.1 coordinate 358,951,628, forward strand.
TGTAGCAGGCATTCATTGCTTTTCAAAAAAGACCCAATAAAAGTCACCAATTTTGGAATAAATGTGGCATGCATACTGGGTTGCACCATACAAGCAATTTGTCTCTCTTTGTCACACGATCAAGAGACAAATTTTATACCAAGATGGACACAATCAGTTTTACCTTTCCACCAGGATTGCGGTCATTACGTGGCCATTTCCAGAGAAGATGAATGGCATTTGAAGCTAGAGCCAAAAGAGCCACACCAGAGTTTGTATAAATCAATCTTGAGATCTGCAATTAAAAACTTCATTTAGACATATCATCAGGTGGTTCATATCAATGCTAATTACACTCGATGCGAAGTACAACATTTTCCAAGCGACAACATTTTGTTCTCTGTGTTTTTCAGCAAATTTTGGTTGATGCATCATTTTTAATTTGATGACTAAACAAGAGCTTTTCTTCTTTTTCATTCCTTTTGTATTAGTTCTTTTTTTTGTTACCTTGCTTGTTCTTAAATTATCCATGAGCCTAAGAGATCGGCACTGAGTTGGCTCATTAATCTCAGTAAGTTTCCACATCTTAGACTTATCTGTCGTATCTTCAACTATTCTCGGTTTAATGTCTACCATGCCTTTCATATCACCATTCTGTTCAAATTCACGACAGTCAGTGCCAAAACAGTTAACTAATAATATGAGATTATTTTGAAGTAAAGAAAAAAGACAAAAAAAAAAGACCTTATCTAGAGTTTGCTATTATTTTTATAAAGAGCTTATCATATTACATAGTACCCCTGGATGACAGTATCACACCTCATTAAGCTTAGGCACAAGTCCAGATGGCAATACCCCTGGATGACAGTTAACTAAAAGCCAATGTCCCTTTGTTTCTGTTTTGTTTTTATGAAGTTCTATCATTGTTAGGTGAACCTGATGTTTAATGCTTTAACAAAAACAACGACAAGAACTAAGCCTTTTGTCCCAATACAAGTTGGACTAGACTAGAAAAGAAACCCCACAAGAAAAAGGTCAGCAAATAACAAATAGAAATAAATGGTGGGAATAACAGAGCTCATCTTTGTATCCAATCAGTGTGCCCCATCCTGATGCGTATTACCAATGAACCAAGTACCATATCATAAATGAACCAATAAACAAACTTGAACTTAGAAAAAAGAAAGAATAGAAAATAAAATGAACTAACCAATGCAGAGATAGGTGTCTGAGGAGTATTTGGTGCTCCAGTTGTTGATGCTCCAGCAGATGCAGCAGCAGCGGCCACCAATGGATTTACTATAGGCTGCAAACATAAGGAAAAATCCCAGTCAAAATCATTTTTTATAATACAAGGAAGTACCACAATGATGGTGCAGATACAGGCTTGAACCAGATGTGACAAGGCATGATATGTCAAAATTTCCTGAGCCGGGATAAATAACATGGTTAGTGTCCCTGAATGGAATAAGTCAAATGACTAATAACCAAATTAACTACTCTTACTTAAACTAGAGTAAACTGCCACAAAACATTTGACTGCAAGCTGCTTCACCTGTTTTGGAGCTGACTTTTTAATGAAATAATGGATAAGTGCAAACATGGTTTAGTTGGTGTGAAGTAAAAAAAAAAAAAAAAGAAAGCAGAAATTATTAGATAAGTACTTGTCAGTACTTGGGCCAAAAAGATCAGGCAATTTCTGGTATAAAAAGAATATCAATATATCACCTATAAGAAAAAAAGGAGCAAAATCGCAACAATGCTACCTTGGCATTTGATTCTGAAATTGCCCTGGAAGCATCAAATGGTCTGCCTTGACCTTCAAAGGTGCGAAGTAGTCGCAAGCCATCAGCATTTGCCAATATCTTTATACCATTTTCATGAGTAGAGACAGCCAAGAGAGTTCCCTCCTTGTTGAAGCGTATTCTCGGACTAGCCTGGTTAAAGAAACCGCAAAGCATACATAAGCATACACCTCCAGCTAATATGTTTCCACAATGGGATGATTACTAATGACTATTATTCCACCACCTGGAGAAAAGTAGTGCCCAGAAATTTTATTTTGTTTGTTACTTCGCCAGAACTTAGTCTTTAAGCCTCTAGTAAGGTTAAAAAATGAATATAATATGCAGAAAGAGTGAAAATTTTGCATCACACCTGGCATGTTATGCTTGCTTTTTACAATCTGCATCAGACATGGTCATTATTATACTTGAACTTGTAGTTCAAAAAAAAAGCTTAAAAAATTTGCACATCATGATGCCCCCCATGAACGCTATCAATGAAGCAAAACTGATATTTGAAATGCATAAAAATAACAATAGCTAGTAACTATGGATATGGTCATACCGGGAGGCCACCTTCGGCATCTAGAGTTGTGAGCAGATTGGTGTTGTCCATATCCCAAAACTTGATTACAAACTCATCTCCAGCTGCCAGATACCGGTTTTTGGTGGTATCAAATTGCACAACACCAAGGGACCGCTTTCTGAAGCCCTGGTATGTCCTCTTCACTGCCCCCTCACTCTCATTCCACTCCACTATAAAGGATTCTCCCTCCTTGCTTGTCCCACAAGAAAACAGCCTATGTAATAACGAAAAAGAAGAGGGTAAGAACAGAATTTGTGCTACGAAACTAACTAGGATAGCTTGTGGTGTTGGTATTGTTCTTGTACCAATAGCGATCTACAATTGGTAAATTTAGATAAGGTTCATGGTGCTAAAAAATAGAAAAGTCGCATGTATCCCTACAGGACTTGAAAATGCCTATATATCCCCCCCCCCCTTTTTTTCTGGCAAGTTCCCCATATTTCCCCTTTATCCTTCATTGTTTCCTCAATTTGGTAACAATGGAAAGAAAAGAATATAAGTAATATTTCCGTGTAATAGGGCAACATATGACATAATCCATATTTAACAGAATTTTATTAAAAGGTTCTTCTTCAGGGCTAATACAACTTTTCTTGACAAAGAAAAATGACCTGGTGCCGTCAGCACTATAAGCCATGGTGGTGCACCAATGCCCAGGTGCATCATAATCAACCCTGGACCCCAAATTGTCATACAACCACGCCTTAATTTTTCCATCCAAGGCCGTTGAGAAAATGAACTGGATGTTCTCCTTGTGGTGAGGGCAGACAGAATAAACAGGTGCGTCATGACCTTCAAAAGTGTACTGTCGAGCCCCACTTGTAGCATCCCAGACCTTAATTGTCTTGTCATCTCCACAGGTTATCACACACAACTGCTTATTCGGGTGAGAGAATGCTATATCATTTACACCACCAGTGTGAGCATCTATCTGTACAATTTCAATACAACACATTGTGAGGGAAAAAAAGGTATCAAATATGGAAAGAAGCCAAGATAGGTAATATGAAATACCAATCTAAAAGAGGTTCAAGGATGACCATAGTTATATGCAACACCAACGGCCACAGAGGCAGGCTAGATATTCTAGTCAAAGTCAAATTTGGATCAACTTCGCACAGCTCCTTTCAGGCAGGTTATTTAAGGTGAGAGTTATAGAGACAATTCAACCCAATTTCAGTTCAGCAGCTTTCCTCAAATTCTAGGTTCATCATTTTTAGGGTAATTGAAGCTCCAAATATTACAGTTTATGTTCATTTCAAGCAGATCATTGAGAATTTGGAGAGATTTTGTAAGCTCTAGCTCAAGCCAGATGAAACTCAACTGCTCTGTTTTGAATCATTTGTTGCATTTTTCTCCCTTTTTTTGTATTTGAACTCTGGCTACAGTTGTATGATATTTAGTTCAGACCCCTTTAAAGTAGTTCCGGAGGAAGAAAGTATACCTCTAAATGTTGTCTAATATCACCGCCACCATGGTACGAGTATATTTGTACAACATGCTTTGAATAAGCAACACCTGTAATAAAAGAATAGGAGCATTCCAGTCAAGGTAAGGCAAATGTAATTACTACAAGTGTTGCCCCATAGCTATTTCAACAATACATATTTTCAAATGAAAGAAAGCCAATTTGTGCATTTCCTAAATCTTTCCTTCTCAACAGAAAACAATGCTAAGAACTTACTATCAATAACAAAGAAAAAAATATGGGATTATCTTCTCTTATAGCCCACTCAGCAAACTTCACACAATTTTCCATCGCTTGTGTTTACTAAGGTATATAACAACATTTACATATTTTATTAGAAACTTGGCAAAAAATATATGGAATGAGCTTTTTGGGGATATTCCTGTTGAATAGGTAAAGAAGATTTTGAATAGATACTTCAGTGCACTTAACAGATACACTGAAGTTTCTAAAATTGGTGAAACACAGCCAAGTCAGACAATGTATCTGACATCTTTATGCAAAAAGGAAGAGAATACCAGATCACTGTCTCAGGAGATCCGTGGGTTGGCATAAAAAAAATTTAAGCTTACCAAAGAGAGATCCATCAGGACTCCATATCACGCGGTTGACAGACACTGCTGGATCTTTAACAAGGGAACTCTGCAATTTGATTGCATAATCTGTCAAATAATTATTGATATAGGCATTCAGATTAAAAATAATGCAAATAAGGGGGAAAAAATAGTACAGGTGGGTATTCGTGTCAAAAAATATACAGAAATTAGCGCAAAGTGACTTTAAAAGAAACTGACATAATATAACCTTAATTATGCATCAAGATCTCCTAAAAGTGCCAAAAAATTTACAATTCCCTGGCACATGTAAATATTATTAATAGCATTATGGTGTTGGTACCAAAACACCAAAAACCAGGTAGAGCAACTTGACAAGAATATTTACCTGCAGGGCCATGGAACATTGTGAGAGTTCCCACACTTTAAAGTTCCTTGAAACCAGCCTCTCCCTCGTACCCACATCCCAAAGTCCAATCTCTCCCACATTTGTACCAACTATATGCATTTAAAGGCAAAAAATAATAAAAAAGTTAAGGCTTAAGATGCTTTCAACAGAATAGGTAAAAGTTGTATTACAAAGATAATCGAAGCTGAGAGTTGAAACATTCATTATGCTTCTTTTTTTTTTACAAATCGTCTACTGTTCTCACACTGTTTGTATGTCAGCACAAGCATATTAAAAGTTGGCCCAGATACACATCTCCATAGCAATAATCCAATTCAGTAAGAACATAGTTCAAAAAAAAACTACAGAGCCCAAATTCACACAAACAAAAAGAACACAACCCAAGAGAGCAACAAAAGGTTTTGGTGCCTACCAAGAAGAATAGTCTGATGGACAGGATGAAAATCCATGCTCATGGGATTGGAACCCTGGATGAGGGTGCGGGCGACTGTCTTGGGTATGTCGTCCAGAACAGGGGCATACATCGCCTGGTTGTGGCTGCTCTGTGGGTAGCTTGCTGGAGTAATATTTACTGGCAGATTTCCCTGCTTTTATTGAAATACAAGGGTTTAATATGGTCGTCATGGCATTGATTTCCACAAATTGATAGAAGAGCTTTATACGGTTACAAGCATTTTAAACATTTCTTGAAATGATAGTTGGAAGCATTTAAGGTTCCACTTTTTTATTTTGCAAAATTTTTAAGTGAAATCATGAAATGCCCAACCTAATTGAATTATAATGTATTTTATTGCACAACACATGCACCTAATTGCGTGCATGCCCCTTGTCTTATCAGAAAAGTAATCTAAATAACACAGATACAAGGCCAACATAAACCTATGATCTTAAATAAGTTATCTAAGCTCCCTGGTATGATATACAGTAAATTTGTTCAATATTTCATTAACTAAAGGGTGAAGAGGACATAAACAGTAGCATCAGAAGGGGGGAAAAAAATAAAGGAAAATCACCTCCTCTGAGACCCCAATAGGTCTAATTCGCTTGGCAGAATGATCAGAAGAATCTCCTGCCTGATAATCAGCCGCGGGAAAACCAGCTGGGGTTGGTCTCTTCAGCAATGCAGCTACATTGAATCACCACAAATAGAAAAATAAACGAAGTAACAATACGAAAGATTGCAGACTGTTACTTACATCACTACCTGTAGTTCAGTGTTCCCCCCTTAGATTTCTTTTTCATCTTTTCTTAGTATGTTGCTTTACATTACCATACTTTATTTTTTGTGTGAGCTCTGTGTTTAACCATCCCAGTTTCTTCAACAGTAACAATTGATATTGCGACTCTTCATCTTTTTAACATCAAGACAAAAAAGGAAACCTTACCAGGATTAGTAGGAGCACCGAGCCCAATAGGACCGCCTGATACTACACGTTGAGTCAAAAATTTGAGCATTAGAAACTAAAACTGGTTTCTGTTTTTAACTAAAGTTTCAGTTCAGCAGCAGTAACCATTGTGACGAAGTATGTGCCCTGATTGGTCCAATAAAATCTTCATACATAATTATTTTTCCATTTTTGTTTGACCAAACAAAAGAGCACTACCTGGAATAGGATTTGAAGGAGCACCTAGCCCAATGGGTCCACCAGAGACAGCAGGATGATTTAAAGCTGCAGAACCAATGTAAATTTTTCTCTTTAGTAAATTACAAAGCAATCTAACCTTTACTATTCTAAACATCTTCTGTTGAAATTCATCCTACTTCAACTGCTACTGTCTCCTTTATATAAACTTACAGCAAATACTTTGCTTAATCGGTTAGTATGGTTGGATTTTTTACACGATAACGCATGCAACTTCACTAAATACCATGATCAGTCCTACATGAGCAAATTTTCTCTCATAGTACAAATTGGTGCGCTTGAGAATCATGGAGTTAACCAGTATTTTGAAGTTCTTTGCTTCAGAAAAGGAGATAAAATAAGCACATGGTACTGACAGGTTGATATTAGAAAAATGAGCCTATGGATAAAGGTTGGTGATGTCATATACTAGTCTTATTTTTTATAGGACCGGATGAAAGGATTTTAGGAATCGCTACATTATGGTAAAGCCAGTAAGTGCAGCTGCAACAATCTGGTTTCTTATCGATTTGCCCAAATAGCCACAGAATAAAATTTAGGGAAATGAACAGCCAAGCATTGTTATTGACCACTAAGGTGGCAAAAGAACAAAACAAGAAATACAGTAGCCTTTATCATGTCAGATCAATGACATCCACCGCACTTTGAATGAGGATAAACAAGGTTCTTGCTTTTACAGTAGTAGCTCCATAAGGTGCCATTCATGTTTGGTTTTTCATATTTCAGTCTTTCTAGTTGCTACTGATGCAAAATAGATGACATTTCTACCAAAGATTGATATCATGTTGACTTTAAAAGGACAGAGGAGAGAACTATACCAGGATTCGTAGGACCGCCAAGGCCCATAGGTGCCCCAGAGACAGCAGGATGAGTTACAGCAGGAGGGTTTGACATCCATCCTGCCAGAGGCGTTGGTACAGGTGCAGCTGTAGGTTGGAAGGGCTGAAAAATAATATTATGCAAGCTCATAAGCTAAGCAAGTGAATTATTTCATATACTATGAACTGAAAATAGCAAATCAAAATTTATAGGAAAAACAATGCAGTGTATTGCACTCAGGAGTTCTATTATTATTGTTCAGCACCTTTTTACATGTTAGCGTCAACAGTTATTTTGCAGGGTAACCGTTTGGATCACTTAGGAATAAGAGGAATAGTTTATTCCTAGGCGGAAAACATTGGGAAGTGTGTAACTTTGTGAAGAGTTTGGATGGTTAGGAATAAATTTTCGTCTAGGAAGAGGCTATTCCTCTTATTCCTAAGCGATCCAAACGGCCCCTTAAGTATTCAACTGGCTGAATTTTCATCTTTTGGTGATTATCTCAGTTACATGATTTTCAAATGATCTTTTTAAAATTCTAAATAAACAGACATATGAAAATTAAGTTATCAGAAAAATGAAATGTAAAAGGCAGAAGAAATATGAACTGTAAGTATATTTCAGATAATGTAGAGGAACCTAAACATAAACAAATGACAGTCACAGTAATGAATATGAGCTGGCTTTACCAGGTGAACGTATTTTGATTAAGATAGCACAAGAAGCCAGCTAAAGAAACGTACCCCATGAGCACCCAAGGGAGGAAAGCCACCTCCTGGTTTAGGCATGGAACCAAGCAATGGGTTGCTAGCTGGACCTGGAGCGTGCGCACCATTGGGTTGGCCACAGGTGTGGTCCACAAAAAGGGTCTTTATGTCTGGATTTGGCCTTGGATTTTTGCAAAGTTGGTGCTGCCAGTTCAAACTGCATGTAAATGGTGAAACAGATATCAGAAAAAGTTGTAAACTAGTCAAAAATATAAAAATTAAATAACCCAAACCACCAAAAAAATTTGGAGGAAGTTGCGTTGAATAGATAGGACACTGCTTGTTAGATCAAAAATAAGACCAAGATATCGCTTATTTATAATCTCAAAAAAAAAAAAAAGATATGGCCTATTGATTCGAGAGAAGTTGCACTGAGGGCAATATTCAACAATGTGGCTCTAGTTTTGACAGCCAACATCATTACCCAAAAAAAAAAAAGCAAACAAGCAAAAGATATTGAACCTTTCACGAACAGTTGGTTCCGAGAATGAACTATTTTTCAGATTGCAAATGTTACCTTTGGTTGATTAAGGTACGAAGTCTAGAGCTCTTCAGGCTAGGGAACTGGAGCTTATCTCTGAAGAGCGGGTTTGCTTCAATTAGCTTCTTTAGCTCAACAAGCATTATTGATCTTGCTGATTTTGTATCTCCATATTTAGAAAGCTGTTCATTCTCTCTGCAAAAGAAAAAAATAAATAGTCAGTACAATTCATCGTCTTTTAGTTATTTTTTTGGCAATAAATTGCACAAGTTAATCAAGGCTTAATAGAAAAGAAATAACTATACGACAGCATAGTCTGGCTGTTTTGTGATTATTGCACTATTATGGGTATTGACGATAATAAGTCAAATGATTGAAGCTTAATAAACAACAATTCATCGTTGACTGGGGCTTGATTGAGCTAAATGGAAGTTTATTGGGCAACCCATCAGAGTATAACCACAAAGAAAAGCATAACACATTACAGTTCAAATACCTGAAGTTATCCAATGTAAGGAGCTGTGTTATTTCCTTGTATAGCTCTTCATTGAAAGTTGCAAATACTTTTAAATCCTTAACCAGTATATCCACTGCCTTTGACCGATCATGCCTGCAGAAGAGAACAGAAATCATCAGTTACAGATAACCATTGGCTTAACATCTAACATTTATTCTCAGAAGGCAAATCTGATGCTTAAAGCCTAATCTGAGTTCCCATTGATTCAACAAACGTAACTAAAAACATAATAAATAAATGCCAACTAATTGAAAACCCACCACAAGAATAGGTCCTGTATAGATTGAATGCGAAAATATAAAAAAAAAAGGCATACTTGTAAGAAAGGCACAGAATGAAAGCAAGAAATATAACCATCCCCCACAGAATAATAAGCATCTCTTTAATATATTAAAGCAAATTAGACGGACTGCCTAAGTCTACCACATCATTACTAGATATAAGTAATGTGAGGCTCTTTGAAAATCTTTCTGAAGGAAATTATGATAAGAGGAACCAATGCCTATATGTTTTCATGCTTCATCAGAACAAATGTGGTGTTCCTCGATGTTTACAGGTACACATACAAAATTTTAATAAGATAATAATGAAGTTGACAAGGCATACTTGTCGAGGGCCTCCAAATACTTCTGTTTGCGGATCTCAAAAAAGATTTTCATAGAGTAGCGATTGTCATCTACTTTTGTGAAGCCTGATAGATACTTCTCCACCTCGTCCCAGTTCCCATTTTGCACCTCCTCTTCAAAATGCTTCATGTTGAAGTAGAACCCTGACTCTTGCTCCAGCCTGCCAATAAAGCACGCAATAACTTGATTAATGACCATGTAGTCCCCAGAGTAACACTAACATGTGGAATGTATGCCTAAGGGTAAATAACTTAAAATGACACAACTGTTATCATTATCAAGGTCTCGCATGAAATCGGGCAAGAGTTCCAAACTTTATGGTGCGGTATCACGATAGCGACAGAAAAAAATGGCATAGAGTTGTCCTCAAGAAATTATTGTCCCCTGATCTTTTGCCAAGAAAAATTCCCAAAGATTCATAGAATTACACAATTATTAATTTAAGCTGGGAATCATATAAAAAGATATAATAAAAAATACATAGTGTTCGCACAAAATTACAAACTATGCCTGGAGAAAATTCATGTTTACTTTTATTGATCTTTTTACATACAGAAAAGTCAAACTATGCAATATCAAAAAGGCAAAGAGAAATTTCAAGAAGAAGATGAGCCAAACACATTTGCACATTCTATGCTACATAAAATATCCAAACTTCTTATAGCCCTCTAGCAAAATTGTCATATACTAAATAAAACATTTCGAGAGCATTTATATCAACTTAAGTAAGAATCACAACAGCATAATTATTGACTATATGTGCATGCTAAAAGGATCATTTAATTTGGCTACAGATTAGTTGATAATCTCAACCATATGTATCCAACTTTTTATTTCCATCAATTATTAAAAAAAAAGAAAAAAAAAACCCTTCATTATTGAATGGAAAATGCTGCTAGACTATTAACCTCCAAAACTTTTCAAGCAGGAGCATTTAATACCCTTGAATCTTCTTCTTGTACCATTTTGCTTTTTTTGTTTTCGGGGAGGGGGTGTCTGGGCATAAGATACATGAGTTTATAATTCCATTTTACCATTATTTTATCCTAGCCATAAAATAAGAAACAAATATTTCTCATTTCTGTCTAAATAGCATGTATACCTCTGAAAACCTATGAGAACAAAGAGTGATCTTAAATGGATGGGAAATATCAGATACAACTACCACCTCTCCAAATCCATCACAATTTGCTAAATAACACCTTTATTTCTGGCATATTATATAATTAAGGATTATTTTGGGAAGCTATGAGGGAAAACATGGGACACAAAATCTCAAAAGCTTCAGAGAGTTAACTCTATCCTTTTCAGTAGCATGCATGACATGGCCTAAGTGAGACCGCAAATACTTAGGGACATAATAAAAAAAGAGAAAGCTATTACTTGTGAACACTTTCTTTAAACTTCTCTTCATCTAGGAATTGTAGTATTAGAAAAACCAGCTCTCTACTGAGAGACGACATGGCCGCTCCAGCAGGCCCAGCTCCAGCTCAATTCCACAAACCTAACAAAATAGAGAATTAGCACAAAATGACTGTCAGTACTGCTACTGCTAGCATCATAAAGTTTAATTAATGCTGCATAGAAAACAATAAACTTGATACTTATGTTGCTTTGTCTTGTCAAAATACTAGGCAAAAGAAAACTCAATTATATGTGAACCACATTTTACAGAAAATGATAAAATACAAAGTCTCTGATACTACAGAGCCTGAAGTCTGAAAATGACAATTATAGTTATAGTTATAGTTATAGAAGAAAATGCCGCAATATTGTCATTTATTGCATTTGACATATTAAATTAGTGCTGCGTGGAACCTTAAAGACTTAGATCATCTGTCTACTATTTTGACTTGGTAAAATTACTAACCATAAAAAAAAGAACAGGCTCCATTCCACCTCATTACAGGGAAAACTACAATTTCATGGTTTGATTATTGGGCCGTATTAACAAAATCGCAAATTTAAAAGTATTCGAAGCAAATTGCATAAATATGAGTAAGAAAAGGACCAATTCCTTGATAATTTGAGCTCAATTGGAATAAATCTCAGTAAAAGAAAGACAAACAACAGTATCCCAGCTCAGAGGAGCAACAAGAGCTGATTCGAGCTCATTTTCAAGAGCATAACCCCAATAGCCACACTGTTTCTTGAACTTAGTGGAGAGAAAACGAGAATTGCAGCTTATATGAGCACAGAAAAACCCTAATTGGAGGTGATTTGAGAGAAAAGGAAGAGGTGGTGCTGCGTATGCGTTTGGGCAAGAGTGGCGCAGGGCGCATGCATTCTAGGAGGAGGGAAGAAAAGGAGAGAGAATGGATCTGACCTTTGGAGAAGACACCCGCGAGATCGAAGAGAGAAAGTGTGAGAGGAGAGAGAGAGAGAGAGAGAGAGATTAGGGTTTTTAAAGGAGAGCCGAGCCGAGAGCTGTGACCGTAAATCAGGAAAGGGAAGACGCGAAAACAACAACACCAACAACAAAGACTTAAATTAGCTCTTATTGATACGCTGCTTCGCTTATCTCTTGATAAGTCCTTCTGCCTGTCAGAGGCCTTATCAGTTATGGCGAGCCTGAAATGCGCTGGATAAGGAAGCAATAAATGCGGGGCCCACTTCTCCTACAGACATTGGTAAAGGCATCCAATTATTGATCCCAGATGCATCTCCAAACAGCCCTGTTGATTGTATTTGTATCTCATTAATTTTGTGCTTACGTAGTTACGCCATAAATTATTGCGATTGATTATGTTTTTCCTTCAGAATTATTATCCCTTTTATTTAATTTCAGTTTTGTTTAATTCTCGAGCATGCAGAATTATTATCCCTTTTATTAAAAGATTTGCTTCCTTATTAGCATTATTATATATGTTGGATATTGGATATATATTTGCTTCCTTATTAGTGAACAAGTACCATTTTCACATGCTAGTTAATTCGGATATTATTAAGCTGTTTCACAAGATACATATGTTACTTTTTGTTCTTATTGATCGCGTCTATTACATGCCAGGTTTTTCTAATCGCATGCATCCCGAAATTATTTTATATAAGAATTTAAATACAAAAAATTTTAATACAAAGAATTTTTTTTATTTAATAAGAAGAAAGTTCGTACGCGTTTCATAAAAGCGTACATTATCTCTCCTTCGTATCCGTTTATAAAACGCGCTCGAAGGTCTCGAACGCGTTTTATAAACGGGTACGAAGGGGAATAAATTCGCCCCTTTAGTTATGCCTTTTGAGGCTTGTCAGACCTTCGTACCCGTTTATAAAACGTGTTCGAAGCCTTCGAGCGCGTTTTATAAACGGGTACGAAGGCGTAAATATTTCGAAATCGAGTTATTACCCACACAATTCAAGAGAACTTAAATCAAGTCCGTATAGCAGGCCTTATCAGGAATCAGCGGTAGACATGATTTACATAACCTATCCTCATGTGGAAAAGATAATCATCTCAAACTTAGAACCTAAATCATAACGAAATAAATAATGACACGTAACACAATCCATATATTTATTTCGTGGGGTCCAGTCCTGTACTATGTTCTATAACATACACATATGCAATTAAGTTGGTTACTCTTAACTTATGATTTATAGAACTTAATCATCACTTAACTTGCATACTAATCTTATTGATAATTAATGTCCTTTTTTAATTATCAAGATTATGGACTTTTAGATTTATCGTTGTCATTTACTACTAAATGAATAACAGTGATCTATAATTCAAATCCTTAACCTGAATGAACTGTCAACGAATAAATCAAAGAACAAATGATCTGAAATCATCAATAACATAAACTATAGAAGTAGCCTAATAAGATTGGCTTCTAGGACATATCTCTAACAATTGCCACATTAATTTGCTTGTTAGAAAGCCCTAATTTAATTTTTATATAAAATCACTAGTTGACTAATGGGTCGCCAGGAACTGAACACACGAATAATCACACGGCTCTGCCACAGAAAATCCTGTGGAATATTTATTTGATAAACGACGGAATTGGGAACGAAACTTCGGCTCCGCTCTAGAAGGAGAGAGTCGGAGAGAAGGGAAGGGAGGAGAGTTCGGATAACCTGCTCCAGAGAGAGAGAATGGACGGAAATTAAGGAGAGCGGAGAGACAGATAGAGGGAGAGATCGGTTACTCCCAAAATCGGAGAGTAGCGAGCTCCCTTCCCTTCGCTCCGAGTCTCCCCTTCTGGAGCGGAGCCTTCGTCTCTTTCCTTTGTTTTGCTGATTTGTTCGTCGCTCCTCCTCTCTTTCACCTCAAGACAGAATCAGGGGGAGGCGTAGAAAAGCACGTATTTTGCAGAATCCCTAGCCTCGACTCACAGGTGGGGGGGAGAACAAAGGAGAAGATGCGAGTGTGGCGTTGAGGTGAGCTGAGAATGACGAGTGAGAGAGAGGGAGAGGGTGAGCGATCAGAGAAGAAAGGGGGTGAGGTGAACGGTGAATGAGGAGGGAGTGATTTGGTGAGGGATTTGGCCATGGTTTTGTGTGTGAAAGAGAGGAGATGTGAGACGGAGAAAAAGAGAGAAAAAGAAATAGAGGGGTGGGATGAAGAGCGGCACAGATTAGGTTTTTCTTCTTTTTCTTGTCTAAAATCAAATCAATAGCACTCCCGTAGAATTGTATAACGAAATGGACGAAGTAAACGATCACGGAACAGCTCTGTTTCGTTACCCGTTCCGTTCTGAGATGAAATTATATTTCTATTTGCGTTATCCGTTCCGTTCCTTAAACGAAATCAAAATTCTTAACCGTTACCGTTCCATTTCGGACGAAACGAAACGAAATAACGATCGAAACGACTACCGTTTTCAGCCCTACATATTTCACACACTCTTTTTAATTGGGCCCCGTAACATTCCAATTCAACAAGGCCTATAGGTCCGGCCCACTACAATCGTCCTTTTTCGTCTTTTATTTAATTAAATTTTTGAATAATAATGGCGTCGCAAAAATGGAGCTTATCTTATCAATGGAGGCGAGGCTGGCGAGCTCCCTGCTCTTGCCCCGCCTCCGACCTACACCAACCGCACCACCTGCCCCGTATCAGTATCAGTATCAGTATCAGTATCATTATCACCCCCGATTTCATCTCCATTTGAGCTCTGTTCGTTCCTCTCCAGTCGCAAGAGCTTCCTCGAACTCTTCCCAGGTGAGAGAGTGAGAGGTGACCCATTATCTTATCACACCATCAAAAGTTTCATCCTTAATTCAAATACAATTACTTCATTTATAACAATATCAATACACTTACTTCATTTATAAACCTATCAATACAATTTCTTTCTATTTCTTTCGTTCTGAAATTTTGCTTCTTCACATTGCATTTGCATTCTAATTTCTTCCTGATAAGGGAACATATAGAGGAGCGAAGCCACAAAGGGATTGGATAGGTGAATGGGTTTCAAAAAATGATGCTTTGGTGAGGATATTGCCCATTTTGGTTGGTGGTGTTTCCTTGGTTGCGGTGCTTCTCAACCGTGCCTTCTCTGGCATAGCTCCTGTCGCTGATGCCTCCAGGTCTCTCTCTCTGTCTGTCTGTCTCTCTCCCTCTCTCCCTCTCTCTCTCTCATGCAGGAGAAGGGGACAATGAATCTCAGTATCACACCAGTTAGGTCCAGCACCAATATAATTCTAGTGATGATGATGTGAACTGTACCAGTTGGATTACTGTTTTTGTCTACTTTGGATTCCTTGATTATGTGAATTGCATTCTATAATCGAATACTCGAGATTTCACCAAGGTTTTTAAAATATTGGTCCAGCCAAAGCAGTGTCAGATTGTTGGTCCTTGAGTCTTTTAAGAACTGGTAGATAGTGTATCTTTATTTCAAATCTAACTCTCTTTTTTCCTCATTTTTTGGTTATCTATTCAACCTTCTGGAAAGTTCACAGTCACGTGCTGATATATTGACTCTCTCTTTGGCTGCGACTGACATCCTGGCAGGCCTTGTCTGGCTCTCTATTCGTCCCAAATATATATCTCCAGTAAGACACACCTTAGTTGTATCTTGCAGCTCCTTACACTTGTTATAAAATCTATGAAGACAAATAGTTTAAAACTGCCCCTGCACTTTTTCATCCCATTCTAAAGGGTCTACTGTTAAGTTTTACCAATTAGGCCCCTGGTTTAGGATTCTTTGCTTAACAATTTATAATGTGGCTAAGATCCACAATCACAATAAAAAGACTATCAATCAAACAATGTTTTGGATGTTGTGTTTTTGCTTTTGATGCAAGCCTTACAATTTGCCAGGTTTGTATTGAAGACTTCTGGGACATATTGAGCAAAATATGAATTTTTTTTGGATCTATTTCTGGATTCTATATTATTTCACATTAATTAAGTTTATGCTGTTGTAATTTTCAGGTGGCTCCATCTGGTATAGAATGCAAGTGGGTTAAGCCTGGTATCTCGAGTGATGTTAATCGTGAGTTGCTATGGTATGATATGTAGTGTACCTGTAAATCTGCACATGGGATGATTTTGAGATTATTTGTATCTTTATTGACCAAACACTTTCATTAATTGTGGCTTTCTTGTTTGGTTTTGTTTTATTTTGGGTTATGTGGGTGGACTGGAGAAGCAAAACAGCTGATTAGGTTGGTTAGGTTCAGTACAGATATGTTCCGAGCAGTTCCAGATCAAGGTGGTGCGATGTCCTGTTCTTAATAATCCAATTGATAAAATTAAAATAACGGGTACAGTTTTTTCTAGGTTTTGGGAATCTCTTTCATCTGCCACGCGTTGTAAATCTCTAGTTGTAGTGTATGGAAATGATTGCCTTCTTCAAATCGGAGCTGCAGCCGAGTCACCTGAGGGGGATGGTGGGATAGTGGCAGTGGATGTAAATAAGCTGACCCAGGGTTCTCTTTGCAGAAGTTGCATGCAATCTTCAAAACGTATGAATTATTTTTTTATATTTAAAAAGAACAGAAAAAAGAAACAAAAGAAAACCAACCCAACTGCTAGCTGTACCAGCCCTGATTACAGTGTGATTAACTTCCTAGCACTGTGCTGGTACAAATGCTGATGGGTGTCAATTCCTTTTTGATGGATTCCTAATTGTTTATTGCAGTTATTTTTTTACTCTTCAGTTTTCACATCAATATTAAAAGAGTGTTTCTATCACTTTCTAATTATTGGTCTTCTTATTGTCCTCAGAAAGTTATCTGGCAAATTTGTCTTTATACCCTGGGAGAACGGAGCTGCCATTTTTGCCTAACAACACACAGGTTTATTATTATTGTTTTCTTTGTTGGCAATTTCTGAAATTATTGAAATGGAGGCGAACATAAAAAATGCAAGGATTTTTATACTGCTGAGGTGGTTGGTAAACCTTCATTGTTAAATTGTGTGTTATTTTTATATTTTAGTACCTTTTTTTTTTTACAATGCAGGCTCTTATATTGCAACCAATTGGTGATAAAGGGGTTGCTATTATTGGGGGAGACACTATAAGAGGCTTCACTGCCGCTGACCAGGTCTATCTCTTTTCTTCGACATTAATTATTTTTGAATGAATGGAAAAAGAAAAGAAAGAAAGATTGAAGAGGTAATGACAAAGAGACTGACATTACGCTAGGTAGCTATTTTACATTGAAGATGTAATGATAAAGAATTTTTTTTAATCAAAACGGACAGATTTGAC
The DNA here is from genome assembly GCA_028095005.1 of Rhynchospora pubera. Classification (NCBI taxonomy): domain Eukaryota; kingdom Viridiplantae; phylum Streptophyta; class Magnoliopsida; order Poales; family Cyperaceae; genus Rhynchospora; species Rhynchospora pubera. The sequence goes on from CM051460.1 coordinate 358,968,928, forward strand.
GTCATTTGATCAGAATTTACATGTTATTAGACCCAAAGAAATCCTGAGAAATCAATTCTAATGAAATGAAATTGCATCTAAAAATCATTTAAACCAAAGCCATAGTAAATGAGGTTGCACATATGATGACTGGTTTTCCTTTGTTTCTTAATAGGCATGGATATCAATGGTTGCCGAGAAGTTAGATGGTACTGTATCAAAATTTGCTGAAGCATTTGCAGAAGCTGAGCGTTAATTTATCGAGAAACTTGGCGTCTATGTTGATTTTTCTTCCATATCTGTTAACAAAATTAGTAAATCATCAATTAAGTGTTTTTTTCTAACTTAAGATTAAGAAATAACCAACTTATCCCGTAGTTCGTTTTAAAATGTTATGCTTTTGTAAAAGAGAAATGGGGAAAAAAAAAAAGGTGTGATATACATATAGATCATCTCATCTCAAGCAAGCTGATATTCCCAACCTTTTTTTATATATAATATAATAATTGGAGAGGTTCGGAACACTATTTAAATGCTTGATTTTGAAGGTTTTGCTCCCTTTTTCATAATAAATATCCTGCTTTAAGTTGAACCTTTAATTTATATGGGCTTGTTTGGATTGCTTAGGAATAAGGAATAATAGACTATTTCGAGCGGAAATATTGGGAAGAGTGTTATTTCGGGAAGAAGAAATGTTGTTTGGATGGTGAGTTAGGAATAAAAATGTTGTTTTAAATTAAAGTAATAATTATTTTAATGAGAATAATAATAATAATAAATATAATTATATTAAAAATTAATTAATTTGTAGTATTATAATATTTTAAAATATTTTTCGGATGGTGAGTTGAAATTATGTATATATAATTGATGGAAGAAGTTATTTTTCTCCTTAATCCTAACTTATTTGGATGCTTAGGAAGAAATTATTCCACCTTATTCCTAAGCAATCCCAGACGACACGTGAATAAAAGTAGATTGAATTCTATAGAATGAATGAATAGCAGACAATGTTAAAACATTTAAAAAAAAAATTGGTAAGCAATAACTCCAGGGTTTAACAACTTGTTTAAATTAGTTAATAATTTGTTGCTGTAAACGTGGTGAAGTAATTTTATTTTACAGAATTTGCAATGTCGTGGATGATGAGAATGGGCTCCCAAGTCCCAATTGTTTGATAAAGTTATTAATTATTTTATTTAATTATAGGGTAGCCGTAGTAAGTATAAGTATGGAAACCGTGAATGCATCAAGTCATTAACAGGTGATGAATTATTTATTAGTATCAGAAATCGCAGGGCCCATATAACTTTTTTGGCTTTGCCTCCCTTGCATATATAGACATACTAGCAGAAATTGTGTGGGCGGACTTTAATATATATGATATGTGAAAATCAAAATATTATTTAACACAGATATGTTGTTCATTTTCAATATTTAAGATCAAAGTTATCTTGATCGATATTTGCTTATTTACTTGAGCAACACAGATGATATTTGTGTGTAATTCATCTAGCCAGTGGGTCCCATAATTGCCTCTCTATATATTTCTATTTCTGCACAATACCTGTCTGAGAAGAAAATAATTGCATTTTTATGACATATGAAATATGAAGTATGTCATTGCCAAGAAAAGCATGGGAGAGTCCATGTTTATTACAACTTGCATGTCCCTAATTGCATACACTAATTACATGACCACTCCCTCATAATTTCATGTGAATATTATAATAGTTTCAATTGTTTGATAAAAACAAACTTGCGCAGGTAGAATCTATGGTTTGAGTTCTCAATCAAACTTCTGTCGAGGCACACCGCTCTGCTGCCGTCTCAATCCTTTGTCAAACCAGACCTAAGATGAGGCCAAAATACCCCTTAAATCAGTGAATGCAATATAATTAAATAGACAGAAGATATGATCTCAGGAGACTTGAATAATTAAATAATTTATTAGGCACAATCAACTTAATTGTTGGCTAACTCATAGTTCAATAGTGGAAGTTAAATGACACATTGATATGAGATTTAACTATAAAGTAACAAACATATGCGGGCATTGGTAAGTGTTAGTTGAGTTAAAAAGAGGAGAAAACAACGAATCCAATCTTACTGCCATGTATCAATATACAATATGAAGCATAATGATAGGAGGACAAATATGCATCAATTCCAATCGTACCAGTACTGATTGTGGCATGTATTTCCATCATAAAAAACAAATCAAAACAAGACGAGAAATAATGGAGAAAAATAGATTATGATCACCAAATCAAATTAAAAAAAGAGAGAAGATAACAACATACCAAAGCTTTCAATTCTCCTTCCCTTGCCAAAAAGCTCTTCCTTCTCCTTTCTCTAATTATGGCTCTTCAATTTTGATTTTAAAAGTTTTAAATGTGGGGTCGGGGGGGGGGGGGGGGGGAGATTTGAATTTCAAAATTAAAATTGAAGAGCTGCAACCAAATTAATATTGAAATGCTGCAATCAGCGCAAGGCATTTTATCGGACGGCTCCTGTTTGCCCATCCCCTACTGCCGTCAGCATCAGAACAACCCACGTGGCATCCCTCTTTTCCGATTTGTCTGGCAGATGTATGATTACGATGGAATCAGACCAGGCGAGGTACGTTCTAAAGAAGTGAGTTCGGTGGACCAGTGGGGTCCATTATCTAAAGGAGAAGAAAGGATGGGTCCCATTGTCGAAGAAAGATTGGCGAAGCGGCGGTGGAAGGCCGTTCTTTCGTGATTTTGGATTTTGGGGGGGCATGGCCATGGCTGGCGCATGGCGGTATTAGAAGTATGGTTCATCTTATTGTTAGAAGGGAGATCAATGAGAGCACAGTGGTCTAGTTTGGCTTTGTCCATGGCGATTAATCTGGATTTGTTGGGTTGGGGGTTAGATTTTGACGAAGCAAACTAAGAAGCTGGAAAAAAAATTGTCAGATAATAAAATATAGGAATTGATTTTGAGTCGTCCAGTTTTGAATCAAGTTGGAATTAGTTTGACTTTCTTTAACACTCAAGTTGGATCAGATTTAATCTAGTTGTTATCATGTTGTAGTGCAAACTATTAATTAATAGAAAGAAATGTTATTTACCAAAATAGTCATTTTGAACCATACACCATTTGAAAAGGTCGTATGTTCTAGCCTGATCGCACCACCTTCTATTCCAAAATAAAAATAATAAAATATAGGAAGTGCCCACAAGTTTGTCCGATAATTAGAAAAAAAAAAGTTTAAAGGAAGACTCGAATCGAGGTAAATAACACAACGAGCCGAACGGTCGCTCCTCGCTGATTTCACTCAGCGCTTTTAATATTTTTTTCGCTCAAATGAAAGGTCAAAAGGCAGTTGAAGATATCATCTACTCCACAAATTAAATTATTTTTAGCAATCAACGATTCAGATTAAAAATCAGAGAGTTGGATACATCTTTTATTTGAAGGTTTACGTTCTTCTAGTGCTTCTAATATAGAGATAACAGTAGCGATAGAGATAGTCGCATCTCTTTGTCTTTTTTCTTTTTTTTTGTTTCAGTCCTCAGTCCTCAGTCCTGGAATCACATCCTCAGTCCTCAGTCCCGAGTCCCCACCAAAAAAAAAGAAACCTCCATTTACATTTTGTGACTCGGTCACTCTCGCGCCGTCACCTCACCATGCCGTCTCCTTCCCCTTCTCCGGCCGAAACAAGCGCCAAGCGCAAGGCCTCTTCCCCTCCCTCCCCAGACCCAGACCCAGACAAGAAGAAGAAGAAGAAGAAATTGCAACTGCAAGTGAAGCCCCTGGCCTCCTCCCGCCTCGCCCGCCTCGTCTCCCTCCTGGCCTCCTCCCTCTCCCTCTCCCGCCGCCTCCTCTCTTCCCTCGACCTCGACCTCACTCTCCCCCCCTCCCTCTCCCTCCCCCTCGACTCCTCCCTCCTCTCCGCCGCCCTCTCCCTCTCCCGCCTCCTCTCCCTGCTTCCTCTCCCTCTCCAGTCCCTCTCCCTCACCTCCACCTCCCTCTTCATTCCTCCCTCCCTCCCCCTCCCCTCCAGTTGGTTCCTCCGCCTCCTCTCCTCCCCCCATTCCCCCTCCGCCTTCCCTCTCTCCTTCCGCCTCTCCCGCCCCGCCTTCTATTCCCTCCTCCACTCCCTCCACCTCCCCTTCTCCTCCCTCCCTCCCCACCACATGCTCGCCATCGCTCTCTTCCGCCTCGCTCACGCCGCCCCCTTCCCCACCATCGCTCGCCGCTTCGGCCTCTCTTCCCCCTCCCTCGCTTGCCAGGCCTTCTACCAAGTCTGCCACGCCATCACCACCCGCCTCTCCCACCTCTTCGCCTTCTCCTCCGACATCACTCTCCACACCCAAGGCTTTCACCATTTGTCCCTCCCCAACTGCTGTGCCGCCCTCGGTTACACCCGATTCCCCATAAAGCACGACTCTCTAGGAGGCTCCCTAATTGCACAAGCTCTGATCGATTCCAATGGCCGCTTTATCGACCTCTCCGTCGGCTGGCACGGATCCATGAAGCCGTTTCAGATTCTGACCCGTTCCAACTTGTACCACACCCAGCTCGTCAGCCCCCCTCGCTATGTTCTAGGCGGGTCCTGTTGCCCCCTTCTCCCGTGGCTAATCACACCTTATCAAATCAGACCCGAGTCACCTTCCACCCATGTTGTCTTCAATCAGGTGCATGCATGCGCTATGGAGATGGTTAACAAAGCCTTTGGGCTGGTGAAAGACAGGTGGCGCTTGCTCAGTGAGAAATGGAAGGAGGGACAGGCCGAGGCCTTGCCTTACGTAGTGGTGGCGGGTTGCTTGCTTCACAATTTCTTAGAGAATTGTGGTGAGCCGGTACCAGAGAAGGTGTTGCTTGGTACAGAGCTAGTACCAGAACCATTGCCAGGCTTTGCAGATTTTGAAGGGGAAGGGGATGAAGGTGGCATCAGAATGCGAGATGCACTAGCTTCACACTTGATCATGGCTAGACCTCAGGTTTGAGTGGCTGAGATAAGGATAGCAGAGGTAGTTTGCATCCACCAGTGTCAACCACAATTTTGGTTTCTAGAAATGTAGGGGTTTCAGGAGGGTGAATATGCAAGTTAATGTTATTGGGGAATTACTGCAGTTGGTGGAACTGAATTTTGACCCTTTTGTACATATGTATGACCACTTATTTCTGTACTTTGAATCGTGCTTATCTATGGATTATCGTATCAGTTTTATATGGGAATAGTGGGTCTTTCCTTCTTTGCATGAATGATGGATTCTAGATGTGTGCGTGATTGCATGCTTGTTTATTCTGCACAGTATTGAAATCTCTTTGTTCTAGTTCATCTCCATACTAGGAAGCAGCAACTCAAATAAGGATTGTCTAATCTCAGGCGCCATCATGAATTGGTAACATTCCTTACCGGTTTATACCAACCTAGTAGGAGGTCAAGAATTAAATATTGTCTAAGCATCAATTTAGTTACAATACCTATGCTAGAATGAAATACCAGAGTGAATTAACTTACTCTGGTTTAAAGTTTAGTTTATCAGTGTGGCAACGATACCAGATACCGTACCTGGATCGCATACAACAATCCTGACATGAATATTTAGGCGTAAACATGAAAAATAAGAGTGCTAGATGACTGTGTGAAGACTTTTGACTCAGATTATATACTGGCTTTAGTATGTACCGGGCCAGTTAGTACAGGCATTGTTCTTGTCTTCTTGATATAGTTTGGATATTCCTGAACCATTAGTTTTTTGGTTTTCAAATAGTACAACAATCTGCTGAATTCAAAAGTCAAGTTTTGGTATGGCCTCAATTATTACTTAATTAAAACTAACCAAATTAAGGCAATCTGGTGTTAATGCCTAGGGGCTTAATTACAAATTTACAATTTACAATGAAGCGTGTAATAGTTCCTTCTAATAACCACCCTTTTGTGCAAACATTTAATTAGATCTACTTTTGTTTGATTTCATGAAATTAATTCTCCTTTTTGTAAGGATGGAGTGTTATATACAATTGACCTAGAAACACGAACGAACCAGTACAGTGCATCAAGTATCCAGCTGACCCTCTGCCATTAGCGCTGGTAGGCAGCACTAAACAATACTGCAGAGCTTTTTGTGGGTATTTATATCCAGAAATATATCTTGCCGATCTTCAAACTGGAACGAAATATCACACTTGAGGAACTTAATTTTTCATTAATTCCACTTCTATGGATCCTTTAGTGCTCATCAATTTTATGTTTACTGACTATGATTTGATTTTGCTGTCCTCTAAACCTACCAACGTGATTGTCTAATGCGGGTTGTGTTATTATTGGTACCAAGACCATATATGGCTTTCTATTGTTATGGTGTGCCATATTGTCATGGCATCCAAAATATATATTGTCTGGTTGAGCCTGGTATTTAGCTTTGTCATGTCCTGGTACACAGAAAACTGCATGCTCGCACTGGAGGTGTCATGTCCTAGCTAGTCGCGGACTCGTGTGTGACAAACTGACAATTATATTTTAAATGCAATATATTTTTCCGACGTCTGTATTATATTAAAAAGTTGTTGCGCCATCTTATATATTAAAAATGATCAGAGATATTTGCTTTTCAGGAAATAACAAAAAAAAAAAAAAAATCTGTCTGTTTAATTTGGAACAAGTGAAAGAAATTGATTTCAAAGAAGTGTTATTGCATTTGCCTTATCACAAAGAGGCAAAATGCTCATCCAACGTATTGATTAAATTCTTGACATTTGTTTGACCCTCAACCGATCCTCGAATTGTTGATGGGAGCTTACTCTTTATAATTAAGCGCTAATGTGTATAAAGTAGTCCTAAATATTAACCTAACATCTAATTATACTAAATAAATCATTATAACTCATTTATCATGCTAAAACTCGCGAAATTCAACATATTTCTATTTCGTCCAAAAAGTATAATATTTTTTTGCATGCAACTCATTTATAATATTTATGCATGCAAAATTATTTTACTGCAAGAATACCAAAATGCAACATTATGATGCCATTATGTAAAAATTAGCTTGCTGAAATTTTTCTCTAAAACCTAATATTTTTGTATAACCCGTAAAACTCTAGATTTTACACAATGTCAAGTGCTTTTACTAAAATACCATATGTATTTAACCAAAATCCCATACGTAAAAGATAAAATCGAAATATAATTTATTAAATTCGGCCAAAATATTTTTCAAGCATAAAAACTCATTGAAATTACTTTTTTAACCCAAAAAAAAAATCATCCCATGCTATAAGAGTCATAATCAACCCTTTAATTAATAAAAAATTGACATACAACTAAAAAAAATACAAAAAAAATCCTAAAATTAAAGAATGTACTGTGCATGCAACATTTCTTCACTCAAAATCGGATTTTACTCCCACAAATACTATTCAAATCCATTAATGAGTTAAAAACCAAAATAAATGGAGGAAAAATAGAAACTTACATGAATAATGCTCAAAACCAAAAATAAATTAGTTGCATGTGTTATAAATCTTTTAAATAATATTTCAAGAAAATATACTTAGCTTAATAAATCTTTTAAATAATATTTGAAGAAAATATGATTTTTAATTTTCGCTAACGTCATATATATGCACAATCCCAATGAATCAAATCATATCAAGCGAATGTGGCATTTAAATGTAGGCAGTTATGAAATGTAACGCACAAGTGTCACATAAACAATTCGGCCTGTCTTTGTATTTGTACAGTTATGACAACATTTCATTTCAAGACCTCCAGAATCATGAATCATGTGTACGTACATCGAGTGTTATCCCAAATGTTATTTTTGTCCTGTTATGCATTACATTCTAGCTAGACATTTTAATTTTACAATAAGTCCTTCATTTTTACATAATCCTCTTTAAAAGAAACACAAAAAATGATCCAATTGGTTCTAGAATGCTTAATGGCACAAATCTGATGAAAGCTATGTTGGGATTTGAGGTCCGCAGGCACTCCGCGACTAAGGTCCGCAGTCAAATAGAGAGGGAGGGTCTAAGGTGTTAGATTACAGGATTGATACCGTGCATACCCTATCCCATGTCACCTCCGATATGTCTCAAATCCCCGTTCACTTGCCTGGGCTTTCTATATTAGCTCAATCCATCCACCCTTGGGACCTAAAGGTTTTGCTTATAAAGGCAATTCCGTTCCTGATAGTAAATCTAGATTTTGGACCCAATTCTGTTTGTGCCGCTATAAGGATGTCTTAAAAATGGCTCGAGCTTATGGAACAATTTCTTTAGCTCACTATGAGTATCCTATGAATACTCGTCTGTTCCGTCCCTTTATCAGTAATTGGGATTCTTCTGCCAATGTTTTATACACGGAAGATCATTTCATGATGATTTACTTGAGTGAATTTTGTGAAATGACTGACCTCTCACTCAGAGGTTTGCCTTATGAAGAGTTCACACCAATACACTCAAATTTGTTCGGTTTCTCCCCTACTGGTGTCTCTAATTACCTTTTGTCTATCCACGAGTTGTATGAGATCTATGATCATCTGTACCGAAAGAGAGTGAAGGATCACAGTAAGAAATGGGTGACTCTGCGAGCTTGGGTTGAGTATTTTGTCGACAAGAAGCCGACTTTGACACGTTTCCCTTCAATGTTTGGCCCTCTCGGTATTGGACAGAACACTCTTTGCGACGAAGGGGTACCGCCTCCGCTCAGTTTATTAACTTCTAGGTCTAACTTGACTGATGAGATTGTCTTAGCTGCTTTCCTTGTTTGGTGGCTATGTTATTTCGTATTTCCTTCCGAGCCGGCTGAACAGATTCGGCCGGATGTATTCATCATGGCCGGCTATATGGCGCAAGGAAAGCAACTAGCAATGGAGGGTCATGCTTGGACTAACATGCTCCATTCCATTCGCTCTGTGGCTTCTTCTGCAAATCCCTCTTATGTTCGTGCAGTTATCCCCTTCCATTTCCTTTTTGGGTGGATCCACAAGTATTGGCCTTCAACTTTTACTCCCCCCGCATTGCGAGAGTCCATACTCAGTGGTTTGCCTCCATTGGCCAATATCGCTAGGGGAGGCATGGTTGAATGCTATAACATGATTCAGACTCACTGTTTTTTCGTACGCAGTCGGATAGTATCAGAATCCGCTCGTCAATTTGCTTGGGGGTTGCTTCTTTCAGACACTAGCACCCTCGTGATGGACTCTCCCATCGTTCCATCCGGTATGCTCTCCACTTCAAGTCACCCTCATCTTGCGGATTCCCTGATTAACATTCGTCCTGGGTTGGTTTCCTATCGTTTAGGCTCAACTCTCAAGGTTGAAGTATGTTACCCCTCTCTGGCTGCTCATCAGCTAAGGTATGACCAATTCATCCCTCGTTTGGCACTTTCTCAGTTGCATGAGGTGAAGGATACTAGCTTGGCCATGCATGCTCTTCTTTGAAAGACTTTCCAGCGTCCTAACACAGGCACTATTTTCTGGGTTTCTTGTGCCACACGGGTTGGTACTATCATAGCCAAGTTTCATAAGTGGTTTCAAGACTTAGTCAGAGCTTTTCATAGTAAGCCTTGGCGAACAATCAAAAAGTTTCTTTACCCGAGTGGGGCGGAAACCCGTTTTTATTGATTTTTTTTATTGTCTATTTATTTAGAGACAACTAATATAGTAAAGTTCATGCATTACCGTTTTTTGGATCAAGATCGTGTCATCTTTACTTCTAGAATTCATGCTTGTTTATTCTAGCTAAGGTAACAACTTGTAGATTTATTAATTTTTTTTTGGAAACGGTGGATTGTCAATTTTAACTTGTAGATTTATTGATTTTCTCTGATTTCTTATTGAACAATTTATGATCGTTAGTTATCAAAGATATGTTTTATCAAGTCTTCAATATAAAAAATAATAAAAAATAGAATTATGGCTAAAATTTTTTTTCTCTCTTCCTTTTTATTATAAATCTGGGTTAGTATTATCTATATCATTGAATTGACTACGTGCTTAAATTTAGAGATAAATAGAATGTGCATGATAGTTCATGCAAAACACACTTCATCCTCGCATCACGCACAAAACAAAAATTGTCGTGTTGTCAATTTTAAATAATGAAGTGGTCGAGACCTCAGCTATCCAGTCCGCTTCCAAGTGACGGGCCCTTGGATGAATGGTCCTACGAACGGGCAGATCCCCTCCACGTCATCGATCCGCAGCGAAGCCATTGGACCAATGAAAAGGGAACGCTTTGCCTTTATAAAAGAAGCATCTCCTCTCTTCTCTCCTCATTATGATTGATTCCCATTAATTAATTAATTAGTGAAATCAAAGGAATCAAAAGCAATGGCGCCCAAGGCAGAGAAGAAGCCCGCGGAGAAGAAGCCGGCGGAGGAGAAGGGCGAGAAGAAGCCGGCGGAGAAGAAGGAGAAGGCGAAGGCGGAGAAGCGCATTCCGGCGAAGGAGGGCGGCGGCGAGAAGGCGGGGAAGAGGAAGAAGAAGGCGAAGAGCACGGAGACGTACAAGATCTACATCTTCAAGGTGCTGAAGCAGGTGCACCCGGACATCGGCATCTCGAGCAAGGCCATGTCCATCATGAACTCCTTCATCAACGACATCTTCGAGAAGCTCGCCACGGAGGCCTCGCGCCTGGCGCGCTACAACAAGAAGCCCACCATCACCTCGCGCGAGATCCAGACCTCCGTCAGGCTCGTGCTGCCGGGGGAGTTGGCCAAGCACGCCGTTTCCGAGGGAACCAAGGCTGTCACCAAGTTCACCAGTGCGTAGGCTAGGCTGCTTTGCTTACTAGGCTTAGAGCTTTACTTTATTATAATATGTATATTGCTGTTTCTCTTGGATGGGCACCGCATGTCTCTCTTTTATTTTGCTACAAATCTCGAATACTTGAATCAATTGATTGACAACTCCTTCAATTCTGCTTCTGAATTCTGCTAAATTGAGAAATTGTATGTGTGAATATCTGATGCCTTTTGGTATTGCACAAATTAGAATTAGGTCAGATGCTGCTGTACTGCCACATTTATCTTTTATGGTTAACACTACTTATGGAATAACAGCCTCTGTTTTCTTCATTGTCAGTTTGCATCCTCATTTAATCTCAGTGGGAATCTTTATTCAAAGACGCAAATTGCAAGCAAACAAACAACTCTTGGTAAGGTGTTAGAGTACATCACAAACCAATAGCTGCATTATCATCCTAAAGCTCTTCAAACAATTTCATAGTTTCAACAGGACGGAAATGCCACAACTTAATATAATCGCTCCTTTAAAAACATGCAAAACTGTTGGTGTGTTTTTCTCTCACTTACCGGGGAATTGAATAATTGATGTTTGGGTCCCTTTTGTTAAAAATAGACAGCTTCTGGCTCTTTCAAAAAAATAAAATATAACTTGACGTTACTGTTTCTATTGATTTAGGGCTCTTAGATTCAGTTTCTATTTTGATCTGATTCCGTTTTCTCAACTATCAGATTCGGCTGGAAAATAATTTGACATCAGATGTTGTAGTCTAGAAACAACTTGATCAAAATGTTTTTTTACGAGGGATTTCAATTAATTTTTTAGGATTTCATTAGATCTAATGAAAAAGAAATTCCAATCAAATGACAAAATTTGATCACAAATTTTCTAATGAAATGAATGAAATCCCATGTTAAAAATAAGAGATTTTTTTTTTAAAAAGCAAAATAAGAGATTTTGATCAGGGCCTATTTGATTGTACAAAATTTCAGAGATTCATGATAGTGGCTACCCGCTACCGAATGAACAAATAGAATTATAAATACGAAAACCTAAAATTGTAAAACTCTATAATATCGCAAGATGGAATGCTACAAATGTAGCAAGCTAGAAAACTTGAGAGAAAACTGACCACAGCTTCCATCAATGTAAGAGTACTGTTTCATTGTCTCAGCTACAAGGTCTAAACTCAAAAGGTACTCATGTAAGAGTTATCACAGGTTTCAGTTTTCAAGATGTAAACTAAATGCCTCCCTCCATGCAACAATGGCAGCAAAATTAGGTCATCAACTAACAAGCAATTATATTATATCTAGCACCCTAAGTCAAAGTTAAGAAGCTAATGTCTAGAAGGCGCTGTGTGAAATTAGTGGAGCCTCTTGCGACACTCAGCTGCACCACAATGGCAGGCCAACTCAATAACCTTGCCATCAGGCCCCACCACGCTGTCCATTGCATACCCATAATCGTAAGTCAACTCCTGCAAACAACAAAACAAAGATTGATTGAAAATCAGCATATATATATATATATATATATATATTTCCTGGGAAACATTACAAATATATTTATTGATACCACGAACCAAACCAGTCGATTAATATTCCAATTCAGTACTAGTTGAACCAAAAATATGATGAATAAATAAGTAATTAAACACTGATAGTAATGATTAAAGTATCGTTATGATGCCTTCGATTAATTTTTCAGTTACATAAGAGCAGTCATTAAGTGGCAAGATAACTTATTTAAGCTACAATAACAATAATGCAATTGCACAATCAATATATCAGCTGTCATTTTCTTTTTTAACAGAGTGAAAACTGTATTCGATTGCTATAAACACATACAAACTATACCCTTGCAGAAGCTAAAGTCATTGAACACTGCACCTGAATCCTCAACTACTCTAATGTACCAGGTATTAGTAACAGTACCATCCTATACCAAGCTAATATCAGTACCAATTTATACAAACATCCATCCCTTAATAAAAATAAATAAATCTACCGCTGTTGCAACTGACTTGCACATTTCCAATTATTCAAGGGTAAGAATATGACAGCTAGTTGGAACTATGCACAAAAGACCCTTTAAAATATAAAATGCATTTATAAGCCATTAGACTAGGAATCTTACAGATAACTAATGCTAGCCGAAAATAATTAAAAATGCCTAAATCATTTATAAACCATTAGACTAGGAACCGTCACAGATTGTAATCATAAAATTGATACCAAGCAACAGGAATTAGATTATACTATATCTAGAAAATGCTCTGTTCTTACAAACAAAGAGAGATGGACAGTGTGCAGCAGCTTGGAAGTGGTGCATTTTTGGACATAAAATTTTTGAAAAAATAACATAGAAAGGAGATGAGACCTGAAGGGGTGGAATGGTATCAGCAGCAAAGAGCATGATCTTTGCCAGTTTGATGTCATGATGAGAGCTCAGAACACACTGAACGAAGAGGTTTGGCATGCAGCTATGGTTTATGAATCGAGCCACGTTGCCCTCCTCAGCTGCATCAATGCAGTACTCTGGTGCTTCTGACTCAATGTTTATGCCAACGGTTGGGACGTCCCCTGCTCGCTTCTGCTTGAACAATTAATATTATGATGGTGTAAATAAAACAAACATAATAGACATCAGACACAGAATAATATAGTAGTCACCAGCCAATGTGGATTTCCCAACTAAAGGCATGACAGAAAACTCAGTAAGACGGTGCTTTACTGTATCAATCTTCATTTGATCACTTAACTATACTTGACTTGTGGCTATTACTTATCAGCCTGATAAAGACCATTGTACTAAAGTAACACATTCAGGTTCTCTTTATATGCAGTAATGAAGACAAACTTCAAACTGATAAACCTAGCCAACTTACATCAAATATTTTAAAAGCATTGAAAAACAACACAGCACAATTCTTTGAAGATTAGTGATGTTCTCGCATTATAATATTGAAAGCACTAATATTGCTGGCTTGGGCAAATTTATATTTTTCCAATACAAGAACAGAAATAAAAATTATCTGGTTGTAAAGGATCACATAAAAGAACATAAAGAAAAAGAAGTACCTCTCTCCCATCCAGCCCCTTCATGGTCTGCAGACAATCAATGTCGAAAATGTACTTATTGTCAAAATGATTAGATTCAACTTCATCAGAACGCTTCAAAATCCCGACGTACTCACACACTGGGGCACCAGCTGGGATTGTATCCCAGGACCTAACAGCCCATCCCTTTGAAGGCGTCTTGAACACCTCAAGACGATACCTCATGCCTTGTTGGGATGTGCGGTTTATGCACCCAGGTCCACATTTGCAACCAGCTCCACACTCAAAAACAATAGACTTGGCTTCCACAAGTCTATGCAAAAAGAAAAAGAGAAATTTAAAAAGATAATCTTAAAACAACCAACTAATTTAATTAATAAAATATTCGTTGTTTAACTTGACAATGTGATGACCAGTTGAAGAACTAAACTCCCAATTGGGCAGCTCTCAGACAAATCAGTAACATTCCTCCATGTGTAATGAAGGTTTAAATGTAGCTGGATGATAAAGAACAAATTGAACAGAAAGCAAAAAGCTGAAGCTTTTAAAAAAAATTATGCAGTACAGAAGAATGAATGAAGAAACACAGAAAATCCTTTTTAACTATTTTGTGGCAGTACAACTGGTAGCCACTGCTGTTACAGACCGACATATAAACCCGTTCAAGAATTATTTTCAGTTGATGCTTAGATTGCAAAAATACAATTACAACTTTACAAGTAAATTTGATTAGCGAAAGGGTGGGTTAAAAAATTATATTACATATTTTCATTTTTTTACAGTAAACGCAGCCAATGTTGGCAAGGATTAGAAAACATTTGGCACAATTTTTATGCCAGGCTTATATTAAGTATTAAGAATTTGAGACTTATTATGGTACTTCTGACATCAACTATAGTTTTAGTCATATAATTTTTTTGTAATAGACAATTGCAAAGAATAAAAGAAGGCATCACCTTCCACCATCCAGTCTGACATAAGCAAAATCATTGCCATTAAACTTGGCACAGGGACAGTCACGGGAATTTGAACAATCCCCATGACATTTACACCCCACTTCATTCTTTGGCATTTTTATCTCTGAACTGATGCGGAGTTCTTTCGAATAAACAAAACCTGCATAAAATTATAATAAAGATTTTATATTTTATCCATTTAAACCCATGATTAATCATGAAATCTGAAAAAAAAAATTCAACATCACAAAATTCTTGCCTGATGGTGGACAAGGAGGATCATCAACCGTATTTGATGCAGGAATAGGGATCTTCTCTTGACCATTACTGATATCTCGACTAACCATACTGGAATATTAATATAAGAAAAAGAAAAATGTTAGAGGTAAAATAGGAAAATATGGTTGTAAAAAGTTTATATTAGAGCAGCCTTTAGTTCTCTTTTTTCTTTTCCTCCTATTTTATTCTCTTGACCAAAAGTACCGCTCTACCTGTATAATGCAAGTGATTCTGCAATTATCTACCAAGTTTTCAGTTGGATGTGTCAGGTAAAGGTGCGACATTATGATTAAAATATTAAATCGAATTCAAAATAATAGGAAAAACACAACCATACCCTCGCAAATCAGCAGTTGACTGGGGAACATCCTGACGTATAAATCGAACCTATAATTAAATATGAACATAAAATAGTTTAGAAGAATAAATCATACAAATAACAAATACTCAACATGTGGTTCATGAAACCTTGCACAGCTTTTGGATTCTAACTGACAAAAAAAAACATATAAAATAAAAAGAAAAACTAGGAGTATGAGAACCTGAGAAGTGGTCAGCTGCTTCTGTCCCTCAAGTCTCTTAAGTTTGTACTTGTACACGATGAACTTGCGGAGTCCTTCCTCGGGCCAACAATCGATGACCTACACAAATGGAATGAACAAAGTAAAGCTTTGAACTGCTGCCAGTGACAATGTATATATAGAGTGTAAATTCAAACCATGTAGAGTCCGTCATAGGTGTAGATCTTCCCAGTGTAGCTGTTTTGTGCTTTATGTCCCCGTATCACCCGCACAGGCACTTTGGTTTCAAAGTTATTCTGCAATATTGAGAAGTGGGAATTAATATTTTCCGCCTCTCTTTACAATAGTCATCAATTGAACAAATATTTAACTCTAGGAAGGTATTAGTTCAGCTTAAATACACTGCGGCACGTTACAGAAGATAGTGCCCTCTATAAAGCACCATCTCATCAGTCCAGCTCAGAGCCATTTATCCCAAACAAGTTGGGTTAGGCTAGAAATGATATCCGACCCTGGTCATTTCTTGTATATATGGCGAAGTTTTTACACTGGCTCGCCAATCCTATCGCAAGCATGTGGTCTTGAACCCTGGACCTCTTAGAAGTCAACCCAGTGCTCTTAGTACATGAGCTACTAAACCACATGCATAGAGCACCATCTCATCTTCGGTATAATTTCATAATATCGTAGCATAGTACAAGATAGCGTATTTACAATTAATTATACAAGTTCTGAAGTACATACAAACCTTGAGTGCCAAGTTTCCACGCTCCAACTTCTGGTCGCTTATCTGTTTCTTGTTTCCAAGCAAGTCGTGGCCCCCTTGCCCAGTATAAGTGATGGTGTCCGAGTTGTCAAGGTCATCTTCATACTGCCCAGACAGAACTATGCAAGTACCCAAAGGGAATGTGTACTCATTGTACTGGTCAAAAATAAACAAAGAAAACCTTCTCAAATATATTTTTCACTGGAGGGAAAACAGAATGAAATTCTTAACGTTTCGAATACAGGACTGTTTTGTTACTAAAATATTCCTCAACGAAGCATGTATCATGTTCTCACAGGAGTACCAACCGGCCATGTCAGAGCTAAAATGACGTAAAACCCAATCCAGATCAACGAAAGATTTTAAACAGATTCATTTTTTAACCCTGAATATGCAGACATGTTATATGTATAGATTATTAGTGGATTTCTGAACAATTACTGACAAAAATGCACTAGTTAAATAACTTTTATAATTAGCTCTCGAATAAATAATTTCAAATGATTACGAATAGAGGTTTTATTAAATTAGAGACAAATTGAAGTTTATCAAGGGGAGGTCACTGTACTCACAAAAAGGCCATACTGTTACATCATTATTTGATCGATTAATAATGCCAGGTGGACAGGTCAAACTGCATAAAGAAAACTACATATAGAATCTTATCTCATAAAGTATAATTACCACTTGCTGATACTCCTTGCCCATATAGTCAATCCCATTAAGCCAATGGCTATGGAGGCCCACCACCACCATCTCAGCTCTGGAGAAAAATTGATCCCCCACTTCAATACCTAGTTAATAAATACATCTGTTACAATGAGAATGCATGATGTAGATTATGCAATGTAGTTATTTTGGTCTACATCAACCAGCTACAATCAAATATATCCATTTTCAGACCACTAGCATAAAAATACATGCCAAATATGACCAGAGTTCAATAAAAGGAATACAAGATTGTGATGTTTGTTAACTAACTAGACTAGATCTGATCAGACGAGGATCTATACTTATTACTTAATTAAATGAATTGAATGAAAACGGGTCTCCATCCAACAAAAAGCAAAAACATACCTGGTATATGGCCAAGTCTTTTGATGGGGTTTAAAACAGTCTTGTCATTTAGCATCTGTTGTAGCCAACATAAAAGGATTAAGATCACTAATAAGTAACTCCCCAAATTCTGAGAAAATTGCTGAAAATAAGATTTTCCTCGACTTGACAAGAAAAAAAATAAAATACTAGAATTGAAGCTTATCAGGAAGAACAAACTAAAGCTAGCATCGTTTGAAAATTTGATTATTAGTGTACTCTAAAGAATGCCAACAAAAACTGCAAACAATACCAACATTATTTTTCTAGTTTACAAGCACCCATTTGATTGAAGTCAAGTAAACGTAACCCCTAATTTTCCTAGTATCTAAACTTAACTGTTTTTAAATGAGCGTGCAAGGTAACTACTAAGAAATAGATGCCACTTAAACTTAAGAATGAGCAAAGGTTCCATTAGAGATAATGGGAACAATAGCGAAATTTGATGGAATGTACTTCTTCAATTAAACAGCTCCAGTAGTTTGCCTAATTGAAGCAGTTTTAAACAAAATTGAATTTCATAACTTCAATGTCAAAAGAGTACCTTAGTAATTGCTTTTAAATCAGGTCGTCTTGATGCTTTCTTTTCATCCTCATCCTCTTTTTCTTCAGCCTTCTGCAGTTGAAAAAAAAAAACACAAAGAGGGCCATGTATTTCAAGAAGGGGAAAAAACACATAATTGTTGTAACATCTTGTTGCCACAATCTCTTTATGTTATTTAACACTTTTCTTTAATTCATATGATGCGATTTAAGATCCTAGGCTAAGGCCCTAAATCATTGAGGAATCGTTAGGGTTTCCAGATGGAGAAGAAGCACACACAAAGCATTTCTGTAGAACATAAATTCTCAATACTTACTATTTGGATAACAGAAACATAATTAAAACGGAAGTTAAACTTGCAAACATAACCCTAGTATACATGCTAATTATGAAACAGTGAGATCAGAGGCACACAGAGGCACTTCAAGTGGTACATATCTTGAAAGAAAAAAAGACAGAAAATAAAATCTTTACTACTTATAAAAGCACCAGTTCAAAGGTCTATCCAATTTTGAGTTCAAAGGTGCAAACAATTGTTTACCCAATGCAATATGGACCGTTTATTTTTGTGATTTGATTAAATCAATGGTTTGGATTTAATTACGAGATAAAAAGTTTAAACCTTTGGTATAGAGCTGTTAACTTTCGCTACTAGCCGGATTGCGTTGGTTTTATTAGCATAGAGCGAATGTTCGATTCTCGCGTCCGATAATTTTTAATTGCGTTTCATTAACTCTCTTCCGCTTTATTCCTCCTCTTCCCCTTTTCTTCTTCTCCCGTGCGCACCAACTGCACAAAACCTAGAACCCCTCTCCCTCCCTCTCTTCCCCAGCCGATTGTCTCCCTCATCCCTTCTCTCTCGGCAGCACAGACCCAATCTCTCCATCCTTCTCCCTCTTTCGACCCCACAACAGACCCCACCTCCGATCACCCCTCTCCTCCACCTCCCCGTGTGTCTCACCTCTCCTCTCTGGCTCGAAACCCCAACTCAAACCCTTCGCCCTCCTCTCAGACCATGGCCTGACCTCAATTCCTCTCCCTCTCGCTCATACCTCTCTTCCCCTCGCTGCCACTCACTCTTTTACTCTCTCTTTCTCGAGTTGGCCGACATTGTCGAGACGGGTGACGATTGGCAGTGGCTTGACAGCAAAAACGACGGCGACGACTGGTGGCTGATCGGTGGCAACGAGGCATAGAAGGTGGCAACAGGCAGTGGACAGGTCGAGCATCTCTCCTTCTTCTCTTCCTTGCTTCTTATCTCAGTTTGATATCAATCTCCTCCCTCTCTTTTGTCGTACTGTGATTGCTTGAGAGGCATGCACTAAATTGATCGGTTATCTGTGATTGTTTTGGTTGCTTACTCGATTGAATGTTTGTTGTTAATCGTGCATTGCCCTTGTTGAATTTGATATGTGTTGTTGGTTGCCTTGTTGGCTCGATTGAACTGTGATTGAGATGTGAATGGGACCCTTCAATAACCGCGGTCCAAGGTAAGTTTTTTTCTTTGAGAAGTGTAAGATGTTTATTTTACTCACGATTTTTGCTTTGAGATGTGTAAGATGTTTATTTTACTATGATTTCCGGTCCAAGGTTAGTTTTTTGTACTTCTGCAATAACTTTGCATTCTTCTGGTTAGCTTAGCAGAAGGGGTGGTTAGTTCAGGTATCCCTCCAGATAGTTATAAACAGATCAATGGAAACTATGTCCATGCACATCTCCTCTCTAGACTGCAAGGTTTTTAACCTCTTCAAGCTGGTAAATTTGTTGTATTGTGTTTCTTTTTTGGCAACTGTTTTCAATAAGAACTGCTTTTATCTTTACAACTATGCATGAGAAAATAAAGAAACAGATTGTGGATGTTGATTCTTTCAAGTTCCAAGACGTCACTGTGACATGGGTCAGCATGGCAGAGATAAATCTTCCCAATAATTAGGAAGAGAATAAATAATTCTGGTGTACTTTTTGAGAATCAATTTCATACCTTGGTACAGATAGCCTGCTCAAAATAAGAAGCATCACTTATCCTTCCAAAACACGATTAATATGAACTGCTTAATCTTATTAAAAAAACTTTGAAATTAACACTCTGTGATGGTTCCATATGTAGAGAGAGCAGTAAGGGGTAGTCTTGGTACTTGAGAAATACACAAAGGGAAGAGTATACATTATGAATATGTATATGCATATATTCTTTTTTCATTTTCCATTAGCGCCAATTCTCTCATGGCCTTCCTCTTTTGCCGTTACCTTTTCTCCTAGGATTGAGATATCATTAAAGATTTAGCATTGATTTTCTTGGAAAATCACGTGATTGAGTATTAGTAATTGGGTTTCCCACGCGACTAGAATCTGATTGTAACTAGAGTTGTCCTCACTGGTCTATATATACCAGAAACACAAAGCATCCTATAAAGGTTGTAAGAAAAGTCAGACAAATATTGTATTATATTTGTATTATATTTCTAACATCAAATATGAATCATTGATTTTTTTGAGCGAAATATTTCGTTGCTGTTGGCGAGTTCGATTCTCCGCTTTATCATTGATTTTTCTTTTTAAGGATTTTTGTAAGGATCTTATTGAGAATGACACCCTTCCTGAAGATAAGAAAGATGAGTTCAAGGTGCAAAATTAAATTGTATCAGTTTCGAAACTCTTTTTGCCAGATCAAATCTGTATTTGGAAAAATTTCTTTATATTGCTGGTAAATTCTTATTTTGTATTTTAATCAGAATTATGTAAAGGAGCAAGTCCGGGAAAGAAAGGCTGCTCAACGGCAGGTATGCTGTAAATGCTCAATTAATGCAATTCCAGTTATATGTTTAATTATGTTAAAGACAAGAAAAAAGTAGTTCATGAAAATCAGCATGAGCTGTCAGAGTATTCCTAAGGTCATGGCAGTGGAGATCTTTATTTTTATTATTAATTTTTGGTCCACCACCTGTTACTTCTGAAGATGATTTTGTTCATCTTGTATTTTCTTTTGATTTGTCTTTGTGGGGCTGATGCTTAATCAGACCTCACCATTTCTTTTTGCCAAAATTTTTGCATGAAAAATATTTCCTTTCTTTGTGGGTTGATGCTTAAACATAAAACTTTCTTTTGACACTTGTTTTAAAATGTTGACAGGCTAGAGAAGCTAGAAGGAAAATGATTGAAAGTATGAATCCCGAAATGAAAGCAGCATTTGAGAACATGAAACTCTACAAGTTTTATCCTGTTTCAACCCCTGATACACCTGACATAAACAGTTGCAAGGTATCTTCTTCATTTTGATGCTGTTCCAGTAGGCAGTTATAGGTTGAGAATGTCCCTTTGTGATATGGGTTTACCGAAGTCTAACTTAGAATGCTTCTTAGTGCCATGTTACTTTCAAATTTTGATTCTCATAGCATTTTTTCAATTTAATAATCGGATACTTGTGTCATCTTTGTGTTTTAGAGGAGGAGATCACGACCATAAACTAAAATTTTATTTTACTACTATTTTGCTTAATTTGGCTTTTGTCAGTTTATTATTTTATATAATTGTCAAAAAGTGAAGGATTGAAATGAAGTCTCTGGTCATTATTGATTCATGATGAATTTCACTGCTATTACTGTTTCAGAACTGTAATCGATGACTTTACTTTGAAACTCTTGACTAGGAAATAAAATTTCAGCTTCACTTATATGTATAGTTTGCATTTAGGCCAGAAATTGACTCAGGATTGTAGCATGAAATTCTGGTAACATAGTTAAAGAGTAACATCTGTTATAGACATAGCAAGAGTTTAGCATAGTTCAGAAACTCTTCTTTGCCATGTTGTTTGATCTTTATTTCATTTTTTTCTGGAAAAATGTCAACTTTCTTACACGCATCCTTCAACTAATTGGACCACATGCATGATTCTGTTAGAATTTAGAAGGTACTTATTTGATTAGATTTTTTTTTACCTTTTCTGTTTATGTCTTTAAAGATGGAGTGACTAGGACAAGAGGGAAGTTCCTGAATTTAGACTACTTTGTGCAGTAAAGTTTTCAGAGTTCATTAGCAGCCAACTATGCAGAATTTATTTCAATTGTACAAGATAAGAATTCTGCATGAGTTGCGGAACTTATCGTGTTCCATTCACTTGAGCTAAGTTCAAAGTAGGTATAGGCATTTTGACTTGATAAAATTATATACAATGTTTTAAATTCATGAATTTGCTTATTCAAAAAATTAATCTGATTCTCTAAAAAAATATGCTGACGAAAATTTGTGGAGAACTGATGAAAAATTTACTCATGATAGCAGGACTCAAGTCAGCTGTGATAAAATGATTATAGGTAAGAGCAATTTTTGGGATCAATTTGACCATACAGACACTGCAAACTAAGACGGTGACTTATAGTTATTAAATTATCCTATGATATAAGATAACATGCAATGCAAGGACTGTATGTGCTGTTTTATCAGCCACTGGTAGTGCAAGGACAGTACTTACAGTCAGAGCAGAGTTTTTGTGCTAGACTTTCCCATGAGGGCGCTATGGGAATTGGCAAAATCTTTTATTGCAGTTAATGATAGAAGGTACCTAGGTCTTTCCTATTCTTCTTCTTTTTTTTTTATCTTCTTTTGTTGTGGATTTGTACATCAAAGTGAATAAGAGAATCAATACGGTATATGTGATGTTGCTTTTTTTTTTTTTTCTTAATTAGGGACTCTGGTGATGGAATTCCAGAAACACACAGGTATTATATTTTTTTATAACCTACTACTTTTTTAAATGCATAAAATTTTCAATTCTTGATCTGATGTGTTTGTATTTTTCATTTTTCTAAAATTATTTACTGGTACAACGAACTGACTTATTTTTCAGTTCTTGATTTGATGAATTTGGACCTTGCTTCCTTCCTGTTGTGTGTACAAAGAAACAAATGTTAAGATAAAATGGAAATCATAAAATTCTTCGGAAGTATTATTGTCGAATTTTGAATATCCTCTCTTTGATATACATTGAAGGTTATGACACTCATGATTGTTATATATTTTAAAATTTTATTCAGCTTATTGAAGCGTATTATTGCTATTGGCATGATTGCAAGTATGCTACTGGTGTGTTATAGTCTTGATTTTGCAGCATGCTAAGCTATTAGATCATTATTTGGGATATTATGAATGAGAGAGAAAATGTTAATGTATGCATAATTTAAACATGGGAGTTTAAAATAATAATAAAAAATTATTCTCATACCGTAATTTCATAAAAAAAATGCCCACACATTTGGGTGGGCGTATATGCTAGTAGAATAAATATATGTGTTTTTGACCTTGGCGCCTTTCTTTTCTGCACGGGCTGCTGCTATTTCTTGTACTCTCCTTTGCTCCTCCTATAAACCATGAAATGAAAATAACATTTGTAAAAGATTTCAAGAAACAAACAACTTCAAAATACTATATATATACAGCTACATAGCAGTATAAGAGATGAATGAGACTTGTAAATGCAATAAAATAATCATGCTGCAACCACCAGAAAAGACGAGAAATAATAACCTGCACAAAATGAAGATAGTTGCTTGTGAAACCTCGCAACGTCTCCTTCACCTTGGTTTTTGAGCTCTTTACAGTTACTGGCAATGGGTCAAGTACACAACTTCCTTCAGACACATCCTCAGTAACCATCCCTACCAAAATGGGCTTCCTATGTGAGGAATTCAATTTGGGTTTGTTCTTTGGAGGTCCACTTTTCTTTGGAGAATTCTTCTTCTTCTTCTTCACCTTTTTAGGTTTGCCATTATGAAGGTTTCTTTTCCCATTCTGTGTACCATCATTAGCACTGGTAGCCTCTCCAGAACATGACTTAGCCAAGGCAGATGCAGGACTGTTGGTGTGCGCAAGTGAGCCAGCCTGGTTTTTAGGACTGTTGTTGGGACTTTGTTTCTGAGGTGCATCCTTTTTCTTAGGCCTGCCACGTTTTCTCGACTGGACAATTATGTCACGCATTGGTATGGTATCTGTATATAAGGGTTTCTCTTTGCCAGTAAGCCTCGAGCTTCTACGCACCTCACTGGTGAGCAATGGTGATACGTCTACTGTTGCCATCTGTTTGTAAAAGAAGGAGAATAAAAAAAAAGAAGGCACAGAAATGCAATTAATCAGACAGCAGAATTTAAAGGCAAGAGAGAACAATATTGTAAGCAAGAGATATCAGATTTCAAACTTGACCCAAAAACTTAGCAAAGATTTCTGTGATCCTTAATTAATGCCAGAACGGCCTTATCAGGCAACCATATACTCTAGTAGTCCCAAATTAACTCCAGCAAAATTTATAAAATAATATTTCAGTACCAGAACTGCCTTCCACAGTATTGAAGTTACTTAGATGTTTTCGCAGAGACGAAAAAATGTTGAAATTAAATACAAGTGGAGACAAGTGACGGGGCAAAAACTTGAAAAAAAGAGCTAACTGTAAGTGAGAAGCGAATGTATTTAATTTAATAGTTGAAAAGGGGGGGTAAGAAGAAAAAGGCCCAAATGAGAATGTTTGTTGGTAAGAGCAAATAAAATTAAAGTGAGCAGTAGCACCTAGGACCAAAGTTAAAATACATTCGCATCTATTTACTGAGGCGAGAATAATTTTATAATTTTATTTATAAAATACGTTTTAAGGCCATTTCCTTGATTTCTAGGTTACATATCTTTGTTATCTTCGTTGGTTCGTACCTTGAAGCGACGAGACGGCGCGAGAAGCGAATCCGAGAAGGAGGAGGTGGTTTGATTTTGAAAAAGAGAGAGAGAGAAAGAGAGAAGTGAGAAAGTGGAAATGGCGAAAAGGGGGGCAGGGAAGGAGAAAAGGCGGGATGAGAGAGAGAGCGACACAAGGACGACAGTGAGCGAGTGGGTTTTTACTTTTTACTTACTTTTTACTTTTTTTTACAAATACAAAAAAAAAATTGTGAAATCAGAAAAAATTGAATTGGCGGACATTACAAGCCCAAAACTAATGCGGGAGCGGGAACTGCCCCAACCCCAATTAGCTCTCTCAGATCCTCTCCAATAACACCTGTCCACCCCACAATTATGGCCGTTTCTTTTTTATCAAGATTCGTGTTTTCTATTCATGTAGATGTAGTGCGTACGAATGGATGCGATTAATGAGTTCGTAGGTTCATTGCGTGACAGGATGTTGCAGTGTCGGATGAGAGCCATTCCGATTCCCAAATTTCAGGAATAGATGAACCCTCCCGCTTTACGCCGTATCACTATCTGCTGCGCCATCTATCCATTGGATCCGTTTGTTTGTGTAGTAAGAAGTTGCATAACTTAAGAATGCCTAAGTGTTTATGTAGTGTTATGTAATAGATGTTTGGTTGTGTAGTAAGGATGACTAACTTAATGCATGCATATATTCATGTCAAAAAACTAAAATGCCCTTAAATTTAAATTAGTATTATGTATTATATGTTGTGACCTAATTATTGTTAATTATTAATTATTATAAAATTTAATTATTCATGATGATAATAAATCATTTTTACTATTATGAAATATTAATAATTTACTTTTAATTAAATATTATAAATATTATTATTTATTAATTAATATTAATTAATTTTTAATTATTATAAAAATTAATTATTAATGATAATAAGAAATCATTTTATTATTATGAAATATTATTAATTATTTTTAATTAAATATTATAAATATTATTAATTATTTAATAATAAATCAATATTGTTTATTAATTATTATTACTTGTTATATATTATTATTTATTAATTATAATAATTAATATTTATTACTAATTATGATTTTTAATAGTTATGGTTACTTATTAGATATTATTATTTATTAATTATTATTAATTATTATAGATTATTAAATATTATTATTAATTATTTCTAAGGGGTATTGTTGGAAAAAAAATTAAAGGGGACCGGTACATAACTTATGCAACCTATTTAGGTTGCATAACTTATGTACTCTTAAGGCATCTTATGTAAGAAGTGTTTGGTGACTTAAGAATACATAACTTAAGTTATGCATCATTTAAGTCACAAACAAACGTCCCCAATTTATACATTGGAAACTACCCTTGTTCACAATTATTGCAGATATTTTGCCTACGGGCTTTTGGCATTTTACAAAAATAATTTAATATTTGAATGAATCATTTATTTATTTATTGTACATTTACCGTCATATTATTTAGATTTGCTGGGTTGGATATAAAAGCAATACATCGATTGGGCGTTATTTTATTTATTTGTACCGAAGATACCTTTGCAGCGTATTGCATTAGCAAAATGGCCTACAGCACGGCATATGACATGATGCGACAAAGCACGGGAGTGCTAATAAACACCGCGTTATATATTATTTGTTTTTCACGAACGCAACATTCAGGAGTCAGGAGTCAGGAGTGTACAACAATTGGGTTGATCAGTTGATGGATTTTGTGATTTTTCATTTTTGTCCAATTGTTGTACAGTTTTAGGACTGTTAATGGGGTACGGTAGAAGATATTTTCATATTCATATTCGTTAAAATTTTTTTACATATATCCTATCCGTATCCGTTAAACGATGACTTTATCCGCATCCTATCCGCACTCGTTTGGATCGCTTAGAAATAAAAGGAATAGCCTCTTCCTAGGCGGAAAACATTAGGAAGTGTCACACCCCGACACATAGGGCTTGACAATCCCCGCCGCGAATACACAATCTCTGTGCACCCGCAAGGCGTTTCCTTACTAATTACAAGGGTTAAGTTCCAGCTTACCATGATCTACCATGTTGTCTCCTACGACTCATTGAGTCATCATGGCAAGACAAATTTTGGCCTAACTTCGCTTGACTTGATCGAGCCCGTCTCTGCAACCTGGAACCCACATCCATTGTGGAAAACATGCAATTGCACGGAGTGAGAAATAAATTCTCAGTGCGGGTTTTAGTTCCAGTACGTGGATTTAAGCTAAAATCCAAGTTCCAGAAATAATACCCATAAATAACTAATTTATTGATTAAACAAGACAGTAAAAATATTATCTGCATTAATATAAAACAAGGTATGCATGTGTCAACTTAAATGATATCAATTGCAATTCTTCGTTTAAATCATGATATCCAGCATATGACCGTAATTGAAGTCGGACGGAAATCACAAAATTTGACCATGACAAATGTCATATACATGTCGGAACTGAACACGTGGCACGAATCCCATCGCAGACATCACATGTCTGGATATGATAGGAAACTGAGCGTGTCAGGGGTCCGAGCATGGCATAACATAAGTCTGGACAAATCACAAATCTTTCATTTCATTCCATAATCATAATCTCTCAGGCCTCCTAACCCAACCGGTTGGGCAGGCAAAAGGAGACCTCTCCCTAACCCGAGGACAGGCAAAAGGGAGTTCCAAATCCGCATACCGCTACCGAACTGGCCGAAGCCGGGGGCCAACCGACTCCGGAGAGTGATGCAAACATATCAAATCACACATCATTTCATATCTTTCAGTCAGATCATTCATAAGATAGATTTATCAATAGCAACGACATTTCCAAATATCTGACTGTTACTTATCAAATTTCTCAAAACGGAGAACATGCCTTTCAAAATGTAGTTTTATCAATAATTGGACACTATCATTTAAAATGCTTGAATACGGTCATGCAGGCAAACGAATTTCCAATATGCATATGAATAAAACATATTTTATTAATTACTTAAACTTTAACAAAAATTCAACGTAATTCCGCACCTGGATAGTAGAAAGCATAAACGTAGTTTCTCGATATCTCGTGATAATTCGGATGCTTGACGACCATTATACTTGGGTTCTTTCCCTTAACGGTTTGCTAGGCTTGATAGTCACGTGTCAAGTGATTCTAGTTCGCTTTCCTAATAAAACAAGTGACTTTCTTACTAACCGTTACATACTTAAAGTAACCTAAATAACCTAATTATTGGCGGTTCTTGGGTTACCATACTGACGGCCTAAGTTAACCAGACTGGTTGAGGTTTGGATAGTTAGATTCAGATTATTTATTTAGAGGATTCTGTTTTAAAATATATCATTAAGTATTTTATCTTATTATTAATAATTGGTTTTGACTTTCCAGTTATTAAGAGTTTACATTTATTTCTATTATATAAGTCATGAATTATATTTTAGAATGAAAATATTCACTTATTTATTATATAGTATTTTTCCACCATTCATTTAGTTGTGCTATATTTGATTTATTTCATTAATACTTAATTAATTAGTTTGCATTGCTTAATATTTATTAAATTATTTAACTATTTATTATATTGAAAATTTAAATTAGAAAATTATAATCTTAGATCAAGAAAACAATTGGAAATAGAAAATTAAAATCTAAATTATTGGATTGGTTTGTTTAGGATCAGAAAGTCGATGATTTGATTGTCATTGTATCTGTTCTTGACTCACTCGAACTATTCTCATCATCTCCCGAAAAATAAAATCGAATCCCACTTAATTAAAGGAATACCCAGTTATTGCTAATGACCTTTCCTATAATTAATTATTAAGCATACTAGTTAATTAACTTAATCTTTGATTAAGTTTAAGATTAAATTTAAGTCCAATTTTCTGCACTGGGCCGAGATTAATAGCCCACAATTCAATTTCTGTACTGGGCCAAAGCATAATTCTCTTTTATTTCGGCCAAAGCCCAAAAAGTCAGCCCACTCAAGGCCCATAATCATATATGGCTAAGTCAGGTCAACCTGACCCAGTTGACCTGAGCCAGACTTAACGGGTCCGCAACATAACCAACAGGATCCGCTAACCAATAAATGGATCCGACCCACAATCCTATGTACTTTTCTCCAAAAGAACCCCGAATCCATTTATTTTACATTTAGATCCTTTTTCCTCACAAACAAGTCCTTTTCTTCATAAAGAGGCCCCCCAGAAATTACAAATAGGTCCTTTTTTTCTCACATTTTAGTCCCTGACTCAACGTCACAGCGTACCAGAATGTACCAGTGGTACAGGGGGGTGTACCAGAGACTGATACCCAGCCTAAAATCCCATCGCAAAGCCTCACAAAGGTCTCCATCAGTGCCCAACCACAAAAACAGTATCAAACTCAAACAGTTTGGCTTAAGCATCATTAACAGACCTATAAACCGCAGCAATTAGGGTTTCAAGCACTCAAAGTCTACAAATTAGAGTTATCATACTATCAATTTCACTAGTCATGGTCAAGACAGTATCATCAAATTAACACACAGTACCAACTCAATTTCACTAGCCTGGTGGGATTGGTTAGCCACAATCCATCCGCCACAAAAATCTCGAGAGGAATTTCTTGTCGAAGAAGGCGAGAGATTAGAAAGGATCGGACGGAGCGAACAAAGAGAAGGGAAAAGGAAAGAGAAAGGAGATGGTGCCACGGGAAATCCGATTTTTATTAAAAATTTACCCATTTGATCCTTTGTGGCAGAGGCTTTGTGGCCAAGGGTGCCGCAACTCACATAAAGTTATTTAATTAATTGTTTTCATTCAAATTTAATTAGTCTGATGTTAAATTTCAGTATTAATTAAACTTTGATTTTGCTAGAATCATGTAGATAATTTTTAGAAACTACACAAATTAAAAGATTTCGATTTCGAGTGAATTTTACTGTTACGATTTAATTAATCGTTTAAGATTATTAGTTCTAAAATTTTGTTTATCTTAATATTATTTTTAAAATTAACCTAATTTTTATAATTAAACTGGATCTGGTATTTCTACTATGTTACAGGAAGTGTGTAACTTTGTGAAGAATTTGGATGGTTAGAAATAAATTTTCGTCTAGAAAGAAGCTATTCCTCTTATTCCTAAGCGATCCACCTTATTTCTAAGCGATCCAAACGGTCCTTAACTAAAAACTAAATATAAAAATAAATCATCAAATATAATTAATTTTTATTTTAACTAACTTTTGACTACTTTTATGACTGCATGTTTTATAGTTAGTTATCTATCCTAGAGAAAGAAGTGTCGATCGCTCGAATATATTATCTGGGACCATCCTTCTATATATTATTGTGTTATCATCTATCGAATACAATACCATGGAACAATAGGATTCAAATCAATTTAATTTTTACATTAAATAATTTTGAATTAGAGAAAGCCACTGGATGATCGGAATACAACAGCATGAAGTAATAATGTAATATATTATGAGATGGGCTAAAATCAGCCACGACTGACGGATGCAACCGTCAGCTACAATCAAATTTCAATTTTCGAGATTCTAACAGTCGATCCGAACCGTTCAATGTGTTCTCCATATTGAAATCTCATTGGAGACCAAATTTTACATTTTTCTGATTTTATTTACTATTTTTTTTTAATTTTTTAAAAATCATAGTTATTGAAGGGTCAAGAATTGTTTAGATTAAGAATTTTGTAAAATATCAAACAAATACTAAAAAATTTCAAAAAAAATATAAAATTTGGTCTCCAATGAGATTTCAATATGGAGAACATATTGAACGGTTCAGATCGACTGTTAGAATCTCAAAAATTGAGATTTGATCGTAGCTGACGGATGCAACCGTCAGTCGTGGCTGATTTTAGCCCATCTCATATATTATTATTCGAGAAGAAAAGAAATACCAAACCAATCGATCAGGGAAAAAAAAAAGAGAAGAAAAAGAAAAAGATACAACACAAATGAAATCGAATTAATTTTTTGAATGGTCCATGCATGCTAGGATCACCATTGACCACCACCAGAATAGAGAACTTGAAGATCATAACACTACACCAAAAAATAGCTTTAGTACTGTTCCATTAACACCTGTTTTTAATAAAATCGGTATAAAAAATAGTCAGTGGTAATTTCGTAATGGGGAAATTGGGTACATGCCACCCCAAAACTTGAAAATTAGAAGAATGCCACCCCAAATTGAGTTATTAGAAAAATGCCACCTCAAATCCACTATACTTAGATATTTGCCACAATTATACAATTCTGAAAATAAATATACTATAATTTGAAGTGTATTTTTATATTGTTGGAATATTTAATGTGGCCTATGATAATTAATGTGTGAGCCAAGTTCATTTAAGATAATTAACTAAATAGTGCATCATAATTTGATGGAAATTCTGATGGACCAGATTCATTGTACTTGATCCCTTTAGTTACCTCAGCAATAAATACTCTATAATCTGAAAATTAAAGGCACCCTTTTCCATAATTGTGCCATTAAGAAATTTCAGTATAGAAAAAAGAAAAATGTCATTGTTGACCATCATTATGGCTGAGGAAAACTCAAAGAAGATCAGTACTAACGCTTCCGCCTAACGACTAACGATATCTGCTCTTCAATTTGTAAGTTTTATACTCATATTTTTGTTATTTTATATGATTTACGGATTCTGAAAATTTGTGTTATTATTTCTAAACACGCTAAATTAATGATTATGTCTATCATTTGGTATCCAAGCCAATCGTAAATTCATATTAAATACAAACTTATTTATGGGTATATAATTTTTTGTTTTTACTCGAAATCTCGGCGTAATGATTCTGCCAACTATTTATTTTTTCTAAATTCTCTCGAAATTAAATTTGTAATTTGGGATAAAAAATATTTTTATCAATTTTTATTAATAATCTTGTTCAGGTGAAGATTATGACAAGTTCCATTAATTTTATTAAGTTCACCAATTAGGGAACATGAGTTTTTCTCGTGATCATTAAGTTTAATAATAAAAAAATGATCCAGATATATGGAAATTGGGTGCTCTAATCTTGTCTAATTGAAAACATACCCTTCTAATCTCTAAAATTGGATATATACCCTCCTAATCACGATAATATAGTATATTTATCCTTATTGAATATTTTAATGATAATTCAAATATAAAAATTTAAAATTCAAAAATTATGACGAAATTTCCCTCTTCTTCTCGAATGGAATTGCTGACCCTTTTTATTCACGAACTCTCTCGTGCTAGTACGAAAATGAGATCCAGTTGTCGCCCTGTGCATTGAACATGCTCCTCTCGTCTCAAAGTAAAATTTCTTTTTACTTCTGCTGTATGACCCTGATTAATTTGCTTCCTTCTATCATAAACTGGCGAAAAGATATGAATTTTCAAGTTACAATTTTCTTCCTCTAGTATCGTTGAGATACACAAAAAGTTTGTCAAATTAAAATTGGTGGCTCGTGTACGTAACTCAAAAGGAAGTCTATTTATTTCGAAAAAAGGGTCAGAAAGGGCACCAACGGGGCTTTCAAGATCCGCACAAGAATGCTTAAGAACAAAAGGGTCAGAAATCCCATTCGAAAAAGAGAGGGGTCGCTGGAGAAAGAGGGCAATTTCGTCATAATTTTTGAATTTTAAATTTTTATATTTGAATTATCATTAAAATATTCAATAAGGGTAAATATACTATATTAACGTGATTAGGAGGGTATATATCCAATTTCAGAGATTAGAGGGGTATATTTTCAATTAGACAAGATTAGAGGGGTATACACCCAATTTTCCCTAAAGTTTAGTGCACCCGTTTAAAGGAATGAAAATTGTTATCTAAATAGATTTGCTATTTTTTTTCTTTCCTTGCTTTAATGAATCCTTATTTCTTAATCCAACAGTATTAATTTTTATTCGATTAAACGAAGACTTTAATTAATTAAGGTCATAATGGTTTAAACATTAAGTTGAGTTTAATAATAAATCGTATATACGATTAAATGGGTAAATAGAGTACAACTTATGTTGTATAATTTGTTTATCCAAATCTAATCGGAACTTTTAAATGCGTCAACAATTAATTTGTTTGGACAGATATTGGCTTACAATTGGTGAGGACGGATATTTTTATACCTCAATTTAGAGGATATTTCCTTTACGCCTTTTGGCCTCTCTGTTGTGATTACGCCTTTACGCCTTTTGGCCTCTCTGTTGTGATTACGCCTTTACGCCTTTTGGCCTCAATTTAGAGGATATTTTTATACCTCATGGCATGGTGATTATGACAAAATTTAGTTAATTACATAAACTCTCTTTAATTATACACTCTGTTGATCATAGGATCTGAATTTCGAAAGGAATTTTTACGCCATGAATAACCACGTTAATAGAGCTGTCAACGAAATAAATAACCATGTTCTGCCGTAACGTTATTGGATAACGGCACGCATAACAGAAGCGGAATGCATTTCGTTAACTAAACGAAACAACAAATGAAATTGACCGGTATATAAGACACATAAACGTAACGGTAAACGAAATAGGGTGTTCCGTTTTCGCTATTTCGTTTTCACGTCTAGTATTCTACGAGTTTAGAATTATTCCAATAACAGAGAATGAGCGGAGATATCGAGGGACGCCTGGAGTCTTCTCCTCTTTCTCTTTCTTTCCCCTCTTTCTCCCGCATTATCTTCTTCTTTCCCTGTCTTTACACCTCTTGAGAAAATAAGAAAAAGCAGAGAAAAAAGAAACAAAAATCCACGTCTCTCTCTACAAACCATAGCAACGGAAAAGGTTCTCTGCGAATTGAGCATCAACTAAGGTGTAAACTGGAGCATATCTCAGATCGAGGTCTGGCTTGGAAGCTCCCTGATCCAGATCTACTTTTCAGGTCCAATTTGGAAAAATGACACAGAAGCAATTTGTTAGGGATGCAACCAAGGTTTAATTTATTTTGTGTCAATTTTCAATTTATTAAGTTTATTTGTTGAATATTATTTATTAAGGGATCTGAAAAGTTTTGATTTATGAAAAGTTTTGATTCTTGTACAAAAGTTTTGATTTAAGAAGTTTATTTGTCCAAGTTCATCTATTGCCCCATTTTTTGAGAATTTCAGCAAAATATTTTTCACTGCTAGAATACTATCAATTAACTAGTTTGAAATCCTAATTGAGATTTATTTATATCTGTTTCTAGAATATAAATTTCTTCCGATCTGGGGATGGTGGGATTTGAAATTTGCATTGTTGTTGACAAACATAATTGATTTTTGTATTAATTTAAAAATTGTATTATTGCTGACAAACATATAAACGTTAAATCGTTTATATCGTTTATATAAACGAAACGATTAACATAATTGATTTTTGTGCCGTTTCATAAACGATTTGGTTAACGGTAAATTAATCTGTACCGTTCAATTAAACAGAACGATAACGATCACAGCCATTTCTGTGATCGTCAGCCACGTTTGACAGCCCTACACGTTAAGGCACAAGTTAGGAGAATTATTAGACTTAACCGGACACAAATATCCATGCTTAAATCTTTACTTGTCCTCAAGCAAAAGAAAGAGTTAAGGCACAACTTAGCCTAATCAATCCCCAATGAGTTCTTTCATCTCATTTGATGTAATTGAATTTCAAAATTGAAATGTCTCGTTTGATCACTTTTGGATTTTCTCAAGTATAAGAATTCAGCAGATTAACTAACCTTTTCTCTCTGTTGAATGCATACGAGACAAGGTCTAACAATTTAAATTTGCGAATGAAAGTCCGACCACTAACTCAACACAAAATGCAACAGTTGAATTAAGTCCAATTATTCTTTTCGAAGAGGGGTATACAGGAGTGTTTGTGTTTATGGGTTATTATTCCTCGTCCTCTCCTGTCCTCTCCTCTCCTTTCCTCTCCTGTCCAGGTCGGACCATCGGGACCCCACCCCATCCAATGGTCTTTGTGGCGTTGAGCGCTTTCTCCAAACATGTTATCTCTCCATTTTCAATAGATCGGCACAATAAAGCCTCTCTCGGCATGCTCTCCCCAGTCATCCAGTCTGAGACAAGTAAGGCCTTTCTTTCTTTCTTTCCATCTCCTTTGTGAATTTTATTCTCTTTATTTTTTGTTCTATTT
Organism: Rhynchospora pubera; assembly: GCA_028095005.1. NCBI lineage: Eukaryota > Viridiplantae > Streptophyta > Magnoliopsida > Poales > Cyperaceae > Rhynchospora > Rhynchospora pubera. Next base: position 359,003,703 of record CM051460.1, read on the forward strand.
TTCTTTCTCCTCTGTTAATTTTAAGGGAGAGAGGGTCGAATTGTTGAGCTGTTGTTTAATTGGATCGAGGTAATTCAATTTCCAAACAAATTCACCTGAGCTTGATTTTCACCTCAAATTTTCATTGCACTTGCGAGTGCATTCAATTTCATAACATATGAGATGGACCAATTGGCCAAGCTGGTCAAGTTCATTTGAGTTTGATTTCGTTGCTATATTGTTGCTTGGGAGTTGGGACTATGGAGTAATACCATCAGACTGAAATATTTTTGTTACTAGTTGAATGCCAAAATCCACAGCTTCTCTTTTCTGCTGACTTAGCAGCCTAATTTAGTTGATATCATACATGACTATTTTTTTTATTGTGTAATTATGCTTAGCACTGACGTATTTTGGCAATTAATATCACAGAGGTTGTTTTTCATTGTTTCAGTGATTTACTTACCGGTAGCAAAAACTGTAGCAGTAGCAGGGACTTTATTCGATATATTTGGGTTCCTTAAGAGAGATTTTTTTTTTAACAAGAGGAAGTGATCATGGATGCTAACAATCTGCTCTTTTCTCACACTTTCAGTTGCTTTCATTTAATTTTGAGATCTCACTTATTATCTGTTTAGGATAAGTATATCTTCAAACAATAAACAAAAGGAAAATTTTGGGAAATTAGGTAAATTTAAGTTTAAGATAGAAACGATAAGTGCATATCCTATGTAAGCTTTTTCTTCTTCAGAAGAGGCAAATTGAATATCAAAGTACCTTATTTTCAGTTTCTCAATGCTACTTTTGTTGTAGTCGATTCACAACTAGGGGCGTCTAACGTGGTTAACGACCGCGGTATGGTCCTCTACCGTTATTATACCATTTGAAAAACGATACGAAACCGGCATGTCACTTACCGTTTCGTTTATTAAACGAAACATATTTTTGTGCCATCAACTGTTCCACTTCAGAAATTACACGTAAAACGGTTTGAAATGAGGTTGAAATAGTTGAAACAGTATAACCAACTGTGCCATCAACCGTTCCACTTAAAAAATGATATAATATTTTACGCCGCAAACCGTTCCATTCAATTTAAACTAAACGATATAACGGTAAATGATCACCGTTGACAGCCCTATTCGCAACCCACCATGGAGGGAACAATTTTGGTGGGGGATGACCTCATGTTGGGCCCACCATCCCCCATCATACCCCCAGAAATTGCTTCTCATGTGCTTGAGGGTGTCGATCTATGTGATGGAATTTTTAAAAAGTTTTTCCTTTGTAAGCACAGTCAAGAATTTATGAAATTGGTAGGCCAGGAATGCATGATATGTGTTCAGTGTTGTTAAATTTATATCCTAGAGATAAAATATGGTTGCAAGCCTACGACTATTGTGTAAGTATTTCGGAATTGAACCATAAAGACGGTTGTTTAATTAACAAGTTCTAACCTATGCACTTAATTAAATTTGGATATAATTGACAAGAAAACTAATTGGATGCTTAAACTAATTTGTAACAGTTGCAAGTAATCAAAAAACTAAATTAACTGACAAGTTTAAAGGATTCTAAAGCCAAAATTTAAAAGGCTTGGAATGGTAAGCAGCAATTACCCTCGGAAACTGTCTTTAATAGCAGGCCCTTTTCTTTTTTATTTTTATTTTTTATTATTATTTTTTTTTTATCAAAGCCCGTAGGCACCCCACCCCAGTTAATCTCGCCCCAGCGAGAATCGAACCCAGGTCTTTCCGTAGAAAGACAAACGTCTCTACCAACTGGACTAGCCAGTGGAGACATAGCAGGCCCTTTTCTCGCTCTTCCTCTGTTCGGCCTTTCCTTCTTTTCTCTCCTCGTTTCTAAAAGGGCCAATTGTGATTCTGTGAAGTGGGGGCTTTACTTAATAATAATCACGAAAATAATTGTAGGATTTAATAAAAACTTACAGATGGGTGGATAAAAGGAATCAAGTATAAGAATAAGACGTCAGATTTGGTGAGTGCCTTAACTAATAATAAAACCAGCAACATGATTTACAAAACCTTGTTACATATTGACTTTACAGAACTAGATTGAACTTGCAGAATTTTCTTTATGGAACAAACAATGTTAAATTTCACACATACCTTACGCGAATAGAACATGTGTAAAAAGTTGTAAGAATTAAAGGTGAAGCAATTAACGACATGACATTTCTTTTAGTGCCTTTAAAGCACGCCTCCAAACAAATAGCAATCACAGATATTTTAGAAAAGTAACAATTTCAAATTGTAGCGAATAAGGATTGCATTGCACATATGAATAAAAATAATAATGACTTGAAATATGATCGTACTTCTCCTAGAGTTGAAACACTAATTATAACTATGAACAAACCTACTTTTCAAAAAGAATAAATATCACAAGTAATTCAATAGTACATGAAATGATTGAACTTATATTCAGACACTGACAAATTAAGCTTCCGAGTGTCGAGAGAAGTCAGGACTGGAAGGCTCGTCTGATATGCAGTAGCTCTTTGCGTACCTTTTCAGGTATGGAGTTGCATGAATTTTCTGCAATTCAATATTATATTATGAACTTAAATACATTAACTATCTCGTGCATTTTGCAACTCAGTTATATGCATGTGTTATTTGCATTTACCTGCAATTAATATCGCACAATTAAATGATCAAACCCAATATTATTGACTATTGTTAGAGCATGTTGCATAGCTTTATCATTTGAAATTTTGAAATAGTCCGTTTGGAAATCTGCGCACTTAGCCAGCAAGGAAGACTGAAAGTCTATTACCAGAATACCAGCTAGTTTATTAAGTACCTATACTGTCTGGACTCTGGATTTATGAGATAGTACATGACCAACATTAATTATTAATTGCTGTTATTGCAAATTAAGCTGAACGACCTGACATTCCCCACTATGGTGTTAACTGTTAAGAAGAGCTAGGAAGAGGAGACAGGGGATGGTTAGTGTTAATTACCTGAGCTCTGTCGTGTAAGGAAGAAGCATTAGGGAATAGCGTTGTCACCCTGGCTGTCTTTTCTTTTGCCTTCTTAGTCACTTTCAGAATCGCCTCGTCTGTCTTTTCTTTTGCCTCAGTTACTTCTAGAATTGTGTCTTTCATCGCCTCGCCTATCTTTTCTTTTGCCTCCTTAGTCACTTCTAGAATCGTCCCTTTCATTCCCTTGGTTCTTTTTCTTTTTGCCTCCAAAGTCACTTGATCAACAATTGCCTCTTTCTTAGCCTCTTTACAAATATCCAAATTCTGAAGAGGAGACAAATTGTGTTTGAGAAGGTGTGATTGGCGCCAATTAATTCCCTAATCTAAAAGAATTTAAGTGAATTTCTTTAGCTAGACTAGCGACTGTAAGTGTGTATGTGCGTCTCATTTGATGTGGAGTGGAAGTATTTAAACGCACACGCGTGTTTAACAATTCTTACTAAGCTTAGGAATATATCTATTATGTCAACACAAAAAAAGTTCTAAGTATGAGACACAGACAAATAATTAAGCACATGTTCAATCTTCATGTAATTAAATTATAATCTGTGAATGTCTTCTACCTGTCCAGTATTAAACAATTATAGATTCCAGGCTGTGTTATTTTTTATCTAAGTTTCTAACTCTCATTTGTCAAATTAAACTCAATGCTCACGGCTTCAATTGCAATAAATGATCCAAAAGCACAAGACATTCAATTTGAAATGTATACTTTGCAAAAGCTAAGTAATTTGATGAGTTTATGGAAACAGAATAGAAAGCATGAAAAAGAGAGAAAAGTAGAAAGAAATTAAGTGCTATAATCAGCGTGTCGTATAACAAGTTACCATTTTGCCACCATCTGATGCAGCGTCGATGGAGGCAGTTTCATTTCTTAATATTGGGAAAAATGAGAATATCCACTCCTGCAAATAGAGAGCAAAATTTATGATCTGAAAGATGCATGTTTTTCTTGTTTAACAGAAAATTTCTATTTTTTTTTAAACAAAAACAGCACTCATATTTTTTGAAAATAAAAGTATTGTTTTCAAATTATAATAAGTTAATAACAATTACTAAAGATGGTGTGCACTCATTAAACATCAGGTTTCCGTTGTCCAATCTAAATTTCTGTTCATGGCAAACCGATCATTTCTGCGTGTGCATGTATGTGTGTATCATTTGATGCCATATCAGAAAGAAAAATTCGTACCGACAAAATATCGACAAGGGAGGACATTAGGTGTGAAAATATGTCACCAAAAAATGTAGAAACCAAGACACCAACAATAGCACCAGGAATAGCTGCTGCATAACCCAATAGGTTCGACATATCGATCTTCTTAAGTAATTTCTTTCTGATTAAGTATGAAAAACAGGAAAGAAGAGAAATGAAGTTGTTATTATGAATTTTTGGAAAAGGATGGAGCGGAGAAGAAAGATCAACAAGTAGCTTGTTAAAGAGAGCACGATCAGAGAGGGAATTGAGATCAAGAGGACTTAGTCCAACACCTGACAGCCGAGTAAATGGAGAAATTTGCACTGTTTTGTCATTGTGACTAATTTTCCCCGAAGCTTGCATTTAACATTCTATTTTTCTTTCTTTATGTAGGACAGGATCACAGGAACATCCTCTTTCGACCCGAGCTATTTGTTGGATTTTTAGTGCTATGCTATGCTGCTGGTAATGAAAAATAGACAAGGCGAACAAAATTTCCTTTCTCCTAATTATTTCTTATTTTGAAATATGATTCTTGAATTTTTTATTTAAACTTTATAAATTGAAACCGAGTCATGTAAATAATAATAATAATAACTTTGTTATTGTGGTAGATCCAAACTAATTTTAAGCCAGTGCAGAATATCAATATTAAATTTATTAAATATCATAATAAATAATAGTTTTTGTATAAAAATATATAATTAAATAATAAATTCTACTTTTCTAAATTTCTTTTCCGAAAACCTAATCATTTTATAATCTTTGCCACCAAGATATTAAAAAATTGAAACCATCTAATTAATTCAATAAAAAATGAATATATACAACCATAGAGGCGGGGGAAGTGAATAAAAAAGAAAAAAGTCATTGCTTATTTTGTTTCTATGCGCTTACAGCGGACATGCGTATCAAAAGCCGAAAAGGGGCAAAAAAAAATAGGAATCACTCGTTTCAGTGGGTGATCGATATTTGTTAAATGTAGTATGAACCGGGAAAGTAATCGGGTCGTCCAACCGGCCGGTCTAACCGCGGTTGAACTAGCAAAAAGGCAGTTAAACCGCAAACGGTGCACCTGATCTGGTTAACGGTCTAACAGCTGGTTCAACAGGCCGGTACGGTCCGGTTTTCAATACATTGGTACCGGGTCAAACATTCAATATTAACTCGAGAATTTTTCTTTCCTGTTATTCTTCTTTTTTTTTGTGAAAAAAATGGACTAAACAATGGCATAAGCACAGAGGAAGTCGTAGAAACTCTGCAACCAAACCATGTTAAATTGATATATGGCTCACACATTGGCTGTCATAAACAGTGCAAAACAAGCTTCGAAAATTCTTTGTACACAAACACAAGTACTTGAACATTAAATTAAGGAGCAACGAACGAAATTAAAATAATTAACTGTTTACATTGAGTCATTGAATAATAATGTTGAATTAAAGACGCACACTGGGATTACAACTAACAGCATGACACATGAACACAACAAACAACCCGATCGATTATGAAATCAAATTAACTTTTTGAATGGTCCATGGATGTCACAACCCGATTAGGATAATAGGATCAGGACCGCCAGAGCTAGATTAGAGAATTTGAAGATCAGATGACATCATGACAGCATGTACGTTTAGATAGGACGCACTTCAAGACCTCCAACAATAAGCCCGGTCTTCATGTTATTGTTATCGGTTTCCATCAGCCCGACGACCACCTCTCGATCCCCAGTAATATTATCGACGTCACAATAAAACTGCCCCAGCTCCAGCTCCATCCATCCGTCTGACCTCCTTACCGGCAAACCTACATTGGGCGGCACTGCCACTCTTGGGCTTATGCACACGACGTTTTTCTGCTTGAGGCTTCCCATGGAAACTGACGCCTCCTGGAAAGCGTCAAGGCCCATGGATGTCGGCGCTGTTTTAAAGATGAGACGTGCAGTGTACTTTGTCTTAGGCAAAAGTTCGTTTAATTTTATTCTCACCTTTATGTCCAGCCACCACACTTTCAATAGCTCCGCTACCTCCGTAAACCTTATATATAATTAATCAGCAAATGAATATCAAAGGTTATTTCGGTGCATTAATTAGCCGCTTCTACAACTTATATGTAACCTCCAATATACCACGGAATAGTAAAAAAACTATATAAAATTTGGTTTGGTACAAGTTTTCGAATACAGAAATTTTTACTGACATTTAATTATCGATTTTTTTTTTGCAACAAATCGGGATTATATGAAGATTTTCATAAAGTTTTAATATTGATTATCATTTGCCGTAATTATACTACAAGTTATATTACATGATATTATTTTTTTCGACCCTCACAAAAAGATATTATTTTAATTATAATAATTATAAAATTTATTACATAGGTATTTAAAGCAACGTTTGAAAATGCCAAATAACAATTAGGCATGAACTATCTTAAATTTCTAAATATATTTAATTCTTAAATTAAATAATAATTGGTAGTACTATTTTTAATATATTTAACAAAAATGGGAATATTATTTTTAGCTATAAAAAATCGGAATTGCTTAAGAACATCCTCAATATTCATCGTCTTCACCATCCTTCCAACACTTAGAATAATTGCATTCCAAAAAAGAAAAGAGGCGATGAGGATGAGGAGATGATTAACGCGTTTTACTTTTTTAGATGACAGGATGAGGAGATGATTAACACGTTTTTCTTATTAGGATGAGGGAATGAGGAGATGAGGGGACGGAGAGAGCGACACAGAGTGCCATTCTATTTCACTCTCTTATGATATTAACTTCAACACTTACATATTAACTTCAACAGTTACGATTTAAGCTCAACAGTACGCGGGAAGGAGGGAAACAGAGCGACGGGAGTGAAACCAAAGGAAGGATGGAGTAACTAGCGCTGGATGGGAGTGAGTAAATAGCGATGGTCTTGGGATGATGAGATTCACACGTTTTCTGTTATTAATGAAGTATCGCTGGAGATGACGGGATGATCCTTAATTATCAGCGCCGACAAAAAATGCGGTAACGATATTTAATTAATTGTATTGATGTCAGTATTTATTTCTCTCAATTCGAAATATGATTGGATACCTAGATGAATGAAATATATTTCTTTTCCGATGGATACAGACACATAAACACGTCTGCAGTACGTATTTATTTGAAAAAATCACATCCTCTGATGTTGCTGAGTTAATTTGTAATGGTAGGGTTCCACATGTCAGCAACCCGATGGCATCCGGTGCCATAGCCAATTAATTGTGGCAATGGATAGGAATCCCTTACTTGTATCATGTATGTAATTAAAGAACATACTTGATTTTCACATTTTGCAATGCTTTCTTGCCTTTCAACTGTTGGATTGTTAGGTTTTTTGTTGAAGAATTGATACAGGGTGTAAATTGGATTTGTAAATGTAAAATTTGTGAGGTTTGTCTCAATAAAATTAAAGCTAGTGATACCTTGAATCATTTGAATGAGCCCAAATCCAATACTCTGCATTATCAGAATGAATTATATCTAAGGATCTTGCAGTGAACATCTTGCCGTTCTGTGTTGAAAGATAAAACAAATTAAGCAACACGTACGCGTGAGTCGTGACTGTGCATGTGAGCAATATGAATCCAAAATTAATTTAAGTGGTGCTTAATTACTTTCATGGTAAACAGCTACCATTAATTAAGAGATTAAAAAAAATCGTACCGGTGAAGAACGGATTTGTCGGGGCATTAGACGTGAAAATATGTCGCCGGCAAATGCAATCATGAAGAGACCAGCAATAGCAGCAAGAACGATAATGTTCAGGTCCAACATTGCTGCTGTATAGGTTTATGATTAAGAGTCGAATGTAACAACAAAGAGATAAGAAAAGCATATATATGAATATATATATATGCCCATGTATATAGGAATTCTTTGAGAAGTTACGTAAGGTTGGAGGCAAGATAAGCACAAAGTGCGCATGAGTATCCTAACGGAATCGAAAGAGCCACCTAATAAGCAAAGGAAGCTGCCTAATTCACTACACCAAAAAAGATTATTAGTACAGGACTATTAATATTTGTTTTTAAAAAAACCGGTATTAATAATAAATCATGACAATTTTGTAATTGTCAGACATATTATTTAGTATCGGTTTTTTTTTTAAAAACCGATACTAAAAATCGCTGAAAAGAAATTGTTTTTCATTTAGTACCGATTTTTTATAAAAATCCGGTACTAATATATTGAATTTTAGTACCGATTTTTTATAAAAAGCCGGTACTAAAATGCTAACAAAAAAAAAAAAAAAAGTTTTTAATTTAGTACCGATTTTTTATAAATTATAAAAAACCAGTACTAAAAATCAATATATTAGTACCGGTTTTTTATAAAAAAAAACGATACTAAAGTGCGGATAAAAAAAATAGTTTTTAATTTAGTACCGATTTTTTATAAAAAATGGTACTAAAAATCAATATAAAAAATCGGTACTAAATTAATTAAAAATTTTCGATTTTTTTAATCAATTTAGTATCGGTTTTTTTATAAATAATCGGTACTAAATGCAATATTTTTAGTACATGTTTTTAGTTAAAAATCGGTACTAATAGTGTTTGCCGTCACTTTCCACCTTCTTCTAGTACCGGCTTATTAGTACCGGTTTTTTATTGTTTTTGGAACTTCTATTATTAGTACCGGTACAAAATCGATACTAATAACACATATAAAACTAAAACCGGTACTAATAAAATTAAATTGCCTAGTGATTGAAACTATACGGTATGCAATTATAGAAAAATTAAGTAAAACGAAAGAAAAACCTATAAACAAATTAACACGCGCGCAGAGAAAAGATGGAGAAAGGGAGCTAGGTCAACCCCTAGGTATGACCACCAAGGGTGGGAGCACGCAACAGGCAACACTGTAGGACTGTCAACGGCAGCAGTAAAAAAAACTCAAATTATGTGTCGCGCACAAGATGAAATTTTTTTTATGATATAGCACATAAGTGAATAAATTTGGAACCTCTCTAGAAAAATCAAGATGAACAATCATAGTTTATACTTAAATTTTAGGACAAAATATTAATAAATTGTATAATCAAACCTAAAAAGCCGACCTAAAATATTCGAGATAAAAAGTCATTTAGAAATTAAGAATAAACCTCTAAATAGTTCTAAAAATTTCATAAGTATTTAACTTTTTTTATGAACGACTAGGGCCTCAGTGCAAACAGTTTCATTTACAGAGAAGCACTCAAAGCAACCGAGTCAATTCATTCACCGGCGGTCGGCTTTGTCAAGCCGCAGGACATAACCAAAAAAACAGCAGAAGTTCAATTTAAGTAAAACAACACAATTATACAATTGTTGCTTAAATTGACTGAAAAAATTGAGGATCTGAAGGTAGCCTTAACAAGCTCGAAACTGCGAAAGGAAAGGAAGTCACTTAACCTGACGACCTGACCGACTCCTTAGATCAAATTCAAAAACAATTTCAAAAGCTGAGCTTATGCGAGGAAGGTTGGTTTCTTAATAATCTTATGGTTTTCTAAGTTCAATTTTCTAGGAATGCAATTATGGGAGGTTATACCTAATCACTAGAACTGTTTACAACCTAAAATTAAAAGTATAAATAATGGAATAACCAAAGATAACAGTTTATTGTATGAGAATTTTCGAAAATTTTAGTTTAACCAAAAGAACCATCATGCCGTATAGTACCTAAAGAGAGGGAAGATCGCGGAAAAACACGATGGGTGAGGTTTTGCTAAACCAGACATAAATATCAAACCATAAACTAATAACATAGGCTATATGAGTACACATTTGGGAGCTACTTATTAAATCAAGGGCATAAAAGTTTGTCCTTTAGTGCGCTACAAATTATGTCGCGCGACATCAGAGAAGGGTTCGCAGTTAAACCGTTATGCTGTCACGTTACCGGTAAGTGGAACGGTTAACAATATTGAAATATGTTTCGTTTTTTTAATGGAACGATAAATGGCAGGAAAATTTGTTTCGTTAAAGTATTTTTATACATGTCGGTTAGCGAAATCGTTTCGTTAACGAAGTGGCACAGTTAACGGCACTAAAATGAGTTTCGTTTTTTTACCGGCATGGCAAACGGAATAGGGTGTCCGTGTCACTTACTACGTTTTGACACCCCTACGAGCAGCAGTACAGCTCTATCAATAATATGGTGTTTCGGATGTTTACGTTACATTCCGTTAGTTCCGTTCTAACGGAACAGAAATCGAAAGAAAAAATGAATTTTATTTTTGAAAATGAAACGAAAACGAAATAAAAATTGATAAACTTTACTGAAACGTTATACGAAGATTGAAATCAATGAAAAACGAAGAACCGAACAGAAAGTGTCACACCCCGTATCCGAGATATGAGGCATGAGGTGACACAGTATCTGATCATCCATCTGACGGTCCGTCAACCTACGTCACAACATAAATAAAAGCAAAACGAAGTCAGCTACAAAAGCCATGTAACCAGCTATTTAACGACGCAGCTTCTCTATAACTAATTTATATAGCAAAAATCAATCGATCGGATTAATCCACACATCAATAACAATAAATTAAATGTATTTCACGGAGATCAACGGGTCTAGGTTTTCTCAAATCAATTTCTCATATCACTTTCACATTAGCGTGAATCCCTCTCTAGGCGATTCTGCTTCACATTCCATATCACTTCTCCATTTCAAATCAAGTCACATCAGAGACCCGTTGACTCGTAAAATACATCAGTCACAATTCTCATGTATCAATTCAATCAAATAAACAAACGATATTTAAATCAATCAATACGAAAATTAAATTATAGAGATGTCTAGTTACCTGACGAATGATAAAACGACAACGATCATGACGTAGAACTCGAATTCCAATCGGATCGATGACCAATGAAATATCACTTTGTATTCAAATAGTGTATACTTTAAATGGAGATGAATATCAAAATAAAAATCAAAGTTGGAATTGGGTTTAATTTCTCGGATTGGTCACTGGGGGGAGGGGGTTTGGCAATAGAGAACGGTTATTTCATTTCAAGAATGAATGAGGAATGAAGGGATACGGTTATTTATTTGTAGGATGGATGAGGAATGAATATAAGAAATATTTATTGTAGGTATGATGATTCGTGGACTCCAAGCCAAAATAATACAAGTATGATTTGGAAACATTTATAGTCGTATATACCATCAGATGATATAAACCTAGATGGGAAAAGAATCATTTCTAAAAGACAATATAAAAAGATTTGTACTAATACAGTTATAACCGACACCAAAAAAATTAATTATTTTTTTAATAGATAAAAAAAAAGAGGAGATTAAGCATATAACACGGTTAACATTTAAACACAAAAATTTAGAAATTAATGGAGCATGGGCAGCCATGGAAAATTAATTAAATAATTCAAAATATCATTTCGGCTAAATATCTATAAAATAAACAAAAGTATATATATAGTGGTAGTAAAAAAAATAACATGGATATTTGAATACTTAAAAAAATATATTTGCAGCATATAAAAAAAAATAGGATGTTAAAGGTTGAAATACATAACAAATACGTATAAAAATTCAGAGATGTTACAGAAAGCTGTTTCGTTACTGAGCGGAACGAAAATAAAATGGAGCTGTTCCGTGCATGTTAATTTGTTTCGTTTGACAGCACTGGCAGTACGCACCACTGCCCAGTGGTGCTAGCTAGTTTTGGTTTCTGTTGAGCCCGTTGAAAAGTAATTATAATTACTCTCTTATATAAAAAGTTTTTTATTTGCGGCCAACAAATATTTTTATATTATTTTCTTGAATAAAGTGCTATATAATTTTACATTAGTTCATAAACTAATTACCAAAATGTATAAAGTGATATTATAAAAATGTTCTTAGATATTTAATTTAAATTTGATCAACTATTATAAGTGTCCATAAAACTGAGTCGTTAATTTTTAAATCATTCAACTGATAATTAATCAATTTTCAAATTGTATATATCACAGTTGTACATAACCTAACTATATTATATCAAACATATAATTTTACGTTAATTTCTTTATTAAAGTCTAACTGATGCACGAACTATAGAGACAAATTGATGGAAAATACGAAAACACATAGATTTTTGGCTCTGAAATCACACAGATTCAGAATTTTATAAACTTGTAATTCTCAAAAAAATTACCAAACTGTCATAAGTCATGACGGCTGTCTTAAATTGACAATACAGAAAACCCTACAAAAAAAATTGCATAAAAATTACTAAAACAACCTTAAAATTACCAAAATTATAAAGAAAGGTCCGAAAGTCAATCAATAAAGGTCCATATCGCAAATCCGAGTTGACAGTTTGGCCAAATGCAGCGTAGCTCACTTCTTTTCAGCCTCTGAGTCACGAATCTCCTGACAAAATTTGAGCCCGATCCGACGTCGGATAAAAGTTATGACCATTTTTGTGAAGTGTGCGCAGGGACCATATTGCATCATTAACAGTCATCATCCTATATATTGAAACCCTTGTTGTTGACATATTTAGTACAAATATCCATTAACTCTTCATAATAATATTGTTGGAGGAGAATATTGTTGTACTAAACGTCTCTAGGTTTGTCGATCGCAAAACAATATCATTTGGCATTTAACAATCTTCTTTGAGTTTTATAGGAAGAAGATACAATTTATGAGGACTTGGATAAAAGCTTTAAGAAAGATCAAGATCAAGTCATTAGAGAGCTTATAGGCTAGTTTAGACTAGGATAGAAGATATACTTTAGTCCTTGTTTATCCTTAAAATGGTCTAGATAGCGAAAAGCTCAATAAACCAGCAAAATCCTGTTTTCTGTGACCTAGCGTCGTACAACGCTAGATAGAGTTACACAACGCCAGAACAGCTAAATTCATACTTTTGTGAATCAACGTTGCACAACGCTATATAGAGTTAGGCAACGCTGAGTCACAACGTTGTACAACGCTGAATAGAGTTGTACAACGCTGCAGTTAAAAAAACTTGGAAATTTTCCTGAGTACCATCGTGCAACGCCATATAGCGTTGCACAACGCCACAAAAATCCCAAGTTAGCTGTGCTGTTTTTACATGCAAAGTCTCTAGAGACGTTAGCCAACGTCTTTCAGCGTTGGGTAACGTTAGCGTTGTGTGACGGCATATAGAGTTGTACAACGCTCTGTTGAATCTGTCAGAGTTGTTCCTTTTGTCTCCCTTTAGCGTTGTGTAACGCCATTAAGTGGCAAGCAACGCTCTGACAATTTTCAACGGAATTGTCGGAGTTTTCCTTTGGTTTTACACTCCTGCGTTGTGCGACGGTAAATAGCGTTGCACAACGCTCTGACAGACCAACGGCTATATTAAAGAGCCGTTAGAATTTACAACGGTCATATTCCAGCGTTGTATAACGCTATTCAGCGTTGTACAACGCTGTGGCCTGTTTTTGCTGGGGAACTGCTCATTTCGAGCCCTATATATATCCACCCCTTGTTCTCTCTCATTGAGAAGCTTCACTTTGCACAATTAGACCAGAATTGAGCCTTTGAGCATAGGGATACTCTCCCACTTGAGCTTTTCATAGCTAGACCATCTTGAGAGATTTAGTAGCCTCAAACACCACCGCCCCGACATTGTCGCTAGGTGTAGATTGGAATAGGTTGAGAGCTCTTCTCCTTTGAGGCCGTTGTGCCATTCGAGTTAGGCCGATCCGCCTCGAGTGTCCTTGTGACGAGGTGATTCGGTTCGAAGTTGTAGTCCCGTTCTTGTTGGAATTGAACGGAGCGCGCCCTTTCGTGGTAGCGGAACTCCCGGAGACGTACGACTAAGGTTAGCTTCATCTAGCGGGTCGGAACTCCGTAATCATACCGAGTGTTCAATTTCTTTCTCTCTTTTTATCTTGCTATACTTGAATTGCTTGTGTGCTTGCTTGTATTGGGTACCAATTGAATTGTGTTAGGATAGTTCATACCAAACCGGTCCAAAACCTTAAATCGCTTCTGCTAAAACTTGATTAAGCCGCCCCCCTTAGGGACAACAAATATCTATCGTGAACCATAATTTATAGAGGGCGTACACCATAACTGTTCGATCTGTGATTTTTCAAATTGACAAATTTAAATTAACCAATCCAATATATATATTGAAATACCATAGCAAACAAAATTTTACAATTTTTGAAATATTTTTACTATTTTTTCGATTTTTTAAAAACTTACCATTTTTTTGCTATAAATACACTAATTTGTAGCAAAAATGACAAGTTTTAAAAAATAAAAAAAGAATAGTGAAAAAAATTAAAAAAATTATAAAATTTTGTTTACTATGAAATTTTAATATATAGATTGGATTGGTTAATTTAGATTTGTCAATTTATAAAATCACCGATTAAATAATTATGGTACACAAAATCCTCTATGTATCATGATTTACAATAGATATTCTCATATTATTGTATACATCAATAAGTTTTGTGCCTAAATTCTGTCCGCCAGATCGCTTTAACTTGAGGTCAACCGGAATGGACTTAATTTAATAATTTGTTTGATTATAATATTAACTTTTGTTTTCTTATTTTTTTTTCTAAAATAAGCTCGGGAGAATGGGAAGTCAACGACCAGGTTTGACCAAAAGGAAGGTCACGCATTCACGCAGTATACCAGTAGACCTGTCAAACGTTAAGAACGTTTACGGAAATCATCTCTTACGTTTAATGTTACGTTGATGGAACGGAAATAATTTTTGTTATATTTACCGTTCCATTTATTAAACCTAAAGGTTTTTTTTTCTTTCGCTTAAAGTTATGTTTGTTCCGTTAAAATAAACGTTAAAAACGTTAAAATATTACTTTCATTTTTTTTTCCTCCGACCAAGCTACCCTAGATTTACACTAAAGACCCTAATAATAGCAGAAATTATAGATTTGTCCAAATTTAGTTTAAAATTCTTTGCAACTAAGTCCCTGGGTTCAGAAAAATTCACTCAAAGGTCCGTGGCACCAAAAATTAGCGTACCAGAAAGCATGGCAGAGCCATAACAAGCTGGTACCATGCTCGTACCAGCCTCTTAAGACCTCGACATCACACAATAAGTATCACAGATCACAAAAAAAAAAGATATTTAGTTCATTTCAAGCACTAGAAAACTATATCAAGTAAATTTCAAATTATCTCATTAATCAATTGACAAATCAAGTTCAATAGAAAAAGAGAGAAAAACAGTATCAAACTCATTAATCAATTGACAAATCAAGTTCACGATTACAACACTCAATCAATCAATTTATCAAGCAAGCAATCACATCGATTGCATGCCTAAACTATTCAATCCATTCTCACACAAGTAAAAGAGAGAAAGAAAGAGAAGCAGTGTCAAACTGAAATAGTTCCAAAGGCAAAGGAAAAATTGAAAAGGGAAAGAAGAAGCTTCAGTTATTGTCATCGATTGTCGCCATCACTACTGTCATTGAAGCTGCCACTAATCACCTCCATTGACAGCCACAAAGTGTCGAAATCCGATATTTTTCTGAACTTTTAAAGTATTTCATCTTTTTAATACCAAATACGATCACTATTCTGGTACCCAAAAAACAATACTTATATTTGTTATTATTGTCTACGTTATTATTATTATTATTATTATTATTATTATTATTATTATTATTATTATTATTATTATTATTATTATTATTATTATTATTATTATTGCTTGAGACCGTCAAATTTTTTTTTACTTTCTTTTTTGTAAAAAATAGATATAATCTCTCAAAACTTCAACATGTGGGTATAATCCCTCTAATCTTCAAAACTGAATATAATCCCTTTAATTTTTCAATTTGAGATATAAACCTTTTGATTAATTGCAATCATATTTTAAATATAAAAAAACATTTCTTATATATTTTGGCAAAAATACCCTTAACTCTGTCCTCCATACTATTGAAGAGTGCGGAGCTCTTCATGGCAGATTCCTGATCCTGATAATAGGTGATTTTATATCGATATTTTAAAAAGCACTAAAGTATGTAAGCTTCACCCGTATATAATTATTAAAACAATTAAGTTGAGATTTAATGATTAATAAAATAATTAAAATATGAAAGTAATATAATTATTGGAGTCTGAACTTTTGGGAAATACAATTTTGAAAACTATTAAATTCATATATATTTCATGACATACATGTTTTATGAAAAAATAATATTTTTATAACACTACATCCATTAACCCATCTTAACATATCAGTTAGGTTATTAGAGCGTGAAATTTTATTGTTTTCTCATGCCGTTTGACTAATGTTTGGAAAGAGCATCATTAAATTTTTTATTTTTATCACAAGTGTGAAATCTTGGCCGTCCAATACTATAAGGAAATCGCAGCTGGAGGTATCCAGTTGAACCTTTCTTCTTCAAATTTTTTATTCCCGTGTTGACTCACTTTACTATTCAAAAAGAGGTCGAATCTGAGACGCCGTGGCGGCTGGTGGTGCTTCCCTCGGCCTCCCCACGTGGTTTCGTCGGATCTCCGCCCCTAGCCACCTCAGACGGTGTTTCCCGCGCCTCGCCACCTCTCTCCATTGATATAAACCATTAATATGTTCGTATCAAAAACAGCATTCATGGAATTAATTTACAAAGAAAAACCAGCTGGCTTGCTTCAGTGCTTCACCCTCCTATTTTCTACGGTCACTGTTGACATACGGCGACAGGTCTTGTTTGTATCCATTTTTTCTTTACAGGGAATAGGGATGCTGTGCTCCGACAAGTGCCTCATTAATTATGCAATTACAATACTATTAACGAAGATAAGTGTCAACATCAGTTACATCATCTAAGACAAAAATGGATCTTCTGTGCATCGGTCCATGCATCAATTTCCTACACCGACTTGATGCTAGTCTTCCTCCCCCCAACCACCACACCTATTAGAACTAAATTCCAATCTTACTCTTAAATCTTAGGCTCCGTTTGGATGCGTTGAGAATAAGGTAGGAAGAAGGAAGAAGGGAAGAAATTTATTGGGAAGGGGTAAATTTATTGGGAAGTGTGTAACTTTTGTGAAGAGTTTGGATGGTTAGAAATAAATTTATTGGTAAAAAGTGGTTATTCCTTATTCCGGGAAGAAGCCATCCAAACGGAGCCTTAATTCAGAGGGAGTCTTTGTGTCTGATTTTATGTAGCGGTTAAGATGTTTGCATATAGATTGTGGACAACAATTTTGCTAAATTTTATAGAAATTCGCAGTTAATTAATTGTAATGCACTTTGAGAAATTATTAAATAATATTCAAATTATATCAGATTTGATTTATAACCTATCTAAATTATAAGGAAGACGAACATATATAATTTAATAAACGTTTAATCAGTTGTCACACAGTCGTCAACGAATTTATTGTTACTATAACTAATCTCAAAACTCAAAAGAAAAAAAAAACTTGGCAATCTTAATTAACGACATTTCTGAAATCAAGACCAAAAACTTCTAAAAACGGAAAAAGTTTCGTAAGCAATTGTTACTGTTGAAAAGCTTGTTAATGTAATTCGTTATCAAAAGATTCGAACTCTTAACAAATTGCATGTGTAGCTCTCCAATTTTTTTTTGGGGTTGGTGCACGTTCATCGGTTCATGTCATAATTACTCACCCGTTGCAAGTATATATGGCTCTCGATGTGTACTCTGCTTCTCCTTGGTTCTTCTAATTTCGGCTCATAAGATCCCAATATATAGAACACCATAGTCTTTTATTAAATGTAGGTAGATTCGAGGACAACATTAATTAATTAATTAATTAATTAATTAATATTATATTATATAATATATTTGTAAACTTGTACCTGTATAAGCAATTGAACCCCTAGTGAAAAAGACGACAAATTGATGTGAAGTATCATGCATTTGTGCTCCTAAATTTTGTATTAGAGAAGAAGAAATGAGTTCAGTTGATGAAGCAAGTATTAGTCTGCTAGTTGCGGAAGAACCACCAAACGAGGTACGGAGACCTTAACAATTATTTTGTTTTATGAATTATATTTTGCTAATTTTATACCGGCATAGAAACAGAATTGGCTACCTAGCTAAGGCTGCTCACTTTGTAGAATCACTTCGCTGGGATCAACCTTCAACTGCTGAATGAACTCTTTTTATTTGGGTTTCTTAATTGTTGGATTACATTTTATCAAACAATCTCTAAAGTTCATCTACACTAAGTTCCTTCTTCTTCTTCTTCTTCTTCTTCTTCTTCTTCTTCTTCTTCTTCTTCTCTATTGTTAGTTAACCTTTGGTTAATCGATGTCGACCAAACCAAAGCAAAAATTAAATAAGTCGATAATACTAGCTAGGAATGATGGATCGTTATTGATTAACTCATAAGAATTTCTCTTTCGTTTTTTTTTTTTTCTCATTTACAAAATTTAGAACAACTTGCTGCTGTGTACTGTAGGAAATTGGTGCGTGCACCTCAGCTCAGAAGCAACAAACTGGAGGTTGGAAAGCGGCCTCTTTCATTCTAAGTAGAAAATTCTTCTTCCCCTTACAATTAAGATGACATTTTTTTGTTACATTTGACATGGAAACTAGCTTATGGGTTAAAACCTACCCATCACCCCTTTTTTTTTTGTGAGCTTGAACCTAGCTACCTGAGTCCCTGAAATTAGTTTAGCTCAGAAATTTTGTTTGAAAGCTTTAAAATGTGCCTGGCAGTTAAGGTATTAGGCTAGCTTTTGCCTTTCGTTAAGACATGATTTCCAGAACTCCAACCGAGCTCAACTCATGCTTTATATATGTTTTATGTTTATTACAGCGAAGCTAATTTACTGGTAAAAACTCAATTTGGTCCGGTTTGCAACTTCTTAACGTTTTAATACTTATAACAACTTTTAATCAAGGGTATATTTGGATTTGTCAAAGGAATAATGTCTTTGGGTTAGTATGTGAGGATAGTGCAAGAAGAGTGCTGCTCGATCAGTATAGTGTGGGAAGATTGCTGCTATTATGCTGTTTAGAATAATGCAAGTTTTCTTTGGATTGTGCAATTTGAAAGAACTAATTTTTCATTTCTACAAAATTATGGGTTTAACCAAATAGCAGTTAACCAATAACATTTTTAGAACATATATAGGAATTCATCCAGTGAGAAACAATTGTTGGCCTTGCTATAATAACAGGTACTGAGTTGTGTCAGTGGATTGCCATTTGCTCCATCACAAAAAACCTAGTGGTGTACCTAAAAACACAACTACTTGAAGATAATGTTGCGGCAGCAGCACACGTCTCAACCTGGTACGGCACTTGCTTTCTTACCACGCTCATCGGAGCTTACATGGCAGATTCTTGGTGGGGAAATTATTCAACTGTCAAGCGTTTCTTTATTATATATTTGGCTGTAAGTAATTGCCTCATGTTTCACTTGCATGCAGCTTGGTAAACTGTATGTAGTTTAGTGACACACATACTCCAATAGCATGATATATGGCCAGAAGCATGAAAGTTGAAAAACCCTTAAGGCTTTGATCAAAATGATTTTCACGCGGGATTTTATTTCATTAGAATTGATTTCTCGAGATTATATTGGATCTAATAATTTGAAAATTCCTATCAAATGACATGAAATCCATTTATTTTGATAAAAAAATTCAATGAAATGAAATCTCACGTGAAAAAAGAAAGGATTTTAATCAAGGCTCAAAAGATTGGTAGATACAAAAAAGAGTATATTAATTAGGTTATTGAAGCTAATTAATCAAAATCATCAAGACTAATTATGAAAGAGTTCAATCAAAAAAATAATTTAAAAAATGTTAAGGAGCAAGCCCAATAATGTACCGAGTACCTTAATAAGGAAACAATTTTGTTCAAATTGAGATTTACTTCTTTTTTTTTTTCCTTCTCTCTAGGGGATGACATCATTGACTTTATCAGCCTCGCTCCCAATATTGAAGCATTCTCCTCTCTTCACTTACCTTGCCCTTTACATGATTTCTTTAGGATCTGGTTCCATAAAACCATGTCTCACCGCCTTTGGTGCTGATCAATTTGACAACACTGATACAAGTGCAAAGGCGTCCTTCTTTAGTTGGTATTTTGTATCAATCAAGCTAGGAACTTTCTTTGTGAGTACTGTTATAGTATGGATTCAAGATAACTATGGATGGACCGTAGGATTCGGTACACCTACGTTGCTAGCAGGCATAGCCTTTATCAGTTTCATGGCTGGTTCAGGATATTATAGGCACTGCAAACCCAGTGGGAGCCCTTTTACAAGATTATGTCAAGTAATTGTCGCAGCTGCCAGAAAACATTACTTGAATGTGCTGGAGGAAAATGATTCTGTTTTATATCAAGCAAAAGGAAAGTCAGAGATCATCCCAGGAAATGAACAATTGGAACATACCCCTGAATTCAGGTGATTCTCTTATTTTGATACTCGCTTAATTTTGAAAATATAGTAGCAGGAAATCAGTTGTGATGCAAAACATAGCACATTGGGTACTAATACACTTTGAAAATATTTAGGTCCTCTTTTGTTCAATAATATATTTGAATTTATTTTTGTATATCTCATATATTAAAATAGGAAAAGATGTATGGAGAAGTCAAAAGATGGGGGTTCCCCCAATTCATCCTCCAACAATAGTTTTTTCTAAGACTAAAAACTAAAATAAGAAGCCAGTGAAGTTCAATTTGTGGTGAACATGGTTTGCAGTTATTGCAGTTTCCTCGACAAAGCAGCCATTGTCACCAGTTCAGACTTCTCCAACTCTGGTGCGGTTAATCCTTGGAGACTGTGCACCATGTCCCAAGTCGAAGAGTTCAAATCTATACTTAGGCTGCTTCCTATTTGGGCTACATTCATTCTATCTTCCATGGTTCCGACCCTGGAATCATCGGTTTTTGTAGAACAAGCGATGGTCATGGACACGCGCTTTGGTTCTTTAAACATCCCACCAGCCTCACTTTCAAGTTTCAATGTGCTAGCAATTGTAATGTTTGCACCTATATATGACAAGGTTATCGTGCCAATAGTGTACAAATTTACCACAAAAGAGGGAGGACTGTCTCACTTCGAGCGTGCCGGGGTCGGTTCGCTCTTTTTTGTTCTTGCTCTCTCATCTGCTGCAATTGTTGAAACAGAGCGTTTACAAATTGCGCGAAACGAAGGTCTGGCACATCAAAATGTTGCTGTCCCAATGAGTGTCTTCTGGCAAATACCGCAATACGTCTTAGTCGGTATTGGAGAAGTGTTCAACCAGATCAGCATGCTCGACTTCTTCTATGACCAGGCACCAGATTCCATGAGGAGTATATGTGTAGCGCTAGCTCTTCTGACAATATCCCTTGGGAGCTATGCAAATTCATTTATTTTGACGGTGGTTAATCGGGCTACCGGATGGATACCTGAGAATTTGAACGAGGGCCGCCTTGATTGCTTCTTCTGGTTACTTGTGGGTTTGTGTTTGGTTAATCTGGCTGTGTTTGTATATTGTGCGACGAGGTACAGATATAGGAGATCTGGTATCCAGTGTTGACATTGTGACATGCTATATACAGAATAAATTGCTTCCAGTTATATTTCTGTTGCAGTTGCACACTTACAGCCAAATAGTTATCAGAATAAATTCTAGGGTTATCAGAATTTGAACTTTTGGCCATTGGCCGTTTGGATGTTGTAGGAATTTGGAAAATTTATAATTCCTAGACATAAATTTATTGAAAAGTGTGTAACTTTATGAATAATTTGGATTGTTTATAATAAATTTGGCATATAAAATTAATATCCGAAATTTGCAATTCCGGCCCCATCCAAACGGGGCCCTTGATATTTTATTGATGTGTGTATGCAAATATTTGACAATGAAATTCAATAATTATGAAATTTATTTGAGAGGTTCGCACAGTCGCACTTTTATATTGGATGAGTCTATGAAAGAGTTCAATTATAGCCAGCAAGGCAACAATTTAGGTTTCAACGGTTTAAACTACCAATCACAAGTGTTTATTGCTCCCACTCAACTGTTTGTCCGATAGGTCTATACAGATGGGTCTAATTATTATAATAACTACTCAAATTACTAAATTCAAATCAGTTTGGAAGTATATTGGCACGTAACTGTTTTTGTATTTATACGTACTAGTACAACTGGAACTGGCTGACAAAAGGATGGCCTACTTTATCAGTCAAAGTTCTTATGTCAGAAATCCAAGTTCTTTCGAAGGATTTATTGTTATTTTTGTAGCTATGGAAACTTTTTTGTGAATATTTAAAACACGAAGTGGGACAACAATGAAGAATTAACCATAGGGTTATTGCGCATGTTTTGTACGAATGTGAATGATCCGCACACAAGTTGGAACATGTTTGGACGCAGAGGAACATATAGAAAATTGCCGAGAATTTTTCTTATAAAAGTAATTAGAGAACAATATAATAATAATAAGAGACTATATGGCAAGATAACTTTAAATAAGCTTATAATAAAATTATCCCCATGGCTCCGTTTGGATAGGTGTGAGAAGAAGGAAAGAATTGGAAAGAAGTATTGGGAAGTGTGTAACTTTGTGAAGAGTTTGAATTATTTATAATTTTTTTTCTTATTCTTCCTTCTTCTTCTTCTTCTTCTTCTTTCTTCCAACGATCCAAACGCACCCCATAAGAAGTAATGATAAATTAATTTATTTTTATCATTTTATTTTTATATAATAAAATAAATCCCTGCCTACTTTATTAGTCCTTGTAGAATGCTCGGCAAAGATAAATTCATATATTATAACACACATTCTTGCGGGGAAAAAAATAAAAATAAAAAAAATCTTCCTGTTTTGGTAACATGGAGTCATGGACTAACAAATACGGAATGGTTCGATAAGGATTGTTACAAGATTGCGTTAGCAGCGGATCCGGGGTTCACAATCCAATTGGCAAAGAGAGATCTGTTGTGTTGAACTTTCTACGTCAATATGTTGCAAGTCTCAGTTGTAAATAACGACTCGAGTAAAGGAGTGCGTTGGAGAAATTTCCTAATCTCTCACTGTGAAACGACCTGTTACACAGTGCGTTACCAAATAAGAACTACAAGAACCAGCATATCAAAAGGACAAAATAAAAAATAAGAGAGCTATATTATAATTCTTTCTTTCTTTCTTCTTATCCAGTTTCCGTTTCTGTTATTAACAATTGTAAAACACAACAATCTTTTTAATTATCATAATCTCAAATTTGTATTTACATTTCAAAACTAAAACTTAAATGTAAAATTCGAACAATTTATGTTGTCCGTATTCATGAGTGATATGTTTAAAAAATATATATAATTTTTAGCACTCGTTTTATAGTAGATCAAAATGTTAAAAAATGTTTTAGAATCAATCTATCATAGTCATTTTTTTTTTACTTAGTGACATGACTAGATTGGGTTTTATTAGAAATATATAAAACGATAAGTAAAAACAAAAAGAAAAGGATAACTCAATTCAATTTAAGAGACATTTTTAGTTGAAATTGTTGGTGTTTTTTTGGTAGAATTATGTTTCTCTAAATAGAGATAATCCATTTCTTTGATGATGATAGTTCAAAAATGTAGGGCTGTTAATGGTAATCATTTAACCGTTTACTCTATCTGTATCGTATTCAATAAGATGTGTATGAGTAAACTTTTATTTTCCGGGTATGGGTAAAAAAAGAAAAATTTCATTAATTTATTAGGTAAGGGTATGGATAAAGCTATTTTGTATTCGTTATTTACCCATACCGTTATATAATCTTTATCGTAATCGAAAATATATAATTGTAAGACTAGATTGAAATGTTAATAATTAATTAAATTGGAAAGATATGATTGTAAGATTCAATTGATACATTAATAGCTAATTAAATCGGAAAGATATGATTGTAAAGACAATTGATACATTATTAACTTATTAAATCGAAAATATATGTTTGTAAGATTCAATTAATACTTTAATAATTAATTTGTCAATTAAATAGGATAATACTACATTGAAATATTATTAATTCCTTTTTTATTTTCATTAACACGCTGCATTATAAAGAAAACCTATCTTTTTCGTCATTGTTTGTTTATCCATACTAGCAGCAGTGCCCGCTCAATGTGCGGACAATTTTTATTTGATATGATTAAAAAATGTTAAAGACTTTTTAGTATTTTTTTTACCTAAACTTTTTTTAATTATTCTTAAAGAATTGCGCTACACATGATCTAATCAGAACATTTGTAATGTATAATGATCATACTCAAGACGAATACCTGTTGTTAAAAAAATAATAAATTAATTAAAATGAAACATTTAAGTTAATTATTTTATGTGAAGTGCATGTGTGATATGTGAGATGATATGAAAGCAATAAACATTTTTGGAATGAAATTATGTTACCTTAATCCTTTCTCAACACTTCTTGGCATACAACATTTTTCATGCATGTTTTGTCTTATGAGTTGATGTTAGGATAGGATTTCATCAGCAACTTAGTTGTTTGTTATGATTTTATCTTAGTACAAAGAAATTATCAGTTGTATCAAATAAAGTTTTTTTTATCATGTGAACCGAGGAGAGAGTAAGTGGGTTTTACTGAATACCAAGGATAAATTATAAAATATTAAATTTTTTTTTCTAAATTTAATCTTTAGTAAAAGAAAATTATTAGTTCTATCAAATGATTGTCTCTATTGAATCAAAATTTTTGTTAAAATCTGTTAACATTTCTATTGATTTTTATATAGTATATTATAATATTATATATATAATTATATATATATAAAGAGCATGAATAGTACGTCGTAGATCCGACCAACTATTAAAAACGTGTTTATAGGGATTAATAAAAACACCTTAGAGCCGACCCGCTAGCACAGATTTTGCAACAAACCCTTGCATATATCCCGCTATTTCTTTCATCTTTCATTTACAAAATGTTGCCAAATCTGAACAGTGCTTGCGTATCATCTACTGAAGTAACGACAGTGCTTACAAATATGAACAGAACTCACCTTCTAATTTTTGTTTTTCAGTACCGGTAATATATTAGACTTACAAGCTTAATTGCTTTCGGTGTAAATGGTGTAAAACCAAACATAAAGTGATAATTTCTTTCAGTGTACCAGAAAATGCTCCTCAACATAAAATAATAATTGCTAAGCAACACAACACTTGTGTTAAAACCCCAATAATCCCTCCTTTTACCTAACCATGAATTCAGAACCTGTTGTTACACTAATTCGATTGCTTGTTGCAATTCAGCTGCTTGTTGTGTTGCTCTTCAAGCTTCCTCTTTATCAACATTTCATATTAATCGTGTTTTGGAAGGATAAGTGATGCTTCTTATTTTGAGCAGGCTATCTGTACCAAGGTATGAAATTGATTCTCAAAAAGTACACCAGAATTATTTATTCTCTTCCTAATTATTGGGAAGATTTACCTCTGCCATGCCGACCCATGTCACAGTGACGTCTTGGAACTTGAAAAAATCAACATCCACAATCTGTTTCTTTATTTTCTCATGCATAGCTGTAAAGATAAAAGCAGTTCTTATTGAAAACAGTTGCCAAAAAAGAAACACAATACAACAAATTTACCAGCTTGAAGAGGTTAAAAACCTTGCAGTCTAGAGAGGAGATGTGCATGGACATAGTTTCCATTGATCTGTTTATAACTATCTGGAGGGATGCCTGAACTAACCACCCCTTCTGCTAAGCTAACCAGAAGAATGCAAAGTTATTGCAGAAGTACAAAAAACTTACCTTGGACCCGAAATCATAGTAAAATAAACATCTTACACATCTCAAAGCAAAAATCGTGAGTAAAATAAACATCTTACACTTCTCAAAGAAAAAAACTTACCTTGGACCGCGGTTATTGAAGGGTCCCATTCACATCTCAATCATAGTTCAATCGAGCCAACAAGGCAACCAACAACACATATCAAATTCAACAAGGGCAATGCACGATTAACAACAAACATTCAATCGGGTGAGTAACCAAAACAATCACAGATAACCGATCAATTTAGTGCATGACTCTCAAGCAATCACAGTACGACAAAAGAGAGGGAGGAGATTGATACCAAACTGAGATAAGAAGCAAGGAAGAGAAGAAGAAGGGGAGATGCTCGACCTGTCCACTGCCTGTTTCCACCTTCTATGCCTCGTTGCCACCGATCAGCCACCAGTCGTCGCCGTCGTTTTTGCTGTCAAGCCACTGCCAATCGTCACCCGTCTCGACAATGTCGGCCAACTCGAGAAAGAGAGAGTAAAAGAGTGAGTGTCAGCGAGGGGAAGAGAGGTATGAGCGAGAGGGAGAGGAATTGAGGTCGGGCCATGGTCTGAGAGGAGGGCGAAGGGTTTGAGTTGGGGTTTCGAGCCAGAGAGGAGAGGTGAGACACACGGGGAGGTGGAGGAGAGGGGTGATCGGAGGTGGGGTCTGTTGTGGGGTCGAAAGAGAGAGAAGGATGGAGAGGTTGGGTCTGTGCTGCCGAGAGAGAAGGGATGAGGGAGACAATCGGCTGGGGAAGAGAGGGAGGGAGAGGGGTTCTAGGTTCTGTGCAGTTGGTGCGCACGGGAGAAGAAGAAAAGGGGAAGAGAGAGGGATAAAGCGGAAGAGAGTTAATGAAACGCAATTAAAAATTATTGGACGCGAGAATCGAACATTCGCTCTATGCTAATAAAACCAACGCAATCTCGCTAGTAGCGAAAGTTAACAGCTCTATACCAAAGATTTAAACTTTTTATCTCGTAATTAAATCCAAACCACTGATTTAATCAAATCACAAAAATAAACGGTCCATATTGCATTGGGTAAACAATTGTTTGCACCTTTGGACTCAAAATTGGATAGACCTTTAGACTGGTGCTTTTATAAGTAGTAAAGATTGTATAATTTTTTTTATTGAGATATGAATATTATTTTCATTTTCTACCATTACCCTATCCTTACCGTTATTTTTTAATGGATAAGGGTAGGGAACGGATAAATGAATTTTTATCGGGTATGGGTAATAACAATTTTAATGGATATGGGTAACGAAAATGTCTCTACCATATTGTATCCTACCCATTGAAAGCCTAGCAAAAATGAAATAAGTCATAATTTTTTTTCATTTTCATAATAATAAAGTATTTCTAAAAACAACATGCATAAAAAATAGAACATAAAAATTAGGTAACTTAATAATAGTAAATTAATCACAGACATTTCAAAGTTTCCAATTCTTTTTAGAATGTTATATATTTATCTCACATTAATGGTATCCGATCAGAAATAGACTGAATAGTTTTTTTTTAGTTAAAATCTTCCATGAATCATAATTTTGTGAATCTTTGATATGATTTGTGTAAATAATTGTTAAGTTTTTCATTGATTTTATTTTATTAAGAAAAAATTGTATGATCGTACAATTTTAAGTGTGCACAAAAAAATTAGAATCGGATGCATTTTATTAATAATAAATGGAGATTGCAAAATGAGATGTGATTATGGGCAGAAATGAAATGAATTTGAGCAGAAGAGGGGACAAAATGGAGATTGATTGACGCATCCAGCATCCTTCCTTACTCCTTAGCCTGGTCTGGTCTTAGTCTCTCCTTAGTCCATACTTTACTTTACTTGCTCAAAAAGAAAAAACAATTATTTATATATTATAAAACAACATAACATAACATAACATAAAAGAATAAAAGAATAAGAAAGCTCCTCAACTTCTCTCTTCTTCTAAAACTAAAACCCTTCACTCCGATTTCTTTTCTTTTCCCAATCAAACATTTATGGATGAAGCTCCAGCTCCGGCCATGGCGAAGCTCAAGGTCGCTGGCGCATGGTCCGGCACGCTCGAGGTGGCGCTCGACGCGTGCACCGTGCAGATGCTCCGAGCCGAGGTGGCGCACCGTTCCAACGGCGGCTGCGATCCCACCCGCATCAACCTCATCTGCGGCGGCAAGGTGCTCCGCGATGGCGATTCTACGCTCCTGCAATTGGGCCTCAAGAACAACGGCAAGGTGCTCGCCACTCTCATGGCCGATGCTCGCAACGCCATGGAGGTAGAGCAAGAGGCTAAGAAGGCCAAGGACCAAGAAGACCATGCCAACAAGCTCACTAGGATTTGGTACTCTTCTTTTTTTAGTTATTACCCAATACCCAATACCCAATTGCATATTTTAAGAAGCCCAACTGTTGATTGGATTGAATAGGGAGGCAGCCAAGTCCATGGCAAAGAGGCATTCCGATGGCTCCTTCCCTTTGAATGATTATAACATTGAGCTTGAGGATCAAAATGGCAAGAAAGTCATGTTTGGCTCTGAATCTGACAGGCGGTGAGTTTCCTACTAATTTCTAAAGATGATGTTAAAATAGATGATGATGCAATGCATTCAATATTGTTTCTAGAGCACTCATGATGGGCTTGATGCTCCATGCAAATGCAAAAGGTCTTCTTAAAAAGGAAAATTACAAGGATGCTTTGGATGTTCTTACAATGGCAGAGGTTTTATTTTATCATCATTTTTACATTTTAAGATAATTAGCATCTGTTCATGAATCTTTAATTAGCATCTGTTTTCTAACAGGAGGCTTTCTCTCTATGTGACGAGAAGTTTCTACAGGTAACTCAATCCTGAATGTCTAGGCTAAATATATTGTAATACGTGAGCACCTCATATTCACTCGAATAAATTTATTGTATTCACTCGAATAAATTTATTGTTATAAATTATTTATTTATGACATTTTTGTTTTTGTACAACAGTTGATAGACAATGTGCCGATGCTGCAACTGGACATGGTGTGGTGCTACTTCATGCTTAAAGACATCTCATGCTTAACTGTTGCTGGGACACGTCTTGCAAGGACTCGAAAAGGGTTTCAGAGCTCTCATGGCAAAGACTCCACTCGTTTTCGGGCCCTTCAAGCTGGTCGCCATGCTGATCTTGCTATGTGAGCTGATCTCTCTTAGATTTTGTACTAGGCTGTATTAATTAACATGATCTTTTGCTCAAATTATTATGTGTACCAGAATAGTGATCAGTCCATGGTTTACATCCCTGTTAAGTATTTACCTATTCCATATATTCACATCTAGTCACCTAGTATGTGTATATCACTTCTTTTGATGTGTAAACCTTAAGTTGAGGTATTAAATAGTCTTAAGTTTCCTTGACCAAGTTACTAATTCATCAAAATGAAATCCAAAAATACAAACCAGTGCCAACATATTATTGGTACCATGGAGATTTTGCATGTATTTTTGTTTTTCATTTTGATTTGAGAATGTTTAATTAACAGATACCTGAGATTGGAGCTTCTGGAAGGTGTGGTTGCTTATCACAATGGCGATTTCGAAAAAGCTCAAGAATCGATCAGTTCTGCACAAATTAAATTTAACCAGGTATCTACAGCTCTATACTATCAGGGTGGAATTTTAGTTTAGGACCTTCATTTGCCTGGTTCATATTTACTGTATCTTTTGACATAAATGAGGCTTACAAAACAGAAGAGAGCAGTGTGAAGAATGTAAAAGGTGAACCATACAGAAAGAAGTGGCCGTAGCAAATGTTGTTTACTATATTTGAAGTTTTACTAGTAAAGGATGTACATGCATAACAAGCTTTCTTATATTTGTGCAACTCCTTTGGTAGCTGAAAACATCAATTATATTTTCTGTTTTCATATATCAGCTTCAAGTTCCAGATGAAGCTTTGTCTCTGCTAATGAGTATGGGGTACAAAGAGCGCTCAGCTAAGAGGGCACTTAGGTTGACCGGTCAAGATGTGCAGTCAGCTGTTGGTTTACTAGTGGAAGAGAGAGAGAAAAAAACTCGTAGAATTGAGGAGAACCTTCAAAGGCGAGATGAAATCATGTAAGCATTTATGTTCAATAAAAAATGGTGTAATTTTCTTGCAAACTAATTATATTAATTGCAGATGTAATTAAAAGTTTCACAATTTTCCAGTAGCAATGAGCAGCTTTGGGGTATTTGCAGAGAGCACCCAGATGTTGAAGGCATACCTAAATTTATTTGCATATTAACTTTTTCGTTTTACATTAGTTCTATTAACACAAGGAAAAATATAAACCAATGAGAGTCTGGGGTGAAACTGTTGATATTCAACAGTAGCTATCTTTTTTCATTACATAACTTTGTGCGGGGCTAATATAAGAGGAATCAGAAACTTGCTTTTGATTAAATGAACTTTCCTGCTTTATAGAGTGTAATTTGTTTATATATTTTTCTGTTTTACAGGGAACAAAAGCGATACGGAAAGACTCCAAATAACAAGGCCGTAGATATGGAAAAGCTGAAAGAGCTAGCTTCTATTGGGTAAATATTTTTCTTCTGTTCTTAGTGACTCCTGCAAAATTAGGTATCACTGCTTTCATTTATCTTCTTGGAGATTGATATAAACTTTTATTTTGCATACGTATCGATCTTTTCTGATGATAGATTTGAGAGATACCTTGTTGCTGAAGCACTTCGGATTAATGAAAATGATATGGAGAAGGCTTTAGATGTTCTGACAGATCCTGAGAAAAACTGTGCTTTACAGGTTTCTCTTTCTCCATAAAAATTTGTATGGTATCTTTGTTAGGGATAGCTAACTTTTAAAATTCACTTTTGCATCTAAAAATACGTAACTTATAGTTTCTTCTTTTTTTTTATTTTTTTTTTGAATGACTTTGAGCTCAGAATGGTGAAAATGCCTGTCATGTCAAAATTAAACTAAAACCAAGTTAACTGGTGTAGATGCTAGGAATTGTTGATTATGAAACAAATTATGAGGCATTTTCACTTCAGCTCAGACATAAAGATGTTAGGGACTATTACTTTTCTACTTCAAAATAGCAGTTATTTGCAATTTTCAGTAAATTTGGGGGTAATTAGCAATAAGCTCATCTGTACATAGGATGATAATCATGCTAACCAATATGGTTGTTGGCCAGAGCACTATGGAATCCAAAAGGAAGAGAAGCACACAGACAACAGATGTGGCCCTCTTTCCAGCTGCATTACTGGATCAAGCTGTTCCAACTACCAGCAATCTACAACAAGGCGGGCCATCCAGTGCTCCACCAGCTCCTGACCTCCAGCAACAACAGCTGGTAGAGAACCTTTTGCCTCCCCCTCCCCATGTAGAGGAGGCAAGAGATGCTGAGATGGAGGATGAGCTGGCGAATGAGCTGAGAGGAGACGCCTTGGCTGATTATGATATTGATGTCACCAAGGAAGGGGAGGCGCTTTCTGAGTATGCAACATTGTTGAGTTCTGTTCTGGGCCATCAGTTGTAGGTTCCCTTTGGAAAATAATAATAATAATAAAAATAATTAACTCCCTGATGGAACTTCTGGCTGACTCGTGTGGATATGCTTGTTGCATCGTTTGTCTTTGGGTACAGTCAAATAGATAGAAGGAAAAAAAATGTTGGTGTCTGTAAATAGGATTCGTAAAAGTTTAACTGTCTGGCTGTGCTGGAAGTATTAGAAATATTTAATTTTTCATGTTCATATTTTCTAATACGTCAAAATTCATACATGCAGGTCACATTGAACGATAAGAATTGCTATTTTGAAACTCAAAAATAGATAAGGATGCAA
The DNA here is from genome assembly GCA_028095005.1 of Rhynchospora pubera. Classification (NCBI taxonomy): domain Eukaryota; kingdom Viridiplantae; phylum Streptophyta; class Magnoliopsida; order Poales; family Cyperaceae; genus Rhynchospora; species Rhynchospora pubera. The sequence goes on from CM051460.1 coordinate 359,035,487, forward strand.
TATGCACAAATCCGTTTGCACATTGCATTGTATCTAGTTTTCAATATATTTAATCAAAAAAAGTTTTCAATATACATGTATATATGTACAGCTCTGAAATTTTATTGACAAGGGAACTTGGTGCATATTAGTAGAGCAGTTATTTATAAAAAAAAAAAAAACCATAAACAACCATCTACTTTGGGCTTTAACACAGTACTTTCAACAACAGCGAAGTCCTTGGTCCAACTTGTAGTCCCAAGCATGTTGGATTGTTGGGGCTTCTACGTCACTGCTTATTGTATAATTTTAATATCAGTACAATTGGCTGTTTCTCATTGTAAGTTGTAAGATTAACTTGAAATCTGGCCGTAAATGGGCGAATTTGGTGCGAGAATTCAAAAGGTTCTTGATATAGCCCATAAAGACGGAATAAAAAGGCAGCATTTTGTAAAGCATATGAGATATGAAATTAAAGTGACAAAAAAAAAATTGGAAAAATTACATCTCCAAGACAATAGCGCTCGTACATGGTCTTCACCACAATATTATTAGAGTTGAAATGCAGCATATTCTTTCCTCATGCATAGATCTTTAGTCAAAATAAAACTTAACAACAAAACAAAACTAGGCCAAACTCTTCACATGAAGCTGCGGATATCTATGGTCCTGACATCAGGCATCTTCTCATCTTTGAATTCTTCCCTGTTCAAAATTGCACAATAACCATGAGAAAGAGAGAACCATAAACAATGAACTCTTATGCATAGAATTACAAAGAAGAAAATATGAAAATACAATAATCTCTAACAAATTAACAATCCCCACCCAAGAAAAACTTTAAAGAGATGCTGAGGCCACCTATTCTTCCTCATTACCAATCTCAAACAAAGGAACACGAGATGTCGGCCTAAATTTCCTTTTTTCCATTTATTTTTCCTTGTAAAGGTGGGTCTAGGAGGAGGTTTCGATTAAGGGTATATATTGATGTTCTGGTTGGGTTATATATATCATTTGTCATAATTTTATTTTCTAATTTTACTTTAGAAATACATCAGTAATATCTGGAAGGTTTATAAAGACAATTAATTATTTTCTTCCAAAAGGGTGTTTAGCTGAGGCTTGTCGCTAATTTTGCCTTGCAAATTTAGCCTCAGTACCTGTACAAATTTCATCAGCAAAGAGCCATTTAAGCCTTGGTTTCTTTAGTCATGTGCATGTGAGTGAGAGTATGTGTGTGTGCGTGTGAGAGAGAGAGAGAGAGACCTTTTAAGTTGGGTTTCCATGGCTTCAACTACGTCCTTTTTCATTTCAGCCAGTTCAATCTTTGCGACTTTAAGATCCAGCTCTTCTTCCATCTTAGGCAAGTCTTCTTTCTTGATGCCAAGCCTGTTGTATTTTTATTAGCTTTGGCATGTTATATGCTTGCAAACTTGAAACATGAATGAATAGAAACGAAAATCATTCAAAAATAATACTAAAAGCTATCCACAGTGTTTTAAATACCGTACCGGCACTCAAACCGGTGAGGCAGCCGGTATGGGGTTTACCGAGGTTTACCGGTTTTACCGGTTTACAAACCGTTTATAATAATAAATAAAGGTTCATTTGTATCAAAAGAATTTTGTGGTCTAATGGTTAAGTATTTCGTCTTTTATTGTAAAGACCAAGGTTCAATTCCCTGTGTCAACAAATTTTGTATGGTTTTCCAATTTAACTTGTTTTTTCTCTGGTTCAAAATAATAAACCGGCCGGTTTAATTACCGGTTTTTCCGGTTTAAACGGCTTTTATCCGGTTTTTCTGGTTCATCAAAACTCCGGTTTTATGGGCTAAACCTACCGGACCAGGGTCCGGTTCACGGTAAACCCGGTTGAACCGGCCGGTCCGGTACGGTTTTTTAAACATTGGCTATCCATATCTCGAATAAGTCTCAAAAGAAGATAAATTATACATGCAACAGTAAACCATGCAAACAACACCATCCATACCCCTCCATGAGAAGACCCAATAGGTATCTCTTCCCTCCCGACATCTTAACTATAGTGAAACAGAAGGACATTCTAATTCTAATTCTGTTTTCTGATGTATTATATATTTATTATGGGAAGAAAGAGGAGAACTTATTACATTCTAATTCTGTTTTCTGATGTATTATATATTTATGGGAAGTTATGCAATATTCTCATATTGAAGAGGCCTCGAAGTTACTTTCGAGATTTGCAGCATACAAAAAAAAGAGAAAATGCAAAGAACCTTACTTTTTGTTGACCTTGTCGAACTCGGCCAAGAGGAGAGCCATATTTTTCTTGTCATTGCGAAGAAGGGGCTTCTTAATCTCCTTCTCCACTTTCTCTAAGGCTTCAAACATCAATTTCTCAGCACCAATCTCATCAAGCAGACCATTCCTAATAACATTAATATATTACCAGCCAGTCAACACCAGGAACAAATTTGAAACAACATGCACAATTCACCTTTTTCAACATGACTTGTGCTATTATCTGGGGAACTATATAAGTTTTCTGGCACTGCCAGCTTTCAAAAATCATATAACAGGTAATGTGCATATCAAATGATGCTACGGAGGCTCCTGCACAGAAAGGCATTACATTTTTGTCTGTATGTACCAAGGAAGAGCAATTTGAGTATTTCTCAAATAAAATTATGGAGGACTGGACACATATTACTATTTCTGAAGTTCGATATAATATATGCATGAAACTTAGTTTTCATCGAGTCCACATGAGTATTTCCTATTCTGAAATAGAAGGATAAAGATGCTCAAATAACATTAATCTTCCAAATGTAGGAAATGTCCTTGCATAAAATGCTCTCTCAAATTAATTTGAAGAATTGGCACTGTCATGGCTCATCGAGATGGATGCACTCTCAACAGAGTATACATGACATTTTTTTTAAATAAGAGTAAACGAGAGTATACATATAAGTATTCTAAAATAAGAATAGAAAAGGAAAAACAGCTACTTGATTCTGATCTCTTGAAGCTTCAAGAGGTATGTTCTTGCATCAGGGATGTCACGGGTATGAACCTCAATGGTGTTTTGAATTCTCTCGGAATCAGACAGAAGACCAGCCCTGGAATTGAAAATCATTTAATAATTGAAGCAGACAATAATTTTTTTTAAAACAAAGGAGTAAATCTATGGCTGGAGCAATTTGTCTTAATCCACAAACCATACAAGTACTGTCATATTGTAGCTGCGATGGAAGACAGTAGAACATCACAACCCTATAACTCTTTAACCTTTGATCTCTTTGTTAGCGAGTCATCTGAGGTCATATAGTGTGTGAGATTATTGGACGAAATATTTAGTTTTTCCCACTTAAAAACAGAACAATAACTTACCAGTTAATAATTTAAGTTTTGTAAATCTATACCTATTTGTAGACCTTTTTAAATAGGGGAAAGAAACATTCAGTACTGTAGTAGTGAAAATATAAGTTAGGCCTTACTCTTTTCTAGCAATCTTCCAGACATTTGCATACTGGGTCACAGCAGCAGAATCATCAGGATCAATTGTGATCTTTTCCCTCTTAAAGACAGAAAGGACAGTTTCGTACTTTTTCTTCACATCCAGAAATATTTCCTTGAGCATTTCTGAATGATAAAAGGTTACAATTCACATATGCCAAGTGTGCAAATAAGGTATATATAAAAATAAGAAGGTGCATACCATCTCCCTTGAGAGCGGGGGGAGAAGCATCCTTGGCATAGCTACGAACTGAGAAAGCACCATTGTCACGGCTGAAAACAGCTTGAGTGGCATAAATCTACAAAATGGAAAAAATGAGACCAGATAAATAGTGTACAATTTCAAGCTAAGGCCTTTTCCTTTCATTAAAGATCGAAATCGAAGCCGATCGTTGAGGGAAAGGGAAAGGAAGACACAATCTCGGAATGAGATAGATCCATGCAATGGTCTATCTATCAGATCTAGAGAGAGAGAGAGAGACATACTTGACGAGATCGGGAGAGGATACGAGAAGCCAACGCCATGGCCGCCTCAGCTAATATTTTCTTTGCGAATAGCCCAAATTACTAAATTAGAGAGAGAAGAGAAGCGAAGAGAAGAGAGAAGAAAATAGATAGATATAATATAATATAATATAATATAATATAATATAATATAATATAATATAATATAATATAATATAATATAATATTTCATCCATCGTCCGATTGTAATTGCACGCCATGGATCTGCGGAGCCCCCAGAATTACCGATTTACGATTTTGTCCAATGCTTAGTATTGGGCTTCTCAATAGGCCCCAATTTGAAAACCCTCCGTTTGGGTTCTTATGCAAAATCATAATTCGGCCCGTACTAATAACCCAACCCAATATATGATTTAAACCTCAGAATTCCTTGCAGCCGAAATTTTAAAAAATAATATTAAAATAATATAATCCAATAAAATTAATATCAATTTAATCAGTTTAATAAAAATAGTATCGTAAGATCGGAATCCTGGATTCCGAACGTTAGATCGGATTCCTGGATTCCGATCTAACGTTAGATCGGATTCTCGGATTCCGATCTAACGTTAGATCGGAATCTAGGATTCCGAACAGTGCTGTAACTGCTCAAATTTGCCTTTTTCATGGTTTTATTGTAATTCTATTATAAAAATTAATTTAATATATGAAATTTTAATATTAAATTAATATATTTTATTTTACTTCTATTATAAACATTAATTAAATATATAAAATTGCAATATTAAATTAATATATTATAAAAATTTAATATTAAATTAATATATTATAAACATTAATTAAATATATATTTTGAAGAATGTTAGTATAATATAATTCTATTTTATGAATAATATTTTAATATTTAATGTTTTGATATTAATTTGATATGGATGGTTTTATTTTTAATATTAAAAATTTTCAATTATGTTAAATATTGTACATAATAAGTACATAATATATTAGATTTATTTCATTTAATAATTTATTTCAATTATGTAATAATTTATTTATGGTAATAATTATTATATAAACTTATAATTAAATATTAGATTTATTTCATTTAATTCATAATAATAATTTATTTTTATAGAACTTATTTATTTGTATGTGTTCACTTAGATCGTTTATATGTTCACTTTGTTTTATGTATATGTTCACCATTAGAAGAAGAATTGAATTTTGTAACCATAATATAGATTAGCACACTAAAATAAAAGAAAGGGAAAAATACATGAAAATCATAATATAATTTAGCACACTAAAATAAATGAACACACCAGGGTACTTAAAAACAAAGTAATAAATAAACTTAGAGATCTTGATCATCTACATGTTGCAGAATTTCCTCCCACCAGGGTTGATCTTCTTCCACATTCATTTTTTGTTGATTACTGGCACCATGGTTGTCGGCGAGTTGAGCTGCTTCGTTCCAAAAAGCCTCATCATTTTCTTGTTGATTATTCGCAGCCGGGTTGTCTGCGAATTGAGCGGCTTCGTTCCAGAAAGCTGCCTCGGCTTCTTGTTGCTCAATCTCAGCCATTCTAGCTACTGCAATTTTGCGTTGTTCATCTCTCTTCTTGATCTTGATTAGGCTCTCCTTAATTTTTTTTCCAATTTTTTCTTGTTGCAACCTCCGGCTCTCTTCGGCGGCCTTTTCTTCCATTCTTCTCCTTTCGAACCATTGTTCTTTCACTCTGAATCTCTTTACAATTTCATCCCTCTCTTCTTGTTTCTTGTGTTCATCGTAGTGGTCACGCAAAATGGTATCTTTGAAATTGAAAACCTGACCACACTTTGTACAACTCACTGTGTGGTCTCCACGAAAATCGTATATGCTTTCGTAAACAATCATGGGTGTAGGATCTGGTTTCCACAGTTTGAGTTCCGGCATCGGTTCAGGTTCTGTGTAGTACTTTTTATAGAGTTCAGAGTTGCTCGACTCAGGTTTAGTAAGGTAATGTCGCAATCTCTCCCTGCGGTCTCTTTCTGGGCCACCATGAATGTGCCACTGATAATGGGTGTATAATGGCCACTCGCCACCATTTCGTGTATAGATATTGTAGTCGAAATTGCGATAACATTTATTACATATCGCATGATAATCTCCTTTTTCGATCTCATTTGGATTGGCAAGGGAATGTTCGTAATTTGGCCAGTACTCATGTCGAGTAGATAGCCATTCCGGCACTTCACTGTTGGAGGTATTTCCTTTCTCCATGGTAGTGAATGTTTAAGAAAGAAGGATTGAGTAGGTGTGACATATTTTGGCTGAGGAAGGATAATTTTATAGATCATTTTAGAGTTGCAATTATTTAAAATTAATAAATATAATGTCATATCTTTTCAGACTTTATCAGAATACGTTTGTCATTTTGCATAGCTTAGGTAGGCAACAGTATACTTTTCAGACTTTATCAGAATACGTTTGTCCTTTTTGCTTTGCTTAGGTAGGCATCAGTATACTTTTGAGCTTTTATCAGAGCACGCTTGTCCTTTTGCAGTGCTTAGGTAGGCATCAGTATACTTTTGAGCTTTTATCAGAGCACGCTTGTCCTTTTGCAGTGCTTAGGTAGGCATCAGTATACTTTTGAGCTTTTATCAGAGCACGCCTGTCCTTTTGCAGTTCTTTTCCAGACCCTAAATTAATGACATTAAAAATTAATTTAATTTAATGACATTGAAAATTAATGACAATAAAAATTAATGACATTAAAAAATAATGACATTAAAAATTAATTTAATTTAATTTAATTTCATTTAGTTAATATAATTTAATGACATTAAACATTATTTAATAATTTGACTTAATTTAATTTAATTTCATTTAGTTAATATAATTTATTGAGCTATTATTTTTTTAACTACTTTAATTTAATTTATAAAATAATATAAATTATTAATTTAATTTTACAATTTTAATTAAAATATAATTATTAATTTACTTAAATTGAAAACATTAAAAAAAAAGAAAAAGTATCGATTTGATTGTGTGACTATCTTGGTCCTTTGTCATTTTTGTTTTGAACAAATGGTACGCCTAAAAATTTTGAAATTTAAGTTTACGAAAATTCGTCCGTCAATTAACAGCTCAGTATTTTTGTTAGAATTTTTCAGAGCGTATTTCATATTTTTGTAGCGCCAAACTTTTCGAATGTAGAGCTGTTTTTTCAGTTCAAAGTGTGACTATCTTGGTCCTTTGTCATTTTTGTTTTGAACAAATGGTATGCCTAAAAATTTTGAAATTTAAGTTTACGAAAATTCGTCCGCCAATTAACAGCTCAGTATTTTTGTTAGAATTTTTCAGAGCGTATTTCATATTTTTGTAGCGCCAAACTTTTCGAATGTAGAGCTGTTTTTTCAGTTCAAAGTGTGACTATCTTGGTCCTTTGTCATTTTTGTTTTGAACAAATGGTAGGTCTAAAAATTTTGGAATTTAAGTTTAGTAAAATTCGTCCGCCAATTAACAGCTCAGTATTTTTGTTAGAATTTTTCAGAACGTATTTTATATTTTTCTACCTCCAAACTTTTCGAATGTGTGACTATCTCGTACTTAGGTGTGATAGCGCCAAACTTCATATTTTTCAAAGCGTTTGTCGTACTTAGGTGTTTCATTCTCGTTGTGATTGGTCCAAATTAGAACTCATAAATATAAAAGTCATAAATATAGAACTCATAAATATATAAGTCATACATAAGTAAATAAAATATAAAATACAAATAAATCCTAAATATGTCCAGTACGGTGGATCCACCTCCCCTCACTAGGGGACCAAATATACGGAGGACCTGGCGGCTGACGGGGGTCTCGTCCGCGAGCAAGTCCGACATGTGGTGGACGAGGAGCCATCTGAGGAGTGGAATGACGAGGCGGTGCACTAGAAGAAGAGGCTCCGCCATATGTCTGACCAAATGGACCATAGCTCTGACCGAAAGGAGATGGATGAACTGGAGGTGTGTACGGCTCGTCCAAATGTACCCCAATGGATGACAAAAAAGCGTCACCCGGGCTCAAGATAGGCTCGCCCTGAGAATATGGTGGTGGTCCAGGTGGATATTGTGTCTGGTATGGTGGGTACTGGGTCTGGTACTCATAATGGGTAGGTGGGTCTGGATATGGACCAGGAGGTGGGCCTGGTGGTGTCGGTAACTCGCCAGTGGATATGGGTGGCTGTGTAAATGGGTGGATGGGCGGCTGTGTGGATGGCTGACTCTCCGTCCGTCTGCTCCGCACAATAGGCTGGCTGGGTCTCGGCTGATCAAAATATGTGTCCCAGTCGTGTAAAGTATACCCAGATGGCTGTTACATACAATGATATTACAAATAATATTAATATTATCAATAACAGAATAAAAAAAATAATAATATTACAAATTTTTTGTTACCGTCATAAACTGCTGCTCCTCAAATGCAGGCTCTGGCGCGTGATCCTCCTCAGGCGAATCAGGTATGGAGTCTATGTCTGTAGCTAGACCCTTCGACTCTAAAAGATGAGGTAACTGATGCGGCTCCCCAACGAGCTCCAACTGCGTCCTGCAGCCCTTCAGCATCTCCTTCCCAGCCCGTCTGAATCCTTTCTTCACCGCCCATGCACATGCTCGCAGAGCTTGCGTCAATATGTGCTTGACCTGTTTATTTGTTGTTAGTGACCAAAATACAAATCAATTCATTTTAATTGAGTAAAAAACTTACCATAGACACCCGCTCGGGCGCATCCTCTAGATAGGTCATCCGGCTAGCTGGAATCTGCTGTGCCACTCCCGGAATGGGGACAAGATGAGCACCTCCATGTATCCGCATCCATCTATCGTACGCGGGCAAAATATCGTCACTCCATGGCCGCGCCTCTGTCACCTCGACCTGCGTCGTGTCGGCCCACATCGCGACCTCTACTGAGAAAAGGTCCTGCAAATTCCTCTGACGAAATGTGTTGTGCCGGTACTGTAACAAAGCCTCCATCCTTCTCCAAGTCTGTTTTTTAGGTCATATTTAATTCACGTATTATAAATATTTCAATTTAAATCACGAAGGTGAAAAGAATAACGTACCGTAGGAAGAGGAGGCGGAACAGTCTGGAACAGCATGAACTGATGCATCACCCGATCGGCATAGTGCCACGCCACGACCCAGAAATGGATGCATGGAACGCGGAGCCGGTAGTACCTCTGCTCGTAGCGGGCATAAGGAGGCATGACCACCTGTCTGAGCTCATCCTCGTATGGCCGCCACACCACGTGTGCATGCTCCATCTTCATTAGTACGTCTCGAGCGTACTCAATACCGCTGCGAACGGGACCTTTCACCCTTTTCGACCTCAGCCGTGTCGTCCATTGCCTGCCAAAACATTACAATTATCATGATTTCAATTATCAAATTTTTTTACCAAAATTTTTAAACAAACAAATTGATGTTATATTACAATATTTCATTTATTTTATTTAAAAAAAATATTATACCTCCCATACGGCGGACATCTCTCAACTGACGGCTTCCCCCAACCTTGGAAACTTTTCGTAACGGACGGGCGACAAAGCAATAACCGGGTGTACGACCACAACTGAAGCAGTAGCCACGGAGCAGGTACCTTCTGAGCGCCATTTGCCAGGACTGCCAAGTCCAGGCCGCGGTATAACATAGCAAGTGTGGCCGCACCCCAGTTATATCTAACTGAATCCGATGCATGAACATCCTGCAAATAAGAAAAAATATTTTTCGTTAGTTGCAAACTAAATTATCCAAGTTAGTACTAATGTAAGAGATGTTCTTAATATTTAAAATTACTAACCCGAAGTAACTCCAGATAAAAACAAGGAACAGAATCTCCTGTGGTATCTGGAAACATCTCGCAACCCATCAACTCCAACACCAGGGCCCGTGTGTATCTATCGATCCTATCTGCGTCCTCTGAACCAGGTCCCTGTGCCCACATATCACGCAGTTTCCCAAACTGTACTGCGTGAAGTTTCCTGCATTACATAAACATTACACACACACATATATATATACACATATATATATATATTGCAGCATATCTCAAAATTTAAATTAAATTTTAAAACGTTTGTTACCTCCCAGCACGTCGATCAGTCGCCCTCTCTCTAAAGCAATCTAGAACATCCTCCATAGGAGTGTCCCGTGGCAATGCAAAGTCGGCTAGCTTCTGCACATCGTCGTAATCAGTACGACCGGTCACCGGTCGTCCAGTCGTAGGCAAGCCAAAAATGAAGGCGACATCCTGCAAATTTTATTTATATTTTTTATTAAACAACCAAAAAAACAATAAATAAATAAATAGCTACCAACAGAACTTGGAAAAAATAATACCTCAAGAGTAACGGTCATCTCGCCTACGCGGGGAAAGTGGAACGTGTGGGTCTCGGGCCTCCAGAACATGGCTAGACCCTGTATCATGGAACGATCCAATGGCATGTGACCTAACTCAACGAAATGAATAAGGCCCAATGTCACAAGACGCTGGTCCACCTCCTCGGTTCGTATCATTTTTGCCTTATGCATTTCGGGCGTCCACGCCTAAATAAGTTAAAAAACATATTATTAACTATATATACTATTCACTATATACAAAAATTAACTACATAAATTAAAAAATTTTATTATTTCCTTAAACCCTAAACCCTATACCCTAAATAATTTAAAAAATAAATTATTTCCTATATATATTATTAAAATATATATATATATAAAAGAATTAACTATATAAATAAAAAAAAACTTACTCGTACGCCTCGAAGCTCAGATTGACTGAGATGCAGAAGCTGATCAGCAGGAGGAGGAACGGGGGGGGGGGGGGGCAGCAGGGGGGGCAGATGAAGATGCGCCAGGATCTCCTCCTGATGCAGGGGGGGCAGATGAAGATGCGCCAGGATCTCCTCCTGATGTAGATGCGCCAGGATCTCCTCGACGCCTCGTGGATCGACGTGGATCCTCTGGTATTCTTCTTCGCGGTGGCATTTCGACTGTTACTGCAATTAAAATTTAATAAAGTATAAAATCTATAAAAATTTCGGCAGCATCTCCCCTGTACCGGGAGAGTTTTCCAAAAAATCATACCCCAATTACAAACCAATTTCAACCCAATTTGAACCCAACCCAACCCAACCCAATTTCATTCCAATTTGAACCCAACCCAACCCAATTTGAATAAATCATTCCAATTTTACAATCATTGCATTTCACAAACCATTTCACAAGTATCAATGAATCAATAATTCAATTATTGCATTTCACAATTTTACAATCATTGCATTTCACAATTTTACAATCCATCAATCAATCTACAAGCAATTCACAAACAATTTTATTCAAACAATAATAAAATAAACATATAAAAAATCTAACCTGAAGTAGAAAGGAATTGACTCTCTTCTAAACAATTTTTTACCTACATTTTAAATTAATACCATCAATTATTATCATTTTTCTAATTTTCCCCATATTTAATTATCAAAATCTTAATTATTAAAAGCAAAAAAAATAAACAAATTAAATTAATTACATATAAATTTTCATATGAATTTTTCTTATTTTTCGGTATTTTTAAAATAATTTTACAATTTATTATCTATTTTTCTAATTAATTAAGTACTGAATAAACAAATAAAAAGACAAAAAATATATCCAATATAATTAATAAATTACATACAAATTTTTTCTGATTTTTTTCTGATTTTTTCAGATTTTTTGAATATTTTTCCAATACTTTCCTATTTTTTTTTAATTAACTAAATTATAAACTAATAAACTAAATTAATAAATAATTAAATAAAAAAAAACTTACTGTGTTCTCAGAGGTGCGTCCGAGAGAGCGAGAGCGGCAGCGAAATCAGATCGGAAACCCATTATATATATAAAGGTTAGATCGGAATCCCAGATTCCGATCTAACGTTAGATCGGAATCCGAGAATCCGATCTAACGTTAGATCGGAATCCAGGAATCCGATCTAACGTTCGGAATCCAGGATTCCGATCTTACGATACTATTTTTATTAAACTGATTAAATTGATATTAATTTTATTGGATTATATTATTTTAATATTATTTTTTAAAATTTCGGTCCTTGCAGTTATTCAGTTTGGGTACTATGGGCTGTCGCACAGAATTAACACTACTAAACTATCAGTTCTTCAGTTTTCTTTCCATCTGAATCCCCGTTGCAATTACATCACTCACATTGTTTCTTCTATTAATTCTCGTTCTAATGAATTTTGCTATCAGATTTCAAATACGTTGCCAATTTTCTTATAAAGATTTCATATTAGTATTGTTGTTCATTTATGATCCGTCTAGGGTCTCAAGTTGTTTTGAAATCAATATTTTTGTCATGAATCAATCATTGACCAGTCTAGAATTGTAAATCATGAATTAGGGTTTGAAGCGTATTAGGTTCAAGAGCTAGTACTTTATATAATATTTGAAATCAGTTTGAAGCAAATAACTTTTTATTACTAGATCAATTTTGAATCAGCAGTTTGGGTTATTATTAGATTAGTGATAAGGGGCTTCAATATTTATACCCAAATGCACTCAATTTAGGTCGCAAGAAAAAGACTTCCACTGAGTATTCGAGGTCATTCCACGCGAACTGACTATTCGATCTATCTAATCTTAATCCTAATCCTTTAATTAAGTTATGATACAAATGGCAAGAAATATTTGAGGTTTAAGAAATATCTAAACAAGTTCAAGTAAAATAAACAATCCTAAATTAACAGTTTTAAAATTGAAGATTTGCTACTTTATTTACTCAGTCCAGGTCACAAACTACCCGCTCACTTTCATGAGCGGTCCGCTTGTGAACCTTGGTTGACAAGACTATAGGCGGCCAGCTTGTTTCTAAGCTGGCATAGACAACCCTCTTATAATCCAAGCGGCCAGCCTGGTCAAATGAACTGCGTATTGGAGCTTATTATTTACTCTCTTACAGTAATTAGTTGCTCCCTTTATGTTATTTATTTACTCTCTTATGTTTATTAGTTATTCCTATAAATCTTAAATGAACTACATATTTGTAACATTTCTAAAATTTTAGTTTTAAATTTTTTTTTATGTATATAATAAATAAGCACAAACAATATATATTTTAATAAATATTTCATGCCTATTAAATAAGTTATTGCATAATACAAAATTATAATTTCATTAGCATATTCATGTCATGAAAACGATTTCTGCACAAGTCATATCATCCATAACACATTGGGTTCATTTTTGGGAGGCACCATATTTTTCCCTCTCACACTTTCTCCCACTTTAATTAAAACAAGTCATTAATTTCCCTATCTTTCTCACTTCTCTCTCACCCACCGTGAGCAGCAGCCAAGAAAGAGGGAAAAAAAAAGAAAAACAACAAAACCCATCTCATTTCTCTCTTCTTCCTCTAATTTCGGCCAACACACAAAACCAACTCCAAAAATTAGTAGAAAAATCTGAAAAATTCGGGAAAAATGGGAAATGGATAGTAGAAGTCAAGAGCTGAACATGCAAGTTGTTTATTTTCGGTTTTGAGCCATTTTCATGTAAGTTTTTCTTTTTCCATCATTTATTTCGGTTTTTCACTTTGCATGGTTGAAAAATAGTGATTTTAGTTAAATCTTTGGTTATTGTGGTAAATGACTAATATCTAAACTTTTTGTTTGAGGTTTATATGATATTTAGAGTTCTTGACAATTTTTAAACCTTGCATGCAAACAAAAATGCATGATCTAGATTTTATTTAAGTTAAAAATAGTTAATTTCGGATTTTTAAGTAAAAATTCAGATTTTGTGTTGAAAAGTATGAGGATTTCGAATTTATTGATAAATTTTTAGGGTTTTTGGTTGTGCATGATGCAATACAAATTTTCTTATGGTAATATGTGGCATTTGTAGTTAGTTCAACTAATTTCTGAAATTTTGGGAGTTTAGGGGTTTTTATGAAGATTTTGAGAATATTAATGCAAGTATTAACTTGTCGAAAATGCATGTATGATCTTGTGTTGTTTGAGCATTTAATCTTTTGCATAAATATTTCTTTTGTTTCTTTTAAAATCTGTCCTTTTTGATAAGGAGGTGAATTGTTAGGGAATTTTTGCATAAATTTACATTTTAGTACTTCATATTTATAAGTGCATGAAGTTATAGCTTAGGAAATAGATTTTCATATTTAAATGGCTTGTATGCATAAAACACTATATGATCAAATTTTGGACAGCAAGCAATCATTCCATTATTCATGAAATTTGACATGAAAAATAGAGTAGAATGACATTATGCATGGTGCTACTTAACATGGTTATATTGTAGATGCATTTGGACATGATAAGTCATTGTTTTATAAGCTAACATGAAAGTTATGAAGCAAATTATGTTCTTTTTCAAATCTGGAATTTTTATTTAATTTAGGAATTTTAAGGGTTTAATTTAGGATTTGGTTAATTTATAGATATAGGAGGCGAGGATATCGGTGCGGGTGTTGCCGAGGAGGGATACGAGTAGACGTGTTGGTGTTGTCTTTGTCAGGTGCGGATTTCACATGAATCTGAATTTTTATTTTTAGGAATTAAATGCTTTTTATTCTTGCATGTTGAAGTCATTGTATCTATGTATTCGTTGGCATTCAATCTTTTCATATGCATTATGGATTATTATTTTTGGTTATTCTTTTTGCTAGTATTTGATTCTTGAACATGAAAGGTAAGATTCATGTGACTGGAACTAAATACCGCACTGAGAAATTTTATTTCTCACCGTTCCACTTTTTGTTGTGGGTTCCAGGTTTTGAGGCGGATTCCAGTGTTGGAGTCGAGCGAGATTAGGCCTTATTGTCCTCCTTATTATTATCACTACTAGGTATCATGTATGGCCTCCATTTTGAGACTTGTGTACCACTTTTGTATGTACTATATTTGGGTACGATATGTATCGAGGCCATTACCACACTTATGTCATTTGTATGATTGATACTTTCATGCTATGTTGCACACTTTATCATTTTAGAACTTATTTTCTGTGCTTGTGATAATAGTAGTGATTTAATATGCTATGTGAATGTGGTACCAATTGGGTATGCAATGTGGGTAAAAAGGGGCTGATTTTGTTGGGGTTTACATGCAATATTACCTTGAATTTTGGGGTGTGACAATATTTATTTACTCTCTTATAGTAATTGGGCCGCTCAGCATATGCCAGAGCAGACATAATTGAAGATTTAATCTGATTTATTGTAATCTTTCTTTATTCTCAATTATATAATACATGTGCCGGTCTTGACATGAATTTGCTAGAGTAGACATTAGGGGCTGCTAATAGTTGTGAACCTTTACTTAGTTGAATATGCATGGATAATTAATTTCTATTTGTTTGTTGTGTTTTGTTCCTTGCTTTTAAATTGATTAATTGATATCTTTGAACTACACTAGGTAGGTTAGATATTTTTCCATCAAGTTAAGGCCAAATTTGATTGATTGGAAGTTAAGTCCAACCAAACCTAGGTTACTTCAATTCTAGCTAAAAAAAAGACAGTCAACAGTCGAAAGATGAGACATACCTAGATCTAGAACTAGAAACAATAAAGTCTATTCTCGATAAACGAGAGTTAAGGGAAGTCATAGATCCAAGGAATAAACTTATAACGCTTAAGATAAAGAAACAAAAGTTGAAACTTACATTTATCTATACGAAAGAAGGATTTAAGAAAGTTGATTAAATCATTAATCTACAAAACTATCAAATGAAAACTAAGGTATTACGCAAAATCATTTACATTTAAACTCTTTATACTATTTAGAATATGATACAAATCTATTTATTCAAAAAAAAAAATTAGATTATACATGGTAAAATACTCATATAAAGTGCAAATAAGCAATTTTGAGTATCATTTGAGTATTTCAATCGTTTTGGGATATATTCTAAGTCATTTCATCACAATATTCTACATTTAAACTTTTTATACTGTTTAGAATTCATATCTTATTTATTAAAAAAGATTAGATTATACATGATAATTACGCATATAAAATGCAAATAATGCAATTCTAAGTATAATTTTGAGCATTTCAATCGTTTCTAAATCAATTCCAAGTCATTTCATCATAATAATCTACAATTAAACACTTTATACTGTCTAGACTAAGATTCATATCTTATTAATTCAAAAACAATGCATTATACATGGTAATTACACATATAAACATGCAAATAATGCAATTCTGAGTTATCATTTGAAAATTTCAATCGTTTATGGAATTACTTTAAGTCATTTCATAAGAATAATAAATATTTAAACTCTTTATACTATCTAGAATATGATTAATATCTTATTTATTCAAAAAGAATGGATTATACATGGTAATTACGCATATAATGTACAAATAATGCAATTCCAAGTATCATTTGAGTATTTCAATCGTTTTTTTATTCATTCTTAGTCATTTCATCACAATAATCTACAATCAAACTCTTTATACTGTCTAGAATATGATTCATATCTTATTTATTAAAAAAAATATATTATTCATTGCAATTACGCATATAAAGTACAAATAAAACAATTCTTAGTAACATTTAAGCATTTCAATCGTTTCTAGATTTATTCTAAGTCATTTCATCACAATAATCTACATTTAAAATTTTTATACTGTCTAGAAAATGATTCATATCTTATTTATTCAAAAAAATTAGATTATTCATGGTAATTAGGCATATAAAGTGCAAATATTGCAATTATGAGTATAATTTGAGCATTTCAATCGTTTTTGGATTCATTCCAAGTCATTTTATCACAATAATCTACATTTAAAATCTTTATAATGTCTAGAATATAATTCATATCTTATTTGTTCAAAAAGATTGAATTGTACATCTTAATTATGCATATAAAGTGCAAAAAATACAATTCTGAGTATTTTTTTAGCATTTCAATCGTTTCTCGATTCATTTTAAGTCATTTCA
This sequence comes from Rhynchospora pubera, assembly GCA_028095005.1. Taxonomy (NCBI): domain Eukaryota; kingdom Viridiplantae; phylum Streptophyta; class Magnoliopsida; order Poales; family Cyperaceae; genus Rhynchospora; species Rhynchospora pubera. The sequence goes on from CM051460.1 coordinate 359,052,417, forward strand.
TCACAATAATATACATTTATACTCTTTATACTGTCTAGAATTTGATCAATATCTTATTTATTCAAAAAAATTAGATTATACATGATAATTACGCATATAAAGTGCAAATAATGCAATTCTAAGTATAATTTCAGCATTTCCAACGTTTCTAAATTCATTCCAAGTCAATACATCACAATAATCTACATTTAAACACTTTATACTGTCAAGACTAAGATTCATATATTATTAATTCAAATAATGCAATTCTGAGTTATCATTTGAGAATCTCATTCGTTTCTGAAATTACTCTAAGTCATTTCATAGGAATAATCAACATTTAAACCCATTATATTGTATTGAATATGATTAATATCTTATTTATTCAAAAAGAATGAATTATACAAGGTAATTACGCATATAATGGGCAAATAATGCAATTCCGAGTATCATTTGAGCATTTTAATCGTTTCTTGATTCATTTTTCGTCATTTCACCATAATAATCTACATTCAAACTCTTTATACTGTCTAGAATATGATTCATATCTTATTTATTTAAAAAAAAATTGGATTATACAAGGTAATTATGCATATAAAGTGCAAATGATGCAATTCTGAGAATCATTTCAGCATTTCAATCAATTCTCGATCCATCTAAGTCATTTCATCACAATAATCTACACTTAAACGATTTATACTGTCTAAAATATGATTCATATCCCTTTTTATTTAAAAAGATTGGATTATACATGGTAATTACGCATATAAAGTGCAAATAATGCAATTATGAGTATCATTTGAGCATTTCAATAATTTCTCGATTCATTCTAAGTCATTTCATCATAATAATATATATTTGAACTCTTTATACTGTCTAGAATATGATTTATTTCTTATTTATTTAAAAAGATTGGATTATAGAAGGCAATTACGCATATAAAGTGCAAATAATGTAATTCAGAGTTATTATATGAGAATTTCAATCGTTTCTAGAATTACTCTAAGTCATTTCATAAGAATAATCAATATTTAAATTCTTTATACTGTCTCGTATATGATTAATATATTATTTATTTAAAAAGATTGGATTATAGATGGCAATTACGCATATAAAGAGCAAATAATGTAATTCTGAGTTATTATTTCAGAATTTCGATCGTTTCTGGAATTACTCTAAGTTATTTCATAAGAATAATCAACATTTAAATTCTTTAGACTGTCTCATATATGATTAATATCTTATTTATTAAAAAAAATGGATTATACATCGTAATTACGCATATAATGTACAAATAAAATAGGGAAAATTAGACCTGTGCCACCTCAAAACTTTAAAATAAGAAAAATGCCACCCTAAAGTTAAACTTCTGCAAAATGTCACTCTATATCCAACTTATTTATAAAATTGCCACTTATACTATATTAATCAACCTATTTCATACTTTATATTTCATATAGACCAAAATACCCTCTACTTTCATCTCTCTCTTCTCTACCGTTCACCCCTCCCATCTGACTCCTATCTCTGTCGATCCCCCCCAGCCCTTTCTCTTCTCACTCTAACCCCTCTCGATCTCTCTGTCTTCTCCTTATTAAGCTCGCTCCAATTTTCTCCGACGAGTGTCGAACCGCTGTGCTCCGCCTCTTCACCCTAAGCTCTGTCGCACCACCTCGGCATCTCATGTCTCCACTTAGGCGCTCCGAATCCACACTCTGGTGCTCCCCATTTGTGCTAATTTAAAGTTGATAAGAGTTGAAAGTTGATAATTGCTTATCAATTTTTTTTATTTTTGATCGGGAAGGAGCTGTCGCTAGTAAAATCAGTGGAATGAGGAATTTGGGGGCTTGGTTACTCATTAATTTGCCTTGCTTAATTAACGTGATAATTGTTCATACATAGCTTCAAGTAAGCTCCTTAATTTAATTTTTTTTTGGGCATACGAAAGCTCCTCTGATTTTCATACTCGAATTTTCTTTTGGGCAAATTTTGACGGTGGCTTTCCTCTAGATATTAAGAAAGTTGCATTCAGTTCATGTATTTTTTTTTGCTAATTAATGTGCATGAGAACAAAAAAGTGCTCACAGGAAGCAGAATTTAGAAAAAAATCAAATGCATATCAACGACGACATTCAAAGTGACGAACATGACAGATAGAGCTTTGAACTCATCGGAGAAGATTGGGGCGAGCTCAATGAGGAGAAGACAAAAGGATCAAGAGGGGTTTGAGTGAGAGGAGAAAAAACCAGAGGGATCAGCAGAGAAAGAGGAGTCGAGTGGGACTGTGGGAGGGATTGAACGGTATAGAAAAGAGAGATGAAAGCGGAGGGTATTTTGGTCTATACGAAATATAGAGTATGAAATAGGTTGATTACAACAGTATAGGTGGCAATTTTATGAATAAATTAGATATAGAGTGGCATTTTGCATAAGTTTAATTTTAGGGTGGCATTCTTCTTATTTTGAAGTTTTGAGGTGGCACTGGTCTAATTTTCCCAATAAAATAATTATGTGTATCATTTGACCATTTCCATTGTTTTTTTATTCATTCTTAGTCATTTCATCTCAATAATCTAAATTCAAACTCTATATACCTGTTGGAGTTATGTCCTAGAAGTCAATAATTTAATGACTTAAATATTAGTTTAAGTTATGAATGATAATTTTATCATTTGTTTCTAGGTTTATTATTGACAGATTATTCAGGTTGAGGATCTGAATTGTAGATCTCTGTGGATCATTCTTTAGAATGACAATAATAAATCTAAATGGTCCATAATCTTGATAATTAACAAGGAACATTAATTATCATATAAGATTAGTATGCAAGTTAAGTGATGATTAAGTTCTACAAATCATAGGTAAAGAGTTATCAACTTAATTGCATATGTGTATGTTATAGAACATAGTACAGGACTTGACCTAACGAAATAAATATTTTGATTGTGTTATGTGTCATTGTTTATTTCGTTATGATTTTGGTTCTAAGTTTGAGATGTTTATCTTTTCCACATGAGGATAGGTTCAATAAATATTGTCTACCGCTTATTCCCGATAAGAGCTGTTATACGGACTTTATTTATATTCTCTTGAATTGTGCAGGGAAAAGCTAATCATCAAGAAAACCGTATGTCCCTCATTATTTCACTTAGTGAGTGACGATATCTATTTGGGTCCCTTGGTGGAGTTGGATCGTATGCGCGCAACTAGGCGATCAATTCTAGATCAAGAAACGTATAATCAACAAGAATGACACATTCCTATCTTGGATTATACGATGATATCGTGTGACATAAGAATCAAAATAGATAAATACTTGTATTCTCTTATGCAGGATTTGAATAATGTAACCGTACATTATTTATGCCAATTGGAAATCATAACGTGTTGCTAGATACCGCTTATGATTATTGGAATCAAATAACGATTTAATTCCATGTCCAAATTAGCATATATCCTCAAAGGATCACACAGATCGAAATTTAACAATATAGTACATTAGTCATTTATTCGCATCAATGTGTGTTGCGAAAATATGATGAGTTGATTAATTGATTATATACCGATATAATTAATTAAGTCAAATGGATCATATAGAAATGATTTAATGTATTAGTTAATCCCATAATAATTATTAATTAGTTAATAATTATTTTCAGTTGAACATAATTTAATATAAATAGTTATATTAAATTAACGGGCCAATATTTATATATTAAATAAATAGCCCAAAAGTAGAGCATCAATTGGTGGACCTAAGTAATTGATTTAAGAATCAATTAAATGAGTGTGTGAAGCCCATATAGGCCTTTATGTGGCCGGCCCATTAGGGTGGTGGTAGGTAGGTGGCATACTTGTAAATAGTTGGAACTATTTGCTAGGAATTGAGCATTATAAAAGGACCTTTGTGGAGGCTTCTTGGCTCCTATCTCTCTCTTCCTTCTTTGGCCGCCACCCACCTCCCCTCTCTTCCCTCTTTGACCGCCACCAACACACCTCTCTTCCCCACCTTAGCTCATGTGTTGAGCACCATTTCTCCATTAATTAAAAGGTTAATTAAGAAGACGAGAAAGCTTGGGATTAGCTTAGACCTTTCTAACTACTAGCATAACTTCTAGGTCTTGGTTAATTTCGTGGTGGACTCGAGGTCGAGTTTGGATCGAAGGACGAGCTGAGGGCACACCATCGATTTCTAAGCCGTAGGATCGAGCCTCTTGATTACAAGAGCTTTTGCACTAGATCTACTTTGCTCTTTGTTTAATGGGATTAATTAAGTATAATTAGTCACAAAATTAAAATTGACAATACCATCTAGAATATGGTTAATATCTTATTTATTCAAAAATATTAGATTATACATGGTAATTACGCATATAAATTGCAAATAAAGAAATTCAGATTATCATTTGAGTATTTCCATCATTTCTGGATTTATTCTAAGTCATTTCATCATAATAATCTACATTTAAAATTTTTATAATGTCTAGAATATGACTCATATCATATTTATTAAAAAAATATTAGATTATACATGTTAATTGCCCATATAACGTGCAAATAATGCAATTCTGAGTATCAATTCAACATTTCAATCGTTTTTGTTTTCATTCTAAGTCATCTCAGCAGAACAATCAACATTTCAACTCCTGATTCTGTCTACAATACGATTCATATTATATTTTTTTTAATAAGATTGGATTGTACATGGTCATTACGCATATAAACTGGAACTAATGCAATTATGAGTATCATTTCAGCACTTCAATCGTTTCTCGATTCATTCTAAGTCAATTCGTCACAATAATCTACATTTAAAATTTTTACTCTGTCTAGAATATGAGTCATATCTTATTTCTTTTTAAAAAAAATACAATTTTGAGTATCATTTTAGCATTTTAATCGTTTCTGGATTCATTCTAAGTAATTTCAATGGAATAATTCACATTTAAACACCTGATTCTGTCTACAATACGATTCAAATTATATTTTTCTTGAAAAAAGATTGGATAGTACATGGTCATTACGCATATAAATTGCAACTAATACAATTGTGAGTATCATTTCAGCATTTAAATTGTCTCTCGATTCATTCTAAGTCATTTCATTACAATAATCTATATTTAAACTCTTTATACTGTCTAGAATATAATTCATATCTTATTTCTTCAAAAAGATTGGATTATACATGTTAATTACGCATTAACGTACAAATAATGTAATTGTGAGTATTATTTGAGCATTTCAATCGTTTCTCGATTCATTCTTGGTCATTTCATCTCAATAATCTACATTCAAACTCTATATACTGTCTAGAATTTGATTCATATTTAGAATGTGGCAACTCTGAGTATCATTTGCGCATTTGGATCATTTCTGGATCCATTTTAATTCATTTCATCACAATAATCTACATTAAACTCTTTATACTGTCTAGAATATGATTCATATCTTATTTTTTTTAAAATATTGGATTATACATGGTAATTACGCATATAAAATGCAAATAATGCAATTGCTAGTATCATTTGAGCATTTCAATCGTCTCTAGATTAATTCTATGTTATTTCATCACAATAATCTACATTCAAATTCTTTATACTGTTTGAATATGATTCATATCTTATTTATTCAAAAATATATTGGATTATGCATGGTAATTACGCATATAAAGTGCAAACAATGCAATTCCTAGTATCATTTGAGGATTTCAATCGTTTTTGGATTAATTATTTGTCATTTCATCACAATAATCTACATTTAAATTCTTTATACTGTCTGAATATGATTCATATCTTTTTTATTCAAAAATATTAGATTATACATGGTAATTACGTATATAAAGTGCAAATAATGCAATTCCTAGTATCATTTGAGTATTTCAATCGTTTCTAGATTAATTCTATGTCATTTCATCACAATAATCAACATTTAAATTCTTTATACTATCTGAATATGATTCATATCTTAGTTATTCAAAAAGATTGGATTATACATCTTAATTATGCATGCAAACTGCAAATAATGCAATTCTGAGTATTATTTGAGTATTTCAATCGATTCTCAATTCATTCTAAATCATTTCATCACAATAATATACATTTGAACTCTTTATATTGTCTAAAATATGATTCATATCTTATTTATTTAAAAAATTGTAGTATGCAAGGTAATTACGCATATAAAGTGCCAATAATGTAATTCTGAGTTATTATTTGAGAATTTCAATCGTTTCTGGAATTACTCTAAGTCATTTCATAAGAATAATCAATATTTAAATTCTTTATACTGTCTCGAATATGATTAAATCTTATTTATTCAAAAAGAATGGATTATACATGGTAATTACGCATATAATGTGCTAATAATGCAATTCTGAATATCATTTGAGCATTTCAATGGTTTTCCGATTCATTCTAAGTTATTTCATCACAATAATCTACATTTGAAATCTTTATAGTTTCTAGAATATGAGTCATATCTTTTTTTAAAAAAAATTATATTATACAAGGTAATTTACGCATACAAATTGAAAATAATGCAATTGTGAGTATCATTTGAGAATTTCAATCGTTTCTCGATTCATTCTAAGTCATTTTGTCACAATAATCTATATTTAAACGCTTTATACTGTCTTGAATATGATTCATATCTTATTTGTTTGAAAACATTGGATTATACATGGTAATTACGCATATAAAATGTAAATAATGCAATTCTGAGTATCATTTGAGCATTTCAATCATTTTTCGATTCATTCTAAGTTATTTCATCAATATAATCTACATTTAAACCGTTTAAACTTTCTAGAATATGATTTATATCTTATTTATTCAAAAAGATTGGATTATTGATGACAATTTTGCACAAAAATTGCAAATAATGCAATTCTGAGTATAATTTGAGCATTGCAATCGCTTCTGGATCCATTCCAAGTCATTTCAACAAATAATATACATTTGAACTATTTATACTGTCTAGAATATGACTCATTTCTTATTTATTTAAAAAAGATTGAATTATAGATGGCAATTACACATATATAGTGCAAATAATGTAATTCCTAGTATCATTTGAGTATTTCAATCGTTTCTGGATCTGAATATGATTCATATCTTAGTTATTCAAAAAGATTGGATTATACATCATAATTATGCATGCAAACTGCAAATAATGCAATTCTGAGTGTTATTTGAGTATTTCAATCGATTCTCAATTCATTCTAAGTCATTTCATCACAATAATATACATTTGAACTCTTTATATTGTCTAAAATATGGTTCATATCTTATTTATTTAAAAAATTGTATTATGCAAGGTAATTACGCACATAAAGTGCAAATAATGTAATTCTGAGTTATTATTTGAGAATTTCAATCGTTTCTGGAATTACTCTAAGTCATTTCATAAGAATAATCAATATTTAAATTCTTTATATTGTCTCAAATATGATTAAATCTTATTTATTCAAAAAGAATGGATTATACATGGTAATTACGCATATAATGTGCTAATAATGCAATTCTGAATATCATTTGAGCATTTCAATGGTTTTCCGATTCATTCTAAGTCATTTCATCACAATAATCTACATTTAAAATCTTTATAGTTTCTAGAATATGAGTCATATCTTTTTTAAAAAAAAATTATATTATACAATGTAATTTACACCTACAAAGTGAAAATAATGCAATTGTGAGTATCATTTGAGAATTTCAATCGTTTCTCGATTCATTCTAAGTCATTTCGTCACAATAATCTATATTTAAACGCTTTATACTGTCTTGAATATGATTCATATCTTATTTGTTTGAAAACATTGGATTATACATGGTAATTACGCATATAAAATGTAAATAATGCAATTCTGAGTATCATTTGAGCATTTCAATCATTTCTCGATTCATTCTAAGTTATTTCATCAAAATAATCTATATTTAAACCGTTCAAACTTTCTAGAATATGATTTATATCTTATTTATTCAAAAAGATTGGATTATTGATGACAATTTTGCACAAAAATAGCAAATAATGCAATTCTGAGTATAATTTGAGCATTGCAATCGCTTCTGGATCCATTCCAAGTCATTTCAACAAATAATGTACATTTGAACTATTTATACTGTCTAGAATATGATTCATTTCTTATTTATTTAAAAAAGATTGGATTATAGATGGCAATTACACATATATAGTGCAAATAATGTAATTCTGAGTTCTTATTTGAAAATTTCAATTGTTTCTGAAATTACTCTAAGTCATTTCATAAGAATAATCAACATTTAAATTCTTTATGCTATCTGAATATGATTCATATCTTAGTTATTCAAAAAGATTGGATTATACATCTTAATTATGCATGCAAACTGCAAATAATGCAATTCTGAGTGTTATTTGAGTATTTCAATCGATTCTCAATTCATTCTAAGTCATTTCATCACAATAATATACATTTGAACTCTTTATATTGTCTAAAATATGGTTCATATCTTATTTATTTAAAAAATTGTATTATGCAAGTTAATTACGCATATAAAGTGCCAATAATGTAATTCTGAGTTATTATTTGAGAATTTCAATCGTTTCTGGAATTACTCTAAGCCATTTCATAAGAATAATCAATATTTAAATTCTTTATACTGTCTCGAATATGATAGCCATTAAACTATTGACTTCTAGGACATAACTCCAACAATTTCTTCAGAAAGATTGGATTATACATGGTAAATACGCATATAAAGTGCAAATAATGCAATTTCTAGTATCATTTGAGCATTTCAATCGTTTCTGGATTCATTTTGACGCCGTTCGGATCGGAAGACTTAGAGAAACTAGCAAGCGTAATGATACATCACTAGAAGAGGAGTAAGAACTCGACCCAACAGTGGATAAAAGAGGAGATAAACTCAACTCACAAGTAAAATTCGTAATAATTCAATAATCTCCTTATTACATAATGATTTTCACCTTAAATAGCAATCTAACACAATTAAAAGCTACTACCCATTAATATATTATCTCAACCACTTTTTCTAATCCCAAAACACACTTAATTACCTCCTAGAAGACCACAAAAGACAACACAAAATATAACAATAGATTATTAACTCATTTTGACTCATTAAGACTAAAGATAACTCTCAACTAACTAATTAATTATTATTGACAGTTCTTGAATTGATGACTCAGTTCTTTTGCTGATTTTGCATCTGACATGGCATCTTGATCGGTGTCACATTTTATGTCATTTCATCACAATAATCTACATTTAAATCTTTATACTGTCAGAATATGATCATATCATATTTATTCAAAACGATTGGATTATACAACTTAATTACGCATACAAAGTGCAGTAAGTCAATTCTGAGTATTATTTGAGCATTTCAATCATTTCTCAATTCATTCTAAGTCATTTCATCATAATAATATACATCTAAACTCTTTATACTATCTAGAATATGATTGATATCTTATTTATTAAAAAATATTGGATTATACATGGTAATTACGCATACAACGTGCAAATATTGCAACTTTGAGTATCATTTGCGCATTTTGGTCATTTCTGGATTCATTCTTAATCATTTCATCACAATAATCTACATTTAAAATTTTTATTCTGTTTACAATGTGATATATAATATATTTATTCAAAAAGATTGGATTGTATATGGTAATTACGCATATAAATGCAACTAATGCAATTCTGAGTATCATTTGAGCATTTCAGTCGTTTCTGGAATAAATCTTTGTCATTTCATCAGAATAATCTATATTTAAGCTCGTTATTCTGTCTAGAATATGACTCATATCTTTTTTATTAAAAACATTTGATTATCCATGAAAATTACGCATATAAAGTGCAAATAATGCAATTGTGAGTATCATTTGAGCATTTCAATCGTTTTTGGATTCATTCTAAGTCATTTAATCACAATAATCTACATTCAAACTATTTATATTGTCCAGAATAGAATTCATATATTATTTATTCAAAAAGATTGGATTAAACATGGTAATTACGCATATAGAGTGCAACTAATGCAATTTTGAGTATCATTGGAGAATTTCAATCGTTTCTGGATTCATTCTTTGTCATTTCATCACAATAATTTACATTGAAACTCTTTATAATCCCTATAATATGATTCTTGTTTCATTTGTTCAAAATGATTTGATTATACATCTTAAGTACGCATATAAGGTGCAAATAATACAATTCCGAATATTATTTGAGCATTTCAATCGTTTCTCGATTCATTCTAAGCCATTCCATCAAAAAAATATACATTTAAACTCTTTATACTGTCTAGAAGTTATTAAAATAGATAGGATTATATGTGGTAATTACTCATATAACATGTTAATAATGCAATTATGAGTATCATTTGAGCATTTCAATCGTTTCACGATTCATTCTGAGTCATTTCATCACAATATTCTACATTTGAACTCTTTATACTGTCTAGAATATAATTCATATCTTATTTATTCAAAACGATTGGATTATACAAGGTAATTATGCATATAAAGTGACAAATAATGCAATTCTAAGTATCATCTGAGCATTTCAATCATTTCTAGATTCATTCTAAGTCATTTCATCACAATAATCTACATTTAAACTCTTCATACTGTCGAATATTATTCATATCTTACTTATTTAAAAAGATTGAATTATACATGGTAATTACGCATATAAAGTGCAAATAATACAATTCTGAGTATCATTTGTGCATTTCAATCGTTTCTCTATTAATTCTAGGTCATTTTATCACAATAATCTATATTTAAACTTTTTATACTGTCTAGAATATGATTCACATCTTATTTATTCAAAAGATTAGATTATACATGGTAATTATGCATATAAAGTGCAAATAATGTAATTTCAAGTATCATTTGAACATTTCAATTGTTTCCGGATTCATTCTATGTCATTTCATCACAATAATCTACATTTAAACTCTTTATATTGTCTAAAATATGATTTATATCTTATTTTTTAAAAAAGATTCGATTATTCATCTTAATGATGCATATAAAGTGCAAATAATGCAATTCTGAGTATTATGTGAGTATTTCAATTAGGGTTGTACAAAAAATTATAAAACCCGTCCAATCCATTAAACCCGTCCAACCCGACCCGTATTTTAACGGGTTTAAACATTATTCGAGTTGGGTCGGATTTTAATTTTCCTGACCCGGTTGTACTGGGCTGGGTTGTAATTCGAGGGCTGATAATCCTGTTTGTACCCTGACTCGTCTTATCTCTTCTTGAAAGTTTAAACAAGTAATAGTTTAATTGAATCTTTCTTTACAGCTTACGAATTAATCCCATTTACTAGTTTTTTTTTTTGTCAAAAGGACTAGGTATGATATTAATATTTTAAGCTTTCTCTCGAAATTTTTTTTTTTTTGCTTACGCTAAGTTTGTTTCACAAAATTCAATTCGGCAAACGTGTAAATACCATTTTTGGTGGAAAGACTATTACATAGTTGTTATAAATGGAATTATATATTGATTGTCCATTTTCATTATTCCTATTAATTGTATGAGATCTTTAGCATTAATTAGAAGATTTATTTTTACTTATAAATAAAGGATGTAAGTTGTATACTGGAGATTGAACATTTGAGAAATAGAAATACAGAAACACTGAATTTACTCTCTTTTATCTTTGTCTCTTCCACCTTTCACTTCATTTTACAACACGTTATCAGCACGAATCGCTCGGGAGGAAAAGGTAAAAGGGTTTGATTGAAATTGATATATATTTCTGTTCTACTTATCCATTTTCCTTTTCGTATCCAATATTTTTTTTTCTGGAAACACAAACCCAAACCTAACGTTGGTACTAATTGAAATTAGTATATTGTATTTTTTTTTTTTGAATAATTGCAAATTGCAAATGTTATTCGGAAGGTGGAAAGTGAAAACATTTTATAATCTGTTTAGATCTATTTTTTGAAATTGCAAATTACCGACGTTATGAAATTGCAAAAGGTAAAAGGATTCATTCAAGATAATATATACATCTTTCTTAATTTCGATTCTGTTTTGAAGAATTAAATCCGAATTTTTTTTTTGCTATATTTTTCTTTTGTTTGAATTTATGAGAATGATTCCCGGAGTGAATGATGATAAAAATAATTATTTTATGATATTATTCAAACTTGAAAGTTTATAAAGAACCCGAAGTTCTTATTATATGAAGAACCTGAAGTTCATATTTCGATTTAAAGATATTTAGAACTTGAAGTTCTTAATCATTAAAATAATTTGTTTAGAACCTGAACTCCTGAAGTTCTTAATGCTTGAATTTATTTGTTTAAAACCTGAAGTTTTATTTTTAAGTTATTGGATGAAAAAATAACCTGAAGTTATTTTCAATTAAATTCTTCTAATTGAGTGGTCAAAAATTTTAATAACTAGAAGTTATTAAGTATTATAACATGAAGTTATAATGATATGAACTATATATTTTTTTATTTCCTATTTATTATGTTGTAGTTTTTTTTATTTTATTTATCATAACCTGAAGTTATGACATCAATAATCTGAAGTTTATGTTTCGATTAAAATTATTTAGAACCTGAAGTTCTTGATGCTCTTGAATTAATTTGTTTAGAACTTGAAGTTCTTGATTTTTAAATTGATTTGCTTAGAACATGAAATTCTATTATAAATTAATATAACCAAAAGTTATGAAACGCCACTGAATATTATTATATAAATAACCTATTATATAAATAACCTGTAGTTATTATTAAAAGCTGAAATTTTATTTTCAAAGAACCTGAAGTTTTATTCTTAATAACAAGAAGTTATTATTGGACACTGGATGAAAAATAACATGAAATTATTCTCAATTTAATATATTAACAGTTTTTATTCGTCATTAGATGGGAAAATAACCTGAAGTTATTTCAATTAAATTCTTGTGCAGTCAAAATGATTTAATAACCAGAAGTTATTAAATAAAAATTTTACTAACCTGAAGTTATGATGAAAGCATGTTAGTACTCTTGAAGAGTTTTTCTAAAGAAAAATGTGACCATCAAAATAAAAAAACTCGTTACAATTTTGTTAGTACAATTCTCCATATTTTACATTTCAAATTTGCTCTAGTAGTAGCAAAAGATACTTCAAGTTAGTATCATGTATCCTAATGCGAAAGAAAGAGTTTCTAATAAATTAATCAATCATGTGAAAATTCATTCCCTGAAGTGAATTTGATTTTACATGAATAGATGACATTATCTTGGTAACATTGATTTTTGCAATGAAAAAATAAAACTTCTTGAAGATATTTGTAACATATGTGAAACAGAAAAATATAGAAAATATGGAAATAGGCGCTGTTAAGGAAAATGAATTAAAGTTAGTTAATTTCCTTAGTTTAATTTCCCTTTTAATTTCCTTTTTAATTTTCGTGTACGGAAAATGAATGAAGTTAATATCATGTTGATGAATAAAGTTTCTTTAATTTCATATACGGGGATGCAGTAAGTTTATTTCTTTTAATTTTATTTATTTTATTTTATTTTAAGGAAAATGACTGATGCAATGTTCAATAAAGAAGATCCATGTGTAGTTGACAGTGGAACTACAAATACCATATTGAAAAGTAAAAAATACTTTTTGCAATTGCATCTCGGTGAGACTAATATCCAAACTATTTTTGGCTCAAGTAATAATACGAAGGCTCCGGAAGAGCTTGTATTTTGTTACCTAAAGGAACAAAATTAATAATAGATGATGCATTATATTCAAGTAGATCCAGAAGAAATCTATTAAGTTTTAAAGATATTCGAAAAAATGGTTATCATATTGAAACTATGAATGAGAGAAATTGCGAATATCTTCATATCATATCTTTTAAAAATGGCCAGAAGAATATTACGAAGAAAATGCAACCATTATCAAATGGACTATATGGTACGTATATAAGTACAATAGAATCAAATATGGTGACTAATTAGAAGTTAGTTGATCCAAAATTATTTACACTATGGCATGATAGATTGGGTCATCTAGAAAATATAATGGTGAGGAAAATAATTGAAAGCACAAATGGGTATCCCCTAAAGGACCTAAAGATCCTATTATCTAAAGAATTGACATGCCAAGCATGCTCTCTTGGAAAACTAATTACTAGGTCATCTCCAAATAAAGTTGGACCTGAAACTCCATCATTTTTAGAACGAATTCAAGGAGATATATGTGGCCCTATTACACCACCATGTGAACCATTTAGATATTTTATCGTTTTAGTTGATGCATCAACACGTTGGTCACATGTGTGTTTGTTAGCAACAAGAAATATCGCATTTGCTAGATTATTAGCACAAATTATCCAATTGAGAGCTAACTTCCCAAATTATCAAATTAAAAGAATCCGACTCGATAATGCAGGAGAATTTGCATCCCAAACTTTTAATGATTATTGCATGTATATTGGGATTACTGTAGAGCATTTAGTGGCACATGTTCATACACAAAACGGTCTAGCAGAATTATTGATTAAAAGGTTACAATTAATAGCTAGACATTACTTATGAAATCTAGTTTACCATCTTCTGCATGGGGACATGCCATATTACATGTTGCAGCACTAATTAGATTAAGACCAACTGCTGATCATAAATATTCCCCGTTACAATTGGTCTCCAGAAGAGAACCAAATTTGTCTCATTTAAAGGTATTTGGTTGTGCAATATATGTTCCAATTTTTCCTCCACAACGCACAAAAATGGGACCTCAAAGAAGGTTGAGAATTTATATTGGTTTTAACTCTCATTCCATTGTCAAATATTTAGAACCATTAATAGGAGATGTTTTTACAGCAAGATTCGCTGATTGTCATTTTGATGAATCAATATTCCCAAATTTAGGAGAAGAAAAACAAAAACTGGATAGGCAAGTGACATGGAATTTATCATTGTCTTATCTTGATCCTAAAAGTGGTCAATGTGAACTTGAAGTTCAAAAGATTATAAACTTGTAAAGAATTGCAAATGAATTGCTTGATGCATTCACAGATATAAATAGAGTCACTAAATCACATATTCCATCTATTAATGCACCTGCTCGAATAGATATTACAAAATTATCAAATGAATGAACGTAGAAGGCGTGGAAGACCAATTGGTTTTAAGGATATAAACCCATGAAAAAGAAAAGAGCATAATAAAGCAGTTGGTACAACCTCAGAAAAAGGTTTACAAAATTTCTAAAGAAACTAAATCTCCAGAAGAGATTAATAAAAGTTCTAGAAGAAACTAAAATCCATGAAGAGATTGATGAAGTTCCAGAAGAAACCGAAGTATTAAATGATTATGAAATTTCTATAAATTATGTGAAAATAGTACAACATTGAATAGGAATAAAACTCAAGTTGATAAAGTTTTTGCATTCGCTATAGCTAGTGATGTTATAAGCATAGAAGATAATGTGCCAAAAACCATAGAAGATAATGTGCCAAAAACCATAGAAGAATGTAGACAAAGAAATGATTGGCATAAATGGAAATACAAGCTGAATTAAATTCGCTTGATAACAGACAAGTATTTGGACCAGTAGTCCAGACGCCCAAACATGTTAACCATGTAGGTTACAAATGGATATTTGTCATTAAAAGAAATGAGAAAAATGAGATCATGAGATATATAAAGCAAGGCTAGTGGCACAAGGGTTTACACAAATATATGGAATTGACTATGAAAAAACGTATTCACCTGTAGTGGATGCAACAACTCTCAGATTTTTAATAGGTCTCGCAGTCACAGAAAATCTTAAAATGCAACTTATGGATGTTGTCACAGCTTATCTATATGGTTCACTTGATAGTGACATATATATGAAAATCCCCGAAGGATTAAAAAGAGAAAGTTTAATATTCACTATAGTGCATAGAGCTTTTTATGCACCACGGACTTTTTCAGGGGTATTTTTATAAATTTACAAATCTAATTTAACTAATCTAATCTACATATTGAAAACTCACAGGAAACCAAATTTTACAATTTTTGAGATTTTATTACTAGTTTTTTCGAATTTTTTAAAACATGTCATTTTTGGAATATTGTAAACAGTATAACATTCCAAAAATGACATATTTTAAAAAATTCGGAAAAAATAGTAATAAAATCCAAAAAATTATAAAATTTGGTTTTCTATGAGATTTCAATATGTAGATTAGATTAGTTGAATTAGATTTGTCAATTTACAAAAATATCCCCGAAAAAGTTCGTGGTGCATAGAAACCTCTATGCATTATGGTGCATATTAAACTTTCTCGATTAAAAATGCCTGAAGCATATAAATCAAAGCCTAGAGAAATACTCCATAAAATTGAAAAAATCTTTATACGGACTAAAATAATCCGGTCGAATGTGGTATAACCGACTTAGTTAATATCTTTTAAAAGAAGAATATAAGAATAATATAATTAGTCTGTGTGTTTTTATTAAAAAATCAAATCTTGGTTTTGCAATCGTTGCAGTGTATGTTGATGATTTAAAAATTATAGGATCTCCTGAAGAGATTGAAAATACTGTAAAATTATTGAAAAATGAGTTTGAAATGTAAGACCTTGGTGTAACTAAATTTTGTCTCGGTCTGCAGATCGAACATTTAAAGAATGAAATATTTATCCATCAGTCAAATTATATTGAAAAATTACTAAAAAAGTTTAATATGGATAAAGCTCATCCTTTGAAAATACCAATGGTCGTACGATCGTTAAATATAGAAAATGATCCTTTTCGCCCCCAAGAAAATGATGAAGAAGTACTTGGTCCTGAAGTGACGTACTTAAGTGCAAATGGAGCATTATTATATCTTGCAAATAATACCAGGGCTGATATTTCATTTGCTGTAAATTTACTATCAAGATATAGTTCCAAACCAACCCAAAGACATTGGAATGGAATTAAAGATATTTTTCACTATCTTTGCAGAACTCGAGATATGGGGCTATACTATGAAAAGATATAAAATCTAATCTAGTTGGATATGCAGATGCAGGATATTGATCAAACCCGCATATAGCACGATCTCAATCAGGATACATATTTACTTATAGTGGAGCTGCGATTTCATGGCGATCGACAAAACAAACTCAAACGGCTACATCATCAAATCATGCTGAACTAATTGCTCTCTATGAAGCGAGTCGAGAATGTGTTTCGTTGAGATCAATAATTCAAAATATTCAAGAAGAATGTGAGCTTCAACACTTTAAGGAAAATCCTACTCCAATATATGAAGATAATGCAGCTTGCATTGCAAAAATTAGAAAAGGATATATTAAAGGAGACCGAACTAAACATATTGCGCCGAAGTTCTTCTTGGCACATGATCTACAAAAGGATGGTATAATAGATGTTCAAAAAATTCAATCATGCAACAGCTTGACCGATCTATTCACGAAGTCTTTGCCAACCAGAATTTTTGAACAACTCAGAAAGAAGATAGGTCTACACCGACAGAAGGATGTCCAATAATATCAAAATGAGGGGAAGCATTATACACGCTGTATTCTTTTTTCCTTATCCAAGTTTTTATCCCAATGGATTTTTCTTGGTAAGGTTTTTAATGAGACAGTATAAATGATCTAGAAGTATCATATTAATATTGATCCTAAAGTATCATATTACTAGTGTATAATGAAAGATGAACAAAGGGAAAGTGTTATAAATGGAATTATATATTGATTGTCCATTTTCATTATTCCTATTAATTGTATGAGACCTTTAGCATTAATTAAAAGATTTATTTTTGGCTTATAAATAGAGGATGTAAGTTATATACTGGAGATTGAACATTTGAGAAATAGAAATACAGAAACACTGAATTTACTCTCTTTTATTTTTGTCTCTTCCACCTTTCACTTCATTTTACAACAATAGTAAATTTCTCAATTTTAATCGCAACTTGTCAACCATTTGCTCTATTAATTTAATAGGTTTATTAAGTTACTTTTATTTAATTAATATTACCATTTTTATTTATGTACTATACAAATCATACCTCATTTAACCCGATAACCCGTAAAAATCTATAAATAAAATTTTTAACCCGAAATAATTATGTTACTTTCTTAACGCCTCAAACATTTGCCCAAAGCACAAGCAACCCAAATGCTATAATTCTCTTTGAGAACTTGCAATCAATCGAACACAAATTTATACCGCATTTGTCAAAAGTCATGGATGATGCTAATCATCAGGCATTAAAAAGGGTGTCAAATAGGAGCTTCGATGTCTTTCTAAAGGTCAAAAGGACAAATTGCCCAATAGTAGTACGAGTTTGTTTGTACTCGGGAAAAAAAGAGAGGCAATTATTCACGACTCATCCCCAATTATAGAATTCAAGCGTCCATTTTTAGACAACATTCCTGCACTTTCACTTTCGTAACTTGGGAACAGTTGCAGTCTTCAATCAAAGCGTTTTGATCGTAGTTCCGGTTAAATTTTGTCAGATCTCAATATTGAAAGTTCAAATGACCAATCCAAACTGTCAAATATGATCTCCATATTGAAATCTCGTTGCCGACTAATTTTTTATTTTTTTTTTATTTTTAAGTATTTTTTTCGGATTTTAGAAAATCGTTAATCTAATTTGTTCTGAACCCTACAAAAACAGCTATTTTTAAAAATCCGAAAAAATACTTAAAATTTTCAAAAAAATGAAAAAATTAGTCGTCAAAGAGATTTCAATATGGAGATTATATTTGACGGTTTGGATCGGTCATTTGAACTTTCAATATTGAGATATGACGGGATTTAACCGGTACTCCGGGCAAAGCACTTTGATTGAATCTTTGATGCATAGAGCGCTTCGTGCACCACGACCGTTAGATCAGTGATTTTGTAAATTGACAAATCTAAATTAACCAATACAATCTATATATTGAAATCTCATAGCAAACAAAATTTTACAATTTTCGAAATTTTTTTACTACTTTTTTCGTATTTTTTAAAACTTGTCATTTTTTGTTTACAAATTAGTGTATTTATAGCAAAAAAATGACAAGTTTTAAAAAATTCGAAAAAAATAGTAAAAATAATTTTAAACTTGTAAAATTTTATTTTCTGTGAGATTTCAATATATAGATTGGATTGGTTAAATTAGATTTGATAATTTGTGAAACCACCAACCAAAATGGTCATGGTGCACGAAAGCTTATATGAACCATGGTTCATAATAGATTTATTTTGTGTGTGTATGACCTTATATAATACCTAAATTAAAACATCTCCCTTGAAACACTAAATTGGACATGATCTGAACTGTTCAACAAAAATTTTAAATTTCTCATTTCATATAAATTTGTCCATGATTTTAAAGAATTGTCCAAAGTGATATTCTAGTGTATTATTAAACGCAGAATGTCTCTTTTTGTTCAAATTTGTCCATGATTTTGGAGATTGAGAAATTTATCACTTTGAACAATTCACAAATTTAAAGAATTTCATCTTATATAAATTTGTCCATGATTTTATAGAATTGTCCAAATTTATCGCATTAGTTTTAAAATGCGATTTGTGCGGTTTAGCGATTGGGTGGTGATTTAGCGTTTATCGGTGATAAAACGGATATATAAAATGGTGAAATATTGGATAAAATAGTTGTGCGGTGTAAACAAAAATATAGATAAAACGATGATAAAACAGAAAAAACGGAGTTTTTTAAAAGCTTATTAGATCTATGAGAAGGTGTTTCTTTGTACTTGTATTCTTTTTAAAAGTCGTAGTGCAAGTTCTTAATGTGTGGTTGTCTGATTAATAATGGATGTTCCGTGATTAATATCAAATCAGTCAAAATTCGTGCTGCCCGTGAGTAAATTGGACGGACAGAATAAACAAAAAAACTTACAGTGCGCGTTCAAAAAAAAACACGCAGAAGATTGGGGGGCGGGGTGTGAAAAGGTGTGGTCTCTTTTTGTTGCAAATGATTGATTGAAGAATTGTCTAGTGTATTATTGCTTCAAGGTGATACGACCAGCTAAAGCGACTGTATCTTATCGTGGGACTGGCTGTGCAAAAATTCCCTTTACTTATGTCTCATTTATATTTATATACGTATAATTTTCAATTCAAAATAAATCATTTTCATACTTTAAACTAATAAGACAATGCTTTCACACAACAAAATCATATGATAAATTGATCAATTATAATTAGATCACAAAGGGTTCTTCACTGATAGTTAACTGTTCTTATCGTTTTTGTGATAAAAAAGCAGTTGAACTAAGAAAATAAAATTTTCTCTGTTCCTATTAAAAAAGCGGAATGCAGAATAGAAAAATAAATAAGAAAAAGCATAGGTATTGTTTTTATTTTATTCTTTACTTTGTCCTTCGTTGATGGAATGATCAACAATATTCTAATTCTTTTTTTTTAAATTAGTGTACTAGAGCACTTCTTTAAAATTAAAATAAATGCATGTTATAATATGGAGGGATCATATTATTATATTTACTTGAAATAAACAAAGAAACATATATCTAATAAATATATAATAAAAACTTTGCTTCAGATAACGCCTCAAGCACACCGGGGAGAAAATGGGGGCTCCACAAGTGCTCATCAGAAACTAAACAAGTACAATAATGCACCACAAAATAAAAAGAAAAGTGCAATAATGCAATGCTTCTTTTTAACGGCATTTATTTATATGCTGTGTACAAGAACGCGGCGACTTACTAAACAGACCACATGTTATAGAGGTGGAGCACTATCAGTTTTTTCCATCTCACTCTGCTTCGCAACTCCAATAGATCTGTCTCCAGTCTTAATTCCAATAGCTTAAAACTTGTTGATTCTCTCTCTCCTTATTTTTTATTTATTATCTTTTCTTTTTTTTAAAAAAAAAAAGAAGATCAGCGTCAAACAAGTTAATACATGCACAACAACATTTATGGTGCATCTATGTAGCCTATTTAAAATTTTTAAAGGATTTAAATATTTTAAGGACAATTCTAGTGCACATCTAATTTGTACTGTATATCTATCTGATATAATTTAGAAAATGTTATTAAATAAGAATAGAAGTTGCAATGTGTTCTCCATCTTAATTAGATAGCATGTGTATTAAAAGTTAAGTCGATTTAAAATTTATAATTTTCATGCATCAAAAAGATATAAATAAGCTTGATAGAAAGCTAAACGATTTTGAATTAGTTCAAATTTGTAATTCTAGTGCACATCTAATTTGTACTGTATATCTATCTGATATAATTTAGAAAATATTATTAAATAAGAATAGAAGTTGCAATGTGTTCTCCATCTTAATTAGATAGCATGTGTATTAAAAGTTAAGTCGATTTAAAATTTATAATTTTCATGCATCAAAAAGATATAAATAAGCTTGATAGAAAGCTAAACGATTTTGAATTAGTTCAAATTTGTAATTCATTACGTTGGCAATAATTGTCCATGAAATTTAGTTTGAGATATAATCTCTATAATTCAAATAAGAGCACTTTTTTTTTTTTTGGAAACGAGGGAGCACCTTACCACTTTAATAAGAGCATGTTTAAACTTCGTCAATTTAAAAAGAAATCGTCCATCGAGCAAGTTGAAAATTAAAAGACAAATTTACCGATCTTTTGACCAGTTGTGAAATATTATTAAATTACACCGATTTTGTACGTACTCTAGTTTTTTATATATATATTTATAAGTTAACTGTCATGTTATTCAAAGAAAATTGATTAATTGTGGATGTAAATCTTTCTCGTCTTTTCTTTTTCAAAAATTTTGACAGAGGCTGCCAAGTTAAATCATGGATGCAAATATTAACCTACAAAAATAAAAAATCAGCAGGATTTAGCATTATTACCGGATAAATTGAAAGAAAATTTGATTAAGCTAGCTAGTTTGGTGTTTATACTCGATTAACTTGCTTTGTGTCTTTTTGGTGCATTATTTGTAGTGGCGGACAATGGAGATTATTATTATGGCCCTCAAAAGTGTGCACTTTTACCATACCCCGCCATGTCCATTATATATGCAATAATAGAGCTTATTATGTGACTGAAAACTATGTGCAATTTGGCATTGACATTTGACATTTTCCATTCCTGATTCCTGTATATAGAAGTGGATAATGGGTCACCAGACTCACTATCTCTTCCAAATCCTTTTATAGGGCCCATAACTTCAAGATCGAAGAAATGATATGTGCAAATATTCTAAATAAAAATGAATCCTCCAACATTATTGTCATTTTAAAACGATTTAGGCCTAAAACATTTTCTTTACAATTGATGCAGCGATTCAGGTTTTCATAAAATAGTTAAATTGGCTCCAGATTTTTTTTTACGTACGAAACTAGTCTTTAAAGTTTTTTCTTTTAAAAAAAAAACATTAAGTTGGCTCTGGAACACTGTTGCACCGAATCAGGGATTCAACTAGTAAAATATTCAAATCCTGAAATCAAACAGATGAATCCTTCCAACTTAATTAGTTTTTTTTATTATTTCATATTTAAGGGACCAATATTGTGCAAATATAAGTACAACACCAATGCTTATACAAGTATCACATGGAAATCTCAAGTCCATGATGTTCAAAATTTACAATTATTTTAATAAAGTCCTACTATAAATCTTTAGTGCTTCGGGTAAAAAAAAAAAAAAAAAGAAAAATCTCCAATTATCTGGTTATCTGGTCGCATGCACGTAATAATTAATGGTGTCATGTGTTGTTTGCATCATGAGTATATGATTTACACATTTTGCCTAATGAATAGAGCAAATTGGACTGGACATAGTGATTTGCATTATTTATATTTTGTCATTATACACGACAAAAATGGCTGATAACTTTTCATTTAGAAAATGTAACCGTAGTGGCTGACAATATAATTCAAGCAACGACAATGAGTTGTGGACCACGGAGGAGAAATGTACTGACTTCTCAATTTGTCTTCCCAAAATATAAGGGAAAAAAGATGTTGTATGTTAAATTTATAGAGGAATGCCACGGTCCAACTAATTTGGATGAAAGACTCCATCTAATTTGAATCTATTTCAAATTTAGAAGTTTAAAATCATCAAACCGCACAATATTATCTTTATATTGAAATCTTTTTACCTACCGAATTTAATATTTTTTAATTTTTTTACTATTTTTTCAGATTTTTAGAAAAAAATTTCATCTAATTAATTCTGAACCCCCAATAACAACTGTTTTTATAAAACCAAAAAGTATATATTTAGGAATTTTGAAAATCCGTAAAATTTGTTTTGCGAGAATATTTAAATATGAAGATCATATTGAATGGCTCAGATTAGTCATTTGAACTTTTTAATTGAAGATTTAATCGAGTTTGACGGAGCAATCCATCAAATCGATTTGACCATAGCATTCCTCTATATTCACATGTGAACAAAGTTTTTTAAGACTATGTTTTATGGTCATTTATATAGGTTTGCGTTCATACCATACAATCATTTTATCCGTTTTATCGCCGCACAACCATTTTATCGTCGTTTTATCATCGATAAATGATAAATCATCATCCAACTGCTAAACTACACAAATCACATTTTAAAATCTTTGTATGTGAAACATGTTTTCTTTTGTGTGATGCCAAATTGAGTTCCTAAATTGGTTGTTTATACTTACAAGTTTCTTATGGAAATGGAAATGCTGCAAATGCAATGATATCATGTATTATAAACAAACACGGTTAATATAGTGAAAGCCCCTTTTGTTTTCGCAAATAATTAAATTCGCACCGATAGTAGGTGCGCCAAAAGTGCAGAAAAGAACATTTTTACTAACAATTAAAATCAAGAATTCAAGATTATGGACCAGCTGATGAATCTAATACTAATTATAATTAAGAACAAACAAGCTACAGAAAAAAAAAACAGAAACCATTGGCCGTCTCCGGAAAAAATATATAATTCATTCAGGGACTTGAATTAAAATGCTATCCAAATATGAGGTTAGGGAAGCACTCGCCTGAATAAATTTCAAAAATATGTATATTTCTAGGATTTTTTTAACTAAATTATAAATATATTCTCATTATTACAAAAACATAACCTCATGTTTAATTAATTCTAAATTTTCACGTCACCTTATACTATTCTTCTGCTCCAGCTTCCGACACACCTACTTGTGTTTGGGCATAAGTTTTTTTTTTTGCCCTACCGAAAATTAGAAATTATACAATATCTGAAAAGATATCGACGATCCTGTAAAGCTCAAGAATTTTTGACAAAGAGAAAAAAACGAAGAAAATTATTATTTTCTTCTTAATATAAAATGAGCTTCAATTATTTTTTTTCCCCCATTATACATGTCCGTTCTTGTCACTCGTTAATTCGTTATAGATGTAATTTGTCAACATCAAAATTAAGGAGTTTAATAGATTAATTTTTTCTTACTTTCATATAAAGTAAGTTTTAACTTTTTATAATACTTGCATGCATGTGGTAGTCCGTAGTCCCACGCAAAATTTTTTTACCTACTGGAATGAATTTTGGAATTATTGATAGTTTGATGCTAATTTAAAATGAAATTATTTTTCAAGACACCTCAGATTTAAAATGTCGGCCCATATCGTGAGTGATGCCGAAAAAAAAATGATAGACAGATGCCGCATATGTTACATGCCGATGGTTAAATGCTACATCCGGATTTAGACATAATAGTCATAGCGTAGCTAAGTTGATCAAATTTATAAACAAACATATATGCAACCATCCCAAGTTATAACCGGTGTCACATACTGCCAAACTATTAATTTTCTATGATGGCTGATACGTACGATCCACATCTGACCAGGCTTCACATAAGACAGCTTCAAATATTACATACAATATTAGATGATGTAGTTGCAGATTTATCACCTTAATTATTTTACTATGGTTTTAAGAAAAGTGTATCTAGGACATGACGTGGAAACAATCTCACAGAAATTTATTGCTCAAGTTGATGATATTTATTTCAACGCTTAATCATTTGAAGGACAAGGGTGTTTTGTGCTTGTTTTTATTTATTTCCTTTTTTCCGTCTGTAATTGTGACGTACTAAAATAACGTTTGTAATGGAAGATTCAAATTCACTTTACACAGTCACAAATTATATATTGAAATTGTTATGTGAATCTTCTCCACATAAAGTAGAGAGAGATGGGGGTAGATTAGAAGAAGTAGAATTTGATTTGACTTCATATTTCTTGAAGGAAGAAACAACCAATTATTATTTGCTACTTGCAACATCTATTTTCAAGTAACTGCAACATCTACCAAATTTTGATCGGTGAGAATCTGAGTTGAGATTTTAATATTTGATGATTGCTTTTGCTTAGAGGTGAAAATCTTGACTGAACTCAAAAGGTCCATTAGTTCCACTCCGATTTGAATCTCAACTATTATATTTCTCTTACATAGTCAATGATTCTGAACTTAATTTGAACAACTAGTAGGTCAAAACTGACTAAATTAGATTATGGATTAACCTTATTCAGCCAATACCAAATATAAACTGATTCAAATTCAACGGAACGCAATCCAAATCCAACCACTTAATAATATAACACAAGTCCGACTTATGATCTATTTTGACATGAGAAATGAAACTTATCAAGATATATAATATACTTGCACAATTTGAGTCTAAACAATGGGTGTGTTTGGATCACTGAGAATAATTCTTCTTCCGCAAATAAAAATTAATCATCCAAACATCAAGAAAGAACGTGGGAAGGAGTTCTTCCGGGAATAGTCTTCCGGCTTTTCCATGGAAGAAGAAAGGAATAAGAATCGGGAAGAAGTGTTTTCAAATAAAATAATATACCTCACCATGAATAATATTATTATAATATTAAATAATAATAACAATTATTACTTTTCTTATAATATTATTATCACTAATTATTTTATTATAATGATACTGCTATTTCACAAATTATTATAAATACAATTGTAGTACTAAACGACTCTTGATTTGTTGATTACAAAATAATATCATTTGACATTTAACAATCTTTTTTGAGTTCTCAATATAGAATCTGAATTGGTATGAAGCCAGACATAAACTCAAAAATGGAATAGAATGAAGATGATGGTTGAAGAAAAAGTCAACATCAAATTTTTCTAATGCTCGGAAGTTTAGGCGAGATTAATAGGTATTGAAGCTCTATATCTTTTATTGATAATGACTTAGTTAGTTAGAAAAGCTTAAGTTTCAAGTAGTAAATTAAGTAATGGTACTTAATATTACTTAATGGTGGTAACGGACCACCTAAATACTATGTTTTGTACCATAGTAACTCTGGATAACGTTGGTAAAACTCAACTTTGCGTTACATAACGCAACATTAGCCTGATTTGACCACTTTTTGTTTCGAATTTGAAAAAAAAAAACTCAAAATATGAAAGTTGTAGATGTTTTTATCCTCTTTCCTCTGGTGTTTTAATCAATTCAATCGGAATTTGGAGCAGAAAATTTTGTTCAAAATACTAAACACTGTTTATTGAAAGCAACGGTTGCATCGTGTAACGCAAAGATGAGTCATGTAACAGAACTGCAGCAACAGAATATCTACTACAGTTGTCTTTTTTATCCTCTTTTAACCATTTTATATTCTTGTTTTGAAGAAACTCAAAATATGAAAGTTGTAGATCTTTGAATCACCTTAATCGAAGTTCGAAGCAGAAAGTTATGGACAAAATATTGAACAGTGTCTGCTGTAATTCAAAGTTTCATTGTGTAACGCATTTTTCCGGTATGTAGTGCATGAAAATTTTAAAAATATCTAGTTTTGCTAAGACAACCCCAATGGTCATATTTATATATATATATTATATAATGCAAAAATGTGTTATGTAATGCATAGACTATATTTTTCTGTAAAAGAATCTATTTCAAGACCTATTTATACTATCTCTTGTTCTATCATTTTAGAGACTTTTGCTTAGTCAAAACCTATCCAGATTTGAGCTTTTGAGCATTAGGATCACTCTTCACTTGATCTTTTTATAGCTAGATCATTTTGAGAGATAAAGTAGCTTCAAAATCTACCAACTCAATATTCACTAGGTGTTGGTTAGAATAGATTGAGAGCTCATCTCACTTAAGGCCGGGTGCCATTTGTCTTTTGAGTTAGGCTGATTCGCCTCGATTACTTGATGTACAAGGTGATTTGGTTCGAAATTGTAGTCTCGTTCTTGTTGGAGTTGAACGGAGTGGCCTAATTCAAGGTTGCGAAATTTCTAGAGACGTACGACTAAGACTAGCATTTTCCTATCAGATCGAAACTCCGTAATCATATAGCGCTTTCAATTTTTTTTCTCTCTCTTTCTCTCTTCATTTTCTATATTTTGAAAATTTAGAAAATCGTTAATCTAAAAGTGAGTTTTGGGATGTAACCCTCCTCATCATATAATAATAGTTACTCCATATGAAAAGGAAGATCCGTGGAAATATACTCTGATAGACTGATACGGAAATAAATTGTTTTCAACGATTTTGATTCTTAAAATTTTGGCTTTTGCATGAATGTTGTGTTCTCTACAATATCCAAAGATATGTTGCTTGACATACAAAAAAGGTTCCCGGACATGCATTCCTTTTTTACAAATAGACATTGAATATATGGTATTTGGAATACAAAGATCCATTAATTTTCTTTTCTTTGACTATGGTAGTAATTAAAAATTTAGACATTTTTTTCTTAATTTTTTTCAGTATATACACAGATGCCTTGCTGTAGACTTATTAAATAATTATTAGTTAATATATTTGACACATGTATTATCATAGAAGGTGTCGTGTACAAGAAAAAGATTGATGACGACCACATATATAAGGAATCATCTAAATTGTTGATGAGTCAAGAAATGCACATAACGACATTTTGGATAGAGAACATTATCCCGTGTGAAACTAGATAATGAGTGCTAAAATGAATGGTACGAAAAAGAAATCATATCAACGCAGCAGAGATTTCCAAGTATGTAAGTGTGTGTGTGTGTATATATAGGTATGGTGAAATGCATCATAAAAAATCTTCCGTGAGATGCGATCAAAGTTTATGAATCTAGTTCAAAATGATTGATCCAAACTGTCTAATATGATCTCTCTATTGAAATTTTCATGTAGACTAAAATTTACATTTTTTTCAAATTTTTTAAGTATTTTTTTGAAATTTTAGAAAATCATTAATCTAATTAGTTCTGAACCGTTCAAAAACTGTCATTTTTAAAAATCCGAAAAAAATACTTAAAAATTCTGAAAAAATGTAAAATTTGGTCTGCAAGAAGATTCCAATAGCGAGATCATATTGCATGGTTTGGATCGATTATTTTGAACCAATTTATGAATTTTGATCGCATTTCACGAAAGATATTTTGTGATGCATCTCACCATAGCTAAACTCTATGGGGGCGTGTGGATAGGGTTGGAATAAGAGGGAATTGCAAATTTCCGAAATTTCATATCCCAAATTTATTATAAACAATCCAAACTCTTCACAAAGTTACACACTTCCCAATAAATTTATGCCTAGAATTGCAAATTTCCCAAATTCCTACAACATCCAAACGGCCCTTATATATATGTATGTGTATATATATATAGAGTTTTGCTATGGTGTGTTGCAACTCACCAAAAAGTCGGTGAGTCGCGCTTAAAGGTCCTAAATTTTGTTTAAAATGACTGATTCATACCGTCCAGTATGATCTTTCTATTGAAATTTTCATGCAGACCAAATTTTATATATTTTTTAAAATTTTTAAGTATTTTTTTCGAATTTTAAAAAATTGTTGTTTTTGAACGGTTCAGAACTAATTAGATTAACAATTTTTTAAATTTTCAAAAAAATATTTAAAATTTCGAAAAAATATTTAAAATTTCGAAAAAATATAAAATTTGGTCTACATAGAGATTTCAATAGGAAGATCGTATTAGACGGTTCGGATCGGTCATTTTGAACTAGATTTAGAAGATTTGAGCGCGACTCACTGACCTTCGGTGAGTTGCAATTCACCATAGCAAAACTATATATATAATTTTGCAGTTTTTTCTTTGCAGTTCCTAAATCTTATTCAAAATGATCGATCCAAACCAGTTCAATACGATCTCACTATCGAAACCTCCATGCTGACCAAATTTTACATTTTTTTGAAATTTTTAGAAAATCATTAATCTAATTAGTTCGGAACCATTCAAAATTAATAGTTTTTAAAAATCCGAAAAAATACTTAAAAATTTTGAAAAAATGTAAAATTTGGTTAGTACGGAGGTTTCGATAGAGAGATCGTATTGAACGGTTTGGATCAGTTATTTTCAACAAGATTTAGGCTGTGCTCCAGAAAGGGAGAATCGAAGAGAAGGGAAGGAAGTCTAATGGCAGTACCTTGCTCCAGAAGAGGTCGCTGGGTGAGCCGACGAAAACGGAAGCAAACCAAAGTTTCTAAAAAGCGGGTTTGGGACAAATACGCGTTACCTCCAAAATCGGAGAGTAACGAGAAGACACCAGCAATCTAAAATTTTCTACCGAAGATGCCCTTTCATCTTTCTTTTTCTGACAACGGGCCCCATAATTTTTGGCGAATTCCCGCCGAAATTGCACTTTATCTTAGAAAGGCAGGTCATTTGGGACCATATCTGAAACAATCTCTTTGCTCTCCGAAAGAAAAGAAGAAAGAAACATAGTTTCTGATTTCCGATTTCTCCCTTCCAAGAAATTTCTGTAAGCATTTCTTCTATGGCAAGATATAGTTTATGATTTTTGGATAATAAAACTCTCTTGCTATGGCGGCTGACTACTCTCGCTAATCAGAAACAAGGTCAATTCAGTTTAAACAGTAGTGGTGGCCATTTTATATAGTGTTTGATCAGGGGCGGATCTAGTGGTGGGGCGGGTGGGGTTAGAGCCCCACCTACCGCTGTCGAGCCCTTGGAGTCCCTCTTTAGTCTCAACGAATTTTTTCTGTCATTGGAGCACTCAAAGGTGGGGCTGAAGAACAGAAAAAGAGAAACCGTTCGATCAAATGATTCATTAGAGCACTCAGCCCCACCTTAATATTTTTTCTAGATCCGCCACTGTGTTTGATAAGAAAGAAAAATAAGAGTTTAATTGCAAAAAAATAGATTTAGTATGGTAACAGTGTTTGATATTGGGTGCTTCATATGGTTTCATGTTATTAATCTCTGGTTTAGGAAAAAACAGCAGAGAACGTGATATGAAAATCCAAAGAATACTGGTACGGTTCTTGATAAATTCTGTTACATTTCATTCGTTTTTGTTTACAGTAAAAGAGAGTGATTAGTGTCCTGGCTCATTTATACCTCATTTACGTGGATGATTTGAATAAAAGAATAATATTGTCTATTTGTACATTATATAGAAGGTAACTACTATTAACTTTTATCTATATTTTTTGTATTATGGAGCAAGGAATCATGTGTTATCTTCAATTTCATATACTTTCTTCAACTTTTTTCAACTTCCTTACCTTTCCTTAATCATGGCTCCCTCATTCTGGAGCAAAGCCTTAGGAGTTTTGAGTCCGACTCACAGATACTCTTGTAAGTCGCGACTCACCATAGCAAAATTATATATATATATATATATATATATATAGAGAGAGTTTAGCTACGGTGAGTCGCGACTCACGGACTCTCCGATGAGTCGCGACCAAAACTCCTAGATCTAGATTAAAATGACCGATCCAAAACGTCCAATATGATCTCCCTATTGAAATCTCCGTGCAAATCAATTTTTTTTTTTCGAAATTTTTAAGTATTTTTTTCGGATTTTTAAAAACTGATGTTTTTGAATGGTTCAGAACCAATTAGATTAACGATTTTCTAAAATTTCAAAAAAATACTTAAAAATTTCGAAAAAATGAAAAATTTGGTCTACATGGAGATTTCAATAGGGAGATCATATTGAACGGTTTGGATCGGTCATTTTGATCTAGATCTAGGAGTTTTGGTCGCGACTCACCGGAGGGTCCGTGAGTCGCGACTCACCGTAGCTAAACTCTATATATATATATATATATATATATATATATATATATATATATATATATATATATATATATATATATATATATATATATATATATATATATATATAGTGTTTCCCGTGCCAATATATTTATTTACTATTTTAGTTTTCATGAAAACTGTATAAGAATATTTTATTGACACGTAGGATGCCGAAAGGGGGTGCAAGTTGGGCCATCCTAAGAAGGCTCTTATCTAATTATCTAATTATTGCTTCAAGATTATTTTTTTATTTTTAGGGTCGATGTGGGGAAGGTATACCTCCACCAACCACCATGATAAGAGAGAGAGAGAGAGAGAGAGAGAGAGAGAGAGAGAGATGATAAGGTCCCTGTATTGTTTCGAGAAAAATGATAAATGATATGGGCTCATTTGATAGGAGCGACATAAAAACAAATCAACTTGCCCAAAATAAATAAATAAAAAAAAAGAAAAGAGAGAAACGAAAACAAGTGTTCTTCCGCGCCAATCGCTCTATATATAATTGTAGAACGAGTCAGTTGGACGGTGCAGCCATGAGGATAATATCTATACAATATTTATTTAATTCTATTTCTAAAATATATATTTTTATACAATCAGTGGGCCATTAATCCTATTATATTTCATAAAATTGTAATATTTTTAGTTTCTAAAATATAATTAATTTATATTATTTTATAAAATTAAAATAGTTATAAATTATGTATGCATCATAAAAGTTAAATGATAAAAAAATGTTTGTAAATAAATGACAAATCGATTACTGTAGATGCCATGGAAAGATGATAAGGTGGGTCGAGAAGGGTCAGATGGGGCAAATTGATTACATGGAAACCGTTGGATGAAAAGGAAGGAAGGAAGGAGAATAGGAGATGAGGAGATGCTGCCCGTGGGCCGTGGGGTTGGGCTTTTTTGTGGGGGAGGGTGTATCTGTATCTGTATCTGTATCGGTAGCCAGTGGCGCACGCAATAAATGCACACCGCAGCCCTCTCTTCAGTCTTCTCTCATTTCACACTTTCTTCTTCTTTCTCTCGCTCTAATTCAATTTGTGTGGATGCGAATTGAACCTTGCCTTCATCTCTAAGATTTGTTATTTGTTATGCGCCTCCTTCCATCCCACCTCGTCTCCTCAGGTTACGATCTCGCATCTCTAATCTCTTTTCTTTTTTCTTCGGCCTTGTCGGATCTGCTCAATTTCCATCTCTAAGATTTGTTTTCAGCTTTCCAAAGACGTCTTCCATTGCCAATTCTATAACTAAAATATATATAGAAACTTGTAAGATTTTTACGCATTAATAAATACTTTAGGCCCTTCCGTACAATAAAAATCAGGTTTTATGGATTGTCTAAAATATATCTGTTGTTTCATTTTCGTAAACAACAAATATATGATAAACAGGCTCAAGGTTTTGTTTAACAAACAAATCAATCCATACCCTAATTAGTATCAATGGCAGAAAAAATAAAGTAGAAAAATACAAAAAGAACCTCGATGTAATTTTTGGTTTAATCTCTTGAATATTGTTTTAGAATGGAACCATGTGTTTAGTAATTATTAATTTAGAATCATCTGTCATAAGGGAGCATATTGTGAAATAGCCAATTACTGATGTGAAATAGCCATTTAGCAAAAATGATTTGTTTTGAGTTTTGTAAGATTTTGACACCATTTTATCATTTTTGCTGGGGACGCAGGTTGACAGGCCAAGGTTGGATGTGAAGCAATTGTTGTAATCGTACTTTGTAGTGCCCCAATCCAAGGGTGACACAGAATTTGATGTTGGTTTCCACTGGTGGACCCTTAATTAGGATCTAGATCCTGATTCGAGTCGAACAATTTTGGGAATTGGATTTCGGAAGGGTACTAATTTGGGATTAGTGGAGCTTCCTACTTTCAATTGGGAATTTGATGGTTAGATTTATGGAATGGGCCATTGAATTTTTCCTTTGGGATGCATTCCTTGAATGCGGGGGGATTCGGAATCCACCTATCAGATAGCACCAAGGCTATTGGAGGAGGAGTTGGAGGTACTTATTAAAGGACAAAGTGCTCAATTTTGAGAACTACTTGAATTCAAAATAGTACAAAGACAAAAGAATACAGAAATTCGGATTAGGAAAGAAAAGAAAATGGGTGAAGATCTTCTCACCACTCTGTCCATGGAGAATCACAGCCCCTCCACCCTCCTATCCATGGACCCATCCGGTGTGGCATCCTCCTGTATGCCCCTTCCTATGGTCTTATCCAACTCTTCCCATGAAGAGTGTGAGCGTGAACTCTTAGTCCAGCAACGTTCCCATCAAACTGCCCTCTTGGGCCCACCCCCTGACATTAACCTCCCATTCTCCAACCCTGACCCTGGTGACCTTCTAGAAGTTGGTCTTGGGTCTCACCCTCTCTATGATCCCGATGCTATGATAGCCCTCCCCAAACCTGGCAACCGCAAGGCGGCTAAGAGGGGAGACAGCATATGGGGTGCTTGGTTCTTCTTCAGCTTCTACTTTAAACCCCTGCTCTCTGACAAATCCAAGAGCAAACTTGTCCGTGATGTGAATGGGGTTGCCGGGTTTGACAAATCTGATTTGCGGCTAGACTCCTTTTTAGTGCAACATGACATGGAGAATATGTACATGTGGGTTTTCAAGGAGAGGCCAGAGAATGCTCTTGGTAAGATGCAATTGAGAAGTTACATGAATGGCCACTCTCGACCTGGTGAACCACAATTTCCTTTTAGTGTCGACAAGGGTTTTGTGCGGTCCCATCGGATGCAGCGGAAACACTATCGTGGCCTCTCCAACCCACAGTGCATTCATGGTATTGAGGTGGTACAGTCACCTAATTTGACCCTTATTGCTGATGGGGATAAGAAAAGGTGGATAGAGCTAACAGGTCGGGATTTGAATTTCTCAATCCCGCCAGAAGCAAGTGATTTTGGGTCTTGGAGGAATCTCCCTAATTCAGAGTTTGAGCTTGAAAGGTCCTTACCTGTTCCCCCAAGCTTGAAAAACGGCAATTCAAAGAAGCTTCTTAATGGGTCAGGTCTGAATCTCTCATCCCCATCTGACCGGTCTGGTGACGACGGGATGGATCTCTCACCTGTTTCTAGCTGCAAGAAAAGGAAAGATATGTTCATGCATAATGGCATGGAGCAAGAGGAGTGCTTCTTGCCTCTGAATCCATGTACTGATCGAGTCAGCGCAACTCTAACCCAAGATGTGGAGATGCATCAAGCAATCCAACTTGAGCCACATTGGGTAAGTGAGTTCACAGGTGTCATGAGACAGGCATGCGGGCCAGTGACTGCAGCTAAAACAATATATGAAGACGAAGAAGGTTACCTCATTACAGTTAGTCTACCATTTGCGGATCAACAGCGGGTGAAGGTATCATGGAGAAATAGCCTCACACACGGCATAGTGAAAATACTTTGTATTAGCACAGCACGTATGCCGTATGTAAAGAGGCATGACCGGATCTTCAAGTTAACGGATCCTGCTCCTGAACACTGCCCGCCCGGTGAGTTCATAAGGGAAATACCTTTAGCAACCCGTATTCCTGAGGATGCCAAGTTGGAGGCATATTTTGATGAAGCGGGTTCTGTGCTAGAGATAATTGTGCCGAAACACCGTTCTGGGCCTGAGGAGCATGAAGTGCATGTTTGTAAGAGGCCCCCGCATCTTAACAGTGACAGTCTTCTATTGACTTGATTTCTGTTAGAGAAAAATAAATCTATGTCATGTGCTTTGTGTGTAGTGTAGTGTTGTATTGGAATATTGGTGATCTCAGTTAATTTGTCCAAAGTATGGACTGAATACCTCAGCTTAAATGTTTTGCTGGGGATTTAATCAAAGGTTAAGTAAGATAATTATGGTGCGTTAGTGAGCGCTGTTACTGTAATTGTATCTTTTAGCATCATATGATGCAAGTGCCAAGTGGTGGCTTAGAATATGTTGATCTAGAGATGCTCCTAGAGTCGGTGAGCTTGCATATTTTGGTTTGTGTAGAATAAATTTCTCCAAATTGATTAGTTCTGGATGAAAATTTCAGTGGCGCACTGCACAGCTGATTGAAACTCGTATTCTAGTGCATGTGCCCTTGTGATTTTACTAATTCTCTTTGCGCAATTCTCAAAAAGTTTTGATTCTGTTCTTACTGGCTTCCTGCTTTTCTTGAGAAAACGTTCTTGAATTTAACACGTCTATGATATGAAATAAGATATTTTCTAGACTTAATCATATGTATGAGATAAGATTTCTTTGTAGCGTGCCAGTAATAGGCCTTTCTATTCTACCCCTTATCATGTTGCACTCAAGGTCAAAGATCTCCGAAACTTGCTTACTGAAGTATCTACTTTTGCCACTTAAATTTGTCAACTTCAAATATTGCTCTCGGTCATGTCTCAGCGCTCAATTATTAGCTCCTTTAATTTCTCAAACTTTAGTCAGGGTCTCACAAAGAGTCTGTTGGAATCATAAATCTGACATGTGCCTATAGGCTATAGTTGGTGGGAAACCAAACCAAATCTATCAGCTTATACTTCTGTTCCGCTGTTCAATCACTACTTTTTTTTTCCCCTCTTTTCTTAACTTTATTATACCAGTAACCGTGCGCCACCTGTGCTCTCTTCTATTTCAACGGGACCATTCTATTTTTCCTTTTATGGGCAAATTGCATGACAATTTGTCTGTCCTTTTTATGCGACTTGGCAGAAACAGACATCTTTCATTTCAAAGATTGGAAATTTGGAATTATTAATGAGAATTGCTTAAGAATGTATCATCTTCTGAAATCCTCATTAATTATCCAGCGCCCTCATTAATAGAAGACTAGAGAATGAAATCTAACGTAATTATTCCGGTGCCTCTATATTTAGAAAACGTGTTATAGAATTTGGAAGTTCAGAGGATGAGCGTCAGGGAGGGGGGGAGGGGGAGGGGAGGAAACAGAGATGTATATATATATTTTTTTTGAAACGAACAGAGATGTATATAACTGTTAAAGTTAATATATATAACTGTTGAAGTTAATATATATTAACTAGAACAGTTAGATGTAATTGTTCTAGTTATATATATAACTGTTGAAGTTAATATATATAATTATTGAAGTTAATATCGTAAATGTTCTAGTTATATATATAACTGTTCTTGTTATATATATTAACTAGAATAATTAATATATATAACTGTTGAAGTTAATATCGTAACTGTTCTAGTTATATATATAACTGTTGATGTTAATATATATAACTGTTCTAGTTATATATATATATTAATTGTTCTAGTTAATATATATAACTGTTGAAGTTAATATATATTTAATTGACGGCCCGAGGCTTCATCTATCACTATTAGGCGAACTAGAAGTTAATATCGAAACTGTTGAAGGGAGTAAAATAGAAGGGCGAGGAAGGAGAGTGAAACTGAAAGATGAGCGTTGGATTTTCAAAAACGGAAAACACGTGCAAGGGATGATGGAATGATAGACAAAAATAAAAAACACATTACTAACCGCTGGGGATGATGAATATTGGAGATGATCCTTATCAGCCCCGATTACTAATAGCTAGATAGCATTGAGAGGAAATTTTACAATGACTTTCAAGTACTTACTATAATAAATCATTATACAATTCACCATAAGTCAGGGGTGTAGCTAGGATTTCGACTTAGGGGGTGCCAGAATTTTTTTACTTAGGCATACTAAAGTTTGAAAGTTTAAAAATCTAGAAAAATTGACAACAAAAAATAATATTGCATTATCCTATAGTAGTCATTTTCTTAACATGAATTATATCAAATAAATAAAGAAGTAATTTTTTCTTCCAAAAATAATAAGCAAAAAATTTCATATTTGAGCAATGTTTTATTTGTAATTTTTTTGTCTTCTAAATTTTCTCTTAAAGAAAAATTCTAATTAAACTAGTTTGAATAAATAATAAACCTAATTAGATTGTATTTGAACTCTTTTATTATTAGGATGCAATATGTTATATATTAACAAAATTTAGTATATTATACCAAACCTTAAAATCTTAGGGGGTGCCAAGGGCTGGCTCCGCCCCTGCAGTACATCTAACTTCACTGCATTGCTGGTGCCCTCAACAAACCTCCTTTATTGAATTTTTCTTTATTTACAATCAGTTGAAAGAAATGTGTTTTATGAGTCCCTGCTTATTTGTATTTTCTGTTTGAGTCCTGTGTTCTTTTAAAATATATTTCTTTTACTAGGGTTTCAGCAAACAAGTGTAGAAGCTCAGACAGCTATATTGGCATGAGTCGGATGGCACGTTCAACAGAAGTATATGAGCTCAGAATGTTGGCCCTTATTCTTATTTCTTAATCTAAAATATCCCTTATTTTATCAGGCAGATCAGTGTAATCCGAATAAATGCTAGCAATGGCCGAAAATTTTCCCTTATTCTACTGACTACTAAAGTCTCACTTGTCACATTAGTTTCTTTCATCTGATGCTTTTACCTTACAATTGTCGACCATCCAACAATAGACTTGCATCATATATGCCGTCAAAAAGAATAATTATAAGCAAACTTTTTCTTTTTCTTCGTTTTATTTGTTTGGGCACACCGGACGCCGCAACTGAAGCACGTTGTCAAAACTTATAAACCTTCAAAGTCAGGTAAAAGGTCCATTTTGATTCCACTACATTATTAACTTAGTTAAGTAGGCTTGTTGTTAATGTGAAGATTATCTCTATTTTTCTAGGTTATTCAACAGGCCGTGGTTTTTATATAGATAAGTTGTTATAGTAATTACTAGAGACATCTACAGCATTTCTTCAACTGGGCTTTACTGGATCAAGGCCTAATAGACTGATTTAGGCCTTCAACAGCACTACCCCATTCTGTTTTCTGTAGCAAAATTTCTATACTGACTTTTGTTAAGGAAAGAATTTCAGCAAACTTTTATGGTTTAGAAGAAAAGCAAGGATCATAATGGTCGAGAGCAAAATATATCATCATATTTCTACTGCAAAAAAATTGGTAAGTTGCTAATTTTCCATGACGAGCGAAAAGGTTTATATATATTCATACTGGTATATATGGTACCTGGAGTACAATTCTTGTGAAAAGGTTGTGTTATGCTCTGGGTACACCCAAGACCCAAGTAGTGGTAAAGATCAGAGGGTATGGATATACTGCTAAAGGCCATTTCTCATGGAACAATTCTAATGAAATTATGCACACCAGTCATTCAAGCTTCAATATCTAAAATAAATAAAATACATTAAATGCGTCCCTTCGGAAGCTTCTGGAGATTATCCAAGTTCTGAGCATTGAATACCTTATTAAAGGCACTGTACCTGACCGGTGGGCTTCATTCGTAATCTAGAGATGAGAATAAATAAACAAACTAAATTGATCATAAAAAATGACCAATGAATGCAATAGTCCTTACGTATACTATCACTTGACCCTTGAAACTAGTTCTCCAAAAACTCAGATTGCTTGCGGATATATTCGGAGTGTGACTCACTGTGAGACGTGTCACTGGCGACAGCAGACATACACACAAAATTTTATTATATATAACAAAATGAGCCCAAACCATTGGGATTATATTATACGCTCTTTTGATAATTATTAGTTGTTTGGGTATTATGAAAAAATTGTAGAGCGCACAACTCAAAGGAAGAAGAAATAGAGAAAAGAAGTTATGTTGCGTTTCACAAATAGAACGCAGATTTTCATAAGAAGCTGTACATACATTAAATCCATTTGTAATATTGACACAATTAATTGTTACATTCTACATGGTACATGCAATCTCTCTAATTTCTAAAGCATGAATTGAATTAGACAAAATACAGAAATACTACATCTCCCTATGAACTGAACTGAACTGGACCTAATCTATATATGACATGTACACCCTTTCTCACTTATATCCAAACTTCAATCCAATCCCCATCAATCAAGCTCGAATCATCTCAGTGAGACTCAAACATGCACATATCCTCCTCAATCTCATTCTCAGACTCAGAATACACAAAACCAAAATCCAATGCACTCTGAGGCCCAAAGGCCGAAGCCACATTGCTCTCGCATTAAAAGGCCGAAAGGCCGAAAACAAAACAAAACATAAAAATAGTACTAATGATCGTAATAGCAATAATATGAATACTAATAATAATATATATAATAATAGAGCATAGTAACAGAAGATTAATTACGCTAAGTAACGCATTAATTTGGAAGTGCTCACGAACAGCCTGTTCACGAACATCGGCTGTTCGCGGAAACCAAACAACACGCGAACAAGAAGTTCCGCGAACAAAACCCCCTATTCGTAGTTTCCTCTTTTTGGCGAACTAGGGATGAACACCATACGAACAACGCCTGTTCGCGCAACCCTTGTTCATCCCTTGTTCGTGTGACATCCAAACACACCCAAGAGACGCGAACAAGGGACGGACAGCTAGTTCGCGAACTAGCACTGTTCGCACGAACCAAACAACCCACGAACAGTCGTAGTTCGTGAACTTCTCCCTTGTTCCTAAACTCCCGATTTTTACGAACTAGGCGCTGTTCGTGGCTGCCTTGTTCGTCCCTTGTTCGTGCAAGTTCCAAGCACACCCAGTCTTTGGTGACTGAGTAGAGAATCTTTTCCATAAATTGGAATATGAATAGGAGTTGGTAAAAAAATTTGAACGGAGGAAATCCAAGGACATGGAATATCAAAAAAAGAAAAAAAAGAAAAATAGAACTGGGGTAGTACAAGAAAGGTCGCAGGTTCGAAATCTGGCTTGGAGTCTTTCATAGACATTTAATTTAAAAATAAATTAGATGGCTTACTTCCAATTTACCTTAAAAAAAAAAAGAACTGGGGTAGTACAAATCAACAATACAGGGCAAACAGTTTTGTGTGCTGTGCTCTTATACATAGCTATTTTATTTTTTACATTGTTTTTATTGCCGTATTAAGTTTTAATTAGGAGTAGGCAGAATAAAATTTTCCAAATAGTTCGGAGCATCAACGGATCAAATGAAATACGGTCCCGCACGGACCGTGCAGTGCACAAATTACAGCAGTATGATTTAATCTCAATGGCAAAGGAAGTCCCGTGTATGTAACCAGATTGATAGATCCGAACCGTCCAAATCAAATCGGACAATTCATAAACTGCACTAGACGGTCTGTGCGGGAGCAGATAAGGATTCCCAACGGATGGTCAAAAAAACTTTTACAGAAAATAAATTTTGTTATTGGAACATTAAAAATATATTTTGAGGAATTATTGTTTGCTTTGCAGACGCCAATTCAGCCATAGCTCATAAATGATAAATTGAACTTCTCCACGGCTGCTTTTGCGTTCATAATAAAAAGACAACTGATAAACATCTCCAACATGGCAGAGTTTTGTGGAAGCTGACATGCGTCTACAACTTGTGCACATTTATTGGACACTCGAACGGTTTCTACAGCCTATTATTGGACACAAGCTTATGGGCCCACTTTCATAACTACTGTTCCCTACAACCATTATTTATAAGGACAATATGATGCTTTTATCATTGATGAATCGTTGATAAATAATACAAACTAATTTTGAACTTTAAGATATATAATGCATTTTTATCTACAAGCGTCGACTCAAGAAGAAACAATATGTGTTTGCTTTCATTTGGGAAGAAACAACATATGTATATTCCATAAATAATTTCTTAAGAAAGCTCCTACTCAATGAGTACGCGAGTACTCTAAAATTTTAAAAATATATATATAAATGAAATGTTATAAAATTCATTATATTTATTGAATGCTGCGATTTGCTTCTTCATTTTCTTCTATCACATTCTAGTAATAGTGTTGTCTAAAGACAAATGAAAGCAAATTAGCAAACACGCACCTACACAAGTGTTCCATTAAAATAATTATATATGTAATTGACTCTCTTAAGGTCAGCTCCGGAAGTGGGAGTTGATCACCCTCTCTATCTAAACGGAGAAAATATCAGCTTATTTCCTGAGTCACATATGTATATTTTTTTCTTTCTTTCTTTTCCCATCTATATAGAATTTCCTAAGAAAACTTATCACAATAATTTTCATCCTTCTTTTTTCTATTAAATTCATTTAAAAAATTAAATTTCTTTGTAGTTTGTGCTTTTTAATGAGAAAACTTGTCTTTTTTCTCTGTCTAAAGGGTGCGTTTGGATCGTTGGAAGAAAGAAGAAGAAGAAGAAGAAGGAAGAAGAAGAAAAAAAAATTATAAACAATCCAAACTCTTCACAAAGTTACACACTTTCCAATATTTTTTCGCACTTCTTCCCTTCTTCCCTTCTTCCCACACCTATCCAAACGCACCCAAAGAGAAGACAAAAGTTATGCAAGTTTCTTAAAGCATCAAATAAATTATTAGTTGACTTATATATGTCAACTTCACAAAGCATGAGTTCCTTCTTTTATTTAGGAAAAACTTTCCGAGTGTTTTTTTTTTATTTTGTAAAACTTTGCAAGTGGGAGTTGGTCACTCTCTCATTAGGATTAGATTAGACACTTACCGAAATCTTCTCTGTATATCTCTTTTTTTTCATTATGTCCATGCATTTACAAATATTACAGAAATAAACGATGTTTTAGTTTGGATGATTGAAAACTTTATTAGTAGTACATAAACTGCAACAGAAAATGTAAATTAATATATGTATTGTTATCATCATTAAATTATAGGGGAAATTAGAGTCATGCCACTCTAAAGTTGAAAAATTAGTAAAATGCCACCCTAAAATGAAGTCTTTGATAAATGCCACCACAAATTTAATTGATTCAGAAATTTGCCACATTTGACGTATAAATCAATCATTTTTATACTAATTATTTGTATTGACCAAATTACCCCTTAATCTTTAATAGATCTCTTTCTTCTCTAATCTACACTTTGTCTTTTCCCCAATCTCCATGTCGCTCACACAGACAAAATCGAGCACAAACCCAACTAATAACCTGCTCTCTCTGTCCCTCTCACCTCCGCCATTGTAACCTTCTCCCCCTCGAGCCAACACCCTCGTCTGTCAACCCAGGATGCTCAGATGCTCTCCCTCGCCTCTGCACCCAACCCTCGATTATGACATTGTCTACTGTCTCTTTGCTCTTTCCACTCTCTCTGATGCAAAACCGTAAAATTAGAATTTTCTCTCTCCAGGCCCCATACGTGCTCACCTAGCTTCTGCGAAGGAAAGAGAATTTCTTCTGGTCCGTAG
Source organism: Rhynchospora pubera (assembly GCA_028095005.1). Lineage (NCBI taxonomy): Eukaryota > Viridiplantae > Streptophyta > Magnoliopsida > Poales > Cyperaceae > Rhynchospora > Rhynchospora pubera. The sequence goes on from CM051460.1 coordinate 359,094,653, forward strand.
GAAACAAAATATCTGACAAAAGAACTGCTTCTTTATTACAGTTTTAATTTATCAGTAAATTGTGAATTCACATGTAAATTCTTAACAAAGATTCTTTTATTTTTTTAGCTTCAATATTTGAACATGATTTTTAGCTATTTTGCTTTTATCACTTTCTTAATACTTATCACTAATTTGTAATTGGTTTATGGAAGTTTGTACCAGTGCTTGTATATGTGTAATAAATAAGGGTGATGCTTATGTAGATCAAAAATACATTTCAAAACAACACAATATTTATGCATGTTGCACACCGTATACTAGAAATAACAACACAACTGAAATCCTTTTGCTCAAAGCTATTACTTCTTAAATGTAAATAAACTAATAACATCAAGCCTTAAACTGAATAAATTAACAATAACAATAACACAACAAATATAATGCATATGTTTCATCTTTAACATTACTTTTCCTCTTAAAATTAACAACACATACATGTTTTCTACACATATCAAATTGAAAAGCTGCACCTATTACTAAGTCAAAATGCAAAACCACGTCTTCTTCAAAGCAATATCCATTCCGTCTCTTTTGCATTGCAATCTGCTCATTTAGATTTGCATGTCATCGGAAGCAATCATCTCAGAAGGCACTATGCTATCACCATTCAATTAGAAAATAAAAAGTCATTTCTATGGTTTTGTTAACCAAGGATTAACAATTCAATTATCAGATATTCAGAGAAAGACAAGTATGAATACACCAATGCTAGGCACCATAGAATGGTTACTTATTAGTTTTTTTTTTTACTTTTCTATGCTCAACATATCTTTTCCAGTTATTTTAACCTGAATAACTGTCCCAATAAAATGTTAATATGTTGTAGAAAAACTTGAGAGGAAAGTCCAAGTAGTTCAGTTCCTATTGGTAAATTACTCCTTAAACTGTGACTATCGGTAGATTTTCCCAAGGCAGACATTCAGCTTAAAAAATGAAGAAGGATAGGTACTTGTACTGAGAATGCCACCTTGAGCTTCCATTGACTCTACACATGTGTCCTGTATTATACAAAAGGCCTCTAAGAAATTTATATAGGAAGAACAAATAATGCAACTGGCTCATTACTTTCAATTACCAACATATAACTAGAGGGTTAAATTTTAATGAGCATTCATTAGTTTAATGTTCACTAATAGAATTCAAGATTAAACCTAAAAAAGGTCCGTTGTGCCCATAAACACTATCAAATAAAAAACGACTTCAAACTTCAAAGTATAAAGCAATGACCTGGGATCATGCTGTCCAAATTGTTCATTGCTACTTTGGATAAAATAAAATTCACAAGCATCGGTTCTGGTAAAAATTCTTGATAAAAACCAGAGCTGATATATAACAGTATAATTGTTCAGTATTTAACAGTGAAAAGAGAATAGTAAATGGCAGTACAAGAGAGATGGTGGACAAGTAAATACCAAAGAAAAAAGATATGTACCTTCCTTCAAGAGAAAGTGTTGCCTCCTTTCTAGAGAGTCAGAGGGAGATAGAGAGGTTTAGCGAGAGTGGGACCGAGAGAGAGGCCAGAATAAGAGCTAGGCTCGCACGAGAAATACGGAGATAGAGACAAGGGTGGTGGCGTGAGGGGGAGACGGGACAGTGGCGGAGGTGAGAAGGACAGAGAGAGCTAAGCTATTAGTTAGGTTTGTGCTCAATTTTATCTGTGGGAGCGACATGGAGATTGGAGAAAAGACAAAGTGTAGACTGTAAGATCAGAGAAGAAAGGGATCTGCTAAAGATTAAAGGGTAATTTGGTCAATACAAATAATTGGTATAAAAATGACTGATTTATACGTCAAATGTGGCAAATTTCTGAATCAATTGAATTTGTGGTGGCATTTCTAAAAGACTTTATTTTGGAGTGGCATTTTGCTAATTTCATAACTTTGGAGTGGCATTACTCTAATTTCCCCTAAATTATAAGGATTTTGCGCTAGTGTCACGGTATAAAGATGCTTGATATCCAGCGATAACTTGAATAAGTTTCTAGAAACCACCACGCAGAAAAAGAAGAGATGGCATGCTGAGTCAAACACCCAAATATTTTAAGGGAAGTCTAGACTCAAACCTTCTAGACAATTCAAATTTGAAGTTCAGAATCCGAGAAAATTCTCCAGGCCTGAACTGCCAGATTCAGTTCATCACCATAACAAATCGTTGGAAACTGGGGTGGGAATAGTGACGAAATTACATCAGCAATTCAGCACCAACAAAATATACATCTTGTAAATTTATGAGAAATGAGATTGCTTCTTTTCCCCTCCTGAGCGAAAAGGAATGTTCCATGAATTTTTTAAAGCGATACCAAATGTAAGCAATTTTTTTTTGTTATTATGAACTCTTATTTTCTATATTTGTACATGTCGGATACACACCCAACTACCCCTAGCAAATTTTTTTATTTTTGGAGATAGCACCATACCCTGTGAAGATTAGAATAATTTTAATGGCACAGAAAGAAATGCTTATGCATCTCGTTTCTTAATTCTTTTATTTTTTCTTCTTTTAATTTTTTTCAGGGTATCTCCACTACACTAAGGATCCAATGGAATCAGATATATGGTGAGGTTGAATTAAAACCGCAAATTTTATCAACAAGATAAATGCCTAGCGAATTTTTTCATTTGTTGTGTCAGATCAGCTATAGTAAATGGATTTCCTATGTGTTTCAGAGGCGCTCTTTCTAATATCCTACGATTTGATCCCTTCAAAAGGGGATCCTTCCGTTTAGAAAAGCATAGTTCTTCATTTTCATCATTACATAATCTGGCTCTTTTTTCGAGGATATCTAGAGCAAGAAATCCCTCTTTCTCTTCTAGAACTTTGATTCGACTTCTTAATTTTGATTTTCAATGGGATGAAATCAAAATGAGCCCTTTCTGATACAGAATCTACTGCAAAAAGGTATAAGGATCCAATTCTCTAAAAAGTAAATTCAAAAGTTTAATTATCCTGTTAGTTGTTACAGAATTTACTTGAACCTCATGGCTGAGCTTCTAGAAAACCACGGTATCCGGTTCAGATATACTGATGTGAAGACTGCGCATATCAATTTATATTTGTTTCTATATTTGTTGAGATATAAAGCTAGATTTAGTATGATGTATTTGGTATGTAATTAGATTTAGGAAAACTGATTTGTATGGCAAAATTAGAATAGATATAGGTCTTCCTCTGTAATTGCAACATTCAAAAAAGAATAGAAAAATATTTTTCAGTTTTCTCACCACAAAATTTATCATGGTATCAAGAGCCAGGTTGGGGCGGCTCTAAAACCCTAACCGTGCTGTGTTTCTTTTTCTCCAATGGTTGAAATTCAACAACAGTTTGATTCATCTGACAATTCTAGAAAGATGCAGTCGAAGATGACTGGGTATCTAGAAAGATGGAGCACTCAAGGATGTGGTGGCCATGGCTGCAGAGATAGTTGCGATAGAGGACGCGACCAAATGCCAACAATGGCTCATGTGATGCAGGGGACAGTGCACCTCGGCACTGGGTGCATCCAGGTGCTGCAGTGCAGGCTGTAACTCAAATAAAAAGGGGAAGACAACCACAAGTGATGACGGCTCTGTCTAACTCCAACACATCAAATTCAAGTGCATCCAAAGAACAGATACATGGTAAGAATCTGAACTGGATACTTGATAGTGGTGCGTCTCACCATATGACTGGAAATTTTGAGTGCATGTTTGACATTTGCAAAACTTTGAAATTATCGGTTGAATTACCAAATGGAACCGCCACAGTGGCAGAATGTGAAGGTTCAGTAAAATTAAATGAAGGATTGGTACTCGAGAATGTTTTATATGTACCATCTCTAAGCTGTAACTTGATCTCTATTGGAACATTGATTAAAGATAACGGATACGTCGTTACTTTTACTGATGCGCTATGCATTATCCAAGATTGCACCTCGAGAATGGTTATTGGTGTGGGTGAGATGAGAGATGGAATTTATTACTATCATTCAGGGGCTTCAGCCAAAGTTTGTCATGCCAACAAGATTGAGAATTATGAATTGTGGCATCAAAGGATGGGACATCCTTCTACTAAAGTAACTTCTTTGTTGCCCGATGTTCAATTTGATAGTAGTAGCTTAAGAAATGTATGTGATATTTGTTTAAGATCTAAGCAAACAAGAGATGTCTTTCCTGTGAGTTTGAATAAATTGGTTGAACCGTTTGAGTTGATTCACTGTGATATTTGGGGCCCTTATAAAGTCCCTTCTCATTGTGGCGCACACTATTTCTTAACAATTGTTGATGATTTTAGTCGTGCTGTTTTGGGTCTATTTAATGTTGGATAAAGGAGAAGCTGGTGGTATGCTTAGATCGTTTTGTAAATTGGTTCACACACAATTTGTAAAATTGGTTAAGTGCATTAGAAGTGATAATGGACCAGAATTTAAGTCACGGGAAATGCAAACCTTTTATAGTGACAATGGTATCTTACATCAAACTTCTTGTGTGGGTACACCCCAACAGAATGGGCGGGTAGAAAGAAAACATCGCCATATCCTCAATGTGGCAAGAGCCTTGAGATTTCAATCAAAATTGCCCATTGAATTTTGGGGAGAATGCATCTTAACAGCTGCTTATTTGATTAACAGAACACCTACTCCTCTTTTGGGCAATAAAACACCTTATGAACTGTTGTTTGGAAAACCACCATCTTATGCACCTGTGCGAAATTTTGGATGCTTATGCTATGTCTCAAATAGATCACCATTGTCAGATAAATTTGCAAGTAAATCCCGAAAATGCATATTTGTTGGGTACCCATTTGGAAAGAAAGGATGGCGTGTGTATGATCTTCAAACAGGAGATTTTTTTGTTTCGCGTGATGTTGTGTTTTGTGAGACTAAATTTCCATTTGAAGAAGAACACAATGTGTCATACAATGTTGATTTGAAGGGGTCACAGGTAAGGGGGAGCGATGATGATTTGTATGTGTATACTGCACTTGACATTTTGCCCGATGCACCTGCACCCGAGGATACTAATGCACCTACACCCGGTGCGAGAGATGAACCTGCACTCAACCTGAGAGATGCCCCTGGACTCAGTGTCAGAGATGCACCTGCACCCGAGGATACTAATGCACCTGCACCCGGTGCGAGAGATGAACCTGCACTCAACCTGAGAGATGCCCCTGGACTCAGTGTCAGAGATGCACCAGCACTCGATGCATTGGCAACCGAACTTGCACCTGCATCCGACCTGAGAGATGCACCTACACCCAGTGTCAGAGATGCACCTGCACTCGTTCCTGCACCTACAATTGAAGTAATTGGCCCAGAAAAGAGGGTCAGAAAAGCTCCAGCAAGGCTGCAAGATTATATATGTTATACTGCGCGTTGTGACTCATCATTTGCTCAGACCACACCTGCTCACACCTCAGGTAGTCTTTATCCCATATCTGATCATGTAACATGTAATAAATTTTCTATGGGACACAAGAAATTTTTGGCTGCAGTTACAAAGGAAAAAGAACCAGAATTTTATGGAGATGCCATAAAACATAAACAATGGAGAGAGGCAATGCAAACTGAAATTGAGGCACTAGAGAGGAACAATACATGGACTTTAGAAGAACTGCCCAAAGGAAAAACAACAATTGGATGCAAATGGGTTTATCGAGTTAAATATCACTCGGATGGAAAAGTAGAAAGATACAAAGCACGTTTGGTGGTACTTGGAAATCGACAGAAAGAAGGTGTTGATTTTAATGAAACATTTGCTCCTGTTGCAAAGATGGTGAGTGTGCGCACCTTCCTAGCTGTGGCTGTAGCCAAGGGTTGGGAACTACACCAAATGGATGTGCACAATGCCTTTTTACATGGTGATTTGAATGAAGAAGTGTACATGAAGTTGCCTCCAGGTTTTGCTTCCTCACATCCAGGGAAGGTTTGTCGTCTTCGAAAGTCACTTTATGGATTAAGGCAAGCTCCCCGCATGTGGTTTTCAAAGCTTGCAGCAGCACTTAATGCCTATGGATTCATTCAATCTAAAGCTGATTACTCGTTGTTTGCCTATCAAAATGGTGGTATTTTCATCACAGTTTTGGTATATGTTGATGATTTAGTTGTTGCAGGAAACAGTGGAGATGCAATACACAAATTTAAAAATTATTTGAGTAGTGCTTTTTCCATGAAAGACTTGGGGGTGCTTAAGTATTTCCTTGGTATCGAGTTTGCTCGAAATTCAACTGGTTTAGTTTTGTCCCAACGCAAGTATACACTTGATATATTGGCCGAGTATGGTTTGCTTGGGTCTAAACCTGCAGCAACACCGCTTGAACAAAATCACAATATGTCGGCTGTAAAGGGAGATTGCATGGCAGACCCTGAGAAGTACAGGCGACTAGTTGGAAAACTCATCTATCTTACCATCACTCGTCCAGAATTGAGCTACTCAGTTCATATTTTTGCTCAGTTCATGCATAATCCACTTCGTGCTCACTATGAGGCAGCACTTCGAGTGTTAAGGTATCTCAAAAATAACCCAGGGCAGGGTATTCTTCTTCGAGCCGATAGCGATCTTAAGCTATATGCTTATTGTGACTCAGATTGGGCAGCTTGTCCTTTAACTCGCCGTTCTTTGACTGGATATTTTGTTTTGTTGGGACGATCTCCTATTTCCTGGAAGACAAAGAAACAACAAACAGTGTCCAGGTCATCTGCTGAGGCAGAATATCGCTCCATGGCTGCAGCTGCTTGTGAGCTCACTTGGCTCCGTTCACTTCTCAATTTCTTAGGTGTCTCTCAACAGGAACCAGTGAAACTTTTCTGTGATAGTCAAGCAGCCTTATATATTGCTGCAAATCCAGTGTTCCATGAAAGGACGAAACATATAGAAATTGATTGTCACTACATTCGTGACCAAATTTGTGCAAGGCTCATTGAAACTTTTTATGTTCGTTCCTCAGATCAACTTGCAGATATTTTCACCAAATCACTTGGGAAACAACAATTTCTTTATCTACTTGGCAAGTTGGGCATTTGTGACTTACATGCTCCAACTTGAGGGGGAGTGTGAAGACTGCGCATATCAATTTATATTTGTTTCTATATTTGTTGAGATATAAAGCTAGATTTAGTATGATGTATTTGGTATGTAATTAGATTTAGGAAAACTGATTTGTATGGCAAAATTAGAATAGATATAGGTCTTCCTCTGTAATTGCAACATTCAGAAAAGAATAGAAAAATATTTTTCAGTTTTCTCACCACAAAATTTATCAACTGATCTTTAGGAAAGTTCTAATGGTCACACGTGTCAAAGCTAAGAGGATCCCACAATGATCGATGATTAATTAACTTGTGTATGTAGAAGAAAGTTCTTTAAATTAAAAAAATCAGGGCGTTGAATAAACATATTCAGTTCTCATTTCAAATAAGTCTTCTGGAACAAAAGGTTCTTCTCAGGATGCTTCTCATTAATTTTTATTATTTACTAATATAATCTTTATCCTATTTAATGGAAAAGAATGTTCCAAAGAAAGACTTCCTCGAGGAACTAACGCGTCACACACACCATACATCGATTTATGATACTTGGTAAACTACATAATATTATTAGGGACTTTGACCAAGCAAAATAAGTGCACATATGATCTGAACCTGAACTATATCCATCTATTTCTAGTTCCCTGACTTGTGCATAAATGCTAATAGCATGAATCGATAAAACCCAATAAACCCAAATCATTTTTTTTTAAAATAAAGGTGGCATTTATTCGTTTAAGTAACTCGGCAGACAGTGGGAACATGATATACTGCCACAGAGGATCTCCACAGGGCTAATTAGAGAGAGACTTTATTTGACTATGACACGGTCCTTGGGTTTTCTCTGTAATATTTCCCCATGGCATGGCATGCTTTCAATTTCTCACGTGCTCATCACCGCGTACGGATTCCCTGTAACATGACTCCAAACCTAATAATGCGGTGAATCTCTGACATTAATCCATCTGGCTGATTCTACCTTTTGACATTTGTGTCAGTTGATCACCACACAATTGCACTAATTGGTAAGCTACATTGAATCCATAAAATAACCGTTGCGGGACATTAGATTCATGTGGAAATTGAGTACAAGAATACTAAGACCAATATGGAACTTTTTTTTTTTTTTTGATATGGCAGACCAATATGGAACTAAGCTTGCTAAGTTATATTAATATAGAGAAGGATATAAATATCTTTGCGCGTATGGATGGTTGATAAAAATGTTTTTGTCACTATTTTTTAGGTCCAATTTATTGAGAGAAGGGTGAATGGCAACAAGAAATTAAATGTGGCTCATTATCCCTGTAAATGAATATTGTAATATGATTATGTATAAATAATATATATATATATATATATTATTGATTTAAGATTAGATATTGAAACTTTTGACCTAGCACTGTTAGAAGAAAAACGAAACATCCTCTTTGCTTACTCGCTTTTAATGATTCAGCATTTTTTTATAATTAATTAATTGAATTAGATTTATTAAGATACTGTCCGTTGTCTCCTCGAAATCTAACAAATAATTAGTAGCGTATTTAATTACGCGTTTGTAAATTAAATATAAATTGACAAAAACTTATAATTGCAATAAAAGCATGCAGTCAGTTGTCCGAGTACAGAGAACAAATGAACAATTCAATTCAATCCAATTAATTGCTAGAAGCAACTCTTCGCTAATCGCTTGAAGAAAAGCAAACAAAAGAATTAATAAAGCGTCATCGCACTCTGCTTTAATCCAACGGCTGAGATCTCATCTCTCACTCCACGTCACGCCTCACGCCTCAACTCGACTCTTCAATAAAGTGAAAAAAAGAAACCAGAAATAAAATAAGTAATAAGAAAATGAAAATTGGTATTTGGCATTTGGCCCGAAATTATTTTATATAGAATTTTTGACACAAAAAATTTTAATAAAAAGAATTATTTATTTTTTTTTTAATAAGAAGAAAGTTCGAACGCGTTTTATAAAAGCGTACAGTCTCTCTCCTTCGTACCCGTTTATAAAACGCGCTCGAAGGCTTCGAGCGCGTTTTATAAACGCGTAAGAGGAGAGAGCTTCAGTTACGCCTAAGAAGCTGGTCAGACCTTCGTACGCGTTTATAAAACGCGTTCGGAGCCTTCGAGCGCGTTTTATAAACGTGTTATTAGTTTTTCATATTTTCCATCAAACCGCAACATTTAACTTATTAAAAATAATATTTTGCAATAAGGTCCCTGCATGTTTCATATTTACAAAATTCTCAAAATTTTATTTCCAATTAAAGATGTATTAAATAGATGTATCAAAATTTTATTTCCAAATAAAGATGCATTTAATTGCACATATTTTTTTTTGAACATGTGTATAATATCATTTTGTTTGAATAATTATTCACCGACGACCCTGTAATTTTACATACTTATCTTTTGAATTGTAGTCTCTTCTCTTTTTTTTTTATTTTATGTTAGCCATATATATAATCAAATAATATATAATATGGAAATAATTAAAATATAAATTTTTAAAACAATTTTGAACATTAAAACTTTAAACAGGCTTAACTTTTGATAGGAATGTCCGTTTGGGGTGATCGAGGACAATCCGGAAAGCTCGCGACGAGATCTACACATGTTACTGGGGTGAAACCCCGTAACGACCATTTTCGGAGCCAAAAAACGCTCTTTAGACCTCCAAAATTCACTTTGAAAGTTTGCAAACCTAAAAACCACTCTAAACTACTAAAAAAGTTTTTAAAATCATAAATTAATCATTAAAAAGAGAAATGCAGTAAATTAAGTGACTTTCTTGATAGTTATTCAAACAAAATGATATTAATGTCAAAATTAATATTCTAATGTCATTTTTAAATAAGATTAAATTTAAAAATAAATTTAACTTAAATTTTCACATTAATTTTTCTATTAATTTTGAAAAAAATGGTAATAACTCAATTTCGAAAAATTTACGCCTTCCTACCCGTTTATAAAACGCGCTCGAAGGCTCCGAACGCGTTTTATAAACGCGTACGAAAGTCTGACCAGCCTTTCTGAAGCTCTCTCCTCTTACGCGTTTATAAAACGCGCTCGAAGCCTTCGAGCGCGTTTTATAAACGGGTACGAAGGAGAGAGACTGTACGCTTTTATAAAACGCGTTCGAACTTTCTTCTTATTAAAAAAAAAAATAAATAATTCTTTCTATTAAAATTTTTTGTGTCAAAAATTCTATATAAAATAATTTCGGACATTTGGCATACGCGAAAGACGACTTTTGAGCCACGCTTTCTAGTTCCCACTCCATTCAATTTTTGTTATTAATTAATATTTAAACAAAAATGAGGAGCCAATCTCCTCGCCTCTTTCTCCATATAAAACCAAACCATACTAAAACAGAGCGCACCACAATTCCACTTGCTCTTCCTTCCTTGCAGTTGCAGGATACACATTCACATACCAAGAGTATTCACACAACATTCACAATGGCCACTGTACCAGGCTTCACTCGGCTATGCACACTCGGCACCGGCGCCACCGCCACAGTCTCTCTCGCCTCCGACCACAACTCAGGCCGCCTCTATGCAATCAAGTCTGCCGAGCTCTCTCGCGCCTCTCCATTACAGCATGAGCACCGCATCCTCTCCAGTATCAGCTCTCCTCATATCATCTCCTGCCACGGCTCCTACGCCTCCAATTCTCACTTCCACCTTCTTCTCGAGTTTGCCGCCGGTGGGTCCCTCTTCGATCGCATCAAGAGCCACACCCAAGGCTGCTTGGATGAGTGCGACGTAAGATCATATGCTAGAGATATCTTGCTTGGTCTCTCCTATTTGCATTCAAATTCCATCTTCCATGGAGACATCAAAAGCCAGAATATATTAATTGGCTCTGATGGCCGTGCCAAGATTGCCGATTTTGGCGCTGCAATGCAAACTAGTGAGACCCATGATGAGAAACCCGGTCCATTATTGGGTACACCGTCTTTCATGGCACCTGAGGTGGCGAGAGGGGAGGAGCGGGGCCCGGAAGCTGACATATGGGCTCTTGGATGCACAATTATAGAAATGGCGACAGGGAAGGCTCCATGGCATGGTATCATAAAGGATCAGGATGTCGTGAGCGCGGTTTATCAAATTGGGTTTTGTTCGGATTCTATACCCGAGATGCCCGATTGTATTTCAGAAGAGGGAAAGCATTTTCTCATGAATTGCTTGAAAAGGGACCCGAGAGAGAGGTGGTCCGCCGAGAAGTTGCTGAATCATCCCTTTGTGCGCTTAAGCGAAGCAGGTATGAAAAGAGACGGCAGTTCGGTTTCAACATTCTCGCCTCAGAGTGCGTTGGATTTCGGTTTGGTTTTTCATGATTCAGAGACAGAGGATGAGGCCGAGGAGGAAGAAACGGGTTTGGATGCAACGGAAAGGATCCTGGAATTGGCCGGTTCTGGGTTCGAGTCGAGGTTGTTTGATTGGGATTCAAATGAAGATGGATGGGTTGAAGTTAGAGGTAGTAGCAATGGAGGAGAAAATGTAGCTGATGAAAATGGAGAATGTGAGGATAGAGATGATCAGGCTCAGTTCTTAGATTATGGGGATGATACTGATTTAGTATTTGAAAATTTACATTTAGATGTAAATTTTGTTGATGTTTTGGATAGAATTCATGAAGAGGGGGATTGCTTATTGCAATCCAGTTATGAATTTGATGCATGTAAAGCCAATTCAATTAATAAAGCTGTGACTTTAAATCCGTCTCTGTTCCTTGTTGTTTACATTTTAACTTTTTAATTTGTTTCTTTCTTATTGAGTTCTCCTTGTTTACTCTCAGAACTTTTCCCTTTTCGTAAGTTTTATATATCACTAAGTACGGCTAATTAGGTATTAAGGATAACAACGATTAAATTATATAGAAAAGCCGCTTCCTTTTGCAAAGAGATCCTCCAGGCTTAGTATGAGTATGGGTAATGAAAATTTGTTTTGCGTGCATTTATATGGACCTAAAAGTCATAAATTCCATTTTTTTTTACACTTTTATTTGATTTTATGAATTTCGTTGTTATGTAATTTCATTCCTAAACATAAATATTTTCTTCACAAATTATTGACCTATATGAATTAGGTAAGGGCTGCTCTTGACCTAATTTGGGAGGAAATAGTAGAGGTCAACCTTTTTGACAAAAGTATGAATATACATACAAGAGGTAGGTCTTGTAGGAGATATGCCTTTTGACTCTAGTATATTCTAAACTTTGCGTATTTTGTTCAAAGATTTTTTCTGTTTACTATACTTAGATATGAAATTTAAGTGTTCTTTCGATAGCTTGTAATTAAGGGTCATGCGCCCCATCATTAATTCAACCCTCTATGCATTTACATTTAACAAAGCGAAATTACATGGAAATATTAATTTTAATTGACCGTTATCAATCCTCGCTTTCGACCAATTTTGGCAAATTCACTATAGCACTAGTACTCTCGTATATATTAATATTAATATAACAAGATATATCACATGATGAGTTACTTGTTAAACAGGTCAACTTAAAAGAAAAAAAAAAAAGAAATATGAAAAAAGAAAAGTAACCTCAAAGGGACAACTCAGAGCTGCCAATTAATCCAATCTCCAAGCTTCTAGAAATATATACAGGTTTTATGAGGTGTTGCAATGCTATAGGTAGACCTGTCAAACGTTAGAGGTGGAAACGGAACAGCCATTTCCGTTTCCGTTCCGTTTCGGTAACGGAACGAAATGGCTGTTTCATTTCCGTTCCGTTTCGGCAAACGTAACAAATTTCTGTTCCGTTTAACGTTCCGCCTCACATTTCCTATTGATTTCAACTCATTTCCGTGTTCCGTTTCATTTACGTTAACAAATTTTGATTCCGTTTCCGTTCCGTTTCTGAAAACGGAACCTATTTCAGCTTTCATTTAACGTTCCGTTTCGGCGGAACAGAAACGGAAACGTTAAAACGTTTCATCACTGACAGGTATAGCTATAGGTAATTGGTAGAAGATTCCAAAGTGACAGGTGTCAAGATGAGAAGAGACTTTTGCCGACGTTTCACTGAAGAAGGTTCTTTCTGTTTTGAGCTGGGAAAAAAAAAAAAAATCTTAGATGAGGAGAAGTTTCTAAAGAAATGGACTCCTGTGTTTTGACTAGTTATTAAAAAGATTTGGGATTTAGTTTATATCTTTTAGGAAGATGTATTTGCAATCTCATATTATCTGGATGTTTCCTGTCACCTATTTTTATATATTTTGTTCATTAGCCTTTTACAAAGGGAAAAGGATGAGAATTTGCCAAGCGCTGTCCGAGTTGAAGCGAAGAAATTATGATCAATTTGTCCGGAAACAACTCCTTTTGCAATGATTGTGCATTTTTGGGGGCTACAAAGAAGGATATTTGTACAGGAGATTCACAGAGCATTGCTTAAGTGCATTAGTATAAAAAAATAGACACCCATTTAAATTAAACCAGCAGAATCTGTCCACTCATATTTTTATCAATATTTAAAAAAAATTCAAACGCTAAATCTAAATCATTGATCTTGTTTAATTTAACGAGCGATGCTGATGAAGGTATTTTCACTTAGGATATCAAATAAATTTATAAACCTAGAGCTAACCTCACTAGTCGTTTTAGTTAAGCTTTAGGGTCGAACCCAAGGGACGGTACAACTGATTACTAGACTTTACTTCCTCACGAAAGCTAGACAATTAATTTTTGGAGTTTTATGATTTAAAAAGACAATTATCTAAAGTGCAATTAAATAAATTATTTTTGGTATTTTCTGGACTCTAAATAAATGCAAATAATATCCTAGGAATTTGTGTTCAATTAGTTTAGCTCCAAAGTACCTTTGTCTACAATTTTCATCGAGACAGAGGCATATTTCGGACCGAAATGTATGTATTTCGGACCGAAATCCATATTGTTTCTGTCCAAAACTTACTTTAGACATCTTGTTTCAACTTGATATCTTTACACAATGTTATGTGAAGGCTACTGGACGACCAGACCTAAGTCCTAACCTCAGCTGTCGCGATTTCGGTTCTGACTTGACTTGGAACTCGGTTTTTGCCACATAAACAACTAAACCTATACTTTCGTTCTGATTTAGCTATTTAAGTATGTTTAGTTGGATTTCTAGAGGTATTTAAAGTCCTGTCGGATCAGTAAAAGTTACACCTCTCGGTCGTGAACTAACCTCCTCTTTCGAGCGATTGGCTTACCTCAAGTGCTTAAATAACTAATTATTTGTTCTAGTTTAATGTCCTAATGGTGCTGCTGTTCATCAATAGGTAAACAATCAAACAAACAATTAAATTAACCAAGCAAGATATAATTCTCAACAAAACATATCACATATCATAATATAAATCAATCAAGTCATCACAAAATACTAAACTAATCTACTAACTACTACTAAGACATCATTAATTATCCTAACATGCAAGAAAAATAAGATACAAACTCCATCAAATCAAAATATCAAGAGAAAAGGAACGAATAAACCAAATATCGCTTCTAACTCAAGATATCGATCGTCTAGAGCCGTGGTTGGATCGGTTCTACCGCTGTCGCGTCCAGAATCGCTCCAAAGTTGCTGCCATGGACGTGCTCCGCTGCGAGAGGTGGAATCCCACGCCTTTCGGCGTGAGAACGGTGGTGGAAAAGGTGAAAATTATTGCATGGAAGGTGGCCTCTCTTCTCTGGTCGAAATTCGTGCTTAAATACATCAAGGGAAAGTCTAGGAGGCGGCTAGGGCAAGAGATCTCCTTTTCTTCTCCGAAACTTGCCAAATTTCACTTTCCATACATGGATTTCGGACCGAAATCCGTACATTTCGGACCGAAATTCCAGAATCGAGCACTGATAGTATTTTGACCATAATTTCTTCATCCGGACTCCGATTGAGGTGATTCAAAGATCGTTGGAAAGCTTAGGATGAGCTCTACAATGCTATGGACTCCTTTCAGTCATTTTATTCTTCAAAATCCACCGTTTTATGCAATTATTGTGTCCAATCCACCAAGTTCCTACAAAACAAGTTAAATTCCACGGCAGTGTCCAATCTTGCAAAATATAATGCAAAAGTGCAGTGAATATCATTGGTTTGGGTAGTATTTTGGTGCCAAGTATGGTTAAAATATATATATAAATAAGAGATATCAGATGCATTTCCATATAAGTTTTATAAAATTTGGAGTTGATTTGATACTAGATCGAGTGGTCAACAAATGAACGAATCTGGTTAACTATCTCTGATTAATTCTAATATGTTCATAATTTGATCACTTAATCAAGTATCAAATCGACTTCAAATTTTATAAAACTTATATAAAAACGCATCGCCCGTAAAATTGAACAAGATCAACAATTTCGATTAAGCATTTGTATTTTAATTTTTTTATAATATTAATTAAAAATCTAATGGACAGCTCTTTACTGTTGTTATAACGGACAGTAGAGGATTTCAATCTTAAACCAGTATGCGCTTTAAGAACAATACCTTGTTCCTTATTCTTCAAGAATTAATAAAAGCGTGCATCCTGATTTTTTTAAAATATATATATTTAGAGTTTTGCTATGGTGAGTCGCGACTCACGTGAGTCACACTCAAAAACTCCTAGATCTGGTTAAAAATGACCGATCCAAATCGTCCAATATAATTTTCCTATTGAAATATCCATGCAGACAAAATTTTATATTTTTCTGAAATTTTTATGTATTTTTTTCGGATTTTTAAAAACTGTTTTTTAACGGTTCAGAATTAATTAGATTAACGATTTTCTAAAATTTCAAAAAAATACTTAAAAATTTCGAAAAATATAAAATTTGGTCTGCATAGATATTTCAATAGGGAGATCGTATTAGAAGGTTTGAATCGGTCATTTTGAACTAGATCTAGGAGTTTCTAGCGCGACTCACGGACTCTCTGTGAGTTGTGACTCACCATAGTAAAACTATATATACACATACGAGGCAAAGATACTACCATTATCATGAAGTCTGGGGGAACTCACGAGAAGAGTGGCTAAAGTTAAAATAGTCATTTTTTCAAAATCTAAAATTCAAATAGTTGATCCGAACGGTTCAAGTTGTTCTTCATAAAAAAATATCCTTCAAGTCCAAATTTTACATTTTTTCGAATTCTTTTGCTATATATTATGCTATTTTCAAATTGAAGGGTCAGAAATACTTCTTTATAGTGTTTTTGAAAATAGCATAATATATAACAAAAAAATTCGAAAGAATATAAATTTTGGTTTCCAAGGAGATTTCAATACGGAGAACAATTTGAACGGTTCGAATCGACTGTATGAATTTTAGATTTTGAGAAACGACTCTATCATACGGACGATCCGTATGCTGGAGTATACTTTAGCAAACCTCTCTCTCTCTCTCTCTCATTGCTAAAATGCCATGCATAACACGGATGTCCTTCGTGCTATGGATTTGTTCTTGCATTTCATGCTTCAAACAATCGATCCAAACCGTTCATTATCTTCTACATATTTAAATCTTATTAGAAACCAAAATTTACATTTATTTTGAATTTTTTTACTATTTTTTTAGAATTTTTGAAAATCACTGTTATTGAAGGGTCAACAATTTATTAGATTAAGTATTTTAAAAAATCTTAGAAAAATAGTAAAAAAATAAAAAAATGTAAAATTTGGTTTCTAATGAGATTTTAATATGAAGAAAATAATGAACGGTTTGGATCGGTTGTTTGAAGTATGAATATCAAGAACAAATCTGTAGCATGAAGGGCATCCGTGCTATGCATAGCATTTTAGCAATATACACACACATTTTAGTTGAAAAGAAGTGTAATTTTTTTGTTAATTCAAAGGGAAATTAATAGTTGACAAAAAGAACTGTGACTAAAATAATTGTCAAAAATTAATAGTTGAGAAAAAATTAAGTTTAATTTGAATGAGTGTACAGTCTAACTGAAAGAAATACTCTTGTGCGACAACACCCAACACCATCCACAAAATGAATTAACAAGTAGAAAGTATTAAAGTATAAAGTAGGGGCCCGCCCTATCTATTAATGTATACCAAAATAAAAAAGGGGAAATGGATAAGGGACGGTGGCAGGCCGCAAGTCGGCGCATAGAATATATGAAACACAAGGCCAAAGTGCCACAGAAGATCCTAGGAGAGAAGGATAAGGGACGGTGGCATATACTTCATTATATATATTTCTTTAGACTTGAATTTAGGATTAAGACAACAAAGAAATGAATCAAGTGCGCCTGTGCGCGGCTAAAAAAAGTGGTGGTGGTGTTCTGTTCTGTTTATTTTGGAGAATTGACAGAAATGAAACCGCCTTTTCATTTTGGTGAAAGCGGAGTTGACCTTTGTTGTTTATTTATTTATTTAGTGTAAACATAGTCAGGCTATGAGAAAGATACAAAATATCTCCTCTTTTGATTTTTTGGGTGTGTTTGGATGAGCATGAAATAAGGAATAAAAATAAAAAATTTCGGTATGAAGGAATAAGAATAAAAAATTTCGGTATGCGTGCTTATCCAAATTTCTTATTCTTATACTATAGTTTTGTTAGTATAGGAATAAGGGCCCAAATTTCTTATTCTTGTGTTGTTTGGATTGCACAAGAATAAGAATAAGCACGCATACCGAAATTTCTTATTTTTATTCCTTATTCCATTGTACTCGCATTCCCCAATCCCCAGTCATTTCTTTTTTCCAAGATTTCTTAAACATTAAGGGTGTGTTTGGATGAGCATGGAATAAGAAATAAGAATAAGGAATTTCGGAATGTGTGCTTATTCTTATTTTTGTGCAACCCAAACAACACAAGAATAAGAAATTTGGGCCATTATTCCTGTACTAACAAAACCATGGTATAAGAATAAGGAATTTGAATAAGCACGCATACCGAAATTTCTTATTCTTATTCCTTATTCCATGCTCATCCAAACACACCCTAATTCTTTGCCATTGAACCTGAATCCTTCATTCATGTCTTCCAGTTGCAAGCTGTAATTCCGCGTTTCCATTTCTAGCTTCACTGTGACTACAAGTATTTGTTTTCACTTTTCGGTTTCATTCATACACTTGACTCAACTTTTGGTGCCGACAAAGTTCATCCTTCTTTTTTTTAAGGACTGAGTTCATAAAAATAATAATGGAAAGGAGACATACATAATGCACTAATTCAAAATCACATTTAATTTTGCCTTTTCTTTTCTTCTATTTCATGTCTAAACTAAACGTATCTTTTTTATTTTATTAATTAACAAGGGAAAAATGGAATCTTTTGTGTTATCAGCCACTAGCAGGTACAAAATAATTCAACATAAGCATATGTTAATGGTAGGTTTCCAGCCTTCTAATTTTCATAAACAGACTAAAAAAGGATATCATCAACTTTTAAAACCTTATGACAATCACTTTTGATTTAAGATAAAATGAAATAACATCAAATATTGCATTTTTTTTTTTTTTGTAAGATACTCCAAGAGAACCAAATTGGCGACTTGACCGAATAAAAATGTCATCTGACTCATGATATTCTCGCTTTTTGTAAGATTTTCAGTACAAAAAAAAAGGACAGTTCAGTTGCGTCCTTCCCTTTTCAATTTTTGTAATTATCCTCGTCCTTAGAATAGATAGTGGGTCAGTTCTATTATTTTGCATCTGATGATGACCCCTTCTAAAACACAAAAATTTCATTAAAGAAATAAATTGAAAATTTAAATTTGATCGACTCATCTTAAAATGTCATATTTATCCCTCAATTTTAAAATTAATTTTCGATCTATCTGGGAAATTAATTCGAAAAAAGTAAGGACTAAATAAAAAAGATAAACGGCGGACGAAGAAATAAGAAATTAAATAAAAATTTTAGGGGCGTACAGAAAATTAATCATATCTTTAACTGCACTCCCACACGCTTCCTTCAAAGTTTGAAGCCAAGCAGAATTATTTGCATTTAATAACGTAATCAATCCTTTTAATTCTCTCAAGTTGAAGTTAAATTTGAAAATTGAACGACCATTAAAGCACTCGGTGAGTCGCCCCTGTGCAAATTCTTTCAAGGGACTCTTTCTTTTTTGATATCTTTTCTTTAATTTCATGTGTTGTTATTCCCATACAAGAGCAGCCGTCAAACAAAATCTTTATATGTACAAAGGAAAACTCAACGGTTGAGATTTTGTTTAAACTTGGTGTCCCTTTCAGGCGCCTATCAGCAAGAGAGGAAAAATAATACAAAATAAAGGCAGTGTTTGGATTTGAGTGAAAAGAAAAGAATAAGGGAAGAATGACCCAAATTTATTAGTAAACAATTTAAACTTTTCACAAAGTTACATACTTTTCAATATTTTTTCCCACTTTTTTCTTTCTTTTCTTCTTCCCACACCTCATCCAAACGGAACTAAAGAAAAAGTTTCCGCTTTGTAAAAAGACAGATTTTTTGAGAGCTACTTGTATTGCTATAGCAAAACAATTAAATGGTTCGAATTAGAGATGAAGATAACTCCTAAACATCTACATTTTGTGAGTTGAGTTATTAAATTCAGATTAAATTATCTATACTGAAGAATAATGTTGTCAATAATGACGAGTAGTGTGACCTTAATTATATATTCAACAACTTGCATATGTGATATTCATTTTAGATTTTTGGAAGTTCCCTGAGAAACAGCAATGAATTTATCGATTTTTCAACACGCCTAACTGAAGTATTAAAAAAACAAAAATATAATGCATCCAGAGTCACGAAACAGTATGAACTATGAGATAAGGCTTATTGACCTACTCCCATTATGATTTATGAGGAGACAAAAATACAAGTCAACCTTCTAGACTAAAAGTATGAACTATATTTGTTTGTAGGGTTGTTAGTTTGTTATACATGTTGTTGTACTGCTACATATATTACATATATTGCATATAACCTAATATATATTATATTTTGCATGCTCATACTTTTTCAACCCTTTTGACAATTCTTATTTCCCAAAAATTTTAAACTAACCGATGTTGTTACTGTTGTATTATTGGTCAACATAAGTCAAGTCAACTATTCTTTATATTTTTTGAAGTTGGTCAACCACCCAGCTCTCGAGGCAAGATTGTGCAATTGAAGGGCTTAATTTGATTTAATACATTTCTTTTCCTTTATGGAGAATCAAATTTCATTATTTAATTGTATCTTGAATGATAGTTATTTTTTTAGCTAACTAAATTTTTAAGAACAGAGGGTATAGTAAGAAATAAATTATTGGGTTACGAGTTTATGCAGAATGTACTGATTAATGGTGGCTTTTCTCTCTAACTTAAATTTTATAATAATCAATATCGCGTTGTATACAAATAGAAACGGAAATTGATTACCGCTGTCTGCAATTTTGTCATCCCTGTCATCGCCAAAAAAAATGAACACTTAAAGTAGACAAAGCGAACATATATAGTAATAAAAGTTAACACATACAAACATATAAGTTCAATAAAAATAAGTTGAATGTGTAAATAAAATTCTGAACTAGAGATTACAATATTTATTTGTTTGTAAGTGTTCACTTTGATAGTTTACATGTTTATCTTATCTGTTTTATGTGTTCACTTTATATTTAACGATGACAGAAATTACACTTATAATTTCTAAATAGAAACTATAGCATTTAAATGAATGCGAGTTTGAATTTGTTCTGCAAGAATATTCACCCGGCTTCAAATGCGTAAGAGATGCCAAAAGCTTGAACTAGAATTTGATATGCAATAGTGGAACTATATCATTTGACTAAAATTTAATTTGGAGTTCCTACTCCCAGCTTCGGACAAGAAATCATAACAAACAAAATTTGGACCTTCTCCTTATTATATATGCATGTGATGCCGTTATGGGATTTTGTTATAATAATACACAGTGGAATTTTGTAATAGTAATATACAGGAATTTGTCCTTATAAACCACAGTAGTGACAGTACGAACATGATCTAAAATAAAAAAAAACTTTAGTATTAAACAGCCGAAATAATATACTACTTGCATATGATCTATTCCCAGTTGTGAGATAAAGTTCATCTTAGAGGCTCCGTTTGGATGTGGTGTGGGAATAAAGAAATAAGGGAAAAAGGAGAAAAGAAATTCAGAAAATTAACCACGTTAAGTTGGTTTTTTCAAATTCGACTCGATATGATATTCTTTTTATATGGGTGCGTTTAGATAGGTGTGGGAAGAAGGGTAGAAGGAAAGAAGGAAAGAAGTGGGAAGAAGTATTGGGAAGTGTGTAACTTTGTGAAGAGTTTGGATTGTTTATAATTTTTTTTTTCTTCTTCCTTCTTCTTCTTCTTTCTTCCAACAATCCAAACGCACCCATATTGAGATTATCTCTTTATGTATTGAAATATTTTCCGGGACTGTTTTATAGTTTTCAAATATCAAATCAAGAATTTTACCGATAAGAAAAGAACGTCATATTTTATGCAAAAAAAAAATTGAAACTAATTTGCTGATTTGTCGTTTGGCAAAAAAGACGTGCACTTTTTTGATGTTCCCTTGTGAATTGACTGAACAAATTAACAAGTGAGTCTGTCCAATTCATTTCTTAAACAAATAAATAATAAATAATAATGCAAAGAATAAGAATGTGAATTACCTTTGAATTCATTTAGACATTGTATTGTATTGTATCGTATGGAAAGTTGAAAAGGCAAGAAGAGTTGTCAAGTTGGGCTTGGTTGTAGTCAATTTGTTGAAATAGTATAGAGTTTGTTTAATGATGGAAAATGAAGAGAGAAGATTCTTGGTTGAATTGCGTGTGTGATGACACAAGTATGACTTCACCGGACAGTTTCATGCGAATATATAATATAAATACATGGCATACTAATGACTTATTGATTTGAGTTACTAAGTATATTATACTTTTATTAATGTCAAGTTAAACACATGTAGTTGTATTGCAAATAAATACATAACGTGCTATTTTTATTATGCAATAAAACGTACTATTTTAGTGGAAATTCTCGGGCGTTTTAATCTTTGGGTGGCTTGATTCCTATTAATTTATTGTTGATAAATGATACAAGTCGATAGTTAATTATTTTTGTCACAAAAAAAGATATTTTATTATTTTATTGGACGGGTCAGGTTTGACCAGCGGCGCATGGTCCCCGCTGCTCTTTCGCGCCACCTGATTGGTTGAAATTGGACAACATCTTCTTCTTTCTCAACTCTCAACGGTGCATCTCTTTCTCATATTCTATTGATGGAATCTTTCAGAAATGCTGAGCCTCGGGAGGTTTTTAAGTAATACTAACGGTTTATTATTATTATTATTATTATTATTATTATTATTATTATTATTATATTAAATTATTAATAGATTTTGTTTTCTTTTCGGTAAGGTTTATTCTGCTTATTTATGTTATGGGGAAATAAGCGTACATATTGGTATTAATTTTTTTTTTCTTTATTAAAATTGTAATAAATTTTTAGATGACAATACATGGTGAATAGTGAATACCTACTACCTAGTAACTTTAAAGCATAAAAGAGGGAAGTAAAAAGAAAAAAAAAACCTAGCGACTTTACAGTCCGTTCAACTATAAAAAAAACGACAAAAATAACAATGAAATCTCGATGCAATTAATTTAAATTTATCCCCTTATTCAGAAAAGATGAGGAGTTTGTTTTCACTTGTCTTCTGTGCTTAATATATGCCTTTATACGCAGCCAATCACAAACCTGCGCAGCCGTCAAATATCAACGGCTCAGATTTAATCTGCGCTCAGCACACGCCGACCCGAAATTATTTTATATAAAAATTTAGACACAAAAAATTTTAATATACAGAATTATTTTATTTTTTTTAATAATAAGAAAGTTCCAACGCGTTTTAGAAAAGGGTTTAGCAATTCCCCTCCGTACGCGTTTATGAAACGCGCTCAAGAGCTTGGAACGTGTTTTATAAACGCATACGAAGTGGGATAAATTCAGCCCTGCAGTTACGCCTTTTGAGGCGAGTCAGGCCTTTATACGTGTTTATGAAACGCGTTCGGAGACCTGGAGCGCGTTTCATAAACGCGTACGAAGGTCATCTCCTTCAAATTCGAGAAATAGCCGTTTCGTTTCTATTTTCGTTCGCATTTTCGTTCGCCAGAGACAGAGAGAACCAGAGAAAGAGAGAAGGAGAAAAGGAGAGGAGGAGAGAAGAGGAGAAGGAGAAAAGGAGAGGAGGAGAGAAGAGGAGAAGGAAAGAAAGGGAGAAAGAAAGAGAGAAAGAAAGAGAAAGAGAGAAGCCAGCGGCAGCGGAAGCGAGGGAAAGAGAAGAGGAGAAGGCAACGGCAGCGGCGAACTTGCGACAGCGAGGTTTTTTTCAAAATTATTTTGTATTTTGTATTTGAAATAGTGATAATTGTTGATAATTAGGGGTTTAGGGTTTAGGGTTTAGTGATAATTGATGAAATTGTTGATAATTGATGCATGATGATAATTGTGAAATTGTGAAAATTGTGCATGCCACCACATCATGTGGAAATTGAAATTGTGGAATTATGAAATTGTCCATATGTATGATTGATGATAATTAGTTAAATTTTATGTTGGATTTATTTTCTAGAAATGATGTATATTAAATTACTTATGAATATCGATGTAAATTTTAGTTTGTAATTATTGTGAAAATTATGTATAAATGGAATTAGTTAGTAAATTGTTCAAATAAAAAGAAATTTATATTGAAAAATTATGGTGCAAATTAACATAGTTTCAAATAACTGAAATTGTATATAGAAAATTATGTATAAATTTATTGGTGCAAATTATGGTACAAGAAAAATGTTAACATATTATGATTGTTGAATTTTGTTATTGATAAGTAATTATTGTGAAAATGTCAATTATATAGAAAAATAATTTTTGTTTTGTTTGTTTTGATTGTTGAAAAAAATATTAAATTCATTGTTGTTTTAAATTGTTGTTCTTATATTATTTGAATCAGATGAGTTCAGCAGAAGATGAGACTGGTCCTTCTGGTGCTTCACCACCTCCCACCGAAGCACCCCCCACCGAAGCACCCTCCACCCAGCCTCGGCCAAAAAGACGTAGGCGTCGCGCATCCCGTCCGAGCGCGCAAAATGTCAATCCACATGTGCAACCGGCCAACGCAGAAAACCAACAGGTTTTGTTTGTTACGGATAACGAGCATCTCGTTGGTTTGTCTTTTGAGGAGGTAATAGACTGTTTTATGTTAATTTATATTTTTTTGCTTTAATAATTTTGATTTCTTAATAGACTTATAAATTGTATTAAATGCTTATTATAAATTGTATTAAAAAATTAATTGAAAATGAGGTTTATTATAAATTTTTATGTTCAATCTAATAAATTGTATTAAATGCTTATTATAAATTGTATTATAAATTGTATTTATTGTAAATGCTTATAATATTTTTATGTTCAATCTAATAAATTGTATTTATTGTAAATACTTATAAATTGTATTTTTAATACAACGGTTTATGTTTCGTGTTAATGTAGCGTGAAACACATTTGGAGACGAGATCGCACAAGCGAACGATTAAGGTGGACGATCGGAATGAGGGAAGGCTGATCAAATTGGGGCTCAGTCACATTACGAATGTGAAGCATGTCAACGTCGACATGCCATTACTGAAGGCAATGGTCGAGTTTTGGCGTCCGGAGACGCATACTTTTCATTTTCCCGTTGGAGAGATGACCGTTACTCTCCAGGTAATTTATTTAAACTTGATATTAAATTTTTTTAATATAATTTTCGTGATTATTTTCACAATTAATTGTAACATAAAATTTTGACTTAACATGACACGAATTGCAATATTAACATGACACGAATTTAACGTATTTTGTAATTGTTACCAGGATGTTGCCTTCTTATATGGTTTGCGCTCGACGGGCATTCCAGTTAGGTCGAATACGAGAAGGCCATGGGAGGAAAAGATTCGTGCAAATCTTTATCCTCATGAAGATTTGGGAGACTGGCACAGAGAAAGGAGTAGCAGGGAGTAAGTGAAAAAAATAAAGTGCAATATTGATTTTTGCTATTCAGTATATGCATTGCTTACTTGTATTGATTATTTTAAATTTGTACAATGCAGGGGCGATGTTGTTGTGGGCAACCACATCGAGTTGAAATGGTTGCGACAAAATTGCGGTGTGGCGCCACATGCAGGTGCTGATGATGAGGAGTTAGACCGATGCACGCGTGCAGTTGCTCTAGAGTTATTTGGGACGTTGATGTTTCCAGATATTTCTCAGAATTCCGTCCCAGCATACTATTTGGAGCTTGTATCGGTATAATTTTCTTAACTTAAATAATTTTTTTATTTGTTTACCAGCAATTTA
Source organism: Rhynchospora pubera (assembly GCA_028095005.1). Taxonomy (NCBI): domain Eukaryota; kingdom Viridiplantae; phylum Streptophyta; class Magnoliopsida; order Poales; family Cyperaceae; genus Rhynchospora; species Rhynchospora pubera. The sequence continues at coordinate 359,120,049 of CM051460.1, forward strand.
ATTTTATTATTTAAAAAAAATAGAGCACAATTAACCAGCAATTTAATTTTGTTCCTCCACCGTACTCCTTTGCACCAGGATCCTCCACCGTACTCCTTTGCACCATTTGGTATGCCTTCCTCTTTTCCTGCATTTACTGTTCCTGCATTTACTGTTCCGTCAGTGCCTACGCCTTCTTCTATTCCATCATTTGGCACTCCGTTGGGTAGTATGGGAGGGACAGACTCGTTCAGCACATTACTGCGGACGGCCGGAGATGAGGAGCGTGATTATGTCCCTATTGCGACTCCTCAGGAGGCTGGGCAGCCTGTTGAGTTTGGGCCCATACAACAGGAGGCTCAGCAGGACCAGCAGGAGGACGATGGGGATACGGACTCCACTGACTCGGGAGATGATACTGCCCCGGCCATACGAGATAGGCGTGTGGTGAGGATGATTGACAGATTTTCACCTTCAGGACCTAGGAGGAGGCGGCGGCGTTAGTTATGATGATGGACTGATTTTATTGCTGATGATGACAGTTCTTTTTTTTTTATGGACTTGTGTATTACTGATGATGGACGGATCGTTTATTTTTCGTTTATGGACTTGTGATTGACTTGTGTATTACTGATGATGATTGACTATTTTTCGTTTATGACTTGTGATTGACTTGTGTATTTATTGGATTGCTTATTATGACTTGTGTATTATTATGACTTGGAATTTCGGAGTGCAAAGTACTACTTGAAACATAAACGTTTATGTATTGAAACGCCAATAAATGAAATACTCCAAACAACAACTTTTATCCATTGAACGTCAACACATTAAAACCACAACTTATAGTGCAAAGCACTACAAAAATAAAAAACAACCATAAAAATAAAACATTGCATTAACAATTTCAACTAAATTACATTAACAACCATAATAATAAAACACATAAATATTACAATGATATAAATATTTAGAGATTTTGACTATCTACATGTTGTAGAATTTCATCCCACCATGGTTGCTTATCTTCATCATTCGGTTGTTGTTGATTACTCGCATCAGTGTTGTCAGCGAACTGAGCGACTTCGTTCCAAAAAGCAGCATCATCTTCTTGTTGATTATTCGGAACACTGTTGTCAACGAATTGAGCGGCTTCGTTCCAAAAAGCCGCTTCGGTTTCTTTTTTTTCTATCTCTGCCATTCGACTTGCCGCAATTTGTCGAAGTTCATCCCTCTTATTCATTTCTCTCAATTTTTGCTCTGATTTTTTGAGCCTTTTTTTTTTGCCTCTTCTTCCCTAATTTTTTGTTTACGATCCATTTCTTCATTTCTTTCTTTAATAATCCTCTGCGTCTCTATGTCCCGAGCTCTTTGTTCATTCTCGTCGTGACGTTTGTGCTCATGGTAGTGGTCACGCAATATATTTTCTTTGTAATTGAAAACTTGAGCACACCTTGTACAGGTCACTGTGTGGTATCCATTAAAGTTGTATATTTTCTCGTAAACGGTCCAGTGAGTTGGTTCACACGAGAGGTAGGGTTTCGGTTGTTGTTGGGGGATGGTTTGAGGTTCTGTGTAATATTTTTTGTACCAGTCATATCGCCTTTCTCGGTTCAAATTGTTTTCGTGTTCCCGCCATCGCCGCTCCTGGTACTCCTTCTGTTCCCTTTCCGGCCCCACCATTAATGTGCCATTGGTAGTGTATTTTTAACTCGAGCACGTCTCTCTCTTCTGTCGTATCTTCATGGATGTTGTATTTCAAAGTGCGATAACAAGAGCGACAAATTGCCTCGTATTCTCTGTTTTCTGGTTGATTTCTATTTGCAGGGTAATGGTAGAAAGTTGGCCAATACTCAATGCGGGTTGCTTTTCGATAGTTTGGAACATCATTATTTGAGTTAGAGCTATTTCCTTTGTCCATTGTACTGAAGGTTTTAACAAGAAGGAGGTAGTGGGTGTTTGTGCATTCTAATTCAACAATGGCTGCTTTTATAAATAATTTCAGTAGTTCAAAGATGACATTGTAAAATCAAATTTTGTCATGTCTTTTGCAGTCTTTATCAGAGCATGCTTGTACTTTTTTTTTCTAAAAATTAAATAATATACCTTCGAACGCGTTTATAAAGTGCGCTCCAGGACTTTCAACGCGTTTTATAAACGCGTACGAAGCTCTGACAAACGAGAGGAAAGTGGACAGCATCTCTCCTTCGTACGCGTTTATAAAACGCGTTCGGAGGGTTGGAGCGCGTTTTATAAACGCGTACGAAGGGGAATTGCTAAACCCTCTTCTAAAACGCGTTGGAACTTTATTCTTATAAAAAAAAAATTCTGTATATTAAAATTTTTTGTGTATAAATTTTTATATTAATTAATTTCGGCACGCCGACCCTAGAATTAGAAACAACAAAATTTTTTTTTTTTAATGGGACAAAAAAGGTTATCCACACGCGAAAATTCCACTCTTCAGTTTTCGGCACGCTTTTTTCCCACCGAAAAAAACTTGAATTAAGAGAATAAATATTTAAACAATTTTATCAACGACCAATCTCACGGTCTCGCTACATATAAAATCCCTCTGTACTAAAACAGAGCGCCTCAATTTCGTCTCTCTTCCATCTTCCTTCCTGAACTAAACAAAGTAACAAACGAACCAACCACCAAGCAACAAGAAACCAACAATGGTGATTATTCCTGGCTTGACTCGACTATGCACACTCGGCCGAGGATCCACTGCCTCCGTCTCTCTCGCCTCTGACCCCATCACAGGCTCCCTCATCGCCGTCAAATCCGCCGAGCTCTCTCTCTCCTCTCCATTGCAACATGAGAATGTTATCCTCTCCGGTCTTAATTCCCCTCACATCATTTCCTGCTACGGCTCCCGCACCTTCAACTCTCATTACCACCTTCTCCTGGAGTTCGTCCCCGGTGGGTCCCTCTTCGACCGCATCAAAAGCCACCCCAATGGTCGGTTAGACGAGCCCGACATAGGATCATATGCCACAGAAATCTTGCTGGGTTTATCTTACTTGCATTTGAACGACATCACCCATGGTGATATTAAGAGCCAAAATATATTAATTGATTCCGATGGTCGCGCAAAAATTGCCGATTTTGGTGCTGCAGTGCTGAAGAGTGGAACCCACAATGGGGAATCAACTTCTTTGTCTGGCACACCGGCTTTCATGGCGCCTGAGGTGGCAAGAGGGGAGGAGCAGGGCCCGGCATCTGACGTATGGGCTCTTGGGTGCACAATCATAGAAATGGCCACAGGAAAGGCTCCATGGATTGGAGTCATCAAGGACCAGGATGTAATGGGGGCCATTTATCAGATCGGGTATTGTTCAGATTCGGCACCTGCGATACCCGATTGGTTCTCCGAGGAGGGACGAGATTTTCTAATGAATTGTTTGAAAAGGGATCCGAATGAACGGTGGTCTGCCGAGCAACTGTTGCATCATCCATTTGTGTGCTTTCGTGACGCAGAATTTAAAAGAGACAGGAATTGGGATCGCATGATTTCTCCGCAGAGTGCGCTGGATTTTGGTGATGCTTTCTGCGGGTCCGAAACAGAGGATGACGAAGAGGATTTGGGTTTAGATCCGTTCGCAAGGATCCAAGAATTGGCCGGGTCAATATCGGGTTCTGAGTCTTTCATTTCAAATCCGGAATTTTATGTTGAAGAATGTTGGATTGAAGTTAGGAGTGCGAATGGCGGTGGCAACAGAGATAGTGAGATTAGTGATGAAGTTAATTTGTTTGAGTATGAGGATAGTGAGTTAATATTACATAATATTAGTAATGTATTTGAGAGAATTAATGAGGAGATGAGGGTTAGATGTGGGAATGTCAGCGGTAGTGAATCTAATGTATGCACATTTGATTTGACTATAAAAGTAGTAAATTCTTGTTTTGAACAAAATTTAAATTGCTCTCTCTTTGTTTGTTTTGGTAACTTTACATTTATCTTTGTTTGTTTTAAATTTAGGCCTAAAGTTTTCCAGGCTTGAGGCATAACCGCATAAGAAACATGTCAAATATATCTCAGATAAGGTTCAGGCTCAGTGACCTACAACTACAAGGCTACAACCACTTCCACTTTGACTCTTTGAGAGGAGAAAAGAGAATAGAAATTAATCTTTTTCTTAGCTGAAGTATAAAAATGGTACGAAGGGGGTAGTTCGGTATTGTTATGCACTTATGCTATATATGTGGGTACCAGCGACCTTATGCCACTTTTAACTAACAAAAATGAAAAAAAAATTATGCCACTATTGACTTCCTGCTCTAGCTTTTCATTTTTCAACCAATTTCCGTTGATTTTGTCCGTTGAAAAATGTCTAGAAAAGATCCCTCCTGATTTGATATTTGACCACTCAACCCTCCCAAGTTCCAAAGCACTGGCTATCAGCATTCCTTCACCAATTTTGAACTTCTTTTATCATAATATGTCTTACTATACTTTTCTGTATAGTACTATCTTATACTTTCGAATTGAATTCTCAAACCAAGCAAGCAAGACTTTGCTCCGAATTTGAGTTTGTCAAAAATTGAATTTGTTTCCTGTATTATTTATTTAGATTTAAGTCATGATTGTTTCCCGGTCCAGTTCGGTACTTGCGTTTTTATATTTCATTATATTGAGAATTGTTTTTTTGGTTGACTTTGCTGCTTCTGACAAGGTAACTTTGTACTTTTTTAAAAGTTGACATTGCATTTTTATACTTATTATTATGTTTATCGTTTTGTTCCGGGTCGGTTCATGATGACCAACTTACTAATTTTTATTTATTTTATGTTACGTCTTCAATTATGATTAGTAGATTATCTATTATGTCTTGTATTGTTTGACATAATTGACAACTATTGTAAAACTCTACTTTATTATGATTTATGAAATATATTCGGGTTGAACTTTGTTATCTTTTACTCATGCTTATTTCAATTGTTTTCGTTTTCTTTTCTACTCTTTCTTTCTCGATGAAATACGACAAAAGAAAGGCCTCTTAGCTTGAATTGCGTAAGAAATACCATAAGCAAGTCGTCATGGCATAAATTAAAAAAAAATTCAAACTCTTCACGCAGCCAATCAGGAGTTGACAACTCAGACATGAGGGAAAGTATGTGCCAGAAAAAAGGAGCTATTATTAAATGGTGGAAGTCTCTAAAGTGACGATTCATACTTACATGTGGGATTTAATTTTTTGCTTTAATAATATTTAAATTAAATGCAGCAAGAGTGACCCTTCTTTACTTATGAGCCTTTAATTGATGAATCATGAACGGTTGAGATTTGACAAGGCGTCAGGTATGATGGTCCCCGTCATTTCTCCGCGTCACACCTAATTCATTTTTCTGTTTTCTGATTGGATGATTTCTTTACTTGTTTTAGTTTTCCTTCTTTCTGTTTGGTTTAAAATATTCCTTTGATGGGTCCTAGCTGATAAGCTAAGTTAATGTGGACTTTTTCTTATATGTTTATTTCCAAGTACAAATTTGATTTTGCGAGCGCTGTGGATTAACCGATTAAGAGGCTGAATCCTTTTTCCCTTAATCCCTTTGGTTGCTAAAAATTTTTCAAGAATTTATCAAAGCATAAGAGGTGCTAAATAACCCACAAAAAAAAGATAAATTCTTCCAAAAGATTGTTTTATTATATCTTCTGTGGAAAAGAAAAGAGGGCCTGTGCTAATAGCCTAAGGCCCTAATACCAATAGCCAAAGCACAATAAAAGTGCAATGAAGCGTGCAAGATCAATCCCAGTTGCCAAATGATACAGATACAACATAAAAGTGGTCTCTCTTAATTAAGTAAGTCATTAATGCGTCTATGTTAGGTCAACTGTTTTGGTTGAGCCAAAAGTTACCCCTATCAAAAGTGGGTCTCCATTTTATACTGGGCATGCGCTAGTTTCTAGTTTTGCCATTTCCATTTTTCCATGTCATCAACCTTTTCCTTTTCCCTAAGCCAACCATTTACTTCGACTCATGCATTTACGACTTTAATAGTTTAATTCTATTCCAAGATCCCACAATATCTTGCTCTACTAGAATAATAATATATTATACTTCTATTTAGGTACCTTTTATATAAAAAAGAATAAACTACTTTTGTTCAAAATATGATTGATAATTAAAATATGGTTCGTTTGGTAAACCGAATAATAGTACCAGGCTACCATAGAGTTGTTAATTTTTAACAAAATCCGTTCCAATCCAACGGGAATCTATCCGATGGCTAAATGGATCGGAAATTGATTAGTGTGATTTGTAGTTTTGTTATTGCTTAAAAAAAGTCAACACATACAAATAAATAACTTCAATAAAAATAAGTTGAATATGCAATTATGCATATAAAAATCTAAACCAGAGATGACAAAACTTATATTATGTATGTGTTCACTTTAATTATTTATATGGTTATCTTATCTATTTTATATGTTCACTTTGTTTAAGTGATGACAATTGCAAAACACAAATGACAGTTATCATTTCTCAAATGAATCATGCACATGTCTAAATTTTTGACCTGTCAAATTGGTTCGATTACAGGCGAACACAATGTAATTCCGAATAAATATGACTTGTTGGATTTACTATAAAATTTAACAATAATAATAATTAATTCATTACAAATTAATTATAATTTAATTAAGCTTTTGTTGCATACATAAATAATGCTGGAAAATGTTCTTTAACTTTGGCTTGATATGAAGAGAATTGGCAAATATTTAACGCATTATTTTCGGTGGAATTGTTTTGTGTTTGGCACACAATTTCATTTAAAATAACACTATTATGTTGTTTTTTTTAAATTTAAACTGGTGCTACAAAATGGACACCTGGTGGTCATAATCAGTAAGTTCACTTGAGTATTTAATCAATGTTTATTTGAGCAATGCGCCAATACTAATCTGTTTACTTTGTAGAAATTGGCCTGAACCCTGAAGTAATTCTGAGAAATTTAAAGATGAGAATTATAGAAGTATTATTATTATTATTTTTTATATTTACAATGCTCAATGGATTCGAATGTCCTTTTCTTGTAAAGAATATACTTTCGGCCTTGTCGTATTATTAGATTATAAGTTTCTTATCTTTTATTTAATTTGAAGGAAGTGTTTGGCAGCCAAATTTCAGGAGTCAACGAAGTAATTCATCATTAGCGGTTTCCCATTTGGAAAAAATAAACTCAATAATGTGTGTAATTTTATATAATATAACGGACGGTGCTTTTATTTTTGTTATTCGTGGGACATTATACCTATATATAAATGTGGAGTAGGGAGTTTTTGTCAAACTCACGCCTATGAACAGTGCTCTTTCTCAATTTTCAGGGAATTATCCGGGACGTTGCTTTCGTTTATACGGTTGGATTTGATACGACTAAGCGGTGATTCTTCTTTCATCTACGATCCTCTTCCACTTCCAGTCGGTGCTTCGCATTATCTGCCTCTCTCTCTCTCTCTCCGTGAGATCAAATTAACCCCCATGCCTGATGTCTCTCTCACACCGCCACCCTTCTATCTCAAACCCCCCATGTCTCCTTTTCATTTCCAATTTCAATTTCAATTTCAATTTCAATTCTATCTTAAACCCCCATGTATCTGTGAGGCCAGTACGGGGTCGGCGCGGGTGAGGCCCACCATCCGGCGCAGGTGAGGTGGTTGTCCTCTCAGCAACCACCAGGAACAACATGTGGTGTCTCTTGAGGAATCCACCTCGGGCATCTGCACTCCGACAACCACCTTTCTCTACGGCAGGACCCAAGCACCCTACCTCTCTACAAGCAGTCCGCAGCCACCTCCTTCGACAACGCCACAATTTCTATTGTCGATTGCTCCCTTCCGCACCCGTTCCTCTCTCAAACAGTCGGAAACCATCTCCTCCGCTCTGTCACCTCCTCCCACGACGCCATAATTTCTATTGTCGATTGCTCTGCCGTGCCCTCGCACCGGAGCTGTGCTGGTAAGACATCTCTCACCTTCCTAATTAGTCATCAATTTGGGGATAATTGGTGTTGGATGTAGTTGATAAATTTGAGGACATTCAGTAATTTGCTTGAAGTTTACCATTTGATTTCTCATAAATTCATAAATGGGAGCGATTTAATCTTTGTTTACTACTGTCATGGCCATTTCAAGGAGATGACTCATTCAACTCAAGGAGGAGATCAATCTTCTCAAAAGGTAGCTTATTTACATTGAACCTTTGCTTGTACCTGTATAAAAGTTGAGTGGGTAGTTTTCGTCAAAATTCACACCTATGAACAGTGCCATTTTTTAATTTACAGAAAATTATCTGGGATGCTGATTTTGGTTGGGCCCCTTGGCCACCGTCAACCTCCGCCATCAACGTCGGCCTCCGTCAAGAAGCTGGTCCAGTACTCGCTTGACACAACCTCTGCCTCCCAGTGTTGTCGTAGCTTTCCTCTATCTTTCATCCGTAATGAGGCTCCCATGCTCAGAATTGCTCGCAATTAGATTAGCATGCAGTAATTCTTCTCTTTTGTTTTCTTTTCCGTTAAATCTTTACAATTGGCCTTTAATTTTCTTCCACTGCATTTTTGTTAATTTTGATGCTTCACTGGGCAAGTATGGGTAGCAGCTTTGAGTACTATTTTGCATTGCTGAGCCTCGATAGCATATGATGGTTTCATCTCTAAAAGCCACCTTTGCATCTGCGCCCAAATAAGGTTTATAAACCCCTTTTCATTAATTGTTTTCTTCCTCTTTTATTAAAATTGAATGGAGTCTTGATACTTGCTTAACAAGGGTCAGACTATCCGAGATTGTTCAGGAATGCAATAGCGCCAAATACAGTGAGTGATATTCATAGATAAACTATGCCTATAACGTTTATTGGATATAATTTCGAACTTTTTATTGGATTTGAAATCCATGAAATATGGATATAACTTTCAACTTCTTTTTATTAGATTGACTCTATATATTCTTTGAGGTTTATGTTATGTGTGCCTTACTGCCTTTAGATTTGTAGTGTATAATGGAAAAAAGTGTATGTTGTAAATTGGATCTTAAGATGAATTTCGATAAACTTGATGTGTACCATATGTTCTATAGTGAAAGCATCTCTACAATGTTGAAAAAAAAGCTACGAGCAAAGTCTTCTAATCTATTCAGTATTTATATTTTGTCTGAGTATATTTTATCTTATTATTTTTTCTGTATTTTCTTATATTAGATGCCAAGGATGGGGCGTAAGGATTTAGCTGAGGAAGAGGCATACAATTGTAATTATAATTGAATTATGGGAAGTGATCAGGCCAGAGATACTTGACAATTGACACTCATTTTCAGGTGATCTTAATTTTACATAATCTTTTTATCTTTTGGTGTTGTTTGAAGAAAAAAAATGCACGTTTAAATTTAAGATGTAATACAACCAATGCCAATACAGTTCAACGACTTGATACAATACTTGAAGACAGTGCACTATCAATACCTGAAGATTCCTCATCAACAGGTCTGTAAGATCGTTCTCTTCTTATCAAAGTTTGTAATCTTCTTTCACTTAAATTTTTTACTTGGGGCTTGATTTAGAAAGAAAATAGTGATAATTTCTCTACACGGTGATGCCCTTAGCCATTTATCCTCTGCTGCCAAACTCTTCTCTTCGTATTTGATAATGTTTTATATGATCATATCCTCCTGATTTACTGCGATAAGTATAAGAAAATTAGCTACTCTTTTCATGCTACTTTGTGTGATTTATAGTTCTTGCATAGTATATTGATTTAGCATTTCTTTTTTCATATACTTATTACAGTTTTTGGCTGTTTTTTAGGTTTTTCAGTACGTTTTAATAGCTGACAATCTTTAAATTATCTTCAATGCTTGCCTATCAAAATTATAAGTCTCTCCAGCTGCTGATTTCAATTGTATATCTTATTTCAATAGAAAATTGTAAGTGTGCTCCGATTTGTCTGCTGTCTATGTCAACGTTGTTTAACCTGAAACTTGAGAATCGTCAAAAACATATATATATATATATATATATATATATATACATATATGTTCTGATGCCAGTGGGTTGCTGCTTTGAAAAATAGTTTGTATAATTAAGTATAGCATTGGTTGTCACTATTGAAAATTATTTTTGAAGAAATAAGAAATAAAACTGTTGCCATCAATCTTCTTAGGTTGGTAAATCAAATCCCATTAATAATGACGCGTTGTGAGATATTGCTATTCAACAATGTAAGAAATGTAACAGCATATTTATGACTATACAAGCACAAGATTTAGATATTGTTCTTAACTGAGACAACAAAAAAGGTGGGTATTGTTTGGCTGAATTCTATCACTCTGATGGTACTTCTCTCTCTTTAAGTTTTTTTCTGTATTTCTTTTCCCATGGGTATATTATTTAGATTTTGCTGATTGCCAGTTTCTAACACTTTAAATGCATCCGTCTTATATCAGAGAACCCAAGTTTAAACAACTGGCCTAATGGGGAATTAAGCGCATCCTTATGGAGGTGCCTAGAAGTCTGCTGGGGATGGATGCGGCAACCACTACGCCAAAAGTTTTGTGACAAGTTGGATTTAGTGATGTGTTGATAGAGATGATGGCCAGGTGAAGAAGGAAATTGACAGGGGCCAGCTAGGGCAGTGGCATATATGATCATAGAAGAGATTCTTGACGATTATAAGATAATTCCAATTCAGCCGATGGTGGGTCAAGTGAAGCCAAAGATCGGTTGTGCTGAGGTTACTAGAAATGCAACAAAGTACTTAAGGCTAGAGATACCTGATGATGAGATCTATTAGCTTGGCTGAGGTTTTCCTATTTTATTTTATTCCTTTAATCGTTTCTAGAAAAAATGCTGAGAAATTAGTGTACCTGGATTACTGTTTCTCCAAAAGTGTAATTGATATTATTTAATTGAAGCAGAGTTTTGGATCAAGGTATATATATATTGTGATCGTTATCTCCTATTTTTTGGACGTTTGTAAAAAGACAAAGTTCTTAATATGTGTGGCTCACTTTTGACTTTGAATTTGCATTGTTTGATACGACAATTTTAAATAACAAAGTCAATGGCCAAAATCAATAACGACATTGTCCCAGCCGTTGTACTTATTTAGACGGTTGGATTTGATGTGTCTCGAGAATCTTTCTATGAATTTTAAATAACAGCTATTGATTTGGGTTGTACGGTTAGATTTGAAAATGAAAATCGGTTCAAATGTTTTCCTGATAATTGAAAGCTTCTTAGTTTATTTACCAAACATATTTGTATCGGACATACATCAACTTTTTTTTGTCTTCTTTTCTACATGTCTTGCCGTTTGTTTATTTGAGCATGCAGTATGGCATTATGATTCAGGTTTTTATGAATTTCAGTAGATCTCGCCCTTTGTCTGCTGATAATTTATAATTTGGTTTTTTGTTCTGTTTTATTTAAATATGTGCCTAGACTATAGAATGTAATTTTTATAAATATGCTGGTATGATTGAAAATTTTGTTTAATTAAACGTCTTTAACATTTAAAAAATTTTGTTTAATCCAGTCTAAAATCTATATCGCCACTTTTGTTGAATTAATATGCAAAAATAAATAATTTTTTAATCTTTATTAGTGACTGTGAAAGAAATAGCTCACAGGCAGATGCCAATATCCAACGTAGTAACTGATTAAAATAAAGTATGCAGGGGTGATCACGGCGAAGGAACAACAAATAAAAAAATATATATATTTCATTTTGTTCAACTGAATTGTGAGCGGCGCCGATTTTAACAGTTAGTTTCAAATTGTACTTCTACACTCACTCTACGACAAAATTTCACAAGTCACGGTACATTGTCCAACTCAATATCTTCGACAAAATTTCAGAGATCACGCTACATTGTCCAATTCAATATTACATCAATTCTTAATAGTTGACCGTTCACTTCAAACATCGAATAAAATACGAACACTACCGCTTGACTTTACTTATTTATAATTGTATGCACCAATTCAAACAATTAAATTCAAATTTCGCCTCTTCACCCAACTTTGACCAATGCACTTCGGACAATTACTACAAACAAATTGTACCGCTGATCGCTATAAACATATTAATGCGTTGACTCTGCGGCAAGGTAGATAAGTAGGAGTGTAGCAAAGGTTGCAAGTAGCCGGAACTTTGAGGAAGATCCAAAAAAAAATTTCGACCAATTGATAGCATAATTAATTTATTGGTTTCAAAATACATATACAACAGAGGGCAAGTTTTGAGTTATTTAGAATACGATTTTTAATTTATATTTAAACAATTTGCTATACTAATTTATTTGTATGTGTATTATTTAATATTTTTTAAATGAAGTTGTTTAAATTGCGTAATTTTTAAGAGTAGTTGTTAATAATGTAGTAATAGGTAATATGTGCACATAACAAAGGTTCGAATGGCTTAAAATTCAAATTAAACATTTATTCCTAGAATACTTTAATCAATACTTAAATCCGGAACTTACAAATAGACCTAAATACTATTTAAACTTTTTTTAACAAAAATCAAACCAATATTGACGTCAACAAATAACTAAGTAAATACAGAACAAAACCTCCTACATAATACGATAATAAAAAATGACAATAAATATCTATACAGATTTTCATCCAACTAATAGTCGCGGCGAAGCCGCGACAATAAAGCAATCTAGTTAATCGAAAATAAAGAGAAGAAACGCTGAACTTACAAAAAATGCATGTAGATAATCGTTAGCAAATTTCTTTTATTCATATTAACTCAGCGAGTAATAATAGTTTGGTAATTTAATTTGATTGGGGAATAAATGAATTCACATGTACTTGTAAAGTACTATCCGATATTTTAGTGAACGTCCATATTGCCTCATAAATTGGCATCTTGTAATATTCGATTCTTTTATTATATTTTTCTGGTTAGAACATTTTCATCCGCGAAAGCATCTCTTTTTATGACATTCTACTGAGATTTGGGATCGCAGGTTGGGTAAAAAAAAAAAAAAAAAGAAATTGTTGGAAGGTGTTAGAATAGGGACACAGGTCATCATCCCTATTTTAAAATTGCAATTGCCTTTCCGAGTCGTCGGAAGAAATGAAGTACATCACAATTCTAGAAGAAAAAAGAAAAAGAAAGCCAAGAATAAAATGCGTTCTCTGCTTTCTCGCCAATTCAATGTCAACCCCTTTGACTTTTAGAATTTTATTTTATTTGTAGAGCACACATCTAGATGCGCGCTGACATTTGTGAAAGTCAAAATGGTAGCCATTTAAAAAGTACCGTAGACAACATCTTATTTGGAAATTGGAAGCAAGGTATTTATTTTGCAGATAAAATAAAATGAGAGATTGGGAGTAACTAGTGTCCAACATATAGGATCGCTCAATTTTTAATTTTTGAGATTTGAATGGCTGATTTGAACCATTTAAGTTGTTTCTCATAATAAAATTTCTACGGAGATCAAAATATATATTATTTTTTCAATTTTTCGTTTTTATTATTTGTTTGGAGTTTTTGAATATGCTCGATCTAAAAAGTTATGAACTCTCTAATTTTGAAAATTAGAAAAAAAATAGTTAGAAAAATTGGAAAAAAATATAAATTTAATTTTTAAGGATATTGTAATATAGAGATTATATTGAACGGTTTAGATGGGCCGTTTGAAATTTTAACAAGCCTGCAAAATTTATGTGTGTTAATTCATATGTTTGGGGGTAAATTTCATTGTAAATTTTAACAAGCCTGTAAATTTCGTACGGTGGGGGTAAAGGAGAATATCTTGGGTGCTTATTGTGCAAGCCTGTAAATTTGATGTGCGTTAATTCAGCATTTAAATATGTTTTAGGTTTCCTTTATCCCAGATTAGCAGATCTCTTTTAGACCAGTTGTATGGTTGGGACTAGGCTTGAAAACGGAGACCGTCAAAACGTCTTTTTATTTCGTTTCGTCTAAAACGAAACAAAACGGTTAAAGATTTTGGTTGCGTTTTAAAAACGAAACGATTAACGCAAGTATGAAATAGTTTCGTCCATGTGTATTTTCGTGGTATTTTCATGATTTCGATCGTTTCGTTCAAAAACGATTAACGCAAATGATAATCAGTTTCGTGTCTAAAATGCAACGATCAACGCAACAGTCCAGTTGCGTGATCGTTTTACACGTTATGCACTCCTAGTTGGGTATGGGAGCAGAGTTTTACAATAAGAATATTGGATCTGATCATTTTATATGGGGTCCAGGTTTCTTTTAGACCAGATACATTTGGGCTAGTTCTCTAGTCATTCAGGCTTTCTTCAATACAGTTCTGTTCATATAATTATAAGCCCGGTTAAAGCTGATTAGTGATTATACAAAAGAAAGAAAAAGGCGGGAACAGATATTCCTTATTTCCTTAGTACAAAAGAACTAAAGAAGCTAAGCCAAACCCTACAATTTTTTCTTTGAAATGACCAAAATACCCTCCTCTATTTCTCTTTTGGCTGACGAGTGACGACGACCACCTCGTATTTCCCCAATATTTGGTCTCTCAATCTGTTTCATTAAGCCAAAAGATGATAGTTCTGAATTTGAGTGGCTAATTTAATTTAATCTGTTTCATTAAGCCTCCACTTTTTGTACAACAATGCCCGGTGGTTATTACGATATCAGCGACATCCATAGAAGATGAGGCCTTCTCAGTTGTTTTTCATGTCGGAGCAAACGGAGTCGGTCTACTTGATCCTGGTACAGGAACAAATACTGTATGTGTGTACATGTTTTCTTCACTATTCAATTCTGCTCTATCACTTCTAGTAGATTGTACATGGACACCATCTTTCTATAAGCAATTAATGCATATTAATTGCTGTTGTGTTTTGGTTTTCTAATTCATTCACCAGACCAAATGGGGCTATTCCCTCTCTCGCACTTGCCACTACTGTCACATAACAGTTCTTTGATTTTCCAATCAGTATTCAGTAGAATTTTAATTAACAACATTTTGACTGAATTCCAAATATACATAAAGCAAACCAAGAGAAAACACTAGTTAGAGAAGGCTCCGGTATATTATATTCTTTTGATCTTGTCGTCTTTATTTGAATTCTATTTTCTTTCATAAAGGTTGAAAAGGGGGCCAAAATAGACCTTCCATTCTGGCTAGCACATGAGCTGTGTCGGAGGAGAGCCGTCTCAATTATCATACCATCCTGCTTTAATCAAAAGTAATTATTTTCTTCACAAAATTATAATCTATTTTTTCAATATAATTTTGCGTTCCAGTAGGGTAAAACTACAAGGTACTGAGTATAATTTGCAATGTTGTATAGTAACAATTTACAGGATACTGAGTGCTACAGTTCTCACTAAGGTATTGTACCAGTTCACATTCAGGTTCTTTGGTGTGTGATTTTACACTTTGTACTAGGGAGCTGCCAATCCAACCCATCTGTCTCTTATACCCTTTCCTTATAATTTAATTTTGAATAATCATAATTAATTTTAGGATCTTGCGCTGTAGATAAATAAATTTCCAATACTGAAGCAAAGTTAGTTTACTAATTTGAATTTGTTTAATTTTCGTTTGCTAATCTCATAGGATGAAGAAAGATGTACAAGCAGATGCTGCATGTGCTGATCTGGGAACACGTTATCCCTACTTCTGTAAGTTTGTATGCAAACTGCTTCCTTTGTAAGTCCAGTTACCTACCTTTACAGTTATGTACCTTAACCATTGTTTATTTTAGTTTTTTATTGCTATAGGGCTTCCTATAAGGACTCCATTTTCTTGAAATTATATATTATAGAAACTGCCTTTATGCCCTTTGAAATTTCAATGCCCCTCAAAATGGATTTACATAAAAGTAACCTTTAATACCAGTTTGCAAATCCTCCATCTGTGTGTCTTTTTGGAAGACATTGGACAGCCATTCATTTTAATGTTCATATAAACAATCTCTGATGCGAATGGACACTTTCTAAATCCCCCAAATCTTTACATATAAACAAGGCGATTTCTTGTAAATGTCTCTAGTTGATGTTTATTATATTTGCAAGGAATATATTTTGTATGTAGGGTTGGGATAAGAGTATAGGACCGTTTCTTCATCACACATTTGCAAGTCGATACAAGGAGATGCTCAGCAAATCACACACAGCTTCTCTTAATGCAATCCCAAAATTTGTATACTACGTCTTTCCAAAGAAGAGTATCAATGTTAGTCCTCAAATTCCCTCAGTTAGATCATTAGATGATACTAGACTGGTACTAGTGAGATTTTTCTTTCTCTGTGTTTATGGATTTTATATATGTTAAGTGGCTGTTCCATAATTCTTTTGGGGTACCAATGGTCGCATATGGTACGATATGATAAGGCCTGCTGGCAAAAAGGTGCTGGTATTGATTACATTTTTTTTTTTAGTTACAAGATTTTTATTTAGTTTATTAATCTAATCTGGGAATTTGGTTTTGGTTATATTTGGTGTTTGAAGCAGCTAAATCTTATATGGTTGAATTTAAAGTATGGCGTGTCAGAGATTTGGGCTTGATGAAGACTACCATTCTAGGCCATAAAAGGAAGACAGACTGGCAATAAAGGGACTTTTTTCTAAAAAGGCCCAACTTAATAATAAAATTTCCGTTAGGGCGCAACACCCCCTAATATTATCTAAAAAGGCTTTCCGTAATGTGTGCGCAATATTTATTTTTTGTTTTTAGTCTCGGAGCACGTCCGGTCCAGTTATCCACCGATATCCCTTCTCACGTATTTATACAATATAAGCACGCGATGTTGCATTTTTTTTTTCAATTAAGATGCTTGTAAATTAATAGGCTACATGAACGGTTTTAAAAATTTGTTTATTAAGGAGTGAGAAATTAATCTAATAGTAAAATAAGAATACCTAACAGGAATTAATAAATAATAATTATTAATATTTAATAATCAATAATTAATTATTATAAATTAAAAATATTTAATAAGTAATAATAATTATTATTAGTAATTAATAATTAATAATCATTAATCAATCAATGATAACTAATAATTAATGATGATTAATAGTAATTAGTAACTGATAATTAATAATAATTAGTAGTTAATAATTAATAATAGTTAACAATTAATATAATATTTAAAGCAATTAATAATAGTTAATAATAATTATACCACTGATAGTTGCTAATTTTAAAATATTAACCTCAACATATCGCGCTAAACAACATTCACTAACCTTAAGTTAGCACTAATTCCATCAAATCAGTACCCTCACCTAGTGTTCTCCAATCGTGCGTGCCGTGTCGTGTTTTGTCAAACACGTTCGTGTTAGAGTCTTGTGTCGAGTCGTGCTGACACAAACTACTTTTTTAATCGTGTCATGTCGTGCTTAGTGGTGAGAAAAGACAGCACAACACGCATTCTGACACAACACGATTGACATGATGGTGTTGTGTCACGTTGACACGTCGAGTTAATCGTGTCAGATTATTTTATTATTTTTTAATCTAAAAAATTATTAAAAAAATTAAAAGTGAAGAAAAAATTGCTAAACGTCCTAATTTATTATTTGATTAAGTTTAAATATTTTATTAATATATTTTATAAAAAAATAATAATTAGATTAGAATAATATTATGATTTAAATGATGATAAATAATATGATTTAGTATTATAAATTGAAATTAAATTATTAATTTTGCTTAAATAATCAACTATAATAATTAAATTTGTGTTGTGCTATCGTGTTAATTCGTGTTCGTGTCGTGTTGCGTGTCGAATCGTGTCATGTTGAATCGTGTCAAACTTTCTAATGTCCCAACACGACACGATTATGACACGACACGATAACATGATTGTGTCGTGCCAATTTTATATTCATGTCGTTTCGTGTCGTGTCAACACGCACATCGTGTCGTATAATTTTGGAGAACACTACCCTTACTATTCTACCCAGGGGCGGATACAGGCAGAGGCAGGCATAGGCTTGGCCTACGTGGTGAAATTTTTTTTTAGTGTTAAAATATAAAAAATACAGTGGTAATTCGGTTATCTAATGTATATGGTCTACTCTAATATTGAAATTTCAAGTTACTAATGTCTAATTGAAGTCGACCTCGACAACTCGGCCTATCCTATCCTCCAATCCTGGCTCCGCCCCTGATTCTACCCCTCAAATTCCAAAAAAGTACTAACCATACACCACTGACCGTACTAACTCATATTTTGTCAAACGCGCCCAAACATAAAATCAATCCTCCACCTAACTAAACGGTTACCATTTGAATGCCAATGATGCAGTTAGTATTTTATTAAGTCCTCCGTATTTAATCCTGTAGAAACTTTTTAATATAATATTTTGAATAACACGATATATGAGCATATTTATTTCTTTCCATAAAAATTGTAATTTCGGTGGATAACGGCGTGGGCCATGCTCCGTGACTAAAAGACAAAAAACATTTATGGCGCAAAGCTTACCGAAAGCCCTTTTAGATAATATTAAAAGGAGTTGAGCTCTAGTGAAAAATCTTATATTAAGTTCGGCCCTTTAGAAAAAATGTCCCAATAAAGTCCTAATTTCAAATGTTCCTTTTTTTCTTATTGAGAACTGTACCTAATCTACTATACACATTCTGACAAGAGTTGAAAGTAGGTTGTTTTGGTCCAAATTAACTGGAGTTGACCAAATCAAATTTAGAACATCCGGAACTGATGTTGGTTGAGTCATTTATTTTTACCAGTTGCCAATAGGCCTGTCAAACGTGGCCCAATGGCACGGAATGGGCCCAAACTATTTCCGTTTCGTATAATTAAACAGAACACCAACTCATTTCGTTAATGAAACGACACAGAATTCCGTTTCATTAACCGTTCCGTTTCACAAATAACACATAAAACAGTTTGAAATGAGATTGAAATAGTCGAAACGGTAGAGTTTGATATTTCGTTTGCCGTTCTGTTACTGAAACGAAACAAAAACATGTGCCGTTAATCGTTCCGTTTCGTTTATACGGAACGGCATAACGTTGAAACGATAGCCGTTGACACCCCTAGTTGGTAGTTGCCAAAATAATATGATAAATTATCTATTCTTTTTTAATTCCTGAATGAATATATTTTATGATTTTTTAAGTATTTCAATGAGTTTTTGGCTAACCTAAATTAAAACCCCTCAGTCACTTAAACACACGCGTAGGAGGAGTTTATTTGTGCAATTTTTTTAATATGAAACCTTGACGGCGATTAGCTGACTAAGTGTCATAAAATTGATTTGATTACTATTAATTATTGATTATATGGTACAATGTTAAATGAAGGAGGGGAGCCTAACAAAACGGTCTGATAGAGGCTTTCTCGTGGAGTACAATGTTAAATGTGGGCTAATTCACCCTTCAATTCAATCAATAAGTCACTATTGGAATGCGTCCCTTTTGTTTTTCATGCTCAACAGCTCAAGTCACCTCACTTGTATAGAATTGAAAGTTGGAATGCACCCGTGACTCTGACTCTTTGAAGCCGACATGGCCGTATATGGTGGGACCAGAAGGACAGTAGCAATTTTTTTTTTTTCAACCTCAAAAAAAAAAAAATTGCTACTGTCCTTCTGGTCCCACCAATTCTTATCTGTTATCTCTCTCTCTAGATAAATAGCATGCATTATATATAATTGAATAATCAAGTTATTCTTGTCTAAGCTTGGGAGCTGTTAGTGTTAGTTAAGCGTATTATGGGTAAATACCAGCACGATAAAGAATTTGAAAGATGATGTCTAGCTGAGATGGGGTAAGAGTAGGTGGTGCGTTCCCACCTAGACTTGACTACTAGCTATCTTGTTTGTTCCATATAATATAAGAGGTAGACAAAGCCAAGTGTAGTGCAATTAAAGATCAAAGTGTCTTTCCAATTTTCTTAATTTCTTCAGCATTAAGATGGTTACTTTTACCAGACTATTGATTCACTTCACTATCTCCGTGAACTGTATAATAACTAATAACTATCGAGCCTATCTTGTAGTAATTAATAAGATTCGTAGATATTTAAAATTACTTAAGAGCATTTCCAGTTAAACATAAGAAATTGAGCAGG
This sequence comes from Rhynchospora pubera, assembly GCA_028095005.1. NCBI lineage: Eukaryota > Viridiplantae > Streptophyta > Magnoliopsida > Poales > Cyperaceae > Rhynchospora > Rhynchospora pubera. The sequence continues at coordinate 359,140,082 of CM051460.1, forward strand.
TTTTGCTAATTTCACGAATAATATTAAAATTATTCTCCTTCTTTTTGGCATAATTTATTAATTCCTTTTTTGCTTGCTTTCTAGTAATATTAACAGTTCATATTAATTATATATTCATTAAAAAAACTATTTTAAATTATACATGTAAGATGAATTTAATTCCGAAATCATTACCATGTCATGTTTAGAGTAAGCAAGGACAATGGAAAGACGCTTAGCATTGAAGAAAAATAATTACAACCCCAAACCGAATGCAGTCTCTATCATTCACATTAGAAATTAATGAAAGTTTCCTGTCACTGTTAATCAAATTTATTAACTCCGCAAAAAGCCAAACAACCCAACCCTCCCCCTCACTTGACATTTGACACAACATCACTGCACCTTCTCTCTCCTAATCTTCACCTAAATCCTCCTCAGGCAATATATCATCAAACAACTATATGAATAGTTTCCAGTCTAATGGCTTTGAGAGTACTCTAACCTCATTATTTTCTGAAAACAATTAGAACCTCCAACTGATCCATTGACCAATGACCTAAATATATATTGAAGGCCTTCTAGCAAATAGCAACAAATTAGTTACTAGTAAGTACGACACCTCCTCCCTCCTACCCCCAAAACACACAAACAATACCCACAAAATGGACTGGTACACATGGCTCTCCAAAACCAACCTTGACAAATCTCTCGTTTATGATTACTCACTCCTTTTCTCCCGAAATGAGCTCGAAGAAGAAGACATCTTGCATTTCAATCACGAGTTCCTTCAAAGCATGGGCATCTCCGTTGCAAAACACCGCCTTGAGATCCTTAAACTCTCAAAAAGGTACAAATCCTTTAGACCGTCTCAACCTGCCATGCCTCGGCTTCTCACCGCCTTGTATCACACAAAACAATGCCTGGTTCGTTGCATTAAGGCATTGGTGCATCGTGAACATAGCTCAGCCATTGTAATAGCACCGAGATCACCACCGAAAAAGTCGGAGATGCTGAAGAGAAGCAGAAAATCAGAAGGCATACACAAAGTCGTGCACGAGCGACCGGCAAAGATGATCATGGCCGGGCCAGGCTTAAGCTCGCATGGCACAAGCCCGTTGGTACTATTTGAAGATAGATTTGGAAGTGGATTAGGATCAGTTGAGTCTATTAGATGGGATAGCATGTTTCGAGGGTTAAAACCAACATAAATGATATATACAAGACTGTATTTATGGTTAACTAATTACTACTTTGTCTTTGGTTTTCGACTATTGTGAAGTTTGCAATGGAAAACAATAAGTTATTCTACTTGGCAAGATGATTGCTTTTTAGAATTAAGAGATTAATTAAATAAATCTGCGTTTATTATGCATCTATATATAGAAAACAGCTTTGTAAATATTTACGTGGAAAAATATTTTCACCTTTTGAGTTTTTAATTAAAATGTATCGGGTTAGTTCTTTTGGAATTTGTTTTTCTGGCACAAGCACGATGAACAGATTTTAATAAAAAAATATTGTTAGCAGACAAAAAAAAGATCAAATTAATTTAAAATATGATCTGTCACTCAGAATTATCATATATATTGATTAAGAAAGGGAATAGAGTACTTGGGGGGGGGGACTAATATTATGTGCTGGGAGAGATTTCGGCTTGCATTTATAATCAATATTAGATCACAAATTAATTTTTTTTATGGCAATAACTAAAAGCAATCTTACTTTACAGTGATATTTGTCTCTACAATAATTTTAAAATCAAGTTAAAGTTTAAACTATTTTTAATTTGGTTGTGGATATTACCTAATTCAGAGTTGTTTATTAAAATCTTGTAGTGGTTGCATCTAACTATGCACCAAATATATAGTTCCAATTTGTAGTTTACTTTTTCTTTCATATCAAGTCACCTGAGTGGCTCTGATCTCTCTAATTCTAAATTAATGCATGTTCATCTATTCCCCACTTTGTTATCAGGAGTGAAAACCATCATTCAGCGAAATATCATCCGCGTCATCCATACTGTTTTTTCGCGCGCCCTCTCTCTCTCCATTCACCCTCCCTCTCATTTTCCCCTCCCTACCCTTCTCTAATCCCGCACCTTTCCCCTCCTTTCTCTCTCTCCCCTCTCTCTCCTTTTCCTTTCTCCCACCTTTGTTTTTGTTCGCTCTCAATTTCCCTTCAACTACTAATTGATTAAATAAAGAAACAAAATAAGCAGATGCAACAAATAAATTGAACATATACAACAACTAATTGAACAGAAATAATAAACAACTTGAACTCAGACAAAAGATAAAAATTAACATATATACATAACAAAGTGAATATGTAACACAAATAAAATGAACAAATATATCAAATAAATTGAACATATATTACAATCAATTTGAACTCATGTAAAAAAAATAAAGGTGAGCATATATAAAGCAGAAATAACAAACAAATTGAACATAAATAACAAATAAATTGAACAGATATAACAATGAATTGAAAAGATATAACAAACACCATAAACTAATTAAAAAAAATGAAGATAAATAAATTGAACAGATAGACCAATATAAATTGAACATATATTACAAACAATTTGAACTCATGCAAAAAAATAAAGGTGAACATACATAAAATAGAAATAGCAAATAAATTGAACAGAAATAACAAATAAATTGAACAGATATAACAATGAATTGAACATATATAACAAAAATCGTGAACTCATTAAAAAAGTGAAGATAAAAAAATAGAACATATGTAAAAAATAAATTGAACATATATTACAAACAATTTGAACTCATGAAAAAAATAAAATAAAGGTGAACATATACAAAATAGAAAATAACAAATAAATTGAACATAAATAACAGATAAATTGAACATATATAACATAAAATAGAAGAGAGAGAGAGAAAAAAGAAACAAATGGCCAATGATAAAGAAAAAACCATGGCTAGTAAGGCTAACTCTCTTAATCTCTTTGTGGCTTTCTTGGAAGAGAGCAGAGGGAGAGGGAGACGCACCTGGAGGAAAGTGAGAGAAGAGAGAAAAGACGCCAGCGGAGGGAGTAAAGTCGCGAAGGAAGGGAGGGAGACGAGGGAATGGAGGGGACACGCGAAAGGGAGGGAAGCGTACTGTGGATGGCACTGGATGACAATCCAGTGGATGGTAAGTAGTAATTACCCTTTGTTATTGAATGTTGTGTACGAAGCCAAATATGGGCCGAAGCCCATGAAGGCCCAGTACAGAGACAAAAAGAAAAGGGGACGGAAATTGTGAGTGGTGTGTGCGCATCATTTCCAGAGAGAAGGAACCGATCTCTTGAAGCTCTCTTGTCTCCTCTTTGAAGCTATCTAGGGTTTTGCTATTTCTCTTGAATCTCTTGTTAATTCCACTTCTAAATTGTGAGAGAGTGTGAGTGAGAGAGAGAGGAAGGTTGATAGCTTGATGATCTCCCTGTACTTGTAAGAAACTCTTGATTTAGTGGATTTGCACCGATCGCTCCTGTGGTTTTTTCTTTTTGGGTTTCCACGTAAAATCTTGTGTCTCTACTTTATTTTCTTGTGCTTGATTGTGCTATTGTTGTTTGGTTCTCAAGTGGTACCATCATAGCTTTGTTCTTGCGGGTTTGTTTTATGCCCGATACGTGTTTGTCGAAATTACTACCTCCTTGTTTACTTGACTTCCGCTGTGCTTAGGCACCTGTGAGCCAGGAGCGAAGTCAGAAAAATAACTTAGGTGGGGCCAATATGTAAATTTTATTTTCTTAAAGGGGCCAATCTACATAATTATCCATACTTTCACTAAATTTAGCTTATAAAGATTAATCAAATTAAAAAATGTGGGGAGGCTAAACCCACCGGGGCCCCCACCTGGCTCCGCCCCTGCTGTGAGCGTGTCCCAACATTGAAAGCAGTTGCCACTAGCCACTTTAATTTTGTAAAGGTGTGAAAGACACCGCAAGTACTTTCTAGTACAACAGTCGTTAAGGATGCATCATTTATACAATTAAAATAACTACCAAGACAAGGACACAGATACGGTAACACATCTTCTTCTAAGGTCTCATATATAAGCTTTTTTTTTTTTTTTTGAAGATATCATATATAAGCTTAATTTGATCAAAATGATTTTTAAGTACGATTTCATTTGATTGGAATTGATTTCGTGAAATTTCGTTGGGCCTAATAACGTGAAAATTATGGCAAAATGACGTCAAATCCATTCAATTTAATAAAATGTTTTCTAATAAAATGAAATAAAATGTTTTTTTAAAAAAAATACCATTCTGATCGAGGCCATATTGAGTACACTACATGTTGGATGTTCTAAATTTAAAGCGATTTAAATATTTTGAACAATTAAAAACTGATAATCACATCCCGAGATTCCTCTGCACTTTTGGACAACATCTAACCATTCGTATTGAAATTTGGACGTAGATTAATTAATTTATAAAATATATTTCATTGGAGGATTTTAAATTTAATTCTTTTCATTGAGTTGAGACAGATATAGGAGTACTCTTATGGTCTTATAGATATGTATGCCAAAGGCGACAAGGAGAAATCGACACTTAAGCCAGATCAAGTTCAATTTGCTGCTGCTGGTACTATTATTGACAATGCAGCTTGGAGTAGATCTCTCTGTTCAGAATGTAACTGAAGATTCTTTTTGCATATTTCAATTTTTATTTAATTGGTTTAATTATATCTTTATTTATTGAAAGAATATAACTTGAAAGGGATGCTTGGATATCCCGATCGATTAATTTTGTACCTGGCGTCCTAGCTTGTTTTAATAAAGGGACAAAAATGCAAAGGACACTAGGACAGAGTTTACAGATGGGCCGAAAGACATACCTAAATTGGATTGGGCTACATTGGACTAGTTATTTCCTTGAACCGATTACAAATGTACAATTTTTTTTTTTTTTTTTTGAAGGTAAGTTACAAATTTACAGACTTCAAATACAAATTCCATCTACAGAGCATGAGCACTAGCAAACAATCGCTCAAGTGAGATGAATACAAATATACAATCAGGCAGTTCTTTTTGAGGGCAAATAATTAATCTAGGGAATGGGAACTTGGGAAGTGCATCAAAACTAGGGAACAGCGATGAAAAGTCAGATTGTTGTAATTTGTCTTAAAAAGTTTATTACAATCGGACTGTTCATCCGAGTTACCTTGTCCTCGTAAGCTTTGACGCATTTATCTCAAGTCATTCTTAATTATGAATTTCAGCTAGCTAGTTGATTAGTATTGGGTTTCAAACTGATCATCTGTTCATCTTCCACGTGCAGGGCATTGTGTTAACCAGCTGTGTGTATGTTTTCACTTCTGCTTGATCTCAAAACAACACTTTTCAGGTAATATAGATAGTCCAAATGCACAGAGTGCAGTAGTTTTGGGCCTCTAGTTAGCTCCTAGATGATGAGATGGAAGCAATACAGGACAGACCATTTAATTACTTGTTAGACCACTATTTGCCGCCATAGAGTTAAATTTTAAAAGCATAGCAAGCGATGATAACTTGATAAGTTTAGTCTTATATATACACCTATTCCGTAAGGCCAACTTGCAAAAGAATTTTAGATTAGTGTCACAAATGCCTGAAAATCATTTATTTGGTATTCAACAACTAGAAATATATAAACAAGTACATGTAGCAACAACAGTAAAACAATTCAAGCCTTCAAGGCTTCAACCAAATACGATAACTCACAATGGTACAAATTAAGGCTAGCAAACTTTGATAGGAGATACATATTATGACCAACACAAAGCAAACAAATAGAAATAATATCTTGAAAAGTCGCAAAAGTATAAATAACTGAAAGCAAATTTTGCAAAGAAACAGTTACACATAATTAGATACATAGATGACCACAATATATGGCAATCCAAGAAAATCTTCTACTGATGATGATGATAAAAACCATAGATATTATAGGCGGTTTGAAGTCCCGCCATAATAAGCAGTGACGTACCTGCCGCCATTGAGATGGCAGCCCATGGACTCTTGAAGTGCTCATGCTGCAATATTGCACGATGGCGGCTCCACTTGGATTGATAGTAATTGTTCAGATCCTCAAATTGGTCTTTACAATAATGGTTGTTGTAGTCAACCTTACAAATATTACCCATATCATTGAAGAACTCGGATACCATTTCAATGCTGCTTAGTTTGTTAGTGATCACCCCACAGCTATGAAGCAACTCTGCATCCTTTTTTGTATTGATTAGTCCATCTAGAAGTAAAATGAAGCTTGTCAGTATTCGGTCTTCTGAAGGCTTGAACTCCTCAAAGGCTATGAGATTTACCAGCAATGTTGTTTGACTTGAGTCAAGCTTTAGATGCGGTAACTGCAAGATGCCTTTACGTTTATGGAATTCTACACCGAAACCTTTTTCATGCTTTCTCTTCACAAAAGTCATACCAGCCTTCTTGGAAAGCTCGCATGCATTTGGTATCCTTTTGTCTGCATTGCTGCGGAGGTGAATATTGACCCAGCTGATATCTCTAACAAAAGTATGGTCGCGATGATTTCGTAAATAAGTATTTGAGGGTAATTTCGACGGCAAGCACCATTTCCAGTAAAGGTCGAGTAAATGATCTGGCAACTGAGAGATGTGTTCTTCATTGAATTCCCAGGGCATATCCAAGCATATGAATGGTCTGAGCTCTTTGAGGAATTCATCCAGGTTTTCGGTTTGAACAGATGTAGCATGCACAGAAGAGTTTTGCTCTGAATCAGGATGGGGCAAGAGAGTTTGTTCTCCTGTCGATTGCTGCAAACTGGTGGGTTTAAAACAGAGGCAACGGCACCAAGAATGGGTTTGTGAGGCAGTTTGGGTGTTGCCTGTCTCGTGTGAATTAGGTGCAGAATCCTGTTCCGTTAACGTTATCGGTAGGAGAGCCTTGTGATTTTTAAGGTAATCATAAACTATCTTAAGAAAAAACAAGGGAATTTGATTTTCCAACAGGAGCAGATCAAATCTTACCATTTTAACGTTAACGCCTAGAGAGAGCATGTTGTTTGCCTCTCTCGAGAGATAGATGATTATTCGGATAATAAAGAAACTATCCCGGAGCAGCATCGGCAAAAGTTTATCCCACCCAACAGGAGCTAGTTTGTCTTTCCCCCCGTACCAATTGTAAATCTTGTCCTGCAACTTTACATTATCAGTATCAGAGGAGTCCTTTAGTCTCTGAACAAGACCCTCGAAAGCTGCTGGCGTCTTCAGAAAGTAGTCTGTGAACTCGCCCTTCTTCTTTTCCATGGCTTCGCTGAATTCTGTTCGATTATAGAAATGAGGTCCGATGGACACAATTTTGGGCTCGAAATCAAATTCTCTAGGATATCTGATATGGAATGGGGCACGGGTAAAGTCTCTCGCAGACATGTTCACCTGAATTAAATATATATACGCTTGTTATGTAGATAGATTGGATTAAGCTTTAACATATATATGCTTGGTTTTTCACAAGAATCATCAAGGCGACGAGGGTATATATATAAGCAATGTTACATGGCATCACGAGTTCCAGCTTTGCAGACGTACATTTGAATTCCATACAACATTTATTGTGCAAATATATAATATAACTGGAACGACTAGAAACAAACAATTTAATTTATTTATTGTTATTGGCTAATTGCATAATTTGGAAGTACAAGTTTAACTTGCAGACTCTTGGTCAACAGTAACTTCCGTGACTTTCATTCCTTTCTATTACCCTCTTATCGATCTGGAGCGACTAAATCCTTGGTCAGAATAACTTCCGTCACTTTTCCTTCTTCTCCCTCTGAATTCGTTGTTCTCGAGCAGTCCCTTAGTGTGCTCGAACCACATACACTAACGGGATACCTGTAACAATTCCAGTTAAATATGATACCCCAAAGAATTAGTCTTTTCTATATATATAAATAAAATTTTGCAGTCGCGTTAAAAACTCTGAATTCGTTGTTCTCGAGCAGACTTTTAGTGTGCCTGAACCACAAACACTAACAGGATACCTGTAACAATTCCAATTAAACATGATACTTCTTGACATCGTCAACATTTATTATTTTTTTTTTTTGAAGTTCAGGTGGCAATTACCACGCCGACAAATTTTATTAATAAGAAAAGTATTTACAAAATAAAAGATAAAAAGGAAAAAGAAAAAAGGTAAAAAGGAAAAAGAAAAAAGGACTAAATAAACAAATGTACAAAGCAAAGAAAGGAAAAAGAGGAAAGCAAGAAAAGCTAAAAAATCCTAAGCATGTCTAGTCCAATTGCCGATGCATGCAGTTATCTCCTTTAGAATTAAGTGAGGTGGCGTCTCAATATCCTGGAAAATCCGTTTGTTTCTCGCCTTCCATAAATTCTAGGTTGTTGCAGCCCAAATGATGTCCCAATTTTTGATGCGTAGATTCCTATGAGTCAACCAAAAGGTGAGGTTGTCTCGAGCAAAGTGTAGGAAAGGTAGCCTCAGGTACATTTGAAGCAGGGACCACACATTAGTAGCATAATGGCACTGCAAAAAGAGGTGTTCACTTGATTCCAACAAGCCACTATTGCAACTAGGGCATGTTGATCTGTAGGCCATCCTCGAACAAGGAGATTATTTTGTGTTAAAAGTCGGTCGAGAATAAGTAACCAAAGGAAGATTTTTACTCTAGGTGGCGCTTTTATCTTCCAGAGAGAAGGGTGAAAAATTGAAGTGACTCCAGTGTTGGAGAGAATATGATAAGCACTGTTAGCGGAGTAAATGCCATTTGAGATCCATTTCCAAACTCCGCTATTGATGTCTACTGAGAAGTTGGAAAAAGACACATGTTGAAGAACATCAGAAAGGCCATAAGAGGTCCTACATGAGGAAAGTAAAGAGATGTCTGTAGTACCATAGAGGAGTTGAATTGTGGAAGTCCAAATAAATTGAGGTTCGTGTCGAAACTTCCAGAGCCATTCGTCAAAATTTATCATTATTTGGACCGTACTTGGCACTCAAAATAGACTCAAACCAACATATTATTTAATAAATTGCTATGTTTTTCCAGGATTTGGCTATGTTGTCGTTTCTTCTCTTCTATGTACAGGTTTTTGATGATTTATGATGATTTTGGAGCATATGGATGGATTCCCGGCGTAGCTCGCACGCTAGATGACTCATTCCTAGCATTGGAGGATATTTTCTCTCTTCTGGTCGACTCGAATTGTCACTATGTTCGACCCGACCAAGCACAGTGGCATTCAGACACGCATAGCATCATTCTTTCTCTTCAGTCGATCCGAACAACCACCTTGTTCGATCCGACCAGCCACTGTAGCATCCAGACACGCAATCTCTCTTCTATCTCCTCTGTTCGATCCGACCATACACCTGTTCGGACCGACCAGATTGCCGCCATATCACATATGACAACTCTTCCTACATGGAAATGAGTTTATATGGTAGTTTCTTGCGCCCTGGCGCCCTAGCCTTCCATCCTTGCGTCTGGAAAACTCTATAAAAACTGCTCCACGCCTAAGGAAAAGGGGTACACCTTCCATACTCTAATTCCACCTTTCTAAAGGCTATTTTCTCTTTTACTTGGAAAATCATCAACCTGAAAGCGACGACATCGAAGATTCACGTGAGACTACCATCTAGCATCACCACATCGCCTTCAAGATCGTAATTCAAAGCATAAAGGAGTATTTTGGTTCTATTTCTTTATGTTTTTATCTTGTGATTTGATGGGCTTGTATCTTTATTGTTGTTTATTCCTTGTTGTTTGCTTTGCTATATATTAGGTTAGTTCTCTATGTTGTCTTAGGATTAGGAGAGTAACCTTATGTTTGGGTGATGTTTGTTTGATTTGCTATGGAGTACTATGCTTAGAGACCTTGTTTATTGAGAATTACAATTATTGCTTGAGTTAATTTGCTTGTTAAAATCTCTAATTACCTTCTAGTTGAACAGCTGCACCTAGTAAGTCTAAGTTAGGGAGAACAAGTTAAGATTGATTTAAGTATTTGGAATAAATCGTAGAACCGAAAAGGGACATTAGTTTGCATCAAAAGTGTGACTTTAGATTTTTCCAAAAGACTTCTAAATATTCCTAAGAACTCCTATAAACAGGTTTAACCGATCAAGTTAAATAGGTTAGGTTGTGAATAAACCAGAATCTGTCCCAACAAGCGAGAGCTGAGGTTTAGATTAGCCAGGTTTCTCCAATAAACCCTGACTCGAAACATTAGTAAGCATAACAAACCAATTTTACTCACCTTCGCCTATTGGTCGAACCGAACAGACTCCTGTTCGGACCGACTAGAGAGTCGACTGCAGTTAAAACTAGAAGTTTAACGCGAAAGCGTTTAAATCCCTAGGTTTAACGTCCAAACATAAGTGAAATCCAATATCCTAGGACACTTTTATCTCTATTTAAATTCCAAAAGACTCTACTTTACGTGTTTTATTATTATAAGTTGAAGTATTTTATTTCGAGTCAAAAAACCAAAAAAAAAATATTTACTTTACACGCATATTTAGTTTTTATATTAATTAAAATCCTTAGATTAATTCCATCTAGATTTTAAGAAAAGATAAATTCGGTACTCATAAATCCGTCCTTTGGGTTCGACCCTAAAGATTTATTCTGAACGACTAGTGAAGTTAAGCTCTAAGTTATTAAATTTATTTGATTCCTAGGTTTTAAGCCTTCATCAATACTCGAAAGAATTAGTCTTTTCTACATATATATAGTTATGCTATGGTGAGTTGCAACTCACCAAAGGGTCGGTGAGTTACGATCAAAACACCTTAATTTAGTTTAAAATGATCGATCCAAACCGTTCAATATGATCTCCCTATTAAAATCTCCATGCAGACCAAATTTTACAATTTTTAAATACTTTTATGAAATTTTAGAAAATCGTTAATCTAATTAGTTCTAAATCGCTCAAAAATAGCAGTTTTTAAAAATCCGAAAAAAATACTTAAAAATCTCAAAAAAATATCAAAATTTGGTCTGCATGGAGATTTCAATAGGGAGATCTGTTAGAGTTATGTCCTAGAAGTCAATAATTTAATAACTTAAATATTAGTTTATGTTTTGGATGATATTTTATCATCTGTTCCTAGGTTTATTATTGACAGATCATTCAGGTTGAGGATCTGAATTGTAGATCTCTGTGGATCATTCTTTAGAATGACAATAATAAATCTAAACGGTCCATAATCTTGATAATTAACAAGGAACATTAATTATCGTATAAGATTAGTATGCAAGTTAAGTGATGATGGAGTTCTACAAATCATAGGTAAAGAGTTACCAACTTAATTGCATATGTATATGTTATGGAACATAGTACAAGACTTGACCCAATGAAATAAACATATGGATTGTGTTATGTGTCATTTTTTATTTCGTTATGATTTTGGTTCTAAGTTTGAGATGTTTATCTTTTTCACATGAGGATAGGTTCAATAAATATTGTCTACCGCTGATTCCTGATAAGGGCTGCTATACGGACTTTATTTATGTTCTCTTGAATTGTGCGGGGAAAAGCTAATCATCAATAAAACCGTATGTCCCTCATTAATTCACTTAGTGAGTGACGATATCTGTTTGGGGCCCTTTATGGAGTTGGATCGTATGCGCGCAACTAAGCGATCAACTCTAGATCAAGAAACGTATAATCTGCAAGAATGACACATTCCTATCTTGGATTATACGATGATATCGTGAGACATAAGAATCAAAATAGAGAAACATAATTATTCTCTTATGCAGGATTGAAATATTGTAGCAGTACGCTATTTATGCGAATTGGGAATCATAACGTGTTGCTAGATACCGCTTATGATTATTGGAATTAAATAACGATTTAATTTCATGTCCAACTTCCAACTTAGCATAAATCCTCAAAGGGTCACACAAATAGGACTTTGACCATACGTGCATTATTTATTTATTTGCAATAGTGAGTATTGCAAAATATGATAAGTTGATTAATTAATTAAATAACATTGTGGATCGTTATAATTAATTAAGTCAAATTGATCATATAGAAATAAATTAATGTACATTCTAATCCTAAAATGATTATCAATTTATTGATAATTAATTTTATTCAACACACTTTAATTTAATTGAGTGAATTAAATTAAAGTATAGGCTTTTAATTTAATAGTCTATTTGAGCCTAAATTGAATGCAACTTGAAAGGCCTATTAAATAATTGATTTAATATGGACTAAGAGAGATTGAACAAACATAACACATGGCCCATGAGGCCCATGTACATGGCTGGCCACATAGTGGCAAACTTGTAATTAGTTACAAGTGTTGAGGAGGGATGGCTCTATATAAGGACCACTTGAAGAAGCAAAACCTAACCTTCTCTCCTTGCCTCCCTTCTTCCTCTCCTAGCCGCCACCACCATTCATGGGCAGAATTTTGATTCTCCCATGAAGGTCTCTCTCTCTCTTGCATTCCTATAGGTCTCATGTGTTGAGAATAGCTATTCCAAAAGGTTAATTGCTAGAATTACTTGAAGAATGGTGAAAAGGATTAGCTATCTCCTTTCTCTTGCTAGCACAAGAATTGGGACATGGCCAAATTCCTTGGTGGACTCGAGGCCGAATAGAAGGAGGCGCATGGAGGCACGCCACCGACATCTATGCCGTGGTCGAGCCCCGCGAATACGATTTCGCGGGAGGTATAATCATCCACCCCTTTCTCTTTTGTGTAAAACTAGCTTGAGTGCATGATCCGTTTTGTGTGTTGTTTCGATCGATAAATTAGTTGTAATTAGCACTAAAATTGAAAATTACACACTTCCTAACAAGATCATATTGGACGATTTGGATCAGTCATTTTGAACTAGATTTAAGTATTTTGATCGCAACTCACGGAACCTTTGGTGAGTTGCAACTCACCATAGCAAAACTCCATATATATATGTATATATATATATATATATATATATATATATATATATAAAGCTTTCAATCAAAGCGCTTTGATCGGAGTCCCAGTTAAACTCCGTCAGATCTCAATATTGAAAGTTCAAATGATCGATCCAAACTGTCAAATATGATCTCCATATTGAAATCTCCTTGCCGACTAATTTTTTTTATTTTTTTGAAATTTGTAAGTATTTTTTTCGAATTTTACAAAATCGTTAATCTAATTTGTTTTGAACCCTACAAAAACTGCTGTTTTTAAAAATCCGAAAAAAATACTTAAAAATTTCAAAAAAATGAAAAAAATTTAGTCGGCAAGGAGATTTCAATATGGAGATCGTATTTGACGGATTGGATCGGTCATTTGAACTTTCAATATTGATATCTGACGGGGTTTAACCGGGACTCCGGTCAAAGCGCTTTAATTGAAAGCTTTCTCATATATATATATAGGATGGATTTAATCAAAGCGCTTTGACCGGAGTCCCGGTTAAACCCCGTCAGATATCAATATTGAAAGTTTAAATGACCGATCCAAACCGTCAAATACGATCTCCATATTGAAATCTCCTTGCCGACTAATTTTTTAATTTTTTTTTGAAATTTTTAAGTATTTTTTCAGATTTTAGAAAATCATTAATCTAATTTGTTCTAAACCCTACAAAAATTATTGTTTTTAAAAATCTGAAAAATACTTAAAAATGAAAAATTAGTCGACAAGGAGATTTCAATATGGAGATCATATTTGACGTTTTGGATCGGTCATATAAACTTTCAATATTGAGATTTGACGGGGTTCAACCGGGACTCCGGTCAAAACGCTTTGATTGAATCATTCCTCCATATAATGTATGAGAAAGCTTTCAATCAAAACGCTTTGACTGCTTAAACCCGTCAGATTTATATATATATATATATATATATATATATATATATATATATATATATATATATATATATATATATATAAAGTTTTTCTATAGTGAGTCAGGTTAAAAACTCCTAGATCTGATTCAAATGACTAATCCAAACAGTCCAATACGATCTCCCTATTGAAATCTCTATGTAGACCAAATTTTTCACTTTTTTAAAAATTTAAGTAATTTTCAAAATTTTTTTAAAATCATTAATCTAATTAGTTTGGAACCGTTAAAAAATGGTATTTTTTTTAAAATGACCGATCCAAATCGTCAATAGGGAGATTATATTTGACGATTTGGATCTGTCATTTTTAAACTAGATTTATGAGTTTTGAGCGTGACTCAGCATAGGAAAACTCTATATATATACGATCGAGTTTTCAAAATGACTGATCCAGACCGTCTAATTTGATCTTTCTATTGAAATCTCCATGCAGACAAAATTTTATATATATATTTTTTGAAAATTTTAAGCATTTTTTTTTGAATTTTTAAAAACTATTGTTTTTGAATTGTTCAGAGATTTTCTAAAATAAAAAAAAATGTAAAATTTGATCTGAATGAAAATTTCAATAGAGAGATCATATTAGACGATTTGAATCAGTCATTTTAAACTAGATATAGGAGTTTTGATCGCAACTCACAATCCCTATGGTGAGTTGCAACTCACCGTAGCAAAACTTTCTTTATATATATATATATATGAGGAGGGTTCCTGCCCACATTTTGGATGCCCCCAAATGCCCCAAAACACACTTTTTTACTACTTTTACAAAATATAAAATTCAAACTTCGAATCAAAACCGTTGATCTTATTCGATATAACGAGCGATGCATTTTCATATAAGTTTATAATTTTTGAAGTTTATTTGATACTTGATCAAGAGATTGAAAATTGAACGAATGTAGTTAAATATGATAGATTAATTCTAATCTGTTCATATTTTAGCCTCTTGATCAAGTATCAAATAAACTTCAAAAATTATAAAACTTATATGAAAATGCATTGCTCGTTATATCTGTTGGAGTTATGTCCTAGAAGTCAATAATTTAATGACTTAAATATTAGTTTATGTTATGGATGATATATTATCATCTGTTCCTAGGTTTATTATTGACAGATTATTCAGGTTGAGGATCTGAATTGTAGATCTCTGTGGATCATTCTTTAGAATGACAATAATAAATCTAAACGGTCCATAAACTTGATAATTAACAAGGAACATTAATTATCATATAAGATTAGTATGCAAGTTAAGTGATGATTAAGTTCTACAAATCATAGGTAAAGAGTTACCAACTTAATTACATATGTGTATGTTATGGAACATAGTACAGGACTTGACCCAACGAAATAAACATATGGATTGTGTTATGTGTCATTATTTATTTCGTTATGATTTTGGTTCTAAGTTTGAGATGTTTATCTTTTTCACATATGGATAGGTTCAATAAATATTGTCTACCGCTGATTCCCGATAAGGCTGCTATACGGACCTTATTTATGTTCTCTTGAATTGTGCGGGGAAAAGCTAATCATCAAGAAAACCGTATGTCTCTCATTAATTCACTTAGTAAGTGACGATATCTGTTTGGGCCCCTTGATGGAGTTGGATCGTATGCGCACAACTAAGCGATCAACTCTAGATCAAGAAACGTATAATCTGCAAGAATGACACATTCCTATCTTGGATTATACGATGATATCGTGGGACATAAGAATCAAAATAGAGAAATAATTTTATTCTCTCATGCATGATTTAAATACTGTAGCAGTACATTATTTATGCGAATTGGAAATCATAACGTGTTGCTAGATACCGCTTATGATTATTGGAATTAAATAGCGATTTAATTTCATGTCCAACATAGCATAAATCCTCAAAGGATCACACATAATAAGGTGTTTAACCATACGTGCATTATTTATTCATTTGCAACAGTGAGTATTGCAAAATATGATGGGTTGATTAATTAATTATATACCGTTATGGACCGTTATAATTAATTAATTCAAATGGATCATATTGAAATAAATAAATGCATTGTCTAATCTCTAAATAATTATTATTAAGTTAATAATTATTTATAAACAACACACTTGATTTATTGGGCTTTTATTTATTGGTAAATTAAATTTCCAATTAAATAGCAAATGAATGGGGCCTTTAATTAATAGAATTTAGGACCTATAAAGATGAGCTTGTGGCCCATCTAGGCCCATAAAGAGGCCGGCCTCATTGAGGTGGTTGGTGGGGTGGCACACCATATAATTTATTACAACTTGGTGCTAGGGTTTGGAGGCTATATAAGGACCTATATGGAGGCTCCTTGGATGGCTCTCTCTCTTCCTCTCCTAGCCGCCACTCTCCCCCCCTTGGGCGCCGCCCCTCTTCCTCTCATCTCTCCACACAATCGCTCATGTGTTGAGCTCTCCCTTCCACAAATTAATTGGTGAATTGATTGAAGAAAGGGAAAGTTTTGGGATTAGACTTGTTATTCTCATCGCTAGCACGATTCGAGAATAACTTGGTTAATACCTTATTGGACTCGATGCGTTTCGAATTGGAGGAGTTTGGAGAGCACCCCATCGACTCCCATGCCGTGGTCGAGCCCCACGAATACGATTTCGCTGGAGGTACAATTCCTATACCTTTCTCTTGAGTTGAATTTGAACTTGAGCACTAGATCCCTTTTGCTTGTGTTTTAATTGGATTAATTAGGTGTAATTAGTCATAAAATTAAAATTAAGCATTTCCTAACAATATCGAATAAGATCAACAGTTTAGATTCCAATGTTGAATTTTATATTTTGTAAAAGTGGTAAAAAAGTGTGTTTTGGGGCATTTGGGGACATCCAAAATGTGGGCACTGGAACTCTCCTCTATATATATATAAATAAGGAATACGAAATAAAATATAAATTAAAAAATTTATGCCTATTTATATTTCTTATTCATATTCTAAGATTTTATTAGAATATGAATAAGCATCCGAATAAGTTGAAATTTCTTATTCATGTGTTGTTTGAGTTTCACGCAAATAAAAAATTTGGAGCTTATTGCTTATTCACTCTTATTTCTTTGCATCCAAACACGCATATACAGAAAAAAAAAGACATCAACAAAAAACCATTTGCTTGGTCAAATCAATAAGCCAGCTTTCGTACAATAATAAAGCTGGTCAAATATATGGCGGAATAACACTACCGTCTACCGGTAAGGTCAAAGCTTTTCAGTCGTAATTTCTTGACGGACGGAATGAAAAATAAAATGATCCACATGATCACTATATATTTATAAAAGGATTTTAAATATATTGCAGTTATAGTGCAAAGCCAATATATCATGATTACTCCATCATCACTAAATCATTCGGAAACGCATCACCAAAACGGATGTTGAATATCCTCGTCTAGCACGCTACAATTTTTGACCCAATATATTAATCTTTCTGGAGCAACACGTATTTCCGCTGTTGATAGCAACTCAACACCAAAATAATAATGATAATAAATAATAAATAAATGCCATGTGGCTCTTCTTCCCCGTTAAAACCAAAAGGAAATAAAACCAACATATGCTTTGACTTCAGTTATTTAAATTTTTGGCTTTCCATTGATTTAATTTACTTAATTTTTGTGTACTGTAGCAATCATCAGACTAAACCTCGAGCACGAGATCAGAGAATAAAATTTTGCTTGCGTATAAAGCATGCATGGCACTTATTGGGGTTGATGTCAGATGCAATAAAACATAAAAATTGCAACACCCGTACTTCAGATTCGCCATATTTAAATAATATTAGAGTTAAATATGTATATTTGAGATCATCAAATGGATTTGGATCTCAATTTTCAAGATTAAACTGGTCAATTAAAACCACTCAATTTGTTCCTCGTAATGAAAATTCATTGAAGATTTAATTTTACAATTTTTTTCAATTTTGTTTATTTTTTTAATTTAAAAAAATCATACATCTAATTAGTTCTAGACCCTCTAATTTTAAAACAAATAAAAATAATTTCGAAAATAAATAAAATTTTAGTCTCCAAAAAAAATTAAAAATAAAATAATGAAATTACATTGAGCAGTTTGAATAAGCTCTTTGAAATTCCAATATTCGATTCTCGAATCAAGCTTGACATGAAACCCATTTCACTCAAGCATTACTCATATGTCATATATGTAGTTTGGAGAAATTAATGGAAAAATTTGGGATTATGGCATCTATTACGAGATGCTCGCTTTTATATTAAAAAAAATTATTCTTTTACAGATAAGACCCAAGTATTCTATAAATAATCTAATACCATAAAATACATATACCATAGTCCATAGATGAAACATAATAGTAAATATAACTCAACACTTTCTCTCAAGTAAATGTACAGACGATCTAAGTGAATACTTACAAATAAATAAGTGTTGTCATCACTTGTTCAGAATTTTACATGCATATTCAACTTATTTTCATTGAATTTATTTATTTGTATATGTTCACTTTGATCATTATATATGTTCGCATTGTCTATTTTATATTTTCACTTTGTGTTTAGCGATAACAAGGATGACAAATACTACATATGGGAGTAATCAATTAATTTTTTTTTGTACAGTCCTAATGGTGTATATGGAAAGAAAGTTCCTAGATGGGTAGTGGCTAGGGATGAAAACGGATCGGATTTTATCCGTTCCGATCCTCATCCGTATTCAAGATATTGTAAATTCGGATATTAATAAATCTGGATGCAGATATTCGAGATATAGTAAATTCGGATATTGTAACGGATACGGATATTTTTAAACGAATGAGAATGTGGAAACATATATTAGAGCGGATACGGATGCGAATCCGGATAAAAATCCGTATCCGTAGCATTTTGCTAAACGGATGTCCGATTTAGTCCAGATCCAATCCGCGTAACAGTCTTGCTAATAAATAAGGATGCAATATTATTTTGCCCAGGCCATGGAATCGAACATGTGATGTGCCGTTCTCCACGCAGTGCCTCAACCACTAGGCCCATAAATTGTTGTGCTTAGGATGTTTAATATAATTGATTTATACCACTGAAACCAATAGCTATGTACGCATTTGGTTTGGGTCTAAGCCATTTAATTTGAAAATCTTGTACGGACTAAAGGAAGGAAAATCAAAACTAATGAAAATTTATAATTCAAATGAGAACGAATATATTTGATTTTGAATTAAATTTATTATTAAGCCATAAATTTGACTGAAATGAATAAAGCTATAACTAAATAGTAATTAATATTTATACATGTTTTACATATGGCAATATAATTTTAGATTTGATTGACTAACTGACTGAATGAATGAATGAATGAAGTATGAGCACTGTTCACCTAATTAGTTTACAATTTATATTGTTAGAAGTTGACTCATTATATGATGTGAATATTTTTCTATATTTCGCTCCTCTCATATATAACAAACTTTTTATACACACTCCGAAATGTACAAAAAGTACTAAATAAAAGCATCTATTAAAATACAATTCGTATCCGACAAAATATATTCGTATTCGACTTCGTATTCGATAATATCCGAACCGTATTCGTATCCGTTTAATATCGGAATGCATCCGTATCCGTATCCGTATTCGGAAAAAAAAATATGGATGCGGATATGGGAAGACCAACATTCGCTCCGTATCCGATCCGTTTTCATCCCTAGTGGCAGGGACGGAGCCACATTAGGGCAAGCCTGGCACGTGCCCAGACTTAGAATTTCTGAAAATAAAAGTTAGGTATAGAATTTTTGCTCTGTTAAAAATCGTATATGTAAATTGGACCAAAAAAGTACCTAGGCTTGAATACTGATTTGCCTCACCTTGGAATAGCATTAATGTTTCACTCTCTCTAGAGAGATACAATCATCATTTTTTCCACTAACCAAACGTTTTTGCAAGGTTTGTTTGATATTTTCTATATTATTATCTGTGCTACTCTTGTGTGGCAGATAAAATTTGGAAACAAACAGATCTTTAATGCAATTCGCTACACAATTGACTAGATTAATACAATAACACATAAATATAAATAAGGCATTTTTGAAAAGAAGATATCCATGTGTTGTTTTTATATCCCTTTCTAGTTTCCAATAAAGGTAAAAATCATATACGCAAAATGCGGTTTAGCTGAAAGTGAAAATTGTAAGAAAATTTTGTTATATATGAACCAAATATAATAAAAAAAGAACATATTTTGTATGTTCTTGATTTTAATTTTATTTCTTCGATCAATTGGATAAACCATCTCCAAATGAAACACTCCAATCAGATGAACTAAATTGCTTTAACGACTTTGTTGAATGCTGAGGACCATCCCCTATATTTTATTTTATATTAATCTTAGCTTTTATCATTAGTTTTAGTTAATAATTAAAATTAACAAACTTTTTTTTCTTTGTAATTGTGCCCAATGTATGTATTAATTTTATTGTTATCTATAATTTGTAGTCAATTATTGAATTTATTTTCTTTTTGTTAATGTGCCCAGGCTTAAAATGAGGCTGGATCCGTCCCTGGGCAGTGGGCCGTGGCCGAAGATCGATTGTTTGTCGAATTGTCGTCACTGTTTTGCTAACTGGGCTCTGCATCAGATTATTAGAATATGGACTGGATCTTCGTAGTTGGGCTGTCTATCAATGGGCTTTTGATCTTCATAGTTTTGCTTTTATCAATTTGAATATTTGATCAAGACAACTAATCCATGCCCGTTCTTTCTAATTAGTTACCGACTTACCATCTAATTGGAAAAATATTAAAAATATAAAAAAAAATGCAAAAGTCAATTAATCTTTATCACTTCTGTTGAAAAAATGTTCCTGTAGAATTACATGGAATAATTTTCTTTTTATTTAATTAAACTTTGTCCCTCTCATATTTATTTGGAGTACTAGAGAGAAACTATAGATCCATTGGTTTTTTTAATTGGCTACTTGCTTTCATCACGGATGAATATCATAATTCAGTAATATACAGAGGCTTAAATTAAATCAAATTCAATAACTTAGGAACTGATCTTGAAAGAAAATATTAAGCTCGATGGGACCAAAAAAATAATATCATAATTTATATTACAGGTTATGTATTAATTTTCTTCATAACCAAACAAATATTGAAAGCGAATATTTGGCTTTTAAACTTTTTTTAAAACAACAAATAAGGAAGAAATTTTGAATTATTTATAATTTCTGAAATATAGGGACAAAAAAAAAACAACTTCGTGCCAACATGGAGGCAAATGCAATCATGTCAGGGCAACGCATCCAAGGTTGCTTATAATAACTGGCAATAGTATAGGCGGTTTGCATGCAGTGAGAAAAAGCAGCAATGCACCAACTAGCAGTGAGATGACTGCCCATGGAGTGCTGAAGGAAGTGTGCCATAGTTTTGCGATCTGAAAAAAAGTAAACAGCAACATAAATCCTCTTTTCTAAAAAATCCCTGAAAAAAAGAAAACTAAAAAAGGATAAAGGAGCAAAACTAAAACTTCTTCAAAACTTTCCATTCCAGAGTATTTCAGGGATAAGTTCAGAATGCGATTTTTCAAGCCCTCTGAAACTCTGGCACACCTTTCTCTCCAAAGGACAAAGTAGGCAATAGCAAAAATGTCTTTAACCTGATTCTTTATAGAAGATGGCAGAGTGGTGAAGAGGTATGGCCGAGCCAAAAGCAGCAATAAGTATCAGTGAGTTACAGAGCAATGATTCCTTGAGCAAAAAGAAGTAGCTGCAACCGTTGAAGAGGTGAGAGACAGATTCAGAGTCTATTTTACAAAGGCAACATCTATTAACCAAGTTCCACCTCCTTTTTTGTCAGTTATCAATTGTTGCGATTTTATTCTGACATGCACATCTGCCATAAGAAAACCTTGAACCTTGGTGGAATTCTCATTTTCCAAAATTGAGCACAGAGATGAATTAGGAGAAGGGTAGCACTTAATGAAATTATACACATAATTTGTAGAGAGAATATCCTTCGAATATGGCAATTTCCACAACACTGTATCATCAATGTTCACTTGTAGAGTTCTTAGAACAGGTGAAATGTGATTGAGCATCAAGGTCAGTTGAGACAAAGCAATGATAGAGGAATGGATGACAGGAAGGAATAAAGCTAAGGTGTCATTTAAATGGGCAGCAAAGTGAAAAACTGAAATATTTTCATCTTCTGCAAAGGTGAACAGCTCCGGAAAAGCAAATTTAAGTATGAGTAAAGCCCAGTTATGATGCCAAAAGAGAGTTGAAGTGCCAGAACTCACTGACATCACCAAACCTGTGTTAAAGAACCACTTACATTGTTCTAAGAGGGGAGATAATCTGCTGTTGAGAGGGTAAAGAGAAAGCAAATTATCTTGTAAGTTGCATGCTAGTGGCTTCCAAAGAGAAGTGGCGAGAGTTGTCCATTTCCACAACCATTTAGAAAGCAAAGCTAAGTTAAAAGGGTGAAAGATCCATAATCCCTAATCCTCCAACTCTTCCAGTCAACAAAGATGAGTTTTCTTTTTTCTAAAATTGTCCCATGCCACAGAAAAGATCTTCTAAAAGCATCAATTTTTTTGACTATCCATGCCGGTAACTGAAAGGCTGACATAAAGTAAGTTGGAAAGGATGAAAGGCAGGAATTGATGAGCACAATTCTGCCAGCAATAGAAAGAAGAGAAGCAGCCTATCCTTGAAGTTTATTTTGACAGAGGCAAGCCTATGTATTTCAAAGGAAAATTGTTGACCTTGCAACCCAGCAAAGAAACTATAGACAAGGTGTCAGACACAGTGCAATTAATGGTTACCAGGTCAGATTTAGCAGCATTGAGTGAGAGACTAGAAATTGCAGCAAAAGAAGAGAAAATGAGCTTGAAGAAGACCGCTTGCTTCAAGGTTGGCTTGAAAATAAATACGCGCAGCACTAATTTCTTTGCATTTTCTTGGTTTTGCGCATTGTTACATTTCTAGAAGAAGCAAGTTGAATTGGTAATAGACGGAGCAAGTATTATTTTAATTAATTTGGCTACACCATTATCAAGTGATCACAGATGAATTATATAGTGTTCTGGAATAGCGTTTCTCGTTGATTTTTGTTGAATGGAGTTATTCTACCTTGTTCATGTCTTATATAGGCTACGTACTAATTATCGTAACGGAAAATAAATATATATGGGTTATACAGTTATACTATCTAACGGCAACCTTCTAAATAGCTTTTTAGAAATAATAATAACTGCAGTTCTTTTTCTGAAATACAATTTTCCAATTTTCTTTGATTTACTAATTTAATTCGTTTTTATCAACACCCCTTCCAAGCTAGAAATTATAAAAATATACAGATCAATTCTAATTACTTGTAATTAATTTCATCAAATGATAATAGCACTAGGTTTATTGTTTTTGACGAAGGTGAATGATGGGTCTGCTGAAAACGGAAGCCGCTTCGACCATTATTTTGTTTTGTTTCTTCCGACGAAGATGGTTGCGTTTCAAAAACGAAACTATTTCGTCCAATTATAAATCACGAAAATTTTATTGATTTCGATCTTTTCGTCTAAAACGAGACGATTAACGAAATTAAGAAGCAGTTTCGTCAACGAAACGAAAACGGTTAACGATTTCGTTACCATTTCGACCATTTTGCAGCCCTAATCTACACTGTTTGCAGACTAGTTGACTAGACTCTGCTTCCTCTTGATGGCCATCTAGTGGATGATTTCGATCTCAGCCGTCCCATTTAATCTCAATGAATATGGATGCCCCGTACATAATACCATAATTGATAGGCCCGAAAAATCTAACCATTGAGATTAAATCAGGCGGCTCGGATTAAAAAACGCCCACCAGATGTATGGCTGCATAACGTCTAAAACGACCACGAAAACGGTCGATTTCGTTAACCGTTTCGTTTTAAAACGAAATTGATCATCCATTTGCGTTAACCGTTTCGTTTTGGACGAAACGGTCGAAATCACGAAAATACCACGAAAATACACATGGACGAAACTGTTCTAAGCTTTCGTTAATCGTTTCGTTTATAAAACGCAACAAAAAATCTTAACCGTTTCGTTTCGTTTTGGACGAAACGAAACGAAAGAACGGTCGAAACGGTGACCGTTTTCACCCCTAACCAGATGGTTTTATTAAACCATCCAAAGAATATGAGTCCTAGTTGACTAGGCCTTAGGCAGCCCGGCCCAATAATAGGCCTCGGCGTTTTGTACCAGGCTCGGTTTTATAATCTGACCATGGCTTGTGTTTTGTGGATCAGTTATTGTATGTAGGGCCGGGCAACGAGTCGAGCTCGAGCGAGCTAACTCTAGCCCAAGTTTGATTTGAAATTAGTTCGAATTTTGTCGAATCGAGTTTGTATCGAGTTTCTTAACGAGCTCGTCGAGCTAAATTATAGTACTTATTATATATATATTTTCAAGCAAGTAATATACAAATTAATTAATATTTATCAATTTTAATGTTATTTTTATTTATAAACTAAAATTTTATTCATTTAATAAGAATATTTTAAATAAAAATAGTATTTATATGTAATATATAAATATATTATATATCAACTTAATGTACTAATATATATAAATTAGTTAATAAAATTTTATTTCGAGCCAATTTCGAGTTAATTTTGAGCGAGTCGAATTTGCTTCGAGCCCAAATGTATCGAGCCAATATTAAACCGGGTCGAATTTTTCTCGAGCGAGCCACAATCAACAATAACTTATTGTTGCTGAGACCCACAAATTCTTTCACAAAAATAGTTCTAATTCTATTTTTTTTTTTTTTGATAACTTGACAACCTAATTCTATTTTTTTGGTAAGAAGGAACAACATATTTCAAAAAGAATGCCTTAAATTTGAATTTTTTAAAAAAATATTGACTGCTAAGTTGGTGTCCCGAATTTTTTTTTAAGGCTCCATTTGGATTGGTCCAGGAATAAGGGAATAGCTTCTTCCTACTCCCAAATTTATTATAAACAATCCAAACTCTTCACAAAGTTACACACTTCCCAATACTTCTTTCCTTATTTTTCTTATTCCCACACCATCCAAACGGAGCCTAAAAGTGTAAATTTGGAAGTTGTACTTAAATGTGTTAAATCTGACATAAAATAAGATAGAATAAAATTTGAAAGTGAAAAAAATATGTTGATAACACCATTTTTAATAGTTTTCCGAAATTTAAGAACTTAGAAAAACATCACAAACATTCCTTTTCAGTTAAAAGCAACCCTTTAAATTTGGAGTACAACCCTTGAACGACAAAGATTGCAGTAAAACATTAAAAATAACCCCAACAAAGTTTACTATTTTTACTGGTATATTAAGATTTATAGGAATATCTGTGTTGCATTTACTTCTCATTTTTTATTTTAACATGACTTTGTTTTCATAAGAAACTTCTCACGGTCATGTAGTTTTGTTGATTGCTGTGTTTTTTTTCCTAGAAATTGTAGTACTTTTGATAAATTCCTATAATAAAACTAAGAGCATAGTTCGAAAAAAAAAAATGTAATAATGATTGTGAGCCGTTGATGTCACTGCTCAACAGACAAGACAAGTTGCTAACTATAACCTTCAAAAAGACAAAGTTGCTAAGAAGTGCCTTACTGAGGCACTGTGCGCTTTGAGTAGGAATTTAGGATATATATTTAGTACGTACCTTGATGCACAGAGAATTTAAGAGGATAAGTGTCACAGCCCGCAATGGGGTGGGGCAGTTTCTCGCTGCGAATACACAGAAGTTGTGTACTCACAAGGCATTTTTCTACAATCTTTAAGGTTTAGGTTTCAGCTTACCATGAATTACCATGTTGTCTCCTATGACTCATTGAGTCCTCATGGCAAGACAATTTGACTTAACTTTGCTTGACTTGATCGAGCCCGTCTCTGCAACCTGGAACCCACATCCATTGTAGAAAACATACAAAAAGTACGGAATGAGAATTTAATTCTCAGTGCGGGTTTTAGTTCCAGTACGCGGATGTAAGCTAAAATCCAAGTTCTAGAAATAATACCCGTAAATAAATCATTTATTTGTTAAACAAGACAAGTAAAAATATTATCTGCATTTAATATAAAACAAGCATGCATGTGTCAACTTATATAAAACCAATATCAAATCTTCTTTTAAAACATGTTATCCAGTCTGAAATCAAAATTGGACAAAATAACAAAATCTGACTATGACAGAAGTCATATACATGTCGGACTGAACACGTGGCACGAATCCCGTCGTAGACAACACATGTCTGTATATGATAGGAAACTAAGCGTGTCAGGGGATCCGAGCATGGCAGAATTGAGCATAACATAAGTCTGGGCAAATCACAAATCTTCCCCTAACTTGGGTGGCAAAAGGGATCCGTCCCTTACCCAAGTAGCAAAAGGGGATTTCAAATCCACATATCATTAACATAATTCCATAATCATAATCACTCAAGCCTCCTAACCCAACCGGTTGGGTGGCAAAAGGAGACCTTCCCCTAACTTGGGTGTCAAAAGGGATCCGTCCCTTACCCAAGTGGCAAAAGGGGATTCCAAATCCGCATAGCGCTACCGAACTGGCCGAAGCCGGGGGCCAACCGACTCCGGAGAGTGATGCAAACATATCAAATCACACATATCAAGCACATCATATCATATCTCAGTTATTCATTCACATCATTTCATTCCTTTCAGTCAGATCATTCATAAGTCGGATTTATCAATAGCAACGGCATTTCCAAATATCTGACTGTTACTTATCAAATTTCTCAGAACGGAGAACATGCCTTTCAAAATGCAGTTTTATCAATAATTGGGCACTATCATTTAAAAATGCCTGAATACGGTCATGCAAACAAACGAATTTTCGATATGCACATGAGTAAAAATTATATTTACTTTAGCAAAGTACATAATCACATAAAATAACAGACATTCAAACATAGCTTAATAGTCACTTAAACTTTAACAAAAATCCAACGTAATTCTGCACCTGGATAGTAGAAAGCTTAAACGTAGTTTCTCGATATCTCATGATGGTTCGGATGCTTGACAGCCATCATACTTGGGTTCTCTCCCTTAACAGTTTGCTAGGCTTGATAGTCATGTGTCAAGTGATTCTAGTTCGGTTTCCTAATAAAACAAGTGACTTTCTTACTAACCGTTAAATACTTAAAGTAACCTATATAACCTAATTATTGGCGATTCTTGGGTTACCATACTGACGGCCTAAGTTAACCAGACTGGTTGAGATTTGGATGGTTAAGTTCAGATTATTCATTAAGAGGATTCTGTTTTAAAATATATTACTAAGTATTTTGTCTTATTATTAATAATTAGTTTTGACTTTCCAGTCATTAAGAATTTATATTTATTTTTATTATATAAGTTATGAATTATATTTTAGAATGAAAATATTCACTTATTTATTATATAGTGTTTCTCCCAATATTCATTTAGTTGTGCTATATTTGATTTATTTCATTAATACTTAATTAATTAGTTTGTATTGCTTAATATTTATTAAATTATTTAGCTATTTGTTATATCGAGAATTTAAATCAGAAAATTATAATCCAAAATCAAGAAAACAATTTGGAAATCGAAAATTAAAATCGAAATTATTTGATTGGTTTGTTTGGGATCAGAAAGTCGGTGATTTAATTGTCATGGTATCTGTTCTTGACTCACTCGGACTATTCTCATCATCTCCCGAAAAAAATCGAATCCAGCTTAACTAAAGGAATACCCGATTATTTCTAATGTCCTTTCCTTTAATTAATTATTTAGTTATTAAGCCCATAAAATTATTAACTTAATCAAAGATTAAGTTTTTATAAAATAAATTTAAGTTCAAACTTTCGGCCCAAACCAGCAACAATGGGTCCAAGCCCATTCTTTTTATTTTCCTCTTCTTCTGGCCCAGAAAGTCCAGGCCCAGAAAAGCCAGCCCAAAATGAATAGGGTCGAGCCAGGTCAACCTGACCCAGTTGACCTGAGCCAGCCGTAACGGATCCGACTGGATCCGATAAGAAGGGGTCAGGATCTGACTCACAACACACCGTACCAGAAATGTACCAGAGGTACAACAAAGATACCAAAGGCTGGTACCAAGCCTAAAACCCAGTCGTAAAGCTCACTTAGGTATTCATTAATACCCAACCAGTGAAACAACCCAAGATTTCATTAAATTTTTGCTCAATTAGGTCTACCACAGAACGCAAGTGCATCAACTCAAAATCTAACTAAATTTCATTACTCAATTCGTCTTCTTAGGGTTCAATTATCTTCCAAAGAGTGTCATGGCATTCAAGAAAGGGATGATGCCAGCGCGATTTTGGGATTTTTATTAAAAATTGATCTTTGGGATTTTCTGTGGCAGTGACTTTGTAGCTAAGGATGCTGCAACTCATATAAATTAATATTTATTATTATTTCTATTAGAATTTGAGTTGTTTTGATTGTAAATTTTTGTATACTCAAGCTTTGATTTTTGCTAGAATCATGTACGTTAATTGTGAATACTACACAATTTAAAAGATTTTGATTTCGAATAAATTTTTCTATAGTTATTCATTTAATCGTTTTAGGATTATTAATTATAAAATTTCAGTTACCTTAGTAATACTTTTAAAATAACCTGATTAATTCGATTGTACTTCGTTTGAAAATTCTAGCTTGTTACAATAAGATTTTTGAGGAGGATGTTCTTGTACAAATTTGTTGAATTGAAGTGATAATAATGTTGGATTGTTACATTAAATATAGGACAAATTAACAATGCATGATTTCCATCGAAACGAGCCCAATAAAGAAAAAATACAAATCGAACAATATATAAATGCGCCTAGCTATAGGTAGAATATTAGTAATTTTTCCTGGATATATGTGGTTCGACGTGTTATGTGTCATTTTCTAGAGTTCAGGCAAGAAACAACAATGCATTTAAAAATAACGGCACCTAAGATTTGCTACCTGTGCGCATAATTGCAAAAGATGATAATCCTGACGTACAAAACTCAATTTTGCATGCATCAATGCGGGATAATGATTGCAAATAAGCGGCAAGAGGATGAATTAACAAACCATTCATTCACTGTTTCAAGTATGGATTTTGCTGTTGTGTGGAGCACATTTGAAGCATGGACCCACTAAGATTGATTTCCATAGATCCAGATAATACTAATGGGGCAGTTTGGATCGCTTAGGAATTTGGAGAATTTGCAATTGCTAGGAATAAATTTATTAGGAAGTGTGTAACTTTGTGAAAAATTTGAATTGTTTATAACAAATTTGACATATAAAATTCTCGGAATTGCAAATTCCGGCCGAAACGGGACCAATAGTATGCAATGGTCATGACTTACCATGTTATTTAACCATTCATGTTACGCTCGATCGACAAAAATAATCATATATACCTTTGACCCATGATATATTCCATCCTAATTAAGCTTTTCCCTCTTTTTTATACTAATTTTTGTGAATGAGTTGGTGTGCTAGAGTTCTCAGACAAGACGTCAGCCTCCCTCCACTAAATCAAGCTACTCAGATTGCCGGAATTGTTTTATTCGAGGCTAAAGCACGCGCATTTAACCTGTTTTGATTTATTAAAACGTCGTTGTAATAATTTTGATATCAAGTATAGATATATATTAATATTGCACTTAATAACTGTTGACCCTAAAAATTAAACCCTGAAAACCAAAATATAAATTTAAACCAAAACCAAATTACGAAAAAATATCAAACAAACTCCAAAAATCACCAAAAAATACCGAAAAATTCCCTAAGAATTATGATGAATTATCATAATTTTTAAATCCCAGAAATGCCCACACAAATGCCAAATTTTGCAAACAAACCCAAAAACTTCACAAAATTACCAAAATAAATATATGAGAAATTTGCCAAAATCACTTAAACCATTAAATTTCTAATATTTTCCTAAGTCTACCATGAAAGTTCATACAAAAATACCCAAGGGGAGGCCTCTAAAAAAATTTATTTTGGTTTGGCCTTAAAGAAATAAAGAGGAAATTATGAAAATCAAATGGAAATCCCACAAAAATCAGAAACTCCGGCGCGTGCATACGATTGTAGAGGATCCAGGGGGGACATAGGTGGTCTCTGCCCCTAGGAGAGATTATCATATCCATTTAAATCCTTGCATGCACCCGTTTCTTGTACACCTTGAACAGAAATCCACATGAATGCATGTAGCTCACCATGAACCGAGTGCACCCATCTCTTGCTCTCTCATTAACTCTTACCAGTGGGGCCCAGGTGAAGGGTTCATCTTCCTCCTTGGTAAAAAGAAAAGGGAGAGAAGTAAACGATTTTTACTCGTCGGGTGAAAACGGAGGATAGGAAGAGAGGCGTGTACGTGGCTCCTCTCCGTCCACCAGTTCAAAACCAGAAACCCCGCACACGGTTTTGCGAAACCGTCACCCTAGCGCAGCCTGTGAAGAGCCACTAGATCAAGATCGGATGATAGAAATGCTCACGGCTCCAAACTATAGCCCTAATCCCTACGCCTATATAAGGGCTCGAATCAAAGGAAAAGGGACGCCTCCACGCAGCCTCCATACCTCCCCCAAGCTACAAAGCCAGATAGAAGCTCTGCTAGAATAGAGAGAGAGGAGAGAGAGATAAGCATTTTATCAAACAATTGAGAGGTATAGCTAGAAGAGGGAAATTGAGTGAAATTAAGATCCTGTAAGTGCTTGTAATCAAAGAGAAGGCAAAAGGTAAGTGTGAGGAGTGAAATTGTAAGCCGAATTTGAAGTTTAATTGAAGAAGTTGAATCCTTTTCTTGTGAAATCTGATTGAACTGCTGTTGCTCTGGTTTTGACACAAGCTTCGCCTGAGGTTTGCTCAGGTCTAGCTCCTCACAGCTTTGGCTGGAGTCTCTCCAGTCCTAGCTTTTTACCTCGGTTGGAGTCTCTCCATTCCTGGGTAGCATCTCCCTCTCATTGGCTTTGGCCATGGATAGGAGATCAAATCAAACAAAGAGAGGGGGAGATGCTGCCAAAATGGATCCAAGTGCATAAAATAGCATAAATTCTATATACTCTTAAATAAAATATGCACATGTATATGAAAATTTGACCAAATGAAAATAAGTAAAAAAAATAAGGACTTCTCTGCATAAAAGAAAACAAAGGAATTGGCATTGTTAAATATAACCTCTGCAAGTCATTTTACAGCATCTAAGAAGCTCAAATCCAAAGCACATCAAAACAGTGTCAAAATTGCATAAAACTAAAAGATGAAAAATGGTGAAAAGTGTCAAACACCTTACTCTTACTCTCTGTGCAATTTGAGCACATAAAATAAACCTAAATGGACTTAAATCAAGCATCTAATCAAACCATATTGCTGTAAGTCCACTTGTATGCACGTCAAAACTTAAACAAAAATGTACTTTCTGCCCCCTTTGCTTCTCACAACAAACTGCAACGCCATAGATCAAATTGAATGCATAAGCAAATCAAATTTGATACTCTGAAACTGTTCAAACGATCTCTGGCACCAGGAGATGTTCTTGTGAGCCTCACAGCAGTAACTCAATTCAGCTCAATTTCGCACTAAACTGCCTCAGTCGAAATCTCCTTATCTGAAGCCTATCCATGTAGAATTGACTTACTATAAGTCATCTAAACATGTATCCAAGTACAATGAACCTGTATCTGGCAAACAAAGGCGACCAAAATGCTCCGAACTTCATCAATGGAGGTCCAAGATCCCTTGGGTCCCATCAGGGAGTATAAATCTCCACAGCACAAATAAATGGAACCAACGTGATCTCCTCAACATTGCGATCCTAACGAACCAAGTCTTAACCAAAATCATCGCCGGAACAGCAGTAATCTCGTCGGAGAAAACACAGGGACCTCTCTGCATAAAAGCCAAATCCAGGTGGGGAAGAAGGGTTCAAACCCGTGCCACACGCGATCCGATGAGGCAAAATCACGTGTTGCGGGTCACTGACGTGTCAGAAACTCGTTACACCGAAAATTCTGAAATTAAAAATATATCTGACATGTGGGACCCACTGTCATAAAATAAAATGAATAAATGCCACGTCAGCTAGACACGACAGCACCAGATCAGCGCCAAATCAAAGCCATGTCAGCCCCTGTGCACACGTGGACCAACCAGGAAATGCCAAATCAGCAGAAATTTCACAAATTCATTAAAAATAGTAGGAAACTCAGAAAAATACAAATAAAATATCCATAAAATCCTAAAAATCCAAATAAACCAAATTCACTTATATTTTGATATAAAAACCTTTCAATTTATTGGTCTTTTCTATTTTTGAAGTATTTTCAATATTAAATAAATCTTATAAAATTCTAAAATGAAGTTAAATAAGTTTTGTAAAATTCCAAATGATTTCAAAACTCAATTAAAATCTTCTAACAAATTTCTAAAAATAAAAGTTGATATAATTTTGAAAATAAAATAATTTTAAAAGGAAATGTATTAAATAATAAATGTTTTTGAAAATAAGCATAACTAGAAATGTAAAAAGATATTTCAAAAGTCTAAAATTAAAAATAAAAATAAAAATGAAATTATGAAAATGGTAAAACCTAAAGAGAAACTCAATAAATTAAAAGTCCAAACACGAAACCCGAAAACAAGACAGAAACCTCTTCACTTAAAGAACGAAATCTCTTCAGCAAATCGAAGTCGACTCCAAGCGATTCAAAAATCAGAAAGTCTCACAAGCGGTTCAAAAATAGCATCGAAAACCAAATCCAAATCCAAAGGCCCAAAATAGCCTCGAGGACCAAATCCAAATACAAGACCCAAAATAGTCTTGAAACCCAAATCCAAATCCAAGACCCAAAATAGTCTTGAAACCCAAATCCAAATCCAAGACCCAAAAATAGTCTTGAAACCCAAATCCAAATCCTAGACCCGAAATAGTCTTGAAATCCAAACTAAATTCCAAGGCCCAAAATAGCCTTAAAACCCAAATCAAATCCCGAGGCCCAAAATAGTCTCGATAAACTTAAATCCAAATCTAAATCCTCCAAAGGCCCAAAATAGCCTAAGGACCGAAAAACAACGCCCCCACATTAGAAACCAAAACCAAGTCTGTCTCAAATAACAAAATCATTTAAGTATCCTCAATTGTGTCCCGTTAATTAGGTCTGGTACACCAATCGAGTCCGGTCTAAAACCAAAAGAAATAAGCCCAAAATAAACTCAAAACAAACGATTTCCCTAGCCTTTACATATAATTCTTCAGATCCCTTAATCAGAGGTTCTCGTGAGCGATCACGGGGTAATTAACAGTAGGGGCTTGCGCCTACTGGAAAGAAAGGACCCACGAAATCAACAAACCTTTTTAAGAAGCGACTCGTGTTTTGGTTCTCTTGTCGTAAAGAGATGCTCGAACTGAGATCGAAACTTAAGGGGGGTGAATCTAAGGCTATATTCCCGTTTCTCGAGGAAACCCAATTCCATTCTTCGAGGGATGACGAAAAAGCCACGACAATAACATGACTAAAATAAGCTACATTAATATATATTTGATGGTCCCTGTTAAGACCATGACAGGTTGACTCCGCACTGGGGTGTGTCAGTATGATTTCCTTTTTATTCTCTCTCTATTTTTTTTTTCTTTTAGGACGAAAGTTCATCATAATCATATTTGGGTGAGCTGGAGTTCTCAAGGTGACTAAACCAAGCTGTGACAAACTATCTCCAATCGGGTTTTTCCGTTGCGCCACACATGTTGACACCAATTTCCTTATTTATAATAACTACTTTTTTGGGGGCGGGGGGTTTAAATTTGAATTTTTTTTTGAAGAAATTAGTTTGAATTTATTTTGTTAATAGTAACTAATCTTATGATGAACATCATTATGTAATTAAACTAATTACCAATACATTCTTCCTTTGAAACATGGCAACAATAGAACGATATGATTTGTTCGTTAAGGAACAAGTACAATATGATGATGATTTTAAAATAAGGGAAGAAATAATAACTTCAGTGCATTACTGCATTCTAAGAATATATTGAAAATTAGTTTATTTTATATAGTTTGTGTATGTAATTGAGTGCATTTTAAGAATATATCATCTCACAAACGGATTTAAAAAAAAAGATTAAACTACAATTTTAAAAAAATTACAACATATTCAGCAGACGGCATAATAATAAATAATAAATATGGCTACGATTTTATTTCTAATTTGATAACTATATTTAAAATAATCATAATTTTGAATAATTTTATTCACAACATAACTTAATCTCTTAAATAATACATCAAACGGTTACATTTTCCAAAGGCCTTTGGTGTACACAGCCAGCTGCAAGTTTATTTAAGTGTCTTTTTACTGCATTCAGGTTATGCAATGAGGCTTGTGTCTGAAGAGAGAGGAAGAAACACACAACACACTCTCGTGGTGAAATAATTAGCCCAACATAATGAAGTTTGACCAATTTAAATAATTTGTGTTGATAGTGTCTTCTTGTAAATTCTATAGATTATATATATATCGGACAACTTCAAATAATAAATTAAACTTAAAAATATTTTTCTTGCATTTTTAGGAAGATTATAAAGGAAAAAATTTAAAATCACATCTATTACAATTGATTTTGAATATTGATATTTATCTACAAGATGCGCATTTAAAAAAAATCTGAGCTTCTCTTTTACAACAGAAAAAGGGAAAAATGGAGGTCAAGAGTTCAAAATGGATCAATTTTGTACAGTGTAGGGTGTGAGGCTGCCACAGCAAATCTGAAGTCCACGTGTCAGGCGTTGTAGCCATTTAATTCGGGGTGACAGCCGCAGAAACTGAATAGGAAGGCGAATGTAACGCTGCCTCTCAACTTCCCTCTGTTACAGTTTGTGTGCGGTGTGCCACCTTACAAAAACACCCCAAATGTTTGCAAAAACACCCAAATATTTGAGTTTTAACAGAATATTATGTGCTTTTCAAAAGGTAAATATTAAAGCTCCGACAGAGCGAACCCATTAAGGGAAAGACAGAGAGAGACCTCCATTAATTTCCATTCTTTTCACCTTCTTCATAATCAGCATTAATTAACAGTAATTTCTTACAAAATTAGGGGGTGAATATATAATTAAAAAATAACTCGTCATTGTGAAGAAACCCAAAACGAAGGGTTTATATCAGCACCCCAATTAGAAAACAAAAAAATTGAGAGGAAGGAAAAACAACTAAAAGCACAAAAAGAAAGGAGGCAAAAATCATGGTACATCATTTTTGTTCTTCATTTCTCTTGTTGTTTTTCCTCCTCCCCATTTCGGCTTCATCATTTTCGCATGTCTACCATGAGTTCGACAGCGAATCCATATCAGGTTTCTTTAGTTTCCTATACGATTGTTCCTTTTCTTTCTACCTTTTCCTTCGATCAATGGTCACTCTTCAATTTTTTTTAAGAATTATATAACCCATTACACTCCTACAACAAACATGTTGGTGATATTTCTGTTAACTTAATCATGTTTGGTTATCATTTTAGTCATGTCGATTTTTTAAAATATGAAGAGTAAATATCAAAAACTATGTTTTTGTTCCATGAATCTACAATTCTACATTCAATGAAGATCTTCCTATAAGGTGAAACGTTTGTTTGAAACATTATTGAGCTTTATTTTCAAAATACTGTGCAATATATACTTTGGTACTGAAATCTGTCATTTGGATGAAACAAATTGGGCACGTTAATAAACAATTTATCTCCTATTGCAAAAATGGATAGCTCAATTTTTCATAGCTTACGCTAAGTTTAACTAACAGAGCATTTAGTTATTGAAAATGTTTATTTTCTCAAACTTTTCCTTATTGTTGTATAAAAGAAAAATATGAAAGTCCCCTCCATAATATGAAATTTATCCAAATAATTTCTTGATTTTAAGTATTTTAAAAAGTAACATATAAATTTTGAAACGTGAAACAGGGAAAGAAGGCAGGGTTACTTGGAGATGGCTAGCGGAAGAGGCACCTACGGCCTCAAATGTAACAACACTAGACAACAGCTCATTTGTGCTGGCAGCTCAGAGAACTCAAAGAAAAGATCCCTTGGAAGGTTATAATTACTACAAAGGCGGTTGGAATATCAGCGACCAACATTATTGGGCTGTATGTTCCTCTTGCTCTATTTTAAGTGCTTCATTTTGAGTGTATTTTAGAAACTAGTTACTCAAATATTCAAGTGATTCATTTTAAGTGTATTTTCGGAACTAGTTACTCAAAGGGCTCCTACCAAATAACTTTTGTTGCACAAATGCAGAAATCACCTATGCATGTCACATATGTACAACTGTACAAGACGATACAAATATCAATTGATTAATTCCAACACAAGCCTAGTAAAATTGTTCCTATATATAATTATAACAAAATGGGAAAACAATTACAATGCTTGCATATACATCTTCGGCTTATATATAGTTAACTTTCATGCATTTTCTGCAAATTTTATTGATTTACTGAACTTCTACTTGCAGTCGGTTGCATATACCGCATTTCCTCTGTTTACTATAGCCTTTATTTGGTTCGTCATCTTCGGGCTCGGTCTCTTTGTGTTTGCATTGTACTTGTGCTGCTGCCGAAGGAGAAAATATTCATATTCGCACTTTGCCTATGCAGTTTCTCTTGTTCTCTTGATTATCTTCGTCTGTGCTGCCGTGTATGCATATCAGCTTTTCTAACTCATTATTTATTTATTTATTTTTTGCCACCATTGTAAAAAATGTTAGGTTTTCGTGCATGGTACTACTCAATCTCACCATTTGACGGTACTAGATTAGCTAAAATAACCTCTTGGCAAATTTCATGTCTTTTCTTTCTCCTTTTTTTGTTTCCTTTTCTTGTTTCAATAAGACTTAATTTAGGACTATTCCTCGATATCAGGCAAATCCCCCCATGAATTCATAATCAAAGGTAAAACATCATGGGAAGAAGTATATACAAAATTATTGGTAATTCATATACCAAACCAGTTACATCTGTTATGATACCACTTGTGAAATTTTCAGAAACAGTAAAACCAAAAGAAACAAAGATCTAACTACATTTGTGTTTCTTCAAATCAGAGTAGGATGTGTTGTGTTGTACAGAGGACAAGCAAAATTCCACAAGACAACTTTGTCGACATTAGGATATGTTATGAGCCAGGCGAATTTAACAGTGGAAAACCTGAAGAACTTTTCAGACAGCCTGGGAAAGGCAAAGGCAGTTGGTGTCGACCAGATTTTTCTACCCTCCAATGTGCAGAGCAGCATCGATAATATTGAAACAAAGTTGAACGCCTCGGCCAGTTCACTTGAAGATAAGAGCGCAAACAACAATAATAGCATCACAAAATTCCTAAATGGATTGTATGTACCTTTGTTTGTCTGCACTTTTTCAACATTTTTAATCCAGTATTGCAATTTTACTGTACCATTATGCGAAGTAGATCACCATTGCAGCACAGTAAAATATGAATTGATGCATGAAGAAAATTTTTTCTATTCGTTTAAAGGTTTATTTATTTATTTTTTCAGGCAAGTTTCCCTAATTTTACTTGCGGCCGTGATGCTTGCTTTCACTTTTATTGGATTCTGTAAGATATTTCTACTTTGACAATCACAAAAAAAATAATTATAACCTATATTATGTTTGCTCTCGTGTGATATCATTTATTTCCCTTTTTCTTCTAACTGAGAGTGCTCTTTTTTTTTTTCTTTTTGGCAGTGTTTTCTCTCTGTGGGATGCAGTTCATTGTATCTGTGTAAGTTTCTCTCTGCTTGCTCATGGATGTCAAAAACTATGCCAAAATGGGGTCTATATACCTATCAATTGTCACTTATTTAGATGTTTCTGCTAGAAAACTTTGAATATAACCTATGTATCCACCAAAACATCATGACTTGTATTATTATCCACATTCCATAACCTATCTTAAATCAACTGAAAATATGATTACTTACATTAGTCTTTAAGAAGTGAACATATCAATCTTTTACTTACCTCGATACGATTATTACAAGAAACAAATCAAGAAAAATAAAAAGAAGGAAAAAGCTTCCAAAACACACTCTTCTATCTGATATATGAAGATTAATTCCCTTCTTATCATCAAGAGGGAGGGCTGACAGATTAGTTTGGCAAGATTTATGGGAAATCCTTTTGGCCATGGTTTTGAGACAAGGGTAAAATTGTCAATTTCATACTAACCAAGAGATAGTGATGGTTATGGAATATTTACCATAGAGCTTCAAATTTATAAATGGATAAAATATCAAGTTGTGTATGTAGAAACATATAACACGAAATATAATGCCTAATTCAACTAGTCTTAGATAAAAATATTTTATAACAAATTAACGTAGTTTTTAATATTTGAAAAATATCCAGGCTTATTGTGGTCGGATGGATCCTTGTAACAGTCACGTTCATATTATGTGGAGTTTTCCTTCTCTTCCACAAGTAAGTTTTTTTTAAATCACTTTTTAATTTTTGCATATGGATATTAAATGTTATCATAACAACAGGATACGGATACTGAACCATCAGTGTACCTACGGATTGTAGCATGGAAATTATGGACAGCTCGCATGTTTAGGCATGATCAGGATCAATCTGATCTTAAGCAATAAAGGAAGCTCGCATTTTTCTTGTTGTGTTTCTTTTCTAGCCTACCCAACTTGTTTGGGACAAAAGGCTTAGTAGTTGTCGCCGTCGTTGTTGTTGTTTAATTGTAGTGAGTCCAAATTCTAAGCTCGGGTGGTCCACTGGTACATTGCTCTGAAATACTTCGGAAAATATGTTAGTGATTTCATATTGTCATTCCTAATGTAATAGTCTAAATCCAAAAGT
Organism: Rhynchospora pubera; assembly: GCA_028095005.1. Taxonomy (NCBI): domain Eukaryota; kingdom Viridiplantae; phylum Streptophyta; class Magnoliopsida; order Poales; family Cyperaceae; genus Rhynchospora; species Rhynchospora pubera. The sequence continues at coordinate 359,178,798 of CM051460.1, forward strand.
GTACTGACCCATTTTTTTATCTGTTGCCAATTAAAAAAACAAATTATACAAATACAGCTGGCATTCAATTGTTGTAAAATAAGTGTGCTAAAATTTTTTCCGTCTTCTATTATTTTGGCATGTCAGTGTCCTGACAGACGCTTGCGTAGCTATGGATGAGTGGGTGAGCCGCCCACACGCACACACTGCACTAGACGACATCTTACCATGCGTTGATGTTGCTACAGCAAACGAGTCGATGTACCGGAGTAGAGAAGTAACTTATCAGTTGGTGGGCATAGTTAACCAGGTTATCACCAATATCAGCAACCAGAACTTCCCTCCAGCTTTTGGGGCACCTCTATATTACAACCAATCTGGGCCATTGATTCCACCCCTCTGCAATCCATACAATAGCGATATGAGTGACCGCACGTGCTTGATCAATGAAGCTACCTTTGACAATTCTTCAACGGTAAATTGGTTGCATACTTTGTTTATGCATTTCAAATAATAAAATGATTACACCAAACTTGCCAATAGATTGTTCTTATTTCCATTTTGGCCTGAAATGATATTTCAAAGTTGGCAAGACTTGTAATCCTTTTTGACAAATACAAATCTGTACCCTCTAGGTGTGGAAAGAGCACGAGTGCCAGACTGCAATTGTAAATGGCAATGAAATATGTACCACGGTGGGACGAATAACTCCATCGCTGTACAGCCAGATGATAGCAGCAACAAGTATAAGTAAGGGTTTGTACCAGTACGGTCCATTCCTGACCCAACTGGAGGACTGCAGCTTCGTACGTGAAACCTTCGCGACCATTTCAACCAAGGACTGCCCAGGACTGGATAAATACACAAGGTGGATCTACATCGGATTGGATTTGGTATCAGTGGCTGTTATGTTGTCGCTAATATTTTGGATAATATTTGTGCGAGAGAGGAGGCACAGGAACTTCAACAAGGAATTTCTGACTAGGTCGAGCCAGGCACCTCACCCGTTATAAAATAAAGAACCTCGAAGCAATTTTAGTTGTAATCATTTCATGCATATTTCATGTTTAAGAAATCAGTGATGTGTGCAGATGATTTTGCTTGTTCGGTCTCCGTTGGGTCTATGTGTGGTGTTTTTCTCTTTTTTCACTTTTCCCTTTTTATGCGTCTAATGCTCAAATTACAACTAAACTTTTAGCGAGATACTTGTAGAAAAATAAAAAAATAAAAGTTAGAATAGAATTGTGATTGCAAGAACTATATGTGAATGTTTTACAGGAAATATCTTATTTCCTGTATAATTAAAATGGACAAAGTAAGTCTTATAAATTAAATTAATTCTCATTTAATAGTGGCAACAGCTAGTATCTCACATTACATGATATAGTTATCCCAGTGAAACAAGTTATTACTCCACCTGATTTTATTGTTTATTTTGTCAAATTATATAAAAAACGAGATGCAGGCATGCAGCACTTGAAGCCCTGTAAAAGCATATGATATCTTATTTATTCCCACTAAATGGGCTGAATTTGTTTTAGAACTACTGGGCCTTTACGGATCAAATTTATGCTTTGTTCCTACTTTCTAGAGGCAGCACTTTTTAGTCTGTTTGGCAACAAAGGAAAAAAGATGGAGCATAGAGAAATTTCACATGCCTCTCAAATCCCAAACGAATTAAGTTGGGAAATGCTAGAGTCCAATATGTTAGATAGATGGAATCTGTCTAATACGATCGTTTTTATATTTTTAAATTTCAAATAACCGATCCGAACCGTTCAATATGTTTTCCATATTGAAAACTTATAAAAAATCAACTTTTACATTTTTTCAAAATTGTTTATTACTTTTTTGGTATTTTAGAAAATTGTTGTTATTGGACGATCTATAATGTTATATTATAAATTTTCAAAAATACCAAAAAAATAGAAAAAAATTTCGAAAAAATGCGTTTCTTGTAAGATTTTAATAGGGAGAACATATTGAACGGTTCGAATCTGTCATTAGAAATTTAAAAATATGAAAACGATTTGGACACTACCATTTCTCATTATAGTTTCAAGCATTAGATTTTAGTAGCAAAAGATGCCTCAACACGTGGGCAAATAAAAAAAATATTGACATTATTTTTTGTTGCATATAAAATTTTACACGTTAGACAATGAAGATATGGTAAAATCAATAATTTAGTCTTTCCTTTTAGATAAATAGCTAATTTGGTAGTGACTTAAATTTTTTTTAATAAAAAGTCTAACCTTGATCTAAACCACTGATCATATCAAATTACACAAATCAAATGTCCATAATTAATATAAAAATTGTTTACATTCTTTTTATCTAACATGTTTACTCATTTTATATGAAATGTTTCACTCTTTCTCTAGATCTTTTATAAGTAGTATGGATGAGTTGATTTTTGGATAAAATAGGGTTGGTAAAAGAGTTGTCAATGCAGATATTTATGTAAAAATTGGGGAATATTATTACAAGACACTGACTTCAAGTTGAGAGTTTAGCCTTCCCATAACAAGTTTTATGTTTTCTTTCTTGACACTCATTTTATCTTCCTTTCTACTGTGATTTTTAGTAGACACTGTAGGTTTTAAACCAAAAACTGAAACATAGAGAGAGCATAGAGAGATTTCTCATGCCTCTCAAATCCCAAACAAATTAACTTGAAAAATGCTAGAGTTCAATATATTAGATGGATGGAGTTCGTCCAATATGATCGTTTTCATGTATTTTAATTTTAAATAATCGATTCGAACCGTTCAATATGTTTTCCATATTGAAAACTTATAACCAATTTTTATATTTTTTTCAAAATTTATTATTATTATTTTTTTTTTGTATTTTAGAAAATTATTGTTATTGGACGATTCATAATGTTTATATCATGAATTTTCAAAAATACCAAAAAAATAGTAAAAAGTTTCGAAAAAAAATATAAAAATTGATTTCTTGTAAGATTTCAATAGAGAGAACATATTGAACGGTTCGGATCAGTCATTAAAAATTTAAAAACATGAAAACGATTATATTGGACGAACCCATCAGTCCAATATATTGGACGCTAGCATTTCTCATTATAGTTTCAAGCATTAGATTTTACTAGCAAAATATGTCCTCAACACGTGGGCAAATATATATTGATATTATTTTTTTTTCATATAAAATTTTACACGTTAGACAATAAAGATATGATAAAATCAATATTTAGTCTTTCCTTTTAATAGATAACTAATTTGGTAGTAACTTATTTTTTTTTTAATAAAAGGTCTAACCTTGATCTAGACCACTGATCGATCAAATTACACAAATCATGGTCCATAATTGATATAAGAATTGTTTACACCATTTTATCTGACATGTTTACTTCTTTTATATGAAATGTTTAACTCTTTCTCTATGTGCTTTTACAAGTAGTAAGGATGAGCTGATTTTAGAACAAAATAGGGTTGGTACAGGAGGTTTTAATGCAGATATTTATGAAGAATTTGGGAAATATTATTACAAGACATTGACTTCAAGTTGAGAGTTTAGCCTTTCAATAACAATTTTTTGTTTTCTTTCTTGACACTCATTTTTATCTTCCTTTCTACTGTGGTGTTTAGCTGATAGACGCTGTAGGTTTTAAAACAAAAACTGAAACATCATAATTTTGCACATTAAAAATGTTCACAGAAATTCGGGAATTGAATTTGCTAATATCAACATTTGAACCTCAAGAGTCACGAGTGAAGATAAAAAATCCAAATTGATCCAACCGCCTGATTAGTGATTACAAGGAGGCGTATCCTTGAACGGCTCAGATTTGAGAAGCTTAGCATCAATAATTAATTTATAATTACAATTATTGGTTTGAAATCGAAACCGAATGATTCCAGCTGAGTCCTGAGGAGCCAAGTCAAGGCAAGCCGTGCCACACCCACACCTCAATGGACAATGGCAGCCACGTTGAACAGAAATAAATACTCGTTTGTTAAGCTCTCTTCTGTTTTGTATATATATGTTTTATTCTTTATTTATGTGATTATTAGGTTCATTTAATCTTGGATTGATTGATTCTTCATTCTTGTATCTTATATATATGTTTTATTCTTTATTTATGTGATTATTAGGTTCATTTAATCTTGGATTGATTGATTCTTCATTCTTGTATCTTGTATCTTGTTGTTTGGTATTGGACAGATAGATAGATAAAAACTTATCGTCGTCGACATTTCAACTACCGATCCAACCCGGACCCGAATCTGGTGCCGCGCGCTGACAGATAGATAGATAAAAACTTATCGTCGTCGACATTTCAACTACCGATCCAACCCGGACCCGAATCTGGTGCCGCGCGGCACACCGTGCAGCGCGCGTACGAGCCGTCTGATCTGGATCGGACGGTTCATTTTTTACGGGCCTATCAATCTAGGTTACATGCACGGGGCTCCTTTGTCCATTGGATCTTGATCAGACGGCTAGAATGCCGCGCTGCACGGTGTGCCGCGCGGCACCAGATCTGAATTCGATCCAACCCAACCCACCGTGCCGCGCGGCACCAGATCTGAATTCGATCCAACCCAACCTTCTTAACCATTCAAAAAATAAAATAAAACCCAACCTTCTTAGCTGGCCTCCGATCACAGCCACGTGGCACAGCTAGACCGACACGCCTACAGTTGGATTTACCAGTAAAGTCTTACCGTTTCGACACGCATGCAGTAAATTAAAAAAAAGAACAAAAAAATCTGACACGCGGGCCCCACTCCCATTTAATTCCGATCCGTTCCTCCGACTCCCGAGACGGAGTCAATTAAAAGTCCGGTTCAAACTTCAAATTTCAAACTTGCTGTTGACAGTTCACATCACGCGGATACAATGAAAAAACCAGATCCGACAACGACCTTGCACAATTCATCTCATTTGATTTCAGTTTCATTCCAGAAACCCGACTGCTCCTATTCCTTTTCCCTGGGTCCCACTTTACCATCTTTTCGGTGATACTGATACAACACCTCACCCGTCTCCACTCCATATTGATATTTGTTTTGTTTTTTTTTTATTTTAAATTCCGAATTCAAATCCATGTTCAAAATTCAATGGGGCTGTTTGGATTCCAAGTAGAATTTGGGGAATTTCATCTTCCTAGCATAAATTTATTATAAACAATCCAAACTCTTCACAAAGTTACACACTTTCTAATAAATTTATTTCTAGAAATTGCAACTTCCTCAAATTCTCCAAATTCCTAAGCGATCCAAACGGCCCAATGGCTAAATAGTGAATAGTTAAATAGTCTCAGGTTCCAGAGCATTACCAGCCTCTGTTTTCTTCCGTTCACATCTTGTTTTGTTCTCCTCATTTTTTAGTTTAGTTTGATACTTGTTCAACTTGAGTGTTCTTCATTTTATTTAATTCTTTTTTCAGTTGCGAATTTCCATTGTTCAAATTTTATATATAGTCCAAATTCAAACATGACCTTAGCAAACTTTCCTCCAACGCCACGCAACCTGCATTTCATAAGCAACTATACAGAAACAATCAGACAAATAAACATTCTTACTTAATAAAAAATATATAAATCAATAATAGAAATAAAAAAACAAAAATAAATAATAGACACGGATTACCTCAAAAATGAACGAAACGAGCACCATCCATCACGGAGAGGACGGAACGCAAATATAACGAAACTGTACAAAAAAACATAGATGTTAATGAGTTAAATTAAAATAAATTAATTAAGTCAATTTAATTAATTAGAGGTGTAAATGAGTTTGACATTTTAGTAAATTTCATTTCAATTTGTGTTTAATTTCAAATTTGAGTTTAGAAATTTGTCCATGAAAGCTATCTTTGTCCAAGTTGCAAGTTCTGAACGCCGATTCATCTTCGTAGAAAAATTCATGAAGAAGAACTGAAGCCATCATCAATGAATGAACGGCTGTCACAAAATTCTATGTACAAATCCGGCCACCTCCTAGTCTACCCAGTACCCACCCCTTTCCCTTCTTTCCTTTCGTACAAAAATTAAGAAAAGAAAAATAAAACAAAAGGTGTCTCTATTTCTTCAGACACACAAGACACTCCCTATTTCTTTCGCAGGGGGCGATTTTTCTTTTTTACCTTTTTACCCTTCCATGTTTACGAATTTACTTGGACATGAGGGAGAGGCGACTGGGCCTGGGCTGGAAATCGCCTCTCCTCCTTTGCTGGTGCGACGAGGGCCTGATCAGCGCCGCCAGCGCCCGCTTCACCAGATCTCCTTCCACCGTCGAGATCCGGATCAGCGAGTTCGTCATCGCCGATCGCCGCGCGTTCAGTCGGTTCGAAGATCCGCCGTGGCGGTGGCTGCTGCTGTTGTACTGCCCTTTGTGCAGGCTGCACCTGAAGGACCCCGGGTGCGTCGTGGGCGAGCACATGCACGTTCTCCTCGCGGCCTTCACGGCCGGCATGCTGCCATTCGGCGAGATCGGACGGTGCGCGAACGGCAGCGAGAATTTCACCGACGGAGCCGGTTGGCTGCCCGACGAGAAGTTCACACGTGTCGGCGACGCGGATCTCGTCAGGAACGACTGCGCGGAGGTCGGTGCGAAGGAAGACGAGAGAGAAGGCGACGTGGCCGCGAATGCCGACATGCCGCCGCCTCCGCCGCCGAACCGGCCGGACGGAGAGATTGACCGGCTGAACTGGTTCGCGACCGGAAGCACCGGTCCGCTGGATCGCTTTGAACTCGCTCTCATATTTTATTTATTTGATTTTGGAATTATTTGGAGGGACTGAAACGCAAATGGAAGAAAGTTGAGGGGAGAAAAGGAGAATATTAGAGGGCCTTGAGTGGCTATTTTGCCAAACAGAGCTTGGGTCATGGGGAAGTATTTATAGCTGGAGAGTGGGGAACGCCAATTAGGGTTGGGGGCATGCCTCGTAAATTCCACAAGTTTTCAGGGTACAAAGTCAGCGGGTGCGAACTCACCCGTTACAACATGAGTTAGTTTAACCAAACAAGTAACCATGGTTCCACGGCATCTAATCTGCGTCAACACAGCATAGGCTCGAGTTGGAAACTTTTTTCCCTGCACCAGGCTTACAGGAAAAATTGCAACTGAATTCTATTTTACCTCCTGGTTCTGGGGTCCACTCCTTCCAATTTTCGTGATCCAGGTGTAGGCATGATCTGATCCTTGAGATGCTTGAAACGGTCGTATTGATTGTATTGTTTGGTACACCAAGAGCACCGCCCTTTTGAATATCATGATTGCGACATGCATATGCCCAGCGTAATATATACTTTGTCATTCATTTGAAGTATTCAAGTTCGGCTCTGCACCGAGTGTAGCCCATTAAAAAAAGGCGTAAAAAAGGGGTCCACGGAGAGGCAGACACGCAATTTTATTCCTTTTTAATTTGAAAATTGAGCAATATGTTGTTATGCTTGCGCAAGAAGATAACTTCTATTAATATTTTTAGTACCTTTCTTTCTTTCTGTGTTTCATATTTTATTATAAATAGTTGTTGTCTGTTGGTGACTTGGTGTCTATAAGTAAAGTAATGAAAAAAAGTATCGGGGTATTATTAGTTTCTTGCGTGTTCTTTTTTTAAATATAAATAAATTTATCCTTCTTTTCTTACCGCCGTGTAATTAATGAAGGTTCTAGGCACATCTGATCTTTACCAAGCTAAATTAGTTAGCGTATCTTTTCAATCTGGAAATAAATCTTTTTCACAATTGGAAAATAAATAAATGCTCTTCATGTTTGAAAACTTGGGTACAAAGTTAGGAAATGGAAAACCGGCGCCAGGACAAATTCTTGGAGGGAACGAAAATTGAAACTGTATTTTTGTGGCATGCACAGTCTAGTACTTCATGTATTATGGTGCTGAGAAATTTGCATCAATTTGTATTAGTGAGTGTTTATATAATTATTATATGTAAAATAATCTTCTCAAGTCTTTTGGCTTATTCTGGTGAAACTCAGGGGATAGCAAGGATGAGTACAATTCGATTTTATAGTTTGGATTGTTATAAATAGATGAAATTAAACATCTACACGAAAACAATAATGAGTACAATTTAGTTTGTTAGATTTAAATTAAAATAGAAGGACTTTTTTTCTTGGGTGGGAAACAAAAGCAGAATATACATGAATCGTTATATTTTGTGACCTTCTATAACTTTAAGGCTCTGTTTGGATGGTACTAGAAATAAGGAAATAGTCTCTTTTTAGACGTAAATTTATTCCTAACCACCTAAATTCTTCACAAAAGTTACACACTTCCCAATAGGTGCGTTTGGATCGTTGGAAGAAAGAAGAAAAAGAAGGAAGAAGAAGAAAAAAAATTATAAACAATTCAAACTCTTCACAAAGTTACACACTTCCTAAACGATCCAAACGGAGCCTAAAGAAAAGCAATAGACGTGCTCTAAGCCTCACAGTAAGGCTGTCAACTGTAGTCCGTGAATCGTTATGCCGTTTCGTTTTGTCGAAACGAAACAACAAACGGTAAGGAAATCTATTTCGTTTCCTTAACGAAACGGCAAACGATGCAGGAAATGAAACGATTTACCGTATTTTAACGTGTTTTTGTAAATACCGTTTGGCGAAATCATTTCGTTTATTAAGTGGCACAGTTAACGACAGCGAAATCTGTTTCGTTAGCTTAACAGAATGGCAAACGGAACACTCCATTTCATGTCATTTATCAACGTTAGACGGCCTTACCTCTGGCTCCGTTTGGATGCGTTGAGAATAAGGTAGGAAGAAGGAAGAAGAGAAGAAATTTATTGGGAAGGGGTAAATTTATTGGGAAGTGTGTAACTTTTGTGAAGAATTTGGATGGTTAGAAATAAATTTATTGGTAAATAGTGGTTATTCCTTATTCCTTATTCCGGGAAGAAGCCATCCAAACGGAGCCTCTAAGTATGATTCTCGCATTGATTAATCTTGATTGGCTTCATGAGAGAACAAATTCAATTGAGACATGTTAAATCTAATTTTCTTTTTTTTTTAAATCTACTTTTCGTTCCTAACATTCTGCAAATTCTTCAAATTAAAATTTTTTTTTTTTTTGCAAATTCAACTTGTTGGACCACTGGATGAGTGGACCACCACTTGCTTAAGCACTATGAATTACTTGCTTTGCACATTTAGCCAACTTCTGGTGCTTCACCCCCTAAAAACTTCTCAAATAATTATTCAAAACTTAAAATTCCCTTACCTTTTACTTCCCAAATTTTGTTCATACGTAACGTTGCATAATAATTGAGTAATACACGGGGATAAATTTCTGAACAGATTTGAAGACTTTCGGGCGGCGAAGAAACTTATGTCGTGAAATTTTCTGTCTTGGAAATTGATAGAAACGAATAAAGTAGAGTCCATAATCAAACATGATTACATGATATAAATTAAAAGATAAAAGCTATTGATATTTTGTTTCTTATTTCTCTGAAAATATTAGTATAAAGAATAAGATATAAACTGTTTTATATCATATTTCTCATTTTGTTTTTCTTATTCTTGCCAAACCAAACGCACTCCAAATTCATTGAATTTCCCAAGTTTTGACCCAGCAAATTTGGACTGGGTCAATTACTTTAGGTCAACTGGACAAATTGATGGATGGATATTATAATAGCAGTAACAATAACCTAATCCTAATGCGTCTGCCGATTTATAAATGGGAACTCTATCTCGGTCCACTTACGAAGAAAGGGGTGCCCGATCCATGAGCCCACGGACAGGCCCGGTCCACTAACAGACCTAGTGGAATGGACCGAATGGTACTGCCGCATCGGAATCGGAGCTGACACGGGACATTCTATTTTTTTGTCATCCCCGACATTCTACTGCATTTTCAACATTGGACCTGAAATTTGGGCCGCGTGATGAACATGAAAATGACATGGTATTTATGTCCGGTTAAGTCTAATTATCTTCCTAAATTCTGTCCTTTTCACGTTCATTTTATATCATTTGGTCCATTCTGTAAGAAAGAAAGAGATATTGTCGTTTTGTTGTTTTTGTTGCATTTCAGGTTTGAGGGTGCACCCGCATCTCAGGGTGCATCCTGACGCTGACTAGGAAATGATGTGCTACAGACTTGGCGATGCACCTGCATTCCAGGGTGCACTGCACCCTACGCGCAGATTTGGAAATTGCGCTGTTTCTCAAGCGACAGCCAGCTGTTCCTCTCAGATCCGATTTCCCTTATTGCAAGGGCTGAAATGGAAAGAGTTTAAAGGCCTCCAGGCTGAAAAAGAGAAAATCAAGGAGGAGATGGAGGGATATTGATGAAGGCAACATAAAAGGAAGCTAAGGGGCTGCTGTCCAGGGACGATCTCTCTCACCCTTCTCAGATCCAGATTTATTCTTCCCCCCTCTCTCTGGTCGAATTTTGACCTAGGGCTTCGGCCCTGGTCTCTCTTGGAGGCGTGGCTGCATCTCTCTTGGTGACAGCAAGGAGAAGACGTGCAACACTCAGCCTAGAGATGAAAGCCAAGGAGATTGGTTGCATCATTATCGTTTTCTCTCTTGTGTTATTTGTGTTCAATCTTGTTGTTTGTTTTTATTTTATTATGAGTAGAAAGTTTGATGTGTGCTTTTTAGGGTACACAAGACTAAATAAAAACCCTAACCCTATTTGGTCGGAATGCAAGCGCACTATCCTACCGCGTAGTACTTAGGGGTCGATCCCACAGGGAGGCGGTTTAGAATTACCGGACTAATAACTTTGGGTAATCTAGACCTGGCAAATAGTTGGATTGGTATTGAAACTACAGGGGTAAAACAAGAAAGTAAATAAATAATGCAAATGCTAGTGCAGTATGGGATGCAGTCGCACTGGACTGAGTGCGACCAAGGATGCAGGTGAAGTGCTGAAACAAGATGCAGGCTAGGATGCTACTGGTAAAACAGGATGCAGTCTACGATGCAAGTGCACTCTGAACAGAAAATAATTATATTTTTTTGTTAGGATTATGATTTCGCCACTATGCTCTACTTGAGTTAACGCAACAATTTACTTAGAATTATGGGGGTCTCATCACACGTACTTTATGCAATTCTTTTGTGCCTGGCTACTTGATTTAAGTTTGTAATCCATTAATACAAGCGGACCGTTTGGTAATAACCTATTCTAATTTCCTCTTGAATCTGGCTACCTAAACTAACAACTTGCTAGTTTAAGCGGATTGCTAGGAAAATAGAAAAATCAGCTACACCCTTGTGTCTAGCTACTCATACTACTTCCTACAAACAAATCTCAAGCGGGCAAAAATTGGATAAAAACACATACAATGGAAATAAAAGAATAGTGTTAATAAGTGGTTTATAAGTACTTTTGTGCATGTCTACTTGTCTAAATCAGAAATCCATTAACTTGAGCGGACCGTTTGGTAATAGTCTATCTTAACCTCCCTTTGAATCTGTCTACTTAGACCATAAACAAATAGTCTAAGCGGATTGCTAGAAAGTTAAGAGAATCAACCATACCTTTGTGTCTAACTACTCAATGATAATTTCAATCAAATTTATAACAAGCGTGCAAGTGATCAAATAAATCGCATAACACATTAGACAGAATTAGCAACAACCACCCATAATAACTAAAATAAATGCTACATTAATTCAACCAAGAGTAAGAGCTACATCATAATCCTAAAATTATTTTAGCTACTCATGAAACAGAAATAAAACAAAACAAGTTTGAACACAAGCATCACAAGAGAGAAAAAGATAAGGATGCAACCAATCTCCTTGGCTTTCATCTCTAGGCTCGGTTGTGCACGCCTTCTCCTTGCTGTCACCATGGGAGAGGCAGCTGCCGTCCTAAGAGAGACCAGGGCCGAAGCCCTAGGTCAAAATTCGGCCAGAAAAGAGAGAGGAAGAAAGAACAGATCTGGAATTGAGAAGGGTGAGAGAGATCGTCCCTGGACAGCAGCCCCTTAGCTTCTTTTTATGTTGCCTTCATCAATATCCCTCCATCTCCTCCTTGATTTTCTCTTTTTCAGCCTGGAGGCCTTTAAACTCTTTTCATTTCAGCCCTTGCAATAAGGGAAATCGGATCTGAGAGGAACAGCTGGCTGTCGCTTGAGAAACAGCGCAATTTCCAAATCTGCGCGTAGGGTGCAGTGCACCCTGGAATGCAGGTGCATCGCCAAGCCTGTAGCACATCATTTCCTAGTCAGCGTCAGGATCCACCCTGAGATGCGGGTGCACCCTCAAACCTGAAATGCAACAAAAACAACAAAACGACAATATATCTTTCTTTCTTACAGAATGGACCAAATGATATAAAATGAACGTGAAAAGGACAGAATATAGGAAGATAATTAGGCTTAACCGGACATAAATACCATGTCATTTTCGTGTTCATCAAACACCCCATGCTTGAATCTTTGCTTGTCCTCAAGCAAAAGGCACAGTTTAACCTAATCAATCCCCATTGAGTACTGTTTTTCATCTCATTATGTGCAATTGGATTTCAAAGTTGAAATGTCCCGTTTGATAATTTCTGGAATTTTTCAAGTACAAGAATTCAACAGATCAAAAACCTTTCTCTCAATTGAATGTGTACGACCCAAGGAGTTATCGATTTCAAACAAAAGCAATTTCTTTTTAGAGATTCAACCGACTTTGAAACAGACTTAAGACTAAACGCAATGCACTGTCCATGAGTCATTTACCTAAACATTAAGTTGATTAATTCTTCAAAATTCTTTAACCGATTTCAAGACAAATAGAAACGGGATCGAACCCCTTCAACTCAAATAATACTAAACCAATTCTCAGTCCAGAATCATATGTTTGGAAATTTTAAACCACACGAAAATTTTTGAAAACATTTTTGGGTTAATTACACATTTTCCCGGGGCAAGGAGTTTTCCCGCGGCGGAGAGGTCAGCCAGATGAGTGTGGTTTTTGCTTGAGGTTTTCCTCAAAAAATTAGATGGATCCATTTTTTTATCCACACAGACCTATAGCTTCCCGCAATGGCCATCGTTAGAGCACCGCACTTTAGTTCCCTTTTTTTTATTTTTCTGATTTTTTTTTGAATTTTCTTTTTTTTAAGTTTTATATAAACTTGAAAACAGTGGTTTAATCTGTTAGAAAGTGTGCTAATTTTAATTTTATGCTAATTACCAATTAATTAACGAAGCAAACAAAGCACACACAAGATCTAGTACACAAGCTATTCAAACACACGAGAAAAAGGATTGGAAGTATACCTCTCTTGGTATCGCAACCAAGAGACTCGTTCCAATGCGTTGGTGTCGGTGGCGTGCTCTCCAAGAACCTCCACGCCGTGCTCCTCGAGTCCACTAAGGAATTAACCACCTTCTCTAATCAATTATGCTAGTAATTGAGAGAATTGTGCCTAATTCCAAAGCTTTCCCTTTCTAGTTAATTCTCCAATTAATTTGGTGGAAAAGCTTGCTCAACACATGAGCTAAGAGGTGGATAAGAGAAGAGAAAAGGAGAAGAAAATTCTGAAAATTTTCTTTCCTCTTTGGGATTTTCGGCCAAGGGAGAGAGAGGAGAGAGAGGTGTGTGGAGGCTAGGGTTTGCTCCCAAAGAACACCCCTTTATATAGACCTCATACCCTAGCTCTCATCCAACTTTTGAAGGACAAAATTGCCCCTCCCTAGCCGCACCTACCAACCCTCAAATTGGGTTGGGCCTCAAGTCTAGTTGAGCCCAATTCTCTTCTATTTAATTGCACCTTCCATTTGGCATTAAATCAACTAATTAATTTAAGGCCCAATTTGCTCAATTTATTAAATGTGTTGATTATTATTAATTATTAACTATTTAATAATTAATGTGGAATTAGACTATGCATTTAATTATTTCGATATGATCTATTTGACTTAATTAATCATAACGGTCCATAACGGTATACGATTAATTAATCAACTTATCATATTTTGCAAAACCAATTGTTGCAAATAAACAATTAATGCACGTGTGGTTAAACACCTTATTATGTGTGACCCTTTGAGGATTTATGCTATGTTGGCCATGGAATTAAATCGCTATTTAATCCCAATAATCATAAGCGGTATCTAGCAACACGTTATGATTCCCAATTCGCATAAATAGTGTACAGCTACAAAATTTCAATCCTGCATAAGAGAACGATTATGTTTCTCTATTTTGATTCTTATGTCTCACGATATCATCGTATAATCCAAGATAGGAGCGTGTCATTCTTGCAGATTATACGTTTCTTGATCTAGAGATAATTGTATCAGTTGCTAGCAAACAATCTATCTCCATCAAGGGGCCCAAACAGATATCGTCACTCACTAAGTGAATTAATGAGGGACATACGGTTTTCTTGATAATTAGCTTTTCCCCGCACAATTCAAGAATACTTAAATCAAGTCCGTATAGCAGCCTTTATCAGGAATCAGCGGTAGACATGATTTATAGCATCTATCCTCATGTGGAAAAGATAATCATCTCAAACTTAGAACCAAAATCATAACGAAATAAATAATGACACGTAACACAATCCATATATTTATTTCGTGGGGTCCAGTCCTGTACTATGTTCTATAACATATACATATGCAATTAAGTTGGTTACTCTTAACCTATGATTTATAGAACTTAATCATCACTTAATCTGCATACTAATCTTATTGATAACTAATGTTCTCTGTTAATTATCAAGATTATGGACCTTTTAGATTTATCGTTGTCATTTACTACTAAATGAATAACAGTGATCTATAATTCAGATCCTCAACCTGAATGAACTATCAACGAGTAAATCAAAGAACAAATGATCTGAAATCACCAATAACATAAACTATAGAAGTAGCCTAAAAAAGATTGGCTCCTAGGACATATCTCTAACATAATCATCCAAACATACATCTCACTTCCTGCAATCAGTTTGATTTTTGAGTTGAAAGAATGATCTTAAGCAACTCAAGGTTGCCCTTTGCCGGCTCTATCAAACCGAATTCAATTAAACCCTTATTAAATTAATCAACCTAATGATTAGAAAAACAACTCTCGAACAATTCTTGCTTTCATCTTTAGATCGCTCGAATTCAGTTTCATCAAATTCAGTTTATCAATTTCCCAAAGTCCCATGAATTCAACCAAGAGAAAAAAAATTAACAAAAGAATTACAAGTTCTTAATTTGTTCCAGAAATTTTCAAAATCTTCATTTTAACCCCAAAACTTATTTGCTCGCTATGAGATTATTTGACTCTTCACATTCAAACACAATCAATCAATCAAAATAACCAATCAGCCCATTCAAAATCCAAAACAGTGCCATTAGTTCATCCCCGAAGATATCAAAACAAACAAACAAACCAAAACAGTGCCATTAGTTCATCCCCAAAGATATCAAAACAAACAAACAAACACCCCATGATTAAGAGTAAGCATTGTCCTCAATGCACAAATGAAAACAAGAACAAACAGAGAAATGAAAAGAGAGGAACTCACAGAGAATAGTGCAGGGCAACAAGTCTGGCTGCATTGCAGCATCTGGGTGCACTCGAAGGTTGTGCAGGTGCATCATGAGGAAGTGCAGATACACCCTGAGGTAGTGCAGGTGCACTGGTTGTTGCTGGTGCAGCTGAGGATGCGCCTGCATTACTCCTTCGTGTTGAGACTTCTTGGGTGTATTCTTCATTACGCTTGAGAATTCACTACACTATTGATTGGGATGCAGTCTGACTGTCTGACTGGATGCACTCGAAATGAGAGGGTGCATTTGGGTCAGGGTGAGCATTGTGCTTAGAACACCATCTGGATGCACCTTGTCTTGATACGGGCGCATCATTGTTTGCTGCCTTTGAAATTGAAATTTTGTTGTTAGTTGCATCCATCAAATTTTTTTTTTCTCTTGTTCTCTGAAAATCAAGTGCCAATCTCAATGCTTGTGATTTTATTGAAGAACAAACTAAAATGAAATAGAATGAAAGAAAATTATTTTATTATTATTATTATTTTTTTTTAAGAAGCTTGGGCTGCCTCCCAAGGAGCGCTTCTTTTAGGTCATTAGCTTGACCGTTGCATTGCATCAAGTTGAAGAAGATGCTGCAAGAGAGACGAGGACTCTCTTTTCACCAGGATCGAGGGTCAAAAACTCCAGAAGGTAGTCATGATTTGGGCTGTCTTCTTCTGCTATTTGTGGCTCATGTTTTGTCTCACACCATACTTTGTCTCCGCAACTCGCATTGTCGCTTGCATCATAGGTTGCATCGCTTGATTTCTCTTTTAGGCTTGAATATTTCTCATTGTGGCTTAAATTACCGATGCAACCCACCTTGATGCTTGTATCACCAAGTAAGTCAATGATGTTTGCATTCTTGATCTGAACTGCACCTATAGCTGAGTCGCATTCCAGCAGTGCAGGTGCATCTGAGTCACAAGCCAGCAGTGTAGGTGCACTAGAGTCGCGTTCCAGGGGTGCAGGTGCACTGGAGTCACCTTCCAGTAGTGCGGGTGCATCTGAGTCGCAATCCAGCGGTGCAGGTGCACTAGAGTCACATGCCAGCGGTGCAGGTGCATCTGAGTTGCATGCCAGCGGTGCAGGTGCATCTGAGTTGCATGCTAGTGGTGTAGGTGCACAATGTGATTCACTCTGGTTGAGTGCAGTGTTATCCTGGTGGAATGCACCTACGTCATTGACTGATTCCTTTGCACCTTGGTTGATGCAGTTTGAAGCATCTGCTTGTTGCGTTATTCGGATTTGCAACATATTACTTTCCATGATAAGCAGATCAACATTGGAATTTAGCTTTTTAAATGACTCCTCCATTTTTTCGGTCCATTCAGCCTGAGATTTGATGTAGTTTTCTAGTGAAGATTCCCATGCTGGTTTTTGTGGGTTTTGAGGTGGTTAAAACTGAGAGTAATAAGGAAGTTGTCGGTTTGTGTGTTGAGGTGCACATTGAAGGTTTTGGTGTGAAGAAGTGAAATGATCCCACCTATTGAAATTGTAAGCTCTAGAATATGAGTAATTTTGATATCCATTGAAATTTGGTTGCTCAAATTCAAACTCTAAAGAACTATTGATCTCGGATCTTCTGAATGCAAGTGGTTGTGCAGCCCGCATTGTGTGCCTATTGCTTGTCCAATGGTAGTCGTTCAGTGTCATAGTTAGGTGCAGCGATGAGAGTGCACCTGAATTGTGAGGGTGCAGGCGCACTGGACTTCTGAACCTGAAAGATGAACACAAAAAGGTGCAAGGTGAAATAGAAAATAATAGAACCAAAAAAATAGAAAGAGAAAAATAAACAAAAAAATAAAATAAAATGGTGGTCTAGCCTCACTAAAGTTGGTTCGTATCGATATTTTGTTGCCTCCCCGGCAACGGCGCCAAGTTTGATGTGTGCTTTTTAGGGTACACAAGACTAAATAAAAACCCTAACCCTATTTGGTCGGAATGCAAGCGCACTATCCTACCGCGTAGTACTTAGGGGTCGATCCCACAGGGAGGCGGTTTAGAATTACCGGACTAACAACTTTGGGTAATCTAGACCTGACAAATAGTTGGATTGGTGATTAAACTACAGGGGTAAAACAGTAAAGTAAATAACTAAATTAAATGAAAGTGCAGGGAAATGATGCAGTCGCACTGGACTGAGTGCAACCAGAGATGCATGTGAAGTGTTGAAACAGGATGCAGTCTACGATGCAAGTGCACTCTGAACAGAAAATAATTATATTTTTTTGTTAGGATTATGATTTCGCCACTATGCTCTACTTGAGTTAACGCAACAATTTACTTAGAATTATGGGGGTCTCATCACACGTACTTTATGCAATTCTTTTGTGCCTGGCTACTTGATTTAAGTTTGTAATCCATTAATACAAGCGGACCATTTGGTAATAACCTATTCTAATTTCCTCTTGAATCTGGCTACCTAAACTAACAACTTGCTAGTTTAAGCGGATTGCTAGGAAGATAGAAAAATCAGCTACACCCTTGTGTCTAGCTACTCATACTACTTCCTACAAACAAATCTCAAGCGGGCAAAAATTGGATAAAAACACATACAATGGAAATAAAAGAATAGTGTTAATAAGTGGTTTATAAGTACTTTTGTGCATGTCTACTTGTCTAAATCAGAAATCCATTAACTTGAGCGGACCGTTTGGTAATAGTCTATCTTAACCTCCCTTTGAATCTGTCTACTTAGACCATAAACAAATAGTCTAAGCGGATTGCTAGAAAGTTAAGAGAATCAACCATACCTTTGTGTCTAACTACTCAATGATAATTTCAATCAAATTTATAACAAGCGTGCAAGTGATCAAATAAATCGCATAACACATTAGACAGAATTAGCAACAACCACCCATAATAACTAAAATAAATGCTACATTAATTCAACCAAGAGTAAGAGCTACATCATAATCCTAAAATTATTTTAGCTACTCATGAAACAGAAATAAAACAAAACAAGTTTGAACACAAGCATCACAAGAGAGAAAAAGATAAGGATGCAACCAATCTCCTTGGCTTTCATCTCTAGGCTCGGTTGTGCACGCCTTCTCCTTGCTGTCACCATGGGAGAGGCAGCTGCCGTCCTAAGAGAGACCAGGGCCGAAGCCCTAGGTCAAAATTCGGCCAGAAAAGAGAGAGGAAGAAAGAACATATCTGGAATTGAGAAGGGTGAGAGAGATCGTCCCTGGACAGCAGCCCCTTAGCTTCCTTTTATGTTGCCTTCATCAATATCCCTCCATCTCGTCCTTGATTTTCTCTTTTTCAGCCTGGAGGCCTTTAAACTCTTTTCATTTCAGCCCTTGCAATAAGGGAAATCGGATCTGAGAGGAACAGCTGGCTGTCGCTTGAGAAACAGCGCAATTTCCAAATCTGCGCGTAGGGTGCAGTGCACCCTGGAATGCAGGTGCATCGCCAAGTCTGTAGCACATCATTTCCTAGTCAGCGTCAGGATGCACCCTGAGATGCGGGTGCACCCTCAAACCTGAAATGCAACAAAAACAACAAAACGACAATATCTCTTTCTTTCTTATAGAATGGACCAAATGATATAAAATGAACGTGAAAAGGACATAATTTAGGAAGATAATTAGGCTTAACCGGACATAAATACCATGTCATTTTCATGTTCATCACCGCACGCATTCTCTTTTTCCTCTTCTGATCTCGCGCTCTATCACTCCCCCTCCTATCCGATCTCCCTTCCATTCTCTTTCTTTTTAGTCTTTTTTTCGTCCTCGCCATCTAATATGCCTTCCGATCTCTCTTCTATTTTTTCTTCTTCTACTTCATCGCCCTCCCTTCTTTCTTTTCTTCTGCTTATTTTTCATTTTTTTTAATACAATTGCACTAATAATTTAATGATCCCTTGATTCATAATAAATAATCTCTTTTAAGTCAAATAAAAAAAATACTCCCTTTAGTAAAAAAAAAATACTCTCTTATGTTATAATATAATAAAGTACTCCCTTACGTAAATATAATTAGAGACAAGTTAAATACTCATTTAAAATAAATTGATAACTGAAAACATATTTGACACTCTCTTAATGAATCTTACATACTCTTTTAAACATAATTAGTTACTCCCTTATCGCAAATTACGTACTTTATAATAAAAGATAAATGAAAATATTTGACACTCCCTTAATGAATCTTACATACTCTCTTAATAATATTTAGATACTCTCTTATCACAAATTACATACTCCATAAAAAAAAATAAATGAAAAGCATATTTGACACTCAATAAATCTTACATACACCCTTAATAATATTTAGATACTCTCTTATCACAAATTATGTATTGCCATAACAAAAAATAAATGAAAATATATTTGACACTCTCTTGATGAATCTTACATACTCACTTAAAAATAATTAGCTACTCTCTTAGCACAAATACGTACTTCCATAATAAAAGATAAATGAAAAATATATTTGACACTCACTTAATCTTATATACTCTCTTAATGATATTTAGTTGCTCTCTTATCACAAATTACGTGCTTCCATAATAAAAGTTGAAAACATATTTGGCACTCCGTTAATGAATCTTACATACTCCCCTAATGATATTTAGTTGCTCCTTTATCATAAATTATGTACTTTCATAATAAAAGACAAATGAGATCATACTTGATACTCTCTTAATGAGTCTTACATACTCCTTTATCTATAATATGTATTTCTCAATTTTTATTAGCATAGACGGTGTTTACAAAAAAAGATAAAAGAAGATAAAGAAGAAAACAGAGGAGATGTCGCTAGGAGAAAAATAGAGAAGTGGGAAGAGCGATGAGTTTTAAGGAAGAGAACAAAGAACTTGGAAGAGAGAGTAGAGACGAGTCAGAAGAAAGAGAATGGAGAAGTCGGAAGGGACGAAAGAGGGAAGAAAGAAGAGTGTGAAACTGAAGGGGAGGAGAGAGTGCGAAGGAGATGAAAGGCGAGCACATATTTGGGCTGGGCTAGATTAGATGCACATCGCTAAAGAATGGTAAGGGTGACACTGTTACGTGATGTCACTTAGGATATTTGCAACGGATTCGCATCCTTAGCAGCCAAGGGTTTGACTGTACCAAACAACCAACGTTTTTTCAATATTTCAAAATTTTAAAATTTAAATATTCAATCCAAATCGTTGATCTTGTTCAATTTTACGGGTGATGCGTTTTCATAGAAGTTTTATATATTTTGGAGTTAGTTTGATACTAGATCAAGTTGTAAAAAAAAAAGAACGAATTTGGTTAACTATCACTGATTAATTCTAATACATTCACAATTTGGTCACTTAATCAAGTGTCAAATCGTTTTGAAATTTTATAAAATTTATATGAAAATGCACCACCTGAAAAATTAAACAAGATCAGTGATTTGAATTTGACATTTGAATTTTAAAATTTTGAAATATTTGAAAAAAATAGTTGGTTGTTTGATATAGTCGAATCCTTGGCAGCTGAGGGTGCGAATCCCTGCCTCATCGGTACACGGTAATAAAAAATTTGCGGTTGCAGAATTGTTTTGTCCACAGTGTTTATGGTTTCTAGGATGTATTTTGATCGTATTTCGATTCTTTTTTTTTTTAATGGAAACTGGTGGAGCGTCTCTAGTTACCTTTATAAAAAAAAAATTAGAATACGGATATTTTGATAACTATATTAATTTAATAATTGTTGTAACAGTTATTGCAGTTCAAAAATATAAGTACATTTTTTCAGTTAAGATTAATTGTATATTAAATTTGATGACAATGAAAAATTGATGATATTTCAAATTACATCAAATTTAAAGATCCTTTGTACTAAGATAGTAAATTCGAATTTCTACAATATTTATCATACATAATTTGCAAAATATCTTCCCCCCTCCAACATCTAAAATCCAAAGTTCAAATGAATCATGTGGATATTATTTCGAAGTTGGGATCAATGAACAATATTAATCAGAAATGCAAATTTTATTTTCAAACAGAACTTTCTTTCTTTTTTTTTTACATATCAGCAAAAAAAAAAAATCCTTACGAAATGTAGCAAATCTTAAATATTTAAATGAATGGTGAAAAATAAAAATAAAGTAATAAACCGATACGCAAGAAAGGTTTCTCACGATAATCCCTGTACCTTTTAATTTTCTTTTCTTCCTTTTGTTTAAAGTAGTTTTTAGTTTCTCTTCCCAAACAATTCAAAGCCGTACAGTTGACACACGCAATTGGGCAAGAGTAATAAATAAGACAATCGGAGGGGTCTGGCTGTCTGTCGATTCATTTTTTGGCAAAAACACAAGCTGTCATAATTAACAATTGAATTGACAACAAATTCATGTCTCAACAGGGCATGCTGGTAGTTGTTCCCCTCCGCTACTTGCCCCTTTATAAATTTTAAATAACCTATCGCAACATGGCAGCAACAGCATTCAGATTTATGTTTTTGAAAAGGATCATTTAAAATATAATTATAAACAATCTGCATGGCATATTATTAGTTTCTTTTTTTTTTTAAAAAAAAAAACCTTAGGAACGTGGCGTTCGTGTGGCAGAGCAGATTGTAAGACTTAAGTACGGATCATTTATAGACGGGGATATGCTCTTGTTAGAAGGTGGATATACTTTGGTTCGGTGCTTTTATATTAAAGAGTAGAGGTGCGAGGCCTATGGATAGTTATTTGAAATATGATCACCATCTAAAGTCATGATCTCAAAACATGGCTGTCATACTTTTAAATTTAAAATTAGTTCATCATGGTTTCACATTACAAAATTCCAAAAAAAAAAAAAAATGAGGCGCAGCTTATTTTATTTTCAATTTTAAAACATATATAATATTTAACTCGTATGGAGTAAAAAAGATAAATGATATCTTCAGTCCGGTAACGTGCGGTAATATATTTCAGGGTGGTTGTTCGAAAATTGGTTAAGAATACGATAAACATTTTTGAATTTTGAGTATGAATGACAGAAATGCACTTATGCACCTCAAAACACATGGCATGATTGACTCCCAATAATTTACAAGAAATTTTGTCTTCAATAAGTTTTTTTTTCAGATATTGACAGTGCCTGTTTTCAATAAGTTGTCATTAAAATATTCAATTGCACACCTTATATTTAATTTATGAGATGAGATAAAATCAACCACCACTGACGGATGCAACCGTCAGCTACGATCAAATCTCAATTTTTGTGATTCTAACAGTCGATCCGAACCGTTCAATGTGTTCTCCATATTGAAATCTCGCTGGAGACAAAATTTTATATTTTTCTGAAATTTTTTAGTATTTGTTTGATATTTTACAAAATTCTTAATCTAAATAATTATGGACCTTTCAATAACTATGATTTTTAAAAATCTCAAAAAAATAATAGATAAAATCAGAAAAATGTAAAATTTGGTCTCCAATGAGATTTAAATATGGAGAACACATTGAACAGTTCGGATCGACAGTTAGAATCTCGAAAATTAAAATTTAATCGTAGCTGATGGTTGCATCCGTCAATCATGACTGATTTTAGCCCATCTTTTAATTTATTAGTCATTTGGCAACCTATCTTCAAAATAAATTAAATACAACCTTTGTTGAAAGTTAAAATGTAGACTGGACATGAGAAGGCCCACTATGATTAGATTTCAGAATTTGTCCTTGGAAAAACTAAAGGTCAAAGCTCAACCCTCTAGAAAATTTGTCCATGGACTCCCCTTTCCTCCTCGGAGGATTAAAAAAAAGTGCTCCCAGTTTGAGTTAGAGTAATGCTTAGGAGTTTAAACTATTAGTAGGTCTAAACTAAAACCATACGTGGGTTAAACTAATATAGAACGTAAATATTTTAAGCCCAAAAGGAACCCACTCTTAAATTGTTTTATATATGGGTTTTCAAGCCTAGTAACATTTGAATGAGATTAGGGCTGAAATTGAAGTCGTTTTAACCGATTTTCGTTTCGTTTCGTCTGGACGAAACGATTAACGAAACAACAAAACGTTTTTGTTTGGTTGGACGAAACGGTTAACGAAATAATAAAACGGTTTCGTCCATATGTAAATCACGAAAATTTCGTCAATTTCGATCGTTTCGTCTAGACGAAACGATCAACGAAATAAAAAAATATGTTTCGTCGCATAGGACAAAACGATCGACGCAACAGCTCATTTGCGCTATCGTCTCGATCATTTTGCAGCCCTAAATGAGATGAAATAAGTATTTATTCAAAGGTTTTCTCTTGATGATAGATAGTTATTACTATGAGCAATGTATTTACAGCTATTATAACTGCCATCGCTGCCATAATTATTGTATGTTACAAATGTTCAATTTAATAAGCAAATGTGTTCAGTTTAATAATCACAAATGTTCAGTTAAATGCTTCAACTAATGGACGAAGTCGCGTCAGGGTGTCGTGCGCGGATCAAAGAGAGGGAGCAGGGGTATAGTTGGAAAAAATTTAATTTGAACCGGATCTGTTCATGAGCCCTTCTAATTTTTCATATGTTTTTTGTCCGGTTCGTGACCCCTTCGCTTGATTTTTTTTATAACAGTTATATTTTCTGTTGCAATTAACTGAAAATTTATATTTAAATAACAGAATATTTGTACTTATTAAACTAAATATTTGGACAAAAAAAAAGATGAACATAGTGAATATAACGGACACTTATAAAACAGTGAACAATTATAATACAAAGTGAACATTTGTATCTAATAAAGTGAACACTTATAATAACGAAATGAACAAAAAATAGTGTGCGCGCTGGGTGAGTGGAGGGGAGAGAGCGCTACTCGCTGATGCACGATGGCAACGATGACAAATTGAGCGATGGTATTAATCAATTTTCAATGTAAATTAATAAAGAAAATCGAAAAAAAATAATCGTTAAGAGTTTGAATGGAAATTACTTAAGACAATCAGAGTCTTAAGCAATCAAGCAATCAGAGCACTATCGCTCTAACTCTCACCTTCACCCCTGCGATTTTAATCTCCTTCCTTCCGATCCCTCTGCTCCCTCTCATTCAAACAGATCGCCTCCTCTCACGCGCCTCCCCTCACACCTCCATCTCCTTCGCGCCTCCTTTCACGCGCCTCCCTTCCCGCCTCTCTCTCCTTCGCGCCTCCCCTCACGCCTCCATCTCCTCCGCCTCCATCTCTTCCGGCTCAGCCTCTCCTCCGCCTCGCATCCGCCTCCGTCTCACCTCAGCCTCTCGTCTCCTCCGCCTCACCTCCACCTCCGCCTCTCCTCACTACTCCCTCTCCTATACCGATCAGATCTTGTTGAGGAAGAAAGAAGTAGAAATAAAGAAGGATAAGAAGAGAAAAGATGTTTAGATCTAGTTGTGTTACAACTTGAGAGTAAATAAATTACTATAACGGATGATATTAATCAATATAAGGGAGTATCTAATATGTATAAGGGAGTAAATAATATTTATATCTGATTCTGCTGTTTTTTGGGAGTAACTAAATTACTATAAGGGAGGAAATTAATCAGTATAAGGGAGTAAATAATATATACAACAGAGTAAATAATATTCATATCTGATTCCGCTGTTGTTTGGGAGTAACTAAATAGCTATAAGGGAGTAAATAACTAGTATAAAGGGAGTATCTAATATGTATGAGAGAGTAAATTACATTCAGAACTGATTCTACTGTTGTTTGGAAGTAACTAAGTAACTATAAGAGAGTAAATAAGTAGTAGTAAGGAGTATTTAATACAAGTAAGGGAGTAAATAATATTCATATTTGATTCTGCTATTGTTTGGGAGTAACTAAATAGCTATAAGGAAGTAAATAACTAATATAAAAGGAGTATCTAATATGTATAAGGGAGTAAATAACATTCAGAACTGATTCTACTGTTAATTGGGAGTAACTAAAAAAATACAAGGGAGTAAATAATTAGTAGTAAGAGAGTATTTAATACAAGTGAGGGAGTAAATAATATTCATTTCTGATTCTGATAACTTTGGCTGGGCTGGGCGATGGGAGGGCTGCGCGACGGCGACGACAGGGCTGGGCAACGACGACGGCATGACCGTGCGACGGAGAGGGGATGGCTGCGCGACGGCAGGGCCGCGCAACAGAGAGGGGATGACTGCACGACGGCGACAGCGCGTGGTGCGCGTGACAGAGGGATCATGTGAGGAGAGGAGAGGCGCGTAGGAACGGAGAGGAGGGGAGACGCGTGGGAACGGAGGAGAGGTGAGCGGAGGGGAGGCGCGTAGGAACGGAGGAGAGGTGAGCCGAGGGGAGCGGAAGGGAGGTGAGCGGAGGGGAGGCGCGTGGGAACGGAGCGGCTCGAGTGGGAGAAGAAGGTGAGTCTTTCCGTTTTTGGCAGCACATCTCTTTCTATTTTTAGATATGATTGCTTGATTGCCTTAGACACTAATTGCATTTATCAGCTGCGAGTTTGAATAATCAGTACGTCCAAAACTCCTCAATTAATTTAAGATGAGAACAAATTTTCAGCCCAGAAAAGCCCACTCCTAAACTATTGTATTTGTATGGGTGGTAATTGGGCTTTCCTTGTATTCTTCGTTCAACGATTATTTCAAGCTTGTTGGCATTTCAGGGAAGGAAAATATTTAATCGGGGGTTTTCCACTTTTTGGTTTTTATTTTGGCGAAGGGAGGTTTATGATATAAGTTAGTTAATGTACATGGATAAATTCTTTCAAAAAAAAAAATAAAATAAAATGAAGAGATGTACATATATATATTTTTTGAAGATAAATTGGAAGTCTAAGCCACCCAACTTATTTTTAAATTAATTGTCTATGAAAGACCCCCAGCCGGATTTTGAACCTGCGACCTTTCAAGAGATGTACATATATAGATAAAACAAGTTAGAAAATGACGTACAATTGGAATAGATAATGTCTGATTAGATATTCTTTACTTCTTTTACATAATTGAATTGAAGCCATTGATACTCTTCTTAGAAGTCCAAAATCTTGTTCAAATTCTCATAATATACTCACATTTTATTTTCCAAAACGACACACGCTCACGCATACACATTGCAGAAGCCTTTTTAACTTTTAACTGAACTATTCCAAAACAAAATACCTGACATATCCAAAGCTTATCACATATATAATAGAGAACATTCTGAATTCATTTCTAATGCAACAAATAATAGTTCCTGCAGTATATATGTGTAACCTTGCTCAACGCGCCTACAATAAGTCATCGTGGTTGGGCTTAGGAGACGTGAGCAGCGCGGTGTACAGCCTGAGTTGCTCCTCCTCCATGGAGGAGCACCTCGAGAGGGGCCGCCTTGGCCGAATGAAGGACAAAGATGTCAGGGTCTTCCTGTGCTTGTACCGCCGCCATGCCAGCTGGATTGCCACGGCAGCCCATGTACGCCACCCGGGGGAGTAGTACCTTGCACTCCGCTTGACCTTCTCGTTCAAGAAAGTGTACCTGAAATGCTGTGTGACATACTTCACGTCACCCGCTTCGAGGCCAAATGCCTCTGTGCTTTCGAGGGCTGTCAGAGTACATGAAGATGGAGGCAGCCTTTCGATGAAGGGCCGGCGGAGGCACCATGACAACAGTTCGTCACCGGTGAAGTTTCCTGTGATTGATGGTATGCAAATTGGTACATGTTTTGGAGCTAAGGATATTTATAATTTAAGGAAACTATGACTTATTAATTGTTATGTATTATGATTACATATAGTAACGTTCTGTCAATGGAAAATTGTAGTGATTTTGAATTACCTGGGCCAAGCATGCAACAGCTCTTGACCCCGTTGCGGAGTATTTGACTGCTTTGCATATGGCCTCTTACTATGAAAAGCATCCTCTGCACTGGATCTCCTTCCCTTATGATCTGATGGTCAAGAACACACGTAAGTGCTGAAGTTTAATTGTTCTTTGATTACATTTGACTAAAACTTTTCATGGTAATTAATATGAAATGAATTATAGTGAAGCGGCTGACCACTTCTCCTTTGGGGAAGATCAGAGACTTCACCCTGTCACAGATGTTCTCCAGTACTAATTCATCCATGTGCTGGAACAATGGCACCTGCATAGTGTATTGATATCTTAGAGGTTAGGGAAGAATATTTACGGTCTTCAATAGAAAATTAGAAATCATCATCCTTTAAATAGGCTATTAATGGTCTACAAACCCTTCAATTTCTTTTGCATAAAATTAAATTTTGTACATACCACCGACTGGACAAAATAAACAATTATGCAGCAGTGTAATATTTGGAATGAATTTGTTTGCGATTAAAACCTCAATTATGACATAAAATCCTTAAGAAACCTTCCACAAAAGAAAATTAGAAGGTTGCAAATCTCCAGCATAGTGGAAGATCTGTTGACACAGCTATTTATGACAGCGGTACAATACTTATACCAAACTTGAAAAATGGAATCAGTATCTGACACATCTACCTATAGTAAAATGAGGCAGTCCACGAGAGAATAAAATCAGTTACCTGTCGAACAAGGTCAAGGCAGAGATGGTACTTGATATCGCGCCTCAAG
The DNA here is from genome assembly GCA_028095005.1 of Rhynchospora pubera. Classification (NCBI taxonomy): domain Eukaryota; kingdom Viridiplantae; phylum Streptophyta; class Magnoliopsida; order Poales; family Cyperaceae; genus Rhynchospora; species Rhynchospora pubera. The sequence goes on from CM051460.1 coordinate 359,206,742, forward strand.
CCTTCCGGAAGGTTCTGTACCATCTCACACTCATCAACACCTCGTGTGGCAGCCCATCTGTGACGCTCATATTGCCTGACCCTCTGCCTGAAGCTTTGCGGCAGCTGCTTCCGTTTCATCCACCACTCCACATTTCTCATTCTAAGATGCATTGCTTGCTTCTTTGATGTAGTTGCATGCAAGAACACCTACATGCCCGATAGAGATTAAAAGACCCATCTGCCATTAGTCTGTAATATAGCCATATTTCTGACATGCTGGTATAATCAAACCATTTCGAAATATTGTGCACCATTGCTCTCTGTTTTAAGAAATTCAACTGATAGGAATTTAATTTGATAGATGTTTACGAAAAATATTTTGATTTATTAAACTCATTTATATCAAACAAAGCTAGATTTCTTAATAAATAATCTGGCGGAACAGAATCTGTAATTTACGGCATGTAATTTTGATCATCAAGTTACCAATAATGGTAATAAAGATTAATACGAATTTTCATTTGTCTTTTATAATAACTATGACGTCTTTCTGTTATCCAGTTCACATATAACATCATATACTGGCAATTGTTATTTGCACAGATCTACAACGAGAAACCAAATTGTTTCATAATAAAATCTAAGAAAATCAACCTTGATATTACCAATAAACATGGTAACGAGAATTAGGCCACCTGTGATGGTGATGATATTGAATACAATCTCAAGCCATTCTGTTGTGCTCTCCAGATTCCCAAAAGTACTGTCACACAACTCAAATTAAGTTTGTTCTGGTAAGGAAAATTAAATTGACTAATACGCAAATTCAATTTTATTCATATATATATGGTAACTAAATTGGTTAGATGTAACTATGAATCTTACAGATCATACAGTTTTGTAAAAATGCTTTCAGAAATATTTTTGTCCAAAAATTAAATAAAATTATATACCGTAAAACACAGTCCCAATTAAGTTACGTACCCTCTTTAATTCAGGAACTCGTATTTTGATCTTGTAAAAATTAGCTAGGATCTGATATAATCTTTATGAACAGTCTCACTATTACCTTAATGTCATGAGACCCCAAAATATAGGGAGCAAGATCTTCTCTATTCGGTTAGGATTTGTAACAAGGCCAACTGTCCACTTGTATGCGCCATATTGGAAATTATCACTGCTACTTAAACATATATTCCTTGCTTGCATGTTATGAGCCCAATCCAATCTGCCTCCATCTAGCATTATTGGTGATGTGCCATAGTATATTGGATCTACACAAGCTAGTGTCTTGGGCCCACATGTCTGTGATTGGTAGCATTGCAATTTGAGGCATTTAGTTGCTCTTTGGACACCGAGCAAGAACCAACATGCCCCCACAGCCTACAGAAATCATCAAGCAGTACGAAATTCTAATGCCGAAACATTTCCTATATAGTATATACAGAATAATTTGGAAGAAACTTTGAAAGGTTTGAAGAAGAAAGGTACTGAATACTGACATGAGCAGCAACGAAGTATGCCATGAGATTAAGAGCTATACCCCACCAAATTGTGCCAGAAATTTGCATGCGGCGCAGTAAACAAACAGCGTGGTATATTTTCGGGAGGTACTCGAATATAAATGTTATCAAAATTAGATTCATGACTGCAGTTGTCGCTCCTCCATGTATCAGTGCTGGCGCTGCCACCCACATTACAGTCTACAAATGTGTCCACAATTATATTGTAAGTTTTTCATACTTTTTTTTCTTTTTTTGCATATCTACAACATAATATTTCCTTTGAAAAAGGGAAAAAGGCACAATATATAGTAAAAGTATCTCAACAGTACATACACATTTTGATGAATAAATTGCAAGCTAATTCAGGTTTGTTTGAATAAAACGCTGAATGTGTTATGTTCAAAATAATAATTCTAATTGAAATACGCTCTTTCGTCGTCTGACTAAATTTTTGTGCTTTATTTTCGGAAAACAGACATAGACAGGACAATATTTCGATTTCAATTTCAGTAGGGACCACGATAAATAACACTTCCGTATTAAATTTTGTTTGTGGTACAACAGTAGCAGCATAGGGAGCCACGTAGGCATACACGTGTCTAGGTACAAGCCAGAGACCCACACAATTGGAAGAAAACAAACAAGGACAGGTAGTGGTAGCCTGGTAGGTACATTATCTTATCCGTATTTATTTCCTCAGTACATTTTTATGTCTGGTTGTTCTATCAACCATTTTGAGTGCCGGATCATCATGTGCCCGTAAGCGTGAGAGACATATTCTATTAGTTTGATTGTTTCTTTCTATATGATATGTGATATGGTATAATGATAGATAAATAAGCTCATATATCGTCAGCAATATATTCTTTGCAACGAGATTGGTTGGTCAAATTCATTAATTATTGAATACAAATCGTCACAGTAATCGCATGAGAAAGAGCTAAAAATTTATTAAAAATTCATTTATATATATTTTTTCTATTATTGAATTGAAGTTGGTTCAGGTGTATTACTTCTTTCCTCTTACAAACGATCCAAATTAAACTCAAGGGTCCATTGCTTGTTTAATCAAATGTAACTGAATAAATGCGAGGCCATAACGTGTAACTGCTAAGCAATAAATTGTTGATTTTAAGAAAAATTGTTATGACCGCATTAAATTAGTAAGAACTAAGGAAAGTAATTAATATCACAGATAAGCGAGACTAATTAAGCTCTCTAATTAATTAATAATAAGGTAAGAATTTTAGCCCAACAAGCCGGAAAACGAAAAAAAAAAAAACATTACTCTCCTTTTGGTCTTAAAAATATATAAAAGTTCAACCATTAAAAAGAATGAAACTTGGCATCAAAAACTGGAAAAAAGAAAATTAATTATTGTTCTTTGCATTACCAGTATATTTAAATTCCTGAAACAAGTGTATCTTTAAGGGCTTATTTTCATGAAAAGCATATTCGTTGCCATGCAAATGAAAGGCATACAATAAACCATGCATGTTCCATATAAAGCTCATAAGAAGTATGCAGAGTTAAAGAAAGAACAAGATAATAAATTGATCTAATTAAGTTAAAACTTAAAATTATTTAAACAAGTGACGAAATACGTAAATTCTAACCTGAAGGACTGGAAATATTACAAAGAGATCCAATACGAAACCATTCTTAGACCTCACATACAAACTCTTCAAAAGCCCTTTCTCACACTTCTCCTCTCCGGTCTCTCTCTCCTCCTCAACCCTGCCACATGCCATCCTTAGCTGCAGCCATATGTTGCACACATGCATGCAATCCACCATGCACCGGAGCACTGTGACCGCGATGGTGAACCACCCGTCTAGGAACAAACACATCATGGGCCCACTGACAGACAATGCATAGAGGAACAGTGGGTCGACTAGCAAACCTGCTGCGCAGGCCAGGAGATACACACGGCTCCACTCCCGGGCCCACCTGGAAGTGGTAGGAGAAGTGATCCATCTCTTGTGGTACTCCTCTTTTGATTCATCAAAGAGGGATGGGGGTACCTCACTCGACATTGTGAAGCGATCAAGAAGAAGAGCATGGTATTGAAGGGGATATTTTTGGTTCTACATTAGCCTTTAATTCAAATCCCCACCTGCAGAGGTATTTATGTAATAGACCCCTGAAAATGTAGCAATTTTTGGTGGTCCCCACTTCTCATGTCAATCAGGTTTTTAGTGATGATATGATAGGTGCACTAAATAAGTAAATATAAATATAATGCAATTACAAGCGATAAATGATAGACTGTCAGTCTGTCAGTGATACAATATATATCAACCATGGTTCTGAAACTCGGAATCGGACTCGGACTCGGAATGTTGATCAAAGGAGTCGAATCGGATGACTCGGAAAAACTCGGGTGACTCGGATTGAAAACTCGGATTTTCATAAAAATCATTTTTTAAGTCTTAAAAATAAAAAAAAATAAAAAAATAAAATTTAGAACGAATATACATTTGTTTAAGCACCTTAATATATTATTTGGAATTATAGAGAACCGAATTATCAATTTTTATGTTTTTTGGAATGATTTTTCAATCAATTATCCTTTAGTTTATAAAATATTCCACTTCTTAAGTAACGTGACGTTTGTTTTGAATTAAAAGAAAAATAAAAAGGTTACGAAATAATTTCCAAAAAAATAAGATAATAAATAAAACATTTTAAGTATAAAATAAACTAAAATATAAAATAAATATGGTTATTTACTGACCATGACCTGTTAAAATTTTGTTAAAGAAAACCAATCAAATTGAAATTTCATAAATTAATAAAATATTATTTGTATAAAAGTTAACACACATTTTGTCAAAATATCTCAATTCATCAGATGAGATCGTAAAGTATAGAAATTGCTTCTTTCCTAATATTCTGAGATCAGATTTTAGACCAAGTTTTATGTTGTTATCAAATAGAATTAATCTCTAAAAAATATGCACCGTTGGATCATAAATCAATTAATAAAAGAGGAAAGGACAGGTCCAGTTCGGACCCTTCTCCCTCATACCCGATCCCTCCCACCCACCCCTTGCTTCCCCTCTTCTCGTGCGCTGAAGCAAAGAGAACAGAAGTACGAAACCGCCTCGTTGCCCATCCCACGGGCCTCCAAGGTGGAACCATCGCCCCTAGCCGCCTCCGGAAGACTTTCTACACACCCCCTTCACCTTTCTCTTTTGGCGAACGCCATTAATGGTGGAGCTCAACCGATTCCGTTCCAAAACCCTCAAAATCGGATCGTCTCCCGCCGAGTCCGATCCGACTCCGCCGAGTCGACTCGGAATCGGGCGAGTTTTTGAACCATGATATCAACTATCAAGTGGAGAATTAGAACAATTGGTCCGTTACACTTCACAGCATCTTTCTTTCCCTTTTAATTGCATGCTTTTTAGTAAGCTACTTAGTTAATCTAGAAGTTAATTAAATTTGTTTAAAAGTGTTGGAATTTGAAGTGGAGACATTTCCAAACGGATCGTTTGGGAAATGGTAGACTGGCACCCTTTTAAGATCTGATTTAGATTGTTAGTATAAGCTAGTAGTGTCATATTGTCATATGTATCTGTATACTGACACAACATACGCATTTTTTTTTGTCAAGTACTAGTTTTGTTTGGTAATATTTGTTTTTTAAATTTATAGACGTTACAATATCGTTTTATTTTGTAATATAGCAATTGGAAAATAAAAAATCAATTGTTATTTAATTTAGAAAGTATTATATTAGAAAATATTTTTCTTACTATGTAATAGATATAATAGTACTATAAAATAATGACAGAAAATAGAAAATTGTGTAGCAAGATTTACACATCACAAAAATATTCTCTTTGTTGAGTCTATGATCATTGCGAATTTGAGTTGATTACTTGAGCATTTCCAACATAGATCCATATCCTTATTAAATACGCTTCTCTCCTCAGAATGAAGACATAGGTCATTCCAACGGCGTCTGAGAGAGAAAAAATGGATATAGAGAGTTCCACTTCATTGTACTTAGTTTATATATATATATATATATATATATATATAGAGGATTGCTAAAATGCTATGCATAGCACGGATGGCCTTCGTGCTACGGATTCGTTCTTACATTTCATGCTTCAAACAACCGATCCAAACCGTTCATTATCTTCTACATATTGAAATCTTATTATAAACCAAATTTTACATTTTTTTTAATTTGTTTGCTATTTTTCTCAGATTTTTGAAAATCACTGTTATTGAAGGGTCCAGAATTTATTAGATTAAGTATTTTAAAATATCGGAAAAAAAATAGTAAAAAAATCCAAAAAAATGAAAAATTTGGTTTCTAATGAAATTTCAATATGAAGAAGATAATGAACGGTTTGGATCAGTTGTTTGAAGTATGAAATGCAAGAACGAATCCGTAGCACAAAGGTCATCCGTGCTATGCATAGCATTTTAGCAATCCTCTATATATATATATATATATATATATATATATAGAGGGTGTGTTTGGATGCAACGGAATAAGCTGTGAATAGAGGATAGGAATAAGAAATTTCGGTTTGCGTGCTTATCCATATTCTTTATTCTTATACCATGGTTTTGTTAGTATAGGAATAAGGGTCCAAATTCCTTATTCTTGTGTTGTTTGGGTTGCACAAGAATAAGAATAAGCACGCAAACCGAAATTTCTTATTCCTATTCCTTATTCTCGGCTCATCCAAACACACCCATAGAGTTTAGCTCCGGTGAGTCGCGACTCACGGACCCTCCGGTGAGTCGCGACTAAAACTCCTAGATCTAGATCAAAATGACCGATCCAAACCGTCAAATATGATCTCCGTGCAAACCAAATTTTTTATTTTTTCGAAATTTTTAAGTATTTTTTTCGGATTTTTAAAAATTGATGTTTTTGAATGGTTCAGAACCAATTAGATTAACGATTTTCTAAAATTTCAAAAAAATATTTAAAAATTTCGAAAAAATGAAAAATTTGGTCTACATGGAGATTTCAATAGGGAGATCATATTAGACGGTTTGAATCGGTCATTTTGATCTAGATCTAGGAGTTTTGGTCGCGACTCACCGGAGAGTCCGTGAGTCACGACTCACCGTAGCTAAACTCTATATACATATATATATAATGCTATGGTGAGTTGCAACTCACCAAAACGTCGGTGAATTGCGATCAAAAGTCCGAGATCTAGTTTAAAATGACCGATCCAAACCGTCTAATATGATCTCTATTAAAATCTCAATGCAAACAAAAATTTATATTTTTGTGAAATTGTAAAGTATTTTTTTCAGATTTTTAAAAACTTCTGTTTTTGAACGGTTCAGAACTAATTATATTGATGATTTTCTAAAATTTCGAAAAAAAATAATTAAAAATTTTGAAAAAAATATAAAAATTGATCTGCATAGAGATTTCAATAGGGAGATCATATTTGATGGTATGGATCGGTCATTTTGAACCAGATTTAACAATTTTAAGCGCAACTCACCATAGCAAAGTTTAATATGTACTATAGTGCATAGGACTTTTCATGCACCGCGGATTTTTTCGGAGGTATTTTTGTTAAGTAACGAATCTAATTTAACCAATCTAATCTACATATTGAAATCTCATAGAAAACCAAATTTTACAATTTTTGAGATTTTATTACTATTTTTTCGAATTTTTTAAAACATACTATTTTTGGAATGTTATACTATTTACAACATTACAAAAATGACATGCCAAAAATGACATGTTTTAAAAATTAAAAAAAAATAGTAATAAAATCTAAAAAATTGTAAAATTTGATTTTCTATGAGATTTCAATATTTAAATTTGATTTGTTAAATTAGATTTTTCAATTTACAAAAATATACCTGAAAACTCCACGGTGCAAAGAAAGTCCTATGCACTATGGTGCATATTAAACTTTCTCATATATATATATATATATATATATATATATATATATAGAGAGAGAGAGAGAGAGAGAGAGAGTTTTTTGCTATGGTGAGTTGCAACTCACCAAAGGTTCCGTGAGTTATGATCAAAACTTCAAAATCTAGTTGAAAATGAACGATCCAAACCGTCCAATATGATCTCTCTATTCAAATCTCTATGCAGACCAAATTTTATATTTTAAAAAAAATTTTAAGTATTTTTTCGGATTTTTAAAAATTGTTGTTTTTGGACGGTTCAGAACTAATTAGATTAACAATTTTATAAAATTTCAAAAATACTTTAAATTTTCGAAAAAAATGTAAAATTTGGTCTGCATGGAGATTTTAATAGGGAGATCATATTGGACGGTTTGGATCGTTTATTTTAAACTAGATTTAGGAGTTTTGACCGCAACTCACGGATCTTTTGGTGAACTGCAACTCATCATCGCAAAACTCTATATATATATGATATCTCGTATTTATATTGTTATTTTGACCAGACTTTACTTCGAAATCGACCAGACACAGCAGGCGCACGAGACTCAGCTCATTCCTCAGACAGCCCCAACAATTCGGTCCGAATTGTACTGAATTGGGTCCGAATTGCCAAGCAGCCTCATTCCAGCGAGACCAATTCGGTTCGAATTCCCCTGAATTCGGTTGCTATACAGGGAAGGTATTCAGCTGAAGTTCTGGAGCGATTTCTCTTTATAGAAGGCCTAGATTTTAGCCTAGATTGAGGGAAAACGCGTGCCAACCTGTCTGCCAGCCAGAGGAGAGGATATAGGCACCTTTCATCTAGGGAGAAGGCCATCTTTCATTCCATTTTCAACCATTCTCTCTCCAGCAGATCTGGATCTGGTTCTTGGGCAATTTCTCTTGGTTTTTGCGACTTGGACAGGGGGTAGAGACGAGATAGTGCTGTTGCTTGCTGCTCCAACTCTTTCCGACGGATTCCCTACTATTTCTTGTGCATTTGGCAGTGATTTGTGCCCCGAAAACTGATCTATTTGTGTATCTTTAGTACTTGTTCTTTATTTTCTGGATTTATGACTTGTTTAGATTTATCTACTGTTATTTGCATATTTTCTATTAGTATGTTAGGCTAAAAACTTGTTGCTTTAGGGCTAGATATAGCCTAATATTTGGTTTGCTTGGTTTATTTATTTTGTTAATGGACAAAACTAATTACCCTTGAGATTTTAATTGAATTGCTTGTGCTTGAATTGTTTATTATTTGTGTTGCTCGACTCTTGTACGGCCGCAACGGTTGGGAACTTCAACCCATTATAATAACCAAGACTTGTATAAGTATTTCGAGGTAGGTCAAGAGCGAAAGTCGACCAACTAGTAACCAAAAGTCAACGTTTCTAGTTAGACGAAATTCTAATTAGATATCTCGTAGAAAACCATTGGTAAACTCAAGTAAGTCCACCGAACAACGAAAGTTGGGGGGTGCAATGCACTCGATGAAGGTTGTTTAACACTAGATCCCATTCCAAATACCGTACCCAATAGGCGAAAGCGGAGGGTTAGGGAGTTAGGTATGGCTAGATGAACCTTTGGCTTGAATAAATCAACAAAAGAGTAAACTACAGCATTTACATAGTGGAATTCGGTTCGGAATTCGGACCGAATTAGCAAGACTGAATATGACAATGCTAAGTTTTGTGACTCTGTGGCTAGATCTAGGTGAAATCGAACCCTAAGGCACATTTATTATCATCTTTTAAACTGTTAGAAAACCCCAAAAAATATTTATTTGAATTATTTTGCATAATTCTCATACTTGCATTTGCATTCCTTTATTTCTCTTTAAATTGTTCTATTTGTGACACCAATTCTCTTCTCAATTTTTATTGTCTAGATTTAACGAAATAATAAGAATAATACTCATATCAATCTCTGTGGGTTCGACAACTTTTTCTCTACTACAAACGACTAGTCGAGTATAAGGTTTATTTGTTTGACCTTGGTTTACACGACTAGTCGAGAGAGAATGGCTAGCGTGCCATCAAGTCATTTTTCGAAATCCGAAATTCAAATGGTCAATCCAAACCGTTCAAATTGTTCTCCATATTGAAATATTTTTGGAGACCTAATTTTTTATTTTTTCGAATTTTTTTGCTATTTATTATGATATTTTTAAAAACATTATGATTAGAGTATTTCAGGCCCTCCAATTTGAAAATATCATAATAAATAGCAAAAAAAATCCGAAAAAATGTAAAATTTGGTCTCCAAAGGTATTTCAATATTTTGATCAACTTGAACGATTTGGATCGACCGTTTGACTTTTGAATTTCGAAAAACGAGTCGATAGAAAATTGATGGCACGTGCCATCGATGGCGTGTTAGCCATTCTCTCTCTCTATATATATATACATATATATACATATATAGAGTTTTGCTACGGTGAGTCGCGACTCACAGCACCTCTGGTGAGTCGCAATCCGAACCGTCCGATTTCTTTCAAAATTCACGCAGATCTGCGCGATGGATTAGCGCTGGGTCGATTAAAATTCCTCCGTTACGTTCCGTCCGTTTTCTCTGCGTTCCCTTCTCTCTCTCTCTCTCTCTCTCTCTCTCTGTCATATCTCTCCCTCTCGAAAAACAAAATTTCTTTCTCAGATCTGAGCCCCAGAGAGCGCCTCCCTTTAAACCCTAGAAACGATCGGATCGCCTCCTCCTCACTGTTGCTTCCTCTCTAGTACCCCACAAATTGCGCTTTCTCGTCTTCGAGTTTGATCTTATTTTAAACCAGGTTCTCTCTCTCTCTCTCTTAAACGAAGATAAATTGGGGTTTGAACGAAGAAAAATTGGGATTTATTGAGGTTTAAACGAAGTATTGAATTGATGTTTCTTTTCTTTTCAGACTATATACTAATATGCTTAATCTAATGTGGTAAAGAATGATAGTTTAAGGTTATATTAGAGCGTCCATGAAATGAACAATAAAAGGGAGAAGAAAACAAACATAGATTTTTTCTATGGTAAACAATATCAGACCAATGCTTCCTCTCAGACACGCCAGACATACCCTCTGTATATTAAAGGGGGCCGCAGGTAAATTCACCACAAGTTCAACATACAACTTCATTAAATCTAACCCCTTACACTCCTCCTACCTCAGCAGAAACTGGTCACTTAAGATACCGTCGAGGTTTCAAATCTTCATCTGGCGAATGTTTCAGAACAAACCCTGGACAACCTGCAGAGAAGAGGATGATGCTTGCCAAACAGATGTGTTCTCTGTCTAAACAGTTCGGAGTCAACGATTCACATTTTTTCCCAATGCAATTTCTATTTGATGATACGATCTCTGGTACAAAATGATCACACCCTGGGCCCATTCACTGCTGATGAGAGAAATTTGGGCAATTACGTTCTTCATTTTGTGGAGAGAGATTTGCGCATATATTCTCTGACAAGTTAAAACAACCAATTGCTCTGCTGCAAGAAATTCTCTGTTAAATTGGCTCTCTCCTTCAGCAGTTACAACCTACTCCTACAGCTTTTTGAATCCGCTTCTACCAGTTATACCAGTGAAATTGAAGGAAATGTTCTCTGTTAGTACTAGCTAGTTTTTGCTTTTTTTCCCCTTTTTTACTTTTCAGGTGTCTTTCTTTAGTTCCATCCTGTCTCTCTTTTGTTGTCTCTATCTTTTTTTTTTATTTTTTATTTATTTTCATTTTGTTTTTCTTGGCAAGTTACCTACCTGTTAAATGCCATTTTTGTAATGATACTTATATTTAAATGAAATTCAAAGATAAGAGCTTGACTCGTATTTTTCGTCAATTTTTTTTTTTTACTTGTTGAATCAATTGAGGGGTTGTAAATACTGGAGTACAATGTGGATTGTAGTTGATTTTAGCTTCTATATGCCATTTTTATTACAGACCTATATTTCCCTTTGATACTACCAATTTACGTTTATTACAATCAGTTAAGATCAACACATAACAAAAGAATTTAGTTTCATATTTTTCACAAGATGCCCCTGAAATATCTTCTAGTAGGCAGCAATTATTCCTCGGATAGGTACATCATGTTTCTATAACTAAGGAAAAAAAAATAAACAAACATGGTACATCACAAAAGCATAATCTGTACTAGTATATATATGCCTTTTGCATAATATTTCCCAAAGCATAACCTGTACTCGTGTCTCAAAGCATCACAATTACAAACAAACATGGTACAGACATAATATGGTACATCACAATTAAAATAACATTGGTACATGAACTAGTATCTCTCAAAACAAAAAGTAAATACATAGTTTGTACTAGTATCTCTTAACACACATGCAAGCACAAAACATGAAATTCAAATAGCATGGTACCATAAAAGCAATAAGGTAACGTACAATCAAAACAGAAATCAGTGTCTTAGAACAATAGAAACGTAAATTTCTAAGGGCCTAAATTAAGAAATAGAAACATAAATCCATTTCTTTGCAGTCTAGTAGCCTTCTTCCTTTTTCCTTTGCATTGTGACACATATGGGTTGTAAACTTTCTTTGGAACCAAGTCACTACATGGAATTTCGCCCGAAACTGAATCTGATTCTTTGTCAGATTCTATTGTTTCCACGAACTCTCCTTTCAAATACCCGCAATTGAACTTGCTCGTCGTCCTTGACAGTGTTTGTTGACCCAAAAATTGACATATTCACTTTTGAGAATTTCTTCACTGTTGAAAATAAGAAAAATATCAGTTTAAATCTGAAAAATAACAGCTTAAATCAGAAAATAACAGCTTGAAAATTTTTCCACTGTTAGGCTCTACACTTGTAAAATAACAGCTTAAATCAGAAAATTTCTCCACTGTTGTAGTCTCCACTTGCAAAATTTATTCTCATTTGCACTTAGACCTTCTGCTGCTTGCAATAAGAGTGTGAATTTGAGTAGAGCAATCAGTTAATCTACCTAATTTAAGAAACATTCAGTATACAAAACTAACAAAAGATTATTGCTTTAGATAATTTGAGCAATTTTATTTTGAACTAGTATATTAAATGACTGAAATTCATGCCTGTTAAGGGCTGTCTATTTGTCACTCTTGTGGAACGACATTTTCTAAGAAAAAAAAATGTAATTTGCAGTTGGGCTTTATTAGGACATTTTTCTATGTATATTTGTGGGCTGGGAAGAAAATAGAAAAATTCTTGGCCAAGAGATGGAAAAGAGATGGAAATATTTTTATTACAGACCTAGCACGAGTAGGAGATAGGAAACAACAGTGACGAGAGGGAGGCAACGTTCGAGAGGAGAGAGGAGGCAACGTGATATGCTCTCTTGCTCGTGACCTATATATAGGATATGTTCAAGAGAGGCAACGTTCGAGAGGGTTTAGGATAGTTTCTTTCTCAATAAATCCCAATTTTTCTTCGTTCAAACCCCAATTTATCTTCGTTTAAGAGAGAGAGAGAGAGAACCTGGTTTAAAATAAGATCAAACTCGAAGACGAGAAAGCGCAATTTGTGGGGTACTAGAGAGGAAGCAACAGTGAGGAGGAGGCGATCCGATCGTTTCTAGGGTTTAAAGGGAGGCGCTCTCTGGGGCTCAGATCTGAGAAAGAAATTTTGTTTTTCGAGAGGGAGAGATATGACAGAGAGAGAGAGAGAGAGAGAGAGAGAAGGGAACGCAGAGAAAACGGACGGAACGTAACGGAGGAATTTTAATCGACCCAGCGCTAATCCATCGCGCAGATCTGCGTGAATTTTGAAAGAAATCGGGCGGTTCGGATTGCGACTCACCGTAGCAAAACTCTACATATATATATATACATATATATATATATATATATATAGTTTTTATATGGTGAGTCGTGCTAAAAAACTCTTAGATCTTGTTCAAAATGACTAATCCAAACTATCCAATATGATCTCCATATTGAAATCTTCATGCAGACAAAATTTTATATTTGTTTGAAATTTTTAGTATTTTTTCGGATTTTTAACGATTCAAAACTAATTAGATTAACAATTTTCTAAAATTTCAAACAAATATTTAAAAATTTCGAAAAATATAAAATTTGGTCTATATGAAGATTTCGAAGGGAGATCGTATTATATGGTTTGGATCAGTCATTTTGAACCAGATCTAGGAGTTTTAAACCATATATAGCAAAACTATATATAGAGAGAGTTGCTATGGTGAGTTGCAACTCACCAAAGCCTCCATGAGTTGCAATCAAAATTCATATATCTACTTCAAAATGACCAATCCAAACCGTCTAATGTGATATCTCTATTGAAATTTCCATGCAGACCAAAGTTTATATTTAAAAAAATATTTTAAGTATTTTTTCGAATTTTTAAAAACTGTTGTTTTTGAACGTTTCAGAACTAATTAGATTAACGATTTTCTAAAATTTTAAAAGAAAGTTAAAAAATTAAAAAAAGAAAATTTTAATTTGATCTGCATGGAGATTTCAATAGAGATATGACATTGGATATAAGTGTTGAACAATAGTAGTAAAATGAGCTTAGGATGTCCACGCATTCATGGAAAAGGTCAGCCCTATTTCATTACACTACTTACGTTGCTCATTAATTCACTTTGAGAAAGAGGGCTGCAATATTTATTAGCTTTATTATGAAGCTTATGTGCATCCGGCAACATCATAGATGAGTGAGATCAAGAATTAAAGTTAGTATTTTTTAAAAATAAATCAGAGTATAATAATACCGCAGAGGAAATCAATTTTTTATAATTTGAGCGATTCCTTTCACGAAATGAAGCGCCTGCGTCTTTATCATGTTGACTGAATTTTCGTTTTTGATACGCTAGTGGAGAGTAATCACATATAGGACTACTCCTGCACTATTTACAATCCAAACGCCTAGCTACTACTGGCCACTCAACCTCTATAGATTAGCAATGTTGCACTTTCTCTAGAGCTTGTACTTGGAGAAATCTAAGTACAATGAAGTGGAACTCTCTATATCCACTTTTTCTCTCTCAGACACCGTTGGAATGACCTATGTCTTAATTCTGAGGAGAGAGGCGTATTTAATAAGGATATGGATCTATGTTGGAAATATTCAAGTAATCAACTCAAATTCGCAATGATCATAGACTCAACAAAGAGAATATTTTTGTGGTGTGTAAATCTTGCTACACAATTTTCTATTTTTTGTCATTATTTTATACTACTATTATATCTATTACATAGTAAGAAAAATATTTTCTAATATAATACGGTCTAAAATAACAATTGATTTTTTATTTTCCAATTGCTATATTACAAAATAAAACGATATTGAAACATCTATGAATTTAAAAAACAAATATTACAAAAAAAAAAAACTAGTACTTGACAAAAATACATTATTGTTAAAGTAATGCAATCATATAAGTATAGGTTTATGTCAGGAATAAAAAAATGGAAAAAATGACAATTTAATTGTAATAAATTAACACAAAATTTAAGATATCCTGATTTTTTTTAGGGTCAGTGGCAAAGCACCACTCTAGCAAAATTTATTAAAAATAAAAATATTTACAAAGAGTAAGAAGAATGAAAAGTAAAGCCTATACAAATTTTTAAAAACAAAAAACTAGACATGCTTCATTCATGATTGTACACATGCGCAGATCTCTTTAACCAGAAGCTCCGGAGGACTGGTACAATCCGAGAAAACATGTCTGTTTCGTGCCGTCCAGATATTCCAAGATGTCGAAGCCCAGACGATGTCCCCAAGTTTAAAATCAGAATTTCTATTTGAGAGCCAAGATATCTTGATTTTATGACAAACAAAATTTGAAATATATATGTGTTTGAAGTGAATTTATTAGTTTGAAAGAAAACAGATTACTGGTTTACATTATTTGGTTGAAAATTTAGATTTAAATTATTCATAAGAAGTTGTGATCGACGTATCAAAATTACAGTAATTAAATTCATCTTCCAACTTTCATGCTTTATATAACATTTCTATGCAGATTTGTGCACATACATGACTAATATTATTTTTCTTGGAAGAAAAACTTAGGTTCAAGCCCTTATCATTTTATAAATTTCAATCTTGTGAGTCCCAAGAAAAGCTATATTTAAAATTTTGAATTTTGATTAATTATCAGATTGTTAATTACTAAAATACCTCCCCTAAAATATAATTTCTGTAATTTTTGCGAATAAAAGTAATGCATAATAATCAAAGAATGAAACACAATTTCCTAGCAGCTTCGTAGGTCCTGCAGACTCCATATCACATGTGGCACATATAACCATATATTTGATGTTGCGAACTAGCATAGCTTAATTAACTTGTGCACACCATCCCTACACAGGAAATCTAAAATTCCGGTCCGTCTGTTTGCAAATAAATGAGAGTTTGTTGGGTCGCCATCTTAGGTGAGGCCCAGTGAAATCCAATTTGTTGTTTTACCAGATGTAGCATGTCATGTCATTATTGTACGAGAGCTCCGTGTCCAAATGGCATTTTTTCCAGCGAACTGATTCCCATTTCAATGTTTCATCCATCATACTTCGGTTGACCGATAAAAAATGGGCAACTTTTATTTGGAAGTAGGCCCGTCAAACGTGGCCCAGTAGCACGGAACAGTTCATTTTGTTTGCTGTTCCGTTAAGAAAAACGGTACACTATTTCATTTCGTTAACCGTTTTATTATAAAAAAGTACGGATTTTCGTTTCACATTTTACACTGATTTGGTTGAAACAAAACAAAACGGTTTGAAATGGTACAATTTAGTTTTTTGTTTGCTGTTTCGTTATTGAAACGATACAAAAACCTATGCCATTAACCGTTCTGTTTCATATATACAAAATGGTATCACGTGGTCTTTGATGTCGTTGACAGACCTATTTGGAAGTAGAGGGATTGGCGTTGGCTAATTGAGAGTTGCTCTGCTACGTACATCTTTTACTTCGAGCCTCATTAACATTTTTATTTACGGAATGGAATATTTAAGGAGGAATTACAATTGGATTTGTTAGGTTCAATTTTTTTTAAAGATAAATTGAAGGTCTAAGCAATCCAATTTATTTTTAAATTAAATATTTATGAAATACTCTCCAGTCGGATTTCGAACCTATGATCTTTTCACTCAAGTTGCATTAATTGTTTTTTGACACTAGACCAATAACTGATTTTTTTTTGTTTGGTCGAAATCTTGAAATCGGAATGAAAAATTTTACCATCGGATAATTGATTTTATGATTTTAAACTCATATTCCGTCTTGACATTCTTTAAAAAAAAATTATGAGATTTCTTCTCTCTCGTTCAATCAAAGTAGATAAAGTCATAATTTGCATCGAAATCAAAATTTTTTTCCCCACAAAATCACCTCTCCTCTCAACTCCAATAAAAATAAAATCATCTCCTCTCTTTTTTCCCCCTGATCCCGGTATGTCCTTACTCAGATTTATAATTCTTTTTCAAATAAAAGGCACACATTAACGCATCAACAAAAATATGTCATGCAGCCGTGTTGTGCTAAAACTTGATTCCATTTTTTGAATATTAAAATTTATAAGACATGCATGTATATATTTATCTAAATATTTATTTTATCAGGAAACAGGTATGAGCTCGCCTGATTGTAATTTTTAAATAGCATTTAATCATCATTATGCTGTATGTTTTGATATAATGTTTGGATTAGTTTTCGATGGAAATTAATTTTCCTAGGACTTTGTATGGATATGGTATGGCGCGCATGCATTACAAGATTTCGCTTTCAACACATAACAAATAAGATTATAATTTATTATTTATTATTTGACCTCTGCTAATTTATTTTATTTATATTTAGAGAAGATGCTATTTTGTTTTATATATCTGAATCTTATTTCGGCATGTATTATATGTTCGATTTTTTTTTTTTAAAAACACAACATATGAGTTTTCCTCATTTGATGATAAAACTTAAGTACAGACGCAACTTTGTTTATACTCGAACAAGATTTATAGGGTCATTCAGAATATTAGTACAACATGGGGAGTTGCCCTTTAATAGGAAATCTGCTAATAATATTGTTCCTCAACATTATTTCCTTCATTTAAGACTAAAAATTGATTTTCCATTCGTTTTTTTTCCCATTAGGTACATGACGTACCTACAGAAAAGAACAAATATTTTTTTTATATATTAGAATAATATGTTGTCAATCTAGTAGGAAAGCTGTGAATACATATATTCAAAAGTTCCCTATAACATACCCACGCATACAGTTTTTTATTTTAAAAAAGGAATCTTTTTATGTCTTGAACTGTCTCTGTTTATTCAAAAGTTGCACTTATTTTGAAGCACTTTGTAAAAAAATAATTTTGTTTACAATTTCAAACTAAACTTTAATTAACATGTGCGATTAATAATCTGTATTCAAACTAATCGAAAACTTTAGGCACTAGCGATGCTGAAATCAGCAAAGTAAGTTTTATGGGATCCGAAACTTCTGTTTGAAATTCGAGAAATTTCATTTTAGTTGCCATGCACTTTAAATTTCTGTTCTTTCTGATAATTAACATTTTTATTGGCTTAAAGATAAAAAACTGAGTATTATAAATAATTTTAAATAATATTTTATTGACAAGGAAACGCTGACATTAATATATCTTGAACTATTGACCTGGCATAGCATAATCTCTGATGAAATGATATAAACGTTCAATTTATAGATAAGTTAATTTGCTTCATAACAATTTTCAGCCTCTCCATTAGGAATCTATAGAATTGCTCCGATTCAATTTGAGCAGGCATTGTGAAAACTCAGTGCGCACGAAATATTTTGAACTTTCAGCCGGATTTCGAACCTGCGATCTTTCACTTAAGGAGTTAAGATGAATTGTTCTTCACCACTAGACCAAGAGCGGGTTCTAATTGCAGTCGTAATATTTAATATTGGTTAAACATTTTCTCTCGATTTGCCGATTTGCAAAACAACACCGAAACCCTTAAACTAACATCTCTTTTTAGTGCTTTATAGCTAGATTTATTGAAGAATGGATTAAAGCAAGTGTGGCACTTAGTTTGGAGCATCAAGAGATTGCTTTGGTCTAGTTAGATTCAGTAGTTAAGGTTTATTTAATCTCTAAACTAATCTCAATCAATTTGCTGGTAAAATGCTCAGTTTTTTCTGTCCAGCGTCATACAACGCTAGTTGCCGTTACACAACGCAGCGTTAATTCGCTCCTAAATTGCAAAATCTCTGACAAGGTTGGAACAGCGTTACACAACGCTCAGTAGCGTTGTGCAACGTTAGTTCATTTGTTTTTAAACCTGTTAAATCTAGTTTTTCCCCTTGTCAGAACGTTGTGCAACGCTAAGTAACGTTACACAACATTTCCGCTCCTATGTTGTGTAACGCTATTCAGCGTTGTACAACGGAGTCATGAAGCAGGCAACTCTGCATTGCTCAGACATCGATCAGCATCGATGCTGCATGCATGCTGCCATGTTCCATGCATCGTAGCGTTGTGTAACGCTCTAAACTTCGCTCAGACATCGCTCATTCGCTCTGGACGCGTAGTACAACGCTGAATAGCGTTGTGCAACGGCGACGTTGTGTGACGCCAGTCAGCGTCGTATGATGTTCTGACAATATTGTTTGAGTTTGTCAGTTATGCCTTGTTTCTTTTCTTGACTTCGTTGTGCAACGCTATCAAGCGTTACACAACGCTCTGACAAGTTCCAACGGAACTGTCGAGCTTCTGCTTTGGACTTTTGCTGAAGCGTTGTGCAACGCTATACAGCGTTACACAACGCTCTGACAGATCACAACGTTATTGTCTGTGACCGTTTGATTTTTCAACGGCTATTTCAGCGTTGTACAACGGCATATAGCGTTGTATAACGGTAGAGTCTGTTTTGACTGGATTTTGGAGCTGTTGGCGCCCTCTATATATATGGGGCCTCTTGGAACTGTTTAGACACTTTTGAAACCTTTGAAACTCCTCCCTTTTGAGCTCCAACCAGTTAGACATTACTCTCTCTTGTGTTTGAGCATTATTTTAGCAAAATCATTGAGATTAGAGTGTGCAAAACCAATCCACTAGTGTTAATTGCTAGATTTGTTGAGTGATTTGGTTAGAGCCTCAATCCTTTGAGTGTTTGAGCTTGTTTAATTGAGTTAGGCCAATCCACCTTGAGAGTGATTGTAACAAGGTGATTTGGTTCGAATTTGTAGTCCCGTTCGTGTGGAATTGAACGGAGCGCGCCCATTTCGAGGTTGCGGAACTCCCGGAGACGTACGACTAAGGCTAGCACTTCCTAGCGGGTCGGAACTCCGTAATATATCGCGTGTCACTTCTTCTCTTCTCTCTTTACCTTTCTTGAATTGTGAATTGCTTGTGCTTTGTTTGTTTTTGTTAGAACAAGTTTGAATTGAATCAAATATTGACCATACCGGTTTAGAACTTTGTTTTTGTGCCTATTCATCCCCCTCTAGGCCTTTAAATTAGGGACAACAAAGTGGTATCAGAGCAGGGGTTATCTTTTGACTATCTTGTTAGGTAGATAACCTCGATTCATGGCCTCTAGGGTGATAGAAAAACCGGACAAGTTTGGTTCCACTTGCAAGAACTTCCGTTATTGGAAGAGATGTATGGTTGTATACCTTAACTTGATTGATATTTGGGAGGTTGTTGATAAGCCATACACACCAATTGTTGATAGTGAAGGTAGAGAAATCCATGCCTCTAAGACCATTAGGACCAAGAATGATAATGCCGTGAATGTCTTGTTAAATTCGGTACATGAGTCCATAGCGGTCATTTTTGGTAGCTCTACTAGTGCACATGAAATGTGGGTTTCTCTCTTGAACCGTTATGAGGGAAATTCTCTAATCAAAAGCTCTCGACAATTTGAGTTAGAGTCTAGATTGGATAATTTCCGCATACGGGAAGGTGAATGCATCGAAGAGATGTATACTCGGTTTATACAATTGCTCGATGAATTCACTAACATAGGAGAGACCCTATCTAATAGTCGTGTTATAGGAAGATTGCTTAGGGCTTTGGTGGGAAGACCTCAATTCGACACTCTCATCTCGACTCTTGAGACACAACAAAGGTCCCACAACAACCTCACACCGGAGATCATCTATACCCATTACCGGTGCGTGGAAGAGAAGCTCAAGCAACTTGGAGAGTTAAAGTATGAGCCCAAAACCGTAGCATTGGCGGCAAATGACAACAAGGCATCCCCATCCAAGAACCGCCACAATGACAACCACCAAGGGAGACACCGCCACTCAAGTGACAAGGCCAAAGGTATCATCGACCTTGATGAGGACAAGCAAGGAGCCGTTCTCTCAAAGATGTTTCGAGCTATCATGATGTTTGAGGGAAAGTTCAACAAAGAAAGACTTGAGAATGACGAAAGAGCTCTTTGCTTCGTGTGCCAAAAAGAAGGTCATACCATGTACTCTTGCTTCAAGCTCTTCCCTCACTTGAAGAAGGACAAGGAAGATGGTGGCAAGAGAAGGGGTGATGGCCGGTTCAAGTTCAAGAAGGGACACTACAAGAGCAAGAAGAAGGGTGAGAGAGCCATGCAAGCCACTTGGGACAACGATTCCGATTCGAGCTCATCCTCTCAATCCGATTCGGAATCCGAGTGCGACTTTGACAACCTTGCTCTTGTGGCTCAAGTGAATAATGTGGTGATGCCGGTGGATGACGACCTAGATGACTTGGTGAAGGAGGTCTTCAATGAGTTCAACCGAGGCAAAATCTATGTGCATCCATTGAGCAAAGCTAGCCTTGATGAAGCATCATCCTCTACATCGACTTTCACACAAGCTCCAACGACTATTCAAGAGGAACCATCCACAATTGCCATTGAAATGTCTAAGGTCACAAATGAGGTACTTCTAAACTCATTCTCTAGTAGTGATAGCGACTGTGATAGTAAGAATGACTTGAGCTTGAATGATGATGCAAACTTGCAATTTGATAGGTTGAATGATTATCTTGATGAGTCTCTTAAGACTATTGCTAGTCAAAAAGAGCAAATTAGTCTTTTGACGACTAAGGTGCATGATCTTGAATCTTTGGTGACAAGGTATAAGGGTATGATTGAAAGTTTTGAAAAACCAAGTGTTTGTGAAAAATGTCAAACTCCTTTGAGTGAGACAAATGTTTTGAAAAATGAAAGGGCTTCAAGTTCGTCTAGTGCTTCTCATAGCACCAAGATGAATCTTGATAAAATGTTTGTGGGACAAAAACCCAATGACAAAACGGGTCTTGGCTTCAAAAAGAGGAATCAATCCTTTTCTAGACCAAGAACCATGTCAAGCCCAACACAAAATGAGAGACTTTATCACAAGAGCACCAATAGTAGGAACACTCATGGACAAGGGCAAAAGAATTTTGTTGGCTCTCAAAATGGTGCTCAAAAGAATTTTGGTAGGAATGGAAATGGGTCTCAAAGACCTCAAAAGAACTTCCAAAACAATCGGGGCCCAAGCAACTTGTATTTCAAGGGACCCGATGGGTGTTTTCATCCTTTTCAAAACAATGGTGGGAATAGGAATAGAACACACACTAGACCTCAAACCAATGGGGGAAATCAAAAAGTCTCTCAACAAAACAAAAAAAATTTTCAAAAACCAAATTTGAGAAACTCTCAATCATACACTTTCTTTAAGGATCCAAAGATTAGGGCCATGGAGCTTAGGCGTCATTTTGAAACCCATTTTGTTAGAGAAAGTTCACAAGTGAACAAGCCAACTTGTGCTTGTTGTAACTATTGTGGTAAGAATGGCCATGTCACACTAGAATGTAAAGTTAGGAAAGCAAATCATACATCCGGTTCAATTAACATGATTTGGGTTCTTAAAGTCACTTCCACATCCGTTTTGATTGGTGAAAGTGGTTCGAGTGTGGCTTAGTTAGCCATCTTCTTTCCCCAAGGTTATTCTTGTCAAATATTAAGGGGGAGAGATTACAAGAATAATATATTAGTTGTTTGTTTCTAACTAATATGTATTCTTGTAGGTTTGTTTGTTATCATCATTCAAGAGAAGTGTTTGGATCATAGATAGTGGTTGTTCACATCACATGACGGGTGATGAATCTTGTTTCAAGACACTTGAACCTTTTGATGGTGGTGAGGTTACTTTTGGTAATAATCTTAGGAAGAGCTCTATTATTGGTATAGGCTCGGTTGGAAACCAAAATTTAACGGTTTTTAATGTTTACCTTGTGGATGGTCTCAACTACAACCTTTTAAGTGTGAGCCAATTATGTGATGCGGGATATTATTTGAAGTTTGATCACTCCTCTTGTTTTGTGCATCAAATTTCGGATAATTCTCTTGTTTACACGGGACAAAGGAAAAAGGATGTCTATTACTTGAACTTTGATCACTTCACAAATGGTGAACAATGCTTTAGTGCCATAGCTACCGGTTCATGGTTATGGCATAGAAGACTTGGTTATGTTTCTCTAGACTCCATTAAGAAACTTGTGAAATTGAAACTTGTCCGTGGTCTTCCATCACATAAACTAGACTTAAATGGGTTGTGTGAAGCTTGCATGAAAGGCAAGCAAACCAAGTCTAGTTTCAAAACCAAAGAGATCATCTCAACCTCTCAACCTTTGCAATTGCTTCATATGGACTTGTTTGGACCAATCAATGTCTTGAGTATTAGTAAGAAAAAGTATGTCTTTGTGGTGGTGGATGACTATAGTCGCTTTACTTGGGTTTTCTTTCTTGCTCACAAGGAAGAAGCATTTGACCATTTTGTTAAATTTAGCAATCGGGTTGAAAACGAAAAAGGGTTAAAAATCTCTAGAATTCGTAGTGACCATGGAAGGGAATTTGAAAATGCTAAATTTGATAAATTGTGCATAGAAAAAGGATATAAACAAGAGTTTTCCGCTCCACGCACCCCTCAACAAAACGGTGTAGTGGAGAGGAAGAACCGAACCTTACAAGAATTAGCACGCACCATGCTACATGAATTTGCCGTACCCAAATTTCTTTGGGCCGAAGCGGTAAATACGGCATGTCATGTAGTAAATCGTGCATGCATTCGTTCTCAACTCAAGAAAACTCCTTTTGAATTATGGTTCGGTCATACTCCTAATATATCCTATTTCCGTGTTTTTGGCTCCAAATGTTTTGTTCTTGATGAGTCTCCTAAAGTAACCAAGTTTGATGCCAAGTCTTTGCCCGGTATTTTTGTTGGTTACTCAACCACAAGCAAAGCGTATAGAGTCAATTTGCCAAACTCAAAGGTAGTTATTGAGTCTATTAATGTCAAATTTGATGAAAAAGTCCTTGAGGAATCCAAGGAAGGTAACTCTATTGTAGGTACACAAGTGGAAGAAGCTACACAAAAAATCGAGTCACAACCTCAAGCACAACCACCGGGGATCATTGAGGAGCCTTTGAACCGGGTTGATGACATTTTGATAGGGGGAGAGACTCATGAGGAGGGTATCTTAGACACAACTCAAAATGAAACGCCTCATGATGATACTCAACCTCAACCGTCTCCCCAACCGGTTCATGAGCCTCCCGAAGTGCTTAGAGAAGTTTCCTCTCATCCTCTTACTAATGTCATAGGTGACCCTAGGGAAGGTGTTAGGACTAGGTCTAGTTTGCACCAAACTATTGGTCATTGTGCCTTTGTTTCTCAACTTGAACCAAAATCCTTCAAAGAGGCCAATGTTGACCCAAATTGGATTGTTGCCATGCAAGAAGAGTTGAACCAATTTGAAAGAAATCAAGTTTGGGAACTTGTACCATTACCAAAGGATAAGCAAGTTATTGGTACCAAATGGATTTTTAGAAACAAGCTAAGTGAGGATGGTATTGTGGTTAGAAACAAAACCCGTTTGGTTGCACAAGGTTTCAAGCAACAAGAAGGTATTGATTTTGAGGAGACCTTTGCACCGGTTGCTCGTCTTGAATCCATTAGAATGCTCTTGGCTTTTGCCGCTAACAAAGGCTTTATCCTATTCCAAATGGATGTCAAGAGTGCTTTTCTAAATGGTTGGATAGATGAGGAAGTTTATGTCCAACAACCACCCGGTTTTGTTGACCATTTCAATCCGGACCATGTGTATAAGCTTCACAAAACTTTGTATGGTTTGAAGCAAGCTCCTAGAGCTTGGTATGGTAGACTTTGTACCTTTCTTCTAGACAATGGCTTTAGTAGGGGCAAAATGGATACAACTCTTTTCACTAAGAAAAGAGATGACCATTTGTTACTTGTGCAAATTTATGTGGATGATATTATCTTTGGCTCTACTAATGCAACTCTTGCCCAAGAGTTTTCTTCTTTGATGAGTAGTGAATTTGAGATGAGCATGATGGGAGAACTCACTTTCTTCTTGGGGCTTCAAATCAAACAACTCAAGGACGGTATCTTTGTGAACCAAGTCAAATACGCCAAGGAGTTAGTGAAGAAATTCGGTGTTGAAGATAGCAAGAGTTTAGACACACCCATGGGCAAAAGTGCGAATATCGATGCGGATGAGAAAGGCAAGCCTATGGACATAACTCTCTATCGGGGCATGATCGGTAGCCTACTCTATCTCACGGCTAGTAGGCCGGATATTATGTATGCCGTATGTCTATGTGCTAGGTACCAAGCCAATTCTAAGGAATCTCACCACAAAGCGGTAAAACGTATCTTGCGATACGTCAAGGGTACTCAAAACCTAGGTCTTTGGTATGGTAGACAAACCGAACTAGACTTGTTAGGTTATACCGATGCCGATTTTGCCGGTGACCGTATGGACCGCAAAAGTACTAGTGGAACTTGCCAATTTCTTGGTGGTTCACTTGTATCTTGGTCTAGCCGCAAGCAAACTTCGGTTGCTCTCTCCACCGCGGAAGCGGAATATGTAGCGGCCGGTAGTTGTTGTACTCAACTTCTTTGGATGATGCAAACCCTTAGGGATTTTGAGTTAGATTTCCAAAAGGTACCAATCTTGTGTGACAATACTAGTGCCATCCTTATATCCAAAAATCCGGTATTGCACTCTAGAACCAAGCACATAGAGATACGACATCATTTTATCCGTGATCATGTTGAGAAAGGTGATGTGGAATTGGTCTACATCGACACGAAAGAGCAAATCGCCGATATCTTCACCAAACCTCTTCCAACACAACAACATCTTGAACTTAGGTTCAAACTTGGTATGCTTGAACTCAAAGATTAAATTTATGCATATCATGTTGTTGTCTTTGTTGTTTGGAGCTCATTTCAGTTTAAATTGGTTTTATTTCTTTTGAAAACCATGAAAAATAAGTTTTTAACTATTTCGGTCTTAATTTTCTGAATTTTCTGATTTTCTGTTGACTCTGGCGTTACATAACGCCATTCAGCGTCGTGCAATGCAGGAGTAACGTTAGTTTAAAATGAATTTATGCTGAATTTTGAATTCTGTCGAGTTAAACGTTGTACAACGCTGCTTACCGTTGCACAACGCTTGTTTGATTTTTTTCTTGTAACGTTGCACAACGCTGACTATCGTTGTACAACGCTGTCTGTTTTATTTTAATTTTCCTTTGCTGAATTTTAAAATCTGTCGCGTTCAACGTTATACAACGCTGGTTACCGTTGTACAACGCCAGTCTGTTGTTTTTACTTAACGTTGTAAGACGTTGATTTATTTCTTTATTTTATTTTTTTTATTATTTATTTGTCTGGCTTTAGTGTTGTACAACGCCCTTTAACGTTGCACAACGCTGGGTTGTAGCGTTACCCATCGCTACTCAGCGTTGTACAACGGAGCAGTCAGTCTCTGCTCAATTTTCGCTGTTTTGACTCCTGCATTGTACAACGCCCTTTGGCGTTACTTAACGGTGGAAGCGATTTTAACAGACGCGACCCCACCTTTTCTCTTTCTTCTTCTTCTTCTCTCTCAAATCCGAGCCCCCTTCAATTTTTCTCTCTTTCTCTCCATCTCACAACCTTTCATCTCTCTCTCTCAATACTCTCTCAATTCTCTCTCTCCACTCCAACCAAAACCACCAAATTACTCTCCTCTCTCTCCTCTCCACCCTCATACCCTCAAATCACTCTCTCTCTCTCTCTATCTCTCAATCTACCGAAACCCTAGCCACCGCCATCACCGTCAATTCCGGCGATCCGACCGTCGGATTTTCGATCGGCTTCGGTTCTGTGCTCTCCAAGGTCATCTCATCCTCTCCCGCTCTTCAATTTAAAGGTTTAACCTCATCCTTTCTATCTCAATTTTCAATGGCACCGAAAACCGCTACCAACAAACGGTCTAAGCGCAACCCCAAGGGTGCCTCCTCCTCCAACCCACCGGTTCAAACTGACCAACCAATTCCAATGGATATACCACCCGTACCCGTGGATTGGACCCTCTCTTCTTCCAACAATTACCTCTTCAAAGACTCGGCCTCGTTCATGCATTTTTGCCAATACCGTGATGTCAATCGCGAGTGTTCCGAGTGCTTTTTCTTTGAGCACCCCTATGGTGTCTACCACTTGAATCCAAGGGAATTGACTTGGATCAAAGAAAGGATTGAATATTGGAACATGGCGGGTCTTCTCGCGCATTCTCAACCATACAACCCGTCCTTAATCAAGCTTTTCTATGCAAATCTCACAATAACGTAGACCGATGGCCACCCAACCGCCAACTCCTATGTCCTCGGTAGCCACATCTCAATCACCGAGGAAACCTTGGCCAACCTTCTCGGCCTCGACAATGATAACTTGGAGATTTACATTCATGCCAATTGGCCTCGCGAATTGCCTCCGTATGACGAATACCACCGCTTCTTTTATTGTTGGAGAAACTATAACGTTCGCCAATTCACCGCCACCGAGCTACCGGCCTTGCACCGCCTTCTCTTCCTCTTCATCAATAACATTATCACTCCGAAGGCAACAATCAAGACCAATGTGGAGCAATTCGCCGTGTTTCTCCTTCGCTCCCTCCTTGAGATGAATCAAAAGGTGAATCTCCCTTTCATCATGCTTGCTCATATGGCACGGGCCGATACCTCTCCTCGCTTCTCTTTTCCATATGCCCACATTATTCAATCCGTTCTCATTGAAAGCGGTATCCCTCATGACACACCTCTTTGGGGCGAACCCGTGCCCGAGAATGCCATTGCCAATCCCGAAAACCTCATGGCACATCTAACCGGTACCGGATGGACGGCCCAAGATGATGACTCCATTGTGCCCGGTGCATTCCATCGCAACAACTATATCTTCCGACCAAATGCCACCATCAATCAATATGAAGAGATAGGCAATGAACCATTGCATGTGCCCGGCGGACGGATGGAGGGTCAAGGCGCACCTCAAGACTTTCATGCCTATCTTGATGCCAAATTTGCCGCCTTGACCACTCACATTGATACGCGGTTCAACACAATTGAGGAAAATTTGACCGCTTATCAAGCCAAGACCGATGCCTCGATCACTCATCTCAAGGATGAGATGATCAATCTTTGGGGAAAGATGGAGCTCCATCTCAAGAGGGGATCCGGTAGTGGCGCGGGTGATGATGATGAGGAGTAGTCTAGCCGAAACCGTCTCCAAGCCTTAGCCCTCTCTTTTCTATTCATTTTGATTTTCGTAGCTTCTTTGCCTTTAGTATCTCTTGTGTGACTTTGACAAATTTTTTTTTTGGTTGTTTTGAATGACTATGTTGTGCTAAATGGCTTTGTTTTGCTATATGGATGTTGCATGAATTATGTTATGTTTTAATGAATTATGTTTGTGCTAAATGGCTTCGTTTTTAGCTCTTTTTCTTTTAATATGCATGCATGGTCTATAATTGTTAGTTTAAGCCTTCGTTAAACCTTGTTAGATACCCCTAATCCAATGAACTTAGTGGCCAAATTCTTTTCGAAAGGGGGAGGAACTTTATGGTTTATAATCAAGGGCGTTTTGGGTATTCTTTTCCCTATTTGCAAAAAGGGGGAGAATTAGGTAATTTGGGGTATTTCGCCTTATTGTATCAAGTCCCAAATGTACCTTAGGTGTTGTTTTGCAACTCGGCAAAAGGGGGAGATTGTTGGTTAAACATTTTCTCTCGATTTGCCGATTTGCAAAACAACACCGAAACCCTTAAACTAACATCTCTTTTTAGTGCTTTATAGCTAGATTTATTGAAGAATGGATTAAAACAAGTGTGGCACTTAGTTTGGAGCATCAAGAGATTGCTTTGGTCTAGTTAGATTCAGTAGTTAAGGTTTATTTAATCTCTAAACTAATCTCAATCAATTTGCTGGTAAAATGCTCAGTTTTTTCTGTCCAGCGTCATACAACGCTAGTTGCCGTTACACAACGCAACGTTAATTCGCTCCTAAATTGCAAAATCTCTGACAAGGTTGGAACAGCGTTACACAACGCTCAGTAGCGTTGTGCAACGTTAGTTCATTTGTTTTTAAACCTGTTAAATCCAGTTTTTCCCCTTGTCAGAACGTTGTGCAACGCTAAGTAACGTTACACAACATTTCCGCTCCTATGTTGTGTAACGCTATTCAGCGTTGTACAACGGAGTCATGAAGCAGGCAACTCTGCATTGCTCAGACATCGATCAGCATCGATGCTGCATGCATGCTGCCATGTTCCATGCATCGTAGCGTTGTGTAACGCTCTAAACTTCGCTCAGACATCGCTCATTCGCTCTGGACGCGTAGTACAACGCTGAATAGCGTTGTGCAACGGCGACGTTGTGTGACGCCAGTCAGCGTCGTATGATGTTCTGACAATATTGTTTGAGTTTGTCAGTTCTGCCTTGTTCCTTTTCTTGACTTCGTTGTGCAACACTATCAAGCGTTACACAACGCTCTGACAAGTTCCAACGGAACTGTCGAGCTTCTGCTTTGGACTTTTGCTGAAGCGTTGTGCAACGCTATACAGCGTTACACAACGCTCTAACAACTCACAACGTTATTGTCTGTGACCGTTTGATTTTTCAACGGCTATTTCAGCGTTGTACAACGGCATATAGCGTTGTATAACGGTAGAGTCTGTTTTGACTGGATTTTGGAGCTGTTGGCGCCCTCTATATATATGGGGCCTCTTGGAACTGTTTAGACACTTTTGAAACCTTTGAAACTCCTCCCTTTTGAGCTCCAACCAGTTAGACATTACTCTCTCTTGTGTTTGAGCATTATTTTAGCAAAATCATTGAGATTAGAGTGTGCAAAACCAATCCACTAGTGTTAATTGCTAGATTTGTTGAGTGATTTGGTTAGAGCCTCAATCCTTTGAGTGTTTGAGCTTGTTTAATTGAGTTAGGCCAATCCACCTTGAGAGTGATTGTAACAAGGTGATTTGGTTCGAATTTGTAGTCCCGTTCGTGTGGAATTGAACGGAGCGCGCCCATTTCGAGGTTGCGGAACTCCCGGAGACGTACGACTAAGGCTAGCACTTCCTAGCGGGTCGGAACTCCGTAATATATCGCGTGTCACTTCTTCTCTTCTCTCTTTACCTTTCTTGAATTGTGAATTGCTTGTGCTTTGTTTGTTTTTGTTAGAACAAGTTTGAATTGAACCAAATATTGACCATACCGGTTTAGAACTTTGTTTTTGTGCCTATTCACCCCCCTCTAGGCCTTTAAATTAGGGACAACATTTAATAATTAGCTATAATAAAAAAAGGGATAATTACAAAACGTTATTGTTTATTCCAAGATAGGACGTACGTACACGTATCTTGTTAGGGGTTAACTATTGGAGATGGGCTAAAATCAGCCACGACTGACGAATGCAATCGTCAGCTACGATCAAATCTCAATTTTCGAGATTCTAACGGTCGATCTGAACCGTTCAATGTGTTCTCCATATTGAAATCTCATTGGAGACCAAATTTTACATTTTTCTGAAATTTTTTAGTATTTGTTTGATATTTTACAAAATTCTTAATCTAAACAATTTTGGACCCTTCAATAACTATGATTTTTAAAAATCTAAAAAAAATAGTAAATAAAATCAGAAAAATATTAAATTTGGTCTCCAATGAGATTTTAATATGGAGAACGCATTGAACGGTTCGGATCGACCGTTAGAATCTCAAAAATTGAGATTTGGTCGTAGCTGACGGGTGCATCCGTCAGTCATGGCTGATTTTAGCCCATCTCTAACTATTGACCACAATTCCTTGCAACTTATATATTTATATTTAATAATATATATATTGAAGTCGCTATGTCTGACGATATTTTTCCTACAAGGAACATTCTTAAAATAATTTCACGCATTTTTTCATCAAAGAGCTAATGCGAACGAATTATTATAGAAGTATATTGATTGGTAATACAAAAAAAAAGTATATTGAATGGAATAAAATATGGAGTTAATATATAGGTAAGGGTCGCTATGTTGGATTTTTTTTTTTAAAGATAAATTGGGATCAAGCCTCTTAACTTATTTGTAAATTAAATGTTTATATTGTCTATAAAAGATCCCCTCTAGTCGAATTTCGAACTTGCGACTTCTTACTTGATTGAGATACATTGCTCTTTGCTACTAACCAAGAACTGGTTCTCGCTATATCGGAAAACTTGTCATTTTAAATCTTGTTAATACACGTATATGTCTTTAATCATTATCTGGTTCATAAAATTTTAGTATTTTTTAGTAATTTTTTTTCAATGTCGTTATCCCAAGCCATATCATGAGTACCGTAGCACGCTGTTCTATATTTGTTTCTCAGATTCTTTCGTGGATGAAAGCTAAAATATAGGAAAATTTGTGATTCTTCTTTTATTGTCTATACATTTTAAATGAGGGTATACACAATTTAGCTGCTCAGCCTAAAAAAATAGTAATAATAAAAAAAATATTAATGTTCTTTTTTTTTTTTTTTTTTTTTAAGAGCAAGCTAGCAACACACTGCATACCAGTGCATTCATCTCTTCTTCTTAACGATCTCATGGAGCAAAGATTTTGTCTCGACTTGTTAGTAATACTTCACAAAAGTTGTTATAATAAATTTTCTTTTCTGAAACGACTTTTCAACTTCTCAAGAATCAGCGGGAATTATTAATTTTCTTTTTGGCCTATATAAGATGTACAGATTTTTTTAATACGAATTGAAAATATTCAAATCATCATCATCATCATCTCAAAAAATTGATTAATTATATCCAGGTTAGCAGCAAGTGCAATTAAAATTTTCAAACAAAATTTTAATTTTATTTAAAAGATATAGCTAGCTTGCCTCTTGACCCACGTAACCGTATGAATGTGACCTTAACAACCGTATTTGGGACAAATTCAAGCTACAATTTTTTGGGGGTCATTGACCTCTATATACTTATCTTTTTTTTTTTTTTTTTTTTTTTTTTTTTTTTTTTGAAGGTTGAACTATATACTTATCGCTAATATTTAAATAGTTTTGAAACAGGCTTTGTTCCTCCAATGTCCAAACCCCTCTCTCTATAAAATTGCGTAACTCCATTATCCAAGGAAACAAAAAGAAAATATCTTTTTCTTTGTTTTTTTTTTCTCATTCCTTATTGTTTTTGTCCTTTTCAAAATGGTACAAGTAAAGGCAGGAACAAGGCCGCCGTGGGTGGGTCTGGCGGCCGCAGTGTGGGTGCAATTGGCGGCTGCAAACCCCTACACCTTCCCGCTCTACTCCGGAACACTGAAAACCGTGCTAGGTTATGATCAGCAGCGACTGACGCTCATGGGAGTAGCCAACGACATTGGAGAGAACTTCGGCATAATACCCGGCATTCTCTGCAGTTGGGTCCCATCTTGGATTGTGCTTGGAGTCGGCGCCTTGTTGTGCTTTGTCGGATATGGTGCGGTGTGGCTCGTGGTGACTAAGACTGTCATTAGGCCGCCATTTTGGGTGGTGAGCTCAATTCTGAATGTTTCGTCTTATGCTCCTAATTAATCTAATTTCACTTGTATACAGGCATCCCCTAGTTCTCATTCCGTTAGGCAGGAAAAACAAAACAAAATGAAAAACGACTCAGTCTGAAGTACTTCATGCATGCAATGTCCTATGTTTTTTCTTCATATATTATTATTTTGTTATTTTTTACCACCATTTGTGGGCCTCCTTATGATGTGGGAAGGGAAAATTCCAATCCCCCACTAATGCGAATATGCGATATGACGGACCCAATATTAGCCCAAAAATTTCCCTTAGCCCATCAGTGACATAACTTTTTTTTAGGTATGGATTGCATTGCTTTTGGGCGCAAACAGCAGCGCGTGGTTAATCACAACAGTGCTAGTGACGAACATGAAGAACTTCCCTCATAGCCGAGGTACGGTTTCTGGCTTACTTAAAGGATATGTTGTTTATGTGCGGCGGTACTAACGCAATTATACAGCGGCATCCTCGACAAATCTCCCACTAACCTACTCATCTTGCTAGCATTATGCCTTCCTTTAGTTTGCCTCTTGATGATGTACTTTGTGCGGCCTTGCACCCCTGCCACTGAAGATGATGAGTTGCAACATGGCCATTTTCTCTTCACGCAAATTGCATGTGTCATCCTTGCACTTTATCTTCTTGGGACAACAATTTTAGATGAGTTTTTACCTAAGAGCAGTACAAGTAAATACGCAATGTTCGGTGTAACAGTACTCTTGCTCCTCTCCCCACTTGTCATACCTGTAAAGATGACGATATTTATAAATGTTTACAATATTCGGCCAGATGGATTGGTTTCACTAGGAAAGTTGTCACCATTGTTGCCTCCAGATTTGACACAAACGTACCTTGCCAATAGTGTTTCTTTAGCACAAACGTATTATGACGACGATTCTGATGATGAGGATGATGATGTTGATATGCTTCTGGCTGTGGGGGAGGGGGCAGTGAGCAGGAATAGAAGACCAAGAAGAGGTGAGGATTTCGAATTTCATGAGGCATTGGTGAAAGCTGATTTTTGGCTTTTGTTTGTTGCATACTTTATTGGGGTTGGATCCGGTGTGACCGTCTTGAATAATCTAGCTCAAATAGCATTTGCAGCCAAGAATGATGGTACAACAATTTTATTGTGCCTTTTCAGTCTGGGAAACTTTTTTGGGCGGCTTGCTGGTGGCACAATTTCTGAGCACCTCGTCAAGTAATTAACCCTTTCTCACTTATAAATTTTGGCTTGGCAGTTGGCACCCTTAAATTCAAAGTAGTTTCTTTTCTTCTCTTGATCTTGATATAATGTTTATGCATTATTAGGCTTGGTTTCAGTTTTATGACTACATGGGTGCTAGTAACAGCTTTGTTTTATTGAGTTTCAGCATAAACTTTAATTAATCAGAAGTTCAGAACAGAGGAACTTTCAAAAACACATAATAATGGCTAACTTTTCTGAGTTTTAGGTCAAGAACGCTACCTCGGCCAGTGCTAATGACGTGCACGCAGATAATAATGGCGATCACATACCTCCTCCTTGCACTAGCCCTTGAAACATCCCTCTATGCTGCAACTGCATGTCTCGGCATCTGCTATGGTGTTCAGTTTTCTGTAATGATACCAACCACATCGGAACTTTTCGGCCTAAAAAACTTCGGCCTATTCTACAATTTCATGGCACTAGGGAATCCACTCGGTGCATTTTTGTTTTCCAGCCTTCTAGCAGGATACCTATATGATAAGGAGGCAGCCAAGGGCTCAACAGGTTCGAGTTGTGTGGGGCCCAATTGCTTTAGGCTTACATTCTTCATCCTTGCGGGCTGTTGTGCACTGGGTACATTTTTAAGTGTAATCTTGAGCGTCCGAATCAAACCGGTGTACCAGATGCTCTATGGAGGTGGATCGTCCAGGGCTCCAAGGGCTTCACTGCATTAGTACTGGATTTTTTGTACCAGACGCTCTATGGAGTACGTGACTATTTTCAAACAGTAATTCAAGAAGGTTTTTGTATTGGATTACTAGTTTCTCTATTCATTCTTTTGTTTCATATTTCAATTAAACTTGCAAACTTTTCTTCGATGGGTGAACAACTTTTATGTACATATACAGATAGCATCCACTTTTTGTTTTTCTTTTTTTTTTTTTTGTATTGCAAACTTTAAGGATATATACTTTTGGGATGCATGGTTGGCTTCTGCTCTGTTAATCAAAATAAAATTATTAAGCAATATATTATTACCAAATGTATCTTTTATTTTTTTCTTTCTTTTTTAATTAGAGCTTTTAAACTCACCACGTTCGAAAGCAAAAACGAAAAAAAAAAGACAATTAAACAATGCGTTACAATTTAGTTCAAATATAAATGAGAAAAGAACTCTATTTCTTCCCTCAACTGAATTCATTTTCATCATCTATTCAGCCTCCGCTTGATTCATTTTCATCATCTATTCCACTATAATGAGCCTCCGCTCTTCTTCCCTCAAGCCATCTACTATTGGGATGGCTTGAGGGAATGAGGAAAGAAGGGAAGAAATGGAAAGAAGTATTGGGAAGTGTGCAACTTTGTGAAAAATTTAGATTATTTATAATGAGATGGGCTAAAATCAGCCACGACTGACAAATGCAACCGTCAGCTACGATCAAATCTCAATTTTCGAGATTCTAACAGTCGATCCGAACCGTTCAATGTGTTCTCCACATTGAAATCTCATTGGAGACCAAATTTTATATTTTTCTGAAATTTTTTAGTATTTGTTTGATATTTTACAAAATTCTTAATCTAAACAATTCTGGACCCTTCAAGAACTATGATTTTTAAAAATCTCAAAAAAATAGTAAATAAAATCAGAAAAATGTAAAATTTGATCTCCAATGAGATTTCAATATGGAGAACACAATGAACGGTTCGGATCGAATGTTAGAATCTCGTAAAATTGAGATTTGATCGTAGCTGACGATTACATCCGTCAGTCGTAGCTGATTTTAGCCCATCTCATTTATAATTTATTTCTTCTCTTCTTTCTTCTTCCCACCTTCTTCTCAACGCATCCAAACGGTGACATTAAAATCTAACTTTTTTGGGTGCGTAAGCCCACTGCTTAGCGTCAATATATCAAACATGCAAGCTAAAAAAAAAATAGCACAAAGGATTTAGGAGCAACGTTCATAGACCCACATAGGATAATTGACGCGCAAAAATATTTCACACACAGACGCAAAAATTAGTTGCACACCCTCACTTGAAATAACAAGATACGTATTAAGAAGAAAGGAATTAAATTGATTAAAAATTCAATCGTTAAGTAAAACTTAGAGCCGTCGGTGTTTAACGATCCAAGGAACAAATCTACTGTGGTTTTTTTATTAAATAATTCAATTTGAGGAGGGTTCCAATGCCAACGTTTTAGTTGTCCCAAATACCAATATTCTACTATTTAGTTACTTTTTAAAATTTTAAAATAGCAACGTCAAATCCAAAATGTTCGTCTTATTTAATTTAATGATCAATGCATTTTCGTATAAATTTCGTAAATTTTAGAGTTTATTTGATACTCCATCAAATGCTAAAACAGGAACGTATTAGAATGAATCTATCATAATTAATAAGGTTCATTTATTTTCTTATCTCTTGATAAAGTATCAAATAAACTCTAAAATTTACAAAACTTATATAAATACATATCGGTCGTTAAATTAAATAAGATGAACAGTTTAGATTTGACATTGAGATTTTAAATTTTAAAAAAGTAATTAATTAATGGAAAGTTGGCATTTAGGGCTACCAAAATGTTGACATTGAAACCTTGTTATTTTTATTATCTTTAACAAATGCAATTTGTTTATTGTGCAACAAATTTAAAAAGAACATCTTCATAAATTTGCAACATGAAAGGAAGCACACAATAGAATCTTAACTGGCCCTAGGGATGGGCGCGGTAATACCGCGAATATACGAAATCGTTCCGTTCCGTCCATGTGGAACATGTAACGGAATGAAATTTCATTTCGTTTCGCAAGCGAAACGAATAACGAAATGCATTTCGTGATTCGTTTGTGCATTTTATAGTGTAAATATAGTCGTTCCGTCGAAACTGAACGAATCACAAATCATCCGATTCGTAGAAACGGAATGAACCATTATGTTTTCGTGATACACGTTATCCACCCTAACTGGCCCACTTTCTTTTTTCATTACTCATCTGATCTTCTGTGGTCTTTTTTGTATATCATATTGTTTTGGTTATTTTTTTTTATATTGTGCAAAGACTAATTGAGAACCATTTGCCGAAAATCCCGACACGACAAAAATACAGGAGGAGAAAACTTGCATTCCTAATACGAATTATGATGTATATATTAATGTTTGAATAGATAATGTTTTGTCTAGTTTGCTACGTACGGGTCTACAACCAACTTTTCATGTCCCTTAAAAACGTCCATACCAAAAAATAAGCCCATAAATATGAGAAAAAATTTGTAAAATGTCAAATACGATGATAGCCAATATATTATAAATAATAAAGTATTAAACTGTAAAATTCAATACTACATTAGTTCTTATGTTTACAAGTCGATAATGTAATAAAATATATTCAAATTATAATTACTATCTCATAATGATATTCTAAAATTACATGATGTTTCTCTTGATTATTGATTCAATAACCATAAATATATTGATATATACAATGTAAATTAATTATTGACATTCAAAAATTAATAAGAATGAAATTTTCACTATATTTGAACTAGCATGATGATATGATTATATATTCTTATATACGAATTAGCATGGTGTTTATAGTTACACTTGCAGAATGCAAAACAAATGCTAAAATATTACTAGATCTTCTCAACTCGATCTTTTTATGACTAATTACCATCATGGATTATGTGTATATATGTTGATTGTTTAATGTTAGGATTTTTTTTTATGATACTATTCACAAAAGCTCCGCTTGGATGGAAGTAAGAATAAGGGAATAGCTTCTTGCTACTCCCAAATTTATTATAAACAATTCAAACTCTTCACAAAGTTACACACTTCCCAATACTTCTTCCCTTATTCCTTTTATTCCCACACCATCCAAACAGAGCCAAAGTGTAATTATTAATCATTTGATAATTTCTAACTGTTGATAGTGTGTCCGACTCTTTTTGACGGATTTCCCCGTTTGAGAAGGAAAACAAAAAGAAGGATCGGATCAGATATCCCCTCGCAGGCCAAAGCCCCGGCCACGGGCGCCTCCCATTAAAGAGATGCTCGCTCGTGCGGACCTATGCTCCTATGAAGGTTTGTTTTTTGTGTAGGTCATTTCTTTCCGACGGGCGCAAGTCCCCGCCGTTAATTACCCTGGTTACTCTCCTAGGCACCTCTGGATAGGGAATAGCAAAGAATATGCACTGCAGACTGTCAGAGAATTGTCAATAAAACAATTAATGTTCATGCATATGCATATGGATATTTTGCGGGTGTTGATATTTGGTGTTTAACAACTTTTGTTTATTTTGAGTTTTTGCTTAACATGGTGGCTATAGATGAAATGATACGATATGAATTTATTATTTTTTTTGAAATGAGATATCAAATATGATTTTTTATTTTAAGAGATTATTTCGGGGTCTCGTTCAAAGTGAAGTAGGATCGCGGGGCTACTCAAATATCGTGAGGTTTTGACATTCCTCGTTCAAAGTGACTATCGTGGCGATCGAGAGTGAGGTCGCGGGATCACTCAGACACCACAAGATTCACACACTTGGAAGAATACCATGGGACTTTCTTTGAGTATGAGATTTTAATTTTGTTTTGATTTGGATTCAAATTTGATTTTGTGTTATCTAGAGTAAGATCACGGGATTACTCAGATACCACGGGGTTTTTGTCCTTCAAGTATATTTCGTCAGGTGGGTTTTGATCACCGAAACTACTATAACAGTCAGGATGGTGTGTCATCTAAAGTGAGGTCGCGGGATCACTTAGACACCACAAGATTCGTAATTTGGTTTTGTGATTTGGATTTAAATTTGATTTTGTGTTATCAAGAGTGAGATCACGGGATCACTCAGACACCACGAGGCTCTGGTCCTTTTTGTATATTTCGTCAGGTGAGCTTTGATCACCGAAACTACTTTAACAGTTAGGACAGTGTGTTATCTAAAGTGAGGTCGCGGGATCACTTAGACACCACAAGATTCATAATTTGGTTTTGTGATTTGGATTTAAGTTTGATTTTGTGTTATCTAGAATGAGATCACGGGATCACTCAGACACCACGGGGCTCTGGTCCTTCTTGTATATTTCGTCAGGTGGGCTTTGATCACCGAAACTACTTTAACAGTTAGGACAGTGTGTTATCTAAAGTGAGGTCGCGGGATCACTTAGACACCACGAAAGTTGGAATTTGATTTTGTGACTTGGATTTCTATATAGTTTTGGTTTTCGCGTACCCAAGGTAGGATCTGATGTCCTCCTCAGGGTCGAGGACCTTGTGATACCAGCACTAATTCTGACAAGGCAAGGTTTGTATACCCAAGACAGGATCTTATGACCTTCTCAGGGACAAGGAAGTTGAGTGACGCGTAGCCTCGAGAACATTCAACTGACCTGTTGACGCATGATTGCGGCTAGGGACATTCACTCAAGACGCATACCTAAGGCAGGATCATATGACCTCCTTAGGGGCAGAAAGATCGTTTTGAATTTAGTTTTATTTTTTAATATGAATTTAGATTTTTTTATTTTTTGATTTTTGATTTGGTTTTAGTTTTTGATTTTGGAGCGTACCCAAGGTAGGATCTGGTGTCCTCCTCAGGACCGAGGGCCTTGTGATACCGACACTAATTCTGACAAGACAAGGTTTGTATACCCAAGACAAGATCTTATGACCTTCTCAGGGACAAGGAGTTAAGTGACGCGTAGCCTCGAGAACATTCAACTAACTTGCTGACGCATGATTGTGGTTAGGGACATTCACCCAAGATGCATACCCAAGATAGGATCATGTGACCTCCTCGGGGGCAGAAAGATTGTTTTAAATTTGGTTTTATTTTTAAATATGAATTTGGGTTTTTGATTTTTGGTTTGGTTTTGGTTTTCGATATTTGATGGATACCCAAAGCAGGATCTGGTGTCCTCCGCAGGGTCGAGGACCTTGTGATACC
The DNA here is from genome assembly GCA_028095005.1 of Rhynchospora pubera. NCBI lineage: Eukaryota > Viridiplantae > Streptophyta > Magnoliopsida > Poales > Cyperaceae > Rhynchospora > Rhynchospora pubera. The sequence continues at coordinate 359,246,125 of CM051460.1, forward strand.
AGCACTAATTCTGACAAGGCAAGGTTTGTATACCCGAGACAAGATCTTATGACCTTTTCAGGGACAAGGAGTTGAGTAACGCGTAGCCTCGAGAACATTCAACTGATTTGCTGACGCACGATTGTGGCTATGGACATTCACCCAAGATGCATACCCAAGATATGATCATGTGACCTCCTCGGGGGCGGGAAGATTGTTTTGAATTTGTTTTTGAATATGAATTTGGGTTTTTGATTTTTGATTTGGTTTGGATTTTCGATTTTGATGCATACCCAAGGCAGGCTCTGATATCCACCTTAGGGTCTAGGACCTTGTGATACCGGCGCTAATTCCGACAGGACAAGGTTTGTATACCCGAGACAAGATCTTATGACCTTCTCAGGGACAAGGAGTTGAGTAACGCGTAGCCTCGAGAACATTCAACTGACTTGCTGACGCACGATTGTGGCTAGGGACTTTCACCCAAGATGCATACCCAAGATAGGATCATGTGACCTCCTCGGGGGCGAAAAGATTATTTTGAATTTGTTTTTGAATATGAATTTGGATTTTTGATTTTAGATTTGGTTTGGATTTTCGATTTTGATGCATACCCAAGGCAGGCTCTGATGTCCACCTTAGGGTCTAGGACCTTGTGATACCGGCGCTAATTCCGACAAGACAAGGTTTGCATACCCGAGACAAGATCTTATGACCTTCTCAGGAACTAGGAGGTTGAGTGATGCGTAGCCTCGAGAACATTCAACTGATCTGTTGACGTACGATTGTGGCTAGGGACATTCACCCAAGATGCATACCCAAGGTAGGATCTTGTGATCCTCTCAGGGGCAGAAAGATATTCTTAACTTTAGTTTTGGCTTTGGTTTTTTATTCGGATTTGGATTTGCATTTTTTTAGTTTCAGTCATGAATTGGGTTTGATTTGGAACGTTATCTTTTTTTTTCTTTTGGTTTTGATTCTGGTTTTGAGATTGAGGCACCATATCTGAGACTGACAGTTGGGTCATGAAGAGTTTTCATTATTATCATTTATTTTGGTTTTGGGATTAGGACCCCGTATCTAAGGCTTAACGGCTTGGTCCTGGAGGGGTTACATTTTCTGTTTGATTTTGGTTTTGCGGTTAGGACTCCATATCGGAGGCTTAGTGGCTAGGTCCTGATGAGATTATATATTTTTGCTTTTTTGGCTTTGGAAATAGGAGACTCCATATCTGATGTTTATCAGTTGGGACCTAAAGGAATTTTGATTTTGATGATGGTCTATTTTCTTGACTCATCGAAAGCACACAATCCGTATTTCCTTTAATTATCGATGTTGAGTGAGGGCCTCCGAGGTTTCGAACACCTGTAATGAATTTGTTTTTTCTTGGGGCATGATAGAATTACTCAGTGAGCATGTATCCTTCTCATGGCCTTGAGTTCAGAGAATTCTTCCTCACGTTTCTCTGAGTTTTCGGTGATTCTTGATGAAACTTTTAAGATGGTAATGTACTGATCAAATATAAGTTTGGTGTTTCGGAAGATTTTTATGGATTTATAGGAATTTGGTTTGGATTTTTCTGAGCCTTCTATGATTTTTGGCGAAATTTTGAAGTTTTGGTGGGTTCTGGTTGAGCTACGTCATCAATGGTACTCATACACACGGATGGCTGTACATGGTGTGGTAAAAAACTCGCCATACATCAGGAGCCACAAAGAATCCAGCGACTTAGGGCGCCTACTCACATTTTTGTACGAGCGTGGCCTTTTTGACCGATATATGGACAGGTCTGGTGGGGACCATCAGTCAGTACTTCGCGAGGCATGCACCAAGTTCATCGAAAAATTTCTTCTTCCCACTTTTCTTATTTCCTCCTCCTCATTCGATCTGGTAGAGGAACACTAGATATCGATGGCCTCATCATCGAACACGCTCCAAAGTCCAGACTGAAAGGAGAAGAGGGTGACATGGATTTCGTTGGGTTTGCCAAAATTGCATGTCGTGCTGGTCCGATGCAGGGGTTTTCTTTCTGTTGCACTCGACCATGGGAGGGGCAGCTCTGATTTTGAGGGACAGAGGCAAGAATTGGAAGCTCTAGGGAGCTTTGAGGTAAGTGAGGATAGTTTCTTCTTCAATTTGAACAGTTGTAGCGGTTAGCGCGAACTTTTGCATCGATTAAACTTCCATCTTTGTGTGCTTGTCAGATGTTCGACGAAATGTCTGATCGAGGTTGTGAAGAAGTCACCGACCGACAGCATCATGCGGTGGGTTTTGAGACTCGATTATGGGTCTAAGGATGTCATGGAGAAGGAGTTGACGGCATCAGTATGATTTCCCCGCCTTGATTTTCCTTTGACAGCCATATTAAGGATGAATAGTGATTTCCGGCGGAGGTGTATCATTTGTTTAATCTGTCGATGACTCCTGAGACACCAGAGAGTGCTGGGCTCAACAGTTTGGTGGTCATGTTCATGTTCCTACTGGATGATGTTCGATTCTTCCTCGAGTCTGGTCTGATAGAAGTAAGCTCTTTCGCTTTTTTTAATTGGTAGCCGCCATTGGCCAATGCTGAATCAAGCATGCCTCATGAGTATGATGATCGATGATTGTTGGTTTTAGGTGGCAGTTGTTGGTGATGTACAACGGTTTTGTGTGTGTTTTTGACATGGCTATTGAAACATCATGAGATTGTTGAGGAACTGCTAAGCCCCTGACAACTCAAGTTGGCAACATAGACATAGCATCAGCCTCATTTCTCTGAAATCAGGTTCCCTCCTTCTGTCTTTTTCTTTTATCTTTTGTTTTATATTATTTTTTTTATTCTTGACCAGAACTGATCTCAATGAGTTCATTTTATACAATGAAGAGTAAGATGGTATGAGATTGGCTGTTTTGGAGTTGTTGATTTTTTTTCTTTATTCGAAGGCATTAGTTTGTTTCTAGTTTTGGGTTATTTGCGGTGAGGGCAAGCTTGCAGAAGTTTGATGGCTCATGGGGATCATGGTCAATTGGCATGACTTTTGGAGCATCATCGAGATATCTCATGGCCCCTTGTTATGAAGGGAGGCAAGATGACATAGGCTGGTACCTGCTATCATAAAGATATTCCTCTTTCTTTCCTTTTGGCGTTGGTATTACATTTTTTTTTTGTTTGTTTATCCATATTAATACATGTAAGATTGATAAATATGCAAATTGCTTAGCTTTTGTTATTATATATGTCTTTTTTTGTCATGCAACAGAATTGAAACAAGGGGCAATGAGGTTCAGAATATTATCATTATGCTTTTGTACGCCTACTTTTTCTCCTTGCATACTTGTTGTGGCAGTATGTATATGCATGCTTTTTTTTATGAAAGAAAATGGAAATGGAGTAACAGTAGTAAGAGAGATGATGAAGCCGATTGAGATATGCCCATTAATCTTTACCATGAGGTGATTTGATGCAAATGAGGGTAAACATAAATCAACTTCAAAAGAAAATAAAAATAAATAAAATGGTTCTCAGGCTTCACATGCCTGGAACCTATGCTAACTAATATGCCCATGCACACCATGGATTGGTGGCTGGGTCAAACACGAGATGGCTCTCAAAACAGCAATTTAAGTGAAGCAACAAGCTTTATTGATAGATGGTAACCACAACTAGTACCTTACCTTTTTCTCTTTTCTTCAACTATTACCTGTATGTCACAAGTTGCTTTTAAAAAGAACTAGCTTCCTAGTTTGCACAGAATTCTTCTTTTTTATATATATTTTTATTTTTGTCTAACCTAACTTACAAAGCTTTCTCTCTTTTGTTTATGCAATTCAGAAGGTGTCTTCTGGTGTTCTCCTCTTTTTTTTCTTTCTCTCTTCCCCTCCCCCTCCTTCTTACTGCCTCTCTATTTATAGAGGAATGAAGGGCATTTTGGTCACATCAACATGTCCATTCTCACTGTTAAGGCATGGCCGTAGAAGATCCCTTGTATGATTGGTATGTACTAAGTAGTATCATACTATATCTCTCAACACCTATGGCTGCTTCCTGTCTCCAACATAGCTCTTTCTTTCTTTCTTTCTTTCAAATAGAGCTCTGACTGAGTCTCCTTTTTTTTAGGTACACAATTTTGCACCCAGGTATGGCACACTTCTGATAAAGAGAGGTATGGCATTGTATTAGATTCTCTTTCAGTGCATTTAATGGTTAATGCACATTTCTTTGGTATTTCCATATTAATTCATTGTTGTTTTGTGGTTACAGTGATGGGCTGGACTTGGAGCCTTAAATATATTGTCTTGATGTATTTATCAAGCTGCAGGTTGCATCATTTTCTCCTTTTCCAGACATTAATCATGCATGATAATTTCAGTTTGGTCTGTTGGGCCTTGATCAATATACTAATGTCACATGTTTCTCTAGAACTGAGGCAATACATAGCTTAGCATTTCCTTTATTACTCCTTGAATCAAGCTAGCCCAATACTGATGTTACTTGGTACCCCTCTTTTCTGTGTTTTACTACTGCAGCTGCATTTTTTTATTGATAGGTTTCTATTGTTCTCTCTCAAATTGAGCTTAGAACCATTGGCTCTTTCCATTTGTTTTTTTTCACCAAAGCCTCTAAGTGGTCTGTTTGATATTCTTCAATCATTAATAAATCATACAAGTCACTATTAGTGAATGTTTAACCAACTCAGTGTGCAACTTCCATTGGAGCTCTCACGCACCTGCTCGATTTCGGCTCCATTTGACAATTTTATTTCGCTCTTGGTATCACCAGGAAGCTGTGTAGATGATTAATTTGATATCCATGGACCAGATTATGCTAATTTTGCATTGCCTTTTGCAACAGTTAGACTACCTCTTTTCAAAATTGGAGCTAAAATAGAACACGACAGTGGTCAAGGTTGGCACCATTGTATTCTCCTCGGCTCCAGCTTTCCAATGGTACCAAGAACACTAATTGCAATGTTGTGGTTCGCCGGAATGGCGGTTGTCAGAGGTGAGCTCCGTCCCCTCCTGTCATTTTGCTCTTTTTTCTGATTTATCGACCTTTCCTCTTTTTTTTTTTTGGTTAGGTGCGGGGCCCAGGAGCAGAGCCTATCGCGTGATGCCATTTGTGTATCGACCTCATCACTGACGGGTGGGGTCGAGTGGGGTTGACCAATCGGAGAGGTGTCGAGAATGAGGAGAAGGGTCTGACAGATGGGGTTCAATCTCCTCCTTTTTTTTTGGACTTACTTTCTTACTGGGCCGGATTTGGGAGGCTGTAATTCCATATCTTTTTTTTTTAATTCGTTGCTGCTGTGTGAAATAAAACAATTTGAAGGTCTAAATCATTTGTGAATGGAATTTTACACACAATGAATCATGTAGATCGTAATGACATAAATATTTCTATTTATTGATTTTTTTAGAAATATTTTATATCATAATCCAAATTTCATGACTGTGTCCAAATGACAACAATTCGAATACTTGGAACTGTGCAATGTTTAGACTTGAAGAAGGATGTCAAAATTATTGTGGAGATTTCCACATGATTTTCATTAGACTATTTAGCTTAGTTCTATGGAACGGCATATTTGGCTTGTCATGAAATATTCATCATGAATTTGCATCATTTGAAATGTCTTTCTCACAAATTTCTAGACCTTCAGAATTTGTTTGGCATATTTCGGCTAAACCCACGAGCACTGGTATTTTCCATGCTTATGCCTCTAAAAATAAATCTTGAGATTTTCTGAGGCCATTTCAGGTTACTATAACCTTCAAATATGTCCTAAGCATCTCATGCTATTTTGACTGCACATTTTTAGGGGTCAACATAGTGTTATTACTTATTACAATCAATATGCTATTATAAAAAATATAGTATTATAATATAATTATAAGGCTGAACCTAAAGTCCAATGCAGTGGACAAAGAGGGTCTGTCTGACATGCTAGTTTCTTAATTTTGAGTCTCAAACGATAGATCCAAATTATTCAATTTGATTTTTCATACAGAAATATAATACAAAATCGAATTTTATTTTTTTCTAAATCCTTTTATTTATTTTATGAATATTATTTTAAAGATGAAGGTTACGGGCCCAACTTTTTAGTGCTATGAATATATATCATATTTTTTTCGGATGTATTAAATTTAAAAAATTTAAATTCAAATTTAGAATCCAAATTATTAATCTTATTACGTTTTTCATATAAATTTTGTAAACATTAATGTTCTCGAGCAAAACATTAAAAACAAAAACAACAAAAAAAAATCTTAACTTGCACACTAAAAACGAAACATAGGATAAGTGTAACAAAGGCGTTTGGATCGCTTAGGAATTTGGAAAATTTGGGGAATTTCTAATTTCTAGACATAAATTTATTGAGAAATGTGTAACTTTGTGAAGAGTTTGGATTGTTTATAATAAATTTATGCATAGGAATAGGAAATTCCTCAAAAATCTCTAAATTCCCACTTCAATCCAAACGCCCTCTATGAAAATATTTGAAATTGAAACCTATTTGAATTCGTTCTATACTGTGATTGTCAACCGATCGATTCTATATTGTGATTTTCTACTTCATGAATTCTATTTAAATTAGATTTGTCAATTAATTTGTAAATTTAATAACCGATAAAGATCATATTGAACAAAAGATAATATGATCTTAGTTAACAATTACATATTGGAAGGCCAAAAATGATGTCTAATTAATATATCAATTTGAAATATCACATTTGTTATTTTTACAAGTCTAATGACTATGAATAAAATATTCTATGAAATATATTATTGACTAATATACTATATACTGTGTAATATATTTTGTTACATGAGATGTGTATATTAATTATTAAATGATATGTTAGTATTAATATATATAATTTATTCCATGAGAAATACTATTATTTAAAATATTATGTGATATATACACACTTTATTATAAATTATTCGTTATGATTTTAGTTGAAATATACCAAAAAAATTTTACCATGAGATAGTGGTGAAACTTTTAACACTTAATTTATTGCCCTACTATTGGTCAAATATACAAAAATTCCTATTGTCCTGCCATGTCATCATATATTTATGCAACTAGAAAATTAATCAAGCAAAAAACCTTTTTTAAACTTAAGGGTGCGTTTGGACGCGTTGAGAAGAAGGAGGAAGAAGGAAGAAGGAAAGAAATAAATTATAAACAATCCAAACTCTTCACAATGTTACACACTTTCCAATATTTCTTCCCACTTCTTCCCTTCTTCCCTTCTTCTCACACCTATCCAAACGTTTCTTTTTTTTTTTTTGGAAGAAATAAGTGAATTAGCACAAACATTTCTTTTTTTTTTTTTTTGGAAGAAAGCACAAACTATTCTTGTTTATCCAAAAATGAAATTTCCCGTACCATTATTTATTATTTGGTCAATCATACAAACGATCGAAATAATTTTGTACATATAGAAGTAAAATCATTTTACACACGAATAATAATTGTTCTTCCATATCAATATTAGATCAATTTTAAAAAGACTAATTCAATAAAAATAGAAGTACGAATATTCATATAATACGCCAAATCAAAATATATTCGTGAAATAAAAATCACATAACTAAAAAATTTTGGTGGCTCAAAATATTCCCTCCAGGGCATGTCATTTTCATAGTATCCAGAATAGAAACTCTATAATAATAATTTACGACCATTGGATTTCAATCCAATCATTATGAATTAGGCAGACCCTAAATCGGTAAAATTAGGTTGAATAGTTCAATTAGATGAAATTTGATCTCCATGGCGGTTGAAAATTTCGCCTTCCCCCAAATCTTCTTCCAAGATGGCTCAAAATTACATCCCCGCCCCCAAATTTTCATTTCTAAAATTATCTCCGTTAAAATGTCGCCTTCCCTAAATCGTGGATGAACTCTTGAGCGATCGCCTCCAGTGAGGCGGCCACGCGAGCTCTTCATCAAGATCGACGATACCAATTAAAACCTTTGGCAAATTAGTGCATAATAAGTAGGTAAAGAAAATTTCTTAACACAATCAAGCAATCACATGAATCAAGAGGCGCTTACGTATCCTGATCCTAGTCCTCATCGCCCTACCATCTGTTCATACAATCAAGCTTCTCACGTGCATCTCTTCTCTCCTCATCCTCGTCCGGCTTCTCCAATATGCGCCTCTCCTCTCTCCTCACCCTTTCCTTGAATTTGTGCCTCTTCTCTCTACTCTCTATCCTATAATTTCAATCTTACTCTCTGCTATGTCAGATTAGCTTGGACTCCTTAGCACATTATTTGATATATTTCGTCTTCTTCCAAATTCTTCGTCAAATCTGAAAATCATATAAGGGAATAAATAAAAAAGTATATGGATGTATTTATTACACATAAGGAAGTAAGTAATAAGTTTTATGTATATATGAAAAATGAAGTAACTAATAACTATAAGGGAGTAAATAATAAGTATAAGAGAGTAAGTAACAAGTAATAAGAGAGTACCTAATAACTATAAGTGAGTAACTAATAACTGCAATGGAGTAAATAATAACTATAAGAGAGTAAATAATAAGTATCCATGGAGTACCTAATGAGTATAAATACATGGTTGATTAAATAGAGTAACTAATAACGATAGAGGAATAAATAATAAATATAAAAGAGTAAATAATAACTATCAAGGGAGTATCTTATAAGTGTAAGTACATAATTCATTTAAGTAACTAATAATTATAAAGGAGTATGTATTTTATCTTAAGGGAGTATTTTTTTTATACTAAAAGAGTATCTGATAAGTTTGTCGTTATATGCCATAATAGAGTTTTCTTTTTTGTATACCAAAAGAGTATTTATTTTTTTTTTACTAAAGAAGTGTCTATTTTTACATGTGTTAGTAACACTAATTAATGTAAAACAAAGTATACGAGAAGAAAGGAGAAATGAGAGTAGCGAGGAGAAATGAGACAGATCTGAAGTTGAGAGGGGATGAAGGGAAGAGAGGCGCGAAAGAAAGAGTGAGAGGCGTGAGAGGGAGAGGGAGGTGCTGTACAAGAAAGGGAGAAGGGGGTGCGAGGCGTGAGGGCGAGGTGGAGGCGCTGTAGGAGGGGAAAGAAAAAAAAAAGAAGAGGAAGAGGTTCGTGGGGGCTGGGTTGGAGCGCCTGTTTTTATTTTTGACAGTGCAGTTTCTATTTTTAGACTCTAATTGCTTGATTGTCTTAGAATTTAGTTACAGTTATCGTCCCGATAAGTAAAACAAGTAAAACAATAATATAGGCCTTAATTAATTTCACGGATCTCAATTTTGAGTTGTTCGCTTTTGGAATGCATGTGCATCATCATCATATAGGTTGGGCTAAGATTGTACTTGCAAAAAATAAAAAAAATTTCTATGCACATGCTAACCTTATGAGCTGTATTATAGAAGAACAAAAATTAAAACTGCCTACGGGTTTAATTCGCAAGGAAAAAAATGAAAAAAAAAATCAAGATATATATATATATATATATATATATATATATATATATATATATATATATATATATATATATATATTGCTCCAAAACAATACGACATACCGAGCCTTCTTTTTTTTTTCTTAATTTTTAATTCTACTCTTGATCCAATCATTTAATTATCATTTTATGAAAGACGACGAACCTAGTATATATCGACGAGAAATACAATAGACCATTTATTTGTTATTGCTGCGGAGAATTTAATTAGCTACCCAAAAGTAAACTAGCTTCAGACTAAAATATGACTATAGTATTTAAAGGGAGGTTAAATAACTATAACCCATAATTGTCCCCAAAGGGTCGCTATATATAAATATATTCGAGTTTTGCTATGGTGAGTTGCAACTCACCAAAGCGTCTGTGAGTCGCGCTTAAAATTTTAAAATTTAATTCAAAATGACCGATCCAAACCATCTAATATGATCTCTCTATTGAAATCTCTATGCAGACCAAATTTTATATATATTTTTTTAAATTTTTAAGTATTTATTTCGGATTTTTAAATATTGTTGTTTTTGAACGGTTCAGAACTAATTAGATTAATGATTTTCTAAAATTTGAAAAAAATACTTAAAAATTTTGAAAAAATATAAAATTTGGTTTGCATGGAGATTTCAATAGGGAGATCGTATTTGACGGTTTGAATCGGTCATTTTGAACTAAATTTTAAAATTTTGAGCGCGACTCATGGACGCTTTGGTGAGTTGCAACATACCATAGTAAAACTCAATATATTCTTACAAACAGCATACATTACCGATTATAGGCCCAATTCTAGTTGAAGTTAGCTGCTAGCCGAAACGCAATTGGTATCCTTTGAAAAGATTTAATTGAATGGAATTTATATTAACAGCGAAACATGATTACACATTATTCTGTTTTTTTTAGAGTGAAAAAATGAATCTACACACTTCCTCTTTCACAAACTCCAGCTGCTGGGGATTAATCTTAAACTTGTCCTCATATTTATGGTATTGTCCAGGGGCGGATCCAAATAGATCCAACCCCAAGCAAGTGCCTGGGGCTCTGGGCATAATTTTTGGAATTTAATACTCATTTAGTGGATTTTAGATATGTGCATGGATTAAATATTAGATGGTGCCTGGGCTCTTGATCTGTCCAATTAATTTTAGGTCTAAAATTTTTCTTTTTTCCTTCGCTAAATCACTCTGTTCTGATTCGCTCCATAGTCCATACGCTCCCCTTTATTTTTTGGAAAACACAAATCAATTTTATACTCTAATCTGCATCCGATGCACTGGACAGACCACAGAACGAGAAACGAGTTAGTTTTTTTCTTTTTTTCCTCCGCTGAGACCCTGATTCATACCTTAGACCATCGTACAAATTTCATTTTCTTCGTACAAATGTTTTTCCTTTCTCCTCGTGCCTCCAACTAACTACCTATCTAAATCCGACAATATCTACAAACCTAGGTAAACTTTCTTATAAAAATTGTGTTTGTTCGTACAAATTTGAAATTTAAATTTAAAAACAATTCTTTCATAATTTAAAAAAAAGTTCTTGCAAATAGTCATTCTCTGACTTGTAGTTGTCATGTACGAATTTAAATTAAGGTTCTATGCATCTTGCTAAATTTGTTAGTTTTATCTTGTTGAAATTGAATTTTCTTTGTTATATAAATTGATCATTTTGGTCTAATTTTGCTGGTTGCAACACTGAGTGTTGAAAGGGTATTTTTAATTATGAAAATTATTAAAATTTTATTTAAAAATTGAATGAGAGATGATTTTTTTATAATAATTTGGTTGCATAGAAAAAAAAATGATGTATTTAAAGATGTTTTCAATGAAGCAACTATGCAATAATTTTAAAATATGAAACCGCACAAATGATTTGATTTCATTAGAAAATTATAATTACATTAAATTTTTTTATGCTTTTACATTAAAAAAAAAAGACAAGATTATATTGTATATATTTAAAATTCTGTTTTTATTAAAATTATCAGTTTCAATTTTTTTTAATTTTAAATATTATTCTATTATAATTCTGTCTAGGCTTAAAATTTTTCTGGATCCGCCATGGTATTGTCATCTGTAACGTCGTGTCAACCACCTGTGCGTTAGAGTTCGTATTCTATTAGCACGACTCAATATTTTAACTTCACGGCTTGCTCATTGTCCACTACTCCAGCCATCGTAACATACTTGAAAATAGTTTGGCCGAGTGAGTAACTAGTCTTTTTACTCGATCTATACAATTGGTTCCGTTTGGATTGTTTAGAAATAAGAGGAATAGTCTATTCCTAGACAGAAAGTATTAGAAAGTGTGTAATTTTATGAAGAGTTTGAATTGTTTATAATAAATTTACATTTAGCTAGGAATAAGTTATTCCTCCTATTTCCATACGATATCCAAACGGGACCAATAGCACTTAGTCATTTGTTATGAGTACTTAAAAGAGCGTACACATTCTAATAATTAGTAGTGTCTTTCCTCGTTCATGACTCACTTTTCATACGTTACTCTACGGATCATGTTGTGTCATATTGAGTGAAGGAATTTGCTAACACAATACATACAATGCCATGACTTGTTAATACAATATGACATGACGAGTTGAATATGTCAAGTCACATTTGAATATATTTTAATTTATTCGTAAAAAATATTAAAAAATATTAAAATTAACTAAAAATGTAGTAAATGATAAGAATTTCTTTAATTTTGATATATTGTGATAAAAGTTAATACTTAAATAAAAAATTTGAATGAGCGTCATTAAATTTACTCATTTTAGTTTAATAAATTCTTAATAATATACGAAAAATAAATAATAATAATTTTAGTCATGTCACATGTCGTCTCAACTCATGTGTTCTTATTGTGTCGTACATGTAAACTCATATCGCATTAAAACATGTCAACATTTTAGAGTTTCTAACATCACATGATTTGATCCGACATGTCAACACTCTCATGTCGTGGTATTTTTTTATGCGCGTGTGTCGCATCGTACTAACATGTCTACTTGTAGTGCCAAAACGTCCATATTATTGTGTCATTTTGAAAAATCCTAATCGTACTGGTATATATTTATATGAGAGATATTTCGGTGGTTAAATGTATATGTTAAACAACTTCTCTAATATTTTAGTAGCGAAAATACAAAAATTACTTATATAAACAATGATCATATCTGACGCTTGCAATTTAGGAAAAAACTGTAGAATCATTACATTAATTCATGGTATGGACACAGTACAGATAGGGGTGTCAAACGTGCAGAACGTACACGGAAACAGTAACTTTCGTGTACGTTCCGTTCATTACAACGTAACCATATTAAGTTCCGTTTCTGTTTCGTTCTCAAAACGTAACTAAAAATTTTTTCGTTTAACGTTCCGTGAGATTAAATGGAACTAACGTTAAAAACGTTAATAATCCAAAAATTAGTCAAAAAATGGGGATGCATGCGTTATAATTTTCAGAATAATAATAAAAATTTAAAAAAATGTGAAAGAAATTCATAGTAAAGAAAAACTGAAAATATATCTCAATTATTATAGGAAGTCAGAGCACAAACAAACAATATCAAGTTGCAAAAATTATATCTCAATTGTACTCATGAAAACATCAAATATCACAAACACACTTGCAGAAAATGAACAATCGAGTTTGTTTCAACAAACGACCAGAAATATTTGTAACATTACAAGGCCATGCATAAAAATTTATGATTTCATAAAAGCTCCTAGAAAAATTTTCATTTCACCAAATTACAAAGGGCTACTGCAAGAAGTAAGAAATTCTTACTGATTTTGTTTGATCTTCAAAACGAATTGCATATCCAGTCTCTTTTCTTTACACTCTGAGGCACCATTGAATTTTTGTATCATTTACTGCTACTTTACCAGTAACAAACCAGTGACAGTCTTTTCGATGTATAATAACCTATTTATTTGATTCCTAATTGAAGGTGTGGAGGATGAACGAAAGTGCTGGATCTTCCTATCTGTACAGGAAGAACCACTTACCACCTTTGTTTTCAATTCCACCCTTGTTGGAAGACTTAGGTCTTATGCTAGGGTTTTGCTAACCAAATTTTTTAACTCAAGAGGCCTTGGTGAATATGTATGCGCGCAGGAGAAGCTTCGGTTTAAAGTCTAACAGAGCTCGAAAGAGTTTGAAGGCATATGTAGTTGGCACGGGATGTGTAATAGCCCGGTAAAAACGCTCGACGGTAGCACAATTAAGAGCAAAAAAGATTCTACTTGTAGTCTTTCTCTTCTCGATACCTAAGTGACTGTACTTCGCTTAATACCAAACATTCATCAAAGCAAAATCAATAGCCAGGTCGTACCAGCCAAGAAAATTACAAGTTTACAAGTTCACAAACTGCAAAAAAAATGAAAGAAATAATCAGTAAACAATTAGAGAGAAAAAAAAAATCTAAAAAACTAGTAAAAAACTGCTCAAAACCAGTAAATCCAAAATTTCTCCAACCTGAGCTCTATCGAAAGGCGACACGGCTGAGCTCTGTCCAGGTAGAGGTAGAGGAGGGAGAGGAGGTACAAGGAGGTGGGGTCTGTTGCTCGGGGCCACCACCTGAGCTCTGTCGCGGCTGAGCTTTGTTGCTCGAGGTAGAGGTACAAGGAGGTCTGGTGATCTGGTGCGGGAGTAGAGGAGGAGTTCTAGTGCTCTGGTGAACTCGAGAGAGAGAGAGAGAGAGAGGAAGAGGAGGTCTGGTGCTCAGGTGAACTCGAAAGAAAGAGACAGAGAGGAGGAGAAGGTCTTGTGGTCTGGTGTGAGAGAGAGATAGAAAATTGTGGGGTTGAGGGAGGCCATCGGAGAGGAGAGTGAGATGGGGTTTCTCTCGGTGGAGTTTTTGGTGGGGTTCAGATGGAGCTCGAGTGAGAAGGAGGGGGTAGGCTATAGAGATGAGAGCAGGAGAAGAGATGTGGGGAAGATGTGGAGAGACGAGACCTTGAAGCCATGGCTACCGGCAGTTGAAGGAGATGCAATCGAGGTAGATGCAAATCGAGAAAGAAAAGAGAGAGAGATGAGCGGCGCTCGCTTAGGTTATGCACGCGAGAGAGACTCAGAGAGGAAATGGGCCGAAAATTTTATGGGCTGAACGAAATAACGTTAATTAACGAAACGTAAATGGGCTGTTTCGTTTCTGTTCCGTCCATCTGAACGAAACAGCATTTCATTCCGTTTCTGTTCCGTATGCTGAAACGTAACTAAAAATCCTTCCATTTCCGCTCCGTTCCGGACGGAACGGAACGGAAACGTGCGAAACGGATGGATATTGACACCCCTAAGTACAGATCAATATATATCTATCAACCTTTTGTGTGCTGACTGTCTGACTCCATATATGGGCCTAAAGAGACAAAATTGTGGGGACACAGATTCTTTTCCGCTAATATAAAAAAATAAAACTAATAATCCTGATCCAAGCTTTGAGCAACGTTTTAATTAGTTATGTCCATCTGAAAACCAACTCATGTGATGGAGACATTTACCTATACTATTACTGGATTAGGCACTCGATGACGTAGATATGGCCCCAATAACATGCATTATTCACAACTTGGTATATTTCTATTGAGCCGTTGGCTTACAAATCAACATATTGTTTAGGTTTTTGGTTCCATATATTTCTCTCTGTACGTATTTCAAAAGAATCCTTCACTCCATAAAGATTATTAGAACAGAAATACTTCAAATTAATTAAACTCAGAAAATATGTACATATATTTAATGAGGATTTTCCTTGAATTAAGTATAGAATTGAAATGCATATCAACAGTACTCTTGTTACAATTTATATCATGTATCAGTTCAAAGTTAATTAAAGAAAGTTTTTCTGTATAAGAAACAATGATCAATCTATACGAACCTCATGTTGTTGGTAAAAGACGAATTGCTCCGAATTACCTATATATTCTAAAACAATCCATCCCCAATGCATTTTTTTTATTTATTTATTTTGCATGCGTACCTGTCAACGATAGAGACGTTATCTCTACCAACATGCCTGACAATTTTTTTGTGGGATGCGGGACTTAGAATTCCATCTCCAACTTTTGTTTTCGTTTTTTCCCTAATCAAACACGCTATGACGATATGTGCCAAAAGTCAATTCTTGAATGTAAAACATAAAATGATTATTTCCTAAAATACCACGTGAAATTAACTCTTTCCATGAACATAAAAATAAGCTCGTCAAACCAACTCTTTGGCCTACATATATACCTACTTATTCACTTATTTGTCACCAAACTCCTACAGTAAGGGCGAAAATAAAATTGTCCGAGGGCAAAAGCACACAACATTCAATTTCTATTGATCCATGGAAAAGATGATCCATTCCCAAATCAAGGACTCTCTTTTTGATGAGCGTTGTTGGTTAGATCGTCTGAGGCATGACTTCACAAAGGATGTAGAAGATGGGCTCAGCATTGCAGTGGCTGTTTTTGATGTGCCGAAGCTCCTTCGTGCGATCAAGCCTGAGGCATATGCGCCCCACTTGTTTGCCTTGGGTCCATACCATGTGCATCGACCTGAGCTGCGTGACATGGAGCGGTACAAGGTTGCTGCAGCGAAAAGGGTTGAGAGGGCATTTAAAAACATAAAGTTTGATGACCTTATCAAAGAGTTTGTGAAACTTGAAACTGAGATCCGTGCACCATACCATAGGTACCCCTTATTCCCTTTTCTCCTTTTGTGAACTTACTTTCATTTTTTATCTTCGATATTACTATGATCGAAGTAATAAGCTGGCCTTTATAAAACTAAAGTGATTTTAATTTTGGAAATGCATGCAACCACCTTTTAAGGAGAAATGCAAGTTGACTTAATGTCCAAATCTAATTATGCCAAAATATTTGCATTATATTAAATGATGTGAATTACTGTTGCTTAACTTCTACTATTCAAAAATAGTTGTTCAAATATTTCAAATAATTAAATTTTTGTTACGTTGGTCGTGGTTGATTTTCTCAATCCTGTCTTCTGGTTTTGATGAGTGCATTCTGCTAGCTTAATTAACTTATGTATTGGTCCTTTAGGTATCTTGATATGAGTGAAGAGACTTTAGCATGGATTATGGCAATCGACACATGCTTCTTGCTTGAATTTCTTCAAAATTACCATAATGAAGAGGGAACAGGCATCATACCTCCTTCAACAAATTGGATAAGTGGAATAGTAAAGGACATGATGATGTTGGAGAATCAAATCCCGATCTTCCTTTTAAGAAAGACCCTTGAGCTGAAATACTCTTCGGTTGAAGTTGCTGATAACATACTGTCAACAATCTTTGAAAGATTCGTAAAGGAGGTCTGTCCTTTTCAGATTACAGTCAGCATATGCAAAGTAGAGAAACATGTGCATCTGTTAGAACTTCTGTACAATGTTATTGTTCCAAACATCGAAGATCAAATTGATCAAACCGAAATTCTCATTCCTGATGAGTTGTCAGAATTTGAGGATGCCGATAAGGTAAAAGAAGCATTCAATAAGGTGTCACAATTAGATGTAGCTCCAATCCGTTTTATTAAAGATAAACTAATATCAAAGCCAATTGATATTTTAACAAATCTTCTCGGGAGATTTGTGACAAAGATTCCTCTACTTTCCCTGTTCACTCCTGTTGTTGAGAATTTCCTATCTCAAACCAACGCCAAGAAAAATATAGAAAACTTAACCATAACTGATATAATGAAATCACC
This sequence comes from Rhynchospora pubera, assembly GCA_028095005.1. NCBI lineage: Eukaryota > Viridiplantae > Streptophyta > Magnoliopsida > Poales > Cyperaceae > Rhynchospora > Rhynchospora pubera. The sequence continues at coordinate 359,263,303 of CM051460.1, forward strand.
ATTACTAGAAGAGATCATGATCCCGTCAGTCTCTAAACTTGTAGAAGCCGGCATAAAGTTTGTTCCAACGGAAGATGGAATAAACGGAATAGAATTTGATGTGCAAACTGCATCCTTTAAACTTCCAGTAGTTATTCTGGATGCAAACACTGATGTTATACTAAGAAACTTGGTCGCATATGAGGCATCAGTTGTCAAAGGGCCATTAATTTTTGCGCGCTATACTGAACTAATGAATGGGATCATCGATACTGTTGGGGATGTGAAAATCCTAAGAAAAAGTGGAATTATTGTAAATCACATGAAGAGTGACAAGGAGGTGGCAGATCTGTGGAATGGCATGTGCCGATCAATCAGGCTCACGAGAGTGCCAAAGATCGATCGTGTCATTGATGATGTGAAGAGCTTCAATAATAGAAAATTGGTGGTGAAGACGAATAAATTCTTGAAGAAGTATGTGTTCAGGTCCTGGAGAATCCTCACTCTTCTGGCCACTTTGATTCTACTTCTGATGACTGGGCTCCAGACATTTTGCTCGGTTTATACTTGTTCTAGATGGTTTGGTTCCATTACGCCTGGAAAATCTCAGACATGAGTTATATATACAATCATGAGTTGTTCTAGGTAGTTTGATCTGTATCTGGAGAAATTGAAGTTCTTTCTTCTTTCTCTCAAGGTTAATTAATCAACTCCATGTACAACGTTTATTATTTAAGTGTGAAATGTTTGTTACTACTATGTTCTCTAAATTAACTTTTTTTTGTCTAAAAACAATTGTGAGGTCCGTAAATATATTTGGTTGCACAAGAATTAATAAGAAAAAGGAATAGAGAATAGTGAATAGGGAAGATGTACTCACATCTAAACATTGGATAAATGGAGGTATAATCCTATTTATCTCCTTTATATTATCTCTTCTCACAAACAAATGATCTAAAGAATATGTGGATAAATTTGCATATACTCCCATTTATCCCATGTTTGGATGTGACATTTTTTTTATTCCTTATTCCCTATTTTTTATATATACTTGCATAACCGAATACACCCACTATAAAGATGGTAGTTGGAACAAATTATCAAATAATTTAAATTAGTACCAACATAAGACAACAAATAATGAGAATTTTTTTTAATTATAGCATTATAATGTAATTATTTTTGGCCGTATCTAGTACAAAATTTTTTGAATAGCCGCTAAAATAATTTGGAATTGTCACTATTTAGAACATGTTTATCATGAAATTAATTAACGATAATTACTTCCAATATTCATCTGAACGAATCAGTAAAGTAATTATGAAACGAAATTATCTGAAATATTTTCGGGGATTTTCAGTCAGTATGTAAAAGTAAAACAGCTACTTTTGATGAAACAGGTGAGTACGTTCTGGACAAACTAAACGGAAACAAGCCCAAATTAATTTCTTTTCTTTGTTGGGCTAGAATTAGTGTCAGAAATTAAATTAAAGTTTGGATGCATGTAAATAAGGAATAAAGAAATTAAAGAGGCGGAATGTAAGTGTCAGAAATTAGTGTTGGGCTAGAATTAGTGTCAGAAATTAAATTAAAGCCATTAAAGCCATGGTAAATAGACTACAGAGACTTACATTCCGCAACTTGTTAGTCCTCACTTTCATCAAAAGGAGGTCTATCATGAAATCTTTTTTGGTGGCTAGGGAACGTATCTCCTTTTATCACAAAAAAAAAGATCCCTGCAGTGCTCTACAAGGTGGATTTCGTCAAAACTTTCTACACGGTCTCGTGGACCTTCCTAACCAACATACTCCTAAAACGAGATTTTCCTCCACTTTAGATGGCTACTCTACTACGGTTTTTGCGATCTTCCTCCTCTTATGTTAAGGTCAACGGAGAATTTACAAACTTCTTTTTCCACAAGGGAGGGCTGCGACAAGGCGACCCCCTTTCTCATCTCTTGTTTATCATAGTCGCAGAGACGTTGCAGTCCTTCATCACTAACGCCGCACCTCTAACCTCGGGACCTATCATAATACCACCTCGTGCACTCCAATACGCGGGTGGCATGGTCATTATTATGGAGGCCCTTTCCAGAAACATGTTGATCATTAAAGAGATCTTGCCTAATTTTACTTCTATCTCGGGTCTTCACATCAATGACTCCAAATGCAGTTTCCTACCAATTGCAATCTCTGGTGAAGCACTGCACAACATGCAACACATACTGGCCTGTCATTCCAAAGAGTTACACGTTACTTACCTGGGTCTATCTCTTTTATTCCGACAGCTAAGGAAAATTCACTTCAAACCTCTTATTGATGCCGTCCAGCGAAGACTAGATGATTGGCAGGCACGTTTTCTTTCAATAGGATGCAGACAAACTCTGGTCAAATCAGTGCTGATGGCCATGCCTCTACACTATATGCAAGCCATTCGTTTACTGATATGGTTGCTCAAACGTCTAGAGGGATTGAGGAGGAATTTTTTTTGGAGAGGTAAGAATAAATGTCTCGGTGACCACTGCCTGGTAAATTGGTACAAGTGTTGCCTCCCCAAGAAAAATGGTGGTCTAGGGTTTATTTCCATTGACATACAAAATTAGGTTCTTCTCTTAAAATGGCTATGGAAAATGATGGCGGAGCATAATTCCCTTTGGACCACCATAGTCAAGGAGCTTTTTGGCACTACTGATTTTGAACTGCTAGCTACACACAGCCACACCTCAAATGGACTTAAAGATATTCTGCACAACAAGGGTTTCTTCTCTTCCTCGATTATCATTGCTACAGACTAGCCCAAGCATGGAGATGCACGCCAAATGGGTCCTTTTCCACTACCAGTGCTTATAGGGTTTTAGCGGACGCATGAATTAGGTCGCACTTTCACCGTAAATTATGGAAAATCAAAACACCGTCTAAAATAAAGATTTTTCTTTAGTTACTCTTCCAGGACCATTTGCTTACCAAGTCTAACCTCATGTTGAGAGGATGGCCGGCAATACAATCTTGTACCATGTGTCCTACACCTGATATAGAAACTACTGCACACCTTTTCATCCAATGCCCTTTTGCACGCCAATCTCTGGGATCGGGTCCAACTCCAATTTAACCTCCCAGTCCTCAACTTCGTCCCCAATATGGTTGACTTTTGGTTACAAAACATGATCGCACTTGTTAAACAATGAGACATTATTTGGGCAGTAGTTTCTAGCAGTTGTGGAAGGAGTGAAATGCCAGAATTTTTTCTTTCGAAGTCTCAAATCACTACCTCCATTTCCATTTGAGAGAGATTATGGCAACTTTAGATCTTTGAAAGCTACCTGATTAGTTTTTAGTTTTATAGTTTTGTAAATAGGTTTCTTAGCTACAATTTTTTCTTTCTTTTGCTTTTTTTATTTTTCTTCAATTTGTATCTCTGTACATAATTTTCTTCTTAATGAAATTTTGCTAGTTGGCTATCGCCAACAAGCCCTCAAAAAAAGAAATAAGAAATAAGCTCCAAATTTTTTATTCACATGGAACCAAACAACACAATAAGAAATTTCTAAATTTAATTTCTTATTGATATTCTAACAAAACCCAAGGATATAAATAGACACAAATTTCAAAATTCTTATTCATATTTCTTATTCAATCAACATCCAAACATGCCAATTTTGGAATGCTCAAGAAAAAGAATAAGCCTCTTGTTTCTAGTCCTCACAAATTCAAATGAGGGAAGAACAAGAAACAAACTCTTATTTTTAGTATTGTGTTTGGAAGTGTTACACCGAACATGGATTAGTGTCATGTGTTTTGCAATTCGCGTTCGTAGATCGTTGTTCTCAAATTTTGGAAAATTAAGAATTAGACCCTAATTCGTAGTTTGTGGCTTGTTCAATGTGTTTGATTTGCGCGAACTGACACTGTTTGTGTACACGGCCAAACACGACGAATTAATTAATGTAAGATAGAACTGAAGAAAAGCAACAATAAAATAGGATTATGGAAGCGAAAGAGAGCCGGAGAATCTGATATATTGATGCACTCAATGATGACCACTATTAGATAAAAAGATGCATAATTCTCAAGCATTACTGGCAATGTCGGGTCAAGAACCACCGTAAACACTATTTATTTGACAGAATATCCAGACAAAAAAAAAAAATGATGCCTTTTCTCCTTTTATCCAACAAAATAGTCAGCACTTAGCTCTAGTACAGCGCTAGAGATTGAATAACAAGCATTTTTGCTGATTCTCCCTTATGCAAAATGGTTTTACTTGTTATATCAATATGATATACATGATTCTTTAGCGGTGGACTCCATCAAATAACATATTATCTCCTCTTTTTTTATGTCCCTTCTGCGTTCTCCTCACGTGATCGCTTAAGCGGGCCAACGCTCTTGGCAATGAACCCCTTCACCCAATCCTATCTCCATCCCCTCTATCTTCTCTACTCTCCCCTCACTTAGGCACTATATTCATTCCTCCCCTCCCTCTTGGCAGAGCGGTGACTACCATTTTTCCTTCCCTTTGTTCTTTTTTGCATTTCCCTCCTTCTGTGTTGTTATAAGTGTTCACTTTGTTTATCATATATGTACAATTTTGTTGTTATAAGTATTCACTATATTTATTATATCAGTTTATGATGTTATATATGTTCAATTTCATTATTATAAGTGTTTACTTTATTTTATTATTCAGGTGTGTTTGGTTGCGCAAGAATAAGAAATCAGATAAGAATAAGTTTGAAATTTCTTATTCTTGTGCCAAAGAACACAAGAATAAAAAATTTGGACCCTTATCCATATTTTATCAAAATCATAAAATTAGAATAAAGAATTTGGACAAACATAGATTTTGAAATCCTTATTCTTATTCCTTATTCATCCCCTCATCCTAACCACCCTATATATTATAGATGTTCGCTTTGTTTATCATGTCAGTTTACTCAGTTATTATAAATGTTCACTTTATTTGTTCAATCTATTCATTTTATATGTATTTTACTTTGTTGTTATATATGTTCATTTTGTTTGTTTTTTGTGTTCATTTTATTGTTATATATGTTCAGTTTGTTTGTTCAATCTGTTCATTTTATATGTCTTTCACTTTGTTGTTTTATAAGTTCAGCTTGTTTGTTTTCTCTATTCATTCTTATCACACCACATATTTAAAATACGCGGTGTGAGGGATACAATATCTTTTGCATTCATCCGACGGTCCGTCAACCTACGTCACAAGAAATAACAGCAAAACGGAGTCAGCTTCAAAAACGTGTAACCAATTATTTAATGACGCATCTTCTCTATAACTAATTTATATAACAAATATCAATCGATTGGATTAATCCATACATCAATAATAATAAACTAAATTTATTTTATAGAGATCAATGGGTCTAGATTTTTTTAAATCAGTTTCTCATATCACTCTCATAATAGCGCAAATCCCTCTCTACGCGATTCTGCTTCACATTTTATTTCACTGTTCCATTTCAAATCAACTCATATCAGAGATCCGTTGACTCTTAAAAATACATCACTCACAATTCTCATATATCAATTCATTCAAATAAATAAATAATTTTTAAATTAATCAATGCGAAAATTAAATTATAGAGAAGTCTAATTATCTGACGAGTAAATTTAAAAACTCGAATCATAAACGACTGCAACGTAGTGTCGGAAGCTCAATGGTCGAGTAATCAAATTATAAACGGTATTTTAATTAGATTGTGGATTACCATCGTGGTACTGCCGAAAGAAATGAGATTATTATATTTCTTTTGAAAACGGGCATTTTCATTTCTCGAATAAAATACGAAGGGAATTGAAGAGAGATAATATACAGTGGGGTGCGTACCCTACAAGTCTAATAAATTTTGTAATTAAATCTAACCGCAACAATTACGGTTATATTATGGATAGGGGTGAAAACGAAAACCATTTCGACTGTCTAATCGTTTCATTTCGTCCGAAACGAAATAATATATAGTTAAAAATTTTAGTTTCGTTTTAGAAACAAAACGGGTAACACAAATCGAAACTCAGTTTCATCTCAGAATAAAAACGGTTAACGAAACTGATATGTTCGAGATTGTTTGTTTCTTCATTTCGTTTTAAATGGTACGCTGCAGTTATTGGTTGATTGCAGACACGGGGGCAGAGAGAACAAGGTTTGGATGAAACCTAATTTGCGCTGCTTTGTTATTTATTCTTCTCTTATCTCTATCTCTTCGTCTCTTCTTCTCCGATCTATAATCTCTCCCAATCAAACCCTAACCTTCGATCACCTCCCTCTCCCTATCTTTTCTTCGATTACCCTACCTCTCACCTCTGATCCAATCTCATCCGATCTGTCTATCGCTCCTATGACGCCTCCGCCTCCCCCTCCTTCTCCGGCCATAATAGCTTCAAACGGATCCACTGGCAGTCCTACACCATCCTCTCCAGCAAATTCCTCTCCCCCACAATCACAAAGAAGGGACCTCACTTCCCTTTCCCTATCTCGAGTTTAGCACTGACCCCACCACCTCACCTCCTTTGCTTCGTCTCGTTCGCCACCTCACTTCATTCTCACTCTCTTGACTTCACTGGCTTGGCTGGCTTTAATGCATATTGGTGGCCACTGGCAGCAGCTGGTGGTGGTCGACAGCAGCTCACCGTTTCGCCAAGTCTCAATAGTGTCCCAAACAGCAGCTGGTGGTGGCCTGAGTTCGTTGTTGTTTCTCATATTTTGTCCTTCACTTGGTTCCAGGTCAGGATTAGGGTTTCGATCGATGCACAGGGATTGTCGATTATGATTTTGGGTTGAGCAATTTTCTAATAATGTTTATGGTTTTTCTGATTTTGGATTGATCAATTTTCTAGCAATATTTACTGGTTTTTCTGAGTGTGAGTTGATACTGGTCTTCCTTTTTTGTAATTATTAAACGGTTAAATTGCAAGCACACCTTGCTTTTGACAAAAAAAATTGAGATAGATACTTGACAGTGGTCCTCTATCTCTTCAATCTAACTTTACATGCAACTCTAGTTACTGTTAATCTTCTCTACATGCAAAGAAATTGATTTTAGTCTAGCTTCCATTATTGGTTTTATTTGAACAAATTCTGGTACTTTGCTCAGACTTTCAAATCGATGCAATTTTGTAGAATCTGCACTGCACTCGTCTTCCAATTGAAAACAAGAAATTTTGGGTTGAGAAATTAAACAGTTTGTAATTAATTCATTCACTTTTTTATTTGTGAGAAATGGCTAAAATATTTAAACGGCTCAACTGTTTTGATCGTTTAATTTAATGGAACGGTCAATGCAACTAAAACTTGTTGCGTATTAAAAACGAAAAACAAGACACAAACGAACAAAAATTTGCATATCTAAATGAAACAATCAATGAAAGACTCTTATTTCGTCTTCGGTTTTCACGTTATGCAGCCCTAATTATGGAACAGTTATATGGAACAAAGGGGAAAAAAAGTAATTTTGCAGAAAAACTATACGTGAAGTCCAAGCCAAAATTAAATCGGATATACAAAGAATTGCCGATTAAAAAAAGATCTTTTCATATAAGACAAATAGAATAATTAGAGGGCAATTAATTGATGCCAGTTTGCCAAGCAGAAATTTCATTCGGCAAGGAAAAATAAAATTTAATGAAGATGCAAATGGAATGTTTGGCTGGTGTCGAAATTTGGCCTGACATTAATTCTTTTATGGTTTTTCCATTTCGGTCAAAAGTGGTCAATAGGAGGAGTACATAACATTCTTGAATGAAAGACAAAATTTTGGTACTCTTGATTGGAAAAATCGGGGTGTTACAATTTTACAGTTATATATGTTCATCTTGTGAGTCCGATGCTAGAGAAGAGAGAAAAGAAAAATATGAGAGAAGGAATGAACGTTTTTTCCCATAGAAGGGAAATAGGAGACAAAAGATATAAAATAGAGGAGAAACATGAAGGGATGGCATAGGAGAAGGGAAGAGAAGAGAAATGAGAGAGAGGAGCGGAAAAAGGGGAAAGACGGAGAAAAGAAAACAAAAACAGAGGATGAGAAACGGAGAGAGACGATAATAGAGGAGAGCGTGATTTTTTTTTTTCTGTTTAGTGATGACAGTTATTATTTCTGTTTATAATTTTTTTTATTTATAAGCAAAGGAGTATATCAGTTCATTTGGACCAGTGTCGGCATGAGATTTGAAATACTCCAATATCTTAAATTAAACTTAAATAAGCGGAATCTACGTATTAAATAAGGGCATATCACAAAATCCACCCAATTTTTAATTTTGACAAAAAAACAATACAAAAGTTGTCCACATAGAAGAACATAACAAGCACGTACTGCTGACTCTGGTCAGAAGGTTTTGTCATGTACAAATTTTGATATAGCAAAACAGGGTCATCAGACAGAACTTGGTGGGTTAATCATGTGTGTTTGGATTGTTGGAAGAAAAAAGAAGAAGAAGGAAGAAGAAGAAAAAAAATTATAAACAATCCAAACTCTTCACAAAATTACACACTTCCCAATACTTCTTTCCACTTCTTCCCTTCTTCCCTTCTTCCCACACCCATCCAAACGCACCCATGGAGAGTTAGAGTGGATAGGAAGGGAACTTCATAATCAAACTTAGCTGTTCTCCTAGTAAACTCTTTTTTAGGCTGTTTTACACAAATTAGACTAAAATCGGCCATGATAAACGGACGGATTCGTCAGTCGTGATTATATCTCAACTTTTGAAGTTCTAATAGCTAATCTGAACTGTCCAATGTGCTATCTATATTAAAATCTCAATTATGGAGACTAAATTTTACATTTTTTTAAGTTTTTTTACTAGTTTTTTGAGAATTTTAAAAGTCATTGTTATTGAAGGGTCTAAAATTATTTAGATTACGAATTTTGTAAAATACAAAAATATATTAAAAAAATTTAGAAAAATGTAAAATTTGGTCTCCAACGAGATTACAATATGTGGAACACATTGAACGGTTCAGATTGACTATTAGAATCTAAAAAATGGCCCATCAATCGCAACTGATTTTAGTCTACCTCATAATTTAATATCACTTTCATCCAGAGAATTAAATAATTAAAGCAGACAGTAAAAAAATCAATTCCAACATCAAAGTTCTATAAACTAAGGAAAATTATTAAGTTGGCAAATTAAACGATATTCTATTAATTTTTTAATTAATTTTGCAAATTAATAAAAAAAATTATAGACATATTACTATATATACTTGTGTATATAATTTGTATGAAATTTCATACAATTATGTGTCATTGCAAGTCCATCAAATGGCATTGAATGGGTCGTCAATTACAAAATCAAAGTCGGTTGACGAATAACAGAACTTGTGTGAATTTTGATTTTCGTTTCTTTTTATGTACACATTATACAGAGCATAAAACATTCGAAATTTCAAACACAAGCTAAAATTTATTTGTAGTGACTTTCAAGATTTTCATTAACTTCATTGTGAAATGATCCCTTTTAAATGTTGAGCAAGAATGGTAATGAAAGCAGGGGAAATAGAGAAAATAACATTAATACATCACAGGATAGGGTGCAGCTTCACTTAATAACAAGACATGCTCAATTTCATTTATAAATTAATATAAATAATCCAAAGTAACATAATTTTATCTTACTGAACACCCAAATCCGCTTTTTCTTATTTATGGTCCATAAGCTTCATAGTGAACACCCACAAACGGAATTCAACGAGATCACGAGTCATGACAAGGAAATATGCAAAAATAAAACCGGTCCGACGCTTTTCTTGCTGCCACCAGCCTAGTTTCAAACTTAGCGGCCGCATCTGCACCTTTTGTACTGATGCTGGCCGCATCCCTTCCATATCCACCGGCCACATTCACATGGGTTGTAGCATGGCTGGCCGCATCCCCCCCATATCCACCGCCCACATGCACATGGGTTGTACCACGGCTGGCAGCATCTCCCCCAAACCTGCCGCCCACACACACACCGGCAGCACCGCTGGTGGCCGCATCCTCCACTCACCGAATTGCCACAGGTATAGTTTACCTATATCACACAAAGAAATTAAGTTCGTTTTAACCTCTGCAAAGAATTAATTTTATGATATTAATTCGGCAGATTTAATTTCTCTATGACGTGGCATAGCTCATAACATAGGAATAGGACTCATGTGTCATGGATTAACTTCTTGTTAAGTCTAAATGTATTTAAAATTAGTTCCAGTTAATTAGAGCCTCGTCACTGTTAGTAATCTTTCCTAAACAACACAAAACATGGATGAAAACCTTATATTAATATTTCTCACTTCTCACATCAACTGGACGACTATTAAAAAATGTTGGGAGGCTTGACCCCAATTTATCTTCAAAAAACATCAACTGGACGACTAATTAAATATGCACCTATTTAAACAAATCCAGCTTCGTTGGTGTGGACTAGTGTGTAAGAACAAAATAGAAGAATAATGAAGGCATCTGAATAAATATATAATTACTACAACTGTACCTTGACATAAACTCCAATGGCATCTAGCAACAATCCGCAGCGAGCATGGAAGCCGACAATCTGGCCACCGCCACAGGAAAGTTGAAAGTGATGTCCTTGCTGCGTGCCATATGGTCCATACGTGCAAAAATTTGTCACCAGTGTCAGTGATTTTACAACACGGCAGTTCCACATGTTACCAATATGGCCACTTATGCATATGATGTACTCGTTTGGCCGAAGAGTGATCTGCAAGTATAGAAGAAAGTTCATGAGACGTTTGAGGGACATTCTAGCTATCTATATAAGATTTTAGTTTTGGATTTAAATATATGATTCGATGATGATTAATTAATTACAAGAGGTGTACAGATTTTAATTTTCGAAACTTAAAATATGCAATTATCTAATTTATCTTTGCAGTTAAACTTGCGTTCTAAGTTCAAACTTAACCAAATGGAGTGGTCCAATTTCAATCAGAAGGAAAGCTAAACAGGAAGAAGAGCAATAGGAAAAATGTATATATATATATACACACACACAAATGGAATCTAGCTGTGATTCTCAATGGAGGCGCAAAAAACTCTTACCTCAGTCAGGCAACCTCCTCCTCCACCCCAAAGGCCGGTACTTTCCAGACAGCAATTGCGTTCATACCACACGATGAGAGCATCAATAGCAGCTCCATGGCGAATACCGATCTTAACAATCCGAGTAACACCAGTAAGAACCATATCTCTGACTGCACCGCCGTTTCCACCACATGGCCCCAGTTTGGTAAGAGGTGCCTTCATTTAAATAACAGTAAATAAAATACGCAGCACACTAGACCATGTTTTAATATCTCAATACATAACCTAGTAAGTAGTAACCTATAGATACAGTTTTCTAAATAAATATATGGGATTAGCTCTTACCATCCACTGCACGTTTGAGGCTAACACGAGAAATTAAGAGAGGGTGCTCTGGATTTGTTTATTTCTACAAATTGTGTTTTTCGGTCTGCTGATGAAGCAAGTAGGAACAGATATATATATATACATATCTACATGCATTTAATTGATCAGGTCCCACAAAATTATATTTCTTGTAATTTCAAGGAACCTTCATCAAACTTTCTAAGGTTGACTTAATATTTTGTGACCAATTACATATCATATATGCATGGACTAGCTTCCTGACAAAGGAAGAATACAACATTAGATTCATATCTGACAAAATTGTTTCTTGTAGTTGAAGATCGATCAAGCAACTTTATTTGACAACTGTGCGGAAAAACAACTGTAATAACACGGTGTATTTTTATATTACAATTATTTCCTTGATGTTCGTTAGTGTTTTCATTTGATAGATTTATCTTCTTTTTCAATTATAATGTTAACATTGCTTTTTGAGCGATATAGCTCTCTGATCACTAGGGAGACATGCATGTTAAATATATGATCCAATAATAATGAGATAGTACTTAATCTTAAGTATAATAAAAATGCGTGGATAGAATAAAAAAAATACAATTGAAAAGATGCTTATTTTAACATATATTCCATAAGGTATTATTTAAGAGATGTCTTACCAAAAAATACAATTAGATGGATGCCTCAAAAGGTGCAATTAAAAAGGTGTCTATTTTAATTTATATTTTATATGGTGTCATTTAAAAGATCTCTCGCCAAAAGAAGCATCGGGTGGATGCCTTATCCACAAGAAAATGCCAACATATTATATATAAATAGTATTTCTTTTATTCAAATTTTCATCGATCAAAATGAAAAATATAATAGACATCGCTGGGGCTGTACAAGAAAATAAAAAACCTGCCTGACCCATTTAATCCGTCCAACCCAATCCTTATTTTAATGGATTCAATCATGAACCGGGTTGGTTCGGGTTTTAATTTTACTAATCCGGTACAAATGAATTGGGTTATAATTTTACTAATCCGGTACAAATTATTTTTATTGATATATACTTGTCGGGTTTTGGGGCGTAACACTTTTAGCGACGCGTCTTATCGGAATCCGGATGAGATGATAAATGAGCAAGGGCCGGGTAGCCACCTCTTTAGTGGCGCGCCTTTTCGGAACTCGGATAAGGTGATAAATAAGTAAGGACCAGATAGTCACTCCCTTAGTGGCGCGCTACATCAGTGTCAGGATGTAGTGGCAAGTAAGCAAGGGTCCTCGCACTTTTCACGACGGGTGCGGGTGGCAAGAAAGATAGTCAGTAAGAGTAGAATTCGTTTAGGTAGTTGTAATGTAGGGTCTCTAACAGGAAAGTTAAGAGAGATGGTGGATACGACGATTAGGAGGCGTGCAAAGGAAGTGGAGAACACCGGTTTCAAGCTGTGGTATACTGGAAAAGAATGGGACAGGAATGGAGTAGGTATCTTAATCGACAAGAGTCTTAAGAACAGAGTTGTCGACATTCGGAGGCAAGGAGATAGGATTATTCTAGTGAAGCTAATTTTGGGGGACTTAGTTTTGAACGTCATTAGTGGTTATGCACCATAAGTGGGACTAAGTGAGTCCATCAAAATCTAATTCGGGAAAGATTTAGATGGTATGATTAGAAGTGTGCCAACCACTGAAAAACTCTTCATCGGAGGAGATTTCAATAGGCATGTAAGTGAAACTAGTGGAGGGTTTGAGAGGGTGCATGGGGGTTTTGGATATGGCGATAGGAACCAAGAAGGTGAGGACTTCTTGAACTTGGCCATAGCTTACGACCTCATGATAGCTAACACTTTCTTTAGAAAAAGACAATCCCACTTAATTACCTTTAGTGGTGCCCAACACTTTTTCCAGATTGATTTTGTTCTTGCTAGGAGAGTGGACAAACGAGCTTGCATGTATTGCAAGGTTATACCTGGAGAATGTGTCGTCTCACAACACAAACTTGTGGTGGTTGATTTTCACTTTCCGCTACGTTCTAGAGTAGGTAGACGCACTCGAGTCGCGAGGACGAGGTGGTGGAAGCTCAAAGGAGACGTATCTCGTATATTTAGGGGCAGAATGAATGAAGAAGGTCCGTGGAAAATAGGTGAAGGAGTGAACAAGATGTGGGAAGATATATCAGCTAGCATTCAGAAAGTAGCTACGGAAGTGCTTGGAGTTATTAGAGGAAGCAACCGCGAACCTAAAGATACTTGGTGGTGGAACGACGAAGTGTAGAAAGCTATTAAAAAAAGAATGCTACAAACACTTGCACCATGACAAGACCGAGGACAATGCGCAGAAGTACAAATTGGCTAAGAAGAATGCAAAGAAAGCTGTGAGCGAAGCTAGAGGTCGGACTTATGAGGATCTATACCAGAAGCTAAGTACGAAGGAGGGCGAGAAGGACGTGTATAAGATAGCCAAACTTTGAGATAAGAAGACGAGAGACTGAAACCAAGTGAAGTGCATCAAGGACGAGATTGATATGCTTTTGGTGAAGGACGGCGAGATCAAGAATAGGTAGAGGGATTGCTTCGACAAGTTATTCAATAGAGAGGATGATGACTTAGGAATTGTACTGAACGATTCTTCTGATGACTCCAATAGATGTTTTGTTAGGAGAATTCAAGAGTCCGAGGTGAAAGAAGTCTTAAAAAGAATGAAATTTGGTAAGGCTCTAGGACCTGATAACATACCAATGGAAGTATGAAGATGCCTCGGAGATGTGGCTCAGTGGCTGTAGTTTGGTTAACCAAACTATTCAATAGCATTTTCCGATCAAATAGGATGCCAGTGTTAGAGACATGTCCTAGAAGCCAATTATATATGGCTACTTCTGTGATTTTATGTCATTGATTATTTTATATCATTTGTTCCTTGATTTATTTATTGACAAATTATTTAGGTTGAGAATCTGAATTATAAATCTCTGTATTTCATTTAGTAGTAAATGACAACAATAAATCTAAAAGGTCCATAATCTTGATAATCATTAATTATCAACAAAATTAGTATGTAAGTTTGAAAAATTTTATTTGACAAATGGCTCTTGATAAGATAACAACGATAGAGAATTTGAAAAAAAAAAAGAGAATGGCAACTTGCAAGCTTTTGCACTCTATGCGCATCAGATGAGAAAACTATTTATCGCCTTTTTAACACTTGCCGGCTCTTCAATGAAGTAGTTAATCTAGCGAAGGAATTCTCTCCATTGTTCTCTAACTTGAATTTTCCTTCTAATCCCTTTTTTCTAACAGACGAGTCATCGCCAATAATACATAGGCCGTTTGGATCGCTTAGAAATAGGAGGAATTTCCTATTTCTTGGCATAAAGTATTGGGAAGTGTGTAATTTTGTGAAGAGTTTGAATTATTTATAATAAATTTATGTCTAGGAATAGAAAATTCTTCTTATTCCCATATGATCCAAACAGTCTCATAGGGAAATCATGGCAATTCTCTGTTTTGTGATTTGGAGAGAGATGTGCAACAGAATTTTTGCGAATTTTGTTCTCTCATCAGTTGCACAGGTACAACAAGTCTTCTTAGAATAGGAAACCCTACGTTTTTAGCTTGACAACATGATTTTTGCTACTGCTGATTATCTTTGTTTGTTTAGCTTTTGAGATTTTTTTGTACTTTTATATATCTTTCCTTCTATTTAGCTTCTGGGTAAATTTTGTACATTACTTCTTTATTCAATAAAAAGATGGATCTCCGTTTTTTCCTAAAAAAATCTTTAAAAAATTAACGATACAATTTTACATATATTGTTTACAATAAATTTCAATATCGTCGAGCGAAGTTCGACGTACAGATCTAGTTAATATATTAATAGGATAGGTTGATTTTGATGAATTATCACCCAGCAGATGATTAGTACGACCTGGGGTCCAAGAATTAGTCTGATTTATCCACTTTTATATTCAGTTATTGCATATTTTCACCTTGAGTCGATTAAGGAATTGGAAATTTCATTCTTATATTTATGGTTTATTACTTAATTTATGTTTTAGTTTTTAGAATAATTAGAGATGCAATTTTGTAAAGTTTTGTGTTTAGAGACTTAATTAAAGAGCCATATAAAGGTTAATTTTTTTAGAAACTAATTGAAAGGTATGGGGTAAATTTTTAGAAAATAATTATATTCTACGGGTTCTATTTTGTTCCCGAAAACTATGGGGCTGTTTAGTCAATATATATATATGGAGGTAATTACTTGCTCAGATTTCTGAATATGAATTGATGAATTTAAATTAATAATAACTAGTATAAAACGCGTACATACCGACTACACATGCTCTGACTGGAAGCTTGTCGGCTAGTCCTCCTTAATAATAAATAATTTGGTAACAATTTAGTGCTGGTCTTATTTAATTCAATTTACATTCATACACATCTATAATAAACAGAAAAGGAAATTTCTTCTTGATCTGTACAGAGAGACAGTTTTTCTTACTACACTTGCATGCAACTTGCATTTTATTATTATTATTTTTTGTTTGAATGAATAAGGCATGTAGGCCTAATCGCTAGACCTGTCAATTTCGTTACTTTTCAAACGTTTCCGATCCGTTCTGTTCAAACGGAATGTTAAACGACAGAGAAAATTAATTATTTATTTTGAAAATGGAACGAAAGCGAAAATGAAGAAAATGAACAGAATGTTAAACGAAACACGGAAATGGTAAAAAATAGACTGAAATCAATAGAAATTGAAAGATAAAAAATTAAATAGAACAAAAATCTGTTTCGTTTGACGAAATAAAATGAAAACTAAATAGAAATTCTGTTCTGTTATCAAAACGGAACGTAAACAAAACACTCAATTTCCGCTCACAGTTTTGACGTTTGACGGGTCTACTAACCATCTTTGTATTTGCATTTGCCTACCAACGATTTATTGTGTCTACTTTGTCGCTTTGTGTGGATACCCACAGAACAATACAGGCGTCGTCTTCTGTCGTTTATAGATAAGTATAGAAAAATAAAATCAATATTATTATTATTATTTTTTTTAATGAAAGAGGCCCGTCGGTATATATATATAGGCTGTGTTTGTATGAGTTTAGGAATACGAAAATAATTTTTTCCTACTCCCAAATTTATTATAAACAATCTAAACTCTTCACAAAGTTACATACTTTCTAATACTTCTTCTCTTATTCCTCTTATTTCCACACCATCCAAACGGAGCCATAGTTTCCACTGTTAATTACACATGATTCACGTTATAGCATATAAGAACAGCGGACGATAGAAGTGCAAATCTGATGCTAGTTTTGATTGACGAATGAGGAAGTAATTAATTGATACCAACTAGAGGGTGCCAGTGGCGGATCCAGAAAAATTTTAAGCCTAGGCACAATTATAATGGAATAACATTTAAAATTAAAAAAAATTAAAACTGATAATTTTAATAAAAAAAGCGTTTTAAATATATACAATATAATCTTGTCCCTTTTTTTACCTCTCTATCTAGCACCAAAAAACATAAAAAAAATTAATGTAATTCTAATTTTCTAATGAAATCAAATCATTTGTGCGGTTTCATATTTTAAAATTATTGCATAGTTGCTTCATTGAAAACATCTTTAAATACATCATTTTTTCTATGTAGGCAACCAAATTATTATCAAAAAATCATCTCTCATTCAATTTTTAAATAAAATTTTAATAATTTTCATAATTAAAAACACCCTTTCAACACTCAGCGTTGCAAGCAGCAAAATTAGACCAAAATGATCAATTTATATAACAAAGAAAACTCAATTTCAACAAGATAAAACTAACAAGTTTAGCAAGATGCATAGAACCTTAATTTAAATTCGTACATGACAACTACAAGTCAGAGAATGACTATTTGCAAGAACTTTTTTTAAAATGTTTTTTTGTAAATTATGAAAGAATTATTTTTAAATTTAAATTTCAAATTTGTACGAATAAACACAATTTTTATAAGAAAGTTTACCTAGGTTTGTAGATATTGTTGGATTTAGATAGGTAGTTAGTTGGAGGCACGAGGAGAAAGGAAAAACATTTGTATGAAGAAAATGAAATTTGTACGAAGGTCTAAGGTATGAATCAGGGTCTCAGCGGAGGAAAAAAAGAAAAAACTAACTCGTTTCTCGTTCTGTGGTCTGTCCAGCGCATCGGATGCAGATTAGAGCATAAAATTGATTTGTGTTTTCCAAAAAATAAAGGGGAGCGTATGGACTATGGTCTATGGAGCGAATCAGAGCAGATTGATTTAGCGAAGGAAAAAAAAAATTTTAGACCTAAGGCACCGTTTGGATATAGGAAGAAGGAAGAAGGAAGAAGGAAGAAAAAAATTATAAACAATCCAAACTCTTCACAAAATTATACACTTCCCAATACTTCTTCCCACTTCTTCCCTTCTTCCCTTCTTCCCACACCTATCCAAACGGAGCCTAAAATTGATTGGACAGATCAAGAGCCCAGGCACCATCTAATATTAAGCCTAGGAACAGATCTAAAATCCACTAAATGAGTATTAAATTTCAAAAATTATGCCCAGTTGCCTGGGGTTGGGTCTATTTGGATCCGCCCCTGGAGGGTGCGTCACATGTTGCGCGATCTATTTTTCATCTTATTTTTTTTTAATGTTATTAATCTTAAATAATTTTATGAGGAAAGACAACGATACAAATAAGATGAATTTCAACTATCAAATTTGATGATTTCATGAAATAATTTGATGATTTTTTGAACAGTTAAGTTGACCACATAAACATATTATATATTTTTTCAAATGGTCAGTGATTACATAAAAAGAAAAGATGATTATTAATAGTACATTACTAAGACTTGTAAAACTTCATGTTTCATCAATCATCATAGAAACAAAGAGCAGCAAAGAATAGTACATTCTAAGAAAACATAATGTAGGCACTCAAAATTAAATGTAGCATAATTTCAAGCTATCCAACCCAATCCAAATGAACATATCAAAGTCTATTTTAAATTTTCAAAATCCTATCGTGAGAATTTGTACCAGTTAATGGTCACTTTTTTAAGATTTTTACTAAAGTCCCCTAAAGCATGTCAAAATTAAACATGAAGGTAAATCTTTTTAATTAAAATCATACATATATATTCAGCCTAAAAAATATTTGAAATTATGAGAGAAACAATATTTATATTTTAGAAACCGCACATCATTTTCTGCAGAGTGATTTGTAAAAGACAAAATTATTATATACCTATTGTCTTTTGATGCTCCTCAGAACTTAAAAAACAATGGAAGTCCTCATACCCCTTATCCGAGGTAAATCTCCAATACCTGAGATGGAAAGAAATAATAGAAATGAAAATCCTTGTCCCAGAAAATAAACTTCTTGAACATAATGACAACATGTAGAGCAACCATCTTTATGCATATGTAAGCTTGGAAATATTCAGAAAAAAGAAATTCCTATTTTTAAAATTACTCCACAATTATAGACATGATAGCAATGAATTCATCCATAAAAACTTGGTGAACATCAATCATCCTGTTATATTTTGTTGTTCTGACCACATACAAAACATGACCAATTGATGCGAACAATATTTTCTGAAAATGTACAGAGATAGATATTACATTATATTTATATATAAAAAGATGTACCACAAAGTCCATGTCATTGAAAATCAGACAAATTGCTAGAAATAATGCATGAGATGATTGGAGCATTTTTTTAGAGCTGGTAAATACAAATTCGAGTGATTTGTTAATTGTGTGATAGAATGCTGCCAAAATATCCTCTTGGAGCATCCAAGTTACACCAGTACAAAAGCAACTAAACGCAAACTTCAAAGGAATTCTTGAAAACCAATCATAATGAATCAAATAAAGCTTACTCCAAACAAATACAAACTGATCCAAAATGCTTTATCCTCATATTTCAACATTACTGATATATCTAAAAATAACCTTTCATTTCTGAATCATCAAAAAAAAAGAAACAATAAATATTTTTGGAGTTCCAACAGCAGCACACCCAAAAGGCCAAAACTGAGCAAAGAAAAAAAAAAGGATAAAAATGATAGAAAAAGTACTGCATTGTTGCAAATAAATATCGTAGAACATTGTTGCAAGCAAGCATCATATAAGTAGATCATATGCCTCACTCTTGCCTTTGAGGTGGCCCAGCTTGAAAACCCTCTTGACCCTCCTTTTTCTCTTTCTGATTCTTATTACATTTCTTCTGTGTTCTATTCTCAATCCATAATGCGATGTGAACTCGAATTCGTGATTAGCTAAAAATTACTATTCTATAATATATCAACTTCCTCATTATCTAATCATGGAATACCTAGAATATAAAAAATTAAATTAAGGAACAATGAGATAGTCTACTAGAAAGGAGAACATACGATGCCGTGACAATAATTAAATTTTGGGTTGAAGCTAGCAGCAAGAGTCCTGATAGCTGTAAGCTTCCTACAGTGAAATACAAACTGAGAAATAAAGGAACAAAAAAGCAAATGAAAATCCTACAGTGAAATCCAAAATCAGAGATAAAGGAACCCATAAAATTTATGTTGAAACATCTGTTGTTCACATATTATTTAGATAAAATTTATATTGCTCAATCAATTAAATTGATAGAGAGCAGAATATCTGTAGGTTTACATGACTTTTAAAAACATAGTTCTGTTCAGAAGTCATGCAAAATATATTTTTTAGAATTTCTGTTTAGAAGTCATGTCATGCACCCACAAAAACAATGCAAAATAATATCACTCTAAGAATATTGATTAATAGTTCTATATGCTCAATAAATTAAGCAGGCAATTAAGGAAACAAAAGTTTAAACTCTTTGATACTTTAAACTTCAGACCTATGGCGCTTAAGAGTTTCTGAATCACCTCAAGCATAATTATTTTAAGTTGATGAATTGGAAAACAATGTTGTTTCTGTCATGATAATTCATTAGTGAGTAATACATAAAGCAAGATGCGTAAATCTTCACAAAAATAATTGCTTTATCTTTGTTTGACCCTAAAAATTGTCATAATTGAGATGTCGTTGTATGGGATCTGGAAACCCCATGGGCAAATAAATTGAACGTTTGGTGCATGGATAAATTTCCAAAGACACTTTCAGATCATCCCGAAACATTCGGAAAATAGATGCATGGATATGATGACCGAAACTTCAAGCCAATTGGCTCCAATTTTCAACATTTGTATTGATACCAATATTAACGAAAGAATGTTAATTTAGTATTGATGCAATATGTTTTTTTTCGTTGGATCCATGGAAACCACAATTCATGCCTCAACACAAGGGAAAAATAATTGTATGATTTTTGTGTATATTTATACATGAAGTTATACAATTATACATCAAGAAGCAACAAGGAATGAAAATTCAACATTTTTGAATGGACTCAGATGCATCAAGATTCGTGCAACGTCTGGTCTGATCGAGTAAAAAAGAAAGTTGCCATTCACTTTCCTGTTTTACCACTGGCCCAGCATGGCCTGCTTTGTCCCGAGCAACAAACAAAAAAAAAACAACAGACTTGAGGCCCATTGGAAACAAGGGAATAAGAAGAAGAAACACAGGCCCACGAAACCCATCTCGGCCCAACTCCAGCTCCCGCCTACTTTTCCTTCTTCGTTGCTCTCTCACTGACTCCGTGACCCCACTGTCAGCCTCTCCTCTCATTCCCGTTACTGCTCCTCTCTCCGACATTCAATGCCTCTCGCCAACACTTGACCCCACCGGTCAGCTTGCGATTGGTCTGAGACGCTGGACCCACCCGTCAGAAGCAAGCAACGGTTGCAAACTGATGGCGCCATCCTCTCTCGCAATCAATGCTTAACTGCTCCTTGCACAGATGGCAGCTATTGACTGATCGCCTCCGTTGAATTTTTCTGCAATTGCTTGACAGTATTAACATCACGATAGAAATGGACAGAAGCAACTGATGTGGAGTTAATGCTGAGAAGAGTGGGTGCCAAGTACCAATTTGAAGGGATGATGTCGTCACTTGGCGGCAGCTTTTGATTGGAGGATTATGCTGAAATTGCTCCATTTCCTTTTCTGAAACTTGGCCCCACCTGTCATAGACAAAAGCAGGACAATGACTCAAGAAAAATAATTAAGGTGCTGCAATTATAACCATGCTTAGTGCTTTAGACGCTGTTGCAACCGGAATTGGAGAAGCTAATCCTAAAATAAAAATGCAACCTGAAATGAAGCAAGCATTGATGAGAGAACAAATGAATTTGGAAAACAAAAGTAACCCAATGATTAATCAAGTGAGTTGCAGAAAGTCAAAGCATTCCCTGAAATCAAGCAAAGGAAAACAGTGAAGAAACTGTGAAGAACTATGCAAAGGAGTGAAATACCAAAATTGACCCCAGGGGCAAAAATGGTAATTTACATCAATCTACAGGGATTACCTAAAAGAAGCTGAAGATTATGAAGCGAAGGGCCTCTTTTACACTCAAAAATCCAAGTCTCTTTCATACCTCTTTCTACTGCCTATCTTCCATCCATCAAGGCCTCCACATACTGCCTCCATCTTCTACAACAGAGACACACATACACTTCTTGTACACGGCTCATGTGTTGAGAAAACACTGAGAGAGAGAGAAATAGAAAAGAGTGTTGTTAGGTTAGTAAAAGAGAGAACATTGCTTTGTTTTGCTGCAAGGAAAAGAAAAATGTAAGTCCCAGGGGCCCTGGCTCTTTGTACATAGAGCTCAAGGTCGTGAGAATGTATTTCTACACAAAGTATATGTGTTATTGTTCTTCTCTTCTTCTTTTCTGTTTTTACAGCCTTCCCTTTTCCCCCTCTCTGACATAATAAATAAACAAAGAGGTATAATGAAATAAAAGTGCTTAAACAAAAAAAACAACATATCATTGGATGTTACAAAGGACAGCAGGTATCTCTCAATGCTTCAATGCCATGAAGAGTTAGAGAGGGAATATACTCTCTAACAGAAGACCATTTGAAGACATCTCAGAGAGGGAATAAACTCTCTGAGATATGCTTTGTGAAGACCATCCAGAGAGGGAATATACTCCCTGGAATGAAAGCCATTTGAGTGGAAATAAACGCTAAAAAATGGTGATTCTTTTGAAGCTAAACCTAAGTCGTTTAAGGGGTTATGTTGTCAAATTTTTGTCAGTCCCTAACTCCTAAATGACATCAACCCCCATTAGCCTCTTCACAACAGTCATTAAACCTCAGTCACACATCCTCCTTTGCCTTGCCAAAATCAAGCCTTACAAAACCGTCATGCTACCCAACTTTTGTCAGCCCATAATCATCTAAAACAAGCTTCAAACCATATCCATATGCTGCCTAAAACCAGTCCTTAGAACTGCCATTAAACCTCAGCCACACCGTTCCTTTGCTTGCTAAGACCATGCTTGTCAAGGGATCACGCTGCCCAATTTTTGTCAATTCCTGACCACCTAAAACAAGCCTCCACAATCACCTCTTTCTTGCATACTAAAACAAAGCCATTTAAAGGAGTTATGATGCCCAATTTTTGCCATGCCTCAATCCCTTGATAAAACAAACCCTATCAGTACCCATACCTTAATCAAGCCTAAATATAGCCCTGGCTACCCTCACACCCAGTCAAAATCACTAAACCATGTCTTGAACCATGCTATAGCTGATAAACCACAAGTCAAAACAGTTCTCATTGCCAGATATTCCATTTGTTTCTCTAAATCTGAACCTAGGACCTATGGTTAGCTAATAACATCCCATGTCACAACCATAAAGTCATGTATTCCTTTAGTGTACAACTGTTGACTAAACCAAGCTACGGATGCATGACTTCTCACTGAGTTTTCATCATAATTGAGGGAATGAGGCGGCCCAATAAAAGTGATAGCATATAATCATGGCTAAGCCAATTCGAGGTGAAACTCACTGTTAGGGACCACTAGCAGCGAAATTGAAGACACAATGTTTTTCCTGCGCATGACATCATGCTTATGGGTGCATCACTCAGTTACCACAACCAACATAAGATTGTCTCCATCAAGTCACCATGGCTGAATCCAGGTTGAGGCGTAGCATCATGCTGGAGTAACCTGTCTATTAAATTGATGACATGAACCACCTCTCACATGCCTCATCATGTCCTAAGATGACCCATCAACCTTCCATTGTTGTTAGAAGAGTGTAACCATCAACCCGCCATGGTTCGATTCACGCTGAGATGAAGCACCAGACCAGAGGCTCCCATCTGTCAAATTGCCTGCACACCCAACTTCCTGAAGATGTCACAATGCTAGCTACCTGCTCATTCAATTTGAGGTCGGCACCACCAGGGAGGCACGACCACCGCAAGCTCCGTAGGAACACTAGCTGGAATTAGAGGAAGTGAATATGACGAAGGAGAGACCCCGTGCCCGATCAGTGGGTCCCACACTGTCAGAAGGCCTTCATGACGCTAGGCGACCTCTCCTTGGTGTTTGTTTGGCGCTCAATTCCTTCAATCAGAATAGCCATGGTCGTGTGGTTCTTAACAATTCAGAGAAGAAGAAAAGGAGAGACGATCGTTTATGTCTGGATTTAACGTGAACCCGGTGCACAACTAACCATTCGCATACAGTTAGCCCCGCAGGCTAAGGAAAAGTACAGGTGCACGTGAACCTGTCTCACAGAACTGACGGACCATCTTCACAAACCCGTCCAATCTCCCCGATCTTTTGTGGCACTTGGCTATAGCGGATCACTGACAGTTGATTCGAGCAAATCACTGACTGCCACGTAGTAGCCTGTTGGAAATCCTCTAAGGAGACACCCTCTCCACTTCTTTGCTAATCTGAACCAAAGGCATATTGCCCCGTGTCTTTTTCTAATGATATGGACCAATTGCCTGGCTGGAAAACTTCATAAATTCATAGAAAATCAATCATAACTCAGAAAAATACAAATCTAATTTCTATGAAACCACGAAATTATGAGGAATTTTATCATGTCAAAATTCCTGACCAAACTCATGCTGAAACCAGCCTGAAACATTTAAAAACTCAAAATCCAAAATCCGATCAATCAGGGACTGCCACGTCACCTCTAGGATTATTCAAAAACTCAAGAACCTTCCAAAATCCACTAAAAATCCTAGAAGGCTCAGAAAAAATACAAGAAAAATTTCCTGTAAATCCAGAAAATTACAAGGAATCTAATTCTGTTAAGATCATGGCCAAACTCCAAACCAAACTATTTTTAACCATTTAAATGGCCAACCACAACTTGCCACCTCAGTAGAAACCTTGGAAAATCCGTTAAAAATCACACGAGACTCAGAATACTACATGAAAAATTCCTGTGAACTCAGAAAAATATGAGGAACCCAATGATACCAAAGATCATTGCCAAAACCCGATAGAAGACACACTTGGTACCACAGTCATACTGGAACCGCTAACAAAACCAAGAAACCACATACTCTAAACCTTTCAAATCAAACCAATAAAGATATGGACAATACTCTAAAGGAATGCAAAACTAAAATTCAAATCAACCAAAGCCATGAACCTATCCCCAAAAAAAGCACAGCGAAGCAAAACCCGAAACTGTTCAATCCGAACTGAATCGGGTAAAACTTTGAAAATCCACAACAAACTCTGATGACTCACAAAACTTAGAAAAGATTAAGTTCAATGTTGAGAACCTGATTAGGGACTAAAAATCCCTCTTTAGAAGACAGGAACAACCCAGTTCTATCAAAACCATACTGTACTCCGGAACCTGTCAACCGAGGAGCAGACCAACCCAACAAGGTGCACCTAATGAATAAAACCACAATATCAAAATACCCAAAACAAAACAAACAATCATGTACCACGAGTAACCCAGATCCTGACAAGACTGGCACCCTATTACCCGAGGAACAGACCAACCAAGACTCATCAAAACAAAAAAGGAACAAACCCAAAACAAACACCAAGATAACACCGAACCCCGGAGAAACCAGGTCCTGACAAGACTGGAACCAAATAATCGAGGAACAGTCCTACCCAACTCCACAAAACAAACAATCATTGGTCGTAAACAAAAAATGGTCGAATTGAGACTACACACACATACTGATCGTATCTCGTCAATGCGGTCAAGTGACCTCAATCTGAAAGCAACCAACAAGAAAGCTAAGACAAACATTTCATTTGGAAAAATATATTTTTACATTGTTATAATAATCTCGTAAATAATTTTTATTTATTTTATCTACCTCGTTGAAAAAATTGAATTAGTTGACAGACTGCACATATTGCAGCATCTAACGGATGGACTTAGAAGCTGGCCTGGCTTTTCGCCATTTCTTAGCCTATTATTTCTTAACTTTGTAACTGAACTTGCTAGGTTTAATGAAAGCTTTGCCCACGGGCTTTGAAGAGCCGAAAGAAATAATAAATTTGCCCAAATGTACTTATGTGAATTAATTAGCTAGGACTAGATCCAGATTTATCCACAGAAACGCAACTATAGGCCCAGAAACTTTTTATTTGTAATATATTTGCCTTCTGACATCAAGAATTCGTTTAGTTAGTTTTTCCTTTGTTCCTTTCTTTATTTCTGAGAAATGTGAATCCCCAAATATAAAGTTGACATTTCCTTTTTTTTAATTTATGTGCCCTTTAGGATAAACTTTTCCTCGTCTTGAAGAACGAAGATAATTAATTCAAATTACATTTCATTGACGAGAAGAGGTTGCCTAACTTTTGTGAGCAATAATCTGGCTCAATGCTTGTCCATGTGCATCATTTGAAATGATCTTCAAGATCTCATGTTTAATATTCCAGGGTTTGTTAAATGACAAATAGAAACTGTCAACAAATAAAATATGCATATTTTTCCGGTCTCACCATTAGCAAGCTATTGAAAATTTTAGTAGTAAAAAATTCCGATGCAAAAGAAGAAAAAAAAACTAATTATAATGGCCGACTTGTTATATATCGTCATTATAGGTATTATTATAGGCAGGACATATACGCGTCGTATAAAGACAGGCATATTGACTACAATCATTTACTGTGGTTACATGTCATAATAAATTGCGATCGCTATAAAATTAGAAGCGGTTTCTTAAAATAATTTAGGGACTTTTCGAATATCCAAGAAGTAGTAACACTACGCGAAAAATTTCCTTTTGTAACGGTTAATAAAATGCTTTTATAACGGTTGTTGAACCGTTACAGTAGCCTCCGTTACAGATTCAAAAATAACCGTTACAGATTGCTTAACGGTTTTTTAAAAACAACCGTTACAAAAGGTAGTAATATGTAACGGTTTTTATCAAACAACCGTCATAGATAGGTACCATCTATAACGGTTATTAAATATAAACCGTTACAGATCTATAGAATACAATTTTTATACCTTTAATTTTATAGCGGTTCTTTGATAATAACCGTTACAAATTCTTATTTTTTTTAAAAAGAAAATATTTCTGCTAGCACAGACCATAAACATGAAAGCACAATCATATAATTAACCACAACAAGCACGAGCAAACATAGAATTAATATAAATAGCGTAATATTTTTGTTCTTAGAGAATCATAATCATGCATATTAATAATATAAAACTAATATAAATAACAGTTGGTCAGCCATGTCTTTCATCCCCTCGAGTACGGCTTTCGATCACTCACCACAACTTTCATCCCTCGGGCACGACTTGCGATCACTCGGCCACAACTCCCATCCATCGAACACGACATTCGTTCTCTTGACCACAGATTTCGTTTCTCGGCCATGGTTTTCGATCTCTTGTCGGGGTCTTGAAAACACCAGGCTTTGAGATATCAAATAGGATCTGCAGAAATAATACATATTGAATTAATTTAAAGTACCATACCCTCAAGTAGGTGCTCTGCCTCAGTTGGTTGACTACACACTGTTGCAATATAATACATATTGAATTAATTTCACATGACCTTGGGGGTTAATAAATTGTTTGTTTGAATAAGCAATGAATTTAAAATTGGCACTTACAAATTAAACAAGCAAATAAATTTTCTTGGAATTTAATGTGCCATACCCTTAAAGCTGACTTTCGAAGAGAAGAAGAACTCGCGTAAGCCCGATAAGTTTATAAACCATCATGTCTAACGGTATCTTCACCTCTTGCCATCTCTTATTCATGGATGACCTAAGTTTCAAAATAGAAGTATAAATACCAGATCTTTGTTAACAAATTTTATCATTCATACAAGTGAAAATTCTACTTCTATTGAAATCAATAACCAGCATCAAGTCCAATGGTTCACTATATTATCATTTTCAAGATAAAATACTGGTGCAATAACAATGTTGGATATCATCATCAAAGACTATTATAAAATTGTAAATTCTCAATTCATGCCATACTGACATGAGAAGGAATACAACATGCAGCATAATAAAATACTATAATTTTCAGATGATTATGAGAACAGTACAGTAGTCGAGTTTGATCCTAGTAGTACACAATAATTCTGCAAGTACATTCAATTGAGAAGGAATATAGTATGCAATATTTACCTCAGCTAGAAATTGCTTCTTTGCTTGAGTTGAGTCCAGAGAGCAAGGGAAAAAAGACTGCAGTTCATTGGCATTTATACGTTTCTCAGTTTGCAAAATCAACCAGAACAACAGCATACTCTACATCTTGAAACTCAAGAAGTATAAAGCAAAGTCTTTAACCTGGGGATGTGAATCAGGTTTGACCAGGTACCAAATATCTTCGCGAGGACTGCTTATTGTCGTATCCTGTGCAAGTTCCATTTGCATTCTGCGATAGAGGCACATGTTTACAGAAAAAGATAAGTTTTCTTGTTGTAATAGCTCTAAAGGAAAGTATAAACAAGGAGGCTAAGTGCAGATATTCTGAGCATCATGATTCCTTGATAATTTAATTTTGAACATAAGTAATATCATGTGTTCTTGTGCTTTGACAAAGAAATTGTCATGAAATTGGAAAAATGTTAGGAAGAAAAAAGTTGCAAGAAAATTAGTAAAAATCAGTAATATCATGGCTAAAATGAATAAATTTGTACTTCTGTAATATGCTGCCAAGTGGAAATTAGCAGACATGGGGAAAAAAAAAGAGTTTTTCTCTTGACGGGGATTATTCATGTACAAAATAATCCAATTTCACCCCAAAATAAAAAACTAAACTGTTTTCCAAATACCATAGTTCCAACTATTGCATGCGTTTATATAGTCCCAGTTTCATAGATAAAACAAAAGAAAGTAGAAGGAAAATGAAAGACCTTTCCATTTGAAACACCATGGAATCTGGTAGATGTGCTTTTGCTGATGGAAGCACCTGATGCCTCAATAATAATAGATTGGTAATTAAAATACTAGCGAGTAATGTTTCTGTTCATTTTTATTAAATATCATATATAAGAATTCATTCCCCACCAACAAAAAGAAACATGAACATTAATACTGGCTATAATAGATTGGTACGAGACCATTATCAGAATACATTATAGAGCATGTCTATAAAACTAAAAGTACCCCAAATGACAGTAGTAAATGAAAAATAGATCAATTAAAATAATTTTATTAATCAACATGTCGAAATAAAGCTTGAGAAAGAAACTAATTTTACATCAACAGGTCGAAATAAAACAAATAAAAAACTAAGTTTAAACCTTGATAGAGGCCCTCTCGATCTGAGCACCTCAGATCAGGTCTGTTCGTCTCTTCCTTTCTATACCTTGATGGACGTGGGGAAGAGGGACGACAAAGTCACCACAACCACCAGTTTCATCACTGTCTCCTCCTTCTGACGACTTATCTTCGTTTGACGAGCAAGTGGTGAAATGTCAGATCTAGGGTTTGTAGAAAAAAGAGGAAGGAGAAGGAAATCAGCATGGGGTTGGACGGCTCAAGCGTGGTTCAGAGGTCGAGGGTGAGGCGGAGGTGATGGAGTGGTCGAGGGTGAGGCGAAGGTGACGGAGAAAGGGGGGAGCTCCAAGTGCGGACGGCTCGAGCATAGGGTCAGATGTGGGGAGAGAGGCGGAGCACGACATGGCGACGGCGATCGGATTGGGCATGGCCGAAAGCCGGTGAGGTGGAGAGAGTGGAGAGATCGAGGAATGATCTCTGCTTGAGGAGGAAAGAGAGGTAGAACAAATGAATAAGGAACTTAGGAAGGGAACAGATCGGGAGATAAAGAGAAGCAGAAAGGAGTTCTGTAACGGTTAATATTAAAAAACCGTTTTAATTTTTATATCTATTTTTATAACGGTTTTTATTTAAGAACCGTTACAGATTAGAAAAGATTCTATAACGGTTTTTACATAAAAATCGTTACAGAAAAGTTTACCGATTTTTTTTTAGTCCTGTGACGGAAAATATATGACGGTTTTTATAAAATAACCGTTACAGATGAATTAGATATTTTTCAGCGCCCTAACTTTTAGCTATCTGTAACGGTTTTTATTATAACCGTTATAGATGACCCGTTACAGAAGGTCTTTTTTCTAGTAGTGTAAATTATGATTGGTGGACACGTTTAGAAATAATATTCCAAATAGATGCTAGATAAAAGCTTATCTTAAAATGGAATATGATCTCAGTTAATTAACAAGAAGCAATATATGCATGCTAATATGGATGTCTGGTGTAATATTTTTTTATTTTTTAGACAAAAACAAGGGAGTAATTAAATTTATTATCCTTACGTATATCCCTTCTATATGTATCCTCAAAATATTATCATTATTAAAAAATATATAATTACATCCATATCCGCAAAAAATGATGCAGATACATTACATTTAATTTATAATTTTATATATATAGAGGTATGCTACGGTCCTACGCATAGAACGGATGTGGTCCATCCTATATATATATATATCTCGTGTTATTAAAAAATTATTTTATTACTATTTTTTTCATAGAATTGCATGCATACATGTAGTGACACATTCATAAATTCAAGTTTTTAAATTTTAGAGCCCATTTTCAAATATGTAATTTTTTCATATTATGTTTTGCATGTGTGTTCATTTAAGGCTACATTTGATGCTATTTGAGCATTCGTCTAATATTTATATTTGTGCAAGGTCGATGAATTTTAAATTCTGTATAATTTTAACAATTTGCTTAATATATTTATAAGTTGATATTTTGTTTTGATATATATGTTAGGTATATATACTCAAGTGAAGTTGAGTTCACTTTTAAGCTTAACTTTTATTTTATTTTTTTATTTCCCTAGAGCGAGGTTTAAAATTCTATTAACATAGGGTGCGTTTGGATGGGTGTGGGAAGAAGGGAAGAAGGGAAGAAGTGGAAAGAAGTATTGAGAAGTGTGTAATTTTGTGAAGAATTTGGATTATTTATAATATTTTTTTTTTCTTCTTCTTCCTTCTTCTTCTTCTTTCTTCCAACAATCCAAACACACCCATATATACGTTATAATAAGTTAATAGTTAATTAAGTTTTTCTAGGTTGGATACAAGTGAAATAAAAAATTCCATCAAATGTTTGAGTTCATTTAAGGAATTAAGGTTCGTATTGTCTGTTGACATAAATCAAAATAAATATTTTTATATATTATATATAATGACCTCAACTGCCAGATTTGGGACAACTCGACGCGCCGTCTTCTTGGATTAAAGCGACTCTTTTTGTTTTATTTATTAAACTGGAACTTCTTCTATAAAGTGGAAATCCGGCAGGAAGACATAACAACATATATATCACCTTATAATTTTCTGTTGTTGAAAGAAAGGCATACCGGCACTAAAAAGAAGAAGCAATTAATTTCGAAATTAATGGTACAAACAAAGAAAGGGACAAGACCGCCATGGGTGGGTCTGGCGGCGGCAGTGTGGGTGCAATTGGCGGCCGCAAACGCGTACACATTCCCACTCTACTCCGACACGCTGAAATCCGTGCTGGGCTACGACCAACAGCAACTAACCCTGCTGGGTGTAGCTGATGACATCGGAGAGAATTTCGGTATAATTCCTGGCATTCTCTGCACCTGGCTCCCACCGTGGCTCATTCTTGGAGCCGGCACTATGCTGTGCTTTGTTGGCTACGGCGTCGTGTGGCTGGCTGTTACTAAAACTGTAGTTTCGCTGCCATTTTGGGCGGTAAACACAATTCCTCTTCTCTAACATTCTCAGTTTGGTAACTCTTTGAATTAACTTCTCATGTTGCATTACTACTATTATTATTAGTATTAGTATTAGTATTAGTATTAGTATTAGTATTGAATAAATATATAACCCAGGTCGGACTAAAATTAATTGATCTAAATACAACGGCCCACTATTGAAGACGATCCTAATATAATGGCGAGAATCATGGGCCCAGTTGGGCCTAGTTATCAAGTAAAATTGGATCTATGCTGAATTGCTGACCCAACCTTAGTCGCACATGCCATAATCCATTCCAGCTGTTTGTATTTTATATATAAAAGAAATAAATAATTCAATTTTCAGCTATGGCTTGCATTACTTCTTGGCTCCAACAGCAGTGCGTGGTTGATCACAACGGTGCTTGTGACCAATATGAAGAATTTTCCTCACAGCCGGGGCACCGTCTCTGGTTTACTCAAAGGATACGTTGGCTTATGCGCGGCAGTATTAACGCAACTATTTAGCGGCATCCTTAATAAATCCCCCACTGACCTGCTCTGCTTGCTATCCCTGGGCCTTCCTTTGATTTGTCTCTTGATGGTGTATTTTGTGCGGCCTTGCACCCCTGCAACAGAAGACGACGAGTCGCAGCACGGTCACTTCCTCTTCACGCAAATCCATAGGTTTAAATAGCGGCCGTAGCGGCCGCAATAGCGGCGCTATAGCGGTGCTATTTGGTCCACCGCTACAACGCTACAGATTTAGCGGCCTGTCCGATAGCGCGACCTATAGCGGAAAATAGCGGGGTATAGCGGTGAAATAGCGGAAAATAGCGGGTGATATAGCGGTGAAATAGTGGAAATAGCGGTGCAGTTTATAATTTGCTGATATAGCAGTAGTATTTTGGACATAACTTTCGCATACGAACTCCGATTGATATGATTCAAAGTTCTATAGAAAGTTTACAAAATTGGCCATAATTTTTATGTTTTGAACATTTTCAAATTCTTAAAATTTAATGGTCAAATATGCATAGAAAATAAATATAATTTTAATTAGCGTTTATTAGTTGCTTGAAATTATTTTAATTTTTTATTTTAGACTAAACTAGACCTTCAAAATACACTTGTGTGTGCAAATCCGCTATGGTCCGATAGCGGCCGCTAAATACCCGCTATCCGCTATCCGCTATGATATTAGCATGTCCGCTACGAGTCCGCTATCCGCTATTTAAACCTTTGCGCAAATCGCATGTGTCATCCTTGCAATTTACCTCCTCGGGACTACAGTCTTTGATGAGGTTTTACCGAAAAGTAGGACAGCTCAGTATGCAATGCTTGGGGTAACAGCACTCTTGCTCATGTCCCCTCTTGCCATACCGATAAAGATGACTCTATTTAGAAGTCCTTACAAAGTTCAGCCAGATCGGTTGGCTTCGCAAGGGAATTTGGAACCGTTGTTGCCTCCTGCTTTAACACAGACATATATTGAGAATAGCATTGCTACTAGTGATGATAACGATGATGAGGATGATGATATTGATATGCTTCTTGCTGTCGGCGAGGGAGCTGTGAAAATGAAGAGAAGACCAAGGCGCGGAGAGGATTTCGAATTTCATGAGGCATTGGTTAAAGCTGATTTTTGGCTGTTGTTTTTTGCATATTTTATTGGAGTTGGGTCAGGTGTCACCGTGATGAATAATCTGGCTCAAATAGCATACGCGGCAAGAAACGATGCTATAACAATTTTATTGTGTCTTTTCAGCCTTGGTAACTTTTTTGGGCGACTCGCTGGAGGAGCAGTCTCCGAACATCTAGTCAAGTAATTATTTCTGAACCTTCTCCATTTTTTTTTTTTAATAAAAAGGGATGTTCTTGCCGCCCATTCTTTTTCATTGAGATCAAACAAAAGCGGACTTGAACCCTTAACCTTTTTTCAGCTCATCCTAGTGTTCTTTATTCTTTTAGTTGAGATGCATATATGTTGGAAATTTGGAATCTAAATTATTAACACCCATATATGTGAAGTAATCAGTTTTCGTGTTCCTTTTTTAACTTGATGTACTCATTTGTGTTTCTAAGAATTGCATCCTTTCATTCCAAAAGATGAAAATAACTATCCCCAACTTTGAAAATTCACGAAAAATGCATGTCAGATTTTGAATCTGTATTCTCCACTTGCAAAGCATGAATTTTAATCACTGGATCAAAATTTGGTTAGTTCTTGTTGAGTTTTGGCCTAAGTTATAATTGATCACAAACCTGGGAAAGTAATTATTACAAAGATATAAAGACTTGGACCCTAGCTTGACTAGAACAACTATACATGCATGCTTAATTCAGAGCAAACCCACTGAATAATGTTATCTATACAAAGCCAACATTTGGTTTTTTGATTTCAGGTCAAGAATGCTTCCCCGGCCAGTGCTAATGACGTGCACACAGACAGTAATGGTGATGACGTATCTCTTCCTAGCACTAGCCCTTGAAGCATCGCTCTATGCTGCAACTGCATGTCTCGGTATTTGCTACGGTGTTCAGTTCTCTGTAATGATACCCACTACATCCGAACTTTTCGGTCTCAAAAACTTTGGCCTATTTTATAATTTCATGGCACTAGGAAACCCAATTGGTGCATTTTTGTTCTCAAGCCTTCTAGCCGGGTACCTTTATGATATGGAGGCGGCAAAGGGCTCAACTGGTACAAGTTGTGTGGGGCCTAATTGCTTCAGGCTCACATTTTTCATCCTTGGGGGCTTTTGTGCGTTGGGTACTTTTCTTAGCATAATCTTGAGCGTGCGAATCAAACCAGTGTATCAGATGCTGTACGGAGGTGGACCTTACAGGACTCCGAGGTCTTCATTACATTAGTACCAGAATTGCAGTCTCTTCTTACCAGTAACAAAAGATGTATTTGTATTTGGGATACTTTGTCAATCCATATATACATGTGTTTATCTTTTGAACTTACAATTCATTTTTTTGACGGGAGAATAATTTTTGGGTTCATAGTAGGCGTACTTTTATTTCCTATTGGCGACATTAAGAATATATATATATATTTTTTTGGGGTGTCTGTTGGCTTGTCTTATAAATAATATATATATATGATTATTGTACAAAATGTCACATTGTATTGCTGCAAAATTTGTTTTCAGTTTTTCCTCGCAGTTCTCAATTTCATCAAGTGCCATCCTTCCAACGAAGAGAGCTATTTTGCTAAACAAGTTGAAACTTTAATTAAATAAATTTAACAAACCAAGGGCCTTTTATTGTTCCTGAATGGGTCGCCGTATTGATTTATATCATCTCCTTTTGTGTGCATATTATGGGTGTGTTTGGATGGTTCATGAACAAGGGACGAACAAAGGCCCACGAATAAAATCAGTTCGTGAAAATCGGAGAACTAAGAACTAGGGAG
This sequence comes from Rhynchospora pubera, assembly GCA_028095005.1. Lineage (NCBI taxonomy): Eukaryota > Viridiplantae > Streptophyta > Magnoliopsida > Poales > Cyperaceae > Rhynchospora > Rhynchospora pubera. The sequence continues at coordinate 359,298,193 of CM051460.1, forward strand.
TAGTTCCTAGTTCGCGACTGTTCATGGGTTGTTTAGCTCTCGCAAACTAGTTATTAATTAGTTCGTGGATGGTGCCAAATTAAACACACCTTATATTATTAATTGTTGACCAATTTACAAGAATTTAATTTATGTCCTTCCTTTGAATGTACTTATTTAATTTTACCAAAAGGATGGAAGTCATGGAACTTAGCTTTAATGAAGTCCTGGACTGAGAAATTCATCAGCCTCTTCGTTCTGATTTTGACTCTATAAGTGCGTAGCAGTGGAGCCCAACCTTCTTGCTGTTCAACTGGTGTCTGTTTTTAGGATGTTATCTGCCGTGTGATGTGGCTGTTTTTATTGTGAACAGTATAATTTTGGTAGTGATGAAGACTGATGTTGTCAACAGTTTATGTTTGGTAGGGCTTTGTAGTTTGTCACAGCTTTTTTCTTCTCTTCGAGATTTGAAATAGCTCTGGCTTTAGGTCTTTATCTGTTTTTGAACCTTGTTATTGTACTGTTTCTCTTTTAATTCAATAGAAGCCCATCTCGGGCGACTTCTTTAAAAAAAAAAAAAATGGAGTACTGAAGTTTGAATTTAACAGAAAAAATAACGTCCAATAATATTTTGCTGTTTTGTGAGAAAAAGGATTCATGTTCCTTCCGTTTTCACACAAGTAACTCTAATATAAATCTAAGAATTACCCTGCATCCAAATCTTTCTTTTTTCCCTGAAAGCTTCAACTAATCAGATTTCCGTTCATGATTCAAGCATTAAGTTCTATTATATATATCGTGCTCATCTAAAACAATTCATTGACGTGTGGCAAACTTATTCGAACTCTGTAGAGCCGACCGACCCAATCCGACCAAACATTTTCAATGAAAGAAGACAAAATATGTGAATTGAACTTACAGATCGATGCAAAAGGAATGATCTCTCACAATTTTTTTTTTTTTTTGGACAAACTAAGCATCGACTACTTAGTAAAAAAGAAAAAAGGAAAAAAGGAGAAGATCTCTCGCAAAGTTTATAATTCTTATTCCCAAACGGCAGTGACCAAAATCAATGGAGTACCATAATCAAGTTCAAGATAGGTTGTAATGCATTTAACTCATCATCACAGTGCGTAGTTGCAATAATGGTTCATAATCAGTATTATTGGAACGAGCTCTTGATCTAGTAGCAAAGAACAATGCATCTCAAGTGAGAGATCGCAAGTTCGAAATCCGACGGGAGTCTTTTGTAGATATTTAATTTAAAAATAAGTTGGAAGGCTTGACCCCTAATTTATCTTAAAAAAAAATTAGTATTAAAACAGACTGGCACTATGGCACATAATCTGTATGAACACAGAACACAATGCAAGATGTACCTATGATAAAACCAACAATATGCATTCAGATAGTTACAATATAATGCCGAAGCTTTTTTCAACTTAAAGTACAAACTCCAAAAAGTTAAAATCATTCTTAAGCACAATGAGCTGAAAAAAAGCAAAACCAATATTTTCTCAAAATATTTTCTCAAAACCAATATTTTCTCAACAAAATGTTATGATATTTCATATGGTAGTTAATGAAAAAAAAAAATGTTCCACCTGAAAGCTCCAACCTATAGAAAAGGAGAGGTCTGGTTGTTGGATAGTTGTGACCTCAAGCTCAAGGATTGTGAGGAGACGGGTCGACAGTGGCCTCCTGCCCTCCTTGGTGCTTGGAGATGATTTTACAGCTTGGCAATCATCATCGATACAGAGACGCCGCCACCTTGGGATGGTGAAGAAGAGACAATATCGTTTGGTAGATAGTTGAAGAAATCACTCTCAAACTGCGCAACAACTACACTAGGGGGCCGTTTGGATCGCTTAGGAATTTGGAGAATTTGGAAAAGTTGCAATTCCTAGGAATAAATTTATTGGGAACTATGTAACTTTGTGAAGAGTTTGGATTGTTTATAATAAATTTATGGTAGGAAGATGAAATTCCCCAAATTCCTTGAGGAATCCAAACAACCCCTAGAGGTCTCCACTACCCTTTAGTTTTTCAACTTTCAGATTTACTAATTTCAATTTTTTTCATTTATTAAGGGAAGGTGAAAGGGAAAGTGAAAGGATAGAGGAGAAGAGAGAAAAGAGAAACAGAATTTGTTTCCTGAGTGTCTTTTTGGTCACTGTAAAATTTTATTAAAATATTTTAGATAAAAATATCTTTATCAATTTATATACTTTTATAAAATTTATTTTTGTAATTTCAATTTTTTCATAAAGGGAAAAAGATGAAGAGGGTTCAGTTTGTAATTTTGGTCACTATAATTTTTTTTCTCATATATTTATTTAATAAAAATTTGAACAAATATATACATACTTTTTTAGATTGAATCTTCTCTTCTTTCATGTGTTCATTTTGTAATTTCATTCATGGTTCCGAAACTCAGCGAAATCGTATGAGGCGGCCAAGGGGCGATTGATGACTTCCTTCGGATTTATTTCGCCCTTCAACATTTTCCTATATGCTTCAATCTTTCTGCATTGTAGATTCAGTACTTAACCCCGACCTTATTTCTTCTGTCTCAACGGCTACCAGCCTCTATTGGAATTTGTCAGACATTTGGCATCCCATTTTATACAGAATATTACTTAAAATTACATGCTAATCTTAAAAAATTCCAGAGCACTATTTTAAAAAATTCCAGGGAGTGCTAAGCCCTCTTGTGCACCCCCTGTGGCTCCGCTCGTGCCTTCAACCACCTCTCAGATTAGATACGAGAAGCACTATTTTCTATTGTCAAATGCAGAACTTTTATCTGTAGTTTTGGAATACGTGCACTTATGTTGGCCAGTTCAAATATTTTGGTTCAACGCTTTTCTGTCTTCTCGAACGCTTCTGGCCTACTACTGACATCATCTTTTCAAAATTTCTTGTCAGGAGCATTTTATTTTAAACACAGAGGTCTATAATGGAGAATTCCCTCCTTATTTTGCTTTACTTTATGTATTTTGTTGTAATCTAAATTTGTAAGGTCAATTGTGTAAAATTGTAAACTTCAGTTAATAAGAAAATTGAGGAAACAGGTGTATACCCTCTCCAAAAAATATATATATCTTTCTTTCTTCTCTTTCTGTTTTCTGTGCGTGCAACCTCTATGTGTCTCCTTTCTCTTGATCTCTGTACCACAATCGGTACCACCTCTCTCCTCTCTAATCCCAACATATAATAATATTTTTGTTACTATTCTTATCACTGAGTGAAAGGTCGCAGGTTCGAAATCCAGCTAGGAGCTCTTTCATAAATATTTAATTTAAAAATAAATCGGATGGCTTAGATCTCCAATTTATCTTCAACAAAGTAAAGTGGTACATAATGCATTGGTGCATTCAGTTTACACAGTTATCAGTTTCCCTTATAGCAATTACATAAATTATCTGAGTAGTACTCAATTTAGTTCACACAATCATTATCTGCTATCAATTATTCATCTTTTGGGAAAACGTTGTTATAAAATTTGATTAATCTGCATCCAAAAAAAAATATCAATCTTATTGCTTTTTTTAGGACGCATTGGGTGCAATAGATGGAACTCACATTCAAGGGTGGAGCCACAGGGGGTGCCAAACTGGACTTTGCACCCCTTGTCATTTGTAATTTATCTAAAAATTCAATGTTAATTTAATAGAAATATATAGATATAATATAATATCCAATTTGTCCCCCGAATATGAAAAAATTGCAAATTAGCCCCCACCCCCACAAATTGTTTATTCCGGGCTCTACCCCTGCCCACATTATAAAGGCATGGTCATATATATATATCAGAGAGCAATATATGGCATTACTATGCTATATATTGCTTTTTGTTATATATATTCTTGTTAAAGATTCAAATCTATAAATGTTGCATGCTTTACTACTGAATCGTTTTTAACATTTGAAATATATTTCATCAAGTCATTATTTCATAATAATTCGTGTATCAATTGTTGTTCTCTATTGCACGATGGCTTTAAAGTGAACTACTATGCGATAGTTTGGGGCTACTTCCTGTGTTAATGGTGAAATAGAGGAAGCAGAGACAATGAAGGTACATTTTTTTTTCTTCTCTTTTTTGATTAATATAATTTGTGCATCCTTAAACAGTTACACGTTTAGATAGTTCTTTTTTAAATTCTTTCTGACTATTTAGAGAGAAGAAATTGTGAATATAACAAGAAATTTTATATTTCTTTTTATAATGTAAAGTTATAAAATTCACATCTTGAACCAGTGGCAGACCAGCAGAGGTTGAAGGTGTTAGAGAATAAGCGAGCGCTCAGAGAGGAAGATAGCTAGCATCATGAGGTGGTCACATGGTTGAAGCACGTAAGCTCCTCGAGAATCAATTCAGCTTTGTTGAGTAATTTCTGCCGGTAGAATCAGTCCGACAGTTGGTTACTCTTGCTTTTTTTCTATCATAGTTTATACCTCTTTGTTAGAATCTTATTGTTAAGCAAGCTGATGCGATTAGAGTTGCATTTGCACCATACCAGAGTGGTTTACGTACTGAAAGAAGACCTCTCACTATATGCAGCTTTATATGAAAAAAATGGTTTCACTTATCCACTTCAAATTCCATACGCAAATGAAGATCTACTAATTTATTATAGTATTACATGCCTGATGGTAATTATGTTATCTCTTTCAGTACTGCGGCAGCTTTAAAGGCATTAATATGCCGTCGGATCCAACAAATCAAGTCCCAGTGCCTCTGATCCAGGAAGAAAAAGATTATATATAAGCTTCCCAGACAATATGAAGCCGTCAAGACTAACGAAGGCATGCGTTATGAAAAATTACGTGCCTGATCTGGAGATTACTTTCATTCCTGAGGGGTTTCACTCACTTTGCTCTGGAACAATTTCCTGATCAAGTTAATCAGCTAATCATTTGCTTCATCAGAGGCCATGGATCCTTTGGCAGTGTAAAATTGAACTACTTGCTTGACGTTTCAGTCAGATTGTCAAATTGTGTAATTTTGTTGTGTTTGAGTCTTTGAGAGAGGAAATTGAATAAGTTTTAAGAGTCGACGTATTCCTTTCAAAAATCCTATTTTACTTTACGAGGAGGATACCTGGAAATGACAAAGCTTACAAGTACAGACATAAAAATCAATACACGCATCTCATATAAATCAACGAGAAATATAATTATATTTTTTATTACACATATATATCCGATTGGTAGCTATTATACCAAGATACCTAAAAAAAGTTTATTACACATAGAGAACTTAAAACTTTATATATAAATATATAACTAGCATTACATAGAGTATATATATTACCATCGTTATTGGTTGATGCTTGCCACTCGATCAATAGGTGAAAGTAGAATCACTGAATTTTTCTTTGGTGATCTCGTCCAACGTATTAGCCATCTCCGGCGTCATGAAGTTTTGCCAATCTCCCACTACTGCTTTTCTGAAATAGTAATTATTGGGCACATTACCCGCTCCGGATCCGTTTTTGTTGACATCGAGGTCTTTGAGTTTATTGAAGCTACAAAGCTCAACGATCTTTTCGACCGAACCAATTTTCATTTCATCCTCAGAGAACGGGCATCCAATGAAGTTTGCCATCTTGACGACACCATCACTCGGGTCCTTCAACATCTCCTCATATTTGAGGATCAGGATTTTCTCGGGGCTGCGAATGCTCTTGGTGTAATATTCGAGCACATGATCCCAGACCGGGCCGTATGGCATCCGACCCTCACAAAATAACTCGAAGGCTTTAGCAAATGGAAAAGGCTTATTAAACCATTCAAATTTTGTGACCATGTGCCAAAGGGAGACTAGGACATCTTTTGGATCTCTACATATATAAACAATTTTACTGGTTGATGTCTTGATACTGTCTGGGAGCATCGAGTATGACACGTGGGTCCCGAGTACTCTGGGGGAAGGGACACTTTCGAGATAATGTTCATCTCTAGTAGCATAGTGATGTTCAATGATAGGTACACAATCATGAGGGTTGAGCTTAAGCAGAGGATGCGAGGAGAGATTATACTTTTCTCGGTGCAAAACAGCGAAAGCGAGAGCTTTGAGCCAAGTAGTTCCAGACTTCATGAAACTTGCTATGATTACATCACTGGGTTGAGACTTAAATACCTCCTGCATCGCTAATACTCCACTAAAATGCCGTTCTGGGTACCAAAAACCTCCGTATTTTCGAAGCTCAATTGCCAGCCATTGATCTTCTTTTGGGAGCGTGAGAATTAGTTCTTTGTATTTTGGATCCACTTCTTCAATTTTTGTGGTAGCGCTAAATGGTAAACGAGACCTTAGTTTTGAATCTGCTACTGACATTTTCTTGACTCTCTCGCTTAAGAGGATCGCATGTTTGTGAAGGTCAGATAACAAGATATTTATATTTGGAGGATCACACACGGGATATCCTCGAAGATATGAAATCCTACATATAATATAAAGATGCGTGAATGGGCTCAAAAAATGCGAATGAAAATGTGTTATTTAAATATAAAGACTATATAGTTTTATTTAAAGGATGCATTGTCAAAGAGTGCAATGAAATGAGTACTTTAAAGGATGCGATTGTAAAGATGCATATCATGATATGAAGGCTAAAGGATGTCATCTAATGAGAGTCTCCCCAAAGGGTGCAACCAAATGGATGCTTCCTCCTGCAAAGGGTGCCAACATTCTATGTATAAATAGTGCTTCATATTTCTAATTTCAGCAAACATTTCACATATCCAAAGAATGACAAACGTAATGGATATCACATTACTCTCAAATAGAAATTTAGGCGTCATAAAAGCATGGGTCAGAAAATTTGGACCACAACAGATTCGGAGATGAGAAATACATGGGAGCATGAATTCGTTCTACTAGGTAGTAAGCTAATTTTTTTTAAAAAAAATTTATATTTACATTAAAATGATTTTTTTTTCTAAATTTGACATCAAACTAAAATTCCTATACCATTTCTATTTCAATAAAGTTCTACTTTAATCATTAAGATGTTTTTATTATTTGAACCTTCCCCGAGTTATACAATTTACATATTTGAAGAGTTTCAAGCAAACTCTAATAGAAATGCCAATCATTTTAGCATGCAGCTTCGTCATATAGAAAGAATACGATGGCGATCATATTGGAAACTAAACCATATAATATGAGAAGACTTTATTGTTTCAATTTTCTTTTTTTTATCATGATTATGTATTTTTTTTATGTGTATATAATTATTGTTTCCATTTTATTGATTTAATTTTCATTTTAATTCATTTTGAATTTACAATTATATAATAATTATTATTTTTTTCCTGATCTAATATCAATTTATCAAATTGTCTTATAGAAAAATTATATTTTAAAAACAAGATACTTTTCCTTAACCATTTATTCAAAATCATTTGTGAACTTATAAAAATTAACGGCATAATTTTTATATTTTTTATAATAACATCCAATATCGTCGAGCGAGACGTACGGATCTAGTACTTGTAAATAAACGAATAAATTTACTTGCAGTTGCAGATCATGACGTACGTGTTATTCTATTCTTCAAACAACCATTAATCACGTTGAATTACAATTATCCATATTTTTCTCAAATATATATTATGATTTATTCTAGTGTGCCACAATAAATTTGTTTTTTACATTTATATTTACAAACTTTTGTGCGCAATTATCACGCATTATAGAAATTTTGAAAATGAATTTCATAGATAAGTGATTTAAATAGCGTCGCTATATATGAATCGCAATAACCCCGCTATAGCGGTATATATGACTTGGTAAACTACTACGGTGCTAAACTAAAAGTGCCGCTACAGCGGTATTCATTGGTATATAATGATATTACTTAAAATTATATTTATTGATGGCGTAAAATTAATTATCAATTTAAAAATGACGTTTTACAAATTGGCAACTTTTGTGATGGCATGTATCTAGTTATTCCTTTAGGCCCTGTTTGGAAACCATCCAAATAGTCCAGGATTAAGAGCTTATTCTTAATCAGATTAAGATTAGTTAATCCGACATTTTGTTAGAATAAGAGTTGAGATTAGAAAGAAAAGCTCATTATTTATTTTTTTCTCATCCAAATAAAAAGTCTTAATCTGAGATTAAGCTTATTCTTAAGAATTTAAAATTAAGAATCTTAATCCTGAATAGCTAATCCTATCCTTAATCTCATACGATCCAAACAGAATCTTAGATTTTAAATTTTATAAATATTGATGAAAAATATTATAGTTATGATATTTCATAACACTCTAAAATTGTGGCTTTACCGATAAAGCAGTTTTCATGAGATTCACTAAGGGTGTGTTTGGATGCAACGGAATAAGCCGTGAATAGGATATAAGAATAAGGATTTTCGGTTTGCGTGCTTATCGTTATTCCTTATTCTTATACCATGATTTTATTAGTATAGTAATAAGGGCCCAAATTCTTTATTCTTATATCGTTTGTTTTGCACAAGAATAAGAATAAGCACGTAAATCGAAATTCCTTATTCCTATTTTTTATTCCCAGCCTATCCAAACACACCCTAAAATCCAAGTCGTACATAGATAGCCATTGGGGGTAAATATGAAGAATAAAGTAACGAGAGGAAGAGGTATCAAGAAAATAGACCTGCGACAGGGGAATCTGTAAGACAGTATACGACTATACGGAGAACTAAAAGTATGATGTGTGATCCGGCGGAAGCTCCACGTGGCATAGGAGCAGCGTCGGCAGGTGGCCTAGTTGATTATGAGATGGCGCTAGCAGCCAATATCAGGCGTTAGATGTTGGTTGTGAAACAAAATGAATCCAATCGATCATTAAGGCGGATTTTTCCAGGATTTTTGTTTGATGTGCAGCGAAGCGGTTCGTAGAGCAAATCTTGATGAACCCCCATGTAGGGGTTCAAGATTTGCTCTACGAATGTAGCCGCTACATGCGTTTTTGATAACGATGAGAATAGGTTGGATAAATTTTGTTTCGTTCCGTGTTTTGAATTGGAAAATTAAAGGTATATATAATATCTAAATTTCCATCTCAACGTTCGTACTATATACAAAAAAATATAAATAAGATATATATGCAATTTTGACACTATTTGATAAAAAAATAGTATTCGTATTTGATAAAAAAAATATGAATATTATCCGTATCAAATCGATATTCTATTTGTTAATCTTTATCCTTAGTGATGCAAAATAATTAACATAATAATTTTTCTGATATTATAGGAAAAAATTTAAAATAATATTTAACTTCTATTAGATGGATGGTCTTACAATAATATTTTGATTGGTAATATGAAATTAATCCTTTATTTTCTATTTTCCTATTAATTATATACGACCACAACATAAAATCAATCTTTAATTTTTATCATCATGATGATTACATATGCAATGTGATTAACATAATATATTGATGTATGATGGAATTTGATATCAACACATATCTTTTATATAGAGAGAGAGAGGGGATTGCTAAAATGCTATGCATTGCACGGATGGCCTTCGTGCTACAGATTTGTTCTTGTATTTCATACTTCAAACAACCGATCCAAACCGTTCATTGTCTTCATCATATTGAAATCTTATTAGAAATCAAATTTTACATTTTTTTACTATTTTTCTTAGATTTTTGAAAATCGCTGTTATTGAAGGGTCCAGAATTTATTAGATTAAGTATTTTTAAAAATCTGAGAAAAATAGTAAAAAAATTCAAAAAAATGTAAAATTTGGTTTCGAATGAGATTTCAATATGAAGAAGATAATGAACGGTTTAGATCGGTTGTTTGAAGTATGAAATTCAAGAACGAATCTGTAGCACGAAGGCTATCTGTACTATGCATAGCATTTTAGCAATCCTATATATATATATATATATATACACACACACATTGAGAGATAGAGTTTTATTATGGTGAGTCGCGACTCACAAGAGGTCTATCAGTCGCTCTCAAAACTTATAGATACGGTTCAAAATGACTGATCCAAACCGTCTAATACGATCTTTCTATTGAAATCTCCATACAGACCAAATTTTATATATATTTTTTAAAATTTTAAGTATTTTTCTGAAATTTTAGAAAATCATTAATCTAATTAGTTCTAAACCATTCAAAAAAAGTAGTTTTAAAAATCCGAAAAAAATACTTTAAAATTTTAAAAATATATAAAATTTGGTCTGTATAGAAATTTCAATAGAAAAATAATATTGGACGGTTTGAATCAGATCTAGGAGTTTTTGGCGCAACTAACCATAGCAAAACTCTATGGGCTCATTTGATAGTGCCAAGTTTAGCTTGGCTTTTGGGCAACGAGCTAACCTATATGCCTTGCATCGCCAAACAACTTTGGAGTCAACGGGATTAGCACTACCTATCTAACTTGGTCATATATTTAAGCTTTTCTCAAACACAAAAAAATATATATCGTATCTGAAGAGAAAAACCGTGAGAAGAAACTTTAAAATTTCAAAATTTTGAAATTTCAAATTTTAAAATTTTAAATTTTAAATTTCAAAATTTTAAATTTCAAATTTTCTAATTTTTAAATTTCAATTTTTAAATTTTAAATTTTAAATTTTAATTTTCACATTTTAAAAATATTTAAAATTTCAAATTTTGAAAATATCAAGATTTAAAATTTTCGAATTCTAAAATGTTTAGATTAAAATGAGTGTTATGATTGAATGCATTCATTTTGATCACTAACTTTAACCTATCATGCCAAACAACAATTACTAAATTTAAGTTACTGCTAACTTTTATTAACTTTAATCTCAAACACTAATCCCAAAATGCTAACTTTAACCCTTGATCCCACTAAACTTTGACGTTGCCAAAGGACCCCTATATATATAGGGTGTGTTTGGATGCAACGGAATAAGCCGAGAATAGGAAATAGGAATAAGGAATTTTGATTTGCGTGCTTATTCTTATTCCTTATTCTTATACCATGATTTTATTAGTATAGGAATAAGAGCCCTTATTCTTTATTCTTGAGTTGTTTGGGTTGCACAAAAATAAGAATAAGCACGTAAACCGAAATTTCTTATTCCTATTCCCTATTCCGGGCCTATCCAAACACACCCATAGAGTATTGCTATGGTGAGTTGCAACTCACCAAAGCGTCGGTGAGTTGCGATCAAAACTCCTAGATCTAGTTCAAAATGGTCAATCCAAACCATCCAATATGATCTCCTTGTTGAAATCTCCATGCAAACCAAATTTTATATTTTTTCAAAATTTTTAAGTATTTTTTAAAAATTTTTTATAATTGTTATTTTTGAACGGTTTAGAACTAATTAGATTAACTATATATATATATATATATATATATATATATATATATATATATATATAATTGGGCTAAAGTGCCATATATGTCTTTTTGAGTTATTTTTTTAAGATTCGAAATTTAATCAGTCAATCCAAATCGTTCAAATTGATCATCATATTGAAATACCATTGGAGACCAAATTTTATATTTCTTTTGGCTATTTATTTTGATATGTTCAAATTGGAGGGTCTGAAATACTTCAATTATAATATTTTTTAAAATATCATAATAAATAGCAAAAAAATCGAAAAATGTAAAATTTAGTCTTCAAGGGTATTTTAATATGGTGAATAATTTGAACGGTTCGGTTTGAGTATTTGAATTTTAAATCTCAGAAAATGACTCTATGGCAAGGGACCCTTTGTGCCATCTATGGATATTAAACTTATTATTTCTATATATGCAAGTACATTAGAATTATTGCTTAATAGGAGGATGGTTTATTCCAGGCGTGACATACATCATCCAGTATTTTACCATCAGCACCATCCACTTCTCCTATTTTCTTTTTCTTGGTCATCCAATTGATTTTTTCATGTCCCTCCCTCACTCCACATCATCCCTCTCTTCGCGTCATCTCCTTCTCTACCTTGAAGTCTCCTGTTCCCTCTCATCTCCCTCTCTTGGGTGCCTTTCATCTCCATCTTTTTTTGGTCCTTCCATGTAACTCTTTTCTCTTCTGATCTTCCCTCGACTCCATTTTTTTCCCTATCTCAATTATAGAATCTTATTAAGGTGATATTTTATTACGACTAAGTGAAAAGTTACAACTACAAAATAATTCTTTATAATATTTAATTAATGCACTAAGTGATCAATTACAAGACAATTTTTTTCTTCCCACTATCTTAGTTAGAGAATCTTATTAAGACGATCTCTTTATATATTTAATAAATGCACTAAAAAAATAATCTCTTGTTACAACTAAATGGCATTTATACATATAAGATGATCATTATTACATCTAATGAACTTACAAGAGGATCACTTGTTATAACGAACTGATCATTTATATTTACAAAATGACCACTTTTTGTATCTCATAAACACTTTTATAAGATGCACATTTGTTATAACTAACTAAACATTTACTTCCATTAGATAGTCACTTAGTAATATTAACTTAGTAAACATTATATACTCCTTTGTTATAACAAACAGAATATTTATGTATATTAAATAATAGCGTAGAAGGAGGGAGGAGAAGGAGATAGGCACGTTGATGGAGGAGGGAGAAGGGAAGAGTTGACATAATGAATAAGAGGGGAGGAAGAGGAGAGGGAGAGGAGCGCTCTTAATGGGAGGGGCGGGGAGCGCTGGATGGTAATTGGTAAGTACCAACTACGGAACGGTAATTGGTATTTACCATCCTAATTTTTTCCATCCAACCATCCAAAAAAACATTCGATATAAAACCCAGTCATCAGGTCACGTGATATCCAGAAGCGTCCTTTCATTTCTCTCTCTTTATTTTCATTTTCGGTTTCAAAATATAGATCAATCCTCTCACGTCGCTCCAGACCGCGCATCTGCAAGTAGGAAAACAAAACCAAAGGACGCATATTCTCTTTGCATCAGGGGATAGTTTGTCTAATACAGAAGTGTCCAGTTAGTTTCTGGAATGCACAAGTTAGTATTTACACATATTCTGTTTTATACGTGTGTTTGTTAGTAATGCAACGGCTATAATGTTGTTAACATTTCGTATTTATTAATGTTTATTCTCAATCTTAACAGGTTTGTGCTCTGTTGATGTTATGGTTGGAGTCGTCGGGTTGTTCTCCTCAAAAGGTTTTTTTTAGTTTGATGAAAATTGAATTGTAGTTGCATTTATGTATTTTTAGTTTTTTTTGTTATCTAATTGGTAAATTGTGCATGTCTGTGGTTGTTAAAACCGATGAATTATGAAAAATTGGTACTTTTGTTGTTACAATTGTTTACTTTTTTTGCGCATGTGATTGGATTATAATCAGAATTTTTATGATATTTTATCATTTTATAGTTATCAAAATGTCAAATTTGGAATGTATTTAATTGAACACATAACTACAAATAATTCATCCCTTGAATGATTTAATTGAACAAAAATAAATTTTAATATGCTTTCTTGAAGCTTTTTAACTGAACACTTAAATAGAATTAACTCATCCCTTGAGTTGTTTAACTGAACAAGACTTATGTCTTATTTCAATAAGGCATGTAACTGAACATTTAACTGGATTTAAATGATCCCTTAAGTTATTTAAGTAAACATAAAAACCTCTCATTTTGATGACGTCAGCGCGTGATTTAAAAAAAATATTTGTGATGACGACGTCAGCCGGCACAAATCCTTGATGATGTTAGCGAAAATTGGTGTACGCTGAATTTTTGTACCTAGACCATTCAAAATGGTTCAATTGAATGGTTTAGATGATTTTTTAATGGACGGTGTATATCAGACTTGCTACGGCACTACCGGTTTATTCCAGGAATTATAAGTGCCATCGGCAAATATACCATCCCAGCCATCGCTGCTATGTGTTACAAATGCTCAGTTTAATAATAAGAAGTGTTCAATTTAATGCGTCAGAATCGCGCTAGAGTCAGAGTCGCGTGTGGTCAAGAGGTGCGCTAGGAGGCAGGAGTAGAATCGGAAAAAATTTAATTTGAACCGGATTGGTTCGTTTCCAATTCTAATTTTTACATGTATTTTGTTGTCCGGTTCATGACCCCTTCGCTTGTTTTTTTTCCTTATAACAGTTGTATTTCTGTTGCAACTAACTGAACATTCATACTTATTAAACTGAACATTCGTACTTAATAAAATAAACATGTTTGCTCATAACATTTATATTTTCTGTTGCAACTAATTGAACAGTTCTACTCAATTAACTGAATATTTGTATTGGCCAAACTGAACTTTTGGCAAAAAAAAAAATCAAAATGAACATATTTGGTCTAGCGAACACTTATAAAATAATGAACATTTGTACATATTAAAGTGAACACTAATAATAACTAACTGAACAAAAAATACGCGCTGGATGAGTAGAGGGATCAGAACGCTAGTTGAGGCGTTGTGCAGCGCGATAACTCAGATGGCATAAAGTGCGATGGCACTAGGGGTGGGCAAAAAAATCGTAACTCATGAATTACTCGAACTCGCCTTGAAAAAAATTCGGATATAACTCGAGTTAGTATAAATCGAGTTGCCTCAACTCGAGTTAGGACCAACTCGAAATGAAACGACGTGATTTTGAGTTGGACCCAATTCGATCGGTTCTAACTTGAGTAATCATGCAGCCCAAAAAAATAATCCCAACTCAAGTGCATCAAAGTGTAGCGGCCAAAAATTACTTCCAGACGTTTTGACTTAGTGTACCAATGTACTACACATTAATATTTCAAGCTAAGCTTAGCTTTTGTGTGTTTTGTGATGAATAATAAGCATTGTATCAGCGTACTACACAATAATATATTAGTCTTGTATGATAGCTAAATCCAATTTCGAGTAGAAATATCAAGTCATGAGTTAACTCGAGTTGTCATGAGTTGATTTCGAGTTAGTCGAGTGAACTCGAAAGTGTCTCACGATCAAGTCACGAGTTAACTCGAAATGTAACGACTTGATTTCGAGTTGATACTAACTCGATCGTAACTCGAGTCAAAACCACCCTAGATGGCACTAATCAATTTCCGGTTTATTCAGCCAGAAATGCAATCGGTATTTTGTTCGGGCTCTCAGCCTTTTAAGCCGGGGGTAGCTTTGCTAAATATACCGATTTGGGCTTTGAAGTTGGTAGTCCTACTGAGTCATGGGCTGAGATTATCTTTTCAGAGGCACTCAGTCACTGAAATCAACCCAAAATCTTTCGCATAAAACCAAACAAAACAGCACTTCTGAATCCGATTATTAATTGGGAATTTGGGATGGCGCTCGCTTCCTGTTCCCTTATCTCCTCATCTCCTCTCGCTCCAACTCCAACTGGTACTGCCCGCTCTTGCCTCTTCTCCTTCTCATCCCGGCCCCACTTGTCAACCTTATACTCTCACTCAGGACATGAATTTGCTGCCTTCTTCAAGAGCTCCAGGGACACTCGCAACGTCTCGCTTTCCGTCGCCTTCAACCCATCTGGAAACTTGGACCTCTCTCTCACAGATGATGATGACGCTCCTCCAAAGGTCGCACCGCCTCTGCCGCCGACTGAAGGCCGCCTCGAGATCACTATAGATACCGGTATCATAACAAGTCTTGATCTCTCTCCAGTTCAAGCTATTGGTGATGTCAACTGCCTTACTCCAGGTCAGCATAATGCATAAATATAAATGATCAATTCTTTTTTCCTTTTTTGTAGTTGAAACAATTATTTGTTAAATTTGAAAATAAGTTTACTAACTTCAGAATTGTCGAGAAGTCTATTGGAGAAAACTGTGGGATTTAGCATTAACTACGAAAGAGAAGATGAATATGACATGCGGGAATTGTCAGAGATACCTGAAATCAGGCTATGGTTTGTTCGACTGGATGCGTCTTACCCTTGGCTTCCAGTCGTGCTCGACTGGAGAGCTGGAGAGCTGGCCCGGTATGCTGCTATGCTGGTGCCGCATCAGGTAAATAACATGCAATTTGATTGATGACAATTCAAATTTCATACAGTTCAATCATTACTACTTCCACTAGTCGATGATCATAATTCAGAACCTCTGTATATTTTCAATTACAGATAAGCATGAGGTTGGGGGTGGTCTTTAATCCGGAGGCGCTTGAATTGTTTGTACTGAATAAGGCATTCACGGTGTATTCCTGGCTAAAGCAACAAAACCATCCCAAGCCAAAGTTGAAAACTTGTGATATGGCAAGAATGCTCGGATTTGGTTTGGGTGATGAGCTATTCGACCTGATTGAGAAATACCCTCATTAATAACTCTACGCATTTCTTTTCTTACAAACTAAGGATGATTTAGATAATAGATACCCTCCAAAAAGGTGAAATTGTAAAAAAGGGATACGACATACTTCAATGATTCTGCATTCATAAATGAACGATTGTAATAGTTTTGATAAATTAAGGTAAAGGGTAGTGATTCTATTTGCATAATTTAAATAGTTTTTAAAATGTAACAGGTACTGAAATGATTGCATTTTTTTTTTTGGGTAAAATCAGCCATATGTCCCTGTAATCTTTTCCAATCAGCCATATGTCCTTGTATTCTTTAAAATTAGCAATTTATCCCTCTAATCCTCAATTATATTGGTGTTTATCCTTTTGAACATTTTAATTGTATTTTTATTCTTAAAAGATCAATTTTAAAATTTAAGGACAAAAATGACCTTGCCCTTTCTTCGTCTCCTTTCACGTTGAGAGCAGACCTTTGGTTTTTCCTCTAAACTAACTATTTGACGTCTCCTTTCACGTTGAGAGCAGACCTTTGGTTTTTCCTCTAAACTAACTATTTGATCGCTAAAAGCATTTTCTCTTTAGAATTCACATCTTAAAACTTTTCAGAATTCTTAAAATGAGAATTTAGTAAGAAAACTAGTCAGATTTTGTATTCTCGAAATTTTCTCAATTTCTTTTAGTAAAATCGTTACTCGAACATCTTCTCAAGCCTACAAATGCTTGTATAAGTTCCATTGAATCAATGTATATATTCTGTTCTTCTAAAATTGTATGTTATCTGAAAGAGGCGTGGTACCATTCATCAGTTAATCAATTAGGGATTGGCAGAAATATTTGGGGACAAAATACGATATCGTTGAAATTCTAAATTTAACAACAATCGAAGTATTGGCCTGGAGACCGTATAGGTATAACCTACAGAGGTTGAGTTATAATGCACAACTTTAATAACAAGATTGATTCATTACAAGGAGCAAAGGTTTGCTCTGAACGGGAACGCAAGGGGAGAAAGGACAAGGGCATTATTGTCCTTACATTTAAAATTTGAGTTTTTAAACTTAAAATATTAGTTAAAATAATTAAAAGGGTAAATAGCTATAGTCTTGATGATTAGAGGGACAAATTGCTGATTTCAAATAATGTAAGGGTGTGTTTGGATGCAACGGAATAAGTCGGAAATAGAGAATATGAATAAGGAATTTCGATTTGTGTGCTTATCCTTATTTCTTATTCTTATACCATGGTTTTATTAGTATAGGAATAAGGTCCCTTATTTCTTATTCTTGTATTGTTTGGATTGCACAAGAATAAGAATAAACACGTAAACCGAAATTCCTTATTCCTATTCTCTATCTCCGCTCATCCAAACACACCCTAAGGGTATACGGCTGATTGGAAATGATTCTAGGGACATATGGCTGATTTTGCCTTTTTTTTTGCCACAATTAAATTTTAAAAAGTGCTTTCAAGAATAAGACTATTAGAATTATTGATACATAACTCCGTATATGTAACATTCTTCTTTTTTTTTTTTTCTCACACTGAGGTGATCTCTGATTTATAATAATTTTTATGTGGTGAGATATTATGTCAGTTTAGTCTCATCATTGCGTTAAAGATTCTTTTACATATTGTTGTAAAGAAGTTACTTCGGCAATGTAGTAATGTTCTTGTTCTCTTTTTCTTTTTTTTTTTTTTTGAAGTGGACTAATTTAAGTTGAAATCTTAATTGACACGCACATATTACCTACACGTCCGATAACGCTTTAATTAAGCACAATTCCTTGGAAGGTGGCCAGCCCCCCCCCCCCCAAAAAAAATAATAATAATAATAAATAAATAAATAAAATAAAAAATCAAAAGATTGTACCCTCTTGAGTCTTGACAGCTACTGTCAAGATTTCGGAAAAAAAGATATCAAAAGATTTATGATGTGATTCTACTCATTTTAAATTATTGCAAAACATCCTCTTATACTCATAGTCATGTTAAATTGATGGAATTTTTTTTTTTTTTTTGAAATCACAAAGTAACCAATCCCTCTCTATCTATTTACCCTCTCAAGCAAAAAGCAAGGTACCACATTACTGGTACCAGTAACCACCCTCATGATCTCATTAATCCAAGTAATCAATATTCCAACATCAACCCAAATTTGCTTAGCACATAAATTTTACAACGTGAAAACTAAAAAACAAAACAAAGGGAATAGAAATACAGCTCATACCCTTAAAAAAAAAAAAAAAATTATTGTAGTCACTTTTGTCATCATTTTCAAGATCGCATAGATAGCATAATAATATGGCAAGTATGTGACGCCGTTTTGTTCTGCTGTCAGCGTTGGGTTACACGAAATACCATTGGGTACCAGGCTTAGGGAAACAAATCGAGTATTTAGTGTTTAGTCGGTACCATTTGTCGTCTTCCCTGCCGGTCCGGTCCGGTAGGGGATAGAGACGGATGCCTACGTCGAACCAAACCAAGTATCCAACCCTTCCTTCATCCTTTTGAGAATTGAGAACTGAGAAATTGATCATTGATCATTGATCGGATGGGGGATTCAAAGTCTTCCAATGGGATTGTGGTGGATGCAGCTCTGGAGTTGTTAGGCTTCAAGTTCACCCTCATCTCCCCTACCAAGGTCACCGGCCGCCTCCCCGTCGCTAAACACTGCTGTCAGGTGTTTGTTTTCCCTAACAGCAATTGCTCTAATTAACGATTTATGTTTTAATTTTTAAACTAACAGCAAGTGCTTGGACAATTCCATCTCTCACTATTTTATTTTCTATTGCCAACTGCTCCTATTTCTTTATATCAATTGCTTTAAAATATACAGTCCATTTGTGGGGTGGGGTTCCGGGGTTACTGGGGTCCCAACCACAATTCTATGCACATGACCTTCGCCACAATCTTCTATTTTTGAATAATATATTAATTGATTAAAAAAAAAAAAACCAAACAAAGAAAATGTGAGCAATTGACAGAATTAGGACATGATAACAGTGCGATCCTGAGACTGATTTTGGTAAAAATACCCATAAACAAACATGAGCCACGGACCAAAGAGAATTTCTACTTCTTGCTATTGCAGTGCAGCAGAGTTTTGTACCAGAGAAGCTCTACACTTTTCTTGTGTGATTTTTCTCTCGACAACAGACCACAAATTGTGATATTGATGCTATACTAAAATCAGAGTGCCATTGGTTATTTCTTCGTATCTAAAGCTTAACATTAAATTTACAGCCATTTAAGGTGCTCAATGGAGGGGTGTCAGCACTGATAGCGGAATCAACTGCTAGTTTGGGAGCATATTGTGCTTCTGGTTATAAGAGGGTGGCAGGTGTTCAGCTTTCCATTAACCACATCAAGCCAGCAATGCTTGGTGATGAGGTTCAAGCTGAAGCAGTACCTGTCCAGGTCGGTCGATCCATCCAGGTACATCTACCTTATATTTAAGCATATAACTTTTTATATACTTTATTTAAAAACTTTTTTATGATCAGTAATTCTAATTTGCCATGAGACCATGAAATGGAGAACATGCTTGTTTCAACAAAAAACACTATTTAGAATATAAAGAAGATGCCACACATGTTCATTAAGACCTACATATTAGATATGTTCTGATGCATTCTCAACAATTGTGTGCATTCTTTTAGATAGCTGCTTTGTTGTAGTACTAAACTATTATTTACATAATCCTATGGCTCGCTCTGTTCAGGGCTTTCGCACTAATATATCGATGTAATAAACATATCGTTAGAATTTGTCATGTTTTGTCTATTTGATAAGAGGTTGCATAATTATCGTTATATTAGGTATGGGAAGTAAAAATTTGGAGAACTGATTCACTAACACCTGCTAAGAAACTGTTGGTGTCGACATCAAGGGTGACTCTGCTCAGCAATCTCCCAACTCCATCAGAGATGAATTCTTATGCAGATGCTGTCAAGCTTTTTTCTAAGCTTTGATCCTTTTTTTCTTTTTTGATGTTATAATTTATTTACAAATGATACAAATGGGTTTACTGAAATACAACATAGAATGACAGAGGAGAGAGATTGCTGTTCTCCTTTCCGTCATTATTATAGAGATGTTTCCCTACTGTCCATATCATTTATGTATTTACCCTTGTTAAACTACAAAAGCCAGGATTTACTGACACAATCTAGGCTTTATGTTAATAATTATCAAAATACTTCGGAATTTTAATCTGAAACATCAGATATATTATAATGTGAGATGGAAATATGGAATGGGACGAGATATGTTACTGATGCTGAAGAGTGTACCGACACTAATTTCTCATCTTTTGGATTTTTTTTGTTTGGAAATATGGAATAGGGAGTTTGTATAATTATGATGCCTCATAATTGTTCATATTTTATACAAAACAATTCTTGTGTATATAAGAGTTTTTTTTTTTTTGTGGATATATCAATGCAACAGTCCTCTTATATTAATTGTCAATTATTAATGTCCACTGTAACCGGTCCGTCCAATTGGTAAGTACAAAATTGCAGTCAATGATCGAACGAACAAGAACTGTACTAAATGCAGAGTTGAGTAAGAGTTATTCTATAGTCCGTGTCATTAATGATATGGTTCATGGTTGAAAGTAAATCTTGAACTTATTTTAAAAAGGAAAGCTCCATCTCTTCTCCAGCGCATGCAATCTACTATTCTTGTGATTGCCTTGTACAAATTAACTTCCATCTCTAATCATGGATTCCTTAGAAGGATCCCCAAAAAAGATTCAGGTGTTCATGATTCCTTTCTTCGCAACTGGCCACTTGATTCCTATGGCGGATTTGGCCCGTCTCCTGGCAGCACACCCAAATGTGGAGCCGACAATTGTGACCACCCCGGCTAATGCCGACTTAATACGTCCATCTCTAGGCTCTGACTACTCTGACGGTGCAACTGCAGACAAGACAGTAAGAATATTAACCTACCCTTTTCCTCCGGTTGGACTTCCTCCTGGTGTAGAGAACCTTTCTACAGCCCCCTCTGATGAATCCTGGCGTCTTAATAAAGCTGCTGGACTCTCTCAGTCTGCACTTGACTTGCTCCTGCGGGACCACAAGCCAGATGCTATTATTTCCGACGTTCAATTCTGGTGGACCACCAAAATTGCAAATGACCTGTCTATCCCTCGTCTGACATCTCATCCTATTGGCATATTTCCTCAGGTAGTCATGAAAAACCTCTTTCAGATCCGACGTGATATTTTTTCTCACAAGGATGAGGACCCATATCAATGCTATATTAGTGTTCCAGACCTTCCGGATCCACAAATCAGCATACCAGTATCTGAACTACCATTTTTTCTCAGGGATGAAAGCCTTCTTGCAGGCATAGGTGAGAATATAGTGTTCTCTACACTTAATGGGTCGGATACTGGACATGTGGTGAATACGTTCAGTGATCTCGAATTCGATTATTGTGAAAAACACATGAAAACTATTGAACCAAAGATCTATTTGGTGGGTCCTCTTGGTATAAATCAATACAAAGACAATAGCGTGAATACAAATTAAGCGCGGCGGGGAGGGAAGCAACGATTGCCTTAAGTGGCTTGATAAGATGCCTAACCAATCAGTCGTGTTTGTCTGTTTTGGAAGCTGGTGCCACTTTTCAGTTGAACAATTAAATGAGTTGGCACTGGGTTTGGAAGAATCAGGGAAAAACTTTCTGTGGATCATGAGAGATGGCAAGGAATCATCCGAGTCCGAGGAGTGGATGCCTGAAGGATGGGAAGAAAGGGTGAAGTCGAGAGGACTTGTAATCAGGGGGTGGGCCCCACAAGTGGCAATTCTGAGACATGAGGCCGTGGGAGCCTTCCTGACTCATTGTGGATGTGTAAACAAAAGCAATCACAGCAAAGAACACGAAGATTTTACGTGGTTCGGTACAATATGTACCTACGTCCACGACTCACACACACCACACTTTTTATTTCTTTTCAATAATAATGGAGTACAAGAGAGAATTGGGGAAGAAGATAGGTCAGAAAGGAAGAGAAAGACGCCTCCTTTATAATAGGTAGGCTAATATTTCTTTTTATTACATTTCCATATATGCAAAAATCATAAAAAGGAAATTCAGAAGGTCCAACTCGGACCGAGTTCAGGCCAACTCGGACCGAGCCAAAGAGGTGTGCTTCAACTCGGACCGAGCCAAAGAGGTGTGCTTCAACTCGGTCCGAGTTTGGCCCAACTCGGACCGAGCCAAACACAATTTTCTCCACACTCCCCCTCAAGTTGGCAGGTAGATATCTTGCATGCCCAACTTGCAAATCACTCCCTGAAAAATGGTACATGATACCCCTTTGGTTAGTATATCTGCCAATTGCTCATCAGTTTTCACGTGAGGAATGCTAATGACTTTATCTTCTAAATTCTGTCGAATAAAGTGCCTATCCACTTCAATATGCTTGGTCCTATCATGTTGCACCGGATTGTGAGATATTGCGATAGCTGCCTTGTTGTCACAGAACAACTTCATCTCCCTGTTATCATAGAGACCAAGATCCTTGAGTACTCTCTTTATCCACAGTAATTCTTGCAAACCTTTAGCAATTCCTCTGAACTCTGCCTCTGCACTTGACAAAGCTACCACCTTTTGCTTTTTGCTCTTCCAAGTAACCAAGTTACCTCCAACAAATGTGAAGTATCCAGACGTGGATTTTCTATCAGTCACATCTCCAGCCCAGTCAGAATCTGTATATCCCTCAACCTGAAGATGACCATTCCTTTTGAAGAAGATACCTCGTCTTGGGGATCCCTTGAGATACCTTAAAATCCACATGACAGCTTCCATATGTTGTTCACTGGGAGCATGCATAAATTGACTCACCACAGACACAGCATAAGCGATATCAGGCCGAGTATGTGACAAGTAAATGAGTCTCCCTACCAATCTCTGGTATTGATCCTTATTTGCAGGTGCATGATCAGAAAATACACCTAACTTGATGTTCTGTTTGGTTGGTGTGTCAACAGGTTTGCAGTCCAACATACCTGTTTCAGCAAGTAAGTCAAGCACATACTTTCTTTGAGACAAAGAAATACCTTCCTTATTGCGTGCAACTTCGATTCCAAGAAAATATTTCAACCCTCCTAGATTTTTCATTTCAAACTCTTTAGATAATTTTTCTTCCAAATCCCGGATTCCTTCAGAGTCATCACCTGTGATTATCATATCATCAACATAGATTATCAAGATAACAATTTTACCTTTATTTTTGAGGAAAAATAAAGTGTGGTCAGTATCACTCTGAGTGTATCCATATCCTCTCATAGCACAGTAAAATCTTCCAAACCAAGCTCTAGGGGATTGTTTCAGACCATACAATGCTTTCTTCAATCTACACACAAGAAGTTGGTTGCTTGAGTGACTGTATCCTGGTGGGATATCCATGTAGATCTCTTCATCAATGTCACCATGTAAAAAAGCATTCTTCACATCAAATTGATGTAAAGGCCAGTCCCTATTTGCTGCAATGGACAATAAGATCCTCACAGTGTTCAGTTTTGCTACAGGAGAGAAAGTCTCCTGGTAGTCTACTCCATATGTTTGAGAATAGCCCTTTGCTACCAGTCTTGCTTTGTACCTGTCAATTTCTCCAGTGGGCCCATATTTGACTGTAAATATCCATTTGCAGCCTACTGCCTTTCTGTCTTTTGGTCTTGTCACCAGTTCCCATGTCTCATTCTTTTCAAGTGCATCCATTTCTGTCTTTATTGCATCCACCCATTTGGGATCACTGAGTGCTTCATTCAGATTTCTTGGAATGTGAACTGACGACAAGGTTCTATCAAATTCTTTCACAGAAGATGGCATGTGAGACATAGTCATAAAGTTTGTCATTGCATACCTGCCCTCACCAACCTCATCTGGTCTATACCTCTTAGGAGGTCTGCCTCTGTTGATTCTGAAAGGTAACTGATAACCATGATTAGTAGTAACAGATTCAGAAGTAACATGTTCAGAATTACTTACCTCTGACTCAGGAAATTGATCATGTGGTGAAGTAGGAGACTGTATCATTTCTTCATCTTCACTTTCCAAACCTTCTTCAGATGGACCCGAGTTAGCCAATGGGTCCATTTCTAGATTCAAATGCTCACATTCAGTCGAACTCGGACCGAGATGGGTCGAACTCGGACCGAGATGGGTCGAACTCGGACCGAGATGATCTAAACTCGGACCGAGATGGGTTGAACTCGGACCGAGATGAGTCGAACTCGGACCTAGTTGAACAGGCTCATTTGGGCAAATCTCAGATTTCGATCCAAAAACATCATTTCTTACTGCATCGAACCAGAGTTCATTGTCTATCACACTCTCCCCCTGAGAATGAGTCTGGTTTTTACAGAAATACCCTTCATTTTCAATAAATGTCACATCCATGGTGGTATAGACTTTTCTAGAGGATGGATTCATGCACCTATAGCCCTTTTGATGTTGACCATAGCCTATGAACACACATTTTTCAGCACAAGGATCCAACTTTGACCTTTGATGTTTCTGTATATGAACATAGGCAATACACCCAAATACCTTTGGTGGAATTGTAAGGACAGAGGGAATTAAGCAGTATTTTGAAAGTACTTGCAAGGGTGTTTGGAAGTCAAGTACCACAGAAGGCACCCTATTCATCAAGTAAACTGCTGATGTAACTGCATTATCCCAATAAGAATGAGGTACATTGTTTTCTAGCATCATTGCCCTAGTCATTTCTAGGATTTGCCTATTCTTTCGCTCTGCTATACCATTTTGTTGGGGAGTACCCACACAACTTGTTTCATGTATAATCCCATTGGTGTTAAAAAACTCTCTTACTGTTTTGTTGACAAATTCACTTCCATTATCACTTCTGAAAATTTTAACATTTCTATCAAACTGGTTCTTTACCATGGTAATGAAAGATTTGATGGCAAGTGGTACCTCACTTTTATGCTTTACCAAATTAATCCATGTCATTCTGGTACAATTGTCAACAAATAACACAAACCATCTGTTACCACCTAGGGATTCAATTGGGGAAGGCCCCCATACATCAGAGTGAACCAGGTCAAAAGGAGTGGTTTTGTCATTATCCAAGTTCTTAGCAAAATGGGCTCGATGACTCTTAGATTTAATACATACCTCGCACTCAAAAGATTCGTTCTCAAATCCAGAAAATAAACTTGGATAAAGTTTCTTGAGATACCCGAATGAAGGATGTCCCAAACGTCTGTGCCACATCCAAATTGAAGACTTCCTACTTGAACTCGAGCCAGCAGATATGTGAGCTCTTCCAGTAGCTATGTCTTCCAAATGATACAGTCCTCCCTTCTTAATACCACGACCGATAATCTCCTTTGTCATAAGGTCCTGAAAGAGACAAAATCTGGGATACATGAGTACAACACAGTTCAGTTCTTCACACAATTGACCTACAGACAATAGTCTTGATGAAAGAGAAGGAACCAATAAAGTATTTGAAAGAGTTAGAGAAGAGGAAAATTGAACATCTCCAGCCCCTGTGACTGGATAAACTTCCCCATTTGCATTGACGATCTCAGTCCTCCTTGGATGAGATTCTCTTATCAAGTCGTCCTTATTGTAAGTCATATGATCGGTTGCCCCTGAATCTATAATCCAACAATCGTTTAGGTTTTGGATATGAGTCATGGTTTCTGGTATTTTGGTTGTTAGAGATTTGGGGTCGGTTTCGGTGTTAAAATTCAAGGAAGAAGGATCAACTGCGCAGTAACTCACGCAAGGAATAAACTCACACAGTAACTCGGTGAGATCTCGTCGAGAAGAACAGGTCTGATTGTGCAGTAATTCGCACAACGAGGAATCGACTGTGCAGTAACTCGCACAGGGATACAAAAAACGATAATAATGCACAGATCTCAGAACCTACCGCTCTGATACCATGTAAACAAAAGCAATCACAGCAAAGAACACGAAGATTTTACGTGGTTCGGTACAATATGTACCTACGTCCACGACTCACACACACCACACTTTTTATTTCTTTTCAATAATAATGGAGTACAAGAGAGAATTGGGGAAGAAGATAGGTCAGAAAGGAAGAGAAAGACGCCTCCTTTATAATAGGTAGGCTAATATTTCTTTTTATTACATTTCCAATATAGCAATTGGATGGCTCGATCCATGGCATGGGAGTTGGTGGCGAGCCTCCATGCGCCTCCTCCTTCGTCGGTTGATCGGCCTCGAGTCCACCAAGGAGGCTAACCATAATCTTCAACTCTTGTGCTAGCAAGAGGAAGAAACAAGTTAATCCCTCTAGGTTTCCTCTCTCATTTAGCAATTAATTATATTAATTTGTGGAGAGGAGTGCTCAACCCATGAGCTAGAAAGGAGAGGAGAGAAGAGAGAGCATGGAGAAAATTCTGAAAATTTTCTCCCTTGGTGAAATTTCGGCCATAGAGGAAGAGGCGAGAGAGAAAGGTGTGGAGGCTAGGGTTTCCCCAAAACTTGACCCTTTTATATAATGCTCTCTACACCTACCTACCACAACTAATTGTGAACCATTCTACCCTCTTGTGGCCGGCCCCTAGAGAGGCCTTTGTGGGCTACACCAAATGTGTTAAAAGCCCATTAATTCAATCATTTTAATTGCTCTTTCAACTAACCTCAAATTGGACTTTTATTTAACTAATTAAATATAGACCCAATAGCTCAATTAATTTAAATGACTTGAACATAATTAATTATTAACTCATTAATAATTAATTTGGGATTAGCATATGCATTAATTTATTTCTATATGATCCCTTTAACTTAATTAATTATAACGGTCCGCAACGCTATACAATTAATTAATCAAACTATCATATTTTCGCAATACGCACTGTTGCGAATAAATAAATAATGCACTGTATGGTTAAAGTCCTATTTGTGTGACCCTTTGAGGATTTATGCTAAGTTGGACATGGAAATAAATCGTTATTTAATTCCAATAATCATAAGCGGTATCTAGCAACACGTTATGATTCCCAATTCGCATAAATAGCGTACTGCTACAGTATTTAAATCCTGCATAAGAGAATAAATGTATTTCCCTATTTTGATTCTTATGTCACACGATATCATCGTATAATCCAAGATAGGAATGTGTCATTCTTGCAGATTATACGTTTCTTGATCTAGAGATAATTGTATAAAGTTGCATGCAAACAATCTATCTCCATCAAGGGGCCCAAACAGATATCGTCACTCACTAAGTTAATTAATGAGGGACATACGGTTTTCTTGATGATTAGCTTTTCCCGCACAATTCAAGAGAACATAAATAAAGTCCGTATAGCAGCCCTTATCGGGAATCAGCGGTAGACAATATTTATTGAACCTATCCTCATGTGGAAAAGATAAACATCTCAAACTTAGAACCAAAATCATAACGAAATAAACAATGACACATAACACAATCCATATGTTTATTTCGATGGGTCAAGTCCTGTGCTATGTTCCATAACATACACATATGCAATTAAGTTGGTAACTCTTTACCTATGATTTGTAGAACTTAATCATCACTTAACTTGCATACTAATCTTATAAGATAATTAATGTTCCTTGTTAATTATCAAGATTATGGACCGTTTAGATTTATTATTGTCATTCTAAAGAACGATCCACAGAGATCTATAATTCAGATCCTCAACCTGAATAATCTGTCAATAATAAACCTAGGAATAGATGATAATATATCATCCATAACATAAACTAATATTTAAGTCATTAAATTATTGACTTCTAGGACATAACTCCAACAATTACAATTTATAATCCAATCGTTATGAATACGTGAGTTCATAAACATATTCTAGACTATATAAAAAGTTTAAATGTCGATTCTTGTCATCAAATAACTTAAAATGTATGTAAAATCAATTGAAATACTAAAAAAATTTTAGATTCCGTAAAATATACACATTATGTGAATAATTACAAAGTATAAACCAATTTTTTTGAATAATTAGCCACATAAACATATTTTAAACTATATAAAGAGAATAAATATAGATTATTTTGATCACATAACTTAAAATAATGCAAAATCGCCTGAATTGCTCAAATAGACTTCAATCTGTAAAATATGCAAATTATGAGAATAATTATTATGTATTATCCAATCGTTTTGAATAAGTGAGTTCGTAAATATATTCTAAACTATATAAAGAGTATAAATATAGATTATTGTCATCAGATGACTTAAAATCAATGTAAAATCGCTTAAAATGATTAAATATACTCAGAATCTGTAAAATCTGCACATTATGTGAATAATTACAATGTATAATCAGATAGTTTTGAATATGTGTGCTCATAAACATATTCTAGACTATATAAAGTGTTTAAATGTAGATTATTGTCATCAAATAACTTAAAATAAATGCAAAATCGATTGAAATGCTCAAATATATTTAGAATATGTAAATATGAACATTATGTAAATAATTACAACGTATAATCCAATTATTTTGAATAATTGAGCTTATAAACATATTTTAGACTATATAAAGAGCTTAAATATAGATTATTGTGATCAAATAACTTAAAATGAATGCAAAATCGCTTGAAATGTTCCAATATACTCAGAATCTTTGAAATCTACACATTATGTGCATAATTAGAATGTATAATCCAATTGTTTTGAATAACTTAGTTCAGAAACGTATTCTAAATTACATAAAGAGCATAAATATAGATTATTGTGATCAAATAACTTAAAATGAATGCAAAATTGCTTGAAATGCTCCCATATACTCAGAATATTTAAAATCTACACATTATTTGCATAATTAGAATATATAATCCAATTGTTTTGAATAACTTAGTTCAGAAACTTATTCTAAACTATATAAAGAGCATAAATATAGATTACTGTGGTAAAATGACTTAAAATGAATGTAAAAATCGCTTGAAATGCTCAAATATACTCAGAATCTGTAAAATCCATACATTATGTGAATAATTACAATTTATAATCCAATCGTTTTCAATAAGTGAGTTCACAAACAAATTCTAAACAATATAAAGAAGTTTAATATTGATTATTGTGATCAAATGACTCAAAATTAATGCAAAATCGCTTAAAATGCTCAAATATAATTAGAATCTGTAAAAATATGCATATTATGTGAATAATTACAATGTATAATCCAATCGTATTGAATAATTGGCCTCATAAACATATTATAGACTAAATAAAAGGTATAAATATAGCTTATTGTAATC
The DNA here is from genome assembly GCA_028095005.1 of Rhynchospora pubera. Classification (NCBI taxonomy): domain Eukaryota; kingdom Viridiplantae; phylum Streptophyta; class Magnoliopsida; order Poales; family Cyperaceae; genus Rhynchospora; species Rhynchospora pubera. The sequence continues at coordinate 359,327,679 of CM051460.1, forward strand.
AAATGACTTAAAATGAATGCAAAATCGCTTGAAATACTCAAATTTACTAAAAATCTTTAAAATCAACACATTTTGTGAAATACTCAAATTTGCTCAAATATTCTCAGAATTTTTTAAATCTGCACATTATGTAATAAATTACAATGTATAATCCAATGCTTATGAAAAAGTGAGTTCATAAATATATTGTAGACCATATACAGAGCATCAATATAGATTATTGTAATCAAATGACTTAAAGTGAATTCAAAGGTATTTAAAATGACTTAAAAGGAATTCAAAATCGCATGAAATGCTCAAATATTTCAGAATCTGTAAAATCTGCAAATTATGTGAATAATTATAATGTATAATCCAATCGTTTCGAATAAATGAGTTCATAAATATAGATTATTCCATCAAATGACTTAAACTGAATTCAAAATCTCCTGAAATGCTTAAATATACACAGAATCTGTATACTCTGCATATTATGTGAATAATTACAATGTATAATCCAATCGTATTGAATATGTGAGCTCATAAACATATTCTAGACTATATAAAGAGCATAAATGTAGAATATTGTAATCACATAACTTAAAATGAATGCAAAATCAATTGAAATGCTCAAATAAACTTAGAGTCTGTATAATATGCATATTATGTGAATAATTACGATGTATAATCAAATCCTTTTGAATAATCGCATCCAAAAATCGCTTGAAATGCACAACTACACTCTGAATCTTTAAAATCTGAACATTTTGCGCATAATTACAATGTATAATCCAATCTTTTTAAATAAGTGAGTTGATAAACATATTCGAGATTTTATAAAGAGAGCTTAAATATAGATTATTGTGAACAGAAGACTTAAAATGAATGTAATATTCTAATATTCTCAGAATTTGTAAAAACTGCAAATTATGTGCGTAATTACAATATATAATCCAATCTTTACTATATAAAGAGGTTCAGTTTAGATTATTAACATCATATGAATTAAACTGAATGCAAATTCGCTTGAAATGCTCAAATATACTTAGAATCTTTCAAATCTGAACATTATGTGCATAATTACAATCTATAATCCAATCGATTTGAATATTGAATAAGTGATATCATAAGAATATTCTAGACTATATAAAGAGCTTAAATATACATTATGGTGATCAAATGACTTAAAATGAATACAAAATCGCTTGAAATGCTCAAATATATTCAGTATCTGTATAATCTGCATATTATGTGAATAATTACAATGTACAATCCAATCGTTTTGAGTAATTGATCCCGTAAACATATTTGAGACTTTTCAAAGAGCTTTATTATCGATTATTCTTATCAAATGACTTAAAATGAATGCAAAATCGCTTCAAATACCCATATATGCACAAAATATGTAAAATCTACACATTATGTGTGTAATTACAATGAATAATCCATTCGTTTTGAATGAGTGTGTTTTTAAACATATTCAAGACTTTGTTAAGAGCTTAAATATAGATTATCGTGAACAAATGTCTTAAATTGAATGCAAAAATCGCTTGAAATGCTCAAATATACTCGGAATCTTTAAAATATGTAAATTTTATGCATAATTACAATGTATAATCCAATCTTTTTAAATAAGTTAGTTCACAAACATATTCGAGACTTTATAAAGAGAGCTTAAATATAGATTATTGTGAACAGTTGATTTAAAATGAATGTAAAATCGCTTGAAATATTCAAATATTCTCAGAAATCTGTAAAATTTGCAAATTATGTGCGTAATTACAATGTATAATACAATTGTTTTGAATAATTGAGTTCATAAACATATTCTAGACTATCGAAAGAGATTCAATATAGATTATTTACATCAAATGAATTAAAATGAATGCAAAATCGCTTGAAATGCTCAAATATACTCAGAATCTTTCAAATCTGCACATTATGTTCATAATTACAATGTATAATCCAATAGTTTTGAGTAAGTTATATCATAAACATATTCTATGAAAAATAAAGAGCTTAAATATATACTATTGTGATCAAATCACTTAAAATGAATGCAAAATAGCTTGAAATGCTCAAATATACTTAGAATCTATAAAATCTGCACATTATGTGATAAATTACAATGTATAATCCAATTCTTATGAATAAGTGAGTTCTAAACATATTCGAGACCATATAAAGAGCATCAATATAGATTATTGTGATTAAATGATTTAAAATGAATTCAAAATCGCTTGAAATGCTCAAATATACTCAAAATCTGTAAATTCTGCAAATTATGTGAATAATTATAATGTATAATCCACTCTTTTCGAACAAATGAGTTCATAAACATATTATAAACTATATAGAGATCATAAATATAGATTATTGTCATCAAATGACTTAAACTGAATGCAAAAGCACTTGAAATGCTTAAATATACTCTAGAATCTGTAAAATTTGCATATTATGTGAATAATTACAATGTATAATCCAATCGTATTAAATATGTGAGCTCGTAAATATATTCTAGAGTATATAAAGAGCTTAAATATAGAATATTGTCATCATATAACTTAAAATGAATGCAAAATTAATTGACATGCTCAAATCAACATAGAATCTGTATAATATGCACATTATGTGAATAATTACAATGTATAATCCAATCGTTTTGAATAATTGAGCTCATAAACATATTTAGACTATATAAAGAGCTTAAAATTTTGATTATTGTGATCAAATAACTTAAAATAAATGTAAAATCGTTTGAAATGCTCCAATATACTCAGAATCTTTAAAATCTGCACATAATGTGCGCAATTACAATGTATAATCCAATCGTTTTGAATAACTTAGTTCAGAAACATATTCTTAACTATATAAAGATCATAAATATAGATTACTGTGGTCAAATGACATAAAAAGAATACAAATTTTTTTGAAATCCTCAAATATACTCAGAAATTGTAAAATGCGTGTATTATGTGAATAATTACATTATATAATCCAATCGTTTGAAATAAGTGAGTTCATAAATATATTCTAAACTATATAAGGAGATTAAATATAAATTATTGAGATCAAATGACTTAAAATGAATGCAAAATAGCTTAAAATGCACAAATATACTAAGAAACTGTCCAATCATTTTGAATAATTGAGATCATAAACATATTCGAGACTTTACAAAGAGGTTTATTGATTATTGTTATCAAATGACTTAAAATGAATGCAAAATCGCTTTAAATACCCAAATATACACAGAATATGTAAAATCTGCACATTGATGTGTGTAATTACAATGAATAATCCATTCATTTTGAATGAGTGTGTTCCTAAACATATTCTTGACTTTGTTAAGAGCTTAAATATAGATTATCATGATCAAATGTCTCAAATCGCATGCTAAAATCGCTTGAAATGCACAACTGCACTCTGAATCTTTAAAATCTGAACATTTTGCGCATAATTACAATGTATAATCCAATCTTTTTAAATAAGTGAGTTGATAAACATATTCGAGATTTTATAAAGAGAGCTTAAATATAGATTATTGTGAACAGTTGATTTAAAATGAATGTAATATTCTAATATTCTCAGAATCTGTAAAAACTGCAAATTATGTGCGTAATTACAATATATAATCCAATCTTTACTATATAAAGAGGTTCAGTTTAGATTATTTACATCATATGAATTTAACTGAATGCAAATTCGCTTGAAATGCTCAAATATACTTAGTATCTTTCAAATCTGAACATTATGTGCATAATTACAATCTATAATCCAATCGATTTGAATATTGAATAAGTGATATCATAAGCATATTCTAGACTATATAAAGAGCTTAAATATACATTATGGTGATCAAATGACTTAAAATGAATACAAAATCGCTTGAAATGCTCAAATATATTCAGTATCTGTATAATCTGCATATTATGTGAATAATTACAATGTACAATCCAATCGTTTTGAGTAATTGATCCCGTAAACATATTTGAGACTTTTCAAAGAGCTTTATTATCGATTATTCTTATCAAATGACTTAAAATGAATGCAAAATCGCTTCAAATACCCATATATGCACAAAATATGTAAAATCTACACATTATGTGTGTAATTACAATGAATAATCCATTCGTTTTGAATGAGTGTGTTTTTAAACATATTCAAGACTTTGTTAAGAGCTTAAATATAGATTATCGTGAACAAATGTCTTAAATTGAATGCAAAAATCGCTTGAAATGCTCAAATATACTCGGAATCTTTAAAATATGTAAATTTTATGCATAATTACAATGTATAATCCAATCTTTTTAAATAAGTTAGTTCACAAACATATTCGAGACTTTATAAAGAGAGCTTAAATATAGATTATTGTGAACAGTTGATTTAAAATGAATGTAAAATCGCTTGAAATATTCAAATATTCTCAGAAATCTGTAAAATTTGCAAATTATGTGCGTAATTACAATGTATAATACAATTGTTTTGAATAATTGAGTTCATAAACATATTCTAGACTATCGAAAGAGATTCAATATAGATTATTTACATCAAATGAATTAAAATGAATGCAAAATCGCTTGAAATGCTCAAATATACTCAGAATCTTTCAAATCTGCACATTATGTTCATAATTACAATGTATAATCCAATAGTTTTGAGTAAGTTATATCATAAACATATTCTATGAAAAATAAAGAGCTTAAATATATACTATTGTGATCAAATCACTTAAAATGAATGCAAAATAGCTTGAAATGCTCAAATATACTTAGAATCTATAAAATCTGCACATTATGTGATAAATTACAATGTATAATCCAATTCTTATGAATAAGTGAGTTCTAAACATATTCGAGACCATATAAAGAGCATCAATATAGATTATTGTGATTAAATGATTTAAAATGAATTCAAAATCGCTTGAAATGCTCAAATATACTCAAAATCTGTAAATTCTGCAAATTATGTGAATAATTATAATGTATAATCCACTCTTTTCGAACAAATGAGTTCATAAACATATTATAAACTATATAGAGATCATAAATATAGATTATTGTCATCAAATGACTTAAACTGAATGCAAAAGCACTTGAAATGCTTAAATATACTCTAGAATCTGTAAAATTTGCATATTATGTGAATAATTACAATGTATAATCCAATCGTATTAAATATGTGAGCTCGTAAATATATTCTAGAGTATATAAAGAGCTTAAATATAGAATATTGTCATCATATAACTTAAAATGAATGCAAAATTAATTGACATGCTCAAATCAACATAGAATCTGTATAATATGCACATTATGTGAATAATTACAATGTATAATCCAATCGTTTTGAATAATTGAGCTCATAAACATATTTAGACTATATAAAGAGCTTAAAATTTTGATTATTGTGATCAAATAACTTAAAATAAATGTAAAATCGTTTGAAATGCTCCAATATACTCAGAATCTTTAAAATCTGCACATAATGTGCGCAATTACAATGTATAATCCAATCGTTTTGAATAACTTAGTTCAGAAACATATTCTTAACTATATAAAGATCATAAATATAGATTACTGTGGTCAAATGACATAAAAAGAATACAAATTTTTTTGAAATCCTCAAATATACTCAGAAATTGTAAAATGCGTGTATTATGTGAATAATTACATTATATAATCCAATCGTTTGAAATAAGTGAGTTCATAAATATATTCTAAACTATATAAGGAGATTAAATATAAATTATTGAGATCAAATGACTTAAAATGAATGCAAAATAGCTTAAAATGCACAAATATACTAAGAAACTGTCCAATCATTTTGAATAATTGAGATCATAAACATATTCGAGACTTTACAAAGAGGTTTATTGATTATTGTTATCAAATGACTTAAAATGAATGCAAAATCGCTTTAAATACCCAAATATACACAGAATATGTAAAATCTGCACATTGATGTGTGTAATTACAATGAATAATCCATTCATTTTGAATGAGTGTGTTCCTAAACATATTCTTGACTTTGTTAAGAGCTTAAATATAGATTATCATGATCAAATGTCTCAAATCGCATGCTAAAATCGCTTGAAATGCACAACTGCACTCTGAATCTTTAAAATCTGAACATTTTGCGCATAATTACAATGTATAATCCAATCTTTTTAAATAAGTGAGTTGATAAACATATTCGAGATTTTATAAAGAGAGCTTAAATATAGATTATTGTGAACAGTTGATTTAAAATGAATGTAATATTCTAATATTCTCAGAATCTGTAAAAACTGCAAATTATGTGCGTAATTACAATATATAATCCAATCTTTACTATATAAAGAGGTTCAGTTTAGATTATTTACATCATATGAATTTAACTGAATGCAAATTCGCTTGAAATGCTCAAATATACTTAGAATCTTTCAAATCTGAACATTATGTGCATAATTACAATCTATAATCCAATCGATTTGAATATTGAATAAGTGATATCATAAGCATATTCTAGACTATATAAAGAGCTTAAATATACATTATGGTGATCAAATGACTTAAAATGAATACAAAATCGCTTGAAATGCTCAAATATATTCAGTATTTGTATAATCTTCATATTATGTGAATAATTACAATGTATAATCCAATCGTTTTGAGTAATTGAGCCCGTAAACATATTCGAGACTTTACAAAGAGCTTTATTATCGATTATTCTTATCAAATGACTTAAAATGAATGCAAAATCGCTTCAAATACCCAAATATGCACAAAATATGTAAAATCTACACATTATGTGTGTAATTACAATGAATAATCCATTCGTTTTGAATGAGTGTGTTTTTAAACATATTCAAGACTTTGTTAAGAGCTTAAATATAGATTATCGTGAACAGATGTCTTAAATTGAATGCAAAAATCGCTTGAAATGCTCAAATATACTCAGAATCTTTAAAATATGTACATTTTGTGCATAATTACAATGTATAATCCAATCTTTTTAAATAAGTTAGTTCACAAACATATTCGAGACTTAATAAAGAGAGCTTAAATATAGATTATTGTGAACAGTTGATTTAAAATGAATGTAAAATCGCTTGAAATATTCAAATATTCTCAGAAATCTGTAAAATTTGCAAATTATGTGCGTAATTACAATGTATAATACAATCGTTTTGAATAATTGAGTTCATAAACATATTCTAGACTATCGAAAGAGATTCAATATAGATTATTTACATCAAATGAATTAAAATGAATGCAAAATCGCTTGAAATGCTCAAATATACTCAGAATCTTTCAAATCTGAACATTATGTGCATAATTACAATCTATAATCCAATCGATTTGAATATTGAATAAGTGATATCATAAGCATATTCTAGACTATATAAAGAGCTTAAATATGAATTATGGTGATAAAATGACTTAAAATGAATACAAAATCGCTTGAAATGCTCAAATATATTCAGTATCTGTATAATCTGCATATTATGTGAATAATTACAATGTACAATCCAATCGTTTTGAGTAATTGAGCCCGTAAACATATTCGAGACTTTACAAAGAGCTTTATTATCGATTATTCTTATCAAATGACTTAAAATGAATGCAAAATCGCTTCAAATACCCAAATATGCACAAAATATGTAAAATCTACACATTATGTGTGTAATTACAATGACTAATCCATTCGTTTTGAATGAGTGTGTTTTTAAACATATTCAAGACTTTGTTAAGAGCTTAAATATAGATTATCGTGAACAAATGTCTTAAATTGAATGCAAAAATCGCTTGAAATGCTCAAATATACTCAGAATCTTTAAAATATGTAAATTTTGTGCATAATTACAATGTATAATCCAATCTTTTTAAATAAGTTAGTTCACAAACATATTCGAGACTTAATAAAGAGAGCTTAAATATAGATTATTGTGTACAGTTGATTTAAAATGAATGTAAAATCGCTTGAAATATTCAAATATTCTCAGAAATCTGTAAAATTTGCAAATTATGTGCGTAATTACAATGTATAATACAATCGTTTTGAATAATTGAGTTCATAAACATATTCTAGACTATCGAAAGAGATTCAATATAGATTATTTACATCAAATGAATTAAAATGAATGCAAAATCGCTTGAAATGCTCAAATATACTCAGAATCTTTCAAATCTGCACATTATGTTCATAATTACAATGTATAATCCAATAGTTTTGAGTAAGTTATATCATAAACATATTCTATGAAAAATAAAGAGCTTAAATTTATATTATTGTGATCAAATCACTTAAAATGAATGCAAAATAGCTTGAAATGCTCAAATATACTTAGAATCTATAAAATCTGCACATTATGTGATAAGTTACAATGTATAACCCAATTCTTATGAATAAGTGAGTTCTAAACATATTCGAGACCATATAAAGAGCATCAATATAGATTATTGTCATTAAATGATTTTAAATGAATTCAAAATCGCTTGAAATGCTCAAATATACTCAAAATCTGTAAATTCTGCAAATTATGTGAATAATTATAATGTAAAATCCACTCTTTTCGAACAAATGAGTTCATAAACATATTATAAACTATATAGAGATCATAAATATAGATTATTGTCATCAAATGACCTAAACTGAATGCAAAAGCACTTGAAATGCTTAAATATAATCTAGAATCTGTAAAATTTACATATTATGTGAATAATTACAATTTATAATCCAAACGTATTAAATATGTGAGCTCGTAAATATATTCTAGATTATATAAAGAGCTTAAATATAGAATATTGTCATCATATAACTTAAAATGAATGCAAAATTAATTGACATGCTCAAATCAACATAGAATCTGTATAATATGCACATTATGTGAATAATTACAATGTATAATCCAATCGTTTTGAATAATTGAGCTCATAAACATATTTAGACTATATAAAGAGCTTAAAATTTAGATTATTGTGATCAATTAATTTAAAATAAATGTAAAATCGATTGAAATGCTCCAATATACTCAGAATCTTTAAAATCTGCACATAATGTGCGCAATTACAATGTATAATCCAATCGTTTTGAATAACTTAGTTCAGAAACATATTCTTAACTATATAAAGATCATAAATATAGATTACTGTGGTCAAATGACATAAAAAGAATACAAATTTTTTTGAAATGCTCAAATATACTCAGAAATTGTAAAATGCGTGTATTAAGTGAATAATTACATTATATAATCCAATCGTTCGAAATAAGTGAGTTCATAAATATATTCTAAACTATATAAGGAGATTAAATATAAATTATTGAGATCAAATGACTTAAAATGAATGCAAAATCGCTTAAAATGCACAAATATACTAAGAAACTGCCCAATCATTTTTAATAATTGAGCTCATAAACATATTCGAGACTTTACAAAGAGGTTTATTGATTATTGTTATCAAATGACTTAAAATGAATGCAAAATCGCTTTAAATACCCAAATATACACAGAATATGTAAAATCTGCACATTGATGTGTGTAATTACAATGAAAAATCCATTCATTTTGAATGAGTGTGTTCCTAAACATATTCTTGACTTTGTTAAGAGCTTAAATATAGATTATCGTGATCAAATGTCTTAAATCGCATGCAAAAGTCGCTTGAAATGCACAACTACACTCTGAATCTTTAAAATCTGAACATTTTGCGCATAATTACAATGTATAATCCAATCTTTTTAAATAAGTGAGTTGATAAACATATTCGAGATTTTATAAAGAGAGCTTAAATATAGATTATTGTGAACAGAAGACTTAAAATGAATGTAATATTCTAATATTCTCAGAATCTGTAAAAACTGCAAATTATGTGCGTAATTACAATATATAATCCAATCTTTACTATATAAAGAGGTTCAGTTTAGATTATTGACATCATATGAATTAAACAGAATGCAAATTCGCTTGAAATGCTCAAATATACTTAGAATCTTTCAAATCTGAACATTATGTGCATAATTACAATCTATAATCCAATCGATTTGAATATTGAATAAGTGATATCATAAGCATATTCTAGACTATATAAAGAGCTTAAATATACATTATGGTGATCAAATGACTTAAAATGAATACAAAATCGCTTGAAATGCTCAAATATATTCAGTATCTGTATAATCTGCATATTATGTGAATAATTACAATGTACAATCCAATCGTTTTGAGTAATTGATCCCGTAAACATATTCGAGACTTTTCAAAGAGCTTTATTATCGATTATTCTTATCAAATGACTTAAAATGAATGCAAAATTGCTTCAAATACCCAAATATACACAAAATATGTAAAATCTACACATTATGTGTGTAATTACAATGAATAATCCATTCATTTTGAATGAGTGTGTTTTTAAACATATTCAAGACTTTGTTAAGAGCTTAAATATAGATTATCGTGAACAAATGTCTTAAATTGAATGCAAAAATCGCTTGAAATGATCAAATATACTCAGAATCTTTAAAATATGTAAATTTTATGCATAATTACAATGTATAATCCAATCTTTTTAAATAAGTTAGTTCACAAACATATTCAAGACTTTATAAAGAGAGCTTAAATATAGATTATTGTGAACAGTTGATTTAAAATGAATGTAAAATCGCTTAAAAAATTCAAATATTCTCAGAAATCTGTAAAATTTGCAAATTATGTGCGTAATTACAATGTATAATACAATCTTTTTGAATAATTGAGTTCATAAACATATTATAGACTATCGAAAGAGATTCAATATAGATTATTCAATATAATTACAATCTATAATCCAATCGATTTGAATATTGAATAAGTGATATCATAAGCATATTCTAGACTATATAAAGAGCTTAAATATACATTATGGTGATCAAATGACTTAAAATGAATACAAAATCGCTTGAAATGCTCAAATATATTCAGTATCTGTATAATCTGCATATTATGTGAATAATTACAATGTACAATCCAATCGTTTTGAGTAATTGATCCCGTAAACATATTCGAGACTTTTCAAAGAGCTTTATTATCGATTATTCTTATCAAATGACTTAAAATGAATGCAAAATTGCTTCAAATACCCAAATATACACAAAATATGTAAAATCTACACATTATGTGTGTAATTACAATGAATAATCCATTCATTTTGAATGAGTGTGTTTTTAAACATATTCAAGACTTTGTTAAGAGCTTAAATATAGATTATCGTGAACAAATGTCTTAAATTGAATGCAAAAATCGCTTGAAATGATCAAATATACTCAGAATCTTTAAAATATGTAAATTTTATGCATAATTACAATGTATAATCCAATCTTTTTAAATAAGTTAGTTCACAAACATATTCAAGACTTTATAAAGAGAGCTTAAATATAGATTATTGTGAACAGTTGATTTAAAATGAATGTAAAATCGCTTAAAAAATTCAAATATTCTCAGAAATCTGTAAAATTTGCAAATTATGTGCGTAATTACAATGTATAATACAATCTTTTTGAATATTTGAGTTCATAAACATATTATAGACTATCGAAAGAGATTCAATATAGATTATTTACATCAAATGAATTAAACTGAATGCAAAATCGCTTGAAATGCTCAAATATACTCAGAATCTTTCAAATCTGAATATTGTGTGCATAATTACAATCTATAATCCAATCGATTTGAATATTGAATAAGTGATATCATAAGCATATTCTAGACTATATAAAGAGCTTAAATATACATTATGGTGATCAAATGACTTAAAATGAATACAAAATCGCTTGAAATGCTCAAATATATTCAGTATCTGTATAATCTGCATATTATGTGAATAATTACAATGTACAATCCAATCGTTTTGAGTAATTGATCCCGTAAACATATTCGAGACTTTTCAAAGAGCTTTATTATCGATTATTCTTATCAAATGACTTAAAATGAATGCAAAATTGCTTCAAATACCCAAATATGCACAAAATATGTAAAATCTACACATTATGTGTGTAATTACAATGAATAATCCATTCGTTTTGAATGAGTGTGTTTTTAAACATATTCAAGACTTTGTTAAGAGCTTAAATATAGATTATCGTGAACAAATGTCTTAAATTGAATGCAAAAATCGCTTGAAATGCTCAAATATACTCAGAATATTTAAAATATGTAAATTTTATGCATAATTACAATGTATAATCCAATCTTTTTAAATAAGTTAGTTCACAAACATATTCGAGACTTTATAAAGAGAGCTTAAATATAGATTATTGTGAACAGTTGATTTAAAATGAATGTAAAATCGCTTAAAAAATTGAAATATTCTCAGAAATCTGTAAAATTTGCAAATTATGTGCGTAATTACAATGTATAATACAATCTTTTTGAATAATTGAGTTCATAAACATATTATAACCTATCGAAAGAGATTCAATATATATTATTTACATCAAATGAATTAAACTGAATGCAAAATCGCTTGAAATGCTTAAATATACTCAGAATCTTTCAAATCTGAATATTGTGTGCATAATTACAATCTATAATCCAATCGATTTGAATATTGAATAAATGATATCATAAGCATATTCTAGACTATATAAAGAGCTTAAATATACATTATGGTGATCAAATGACTTAAAATGAATACAAAATCGCTTGAAATGCTCAAATATATTCAGTATTTGTATAATCTGCATATTATGTGAATAATTACAATGTATAATACAATCGTTTTGAGTAATTGAGCCCGTAAACATATTCGAGACTTTACAAAGAGCTTTATTATCGATTATTCTTATCAAATGACTTAAAATGAATGCAAAATCGCTTCAAATACCCAAATATGCACAAAATATGTAAAATCTACACATTATGTGTGTAATTACAATGAATAATCCATTCGTTTTGAATGGGTGTGTTTTTAAACATATTCAAGACTTTGTTAAGAGCTTAAATATAGATTATCGTGAACAAATGTCTTAAATTGAATGCAAAAATCGCTTGAAATGCTCAAATATACTCAGAATCTTTAAAATATGTACATTTTGTGCATAATTACAATGTATAATCCAATCTTTTTAAATAAGTTAGTTCACAAACATATTCGAGACTTTATAAAGAGAGCTTAAATATAGATTATTGTGGACAGTTGATTTAAAATGAAAGTAAAATCGCTTAAAAAAAATGAAATATTCTCAGAAATCTGTAAAATTTGCAAATTATGTGCGTAATTACAATGTATAATACAATCTTTTTGAATAATTGAGTTCAATATAGATTATTTACATCAAATGAATTAAACTGAATGCAAAATCGCTTGAAATGCTTAAATATACTCAGAATCTTTCAAATCTGAATATTGTGTGCATAATTACAATCTATAATCCAATCGATTTGAATATTGAATAAGTGATATCATAAGCATATTCTAGACTATATAAAGAGCTTAAATATATATTATGGTGATCAAATGACTTAAAATGAATACAAAATCGCTTGAAATGCTCAAATATATTCAGTATTTGTATAATCTGCATATTATGTGAATAATTACAATGTATAATCCAATCGTTTTGAGTAATTGAGCCCGTAAACATATTCAAGACTTTACAAAGAGCTTTATTATCGATTATTCTTATCAAATGACTTAAAATGAATGCAAAATCGCTTCAAATACCCAAATATGCACAAAATATGTAAAATCTACACATTATGTGTGTAATTACAATGAATAATCCATTCGTTTTGAATGAGTGTGTTTTTAAACATATTCAAGACTTTGTTAAGAGCTTAAATATAGATTATCGTGAACAAATGTCTTAAATTGAATGCAAAAATCGCTTGAAATGCTCAAATATACTCAGAATCTTTAAAATATGTACATTTTGTGCATAATTACAATGTATAATCCAATCTTTTTAAATAAGTTAGTTCACAAACATATTCGAGACTTAATAAAGAGAGCTTAAATATAGATTATTGTGAACAGTTGATTTAAAATGAATGTAAAATCGCTTGAAATATTAAAATATTCTCAGAAATCTGTAAAATTTGCAAATTATGTGCGTAATTACAATGTATAATACAATCGTTTTGAATAATTGAGTTCATAAACATATTCTAGACTATCGAAAGAGATTCAATATAGATTATTTACATCAAATGAATTAAAATGAATGCAAAATCGCTTGAAATGCTCAAATATACTCAGAATCTTTCAAATCTGCACATTATGTTCATAATTACAATGTATAATCCAATAGTTTTGAGTACGTTATATCATAAACATATTCTATGAAAAATAAAGAGCTTAAATATATATTATTGTGATCAAATCACTTAAAATGAATGCAAAATAGCTTGAAATGCTCAAATATACTTAGAATCTATAAAATCTGCACAATTATGTGATAAATTACAATGTATAATCCAATTCTTATGAATAAGTGAGTTCTAAACATATTCGAGACCATATAAAGAGCATCAATATAGATTATTGTCATTAAATGATTTTAAATGAATTCAAAATCGCTTGAAATGCTCAAATATACTCAAAATCTGTAAATTCTGCAAATTATGTGAATAATTATAATGTATAATCCACTCTTTTCGAACAAATGAGTTCATAAACATATTATAAACTATATAGAGATCATAAATATAGATTATTGTCATCAAATGACTTAAACTGAATGCAAAAGCACTTGAAATGCTTAAATATACTCTAGAATCTGTAAAATTTGCATATTATGTGAATAATTACAATGTATAATCCAATCGTATTAAATATGTGAGCACGTAAATATATTCTAGAGTATATAAAGAGCTTAAATATAGAATATTGTCATCATATAACTTAAAATGAATGCAAAATTAATTGACATGCTCAAATCAACATAGAATCTGTATAATATGCACATTATGTGAATAATTACAATGTATAATCCAATCGTTTTGAATAATTGAGCTCATAAATATATTTAGACTATATAAAGAGCTTAAAATTTCGATTATTGTGATCAAATAGCTTAAAATAAATGTAAAATCGTTTGAAATGCTCCAATATACTCAGAATCTTTAAAATCTGCACATAATGTGCGCAATTACAATGTATAATCCAATCATTTTCAATAACTTAGTTCAGAAACATATTCTTAACTATATAAAGATCATAAATATAGATTACTGTGGTCAAATGACATAAAAAGAATACAAATTTTTTTGAAATGCTCAAATATACTCATAAATTGTAAAATGCGTGTATTATGTGAATAATTACATTGTATAATCCAATCGTTTGAAATAAGTGAGTTCATAAATATATTCTAAACTATATAAGGAGATTAAATATAAATTATTGAGATCAAATGACTTAAAATGAATGCAAAATAGCTTAAAATGCACAAATATACTAAGAAACTGTCCAATCATTTTGAATAATTGAGCTCATAAACATATTCGAGACTTTACAAAGAGGTTTATTGATTATTGTTATCAAATGACTTAAAATGAATGCAAAATCGCTTGAAATACCCAAATATACACAGAATATGTAAAATCTGCACATTGATGTGTGTAATTACAATGAATAATCCATTCATTTTGAATGAGTGTGTTCCTAAACATATTCTTGACTTTGTTAAGAGCTTAAATATAGATTATCGTGATCAAATATCTCAAATCGCATGCTAAAATCGCTTGAAATGCACAACTACACTCTGAATCTTTAAAATCTGAACATTTTGCGCATAATTACAATGTATAATCCAATCTTTTTAAATAAGTGAGTTGATAAACATATTCGAGATTTTATAAAGAGAGCTTAAATATAGATTATTGTGAACAGAAGACTTAAAATGAATGTAATATTCTAATATTCTCAGAATCTGTAAAAACTGCAAATTATGTGCGTAATTACAATATATAATCCAATCTTTACTATATAAAGAGGTTCAGTTTAGATTATTGACATCATATGAATTAAACAGAATGCAAATTCGCTTGAAATGCTCAAATATACTTAGAATCTTTCAAATCTGAACATTATGTGCATAATTACAATCTATAATCCAATCGATTTGAATATTGAATAAGTGATATCATAAGCATATTCTAGACTATATAAAGAGCTTAAATATACATTATGGTGATCAAATGACTTAAAATGAATACAAAATCGCTTGAAATGCTCAAATATATTCAGTATTTGTATAATCTGCATATTATGTGAATAATTACAATGTATAATACAATCGTTTTGAGTAATTGAGCCCGTAAACATATTCGAGACTTTACAAAGAGCTTTATTATCGATTATTCTTATCAAATGACTTAAAATGAATGCAAAATCGCTTCAAATACCCAAATATGCACAAAATATGTAAAATCTACACATTATGTGTGTAATTACAATGAATAATCCATTCGTTTTGAATGAGTGTGTTTTTAAACATATTCAAGACTTTGTTAAGAGCTTAAATATAGATTATCGTGAACAAATGTCTTAAATTGAATGCAAAAATCGCTTGAAATGCTCAAATATACTCAGAATCTTTAAAATATGTACATTTTGTGCATAATTACAATGTATAATCCAATCTTTTTTAATAAGTTAGTTCACAAACATATTCGAGACTTTATAAAGAGAGCTTAAATATAGATTATTGTGAACAGTTGATTTAAAATGAAAGTAAAATCGCTTAAAAAAATTGAAATATTCTCAGAAATCTGTAAAATTTGCAAATTATGTGCGTAATTACAATGTATAATACAATCTTTTTGAATAATTGAGTTCATAAACATATTATAGACTATCGAAAGAGATTCAATATAGATTATTTACATCAAATGAATTAAACTGAATGCAAAATCGCTTGAAATGCTCAAATATACTCAGAATCTTTCAAATCTGAATATTGTGTGCATAATTACAATCTATAATCCAATCGATTTGAATATTGAATAAGTGATATCATAAGCATATTCTAGACTATATAAAGAGCTTAAATATACATTATGGTGATCAAATGATTTAAAATGAATACAAAATCGCTTGAAATGCTCAAATATATTCAGTATCTGTATAATCTGCATATTATGTGAATAATTACAATGTACAATCCAATCGTTTTGAGTAATTGATCCCGTAAACATATTCGAGACTTTTCAAAGAGCTTTATTATCGATTATTCTTATCAAATGACTTAAAATGAATGCAAAATTGCTTCAAATACCCAAATATGCAAAAAATATGTAAAATCTACACATTATGTGTGCAATTACAATGAATAATCCATTCATTTTGAATGAGTGTGTTTTTAAACATATTCAAGACTTTGTTAAGAGCTTAAATATAGATTATCGTGAACAAATGTCTTAAATTGAATGCAAAAATCGCTTGAAATGCTCAAATATACTCAGAATATTTAAAATATGTAAATTTTATGCATAATTACAATGTATAATCCAATCTTTTTAAATAAGTTAGTTCACAAACATATTCGAGACTTTATAAAGAGAGCTTAAATATAGATTATTGTGAACAGTTGATTTAAAATGAATGTAAAATCGCTTAAAAAATTCAAATATTCTCAGAAATCTGTAAAATTTGCAAATTATGTGCGTAATTACAATGTATAATACAATCTTTTTGAATAATTGAGTTCATAAACATATTATAACCTATCGAAAGAGATTCAATATATATTATTTACATCAAATGAATTAAACTGAATGCAAAATCGCTTGAAATGCTTAAATATACTCAGAATCTTTCAAATCTGAATATTGTGTGCATAATTACAATCTATAATCCAATCGATTTGAATATTGAATAAATGATATCATAAGCATATTCTAGACTATATAAAGAGCTTAAATATACATTATGGTGATCAAATGACTTAAAATGAATACAAAATCGCTTGAAATGCTCAAATATATTCAGTATTTGTATAATCTGCATATTATGTGAATAATTACAATGTATAATACAATCGTTTTGAGTAATTGAGCCCGTAAACATATTCGAGACTTTACAAAGAGCTTTATTATCGATTATTCTTATCAAATGACTTAAAATGAATGCAAAATCGCTTCAAATACCCAAATATGCACAAAATATGTAAAATCTACACATTATGTGTGTAATTACAATGAATAATCCATTCGTTTTGAATGGGTGTGTTTTTAAACATATTCAAGACTTTGTTAAGAGCTTAAATATAGATTATCGTGAACAAATGTCTTAAATTGAATGCAAAAATCGCTTGAAATGCTCAAATATACTCAGAATCTTTAAAATATGTACATTTTGTGCATAATTACAATGTATAATCCAATCTTTTTAAATAAGTTAGTTCACAAACATATTCGAGACTTTATAAAGAGAGCTTAAATATAGATTATTGTGAACAGTTGATTTAAAATGAAAGTAAAATCGCTTAAAAAAAATGAAATATTCTCAGAAATCTGTAAAATTTGCAAATTATGTGCGTAATTACAATGTATAATACAATCTTTTTGAATAATTGAGTTCAATATAGATTATTTACATCAAATGAATTAAACTGAATGCAAAATCGCTTGAAATGCTTAAATATACTCAGAATCTTTCAAATCTGAATATTGTGTGCATAATTACAAT
Organism: Rhynchospora pubera; assembly: GCA_028095005.1. Lineage (NCBI taxonomy): Eukaryota > Viridiplantae > Streptophyta > Magnoliopsida > Poales > Cyperaceae > Rhynchospora > Rhynchospora pubera. The sequence continues at coordinate 359,346,305 of CM051460.1, forward strand.
CTATAATCCAATCGATTTGAATATTGAATAAGTGATATCATAAGCATATTCTAGACTATATAAAGAGCTTAAATATACATTATGGTGATCAAATGACTTAAAATGAATACAAAATCGCTTGAAATGCTCAAATATATTCAGTATTTGTATAATCTGCATATTATGTGAATAATTACAATGTATAATCCAATCGTTTTGAGTAATTGAGCCCGTAAACATATTCAAGACTTTACAAAGAGCTTTATTATCGATTATTCTTATCAAATGACTTAAAATGAATGCAAAATCGCTTCAAATACCCAAATATGCACAAAATATGTAAAATCTACACATTATGTGTGTAATTACAATGAATAATCCATTCGTTTTGAATGAGTGTGTTTTTAAACATATTCAAGACTTTGTTAAGAGCTTAAATATAGATTATCGTGAACAAATGTCTTAAATTGAATGCAAAAATCGCTTGAAATGCTCAAATATACTCAGAATCTTTAAAATATGTACATTTTGTGCATAATTACAATGTATAATCCAATCTTTTTAAATAAGTTAGTTCACAAACATATTCGAGACTTAATAAAGAGAGCTTAAATATAGATTATTGTGAACAGTTGATTTAAAATGAATGTAAAATCGCTTGAAATATTAAAATATTCTCAGAAATCTGTAAAATTTGCAAATTATGTGCGTAATTACAATGTATAATACAATCGTTTTGAATAATTGAGTTCATAAACATATTCTAGACTATCGAAAGAGATTCAATATAGATTATTTACATCAAATGAATTAAAATGAATGCAAAATCGCTTGAAATGCTCAAATATACTCAGAATCTTTCAAATCTGCACATTATGTTCATAATTACAATGTATAATCCAATAGTTTTGAGTACGTTATATCATAAACATATTCTATGAAAAATAAAGAGCTTAAATATATATTATTGTGATCAAATCACTTAAAATGAATGCAAAATAGCTTGAAATGCTCAAATATACTTAGAATCTATAAAATCTGCACATTATGTGATAAATTACAATGTATAATCCAATTCTTATGAATAAGTGAGTTCTAAACATATTCGAGACCATATAAAGAGCATCAATATAGATTATTGTCATTAAATGATTTTAAATGAATTCAAAATCGCTTGAAATGCTCAAATATACTCAAAATCTGTAAATTCTGCAAATTATGTGAATAATTATAATGTATAATCCACTCTTTTCGAACAAATGAGTTCATAAACATATTATAAACTATATAGAGATCATAAATATAGATTATTGTCATCAAATGACTTAAACTGAATGCAAAAGCACTTGAAATGCTTAAATATACTCTAGAATCTGTAAAATTTGCATATTATGTGAATAATTACAATGTATAATCCAATCGTATTAAATATGTGAGCACGTAAATATATTCTAGAGTATATAAAGAGCTTAAATATAGAATATTGTCATCATATAACTTAAAATGAATGCAAAATTAATTGACATGCTCAAATCAACATAGAATCTGTATAATATGCACATTATGTGAATAATTACAATGTATAATCCAATCGTTTTGAATAATTGAGCTCATAAATATATTTAGACTATATAAAGAGCTTAAAATTTCGATTATTGTGATCAAATAGCTTAAAATAAATGTAAAATCGTTTGAAATGCTCCAATATACTCAGAATCTTTAAAATCTGCACATAATGTGCGCAATTACAATGTATAATCCAATCATTTTCAATAACTTAGTTCAGAAACATATTCTTAACTATATAAAGATCATAAATATAGATTACTGTGGTCAAATGACATAAAAAGAATACAAATTTTTTTGAAATGCTCAAATATACTCATAAATTGTAAAATGCGTGTATTATGTGAATAATTACATTGTATAATCCAATCGTTTGAAATAAGTGAGTTCATAAATATATTCTAAACTATATAAGGAGATTAAATATAAATTATTGAGATCAAATGACTTAAAATGAATGCAAAATAGCTTAAAATGCACAAATATACTAAGAAACTGTCCAATCATTTTGAATAATTGAGCTCATAAACATATTCGAGACTTTACAAAGAGGTTTATTGATTATTGTTATCAAATGACTTAAAATGAATGCAAAATCGCTTGAAATACCCAAATATACACAGAATATGTAAAATCTGCACATTGATGTGTGTAATTACAATGAATAATCCATTCATTTTGAATGAGTGTGTTCCTAAACATATTCTTGACTTTGTTAAGAGCTTAAATATAGATTATCGTGATCAAATATCTCAAATCGCATGCTAAAATCGCTTGAAATGCACAACTACACTCTGAATCTTTAAAATCTGAACATTTTGCGCATAATTACAATGTATAATCCAATCTTTTTAAATAAGTGAGTTGATAAACATATTCGAGATTTTATAAAGAGAGCTTAAATATAGATTATTGTGAACAGAAGACTTAAAATGAATGTAATATTCTAATATTCTCAGAATCTGTAAAAACTGCAAATTATGTGCGTAATTACAATATATAATCCAATCTTTACTATATAAAGAGGTTCAGTTTAGATTATTGACATCATATGAATTAAACAGAATGCAAATTCGCTTGAAATGCTCAAATATACTTAGAATCTTTCAAATCTGAACATTATGTGCATAATTACAATCTATAATCCAATCGATTTGAATATTGAATAAGTGATATCATAAGCATATTCTAGACTATATAAAGAGCTTAAATATACATTATGGTGATCAAATGACTTAAAATGAATACAAAATCGCTTGAAATGCTCAAATATATTCAGTATTTGTATAATCTGCATATTATGTGAATAATTACAATGTATAATACAATCGTTTTGAGTAATTGAGCCCGTAAACATATTCGAGACTTTACAAAGAGCTTTATTATCGATTATTCTTATCAAATGACTTAAAATGAATGCAAAATCGCTTCAAATACCCAAATATGCACAAAATATGTAAAATCTACACATTATGTGTGTAATTACAATGAATAATCCATTCGTTTTGAATGAGTGTGTTTTTAAACATATTCAAGACTTTGTTAAGAGCTTAAATATAGATTATCGTGAACAAATGTCTTAAATTGAATGCAAAAATCGCTTGAAATGCTCAAATATACTCAGAATCTTTAAAATATGTACATTTTGTGCATAATTACAATGTATAATCCAATCTTTTTAAATAAGTTAGTTCACAAACATATTCGAGACTTAATAAAGAGAGCTTAAATATAGATTATTGTGAACAGTTGATTTAAAATGAATGTAAAATCGCTTGAAATATTAAAATATTCTCAGAAATCTGTAAAATTTGCAAATTATGTGCGTAATTACAATGTATAATACAATCGTTTTGAATAATTGAGTTCATAAACATATTCTAGACTATCGAAAGAGATTCAATATAGATTATTTACATCAAATGAATTAAAATGAATGCAAAATCGCTTGAAATGCTCAAATATACTCAGAATCTTTCAAATCTGCACATTATGTTCATAATTACAATGTATAATCCAATAGTTTTGAGTACGTTATATCATAAACATATTCTATGAAAAATAAAGAGCTTAAATATATATTATTGTGATCAAATCACTTAAAATGAATGCAAAATAGCTTGAAATGCTCAAATATACTTAGAATCTATAAAATCTGCACATTATGTGATAAATTACATTGTATAATCCAATTCTAATGAATAAGTGAGTTCTAAACATATTCGAGACCATATAAAGAGCATCAATATAGATTATTGTCATTAAATGATTTTAAATGAATTCAAAATCGCTTGAAATGCTCAAATATACTCAAAATCTGTAAATTCTGCAAATTATGTGAATAATTATAATGTATAATCCACTCTTTTCGAACAAATGAGTTCATAAACATATTATAAACTATATAGAGATCATAAATATAGATTATTGTCATCAAATGACTTAAACTGAATGCAAAAGCACTTGAAATGCTTAAATATACTCTAGAATCTGTAAAATTTGCATATTATGTGAATAATTACAATGTATAATCCAATCGTATTAAATATGTGAGCACGTAAATATATTCTAGAGTATATAAAGAGCTTAAATATAGAATATTGTCATCATATAACTTAAAATGAATGCAAAATTAATTGACATGCTCAAATCAACATAGAATCTGTATAATATGCACATTATGTGAATAATTACAATGTATAATCCAATCGTTTTGAATAATTGAGCTCATAAATATATTTAGACTATATAAAGAGCTTAAAATTTCGATTATTGTGATCAAATAGCTTAAAATAAATGTAAAATCGTTTGAAATGCTCCAATATACTCAGAATCTTTAAAATCTGCACATAATGTGCGCAATTACAATGTATAATCCAATCGTTTTCAATAACTTAGTTCAGAAACATATTCTTAACTATATAAAGATCATAAATATAGATTACTGTGGTCAAATGACATAAAAAGAATACAATTTTTTTTTGAAATGCTCAAATATACTCATAAATTGTAAAATGCGTGTATTATGTGAATAATTACATTGTATAATCCAATCGTTTGAAATAAGTGAGTTCATAAATATATTCTAAACTATATAAGGAGATTAAATATAAATTATTGAGATCAAATGACTTAAAATGAATGCAAAATAGCTTAAAATGCACAAATATACTAAGAAACTGTCCAATCATTTTGAATAATTGAGCTCATAAACATATTCGAGACTTTACAAAGAGGTTTATTGATTATTGTTATCAAATGACTTAAAATGAATGCAAAATCGCTTGAAATACCCAAATATACACAGAATATGTAAAATCTGCACATTGATGTGTGTAATTACAATGAATAATCCATTCATTTTGAATGAGTGTGTTCCTAAACATATTCTTGACTTTGTTAAGAGCTTAAATATAGATTATCGTGATCAAATATCTCAAATCGCATGCTAAAATCGCTTGAAATGCACAACTACACTCTGAATCTTTAAAATCTGAACATTTTGCGCATAATTACAATGTATAATCCAATCTTTTTAAATAAGTGAGTTGATAAACATATTCGAGATTTTATAAAGAGATCTTAAATATAGATTATTGTGAACAGAAGACTTAAAATGAATGTAATATTCTAATATTCTCAGAATCTGTAAAAACTGCAAATTATGTGCGTAATTACAATATATAATCCAATCTTTACTATATAAAGAGGTTCAGTTTAGATTATTGACATCATATGAATTAAACAGAATGCAAATTCGCTTGAAATGCTCAAATATACTTAGAATCTTTCAAATCTGAACATTATGTGCATAATTACAATCTATAATCCAATCGATTTGAATATTGAATAAGTGATATCATAAGCATATTCTAGACTATATAAAGAGCTTAAATATGAATTATGGTGATAAAATGACTTAAAATGAATACAAAATCGCTTGAAATGCTCAAATATATTCAGTATCTGTATAATCTGCATATTATGTGAATAATTACAATGTACAATCCAATCGTTTTGAGTAATTGAGCCCGTAAACATATTCGAGACTTTACAAAGAGCTTTATTATCGATTATTCTTATCAAATGACTTAAAATGAATGCAAAATCGCTTCAAATACCCAAATATGCACAAAATATGTAAAATCTACACATTATGTGTGTAATTACAATGAATAATCCATTCGTTTTGAATGAGTGTGTTTTTAAACATATTCAAGACTTTGTTAAGAGCTTAAATATAGATTATCGTGAACAAATGTCTTAAATTGAATGCAAAAATCGCTTGAAATGCTCAAATATACTCAGAATCTTTAAAATATGTAAATTTTGTGCATAATTACAATGTATAATCCAATCTTTTTAAATAAGTTAGTTCACAAACATATTCGAGACTTAATAAAGAGAGCTTAAATATAGATTATTGTGTACAGTTGATTTAAAATGAATGTAAAATCGCTTGAAATATTCAAATATTCTCAGAAATCTGTAAAATTTGCAAATTATGTGCGTAATTACAATGTATAATACAATCGTTTTGAATAATTGAGTTCATAAACATAATCTAGACTATCGAAAGAGATTCAATATAGATTATTTACATCAAATGAATTAAAATGAATGCAAAATCGCTTGAAATGCTCAAATATACTCAGAATCTTTCAAATCTGCACATTATGTTCATAATTACAATGTATAATCCAATAGTTTTGAGTAAGTTATATCATAAACATATTCTATGAAAAATAAAGAGCTTAAATATATATTATTGAGATCAAATCACTTAAAATGAATGCAAAATAGCTTGAAATGCTCAAATATACTTAGAATCTATAAAATCTGCACATTATGTGATAAGTTACAATGTACAATCCAATTCTTATGAATAAGTGAGTTCTAAACAAATTCGAGACCATATAAATAGCATCAATATAGATTATTGTGATTAAATGATTTAAAATGAATTCAAAATCGTTTGAAATGCTCAAATATACTCAAAATCTGTAAATTCTGCAAATTATGTGAATAATTATAATGTATAATCCACTCTTTTCGAACAAATGAGTTCATAAACATATTATAAACTATATAGAGATCATAAATATAGATTATTGTCATCAAATGACTTAAACTGAATGCAAAAGCACTTGAAATGCTTAAATATACTCTAGAATCTGTAAAATTTGCATATTATGTGAATAATTACAATGTATAATCCAATCGTATTAAATATGTGAGCTCGTAAATATATTCTAGAGTATATAAAGAGCTTAAATATAGAATATTGTCATCATATAACTTAAAATGAATGCAAAATTAATTGACATGCTCAAATCAACATAGAATCTGTATAATATGCACATTATGTGAATAATTACAATGTATAATCCAATCGTTTTGAATAATTGAGCTCATAAACATATTTAGACTATATAAAGAGCTTAAAATTTAGATTATTGTTATCAAATAACTTAAAATAAATGTAAAATCGTTTGAAATGCTCAAATATACTCAGAATCTTTAAAATAAGTAAATTTTATGCATAATTACAATGTATAATCCAATCTTTTTAAATAAGTTAGTTCACAAACATATTCGAGACTTTATAAAGAGAGCTTAAATATAGATTATTGTGAACAGTTGATTTAAAATGAATGTAAAATCGCTTAAAAAATTTCAAATATTCTCAGAAATCTGTAAAATTTGCAAATTATGTGCGTAATTACAATGTATAATACAATCCTTTTGAATAATTGAGTTCATAAACATATTATAGACTATCGAAAGAGATTCAATATAGATTATTTACATCAAATGAATTAAACTGAATGCAAAATCGCTTGAAATGCTCAAATATACTCAGAATCTTTCAAATCTGAATATTGTGTGCATAATTACAATCTAAAATCCAATCGATCTGAATATTGAATAAGTGATATCATAAGCATATTCTAGACTATATAAAGAGCTTAAATATACATTATGGTGATCAAATGACTTAAAATGAATACAAAATCGCTTGAAATGCTCAAATATATTCAGTATTTGTATAATCTGCATATTATGTGAATAATTACAATGTATAATACAATCGTTTTGAGTAATTGAGCCCGTAAACATATTCGAGACTTTACAAAGAGCTTTATTATCGATTATTCCTATCAAATGACTTAAAATGAATGGAAAATCGCTTCAAATACCCAAATATGCACAAAATATGTAAAATCTACACATTATGTGTGTAATTACAATGAATAATCCATTCGTTTTGAATGAGTGTGTTTTTAAACATATTCAAGACTTTGTTAAGAGCTTAAATATAGATTATCGTGAACAAATGTCTTAAATTGAATGCAAAAATCGCTTGAAATGCTCAAATATACTCAGAATCTTTAAAATATGTACATTTTGTGCATAATTACAATGTATAATCCAATCTTTTTAAATAAGTTAGTTCACAAACATATTCGAGACTTTATAAAGAGAGCTTAAAAATAGATTATTGTGAACAGTTGATTTAAAATGAATGTAAAATCGCTTAAAAAAATTGAAATATTCTCAGAAATCTGTAAAATTTGCAAATTATGTGCGTAATTACAATGTATAATACAATCTTTTTGAATAATTGAATTCATAAACATATTATAGACTATCGAAAGAGATTCAATATAGATTATTTACATCAAATGAATTAAACTGAATGCAAAATCGCTTGAAATGCTCAAATATACTCAGAATCTTTCAAATCTGAATATTGTGTGCATAATTACAATCTATAATCCAATGGATTTGAATATTGAATAAGTGATATCATAAGCATATTCTAGACTATATAAAGAGCTAAAATATACATTATGGTGATCAAATGACTTAAAATGAATACAAAATCGCTTGAAATGCTCAAATATATTCAGTATTTGTATAATCTGCATATTATGTGAATAATTACAATGTATAATCCAATCGTTTTGAGTAATTGAGCCCGTAAACATATTCGAGACTTTACAAAGAGCTTTATTATCGATTATTCTTATCAAATGACTTAAAATGAATGCAAAATCGCTTCAAATACCCAAATATGCACAAAATATGTAAAATCTACACATTATGTGTGTAATTACAATGAATAATCCATTCGTTTTGAATGAGTGTGTTTTTAAACATATTCAAGACTTTGTTAAGAGCTTAAATATAGATTATCGTGAACAAATGTCTTAAATTGAATGCAAAAATCGCTTGAAATGCTCAAATATACTCAGAATCTTTAAAATATGTACATTTTGTGCATAATTACAATGTATAATCCAATCTTTTTAAATAAGTTAGTTCACAAACATATTCGAGACTTAATAAAGAGAGCTTAAATATAGATTATTGTGAACAGTTGATTTAAAATGAATGTAAAATGGCTTGAAATATTCAAATATTCTCAGAAATCTGTAAAATTTGCAAATTATGTGCGTAATTACAATGTATAATACAATCGTTTTGAATAATTGAGTTCATAAACATATTCTAGACTATCGAAAGAGATTCAATATAGATTATTTACATCAAATGAATTAAAATGAATGCAAAATCGCTTGAAATGCTCAAATATACTCAGAATCTTTCAAATCTGCACATTATGTTCATAATTACAATGTATAATCCAATAGTTTTGAGTAAGTTATATCATAAACATATTCTATGAAAAATAAAGAGCTTAAATATATATTATTGTGATCAAATCACTTAAAATGAATGCAAAATAGCTTGAAATGCTCAAATATACTTAGAATCTATAAAATCTGCACATTATGTGATAAATTACAATGTATAATCCAATTCCTATGAATAAGTGAGTTCTAAACATATTCGAGACCATATAAAGAGCATCAATATAGATTATTGTAATTAAATGATTTAAAATGAATTCAAAATCGCTTGAAATGCTCAAATATACTCAAAATCTGTAAATTCTGCAAATTATGTGAATAATTATAATGTATAATCCACTCTTTTCGAACAAATGAGTTCATAAACATATTATAAACTATATAGAGATCATAAATATAGATTATTGTCATCAAATGACTTAAACTGAATGCAAAAGCACTTGAAATGCTTAAATATACTCTAGAATCTGTAAAATTTGCATATTATGTAAATAATTACAATGTATAATCCAATCGTATTAAATATGTGAGCTCGTAAATATATTCTAGAGTATATAAAGAGCTTAAATATAGAATATTGTCATCATATAACTTAAAATGAATGCAAAATTAATTGACATGCTCAAATCAACATAGAATCTGTATAATATGCACATTATGTGAATAATTACAATGTATAATCCAATCGTTTTGAATAATTGAGCTCATAAACATATTTAGACTATATAAAGAGCTTAAATTTAGATTATTGTGATCAAATAACTTAAAATAAATGCAAAATCGCTTGAAATGCTCCAATATACTCAGAATCTTTAAAATCTGCATATTATTTGCATAATTACAATATATGATTCAATCGTTTTGAATAGGTGATATCATAAACATATTCTAGACAATATAAAGATCTTAAATATACATTATTGTGATCAAATGTCTTAAAATGAATGCAAAATCACTTGAAATGCTCAAATATACTCAGAATCTGTAAAAGCTGCATATAATATGAATAATTACAATGTACAATCCAATCGTTTTGAATAATTGAACTCATAAACATATTCTAGACTTTATAGAGGAATGATATACTACACTCTGGAGTATTGAGTCCTCATACACTGAATTTCTGAGCCTTCGGATCGCTTTAAAAATCGTGCATCAGATTTAGATGAGTGGATCAGATTATGGCGCTGATTGCTATTTGATTCTCCGTTCGCACCTCTCTTCGCACTCATGGTCTCATCTCCGTTTGCACTAAATTGAATGCCAAAACTCTTATTTGCACGATTCTCTCTCTCGTAGTTTGTACTTTCGTCACTTCACTCTGCGAGCATCTCTCTTAGGATTTGCCAACTTGAGCTCGCACATCTTAACACACCTAGATGATTGTTCTGTTTTTTGTCGCACATCAAACCCTTTCTCTGATATATATGTACGCTATAAGTTAGAACTTTCATAACAATGAAAAGAAGGCTCTTTGATTTGAGACATTTAATATCGCAAATGAATAAAAAATAAACTAATGTATCTTTTCTGGCCTGTTAATTTGGACCTTCGCCCCTTTCTATAACTGTCAATCGACGAATCCAAGGAGCACAGAGCGCTAGAAGGGAGGAAAGGTCAACAAAGGACTGAAGGAGAGAGAAAGGTATCGATGCGATGAAAGAGAGAATTGCGAGATGAAGTGGGGGGAAGCGAGAGTTGCTGAGGAGGTAGAGGTGACAGAGGCTGTCAAGGTTTTCCTTTTTTTTTTTGTTTGAAGGACAGAGAATCTTCAGACGGAGGATTCAACAGAAGAAGAAAAATTTTAATGAAACGAAAAAAACAGAGAAAACGGAGAGCCTCTAGCGCCTCTATCACAACCTTTCATCAAAATCATACCACGAAAATTAGAGCAATACGACGGTAGAAAAAATCAGTGTATGGGGCATGTATACATCAGAGTGTAATATATCATTCCTCTGATAAAGAGCTTAATTATAGATTATTGTGATCAAATGAGTTAAATAAATGCAAAATCGCTTGATATGCTCAAATATACTCAGAATCTTTAAAATCTACATATTATGTGCGTAATTACAATGTACAATCCAATCGTTTTGAATAATTGAACTCATAAATATATTCTAGACTTTTTAAAGAGCTTAATTATAGATTATTGTGGTCAAATAACTTAAATAAATGCAAAATCGCTTGAAATTCTCAAATATACTCAGAATCTTTAAAATCTACACATTATGTGCGTAATTACAATGTATAATGCAATCGTTTAGAATAAGTGAGTTCATAAACATATTCTTGACAATATAAAGATCTTAAATATAGATGATAATGATCAAATGATTTAAATTGAATGTAAAATTGCTTGAAATGCTTAAATATACTAAGAATCAGTAAAATCTGCACATTATGTGGATAATTACAATGTATAATCCAATCGTTTTGAATATGTGAGCTCACAACCTTATTCTAGACTATATGAAGAGCTTAAATATAGATTATTGTGATTAGATGACTTAAAATGAATGAAAAATCGATTGAAATGTTCAAAGAAACTTCTAATCTGTAAAATACGCACATTATGTGAATAATTATAATGTATAATCCAATCGTTCTGAATAATTAAGCCCATAAACATATTCTAGACTATATAAAGAGTTTAAATATAGATTATTGTAATCAAATGACTTAAAATGAATGCAAAATCTCTCCAAATGCTCAAATACACTCAGAATCTGTAAAATCTGCAAAATACGTGAATAATTACAATGTATAATCCAAATGTTTTGAATAATTGAGCCCATAAAAATATTCTACATAATATAAAAAGCTTAAATATAGATTATTGTGATCAAATGACTTAAAATTAATGCAAAGTCGCTTAAAAATTCTCAAATATACTCAGAATCTTTAAAATCTGAACATTATTTGCATAATTACAATTTATTATCCAATCGTTTTGAATAAGTGATATCATAACATATTCTAGACTATATAAAGAGCTTAAATGACTTAAAATGAATACAAAATCGCTTGAAATGCTCAAATATATTCAGAGTCTGTAAAAGTTGCATATTATGTGAATAATTACAATGTACAATCCAATCGTTTTGAATTTGACACAAATATATGAACCTGATGTAACATGTCTTTACCGTTCTAGTATAATCTGACACATACAAAGGTATATATGAATACGCCACAAAACATAGGCTGGTCTATATTTTTAAACTTCAATATGGGTGTTTAATTAACTGAACCAATGTCATGTTCATATATCGCAACTTTACCATCAGTGAGGTTCTTCATATTGATTAATAGTGAATAAATAAACACTATCTAATATTGATTGTCTATTAGATAATAATAAATAATATGAAAGAAATCATAAATCCTTACTAATATGTATTTGGTAGAATTTAAATATGAGGAGGTACCACACGGTCTACACCTAAAAAAAAAATCAAACATATGGATTAATCTTCAATCACCAGTTGTAGTAAAAGTCATAGAAATTCATCAAAATCCAAAGGCCTCCTTATGTCAGAACAGTTCGATTGTCCTTATAAATTTTACCTCTCGAAGAAAATGATAGTCTGCAAGAGGTTGAAGCAAAGATGCTCCTGCTGTCGATGTTGCTTCCCTTAGTCCTCAGTTCTGATCTGAAATTGAAAGAAATACCAAGGAACAACAAAATGTTATAAACCTTGCAAAAATATAGCCCAATCGTACTTAGCCTCAGTTCATAATTAAAATTAAAAGATGAATAACGTAGACAAAAAGAAAAGGAAGAAGAAGAATTGCTCACAAAGTTTCACTTTTTACATATCCATTTCTTGTTATCGCTTATAACAATAGCACTATTAAACGGAAAAATATTATATATAGCTTAAATACATAGTTTATTATTTTTTATCATACTCTAATTTTTTCAATGTTCATATTTATAACATTGCTTATCAGCCCCTAATTTCTAATAGACTTCAAATCCAATAAAAATATCTGTGATTAAAAGAAAATATTATACAAATAAAAAAGAACGCAAACAGAAAAAAAATTAAGCAATCAAATTAGATGAATAAACACATGAATGGCGAGGCAAGGAAAATTATAGCTGACAACAGTTGTAGTGTCACTAACATGAAGCCCATGATCTTGAACACCCACCTCTAAGTCAAAATATGTAAAATTGTAAAAAAAAAATCACTGAACATAAGAAGAATAAATAACATTTGAAAATAGGAATTTAATTTTGTAGAAAATGCATCACGACAGTCATCAAGGTCTACCATGATTACTTGTTAAATATAGTATAATCACTAAATCGGTTTCTGAAACTTTTGGTTCCTTATGCTCACAACACTTGTTAAATATCCAGCAATTCACCATTGTAAACTAAGGCATGCATGTGCTAAGAAGGATTTCAACATGCACCAATGAAATCATTATTTTTAATTCAAATTGATTAAAGAGTTCTCAGATATATAACTGTATTAATTCAAGTTAAATTGTAAGTGTTGATAACTAAACTGATCACAATATCATGACTAATGCTAAAAATAGTTAACGACTCAAAAAAATTATTTTTCTTAATCTACAGACTTAGTAATCAGCAACAGTTTGTATACCTTCCCCCTGCAATTTTACAAATATTGGTTCATATTGATTGTTTCTCAAAATTAATATAAGAATAGAGTGATAGAGAGAGAGAAAGAGTACTGGAGTTTGGGATTGGAACGTGATTGGCGGAGTTGCAGATGGAGAGGTGACCGCTGTTGCGATTGGGAAGTGGATGGCTGAGGCGTGAAATTGAAGATGGATAAGCAGCGGTTGAGTAAGATTTGATTGACAGTGGAGATGGAATAGAGAGGAGAGGGGATCCTTGACGTCAGCCTTGATGATGGGCTGGATGGCGGTGAGGTCGACACTGGAGCAAAAGGCTCGGAGAAACAATTGCTGAGTAACCATAGTCGGGTCTACTAGAGGCATGACTTCCTCCGTGCCCCTTCCTTCCGCTTCTGCCATCGCTAGTTCTCTCTCTCTATGACTCTATCCCACTGCTCTTCCTGTCTCCACGAGAAACAAAATGAGGAAATGAAGAATTAAGAAGAAAAATTGAGAATTAAAAGAAAGAAACTGAAGAGGCGCCGAGACAGTAAATGAGGAGTAAATGAGAAAGTTAAACACGAGGAAGAAACCGAAGCTACGCAACAAATAGGATAAACGGCTTAGATTAAAAACTTTTAAAAAAAAGCAACAGATAGGATCTGTGTTTCGGTGTTTGAGCATGTGCTTTGCTTTAAAATCCGCGCAAAAATTTACGCAGATTATATTATACTATAGATGACTCTCTCATATACATATACAATGGACACTAATTGAATGATGACTCTTTGCTTTCTGAAAATTAATTAGATTTCTGCAAATTGTTGAATGCAGGCCCTAAATTACAATTACTAATATATATTTAAGGTTTAACCAAATCGAAATATGCATAAAATTATTAATTAAGAAATAACATTTTATTTCTAACATAATAGCCCCTAATTAATTATTCATACAAACAACCCCTAACAGTGTTTGAAATACAATCCAGTTTTGGTCAGCCAGCTTATAGAAAATAAACATTCATCTTTAATCAAGTTGACCCAAATTAATTTATACACTATCAAAATAATTAATAACAAATTTCTTAATTTAAATTTTTACTTTTTAGAATGGATAATATAGTTTAACAAATTAATATATGTAAAATAAAATTAATAAGATCCTCAAATTCAAAATAGAAAATGTTTTTCTTCCAAAGGAAATTAGAAAGAAAAGAAAAATGATGTTAGGGACAAGAAGTGAAGAAGGTCTACTTCTTGTTAGGCGGTTACATCATATTCTTGTAACCAAATAACTCAATAGAGACGTTTTCTTGCGATTTGAAGGCAAAATCCAACAATGCCAACCATTAAAATATTTTTGTGGGTTTCTGAAATGGATAGTTTGCTTTAACAATATGCAAGCCCATGTGATATCGGGATATGTATGTCACCACATTTTTGAAACACATCATAACATCATTTTGTAGCTTGCTACAAGCCTACAACTTAACATAATCTTTCCTGCATACAGAATTTGTTGTTTCAACTCTATGGTAAAAATATTATATATAATTATCCACAATTTTATTACTCCACTCTTTCAGATATTGGAGAACGGTATCCATTGCTTTCTTTATAAGCATTTTTCTTTCTCGTCAGTTTTCTACAAAAAGCACAAAACGTTAACAATTTTCTTCAAATTGGATATATATATATATATTAATTAGCTAAGTCAAACAAAAGAATAAGCAACATAATTAATGAAATATTTTGTCACATTGATTAAGATTATATTTTCATTTTTCATCATTATGCATGAGTGTTGCATAATTATATAATTGAGTTCCGGTTATTGTTGCTATCAACCAACAAACTGTCTGCTGTTGTATCAAAACTACATACATAAGGCAAGGGATGTTTGCATCTCTGATAAATTAATTATGCGAAACACCCAAAAGTTAGTGTCGCTGATTTTGTTATGACAAGGATAGTTCCTTGCATTTGTTCTTGTTTTGTTCTAATTTGTTGTATCTTTGAGGTGCAGTCACTACACGTGGTTGTCCTCATCAAAACTTTTTTTTTTATTTGTATATATCATTTGGCCGTTAATCTGATGATCCCAATTCCCAACTATTTCTTTTTATTGCAATAAGAGTTTTGTTATATATTACTCTTTGACGAACTGGATATAACTGAAATTACACATGTTTTTGTTTATAGCATCGTTCATTACTTGTGTGGTCCATATCAGTACACATCAATGTATCTCAGTATCTGAGATGATTTTATGAAATATTGTTCTAACGAGTGCATAACTGACAGCATGTGTGTCTTCTAGGTTGGAGCTGCATGTGTATATGTCGAATTAATTATTGCCTATTTATTTCTTCGTCTGGTTATATATTATAGCTGTCGATCGTACTATATATCAATTTTTACATACATAAACTTATAAATATAAATAAATGCAAAATTGGATATAACTCACTGCAGACATTGGCAATTGGATATAACCCCCTACAAACAATGAAATTGGAAATAACCCCCCACAATCAGAAGGAAATAACTCCTGATTAAATTTAATCTTTTTTAAATTAAAAAATAACATTTTATAGAATATGCATAAATACCCTTACCTCTGTGCAGTCTCCTCTGTTGTTTCGTCTCTCCTCTCCACCAGCCCTTCAAATTAAGTTGATGTTAGAAGCACAAAAAAAAAAAACAATAATAATAATAAAATAGTTGTCAAATGAAACTTTATGACCCAAGAAATAATTGTAGAAAAAAACGAACAGGTCAATTGGAATATCATTTTGTGAACTCACTGTTGTCGACAATAATATATTAGTACTATTAATTGCATCTTTTTCTCATCTTGCAAGCATCGTTTCGATCTAGTGATGGTTTCATTTCTGATAAAGGTTAGTTTGTTACGAAAGGAAAAGTTATTACATGTATAATAAGCATTGTTTCGAATAAGAAAGAGATATCTACTAAATAGAATGTACAACTATATATATCTGGTATTGTGCCGGTTGAGTTCACTTCTGAAAACAACATAGCTAAGCTTTCCTATACTTAGTTGTTTCCTTGGTGCTAACGGAGGAGAAGGCAGGAGGAATTGATCTACTATTCTACTGTAAGGAAATATTTTTCAACGAATATCAAGTGAAATAAAATTATTACCAAATATGTTTACTTATTGCTAACGAGCATGATTGGAAGACAAAACGACAGTGTTAAAGGAAGGGTGTTTCTGTCATATTTTGTAAAAAGCGATTTTTTTGAACCAAATAACTAGAGTGAAATTAATTAAAAGGTGTTATTTACTTAACTATGAAGATTATAGGGGTTTATGTCCAATTTCAAAGTTTGTAGGGAGTTACTTTCAATTGCCAAAATTTGTAGGGGAGGGGGGGTTGGCTTCCGTTTAAAAAAAAAAGAAAATTTGTAGGGGGTTGTATCCAATTTGGACATAAATAAATAAAATTAGATAGTGATCTATATATAGTAATTTAATCGGATCTTTCAATTGTTGCATGCAGCAAAGCTGTAGCGGCTCAAAATGGGTTATAGTTCTAGTTCGTATGACTGGATTGTACCCGTCACACGTCATACGTACTACAAAGTCTTGCTGATAAAGAAACTCCGATTGTTCGATACCCTGTGGAATACGGCTACAAATCTACAATGTAGCGGTCCATTAGGGTCGGGTTGCTACACGGATAGATGCACATGCGAAACACGTAAACAGGGGAATTAGAATATTAGAAGATGACCATCAAAAAACAAAGTCAAAGTGTATAATATTGACTACAAGCCTACAGCCAAATAAAGAAGCATACGAATGGATGTCAACGTTTATAACGGACACAGAACACCTCTATTCCGTTTCAGTCAACGAAGCAGAAAAGTGTTTCGTTTCGTTAAACAAAATAGAAAATTATTTTGTTTTTCATTTCGTCCTTTATTTACTATTGATTTCAACCATTTTCATGTTCCCTTTCGTTCTGTTCCAGTAACGTTCATAAATTTCGGTTTCATTTCTATTCTGTTTTCGAAAACGAAACTCATTTTCTCTACCGTTTTCGTTATGTTCCGTCCAGAACAGAACGAAAACGTACGAAACAATATCCGTTTGACAGCGCTGATACGATTATCAATTTTCAAAGTGTATAGTCTTGACTGTGTTAAAAAATGAACAAAAATATTTTTTTAGCTCATAATACATCAATAACTTTATTAAGTGAGACTGTTTAAATTTCATATCGTAGTTTTTAGTGGATTGCTTAACGTTTATATCATTTATATCAGCATTTCTCATACTACCGTCTTTTATTTAAAAAAAAAAGAAAAATCAGGCCGCTATCTTATAGATATCCTTGTTTAGAAATTAGAATATTAAAATTGTCAGGTGAAAAGAGGGTGGGTTTTAGTACTTTAATTTTTTTCCCCACACACTTTACTTTCTCTATTTTTTTTATATTTAAAAATCCAATTCAAGCTACTAATATAGTTCATTTTAATGATGGATCATGTTTCGACATAAAATTTGATAATTTAGAATTTTTTTAATACTCATTCAAGAGATAGAAAAATGAATGAATCAAGTTAACTATGATATTAATTAATTTTAATATATTCATTTTCGATCTATTGATAAAATATCAAACGAACTCAAAAAATTATATAATATATATACATTCACTAGAACGCACCTATAAAATTTGTGTTCCATACAATCAACTATTTGAATTGGGTGTCTAAATTTTAAATCTGAAAAAAATAAAAGCTTAACATTTGTGATCGAAATCTTATCAAATATTTCTTTTTTTTTCCCCAAATACGTCTTTATTATCCCTGTAATAGTATATAGTACATATTGGAAAAGATGTTTCTCTCAATGGGTGCGTTTGGATAGGTGTGGGAAGAAGGGAAGAAGGGAAGAAGTGAAAAGAAGTATTGGGAAGTGTGTAATTTTATGAAGAATTTGAATTGTTTATAATTTTTTTTCTTCCCATCTTCCTTCTTTCTCTTCTTTTCTCTCATCCAAACGCGGAACAGCATCCTCAGCAGTCCGAAAAAGGACTGCTCCAAGCAGTCCTTTTCATTTTTTTTAATTTTTAAAAATTATAAAACTCAAATGGAGAATCCAAGCCGTTGATCTTGTTAAGTTTTATCAGCGATGCATTTTCATATAAGTTTTATAAAATTTGAAGTTTATTTGATACTTCATTAAGTGACCAAATTATGAACGGATTAGAATTAATTAAACCAGGTTCGTTCATTTGTTGACCACTTGATCTAGTATCAAATTAACTTCAAATTTTATAAAACTTATATAGAAACGCATCGCCGATAAAACTTAACAAGATCAACGGTTTGAATTTTCTATTTGAATTTTACAATTTTTAAACATTAAAGAAAATAAAAAGGACTGCTTGGAGCAGTCCTTTTTAGGGCTGTAGAGGATTCGGTTCCATCCAAACGCACCCAATGTTCTGTCGTAGAACAGCGAGAGAGCTAGCAAATAGTTGCCTTTCGAAATCAGGCCGCTATTGCACACGTGTCAAGCAACCTGCCACAAAACCTGTCTTTACTTTAGGTGAACACGAGACTGTATAGTATTGACAGGTGTTGGGTTTTGAAAGGGGCACTTCCTGTTACCGTTACACAGACATCTAACCCTTTGTTTAATATCCATTAGTCCTTTTGTTTACCCTCCGGTTCGATTATATAAACGGTCTAATTTTTTTTATTAATTAACATGTAACTGTCTAAATTTGAAATCCGAACTTTGTATCCAAATTTTAAATTTAAACTGTGTATCAAAAACCATTTATTTTATCAATGCAACTTATAAAAGCATCAATTTAAATAAATTAAAAAATCAAAGAGCGTAAACATTAGACTATTATATAAATTTTGAACCATTTATTATTCAAATCTAATATAAATTGCAAGATTTACCTACTCTTCGTTTTAAATGTAAATAAAATTATCGTTGGGTTGTAGCATATTTTCTATAATGAATTATTAAAAACAGATAGCCGGCGAAGCAATGTCAGAGAGAAAGAAAACAAATCAAGTCATAAAAAATATTTATTAATAATCTAATCAATATGCTGTCTTTATTTGAGATCAAAGATTAATTATGTTTCAAAATTTATTTTAATCATTTCATTCTATTTTTAAAATCGTTATTATTTCTTATTGTTCATCACTTGAGGAAAGAAACAATATATATAGTTTAATATGCGCTATATGATGCATAGATCATTCTTTTTCATTAGAATTTTTACAATTTGACAAGTGATGTGTTTCTCTATATATATATATATATATATATATATATATATATATATATATATATATATATATATATATATATATATATATATTTAAATTCATTCAAAATTAGAATCTGATATACTGATATTATTCAATTTTATCAAGTGATGTGTTTCGATATAATTTGGAGTTTCATTTGATACTTGATCAAGAGGTCAAAACATAAGCGTATTGCAATTAATATGACATATTTAACAACATGTGTAATTTTTAATTCTTTGTCGAGTATCAAATCAACTTGCAAATTTAATATGAAAATTTGTTCATTAAATTAAACTTAAAATCATGCGCATTCAATGTGGGGCAAACTTCAGTTTGAATATATATATATATATATATATATATATATATATAGAGAGAGAGAGAGAGAGAGAGATTAGTTAAATTATACTCCAGCATACGGATCAAACAAGTATGCCAGAGACGTTTCTCAAAATCTAAAATTCAAACAGTCGATCCAAACCGTTCTAGTTGTTCTCCATGTAAAAATATTCTTCAAGACCAAATTTTATATTTTTTCGAATTTTTTTGCTATATATTATGCTATTTTCAAATTGAAGGGTCACAAATACTCCTTCACAACTCATTTACAGTATTTTTTTTAAAATAGCATAATATATAGCAAAAAAATCGAGAAAATATAAATTTTGGTTTCCGAGGGGATTTCAATATGGAGAACAATTTGAAAAAAATAAAATATACTCTAGCATACAGATAGTCCGTATGCTGGAGTCGTTTTTCAAAATCTAAAATGCATACAGTCGATCCGAACCTTTCAAATTGTTCTCCATATTGAAATCTCCTCGGAAACCAAAATTTATATTTTTTCGAATTTTTTTGCTATATATTATGCTATTTTAAAATAAATATTGTAAAGGAGTATTTCTGATCCTTCAATTTGAAAATAGCATAATATAAAGCAAAAAAATTCGAAAAAAATGTAAGATTTGGTCTTGAAGAATATTTTTATATGGAGAACAACTTGAACGGTTTGGATCGATTGTTTGAATTTTAGATTTTGAAAAACGACTCCAGCATACGGGTTTAATCCGTATGCTAGAGTATACTTTAGCCAATCTCTCTCTCTCTCTCTCGCTCTCTCTCTCTATATATATATATATATATATACATATATATATATATATATAGATATATATATATATATATATATATTCAAACTAAAGTTTGCCCCACATTGAATGCGCATGATTTTAAGTTTTAATGAACAAATTTTCATATTAAATTTTCAAGTTGATTTGATACTCGACCAAGAATTAAAAATTACACATGTTGTTAAATATGGCATATTAATTTGCAATACATTTATGTTTGAGTAAATTTTGTGGGAGATCACTCAAGTTTATAGGTTGTTCATTTTTAATCACTAAACTTTAATTTGTCCTGTGCTAGCCTTTCAAGTTTAATTTTGTCCAAATTTAGTCATTCTGTCAAGATATCAATATTTTCCGTTTAATCCATAAAATTAGGTGCAGAAAAGAGAGACGTGAATCAAAAAATCGTTTATCATTTTTCTCTTTAGTCCAGTTCACCCAAACTGAAGAAAAACTCATCTCTCTCACTCGTCCCCTCCGACCGTCTCTCTCGCTCGAACCCAGACCTAGCTCTGTCTCTCCTTCTCTCTCGCTGGCTCACTCACCTCACGAAGTCCGTCTCTCCCTCTCCGCAACCTCCTCGCAGACCCAAGCTCACAACCTCCCTCTCTCCGCCATTAATCCCTCTGCTCTTATTGACATGTGTGAAAGCAATTAGGATCAAATCAAATGGCCGTGTGTGAAGTAGTAATTGACGTATAGAATAACCAAAGTGATATCATGAAAGAGTTATATAAAACACATGCCGTATTAGTATGAACTATACATAATATGGAATTCCTTGAATCTGACCAAATGAGTAACACAAGAGTGAATCCAAAAAGTATAGTGCACTACCCAAGGTTGTCATGGGTTGATTTCATGAGTGAATTGTCAATTAGAAAGCCATGATAAGTAATTAACACACACATGCACCAAAGACAAATAAAACAAATTAAATATCATCCCCTACCTAAGTTACACTGAACCAAAATTGTCGATACTCTTTGGGCACCATCCTCGTACCTCACCGTTCCTACCCTTGGTCCTTCCACCAAAATAAATAAACGCAAACCAAACCAAATACATAAATCTCATCTCCTCATCTCCGTGGTGCTACAGACCCCTTCTCTGGTACAACTAAACCCTCTAAAATCCGTCGATGACAATCACTGTACCGCTATGTCAGTATTCGATTCTCCTGCTATTTGAAACCAAAGCAACTCAAACCGACCTCACCATTAAACTCCTTTCAGTTGCGATAGCCGAAATCGCTGTCAGGTCCATACCCGATAATCTGTCGAGCCCGTTAACGAAAGAAATCGAGTCCGACTTTTTCGTTACTTGCACGGTGCTGATCAAATTCTTTGTTACTTTGTATTCTGAATTACAAGGCATATCTCGGTTACTGCTAAGAATTATAGCAAAGCCAAGAGGAAAGAGGAGAGGAGTTAATGGCCATTTGAATTGATCATAATTGCTTTCACACATGCCCATAAGAGGAGAGGGAGGATTAAGAGCTTGGGTCTGAGAGGAGGTTGCGGAGAGGGAAAGAGGGACTTTGTGAGGTGAGTGAGCGAGCGAGAGAGAGGAGAGACAGAGCTGGGTCTGGTTCGAGCAAGAGGGAGAGTGGGTTTTATCTTCGATTTGGGTTAACTAGACTAAAAGACAGAAACGATAAACGGTTTTTGATTCACATCTCTTTTCTTCTGCATCTAACGTTATGAATTAAACGAAAAATATTGATATCTTGACAGAATGACTAAATTTAGACAAAATTAAACTTGAAGGGTTACTACAGGACAAATTAGTGACAAAAAATAGACAATCTTTAAACTTGAGTGACCTCTTGATCAAGTATCAAATGAACTCCGAATTATATAGAAACACATGACTTGATAAAATTGAATAATATCAGTATTTCGGATTCCAATTTTGGATGATTTTAAAAATATTATTTTAAATAGAAATGTTGTAGCATTTGTAGCAAAAAAGAAAACGTAGCATTTTATATAGAGATAGATTATAATGCCACATTTTTTTTTAAACAGTCAGAAATACGAGCAAACAAGCTAGACTTATCTATTATAATTGTTTGTGCTGTAATCCAAACGTGGTCTATACGAAAAAATTATGTTCCGAACTTAATGCATGCATGCTTTTTATTACTTGATGATAAATATAGTATAGTCGTTAAAAAATATGCTTTATCAAATAATACATTAAAAGATCGTGAAAATGATAATATATATACATATAGAGTAAATCTATTGTGAACCATGATGCATAGAGCGCTCCGTGCACCACGACCGTTTGATCGGTAATTTTGTAAATTGACAAATCTAAATCAACCAATCCAATCTATATATTAAAATCTCATAACAAAGAAAATTTTACAATTTTTAAAAATTTTTTACTATTTTTTTCAAATTTTTTAAAACTTGTCATTTTTTTACTTATAAATTAGTATATTTATAGCCAAAAATGGCAAGTGTTAAAAAATTCGAAAAAATAGTAAAATTTTTTTAAAAATTGTAAAATTTTGTTTGCTATGAGATTTCAATATATAAATTGAGTTGGTTAAATTAGATTTGACAATTTGTGAAACCACCGACCAAAATGGTCATGGTGCACGAAAGCTTATTTGAACCATGGTTCACAATAGATTTACTCATATATATATATATATATATATATATATATATATATATATATATATATATATAGAGATAGGCTATTGTCCTTTGGATAGGACTAAGCCATTTTCCTATTCAATTTTTAGCCTTTAGATGGTGTCAAAATTCGTGCCAGATCATGGATAGACGGTGAAGATGGAGACGCTGGAGAGGTTCTGCGTTATAATTTTCCGTCTCTTACCCGTTACTATTTTCCGTCTGTGGAAATCACGCTATCTTTCTATCAAAAAAAAAAAAAAACAAAAAGAAATCACACGATCTTTCTCTCTCAAATGAATCCCTCTCTCACGCACCTTTGACGAAACCCCATCCCTCTCAATAGTTGTTACAACTCCTAAAATTACAGAGGCATAAAACATCTTCTAAAATTAAAATTAAAAAAAGAAATAAATTTGGCACAATTTCTCCTTCGTACCTATGTTACAACTCCTTGTCAGAGAAAAATTAGATTTCCATAAAAAGAAAAATTGTTGAGTAGAGGGTTTTAGTCAGACCAACGCACTACAAATTGACTAAACCAACACATGCTTCTCCTTAGCTGTTACAACGATAACAACACTCTTTCTTCAAGGCTCAGCCTCAGCAAGCATGGTGATATCATCACGCATCGATGGGCAGTCTTTGGGTGATTTAGCAGTGCAAAGAACTTCAATTCTGAACACAAGGAGCATCTCCTCTTTGACGTGCTCACAGAGGCCACCGGCAGCCGGATCAAGCAATTCCTCGACATCTCTGTTATTCCTCGACGTCTCTGTTGGAATAGAGCCTTTCGCGTACCCAGCCGACTATGTCTTGACTCTCACCAAACTCGGGCTCAATTGGTCGCTTGCTTGTTAGGAGCTCCATCAGTATCATGCCAAATCTGTATATGAGGCGTTTTTGATCCACTTTCAATGAATATCCATATTCTATTATGTTTGAAAAACATATAAATAAAGTTAGATCTTTAATGAAGTCAAGAACATAGCGGGTATAGTTATGCCTCAATTTTGCCTGGCAGAAAAATTTGGAACCAAGTATATATAATCATGAAGCAAACCTGGAGCAATGTAGCCATAAGACCCAGCAACCATTGAAACTGTCTCATTCTTGTGTATCATCGACCTCGCCAACCTAATGGGCCTAGACTTATAAAAATTATAGCAATACTGTTAAAATGCTTACTATTAAAATGCAACATACCAAATAATGCTTACTGTTTCGTCAAAAAATGCAATATACCAAATAATGCAGTATACCAGTATTGCTTTAAAATGCAGGCAACCAGAATCGAAATCCACTCTGAAGGGAACTTAATGTACCAAATAATACTGTAAAATGCAAATTTCAAAAACCTAAGAAGCCAACCAGAACTGAAATTATACCCATTCGAAATAACAGTAAGCATTTTTTTCCCCAAATCTAAATTGAAAAATTACAGAACCAACCACCGAATTGTGCATAATTAAAAACTATTGTTAACCAAGTGAATCTACAGAGAAAAAATCACATTGTTGTTAATCAAGTGAAAGATTAGGAAAAATTCATTGAATGTACAGAACCAAACACGCCCAGTGAATGTACAGAGAAATAATCACATTGTTGTTAACGAAGTGAAAAATTAGGAAAACTTTTGGGAACAAATTAAACCTAATAAAGCAGAATAACAACAAATTAGAAAACACACTAACCTTAAAATAAACGAAGATAGAGCTAGAAGTGTTGTGTTAGAATAGCTGAGGCAATTAGGATCAAACTCTTACTTGGATCGACCTTTAGGGTTTACGGAGGCGGAGATAGACCTGTGTTAGAAGTTCTGAGGCGGAAGCGTCTCGATTATGGTCTGAGGAGAGGGAGAGAGAGCCCTATATAAGTAGAGAAGGCGGAGACAAAGAGCAAGAAGTGAGGAGAGGAGGCGATTAGAACGAGGTGTCTTGGCTTTCTAAGAAGAGCTCACATAAGAGTCGACTTGGAGGAGGAGGTAGAAGGTACGAAGGAGAGGAGTAACAGAGGTAACGGAGAAATGCAAAACAGTAGACCTTCTTCAGCGCATCCATCCTCAACCATAGATCTTAATCTGAGCACGAATCTTAATACCATCCAACAGTCAAAAACTGGATAGGAAACTGGCTGAGTCCTATCCAAAGGACAATAGCCAATCTCTATATATATATATATATATAGAATTTTGCTATGGTGAGTTGCAACTCACCAAAGCGTCCGTGAGTCGCGCTCAAAATTCTAAATTTTAGTTCAAAATAACCGATCCAAACCGTCTAATATGATCTCCCTATTGAAATCTTTAAGTAGACCAAATTTTATATTTTTTTGAAATTTTTAAGTATTTATTTCAGATTTTTTAAAACTGTTGTTTTTGAACGGTCCAAAACTAATTAGATTAATGATTTTCTAAAATTTCAAAAAAATACTTAAAAATTTTGAAAAAATATAAAATTTGGTCTGTATGGAGATTTGAATAGGGAGATCGTATTAGACGATTTGGATCGGTCATTTTGAACTAAATTTTGGAATTTTGAGCGCGACTCACGGACGCTTTGGTGAGTTGCAACTCACCATAGCAAAACTCTATATATGTGAGTAATACTTGTATTAGTTTTGTATTATGTCTTTAAAGCATATATAAACGATAGTCTATGAATAAATTTCGCGCTAGAAATTATATTTGTACAGTTTGCGGTTTAGAATAAGATGTAATTTATATTTATATTATTTGGAAATCAGTTTTGGGTCTAGTGGCACAGAGCAAGAATCTTGAGTATGGTCGTGGAATGATCACACGTTCAAATTCGGCTAGAGGTGCTTAATAGACATTTAATTTATAAAATTAAGTTAGATTACTTGACTCCAACTTATCTTAAAAAAATATTTATATTATCACCAAATTTCAAAACAATTTTATTGTACTCTCTTAATATAAATTAATTCCAAGTTATTCTTGTATTACAAATTTCTAATTTTGGACTAATTAGTTTAGTTATTTATTTTTTGCATATCATAATTATAACATTAATGTGAACATCATTGAAATCCATTTGTATATAAAACAAAATAACTGTTTGCAAACTTTAAAGCTCACCATCCGGCCATCCCCATCATGCATATATACCTACCAAAAGTACAGCCCATTTTGATGACAACGCAAGTTTCTGGATGAATGAATCATTCATTTATGGATACATGGAGCATGCTTACATGCATATGGGCCTGCATAGTTAGATTGTAGCCTCTTCTATCAACATGTCATATTGTGTCACTATCCATATACAGACTGACAGACATGTGGGGCCCGATTCACTGCCCAAAGTACGGCTTCCTCTATGGCCATTTCTATAGCAATCTAAATTTGTGGCATTTTATGCAGCAATTCAGTGTTCTTTATTGTGGGTCAATTAATGCTCTCTCTGTTTTTTTTTTTTTTTTTACTGATGGTAGGTTAACTATTTTATCGGATTTAGTAAACTCGTGATGAATAATTATGAGATCGACTTCAATCTAAAATGGATTGCTTAATTCTAAAATGGATGGCTTATCGGATTTAGCTTTGTCTATAATTTGGCAGACACGATCATTCCATCAGTGATGTAATAAAGAATAAAAGCTCTTATGCCACAGATAACCAGCGCTTGTATTCATTTTTTTGTAGTTCTTCGTTGATGGTGGAATAAGCAACGGAGAAGATTCCTTTATAAACCCAGTTCATAAACAAGGCTTACACCGAGATTACTTGTGAATTGTAAAATTTTGAGCACTATATAAAAAGAATTAAATAAATGCTTTCAAGCATTTTGGACGGGGTAATAGCTGTGTATGGGCACTTGGGCATACCATTTATTTTCTTTTTTTTTTAAAATAATATTCTCTTGTACCATGCATTTGTGAAAAGGTATATATAGTACAAATATTTGATTCAATATGAATTTTATTGTGCGTTGTATGCGTTAGTACATACATGGGACATTTTCTTATTCCAATCAGAACCTACAAATTAACAGATATGCTGACTACTGAGTAGACTTTGCTCGTAAAGGCTCCGTTTGGATGTGTTGAAAATAAGGTAGGAAGAAGGAAGAATGGAAGAAATTTATTAGGAAGGGGTAAATTTATTGGGAAGTGTGTAACTTTTGTGAAGAGTTTGGATGGTTAGGAATAAATTTATTGAAAAAAATTCCTTATTCCTTCTTCCCACTTCCCACCATCCAAACACAGCCAAAGTTAGGCAAGCCCAATCTAGCAGAATTCTAGTTATAACTTATAAATCAGGCCTTTCAATGTAACGGGCGCATTGTTTTAGAGCACTACGGTTAGTCGGTTAGAGGTGAAAAGTGCGAATGTTTTAACCGTTATTTTGTTTCATTCAAAACGAAACGGTTAACGAAATAATAAAATAATTTCGTCAATGTGTTTTTTCATAATTTCGATTATTTCGTCTAAAATGAAACGGTTAGCAAAATTGATAGTCAGTTTTGTCAACAAAATGAAATGATTAACGAAACAGTTAAGTTTCGTTACCGTTTTAGACGTTATGCATCTCTAATTACGGTATAAAACTATAAACTATGAAGTGAATTAAAAAAATGATTTATTTATTTTTGGGAAAACATGTGGCATAGCTGTGTATACATGGTCTGTCCTTGGTTTAAGAAAATTTAAAAGTCCTCTGCATTCAATGACATATATTTTTATAATACATTGTGATAATTTACTTCGTGATTCAAAGTTTCAAAACTATTCGAGGTATTATCCCTCACTATGAATTTTTTTCTTTATCCTGTAGAAATATTTTGGTTTTTCGGCGTCCCTCCAATTAAATGCATAAAAATGAAAAATAGTATTATTGTTTATTAATATTTAATAATAAAAAATGTATCAGCATTCTAACATCATATTTATCTATGGAATTAATTAATAATACTCTTCTAATAATATTGATAATAATTATAAAAATAAAGAAAATAAACTGAATAATACGTACTCTTCTACTAATGATAATAATTATGAATATAAAGAAAATAAACTGACTGAAACACTAATTAATGCTAATCTATGTTTCTGAAATTAAATTAATACACCAAGCCCTATTGCACATTCTTCCCATAAATTGAGACACCTACTACAACTACAACAATATGATGATCTTATCCCAGTTCCCTGCCCAATGAAAACGGTTAATGTTACAACTTACAAGCACACAGCCACAAAGAGACAAAGCTATCTCTATCTCTGTCTCATGCAAGACAAATCCAAGGACCCAAAAATGGCCACATAATTTGCCATTGGTACATCAAGAATTAGAAAATTATAATTTATCTACACCAAAAGGGAGGGGAGCATTGCCCATGAAAGGTGCAGCAATTCAGGCAATGCTGTCCAGTCTAGCTAACAGGTTGTGTCTACTGTTGTATTTCCTCAAGTCTAGTTGCCTGCAACTGAAGCTGTGCAAATTAGTCAGTTATGGATCGGTGGCTTTCTTTTCGCCGGCGAGTAGTCCATGCCGGCGATGTCCAATACATCAGTTTGTGGGTCATCTCTTGTCGAATCGGATTCTTGTTTTGTAATCTTATCCTGCATGGTATATATGCGGTGATCAGATTAGGTAATGGAGGTTTCTAAATGATGGGAGTTGTAGATGCATGTTATTGAAGTTTAGCATCAAACTCTAAAATATGTAAATATTGATTAATACTTTAATAGTCACTAACTGACCTTTGTTGGGACACCGGGACTTTTCATGAGAAGCTTCCTTGCTTTTCCTGCATTTATCGTTTTGTTTGTAATGGTTAAGACTTAAGAGTGGCTGAAAAAAATACGAAAAAAACAGAGAGAGAGAGAGAAATAGAGAAGGGGGAAGAGAGATTTTCAAAGTACCTAAGCACTGGCTTTGACCTTGAGACACACATAGAGCTTCTTTCCTAACAACATCCTCAGATTTCATTTTCTGATTAAGAGAAACGCATGCATGTTAGGAATTATTTCAACACTTAAATTATTTGGCCAATAAAGTATTTGAAGTAATTCTCTTGACATAAATTCACTCACATTGGATGTCCGTCGTATTTCAATATTTTGTTGTTTCTCTACTGTAGACCCTGGAAAAATTTTTAATTATCGTTACATTTGGAAACCATATAAAAAGAAAAAAAATATATAATTCTTTGATAGAAGTAAATATTCTTACCCCTAGTTTGGTTGGCGAGAAGAAATAAGAAGATGATAGTTATGATAACAGAAATGTGAGGCCTCATTCTGCTCGGATATAAACTTGCACTTTGAGAAGAAGTTTGATTAGAGGTCGGATAATAACTTGATCGCTTTAAGTACTAGGTTGAGAATTGAGTGGGGCTTTCTCCTTTTTATATCAGACGGAGAAAAACAAAACTATAGATAGCTAGAGAGTAGCTTGAGAATAGAATAATCTTCTGACCCCAAGTATTTATATATATATTCGAGCTTCAACTTCTACTATGGCCCATTAATCCATTATAGTCAGATGTCAAAGTCCCAAAACAAAATTAAGTTTTAAATAATGGAAAAATAATACATTATTAATAAATGGTCCAAAAAATGCGTGCCAGTTTTCGTTCGATGTACGATGAAGTACTTAAGGGATTTTTGTGAGGTTTAAGTTTGAATTTTTGTCGGCCAATTTTTTTTTTAATCAAGTACTTTGGTGCGCTTTTAAGAAAATTTAACGTCTATATATGATAGCTCATGAACGTCCTTAAAATCATATAGAGCTTCAATGAAAAAATGATTATGCTGACAGATCATATCTCATATATATCGCCTGAAAATATCAATTTGCTTATATCATATTGTAATTATGTATACATTTATATTTAATGCAACAAAAAATTGGCACTTACAAGTATCATATATAGTGCACGTTCGTTGACAGATAATTTTTTGGAACTCCTTTTAAATATATTTAATATCTACAAAAATAAAAGTAAAATTTAATGGAAATTAAACGAATGAATTTGTAAATTGGTTGTTTCTCTTATATATATGAACATACGATGCATAACTTTCAGTAAAATTGGGGAAAAAATAACTTGATTATTAATTAAATAATTAATTCCAAATTTTTTATAGTATCTCATCAGATACAAAAATATATTTGGGACGACTTGAGAGTGCAAAATAAAACGCAAAGGGTTCACAACTTATGGACTATTTTTACTTAATTTTGATAGACTAAGTGTAAATATCAGTGAAAAAATGTCATAAGACCTCTCTAAATTTTTCACATGTGACACAAGTTAGTTGTCTCCTCAACTTTTGTTCTTTACAGTCACAAGTTCACAACCCGCCACTTCCTGACCGGCCTCTTAAAACTTTTTAATACGAGACAATCACTACTCCTAAATTAGTTTGCTTTAAAGTATCTTTATTGAAATAAAGGATATATATTTTTCAGGAACAAAACAAATTATACAGTTCTTTTTACATTTTACAAATAAAAATAGGAAATAATATGAAGTAAGCATATGTACTGTAAAATTATATATATTGACAATAGTATATAACAGTAATATTCATATAAGAAAAACTTACAAAATAAAATTGGAGACATTATTGTCATACGCTGAAAGTTAGTAAAATTAAGCAAGGTTATGATATAGAGGGGTAATCGTCATTAATAGAAAAATATGAAAGAGTAGTTACCAATAACAAAAGTTCAAGGGGAAACTTGTTGCATTTTAATTTAAAGTCCAGAGGGATGTTATCTTTCTTTCTTTCTTTTTTTTTTCTTTTTTTTTTTTCGAAGGCTAGGTGACAATTGCCACGCCAGCAAATTTCATTGAATGCTAGGTGGCCTTCCATCTAGGCATGCCAGTGTTCTACCAACGCTCAAGAAAATGTCTAGAGGGATGTTATCACATGAGTGATCATCATGACCCACTTAAAAAGCTCGTTGCAATATTTACCCAATTTTAATTAATATTTTAGCATCACAAATACTTAAAAAATGATCAGTTAAAGAATCAGATCGAGCACAAAATACTTTTGTAGAGTAAATCTGACTCCATTGACAGTGTCCATGGCAGATCCTTATTTACAGATCGAGTACACGTACGCCCTGAGATACTTCAAGTGGTCACTCAAGATACGGGACGTTTCTTCGAAAATTTTAGTTCTAGGGTTCAAATTATATTCAATTTTTATATTTATATTTTTTATATTTTATAACTTGTTTTTAATTTCGGTTTTTTAACATTGCAATTTAGGGCTTCGCTAAATAATGATTCATCTCTTTAGTTATTAGACGCCGACCTTTATGTTACCTTTTGTAACTTTAATTTACTTTCAATTTAAAAGGTAGCTAGAGGCATGATCTCTATTTTTTAAAAATTTAAAAACAACCTAAATGAACTCAAATAATATTATTTCTTCCCCAATCGGACCCGACCGGGCCAATCCGTTAACATTACTAGTTTACATGCCACAACAGTTATTTTCCGGAGTTGATATGCACCATCCAATTAAAAAACATACAAATCATCGAATGACAGGTTTTTGTTGAATATATGGACAATTCTCGATAACCGGATGCAAAAATCTAGTATAGACCAATTTTCTTTGACGTCATCACGATATTTCAAAAAATCGAGTGTTAACGTCATCAAAATGATAGGTTTTTGTTAATCAAAATTATAAGGCCTTGATCAAATCGCGCGTTGACGTCATCAAAATTATAAGGCCTTGATCAAAATATTTTGTTAATCAATTAAAATGAAATGAAATCCTGGAAAAAATATTTTGATGAAGGCCTTATAATTTGTCAAATAAAAATTGTTGGGGTTCGATGCAATTTTCTGGTAGCTAGTTGAAAGTCACATCGTTTATACGGCAATCGGATGATCTAACAAACTTCAACGGTTGAAATAAATATAGTCACGCTTTTTTTAATAATCAGGGGCCGCGCTGCTGCTATTATAATTTACATAGTTAAGGGCTTATGGCGCTGCGCTGCTAGTACTACCGACCGTACGTCGACCTTCCTTCCCTATGAAAGAGAGCACTGTTCTGTTCCCCACGAAAAGATGCATCAATAGGCGTTCAAGTTAATATCTTTGAAAACAAAACTTTTATAATGTAATAAAAATATAAATTACTAGATAATTAAGGACTATATAACTTTATTTGTACTCGGCATAGTAACTTGTGACTTTCTTTTTTTTTTAATTGAAACAAGGATTTGAAAAAAAATTATTTAATAATGGATCAAATATTAGTAAATTACAATAATTGTATAAAAAAATGTTATTTCAATTTCTTTGGTCGTACGATCATCTGCCTCATTGGGCTGACTCTTTATTTCTCTAACATACATTCTGAACAACTTAAATATCCTAGGTTTCTCCTTGCTTTTCTTGTATGTAATTAAGATGTGCTTTATTATTATGCGTATGAACAAACAAAATATAAATTTTGATATATTTTTTTAAATAAATTGAGGGTCAAATCTCCCAACTTATTTTTTTCAATTAAATGTTCACAAAGGGCTCTTAGTCAAGTTTTGAACATGCGATCAATTAAGATGCCTTGCCTCTGCCAAAAGAATTGTTCTTTTGATTTTTTTTATTTGGAAAATACAAGCCATGTATTATAAAAATTAATACGACAGTCACATAAAAATTCCTTGTAGAAACTTTCCTGCGATTTATTATATTAATTTTTATTACAAATGGCTTGTATTTTCCATAATTATTATTAACAAATTTTGGAAAATATCGATTTTTTTATAAAATTATTTTATTTTAGAAATTTTACTTGCAATTTTAAGAATATTAGTTTTAGAACGAAATCTGTAGTTCCACAAGTTCTTGAGGTCAATCAAAGTGGAGTTAAAATGTTAACATTCCTATATAATCCTTACAAAAATAGTTATATATATGTAGCAGTTTTTATAAAAATTTCATGCCAATAAAAATAAAATCGAAATATCATGCACATGGTCTCTAAAATGCAAATGCAGACGTGCAGTCAAATTCTTAATGGGTGCGTTTGGATAGGTGTGGGAAGAAGGGAAGAAGTGGGAAGAAGTATTGGGAAGTGTGTAACTTTGTGAAGAGTTTGGATTGTTTATAATTTTTTTTCTTCCTATCTTCCTTCTTCCTCTTCTTCTTCTCTCATCCAAACGCACCTAATTTGTGTTAGAACAAAGAAGCTAGCTATATCGAAGCTGGGGACCGCGAAAAGTTAATAGAAACTGATGATCGTCTCCAACTGTGATACTATAAAAATTGGCATCCATTCATGCATATCATAAATTTCCAAATACAAATCGGATGGCTAGGTGAGAAGAATTGTAAAAACTAATTAATTTAGATTCTGATATAGATGTGGCCATCTTCTTTTAGTCAAGCCTGATGTGCACTACTATCCGAACTTAGGTATAAACAGTCTGGATATACAAATTTTTTTCCAATTATTTGGGAGGATTTGCGTAGCATGGAAGTTTGAACCCTTGGAACTTGTCTTGCATTGATGCATGTAATTGGGGATTTGAAATTGAAAATTGGGGAAATTGGGAACAACAAGACCAGGTGAGTATCCCAAATTGGGGATCTTTGACCAATGAATCAAGTACACTCTTGTGTTTTGCCTAATTGAGAGGGGGCGGATGTAAATATGTTAACTAGTACAGGTTTGTGGTTAAACTAAGCAAAGATATATCAGTTGTTGTACTTAATATTTAGCTAAGTACATTGTTTGCCTTCTCTTAAAATGGGAGAAAAAAAAAAAAACTTGTCTGAAATCCACCCTAGCAGGGTTCATAAAATTTGAGCCCATATATATCTACAGTTGGTAGGCAACCAAAATATTAGTGTAAATTTAAATAAGCACAAATAGAAAAATCAATTTGTTTGCAATGTCTTCACTAAAATAAACAGAGGTTGACATACATACTTTTTAATTCATCGCCATATCTGGAATTTTTGTTAAAAGCTATTGCGCATTAAATTCTATATATATATGCCTTTGCAACATGCTCAAGGATTGCGTTCTATGTGGCAAATCTTGAAAGCTAGATAAATATATATATAAAAACAATAAGCGTATTTAATTCTCATTAGATTTGAATCCTAAAATTAAAATTAATAACTAATACAAATATCAAAGCAAATAGTTGGAGATTTATCATAATAAAAGAACTCATCCTAAAAGCGACGAGCAAATAGGTCGATTGTGTCTATATAGGGCTATCAAACGTGGAAAACGGCAACGGAAATACCGCCTGCTGTTTTTGTTCCATTTCGAAAACGAAAACACTAGCTCTCTGTCATTTTCGTTTCATTTCGTTAAACAAAATGATTTTTCCATTCCGTTTCGTTAAATGAAACAATTTTTCCATTCCGTTTTTGTTCCGTTGTCAATATTCTATTGATTTCAGCCCATTTTGTAATGATTTCAGCCAGTTTTCGATAAAACGAAATAGTAACGTGTACAATTCCTTATTTTGTTTTCGTTCCGTTCTCAGAAATAAAACACATATTCCCTTCCATTAACTATTTTATTTGGAAAGAATGAAACGAAAATGTACGAAATAGAGCGAAATTGACAGCCCTAATTTGTCAATAGGAGTATATATAGAGACACAGACAGTTGGCATGGCTTTTGAGTTGGGGCAGTCTTTTCACCTTTATTTGGTTATTATCTAGCTAGGTCAAGAATTGCAGTTCTCACAAATCTCGACATACATTTATCATAGGTGCGGTGCGCCATGCATGCATGCTGGTTCATGATCCCCAATTAAAATTAGTTGATTGAGACATTGTTTCACTGTGCCACTTGGCTCAAGGTCTGACCGACACAACTTTTCAACACTCCTCCAGATTTGAACTAATCCTGATCCTTTCCATTAATTAAGGACTTCAAAGCCGTCTATTTCCTCAATTAATTTCCGCTTATCACTTAAAATAGGTCATTTTTTTTTGTTACAATGCATTTTTTTATTTTCCATATTCATAATCAATTAATTAATTATGTATTTACGTTAGATTGACAGGTATGCAGCATAAAATTGTGCTGCAACATGTCTAGACACGTCTTGAACACTATCGACAACTTGCCACTCAATACTTCTTAATTGTACAATTGATTGATATTTTCATTTTGAGAGCTACTTAAAAGTACCAAACAAAATCTGCCCGAAGCTAGCAACCGACACGAATACCCCGTACTTTCTTATTTCCTTAAACTCATATTTCTTCGTTTTCATGTGCTTAAATATATGCATGCTTGGTGGTTGTCCTTACTGGTCCCTAATTTTTTTACGTTGTTCTCGCAAAGTATTTGACACAAATATGTTTGTGTTTTTGTTCGCACAAAAACGTTTGTGCTTTATTTAAAATTCAATTTGTAGTGGCAGAACTCTTGGGGTCGTTTGGATCGCTTAGGAATAGGAAGAATTTTCAATTTTTAGACATAAAGTATTAGAAAATGTGTAATTTTGTGAAGAGTTTGAATTGTTTATAATAAATTTATGCCTAGGAATTGGAAATTCCCCAAATTTCCATACCAAGAGCTGGTTCTCTAAAAAAGTTCCGAACTTTGAAGAACAATTTTCTCACAATAAAAGGTTGCAGCTTTGAACATTCATATATTTATATACTACATAGACACGCATATTTAAATCTCAAACAATTATATACCACAGTATGCAAACACATCATATATAAATTATTGAAAGATAAAAAAAAAAAAACAATGTCATACTGCATATATCAGGCGCCTTGCTTCATGCAAAACTTCGCTAGGGTGACGGTGGAGGCAGTGGAAACAAAGGAGGGGGTGGGGGCGGTGGAGGCGGTGGAAACAAAGGAGGGGGTGGGGGCGGTGGAGGCGGTAACAGAGACAGTGGTGGCGGTGGCGGTGGGGGTGCCGGAGGATGCTTCATATTGAAATAGCAAATATACAATACACCGATACAGAGATTGAATTTAATTTCACCTTTGATTTTAGTACAGATTGTTGCAACAAAGTTCGGTTTATATAAGAATAGATTAGATTGGAGTGTGTAGATAGTCAACATTAAGAAGATTCTATGTATTTATTTATGTTTTGTTTGCATGCTTGTTATACTGCAGAAGATAATTCCAAGTCTCCGGCCAAAAGAATAATAAAAAAAATGCACAACATTACAAAAATAAATAAGAAGAAGAATCAGAAAGCAAGCGGGAAGAACGAAGCGAGTAGCAGCACAATACATCAAAAAAAAAAACATCACCTGTTCTTTTTTATATATGTTTTTTAGTATAACTTGGGTTGTACCTTTTCAATTGTTTCTAGAAGTAAACATTTTGGTCCTTCTGGTCTTCTGGAAACAAAAACTCCATACGTTTTGTTTCAAATTATTATTCTGATGCAATCCGGTTCCAGAAGTGTAATCTCTCCACGAATGCATCACCAAATGTATTATTTTAAATTGACACTTGTAATCAGCATATCTGCTCCGGTTAAATATATTCTTCATCATGCTACAAGTATGAATAGCGGATAGCGGATAGCGGATAGCGGGTTGGTAGCGGACAAGCTCATGTCATAGCGGATAGCGGGTAGCGGTCATTTAGCGGCCGCTATGAGATCATAACAGACATATACAAATGTACTTATTTATTACATCATATACATATCTTTAATTAAAAATTAAATATCATATTATATTATATGCATGTTATGATAGTTAAATTTAACACTACATTTTACAATTCATTATTGCAATAGACAAATTTCATTGTACTTTATATTATATCAAGTCAGTGAGAGTTTATATGCCAAAGAAATGTTTGTAATAGTGATTCTATACTAGCAAGTAATAAATTGTATCGCTATATTTATCTAAAATACCATTATAATGCATCTATATTTTGCTAAATTTTACCATTATAGCCACAATAAGAAATAAAAGGCAAAAAATAAATATAATTTTAAGTAA
Source organism: Rhynchospora pubera (assembly GCA_028095005.1). Taxonomy (NCBI): domain Eukaryota; kingdom Viridiplantae; phylum Streptophyta; class Magnoliopsida; order Poales; family Cyperaceae; genus Rhynchospora; species Rhynchospora pubera. The sequence continues at coordinate 359,384,174 of CM051460.1, forward strand.
TATTACTACATACTAATGAACACCGCTATAGCGGCACTTTTAATTTAGCACCGTAGCGGTATACCAAGTCGTACCGCTATAGCGGGGCTATTGCGGTTCATAGCGGCGCTATTTAAATCACCGAGTATGATATATTTTTTTTGTCTTTTGCTTTCACAATAGATAAACTTCATTATTGTTAATTGATTGGAATGATTTTTCGCTTGATTAATTTATCGCCAAAATTAAGTTCGCACGTAGTTATGACATGCAACGAGTGGAGTGGTAGCTGGTTATAATTTGTAAGATGTTGCATCCAAAGTAAAAGCAACAATTTTCCAAATGACCTGTGTTTAACATATAATTATTCTACAGATAAATTTATTGACAGCCAGTGGCGGTTGTATGTAGAGTTAACCACGAGTCCACGACTCTGATGTCAAATACCAACGTACATCACCATTCGTAGGTTATTATTATTATTAACAAAATAAAAGATATTAAGTATCATTTACGCAAGCACATGAGATATTTCAGCCCATTGTACCGGACCTAGCAACCGACAAGAGAACCCATTCGGCCGTTTCTTCTGGAAACATTGGTGGCAAAAGGCTTATCAGAATTCGATTTTTCATTATTCCCTCAGAAATATAAGTGCAAACTAATTTACAACATAATGTCCAGTCCTAAAAATTAAGTCCTTGACATGAACTGTTGCAAATCAATGTTGCGACTTAACAATGAAAATTTTGATTAAACAAAATTTACAGAGAGGTCTTGCCATAACTTCCGGAAACATTCGTGGCAATGTCTCATGTTCCCATATCCAACAAAGCCCATAAAAATTTTCACTCTAAGCCTGCTTTACTGTTTTTGAATCGGCTCAAAATATAACTTACTAATTGGGCCTAATTTCTTCTACGTCAGATCGGAGCATCGTATATTCGTATGTGCATCTGCCGAGTAATTACCAATTAAGAATACAGGAATGATAAGTGCCACCGTTAAAACAAAAAGTATCCGGTTATCGCTGTTGTCTGTTATAAATGTTCAGTTTAATAATCAAATATGTTAAGTTTAATAATTAAAAGTATTCAGTTAAATGCATCAATTATGGTTTTATTATATAAGCGCGTCAGTTGCGTCAGTTTTGAAGAGAGGCGCGCCATGGGCAAAGTCGGAAAAAAATTAATTTGAACCTGATCGGTTCATGACCCCTTCTAATTTTTTCATGTGGTCTTTTTCCGGTTCATGACTCCTTCGCTTGGTTTAATAATAGCATTTTTCTTTTAAAATTTATATTTTTTGTTGCAACTAACTGAACATATATACTTAAATAAATAGAACATTTGTACTTATTAAACTGAACATTTGGATAAAGAAAAAACATACTGATCATGGCGAACACTTATAATACAGTGAACAATTACAATAAAAATGTGAATATTTATATCTAATAAAGTGAACACTTACAACAACGAAATGAACAAAAAATAATTTGCGCGCTGGATGAGTACAAGTCAAGAGAGAGAGCGCTGCTCAACGAACGATGACACGGATGATTATTCTGCCGATGCCACTAATCAATTTTCTTAAAAATATACATTTGAATGAAAAAGTTTGAGATAACAGTGTGGAAAGTAATTACAGCATTGCAAGTTGCATTTCTCTGTTTTTGTGGGGTCGCATTCATTGTGTAAGATGAGTTTTTTGCAGCATATGTACAATTTCGTATTGATGTAAACAAAAGGTAAGGAAAACAACAAGAAGTCTTCGGCAAAGGAAAATTAAAAATCAAGTGTTCTATGAGCATATACAACTGTTGCCAAATTACGAACTTAGCATGTGTGAAAAAAGAAATTCTCTTCTTGGTGTATGTATCCAATTACATAGCTAAAGGCAAATATTCAGGCGCTGCTTCTGGTAGCATTCAATTCACTCCGTACAACATTAATGGACAAGGTTGCCTCTCTTGCTACTAAGAGAAAGTCAGTCTTATACCCCTCAGATCTTATCTAATTGAAAATATAACCCTTCAATCTTTTATTTTGGAAATATCTCCCTCTAATTATAACTTATATGGATATTTACCTTTTTGGCTATTTCTAGTGATATTTTAATTTTGAAATATATAATTTAAAAATTTAGGACAAATTGCCCTTGTCCCTGACGATTCATCTTCCATTGTGTTAACATTTGTGAAGCCAAATGCAAAATGGACCATGGCCCATGTTGGCCCATACGGCAAATAAAGGAGACGGAAAAAGAGAGAGGAGGGTACATCATTTCCAGGGAAGAATCGATCTCCTTGAAACTCTCTTGTCTCCTTGGTATAGCTATCTAGGGTTTGCTAATTTTTCTTGAATCTCTTGTTAATTCCACTTCTAAATTGTGAGAGAGTGTGAGTGAGAGAGAGAGAAAGGTTGATAGCTTGATGATCTCCATGTATTTGTAAGATAACTCTTGATTTAGTGGATTTGCACCGATCGCTCCCGTAGTTTTTCCCTTTTGGGTTTCCACGTAAAATCTTGTGTCTCTTCTTTATTTTCTTGTGTTTGATTGTGCTATTGTTGTTGGTTCTCAAGTGGTACCATTATAGTTTTGTTCTAGCGGGTTTGTTTTATGCCCGACACGTGTTTGTCGAAATTACTACCTCCTTGTTTACTTGGCTTCCGCTGTGCCTTGGCACCTGTGAGCGTGTCCCAACAACTGGTATCAGAGCGTGTTCGATCGTTGGTGTGAAGAATAGGAGTATAAGACTTGGATTGGTGTAGGTCTAAGTTCTTGTGTATTTCGGTGGTTGCACGTGTAGTAGTGATAGAATGGAAAAAGCAATGGAATTTGAGAAGTTGAATGATAGCAACTGGCCAATTTGAAAAATGCTAATGCAAGATTACTTGGTGGTAAGGGATTTGGATTTACCATTGATGGGACCGGGTGCACAACCTCTTCATATGGAGGATCATGAATGGGAGTTGCTAGATCGGAAGTGTTTGGCGGCTATAAGGCCGTGTATTTCACTATCTATCTTGTTTGATGTCTACCAATGTAAGACCGCTCATGAGCTTTGGACCATATTGGAGTGATCATATGAGCAACCTTCGGGTGTAAACAAAATGCATGCTATGAAGCGGTTATTTCTCTTGAAAATGAAGGATGGCATTTCAATGAGATCACATGTAAGTGAGTTTAACTCAATTGCGGCTCAATTGAAGTCCTTGAAGGTAAACCTTGATGAGGAAGTTTTATGCTTGTTACTTTTGAGCTCTTTGCCTACAAGTTGGGATACTCTTGTGACTACCGTTGCAAACACAATGGGCAACCAATTCAAATTGTGTGATGTTGTTGCTTCATTGATGAATGAGGAAACTAGAAAGGCTACAACCCAATTGGAAACGGGGTCTAGTGAGGCATTGACGGTTGATAGGGGACGGCCGGTGACTAGGGGCAATTCCTCGGGTAAGAAGGGTGGTTCTCAAGGCAAAGGAAGATCAAAGTCTAAAGGCCGAAAATTTTCTTGTTGGCATTGCAAGAATGAAGGGCATTTTAAGAGAGATTGTCCTCTATTGAAAGGCAAGCAAAAAGAGAAGAAGCAAGATGGTGAAGCAAGTATAGTTTCTGATGAGATTGGAGATGCGGTGACTCTAAGTGTGACAAGTTCCGAGAAGGAGACATAGATGTTTGGGTATTGGATTCGGGTGCATCATTCCACATATGCTCGGATCGTTCTTATTTTGTCAACTACAAGAATGTAGATGGTGGGAATGTCTATCTTGGTGATAGTCGGCCATGCAAGATTCTTGGAGTTGGTGATGTTGAGCTTGAGCAAGCAAATGGAAGGCGATGTAAGTTGAGCAATGTGAGGTATGTTTCCAAAATAACCAATAATCTTATCTTGGTGGGTCAACTTGATGATGGCTGATTTATTGTATCTTTTGGTGAGGGATCATGGAAAGTGTCAAAGTGTTGCATGACATTAATGAAGGGACACAAAGATGGGAGTTTGTACACTCTTCATGGAGCGCCTCGAAAAGTTGTTGTTGCTATGGCAAGTGAGCATGGTGATATGCACATGTGGTACAGCCGCCTTTGTCATCTAAGTGAAAGAGGTATGAAAGTGTTGCAAAATGAAAATTACATTCCTTCTTTTAATTGTTCATCTCTTGAATTTTGTGTTCATTTTATAATGGAAAAATAAAAGAGAGTGAATTTTAAGAGGAATGAGTCCCATAGAAAGGTGAAACCATTAGAATTGGTTTAGTCCGATGTGTTTGGTCCATTTAATGTCAAATCCCTTAGTAGTGCTAATTATTTTGTTACTTTCTTAGATGATTTTTCTAGGAAGTGTTGGATTTATCCCTTGTCCTCAAAAGATCAAGTTCTTGAAACCTTTAAGAACTTTAAATCTCGTGTTGAAAAAGAGAGTGAAAAATCCATTAAGTGTTTACAAACCGATAATGGTGGTGAATTTTGCTCAAATGATTTTGACAATTTTGTGTGAGAAATGGCATTCGGAGAGTGAAGACGGTTCCATACACTCCACAAGAAAATGGAGTCATTGAGAGAATGAACTAGACCATTGTGGAGAGGATTAGAAGTATGTTGTCTCACTCGGGTCTTCCAAAATCATTTTGGGCCGAAGCGACTAACACGGCGGCTTACCTTATAAACCGATCACCTAGTGTGGCATTGGATGGTGGCATATCGAAAGTCGTATGGAGTGGCAAGTAAATCTCTTATGGCCATTTACGAACTTTTGGATGTGAGACTTATGGGAAAATTCCTAATGTGAAAAGGAATAAGATTGATGTCAAGTCACGAAGGTGTGCATTTGTTGGCTATGGCGGTGCTGATTTGGGTTATAGGGTGTGGGATTCTATTGAGAAGAAGACAATTAGAAGCCGAGATGTCATATTCCGTGAAGATGTGATGCTCATGGAAAATCATAAGAAAGAGCAAAGTGAAGAAAGACATGTGGAGGAGCATGTTGATGCTAGTGTTACACCTAAATTCTAGCGGATCCTCAAAGTGGTCATGATAATGAGGATGAGAGTGAGCCGGTAGAAGTGCATGAGAATGAAGGCATTGTTGAAGAAGAGCACACTAATACCCCGGTGCAAGAGTTGAGGAGGTCAACTCGGATTTCAAGAGCTACACAAAGGTATTCACCTTCCTTATATTATGCTTTGTTCACGGATGCGGGTGAACCCGAGTCATTTCATGAAGTTATAAATTGTTCGGAGAAGGCTATGTGGCTTGGAGCAATGGAAGATGAAATGAACTCGTTGCATCTCAATGAGACTTGGGAGTTGGTTAAACTTCCTAAGGAAAAGAATGCATTGAAAAATAGATGGGTATTTGTGTTGAAGAATGAAGCCGATGGTTCTAAATGGCATAAGGCGAGGTTAGTAGTCAAGGACTATGGACAAAAACATGGTGTTGACTTTAATGAGATATTCTATCCCGTTGTGAAGTATAGTTCCATAAGGGTTGTTTTGTCATTGGTGGCTAACTTAGACTTGGAGCTTGTGCAACTTGATATCAAGACGGCTTTCTTGCATGGTGACTTGGATGAGGAGATCTATATATCACATCCGGAAGGTTTTATTGATGAATCAAACCCTAATCTTGTGTGTAGATTGAAGAAGGGGTTGTATGGTTTGAAGCAAGCCTCTCGGCAATGGTACAAGAAGTTTGATACTTTTATGCAAGAAGAAGATTTTGAAAGAAGTGGCTATGATCATTGTGTCTACATGAAAGGAAAGGTGGGTGGCACTTTCACCTTGTTGTTACTTTATGTGGATGACATGTTGATTGCTAGTAATGATCATGATGAAATTAAGTCTCTTAAGCTTAATATGTCTAAGAGGTTTGCAACTAAGGATCTTGGCGAAGCAAGAAAAATATTGGGTATGCGGATTCATAGAGATAGGGAGAGAGGCAAGCTTTGGCTAAGTCAAACGGAGTATGTTGATAAAGTCTTTGAGAGGTTTGACATGATGAATTGCAAACCGGTGACTACACCTTTGGCCGGTCATTTTAAGTTGTCTAAAAAGAATTCTCCAAAGAATGCTTAAGAGAGATTGAAGATGGAAAAGGTTCCATACTTATCGGCCGTGGTAGCTTGATGTATGCTATGGTGTGCACACGGCCGGACATTGCACATGCAGTGGGAGTTGTCTCTCGATATATGTCTAATCCGGGATGGGAGCATTGGCAAGCGGTAAAGTGGATACTTCGATATTTGAAAGGCACTCGTGGCTTGCGGTTATTGTTAGGAACTCAAGTTCACGTGCAATTTTAATTTTTATTAACATTTAACAAAGAATTAATACGCACGATTAACGGATCTAGTCATTCAAGTGATTAACATCATAAAAGGAGAAGCGTAGGAGGTTACCTCTTCCGAAATCATATCCGGAAGGCTCGAGTCATTTCTCTAGGAATCGATGGCGTGCTCTCCTCTCCATCTCCTTCATCTTAGGTCCACCAAAAATATTAACCAACTTCTCAAGGCCTTGTGCTAGCAAAGCGTGAGAAATTAGCTAATCCAATTATTTTTCTTCTTCAATTAAATCATTATTTAATCTAAGAGGCTATTGCTCAACTCATGAGCACTTAATAAAATGCAATTAAACAACTCAAAATGACAGCAAACTATTTTGCTCCATGATGAGAAAAGTGGCGGCCAGGAGAATCATGGAGAGAAGGAAAAAATGGGTGTCCAAAATACTTTCCAATATATGGTCTTTATATATGTTAGTTAATCTAACCTATTTTGGGACCACTCTCATCTCCGTTCGGCTGGCCATGTTATGGGCTTCCAAGCCCATAATGTTTGGTATTTAATCCATTTCTAATTCTCTTTTAATTGCATTTGTAATTCGATCCATTTTGGTATATTGAAATATTTCGATTTAATTTATACAATTCACACAATTGTATTAATTGAGTTGAACAAATTTAATTAACTTAATGATAATTATTATTGGATTAGCATATGCATTAATTTAATTTCATATGATCTCTTCGAGTTAATTAATTATAACGGTTCACAACGATATATAATTAATTAATCAACTAATCATATATTGCATTCTCTAATGCAAATAAACTAAACAATACATTGTTGGTTAAAACTTTATTTATGTGACCCTCGAGGATTTATGTCATGTTGGCCATGAAAAATAAATCGTTATTTATTTCCAATAATCACAAGCGGTATCTAGCAACACGTTATGATTTCCAATTAACATAAATAAATACTGTACTAATACAGTACTTCAATCCTGCATAAGAAAAAGTATCTTATTGTTTTGATTCTTATGTCACATGATATCCGTGTATAATCCAAGATAGGAATGTGTCATTCTTGCAGATTATACGTTTCTTGATCTAGAGTTGATCGCCTAGTTGCGCGCATACGATCCAACTCCATCAAGGGACCCAGTAGATATCATCACTCACTAGGTGAACTAATGAGGGACATACGATTATCTTGATGAACAGTTTCTCCACGCACAATTCAAGAGAACATAAATAAAGTCCGTATAGCAGCCCTTATCAAGAATCAACATTAGACGATATTTATAGAACCTATCCTCATGTGGACAAACTGAACCATCTCAAACTCAGAATCAAATACGTATGAAATAAATAATGACACATAACACAATCCATATATTTATTTCATTGGGTCATGTCCTGTGCTATGTTCCAATAACATACACATATGCAATTAAGTCGGTAACTCCTTACCCATGATTTGTAGAACTTAATCATCACTTAACTTGCATACTAGTCTTATCTGATAATTAATGTTCCTTGTTAATTATCAAGACTATGGACTCTTTAGAGATATTATTGTCATTATGACGAATGATCCACAGAGATCTACAATTCAGATCCTCAACCTGAATGATCTGTCAATAATAATCTCTAGGAACAAATGATCAAGTATCATCAATAACATAAACTAATATAATAGCTACCAACTGATTGGTTCCTAGGACATATCTCTAACAATCTCCCACTTGGCCTAGAGTCAATCAGTAGTGACTTATAGCCAATGAATAACTGAGAACGATGTCATATATCTATATATATACATGTCTCGAACCTCTAAAGAAATAATACGCTTAAAGCCAGTTACTCATACGTCCATTACGTATGGATACTCGATAGCATCTCGTATACTACTTAAGGTAGAGGTTATGTCAGAGTCTTCGCTGTGTTCACGAAACTATCCACTTTTGGTTGAACCTGCACATATATATACTCCTATATATATAGTCTTGATCATTATCATGTGAGATCAAGTGATACTGTCATAGATCATAGTTGGATCACCAATCAGATATTGGGTTCTGCAAGACTAAGCTATGGTTCGAGATGCATATAACCATATCGGCTTGACTGAGAACTTCTTGATCCATATTATTCTCTTTCGTTGCTTCACAAGTTGCTATGTATTTTGCTTTGGTGACGGAAACAGTTGTAATATCCCATTTAGAACACCTTTCTAAATTTACAACACCACCTTTAAGCAAAAGACGTAACTCAATTGCGATTATATCAATCTTTCGAAATTAGCATCAGTGTAACAACTTACGCGAGCTCATTTTCATCATAACTGATGAAAATCATATTTCTCTTTCTCATAAGATACTCGAGAATATCTTTTGATTATTGTCCAAACGTGTTTTCTTGTATCCGCTTGACAACTGCTTGTCACATTTCTTGGATACAACACATTGGGGCTTGTGCATAAATATGACATACATAATGAAACTCATAATGAAAGGATGTTTGAATTGTTTCATGCATCTTCTCGAAATGAGTCACAATAAACCGAGCCAAACTCAAGTTACATGCCATATGACGCGGTTCGACATAAAGTCTAACTTTCATGTTTCTAGAACTTCGTCATTATATGTACATTTACTCAAACCTAACATCCATCATAATCTATCTTTATAGATTTTGTTTCCTAGAATTTAGGTGATCTTACCTAAGAAATCATTCTTCAATGAGATCTTGACAATATTAATTTAATCAATGTTATTTCCCAAATAATATCCAGTTAACTTGTACAATAAAAATAACACAATTATGCTCCTACTGAATATCTTGTCTATACAAGATACTTTTGACGAAAATCAACTACTTGACTTCCTTGTCAAAATATTTATTCCACAATGCTCGCTTCGATCCATTAATGGATTCTGGAGGCACGCATATGTTTCTAGTAATGCGTTAATTAAGACCTCGATTTGTGTCATACACACAACATCTTTCTTCATTCAATCAATGAAGACGGTTCTGATGTACCTTTTCATATATCAATATATATGAAATGCAACTACTACTAGAATGATCTTTATTGACTGACTTATACATAGCTACAAGCGAAAAACCGTGCTTTGTACATAGTCAACTCGTCATCGACTTAGACATAGCCACAACGTGAAGCTGTGCTTTGTACATAGTCGACTTGTCATCCATGTTAATCTTTCCTTTAAAGATATGAATGTTCTTGACGGATTGCTCCTTCATGAACATCAACAAAAGTCTATACCTTGTTGTTACACATGGATTGCACTTAAAGATCACATGTGTTTTAACCATATTTGTGGAATCAGATTCTTCCATCGGTCCTTTAATTATCAACGGATCCTCATATGCCAGGTGTGAGGATGTCATGATGTCTATGCACCTTTCGGTCAGACAATCACTTTCGTTGACCTTTTGTAGGATTAGTGCTCGAGTTCATGAACTACTTTTACAACGACTTGTAGAATAAGTTCTTGATCCTCATATATACTGAGTTTCTCAAACATCATCAACTCGTGATATGTTTAAGTCGTCATTAGAAGCGAGCGTGCTCATGAACTTCTTTCTTTCACAACGACTTGCGAATGAAGTTCTGCTCAACTCCCACTAAGCACCATGTATGGAGTGACAAATTTCCCACAAGGGTACTTCTTGTAGTGACACATAAACTCTTTTAATGCTCACTTTACTCCCACTACTTCTTGAGAATATTATTCTCCAAGACTACGTCATGATTAGCAACAACTAGTTTGTTCTTATCATGTTCGTAGAAGTACTACCTTCGATTAATTTAAGTATCCTACAAAAACATTAAGCGTCCTATTTGGGTTCAAGCTTATCAGTCAACAAATTTTGAAATAAGCTTCTTAACACCAAATCTTGAGAAATAATGTACTTATAGATCAAATCTCGTAAGATATCTTTCTCAATGGACTTCGATGGAATATTATTCAGTCTAAACAATATTGTCCTCAAACACGAATCCCTAATATGAGTTTATTAAGTCAATTCGATTTATTATCAATCGAACGATATCAAATAGTATTCGATACCTCCATTCTTGGACACACTATTTTCATAATGTTCCTCATAGAATGAGTTGTGAAACTATTTTCACACTCTTTAGATAATGCATCAAATCATATGACTTAGCTATTTACCATGACCAATTGTAAGACTTTATACCTTTCTTGAATGGTCTTTCAACTTCACTCTTGAACTCCTTTGAACTTGTCAAAAGGTTCACACTTATACCTTATCAGATAGATACGTTACTATCTACTATGATCGCTGGTCAAGTAGTAAAGTGTCAACAACCATTCATTACACAAGTACTTATAGGTCTAAATACATCGATATGTATAAGTCCTAATCAAGTTACTTGTCCTTAAACCTTTATATGTCAAAGGCGCTTTTATCATCTAACAAACATGATCTGCATATCTCAATTGATTCACAATCGAATTGATTTACGAATTCTACGCTATATAGACTCTCATAATGTGATTCTCGTTTATGTATGACTAAGCGGTCATTTCACACGAAAGTCAAATACTTTACGTGAAGTCTTACGCATCCTATTTGTCATTCAAAACTCGTTTATCCATTTCAAGCATATTCAAGCAATAGACATGAAATCATATAAACAAATCCACGATAAAAGAACATCGCTTGTCTTTTATACAAAACATAATCATCCATCATCGATATGAAATGGAGATAAAGTTTTAGGATGTAAGGAACGAGGTACTTGACCTACAATTCCTATTAGTAAAGATAACTCTACGTATCCAATGGTAGTGGTTTAAGTTAATAAGCCATTTCCTTATACGGAGTTTATTTCACTACTCTCGAATATTCTCTTATTCTTCATTGCTTACACATTTCACTAAATGCTAGCTCATGAACTAGTACCCAGTTACTAGTGTGAATTAGAGATAGCGAGATAATTTGAACGACAAATATTCATAAGAATTACAACATACGGTAATCACGGTATTTCGGACAACCTTTCAAATGCCTCCATAAACGGCAAATGAAACATCTCATGTGATACATGGTCACAATTGAGGTCCTCGAAGTCTCAACTCATACTTAAGCGAAGTAATTCTTAAATACTTAGCTAATTACAATTTACACAAACAAGTTTGCGAAATGTAACATCATATCATTCATTTAATTAGGAAGAGATTGTATGACAATATCAACAATCCTTGATATTGGAGATCTTGATATCTCTAGTTGACAATTAGCTACTCAAACCTTTCAGTTCGCAAGCCAATGGAACTTTCATGTACCTTCTTAAAAGAAGTTTCTCTTACTTAATTCATGCTCCATTACTCGATCATAAATGATTGAGTCAACATCTACTTTCTCTAATAACTCATTCTTGAGTAAGTGGATGCGAGCATAGGAGACAAATCTAGTCCGTATGAATTCTCTAATCCAAAGGTCTAGAGATCCTAAAATGAGGATATCGGCATTCGCTTTATTGAATAACTTTTCGTAAAAGTCAATCAAGTATCGTGATGCTATGTTCAGGAAGTCGAGGAAATAAATTGGGAATTAACATACTCAAGTTTCTCTTCACTAAGAACAATGTCTTAGGAATCGGTACTACTTCTCCAAGTAAGTTCCTTTAGAAACGAGCTTGTTCTATTTCAAAGATTGATCGCAACACATTTAGTATCTATAACAATGTCAATTTAAGTTCATTTAGTTTATGCAATGTTTTATTTATAATGATAAACAAAACTCCCACTACATTTATTTAATGTCCCAAATATAGTCGGTTTCCAAGATCCCCATTTTCATCAAGTAGAGCCTGCTATGGCACGTCACTCTACCTAACTAGACAAGGTAGGTTCCACAACCAATCATATCAACCATATGACTCTTAGTTTGTGAATATCTATATATTTACAAACTTCGTCCCGATGTCCAAACTCTAGTTGGGTCCATCGATAAGCAACTTCGAGTGACAACCATGACGTCCGCTTGGGCGGACCGCGCCATGAGAGGGCAAACGACGTGAAGGGGATAGAGAGAAGGAGGGCGGTCGGCTTAATCAAATTAATGGGACATTTATTATGCGACTTTGTTTGGTGGTCGTGTCAACATACACCCATACCTATCCTATGACATTTCATAGCATTCAAACAATCACATAATTACATGCATCTCAAAACATAAATATTGTTGTGGGTTTGTATGGCTCCAGCTTGCATATTAGTCTTCGCCGCATCTCTATGTAGCAAGACTAATCTAATTCAAGCCCTCCCACTAATTATCTAGATCCTATCTAATAATTAATGGAAATAAATACATGTGTAAAAGTCCTAATTCCCTCCTAGGCCTTAGGGGCATGCAAGCCTCACAAGTTACATTAAAATTAATCAAAATTAATTAATGGCACCAAAGGCCGCATTACATACATTCACACATGCATACAATTACAACACACAAGGCATTGGAATCTTAAGCCATACTAAACCCATGATCCTCCTACAAAAACGAGTTAGCACATATACAATATACATGATTTAACTTGTTCTTAATTAACTTCCATTAATTAGAATCTTTGTGTATGCTTGTCGCTCGTTTTTCAAATGCAAAAAGGTTTAACATTACAACTACTTGTTTAAACCTTTGAAATTTAATATACAATTCAAAAACAGAGAGAAGGGTATTTAAGGAGTGTTCTAATTAACATTTCAACTAATTGATTAATTAGAATATATTTTAACTAATTAAAAAAAGCAATTTGGGACCCGATAAAATTCAAAATTTTGCGGTCTCCAAAAAATTCCGAAATAAATCCAGAGAGCTCCTTACAATGAGTCCAACTACCAGTAAAAAATTCAGGGAGAGATCATTTACCATCAGGAAGAATAAAAAAAGACAAATTCTGATATTGTGCGCGAAACACCGTCATCAGATTTTCTGTTTTTCATCTCAACCATTTGGTCTAAAGGATCATCTTCCTTACAGTTTTTATATAAACAATTTATACAGAAAACTTAGCGCATACAGTTGGCTACCTATTCATGAAAAAAGAAACAGAAAGGTCTATTCAAAATTTTCGAGTTAAATGTCATACAAGTAACAAGTCCAGTTCTGAAACAGACTGACGACCGAAAAGTTATGACCTAGTTGAAGCATCAAACCTTATCGAAAAATTATGAAACTAATTTTTACAGAATCATAATTCGAAATAGAACAACTCTATTCAAACACTTTTCTGTAAAAGTCCTTCAATAATTTTATTTTGTCAAAACAACCAGCTTGTTTAGAAAGACAGATCTGACGATATCGATTCTTTCCATACTTGAACATCCAAATAAAATCCGAAATAGGTAACAAATTATACATATTCAGAAAGAGTATCAAGTCTAGATTAACACTAGCCAATAGATACAGGTAGTTATTTTCCAAAAATACGTATTTCTTGCCCAACAAACAGAACTGTGCAGCAGAAAGGCAGATCTGCGCACCGTTACCGTTTAATTCACTAAAAATTCATAACTAATTATAAAATAGTGAAACTAACTCCAAAAGAACCATGACTCAAAAATCTACAATCTCCAGTAAGATAGAAAAAATTTCAGAGAAATTTGCATTACGAAAAACAAACAACAATACAGAAAAAACAGATTTTTTCCAGACAGCAAGCACACACATCACTAATTAACTTTGTTAATTACAAATTTCTCGATTTAAAAATGTTAAAACCTTGAATAACGACCAGCGCTCTGATACCACTATTAGGAACTCAAGTCCACGTGCAATTTTAATTTTTATTAACATTTAACAAAGAATTAATACGCACGATTAACGGATCTAGTCATTCAAGTGATTAACATCATAAAAGGAGAAGCGTAGGAGGTTACCTCTTCCGAAATCGTATCCGGAAGGCTCGAGTCATTTCTCTAGGAATCGATGGCGTGCTCTCCTCTTCATCTCCTTCATCTTAGGTCCACCAAAAGCATTAACCAACTTCTCAAGGCCTTGTGCTAGCAAAGCGTGAGAAATTAGCTAATCCAATTATTTTTCTTCTTCAATTAAATCATTATTTAATCTAAGAGGCTATTGCTCAAATCATGAACACCTAATAAAATGCAATTAAACAACTCAAAATGACAACAAACTATTTTGCTCCATGATGAGAAAAGTGGCGGCCAGAAGAATCATGGAGAGAAGGAAAAAATGGGTGTCCAAAATACTTTCCAATATATGGTCTTTATATATGTTAGTTAATCTAACCTATTTTGGGACCACTCTCATCTCCATTCGGCTGGCCACGTTATGGGCTTCCAAGCCCATAATGTTTGGTATTTAATCCATCTCTAATTCTCTTTTAATTGTATTTGTAATTCGATCCATTTCGGTATATTGAAATATTTCGATTTAATTTATATAATTCACACAATTGTATTAATTGAGTTGAACAAATTTAATTATCAACTTAATGATAATTATTATTGGATTAGCATATGCATTAATTTAATTTCATATGATCTCTTCGAGTTAATTAATTATAACGGTTCACAACGGTATATAATTAATTAATCAACTAATCATATATTGCATTCTCTAATGCAAATAAACTAAACAATACATTGTTGGTTAAAACTTTATTTGTGTGACCCTCGAGGATTTATGTCATGTTGACCATGAAAAATAAATCGTTATTTATTTCCAATAATCACAAGCGGTATCTAGCAACACGTTATGATTCCCAATTAACATAAATAAATACTGTACTAATACAGTACTTCAATCCTGCATAAGAAAAAGTATCTTATTGTTTTGATTCTTATGTCACATAATATCCGTGTATAATCCAAGATAGGAATGTGTCATTCTTGCAGATTATACGTTTCTTGATCTAGAGTTGATCGCCTAGTTGCGCGCATACGATCCAACTCCATCAAGGGGCCCAGTAGATATCATCACTCACTAGGTGAACTAATGAGGGACATACGGTTATCTTGATGAACAGTTTCTCCCCGCACAATTCAAGAGAACATAAATAAAGTCCGTATAGCAGCCCTTATCAGGAATCAACGTTAGACGATATTTATAGAACCTATCCTCATGTGGACAAACTGAACCATCTCAAACTCAGAATCAAATACGTATGAAATAAATAATGACACATAACACAATCCATATATTTATTTCATTGGGTCATGTCATGTGCTATGTTCCAATAACATACACATATGTAATTAAGTCGGTAACTCCTTACCCATGATTTGTAGAACTTAATCATCACTTAACTTGCATACTAGTCTTATCTGATAATTAATGTTCCTTGTTAATTATCAAGACTATGGACTCTTTAGAAATATTATTGTCATTCTGACGAATGATCCACAGAGATCTACAATTCAGATCCTCAACCTGAATGATCTGTCAATAATAATCTCTAGGAACAAATGATCAAGTATCATCAATAACATAAACTAATATAATAGCTACCAACTGATTGGTTTCTAGGACATATCTCTAACAGTTATGTTTTGGAGAAGATTCTAAATTGGCAATTGAAGGGTATGTTGATGCCGATCATGCGGGTTGTAGTGAGACAAGAAAGTGCACGACGGGCTATGTCTTTACTATCGGTGGTGGAGCCGTTAATTGGATGTCTCGACTACAAGAAATTGTTGCTTTGTCTTCCACGAAATCGGAGTATGTCGCATTGACCGAGGCGGTGAAGGAAATGCTTTGGTTGAAAAGGTTGCTTGCACAATTTGGGTTGAAGCAAAAGGAGTATGTGGTGCATTGTGATAATCAAGGTGCCATACATCTTTCAAAGAATGCGGCATATCACTCAAGAACTAAGCACATTGATGTGCGATACCACTTTATTCGTGATGTTCTAGACCATAGGCAGCTAGTCGTGAGAAAGGTTCACACGAAGGAGAATGTTGCCGATCTGTTCACGAAGGTGGTGCCTCCCGACAAGGTAATGTTTTGTAGGAGGCAAATCGGGTTGGTTGAGTAACTCGGGTGTGTTTGGAGCGAGGTGCAAGGTGTATGCTTGTGAAGATCAAGATGTATGCTTGTGTGATCAAGCGGGAGGTTTGTCTTCAAGTGGGAGATTGTTAACATGTGTGAAGCCAAATGCAAAATGGGTCGTGGCCCATGTTGGCCCATACGGCAAATAAAGGAGACGAAAAAAGAGAGAGGAGGGTACATCATTTCCAGAGAAGAATCGATCTCCTTGAAGCTCTCTTGTCTCCTTGGTATAGCTATCTAGGGTTTGCTAATTTCTCTTGAATCTCTTGTTAATTTCACTTCAAAATTGTGAGAGAGTGTGAGTGAGAGAGAGAGAAAGGTTGATAGCTTGATGATCTCCATGTACTTGTAAGATAACTCTTGATTTTTGTGGATTTGCACCGATCACTCCCGTGGTTTTTTCCTTTTGGGTTTCCACGTAAAATTTTGTGTCTCTTCTTTATTTTCTTGTGCTTGATTGTGCTATTGTTGTTGATTCTCAAGTGGTACCATTATAGCTTTGTTCTAGCGGGTTTGTTTTATGCCCGACACGTGTTTGTCGAAATTACTACCTCCTTGTTTACTTGACTTCCGCTGTGCCTTGGCACCTGTGAGCGTGTCCTAACATATTTAACATTTTGAACTTCCGATTCTTATTCTCACTAGGTGGGCACATCGAGCTTCGCTGGATACATGAATTTTTATTAAATTAAAAAAAAACATTGTCGTGCAAATTTTATTTAAATGGCTACAACAACAAACTAACAAACAGATATCCGACTCTTTTGTTTAGTACAGTATCAATTTAAAAATAAGAGCCTTTCTTACAACAATCTCCTCCATATACAACTTTAATCCCCATCTAATGGAAATCCTCACTCAATTTTTGTTAAAATGTGGAGGCCGCGCATAATCTCAAGAGTCAGATGATCATCAAAAAAATTTTTGTATTTTCTGGCATATGATGCAGCATGATGCGTTGGGGAGATCACCCTTCTATTCGCATATCTAACCTCCATCCAATCTGGGTACTGTCGAAAGTGCCGAAGCACATGTTGCATCAACGGTTGTGCACTTCAAGAGGGCAAATCTGTAATTTGACCAGAGATAATAGCTGAAACCAAATTAATACAGTAAAAAAATGTGCATATTTTGGAATTGTAGCCATGTAAGTACCATCTCAGCAGACATTATCACCATCCGAAGCATATGGGTTGTATTTATATCTAGATCATTTTAAGTATTTGATTATTATAAAATACATAAATTTGTATATAATATACTATTATTATAACAGGCTAACCACCAAGCCGGAGTCTTCATTTTGCTTTTTGATTAGGAGCTGATTCCACTACATAAATGTATTACTAAATTTAATTTAATTTTTTTGGTAATTAATAAATATTTTTTTTTGAAGAAAAATAGGGGTCAAGCCCCTATCTTAAATAATTAAATTAAACAAGGTTAAAAGGTACAAGATTTTAGCAAGATGCTAAAAGTTTAACAAAAACCCAAAAAAAATCTAAAAGAAGAACAAAGAAAAAAGCTAAGGGGAAAGAACTGAACCAAAAGGAGAAAGTAAACTCAAAAAGGAGTAGACATTGGAGTTTTCCTAAGAAAATTTCACTCCAACAGAATTTTTTGCAGTAGTTCACTTGGCTGCTTTTGAGAGTCATTGAAAACTCTAGAGCACCTCTCTCTCCATATGACAAAAAACGCAATTGCAAAGAGGTCCTTAATAGTTTCCAAGATTGCAGTATTATGCAAAATTGCCGTGTGCTGGACAGGAAAAGAAGAAGGGGATGTGGCTAAGAGTGCAAGAACATCTTGACAGCTGAGCATCAACTGCCTAAGATGGCGGAAGAAGTTGCAGGAGTTGAAGATGTGGTGGACTGATTCACCATCCGAGCAGCAGAGCATACACATGTTTGCCAAGTTCCAACCTCTCCTTCGAAGATTGTCAAGTGTAGCAATTCTGTTTTGAAACATTAACCAAAGGAAGACTTTGAACCTTGGAGGAATTTTCATCTTCCAAATTTTATATAGGTCAGAGGAGTAACAAGGATTACAAGTAATTAATTTGTAAACTGAACCAGTAGAGAAGGAGCCTGAATTTGAAGGTAGCTTCCAAGTGACTTCATCAAAACCAGTTACATTGAGACTGGAAAGGAGAGGGGAAACCAAGGACAGTAGAGAGAAAAGTTGTTGCATAGCAATTGTAGAAGTGGAGAGCAGGGGTGAGAAAAGAACATTTGGGTTTTGAGTGTTGTAGCTGAACCGTTGAACAGAAATCATCTTGTCTAAGGCAAAAGAAAAAAGATCTGGGTAAGCAAATTGCAGAATTGTAGAAGCCCAATTATGCTGCCAGAACAGCACAGTCTTACCAGTTGTTGGTTTGAAAACCAACCCCACTCGCATGAAGCAAGTTAAGTTTTTGAGGATAGGGGTTAACTTGCTGTTTAGAGGATAAAGAGAAACTGTTGAGTATTGAAGAGTAGAGGCCAGCGATTTCCAGAGAGAATACGATGAAGAAGCCCATTTCCAAAGCCATTTAGCTAGCAAGGAATCATTAAAGGACGCTAAATTTAAGATCCCCAGTCCTCCAGCTTTCTTTGGCTTTATAACACAGCTCCAAGAGATCATTATCAACTTCTTTTTATCAGCCCTAATTCCATGCCAGAGGAAGTTTCTTCTCAAAAAATCTATCCTTTTAATCACCCAAGAAGGTAGTTTAAAAACAGACATGAAGTAAGTTGGTAGAGAAGAAAGACAAGAGTTGATTAAAACCACTCTACCAGCTATTGAGAGAAGAGAAGCTGACCAGCCTTGCAGTTTTTTCTGAAATTTGCCAAGCAGAGGTTGGTAGTCGGATCTCACTAGAGGTTTGTCAGATAGAGGGAGGCCTAAATAGAGCAAAGGAAAAGTTGCAACTCTGCAATTTAGTACGGTAGCAATCGATTGTCTCAAGTCATCTTGGCAGAAAAGAGTGATCAGATCAGACTTAGCAGAGTTTAGCTTTAAACCAGAACAGCTTCCAAAAACTTGCAGGACAATTTTTAAAAAAGTTGCTTGTTGTAAAGAAGGCTTGAAGAAGATGACTGCATCATCTGCATAGAATAAGGAGGAGAACATATTCTGTAGTGGCACAGGAGTAGCTCCTAAATAATTCAACTTTGTCAACCATTTTGAAAGAAAATCAAAGGCAATGATAAACAAGTAGGGAGAAAGAGGATCTCCCTGCCTCACACCCCTTTTCAGTATGATTGGCTTGCCAGCTACTCCATTGAGAACAACTCTGGAGGCACCTTGAAGAACACAGTTAAGCACAGTGGAAATGAAAGACTGAGGAAAACCCAAAGCTGCTAGCACTTTAGCCAAGAAGCTCCAACTAAGTGTGTCAAATGCTTTGTGTATATCAGCCTTAAAAATAGCAAGAGGGGTTTTGTTTTTAGAGCAGTGGTTGATTACCTCTTGTGCATAAACATTGATGCCAGTGTTCATAGATCAAGATTTGGATTCATGGTGAATGAGGAATGAGCTCCAAATTCCTTATTCATGTGAAACAAAACAACACATTAATAAGAATTTTGGACTTATCCGGGTGCTTATTCATATTCTAACAAAATCTAAGAATATGAATAAGTCCTTCCTTATTCAAATTTCTTATTTCACTATGCATCCAAACACATAATTCTCCTATGTCATAGTTACCAACATATTGTATTATAATTGACAGCATACTATAAAAAAACATTGGCATCAGTAAAAGGCGATGTTAGGTGATGCTTAACTGAGCCAAAGTTGTAAAAAAATAGGTCTTATATAACCATTTTGAGCAACAGTATGTGTAAATTCAACAAACAGGGACAAAGTTGTTATTTTTAATGTAATGAACTAATTATGATGCATGTACTTCTATCAGTAACAATGGATAACATCAAAATTTAAAAATATAAAAAAGAATAGTTAAAGGATTACCTTTGAGCCATCACCAGGAAGAATCTGTAATGCGTCGTTTCTAAACTGAATAAAGAAAGGCATATGTTTTGTAAGTTGTAACAAATGAAGTGAAGACTGAAAATATCCTAACTACATTAGCTTACCAGTGTCATGGTTGGTACTGATAAGAGAACCATAAGGAAGGAAAAAATATAAAATATTCTTCTAGATTTATTTGAGAAGATCTACTAAGCTGTCATCTTATCTGACGACATCATTTGGTTCTCATGTAAAAATGATTGAGGTACAGGCTGCCAAAAGGAAATATTTTCTATCTTTTTACTTGGTACAATCACTGGTGTTTGTACCTCAAAATTGAGTTCATGTGATGCAAAAAACTGTGACAGTTCTCAGTATTGAAGAGAGAACCACTCTATGCCATAGATATTAAGCTCTAATTTTAACTATTTATGTGGCAGCTGTCGCATAAACTATAACACAAAAGTATATAATAATGAGGACCCTGCCTAGATTGAACCAAAAGAAAATTAACCCTTAAAATATGAAATTAATTTTTATGTTAGATTTAGAATGCCATAATATATCATATCGTACGAAAAAAAGAGCTTAACCAGCAATAAGAACAACTAATAATAATTATTTACAAAACAATTAAGTGTACGTAGTACAAAGATCTCTAACCTTTATGCAATTAATTTTCACATCAAGTTTTGTAAGCATGCTCAGAGGAGGTACATATGTCAGATTTTGTTGGCATGATTAGGGATGATAATAAAGCACAGATGATACAAAGAACAAAAACAATGGAATAAAGGAATAAAAAATAGGCTGCTCAACTCTTAATGCTGTCATAACCGTATCAGTATAGTTTCTAACACTAATACGCTCCAGTAACACTGGAAAAGATAGATTATATTGAAGGTAACTATATCAATAAAAATTAGAATCAATGGCAATTTAGAAAACAGTACAGAAATCACAAAGAGAGGGAGAAGCTCACCGGAGGAGGGGAATCCTAGATCATAGATGTCGATAACCATGGAAAACAGTATCCATCTAGCCTTGTATGAGTCACTGTAGATATCGCCTCCATTGTCGCTTAATTAAGTCATGGTAGAGAGGGAGATAGTGCAGTACAGAGAAAGATCGATGAATTGAAGAAACCTAGAAGAAACAGTAAAGATGGAATCTCTAACTAATAATTTAAAGTTTGACACAAATTTAACAGTAAAGAAGAAGGAATCTGTAAGAAATAATCAAGCATTCATTTGTATCACCTGTACAATCCAAACTTTAAACTAATAACTCAATCACAGGACTCATTGAAATAATAAAGAAAATTTCAAAGGACTCAACAAAAGGCAAAAAATTGACAGAAAAATTTAATTAAACTATATATTTGAAGAAAACAGAAAAGGTACCCTCTGTATTATTTTTCTTACAATTTAAGAAAAATAATTGTGATTTCTACTTTGTTCATGTACGAAGCTGACACTAATATAAATTGACTAGTAGACCCTGTTGTTAAGTTATTTATAGCATTATGTTTATCTATAATATTATGTGGTTTATGGTATTTTGTTATTTTGTAGAAGTGTAGGGACTATATTATAAAAGAACAATTGTTCATTAATAAAAAGGGAGCCTCTGGCAACAGAGGTTAAGATCTCTAATTTTCTATCTAAATTTCTCTTTCTTCTTGGTATCAGAGCAGCCAGGTTCGACGCTTGACTGTCTCTCTTTCTTCCCTCTCCTTCATCCGCGATAGAACACGCTGTGAACCGCGCATGCTTCGCGCCTCCGTCTGGTCCACACGCGGTGCACCAATCTTCCGCGTCGATTGCCTCTGTGGACCGTGCGTGCACCAAGCGCTCCTCTCCTCTGTGGACCGTGCGTGCACCACCCGAACAGAGTCGCCTTTCCTTTGTGGATCTCGCGTAAGCAACAGACAGCCTCTCTTGACCCGTCTGAAATCTTCCCGTCACCTCATGTCTTCTCTTGATAAGTGTATTCTCTCCTTTTTCTTTTTCGACAATTGTTCTGCTGGATGTTAAAGCCGTGATCGTGTGATCACGCACGGTTTGTGGTAGAGAAGATAAGGTGTGGCTGGTATTGGAAGATCAAGCACGTTTTTTTTAGAAAATGGAGAAACTTCTTGCAAAGTTGGATGTAGATGATGTGAAGACATTGCTCGAGCTCGTGAAGATATTGTTTGGATGTGTGTGTTTTGTAAAGGACAACAGACTTTCTGTAGGGAAACTTGATCTTAGAGCGGTGAAATGTATATTTGTGGGATATTCTGCTACACAAAAGGTTATGTTTGCTGGAGTCCAGTGTAAAAGAGGTTGTTTGTAAGTATGGATGTGCATTTTCGAGAATTCGAACCATATTATACATTGGAGGTGACTTCACTTTTTGGTGACTCGTCTGATTATGAAAGTATGAGATGAGAGGGGGAGAATGGTGATAAGATGAAAAAAAGGGAACCAATCCCTTTGTTGATTCCTTCATTGGTTGAAGAACATGAGAATGAAGAAGAAGAAGAGGAGGATGGGTAAGAAGAGGAAGATCATCATGCAAATGTCAGGACTCAAGCCCAACGCGAATTGCAAGTGTATAGTAGGAGGCCGAAAGAGGGTCCCATGAATGCACCAATAATACCACTTGTGCCATCGAGTCCCTTGTCCCGGTCTACCTCGACTCTTGAGACACCTACATCTATGGAATCCTCAAACTCAGAATTCACAGGTGATATGAATCTTCCCTCTTCTCCCCACACTTCAATAACATTAAGGAGGATCTCTCGCAGTAATGCGGGACTTCCCCCTGATCGTTATGGTTTCCCATATGATATTGCATAATTTGTCTCATATTCAAACATATCACCTGTACACGGAGCGTTTATTGCATCATTAGACTCTATTACTTTACCTTAGTGTTGGCAGGATGCTAAGAAGGACCCAAAGTGGAAAGCAGCTATGCAAGAGGAACTCGGGGCTCTAGATAAGAATAAAACCTGGGAGATTATATCACTACCACCTGGCAAGAAGGCAGTTGGGTGTAGATGGGTGTTCACAGTGAAGCAGACCCCAAAAGAAAAAATTGATCGCTACAAGACACGACTGGTGGCAAATGGGTATAGTCAGACATACGGCATCGATTATGATGAGACATTTGCACCAGTAGCAAAGATGAGCACTGTCAGGACACTTGTCTCTCTTGCAGTAAATGGATGTTGGAAGCTACACCAGTTGGATGTGAAGAATGCATTTCTTCATGGGGATTTACTGGAAGAGGTGTACATGGAAATTCCCCTGGGATTTGGCACAGGTCAAACAATCGACAAGGTATGCAAATTGAAGAAGTCACTTTATGGTCTGAAACAGTCTCCTCGAGCTTGGTTTGATAGGTTCATCAGAGCTATGATAGGCATGGGATATCGCTAGATAAATGCCAATCACACTGTATTTGTTCGACACCATAATGGCCATATTACAATGCTTGCTGTGTATGTGGATGATATAATTATCACGGGTGATGATGAGAAGGATATTGCTCAATTGAAAGTGCAATTAGGTAAAGAGTTTGAGGTGAAAGATCTAGGCTTGCTACGATACTTCCTTGGAATTGAGGTTGCTCATGGAGCAGAGGGTATCGTTCTCTCTCAACGAAAATATGTACTTGATCTTCTCAAGGAGACTGGCATGTTGGGGTGTAAGCCTGCGATAACTCCAATTGATTCGAAACTCAAGCTAAGTGCAGAGGCAGGAGAGACAGTTGATCGTGAAAGGTACCAGAGATTGGTGGGTCGGTTGATCTATCTGAATCATACTCGTCCCAACATCTCCTTTGCTGTAAGCATAGTAAGTCGTTACATGCATGATCCAAGAAAAGGTCATATGGATGCAGTGTATCGGATTCTGAGGTATCTCAAAAGTGCACCAGGAAAGGGGGCTAATTTTTAGAAGGAATGGTCATATAAACATCGAGGGCTATTGTGACTCTGACTGGGCTAGCTGTGTTGATGATAGAAGATCCACATCAGGATATTGTGTGTTTGTAGGGGGCAACTTGATTTCTTGGAGGAGCAAGAAGCAGCCGGTAGTAGCAAGATCGACCGCAGAGGCAGAGTACAGGGCCATGGCTTCAGGGATTGCTGAGTTGTTGTGGTTGAGAAAGCTTCTGAGAGAGCTAAAAATGGATCAAGGAGACCAGATGAAGTTATGGTGCGATAACAAATCAGCAATCAGTATTGCCAACAACCCAGTACAATATGACAGGACCAAACATATTGAAATTGATAGGTTCTTTATCAAAGAGAAACTGGATAGTGGACTACTCAAGCTAGGTCATGTGCCAACAAGAGATCAAGTAGCAGATTGTCTCACCAAGGGACTTTAGCTCAGAGGATGTATCAAGATTATGTGACAAGATGGGCTTAGCTGATATTTTTCACCCATCTTGAGGGGGAGTGTTGTTGAGTTATTTATAGCGTTATGTTTATCTACAATATTATGTGGTTTATGGTATTTTGTTATTTTGTAGAAGTGTAGGGACTATATTGTAAAAGAATAATTGTTCATTAATAAAAAGGGAGCCTCTGGCAACAGAGGTTAAGATCTCTAATTTTCTATCTAAATTTCTCTTTCTTCTTGCCATTCACTCCATTCTTTCATATATTCCTTTCTGCAATGAAATAAGGTACTGGTCTAGCTTTAAAGCAAAGGCAATATCTCAATTCTCTCATTTAAGCACAAACAATTCATCCTTAGTATAAATGTTAACTACACAGATTAGATGAGAAATTACACCATTGTATAAACATAATTTTATCAATAAAGATAAGTAATTTTCTTCTTGTCATGTTTCTAGACCAGCTCCAGTGCCCTCTTTAAAATGTGCACTGATATTCTTTTTCCCCAGAATGTAGGTCTCATTATTCCGTGATTCATAAATACTTTATAGCATATTAAAAATAAAGAGGTGGACTTAGCAAAGAGCATACATGTATAGCAAATATTGTTGTTTGAATAATTGTAAATCATTTAAGAAGTACTGCATATCTACAACATGAAATTGACTTTTAAATTAGATATATGTTAAGAAATTCTCTCAATCCAAGAAGGGCATAAAACTATCAACTCTCCTCGTAAGCAAGGTGTTTGTTCAAATGTGTCAAAGAGGCTTTCTGAATTGACAGTTCAGTGACATATGCTTCCCAGCAAATTGTTAAAGCCTCCGTCTAGTAGAGGGCACCAATTATGAACAAAAAGCAAAGAAAAACTAATAAAAATAGCATTTGAAATTCAATTACCATCCCACTGGAAATCATTTCAGTATGTGGACTTTGCTTTATTAGTTCTATAGAGTATATATTTGAAACACCATTTTCAAATATATCAATGTAGTTCTGATAAAGGAAATAAGTATAGCGGAATGAACTTGTACCAGTAGTCCAATAGTCCAGGTACCAGTGCAGCTCGTAGGACTTTTTTCCTTCTTTGAAGAATGAAAATAAAGGTGAAGATGGACCAGCATAGAATCATTTGTTTCCATTGAAATGGAACTGGAGCTACGCAGATAGAAAAATCAAGATAGCAAATGGATCAGATCAAAGATTGGTGCCAAATAAAAAAAAAGGAAAAAATAAAATTGAATCAAAGATCTGAACTAAAAGAGTAGAAATTCAAATCAAATAGACTTAAACTCGCCTAGTGCACACCATGGCCAAAGTTGAGAATAGAAAATCAAATCAAATAGACTTCCCAAGTTGAGCTCGCTGGTGGATCTGAGTTATCTCCGACTGATGCGTCGTCGGTAGTCGCCATCTGTCTCTCTCTATTGGTGCTCTGCCTCGTTTGTTTCATATTCTCTCTTCTTGGTGCTCTTCGACTCTCCCTAGTTTGTCTACCCCAACCCTAGATTGACAGGACAAGAGAGAGAAGTGAAGATGAGGTCTGTGAGGAGGGAGCAGTGAAATAGGAAGAAGAGACAAAATTTGTAGACAGCGAAGGAGGAGGCGGAGGGCAGGTGCAGGAACATCGCCTGGTGGATAGCCAACGCAGAAGAGGAGTGGATGTAGGTTTGCGTACATAGGATGGAGAGGATGAAAATAAGAAGAGGTAAATGAACCGGACAGATCAGAAAGAACAAACCAATGACGTAGATGTCGTGTCGCGCGAATTAAACCAAAATTCTAGTCGACTCCCACGAGTTTTTATTTATAAATACTGATTCTGATTAGTGCCTCTGTTCTTTAATCATCCCAACTTAGATACTGAGTTACCGAAATTTGAATTAATTTGGTTGAAACGATAAGCGGAGCACTTCTATATTTACTCATATAAATAAGGTACTTTCTTTTCAACCTTCTACACTAAATTGGATTGTTCATTTGATTTTTCTTGAAATCATTATTTCTAGCTGGAGATTGAGTTAACCCCAAGCACTACCATGTTTGACCTTGAATACGATTTTACCATTCCTCATTTTGTTACGAGATGTTACTTAAATTACTTTTGGTGTTCGTAGGTAACCGAATCCCAGGAAAATTTGATTCCAATTGATAACGTGCGATACTCAAGTTCAATGCATGGATGGTTTCTTCATTGGACGACTAAATTTTTTACCCTAAAAAAATTCCTTTTGAAGTTCAGCATTTAAACTCAGCCCAAAGTTTTCGAATTTATTCTGATATCGATTGCAAGAAGGCACAAAGAAGAATGGTCTAAAGGAATTGAGGGCATTCTTGTCCTAAATCTTAAATGTTAAATTTCAGAATTAAAATATTAATAAAAGAATAAATATCTATAGAAATCATGATTAAAGGGTGATATTTCCAAAATTAAAGATTAGAGGGTGATATTTCCAATTAGATAAGATTTGAGGGGTATAGGGCTGATTTTCCCTACTAATAAAATGCACTTCAAAATCATATTTAAATCCGCAATTAAAATATCAGCTTTATTAAATCCATATTATTTATATTAAAATATTGGCCTTATATAAACATTAGGCATTTTGCTAGAAAATATATTTGATAAATTTGATTGCACTGAAATAAAATATTTTTTGCATTAATTTCGCTAGTAATTTTAGATAAAATAATTTATTATGTATTTTTATTAGACTAAATTATTTTTCTAGAACTCCTAGTTTTTATTATTTTAATTAATTTTATTTTAATTAAAGAATTATAAAAAATAGTATTGGAATGCATCTACTTAGAGGGGTAATTTTGTCAACTAATGTTGTCCGAAGAAAATTTAGTGTTGTCCGAAGTTAGAGGGGTAATTTTGTCAACCAATTGATTCTGCAACAGTCTGAGTGAGGAAAAAGGAACTTAGTCCTTGTTTAAATTTCTATTTTCTAGGATAAACATTAATAGGAGGCGGCCCAAATAAAGATCCTGCATGACTTCCTAAATATAATCTACATTTATAGATTTAAGTATTTAACACAATTAAAGATAAATTGGCAGAGAATAATAGTATCCCAGCGTATCATGCATACATGTCAGTAATCTCACGTTATGAAACTTTAATTGTGAGGCTGTGGAGGTGGTGGAGGAGGCAACAGAGGTGGCAGAGGCGGTGGTTGGAGAATGTTTCATTTTGAAGTTGCACATATATATATACAATATGGAATTGGTTCCCCTTTCTTTTGTTAAAATTGATAGGAATCGATAAGCATTTAAATGGTAGTATGGTACTGGCAGACTTCTCACAAGAGTTGGACGGTGTATTAGGATAAAATGGTATTTAGTGAATTAGATAATAAAGGGATACTGGTAAATTTGGAATAGATGGAAATGGTAGTAATGGGCTAATGGCAGGGGATACGGGCGTTACCACTGCCATTACTGCTCAACTAAATCAAGGAACTAAATGGGGAAGTATCTGATTATAAAACTTTTTAGACACTCAATTTTGCCTTCTTTTGGTTGTTTTGGAAAACACAAAGGTCTACTAAATCAAGGAACTAGCACCTTAATTAGTAAAAATCTAATGTAATCATTTTGCTGTAAAATTTTAGTAATGAAATTGTCTCTACTAAGTGTTTCTAAAAGAATGAATTAATTAACTTCCATATTCCCTGGCCCCAATTTATCATTAAAAATTAAATAATAAAACTTCCAGATTTTCCGGGGATGGCAAAAACTTATTAGCAGATGGCTGCCTTCTTCATTAACAAATGCAAATTTATTGCAACTACCGAAAGAACCAAACTGCATCTTAAATTTAACCCAATACAAACTGAGTAAAATATGGTATTTATACCAGTTTTGAGCAGGTACTGGTACCAGTGCAACATGCCAACTTCTGCTCCCCTAAACCATATATCTAATTTGCTGCAAGCCAACCACACAACCCTATTACAGATTACAGATAAGCAATAATAAATATCCTTGTATCTTCAAAGTATAATTAATTAGCACAACATTACTCCATATCTTGAAGTAACTATGGAAATTAACTAATTGGAATGCAACATTAACTAGACTCCAGCATAAAATTGTTCAAAATAAGTTCATAGTTATGAAATGCGGATGGCAACAATCTCCTTGTTATACCACATAGTGGGATTAAATAAATCGAGCCCACGGCTTCTGTATAATTAATTTTCATCACGATGAACGAAACGAAAAAAAAAAATCTATCAAATCATATAAGATTTATAGCTTATTCATATATTAGATACACACATACACACAACAGAATACAGAAGTAGGCACATGCGCAGAAAGATCGTATCTCTCTGTATCAGGTACTGATCACTGCTGAATGCAGGCATACATACTGTAAATATATATTTCATTTATTCAACAAACATATTTGCATCAAAGTATCAAACATATCATGGGTGTGGGGGGCCGTGTGGTGGATGATGCGGTCCATGATGAGGCGGCGGTGGAGCGGGATGCGGTCCATGATGAGGCGGAGGTGGAGCGGGATGCGGATCATGAGGAGGTGGTGGCGGCACTTTTGGGCCAGGTGGCGGAGGATGCAAACCCGGTGGTGGAGGATGTGGGCCATGGGGATGGGGTGGTGGAGGTGCAAGTGGGCCCGGCGGTGGGGGTGGATGGGGCTTGTGAGGATGTGGACGGTGCATCTTCCTTTTTCTCTTTTGTTCAATTAATTTCACTTCGGTATTGTAAGTTGGGGTTTAGAAACAAGTTCAATTGGTCTATATATAAGAGGTCAAATACGTGTGGTAACAGTCAGTCAAAACAGCAATTCAAAGGGAATTTGGGAATTTCAATATTTGATTTGTAGTAGTCTGTCCACGGCACCGGCCAAGTGGTTGCATGTATTAATCTGGATGAAACTAGAAGCTTTCTCGTCTTGGCTGGAAGCTCCATTTATTTGCAGGATTTGCTGCATTCGTTACCGTTTGCGATTCTATGCAATCATGGAATTTCGGAATTTGGACAACTTAAGTCTTAAGACATGGGCCTAGTAGCTCAATGGTAAGAGCACTAGGCTGGCCTCCGTGAGGTCAAAGGTTCAAGCCCCGCATGCATCTTTAATTTCAAAAAAAAAGTTGGATGGGAAAGACTTCCCTCTTTCTTCACACAAAAAAAAAAAGTCTTAAGACATGGGAACCAATTGCAAAATAAAAATTTACTCAAAAAAAAAAAAATTTCTTCTTTCAAAAGGGAAAGAAAATTGTAACTTCTAGAACGAATTGATCAAAATAATTCGTTAAAGTTAAACCTGTAACAAGTTGTTCTTTGATGGTATTTATAGCGAGTCAGTTGGTTGCTACATGCTGATCTATAGAGAGTCGTTGGTGACACATTAAAAAAAAAAACAAACAAACAAACAAGAAAATTTTATACCACCACACAAATATTATATCAACATGTGCTTTCTAATGTAATCATAATAATTAAGAGCCTAAAAGGATAATCCAATAAGAACAAAACTACCTAAGAAGCTTCCAAATCAGACGGTTTGAATATTTAGTTGACCATTTATTTACTACTCTTCGACATTTAATTTTCGCCCTACAATTACTTTACACAGCCTTTGTACGCACTGCAAGAAATGTTATTTGGTTACAAAAAAATTCCTCTAAGAAATTCGTCAAGATTTTTATCAGTGCGTTGGTTTATTTTTATTTTTTTTATGCACGCAAACTATAGTTTTTATAGAAACTTTTTAACGTAATTCATTCTAAGACCATTTTTTTTAAGTATCTCTATACAATTAATTGGAAATTAATGTAATACTACCGAATTTATTGTTATTATTGGATTTGTCCTACTTTCAATCAATTACAATGAGCAAATCACTTCCACCAATATATATATTATCCATAATCACTGAAAAAATCATTTCAAAATTTAAGGTATTTGTTACAAATGCACCTAATTTTGTTTGAATATAAATGAGAAAAGGCCCCTTTGACTAAACAGTACAATAAACAAAGAAGAAGGATTTAATAAATTCTTAAGTATAAATCATTATAGAAATACCAACGAAACTGATAACTTTGCTGGAAATAAACACGTTGCTTTTGTCATAAGGTAACTGCCTGAAAAAGAAAATTGTAACAACCTTTGTTAAAGAAAGATAAATGCATACACATAATGGACGCTGACATGTTGAACGTTGATTAATATTATTTTTTTTAATTGCAAATTCCAATTGTTTCTTTCACTGCAATTGTTTTCATGAAAGGTGAAAAGGAAAAGAAAAACGATAAGGGCTTTTGGTAGGGTTTTTTATTAGCCTTCTGCTTTCTAGATATATTTATTTTAATCCTTGTTTTGATTATGAAATCTCAATAATTAAAAATGAATTTAAATTAATAATAATAATAATCATAATAATAATAATAATAATAATAACTACTCAACTATTGGAAAGCCAAGTCAGAACCGACAGTTAATTAATCGTATTTGAATTTAAGTTTTAGTACAATCTGAAACGAATTTGTCAAAATTTTACGGCATTCAAAGTTCAATTTAAATCAAATAAAAATATGACAAAGATGAAATGAAAATTCATGTTTTCTTATTGAATTCCGAATAGAATTCGTATCACATATCAGATTTTTTTTATTATTTTATGTAAGATAAAAAATAAAATGCGTGCAATATATGAAGGGACACACAATCATTTGCAATATATAATGTAGAAATTTTATTTTTTGAAGTTTGTGCAATTTAAAATAATTTTTCAAGCAACAAAACCAACACAAACCTAAAACTTGCGGTAATAATCGAAAATCATGCGTAAAACTAAAAGAGATGGAAAAAGAAGTTTATATTTCTTTTCGAATTGTATCGAAAAGGCTCGAATCACGATTTTGAATGTGGTGGTGTGCTCTCCTTCTCCTTCTTTCAAACACCTAAGGTGTGTAAAGATTAATCAACTTCTTGCTTGATTTATGCTAGTAAATCAAGAAGAACTAGTACAATCTTTTACTTCCCTCATTCAATTAGTTCACCCATTAATTAAAGGGAATTATACATAACACATGATCTCTAGCTTAACGCATGTAAGATGAGCAAATATGACGCCCAAATTCTCCACCTTTGAAAATGGTGGTCTCATAGGGAGGAGAGAGAAGAGAGAAATGTGACATCCAAATTCTTTAATTAAGTAGTGTATTTATAAAGCGCTGATACGGTGCATCTCCATATTTGTCATCCCCGTCATCTTGTTAGGTTTGACTGCCTCCATGTCGTTTTCCTCTTCATCTTTCGCTCTTCCCTTCTTTTCCACTCTCCTCTTCTCTCTTTCTCCACACCACTCTCCCTCCCTTCCGATCTTTCTTCCTTTTAGTCTTCCTTTTAGTCTCCCTTCCTTTTAGTCTTCCTTCCGACCTCACATGTAGAGTCATCTCTTCCTTTCCCTCACCACCCTATCTTCTTCCATTTCACCTTCTCGTACTTTATTTGTTTTTTCTATATAACTGCATATAATAATTTAATATATCTCTTAGTTTATAATAAATACTCCCTCAAGTCAAATAGATACTTCCTTTAACTAAAAAATATACTATCTCATTTTATAATATAATAAATTAAATACTCTTTTAAAATAAATCCATAACTGAAAAATATATTTGACTCTCTCTTAATAAATCTTATATACTCCTTTAAATATAATTAATTACTCCTTTAACACAAATACGAACTTTCATAGTACTTTCATAATAAAAGATAAATTAATGAAAATATTTTGACACCTCCTTAATGAAATTTATATACTCCCTTATCACAAATTACAAACTTCCATAATTAAAGATAAATGAAAACATATCTGACACTCCCTTATCACAAATTACGTACTTCCATAATTAAAGATAAATAAAAACATATTTGACACTCTCTTAATAAAACTTACATATTCTTTTTAAAAATAATTAATTATTTCCTTATCAGAAATTATGTATTTTCATAATAAAAGATAAATGAAAAATATATTTGACACTCCCTTAGTGAATGAATTTTACTTAATCTCTTAATAATGTTTAGCTACTCCCTTATCACAAATGATCGTACTTCCATAATAAAGGATAAATGAGAACATATTTGACACTCTCTCAATGAATCTTACATACTCCTTTGTGTATAATTTATACTCCTTGATTTTTATTAGGAGAAACGATTCTTATAAGAATAGCTAAGAGAAGAAAGGAGAGGAGACGTGTTAGGGAGATAGGGAAGTAGAATAATGAGATGAGCTTGGTGAGATGAGAGGTGAAAGGGAGAGGATGAGAGAACATGGTGAAAAAGAGAGAAGATGATGAATGAGTCATGGGAGATAGAGGGAGGAAGGAGAGAGCGATGAAAGACAAGATGAGAGAGGAATGAGTCATACTAACAATCTTTGCACAAATCTATAGTATTTTAGCAAATTGTGACTATTCTATGGACTTTTTTTATAATTAATCTATCATTAAGTCTTATCTTACATTACAGAATAGATATTTTTATGCTCATACCTTATTTTTCATGTTAAAATTCATTTCTGGACCATTTCAGGTGGACCCTCGCCTGAAATATGGCCGAGAACAACTAGAATTTCCTGACAAACTACACACCATCTGGTAAAACACCATTGACTTTTTATATACTTGTTTTTTTTTTCTAAATTCTTGGTCATTCCAGAAACTAGACTCAATGATCTATCGAACAACACAAATTTCAATATAAATAAGTTCATAGATCAAAAGTTATGTTACTGGAAAAGTAGGCTATCACAGACTAATTCTGACAAACTGTCAGAATGATCTTTATTGTGAATAGCATAACTCTCTCACACTTAATCAGAATTTTACAAATTTATACTCTATGGAACGGTTTGTGAAAGATCTACATCTATTTAAATTTTCATGCAAAAACGAATTACCTTGTGAGAGAAAACTGGTCCCCACTGTCAAAAGCTCAGAAATTTTAGAAACCAGACAGCCTGACCTCTTCTGCTTGCGACTTGATTATCTCACTGTATACCCGTTTGATTTCCGAAATTTTGGACTTCATGGAAATTATATTCAAAAATCTTTCCAACCTCAAAAACCGCACAAATCGGATATACGGATCTTGAATATATCGCTTCACGAAGTCATACAATAAAAAAAGAAACTCTGTTTTATTCTTAACTGAATTAGGTTTCCCCTAATCCTCCATTAACCACGAAATTAAGCATAATTGGTCCCTAATGAACTACCAGTATTTATCTAATTTACCATAATTAATAGTATTAAAATCTAGGAGAAATTGGATATATGCCACCTCAAAACTTAAAAATTAGAAGAATGCCACCCCAAGCTTAGTTCTTAGAAAAATGCCACTCTAAATTTATAATACATAGATATTTGCCACAAGTATACAATAATTATACATTTGGAAAATAAAAATACTATCATTTGATATGTATTTTAATATTTCCCAATATACCCCCATTTTCAACTCTGGTTCTCTGTTCACCTTCTATTTTGTTAATGTCCCATCCCCATTCGAACTCTCTGAATCGGTAAGCCGGCCTCTCCCTTCCTCCTATCGCCGTGTCACTCGATTTCGCACAGCCCTTCTCTCGCGATCTCTCTCAACCTCGCACAAACCCTAGACGAGGATTTCCTCTACCTTAAACACCATTACAAGCCTTGATCGTAGCTTCAGTCACTCCCGTGGCCGAATCGACCTGAAGAGTGCATTCTGCAGTTTTCTTCCTCACGGTCTGGTAAGCAAGTTTTATTTGATCTTTTTATGGATAAACCTTTATATATTACTGGTAGAATACCAAATTAGGGTCAAAATCATTGAAGTTCGCTCATAATTTGTTATTCTAAGCGTATGACTGCTCAATTGATACGACATAATAACCTATTCTAGTATGCTTAAGACTAGTAATAAGGTATGGAACAAAGTGGAATAGTTTTGTATATATTAATCTACTTGCGAATGTAAGTCTTTTATTTTTGAGTTAATTACCTGGAGTAGTAGCTCGAGTTTAGAATAAGAAAGCGAGTGCTCGTGGACAACTACCCCCGCCCTTCTTATACGTTATGATCCCGATAAGGAACGAGTTTGAGCAGCGTCACTAAACAAAGGAGGGGAGCATTGTTTGACTGATGAACTACAAGGAAGAGCTGTAATCCACTTACATACATATGCTCGGAGGAATTAACTAGGATATTAAATCCAATCTACTGTCGAATTAAAGTATTCAAATGTGTCATTTTAGTAGGCAAATGTTTACTGCAGTAATATAGAGTTAAATGCAGTATTGTAATGTCTAATGCAGTATTGTAATGTATAATAGAGGATTCCCACGTTCAATAGAGTATTAGAAAATAGGGTATTTGCATGTAAAATCCAGTATTCCTATGTCCAATGTGGGATTTCAGCCCCCCAAACCAAAGAGAGTCCACTAGCCACGTAACTTTGCCCATTCACTTACTGCTCTGTAAGACTGGTTTGATCACTTTTGTATGTATTCGTCATATGCCCCCTGCCCAGGTCATATCCGTGGAGAAGTTGAATCTCCGTAACCCAGCTTACCTCTACACTTCTTGCAAACAGCTACCACCTTGAGGCAGCCCTCCGGGCTGGGTTGCCTACCCTGAGAAAATACAAACAACCAGCTTCTCTCCTATAACCTGCTTCTCACCACCTATAGACAACAACCACTGCTTAACACCTATTTCAAAGATAAACTGCTTCCCTCATAAAGCGCGTGCCCGGACTGCACGCTTACTGTATTGAGCAGCTCTTCTAGCAAAAAAACACTGCCTACTTATAGCCCTAATTCCAAAAAGTCAAGAAAATAGAAATATCCTCACTTGCTATGACCATTTTTATAAAAAATTTCTATAATGATATTATAAACCCTATTCACATTCCTTCTAGTAATGCGGATCAGTTCATTCGTCGAGGCTACTTCGGCGGTCATGCTGATGCTTATAAACCGTATGGGGCAGACCTTTACTAGTACGATGTTAACTCACTTTACCCTTATGTTATGAGTGGATTTCATATGCCAATAGGAAAGCCTCGGTGGGTAGGGGATTTATCTAAACATGCATTAGAAGATTTCTTTGGATTTGTTGAGGCATATATTATAACACCCGAAAAGGAAGTGCTCAATAAACCGCTCTTGCCTTATAAGTGTCCAAAAACCGGGATTCTCCCTTTCCCAACTGGAAAATTCTTCGGTGTTTATTTCACGGAAGAGCTTAAGCTAGCGGTTAAGTATGGTTACACTGTGGAGCCATTGCGAGGTTATTTATATGAAAAGAGTAATGGGTTATTTACTGATTATGTTGATACGCTCTTCAATGCTAGAGTAGAAGCTAAAAAGAATGGACATGTAGGGTTATCGTATATATACAAGATCCTGCTGAATTCTCTGTATGGAAGATTTGGGCGCTCATTCATAAACCAACGCGAGTGATGCTGAGTGAAACTCAAAAGACTTATAATGGAAGGGAAGAGAGGTCTCTACCACTCCTTCACCTTTAGCATCAATAGTATCAGCAAAGATGAGAAAACTTCTTGCTAAATCACGCTCGTGGAAATGCAATAGTCCACAACGGTAAGTTCTACCACGGAAGTCAGTAAATGCTGGCAAATATAATTTAGAACCTTCATAAGCATGTGCTAAATCCAGAACCAATTTCTCATAAAGCGCTCTCCGGATGTCTTTACACACCATAGTTAACAACGCAGAATAAGTCCACAATTTACTTATTATTGGATCTTCACTGTGATATGTTCTAATCAATTTTTATACTTTACCAATATCAAGATATACAAGAAATTCTGGCTTTAGCAAACCATTATATTCTAGGTATTCATATATAAAAATAATTGAGAAAAATTTACTGTTGATTTGAAAGGGCTGATTCTGCTGAAGCTTGTATATAGAATGGGAAACTCATCAAGCAAGCGCCGGGGTGTCAAGGAGGAGGGATAACCTGCCAGAAAGGAAAGGAAAGGCAAGGCCGAGCAAGAAGGCAAACAGCGGTGCTGGATTGATAAGCCCGCCGGACGAGCTAGCGAAAATTGTGGACATCATAGATAGGAGGAGCCACGCAGACCAGAAAGAATACTACAACACTATTTCTTTTAGGAAAGGCTTTTGCAGGACAAACTCATGCTACATTGCTAGTAAAATAGGACGAATGCGTCTTGCCTATATTACTGTACCAACTTATCTTGCGAAACGAAACCTACCTTTGTTCAAAATTGTTCTCGAGGAAGGGATGAAACTAAATGTTGAAATTGGAAGTGCTTTCTCCAGCACACATCTGCTTAAAGCTTTTCGCCTCATTCTTCCTTTATTTGGCAAGACCTACATCACTGTACTTTGCTTATGAACCTGACTAGCAGCTCTCTTCGTTCGCACCTTTTCAAGCAAGTAACCCAATCTCGAAACGTTCCCTTTGCCATTCCGTGAACTATTCGTATTCGCCAGCCGTGTATAACTGATTCCGAGGGCAGTGCGAGACATTGGTTCGGCAACAAGAACTGCTCCTCGCCACCGACAGAAAACTCAAAGTCAGGTTCATCGTGGGTGCATTTGGCCAATCTATAGCTCCTTGGATTTGACGGTATACTGGAAACGCGGGTTTAGAGCCTTTGTCGAATATGGTGGACGGACTTCTTTACTTCCGATGCATTCGAAACAGAGCCTTTTTTATCCACTTTCATAGACCATTTCTATCCTACTCCTTTTGGGAATCAATCACACACCCTTGCCCTAGAGAGAGAAAGACAGAGAGGAGATTCTGACCCCTGAAAGCAGCGAAAAGCGCAATAAGCATATCTCTCTCGTGCCTTGGAGAGGACTTGCATTATTTCCTGTGCATCGAAACATACTTTACCCCAAGCCCTTCTCAGGCAGTTCATCATGCTAGGTGGCACTCAACTTCTCTTGTCATGTAGGAGTTCCTGAAAATCCCCCCAAGGGTTTCTAGATAATCTCCTCAGTATACCATAGAGGTGACGAATTAGGTTTATTGCTTTAGTCAAGTTCATTGATGAAAAGTTTCATCTGCCGGTTGGTGTCAGTCCCATTCCAAGCGAATTACTAAGTCATAAATCCCAAGAGTCAGGCGCCTAATTCCGGAAATGTGTGTATCTAAAGCATCTTACCCGAGATCTCTATATTGGCAGGCAAGTCTCACTGTGAGTAAGTGTATCGATCGGCGTCAAGTTGGAATTCCTTGTGGCTCTTGAACCTTAAGGTAGGCGCGCAGCGGTGCTATGTTCCCCTGCTCTTTGCCTGCTTATTCGCCCAGCTATAAGAGGCTGATAAGGAGAGGTACAAAGTCAAAAGAGAGGGGCGAAGCGCCGGGGTTGCCTAGAGTGAAGTCGGAACTCACACCAACCAGGGATTTCGAATCCTAGTTTAGCTAGATATTAAAAAAAGGAGTATGATATTTCATATTATATATAAGGTGGCTACTTTCCTATACTGTCTTTCCGTTGGGAAGCTCTACCAGAGTCAGTGCGCGAGACAGGAAAATAAAAAGAAGTTTTGTTTTAAAACTGACAAGTACCAACTCTTTTTTCGCCATAGTCATAGTTTTCTCTCTTGGGGAAGAACGGCTTTTACTTTCTTTCTTTGCTACTTTAGATAGTGTATAAATTTATGTTTTAAAGAAAAAAACTTGAGCTTGGTCCTGCCTGCCATTTTCTCAATAGAATTAATTAGAGAAGCAAGCTTACTATAGATCCGTGTCCAATTCTTATTGATTTTCCTTCCATTAAATATAACGTATATATGTTTTTTCTCATAAGTAACGAAATACTTCTTGAGTAACGGAGCTTTAGGGAATTAGTTTGGTTATTAGCTGCCAAAATGGAAAGGTTCACCTCCTTCTCCTTAGTATTGGGCTTTTATATAACTTCCTTATTGCCTGACTACTACATTTTGAAAAAAGGACTTACTGGATTCATTACCAAGAGTAAATCAGGCATCTTCACTTTCCGAAACCGGCTCCTTATCTTTTCCTAGTTATTCGTCTTATCTTTCCAATAAAAAAAGTGGGCGTAATCTAGACTGTCACCAATGGCACCTTCTTTCATCAAAAGCAGGAAATTCGATCGGAACATTTTGGCACACCTTCACTTGTGAAGTTACAGGGCCCCATTGTGTTCCGTGCACTGCAGGCTTTCACCGGTCCCAGTGCAACTAGAGTATGTACAGCCCATGCCCGAAAAGGCTGCTTGGACTGTGTCATGACTTGAAGCGGACCCGCTTTCTGCGTTACAGGGAGGTAGCTCGTCACACCGCGAGTAAAATGGACCGCGGAAAGGAGGCGGAGCAGAAGGAATTGACCTTCCTTTCTGGGAAAAACGAGCTGGAAAAGGAGTGCTCACTCGTTCAGCTCGTTTTTCGCTCGTGTTTCATGCGTGCCTGTATGAATTGCATAAGTCATGGTGTTTTGGCGGTGGAGAAGTACAGAAGTAAACAGTGTGTTAGTATTTAGTTGTGCGAAGCGTTGTTGACAAGACTTACTCAACTCACGACTTTCACCTGCTTCCGGTGACAACTACCACTCTCTTCTGAATGGGAAGGTAGAGTACCAAGACATAGGGATTAGCCTGCGAAGGCGGTTTATTTAGTACCAAATATACGTATTTCTAATTCTTTTCACAGTCAGGACATTTCACAGGCACAAGAGAGAAGGAAAACTGAAAAGCTTCTCAAACCACAGCTTGGCTTTTTGTATACTACATTTCAGAGTCGGTGGATACGAGGTGCGCTAATAAATAATAGTAGTTTGTTCAAAAGGGGATGTCCTCTGTAAGTCGAAAAAGAATGAGTTTAGTAAAATCAAAGTCAATCGATGAGAGTTGAAGTCATTTCAATAACTAGAGGAATCGACCTCAAGACGTGTAGAATTGCCAGCCCATTATGAATTGCCTCCCCACGCTCAATGTATCGCTGGACATATTAAATTCAGGAATATCCTGCATTTGTTTTCCCTATGCCCACTACTAACATGTTCCACTCTCCTTTTTGATTTGATGCTTCAAAATCCCTCCCACCTCAGAACTCAAAGACAAATTCTAGTTAAAAAGCAGGAGCGAAAAGCCACTCGACCGTAGGGAGAGGAGCGAAGAAAATGCGAGCATACCGAAGAAATGAAATTGACAAGACTTATTGGAAGTTGTATCCTAGCCGAGGTCAATGTATTTAGGAGCGAAATGAGACCTCGAGCCCGCCTAACTTATTATTTTGACTCTGTTGTGAGCTACTAATAGTATGGATAGGAAAGAGAGCATACGAAACGGACTGATCGAATACTAGAATTCTTTTATGACTTTCAATCTGAAAGCTAATGCACTAGAAACGAGTAAGCCAATTAACTACCCGCATTCTTACTTGCGCTGCTCAAACTATAGCTCAGCTTTGAATCCTATATCGTGCTTTGAATCCGCTTGTCGCCTTACAATCTTATAAGGGAGTGGCTCATACCTGGTAAACCAAAACCCAATACTCGAAAACTAGCAAGTGAGCTTGCAATTCTTCTTTATGAGTTTCAATCTTCTAGTGGGCTTACAAACTGTTAACTAATATTCAATCTTATCGCAGGCTAATTAATACCTCGTCAACGAATACCCAATTTCCAATCTTACTACTTCCTTTTACTCTTCTAGTTGGAAATCAAAGGGGGCCTTTGCCTCTAGCTTCCTTGCGAGCTTCTCTCTCTTATGTGGGCTACTCAAACTATAGATATTCCTGGAGCGGGCTTACAATCTGCCTTTCACTTATTAGGATCTCGATACGCAGCAAGCTAGAACTTCTGGCTATATACGATAAAGACAAGAGGGAAATCTTCTATCGACTAAGAAGAATTAACACGCTGATACGATAAGCTGATAGCAAGAGAAGAGAAAAGGGCATGTGGATATGTTACTGTAATTTTTAGATACCAAACTCTTGATGAGCGGTATCCCCCTGTCTTTAAACTTGCCTTTGTATTTGCATTATATATGCAATTCATGTTTCTTTGGATTTCACGAGTTTAGAAGCATGGGCTACAGAGTAGCACCGGTATAGATAGAGGGGCGGAATCCGGGTTAGAGTATTCACAGGTAAGTAAAGGCAGAACCAAATGCCTAGGAATATGTTGACTTGTCCAGCTCATCAGAATGGGTGGAAAAGTTATAAAAATGCCGGCTTATCAAGTCGTCTTTTCAGTTGCTTTCCTACTGGGATTAGTAAGTAACATTTGATCAAGTGGTTGGCTTTCCTACTCAAGTAGAAATAGGTACTTAATAGTCAGTATATTGCTGGTATGAAAAGCTTAGCGCCCCTCGCTTCTTTGCAATGGTCGCTCGCACTGGGCTAAAAAGCAGCTTTCAACGGATAAATAGTAAAGGAAAGAAAGAAAGATGAGAAGAGCAGATTGACATAAACTCATAAATAGACAGATTCTCACCCAGCGAGTAACTACGGCACGTTACGAGCGAAAAGGACACTCATCTTTCCAAACTCTCCATTCGATTGTTTCGATTTCATTGCTTTCGCGGCTCCTCAGGTCTGACCCACCGGCTAGGGAAGAAGCCTTCACCAAAGCAGATTCACCTGATTCAACAAGAGGCAGGGCTCTTTTCTAAGATTTATTAGGATTCGCCCTAAGAGAATGGCTGCACGCTCCTTTCCCAAGGAACTGAAAAAATGTTTCATTAAACTAGTCAAATAGGCTAAACTCGCTCCCTAGCTTTCAATAGCGGCTGTGATCTTCAACACGATTCTCGTAGATCGTAGATTAAGTAAGGGCTGCCCACACCTGAACCTGTCACGTCTTTCTCCTTCAGAAGAATGGTTTAAAGAAAGAGACATTTTCGATTTCATGCGTACTTGTTTGTGAAATGGATTCCACTCACTTTGGAAAAATCCAATTCGCATGCCTGGCCTTACTCTATAATAGCCTCCGCAACCCGCCCGAGCAATGCGTCAATCTTCCTCCCAAGGAAAGCAACTTACCCTTC
Source organism: Rhynchospora pubera (assembly GCA_028095005.1). Lineage (NCBI taxonomy): Eukaryota > Viridiplantae > Streptophyta > Magnoliopsida > Poales > Cyperaceae > Rhynchospora > Rhynchospora pubera. Next base: position 359,425,914 of record CM051460.1, read on the forward strand.
CAGGTAGGCAGTTTGTTCTGAATCTTGCTAATGACTTCTAACCAACAACCCCTAGTGGGTCTTTTCCAATGAAGGGGAAGACCCAAGTAAGTTAAAGGTAGAGAACCAACTTTACAATGAAGGGAGGTGGCTAGACTGTTAGCTAGATTAGGATCAATATTGAAGGTTATCAATTCTGATTTTGCAGAATTTATTTTTAAACCAGAGATCCCTTCAAAAGCCTTCAAAACCCATTGAAGTTTGTCAATCATAGAGGGAATTGCTTTCATAAAAAGTAAAGTGTCATCAGCATACTGCAAGGACAGTAGCTGATGACCATTACTTCAAGTTTGACCTAGGCCAGTGAAGTGGCCAGAGAGCATACCTTTCTGGAGCAATTTCACTAAACCTTCAGCGGCAAAAATGAATAAATAAGGAGAGAGAGGGTCTCCCAGTTTGAGTCCTCTATGACACTCAAACCACATGCCTCTATTTCCATTGAGAAGAACAGAGGCATGGCCTCCTCTTAGAGTTTTGTGGATCCAAGAAATCCAAAGGGGAGAAAAACCTCTTTGTTCAAAGGATTGAAAAAGAAAATTCCAATCTACATAATAAAAAGCCTTCTCAAAATCCAACTTTAGTAGGATACCTTCCTCTTTAGTATGATGAACTGAATGGAGAGTTTCATGTGCTGCAACTACTCCATCCAGTATATATCTACCTTTAAGAAAAGCTAACTGAGTTGGAGAGATAAGCTTTTGAAGAACAGAAGCTAATCTAGAAGCAAGAACTTTATTAAAAATTTGAAAACTGCAATTTAGCAAACTAATGGGTCTAAATTGCTGAACTCTAATGGCATCCTTAGCTTTGGGAATTAGACAAATTAGAGCTCTATTAAGGGCAGCTAAGTTGGTATGGAAGAACTGCTTCTAGCAAGCAGTAAATCCTTCTCTATACAAGTTCTCGTACGAGGTTTTTGAACAGAACTTTGATAGGCGAGAGGTGTAAGCACCGCGAGGTGGAAAAGCCATCGAGTACTAAAAAAATCAGAAAAGAAAAAAGGGCAATCGACGAGGAAGGAGTGGAATAGTGTGGCCATATATTGAAGTAAGGGGCCGGGTGTGGAAAGACGCAGAAGCAAGACCTCACTAGTAAGGAAGGAACTTGCTGCCGGAGTTACACAGGCAAATAGAAGAACAGAAGGACTTTGAACGTCACTTAGGGAATTGGGTCTATCGAATGAAGAAAGGAGATGTGAAATTCTGGAATTGTACAGAAGCCCAACTCCTATTTAATGGCAAAGCCAATTCTATCCACAGAAGCCACCGGAGGGGCAATGCTCACTCAGCAGGTCAAGATGTAGGGGGACAAGGCGAGGTGTTTTCCGCAAGGAAAGTCGTCGAAGTACGAAACGACTCATTCTTCTATTATATTCTATATATTTCATTTTAACTAGATATACTTTCCAAATCCAAATCAATAGTAGACCGCACTGTTCAAGTTAGTGACACCCACCCGACTTGCTTCATTGCACTACGCAACCCCCTCGAGCGCACTACTGGCAATTGCACTTCCAACTTATTTGCTTGCTTAACCAAGTACGAATGTTCCTGCACGTGTTCATACCTACTACTGCCTCTTCCACTATGCGGATTGCTTTCTATAACCAAAGGTGTTGAATCAGTTGCAATCAGGATGAAGCCCTTGACCTTTAAGAAAGAAAATCGCAGCTGTTCTTTCATCTGTTCATAGCACGGCTTACATGTTCCAGGCCGGGTCGAATGGATTCGCTATATTCTGCGAAGTGAAAGAGATTTGCTTCGTGGGAATATTATCCGCAATTATGTTATCTCTTTTCGGGTAAGTAATTCGAAATTGCACAAGCATAGATTTGATACTTGTATGAAATTTCATCTTATTCTTGCAGCGTAAAGCGCAACATGCCCTAGTCCAAGCCTATCCCCGTTCATGGCTTTCCTAGAAAATAGGAATTCTCGCCCAAACACTCTTTTTGTGGAAGATAGGGAAATGTGATGCGTCTTCAGAAGGTGCAGAAAGAGCTGTGCAGCTAGCGCGTTGTCAGGTTAGGAAGGCAAGAAGCGTTGCCAAGATGGAAGGATTTGGTATCCTTTTAGTTGAGTTCAGTTGCTACTAGGTGTCGAACTAGGCAGGGAAACTTTTTTGGGATCCGCGCTGACTAGAAAAAAAAGTATTTTTGTCTTCCCGGTTGGCTCCACAAGCCTACACGCTACAACATAAAAGGTTGCTTCTTTGAAGGTCTACTTTGAAACATTCCCCGGTCAAGTGGATACATTAGTGGAAGGGCGAAGTAGCTAAACCCTTGATTCGGGATGGGAATATCTCAAGGTTTCCCTTCGTGCGGATTTCCGGAAAGAAGCAAAAACTAGTTGCTAAAAATAAAAGAAAGCTGTTACTCGAGACGCTCGTTCAAGCTCTGAGAATACAGATCAAAGGCCCTATCCCTTGCTTCAACTGTTTGGATTCGACGTCTCCTCCGTGATATAGAAGTTGCCCTTGACTCTCCTTCTATCTACCTAAAACTTTCTCTAACCAAATACAAACGAGTACCATACAAGAAAAATTCAAATAAATCATAAGCATTCTACTACCCATAGTGAACTCGATGACATTCATTCAACGATCTTGACTTAAATGAATACGATTGAAATCACGATCCCGGTTTGCATTTTTCTCCGATTCATGCCCTATTACGTTGGCCGGTGGTCCTGTCCTGATCTCCTTATAGTATCCCTTTTCTTTTTGCTAAATCGATTTTCTTTCTATCTAATTGTCTTTTTGCCAAGCCCTTAGCGGCCAGCGAGTAACTACTAACGTTACAAGCGATAAAAGCCTATACGTCCAGGGGACCCTGGAGTGAGATACTTTGCTTTAGTCTTTTCTTGCCCACGTCTACTTTACGACTGCGAGCGAGTGCCCCTCTTTCTTAAGGGGTCTGACTTCCATGGCTTTGAACGAGGATTACCCTACTTACTGAACACGGTACTATATGGTGATAGGTAGACAGTCATAAATCTATGAACAAAGGCCGCAGGTCTGACTACTATACTATACTGCCTATAGCGCTACTCGTTATATTTCTAGGCATCCCGACTGACCTTTCCATCGTTTCACGCCTTCCTTGGCTCAAAAGGAATTCTTTCTATACTTGCTAGACTAAAAAATGCCTGTCTCTCACTCAAGTTCACTTCTTATTGAAGCACTCTCTTGTTCGAAAACACACGAAATGCACTCTCAATTCAATGTCGTAGCACAACATTACATAACCTACAGAGAGAATATGATTTATAGCCAGCCAGATATCAATATATTGAAATCCGATTTGGAATTGAGCCCGCCTCTTTTCTTTTACTTTTCGTATACAGCCTGCCTATTCTTCTGTGCCAAGACATTCCAATCCAGCAACTCTTGGCCGGCCTACTTTGGTGACTAGGTTACTTAGTATGAACGAACTAATCTGTGATAGAAGAGTTTCAGTAATCCCACTCCGCACTTCCCCAATGCAATGTATTATGTGACTAAGAACCAAAGCGAAAGTCTGAGTCATCATTCAGCTCACTGTGCTATCGTTCACTCCGCCCCTCAGGGCACGCACCTTTGCTGGGTGGGCGCTACCTCGCTTAATGAAAAGCATCAGAAGAACGAACTTAAGATGAATGAGTTTAATCAGGATTGCCTTGCCCCTTCCCTGCATCTGTCACTTGTTTATTGGATTTTAGCTTCTTTGCTGCGCACCTTAGATCGCTTAATTGCTTTATTGTGACGTGGCCGAAGGTTCTCGTCTTTCAGTTTCTTGATACTACAACTCGCAGGCTCGTTCCTGTCATTCTTTTGCTTATCATATAGTGGATCAATCTTCTTATTCGAGTTGTTGTTTATAGCCTGAACGAAAGCCGTAAGTGTCGTTAAGGTTCGATACCTTAATAGTTGGGGCCTCGTATTCTATCTGTTGTTTGTAAGATTTAGTAGCCCAAGGCAGAATTGAAATAAGAGCTTTAGGTTCGTGCCTTTTAGGAAGCCAGTTATGGGATTTATTTCTTGCTATAAGCTTATCGTAGCAGTTGTTAAGATTTAATTGTCGTATTGGCTTTAGCATTTCTCGTATCAGCTATAAGTAAGAAAGCCTGCTACCAGATTGGATTGGTGATATGTTGTACGAAATAAGATTTTCAGTGCGAAGATTTGGAGTCGGCATTACCTGTTTTACCAGCTCAACTATCAGACTCAAAGTGAAGTTATAAAGTCTCGTTTCTTATCTTCTCAAGTGTAGCTTTCGTTTACATACTTGTAACTCTACTTATCAGATTAAAGGCCAGAAGTAAGAATGAAAGTATTCGATCTTCCCGACCGATCCATCGTATCTCTGGAAGTACTAAGAATCAAACAAGATATAAGCAACTCTGCTATAAGAATTGAAGTTAACAGATAGAAAGCAGACTCGGTACCAGCAGTTTCTATAGTGGGGCTTTCACGATTGACTTGTAGTTTCACTCCTTTTAGCAAGCCGCAAGTACAGTTGTTAAGGTCAGCTATTAGCTTCAAAGCAAGGTATCCGAGAGCTCACTTATGAGATTGTAGGCCCGACATAAGAGTTGAAAGTCGGATATCAGACTGCAGCTTATAAGAATAGGAGGCTTACAAGGAAGAATTGGCAGTTCAAAGGAAGGCGCTTCACTCGTTGCCTTTCAGTTTGAATTCGTGTTTGCAGATAGCGAGCCGTAAGCTTATCTTTCGTTTCTAGAGTCTTAGGCTTGCAGTGTCCCGACTTCCCTCTTTCACTGATAAGAATAGTAGTAAGCTTCTGGTTTCGTACCATGCTCGAGTCAAAATGCAACCAAGTAACAAGATTGCTAGCTCGTTTACAGAGTATTATGCCTCTACTCAAGAGTATTGGGCTCTAGCAAGGAAGATATAAAAGTAAGAACTGACTCGGCGTATCATCCTTGCTTTTTAGTTTCAATACTATTATATTTTCATGCCACAGTACATTATATTTGCTGAAGTTCAAAGTAGTGAATTGCGAATTCCAAACATGCAAGTCGTTTCCCTTTAGCTAGAATTCGAGTTAGCAGTTACCAGTTTTAAGAGGCGCTTAAAAGACTAAAAGAAGTGATTCTTCTTCTCCGTATTAGGAGTTTGACTAAGCAGTAGAAGTTTCGATAGGAAGAATGAAAGTAGGGCACCGGGATTCATAGAAATAGTTTGAGGCTGGGCTCGCGTCGATACTTTAATTAGCCCTCTCTGTCGTATACCCACTATTAGCAAACAAGATTGACAGTTAGGAAGCTAGTTCTCAGGCCAGATTTCTTAATTGCTTAGGCGTTTCCATGGTATTAGCATGGCAGTCAGAATGAAACTATAATATAAGAATAAGAGTTAGCGACAAGATTTCCTTCTACTTATAAGGTTTGTTGTACGGAATAAGATTGCAAGCCAAGAGGAACAATAAAAGCCAGCGAATAAGATTAGCAATTGGGTATTCGGTTACGTAGTTTTCATTACCTCTTGAGATTCTCTTTATCAGCAAGACAGACTGAAACTCATAAAGAAGAGTACGAAGAAGGAGGGTTCACTTGTTTGCTTTGTAGCAGCCGCTTCCTCAATCCATAATAGACCTAGTTAAAAAGTACGTACCAAAACAACCTCAGCCAGCCTACATACCACTCCATTGCACTCTGTCTATGAACGGATCCTAAGAGGTATGAGCTTTCGGCAATAGGTGCTGCCTGCGTGCGGTCAACGAAAGAAGAAGCAGAAATGAGAGAAATACTGGTGTAGAAGCAATAAAATAAGGAGGCAGGATCGACTCGAACAATACAGTGGGAGTGTGTTGAATCAAGAATAGATAGAAAGAAGAATGAATCCCTGCGCCTTGCACTCTTCGCCGCCGACTTTCTAACTCATAGCTAGCTTGGCAATACCATAGAAACTAGTAAGCTGATACGACGAAGCGAGCTGATAAGTGAGTTTACATCTTATGGCTGCACCTGAAACCTTATAAACAACTACGACTTATACGACAGAGAAAGCCTAATACTTAAATGAAGAAAGCAAATCTTAAGTCAATCTGCTAACCGGGAAAGAGAATTAGAGGCGCTCCTTATTCTTATGGCTCTGTCTTCTTGGGTTTTTTATGGGCCTCCTCTTTCACATGTATATTATCCACCTACTTACTAACGTTTGAAGGGCCAGCCCTTCTTCTATAAAGGTTTGACTTGCATCCATTCGCCAAAACGCTCCTTACTGTTCTTCCCCTCAGTGATATCAGTCATGAACCTGGCACTTGTGTTTTTTCTGGTGTAGGTATCAGCACTCTTTCCCCATCAACCTCGAATTGCATCTTGCCCATCTTCTTAAGTAGACTGATGGTCGATTTACCACCAGTGCTGGGGAGACAATGCTGATGTACATGTTTGACGCACTCAAGGTCTCGTTAAGCATAGGAGGCGATTGCACTTTAATGAGGTCAATGCCAAGATAAGAAACTTATATGAAATTCAGATCAATGATGCCATGAGATCTATGAGAAGAGAAAGAACGCCACCACCTATAGCATAACATACAGCAGGTTTTTCTGCGAGAAGTTTCTTAATCAGCATGCATATCCCTATCTACATCTATGTCTATGTATAGGCGATGCTAGAGAGACACGAACATATGCCCGCGAGATGTCAGAAAGAGAGGCTGAGGAGCAAGAAAGCAGTGGGAATGAGTGGGATCTTTCTTAGGTGGATAGCTAGCCTTCCTTTTTACACAAAGGTTCAAGAATGGAATTGGAGTCTTCGGGCCTGGGTGGGGGACTTTTCAAGCATGCGGTATGGGTACCCCGTATACTTCAGGGGCTAAGAGACCGTCCATCGTTAGGTCTTTGAGGTTCGATTCTCAGAAAAAGCAGATAAAAAACTCCCCAATCTCGTGGAAGAGTACTCATTGAGTGCTCGAGGTTCATAGCTTGAGAATGGGAATCCTTCTTTCCACACGTTGATATCCATTGGGACGAAGCTGAAAGAAGCAGAAAGGCACCCGCTTGGTGCTTGCTTTACTGTATTAGAAGTACGGTGAAAAGACCAGGGAGGGATGGGATTTGATCCGCGCAATAGGATGAAGTCAGCAGTCAATGCAATGCTGCCCAGGGAAATTAATATATTATCTATTTGACACCTACTCCTTATTCCTTTGTAAGCACCCACTAAGGCATCTTCTCTAAAGTGCTCTCATAGAACTATAGCCCGGGGAAATAGATTAACTTTACCTAAGTAAAAGCAGCAAGAATTCTCAAGATCTTGCAAGGTCTCTTCACTTTTTATTTTTCATTTTACTCTAAGGCTGGTATGGTACAAGAGGCACTATTACTTTACACGAGGCCCTATCACTACTGATACAGGCGCCTAAGCACCAAGGAAAGCAGAGTGAGAATAAAGAGCGAAAGTATAGACCCTCTTTCGGCGTGCCCTTGATAAGGATCTCCCGGGTCCTCCCTTACCGAAACAAGAAGAGGGGTTCAACTCAACAATAACATCATTGTCTTTAGTTAATAGGGCAACGCTTAAGATAGGTTTGGCAACATGCGGGAAAAGTGACACATTTTTGAGCAAAATGGGCCGGTTAAGAGAGGGGAGAACAGAGGAACCGGTATGAGTGATCGAGCTTGTCCGTTGGCAATACAATACGGAGATTGTCTAACCGGGTGTGTGGGTAAAAGTGCGGTTGGTGTATTCCCTGTTGTTGTTGCGCTTCCTCCTAGTCCAACCTTCCATGCGGGTAGCCAGAGAGTTTTGATTGCATGGTGGGTCGAACGGACGGGCGGGCTGCTCCTCGACTTGTGCTTGTGGGCGCATCAATGCTTATCTTAGAAGGGAAAGTTTCATTAAAGGCGGTAGGCTTTCTCTTTGGTAAGAAGAAAGTAGATCTTTACTAAAGAAAGGCATGCCCTCCTTTTATATCATACATGACTTCTTTGTCGCTGCGCGCCTATGCTTGCTTCTGAGTTTACTAACTAACCTATGGCTGCTTTGCAATTTCTCCCTACTCAATCAATACCGCTCTTTCTCAGCTTTATCCTGTGCTATTGAATCTATTCATCCCAATATGTATGGGGCTTTTGGAGCAGAGAGACTAAGGTAAATTCCACAAGATTGATCGAAGGGACAAGCCTGTGCCGCTTCCACTACAGCTTATCATAGGCCAAGGTCAAGTTTGACCAACATGATGCCAGCCCGTCCGCTTTCCTTTTCTGTGAAAGTCCTCCTTCCTCTGGACAAAGAAACCATTAGAGGCGCCTCCACCCGAAAGAGCATGAAGCAATCAATTAGGTAGGACGGAGCCCTGCTACAAGAAAGGAAAGGACTTTGCCTGGTCTAGAGTTCGACTTATAAAAAGAGAAAGCAGAAGTTTCTGTTACTTACCCCGCGTAGCGCCTCTGTTCTTTTGCAGGATGGACGGACCATTGGCTTGCGCACGGAATCCCGAGGCTTATCTTCTCCAGTCATGTTGTTCTCCAGTTCATCAGTCGTGGGTTGGGTGGTGCTTTTCCTATCTATTGGAAAAGAAACCACTGCCATTGCTAGCAAAGCTCAGGAGGTAGAATTTTATATGAAGTAATTTGGCAAGCTAGGTGGAACGGGCGGGAAATCCTGGTTGGTGGAAATGTACTTCAGTCCATATGCCAAGCGCAAGGGAATCTAGTCAAACAAACAAATAGGTGAGAAAATGAACACGCACCCACCCAACCCCGGGCTCAGTTCAATTCTATAGGGAGGGGTAGATGCTAAACGATTCGGGGCATTTCCAAGTGGGCTAGGGCTTTCTACTATATATAAGTCTGGGAATTAGGGCAATATGCCAGCCAAAGCAATGCAATTCCTAGAGGAGCTTGAAATGAGCATGTTCAAATATGTAACAGCGTGAAAAATAACACAGCCAGCCAGGTACGAGAACGAATGGGTTTTTCTCTTGCTCGGGACTTTTTTATACTGAAACTCGCTTTTAAGCACAGAGTTTTACTAATAGCAATCCGAGTTGTGCAATCCATACAATGGGAATGTGCGCTTTTCTATATAACAAAAGAAAGAGGCGCGGAAGGATTTCTAGCAGCTTACATACAAGATAGGCCTTTTTGCAAGCAAGTCACTCGGCAGCAATTCTTGTAATTAACATACACGATCACCTAACCCGTGAGTGAGGAAACGCTACCTAATCCATGGGTGAGGAAATGCTAGATAAAAAAGCCGGGCCCCTTTCTAGCTTGTCTATTCCCTCGAAGTTACAGAAATACCAGGTAAGTCACTTAAGAGAAAATGTTAAATGCCAGGTCTCCCCTATCAAATGAACTAGAGTGGAATGAGAAGTTATACCCTGGAAGGAAATGACTAAATAAAAGGCACTCATCCACCGGCCAGGAGATTATTTCAGTCAGTCAGGTGATGAACTACTAAAAGCAGCCAGGAAATTAACACAAAGACAGGCTATAGAATATAGTTGAGATGAACACGGCGTTCTAATAAATACTCGCCTCGGAGTTTAGAGGTCACTCACTTAGAATTATATAAACCGGGCGGCGGGGCACCCTGGGTAATTCATTCGTTCAATGAGAGCGGAACAAACTTCAATGTACTGACTCTGATTCTATGTGAAAGGAGATTATCTTCCACCCATACAATAGTGCTATTCCAGTAATGAACTGGCCTAGGAAATAAATCCCAATGAACTAAGTCCGGGCGGGCCCTAACCACTTCTGAAAATAAGCCAATCTATAATAATGGAGTCCGATGTTGTTAAATGCCAGGTAATTCACACACATAAATAGGTTAGCCGGTTAATGAACCTTGTTTCTGGGACCTCAGGCAATATGTAAAAGAGTCAGTCCACACTCACTTACGTAAGAGTTGGAGATTCCACCATCTATGAACGGGTATTCAAGTGGGAAAGATAAAGTCATTGACAAGTAATTCCCGCACTGCAAATGCGCTATCTATGATATTCATTCGGAAAAGGGGGAGTAAATATATTCACACTAATAAATAAAAAATTCAATATGGGACTTAGTGGAATCAGCCCCTTTTCAAATCAAAGCTTATCGACCTATTAAGCATATAGTTGTTAAGCATATAGTTGAAGTAGCATGATTTCAGCTTCAACGCGCTTAGGCTACTACCTTCAACCCCATCTTACCTAGATGGAGGAGATAGTAAGCAAGACTGTCTATGCTACGATCTTGCTTCTGTTATGAAATTTCCAAGGTTTAGAGGAATTCTATCAGCCTAAGAGTCAAAGCGAGGGGAATTGCTTATTAAGTATATCACATAAGCCGACTTCAAGTATCTAGTGAATGGAACCAACAGCCAACATATTATCATTTAAGAGGAAGGGACGCTAACTATATGCGCACACACATGCTCTTCCGGACATTTATTATTTACTGAGGCTCACTCTTACCGTTCGCTTGGCTCTAACCGCCTATCCTTATTGGTTGGTCGGCTCTTCTCCTGAACTGAAACCAAAAGAAATACACGTAATATGATAAAATGCAGAGTAGTTTGCTATGGTTGAATTAGCACAAAAAAGAAAAAACAAAACAGCTCCTAGAAGCTTGAAAATGCATTCAAAATTATAAAGGATATGAGATAATAGAGACCATATGAGAAAACAACGAGCTGCATTGTTACCGGAAAAAGACTGATGTAAAAGAGAAGGTAAATATTACTAATAGCATTTGCGGGTTCAGTTGGGTTAAAACGGCAAGGTGACTTATATGAGCCGAGATATGGATGCATTTGATAACTCAGGAAAGCCACTTTAAATAAGCAAGAAAAATGGTAATACCTGAAAGAGCCGAAGTCAGAGGAGAAGGATGGTAGCAATCTCTCTAAGCTACCTACAAATTGGCACCATAAATACATATCTACTAAGAAAGATGCAATGTAAAAAAGAAATAAAAAAAAGATATGTGGTTGCAGAAGTGTTTGTAGGCAATCGCAGGGGTGCTTGGAGGCAATTGCTGAATGTAATCAGAAAAGCATGCAATTACAGAATAAAGGTGCTTGGAGGCAATTGCTGAATGTAATCAAATATATGCAATTGCAGGGATGCTTAGAATAAGTGAAAACCAGGAAGAGTTGGCAAACATGTAGGAACTGGCAAGCATGAGTTGGCAAGTATATTAGATGGGGTTTCAATCATCAAAACCAGTACAAGTGATGTGCCAGTCAAATTCAAATAAATATAATAAAATAAGAAAGCATACGAAAGGCAAATGTGTTTAATGTATGAAGAAATTGAATACCCAGAGATGATGAATGCACAGTGAGGCGTCAAGAGCCCTGAGACCTATTTTGAAAAAAGACAAAGCTGATAAAGTTTAGTTTGAATATAATATCAACCAATACTGACTTGTACATTCAGCAAAACAAATAGAAGAAAGAGAGAATCAGATCAAGCCAGATCCGTTCAACATATGTGCAACATACAAGTTCTCCTACATGAAAATAATATTAAGAGAGTGCGGTAAATACCAGGAAGAGAGGGCAAAAGCAAAAGCCGTGCCAGCAACACGATTCTGGAAAGCTTAGAGAAGGAGAAAGCACACAAAGGGCAAGTATATCCTAAATCAGTATCGAGGAATCAAGAGCTTTGAGATCTATTTATAAAAGAGAAAAGATAAGTTTATCTCAATACAGGGTAATAACCTTACTATGATATGAGTTCAAGGATAAATAAGCTTTTAGATGGGTAATTAACAGTAGTCAGGGATAAATTGAGCCAAAATAGGATAGGGTGAAAAATAGATCAGATTAAGTCTACCTAGCAGTTGAGCCAACATGAAAACGTATCATAACGATAAAGCAAATACCTGAAGGTAAAGGTAGAATCAGAGCAGCCGTGCCAGTAGCATGCCTACAGTAATGAATAAAAAATGTCAAAATGCAGATAATAAAAAAACGTCTAACATTTAATCAAAGGAATAAAGTTAATACCGGAATGGATGTTTTCACAAATATCAGAACCTGGAATGAAAAAACCGGAGGTTAGCAAAAACAAGAAGCATGGAGGAATAGAAATAAAAGGTGCTTTAAAGCATCTCAGATTATAAATCACAATGCCGGAATAATAAATCGAAACATGAAGTATGAAAAGATATGATGTTAGATGGGAGATAGCATTCAGCTAAGTAGAAAAGAGGAAATGAGGATTGAGGCGGAAATTACTCGCAAAGGAGAAAGAGATGAAATGAGTAACTGGCACGAAGAAGAAGGTGTGAAAGAGCACCAGTATTTTAAATAATTGAGGAAAATCTGAGCCGTTGGATGATGAGAAGATTAAAATCGACAGACCAGATTATCAAAAAGAGCAAACTTCTGCTGAGGTATGAAACAGATAAGAAAAAAAAGATAAGAAGGGTTCTAGAAGCATGATGCGAAAACTGTTAGAGGACAAGGGATAAAATAGGAATATGAAAAATGAAAAATGGAATCAATTTTAAACTCGTCGCAGTTGGAAGATAAACCAGGTGCATTAGAGAATAGACCAAGGGAGAAGCAGTGGCATGGAGTATGAAAACCAGATTTTGAGATGTTGGCATTTCATGTTAATCTGACCTGGACTTCAACTCAAACTTCTGTAGCTGCTACATTGTAGTTTTTCTTTCTTCTCTTTTGAACCGACGAATATCTCGTTTTTTTCCAATATATTTGGTTTTATGAAATCAGATTCTAGATGCAGAAAGAATCTAGAATATGATTTCAACACAAGGGCGCTAAGCAGTCTCTTTTTTCTATGAATAAGAGCCGTGTGAAGTAAGTGAAAAGATAGAAAGCCCATAAAATAGGTAGGAAATTACTTAGCTCTGTGGAAGGCACACACTGTACACGACTACTCGCTTTGCAGCCTGAAGCCTAGTTCTGCCGACTACTCTACCAGTCAAAAGACTTATGAGAGAGATATAATGAAATTTAGTCAATATGTAAATATAATACTCTACTTATATTAGCATTATTCTCATGTACTTTACTCTAAGACATAAGAAAGGTATTTGATTAAGAAAATTCTATGAAGTCATTCTTCTACCATACTCTCTACACCAGGTGTGTCATTGAGTTATAAGTGGTTACTTTAGTTACATGAGTAGTCAATCTTGAAAGCAAAGAAGCAAAGGAAGGACTTATTTGACCAGAAAAAGCGTAGTATGCGATTTTAGCTAGCCAGTTAATGTATTAAAGGAACTAGAAAAGCACGTCTGTCCTTGGGAAGTAAAGCACTCCTACACGCTTTGGTACACATCAAGTTTCCATTGAGAAAGACGACACAAACGCAAAGCGCAGATGAAATTCCTCCTGCCCCTTTCTCAGAACATAAGTGAAGAAGATAAATCAAAAATAAGGATAAAAAAAATAATGCCCATCAGAAAAAAACTTTTTAAGACAGATGAGTGTCAGGAAATGATTATAGAAAAAGACCTAACCAGGAGCAAAGCCAAAAGCCTTTCTCTTATGGAATTCACAAGAATAACCCCCCTAATTAGGAAGGAGCTCGATTGGTGGCATACTTGAAATGAAAAGAAAAGGAGCTACTTTATGAGAAAGCCTGACGTCGGGTTCCAAAATGAGAGGGTAGTCGGCTTCATAGAAAGAACTGCTTGCTCCTGTCACAATCTCAGGAGTAAAAAGCTGGATTGAAGAAGGTGGCAAAGTAGGCTTTTTAGCAGAGACTTCTTGTGAGCTACGGTTGCTGATTCCATGCATTCCTTGCCTAAATTGAAGCAATTTGTTTGTACCTTTCTTGATTAATACATCTGATATTTATAAATATGTGGCAGTGGATTGTGCTGGTATTTGTGGTTCCCGTGAGCCTATACTGCTCTCCATGGTGTCAACACTTAACTCTTACTTTTGTCTTTTCTTTTGTAGGATTAATTTTGAAAGGTGAAATGAAGATGGACTTGGTGAGAGAGTTGAAATTAATTTTGATTAAAACAATACCCGATTATGTTTTAATATAGAAATGGTTTTAGTTGGGCATTTGAGATACTGAATTGTAATGAAGTTGTTTTCTTTGAGAACCTTAGTAGAAACATTGTAATTATGTTGTTGATGAACAATTTTGTGTCACTGACATCTGGATTTTATATTTTTCTTTACAAATGCAAAAGTAAACTCTATAATCTAAATACATGTATTGGATCATCAAACGTGCAGCTTGTTGGATCAGATATATATCAATTAAATAATCAAAATACAGAGCTTCAACTATATCCCATGGCACATTCTTATTGAACCATTCAAATTCGCATGATAAAAAAGAAAATGAGAATCATTATGAAAATATAACACAAAATAGAAATGCAGAATAGCACTTTGCTTTGTTTAAAACCTAAATCAGATCTAGATACACAAAAGTAAGAATGTTAGACAATAAACAAAGAAGTAATTAACGTCCTTAATATTTTATCAAAATTGCATGCATCATCATTTCACAAGATTTTTTCTAATTCACACAATGTTTCCAAATCGTATCTTTATTATTTGTACCACCTCAGCGACGTCATTGTAACTTCTGAGACACGGAACTGGCCAATTACCAATCTTCTGATACTATCATCTCCTATACCCATATTTTATCTACCTAACTGATCTCATGCTATAAGTTGACAAATACTATCACTACCTTCACTATGGCTGCTGCTGCCATTCTCTAAAGAGTTGGATTTTCAATGCTGGCACCAAATTACAAATCCTTCTCCTCTTGACCGTCCCCTTTTAATGATGTGGCACTATAAAGAGTTATAAATCATAGAGCAAGTTAACAATGACAATAATAATAATATCAAATATGCCCTTTCAATAATAAATATTTTTTAAGTCAAATTAATAATATTTTTAAATCATAGAGCAAGTTACAAACCCTTCTCCTCTTGACCGTCCCCTTTGCAATTCATTTGGCGTCAATTATAAATATTTTTAAGTCAAATTAATAATATTTCAGTTCTATATGGTTGAAAACAAAGGCCAATTAATTATTTTTATCTGTAACAAACTATGCAAAATATAGCGACCTATCAAGATCGTGAATATCCCTTAAAGACATTAGAAATTCATGTTATTTCCTACTTTATTTCAGATTAGGGGCAATTCAGGTACTCTTTTTTAGATATCACAATAGTAAGGTAGGTGATAGTTGCTGACATTTCTTAGAGTTATTCAATGCTCATGCTGCCACCACCACTCAATACAGTACCAGACTCAGGGGCGGATCCAGTGGTGGGGCGGGTGGGGCTCGCCGTCGAGCCCTGAAGCTGTCACACCCCGCTGCCCCAGGCATGACAGATCCCGCCGCGACTACACGCGCCGCGTGCAGCCGCAAGGCTTACCATTCTATTTCCAGCACAATTTACCATGTATTTACTATACTTATGGCAGCAACACTGTCCCAGGACCAACAACACTGCTTGTACATCATGTAAATGAAAATTTCAGCATGCCCTCTCTTGTATTTGTAAACATCCAGCCGTAAAGGCACCCGTTCCCTTCAGTTTATCAAGTCTCAGCCCATGCACAAAGCAGTTCAATCACGGCAAACATACAAATCCAGCATTTACATAATATACAAGCACAGATTTACAAGACAATAGCTATACAATCACCGCACACAAAAGCATAGCAAAACATGGTCATTACTTAGGCTTAATCCTTTCCTTGCGCTCCACCCGGCTTCAACCTGGAACCCATGAAAACATGGAAACGTGAGAAAGGGAACCATTTCTCAGTGCGGTATTTAGTTCCAGCCACGCATGAACTCGAAGCTTCATGTTGCGAAACTAAATACGCAACCGAAATACATAAGAAAATAGCTTTACATAATATAAGTTTCAGCCAATAAATCATTTTAAAACATCATGCAATGCATGGCCAGCCAATTAAGGTTAGGAAATCAAATAACATAAGAATACACGAAAGCCAGCCATAATTTGGTTCCTAGCCATGCACTCTACAAGTCTGGTTCTATATCAATTCATCTTGAAAGTCATTCCAATACAATAGACCGCGATTTACCCACGCCGGAGTTTGCCAACAGCCTTACCAAACGAGCCATCAAACTGTACTAATGCTGAGGACATTTACCCCCTCAATCATGAGTCCCGGAACATAAGCGCTTATCTCACGGCCCTTGGAACAACGGTTCATGACGCCGCTTTCCAAAGATGCAAATGCCATTCATCACACAATAGTACATCCTTACCATTTCCCTTCCATTCCAATTCAGCCATCCAATAAGAAAACCATCCAATATGCATGTCATTTACTTACCAATTCCTTTCCTGTCCATAGTCATGTAATATAGCAATTCATATATGAAAATTACATGCAAATCATGCACAAACAGTCATACAACATGCATAAATATATATATTTTTCCTTCCAAAACATGAGATTTCGGGCTCAGGTGGAATCCGCACCTTTACACCTATTAACCGACCCGCCGTCGCTTAGGCGTTGCTGTTGCCTCACCGCTCGGGTCCCCCGCTTCGTGTCCTGCGAAGTCTGGTTCACATACATAAAACCCGTGGGTTACAACCATGCATAACTAGCACCTAACTCATGCTGTTTCATGGGCAACTCACCAGACATGACACCGCTACATGGCTGGTTTGCGGTGATTACACCGTTCCTAGCACCGCACGGTCTAACGTTGCTCACGCAACTACACCGTCTCTTGGCCATGCTACTGTCCTACCATGCACATGCTCTCTACATGCATGTGGCCTGTTAAGACATGGTTACAGGACACTAGTTGACATCGCAACATCGCTGGCCTACCACGTAACAACACCGTTAGGGACTGGTTCGGTATGGCAGCCATGAACTCAACTTGGCAGCAGCCCCTGCCTCTTACTTGGCCTGGTTTGGGTGGTTTACATGCTAAACCATGCACTTTACCTTGCTCTCGACTGCCCCAGCTATCCCGCTATAGTCCCGGCTAGTTGTTTCACCATCAAACACACTCAAACAGCACTATAGATGGTTAGTTTTGGGGCTGGTAATGGCCTATACGAAATTTCCCAAGGTGAGGGGCTTATGGCTGGGGAGGGACAGCTCAAGAGGTGGGAGAACAGGTGTCAACAACCCTTCTATTTGCTGGCCCAAGCAGCTGCTAGGTGTCCATAAACTAGGGGCTGGTCAAAGACATGTTAGACCATCCCATTGAACATCTCCATTAATCCTATGCACTGGACAAGTCCATTACATGCTGCCCAAAATGCTAAGTACACAATACACACTTGGGAAAGCGGCCTAAACACCGTTCTGGCTTACGGTTTGTACCCGACAGCCCACGCAACACACTTTGGCCTATCCAACGGCCATACTTTGGGTCTCTGTTACAAGTCATTTTTCATGCTAAATTGCCTATTTACATGATGCATGAGATGCTTTACAACACATGCAAGGCTGTTTCGTGGCTAACTGTCAACACTACGTGACAAGCGCCGCTGCTGCCCACGCTTGACATGGCCGAAACACTGTCTGCCCACCTAAATATTTTTACTAGATCCGCCACTGACCAGACTCGCCTTAGAATATAAATAACTAATATGATTATCCCTATAAATCATCATTGGTCTACAAGATTGAGAACTTACCTATGAAGTAGTTCCTTATACATCATCTGTTAGATGGTAGCCACTTGAATTGAGAGATGATTAGTGATCATTTAGAAAATTTTTCTAATGCTTTTAACCTCAATAACAGATTTGTGTGTAGATGAAACCAGACACATATCAACATCAATATAGCCATAGTATTGCTATACGAATTCCATCCAATTCAAATAAAAGTAGAATAACAAACAGACTCATCGGCATTGATTGGTAAATATTTGACCCTAATTTGATATTCTTCATAGTATAAATACCAGTAATAAATAAAAGTTTATTTACAAAAGACCAAATAAAACGTGCTTACCAGACCGTAAGGAGGGGAAAACCGCGGGATGAACTCCCCAGGTCGATTCGGCCATGGGAGCGACTGGAGCTACGAGTCCTATCTCCGGGGCTTGTAATGGTCGAGGTGTTTAAGGTAGAGGGAAGGAAATCCTCGTCTAGGGTTTGTGCGAGGTTGAGAGAGATTGCGAGAGAAGGGATGTGTGAAATCGAGCGACATGGCGATGGGAGGAAGGGAGAGGCTTAGCGATTCAGAGAGTTCGAATGGGGATGGGACATTAACAAAATAGAAGGTGAAGAGAGAACCAGAGTTGAAGATGGGGGTATATTGGGAAAAATTAAAATACATATCAAATGATAGTATTTTTATTTTTCAAATGTATAATTATTGTATACTTGTGGCAAATATCTAAGTATTATAGATTTAGAGTGGCATTTTTCTAAGAACTAAGTTTGAGGTGATATTCTTCTAATTTTTAAGATTTGAGGTGGCATATATCCAATTTCCCCTTAAATCTATATATACTGAATTTCAGTGGAAATTAAACGAAAGACAACAACAATACAATAGACAAGAGGCAGAGGCGTAACCTTGCTCTGATACCAACTATAAGAACTTGACAAGATAATGTAAGAACTTGACGGGATAATGCAGAATAAACATTCTAGGAACTTAAAAGTACCTCCAGCCATTGCTAATGTTTGATTTTTGTTGTACTAAACGTCTCTAGGTTTGTCGATTACAAAACAATATCATTTGGCATTTAACAATCTTCTTTGAGTTTTATAGGAAGAAGATGCAAATTATGAAGACTTGGATAAAAACTTTAGGCAAGATCAAGATCAAGTCTTTGGAGAGCTTGTAGGCTAGTTTAGACTAGGATAGAAGGTATACTTTAGTCCTTGTTTATCCTTGAAATGGTCTAGATAGCGAAAAGCTCAATAAACCAGCAAAATCCTGTTTTCAGTGACCTGGCGTCGTACAACGCTAGATAGTGGCACACAACGCTAGAACAGCTAAATTCATACTTTTGTGAATCAACGTTGCACAACGCTATATAGAGTTAGGCAACGCTGAGTCACAGGGTTGTACAACGCTCAGTAGTGTTGTACAACGCTACAGTTAAAAACTTGAAAAATTTCCTGAGTACCATCGTGCAACGCCATATAGCGTTGCACAACGCCACAAAAATCCCAAGTTAGCTGTGTTGTTCAGACAGCGCTGCATCGATGTTCAGACAACGCTGTCCCATGTAAACAGTTGTTTTTACATGCAAAGTTGCGGGTAACGTTAGCCAACGTCTTTCAGCGTTGGGTAACGTTAGCGTTGTGTGACGGTATATAGAGTTGTACGACGCTCTGTTGAATCTGTCAGAGTTGTTCCTTTTGCCTCCCTTTAACGTTGTGTAACGCCATTCAGTGGCAAGCAACGCTCTGACAATTTCCAACGGAATTGTCGGAGCTTTCCTTTGGTTATACACTCCTTCGTTGTGCGACGACAAATAGCGTTGCACAACGCTCTGACAGACCAACGGCTATATTAAAGAGTCGTTAGAATTTACAACGGTCATATTCCAGCGTTGTATAACGCTATTCAGCGTTGTACAATGCTGTGGCCGTTTTTGCTGGGGAACTGCTCATTTCGAGCCCTATATATATCCACCCCTTGTTCTCTCTCCATGGCAAGCTTTACTTTGCAAAATTAGACCAGAATTGAGCCTTTGAGCACAGGGATACTCTCCCACTTGAGCTTTTCATAGCTAGACCATCCTGAGAGATTTAGTAGCCTCAAACACCACCGTCCCGACATTGTCGCTAGGTGTAGGTTGGAATAGGTTGAGAGCTCTTCTCCTTTGAGGCCGTTGTGCCATTCGAGCTAGGCCGATCCGCCTCGAGTGTCCTTGTGACGAGGTGATTGGGTTCGAAGTTGTAGTCCCGTTCTTGTTGGAATTGAACGGAGCGCGCCCTTTCGTGGTAGCGGAACTCCCGGAGACGTACGACTAAGGCTAGCTCTTTCTAGCGGGTCGGAACTCCATAATCATACCGAGTGTTCAATTTCTCTCTCTCTTTTTCTCTTTATTATCTTGCTATACTTAAATTGCTTGTGTGCTTGCTTGTATTGGGTACCAATTGAATTGTGTTAGGATAGTTCACACTAAACCGGTCCAAAACCTCAATTGTTTCCGCTAAACCTTGGTTAAGCCGCCTCCTTAGGGACAACAATTTTCGATTGCGCTGTGCGTTAGAAGGGCACCACTAATTCGATCAGGATCCCTTACAATGATAGTTTATTTCCGGAATGTCGAACTAGACCTTGTCTCTCTTCTCTCTTTCTATATTCCTCTCTCTACAACCATACTTAAAGGATTTTGGATCACTTAAAAAGATAAAAACATTAGATTCAAATTAAGGGCTGAGATCACATATGTTCTCTCCAGATGCACTGTCTCCGTCCTAGCGACCCCTCTGAATCCTGACGGCTCCTGCCAGAAAAGAACCCGAGAGAATTTGGCATAACTCACAATAGAAACTCTATAATTAAATATATGTTAATTGTAACAAGAAATAAAATTTGAAATTCCTCTATGTTTAGTTCAATTGAGCAAACACATATTACTGCATTGAGGAAATTCTTCAATATCCTACGTCTTTCAGTTCAAAATAAGAACGTACAATAATACAAAATAAGAAATCTAAAAATGAAGTAATAATGATGAAATCATCAACTAATTAATTAGCATATATTTATTGAAAAGAAGAAATAAAATAATGAAAAAATGTGACAACTGTTAAAATAATAAATATAAAGCTAGCGGATAAAAAAAATACGAATCTGATAAAACCATGTCACATTATTCCTCTCCTTTATCAAAGTTCAAATTATAACTTCTCAAATCGTAGCTAAAATCATGCTTATTAGTATTAGTTCCACTGATCCTCTTCTTCATACTTGCACTATTTACAAGAGATCTCCATTTACTAGATGGAAGGCATTTCACATTCCCAACCTTGTCTTTCTCTGACGATAATCTGTCATTGTTTGAGCATTCTTCGTCTACTAGGACACGATACTGCAACGAGGGCCTCGAGAAAGCACAGCCAAAGCACTTGATATGCTGAGTTGCGGGTGAAGGTAAATCGTCTTGCATGAAATCTGTTTTTGGCGGCATTGACAAGTGAAGCATTGCCATGGTAATCAGAGATGCAGAGTGAGAATCAAGATACGTAAATGGAGCTTTGGAACCTTTCCTCTTTTTTTCTTTTTTTTTTTTTTGGGTTTAGAGATGAAGAAGAGTTGAGTAGAGGAACGAAGTAAGAAGAGGTTATAGTTGTATTACAAGTTCTTATTAAGGATGGCTGGAGAATTTGAACTTATGTATAGTAGAAGAAGAACAAATAGGGGGGATGAAACGCGTATACACAGCTGGTGAGAGGTTGTATCCGCAATCGTGGGGGCATGTATATATGCTAATTCAATTTTCTTGTTTTCATTATTATATGTTTGTATGCTAATTCAATCGGTTATTACTCAAATGAATGCATCTAAGGACCAAAAAAAGGAGATTTAAACGATGTTATGATATTGATACTACCCCATCTTAAACCAAAAACATGGATATTTTATACAATATGCTTTGGATTCAGTACAGTTGTGCTGTCATACTTTACTATTTGCGCTATTCATAATTGAAGTTCATTTTGATACTAACCAATCTAGCGTAATTGAATTACAGGAAATTTTTGGGGTATGCATAATTGAAGTTAATTATGCTGTCGAGGTGCCGATGATTTGCAAACCAACGGAGAGAAATTGGAGGTTCAAAACCTTGTCCTATACAATATTTGTTTTCTCCTTTACTATTTTTTTTTAAATGGTATAATACTGTCTGTTGGCAGATGGAATTAAGACTAGTTTATTGGTTTGATGTAATGGCTTACTGTACTAAAGCAACAGGGTCGAAGTCAGAAATATAATTTGAGTTTTTAAGGGATCATTCTACATATTTGCTGAGATTTCTATTAAATTCACCATAGAATTAATACAATTAAAAAAATGAGGGGAGGCCAAAGGGGAGATGCTTTGGACAACAGAGTTTTTTCTGCGAGCAACATAAATTTGTTCAAAATGACCAAATCGCCATTCTAAAATTAAGAAAATTCATTGATATTTCTCCCACGAAACCTCATCTGTCCTTCCCTCCTTTCTTCTCTGAATTTTGAATTCAATCAATCTCATTACCTTATTTCTGGTGTCATAATTTTGAAGATTACTTTTTAATAATTGAAAGAGTACAAATTATTAAATGTTTTAAGGCTCTAGAACAAACAAAGAAAAGTGGTGTAAAAAGTATACTCAAAAGAAAGCAGTATATATAATTATTTGGTTACTTCAACGTCTATTACATAAAATTTTTAGTGCACAATCATATGTTAGATAGCAACCGTAAAAAGTCTCAAGAGGAAAATATAATTGTCTTTTTAGCAGAAAATCTAGAAAAGAAAGAAAGCCCACCAGGACCCCATGCTGGCAGCTGGTCCGCCCCTGAAAAGGGAAGATACAAAAATGAACAACTAGAGTTTGTTATACAAAATTTCTTAATAAAAGCTTAATGCCCAACAGCTATACTTATTTATTTTTAAAGAAAATTAAAATCGTACTCTTTGTGGCCAATAATATATATACACGAGTCAGTCTCCTACAATAATATATGTGTAAGAGTATCAAAACAAGCTGAGCAAAAACTATTTATAATTTTGGTTTGTTGGAAAGCTCACAGCTACATTTTTAATTTTAGAATCGAGTATTTTTATTATAAAACATGCAACAAATTCTTACCTCGTGTTCAAATGAGTCACATATATATTATTTTTTACCTACAAATGATATGAATATGAAAAAGAGTCGGTTCGAGTATTGGAAGACATTAAATTGTTATGAATTTCATACATGTTGTATTCTTTGACATTGGCTTGTAATGAATTGATATAAAAATTTGTATAAAATACTACATGACATGGAACAAGACTTTTCACTCTGTCGTACAAGATTAAAATAAGTCATTAATGAGACAAAATAATATTGGATGATGTTTTAGTAAAAAGTTTGCAACTCATTGCTCCGTTTAGGCAGAGAACATCCGTTATCAGATTGACATATGAATTTCGAGCTAAAATGTAGTAATATGTAGCCCCCTTCTTAAAATACATGAAAAAAGAGGGAGAAGAATAGGAGAGACCAGTGGAGAAAGGAGTAGAACATGGAAGCTGAAGAAACATATACTGGCGTAAACTAAAGGCTCCGTTTAGATGGCTTCTTCCTGCAATAAGGAATAAGGAATAACCACTTTTTACCAATAAATTTATTTCTAACCATCCAAATTCTTTACAAAAGTTACACACTACCCAATAAATTTACCCCTTCCCAATAAATTTCTTCCCTTCTTCCTTCTTCCTACCTTATTCTCAACGCATCCAAACGGAGCTAAAGTAATTGTTTAAAGTACCTTTGACCACCCACCACCCCAGACCCCAGTTCCCAACCCCAATAAAGATAATATACCATATTAGTAGTTATAATTATAATAAATCTACAAATTTAAAAACTAAGGGGAAAAAAAAACATGTGTAAAAAGTAACGAGGAAATGCAAAATGGACTAACAAAGCTTGAGCATTGATACGCATTACGCAAGGTCACGTGCAAGGTCTATTATCTCAAATTCGTTATAAAATAAGAGTACATTTAACAAATGGAAAAAATAATCCAGCATCCTACGAGAAAAGTACTTTAGAAGAATAACATGCCCAAAGAATTCACCCAAGATCACAGTATTATCAAAATCACTTTTGGACATTTATAATTTGCACCCTTTGAACGACTGTCCAACCTATCCATTGTATTGTAGTCTTTCGGGAGAGTTTTTGGAACCCCCACAGTCATGCATACTAAAATATACATAGGTTACCAATGTACAACCCGATATTTCTCCATAGATATGCACACTAAAAAATAAAATAAAATTCAATAGAAAGTTAGAAACCCAGGCTCTTGCTTGTGTTACGACGAAAAACTATTAAGATAAGATCAGACGGTAAATTCATTACACACCGCATAAGAATTTACATTTTCATTCCCGCCCCTATGTAAGCCCTCAATTAACAGCATCCACACTGAAATCAGGCTCAGCCGGCTTCTGCAACCTCACAATGGTACTGGCACTGGAACTTGCCCCACCACCTCTGTTCCTAAAATTATGCACCCCTCGCAGTGCATTAGCAGCGAACCGGGAGGCATAAATAGTAGCCCCAAGGCTTGGACGAGAGCCACGGGCCTCCTCTCTCCTACGATTACTGGCTATTTTTCGTCTCCAGTACCGCCTCCAAGCTGCCTGAATAAAGCAGGCCGCCCAGGTGCGCCAGTGCTGAGAGTGATACCGGAAAGTATGTTGTACCTGCCACAGAACCAAAGGGTTATAAAAAAACACTGTTGGAAAAAATCTATGATATGTATAAAGCAGTGTAGATGAACAGAGTGATTTAAAGAGCACAACAAAAGAATACACAAACATTTAAAATAATAAATAAAAAAATCCTCTTTTTATTAGCTGGTAGGTAAAGTTAAAAACTATACCTGCCGAGAATGCAGACGCCTGAACTGAGTAGCCACAAACTTCAAATCATCTGCTCCCAGAGCAAATGCCTCAACCTCACTCAATGACCTCACTGTTCTTGTTGAGGCAGGGAAGTTCAAGCTCGATTTTGGGTCAAGGGCCCATGTCAAAAGCTCTTCGCCACAAAAGTCACCTTCTTTCAGCAAACCACGGTTAAAGAAGCCAGTACGACCACCGTCAGTGGTGATGCTCTCAAGAGAACCACGAACTATGAAGAGCATCTCATCTACTGGCTCACCTTCTTTGAGGACATATGTGGCCTCAGTGTATAAGCTGGGTTTGAGCCGTTCGCATACTGCATCCAGCAAGCGATCGTCCATGTCAGCAAAAAGAGGCACCTAGTGGGACAATACATATGAATTTTGCTGAGTATTACAAAACATTGTTTCCAAGGTGTTACAGAATATCAAAGTTGGAATAAGAGATGCCCAAATATTATGCTTTGCAAGCGCAATAACTACACGATGCAAATTATCTCAAAGGATGAAAACACACACTAAACATAAGATAAACATGAGACAATCTAAAGGTTAGTGCAGCAGTAGAAATGGATGCAGCCATAACCTATATTTAAGGTAGTGCGCATAGCACCGAATCAATACAATTATTTATTGCACAGCATTCCAATATGTATTTCATATTCACGCAAATCATAAAAAACTACTATTCAATACAAAGAAAATAATAATGAAAAGAACTCCCTGTGAACTCCCTTGACAAGAAAAAAGGAAAAAAAATGCAACAAAGGCTGAGCTTACCCTCTTTACAAGGTTTAAGGTGAGGTGACGCTTAATATCCCTGCGAAGGTCTTTCGGTAATGTCTGTACCAATCCTTCCTCGTCCACACCACGAGTCTCCAACCACCTGCACCAACATTTTTCATCTTATAATAATTCATCCAGTGCTTCATTCTTCAAATGAAAATTTGTCGAAGGAAATCCAGCTTCCTTTGCCTTATACCCAGAGTCAAATTCCATTACACTCATTCATATAGTAGGTCACAGTACCAGTCACCTCATTCTGGTAATGGTCCCGATCATAGAGTTGTGTTAAAACTGAGAGTCCGAGACAGACTTGAGCTTTAGCCCATTAATGCTCAGAACTGATGTATTATTTAAGCGCAGCAAATTTGAACCACCATATACAAGATATAAAACATAGAAACTGAAACTAGAGAAGGTACCACAAGTCCACAACAATTTATATGAAGACAAGTCCAATAAACACTACGCCAAAAATAACAATAATAATAATAATAATAATAGAACCTGTAATGCTCAAAACGTCTGACACGTTCTCTGAGGGATGGTGGCAAAAGGCGATGGTGCATCCACTGCTCAGCATCATGCTTTTTAACTCTCATCTCCTCCAGCCTTATCGACAGTGATTGAAGGTATGTCTATGCAACAACCACCAGTAAAGATTTAAGTAATATGCTTCTATAGTTCTATATTCATCAAATATGCAGAAATCCTCAATTAGGGTCTATAAATTTCACTGCATTCCGAGATACAACAAAGAATTGAACCTGTTATGTCTGAATAATGATACAATACAAACTTTCCATGTCTCCTTTTTATTTTTTATTTTTTATTTTATTTTTATTTATTTTTTTTTGTGATGCTTGCATCTGTGTGTGTGTGTGAAAAAGAGGAAGGGGCTTGAGAGAGATAGATGTGTACCTGCATGTTACCAATGAGCAAGGCAAAGAGTAGGAGGCCAAGCACACATATAACAATTGAAAAAATGACCTCTCCGGTATAGGTACTTGTCTGGAGGCCTTGGCCAAGTGTGCTGTTGCATCAAAAAAATAGTTTTTAAGTCCCTCATAGTAACAAAATACTGCTAGAAAAGCATTGGTCCTAGAAATATGTGTCCTATCAGATTATTTGTGTGTGCACATATATGAAGTTGATACCGTGCAGGTGTGCATGCCATTAACATATGCTAATGGCTATCAGTGATTTACCTGAGATTCTGCAATCCCCACCAGAAGCAATAGCTGGCTTTAGTAACAAAATTGTGGGACGCGATGATTTGTTTTGATATTGAAGGAGCATAGATTCCATAGTGAAAAATATCAGTGCTGCACTGAGTTTGAACCGTGTTATTCAAGTTCTTCCATATGTCAGACCCAGGGAGGTTCTCATTGCCACAGTACAGGTACTTAGTGCTGCAATTTTCTGTGTTATGGCATAACTCATGCCAGCAGTCGTCTTGTCTCATTAGCGACAATAAATACCAGAACGTGCCAACATTCTGATAAATTTACCAAAAATGTTGCAAGTTACGACAACTAGACACAAAACTTGGAAATTAGCAGAATAACAAGAATTACTTGTACCAATTGGATACAATGACCAAGAGAAATTGAGAAAACAGTCTAATAGACTATACTTTCCCCTTTTATTTAGAACACCTGTTTGTCATATTATTTGGAAGGAATATCAAACTTTTCTGATAAAAGCAGGTCCAGAACACACTGATATTGTTGTAGAGACTAAATAAAAGTTACCAAATATATGTTCATGTGTTTTTACTTTTTACACTAATTTTAAACAAAAACACTAAGCAGTTCCACAACACACTTGGAAACTCCTCATTGATAAGAACTATACATGGAAATTATGTTTTGTGGATTATATTACTAGTTATGAAAAAGATGGATTTAATTACATAAACAAAATAGTTACAAGGCAACTTGGTAAAACGCTCACATTTTAAATTTCACTTTTGAAGCTAGAAAATGCAGCTTGATTGCTAATTGCAAACACAGATGGAATATTATAGGTGTATTCACCAAAATGGTAAAACGCCTGAATCGAATGTGCAAACACATCAAGTTCCATTTTTCAAGTACAATAGCAGTAAAGGCTATCCTTATAATTAGACCGCGTCACTGCACGTGGTGGTAAAACTAGCAAAATAAGTAGAAATGAAATAAGAAAAGAAAGCATACATGACCCGCAAGCATAAACCAGAGGAGATAATAGGCAGCACCTGCCCATGCAGTTTCAATAAAGACACCAACTGTACTTTTGAGTTCAGTCATCAAAGGGTATAATCGGAATAGCCTAGGGAAAAAGGGAATGACCACCATTAAGAAGAGTGCTCTTTTGGTTGTAAGTACTTTTGAACCAACTGAGCTATTCAGGTACCGCCATATCATTATCTGCAAAAAGGAAACAAAGACACACCATAGTTGACATGTTTTCATCAAACTAAGTATGGCCTAAGTTTTAGCCCACTACACGGAATCTTCATACCGATGGCAGAAACCCGTGGGGCAATCTGTCAATACAATTGTATTACCAAGATCACATCTAAAATTACGAATTGAGATAAAAAGATGTTGTAGAGAAATAATGAAATTTTGAAACCTGAGGAATGGGAAGCACAGCAAAGAGATCCATAAAAAAATAAGTCTTGAAATACCTCCTGGCAACAAGGGTGGGGTCAGTAATGAGGTCACCTGCTCCAACGCGTGTGGAGGTGCTATAAGCGGTTCTGAACTTGAAAACAATTTTGGGCAAGTAGAAGATATCAATGATAGTTCTGAGGACAGTGGATACGACAGCTAATCTCTTATCTATCCCGACGCAGTTAGACTGATAGTTAATGACGGGGAGATAAAAGACTAGTGGGTCAACTGCAACTGCAACAATGCACAACATGACGAAGAAGCGGTTAAGACGCAGCAAAAAGTTGTCAGAGGGGTCGAGCATTTTGGGGTGTTTCTTGAAATTGGTGGATCTGGGAGCGAGGAAGGGAAGAGAAAGAGTGAAGGAGCGTAAAGGGTTACGAAAGTTGAAGAAAGAGTTAGGAAATGTGGGGTGGGGGTGTCGGTGTCGGAACTGGAACTGGAACTGGGTGTCGGAACGAGGGCTGGATTCCTCAAGCCTACAAGCAAGTAGAACAAATAGAAATAAGAAATAACAAATAAAGAAAGTAGTAGAACTGGAAGAAGCCACCACAATAAAGAAAGGAGAGGCTCCTGACCTGGAAAACCTCTCTTTCTCCCCATCGATATATTGCACTCGGTAGCCACCACAATCAAACATGTCTTTGCTTTCCGTTGCTTTTCCCCTCTTCGCCTCCTGACTTCAAATTAAGCTTGCACATAAAGAGGTAGAGGCTAAGGCTTGCACATAATCAATCAATCATTACTAATAGACAGGAATCGTACCACAGATTTGTGCGACCAAATCCAAATCCAAATCCAAATGGGGAAAGTGTAGTGTA
This sequence comes from Rhynchospora pubera, assembly GCA_028095005.1. Taxonomy (NCBI): domain Eukaryota; kingdom Viridiplantae; phylum Streptophyta; class Magnoliopsida; order Poales; family Cyperaceae; genus Rhynchospora; species Rhynchospora pubera. Next base: position 359,454,772 of record CM051460.1, read on the forward strand.
GACAGAGGGAAAAGAAAGAAAGAACGATGTATGTATGTATGTATCTATTAAAGAGAGATCGACTTGCGACTTGCGATTTCTACTTTGAACCAGAGAAGAGAAACAAGGAACGCAAAGGAAAGAAGGGTCAACATGACAGTTTCTGCGCATTTATTAGCGTCTCTCTTTTTGTAGCGGGTTTGCCCCACTCATTCAATCCTCAATAGACTATGTCAATTCGTTACATGTCAGGTCACATTTACATCATCTCAACTGCGACTGGAACTTTCCTTTTCCTTTCCTCCTCCGTAATTATCTATTTATATCTTATTTATACATCCCAAATTTTCAATACATAGACTATTCAAATGAACTTTCTTTTTTATTTTGCATTTTTTCCTGTTTTCAAATGTGTAAATGCAAATGTGATCGTTATTTCCAACACAATTATGTATCCTTTGATTTCTCATCGCTCATTTCAAGTCACAATCTATTTTAAAAGTGAAAAAAAAAATTACATTACAATCTATCTGAACTGACACTTATAACTAAACTAGTGGATGCGTTGCGCAATTTTCCGTCTCATTTTTTTTTAATTCTACTATTAGAGTGGTTTCTATTCGTAGCTCACACTGTGGGAGGACAATCCAACGAATACATGCAGTGCATCTCAGCTGTTGGGCTCGATCAAAGGTTTAAATAGCGGAAAGCGGACTCGTAGCGGACATGCTAATATCATAGCGGATAGCGGATAGCGGGTATTTAGCGGCCGCTATCGGACCATAGCGGATTTGCACACACAAGTGTATTTTGAAGGTCTAGTTTAGTCTAAAATAAAAAAAAAAATAATTTCAAGCAACTAATTAACACTAATTAAAATTATATTTATTTTCTATGCATATTTGACCATTAAATTTTAAGAATTTGAAAATATTCAAAACATAAAAATTGTGGCCAATTTTGTAAACTTTCCATAGAACTTTGAATCATGTCAATCGGAGTTCGTATGCGAAAGTTATGTCCAAAATACTACTGCTATATCAACAAATTATAAACTGCACCGCTATTTCCGCTATTATACCGCTATATTACCCGCTATTTTCCGCTATTTCACCGCTATACCCCGCTATTTTCCGCTATAGGTCGCGCTATCGGACATGCCGCTAAATCTGTAGCGTTGTAGCGGTGTACCAAATAGCACCGCTATAGTGGCGCTATTGCGGCCGCTACGGCCGCTATTTAAACCTATGGGCTCGATCGAACAGAAATGAACAGATAGGATTTGTGACTGTTCCAAAAACTGTGAAGCAATAGTTGGTCAAAGGGTTGTCAATATGCAACCCTTATAATATACTAGGTGGGAAAGCGCGGCTTCGCCGCGCCATAGTGAATTTTTGATAATTAACAAATGATATTTTGGTTGACTTATCTAAATTTGTTTTTAAGGATGACTTCAATTATTTTTTATATTGAGAATTTTGTAATTTTTTTCTTTCAATTTTCTTAATCTATTAACACTTTTAGAGGCATAATCTAGTTATGTTCCAAATAAGATGACAAATATAGAGAAAAGGTATAGAAACTATGATTCAGGCTATTGCTAATTCGATGAGTCGAAGAATTGATATTGAAGGTTAGTAAGCATAGAATTTTGTTGTGTTTCTAGAATTTATACAATAATAAATAATCTTTTATTGCTTTTAAAGAAATAGGTAATGACATATACAATTTTTGCGCAAATGATTTCAATCCAAATGAAGGCATAATTATTAAAAAATTATTAAAAAAATTAGCATGCACTCCATCTACATATGATCAATTTGAAATTACCATCTACTTCATCAGAAATTAAAAGGCACTATTCTAAATTTATAGTAGAAACTCTTTCAAAAGTACATTACTGATAGAATTACCTAATTATATTTTCACTTGAAAAATGATGGATCTTCTATATCATATGCTCATAAAATTTTGTTTACTGCCTTTTTGGAAGAGATGATGCTCCAGTAACTCACCTGAAAAAAATAATGCAATAAGATGATAAAGGTGAAAAAGGTGAAACTATACTCTTGTCATGATGAACTTGGGGATTTAAAGATCAATTAATTGGAGTCCTCATAAGACATGGTAAATAATGCTGAAGTGATTTAAAAATATGAAGCAAGTTTCACTTTTCATAATCAAATAAACATGGCAAATCCATACATGAGTGACAATAGCAAAAGTCAGACAATCAGCTTAATTTGTGGCCATTTAAAATTATTAGAATGAAATACAAACGATAGCTTCCAGTTAGATAGGTTGATATAGAAAGAGCTATCTCAGGCCGCTTGTTCAATCCTAATTACTGGTACAATACATCGTGCTTGGATGTTTCTAATTGTCTTTGGAACGTGAGAACTTGAGGTAATGTTAGAATATATGTGGCAGTAACAGCAAAAGAAGACAGGACCACGCTAAAAATTGGTTTTGGTATAAATAAATATTGACAATAAAATTCACCATCTTGTTACATCTCAAACATGTGAATATGTACACAGAAATTGCTATGAAAACTTTAAATAAATGAATATACATTATCTTGGTCTAAGGTCATTCGTTAGCAAAAGATCCTGTAAAACATTTCTGATTCAGGGCCAGACTCACTTCAGGTCAATTCTGGACTCACTTTGGAAACATGTATTAAATACAAGAAAATCATTTGATGATTGCATAATAGTCTCATGTTTAATTTAATGAAAAATATTCATTTTTACATGCCATGTCTCTGTGCATTGATTTAACAGTGATTAGCACATGTGATAACCAAATTAAACCATATAATTTGTCATGTTCAATCATATTCATACCTGCATGTGCCGCACCATCTCCATCATCTTTTTCCAAGCACGTTGTTGTTACTGCCACAATAAAAAAATATGCTAAATTATCTTAAAATTATTGTAAACATGGTCTACATTTAAAAAAAATTGTCAAGTGATTATCTAAACTGTTAACTGCAGTACTGAAATTTTCAATGCAGAAAACAATATACTGAGGTATTTACATGAACCTATTGTTCCTCAATAGAAGATTCCCAGCAGTTCAGTGTTCCAGATAAAAAAAAAAACCCCAAGCTTTTAATGATGGTTCAAAGCTTATATTAACATTTGGTAACTGGACAAAGTTCAATTCCAGTGTTGAGGAACAATAGAAGAATAGAAAATGTAAATAGAAGTTGCCACTGTTAAGCCGTTCACATATTTCTTCGTACAACAATTTTGTTAGTGTATAAATAGCTTATAACTGCTAAAAAAACTGTTGATGAGCAATATCAGTTAATTTACCTCATATATCAATTACCGTCATGTAATATGAAAGATAATTATTTAACATAATTTTTCTTATTGACCCTTATACCCTCACTCTCTGTACATTTTGCTTGTATCAGTATTATTTCTATGTAACAACATTCTTCTTTTCATAAATATCTGCAGACCAATCATTCAACATGGTACAATAAGAAAAGATGTCTTCTCAGTAAGTGAATAATTAAAATAATTAGTATCATAGAATATTATTTTTAAGGGAAAAACAAAAATAGGCTGAACATGATGTATAGTGGGGATATCAATATCACAGAAGGTTTTACCATTTAGTATGTAGCCAAGGAAACAACAATGAGGGCACAAAGATCACTTTTATTATAAAGTTCTTCAAATTAGTAATTTCAATATTACTATTGAAGAATATTCTAAACATGTTTATGATGCATTAAAGGACAATGAAAAGGTCTTCGAACATAATTGAAATATGCTTCTCTCTATAAAAATTACCTGGAAAGTTAAAAAAAATTGCAATAGTTGCCAGCCTGTGATGGTGCTTAGGCACTAAAATTTGACCAGACTATTTTCTCATGGAGATCAATTATAACTATATTTTAGCAATTGTATTATTAAAACAAAAAACAGTAAGAAGTGGATCTAACCTAGTGGGTTGTTAAGGAAGGCCGTCTGAATTGTCCACCTTTCTCTACCAAGCAATTCATAAGCTTACTTATCTGCTCTTCCATGCTTTTTGTCTTTAATCCAACTGCCTAAAAATTTTTCATATCAAACTATTAATGTTAATTCAAATTAGAGGTGCAAGAGGAATATTTAAAAAAACTTACAAACAAAAAACAATCTTCAATTCGAATTTTGACGATCATATTCAAAGAAATGAAAAATTAACCTTAAAATGAGTACCAGTAAACATCATCTATAAGAGATGATGATTAAATATTCATTGATGTAGTCTGCAAGTGCAATATTATTTAAATAAGATTTCGGTCAATCCAAATTTGTTATGGTAGCAAAATGCCAAAATAGAAAGAAGTAAAATAACTTGAAATCACACATGTTGCAGTAACAAATAGAGTTGAATATTTAATCGCTTGAAGGAGTGGTCCTCGTATTCATTTTTCATATGGAAGCCATGGGGAGATTAACGGGGTTGGAAAGAGGTCAAGGAAGGAGATTAGGTTAAGAAATCCTTGCTTGTTTGAGTGCCATCGAGGCGGCAGCGGCTATCGATCAGATCCTCGTCCTCCTTTGAATTCCCCTCAGGAAGCGCCACCGAGCAGACCGGCGTGGCTTCGTCGGCAGTCGCAGCTTACAATTACATCAAACTGAGATTCGTTATTGGTGAGTCGGGCCCCTTTTTCTTACGTACCATCTCTGCCGTTTGCAACCACGCAAGGTAACGGAGGGAGGAGGTGTCGATCAGAGGAGGGTAGGAGCTTGGGCACAAACAAATGGAGAGGGGGAATTGAGATGTTGAGGAGGTAGAGGCACACACCAGGTCAAAAGCAAAAGGGAGGTGGTGTCTGCGTCTGCGTGAGGTCGGAAAGAAAGAGGAAAAAAGAAAGGCAAATCAGATCTGATCGCGAAAACATGCGGACGGTTGTGATGGCGTGTCGCGCATCCAGCAAAAAAACGGTCATCGGACACCCACGGGTTTTAATTAATATATATATATATATATATATATATATATATATATATATATATATATATATATATATATATATATAGATTAAATGATATTCAATCTGTATGAAAGATTAAGAATATATCATAATCAATTTTTGATATTAAATCATATATAACTAATTTTTATTGTCTCAATACTCAATTCACATTTACGAAAACGATAGTAGATTTCATATAAAAGTAGCCATATTAAATCAAAGATACTAAAAAAATTGGGACTATACCACTGACAACACAAATTCTAATTGTCAAAATCTGAAATTCTGCAATCTAAACACAACTTGTTATTTTGTAAAAAAAAAAAATTAGCCTGAAGAGAAGAAAATCACAATACTACTATTTGATGTTTAATTGAGAACAGAGATGAATTACCATTTACAACTTGCAAAAAAATAAACACTCCATGTCGGGAGGTTATGGTTTCCTGAAATAACAGCCCTATAAATAGAAACCCTCCTATTTTTATATGTCAATAATATCCCTTGAAGGCAGAAAATTAGGTGGTTTAACATGCCACATCACATGTTGCATTAACCTATTAATTAAATTAATTAAATAAATGCTCTCTTATTTGTTCTCAAGTCGGGCTAAAATATGTTCAACAAAATTAATTATTAACTTATTAATAATTATTTTTGGGATTAGCAAATAGTACATTAATTTATTTTTTTATGATCATTTTGATTTAATTAATTATAACGGTTCGCAACGGTATATAATTAATTAATCAACTTATTATATTATCGTTGCATTCACTGCTGTGAATAAATAAATAATGCACTATATGGTTAAAAATTTATTTGTGTGACCCTTTGAAGATTTATGTCATGTTGGCCATGAAAATTAAATCACTATTTATTTCCAATAATTATAAGCGGTATCTAGCAGTACGTTATAATTTTCGATTAACATAAATAAATAATGTACTGTTATAGTATTTCAATCCTGCATAAGAAATAAAGTATTTTCTTATTTTGATTCTTATGTTGCATGATATCACTGTAAATCCAAGATCGAAATGTGTCATCCTTGCATATTATAAATTTCTTGATCTAGAGTTGATCGTCTAGTTATATGCATACGATCCAACTCTATCAAGGGGTCCAAATAGATATCATCACTCATCATCATTTAATATATTAATCCCCGTGATTCAGATCCGATCCGAAACCACTGTGGGTAAACAGTTGTTCGCACAGTAACCGTATCTGGCCGTTCGTTCTCCGCACGAAATCTTCAGCGTTCGATTAGTTCTTCGATTAATTCTAGAGCTTTCCACCTTTATTTTCTCTTTTTCTTCTCTCTCCACGCAGAGAAGACTTCTCTCTCGCCATTAGAGTCTCATCCTTCCATGCTTCGACCTTCCATGCTTCCATCTCGGTTGCTAGGGTTTGGAATCTGAGGCCGATGTTGAGAAGAGAAGGAACTATGCATTGATTGTTATCCGCTCATTCTGTCTCTCTCTCTCTCCGACTTGCGCTACCGTTGCTTCTTTTTCTCTCACATCACCGTCGCTCTTGCCTCAGTGCATCGCAACCGTCATTTCTTATCTCGAGCGTTGCTTTTCCTCCCTCCATGATTCCGTCCTTCGGTAAGTGCTAATTTTACTCCTGTCTCCCTCGCAACCGTCATTTCTTCCAAATTTAAGTTTTCATTTTCAATTTCCTCTGCAATATTTTATCTGATTGTTCATTTTTTTGCTTCTTCTACACTGTGCAGGGTTGGGAATTTGTGATTTATAAACCTTTATGTCAAGTTCGCTTCACTCTTGAGTGTAACTTTTGCCCTTTTTGATAAGCACTAATGGTAAGAGTGCATCTCATCTTTCTTGAACAATATCTAATCTTTTTGTTTGCCCAATGCTCAGGTTAATTATGGACATAGTTGAGATTTATGTTAGTTTGGGTCTTCATCCAAGAAGCGACTAAACCAGTACTCTTCTTACTTTTATGCACATATTGAACTTGAAACTTGAAAATTTGTACTGTTGTGATTTTTGTAATCTTTTCATGTTTGAACTTAATTTTTGCCCTTCAGATCTTAGTTCACAATGCCAATAGTACGGATGAGTAAATCTACTCATTCTCTTCAGTATGAGTAGTGATTCACCTCAGACGGTAGACACAGAAAGTTTGGAAGTTGTGCTTGGTACTTTTAGGAAGCAACAGTGCTATTAATCAGTTCAAGATCCCTAAGAGATTACGTTTCCAAGAAGCACCTTCACCTGGTTTGAATGTATAATCGATTTAGGCTGCTACATTTAAGTCCTTAAAATTCCCTTAATTTCTAGACATACTAACAGGTTCCTAACTAAATTAGTTTTGTTGCTTTTCAGCTTATGTAAGAGAAGAAATCACATGTTTACAAGAAGAATTATAATGAAACAAAGATAGCATTTGGATTGCAATCTGCATATCAAATGTTTGACAAAATTATCAGTAAGTGTTGAGCTCTTAATTCTATCTATTTTTTTATTTTGTAAATATTTTTAAGTTTCTATTAGAATATTCATGGGTGCATATCTTTATATGTTGCAGGGTTTTAATACGCACACTTTGTCGATCACATCAATACATCATGTTAAAAATGAAATTGTAACTATATGTGATTGTTGTAGGATCAGCTTTGCAGGAATAAAGGGAAGGAGATGGACAACGATGCACAGTGGGCATTCGAACAAAGCAAAGAGGTTTTTATTAGAATCCATTTTTCAGCTTCAATGTAAAAGGCTTCATGTTTATAGGCAACTTAAGTTTCGATGTGTTACCTCTTAAATCCTTTCTGGTAATATATTATCCTTGGTGACTGCAAAATATAATATCTTCTTTCTTTCTTATATAAGTATGGAACCATCCAAATTGGGCGAGTATCAGTGCCTATACGGAATCCAATCACAAGGCTCCTGTTCCAGCTCTTCACCTATACGAAACCCAAATCACAAACCTCCGATTCCAGCTCTTCAGGTTCAGATCAGAAGACTGAAGCTGTGGCAGCACCAGTGGCAGAGCTGGAACCAGTATCGGCGCCTTCTGTCGCTCAGTATCTGGTCCTGTATTCTCTCCAGTTGTGAAGGTTGCCTCAACTCATCCTGCATCAGATGCAAAGAGAGTAATGGCCCCACCTTATGCAAAGAAGCTTGCAAAGGACTTGAATGTGGATTTAGCTACGGTGGTGGGGTCAGGATCTATGGGGAGTATTGTAGCAAAGGATGTTGAATTGGCCGCATCTTCAGCTGCAGTAGGTGAAAAACCAAAGGTTGCTGCTGCTCCTGCAGCAGCTTCTACAATTCAATTGGCGAGTGTGGTGCCTTTCACAACAATGCAAGGTGCAGTTAACAATTGGAGAGCCTCTCAGTGCCTACATTTAGAGTTTGATACACCATGACTACTGATGCCCTTGATGCTCTTTACAAGAAGGTAGATTACAATAGCTTAGTTATGCTCATGGATTCAGGTATTAGCACTTGAAGGCTATTATCACTTCAAGGCTGCACAATAATCTGCACTCTTAATTAATTCTTATGCTCAAGCTAATCATTATCCTCTATTCTTGCCCTCACTGCTATTTATTTTCACTCCTCTTTGTCTATAAGGGTGGTTGTTTGGGTTCATTCAAGCTCGCTCTCAGTGTCCTCTGGAGAAGGTCTCAAGGCAAGCGATTTGCTCTTTTTTTTTCACAGTTGCTTTGTTGAGACAATAACCACACACCATACCTATGTAAGACGATTTTTTTTTCTATCCTCTCTAATTTCCTTTCTATTATACTCTGTGTGACAATTTAGTTCCTTTTTCTTTCAATTAAGCTTACAGGTTCTTCTGCTAACCAAAGTATTAGGTGCTTAAGTGTTTTCAAATTAAGAATGCATAAGGGAATAATAGTGGTCAAATGAAATGAAAATTGATGTGTTATAATGACATGAACTACGTTTATATTTTTGTTAGTGTTATTGTGCTTCTTTTGGTATTGCAACATTGAAAAAAAATCAAAGCTTTCATTATATAACAGTTTATGCAATTGGGTTATTTTTGTGAATTCTTTTGTTTAGGTAGCTTTATTTGCAGAGATGTTAAAAGAACAACTAATATTTCAGTATTTCTTTTCAATTGATAGAAGTCCATAGGTTCTGTCAGGAGAGAGACTTATGAATATGTTTTCGGGTGGATTGTTTGCTTACTGATAAGGAGGAGATTTTCATGAGTTTTCTTTTTGAGCATCTGTTTTTAATTGTCAAACATACTGGAGTTAATGTGTTTTTGCTCTTTTTACTCTTACCAGTTCTTCCAATTCTTGGCTACGTTATCTTTTTTATCAAATCTATTTTGATCACCTGTGTTTCAAAACCTGCCTATTTGTTTGTTTACTATTTACTAGATTTAAAAACTTACATTTTCTTATATTCAGAATAAGAACATTCAAATGGTCCTCCATCTCAAAGTTTTTTTTTATATTTTTGCAGTTTAGAATGAGTTATTTTCTTCTACTTATTTTAAAAGAGTAACAGAGAGAAGAAAGGCTAAGAAAATTGTCCTGCTCTTTTAGTGGAGAGTGGTGAGAAAAAGGCAATAAGCGTGTCTTACTCTCCATCTTATTGAGCCGTCAACATGATAAATGTATGGTTTTGTCAATTCTATCAATTGAATTTTAAATACTTCATTGAATGGTGCTATAGACAAAATTGTTGTCGATTTGATTCTTGGAAAGAGAGTACGAGAAAAAAAAATCCTCAATGCTTCAATTAAATAGACTATTTAGGTACCATGCATATGTTATAAGCTCATAATTTCCCTTTTTTCAATTGATCGTTTCTTTTGGTTAGCTTGGTGCTTCATTGTAATTTTTTCAAGTGTCAATGCTATTCTGATTGAGTTGTTTACCAGTATTTTTTTTAATTCTATCCACTATCCAGGTTTTCTTGCATGATATCTATGAGCTTTCAAGATAGGATAGGACATGATCAATTTTAGTGAGTGTATAATTACTATTAATTGTGAAAGAGCGGTATTGACTGGGTTCTGCCATTTTGCTTTTCAGCCACTTGCTTGGACCACACAACAATTAATGCATTAGACCTTCTAGGTTTGATAGTTCAGGTAAAATATCTCATGAATCTTTATTTTTCCTTATAGTTTGATAGTTCAGGTAAAATATCTCATTAAAATTCTTTGATTTCAACTGTTTACACTGCATGAGTTGTATGCAATATATACATGTGTTAATTAAGTTGGCATAGCATAATAGACGCTGTATATATATCATTTGGTATGGTTCACAGATGCAATAAATTAGGCTAAAAATAAAGCGACTATAATAGTAAAATTTAACAAAAAAAAATACGAGACGAAAATTTGGTCGCTCAAAAAAATACTTGATATTTTCTCCTTTGATTTTATACATACCGGATTCAATCATAATTGTTAGTCCAACATAGAAGCAATTGGGGAATGTATAAAAATATTACTATAATAGTAAAAATTCAACTAAAATTGTCCAGGAAATACATTGAACGAATAATAATCCAACTTTCTTTTTATATAAGCACTGACCCTTTGGAAAAATATGTTATAATGTGTTTTTGTGGTTAATTAAGCTGCTCATAGAATTAGAGAATTTCATTTGTCAAATTTAGCTTAATTTGATTGTTCTTTTTCCCTCATCAGATTATTTACTATTAATAAGACCAGGAAAAAAAATAAGACGAAAGATAGGTCGCGCAACGCGCGACGCACCCACTAGTTAAGTAAATTAATGAGGAACATACGGTTTTCTTGATGAACAATTTTTTTCCGCACTCAAGAGAACATAAATAAAGTCCGTATAGCAGCCCTTACCAGGAATCAATGTTAAACGATATTTATTGAACATATCCTCATGGAAAAAGTTGAATCATCTCAAACTTAAAATAAAACTCATATACAATAAATAATGAGTTAATGACACATAACACAATCCATATATTTATTTAATTGATTCATGTCATGTACTATGTTATGTAATATACACGTATGCAATTAATTTAATAACTCCTTTATCTTATCTATGATTTGTAGAACTTAATCATCACTTAACTTGCATACTAATCTTTTATGATAATTAATTTTTCTTGTTAATTATCAAGATTATGGACAATTTAGATTTATTATTGTAATTTCAATAAATGGTCCACAAAAATTTACAATTCAGATTCTCAACCTAAATGATTTGTTAGTAATAAACTCTAAGAACAAATGATCAAATATCATCAATAACATAAACTAAATTTAAATCATTAAATATTTACTTTTACGACATAACTTTAACAAATCGTTAGAGCACCCGACCCCATCAGTGCCACAATATGCATGCTTGAAAAGTTAATGAGCAGTCATACTTGAACACAAGACTGTGAGGCAGCAGCCACTTTTCTTCTTCTCTCTTTCACTAACACACAAACCTTAGATCTAAAAACTAAGGCCGAATAGGCCAACATTTTGATACTATGCTAAGTGTGCCTTGGGTAATAGAGATAAATTCATTTTTGGGTTTAATTAAATTGATATTGATAAAACAAGAATTCATTGGAATGCAACTAGCTGTACCTACTTACGTGTCTTTTATTTATTAGTCCAAGTACCTTTTTTTTTTTTAGAGTTAACAGCCCGTAGGCTAGTCCATGTACTAGCTTGTTAGTTGTTATATCCATAGAATGTAAATATTTTGCTGGTTGGTTTTACATGATCAGATATCCAATCAATCTTAATGTAATGAAATTGTGAATCTTTGCAACAAATAATGTGCTCAATCTTATATATTTAACGGTATGAAAATTGCATTGGATAGGATTGAGTTGAATGCATGGGTGAATAAGCAAGAGGTAGGAGTTTGACACTTTGACAGATTGACTAGACAAAACTAATTTGGGTCTCGTGAAAGCTTTCAAGTAAATTATGAAATAAATAAGTAAGTAATGATGAACCAAGTTTAGGTGAAAAAAATGAAGGGTGGAGGTAGAAGACCAGAAGGCAGAAGCAGAGCAGAAGGGAAGGGGAAGAGCCCGTGAGCGTTCAATTATTCCTCACGCAGCAAATGCCGCCAAAATGAGACAGCACCTCTTTCTTTTCTTCTTTTGTTTTCTTCTCTTCCGCTCTCTCTCTTTGCACCTCTTTCTTTCTTTAGAATCTCTCTCTCTCTCTCTCCCACCTTTTTCCCACTTCCTCACCCAGTCACCCTTCCCTTCTTCTCTGATTGTCTCTCCTCCTCTCAGTTCTCTTAGCAAATGCAAATGGCGCATCTCCTTTCTGCTGTTCTCTGGTTTCTTCTTATTGTAGTTGCTCCTAGTGCTGGTGCTGGCATAGTTGAAGACAATGCATTTGTTGTATCCCTACATGAATTAAAATTCGGAGCTGATGAGTTTGGGTTTTCTTCCTCCACCAGTGCTCCTCAAAGACCAAGTAATCTATCTATCTAATTAATGTCCCTCGCTAATATCAAGTCTTTCTCAAATGTAGATTTCAGTGACTGAGATTAGCTTTTCTGCTGTTCTTCATCTTTTCTTAAAGGGAAAATACCAGTAAAATCAAATAGATCACTTAATTGGTATTTATCTTGCTAGCTACCAAGCCTGCATGTCCATTTTAATATTAGGATTTAATTTTTAGAGAGAAATGAGCAACTTACTTGTGTAATTTTACTAAACTCTTTTAGTTTCTCTTTGAAGGTCCGCTGGCGATATTTGCCATCCAACAAATTTCATTACTAAAGCATTTTTTTTTAATTACAACAATCAGAACCTGAAGAAAATTTTACTGATCCAGCTGCACATATTAATTAAAGTATACTTTTTACAAAAAACATTTCGAGACATTGAGCATTTCGAGACATCCAGCTGCACAGTACGTAGTCACAGTATTAATTAAATATTCGTAGATAATTTAGCATTATTTAAAATTCAATGTACAAATACAGTAATATTACATTCGTCAAAATATTAAAAATAGTTATTAAGCGTTCTGTTCTGCTTATAATTCCTCTAATTTTCTTCCTGTTAGAAACCCAAAAGGGAGCAACCATACTAGAACTCAGACACCACTCTACATTATTTAAACACAAAAGACATCAAAATTTGTTAAAAATGGATGAAGCAAGGGCTACATCCATTCAAGCCCAAATCAAGAACTACAACAAATTTGAAGAGAAGAAAGAGTTCTTGCCAGAAGCAGCACAGCTGCCACTCAGCTCAGGTGTGAAGTTGCAGACACTCAATTATGTGACGACTATCACAATTGGCAGCACAAACACAACTGTTATTGTTGACACCGGAAGTGACCTTACATGGGTAAGTGAATTTATCTAACAACATTTACTACATGAAACAGTATTAAACTATTAATTAATGCCAATGTTGCTACTAGTAACATATATTTCCATTCCATATGTATCCCAACATATGATGTACAAATATTTTGCTTCAACCATCATTAAGCTACATCTTATGTTGGGATGAAAAACACAAAAGTAAAATAAAATGTTTCACTTGAACCAAATTGATTAATATTCAGTCACGTCACGTGTTTCAATTCACCTACAACATCTAGTCAAAAATCGTTCAATTATGGCATTAAACATTAATTGGGACTATGACAGGTGCAATGCACACCGTGCGCGGCCTGCTACACACAGCAAGACCCGCTTTTCAATCCATCCTCATCTCCAACTTACCTTTCGGTACCGTGCAACTCTACGACCTGTACCACCTCCCTGCAGGCCGCTACTGGTATCTCAGGCAGCTGCAGCCAAGACCATAACAGTTGTTTTTATGCCTTGGGCTATGGTGATGGCTCCTACACTCGTGGCATCCTCGCCCAAGAAACCATCGCTCTCGGTGATGTACAAGTTTCAAACTTTATATTTGGGTGTGGCCGAAGCAACAGAGGCCTTTTTGGCGGCACGTCAGGCCTTATGGGCCTTGGTCGAACCCAGCTTTCCCTTGTTTCTCAAACAACTGATCAATTTGGAGGTGTATTTTCATATTGTTTGCCTACAAAGCTATATAACTCATCCGGCTCTTTAGTGTTTGGCAATGACACAAGTGCCTTCAAGAATGCGACGCCCGTTTCCTACACAAGAATGATTGCAGATCCAACACTGGCACCATTTTACTTCCTGAACATCACAGGTGCAAGTGTAGGTGGTATCCCAATAAATGCGTCTGGGTTCGCAAATGGAAAAATATTGATTGATTCTGGCACAGTAATCACCCGCCTTCCTCCGTCGATTTATAAGTCTTTGAAGGCAGAGTTCGTGGCACAGTTCTCTGCATATCCATCTGCGTCAGGTTTTTCAATTTTGGACACATGTTTTAATCTGAGCGGCTATGATGAGGTGCGGGTGCCAACTTTGAAGCTTGAGTTTGAAGGTGATGTGGATGTCAGCGTTGATGTATCGGGAATTTTGTACTTTGTCAAAAAGGATGGTTCTCAGGTATGTTTAGCATTAGCCAGTTTATCTTACGAAGACCAGGTTGGAATAATAGGAAATTACCAACAAAAAAACCAGAGGGTTGTTTATGACACTGTTGGGTCTAGGCTTGGGTTTGCTAAGGAACCTTGTAGTTATAGCTGAGGGTAAAAAATAAAAAGGTAAATTACTTATGTATATGATGAGGTAATTAAGGTACGTAGTGGACGTTCTCTACATTTGAAACTGCTTGTTTCTATAGTGTTGCTTGTGATTTTGACGATTCTGTAATCCTAATTTTTCAATGTCGAGTTTTCTGTTTAATTAATATATTTTCCTTATATTTTTGCCTGTAATTAGTTATTAGGACCTTGTAAAAACGCTTTATTTATTTATTATTATAATTATTATTACTCCTGCTGTTGCCTTTTGGCCACTGGCTAACATGCCTTCGAAAAATATATTTTCCTTATAAATAGCAACTACAAAGTGATCCCAACGAAACTGTCTTGAAAAGCTAAGTGTCAATTATCATGGCGGCGTATTAGACATATTTCATCCTTGCTTTTATGGGCCTTGTTTATTGGTCAGCAATTGTGCTGGGCTCAGATTGTTGATCTTGCTTTGTTTTAACGTCGTGAAATGGACTGTTAGGAACACGACTTAAAATAATTTATTTCGCATGTGTTTTGAAACAAAACGGATTTGTGCGTTATTAATTTCAATGATCTACTTTGAGTTTGTTGATTCTAGTCTGAACCTCTTTAGGGGGATCTACTCTATTTTTTTTATCTTACTGTTTTTCTAGTTTAATGTACAGTGCAAATCAAGAACTGTGGCGTATATATATATATTTTGTACTTTCTACTGAAACCATCTTAAAAAATTTTATGTAGTTTTTGAATTTCTTGATAATATACTATCTTCGTATCTAACTGTACATGTATCTGCATATCATTTATACACACTATACGGACTAAAAAAATGCTTTCGGACAGTTCAATTATGGGTGTGTTTGGTATCATTATTGAATAAGTCTTATTTCGAATAAGGCTTATTCGGGATGAAACCAAACACGTCCGGATAACCTTATTCCGAATAAGGGCTTATTCAAGGTCTTATTCTAATTCCATCTATATGGTGGAATTAGAATAAGGTCTTGAATAAACCCTTATTCGGAATAAGACTTATTCCGGACGCGTTTGATTTCATCCCGAATAAGTCTTATTCGAAATAAAGCTTATTCTAACATTATACCAAACACACCCGTATATCTTCAAAACTTTCAAAATAAAGACAGCGCTGTTTTGACTTGAGCACAAGTATTCAATTCAGGAAAAGGACATTATTGTCAGCCACGCTGGACTTATATATATATACGCACATGATAATAATTTTTGTTTTTTAAGAAACGAAAATATTAATTCTTTGGTTGTCGTTTAGTGACGACTTTGTAGCACATTCTGCACAAAGCAAAACTTAAAAAAGCATAATTAATTTACTTGCTCGCTGGCTCCTTTCCAGACAAGTACTGTGAAATTCCTACATCGATCGTAACAGAAACACCTAATTAATACCAATGTATCAAATATTCAAATTTCAAAATCCACTTTGTTGAAGTTCTCATCACCGATGCCACCAGTCGGTGTTGATAACTGCAACTAATGTACTTACAACCAAGCAAATTTAATTAATTTTGAAATTAATATCAGCCATTTTTTAAATTAATCGAAATAATTGGCTGCAATACTTTAGCAAATGTGTGAACAAGTTACTTAAAAGTAGTTGTGATCAATTGAAATAATTTTTAGAAAAGAAAATGTATATGTATCTAATGCTAATTCATTAACAAGTGTTTTTATTAAAATATTGTTCTCAAGGATAACATAGAAACCCCCCCCCCCCCCTTCTTTTAGGCACAAAGCAAGTAACTTATAGTTCGCTAAACCATAAAAAACAGAAAGAAAGGAAGGCAATGATTAGTGTCCACATGACATGATTGGCATGCTAATATACAACATGTACCTTATATAAATCACAACTAAAATCAAATTCAGACTTTGTCATGCTTACAACAAGAACGCGCCTTGAAACTTCTGTATTCCTTCCTTTGGGCGCGTTTGGATTGTTGGAAGAAAGAAGAAGAAGAAGAAGGAAGAAGAAGAAGAAAAAAAAAATTATAAACAATTCAAACTCTTCACAAAGTTACACACTTCCCAATACTTCTTCCCACTTCTTCCCTTCTTCCCTTCTTCCCACACCTATCCAAACGCACCCTTTATAAATTCATGCATGTGACAGTTTGATTCATAGATTATGCATGTAAAAAGTGGTGCATGCTTGCCGTGTACATGAAAAGAAAAAAATGCATGAAAATTAATTATTTGGAAAATTTTACCTGCATAAACTATCTAAATGAAAAAAGTTAAAAAAAAAAATCCTCTCTGCTTATCTCGTTTGCTCACTTTAAAGAGAAGAACAGTTGCAATTTTGAGCAACACAAGAAATCGGATATAATGTATTCACTTTTATAGGCTCCGTTTGGATAGGTGTGGGAAGAAGTGAAAAAGTGGGAAGAAGTATTGGAAAGTGTGTAACTTTGTGAAGAGTTTGAATTGTTTATAATTTTTTTTTCCTTCTTTCTTCTTCCTACTTCTTCTCAACGCATCCAAACAGAGGCATAGAGTAGAAAAATCATGCTAGTTTACACAGATTTGAATATATACTATGGCTTATAATCTATAAACAGTGTTTAATTTACTTTCAGGAAAAACATTCTTGTTTTTTCTTCTTGTGAGAGATTACATGTTTGATAACTAATGGGGTTTACCAAAAAAATAATAAATAAATAAATAAATAAGCTTTTATTTAATTAGTATTTTTTTTTGGAAACACCACAAAGACATTTGTTGAACTAATATCGGACCATCACAGTGAAGCTGACAACATTATTAAAAATCTTAAACATTCAAATTACACGCAAGAAAAGAAATTGAAAATGTTGTCAATCTTACATGCCCAGACTAACTTCTGTCGTTCCAATTGACTCACCGATATAATTTTTGAAAGAATGAAAATAAATGAATAAATAAATATATATATATGCAAACTTTTCAATAAATGTGAACGTCCGTTTAAGATTTTCAAACATTTTAATGGAAGAAAATTTGAATGGAAGGACTCTATGCAACTAGGTACTAAATATAGGGGTATGTGTTTAGAATAACTATGCAATGTTTGTTTGATTTTGATACATAAAGGAATTTGTACTTTAAAAAAATAATAATTATCTTTTTTTGAAACAAAAAGAGAAGAGAAGGTGACATTCCTTTTATTTTTGAGATCAGATATTTTAGGGTATGCACGAAACAGATCCTAAAATAATAAAAGAACCAAAAGAAAGAAGTCAGCTTTTTGACTATGTAGCTGGAGAGTGGAGACAGCCATGAATCCATGATGCGCTGTAGTATGATTTTTTTTCCCTTTTTTTTTTTTTTTTGGGTTACGGGGACCTATCTGAATTTGACCGGACTCATGGACTGCATTGTTGCCTTGTTGGAACAACAATCCACATACAATTAATTGCTTTCATGTAACGATCCACTTGGTATTCTTTTTTTCCCAAGTTCATACCTGAACTTTTGAATCGGCATTGAAGAATTGAACGTGCATAAAATTTAATTGATGAGATGTATATTTAAGATCAAATAGCCATATATGTTTTCTTCTTGGTCGTGTCAAAACTTCTGAATCAGTATTAAAAAGATCGAGCGTTCATAAAGTTTGATAAATAAGATATCTGCATATATGTCCTCCAATCATATATATGTTGATTAAACAATTCATCAATTGTATTGTTTTTTATTAAAATTAATTAGTATGTATTAAATTTTCATATGAATGTATTGTCAATATATGGTAGTCTGAATTAAAAATAAATAGGGAACTGTAGATCTGTACTTCAAGTTAGTAATATAAACTCCAATTTGTTCAGAGACTGTAGATCTGTACTTCAAATGAGTGGTTGTTTTCAGATCAATAAATAGGGAACAACGACCAATAGAATCATCTCTCTTGGGGTGCGTTTGGATAGGTGTGGGAAGAAGGGAAGAAGGGAAGAAGTGGGAAGAAGTATTGAGAAGTGTGTAACTTTGTGAAGAGTTTAGATTGTTTATAATTTTTTTTCTTCCCATCTTCCTTCTTCCTCTTCTTCTTCTCTCATCCAAACGCACCCTTGATGTCAACAGTTGACTTGAAAGCAAAAATGTTATTTTGAAAAACCCAATAATAATTAGATTTGTTGGACCAACTTGAGTCGGTACCAATTTTTTTATTTTACCGGTGATTTTATATTGCATAATATACATAATTTTAATTTCAAATACTGTGTCAGGTACAACACACAAAAACGTATGTGACCACGGCTTGGCACACAAGAACCTATTTTGATATGCAAATTTTGAAACCAATTGATGTCGAAGTGTGTGTACAAAATATCTGGTGCAGGTAAAAAGAATTTTCTTTCTTTCCGTTAACTGAATGACGAAGTTACACGTTTTCCTTTTATGTGAATTTGGACTTGTGTTTTCTAAATGCAATATATATTCTAGTTCAATCCATCATCCAGTTTTGAGATTTCGGTATTCTCTGCGGATGGAGATCTACACATGATTTTTCCTTTTCTTGAATTCAGAAACAAATGCCAAACTTGATTATGACGTGCAATTATTGCTTCTAATTAAGTACTTCAGTCAAAAGTGAAAATTAATTAATTAATGGCCGTATTTCATTTTATGAGTAAGCTTAAAGCTTCCATGTGAATTTTCTAACTGAGGTAGCTTCAGGCTAATAATTGGTATTTTGCTACATCCACACCCAAAAGCATCATAGCATCATTCTGTTATGGGAAAGAACATATGACAATAAACGATTACATGATTATCAAAATTAAAAACCTTTAATTAAATGATGACATTGACAAATAATGTATATTAAATATAGGATTTATTTTCCACAAATAAATTAAATAAATATTGAACATAGGATTTACTCTCTACACGGAATGTTCAGATAATTTGTTGGATGATATCGTGTTGGGATATTTGAGCTGGCATTAGACAAAGCATGCTATCTGAAATTCTGATCTGAGGTCCATATTCCTTCCGCCTAAATACTCTAAAATATATAAGCGCACAAGATAACCATCTCTTAAGCAAATTAAATTAACTTGTAAAACAAATTTCACAACATCAACATCATTGATAACCCTACAAACTGCTACAAATTTCACAATTTTCATTGCAAACATATCCCCTGTCGACGTAAATTTTACAGGCCTATAGCTGCCCAGGTGCAGACATGTTTCCAGTAAAAAAAATAAATAATTATTCAGGTCTCAGGAGTGTGTGCATGGAAAGCTTGCCCTGATCAAAATCATTTTTACACAGGATTTCATTTCATTTAATTCGGACTGATTTTTAATCTAACTAGATCCGTCCGTCGAGCTTCGCTCGACGATATTAGATGTTATTACAAAAAATATATAAAAATTATGCCGTTAATTTTTTTTAAGTTCACAAATGATTTTGAATAAATGGTTAAGGAAAAGTATCTTGTTTTAAAATATAATTTTTCTATAAGACAATTTGATAAATTGATATTAGATCAGAAAAAAAAATAATGATTATTATATAATTGTAAATTCAAAATGAATTAAAATGAAAATTAAATCAATAAAATGGAAACAATAATTACATACAAAAAAAAAAGCATAATCATGACAAAAAAAATGGAAAATTGAAACAATAAAGTCTTCTCATATTATATGGTTTAGTTTTCAACATGATCGCCTTCGTATTCTTTCTACATGACAGAGCTGCATGCTAAAATGATTAGCATTCCATTAGAGTTTTCTTGAAACTCTTCAAATATGTAAATTGTATAACTCGGGGAAGGTTCAAATAATAAAAACATCTTAATGATTAAAATAGAACTTTATTGAAATACACATGGTATAGGAATTTTAGTTTGATGTCAAATTTAAAAAAAAAACATTTTAATATAAACATAAATTTTTTTAAAAAAATTACCTTACTATCTAGTAGAACGAATTCATGCCCCCATGTATTTCTCATCTCTGAATCTGTTGTGGTTCAAATTTTTGTCACCTGTGCAGGTATGACGCCTAGATTTCTATTTAAGAATGATGTTATATCTATTATGTTTGTCATTTTGTAAATGTGAAATGGTTAATGAAAATTTGAAATAATGAGCACTATTTATAGGTAAAATGTTAGCACCATTTGGTGGAGGAGGCATATATTCAAATGCGTCCATTGGCAAGACACCCCTTAAATGACATCCTTTCATCGCTTTGTCAAGATATGCACATTTTCAATCGCACCATTTAAAGAATCCATTAGATTACATCATTTGGCGTGAAAAATTGGATAATTATTAATTCATATCATTTTTTTTCCAATTATTTCAGTCTAAAGTTATCCTACATCGTAATTGTTCATTTTATAAACATATAAAATCTTGATCAGAAAAAATTTTATATAATTGACAATCTTTTTTTCCTAACCATGATTTTTTTACTCTAATCCCAACAATTCTACTAAACACGTAGCAATCTTACTCTAAAAATCCGAGATAAAATATATATGTTATTTTATTAATAAGATAATTGTGTTGCAAAACAACATTCAACAGTTTATATATTAAATAATATATATTTTGTTACAGACAAAAAAGTACAATGTCTATAAATTTTCAACAATTTTTCCTGGATAAAGAATATAGTGGCGTTAAATTTTTGCGCACTTATTGAAATAGAAAAAGAGAAGAATAATATAGGAATTTTAGTTTAGTATAAAATTTTTAAAAAAATTCTAATAAAATCATGAAATTTATATATAACATTATCTTATTATCTAGTAGAATGAAATGCATGCCCCCATATATTTTTCGTCTTAAAATTCATTGCAGGCTAAATTTTCTGACCCGTACTTTTATGACGCCTAAATTTCTATTTGAGAGTAATGTGATATCCATTACGTTTGCCATTCTTTGGATATGTGAAATGTTTGCTGAAATTAGAAATATGAAGCACTATTTATACATAGAATGTTGGCACCCTTTGCAGGAGAAAGCATCCATTCGGTTGCACCCTTTGGGGAGACTCTCATTAGATGACATCCTTTGGCCTTCATATCATGATATGCATCTTTTCAATCGCATCCTTTAAAGTACTCATTTCATTGCATCCTTTGACAATGCATCCTTTAAATAAAACTATATAGTTTTTATATTTAAATAACACATTTTCATTTGCATCTTTTGAGCCCATCCACACATCTTTATTATATATAAGATTATATGGGAATTCTAATTGAATGACATCAAATCCATTCATTTTGATCAAAAACTTTCCAATAAAGTGAAATCCCATGTTTAAGAAAAAAAAAAAGGATTTTGATCAGGGCGTTAGTGCTTATAAGAGAATTCTTATGTGTTTAATTAGATGTACAATGTCATATATTTTAGGTTTTGTGGTGGTACAAGAGAGTTTCCCCAAAAAATGGAAATGCCATAGAAATTTTCTTTGAGTCATTTTTTTAAGATCCGAATATATATATAATTTTTAGAAAATCGTTAATCTAATTAATTCTGAATCGTTTATAAATAACAGTTTTTACAAATCCGAAAAAATATTTAAAAATTTCGAAAAAATATAAAATTTGATCTGCATGAAGATTTCAATAGGGAGATCGTATTAGACGGTTTGGTCGGTAAGTTTGAATTAGATCTAAGAATTTTGAGGCTGACTCACAGACTCTCTGGTGAGTCACGACTCACCGTAGCAAAACTATATATATAGAGTTTTGCTATGGTGAGTTGCAACTCACCAAAGTGTCCGTGAGTCGCGCCTTAAATTCCCAAATTTAGTTCAAAATGACCGATCCAAATCGTCCAATACGATCTAACTATTGAGATCTCCATGCAGACAAAATTTTATATTTTTTCGAAATTTTTAAGTATATTTTTTGAAATTTTAGAAAATCATTAATCTAATTAGTTTTGAACCGTTCAAAAACAGCAATTTTTAAAAATCCGAAATAAATACTTAAAAATTTCAGAAAAATATAAAATTTGGTATGCATGGAGATTTCAATAGGAAGATCATATTAGACGGTTTGGATCGGTCATTTTGAACTAAATTTTAAAATTTTGAGCGTGACTCACAGACGCTTTGGTGAGTTGCAACTCACCATAGCAAAACTATATATATATAGGAATGCTACGGTCCTATGCGTAGGACAGATGTGGTCCGTCCTACATGATCGTATTCACATAATCAAATTTCAAATCACCGATCCAAACTGTTAGATTGAATCTTCATATTGAAAACTTGTTTGAAACCAAATTTTACATTTTTTTCGAAATTTTTTACTATTTATTTCGTATTTTTAAAAAACTGCTCGTAGAACTTATATGGAACGTCCAATAACAATGGTTTTTAAAAATACAAAATAAATAGTAAAAAAATTAAAAAAATGTAAAATTTGATTTCATACAAGTTTTCAATATGAAGATTCAATCTAACGGTTTGGATCGGCAATTTAAAATTTGATTATGCGAATACGATCATGTAGGACAGACCATATTCGTCCTACGCGTAGTACTATGATGTATTGCTGCACTGTGATGTATTGGTGCTTTTGTGCACTGCGAATCCTGCTCGTTGGATATGCATTTAGATTTGTGCTAATAAAGTCGCTGGATAGAAATGTTTTAATTGTGCCTCTTCTTTATTTTGCTCCAGCGACTAAACCTTTCCCTCTCCGTGCACCCGTACTCTCTCTCAGACAACCTCCGCTCTCGCCTCTCCTCTTCTATCTCGCCTTTTCATCTCTACCACAAATCTTGCCGGAGATGGTGCAAATGTTGGAATTGTGTTCTAAAAGTTATCTTATGGTGATTACTTTTATATGTTATATTTATGAATTGGATGTTATTACATTTTGTTCCATGAGTTTATATTCGTATTTAGAAGTGTTCAAGAAGATGCTCTTGGTCTTGAACCGCAGAACTCTAAATAAAATGAATATATATCTCTAAAATGTTCACAGGTCTTGGATATTAGCAGGAACACTAATATGCCATACAAGACTGTCGTGTTGATTAAAAGTACGTTGTAGTTCTGTAAACGTTGATAAAGGATTATCATTTAATAACACGAGTATATGAAAAGTTTCATATATTGAACAGACCTAATTGATAAAAATATTATCTGGATTGTGTTTGTGTCATTAATATTTTTATCGTGTCATTAATTCTAAGATTGATATGATATATTTTCACATAAGGAATGTGCAACGTGATTATTACTTAAAGCCATTTGAAGCTTGTGGTGATAAAAGTAATAGTTCTTTGTATATAACTTGTGTAGGAGGGAAATATATATGTCAATAGCTAATTGCCACTCATGAATTGAGGAATGATATTATAAAGGGCCCCTTGGTAAAGTAAGATTATAAATGGATCCAATATAACTGAAGTGCAGTTATAATTATATAATCATACTTATTGGAGACCAAGAAAAGATTATAATACGAAGATGACACAACCCTACTTTGTATAATAATCATAATATCATATGGCAAGGAATAGACACAAGTAATGTTAATAACATTACTAGAAGGATCGTGTTTCGTAAAAGGATTTGCTAAACATCTATATTATTTGGGTAGCTGTAATGTATGCTAGAGTACCGCTTACAGTTTATGGAATAAAATATTTTATTCCATTGCCAACATAATATGTATCCTCAATATAGGTCACTCCAACTGAATGGGAAACAAGAAATATATTTTCTATGTACAAGATTTCATGTTGTATGAAACAAAGTGTACAAATAGAAAATTATATCACATGACGTGATTAACTAGCAAGGAATAAATTTATTGAGATGTGAATATTATGAGTATAATATGTGTTTCACATAATATAATAATATATGAATATTATTATAGAGTGCATAAATTTATTTAAAGCCCAAGCCCAATTATTTTAACAAATGAAGAGAGAAAGAAGGCTTTAAATTCGGGTCAGAATTTGAGCCAATTTTAAACTGACAATTAGTATAGCAAATGATAACCAAATTGGACAAATGATATATGAAAATTATAGCCCTGGAAGTGTAGAATCCAATGGTGCAAGTTTCATGTCGTTTGGAGTTTCCTACAGAGAGTTATCAATATTTTAGTGCTGAAACGTCAGAAATTAAAGTGTTGTTTTAATTTCTGATTAGTGGCTTTAATTGCTATACGAATTTGAAAGGTTTATTCTCATGTTTTAAAGGTAAAACAGATCAGAAATTGTGAACACAATTAAGTCTTCATGTGTTGAAGCTTTGCTTTCTCATCATCTAAATATTTGTTAAAATATTCTATCGATTAAGCAATCGATCAAGATACGGGTGGCGAAGCTAGGTGTTGACGGGGAGTTCGCTAGCACGGATTCAACTGTCATTCTTGTTTCGGATTCAAGGTGAACCAAGAGGAACAAAGCTTTGTTAGAGACCATAGGTATGGCTCAACAATCCTTCTTATAGGAATATATGTGATTGTGATGCAAATATAATATAAGAAAGTTAGCGATAATAAGAACGATCTTAGATGTTATCGGTTAATAAAATTTTTAAAATTACCCGATTCGCATCGTGAAATCCTTCAATTGGTATCAGAGTATTTGGTTCTTTATTATCGCTAATTAGGCTATTTTATTATGTAATTTTATTACATAAGTGCTTAGTTAATTGTTCTTTTGTGTTGCGGTTCTAAAATTCGAGCTGAATTTTTGTTACATGCTTTGCAATATTGTTATTAGATTACTGGTTGATTATTTTTGTAATTTCTAAAATTTTTACTATTGTAAAAGAAGTTTAGAATAGGATAATTATATAGATCAAGGTTTTGGACAGATCTATGAGGTTAAACAAAAATAAGAAAAAAAAATAGCGCGTTGCTGGATTTTTCCAGCAGCAGTAGCAGTTTTTTTGCTGAAATTAAAATAACGATTTCTCTCAAATGGATTATCGTATTTTGATGAAACCAGTTTCTAAATTTAGATATTGAAGTCTAATTTTTAAATAATAAAACTTTCCTATACAAAAGTTTTATGGATTTTCGTCACAAAGACAAAATAGCAACAGTGCGCAGTTTTTCTGTGACAAGGACATTAACGGTTTGAATTTTCTTTTAAATGTTTAAAAGATTATTTTTCAAACTATGGTGCAAATCGTAACAGAGAATTATAAATCATTTTTCTGGGATTTAAATGATTTAGAGAACCGCAATTGCATAAGAAATGGAAATTAACTAAAAGGTACAAAATAGTGCATTGGTATGCAATTCCTATTCTAATTTTGTTTTGCAGGGAACCGAGTTTGTATGTCTCATTCCAATGCCTTGTGTGATGTAAATTTTGATGTGATGTGTTTGTTTGATTGTAAGCAAGTTTAATAAGTGTTTATTAATTAGGCACAAAAGGCAATTTATGTATAGGATGCCTTTATTTATTATTTACATCATATGCATTGTGAGAATGAGATGGGTTCCTAATACTTGCACTTAGAAAATTTTATTTTGATGAGGATTCATAATAAAGTTTGGGGCAGCATATTTATTTTATATGCAATTTTTCATCCAATGGTGCAAGAAGACAAAACGGTGGATGAAGAGAAGCGCAAGAGGCATACAAACTCACAAATATTTTGTGATTGTGTTATGTGATGTGCTTTATGATTATATGTGAATGATATGTTAGGATAGGTATGGGTGTATGGAAACATGACCTACCAAACTATAGTCACATTTGAATTGTCCAATGAAAAATTAAGTATTTTTCCTTCTTATTTTATCCACTTTAAGCTAAAGATTATTGAGATGCATGAGTGTAATCTTTAATCTTTAGAAATCGTGGAATGTGTTAGGATATACTATCAGGCCATTGATAGGTGGATTAAATGTGAAGCATTTGATACATTTATTTTATGGAGATAATATAGCCAAACATATTGACCAATAAAATAAGTTTGCTTAAAGAGCAGTCAAGATCTAGGCTTGAAGTCTCGGGAAAATCGTTTAGTAAGAAAAGTTTCTTAATAAACAACAAGAGTCATAAAGTTTAGAAAATTGCAAAAGATTGCAAAAGTTTTCTAAAAGGTTATGATTAGTAAATGATTACTTACCTTGATTTTATATTTCGGATGAGTTTGATTTATTTATGATGGGATCTTGAATATACTGCATAATGGACAAATTTTAAATATGTAGTATGAAATTTTACATAAATATTAACATGAAATCCTTTAATTTATTTTATAGAATGACAAACAATTTACTTATTCGATCCATACTCGAAAAGTTTCCGTTGGAGAATGATGGTTCCAATTTCCTTGATTGGGAATTGAAACTCCAACTTATCATCAGGTCGGAGGATCTTGTTGATGTATTGGAGGAAGATGCTCCAGTACTAGGTACAAATCCCTCTGATGAAGAAAAGACCAAATCTGAAAAGTACCGCAAGGATGAACTGAGCGTTCAAGGTCTCATGTTGGCAAGTATGGCTACTGAACTTACTAGAAAGTTCATAAACAATACTCCAAAAGAGATAATCGAACGTCTCTCCAAGATGTTTCTGGAGAATGCTCGCAAAGAGCGTTCAAAGATCACCTTAGCTTTCACAAGGTGTAACATGGCAGAAGGGTCTTCTGTCAACCAACATATGTTGAAAATGTTGGGTTACCTTGAGAAATTGGAGAAGCTAAATGCTCCAATGCATGCTGACTCTGCTGAGGATATAATCCTTGGTTCATTGCCTCCATCTTACAGAGATGTAGTCATGCATCTTCACTTGCGTGAAAAGGCAATGACCCTGGATGAGATCCATCAGACTTTGAAGCAAGCTGAGGCCGATATGAACAGACATAAGGGAGAGAAGAATGTTCTTGCGATCTCACAGAATGGCAAGAAAGTTCAAAAAGGAAAGGGCAATAGAAAGATATCTAAAAAGAACAAGGGGAATGGAGAAGCTCAAGCGAGCACCTCCAAAGGCAAAAAGAAAAATTCGCCAACTCCGCAAACCGAGTGCTATTATTGTCATGAGTTGGGACATTTCAAGGCGAATTGTCCAAAGTACAAGGCTGACTTAAACTCAGGCAAAATAGAGCGGAAGCATCCCAAGGTTCCGAAAGGTATCTATGTTATTGAGATTAATTTAACCACATCTATTCATGATTGGGTAATTGATACTGGATCATGTGCTCATATTTGTGCAAATATGCAGGCACTAATGAATAGAAGACATCTCAAGAGAGGAGAAGTCATTTTGAAGGTGGGCAATGGTGTTAGTGTCTCGGCATTGGCCATTGGCTCAATAAATCTTCATTTATCTAGTGGTTTAATAATTAATTTGAATAATGTTTATTATGTTCCATCTATATGTAAGAACATTATATCTGTGTCATGTTTGGACAAAGATGGTTATGTCTTCACCATTTCAAACTCGTGTTTGAGTATTGCAAAAGATGGAATTTTCTATGCAAATGCTACTGTTCATGATGGTTTATATTTGCTAGAAGTGAATGATAAACATGTTCTAAGTATCAATAACAAAAGACTCAAAGTATCTCATGAAAATAACACTCTCTTATGGCACTATCGTCTTGGTCATATAAATGAGAAACGCATTAAGAAGTTACATGAGAGTAATCTTCTTGGTCTCATGGATTGCGATGCAATAGAGACATGTGAATCTTGTTTAGTTGGTAAAATGACTAAGAAACCATTCAAGAAGAAAGGTTCAAGGGCGAAAGACTTGTTGGAATTGATACATTCTGATGTATGTGGTCCAATGAGAACAAGTGCACGAGATGGTTTTAGGTACTTCATTACGTTCATAGATGACTATAGTCGTTTTGGCTATGTTTATCGAATGAAGAACAAAAGTGAATCTTTTGACAAGTTCAAAGAATTCAAGAATGAAGTTGAAAATCAACTGAGTAAGAGAATTAAGATTTTACGAACTGATCGTGGTGGAGAATACTTGAGTAATGAATTTGGTACATATCTGAAAGAGTGTGGTATCATACCACAATTGACTCCTCCAGGAACACCTCAGTGGAATGGTGTATCGGAAAGGAGAAACAGAACATTGCTTGATATGGTTCGATCAATGATGTGCCAAACAGAATTGCCTCTTTATTTTTGGGGACATGCATTGCTAACTGCAGCTTACACACTGAATATTGTTCCATCTAAATCTGTCGAGAAAACTCCGTATGAGTTGTGGACAAGAAAAACTCCTGACTTGTCTTTTCTCAAGATTTGGGGTTGTGAGGCTTACATCAAACGATTGATGTCAACCAAACTAGAACCCCAAGCAGAAAAATGCTTCTTTATAGGTTATCCGAAAGAAACAAAAGGATACTACTTTTGGCACAAGACAACAAATAGAATATTAGTTGAAAGGGGTGCAATTTTCTTAGAGAAAGAATTTCTCGAAAGAATCAAAAGTAGTGGGAGTAGTGTAATGCTTGAGGAAACTCAAGAAACACTACAAGACCTCGATCAGGTCATGGATGACAACCATGTAGATCGAAGTAGCCCAACCATAGTTCCGACGGCTAGTGGGAGCATTAGTGTACAAGTCCTCAACCTATTGAGGAAGAGGTTCACGAATCACCACATGGTGTTCAATCGAGTATTGAACTAATTCCACAAGAGATTGTGCAAAAGGTTCGAGGTACTCAAGATGAACATGAAGAGCCACAAGAACTAAGAAGGTCAACAAGATCTAGGAAGAAGCCTGATATGTATCTAGGACTTCATGAGATCTTGGTAATGGATATGGATGATCCAAAGACCTTTGAAGAAGCAATGAAAAGAGAAGACTCAAAATCATGATATGAAGCCATGAAATCTGAAATGCAATCCATGTATGACAACCAAGTGTGGATCTTGGTAGATCTTCCTCAAGATAAGAAAGCTATTCAAAACAAATGGGTTTTCAAGAGGAAGATGGACATGGATGGAAACATGACAACATACAAGGCAAGGCTTGTAGCGAAAGGGTTTAGTCAAGTTCAAGGGATTGATTATGACAAAACTTTCTCGCCTGTTGCAATGTTTAAGTCAATTCGGATATTACTAGCCATCGCTGCATTTTATGATTATGAAATATGGCAAATGGATGTCAAAGCAGCATTCCTTAATGGGAATTTGGAAGAGGATGTGTACATGGTACAACCTCCTGGTTTTGAAGATCCAAATAATGGCAGTAAAAGTATGCAAATTTCAAAGGTCCATTTATGGATTGAAGCAAGTATCCAGGAGTTGGAACAAGCGCTTTGATGAAGAGGTTAAACGCCTTGGATTTATTCAAAGTAAGGAAGAACCTTGTGTATACAAGATGGTAAGTGGGAGCTATGTACTTTTCTTGGTCCTGTATGTCGATGACATACTATTGATAGGCAACTTTATTCTCTTAATGGAGCAAACAAAAATTTCATTGAAAGAGATTTTCTCAATGAAAGACTTGGGTGAAGCCCAATATATCTTGGGAATCAAGATATGTAGAGACAGGTCACGTAGACTCATTGGCTTAAGTCAACGTACATACATTGACAAAGTGTTGAAACGATTCAACATGGAAAATTCCAAGAAAGGAAATGTGCCAATGAGTCAAGGTGTAAAACTTAGCAAGTCTCAACGTGCTATGACACGTAAAGACATTGATACCATGAAGAATGTAGAATATGCTTCTGCAATTGGTTCTATCATGTATGCTATGGTTTGTACACGACCTGATGCCGCGTATGCTCTAAGTATGACAAGTCATCAAGCCCATGCAGGTCCTGCACATTGGAGTGCAGTCAAGAATATCCTTAAGTATCTTAACAGAACTAAGGATAAATTTCTTGTGTATGGAGGGACAAGGGAACTCGTTGTAGAAGGCTACAGCGATGCGAGTTTTGCAACCGATTATGATGATAAAAGGTCGCAATCTGGATATGTATTCATTCTGAATGGGGGTGTTGTTTGTTGGAGAAGTTTCAAACAATCAACAACAGCTGACTCAACCACCCAATCAGAAGTGATGGCTGTTGCGGAAGCAAGCAAAGAAGGTGTTTGGATCAAGAAGTTCATTGAGGAGCTTGATGTGGTACCATCAATTGAGGTGCCATTGGAATTGTTTTGCGACAATAGTGGAGCTATTGCACAAATCAAAGAACCGAAGGCATACCACAAGATCAAACACATGGATAGAAAGTACTTTGTCATTCGGGACTTCATAGAAGATGGTAAAATAAAATTGTTAAAGGTGGACACGGATGGTAACACAGCAGATCCGCTAACAAAGCCTTTATCTCAAGCCAAAAATGAAGTTCACTTTGATTCCATGGGTTTGAAAACACATGGCGAGTGGAAAGAGATAACAGAATGAGTCAAAAGGCAACCCTAGTTTTAAAGTTAATACATAAGAATGTATAAGAAGTAACTTTAAGAACAAGTGGGAGATTGTTGGAATTGTGTTCTAAAAGTTATCTTATTGTGATTACTTTTATATGTTATATTTATGAATTGGATGTTATTACATTTTGTTCCATGAGTTTATATTCGTATTTAGAAGTGTTCAAGAAGATGCTCTTGGTCTTGAACCGCAGAACTCTAAATAAAATGAATATATATCTCTAAAATGTTCACAGGTCTTGGATATTAGCAGGAACACTAATATGCCATACAAGACTGTCGTGTTGATTAAAAGTATGTTGTAGTTCTGTAAACGTTGATAAAGGATTATCATTTAATAACACGAGTATATGAAAAGTTTCATATATTGAACAGACCTAATTGATAAAAATATTATCTGGATTGTGTTTGTGTCATTAATATTTTTATCGTGTCATTAATTCTAAGATTGATATGATATATTTTCACATAAGGAATGTGCAACGTGATTATTACTTAAAGCCATTTGAAGCTTGTGGTGATAAAAGTAATAGTTCTTTGTATATAACTTGTGTAGGAGGGAAATATATATGTCAATAGCTAATTGCCACTCATGAATTGAGGAATGATATTATAAAGGGCCCCTTGGTAAAGTAAGATTATAAATGGATCCAATATAACTGAAGTGCAGTTATAATTATATAATCATACTTATTGGAGACCAAGAAAAGATTATAATACGAAGATGACACAACCCTACTTTGTATAATAATCATAATATCATATGGCAAGGAATAGACACAAGTAATGTTAATAACATTACTAGAAGGATCGTGTTTCGTAAAAGGATTTGCTAAACATCTATATTATTTGGGTAGCTGTAATGTATGCTAGAGTACCGCTTACAGTTTATGGAATAAAATATTTTATTCCATTGCCAACATAATATGGATCCTCAATATAGGTCACACCAACTGAATGGGAAACAAGAAATATATTTTCTATGTACAAGGTTTCATGTTGTATGAAACAAAGTGTACAAATAGAAAATTATATCACATGACGTGATTAACTAGCAAGGAATAAATTTATTGAGATGTGAATATTATGAGTATAATATGTGTTTCACATAATATAATAATATATGAATATTATTATAGAGTGCATAAATTTATTTAAAGCCCAAGCCCAATTATTTTAACAAATGAAGAGAGAAAGAAGGCTTTAAATTCGGATCAGAATTTGAGTCAATTTTAAACTGACAATTAGTATAGCAAATGATAACCAAATTGGACAAATGATATATGAAAATTATAGCCCTGGAAGTGTAGAATCCAATGGTTCAAGTTTCATGTCGTTTGGAGTTTCCTACAGAGAGTTATCAATATTTTAGTGCTGAAACGTCAGAAATTAAAGTGCTGTTTTAATTTCTGATTAGTGGCTTTAATTGCAATACGAATTTGAAAGGTTTATTCTGATGTTTTAAAGGTAAAACAGATCAGAAATTGTGAACACAATTAAGTCTTCATGTGTTGAAGCTTTGCTTTCTCATCATCTAAATATTTGTTAAAATATTCTATCGATTAAGCAATCGATCAAGATACGGGTGGCGGAGCTAGGTGTGGACGGGGAGTTCGCTAGCACGGATTCAACTGTCATTCTTGTTTCGGATTCAAGGTGAACCAAGAGGAACAAAGCTTCGTTAGAGACCATAGGTATGGCTCAACAATCCTTCTTATAGGAATATATGTGATTGTGATGCAAATATAATATAAGAAAGTTAGCGATAATAAGAACGATCTTAGATGTTATCGGTTAATAAAATTTTTAAAATTATCCGATTCGCATCGTGAAATCCTTCAGCAAAACCTTGGCGGCTCACTTGTTCTTCGATAAAAGTAAACCCTAAATCCGTTGATGACAGTACGAAACCCCCTCTGTCTCGCCTCTTACCCATTATTCGATAGAAGCAAACCCTAGCTAGATCCACCGAAGCCAAACTCACATTCGATCTCATTCTTTTGGGTACTCTCTTTTTTCTCTCTTTGATTGATTTATCTTTCGTATGTGTCTATACACACCTGATCAGTATGTACCAGTATGGTACACCTAAATTCAATGGATGTGTTTATACACACCTGATCAGTATATACAAGTATGTACCAGTATGTGTCTATACACACCTGATCACTAGTAAAAATTGACAATATCGAGTCTCACTTCAATGGATGCATATGGCACCAGTATATAAGAATAAATTGAATAGTAGAGTATTAGGTTATCAACTGAAACTTAGAAATCATTTTTCATTATAGGATATTGAATGAGTACTTCAATTGGCCACCGTCATGGATGAAATATTGGTGGTGGTAGCAACTTCTTATTGTATAAGATGCAGTCATAAGCAAGTTGTTGTCAGGATTGTCGACACGGGAAAAAAAAAGAGCCGAACTGAAGAAGAAATCGGAAGAAGAAGTACAGAAGCAATTAGAACTTCAGAAAAAAATTCCTAATTCGTAGTCCATATTGCTTGAATTTGTGCATGTATTGCTATTTTTATGAATGTATGGATATGTTAAACTAAAATTGCTTGCTTTTAAACTAAAATTTTTAAGTGCATGTGTTGCTGCTTGTTTGAGTTATAACAATGAATCTCCAATGACAATTTTTTTATCTTACAAGTTACGAGTATCTATGCATCTTATTTTGTTCTGGTTTTTGAACATGAATTGATGAGCATTCAAAGAATTGTAATATTCAATGTCTTAACTATCACTTCTAGGTTTTGAACATTTTTTTACATCTTTTTTTTCCTTTCTAAATTAAATTGATCTTTGTTACAGAGGAGAAAAAAGTGTCGAGTCTATATTAAAATGTCTTTTACTTTACTTTGTATTATACTGGTTGAAAGATGTAATTGTTTCTCCTTATCATGCACTATTAATTGGTCTATATTAGGTTTAGTCGCTGGAGCAAAATAAAGAAGAGGTACAATTGAAACATTTCCATCCAGCGACTTTATCAGCACAAATCTAAATGCAGATCCAACGATCATGATTTGCAGTGCACAAAAGCACCAATACATCACAGTGCACCATAGCATTTCTCTATATATATATAAATTGGCTAAAGTATACTCCAGCATATGGATCAAACCCGTATGCTAGAGTCGTTTTTCAAAATCTAAAATTCAAACAGTCGATCCAAACCGTTCAAGTTGTTCTCCATGTAAAAAATCCTTCAAGACCAAAGTTTACATTTTTTCGAATTTTTTTGCTATATATTATGCTGTTTTCAAATTGAATGGTCAGAAATACTCCTTTACAACTACTTTATAGTGTTTTTTAAAATAGCATAATATATAGTAAAATAATTTGAAAAAATATAAATTTTGGTTTCCTAGGAGATTTCAATATGGAGAACAATTTGAAAGGTTCGGATCGACCGTATGCATTTTAGATTTTGAGAAACAACTCCAGTATACGAACTATCTATATGCTAGAGTATACTTTAGCCAATTTCTATGTATATATATATCTTTATAATTACGTCATTCACATGACCATTCAGCGTAATCGATAAAGCGACGAACATAAAATTGACCCCACCCCCCCAAAAAAAAAAAAAAAATGCAATTCCATTCCATAACCGGAGCATAAGCCTTAGGCTGGAGTTGCGCTTAAAGCTCCCAAAAAAAACATGGGGTTGCCTGGATTCACTATCCCCACATCTTAAATTAATATACTAGGATCATCGCCAAATGAAAAAAAAAGGAAAATAACTCGTATTTAAATAATACTTATTGCAATTATAATTTGAGGAAAATTAATTGAGTAATGCTTTTTTTGTTACTCAAGTAACTTTCTTTTAAAAAAAAAAGGAAAGGAACATTTTAATTTTTTATCATTAAACTTTCAAAATAGAATTAAGTTGTCCTTCAACTTTAGTTGTACCAATTAATTCATAAATTTTCAATGAAGAGTCAGTTCTTTGGGAGGAACTAACTTATTTATCTGAAAATTAGAGATTTCATAATCTGGTTCTTTTGTGAACAACAAATGGGTCCAAATAAATTAAAAGTTCAAGGCCAACTCGATCAGTTCTTTAAAAAAAAAATGAAGGACCAAAAGCTAAATTTTACTAGGAGAACAGTAATGCAGTCTTGAGTCTTCAAATAAAAAAAATAAGCATGAGAGTAGAGAGTTGATTGTCCCAAACTAGAAAATCAGAATAAATAGATTTTGGGACAATGAAGATGCAAAATCAATAATAATAATCCTTATCATAATCATCATCATCATTATCACTAACTGTTATCACCGCAAGTATTATTATAATCATTGTTATCAGTGTGGCAAGTCCATATATCCCTACCTTATATATATATACTGTGGTGGATATGACGAGTTGTCTCGCGCGTACTTATCAATATTTTATCATAAATATAAAAAAATTATGGAAGATCAATAAAAAAGATTACTAAAAATTAGTTAAATTAAATTTAACCAAGAAAATGGGGTCAATGACTCTTTTAACTCCTAAGTCCGCCCATAATTAGTTGGCACGTCTCCTCACCTGTTTAAAGACCACTGGAGAGGACATGAATAAAAAATCCAAAGAAGGGCGTTAGCGTTACCAAGTTGTAGGTGGCATGTATTTAAAGCTTTCCTTCTCAGAAGCAGGCTTGGCTTCTGTGTATACTTCTATCTCCACGACCACGAGCTTTGTAACTTGTAAGCAGAACCGGTAACAAACTAACAAACCAGATAGATACAATTTCCTAATTGGGCTAAGTCAACGAGAATTTTTTTAATTCCAACTTGATGTAGAGTGTATAAGAACTTCACTACTCGTATGGAAAAGGAAGAAAAACATTAGAGAGAGGAAGGTCCTTTATTTGAATCTCTCTAAATTAAAGAATAAAGAGAATTAGGTAGCTAGGCTTGACAGAAAAACAGATGGCAGGAGGTGGAGTTGCACCCTTAGGAGTGAAGAAAGAGCGAGCGGCACAATACAAAGGCCGTGTTACGCCGTATGTCGTATTTGCTTGTCTCATCGCTGCCGTCGGCGGCTCCATCTTCGGCTATGATATTGGGATTTCTGGTAAGCCATTGTTGGTGTATTTTTTTCATCTCCTTTGTTTGATTTTGGGTTTGAGGCAGTTCAATATTAATTCGCGATTGATTTTTAATATCAATCGCTGGTTTTTTTTTATTAGACTTCATTTTTATTACTTCTGGTACCGGGTCCGGGTGTTTATTTTGACATGTTTTAGTGGTAGTTGTCAGAAGAAATTAATTTTAACTGAAAATCCTTCTAATTAGAAATTATTTTGGCTATCTATACGGATACCAATTACATCCACGTACCTGGATAACTGGGTTTCACCCAAGAATCAACAAAAGTAAATATTTGCAAAAGCTGCTCCTGTTTAGTACAAGGTAGCAAATCTCCATTGTGGTTGTGGCTGTCCTTTTTCACTTTTGCTTTTTACTTGTCTCCAATTTATTTTCTTCTTTTCTTCTCTCTTTTTACCTAGTAAGGTCTGGTGGAGATCTTTTGGGTTTTTTCCTAGTAAGGTTTGGTGAGCTATTTTTGGATTCATCGAATTTGGTTTATACTTTAGAGTGCAATCAGGATTCAGGACCCATGCGCCCACTTGATCAATTTACAATTGACTAGCATTTATTACGGTTGCTTCTATTTAAATGTATAATTGTATATACATATTTAATTATTTATGATGGTTGCTTCGGTTTAATGGCAACCACCATCTATACATAATGAATTATGGTTCTTTTGGCTAAATCCCTTTTTTTTCTTTTTTTAAGAAATTACAGCTTTGTCTAGGTAGGAATGGTTTGAATGTTTAATATGTCAGATATATATATTTAGTAAAGTGATTCTCTAGAAAGCACGGACCCTCTGTCTCATCTTGCTGTTACATAATACAATCTATCTTTCTTTAATGGGGATTTAAGCTCTGTAGGCCCACCTGTCACTGGACATAATTCGGAATAGAATCTTAATTAGTACCATTAGTTAGATGGCAAGCTCGTAAAATCCAGTCCAACAATTATTTCGGTTTGCTTAATGGAACGTAATTTTGATTGCTAGTTGTACAATTCTGAGCAGAATGCTAGTATTCCAGTCATTTTGGGCCGAAACTAAATGAAATTTGATACGGAATAGATGGTGTTTTGAGTTCAGTCTTTATTAGTTGTTGCTGGCTGTTATTGAGTGTTCTAGTTGGACTTGTGCTACTATTAATTACTGATGTAGTTTTATGTTTTATTAATGAATTTTTGGGCATAAGGGCCAACGTCAAAAAAAATAATAAAAAATAAAAAAATAACTGCTTTTTGACCTTTACTGGGCAGTCCGGCCCTACTGTATTTTATACATTATCTCGAGTTTCAATATTGTTTTTATTTATTTAGGATTGATATTTGATTTATCCTATCTGTGCACTTGCTCCATGGCTCCATGCATATGCACTGATCATGTCGGCTAAGAGGAACTTTTAAATCTAGTGAGCTCAATGGAACTCCGCTGCTATGCACTATAGTGAAACAAATATTAGTTATGCACTATAAATACCATTTTGATTCAACATAATCTTTTCTCTAACTTGTTTCAACCTTTTTCTATAGGCAAATTTCAAGCGATCTAGCTGTTACATGAAATTGTATAAGAAAGATTTGACACCAAGCTAATTAAAAACTGGAGAGTATTATTCCTCTCAATATAAAATTGGTGTAATGATATATATCACCTTAATGACACTCAACTAATCTAATATTAAATGATCAATTAAATATAATTTTCCTTTTTCAGGTGGTGTTACATCAATGGACCCATTTCTTCAGAAATTCTTCCCGGTAGTTTACCACAAAAAGAACTCAAGTTCACAAAACAACTACTGCAAGTATGACAACCAAGGTCTGGCAGCCTTCACCTCTTCTTTGTACCTAGCCGGCCTCGTAGCTTCTCTAGCTGCCTCACCCGTGACGAGAAACTATGGCCGAAAGGTGAGCATTGTGTGTGGTGGTATAAGTTTCCTCGTAGGCGCCACTCTCAACGCTGCTGCGGCAAATCTGGCCATGCTTCTTTTGGGAAGGATCATGCTTGGCATTGGAATTGGATTTGGTAATCAGGTAATCAGGCAAATCTGGCCATGCTTCTTTATTTTGAAAAATATGCAGAGTATGAGTATTCATGCTGTGGTGTTTCTGTCTATACGGCCGTATCTGGTTGTTTAAGCAATCCCACATCCCATATAGGATATAGCTATTTGCTTTGTTTCGAATTTGACTGTATGTTTAAATATGCTTGCGCATATACCTATATTTAATTGCCCAATTATTCCTGCACAAGGCATACCAAATATATTTTCAAGTGCTAATGAATTAACCATTGTAGTTGTAGATACTGACAATATTTTCAAGTGCTAATAAAATACGCTGCTCTTCAGGCAGTTCCGTTGTACCTGTCTGAGATGGCCCCGGCTCACTTGCGAGGCGGCCTAAACATGATGTTCCAATTAGCCACAACACTCGGCATATTCACGGCCAACATGATAAACTACGGGACACAGCATCTCCACTCATGGGGATGGCGCCTCTCTCTCGGCCTGGCTGCTGTACCGGCCTTATTGATGACTGTTGGTGGGTCCCTCTTGCCAGAGACACCCAATAGCTTGATCGAGATGGGAAAGATCGATGAGGGTAGGAGAGTGTTGGAGAAGATCAGAGGCACGACAGAGGTTGATGCTGAATTTCAAGATATGATGGAGGCAAGTGAATTGGCCAACTCAATTGAGCATCCATTCAGGCAAGATTCAAGAACATATATTATATAATTATTATAAATTGTATATCTTTCTTTCGTTCATCTTCTAAGAGGTAACTTAAATAACAAATTGATCAATATCAGAAACATATTA
The DNA here is from genome assembly GCA_028095005.1 of Rhynchospora pubera. Classification (NCBI taxonomy): domain Eukaryota; kingdom Viridiplantae; phylum Streptophyta; class Magnoliopsida; order Poales; family Cyperaceae; genus Rhynchospora; species Rhynchospora pubera. The sequence goes on from CM051460.1 coordinate 359,493,657, forward strand.
GAGAGGAGGAACTGGCCTCAACTAGCTATGGCTATATTCATGCCGGCGTTTCAAATCCTTGGCGGCATCAACTCCATCCTGTTCTACGCCCCTGTTTTGTTCCAGAGCATGGGTTTCGGCAGTAATGCGTCGCTCTACTCTTCTGTGCTGACGGGTGCAGTGTTATGTGGTTCAACTCTGATCTCCATAGCGTTGGTTGATAAGGTGGGGAGGAGGAAGCTGCTTATTAGTGGAGGAATACAAATGATTCTGTGTCAGGTACGTACATTGATATATCCTAGCTAGCATTTTCTTTAGTTAAGACAATGTATTCTAATATATATGAATAAGTATTAATTAATTGCTTCCTGTGAAAAATATATATTATATTTATACCACTAATCTAATCTAACTAGTGTTAAATTAAAATTGCAGGTAATTGTAGCTATCATACTCGGAGTCAAATTCGGCGAAGACAAACAACTATCAAAAGGCTTCTCTATTGCGGTGGTGCTGGTGGTATGCCTGTTTGTGCTGGCCTTCGGTTGGTCATGGGGCCCACTGGGATGGACAGTTCCTAGTGAGATATTTGCCTTAGAGACGCGGTCAGCGGGCCAGAGTATAACAGTGGCAGTGAACCTGTTCTTCACGTTTGCGATTGCTCAGGCATTTCTGTCCCTCCTGTGTGCCTTCAAGTTTGGCATATTTTTATTTTTTGCTGGGTGGATCGTAGTGATGACTGTATTTGTGTACTTCTTTGTGCCGGAGACGAAAGCGGTGCCGATAGAGGAGATGGTTCTGCTCTGGAGGAAGCACTGGTTGTGGAAACGGTTTGTGCCCACGGTGTCATTCGAGGAAGAAGATGGCGGGTTTGCCGAAAATGGCAGAGCATTGAAGGGGTAGGAGTAAGATATGATATACAATACAAAAGGGGATTAACTTTTAACTTTTAAATTAGGAAGCAGAACCTTCTTCTTTCCGTTTCTCATTTAGGCTTAGCATTTGACTATGTCTATGGTAATTGAGATCATATAATAGTATAGGGTACCCAAATGTTTTAACGCAGTCCATGGATGTGTTATTGCAAGATTGTTATTAAAAGTGAAGAATGCTAAGACCTAAGATTTTATAATTTTTTATTATCTAATTGCTTTTACTTAAAAAAAAAATCTATGTATTGGTTGTACTGCACCTAGTCTTGTCCCGGTGCACCCAGATTAGTTACCGAAAAAATTATAACTAACGTTACTGTTCACTCGAATTTTAATAATAATAATTAAAATTTTGAAATTTTAAAAATAACGTCGTTGGATCGTCATTCGGATTGACGAAATCGCAAAATCCTTAAATCGTCATTCCAATTTACGATCAAATGTTGCTATCAAAATGAAGCCGATTTGCCTCGATATCTGTGTTGGCCTCAAAGTTGCATGCAGCGCTTCTCTTAAGCCACTTGTCAACAGCTATGGGTGAGTTCTTTGAACAACAACAACAACAACAACTAAGCCTTTTGTCCCAAACAAGTTGGGGTAGGCTAGAAAGAAACCCAATAAGAGAACACATCGAAAAAAAAAAAAAATAAAAAAAAAAAAAATAAAAATAAAAAAAAAAAAAATAAAAAAAAAAATAAAAAAAAAAAAAAAATAAAAAAAAAAAAAAAAAAATAAAATAAATACTAATAGTAAGACTAGCCATACTAATAATAATACCTCTAATAATAATAGTAATAGTAGAAACCTAGACCTCGACCGTGACCTAATAGAGGGACCTACAAACCTATGACATCGCTCCTACCCCTAAGTTCCTACGTCATGGCTCCGGTACATGAATTGCTAACTTCCAAGCGCTCCTATCGATCGCCAACTCCTTGGAGACGTTCCATTCTTTAAGGTCTCTTTTCACCGCTTCTTCCCATGTCAATCTTGGTCTCCCTCTCCCCCTCCGGGTGTTCTCGAAATGATTAAGAATTCCGATACGTACCGGTGCCTCTGGAGGTCTGCGTTGGATATGTCCAAACCATCTCAAACGATGTTGGATCAACTTCTCCTCTATTGGTGCGACCCCAACCATATCTCGTATGTCATCATTTCTAATCCGATCTTTCCTCGTGTGACCGCAGATCCACCTCAACATACGCATCTCAGCTACACTCATCTTCTGGACATGTCGTCTTTTAGTAGCCCAACATTCTGCGCCATACAACATCGCAGGTCTAATCGCTGTCCTGTAGAACTTGCCTTTTAGCTTCTGCGGGACTTTCTTATCGCATAGGACGCCTGATGCTTGTCGCCATTTCACCCACCCCGCTCTTATCCTGTGACTAACATCTTCATCTATCTCGCCATCGCTCTGCAGCATCGACCCTAAATATCGAAAAGTATCTTTCGTAGGTACTACCTGCCCGTCTAGACAGACATCTCCGTCCACTGGTCGTATCCCACTAAACTCGCACCCCATATACTCCGTCTTAGTTCTACTAAGCCTAAACCCTTTGGACTCTAGAGTTCGTCTCCACAATTCCAATTTCCTATCGACCTCCGTCCTACTCTCATCGACTAACACCACATCGTCCGCAAAGAGCATACACCAAGGAATCTCTCCCTGTATATCCTTCGTGATCTCATCCATCACTAAGGCAAAAATATACGGGCTCAAAGCTGATCCCTGATGTAGTCCTATTTTAATAGGAAAGTCACTAGTTACACTATCACATGTCCTGATGCAAGTAACGGCACCATCATACATGTCTTGGATGAGGGTAACATACTTTGTGGGGACTTTCTTCTTTTCTAGTGCCCACCACATAACTTTCCTTGGCACTTTGTCGTATGCTTTCTCCAAATCAATGAAAACCATATGTAGATCCTTCTTTCGCTCCCGATATCTCTCCATCAATTGCCTTATTAGGAAGATGGCCTCCATGGTTGACCTCCCAGGCATAAAACCAAATTGGTTTTTCGAAACGTTTGTCATCCGTCTCAAACGATGTTCTATCACTCTCTCCCAAAGCTTCATTGTATGACTCATAAGCTTAATTCCTCTATAGTTTGTACAGCTTTGAGCATCCCCTTTATTCTTGAAGATTGGTACTAGAGTGCTTCTCCTCCACGCATCTGGCATCCTATTTGATCGGAAAATGCTATTGAATAGTTTGGTTAACCAAACTACAGCCACATCTCCGAGGCACCTCCATACTTCGATTGGTATGTTATCAGGTCCTAGAGCCTTACCTACTTTCATTCGTTTTAAGGCTTCTTTCACCTCGGACTCTTGAATTCTCCTAACAAAACGTCTATTGGAGTCATCAAAGGAGTCGTTCAACACAATTCCTAAGTCGTCATCCTCTCCATTGAATAACTTGTTGAAGTAATCCCTCCACCTATTATTGATCTCGTCGTCCCTCACTAAAAGCCTATCAGTCTCGTCCTTGATGCACTTCACTTGGTTTAAGTCTCTCGTCTTCCTATCTCGAAGCTTGGCTATCTTATACACGTCCTTCTCACCCTCCTTCGTACTCAGCTTCTGGTATAGATCCTCATAAGCCCGACCTCTTGCTTCGCTCACAGCTTTCTTTGCATTCTTCTTGGCCAATTTGTACTTCTGCGCATTGTCGTCGGTCTTGTCATGGTGCAAGCGTTTGTAGCATTCTTTCTTTTCTTTAATAGCTTTCTGCACTTCGTCGTTCCACCACCACGTATCTTTGGGTTCGCGGTTGCTTCCTCTAGTAACTCCAAGCACTTCCGTAGCTACCTTTTGAATGCTAGCTGACATATCTTCCCACATCTTGTTTGCTTCTTCATCTGCTTTCCACGGACCTTCTTCAATCATTCTGCCCCTAAAAGTATGAGACACGTCTCCTTTGAGCTTCCACCACTTCGTCTTCACAACTCGAGCACCTCTACCTACTCTAGAACGCAGCGAAAAGCGAAAATCAGCCACCACAAGTTTGTGTTGTGAGACGACACATTCCCCAGGTATAACCTTGCAATCCATGCAGGCTCGTCTGTCCTCTCTCCTAGCAAGAACAAAATCAATCTGAGAAAAGTGTTGGGCACTACTAAAGGTAACTAAGTGGGATTGTCTTTTTCTAAAGAAGGTGTTAGCTATCATGAGGTCGTAAGCTATGGCCAAGTTCAAGAAGTCCTCACCTTCTTGGTTCCTATCGCCATACCCAAAACCCCCATGCACCCTCTCAAACCCTCCACTAGTTTCACCTACATGTCCATTGAAGTCTCCTCCGATGAAGAGCTTTTCAGTGGTTGGCACACTTCTAATCATACCATCTAAATCTTTCCAGAATTGGATTTTGATGGATTCACTTAGTCCTACTTGTGGTGCATAAGCACTAATGACGTTCAAAACTAAGTCCCCCAAAACTAGCTTCACTAGAATGATCCCAAAACTAAGTCTTTGAAAATGCCTAAAAAAGTTTCAAAAGAGACAAGATATACAATTATTCAAATAGAAAAGTAAAATAAAATTGTAGAAAAAGAATTAGAAAAGTAATACGATTATTCATGCGCAAGTCTATTAAGATATACTAACATTGAGGAGCTTTCTTTGAATGCTAAGTTAGACACCAATAGATCAAAGGCGGTTAAGAAAGAGGATTCAATTCGTTTTTGCATCTCCTAATTTTTTTTTTACCATTAAAATTTTTTAATGAATAATAATTGCAACAAGTTTTGGTATATGATTTAGTGTTGGCTTATAAAAAGTTTCCGAAGTTCATGTTTCACACAGGGGCGAAGGACCCACCTCAAAAAATAAAATTTATTAGATATTATATTTGTTTGTAATTAAAAAAAATTCACGAGAAGTTAGGGACTCATCTCAAAAATTTGAAGGACCTAGCTAGACATGTCGTGTTTGATTTGAATTGCATAACGACACCTAAAAAATTGCATAAGGAACCAAGTAGCATTTGTTCCACACTAATCGTTTTCTTCCCTCCTACCCAATGAATCTTATTAAGACAAAACTTAGAATAAAATGAAATATTTGGATGAAAAATTATTTGTAGCATATATATACTAGCGTGAAGCTCGTGCATTACGTGATTCATCTATATAATATTTTGTGAACTTTAGGACATTATAAATAAAAGCTACCACAAATGATAAAAAATACAACTCAGATATTACATAAAAACTATCACTAAAAATAAGAAAAATAAGTGCTCAATGAGATTTCTAAAGAACTTATTACGCAAAATTATGAAAAAAAATTCATAGGAAATTATTTTATTTTTTGTTGTCTTGACATTTGAATTATTATCTTGTATATTAAATATATTATTTTAGATTTTCTATTATTATAATATATATTTGTTTTTCATTATTATTTTATCTAACATTATTTTATAGTTGTATATTTAAGAATTATTATTATACTGTGTCCATATTAGACGTTACATCATACATATATTTTCAAAAAAAAAATTATTACGGACCATGCTGACACGAAATTCTAACTTCGCCACTGGTAGCACAAAAAGTGAATTCTATCCTTGAAAGGAAATTAAATCAGAAGTCCCAACAAATGATAAAAAAATTTATCCTTGCGTTTTTGACTTAGCTAGAACGTCTAGCATATTTCAACATCCCAAACTAAAAGTTCCACATCAGCAACTCAAGTTTTTTATCTTATCATACAAAGTTGTAGCATAAAGCGAGCTCCTCCTTCCAACTCGTCCAGAGTAAGAAGCACCTTTCTCTCCTTGCTTGCTTATATGATGAATGTATTATTAGCCATAAATGAATGTATGCCAACTGTTAGAATTAATACATAATTTTTTAATAGTTATTTATGCCATAAACGATGCAATTTGATGACATTTGAAAATTCTAATATGCAAGTGATTCAACACACTGTTTACTAAGATGTATGCTTTGAATGACATTTTGTCCTTTACCAAATAACATTGAAATTCGCACAAAAATTTCATCCCTACTTTTTTAATCCTCTCTTTACTTATTTTGCGTTAATCGAGCAGGATCAAGAGAGATTAGGCAAGGATTAAGGTGATACGTGGAACTGAGATCCACAAGTTCACTATTGAAATTGGAGCAAAACTTGTTGAACAAACACCTAACCAGACACGAGACGAGAAGCAGCCCATAGTTCCGCTCTGCTCTGGTAAACTTACATCTCTCTTTCTCTCTTCCTCCTTCCTTCCTTCCCTTCTCTTCTCTTGATGATTGGTTTTTGTCACTCACACTCACTGTAGAAAGGAGCATGTCATGTCATGTCTATCACCTGTTTCACAAAACCCCAATTTCTCAATCCTACTATTCAGAGAGTTGTTTCTGGAAATTTAATTTAATGCTTCAGACATACATGGTCAATTGGTAATACTAATACATAATTTGAAAAGAAAAGCTGCTCACAATTGGAACCTAACTTAAGACCCACCTTCTGCTCAGCAACACAATACAGGGCCTTCCCAACATCTCTACCACTACATGTACTAAACACAAACTAGTATTGGACTAGTTCCAGTCAAATCCATATCTAAACTCTTATCCATATCATCAATACCAACAGGAAAGCAACGCCAAGGAAAAAGAGCATTTTTGGAGCAGGCTGACAAAACAAAAAGTACGACGTGATGCAGAATGACGACGTCATATGGGACATCATCAGGCACCATCACTGCAGCTACATGGCCAAGTAATTATTCTCCATTCACCCCCCCCCCCCCTTTTATCCTCTCTTTACTTTACTGATTTTACGCAGGGTTTTAGGGGATACATGCAACTGAGATCCACAAGTTATCATGCCTCACCTTTGAAATTGGAACAAAACTTGTTTAACAAACACCTATTGAGCAATCGCCAGTTGCAATCAGAAAACCCCTGATCATTGATGATTTTCACTACTGAAACCATACCAGTCTACTTTCTCTTTTAAATAAATTTTGTAGCTTGTTTTCATTTTTCCTCTAATTTGTCGTTGCTGTCTTTTGGGCGTGTCTTAGGATTCAAACTGGGAACTTTTGTAGAAATCCTTATAATGTGACGGGTATCTGCAATAGGAGCTCATGCCCCCTTGCAAACAGTAGATATGCAACAATTCGTGACCATGATGGTAAGATTCTATCCATTTTCTTGGTGACTTTTTTGTTTGGAATTATAAACTATGTTCTCAACTTCTCATAGAATGACAAGTCATTTTCTGATTTTCTGATATCAAGTTGATATTAATTTTTTTTGTCATCATTCCATGAAGTTGTAGCAAAATTAATAGCACTGCCAAGTTCCCAATGCTTATCAAGTTTTATTTAATATTGAGTGTGCCATATTGTAGTTGGTACATCTTCATGCACCATACCAGGAGCTTTTGGGAAAAAAAGTATATTCTTACTTTCTAAGCCAATAGCAATATATGGAAGTGATTTTTTTTTATGAGGACTTATTTAAAAATGCACTGGATTACGGTGCCCTTCAGCCAATTTAAAAGAAGCCTCACTATTTTTCATATTTTTTGGCACAACACCAATTAGGTTTATTATAATAAATGCTGCAATTGGTTTAATTGCGACTTTGTGATTTTACTGATTTCAGGGATCTTTTATCTTTACATGAAAACAATTGAAAGAGCTCACATGCCGAATAAACTTTGGGAACGGGTTAAACTGCCAAAGAACTACATGAAGGCTCTTGAGATCATTGATAAGCACCTGGTATGTATATGGCTCTTGATATTACCGACATGCACCTAATGTAATCCTTATTGATCAAGGGATGTTGGGTGACATCAGCATCTGGTTAAATGACTACACTAAAAATTTTAGTTTTTCCAGTACTATCCTATCAGATCTTGTACCAGTATGTTCAAACTGGTGCATCTATATGATTATGATGTTTAAGCAATAGTATGTACCTCTTGTTTTTGTGAGCATCTACTATGTAGAATGATGTGTTGGTATCCTTTCATTATTGTATTTTTTCATCACTTATGTTTAGATTATTATGGATGCATAGGAATATTGGCCGAAGCTGCTAGTGCACAAAATTAAACAAAGGCTAACAAAAATGACACAGTATCGCATTAGGATGGTGAAGCTCAGCAAGAAAGTTAGGTGTGGAGTTTTTCCTCTCTCCTATATTATGGAACTTATCATTTTTTTTTTCACTATCGTTTTCAGTGTTATGATCATGCTTATTAATATCTTTTTCTTTTTGTGTACATGTAGAGAAAAGATAATGACTGTACCAAGGAAAGAAGTAAAACGTGAATCGAGAAGAGAGGAAAAGGCATTGAGGGCTGCCCAAATCGAAAATGTTATCTCTATCTCTCTCCCTCTTCCCCACCCCAAAAAAAAAAAAAATTCATTCTCTCTTTTGTTGTAAATAATCGCTTGAGATATTTATCTTTCCCTTGAAATTTTTTGCCCTAATACAAGCTTGTCTGTTTCCGTGTAGGTCATTGAAAAAGAGTTATTGGAACGCCTAAATAAGGGTGTCTATCCTGATATATGCAACTATGATGAAGAGATTTTCAACAAGTTGCTCGATAAGAACAAAGAGGAAGAGCAAGAAGAAGAGGAAGAGGTACAGTTGATATTATTGTATATATTTGGTTGAAAAGCTTTTACATTAAAATGTCTATTTTTTTATGGTTCATTATTTTTATTTGTTTGATCAGGAGGCTGAGGTGGAATATGTGGAAGGAGATTATGAACTTGAAGAAGAACTAGAGGATGACATAGAAGACATGGGAGATTTCTTGAAAGCCAATAATTTTGGTATGGAGTCCCCTTTTGCATACAAGTCCTTAATATCAGTCTCATGTATGTTTCATCTTTCATTAAGGGCTGTGAAGTGAACACCTGCTGTTTATCACTATTCGTAGAGAATACCTGCTATTAGCATATCCTCTGTCTAGGAAGACTATATGGTGAAAATTACCTGCAAGTTACCAAATTTGAAGGGTAATGAATTTTAGGTATAATTTAATAGCAGTTGGTGTGTAAAGATAATTCAAATGGCTTTATTGTTGAAGAATAATCGATTGAATTATTCATTTGCCACACAAAACATTGCTCAAAAGTACCAAACCACGGGTGTTTGCTGCATAAAGATCAACAGTAGATCTATTTTGTTTAAAATGCAGGGGGACTTTAATTTCAGCTCAGAGGTTCAGTGCATATTCCCTTTTTCCTTCTTTTGTAAATTCTGGAATAAAATTGCAGATGATATTGAGGGAGATGAAGATGACTTGGAGGAGCAACCAACTCGAAAGAAAGTAAAGAAAGCATCTGTGTCCTATCCATTAAAGCAAGATGATGGTACTGAAAAAGTCAGAAGAAAAGACAAGAAGGTCATTGTTGAGGTAAATAACCCTCCACCCCCTACCCAAAAGAAAAGAAACAGAAAAGATATAGTGACAACTGAAACTCGATATGTTCTTATGTCTTGGCAGGTTGAGCGGGATGAAGATATAGGTAATAGACAGCACAATGTGATGTGAAATTATGCACACTAGAAATTGCAGTTTTGGTTCAAGTTCATTTGGATTAGATTAAACAACTGGCATGTTTTTGGAAGGCTTTCATGTTTTTGAAATTATGCACACAATGTAAAGCTACACCTTTGTAACCAGTATTTTGTTTAGAATTTGGTGTTGCTCTGTACTTATGTTCTTGTTCTTGCTAGACGTAGTGTGATAAAAAATATTGTTGGCTTTATAAAATTATGTGTTCTGAGTCGAGGATTCTGTGAACTTTGTTTGGTTTTGTGAATTGCAGAATGGTTGAGGATTAATTTTGGCTGTTTATAGCTTATTGCTTTATAAAATTATGAGTTACTTGGGTGTGAGAGTGGAACATTATGTGAAAGGTTATGCGAAAGCTTAATGCTGAGCTAGTTCTCCAATTCAGAGAGTATTTATTAGGGTTGCAGAGTGTGACCTGTTTTTCAGAGTCAAGTAATTTATCATTGATGGAGGATAAAGTAGGAACACTTACATAAATAAATAATTGATCGAGTGCCTTGTAGTTCTATTTATTAGGATTGTCTATGGATTGTTTGTTACCGTCACCATGCATTTTTTTTTTTATATTTTAACAAAAACAACAAGTATTTACCTTATCAAGCCGAAGCCGACCAAACAAAAATCTGTTTCTTTTTCAGGAATTATAACCACCATCGCGTTTTGTACCATCGTTATCATCGCTAACCAAAAATAGAATTTCCGCTCCCTCTCCTCTCACGCGCGCACTCCTTCCGCTCTCTCCTTTCACGCGCGCTCTCCTTCCCTAGCGCGTTCATCTTCTCCACCTCCTCTCTTTCCTTCTCTGCCACACTCCCCTCCGTCCCTCTTCACTCTCCTTCTACCCCGTGTCTTTTTTTCTCTTCTCTGTCTTTCCTCTGACAAGCAAGAAAACAAATTGAACATATAGAATAACAAATTGAACATATGAATGAACAAAGTGAACATATACACCAACAAAGTGAGACATAAAATAAACAAAGAACTCTGACGCACAGCAAAACAAATTGAACACATAGAAGTAACAAATTGAACATATAGAATAACAAATTGAACATATAGAATAACAAATTGAACATATAAATTAACAAAGTGAACATATACACATAAATCTGACAAGCAAGAAAACAAATTGAACATATAGAATAACAAATTGAACATATGAATGAACAAAGTGAACATATACACCAACAAAGTGAGACATAAAATAAACACAGAAATCTGACGAACAACAGAACAAATTGAACACATAGAAATAACAAATTGAACAGATAAATGAACAAAGTGAACATATACACTAACAAAGTGAGATATAAAATAAACGCATAAATCTGACAAGCAAGAAAACAAATTGAACATATGAACGAACAAAGTGAACATATACACCAACAAAGTGAGACATAAAAAAAACACAGAAATCTGACGCACAACAAAACAAATTGAACACATAAAAATAACAAATTGAACAGATGAATGAACAAAGTGAACATATACACTAACAAAGTGAGATATAAAATAAACACATAAATCTGACAAGCAACAAAACAAATTGAACATATAGAATAACAAATTGAACATATGAATGAACAAAGTGAACATATACACCAACAAATTGAACATAAGGAAGAGAAGAGTGGGAAGGGAGGGGGAAGGGAGAGAGATGCACAGAAGGAAGAGACTGAAGAGTGCGAAGGGAGAGGAGCGTACCCGGATGAGGAGAGGGGAGCGCTTCGCAGGATGAGGAGAGGGCTCACTTCGCTGGGGAGAGAGGACCGTTTCGCTTCGCTGGATTAGGAGAGAGGAGCGCTTCGAACTATGGTAGCGATGGTAGAAATAGAGATGGTAGTAATCAACTTCCTTTCTTTTTCTCCTCTCGACCTCTCCTGCTCTGCCACTCTGGCTCTCTCTCAGGAGTCAGGTCTCAGCCCGACTGGCCCAGACCCAAAACCCGAAACCCAAAACCCAAAACAACCAATTGGGGTTTGGGCACCTCTTCTTCTCTCTCAGACCTCTTCACCTCTCTCTCTCTCTCTCGTTGTCTCTGTCTTTCGCAAACAAACCAAACCATTAACCATGGTGTTTCTATACCTTCAAACAAAAACAAACCATGGCGATGGTGTTGTCAAAGACAAACTTCGTGTCCTACACAAGGCTCAATCTTGTCTCTCTTCCCAAATAAATAACGCACCGGCCCGGTACGAGGCTCGCCTTTGGCTACGCAATACCATCTCTGCCTTCCATGCTCTACACCATCATCGCCTCGTCTTTCGCAATCTTCTCCATCACGACTCGCAATACCGTAACGACGTCGCCCCACACTTGCTGCACTTCCTTTTTCAAACCCGGCCCCACATTCTCGGCCCTATTATCGCTAAGAGGTCCCACCTTCTCCACAACTTCTTCCTAGGTATTGCGAGCTTTTAATCACAGATTAAGATTAATTCGAGCTTTTAATCCTTGCTTAATTTTCTATACTAACATCTCATTTTTCTTGGGTTCTCAGAGAACAACAGCCGTATTTTGCAATGGTTTGATCATTTCTCAATTTCAAGCGAGTCAGGTCATACAAAGGGCTCCCGGGCTCTCTCCCAGTTTGCTTTTGCACACCGCGACACGTGCTGGGATGAGCTTCACTGGAGGGGGGCCCATGGCCAATCACCAGCTGTCATTGCCACCAAACCCCACTATTTCCAAAACCTAGATGTGCTCCGTACTGTTCAAAACTTTCTCCAATACGTCCCCGCCTTCTGGTCCTCTGATGAGCTCGCTGAATCGGTTAAAGGTGGTGATATTTTCCAAATTGACCGCGGATATTTTGTGAATTTGCTATTGGATTTGATGTATGAAGAGCGATGTCGAGATGTCTGGGATATGGTGGACGGATTTTTAAGTGAAGAAACATTCTCATCCCTTTCTCCAGTTCTTTTGGCATCACTCGATGTAGACGGGCTTTTCTATTTCTTGAGATCGCTTGGGAAGTTTTTGGAGCCCAATTTAGAGTGCAAAGAGTTCAAGTTTTCATGTTGCTGGCTTGAGATTCTACTAAGCAGATCTTTTTCATTGTCTCTTGATCATGTTCTTTTGATGAATTCACTCATTTCCAAGCCCAGGCAGCTGTTCCGCTTGATTTCTGATGAAGAAAATAAAGAGGAAGAAAAAAACTTGGAGGACATTGTGGGGAGTTTAGTAGGTCCTAGTAATGAGGCTAGCTGGGCTTTAACAAGAGAACTGATGGAGATGAAGAGGGAGGAAGCAGTTAAATGGATTGCCATTCAATCTTGGATTTTGTTTTATATTTTGACCAAAGAATGTAAGACACCTGAGAGTTTGGAATTTGTTTTCTTGAAAAATGGAATTGATTTCAGAGAAGCCAACGAGCATTCTTTTGTTGGGTCTGATGATTCTGATGTTGAAACCTTTGAAAGAAGAAGTCGTAAAAGAAGAAAAAGGGAGAAAAAGAAAAAAAGAAAGGTGTATGATTTTGATTTTGGAGAGGAGAAAGATGATCAATCATTGGAACTGGAACTTCAATCCAGTGCAAGGAGTTGGTTCCTCTCAACCGATGGATTTTCTTGTGCATGGAATATGGTAATTTCTTAGCTCTTTCAACTTAATTAGGAATATGCATTCTACGGGAGGTGCTTTGAGCAACATGTTTTTTACTTGGAGCAACATCAATTTTTTTAAAATATCTAATTTGCCCTTCCGAATTTTCTGACTCTACTCAGATTCCATTTTATTTTTGTATTAAATTTGGGAAGTCCATGTACGAGTACGAGTTCTGTTAATTATTTTCTTCATAAATTTTGTTTATAAAACTTTCTGTGAAAAACGAAGCATAATACATATAAGCATTATAAGTTACAAAAAATGAATTTATATAGCTAATTCAGTTCTTACTATTATTGAGCTTTATATTTATATTAATTTGTATTAATTTTTCAGAAATAAGCATTAATTTATACATATAAGTATTAATTTGTACGAATAAGCCATCAACTTCAAAAATAAAATTAGGCGCACTAATATATTTATTTGAAGAAAGTAATAAAATTTTAGGAGACCAAATAAATTTAAATCAATTGGATTTAGCACTAGCGTTTGGATATATTCTATTAGAAAATTTATTGGGAAAGTTTATTGAGGACATATTTGTCCATATTATTTTCTATATGTTGCTCCAAGTGAAAACTTGGTTGCCCAAAGCAGCTCCCGCATTCTACCTCCTGAATTATTTTATTTTTGCTCTTTGAAGTTCAAGAAACACTTGTGCTGTAGTGGAGGTAAAAATTAATTGCTGCATCTTCTTGACATTGCCGACTTTGCTCGGATAACTTAGAGAAGACAGAAATACTGTCCATGATAAAACATATATCATTTTACATGAAAATTTTTAGTATGTACTGTTTGTGGAAAGTTCAAATGATTGTTTAACAAGATTTTGGGTTTTCCAATAAACAATGTCTTTTTCTCCAAGTGATGGGAGCAGGCTGGTTATTCCCTGGTTTTTTTATAATATAGGGATTTTTTTTATTTTTGCAATTTACCCTTCATTTAATTATTGGTATGCAATTATGTATTGATTTCCCTGGTTTTTAATTGATTCTTTTTTAGTGCTTTGAGCCTTTTTCTTGTGTGTAAGTGTCACAGCTCACTAATTAGTCTTATTAGACATTGATGTGCATCAGAAGGTCAGTTTCAGTATAACTATTAATATCAGATGAGAAGTTATTTCTTTTTCCATTTATAACCCAAAATAGAATTGACGGTGCTTTTATTGGATGGTGTGCAGGCAGATGTGCCAGAGCATCTTTGCATGTACTACTTCAAGACTTGGATGAAGCAGGTCTTATCGTAGTGACTTTACAAGGTCAACATTATCATTTTCTCCCTTGCAACATCTGTTTCGGCAAACGAAGGATTGGACTCTGTTGCAAGGAGCAGATGAAACTCCTCCCTTCCCCTCCCAGGCCTCTCTCTCTCTCTCTCTCTCTCTCTCTCTCTCTCTCTCTCTCGCTCAGCTCTGCGCCCTTCTTTAAGCTCAGGTGCCATATTCTTAGGTGCTTTGTGGCTTCTCCTCCAGCTTACTGGTATGGTCCCATCCCTTTCTCATGCCAGTTCAAATTTAGAACAAATTAGTTCTTGTAGTTTAAATCTTTATGATACGATTCATGGCCACCCTCCTACAATGAACAATCAATAGATTCATTACCTGGACACCAACCCCCCTGCCCCGTACACAACAAAAGGGCTTATCACTAACTGATCTGAAATTAGATTTTTTGTAGTTTAAATCTTTATGATACGATTCATGGCCACCCTCCTACAATGAACAATCAATAGATTCATTACCTGGACACCAACCCCCCTGCCCCGTACACAACAAAAGGGCCTATCACTAACTGATCTGAAATTAGATTTTTTGTAGTTTAAATCTTTATGATACGATTCATGGCCACCCTCCTACAATGAACAATCAATAGATTCATTACCTGGACACCAACCCCCCTGCCCCGTACACAACAAAAGGGCCTATCACTAACTGATCTGAAATTAGATTTTTTTTTTAAGTAATCTACTGAGGGTTAATCAGCACATAGTTTGTTGCAAATTAAATAAATTAACGTAGATTCTGGCCCTTGAAGCTATGTGCAGTATATGAAGGATTTATAAGTTTATTTTGAAGAGTAAACCTCTCTTTTCTTTTTATTCCACTAGAAATAGAATCAATGCCTATTAATTTTGGTACCATTTAGAGTTATAGCTTCGGTTTTTTTTGCTTCCATTGCAGGTAATTATGAAGTTTCAAGCTCACCGCTAGTGGGGATTATGTGCAGATTTTGCTTTTTGATTCTCATCGATGAACAATGTCGTATTTTTCTCGTTTGGAATATTTTGGGGGTTGTTATTGTAAAAATTAACAATTTTGGTAAGATATGTTAGTTTTACATGCTTGTAATTTTAATGTTGTTGGAGTTACTCTTGAGTGATATCTGTAATGATTATTTTGAAGTGAGCATTTGAAAATGGGAAAAATTGGATATAAATCGAACGTTTTCATTTGGAACTGCTTGATTTCTGGGTATGCTGAATTGGGCTTGATTTCAGAATTATAGCTTCGGTTTTTTGTTGCTTCCATTGCAGGTAATTATGAAGTTTCAAGCTCACCGCTAGTGAGGCTGTGGCTTTGTATCACCAGATGGAAGAAGATGGCATTCCTCCTGACAGATTTACTTTTTCCTCGAGTTCTAAAAGCTTGTGCCGGTATCAGGTCAGTTCCTGTAGGCCAGGATATGCACAGGCATGTAGTAAGGTCTGGTTTTGGAAATGGCGTATATACACAGCCATGTAGGAGCAGATGTGAAATTTCCACGAGTCGGAGTCGGATGGATTGTGTATTTGTGTGTCATCTTTCGAGTTTAAGCCTACATTTTTTTTTTATAAATTAATAAGGAAAAAAATACTTAGTTTTATTGTGTTTTGGCAGGTTGAGCAGGATGAAGATATAAAAAATACTTAGTTTTATTGTATTTTTTTCCTTATTAATTTATAAAAAAAATGTGATGTGAAATTATGCACACTAGAAATTGCGATTTTGACTCGAGTTAGTTTGGATTAGATTAAACAACTGGCATGTTTTTGGAAGGCTTTCTGGATTCTTTTTTTCTTTCTAGGCAGAGTTGTTCAATTTGAAGAAACATTTTTTTTCTTTGGACTGTTTCGTGTAGAACCATGATAGATCTTTGGTTTCTATTCACAAGATGTTGCAGCGGGATTCATTTTTCAGGGAAAACTATTATCTACTACAAGTAATGCATAATGGTACCTTAACAAAAGACTATTTTACGGCCCGCGAAAATGAGTAGAATTTTGTATCCTGGTAAGTGATAACATTATTGCTCTTAAGTTTCTACTGGCACCTTAAATAAGTCCTCATATAACCAAAATCACTTACATCTCGTGTTTTTGGCTTACTAATTAAGAAGACATGCATTTTCTCAAAAGCTTCTGTTATGGTGTGTGAGAACTGAAAGTACCAACTACAATACGGCACTCAATATACAATGAAACTTTATAGAACGCGTTAGAAGTTTGACAGTCCAATTAATTTTGCTACAATTTTGTGGAAGAAAACAAAAAATTGATATCCACTTGACATAAAAAAAATCGACTTGTCATTCCACCATAACAGGTTTATATGTAATGCATAGAATCTTACCATCATGGTCACAAACTGTTGCATATCTACTATTTCCAAGGGAGGATTTCTACAAAAGTTCTCAGTTTGAATTCTGAGGCACGCCCAAAAACACAACAACTACAAATTAGAGATGAAATGGAAACAAGCTAAAAATTTTATAAGAAAAAAGTAGACTGGTTTCAGCTAAAAAAATTCATCACTGATTGGCGTTGCTTTCCCCTCTCTCTCGCCCAATCCGAAAAATTATTAACCACGAATTTATAAAGAATCTAATGAGACCGACTAAATTCTTCACCCAATGCAAAATTATTAACCACGAATTTATAAGACCTCCAAAAAAAATATATATATATATATTCCTTTTATGTCTTTATTTATGAAAAATTAACTGCTCGTTAAACATGATTCACACATGACAGGAGCAAATAGCCAAAAGCATAATGAAAACTTATTATATATTAAAGTATTAAGGACGATTAATGCAAATATATATACACAGGACTGGTAGATTACGGTTGAGGGCTACTTAAGGTTAACATTATGGTACAGGATTGCGGAATTACTCGATTATACGAGGAGGTTGTATAATATAAATTAATGTATTATATATGGGATATCTAAGCTGCTATTGATTTATAACAGTTGGTTCAAATATTTGAAATTTTGAAACACCTCGCACACATATATAACGATTAACGAAGCTTCTGGCTAGCATCATACCCGCAAAACCGTGTTCCATATCATCATTGGAATATAAGTTGTCGACCACAAAAATAAAAAAAGAATATCTATTCAATGATAGGGACCCATTTCGTTTTGGTTGCTTCCCCAAAGAGGCATAGGCATGTTTTAATAGAGAACAAAAAACAAGTTGCGTCATAAGATTCTTCACAGAAAAATATTCACTCCCAAATAACATTTCTTCAAAATCCAAGAGACCATACATAATCCAGGTCAAAAAAAAAAAAAAATCAATTACCAACCAACAATGTATGAAAGCTAGGTACACGACTAATATATTGTTTGCCACTTGGTACCTAAGGGTGCGTTTGGATAGGTGTGGGAAGAAGGGAAGAAGGGAAGAAGTGGGAAGAAATATTGGGAAGTGTGTAACTTTGTGAAGAGTTTGGATTGTTTATAATTTTTTTTCTTCCCATCTTCCTTCTTCCTCTTCTTCTTCTCTCATCCAAACGCACCCTAAGCTATATTTTTTTTTATGAGAAGCCCATAGGCAAATGCATTGAAAAAACAGTAAAATTACAACGAAAGTTTCAACATCGTAACGAATTAGAACTGGTACCTAAGCTATATGGTTATCGACCTTTTTGACACGGAGATGGTAGATGGAGCCACTAGGAGTCTAGGAATGGGAAGGTACAGAGTTGACCGTATTAGTCCAAAATCAGGATTGGTATAACTATAACCAGCGCAAGTCGCACCAATACAACACAGTTAAAAACTAAAAGGGCGCCACCTACCAGTTACCAACACAGTACAGAACGAAACCACATTGAAATATTTGATTATAAATAATCTATAAACAAATCATTTTTGCTTCTGTTTGTTAATATACAAGCAGAGCAAATACCAAACTGACAGATATCTAGGGCTCCCTTTGGATGAGGTGTGGGAAGAAGGAAAGAAGGGAAGAAATATTGAGAAGGGTGTAACTTTGTGAAGAGTTTGGATTGTTTAATAATAAATTTCTTCCCCCACTTTCCTTATTCTCTTCTTCCCATCCAATCCAAACACAGCCTAGAACCCAAAATTGAAGATTTCTTACATCACATATCTTGAATCAAGTTACAACTAGTGCACCAATTCAAATTATTAACCACAACTAAACAAAATCGTTCTACACCCTCCAACAAAATAAACTGTTTTTCAAACATGATTCACACGAGACATGAGCAAATAAATATACAATACATGATAAAGTATTAATATTACAGCTTTTAAAATAACAGTTCTTCAAAATCTGAGAAAGCATACCAATTCATCTATAGATGAAGAATATATGAAGTAGCAACCAAACCTTTAACCGACTAAATAAAGGATTAGTAAAAGCTAGGTATACGGCTAAAGTTATTTCACATTGATTGCCCTTGCAATAGTTTCAGTACAGGATTGGTACCAAAGCTATTTGACACCGTACTGGTATGGGAAGCAAAGGTACAAATAGACGGAAAAATGAAAAAAAGAACCGTTTTACCAACAAAGTAAAGGAAAATACAGAGAGAAAAAACACATCAAATTGTTTTGATATACTTGTTTATACCAGCATCAGCATAGCATATAACCCAACATTGAATATAGTCGTAGTAAATCATACAAAATTACCATTAGTGCCTCAGTTGTTGGACGTTACAATAAGTCATTATTAATAATATAATTTTGAACTCAGTACGCAAAAGTGCAAAAAGAAGAAAGAAAAAGGCCACCCAATTTTACTCACAAACTCATTTTATTGATCCAATAATATTATCAGAACATGTCCTGGGTTTCTTAGCTCAGACCAAGGACTAGTACATAAGCAACTTGTAGTAGCAACAAATGACAGGAACATTACAACAACAGTTAACAGCAGTAAAAGTAAAACCAACCTAAACTCCAGAATCCAGACGACAACAAAGCTACCCACCTTAAAGCTGCAAAAAGTAGAAACTATTCACTCGTAATCTAATTTAAGTAGCAACAAAGCAACTACTTTCTTTCTTGCCACCTGACAAAGAAAAACGTAAGGAGCTTATATATTTGTATGCGACTTATGTGCAGATGAATGAAAGAAGACGCAACAAGAAGCAAGCAATTTTGGTGCCTAAGCCCTCCCTAGTCCCTCCCTCTAACTAGTGTAATTACCATTTTAGTGGATTCCTCTTTTGAAAAAATACGAAGAGGAATCCACACCGAGTACCGAATTGGAGACTTATCAATCTCGTCTGCTAATGCCTAATGCTGTGCATCTTCACCTCCACATATTTGCATATCAGATCTAATCTCATCTACATCAGATCAATCCAACTTGAGGAGGCCCCGCAAGGTTCTCGAAGCCACGTCATCGCTGCTTGCGTGGCCCACACTGGTGGACCTCACCAGGAAACCAGGCTTGGGCACGCACTCCGGTGCCGGCGCACTCAAGGAACAGTTCAGACCCGCATACCTCAACTCCTCCTCCTCGGACTCGGAAGGAGGAGGAGAAGGAAGAGCAGGCGGCGGCGGCGGCGGCGTCATAGTGGGTTCGGGTCTGGATCCAACCCGATCCCTCTCCCTATCGGATTGGTTCTTCTTCTTCTGTGGATGTGGAGGGGGGGTTTGGGTTTGGGTTTGAGTTTGAGTTTTTGCTTGGGATCTACGCAAGGGGGAAACGGCCTTGGGCTTGGGCTTAGGAAGAGGAGGCGGCGGCGTTGTCGATGACTGAGACTGGAAGGCCTCCCCACGCCTGAGAAGCCTGAAGCCGTCCTGTACGGGAGAGGTGGACAGAGGAGGAGTAGGAGGAGGAGAGGCGGAGGGAGAAGAAGAAGAGGAGGAAGATTTGCGATTGCAATTAGGGTTTGGTCGACCATGTTTGGTTTTAGGGTTCGGGGAAGGGGAAGAGGAAGAGGGAGAGGCGGCTTGGTTGGTTCGAACGGCGCGGGACCTTCTCCTGTTGGGGCTGGGGTTGGGGAAGAGTTTCTGACTTGGAGTTTGAGGAGACCAGGAGAAGGAGTGGAGGTTGCGTGCGCTGCTCAGACAGTCTTGTGGTCTCAGAATCTCTGTCGCCATGGCCACGAGGTGAGAAGAGAGAGAGAAGAGAGGTGAGAAGAGAGAGAGAGAGAGAAGAGAAAATTATATTATTATGTGAAGATAAAAATTAGAACAAGGGGCCCTTTATAAAGGGAAGGATGCGGTTGGGTTATTGGGTTTTCTGTGGCGGTGCAACCCGTTAAGGCGGTTTCTCAATTCGGTTTCTTTTTGTTTTTGGTTTCCCAATTCAACTGTTTTTTTCTTTTTGCAAATCATTGCCCCTAACACAACAGGATTACTACGTAAAACGGTTGCTGAAACAACTGCTGTCAATTGTGATTCGAATTCAAATCGACTCATCCACTACGTCGCTACGGAGTAAACACTTTTTCATCTTTTGTATTTGGAAAGTACAAATTTATGCTACATTATTAACTCATTTATTAGCAAAATTATGAATATACAACTTAACTAAAATAACCTTCACTATTTTTAATTTTTTTAATAGTATAAGCGTTTTTTTCAGTTAAAAGTATGTCGTTATTATCATTTCAGCTTTTTCTTTCCTTTTTTTCAGACTAATGTTTCCCTATTAATACTTTTTATAGTTTAAAAAATAAGGTAATGTATCATTTATATTCTTTTAGACAACAGGGTAGAGTCATATGTTGCACTACCTAATCAAGTTATGTATTTTTTATGTTATCTGAAAGTCGTTATCAATTTTTTTTCCAAAAAAATAAAAACACTATCTTGTTTATAACAATAAAATAAATAATGTATCTTCTGGTTTTAATAAATTTATGAGAGATTATACTTAGCATAATACAGCCTTTTACGAGAGCAAAAAAAAAATGATTGTGTCATTACAATACTTGGTATTAAAAACATTTTTTTAAAATAGATCCTCGACTTTATCCTCCATCAATGATAAATCACTTCACTCTGCAAAATTTTGCTTGCTTTCTTTGAAACTAATTTTTTCTCTAAATTGGATAATTATCTCCATTTTTAAGTTAATTTTGTAAACAGAGTATAAGTCATTTTTATTTTTATTATTTAATTGGAAATTTACATGATTTCGTATATAGCTTATAAATGTAAAGTTTTGAACTTTTGAAGAAGTCCATGTAGTTATACGAAGCAAATTTTATAAATTTAATTTATAGTGCAGACAACAATATAATTGTATTTGAAAATAAAATCTGCCCTCTTTTATTATCAGATAAATTAAAGCTGAATAGTACCAGTCAAAACAAATTGAACAGAAGAAGATAAAATTGTTTGACCTCTTCTAGTATTATACTTTGACCAATCCTACAACTACAAGGTATTAATAAATTCGTATGAAGACTCGTGAAACCGTAATTGGATCCGGAGAATCCGACCCGATAAAACCAAGAGAATTGGCAATTGCCGTATCGTACAGGATTTACACGAGGCGGTGCTTTAGTTTACACTGTCAAAGCAATTTTAAATATTCCCCACTCGCTTTGATTTTTTAAAAGCGTGATTATAATTTAATATTAATATAATATAAATAAATAAATACAACGAACCACTCGCGCACGCAATTATTGACGGGGTTTGGGTTCAGACCCCCACAACTTTCACCCTCAACCTCAACTTTCCATGATATAACAAAACTGCCACGAAGTAGGCCCCACGCACGTGGGAGGAACGACTGATAAGACCCCATGGAAAGAAATCTCGAGTGGCGATAGTTGTAATATTTTGGAAGTTGCAGGGTATTTAGTGTAAGCGAAGTAGCCAGGAATGCGTGGAAACGTGTCTCAAGGATGAGACCCTGGGGGCCGAATGCAACTCTGCTGTTGCGCTACAAATTTTGTAGCGCACTAAAGGACAAATTAATTTAATCAATTTAATCAATATTTAATAAGTAGCCCCCAATTGTGTACCCATATAGTTCATGTCTTTAGTTTATAGTTTGATATTTTCTGTTTGGTTTTAGCTAAACCTCACCTCATCGTGTTTTTCCGCGATCTTCCCTCTCTTTAGGTACTGTACGGCAGGATGGTTCTTTTGGTTGAACTAAAATTTTTCAAGAAATTTTTCATACCATAAACTATTATCCTTAGTTATTTCATTATATATACTTTTATTTTCAGGTTTTAAACAGTCTTAGTGCTTAGGTATAACCTCCCCTAATTGCCTTTCTAGAAAATTGAACTTAGAAAGCCATAAGATAATTAAGAAACAAACCTCGCTCTGATACCAAAGTGGAAGCGAACTGATCGACTTTGAAACTTCTGATTATAAGAAATGCTGGCTTCAAAGATTTTTATGGAATTGTAAGAGAAAGTTTTTATTGATAGAATGAGATTACAAGAGAAGAAGTAAGACTTCAGAGTTTTTCTGTGTGTCTTGCAACTTCTGAATGACACTCTTTTATAGAGACTCGAGCCTGGTATCTCAATAATGCATCGGGTGCTCATTGGGCCCCATCGTCATGCAATTAATTGGATTACCACATACTTTTGTCTCCCACTCAAATAAAAAGATGCGCACTAACACACTTAGTGCGATCTGAAAATGAAATAAAGGAGAGCACTACCTCAGTGCTGTCCAAAAGCAAAATAAAGAAAACGCACTACTTCAATAATGCGCCTAAAGATGCACCAAGTGGCGCACTAAAACACACCAGTACATACTGGCACCATTATAAAGATGCCTTTTAGAAAAGAAAAGATGCCCACTAACAGACCAAACAGGTTGGCACCGAAAGTAAGCATATTATGCACTCTACCTAATAATAGATGCTCTGCTGGATTATTCGAAGCTTACTGTGAGCTTCAATCAACTTTTCGATATTATCGTTAACAGGTTCGAGGGCATCCCTTGCCCAATTATCCTTGCTAGCATTTTGTTCAAGTCTGACCTTTTGCAAATTACTCATGACTAACAATTTTTCAAGCTCCGTAAGGGACTTTTGAATTTGGGCTTGATGTAATTCCATGAGCCTTGTTCTCATTCCTCCCTCCATATTTAAAGTCGGCCTTGAAAACAATAAATCACAAGTGATTGTCTCATAGTTTTCTATTTCTTCTGTCTGGCCACATGATGCTCCCCAGCGAACAGCGTTGTTAAGCGCTATCCTGGAATCTGGCCTGAGACTATAACGTGGAGATCCTTCATAGCTTCTAAAAATATGGGTTAAATATTCCAGCACCATTTCTGCAAAAATATAAACAAACTAAAACTATTAAACAAAAGACAGTTTTCCGTAGATTACTGCCAAAGATCAATGGTTTTCCGTAGATTACCATCAGACCTGAAAAGAAAAACAAAAATAATTAAACATTTGTTTGGATTTTTAAAGGGGAATCAGAGTAAGGAACTAATTTTTAAAATTAGTTCATTCATCTGCTTGTTTAGGCTGTCACTAAATCGGTCTGCCTCTTCGAATGCTCCTTCGAGATGTGCTAAGAATAGCTCTTGCTGTTCTTGTATCTCACTGGTGACAGCCAACTTTGTTGTTAATCGGGAGAGTGCATCTGCTAAGCTGTTCAGCTTACCATCTATATGCTCAAAGTTAATCTGCACCCCTGTCCCTGTTACATAATCAACAAAGTTTATCCATCTAACCCTTGATGGTTTATTTTGGGCTGACTTATTGAAAAAGGATATTATTGCTTGACAGTCAGTCCTCAGCGTTATCTCCTGCTGATCAAGATAGTGGATTTTTAGTGCCTTCAATGTTTCCATGCAAGCGTGTATTTCTGCATCAATGGTTGACTTGATCACCGGAAATTTACCGCTAGCATAGGCACAAATCTTTTCTATGGATCTAGGGTCATGTTTCTTTGGTTTCCATTTGCATATGCCACCCCATCCTTCCATGCATCCGTCTGTTTCAAGGATGATATAGCTCCCTGTTGGTGGAAGCTCCAGATCTGGCAAGTTTTGCACTTTTTCCTTGATTTTTCTGATTAGTTCATAATCAGACGGTTTAAGGCGCTTATCTCCATGAGGGCTGGTTTTTGTGTACAAGGGACCTAGAAGAGTCCCAAGTTTTGGAATGTAACTTCTGGCGTAATTGAGTATGCCTAACCATGCTCGGAGTCCGGCCTTTTCTTTCAGTTTCTCCTCATCAAAGGAGACGATCTTCTTTATGACATGGGGTTGGAGTTTCACCTTACTCTTTCCAATGATTGCTCCAAGGAATTCAATTTCTCTAACTGCTATCTTCATCTTTGTTGGAGAGAGCACGAGACCCCATTTTTCACAAATTTCTAGCATTTTTCTGAGGTGCTCGGCATGTTGTTGTTCATTCTCAGAAAATACTAGAATATCATCAATATACACCGCTATAAAATCTTCGGTACCAGCAAAACACTGATCCATCTTTCTTTGAAAAATAGCCGGTGCGTTCTTCAATCCAAATGGCATAACGAGCCATTCATACAGTCCACCAGGCACCACAAAAGCAGTCCATTCAATTGACTCAGGTGCCATTGCGACCTGATGAAATCCACTCTTGAGGTCGAATTTCGAGTAGATCTTACTGTGACCGACCTTTTTAAGGATAGTATTGATGCCAGGGAGGCTATACTGATCCTTATGGGTATTATCGTTGAGGGACCTGTAGTTGAATACCATGCGCTCTTTGCCTTTAATTTCTTTGCCAGTAACTGGGTCAATGGTAGTTCCAGAATTGACCATTATAGCCATGGTTCTGTGCCTGCTCTTACTGGGCCTGATTACTCCCAGTTGTAATAACGCCTTTGTATGTTTTTCAAATTGTTCCTTCATTTGAGGCGTCACATGCTTCAGAGGTTTATCCTGAATCTGGAGATCAGGATTTATGATGTCGAGAGAGCACGTCACCTGATTTTTCGACCAGTGTTTCAGGGGGTTTTCTCCAATGAATCCCTATTCTTTTAGTCTGTTGAGTAGTGGTCTGAACTTCTCTTTAAACTGTTGTGACTCTTGCTCTTGGTGGTATGCTACGGCCTCTCTTACTTCAATGTATTCTAGACCCGTCAGGTCGAGCTCAGGAATTGCTGCTTGCACCACCTCAGCATCCGTTGTGGTTGCAATTGTCGTGATATTTTTGTAAAAAGTCACGTTCTGGCCTTCGATTCGCAATCCACCTTGCATGGATCGGATAAAATTGCACCCGATCAGCATCTGAACTCCCTCCTTCTTCCCCATCGAAAAAGAATAGGTGAAGGGAATTCTGAACCTATTCGACTCAATCAGCATGCTACCATTTTTGAGTTTTAGACTGGCTATCTGAGTCGAGTTTACCCCATTTATTTGTATGGGATAGGTACTTGGTTCCAATGCCTCTTGTGGGACAATTTCTTGGTTGACACAGCAGACAGTTGCTCCTGTGTCAAGAATTGCTTGAACCTTGAATGGGTTGACTCCTGGGATTTCAAAGGTTATCTCCATGTTGTAGAGTCTGTTTAGAACCCTTTTTCCTCTTACAGGGTCTTGGACCACTGTATTGAATTGCTCAATTTCCTCGGTAGAGATGGTATTGGCAGAAGCTATTCGAAGAGCTCCTGTTGGATTTCTTGGTTCCATCTCTATTTCTTCATCTACCTCTTCATCCTCAAACCGTAATTTGGTTTTTCCTTTATCCTTCTTCATTAATTCATCAAACTCGGCTTCGAGATCCTCTGTTCTGGCCTCAAATAGTTGTTGCTTGAGTTTTCCATTTTCCGCCAAGAGGTATTGAACATAAGACATCAGCTCATTGATTAGCTGATCCTTACTATCATAAGGTGCTATTGGCTGCACCTTAGTTCGTATTCGTCTGCCCAGCCTGAATCTTGAACACATAGGACACACTGTTAGGCGGCAGTTTTTACAGTATGCCCTTGTTGATTCAGTTGTCATTTCCTTACACATGGAACATTTTTCATGTCCTGTTGGAACTGAATCATTGTCCTGCCAGTCATGGGGACAATCTCTTTGATCTTCAGGCAGTTGTATATAACTCTGCCAGCTCAATTGCTCTGCCTGCATCATAAATGATTGCTCGCCGAATGGTAAATCATTGATTACGGCTGAAGCAACATTTCCAACTTCTCCTTCAGATAATGAGCAAATTGCGTCACTATCAGGTTCATTTAGATCAACTGAGAGGACATCCCAGCTATCTGACAGCTCCATATTTTCAATAATGGCTGCCCTGGCAATGTTTCCTGTTTTGCGGTTACACTCTCGTGCGAAATGTCCTTCTTCTCCACAAATGAAACACTTGCATTTGCGGACCTTGTCAGCATGTTTTCTCTTGAAAACACGCACATGAGATCCGTGGGGTTTGCCCTTGTAAGTTTTGGACTTGCGAAGTCCATACTTCTTTCTTTCTCCATAGTAGCCTGGTAATGGAATTTTGCTGCAAAAGGAGAGATCTTTCAAGCTCCTTTGGAGTGCAGCTTGTTTGCATCTTTCAGCCAGGTACTGGTATGAGAAATTTATTCTTGGCATAACGCCTATCGCTGCTCCAGGGTATTTGTCCAAAAATGCCTTTTCTAGTTCTTGCCCGATTAGAGGTGGCATTTTTCTGAAGAATTTTTCCGAGAGTTCTGAGGAAATGTACATCCTCCCGGATTTTGCTGCAAGGATCTTGTAATCATTCATGTAATTGAACAGATCCTTAACATGGTTGCATGACAAGCGCTCAAGGTCTTGGTAAGCGCGTGTCTGTTCTTCAGTGGACCCTTGGTATGGATCCTCTAGCAGTATCATCCTTCGAATGCAGGAGATTACGTTTTGGGGATCATCTGCAACTGCTATTAATTCTTCATATTCATGGGGATACGCCATTCTCCATTGGATGAACATCTTTTTCTCTACATCCCCTAGGAGATTTTCAATGAAAATCACCTTACACTTGTTATCCGTCCAGTTGCGGTCATTAACCACATTGAGAGTAATTGATTCCCATCGAGAAATTACGTCACCGTATTGCCCGATATCTTCTGGTAATACCAGAATTGCACCTTTGTCACTTTGAGCATCTGGAAGGTTAAATCTCCCATTATGCTGTTGTGCATAACCTCCTTTGAGTCTGCCAACATGATCTCTGATTTCATGTATTGTTGGCATCGGTGTTTGCCTTGATGTGCTTGCTGGTGGATAGTTAACAGGACCCATTACTGGTTCTGTTGGCCTTCTCTGGGTGAGTGAACTCTCAGCTGTTGAAAAAGCTGATTCCATCATTTTTGTGAAAGCCTTCATTTTAGGATATTCTAGTTCCGTTTCTTCTGCCGCGTATGCAAAATGCGACAGTTTGTCTTTATCACTTTCAGAGGCGAATGGATTGAGCCATTCTTCCTCTGATTCTTCATCTTTATCCCAGATTGGGCAATAATCTAGCATCGGCCCTTCTCTAGACAGAGATGCTAGTAGTTGGATTGATTCCAACTCTTCTAAGGTTTCTGGCTCTTCAATTGTCACCATCAGAGCCATTTCTCCATCTAGTTCTTCTTCATCATTAGGCCCAACAACTGCTGGTTCTGCTGGTGCGGTTGCTGTATATCCACCAAATCTAATGGCTAGGGAGCCATCAGTTCTTGATCTGACTCGAATTGTTTGTGGGTGTTGTACTTCTGGAATTGCTGGTGGCCTGATTATCCATCGTTGGCCTCTCAATTCCTCGGTTGACCTCGGTTGTCCCGGTATAGCCCTTATGCCTCTGCTCGCTAGGTGTTCTGTTACACCTTGGACATTGTACCGAAAGTTGGTGTGGCTGGTGTTTGATAATCTCCCTATTAAGGATCGCGAGATTAAGAGGTTGCTTTCTCCACCTCGCCATGATTCATACCCATGAGTTTGTACAACCAATTGGATGTGATTGTAAAAATCATGAATACTAACCGTCATGTCAGGAACTGCGTATGCCAGTTGTGTGTTGTCTGTTAAGTCCATTTCCATGGAACTTATCAGTGAGGTATCGTTCCCCCATCTTGTGTCTCTCAGAACAACTAGAGCATTTACCCCTGCACTTCTTCTGTGCAGAGCGTATAGCCTGACCATTACAACACCTATATGTAAGTGCTGTAATCCTTCTTCTACAAGCCTGTTGTAGCTTTCCTGAGAGATAAAAGGAATTTCCCTTTGATCTCCAACCACCAAAATTCTTTCATCGGAATAATGTTGGTATACCCGATGATTTCTTTCGCTCCATCCGGCTTGGTATAGTGTTTCTGCCGGAACTTGTTGTGCTCTGCGAAACTGTGAGACGCTTAGTTCCGCATCAGGACTTAGTTGAGATTCTAGTGTCCTTCGATATTGCCTACGCCTTGGCAACCTTCTTTGTGCCTCATACCGTAACCGACTTCCGAGTCTGTAATCTCGAATTTGATCTTCAACAGTCGGTATTTGGTTTTCGTGGCCTGATACAGATGGTCTACCCACTGTTTCTGTTTGAGCACGACTCATTGTATCTTTTTCTTTTCTTCTTCGTATATTTTCTTTGGGTCTCGATATACGAAAAATTTGCCTGTTATGGTTGGTCGTTTTGAGGTTGTTGGTGGTCCGAGACTCAAGTTTTTGAGTTGATTTTGGATTTGTTCAAGGGCCTCAGATGTGTCGGGCCCTTCAGGTGCTTTTGTCCTTCTGAGGTCTCTTATTTGATCCTTGCAATCTTCAAGTTCTTCCTTGATCTTAACAAGCAGTTGAATGATTGTGTTATTCTGCTTGATAATTGTTGAGGTGCCCTTTTGTGTTGCTTCAGATGGTTTAACGAAACCAAGGGCTGGCTCCTCTAATGATTCTGTTGCTCGTAAAGCTTCTCTGTATACTGAACTTTCAGCAGTAAGACGCCAGTCGCTCATAAATAAAAATAAATTTTATGAGTATTTAAATCAAGATTCTATCCTTAATTTCTAAATGACTTTTTATCTCAAATATTTCTAGGTCGGCTTTTAGGTTTGATTATACCTTTTATGAATATTTTATCCTGAAATTTAAGTGTAAATCAAAATTATTCATCTAAACTTTTCTGGGTGCAATATGGGTTTCCTTTAATTTCTCTTCCACACTATAATTTGTCTTCATGTGCGCTACACCATTGTGTTGCGCGACACATGAATTGAGTTTCTGGGGGCCAGTCAATGAGGGACCATAGTCGTCTCGTTTTGATCTTTAAAAACTGTACTTATACAATCTTTTCTGTAGCGATAAAATGCATATTTTAGATATCACCCGTTATACAAAGGCTACTAATAGTGGAACTTTGGAAGTGGCCATAAATCAGGGTACGAGTGAATGACGTGGCAACGAAAGCCGAAGGGGTCGGTTTGGGCCAAACTTCAAAGGCGGATGGTTTCCTAGGCGCCACGTTTTAATCATTGGATGGACTTGTTCCTTGTGCACCATGAGAGCGCTGGCCACACTCCACAGGTCTTGGCGTTTGATCCGTTTTGATGTTTGTTCGCTGGAGAACCAGCACATGATTGATTTACTGCGCCCGGTTGGTTACCGACTGAAAGCTACGTGCACCTCAAGTTAATGGTCCATTGGTCACTAAAAAAAAGAGAAAAAAAAAAAAATCTCAAGTTAACGTTTATCTGACTATGATGTTGATTTGATTTTTCTAGATGGTATTATTGATTTGATTTTTCCAATGACTCCACAAAAATTACAAATTCTCTTAACTC
The DNA here is from genome assembly GCA_028095005.1 of Rhynchospora pubera. NCBI lineage: Eukaryota > Viridiplantae > Streptophyta > Magnoliopsida > Poales > Cyperaceae > Rhynchospora > Rhynchospora pubera. Next base: position 359,523,693 of record CM051460.1, read on the forward strand.
TCTCATAAACAAAATACACATCCATGGTATCAGAATACTATCAATCCCCAAACGCACCCTGACTCTGGTGTATCTACGACCAGCAGCAGCAGAAGGGATTAAAGGGGGTGTAACGACCCCAACTCCTAAGAGGAGTTGTTGGACAGTATGTGCAGAAAGTAATTCTGGATCTACATTGTGTAACTGAATCCAAATGCAAAAGTGAGTGACATCTTGTTCGGTTACCTGACCTGCTATGATTATATCATTGAAGACTGTCCAAGGGGCTCCATCCAACACAGTAAGCATATCTTTTTGGTTCTGAAACTCCACCAAGTAAAGGCCTCTTCCCTTACAGGTGAACTTGTGCTGGCCAGAGAGCTTCCAAGCTCTAAGGAGGTGCTGAAAGAGATCATTAACAAACGGTAGTCGCTGTGCAACCACCTTAATGAGTACATAGTGGGTCCAGATACGATGGTGAGGCTGAGGTTGTGCTACTGCCACCTGTGTAGTGGTGGAGTGGGGTGCAGTTAGTAGCCGAACAATAAACTCAATATTTTAAATAAATAATATCAAATAAAATATATAGATAAAGTAGAACATTTAGATAATACTTTAGATATAACAAAAATCATGAAATCTTCTCTCATATCAATTGAATTAAAAAATCTATACAATAAATTATAAATTATAATATAATATAGAGTGTAAATTAATTTTTCATTAACATAAATAAATTTGGACGAAGATTGAAACTAATAACATATTTGCGATATATATTAATAGCATGATTATATATACATATTAGTTGTAAAATTTTACTCGTTAGATAGTACATATGAAATAATCCTTACCCATATCCGTACTCGATAAGTTAATGAAATTTTTTTTTATCCATATCCATACTTGTTAGTTTAACAAAAATAAAATCTTATTCATACTGGCTTTATCGAATACTGTACCTACGAAATCAATGAAAAGCGGCGGCAGTATCAAATCCTAGCAAAAACACAGTGAATTATATAAATTGAGTAGTGATTTAGGTGCATAGTCCGACCGAAATGTATATATAAATGCATGATATCAGCAACTGTGGGATGTGTCTGCACATTGCAGCCTGGATTTAATTGGCGTAATAATGTTGTAGACTTGTAGTCTCATTAGAGATGGGAAGTGCTTTGGGCAACCGGTTTTCTACTTGGAGCAACATAATTTTTTTTGAAGTGACCAAATTGTCCTTCTAAATTTAGTAAATTATCATGCATTTCTCGGCTGGATCTTGCTAAAGATGGAATCATTTAATCTTTTTTGGAAGTACAAAATCATACCAATGCTAAAAAAAAATGTTCTTTCAATATATGTTATTATTTTGGTTTCTTGAATGTTTATTATACAAATTAATGAAATCATATGTGATTTTTGTTAAAAAAAATACATTTTGCTTTTAACGGGAGACCTAAGGAATTAAATTGGATAATAAATCTTCACTCATGCTAGGGGTAGTTTAGACATTTTGAAAATACACATGTTGCTTCAAATAAAAAATCGGTTGCCCAAAACACCACCCATTAGAGATCATTGGTCTACCAGAATAAACTTTGTTCCAATTGTTGTCACCTACAAAGGCAACCAACCAACCGAAAAAATACCAATCTTTAATACTTTTGTTATTCCTATCTCCCACGGTCCCACCTTTGGCTTTGTGGCTTCGTCCATCTTTGCAAGCGGCAGAAAAGAAAATGAGCAAAATTCAGTGTCACGAGTTTTTAGTGTCACAAATTTTACAATTTTTTTTTCATTAATATTAAAAATTTGAAATTTAATTTTCGAATCTAAACCGTTGATCTTATTCAATTTTACGAGTGATGCATTTTTATTTAATTTTTATAAATTTTCGAATTTATTTGATATTCGATCAAGAGGCTAACACATGAACGTATTAAAATTAATCTGTTATAATTAACAAGATTCGTTCATTTTTTTGACCTCTTGATCGAATATCAAATAAACTCCAAAATTTATAAAAATTATTTAGAAATGCATCACTCGTAAGATTGAACAAGATCAACGGTTTAGATTCGAAAATTAAATATTTAAATTTTGAAATATTTAATATAGGATACTAAACTTGTTCTTTAAAAAAAAATGACGGTAAAAGAGTAAAGGCGCAAATGATATGAGTGGACTTGTGTTGTGCACTTGTATAGTTGTATTGTGTGTTTGTTGAATGTTGAAGCAACGTGTCCCGACGGAAATTTAGATGAGAGCGGAAGTAGAAGTGGCGCTGACATGGTTGGTCCCACCTACAGAGAGTAACTAACACTAATAATAAACTTGAAAGACCAGGAGCAGGAAAATAAGAAAGAAAAGGCATTGCGCATTGGCATTTGGCAATTTGGCATGAGCTGATAGCCTGATACAGATAGCAATTACTAATTAGTTCAAGTTAATTACTAATTTGACCTGGCACTCAGTGGCAGAGAGAGAGTGAATCAGCTAATAGCCATGGACGCGGTGGCAGTGGAGAGGACGGAGATCGCCTCGGCCTCGCCTGAGCCTGAGCCTGAGACTACCAGTGAGAGATCGGCGGCGGCGGGGTGGGTGTACCACTTGGGCGTGAACTCGATCGGGCACCAGTTCTGCCATCTCCGCTACCTCCTCCTCCGCGGCAACTGCTTGTTCATGTACAAGCGCGATCCCCACGACAATCCCACTGCAATCCTGCCTATACGGAAAGGTCTCATTACTCATACCCTGATGCTGCAAGACCTCGGCCGCCGAAAACTCACTGCCGGCACCGGCACCGGGGTAAGGGTCATTTACTCAGTCTCCTTAATTAATTATTCCTTATCCACCCTTAATTTTTCTAATCTACTCATTTTCTGCTTCTCAGGATCTTTATGTCCTCGCCTTTTACAATAGGCTCGATGGAGCAAAGAAAGGAGAGGTTATTCTCCCTTCATTTCAACTTTTCTACTTCTTTTACATCTTTCCCTTCTTACGTTACTTTTGTTTTTTCATCTCTTTCCTAGATTGCTTGTGCAACCCCCGCCGAGGTGCGCAAATGGTACGACGCCTTCCACCAAGCCAAGCACCAAGTATGTTATACACACTTCTATTCCTACCTACTTTACTTATAATTAATATTCACATATACTCAACTAATGATACCAACTATTCATCTCTTCCTTCCTTAAGCTGTTTCATTTTATTTTATCAGGCTGAATATGATCTCACCAGTGGAACTGGTCGGCATAGGAGACTCAACACTGACGATGAGTGAGCAAATTCATTTTCATTTAAGTCTGCCAAATGAAATTATCCAATACCATCCTGCTACCAGATCTGGCTGGTGGAATCCTAAGCCATATGATAGGATGTATTAGTCCTTTCTCTTTGAATCCATTATTATTATTATTATTAATACCTCAATCCAACACCATGAACCTGCCAAACCAAAGCGAACAAAATCTACCTGTCCAGCACCCTAGCAGTATAATATAGTATTCAGTCGCTAAAATGACAAATCTTGGATGTTGATAATATTACAAAATGTCATATGCAGGATAAACCTGGAGGTACGCCGTCCTAGGGTTAGAAGATATGCACAGCATGGCCTTCAAAAGCTTGTGAAAATAGGAAAAGGTCATTCACATTTTCGAACTACTTAAACAAGTCAAAATCAATTTCATATTTTCAGATTTTCTCAAAATGCATAACCAGCTTTGTTCATGCTTCTTACTTATTTCTTCTCTCTTTGAATTTCGATTTACTGGGAACTGCAGGCCCAGAGATGCTACTTCGTCAGGCTTCTAAAATTGGGAATAACAATGTATTAAGTGCAAATATTGATGATGAAACTGGAGATGCACTTGAAGCACATGATTGGAGATGTGTTCGAACTATCAATGGTATCTTTTATTAGTTGTAGTTAAAACATTACTAAAAGATGAGTACATTTGCAAGTAAGATGAATTAAATTGGAAATTTTAATAAAGAGAAAAATAAAGTGCCAATTAGCACAACAGTGTATCATTTTGCATTCTTTCTGAGCCATATGATGAACCTATGCTCTCTGGTTATCAGTTTAAAATTTTGTTTTTTTAACTGTAAAGTAGCATAGCTATACAATAAGAAGAAAAATAAAATGTTAGACTGTTGTTCATTGTCACATGTTATCTGTAACAAAAAGAACCACATATTCACAAGAAATATCAGAGTATACCATCATGGATGTGCTTTTCACATCATCTCTGATATTTTTTGATAAATAACTTATAAATCTGTTTAACTGATATTTAGGTATTAGAATTTTTGAGGATGCTGCTAATTCCAAGGTACATACTATTCTGACTTGTTTATTGTTAAAATTTACTTTTTGCAAGAAAGAATTTTCGATCTTTGTGCATCTAATAAGTTTTAAGCACCATATTAAGTGCTGACTGTTATGTATGTTTTTTGCCACTTTTTTGTTGTGTGGCTACTTATTTGAACTAGGCCTATATGCAGGTCTTATTCAATAAGCATTAAAGGGTAAACTGAACCCTGGTAGATGTAGTGAGTTGAGCGGCTTAGATCATGTGTAGACCAAAATAACAGAGAGCTTTAAAAAATTCTGGTTCTATCTTGTAGGGTGGAAAAGGAATTCTCTTGAAATCTGTTGGGGTTGTAAATGCAAGTGTCGATTCTGTATTTGAGATGGTATTTAGCTTGGATAAACGCAGCCGTTATGAGTAAGCTTCATTTGCAGATAGTTTAAACCTGTTAGTTCACGCATGGTTGTAATCAACCTTCTAAACTTTTACATTTTTGAAATTTTTGTTAGTTTTCTTGGTTGTGTCTATAGTTGCGGTAATGTATTATAGAGTAAATAGTTGACCAGTGTGCTAGTTTCTTGGTTTATGAGAGATTTTTTGGCGAGTTGAACTGAAGTTCTCAACTGATGCCATGAAACTTAATCAGATTTTAAATGCTTAAGTTGGAAGTGAAACATGCTTGTGTTATAGATACTAATCATAATATAACTACTTATTTAATTTGTTTTGTCTTATAGCTGGGATATTTTGACTGGAGATTTGGAGCTGTTGGAAGCAAAAGATGGACACTGTGACATTGTCTACGGGAAGTATGAGCCCAAGTACCTAAGTTGGTCAGTAAATCTTTTTTGCTTTCAGTGTGAAATTGACAGACAGATGCTAATGACAGGTAGATTCTAAATGAATAATTGAAGAGAAATTTCAGGTGGAATTCCAAAATTGACTTTGTATTTTCTAGACAGTGGTTTCAGGGACAAGATGGAAATTATAGTAAGTAGTTCCTTCCTATCTTTTTTCATAAATATGGCTGCCTTAGAAGAATTCTCTCTCTCTAAACGGGATATCTTTGTGTGTATGTGCGTGACTGCGGGTCTCCTCCAGCCATTCTGCAAATTCCTACCACACACAAGAAAAAGCCTAGCAAATCTGGATATCAGCGTAAAAAGATCAATCGTAAGTCTTTAGTCTTTTAGGTTATTTGTTTGACTTTTTGACCTTTAAATTAGGATTATGTTTTTAAATTTACAAATTGATTTTTTGGTTCAGCTTCAATATGGGAAATTGGAAAGTTGGCCTCCTTAGGCCATGTTGCAAAATGCCTTGTGACCCAAATGGTAGAGGTGCAACCCAGTTTTTGGGACAGATGGAAGGGAAGTCAATTGGAGAAATTTGAAAAATCCATCCCATTTTCATTGCTTTGTCAAGTAGCTTGTAAGTTCAGCTACTTAAAAACACTTCCATGATATTTTTTTTGTATTGTAAAGAAGTTATTCATTACCTCACCAACCATTTGTTAAGAATGAAGTGAGCTCCATCTCTCCTTGGATAATCAACTGAGATTCAAGTAACCTTAGTAAAGCAATGGCAATACTGGTGGTTGGTTAGCCTGAAATTCTGAGAAAATTTTGTTGTTTGTTTCTTGGTTCTGATTGCATAGCACAAAATAATAGTTTTTTTTTTTTGCTCCCAACACATGAATACAAGTACCAAAACCCTCCATCATAAGTGCAAACAAATAAAATAAATAAAATAAATGAAAAGATAAAAATGATAGCTACAATATTGGAACCATGCCAACCAGGGAAGATTACTATCACTTCTAATTGATACCTATGCAAACCCTCGAGTCTGAACTGGCAAATGGAGCATCACATAGTTTTTAAGCTCATAATCTCACATGTCCTGAGATTTCATTTGTGGTTTTTAAGCTCATAATCCCATATTTCCTGAGGTTCAATTTGCTTGATTCCACCACACAGGTCTACGTGAGTATTTTGCAGCCAACCCTGCTCTCATGTCAGAGTCTCCCTCAGCCATTATGCAGCCAAAGCTCTTAGTACCTTCTTCAGTAAATTCTGATGCTGAAGATCAAGATACTAATGATGAGTTTTATGATGCAATCGCAATTGCCGAAGATGAAGATAGTGATGACGATAATGATGATTTTGCTGATGCTGACGCTGACAAGGTTAATGCGATTTAGCATAGTCATTATATTTATTATATTTGGCCTTTTTTTGGCACTGGCCATTTTTCTCTTTTAACATGTGAGCACAATACTTTAGGGCTATTTGCATGGAAAAGACCAAAATAATTCAGTGTAGTTTTCACTGTGCTTTCAGAAACATAAATAGGGTATTATTTGTTTAGAAGTGATTTAATTATCAAACCTCTTCATATTAGAAGCAATTTCATTAAGCAGCCCAGCCCAATGAGTAAGGTAGGCATAATATTGGATTTCTCACAAATCTGAAATAGCTCGAAGAGGTAAAACTTGAAGAGGAACAACTCAACAAATGCAATTAAAATTTTCAAGTCAAGCAAAAGATGGCTACATGGGCTTTTTCTTTTTTGTTTTCTGTCTTTTGTTCACCAACCACATGACTTAGGAATAATTTCCTTTGATTGTTTTCAGGGAGGAAAAGTGAAGCTGAAAAATGTATCCTGGGCAATTGCAAGCTTAGCTTTGAAACGTAGTAAAGGTGATTTTAATTACCTTCACTAAACCCGTGCCTATTTTCTTTTGTTCTCTCTTGGTCCCTTTGATATTTTAGTATAATTATTGGAATATTCTTTGTAAAAGCAGCTTCAGTAGCGGATATTGAACTCAGTGGGGCATCGCCTCCCGTTTTGATTGATTGGAGCCAGTTAAATGGTTCATTAAGGCAAGCTAAAAGTGAACAAGATTCCAATTGCTGGTCAAGCCCAAGTGGAGATGGTTTCATGATAAGAGGCAAAACCTACCTAACAGATCGCTCTAAGGTTTGTTGGTTGTCAGCACGTAGTTATTATCTTATTTTTATCATAGTTCATTTTAGGGCTTTGCAGAGATTAGTACCACATGGTGAACTTTCACGATTGGTTCAGCCATATCTGCAGCAGCATCAGTTCTGCTATGCTGATGCTCATGTTTATTTTCATGGTAGTATTGACACACAAATGCTTCAATGATGCGTAGCTGAAGTGCAAATAGGTTTAGTTGCACAAGAGTCTAATCTTAGGAAGCAAGTACTTGGCCTTACCAGTGTTTATCTGATAATGTACCTTACTAGTAATTGTATGCTGAAAGTGGCTATTGCTGCACAAAAGCTAATGGTGTGTCTTTTATTGGTAACACTATCCAATTGTTTTATGTTTTGTTCATTATTGTGTTTTAGATTGCGGGAGGAGATCCTCTATTGAAGCTTGTTGCTGTCGATTGGCTCAAGGCTGAACATCGCATTGATGCAGTTGCGCTTAACCCTAAATGCCTTGTCCAGGTAGGAAACTATGAACTGTATGCTTTAGACCATGGCGTGATATTAAATTACTTTGAAGGCAATATTCATTGAAATTCTTTAAATTGTACTTTTAACAGACTGTAGCTGGGAAGAAGATCCCTTTTATCCTTGTAGTGAACTTACAGGTGTACATTATAATATTGCAAAATTTATTTCGTTCCATCTAAGGATTCTTTCATATAAAACAAATTTCTTTCTCGTCCTTCTCCTTTATGAATCACAGATTCCAGCATCACCGAACTACAGCTTAGTAGCTTACTATGTCTCAGAGAGGCCTGTAAACAAAGAATCTTTACTTGGTCGGTTTGTTGAGGGACCTGATGTTTTTAGAGATTCCCGATTCAAACTCATACCAAGTATTGTCGAGGTGCACTATGGAAACTTTTTAAAATTTTGTTGTGTTTATTTATTTTTTGTCAAAATATAAATATCAGGAGATGTATAACCTAACAGAATGGATCTCTCTGTGACCAGTCTTGGTGGAATTGGACATAACTTCTGTTTGGGTAAAATTGGCAAAGATGGCTTTACAAAATTTGGATCAGAAAATGCAAGAAAAATGAAAAATTAGTCAACCAGATAATGATCACAGTCGAACATGTCCATGTGAATATTGAGGTTGATTTAATCTATTGGTCAACATGTCTCCTTGATTATGTGCATATAATACATCATAAATTTAATAGATTAGACTGTAGGTGCAACAATTAAAATACAATTTAGATATAAACCTGAATCTACTTTAGCTATGAATAAGAGATGTAAAAGATTAGACTCCTGTATAGATGATTAGTTTGATTTTCATATTTAAGTTTCTTTTTACTATTTTGAATAATTGGATTTACTTCTACATGCTGAAACTTTGGGTTTGATTTGCAAGTCCTACATAAAATTGCATATTATTAATTGGAATAAATTGAAAAACTTTCCAGGGCTATTGGATGGTGAAACGTGCAGTTGGTACAAAAGCTTGCCTTTTAGGGAAAGCAGTTACATGCAGATACCTGCTCCAAGACAACTTCTTAGAGGTAATTCAATGCCTGATGCTTTGTCTAAGCTGATTCCAGTCAATTCTTATGACACAATTAAAGACTGGGCATTCTTCTACAGAAATGAACCAAGATCTATGGAGAAAATTTAACATTTTGACCAAGGACGTGCAGCGTTATTATTTCACAAGTGTTCTCATCTTTTATGTTTAAATTAACTTCCTATTGCCATATTTTTGTGCAAATCATGTTCATAATGAGGGGTGAAACCTATGCTGTCAATATTTGTGCCTATTTCAGTATGCAACCAATATTATTTGTACTGTTGTTGGTTTCTTTTTGCAGATAGATGTTGACATAGGTTCATCATCTGTTGCGAGGAGTATAATCAGTTTAGTTCTTGGATATATCACGGGAATTGTTGTGGATCTTGCGATTCTCATTGAGGTTTGCCTTTATTTCTTATTTTAGTTTCTTAAATATAAAATTGTTATGAGTAGCACGCAATGGTGATCAAATGAGCAGTTTCTTCATTATCATGAATTTCCATTATATAGATGGTGAACCTCGTATTAAATAAGAAGAGTTTTGTCAGGGTAAGGACCAGTAATTTTCCTACAAATTATACTTTTCAGGGCAAGGACGAGAAAGAATTACCAGAATATATCCTTGGTACGGTTCGGTTGAACCGGGTGAGACTTGACTCGGCTGTTCCACTTTAAAAATACTTGCTAAACTTTTTGGGTGAATAATTTTTGTAAATACATCTTTATAATTGATTTATAATCAATTTAAAAGATGCATCTTACATGTAACATTTTAATTGTGTACCTAATGTGAGTTCAAGTATGATTACACCAAAGAACTATATCCGCGACAAGGCTTTGTTAAGAAAAGTAAAATATGAAATTTTTATCCTTCTTTTGCCCGAAAGCGTTGAGAAATGGACTGCCGTGGCATGTAGATTAGTAATTCAATTTTTTTTCCTTCCTTTTTTTAATTTAACTTGCCTAGGATTCGCTTATGAAATTACAGATAAAATAAATCTAACCCCGAAAATGAAAACAATAAGTTGAACGTAAGATGTGGAATCTTTACAGTAACTTAAAAAATAAATCCGACTACAAAAAAAAATCTTTATCTTTGAAATTCGAAAATACGTTCAGGGCAAATTCAAAAACTAAATTTCAAACTCACATTCGTATTACCTTAACGGATTTTAAGAAAACATACCCTCTTGTCTTAACCACACATTGATATTTATTTTGAGAAATGATAACTGCTATTTGCAATTTTACCATCATTTGAACAAAGTGAACATATAAAATAGACAAAATGAACATATAGAAAGTCAAAGTGAACACATACAAAAAAGTTGTCATCCCTTGTTTAGTTTTTATATGCTTATTAATTTATTTTTATAGAACTTATTTATTTATATATTTTTACTTTGATCATTTATATGTTTACCTTATCTATTTTTACTTATTATATTCGAGCAATTCCATCACTCATAACTCATTACAAAAGAAACCAACTCTCTCTCTTACAAACAAATTAAACCATAGCTATCATCAAGAAGTAATTTCTTTAATTTTAGCTGCCCAAATCTACAGTACAGTACTAATATATATCCTTCGTCCATCAATCCTAGCCGTCCAATGCTAGACATCATGTTCGTTGGATTGGCGATTCCAGAGAGTTCTTCAATCGGCCATTAATATTGTCTTCTCAGCGCCTCTCTCAAAGTCTCGATTCTTGTCCCACCAGGCCACCACCAGACACAGGAAGAGGAGAGAGAGTTTGCACCAGGCCATTAATATTGTCTTCTCATCGCGCGTGTCTGCTTCCATTTGCTTGCCAGTTTAGAGCTTCGGCATCTCGGAAGCCTTGAGAAAGGTTTACCGTTTTAGGGGTGCTATGGGTTTGTACGAACCGTGGGTTCTATTTTTTCGAAAGTTTAAATAGTGGATGACAAATTTGTTGCGGACAAGATAATATTATAGCGGATAGCTGATATGAGTCATTTAGCGGTCGGCGGTAGCTACCGGACCATTGTGATATGCACACATAATTAAGTATATTTTGAAGATCTAATTTAGTCTAAAAAAAAAATATTAAAATATTTTTATACAAATAATTAATATTAACTAAAATTATATTAATTTTATAGGCATGTTTTACCATAAATATAGAATTTGAAAAGCTCAAAACATAAAAGTTATTTTTTATTTTATAAGCTTTCTATACAACTTTAAATCACGTCAATCGGAGTATATATATATATTTGAAAATTATATCTAAAATACTAATTCTATATTATCAAATTATAAATTGGACGCTATTTCCGTTAATGTATCACTATTTTGCTATAACTCGCTATAAGTCGTGCTATCGGACATACCGCTGAATTTATAGCAATATAGCAGTGTATCAAATATGCCAACTATAGTGACCGCTATTTAAACCCTTGATCTTTCTTTTTGGTGAGTTCCCATCTTCTATCCTTTTGGGTATTACTTCTCGCTGTGCACCTCTATCTATTCCTCGTCTAAATTTTTCCATCCATTTTCGATTTCATATCAGATTCGAGCTTGGTTTCTTTTTCTTCTTCCTACTTTGTAGCTTTCAAATCAATTTTGAGGCGGAGTCAGAGACGATTTTTAACGAGAAGTAAGCCCAGTCTCGAGTTACTATTACCATTAGTAGTCTTTGGGCCATTTTGGTGGGAATGGGTATTATACCATATTGATTTGTGTTATTTTTATTTAGGCTATCTATGCTTATTTGACTTGCTGTTAGATTACAATACTTGAATATTATTTTGTGTGCACAATGTGGTATGATACCATGGTTGTATTTTGATGCATGTATGTTGCATGACTTGTTATTGATTGTGGTATTGATATCATCATTATTTTCAGGATTTGGCTTTGTCGTCGTTTCTTCTCTTCTCTTTGTACAGATTTTGATAATTTCTGGTGATATCGGAGCGTTTGGATGGATTCTCGGTACTTCCCGCACACTAGATGGCTCATTCCTAGCATTGGAGGCGATTCTCAGCACCTCACTCGGTCCGAGTGGCACCTCACTCGATCCGAGTGGACTGCAGTCAGCCTATCTCTCTTCACTCGGTCCGAGTAGCATCTCACACGGTCCGAGTACACTGCAGCCGCCACAGACCCTACGAACCTCTTCTCACTCGGTCCGAGCAGATGGCCGCCATGATGAATATGGAAAGATTTTTCACATGGAAACCTGATTTTTTGGCATCTTTCCTTGCCTTGGTGTCCAAACCTTCTCTCTATGCACTTGGGGACATCCATATATACCTCTGGCATGCCTTGGAAAGGGGATTCGACCTACCATACCCTATTCCACTTTCCTAAGGCTCTATTTTCTCTCTTTTCTCTCTTTCACCATTGGGAATCATTGGAGTTTGGTTCTAGAAGACGAGATCTCGAGTTAGAACATAAAGGAGTATTTGGTTTTATTTCTTTATGATTTTATCTTGTGATTTGATGGACTTGTATCTTTTAATCTTATCTACTGTTTATTGTTTGTTTTGCTACTATGTTAGGCTAGTTATCTTATGTCTTAGGATTAGGGAATTATCTTGATGTTTGGATGATGTTTATTTGACTAGTTATGTTATATTATACTTTGAGATTTGCTTATTGAGAATTATATCTATTACTTGTTTTAAAGTTCTTGTTAAATCACTAATTACCTTCTAGTTGAACAACTGCATCTAATAAGTCTAAGTTAGGATAAACAAGATAGAATTGATTCAAGTAGTTGGAATAAATTGTAGATCCGAAAGATAACACCAAAATTGTAGCTTTTAGAATTGTTTAAAAGACTTCTAAATATCCTTACGAACTCCAATAAACAAGCTTAATTGATTGAACTATATACCAAAAGTTGTGAACCAATCAAATTAGTTAGGTTAGATTGTGAACCAGTATCTGTCCCAACAAGCGAAAACTGAGGTTTATAATTGATGAGTGGATTTTATATGCATATTTAGGTACCATTTTGCCTCCAAACTAAATTAATTGCCTTGAGTTTACATAATTTACATAGTTTAGGTTAGTTTAATTAGAGTTTTGTGTCAAGAATGAGTTACTACCATAGTTTCTAATTTTATTGCAGATTCTAGATAAAAAATGACTTGGATAAGTCCATAAAGTTGAAGAGCTCGTTCTAAGCTTTCCAACGGATCTTGAATCACATCAAACGGAGTTCGGATTAAGGAGATATGCCCAAAATACTGACAGGACGCAGTGCTGACATTTTCCTGCGACCCGCTGAAAGTCCCAGCGGCCCGCAGGCCTGGAACTGCCAGATTTAGCATAATTGCCCGATTTGGCAATTCTATATTTGGATGGCGGTTTCTACCGACTCCAGGTGCATCCAGAGCACGTCTTCAGTTATTTCCAGCGTTTCTAGACGTTCCCAAGGCCTATTAAAGACCTGTTTGAGGAGGTTTTGAGAGAGAACAAGAGAGAGACCAAATCCAAGGGGAGAACAAGAAGTAGACCAAATCCAAGGTCAATTTAGGGTTAGACATAGAGTTATTTGAGAGTTGAGTCTCAAGTCCAGATCGAGGCAGCGCCAAGCAGGTTGATTGCGACAGCAAGAGACGTGTTTGATAGGAGATTTCAACACACGCAAGAGCAATTGGTTGTAATCTTTCCTTATTCTCATTTTCTCTTGTGTTTGTATGATGTTTCTTAGTTGTTGATTGTTTGTTTTAGGGCTATGGTTGTAAACTCGAATTCTTAGTTGTTGATTGCATGTTTATTTAGTTCATTTGGTATCTTTGTGTTTTATATCTTGCTTGAATTGCTTGAATTGATTATGCCATAAATATTTAAGTAGATTTGTTTACACCCGTTAAGTAGAGCTCGCTTAATTGTTAGGTGGTTAAGTCCAAATAAACTTAGATTATTAGGCATGATTATGATTAACATGAAGGTTGTAAACTGAAAGGTTAAACCAGGACTAGTTAACGAGAGTTAAGTCCTTTCCAAGAGTGAAAACTCAAGGATTTCATAGGTTAGAAAGGTATAAACTTGTAGAAACTAGACCAAGAAACGATAGTTGAAATCTAGATTCTATACGAGGAAAATTGGGTTAATTAATTGATAACCAGACCTAAAACGAGAGTTTGATCTAGGAACCTTAATTAAGCCATTATCCCTACACAATTATCAACTGAATTAGGTCAATTTGCATTCTCATCGCTAATCCTAGCGGGCCGCTGAGTGAACCAGCGAGGTTGTCTATGCCCGCCAAGTAGCCAGCGACCAGTCTAATAGATCAGCGACCTAAGTTCTTTTAGCGGGCCGCTACGAGAGTCAGCGGGCCGCTGGAACTGAGACTAAGAAGAAGTGTTAGCAACCAGAAACCCTAGAATTTCGTGACTTGTTGAATCTCTCTCATTAATTCTTGTTTTGACCTTGTAACTAGACTTAGGATTTAGGCTCACCTGCAACCCTTAATTTACAAAAGAGTTGAACCGTCTCGCTAGTTTAGTAAAGTAAAAGACTAATATTCCAACACCGTCCCTGTGGATTCGACCCTCAAGCTGTTCTACAAACGATTAGATCGGCAGACACGAGGTTTTTATTTTGAGACTTGGTTCCCCATCGATCAAAATTGGCGCCGTTGCCGGGGACGATTTGCTCGAATATTGGCATTTTACTTTAGTAATTTAGCATAGACACCCTTGTATCCTTGTATCTTACTTATTTTGTCTTATCTTATAAAAAAAAAACCAAAAAAAAATTTTCTATCACCATGTTTCCTTCTTTTCAGGTACGTGAGCAAGAGACGGAGGATAATTGGAAGGAAATCAACCACATGAATAGACAATTTGGACTTAATGCGAACATGAGTGAATTTGAGCGTGCTTTTCACAACGTGCAAAACACGATCAATATTGCATGTGGAGACAACCAAAACTTCAGCAACCTCATCGGATTCAACAAACCTTTTGACTGTCAAACAAACTGTTCGAGATTCACATGGAGGGAACCTGAAGCACAAAACATGACTGCTAGTTTCTGCGGCCCGCTGGGAGATCCTGCGACCCGCTGGAACCTCAACAGACAGACATGCAATTCTGGTTTGAATGATTTTTCTTCTTTTGCTTTGAACGATAATTGTTTAGTGTCTCAACCATACCATAAGTCTACTTTTTTTCCTAGTTTTGATAATTTCCGATCATCTACGCAAATGTCAAGTGTTGAATCAAGGTTTGAGGAATTTAAAATGAACCAAATCGAATTTAATGAGAAACTTTTGAAAGAAATGAAATCTATATCATCTTCTCTCAATACTCTCATTACCCATCATCAAAGGATGTTAGAGACTGAAAATTCTTCATATAGACCACACAATGAACCAAACAATGAATTGGCTTTGCATAGTGATTATGAAATTGAAAACTCTAGTTCCAAGAAGACCCAAATTTGGTTAGATACCAACAAAACTGAAAGCAAACAAGTTGAGAATAGGGAGGTACGAGAGGAATTTGATGAACCAAAGTACATACCACCTTCTCCCTATATCCCTCCAATTCCATTTCCACAAAGATTGTTTAGGGCTGAAATTGTCAAATCTAATGAGTTGGAATTGAAGCATCCTTCAATTGAGAACATGAATGATGAACTTGAAGAGAAGAAAGATGGTGACACAACTCTCAAAGTCGAGGCATCCGACAACACGAATGAGAAGTTCAACCAATTCGACTTGAGCACTCTTAGAAGATGTTTGGAGAAACTTGATGTGATGAAAGACAACAAATCGCAAATCAAGTATCACATCATAATCGAGCCAAGGAAGATGACATCCAAAGAAGAACACTCCAAGCATGTTTCAAAAGACCCGCTCAATCACTTTTGGGAGAACTATGATGCGTGGAGAGGGAGAAAAGTGAAGATAAGATGAGTAAATGCAAGGTGGTCAAGCTAGT
This sequence comes from Rhynchospora pubera, assembly GCA_028095005.1. Classification (NCBI taxonomy): domain Eukaryota; kingdom Viridiplantae; phylum Streptophyta; class Magnoliopsida; order Poales; family Cyperaceae; genus Rhynchospora; species Rhynchospora pubera. Next base: position 359,539,459 of record CM051460.1, read on the forward strand.
GACCTAAAACAAGCGCTTCTTGGGAGGCAACCCAAGGCTCAAAATTTTCATTTTCTCTCGTTTAGATTAATTTAGATTAAATTAGTTTTAGTTTGTTATAACTCATAAATTAGTTTTAGGTTTGAAGAAAGGTGACAAATCAGCTTTTAGAAGCACCATTACACGAATTGTATGCAAGAGCTCAAACTTGGGGGATACACCATGAAGGAGCATACAAGCCGTTTTGCAAGTCGCACCAACCCCTATGCGAACTTCACAACCACTACAACAATTTGATGAGTTTCCTTTCCTTTCTCTCTTTTAAGTTATGTTTTCCTTGCATTGAGGACAGTGCAAAGTTTTAAACTTGAGGGAGAGAGAATAGGAGTTGTATCTAGGTTTGCATCATGCATATTAGGTGTTAATTTTGTATCTGTCCCAGTATCAGCGGCCCGCTGAGATTTTTGGCGGCCCGCTGAGTGTATCGGCGACCCGCTGAGATTTTTGGCGGCCCGCTGAGTGTATCGGCGACCCGCTGAGATTTTCGGTGGGTAGCTTAAACTGGAACTGACAGGTATAATTGTGCATTTAATTTAGGAATTGTCTCTATTGCATGATAATTTCATATAGATTGCATTTAGGTAAGTTAGGAAGATACTTAACAAGTTTTGATATCGTGAATTAAATGAATTATTTAGGGAGTTTTAGAAAATTTTTCGATTTGAATTGTGGGTCATCTAATTGATTGACTAGCCCCTGTGACCTTAGGAAATGAGTAGGTATTGTATCATAATCTATCTTGATTGAGACTTAAATTTGATGATTTGATAAGTAGTATGAATGACTTGACCAATTAGAAATCGGTAAACCAAGACAACCACCAATTGAATTAATTTCCAAACTTTGTCAAGATCGATTCTACCGACCCAAATGCATGTCAACTAAGGAAATAAACGCTAAGTCTAGAGTCAAACAACCGCTATTTTCAAGTTTATTAAAAGTCGAAGATGTAAATACACACCCTTGTATATAATAAAAAAAAGTAAATAAAAAGGGGAACTAAAAAGCGTGCAATGCCATGGACATTGCGGGAAGCTATAGGTTATGGTGGATAGAAGAACTTCCATAAATCATGAGTAAAAATAGAAAGGCTCATGACATTTAAAAAAAAAGGAAAGAAAAAAAAACGAGAAAAATCTCGAAAATAAATCCACCGTAATTTGGCTAACCTCTCCACCGCGGGAAACCCTCCTAGCCCCGGGAGAAAAGTTGAAAAGTCCAACCCAAAAACTTTGGAATAGAATGGGTGAGGAGTTGTACCCTTTTTTCCGCCTCACTTTAGTTCGATTTCCAATGCGTTTTCAAAAATCAATAAAGCGGTTTAAGTACTCAAGAGCTTGGTTGTGAAATAAATTGATATGACATGTTATTTGTGTTGGTAGGGTGTGATCCCGAATCTCTTTGCCAAGTCAATTGTCAAACTTTGAAAATTCAATAAGTTTAGGAATTGAAAAAGGTAAGTTATGGGCAAAAGCTACAAGTATCCTAAGTGTTTCACCCGTGGGGTAAGCGTGGGTCGTTTGGGACAACTCAATTCAATTTGAAAAAGCTTATAAAATTATCTAAATAATTCAATCGAATCACGATATTTGTGCGTGTTAAGAATCTTCATAACTTATAAGTCTCAAGTCATTGTTTTAGTTTAGAGCCAAACCATTCTTCTAAGATAGATATTTGCTTGGGGACAAGCAAAGGTTAAACTTGGGGGGATTTGATGAGTGGATTTTATATGCATATTCAGGTACCATTTTGCCTCCAAACTAAATTAATTGCCTTGAGTTTACATAATTTACATAGTTTAGGTTAGTTTAATTAGAGTTTTGTGTCAAGAATGAGTTACTACCATAGTTTCTAATTTTATTGCAGATTCTAGATAAAAAATGACTTGGATAAGTCCATAAAGTTGAAGAGCTCGTTCTAAGCTTTCCAACGGATCTTGAATCACATCAAACGGAGTTCGGATTAAGGAGATATGCCCAAAATACTGACAGGACGCAGTGTTGACATTTTCCTGCGACCCGCTGAAAGTCCCAGCGGCCCGCAGGCCTGGAACTGCCAGATTTAGCATAATTGCCCGATTTGGCAATTCTATATTTGGATGGCGGTTTCTACCGACTCCAGGTGCATCCAGAGCACGTCTTCAGTTATTTCCAGCGTTTCTAGACGTTCCCAAGGCCTATTAAAGACCTGTTTGAGGAGGTTTTGAGAGAGAACAAGAGAGAGACCAAATCCAAGGGGAGAACAAGAAGTAGACCAAATCCAAGGTCAATTTAGGGTTAGACATAGAGTTATTTGAGAGTTGAGTCTCAAGTCCAGATCGAGGCAGCGCCAAGCAGGTTGATTGCGACAGCAAGAGACGTGTTTGATAGGAGATTTCAACACACGCAAGAGCAATTGGTTGTAATCTTTCCTTATTCTCATTTTCTCTTGTGTTTGTATGATGTTTCTTAGTTATTGATTGTTTGTTTTAGGGCTATGGTTGTAAACTCGAATTCTTAGTTGTTGATTGCATGTTTATTTAGTTCATTTGGTATCTTTGTGTTTTATATCTTGCTTGAATTGCTTGAATTGATTATGCCATAAATATTTAAGTAGATTTGTTTACACCCGTTAAGTAGAGCTCGCTTAATTGTTAGGTGGTTAAGTCCAAATAAACTTAGATTATTAGGCATGATTATGATTAACATGAAGGTTGTAAACTGAAAGGTTAAACCAGGACTAGTTAACGAGAGTTAAGTCCTTTCCAAGAGTGAAAACTCAAGGATTTCATAGGTTAGAAAGGTATAAACTTGTAGAAACTAGACCAAGAAACGATAGTTGAAATCTAGATTCTATACGAGGGAAATTGGATTAATTAATTGATAACCAGACCTAAAACGAGAGTTTGATCTAGGAACCTTAATTAAGCCATTATCCCTACACAATTATCAACTGAATTAGGTCAATTTGCATTCTCATCGCTAATCCTAGCGGGCCGCTGAGTGAACCAGCGAGGTTGTCTATGCCCGCCAAGTAGCCAGCGACCAGTCTAATAGATCAGCGACCTAAGTTCTTTTAGCGGGCCGCTACGAGAGTCAGCGGGCCGCTGGAACTGGGACTAAGAAGAAGTGTTAGCAACCAGAAACCCTAGAATTTCGTGACTTGTTGAATCTCTCTCATTAATTCTTGTTTTGACCTTGTAACTAGACTTAGGATTTAGGCTCACCTGCAACCCTTAATTTACAAAAGAGTTGAACCGTCTAGCTAGTTTAGTAAAGTAAAAGACTAATATTCCAACACCGTCCCTGTGGATTCGACCCTCAAGCTGTTCTACAAACGATTAGATCGGCAGACACGAGGTTTTTATTTTGAGACTTGGTTCCCCATCGATCAATAATATCTAGGTTTGACCAATAAATCATGACTTAAAGCATAATTTGGAATAACGAATCATTTAAACCCACTTTTGCCCCCTGCTCGGACCGAGTAGAGTGACAACCGTAGCTAAAACGTCAAGTTTGATGTGAAAGTGCTTAACTTGGAGTTTTTGCAGCCAAACACAAGTGCAACCTGACTCCTAGGACGCCTTAATCTCTGTTTAAAACCCAAAAGACTTTACTTTTCATGTTTTATTATTATTAGTTTGAATTATTTCATTTCAAGTCCAAAAACCAATAAAAAACATTTACTTTTAACACGCTGTTTAGTTTTATATTATTCAAAAGCTCTTATAATATTTTTGTCTAGATTTTAAGAAAGGATAAGTCCGATATTCAAAGATCTGTCTCTTGGGTTTGATCCTAAAGCTATATTCCGAACGATTAGTGAGGTTAGCTCTAGATTTATAAATTTATTTGATATTCTAGATTTAAGCCTTCATCAGATATATATATCTTGCTTGCAAAACATGTTTCCATAAAAATTCAAATATTATGCTTTATATTAACTTGTTTATTATTATGTTATTTATATGACTCTATATCTCCAAATACTATTGAATGTTAAGGTAAAGTATTAAATTGGAACTCTACTTAATTGTGTAGTTGGCTTGATTCATGTTAACTAGTGGTGATATGATTTGTTGTATGATTTGTTGAAAATTTGTTATACATTGTGAATTTCAGAGCATGACAAAAACGTACAAAAATCAATTCTAAATTTTTGACATTTGTTAAATGGTCTTAACAAAACAATTTTTTTTAACCTAATTGGAAGTTATACAATTATTCTCTTTCTTCCTGCCGCCTGGTTTCATCATTTCTCTTACGTTCTATCTTTTCTATTACAAATTTACAACTAAGTACCGCTAGATTCACTCAAATAAAATAGAAAAAAATAACATGAAATAATAGAAAATTAAGAGTAGAAGTGAAGTAAATGAACGTACAACCTAATCTTTTTTTATTGAACTATTTTCATACAATTTTTTTTCTCATTCTATTTATTTCTAATTTTACTATATTTAGTTTAGAAATGCTACTTTAGAAACAACATAGATCGATGGAGGACTCTGTCAACCTGACTATCTTTTAATATAAAAACTTCAAATTACTGGTTCGAACTGTCCAATATAATTTTTATATTGAAATCTCATTGCTGATCAAATTTATAATTTTATATATTTTTGTAAGTATTTTATAGGATTTTTAAAAGCTGATATTATTGAAGGATTTAGCACTAGTTTAGATTTGTGATTTTCTAAAATTATGAAAAATAGTAAAATATTTTAAAAAATTTTAAAATTCAGTTGGCAAGAATAACACAATATATAAGAATCACATTGGATGCAATATAAGAATCACGACTCGTTTGAACTAGTAAAATTGAGATATTATTAGGTTTGACAAATTCCTTCGTCCACATCGCTTTGACCGTAATATTTCTCTGCATAATGTTAAATAATGGGATAAATGGGATTGTGTGGACAAATTGTGTTTGCAAATTGCAAGCTACCTTGTTTAGTTGGGTTTTTACGATTTTTTGTGAAAAATGATTGGGCCTATATTATTTGTGTCGAGTCATATAGATCCAATTATTTATCTGAAATTTTGTAGCAATATATAATTGATGCTCATTTGTGATGATTGTTAAGTTATGCATTATTATTCCTGGGGTGTGTGACAAAAAAAAATATATAAATATTATATATGGTTATGGCTGCATAACGTCTAAAACGACCACGAAAACGGTCGATTTCGTTAACCGTTTCGTTTTAAAACGAAATTGATCACTCATTTGCGTTAACCGTTTCGTCTAAAATGAAACGGTCGAAATCATGAAAATACACATGAACGAAACTGTTCTAAGCTTTCGTTAACCGTTTCGTTTATAAAACGCAACAAAAAATCTTAACTGTTTCGTTTCGTTTTGGACGAAACGAAACGAAAGGACGGTCGAAATGGTGACCTTTTTCACCCCTATATATGGTGTATCGAGTTCTTAGTTGGCCTGATAGCTACTGTAACGATCTCCAAAAAAATATATATATTATAGACTTATAGTAGATCGAGTTGAAAGAGAGATTAAGCTTTTAGATGAATTAAATCTGAAGAGATGTAAGCAAATATGTTCACCAAAACAAACAGAAGAAAAGTAAAAATCAAGCATGCACCATGGATTAAAACTAACTAAGATCTCACAGATGGAAACAATTGACAAAAAAATGGAAGGTAATTATTAAGATTGAAACTAACATATATAATTAAGTAACTTCAGAAGCCTGAGGTCCAGGCTTGAAAGTTGGAGTCGTGCAGGGCTACTCCCTGGTCGACATTGGCATTCTCTTCCTGAAAAAAGGCATTCTGTTCGAACAAGTTATCGACAAAATCATTGCTTCCATTGCTCGAAGCTTCTCGAAGGTGGAGCTCCCCGGCCCCAGGTGCAAGCATGGTCCCGGTAGTGTTAAGCCATTCGTCCTGACCCTGGCACATGAATCCATTGACACCTCCCTTAATATCTAGCATCTCGCTCGTCTTGCTGCTTTCCATGCAAAGTGGAGTCTCACTGTGCAAAAATTCTTAATTATTATTTATACATTAATTAGTTTGAATGTGGTGTTTGGTATCGTATCAGACTCTGCCTATTTGATCTAAAAGAACATTAAGCACTATCTGAAATTAAAATTTTCGTCTTACATGGGAGGTATAGATTCGGCTGGTACATCAAGAACTGTTTGATGGGCCCCGCCCATGTGAGCCCATGGGATGTCTTGTGCCGGGTTATTTATCGGGACATCGTATCCAATGCCGAATGCAGAGGGATCCCTGTTATCGACATAATCGTGAATCGAACAATCAATAGTTGCTCAATAATGCAGCTGCACATTTCTGGCACAGTACAGTAAAGATTGAATTGACCATCAAATCTGCAAATACCAAATAGGAAAAACACCATACTGAGTAGATTAATTTTACATATGAACTCACCTTTGAGGTAGCATATGATTAAGTGGAGGCATCATCTGTTGACCATCAGCCATAGTGTACCAAAATGCACCAGGTTCTTCACTTAATTGAACTGCTTGGTCCATTCCACTCTGTAAATCAAGGACCCAAGTAGCAGGTCAAAAAATCAGGAACTAACTAGAGTATTATCAGGGATAGTCATGATTAAGAGGTTGCTTTTCTTTTGGTCTCCATTTTTTGGTACGGTACCAAATGGATGGATTGAGCAGTACCGAGACTATAAATTTTAATTAGTTATTCACTGAGAATGAACTCACAAAAAAAAAAAAAAAAATTGAGAAATCAGACCCTAAAATGTACTAGTACTCGAAAGATCTAGAAGCCAAAATCATATTATAGCATACCTCGGCATTATACTGTAGGTCCATAAGGTTCTTTGCACAGTTTTCCTAGTAAAAGAAATTCATTAATTATCTGAAATCGAAAGCAATATCATCTTTTCCAAGAAAATATTCTTGGTATGCTTTTCACAATCAGAGGACATAAAAATATAGCACAAAATTACAAGGAAAAGAAAACCTTTAGAACTCGATTACGAGTAATTAAATTGTTGATTAGGTGCTCCATTTCCATTATCACATTTATGTCTTCAATCTGATCAATATTTTCCACTTGCCTGAAAAATTATGGACTACAATCTTTCAAAAAGCTTATACATGACTGAGATAACTTGAAAACAGCACTGAGCTGATAATAATATACAATAAACTTAAATTCATTACGCGAGTGGACCCAAGAAATTAAGAGCTTGAGTTATTTGGTCTTTGTAAGACATCAGTCGTTGCTTTACTTCCTGCAAAAGAACAGAAAGTCAAAAAAATGTGCTGGTATCACACTTTTAGTTAATTTGTATGTGCTGAAACAATGAGAAATGTCTATATAATGAGGTGGTTTTGGGGCCTTTTTCCAAGGTAATAACCTAAATGTTGCTATACTTATATATGCATTGAATCAATATAATCTTTGAAAATGTTACCTCAACTGGCTGGGAGCTGCAGGAGGAAGAAAAAGAATTGAATCAATAGCCATCAAATATCCAGAACACTACACCAATTTAAATAATTAGAAAGCATAACAATATCAAATTAAACTGACCCTTGATCAGCGAGTTGTTCAATATCAACCTCGTGGTCTACTTTCTTAAATGTTTTCTTCAAAGCCTGTTTAGGAAGAATAGACTTAATTAGACATTAAGAGTTTACGATAACAATTTAAACTAAATGACTGGCAAATAACAATGTGACAAATAAATAAATTACAGTAGCTCTGCAAGGCACGTATTTCTTTAGTTTTTACGGACTCTATTGTAATTCTACAAATGCCAATTATATATTTCAATAATGATCCCCAATTCTTATATTACTTTTTGGTATTGCTATTTACTCTGTATGATTGAGCCTGCAACATACAGCTTATTGGGGAAAAATAATAATAATAATAATAATACATCAGAAGCACATAAGACTGGAACAGCAAGTCAAACATGTATTTCTTATTAGCCAGAACTGGTACCACTGATTGAATTGCAATCCTCATAATCAAATACAGATCAAGGACTAGCATTGTGAAACTTACTTCTAGGCTTTCCAACTTTCTGCTCAATTGAAAACAAAAAACGAACAAAAGGAAAGAGGTTAAGTTAGCATACAAATAATTTTTAAACAACATAAAACATATGTATACATATATGATATATCATTTGAAAAGATGCATACTTACTTTTTATTTCTTTCTTGTGGACTCAGCCCGGCGTATCTTGAAATTACATCTTCAAATTTACTAAATAATAAAAAGAAAATAAAATAACACGTGTCAGCAAAGAAATATTATTGAACTCTTGATTTTCCATTAGAGTAAAAAGAAATCAATGTGCCTCTGCAGTTGTAAATCCCATCATAACTAAGATGAAAATTTGCACCGTACCTTTTTTCCCCCAAGCAGAGTGAAGGTTTTCCAGTGGTGGAAAAAATGAGGAGGAGGACATCTACATCACACAAAATAGATAATTCTCTCGCCTTTTTGATGATGCCCATTCGCCTCTTCGAATACGTCACTTGTCGGCCGCCGGTAGTCTCAAGTTTTTGGATCTTTAATTTGTTTCTCCCCATTTTCTGTTCACGATATTCACAAAAAGAAATAAACGATCGAGTACACAATTTGTAACAACCAAATCATATATAATCAAGTGGGAGTTCATCGGTCTAGCCATCTGATAGTATATGTCAATTTGGAAGAAATTTTTTGGAGGACAAATTTTTCGACAAGGTCAATGAGCTTTGCTAAAACTCTGTATTTGGTCACAGAATTTCGATTTATACCTCCCAATATGAAATGAATGGATACCTCAAAATCAGAATTTAGAATAAGGAACGTTTAATTTTATATTTGAGCGTCCATTAATAGAGTAGAGAAATTAAGGAGAAAAAGGGACACAGCAATAAAGAATAAAATTAAATGATCACCTTAATTCTTAAACTGTCTTGATAACTAAATCCCCAAAGAGCCAAGGAATTGGAGGAATGTTGATGGACAGCTCATAGAAGCGGGAAGAAGGAATAAATGACTATATATAGAAAATCACAACAATCTGGCTTCTAGGGAGAGGAGAGAAACCCAAAATGACACGGAGACTGTCGTAGGATCAGCCGAATATTTCTATTGAAACGTGAGAAACAAATGGCAATTTCAAATGTACACAACATTAGGTCATTACACAACTTTGATTATGATAATATATATAATATATAAAGATTTACGTCTTTTAAAAATTATGGTATCAAGAAGTTTAGTTTTGATAGCCTTTAATGGATAAGATAATACTAAGACAAAAAAAAAATTTGTGCTAGCTATAAAATTAAAAAGAATGAAGAAGGCAATACACAAGATAGAGATAATGTATTAAAACGAAGAGCCAGATTCTAGTGCAACAAGTTTTTGGTGCCATAAATGCCACAATTTCTCTTTTCCATTAATGTTTCAAAATAAAAAAAAGTTCAATTTTTAAATCCAAATTATTGATCTTGTTCAATTTTACAAGGATGCATTTCTATGTAATATTTATAAATTTTAGAGTTTATTTGATATTCGATCAAGAGGTCAAAACATGAACGTATTAAATAATCTGTTATAATTAATTAACAACATTCGTTTATTTCTTAGCCTCTTGATCAAATATCAGATAAACTCCAAATTTTATAAAAATTATATAGAAATGCATCGCTTATAAAATTGAACAAAATCAAGCGTTTGGATTTGAAAATTAATTTTTTTAATTTTGAAATATCAATGAAAAAGAGAATTTGTGGAATTTGTGATAAAAAAAAATTTGTGGCACTAGAACCCTCCTCACCTTAAAAGAAATAGACTGAATTATTGTGTTTATATATTCCATATATCTTATAAGCATGAATAGACATTTATAGGATAAAAATGTACATGAAAGATTCAATTAATTAGTTTTACTTAATAAATAAGGGGAGACAAACTGTAGATGGATTTATGACGGGTAGATTCAGAATTTTACAAATTACCATGATGATTAATGAAGTTGTTCATATTTAATTGGAAGGGCGGTGGGGGCTAAATTATACTTTTTTTCTAAAAAAAAAAATACACTTAGAAATTGAACAATTTTTTGAGCACATGGGAGACCAAAGCCCTCTCAAGTCATCCGTGGCTCCCTTTGGTGAAAAGAGTTTTGCAAATAGATATCTACTGGTCGATCAAATTATGTCAGTTATCATTTAGTACAACTTTTTTTTTCCCCTCAATTGGAGAAAGGTCAACTTATTAATATGACTGATTTTCAGTGGTAAAAGTACACTCTGACGAGTTATTTTTATTCGCTAATAGCTATAGACGATAAGTCGATAATTTTTTTAAGTTTTGGTTTTTATGAAGATCTTCGTAGAAATAGATTGTAAAAAGTAAACTATTTTGTTACTCTTGGTTCCTTTTAATAAGAAATCTTAAATAATTTTGAACTTTTATACCCGCAGTTAATAATTCTTTTAGCAATATAATTTTTTTTTCTTAAATGGGATGCCTATAGAATTTGTTATGAATTTTCGAATTTGTGTTTTTTTTTTCTTGCACTATAACTGCTAGGCAAAAGTAGACTGTAAAGAACAATTATTTCATTACTTTCAATTTTTCTAATCAGATGATGGACTCTCAAATTTTAGAATTTATGAACATCGAGGCTCAGTGATATTTTCTAGGTAGTTTTTTCTGTTACTTATTTGATTCTAATTTTTCCTCTTTGAAACATAAACCATCATAACGAATCCTAATTTGACAGCTTGGTGATTGCAAATAAGATTGTTTTCTACATTTTTTTAGGAAATATATAAAAAATACTTGCTATTCGCATAATTATAAGATTATGACCGATTATAAATTCTTATGTTATTCTATGATATTTTATGTGTTATTAATGTAGCGACATCTACGTGATCTGCATGTCTAATTGTAAGCATTCCAATTAACGCGCGAGCTGGCCACTCGATGTCGTACTCGGAGATTATGGAACTACTCGTTATTGATAAAACTTTTTAATTAAAAAAAAATGTCAGTTTTACTTGGTAAAGCAACTGCAAGTATGATTTGACATCTATCAGAATCAAGCTTTTAAAAAACACCATTTTTTTCGTTTTATCGCCATTTTATCTTAATTTTTGTTCATACCGCACAACCGTTTTATCTGTTACTAGCAGCAGGCCCATCCAATGTGTGGGCGGACTTAAATATGTAAAAGTTTTTATTTTCAATGTGTATATTTTATTTTCTTAATGATCTCTATTTCATTAGTTTGGTTTCGCATAAAGACGTGTTTGCATCTTAAAAAATTATATGACTGGACACATATTTTTTTGTCACTCATGCTCCAGAGTTGCAACGAAGAAAATGATTTCTCAACACAGAGATATGTTTTGTTAAAAACAAAAATAAAAATAAATAAATAAATAAATTTAACATATGATATATTTTAAATGCACATGTGCTTGTAATATGAACACAATAAAATACTTTTGAAATTTTTTCACTTTAATCCTCTTGCAGCCTTTCTCGATTTACAACATGTTTTTGTACATATTCCTTCCCCGAATTGATATTATTAGCATTTTATTAGGAAATTACTGGGTTATTGTATTTGAAATTATTTTCCCTAGTAGATAGGAATTTTGTTTTCTTAGATGATGTACTTTTATATACTTCTCAAGTGATACAATATCATTTTACTTTCTTGCATGAATGGCAATATCTCCATGTTAAAATAGCCTTCACTTTCACACAATATACATTAGTTGTTATATGCCTATGTGAAAAGAAAAGACAATTAACCAATTGTAAGAATGGCAATTAATGTCATTAGCTGGAGTTAAAAAGGAAAGGCTATTAACCAATTGTAACAAGGATATTCAATTGGTCAAATCATATCGCGTTAATTATATTCAGCCTTCAATTGTTTTCATTTTCACATCCTTACTTACTGCATATATACCTCTGATATTTAAGAGAAATTGCTGATTTATTAGCTTTTGTGGAGCCGTAGCCCGTATATCAAGCCTGCATATTATGCATTCTTTTTTGTTTCCATCCATAACCACAAGCACAAATAATAAATTAGGGCCTGCTCCGAGATCCCTTTTGGAATATCCTTCAATTTATATTCTTTCCCTAAGTTCTCGTGCTTTAATTGCTGAAAGATTCTTTTAGTAGAGTTCAATGCCGAATTGTTCTGACTCGAGATGCATCGAGATATTTATGTATGAAGTATGATTAGGGATGAAAACGGATCGGATACGGAGCGGATGTATGTCTTCCCATATCCGCATCCATATTTTTTTCTCGGATAAGGATGCGTTCGGATACGGATACGGTTCGGATATTAAACGGATACGGATACGGTTCGGATATTATCGGATACGGAGTCGAATACGAATATATTTTGTCGGATACGGATCATATAACGATCAATTTATTTTATTTCATTTCTTTAGAACTTTTTTTAAATTTCATATTGCGTATAAAAGTTTGTTATATATGAGAGTAGCTGAAGCATAAGAAAATTTTCATGTCATGCAATAAGTTATATTCAAACAATATAAATTATACGATAATAAGGTAATAAGGTAAGCAGTGTACAAAATTTATTCTTTCAACCATAAAATCCAAAATTTCATCAAAATATTATATATAATATGTATAAATTAAATTATTATTAACATTATTGGTTGGATTCTCAACAAATATATTGGATTCAATAAATCACATATATAACCGTAATTATCAAATTTATGAAATAATCAATAAAATTGCAAGCACCACATAAGTACAAATTTAATAGAATTGATCAATAAATTCAGTCTTTCCACAATTTGAATTCCAACAGTATATTTAACTATTCAATGTCAAATCATATCATGTTACCTTAAATGTCATCATACATTAAAAAAGTATATTAATCATATGTAATCAACATGATTAGAGAAAAAAAAATTAATTTTAGTATTATTATCATATATAATCGTCTCAATAATAAAAAAATAAAAATAATTTTATGTTCCAAATAAAAATATTATTATAAGAGAACTTATCTAATAAAAATTAAGCATTATATAATTAAAAGTATTCTCTAATGTAGATAAGTAATTATATTAATTATCTTATGCCGTTAAAAATACGGATAAACGGATTAATATCTATCGGATACGGATAATGTCCATGTCGGATACGAATACGGATCGGATATTGTCAAAAAACTCAAAACCATATCCGCATCCATATTTTTTTGGCGGATACGAATACGAATACGGATATATTCGGATACGGATACGGATCGGATGTTATGCGTATTTTTCGGATTCGGATACGGATCGGAGCGGATTTTATCCGCTCCGTTTTCATCCCTAAGTATGATATGAAAATTGTAAATTTACAAACAAAATTGAGCTTTTATGACCTATTTATGTAATTAGGAAATCAAAGAATTCTAATTGATTGTTTTACCAAAGCTGATCTCAACGTTTACTCATTGCAATGAAAATATAGGAGGTAATTTTTTTTTTTTTTGTGAGGATGCTGACAGGAGCTGTCAATATAGAAACAACGTTTCCTCATGGAGTATGCCAGGCTGCACAAATAGAAGAAGATAGAAATATAAATATTTTAGAAATAGCAGCAGTTACCATAAACAATGATAATAGAAGAAATATAACATTTAGTAGTTGAGCAAGGTTCCGGTGCCACAAATGACACACTTTGCTTTTTTTGTTTTAAATTTCAAAATTTAAAATATAATTGTCTGATCCAAACCGTTGATCTTGTTCATTTTAATGACAGATGCGTTGTCATAAATTTTATAATTTTTAAAGTTTATTTGATGCTTGATCAAAAGGGAAAAAAATGAACGGATCAAAATAACTAAAATAGATTAATTCTAATATGTCAATTTCTCAACCTCTTGATCAAGTATCAAATAAACTTTAAAATCATGAAATTTTAGGACAAGATCAAATGTTTGGATTGGATGATCATATTTTAAATTTTTTTAAATTTAAAATAAAAAAGAAAAGTATGGCATTTGTGGCACCAAAAAAGTGTGGCACCAGAACCTTGCTCTTAGTAGTTTTAGAGGAATCAATAAATTTAAATACAAAAAAGGAATAGCAAAGTATATGGTAAATTGGCTGCTAAATGGGCAAGAGAACTGGATTGAGCTAAAGATAGATAGCATCAATAAGTTGTAAGATTTGGTTCTGTAAAATAAACATATGATCAGTTTATTTTGTTCTGTAATTTAAAATTTTCTTGCTATTTTAGAAAGATATATATGAAAGAGAAGGGATGGATGGTGCACCCGTAAATTGTAAGATTTGTATTTAATACAATTAATCTCTGCAGCTTATCTTAATTGTAAGATTTGTATTTAAACAAAATTTGGTAAATTTAGTACATCAAATATTAATTTCAGTAAAAGACTCACCAGATTGTCTATTTATTTGCCAAATCCTCTTTGCTGATGCCATCACATTCATTTTGTAAATTAACATCGTCTTATGTACCATGACAACTCCTACCAATATCAAGCTCCATACTTCATGTATCATTACAGCATTACTGCTGCAAACCTAACTTCAAAGCCTCACTACTGCTGCAAATTAAATATACTTAAATATATTATTATATATCATCTATCATCTATAGCAATTAAACCACATAGGCTTTTCATTAGTGGGGCATGCTTGTATGTATATACTTTTTTATTTTTGAAAGTCCAAATATCCATAGGCTTTTCATTAAAAATAAGAAGCTACAAATTGTGAAATTGGACAATCTAAAGAATCCTTCTTCTTGGAACCCTGAAAATTTACCAGTAACACCCTAATGCATAACTCAAATTTACCAGCCATTTGGTGCTGGTACTTGCTGGTAAAGCCAATTGAGGTGAACTAAGTACTTGCCGGTACTCGGATTACCATTCATCTCGAGACCTCCGCCAATCTAAATGGCAAAGCCAATTGAGGTGAACTAAGTAACTAACCATGACCTGTGTCTGACGAAAATAAGAAAAACAACCATAAGAAAATCCATGACGGGAAGTTCAAATAACGGACACCTTTGGAGCCCAAAGAAAATCACTAACAAGTTCATCGTGTCAATTAGAAAAGCATACTATTATGGATAAATAGTATACTGAAGTGAACAGTACCAACTGAGAAAAGAAATAATATGTATTGTCATTACTGATTCTATCACCCCTCTAGCTCTATCAGCATATAAAATTGATTTGAAATCTACAGATCAACATTCAACTTCTAAAAACAAAATTAAAGAAGAAGCTATGCAGTCTTATAGATAAAAAAAAAGTTATGTCAAAACCTAAAATCAGATTCAAAATAAAATATTAAATTAAATAAACAATTATTAAAACTGAAATTAAAAAGAGTCAACATATTAGGATGATAACATTTTAAAAGAAACTAACCACAGAGGTCGTACCTGTGAGATTGTTGTAGGAGGATCGAAGACACGGTTTGTTTCTCCCAAATTCCTTTCACGTACAGGTACGATCACTTTCCCTTCGAGCTCCTCAGTTTCTCCGATGCTCTCCTGAAGTTCCACCACCTCAGAGACAGCGACACGGAGCAAAATCAAGATCTTGGATCAGCGTGAAGCCATGGCCATGAGAGGCGAGAATGGAGAGCGGGAAAGCAGAGTTGCTGCCTGAAATTGATCAAATTTATTGAACATTAGCTAAGAAGAAAGATGGATATGAGACTTAACTCTACATGAAAATGAAATTGTTCAATCAACACCATGAAACCATGCACGGAGGAAGGTCGATCTTGTGCCCTATGAAAGAGAAGCCCGGCTCGATCGACAACACTGTCTTGTCGAAGGAAGGGAAGAGGTGCGCCGACATGGATCCAATCTGGGAGAAATTGGAAAAATGAAATGACCCTAACACTGTGTTTGGATGAGAGGTAGCAGGTGGAAAGGGAAGGAAAAAGAGAGAAAAATTTAAAATTATTCTTGTTTGGATCAAAGGAAATCGGAAAGGTTAAATTTTAGGAAGGGGAAATGATTCCTCCGATCTTTCCATTTCTGTATAAATATTTTTTCCTCCGATTTGGAGGAGAATGGAAGGGAAAGAAAATATTTCGCGCAACGCCTTTGCTCTTTTGACAATTGCTACCCCTGGTGTTTTTTTTTATTTTATTTTTTCTTTCTTTCGTTTTTGTCTCTGTCTTGTAAAGATTCCAAGCATGTACAGAGGAAAATCCAAATAGGACAATTTGAACGAAACGTCACAAAGCTTAATTTTTTGTAATTGCAAATTTGATGCAAGCATCTAGAGATGCGCAACTGGAATCTATTTTAGATGAAATTCATCTACATATATTATTTAAAAAAAAGTAATAGAGAAGGATGACCAAAGTATACATGACATATAATAATTGAGGCGATAATCATCTTTATGTGCAAAAATTCAATCTAATGAATTTAAATTGGAATCACCGTATATTTATTGGTTTGATTGATGAGATAATTGAGTTTGAAGTTATCAAGGGTAAATTAGTCAATTTTAATTATTTCATCTTGTTTAAATTAATTCATCCAAACAAAAAATAAGAAGGAAAAGAAAATTAGTTTTCCTTCCCTTTCATTATTCATCCAAACAAGAAAAGTAAAATCATTTCACTTTCCATTCCATCCCATTCCTTTCCTCTTAAAATTTTTTTTTCCCTTTCCATCCTCTACCATTGAACCAAACATAGTGTAATGGAAATTGAATTGTTGCTTAGAATACGGAGGCAGCGAAATTAATGTTTTTTGCTCAATGTCAAACCTAACGATTATTTCTAATTTAATTGAGGTAGCAAAATTTCCATTTGTGGTTTCGTTTTGGAGGAGGCGGCGGAACCCAAAGAACAAACCAGAGACTGGACTCGAACTCTTGCATTGTAGAATAGCGAGCGAGCGCGACTCCGCTCCGCGCAGATGTTAATGTTAACATTTGTTAATAGGTTTAAACCTTTCATTTCAGTATTAAATCTATACCACTAATCTGATCAAATCATAAAAATAGACGGTCCATATTGCATTGGGTAAACATTTGTTTGCTCCTTTCGGTTCAAATTTTGGATAGACCTTTGGACTGGTGCTTTTATAAGTAGTAAAGATATTACCGTTTTATCCGTTATATCACCGATAAATGCTAAATCACCATCCAACCGCTAAACCGCACAAATCGCATTTTAAAACTTTTATCAGAATGTAATAATTTTTTAAGAAAATCTCTCTTTTTGTTTAAAAAAAAAGGAAGAAACAATAGGATCTTTTCAAAACACATCTGGAACTATTTTCTTCTTTTAGAATATTGTCAAGTTTATCAAGTTAAGATATCATAAAGAAATTCTTATATGGAAAAGGAGAGTAACACATGGCTGAAACATTGCAAAGAAATATGCAAATACATAGGGCTAAATTTAGCCAAATTTTACCATAACCCATCTGTCTATGAATTAACTAGCGATGATCTGAGTTACATGCACCGATCATCAAAAACTGCGTGAATCAAAATTTTGAAGCTCAATTTAAAATAGAAAACAACAAACCAGCTGGTTGAGACTTGAATTTTCTATTTTTACAAAGTATATAGACCTTATTCACGATATCAGCAACGTTATATAAACCGAAGGAGGTTAGAGAGAAAGCAGCATGTCTAAATTAGCTGTGGCAAGATCTCTTTTCCTCGATCAAATCCTCTAAAGGAGGTGCGAGGAGAAGAGATCGAGTGGCCTCACGTCGCAGGCACCATGGCCACCATCTCCTTGGATGACATCAAGAACGAGACGGTCGATCTCGTAAGAATTTAACCCTCTCTATACATAATACATTGTTTGATGTGATGGAATGATGCATGACAACATGTAATCTTTTCTTTGTTTGGTGTGATTTCAGGAGACAATTCCAGTGGAGGAAGTGTTCGTCCAGCTGAAATGCTCCAAGGAAGGGCTTAGCGTTGATGAGGCTGACAAAAGGCTTCAAATTTTCGGCCCCAACAAGCTTGAGGAAAAGAAGGTACATTGTTGACCCTTGCTTAATTTCTCGGCTTGGTAATATTAAAAAGCTTAGTGTTCAGTGAATGAATGATGCCATGCATGCTTTTCTGCTTATACTATATATAGGAGAGCAAGGTCCTCAAGTTTTTGGGGTTTATGTGGAACCCACTTTCATGGGTGATGGAATTGGCCGCCATCATGGCCATTGTTCTTGCCAACGGAGGGGTACGTAATCTATTAAAAATGGACTTCCGAGAAAAAGAGGCAATTAATTTTGTTAACTTTGTGTGAGATAGATATGCTTACTAGTGACAAATTTGTACGCAAAACAGGGGAAGCCACCGGATTGGCAGGACTTCACTGGTGTTGTTGTCCTCCTCATCATTAACTCCACCATTAGTTTCATCGAGGAGAACAGTGCGGGCAATGCTGCAGCGGCCCTTATGGCTGGTCTTGCCCCCAAGACAAAGGTACCACAACTATATATATATGCATTAATATTCATTATACGAGTTTCTTATTTTAAAACTAAAGTTGCTTATTTAATTAAGAGCTCTTGTACATGTATAGGTGCTCCGTGATGGGAAGTGGTTGGAGCAGGATGCAGCCATCCTGGTGCCAGGTGACGTCATCAGTGTCAAGTTGGGTGACATCATACCAGCTGATGCCCGTCTTCTTGAAGGTGATCCTCTCAAAATCGACCAATCTGCCTTGACAGGTGAGTCCCTCCCAGTGACCAAGTCCCCCGGTGACGAGGTCTTCTCAGGTTCCACTTGCAAACAAGGTGAAATCGAGGCAGTCGTCATAGCTACCGGAGTCCACACCTTCTTTGGAAAGGCTGCTCACTTGGTTGACTCGACCAACAATGTCGGCCACTTTCAGAAGGTCCTGACATCTATTGGAAACTTCTGTATCTGCACAATTGGGATTGGTATTGTGATCGAGATTATCGTGATGTTTGCAGTTCAGGGACGTGAGTACCGCAGTGGTATTGACAACATTTTAGTGTTGCTTATTGGAGGTATTCCAATTGCCATGCCAACAGTGCTATCTGTGACTATGGCAATTGGATCCCATCGTCTGTCACAGCAGGGTGCTATTACCAAGAGGATGACTGCCATTGAGGAAATGGCTGGTATGGATGTTCTTTGCAGTGACAAAACTGGTACTCTCACCCTAAACAAGCTCACTGTTGACAAGAACCTCATTGAGGTATGTCACTAATACCTCCCTCTCTCTCTCTCTCAAGATCTCTTTCACACATTTTTCGTGTTGGCAGATACTCGAGAATGGTATTGACAAGGATGCTGTGGTGCTTTATGCTGCAAGAGCCTCAAGGGTTGAGAACCAAGATGCCATTGATGCATCAATTGTTGGTATGCTGGCTGATCCCAAGGAGGTAAACTTTAAGCTTGAAGATTTGTACCACAAATTCATAGTAGCACAGTTGCTTTTTTTTTTTCCCACTTAGTAATAGAGAAATGAAAACAGAAAAATAACTGTTGTTTTCACTACATATGTACTATAGGCACGTGCCGGGATCAAAGAGGTTCATTTCCTCCCATTCAATCCAGTTGACAAGCGCACGGCTATCACATACATCGACTCAGATGGAAAATGGCACAGAGCTAGCAAGGGTGCTCCTGAGCAGGTATAAACCAGCTGTTTTCCTCTTTATTACTCTATCTGAATAAATTAGTCCTCATTATAACAAAAATTCTTCCACATTACAGATCATCGACCTATGCAACCTAAAAGAAGAGGAAAGGAAACATGTTCATGCCATGATTGACAAGTTTGCTGACCGTGGGCTCCGTTCTCTAGGAGTTGCTAGGCAAGAGGTGCCAGAGGCCAACAAGGATAGTGCTGGTAGCCCCTGGAGCTTCATGGGCCTGTTGCCCCTCTTCGACCCACCAAGGCATGACAGCTCTGAGACCATAACCCGGGCTCTACATCTTGGCGTGAACGTCAAGATGATTACTGGAGATCAACTCGCAATTGCCAAGGAGACTGGTCGCCGGCTTGGCATGGGTACCAACATGTACCCCTCGTCTACACTTTTGGGAGATAATGCAAGCGAGGTCACTGGATTGCCCATTGAAGAGCTCATTGAGAAGGCTGATGGATTTGCTGGGGTCTTCCCAGGTAACAGAAATAACTAAAGCCATTTGGTAGCAACTGTGAAAATTAAAGTTAAGGATATAATACTTGTACTGACAAAGATGTTAGCAACATCATAATCTAACAAGCTGAACTAATGCAGAGCACAAGTACGAAATTGTTAAGAAGCTCCAAGAGAGAAAACACATCTGCGGCATGACCGGTGATGGCGTCAATGATGCCCCCGCTCTAAAGAAGGCTGACATTGGTATTGCTGTCGCTGATGCCACTGACGCTGCCAGGTCAGCATCTGACATTGTGCTCACTGAGCCTGGTCTCAGTGTCATCATCAGTGCTGTCTTGACAAGCCGTGCAATTTTCCAACGCATGAAGAATTACACCATTTATGCTGTCTCCATCACCATCCGTATTGTGCTTGGATTCCTTCTGCTTGCTCTTATCTGGAAGTTTGACTTCTCACCATTCATGGTGCTCATCATTGCTATCTTGAATGATGGTACCATCATGACCATTTCCAAGGACCGTGTCAAGCCATCACCTTTGCCTGATTCATGGAAGCTCAAGGAAATCTTCGCCACTGGTATCGTGCTTGGCACCTACATGGCAATTATGACTGTTGTTTTCTTCTGGGCTGCACATGAAACAGATTTCTTCTCGGTTAGCATGATCTAAAACTAATCATTTGTTCTTGAGAAATAACTTTCTAGAAGAACTTATCAGTTGCATTGAAAAAGATTATGATCATTACTCAAATTAATTTTAGAGAACCTTCGGCGTGAGACCAATCAACAACAACAATGATCAGCTGATGTCAGCCGTTTACCTCCAAGTGAGCATCGTCAGCCAAGCACTCATTTTCGTTACCCGGTCCAGGAGCCTCTCCTACTTCGAACGCCCAGGATTCTTCCTTGTCATAGCCTTTATTATCGCCCAATTGGTGACGTTTTTTAACCCTTTATAATCCAGTAAATATTAGAAGATTTTCAATTGTAATATACTTGCCTGACTACTCAGAGGGACTAATAAACGGCTGTTGCAGATCGCCACCGTACTTGCGGTGTATGCAAACTGGGGCTTTGCCAGGATTAGTGGAATTGGATGGGGATGGGCTGGTGCCATCTGGATCTACAGCCTTGTAACCTACATTCCTCTTGACTTCCTCAAGTTCATCATTCGGTATCTCCTCAGTGGCAAGGCATGGAACAACGTCTTCGAGAAACACGTAACTGACTATCATTCACAATCTTTAGCTTTCACCTTCTGAAGTGTATTCCATGCATTATCAAACTGTTTATCAATTGCAGGTTGGACTCACAACCAAGGTGGATTATGGAAAGAACGAGCGCCAGGCACAGTGGGCCATTGACCAGCGCACAAGGCACGGCCTCCAGACCAGAGGCGCTGCCACTCACTTGAGCGAAGCCAGCTATGCTGAGCTCTCTGAGATTGCAGAGCAGGCTAGGAGACGTGCTGAAGTTGCCAGGTAATTATTAGTTATGTGACAGAAAAATTACCCAATGAAAAATACTAAACATGGTCACGCACATATTAATAGATTACATTATTAATTGACTTTTTCTCATCAATATACAATTTCAACTAGTCTGAATGTCTTATCAGCATGAGATGGCCCATTTATGTGAAACTGGAACTAACTTGAAAATCTGACCTTGTATGGCCAATTGTATTAACTATCAACTATTTCAGAAAACTATGCCAAATGAAATTGAAGTATACTTTTGGGTCAGCAAAGGCGGTGTCCGTATTTAGCGAGGGAGCTTATTGTATATGTAAAGAAGCAACTAATATAGCATAATCTTTTCTCAACTTTGTATAATTGTAGGCTAAGGGAGCTTCACACAGTAAAGGGACATGTCGACTCAATTGTCAAACTCAAGGGACTTGACATCGACACAATCAACAAGAACTACACCCTGTGAGCAGCTTCTGCCGATGAAACAGGGACAGAGATGGTTTTTTCGATCTCTCGTCTTCTTAATTAAATTGTAATAGAATGCTTAGAAGAGAACAATGAGGAAGAATGAGATATTTGATTGAGATTCAGCTAATCTGTTTCTGTTTTTTTTTTCCCTTTTTTTTGTATTAACTATGTTGTGTTTGGCCTGGATCTAGTTTTATAAGCTAATTAAGAAATCGGCCGACATTCACAACCATCTTTTGTTCACACATTTCAATACGAAATTACTTGATATGTCACAAAGATTTGAGTTCATTTTCACCAACTTAACAAGCATCCGAATAACACATTGCAAAATTAGGCAGATTTGTCCCATTAAAACATGTCTCGAGTTAGAAATAACTGGAAACTAAAGGTTCTAGAAATTAACATATGCACAAGAAGACCCATACTAAAATACTGAAAATAAGATTAGTTTAAGAACAGTAGCCCAGGTGTCTGAGGTACCACAATGCGCCCTCTGCAGCATGCACTTCTGCGGCTTCTCTCTGACAATTAGGTGCACTGAATGCTTCGAGTACTGTCAATGAGTATGTATCAATTAATACTGTCACCTTGTACGTAAACCTGTTTAAGCAAGAAAGTGAGGGGAAAAAAATCATTTTATTTTTCTTTATAACCAGACCAAACATATCTCAGGTTAACTTAGTTTCTCTTAAAAATAAGACTGCTGCAAAGCTAATCATGAGTGCATTGAAAAAATAAAGTTTAATCATAATAGTGGTACATATTTACCAGACAGAGCTTATATCGAGCTCAATTAGGCCGGAAGTAAGTTTAATTTATCACCAGAGGAAAAAGAAGAGGGGAGAGAAACTGATGACAACAGAACTTACATATTATTTTGGCCGGAACCCATTTCACATAACTCATACACAGGGCAGTTCCACTTATTAGTGGAGCAGATATCAAACAGCCTCAATTTTGCAGTCATGTCAAAATCTGCATGTTTCAACCAAAATAAACAACTGAGCTGATATAATTACAGGACTGCATTAAGGTATCAATACCAAAACAACCAAGGGCACTGATCTACATTTTAGTGAATCAGTGGTCTTATAAAATACTTCATCAGAATTTAATATTTTACTTTGAATAATTGGGTACTTCTGAATTTTGTGAAAAGATTTCATAGGAATTGGGTGTGTATATTTTATGTAATTATATTTCATAGCATCTGTATATCATTGAAGGGCCTTCAAGGTATTTAGGCATTCTGCAGGAGAATAAAGAAGTAACAGTTAAAGCATAATCCTACCCCCTCTCACTTGGTGAAATGAAACCCACATTTGCAACCTACCCCGCAAAACTTTAAATTAGTTGTGAAAAAAATTGCACAAAACTGATGAAGTCAGTGATGAACAAGACAGTTGAAGAAAAATGAACACGTATCAATTTTACTCCAAAGGCACATTTCTCTGTGCCTCCCGAAAACAAGATTGAAAGAAAAGCAAAGCCAGATAGAATTTATATTTGCTCTAGTTTGCATGGTCAATCCAGTTACGCCAAGAGAAAGAAACCCAGTAAGGTTTGCTCTAGAGTTAATATTTGTTCGAGTTTGCATCTTAACTTTAATTATTGGTTCTTGCATGGGTTTCAATATTATTTTGAAATAAAAAAAAATAATAAGACATAACTTTAGAAACCAAGCAAGGAAGTATAAAAAAAGTTTAAAACAATAGCAAAGTAGTAAAGAAAAAAAAAAACTTACCAGTGCTATTTTCCCATGCATTTTCAGTGGAGCATGCGCCTTCTGTTGGTCCCATCTTGTGCACCTTTTGTACATGCAGCTCAGTACTAACCTTTGTCATGGCTGGGTTATCTTCTGTCCCTTCTCGAGACTTCCTTTTATTGTTGTTGATGAACTGTGCGAAATAGAGGTAAGTCATAAAAAAATTGTGACAAATTTGTTGTGGTGAGTAGTGTGCTATTGTTGAGGAGTATCTGTAAGAAACAGGCAGGTGTAACAGTAAGACAATGAAGGTGCTGCCTTGGTGGATACTGTATACTGTGTGGATTGTAACAGTAAGACAATGATGGTTCTGGCCCTGTGGATTAGAAGACTAATAACATTGGTAAATAATGTCACCTAAGATTCCGGACCAGAGATGATCACAAATACGTGCTCCGCATGAGCACTGAAATTTTGGTACTAGTGGTGGGTTGTTTTTAACAGAAAAATGGAAAATTGAAGCAGCGACGATAAGGTTGAAAGTAAGTCTCAGTGAAATATGGGTAGAATGAGATTGAGATGTATGTGTTATGTCAGGAATATAATTGATGATCCAAGTAGCAAAACCAAAAGAAGCAGGCAGAGGCAGTAGGTGCCTGAATCTTTTGTATTAACCAAAAGAGAAGAAGAAGAAGAAGAACATCTCCGGCTCACCTCCCTGAATCTTATTAAGTCTTAGGTTAGGGGTTGGTTCCGGGCGTGCACAAGAGAGGAGAAGAAGTCAAGTGGGGTTTGGAATTTGGAAATTAGAATTGGAATGAAAAATTGGAAAATAGGAAATTATCTAATAATAGTAATAATAATAATCTGCCCCCACCCCACCCTGCCACCCACCGTATGTTTACGTTGGAACTTGGAAATTAATTAAGTAATTAATTAATTAATTAAGGCGCAATCAGCCAATAAAGGGAACAGAAGCAGCAGGAGGCAGGAGGCAGCATGTGCAAATATTCATGGTCCCAACAGAAAGCACGGTGTATTTGTAATTGTATGTATATGCACCTCTGTCCTCTGACCTCTAAAATCTTAATTTGATTGATTAATCAACTAATATAATATAAACTAGTTTTTACCTACCTCCATTTCCATGGGATCAAAGTGGCCGTCGTCTCCCACTCTCAGACTCACTCTCTCTCTCTCAGTCTCCTCCATTTTTCTTCTTTTTTATTTATTTATCGCTGCCAGTGCGAGAACTAGAATTACAAGTTAGAACTTAGAACGTCGAGACGACAAAGAAAGACAAAAAAAAGTTGGAGCCCTAGTCCACTCAGAATCAGAATGTCAGATGACATGGATATGGGCTGCTTAACATGTACAACTCGATCAGCCCAATTTATAGGATCGGATGGCCCATTTTCCTCAATTTTCCAGGCCCAAAAATTGCTGCCTACTCATAGGCCTGAAAACAGTAACCGTTTTTTCGTTTCGTTTCGTCCAAAACGAAACAAAACAGTTAAAAATTTTAGTTGCGTTTTAAAAACGCAACGGTTAACACAAGCTTGAAATGGTTTCGTCCATGTGTATTTTCGTGAAATTTTCGTAATTTCGATCGTTTCGTCCAAAACGAAACGGTTAACGCAAATGATAGTCAGTTTCGTGTCTAAAACGCAACGATCAACGCAACAGTACATTTGCGTGATCGTTTTAGACGTTATGCACCCCTACCTACTCAAACTCAATAGGGTGCATAACGTCTAAAACGACCACGCAAATGGATTGTTGCATTGATCGATGCGTTTTGGACACGAAACTGACTATCATTTGCGTTAACCGTTTTGTTTGGCCGAAACGATCGAAATCACGAAAATACCACAAAATTACACATGGACGAAACCATTTCAAACTTGCGTTAATCGTTTTGTTTTTTTAAACGCAACCAAAATCTTTAACAGTTTCGTTAAACGAAACAAAAAAACGGTCGCAACGATCACCGTTTTCAGGCCTAAAACTCAATTCTCCGGTCTCCAGAGATGGCAGGATGTTGGGGCAAATTGCTTCGTGACTTACATGTAAAATCCAACTTAATCCTTCAATCGTAGTGACTAGTTAATTAAATGATAAAACTATATTAAAAAATTAAATATTAGTATTATTTTCTCCAGTCTCCGAGCAAGCTATCCCACTATATTTTTGAAAGGTCCACATGACATGGATCTCATCTTATCTTATCTTAAATACTTCAATTTCAAACCAGCCAATTACTGTTCAATTATCTGAACCGTCCAATTTTTCTCTCTGCTTGATGGATTTCATCCTCTACGTTCAGCTCCACTAACCCGGTTGTTTTAGATTTTTCTGTCTCTGCAGCTTCGTATCTAGAGTGTTGCTTTTCCTTGATGCATTTTCGTGCAGAGACAACAGAGAGAGGCACGAAAGATTACATGGGAATGGGAATAGGGTGCCCTCTTCTTTTCCCGTTAAAGTTCCTCATCTCTCTCTCTCTCTCTCGATCCTTCGAAGACCTCTGTTACTCAACACGGAAGGGCGCAGCTCCCAAGGCGAGATTGAGGAATCGTTGCCCCTCTCTGCCGCCGTATTTTGGACGCCTCCAGCCTACATCGTCGATTTCGACGGTACAACAGTTTAGATCGTCTCTTCCTCTTTCGATTGAGCTCCATGTTTTTCTGTTTTGCTCTCTTATTCTCCATCTTTGTTCGAGAAAGTGATCCCAACTGTTTGTTTCAGAGGGAGGCATCGGGGGAGTTGGAGGCAACGCTACCAACAGAGCGATCTAACAGAGGGAGGCATCGGGGGAGTTGGAGGCAACGCTACCAACAGAGCGATAGATCGCCCTTTGGAAACGGTGAAAACTAGGAGGGAAGAATCGACCTTCGTATACCAGGTCTCTCCTCTTTTTTATATTGTTCTTTATTTTGGCTCTTGCTTTTCTACTATAGTTCCTGGGTTATTGCCTTTTCTTCTCTTCACAGGTTTGCCATCTGAGGATCTCCTGGGCACTTCTAAAGCTTGGTGACTTACATAAGACCGCTATGCACTCTCATTCCCTCTCTTTTTTATTTTATTTCTATTTTACTCTGTGCACCGATTTTGTTCTCTTTTTTTCAGTTGAGTTCATAGGTTTTTCTTTGGCTTACAGAAGTATTATGTGCTTGATTGCTAGCATGGCTATTTAATCGATATTTGTGGGCATAATTATTTGGTCATGATTTCCTCGAGCCCTTCAATTTGGTACTGATTCTTCTTGATCTTAGTGTCTTTTGGCCTAATTCTTTGCATCAAAAAGCAATAGACTTATCATTGGTTTCATTATGTTTGTGTTGTTTGAAGAGTAATTCTGCTAAGATTTTTTTTTCTTTTATATTTTTCCTCTTGCAAGATTCAATTTAAAAACTGTAGGAACTCACATTGAAATTATGTGATGGAATCAAGTAAACATGACTGAAATATGGTCAATTAAAGATTGGTATTTCATTTGCCAAATATGCTCGGTCCTATTAAAATGTATGGACCTATTATATGTAATGGACAGAGAGACATTTTCAGGAAATATATAAAAAATGTATGGTCCTATTATTCAGTTTTGTGTTCCGATCGATTTAGATCTTTTTCAACTTTTATATAATTGGTAATGATTTGCAGTGAATCTGCTGCAGCTTATGTACAGTGTTAAGATGACCGCATACGTGTTCAATGTTGGATTTTACCAAGTCAAGCAATGAAGAGAGCCTGGAGCAGATGACCTTTCCTGGACCAACTGAGAAGGTACTCATCTTTTTAGTGTTGTATTGCTTTTAGATAAAGATTTTATGTTCTTCTTTTTTTTTTTAGTGATGACAATTTTCGGTATGGAGTAGGCTGGTGATATGTACAAATTTTGTGTTTCTAATGGTAGTGTTGTGCGTTATTTTCTATTAAAACATGGTTGTCCTTTCTTTCTTTTTGCAACAAAATATATTTTGTCTCATTAAGTCCAATTAGGCATAAAAAGCAACTAAAACCAAGTGAACTCAACAACAAAGATGAGCATCAAACATGCACTTTCTGAAATCATCAAAGCAAAACAATGTTATCAAAATAATGCCAGACCGACAATATTTTCCAATTGAAACGGAATTGGTACGACATCCATAATTTAAGCACTACCCAAGCAGTCGTGCTTGCACTATCTCTGATCTGAGTATTCATGCGGCTTATATTAAAAATAGAAGTAACAGTTTTATTAGTTTGTGAATATTTTCTGACTTTGAATTTTTTTTTCCGTTTTGGCTGGTGAATTAGAATCATGATAGCTATCTACTTTTGTAATGTTTTTTAAATAGTTTATGTGTATTATTATTGTTTCTTTTGCAGTTGCTGTTGAGATCCGGACAACTCCACTGATGCAACTTACAAAATTGCATCATTGTACCATGGAAAATCATGTGGGTTATTCAGTTGTTGTTGGGAGGTGGAGCGATTGCTGCTGCAGTTTCTTATCTGATTGGCTATTCAGTTATTTCGTCTCGACATGTCTCCCCTCAGGTCTCAGCAACTCCTCTTACAAGCAAAATCATGATGCTTTGCTCAGTCCCCAATGCGAAGTCAAGTTGTACATCGATCGATCTCCTCGGCACTCTGAGGGATTTCGATAGCCTCGCTACCTCAGACCCTGATACTGATCCTATCATCCTGATCTGATCCCTTACAGTTGTAACCCTAATCTTGCTCCTGATCTGATCCTAGCCCTGATCCAATCTGCTCCCTCTTACCAGCCATCTATTGTGCATAAAAATAAACCAAGGAGAACAGATAGGTTGGTTATTTTTTTCTATTTTCTTATCTTTCGTTGCCTTTAATTGTTTCAGCCTATTCTTCTTATTTTTTTTGGTCGCTTATCTTTTCTTTGAATCTCTTTTTCCTGAAACCTTGATAGACCTTTCTCTTTCGTTCTTACTAGATGTAATGATTATATTTCCTCATCTAATTATCTCAATTAAATTTTCACAGGAGAGATGTCAGCCCCACAGGATTGGAGCTTCTCTATGCATGAGCTTTTAAATGATGAGTTCTTTTTTTTTGTTGAAGATAGTTTCTTTTGATTTTCTTTTCTGATTAAAAGTTTAGCATTATATTATAGTTTGACTTATCTTTAAAATAAATTGAACGAGCACAAAAATTTTAGCAACGAATTGTTACTGTTATAATTTTTGTTGTTATTACAATTAACGTTTATCAGTTTTAAGCTGAGTACCTCTTGCAAAAAATTTATAATCTTTCAGAAGGCATCTTAAGAATTGACCATTTATGCATGAGTTCAACCTCCCCGGTTAAGAATTAGCCATGGATCAGTTCGAGTTCCTCAGATTTTGGTCATCCTAAGGTATGCATCATCAAGCTCCCCTTTCAAATTAAATGCTGATTGGGAACCAAATTAGCTGATTTCAGGGTTACAATCTCGATTTAGTTCTGATGGGATATCAATGGATTCTTTCACGAGTGTACTAATTTTTCTTTGGCTACAATCTTAAGCATTCATTATACCATGATTTATTAATAATTGTACCGTTTTTTTTTTCGGCTACAACTCTAGATTTTTCTTCTTTGAGTGCTCAAATTAGAGGCTAGATTCACTTTTATATTCAATGAAAACATGGAAAAGCAAAAAAGAGAAAAACATAAAAAAAAACTCTTGGAGCAGGGTTTAGCCAGGTTTATCTGTATTTGATGATTGGTACCATTTATGGGTCCTTTTAACATGGAAGGATGTGGTATAACTTGCAATTCTGCAATTTATATCAAAAACACTTTGCTTATGCAGTTGGAATGCAACTTATGAGAATTTATTGGGTACCAATAGGCGATTCAGCAGCCTATCCTTCTAGCTGTAAGATCCACTGATTTGATTTTTTTTTTTTCTAGCATATCTCAAATCTGATTAATTTGATGGACACTTTGTTTCTTGATTTTATCGTTGTTATCTTTTTTTTTTTCCAGAGAAAATGGTAGACATGACTAGGAATGAAACAAAATGTATAGATCCGACTAGAGGATCCTATAATAACAGTATAACTGTATAGGTACCGTTTCTAAACTGTGCCATATTCACTAAAATGCATATGTATATGATGTTTAAAACACGGAAGATAAAATTAAGATATTAAAATATAATTATTTTTAGTATCACGAGAATTGCCTTCCTCTACATCCAGTGCTTATTCCTCTTTGAAGAAACTGTACTGTAGGTCCTTGAACTCCTTTTTAGTGTGCAAAATAATTTTGTCCTTGGACTCCTTTTTAGTGTGCGAAAAAAGAATCAAGTTTATTTATGTTTAATTCCTCTTGCTGGCACTCTCTTCTAGCACTTTCATTTGTCCCAGTTTTATTATTATGAAAAAACAGCTCAAAAAGGTTGGTGAATCTAGCCTTGCTGCTGATGTGTTCATTTTTGGACGATTCAATTATAATTTTTTTCATATTAAAAGATGATTGAGAGATGTACAATTTGCTTAGACCAGTTTTTCTCTTTAAATGAATTAATATTCAATAATATATCCATCTTAGATTAATCATATATCGCGCGATGCGCGATACTATAGCTAGTTATATACATTATACAACAAACTTTCATATGGAATAAAGTCAGAGATTTTAAACTGATATCATACATTACATCTGTTCAATTCATTAATTGTCGGTTGCCTATAGATTGCTATTTGCTATTACTTACTTTCTTTCTTTCTTTTCAAACAGTCACAGCTTTAGGTTTTTGCTTTTCTTTTTATGGGGATTGGTTGCATCTCTTTTTTCTTTCATTCATTCCCCGTCTTCACCCAAAAGCCAAGGAGAATTTTCATGATTTCCGTCCAGAAAAGTTGACCTTGGTCAGAGACGACAAAGCATGTGCCCCAAAATGAATATTTCCCATCTCATTCTCTTCAATTCCCAACTGGAATAAAACAAATCGTTTTCTAATCGCAAATAAGATCTTCTATAGTTCTTTGTTATTCTGTATTGTGCCACATTGGTGATGCATAAAACTATATATATGACCTTCAATTGGTGGTGTATCCTTCCCTTCACTGCTTCTGTCAAGTTTTATTTTTTCTTTAAAAAAAAAATGGCTGTGCATACAACTATGCTTCGCAACATTTCAAGTCCATGAATTAACCAAATGAAAAGCATTTTTAAATTTAAGTAAATACTTCTTAATTAAAATTTATATCTATATATTATTTAAAAAATTCACCATTGCTCTCATTGATCTAACTAGATTTAGTCTTTACTTCAATACATGTTATGATATATTTAATAATGACTATAATTTCCAATTTTTGGTATTTATATTGAAATAAAGTTTAATTTATGCGTGCTATTATAATGATGTATTATGTATTATAGAATATGTAAAAATAATCAAATTTATCTGTCTTTGGAAGTTTTGTGATTTTTCGGTGGCCACAATTAAGACTCATGCCAAATGATATTCAGTCCGAATTTTGTAGTAATAATTTGCATATCTAACAACATATATATATTCATATGCAACAAAAAAAAAATGCATAAATTTATCTTTTTATTTTGAAATTTTGTTTGTTTTTTATTTGAAAATAAATAGATATATCAAGATAATTAAATTATTGTAAGATATATAACCATACCAATAACATCGTTTTAACAAACAGAAAGCTCTTAAATTGATTAACACTAGAAGTATTCATAATAATCAATAACATGGTAGTAACATTATTGTAATATAATTTATAAATGATTTCGCAGCAACGTTGCACTCAGATACTGAAAGCAACAAGAGATCTAAAACTATCTAGTGAAAAAATTGAGATACTTTATGCCAAGTCAACATCACAGAATCATATGGTCTTCCCCCTTGATCTGCATGCTCATTAATTCCTACAAACCAACCCCACAATTTGGAACCTCCTAGTTATTTAGCACCTTTGGCTAGTTTGGATGGTACGGGAATAATAAAGGAATAAGAATTTTGGGATCGTTTTGATATTATGGGGATAAGGAATGAATAAGGATTTTAGGAAGAAAATATTGAAAAGTGTGTAATTTTGGAAAGAGTGGGAAGATGTTATTCCAGTAATAAAAAATGTTATTTGAATGGTGAGTTAGGAATAAGCAAATTGATATTAATTTAAATAAATTATTAAAATTTATTATTTTAATATTAAATAAAGTACTAATTAAAGAGCACATAAAATTTCATTTAGTTAATTTTGTTGAAATTATGTATATATAATTGTTGGAAGATGTTATTCCTAAAAGAAGCTATTCCCAGAAAGAAATTATTCTTCTCCTTATTCCTAACTTGTTTGGATGCCTAGAAAGAAAATATTCCTAGGAAGAAGCTATTCTTCCCTATTATTTGCAATCCAAACGACTCCTTTAGGAAGAAAATATTAGAAAGAGTGGGAATATGTTATTCCGAAAAGAAAAAATGTTGTTTGGATGGTAAGTTAGAAATAAACAAACTAATATTAATTTAAGTAAATTATTAAAAATTATTATTTTAATATTAAATAAAGTACTAATTAAAGAGCACACAGAAGTTCATTTAGCTATTAATATTTAGCTAATTTTGTTGAAATTATGTATATATAATTTTTGGAAAAAGCTATTCCTAGGAAGAAACTATTCCTAACTTTGGATTGTATGAGAAAAAGGAAGAATAACTTCTTTCTAGACATCCAAACAAGTTAGGAATAAAAAGAAGAATAATTTCTTCATAGGAATAACTTCTTCTAACAATTATATATGCATAATTTCAATAAAATTAGCTAAAATACTAAAAGCTAAATGAAATTCTGTGTGTTTTTTAGTTAGTACTTTATTTAATATTAAAATAATATTTTTTTAATAATTTACTTAAATTAATATTAATTTTGTTTATTTCTAACTCACCATCCAAACAATATTTCTTCTTCCCGGAATAATATCTTTCCACTCTTTCTAAAATTAAACTCTTTCTAATATTTTTTTCCTAAAATCCTTATTCCTTCTTATTTCCATACCATCCAAACCGCCATAAGTAAATAAGTTATAAAAGTCATGACTTCGAAATCAAGTCTTCCGCCTAAGCGTCGAAATTTATAATTAAAAAAAAAATATTAGTCATGTGTACTGACTAAAATTAATAAATTTTGTCAAAAACAAAATCGGGCCTTTCTTCATCCTTTCAAAAACAGCATTTCAATTGTATAAAAAATTAATTATATTGATGCGGAAATAGCTGTAAAAGAATATCTGAACCGGACCGACAATAAAGAGATTTTTTCCTTAAAAAATGTGGTGGCCGTGTCCATACAACATAGTATATAGTATAATAAATTAATAATTTAGTTCAATTAAAGGTTCATATTTAATATTTGACCAGTAAAACTATATAAAGGAACTTAAGCCGTTGATTTTAATATATTGATGAAAACATTTATATTCTGAGTTTCAATTTTTATAAATTTAACTTGTACAAGATCAAAATGTCTAACAAAAAAGAACGCAGTTAAAATGTACGTACTTTTTCACTTGTAAGCAAGCTTTTAAAAAACTCGTTTTTTTTTAATCACCATTTTATCTTAATTTTAGTTCATACTGTACTGTTGTTTTACATTGCTCGTATGTCATACCTAAATGAATTTGAAAAAAAAAATTATATATAACAAATTAATATCATTAAAATGCTGCGGCCTTTGGTTATGTTTCCGACACTAAGGACAGGCAAAAGAAAAACTGTCACCCTGTCATGTAGGTTCCAAGTGACAGAGTATAAAGTAACTAAACCTTCATGAAAAATAATATAGAAGTATGAAAAATACAACATCGGGTTGCACTGGTTCAGGATCTTTTATTTTACATTTTCCGCCCTCTCATATTGTAGACAGAAATTAATTAATATAAAAATTAATACACAAAAAATTTTAATATACAGAATTATTTATTTTTTTTTTAATAAGAAGAAAGTTCCAACGCGTTTATAAAACCAGTTCGAATTCCCCTCCGTACGCGTTTATAAAACGCGCTCCAGCCCTCCGAACGCGTTTTATAAACGCGTACGAGGGAGAGATAAGTTCGCCCCTTCAGTTACGCCTTTTGAGGAGCTGACACCTTCGTACGCGTTTATAAAACGCGTTCGGAGCCCTGGAGCGCGTTTTATAAACGCGTAGGAAGGTGGTAATTTTTCGAAAACCAGTTCTGACCGTTTTTTTTTCCTTTCTTCGTCGCTTCAGTCAGTCCAGAGAAAGAGAAAAAGAAAAAAAGAGAGAAGAGAAGAGAAGGGAGAAGAGAAGAGAAGGGAGAAGAGAAGGAAGAAGAGAGAAGAGAAGAAGAGAAGGGCGAAGAGAAAGAAAGTTG
The DNA here is from genome assembly GCA_028095005.1 of Rhynchospora pubera. Taxonomy (NCBI): domain Eukaryota; kingdom Viridiplantae; phylum Streptophyta; class Magnoliopsida; order Poales; family Cyperaceae; genus Rhynchospora; species Rhynchospora pubera. Next base: position 359,573,653 of record CM051460.1, read on the forward strand.
CGGCCGGAGAAAGAGTAGAGTTCGCCGGAGAAAAGAGGTTGCGGCCGTCGAAAGAGAAGAGGAGGCCGGAGGTGGTTACCGTGCGAAGAGAAGAGGAGTTCGAAAGACAACGTACGCCGATATCGAGGTTTTGATTTTGCATTTACTGAAAATTATGGATATTATTGAAATTGTGGAAATTAGTGGATTATTATTGTGGATTATTATTGAAATTTGTATGGAAATTGTGGAAATTGTATGGATGATTATGGAAATTTTGGAAATTGTGGAAAATTGTTATGGAAATTATTGAAATTGTATGGATGATTATGGAAATTGTGCATTTACCTATTTGTATGGATTATTATGGAAATTGTGGAAATTGTGGAAATTTGTATGGAAATTTGTATGGAATTTGTATGGAAATTGGACATTTTAATAAAGTGAGTACACAATTTTAGTAACATAAATTGTATGGAATTATTGGAAATATTATTGGACATTTTAGTAAAATGTTCATGGAATTTTTACGGAATTTAGTGGAATTTGTATGGAAATTGTGTAGGAATTTATTATCAAATTACTGTAATTCGTATGCAAATTGAATGGAAATTAGTCGAAATTTTAGTAAATTGTATGGAATTAGTGGAAATTGTATGCAAAAGTAATTATTGTAAAAATGTCAATTATATAGAAAAAAATTTTGGTTTTGTTCGTTTTTTGTCCAATTAGCTAAAAAATTATTACATTAATTTTTGTTTTAAATTGTTGTTCTTATATTATTTGAATCAGATGAGTTCAGCAGAAGATGAGGCTGGTCCTTCTGGTGCTTCACCACCTCCCACCGAAGCACCCCCCACCGAAGCAGCCTCCACCCAGCGGCCAAAAAGACGTAGGCGTCGCGCAGCCCGTCCGAGCGCGCAAAATGTCATTCCACCTGTGCAACCGGCCAACGCAGAAAACCAACAGGTTTTGTTCGTTACGGATAACGACCATCTCGTTGGTTTGTCTTTTGAGGAGGTAATAGATTTTTTTATGTTAATTTATATTTTTTTTATTTAATAATTTAGATTTCTTAATAGACTTATAAATTGTATATTAAATTTTTATTATAATTTGTAGTAAAAAATTAATCGAAAATGCTTATTATAAATTGTATTATAAATTGTATTTATTTTAAATGCTTGTAAATACTTAAAAATTGTATTAAAAATTGCAGCGTGAAAAACATTTGGAGTTGAGATCGCACAAGCGAACAATTAAGGTGGACGAACGGATTGAGGGAAGGCTGATCAAACTGGGGCTCAGTCACATTATGAAGGTGAAGCATGTCAACATCGACATGCCATTACTGAAGGCAATGGTCGAGTTTTGGCGTCCAGAGACGCATACTTTCCATTTTCCCGTTGGAGAGATGACCGTTACTCTACAGGTAATTTATTTAAACTTGATATTATTTTTTTTTAATATAATTTTCGTATTAATTATCACAATTAATTCTAACATATAATTTTCGTATTAATTTTCACAATTAATTCTAACATTAATTTAAACTTTATATTTAAAATTCAAATTTGAATATTAATTTTCGTAATATTAAATGTTATATTTTCGTAATATTAACGTATTTTGTAATTGTTACCAGGATGTTGCCTTCTTATATGGTTTGCGCTCGACTGGCATTCCAGTTAGATCGAATACGAGAGGGCCCTGGGAGGAAAAGATTCGTGCAAATCTTTATCCTCATGAAGATTTGGGAGAGTGGCACCGAGAAAGGAGTAGCAGGGAGTAAGTGAAAAAAATACGAATGCAATATTGATTTTGCATATTCAATATATGCATTGCTTACTTGTATTGATTATTCTAAATTTGTACAATGCAGGGGCAATGTTGTTGTGGGCAACAACATCAAGTTGAAATGGTTGCGGCAAAATTGCGGGGTGGCGCCACCGGCAGATGCTCCTGGTGAGGAGTTAGACCGATATACGCGTGCAGTGGCTCTAGAGCTATTTGGGACGTTGATGTTTCCCGATATTTCTCAGAATTCCGTCCCAGCATACTTTTTAGAGCTCGTATCGGTATAATTTTCTTAACTTAAATAATTTTTTTTTCCTTTACGAAAATAGTAGAATTCAATTAGTATTTGTTAACACATAATACTTTTGTTAATACACTGAAATGTTGAAATTATTTTGAATGTTGCAATTTAATTTTGTTATTTTCAATGTTGAAATTTTTTTTTTTCAATGCGTTGTTTAATTAAAATGCAGGGCAATTTGAATGAAGTTCCGGACTTCAATTGGGGAGGTGCCACGCTTGCTTGTCTATATCGTGCTTTGGACCGTGCCTCCATGCGTTTCAAGGTTGTGACGGGACCTTGGATGCTACTATTGTTTTGGGCATGGTCATACCTCCCTGTTTGTCGCCCAGAGGTTGCTCCTATCGGTGGATTAGGACAGCCTGACCTAGATTCATGTGTGCCGTATGGCAGGTAATAACTTATAATAATTTTTCAATAATATTATGCAAATTACAACACATCAATCCTAACCTTCAAAATTTTCAGGAAATGGGGCGAAGCTCGGTCTTTCTCACGGAGCCAGCACCGCGGGGCAGTGGAGAACGCACGGGACTACCTAGCCGTGTTGAACGTTGAAGACGTCAACTGGTTTCCGTACGTACTCGACAGAGCTCTTATGCCACGGGTAGCACAGCAGGGTTCCATAGCGGAGCATGTTCGGTTGCCGCTCATTTTCTACCACATTGTTGCCTACTACTACCCCGACCGTTGTAGGCATCAGTTTGGGCTGTACCAGTTTACTCCTCCTCCACTACCTGTGGTACGTTTGCTATATTTTTCTGATTTATCATACGATCAACTTCAATTTAATTAGAGTAAAGAACTAACGTGTTTATTTTAACAGAGTTGGGACGTGACACACAACCTGCTGGGTTTCCAGCACGGTACCTATCGAGATCGTCCAGATTTTGCTACCATTTTTGCGAGTGCATATGCTGAGTGGACTGACGAGGCATTACAGACACGCCAGCTGGAGACTCGATCCTGGACTGATACTGATACGCTTCGGTACTTCCGATGGTTTTGTGCATTCTAATTCAACAATGACTGCTTTTATAAATAATTTCAGCAGTTCAAAAATGACATTGTAAAATCAAATCTTGTCATGTCTTTTGCAGTCTTTATCAGAGTATGCTTGTACTTTTTTTTCCTAAAAATTAAATAATATACCTTCGAACGCGTTTTATAAACGCGTACGAAGCTCTGACAAACGAGAGGAAAGTGGACAGCATCTCCCCTTCGTACGCGTTTATAAAACGCGTTGGGTGGGTTGGAGCGCGTTTATAAAACGCGTACGGAGGGGAATTCAAATACTCGCTTCTGAAACGCGTTCGAACTTTCTTCTTATTAAAAAAAAAATAAAATAATTCTGTATATTAAAATTTTTTGGGTCGAAATTTTTATATTAATTAATTTCGGTATTGTAGATGTTTCCTCACAAAACAGCAATTGAAGTCTTTTTCTTTGTTTTAGTGATTAGTGATATATATTTTCATAAATACCGACCTATCTGCATAATTTCTATTTCTGCTACTTATAAAAGCACGGATCAAAGAGATGTTAGTACGCTTAAATCTAACAGGTAAACACGTGTTTCAGCTATTCAATCGATTTGATCTATATATGGTTTGATATCAATCGTCAGATGAAACAAAAATATATTTTGATTTTCCGTCTAATAAAACATAATAAATTGAATAACATATCTATTTGTATTGTTGGTAGATTAAGCAACATATTTTTATTACCTAATATTATTTTATTTCTTTATTTATCCACATATGAGGACATCTTACGCTAATATATCAAAATACCAATGTGTCAGCGGACTGTTTTTACAGAGAAACAAACCTTTTTTTTTCTCCATTGTAAATGTACAACCTTTGCTGGATATATAAGTAAATCATTTATAGGAGTTGAAATAAAAAATTTGACGGGTACCGATGCATACCTATGATATGAAGTCCAGTTCCTTCATGGTTTTTTTATTTTCCCTGCCTCAAATCTCACTATACTTTACACCTACGATTAACACTGTGTATTTACGATGTAATAACAAATTCGAAATTTAAAATAATTTTATGAGGTCTAAAATTTGTGATGCCCGTATAATATGTTGGGTGTGAAGATAACTTCATCAAATCATATGTTACTACTGTGGCTTTTATTGGCCAAATAAGAAATTACTTGTTAACCAACAAGTAAGGAGATGTTTCTTGATTGTAAGGAAAATATCTTATGGTAATTTTTTCTTCACCCTAAAAAGCACATAAAAAACAAAAAAAAAATTTCAGGCTTGTAATTTATTCTCTTCTATAAACAATATTAGACATGCAGTGTCATGTGGTTTTTCACCACCCATCTAATTTTTCACAATTTTTGATGTCTTATTATTTTTCTCTTTATCTCTTGAAGTTGTGTTGTGATATCGTACGACTACCTCAGTCTTTCCATAATACGGATATTTTTTACAATTTTTTATTACAAATAAAATATAACAATATTAATAATTTATAAACCAAAATAAAAAATAATAATAAATTTTGTGAGTAGTTAAGGCATTAATTACGAAATTTTTGGACCTGGACATGAGATGAATAGTATTCATAAAATTTACCTATTTGTGAAAGGTGCTAAAACTAATTTTAAAGCGATAAAATACGAAATAAGGTGCAAAAACTAATTTTAACGCGATAAAATACGAAATATTAGAAGGGGTTCATGAAATCTTTTACGGGTCTAGTAGCGTGAATTATCTACTTCTAAAATCAGTATTATTAGTAACATCATAGTATTTTCATGTCCAAACCCCGTTAAATTTTTTTTTTACCCACATCCTATCCGTACCTGTTAGAAAATGGCTTTATCCGTACTCGTTAAAAATTAACGGTAAGGGTAAAATAACAGTACATAATGGATAATAATAATATTATTAATTTAATAAAAAAAAAATATAGTGAGCTAAACATACAAATAAATATATAGATAAAGTACAACATTTAGTTAATACTTTACATATAACAAAAATCATGAAATTAATTCTCATGTCAATTGACATTCAAAATATCTATATAACTAATTATAAATTATAATATAATAGAGTGCAAATTAATTTTTTCATCAACATAAATAAATTTCAATGCAGATCAAAACTAATATCATATCTTACGAAATATGTTAATTACATTACTATAAATACATATATGTTTGTAAAATTTTACTCGTTAGATAATGGGCACAAAATATCCCTTACCCGTATCTGTATCCGTTAAGATAACGAAATTTTTTTTTACCCATATTCATACTTGTTAGTCTAACGAAAATAAAATCTTATTCAAACCCGCCTTATCGAAAACGGTATAAATAGAATAAATGAATAAACAGATTTTATTTACAGTCCTGTTATCCTGCAAAAATTTGTATTTGAGATCAGGGGCGGAGCCAGGATTGGAGGATAGGATAAGCCGAGTTGTCGAGGTCGACTTCAATTAGATATTAGTAACTTGAAATTTCAATATTAGAGTAGGCTATATACATTAGATAACCGAATTACCACTGTATTTTTTATATTTTAACACTAAAAAAATTTTCACCACGTAGGCCAGGCCTATGCCTGCCCCTGCCTGTATCCACCCCTGTTTGAGGTGCATGCATGTGGCACCTTCATTATCAGTCAAGCGAACCAAAAAGTGTAATTGGTATATAGATTTAAGACGTTACTTGAAAGGGTATATATAATAAATGCTTAGTGAAATTTGTATACCTGGATCCAGTTGCACGCTTTTTTTATTCTTCCGTTTCAAGGCCAAAATCATTGCCGTCGGAGAATAACATGATCTTGATCATACTCCGAGATATTACTTTATAATGTTTTGCAACATACACGTGACACGTGTCCCATTCAGACTGTACAAAACGCATAATATCCAAAATCATCAACTTTGATTCAATTCAACAACAATAATATAAATATTAAATGTTTCATATGCTCTGGTTGACCGGATGTGACATTATTTAAAAAGTTAGAGAAAGGAAAAAAATATAATACTCTCATTTGACCAAAAATCTTTCTGATCCCATCATTAATCCTATATACAGCGACCCAGTTGCTTTTCTAAAGGCTGTCCTCAAGCCTCGTCTGCTCTTACGCTGTTACGCATAAAAAATATAGTGAGTCAGGTACAAAGTTAATATATAATAACTGAAACATGAACTGGATTGAATAGAACTTTTAATTTTACAAGGTCCCAGACTCCCAGGTACTGATGACCTATAATCAGACCTGCTGATGCACGGTCAATATATATGTTTATCCCCACACCAATTTTAAATTTCCAAGGGACCGTTTGGACCGTTTGGATGGTACGAGAATAAGAATGAATAAGTTCTTTTTAGAAATAATTTTTTTTTAAGAATTCAAACAAGTTAGGAATGAGATCGTTTGGATTACTTAGAAATAGAAAGAATAATTTTTTTCTAGAAATAATTTCTTTCTAGACATCCAAACATGTTAGGAATAAGGAAAAAAAAAATTTTTTTCTAGGAATAACATCTTCCAACAATTATATATACATAATTTCAACAAAATTAGTTAAATACTAATAACTAAATGAAATTTTATGTGCTCTTTAATTAGTACTTTATTTAATATTAAAATAATAATTTTTAATAATTTATTTAAATTAATATCGATTTATTTATTCCTAACTCACCATTCAAACAATATTTTTTATTTCCGAAATAACACTCTTCCCACTCTTTTTAGGCCGTTTGGATCGCTTAGGAATAAGAGGAATAGTCTCTTCCTAGATAGAAATTTATTCCTAACCATCCAAATTCTTCACAAAGTTATAGAATTTCCAATATTTTTCGCCTAAAAATTAGCTATTCCTCTTATTCCTAAGCGATCCAAACAGTTCCAAAATTACACACTTTCTAATGTTTTCTTTCTAAAATTCTTATTCCTTCATTATTTCTATACCATCCAAACGGCCCTCGAACAATATGTTACTCTTTTTTTTATTGTTATGACCTGACCAGACAGAACAATAAATTTCTTTTACTCAGGCGAGTTGCAACTCAAATAAAGTATAGATAAAGTACATCTATAAGCACAAAAAATGACAAATTCAAGCAGTCAAATTAAAAAGCATGAGTATAAGATAGAGATAGTTGTTTTATTTTTCATTAATTTTATGTCTAGGAAAAATTAATTAACATCAATGCTATTAGATTTATAAATTTATATAAATATATTTTTAAAATAATAAATAATTTGAGATGGGCACTAATCTGTTTGGATTGGATTGGAAAGAAGAGAATAAGAGAAGAAGGAAAAAAAATTATTATTAAACAATCTAAATTCTTCACAAAGTTACACACTTCTCAATACTTCTTTCCTTCTTTCCTTCTTCCCTTCTTCCCACACCTCATCCAAACGGAGCACTGCCGTCATGTATCTTGCACAGTTTGCCACACCCACACCAAAGTCTGCATGAGTACTGCTATCACAAAAACGACCTGTGATACTTTCGGATCCATATGGTTGCAACTTGAACAAAATTTAATTATTACCTAGCTAGGTATTTTAATTAGTTAGTTAAAAAATCATTAACCGTCTAATTGATGAACAAAATTAAATTTAATCGAGATTTATTAACGAGGAAGGTTCAGCTACCAACATTTTAGTTGTCTCAAATGCCAACATTTTATTTTTTAGTTAATTTTTTTTATTTTAAAATTTAAACATTAAATCCAAACTACCGTTGATCTTATTTAATTTAATGAGCGATGTGTTTTCATATAAGTTTATTTGATACTCAATCAAAGGCTAAAACATGAATGTATTAAAACGAATATATCATAGTTAACAAAGTTCTTTTGTTTTTCTATCTATTGATCAAGTATCAAATAAATTTCAAAATTTACAAAACTTATATGAAAACACATTACTCGTTAAACTAAATAAGATCAACAGTTTAGATTTAATGTTTGGATTTTAAAATTAAAAAATAATAACTTAATAGTAAAATATTGACATTTGAGAATAACCAAAATATTGATAGAGAACCTTCCTCTTTATTAACACACCGAATGATCGATCAAAGGCCGAATAATCAACGTCGCATGTGCATTTTTAATTTTGCTCCGGATATCCTCATTGATTGAACTAGTACACTTAATCTTGTATTAGCGATCTCTACTTTTCCTTATTTCATTAATTTACACCCTCGACTGCTAATAACTAATTAATTAACATAAAATTTCCAGACCGATATAAAAGTAAAACGCTTTTAATTAAGTACACTGGGGGCCTGCAATCACATGTGCTGCCTCACATTCGCATATAAATATGAGATTTCTCTGTTCCCATGCACACAGACATTAGACATAGCTAGCAGAGATGAAGCATCACTTCTTCATTAATGCTTCAACCTTAGTACATGCTCATGAGTCTTCCTCGACTCCTTGCCCATCTAGTAGAACCAGAAACAATACTAGTCAATGGCACCTATCCCTTCCTTCAAAGTTCAATTCTGACTTGTGGTGCTTTAAGAATTCTGGTCGACCCATGGCGAGATCCAGCAAGCTCTCTGCTTCGTTTGTACGACAGACACCCTCCTAATCTTTCTTGTTTAATTTATATATATAAACATTTTAAATCTTTTAGACATGTTGCATGATCAAAGATAATATAATAACCTAGGCCCTAGCTATACAATGAGCTTTCTTCATGAAATCACCTTGTTATTATATATAAAGTATAACAGATGATATGATCCTTTGAAGTTTTTGAATCATGCAAAACATATTTGTTGTGCAACATATATGTCTTATATATTCAACTTGTATTATAGGTTGAGACACAATCAGGGGGAACACGGTGGAATCCATCAACCGAGCAGATAAGAATATTAGAAGCATTGTACAGAGGCGGTATGCGTACGCCAAGTGCACACCAGATAGAGCTAATCACAGCTGAACTCAGCCGGTACGGGCGGACCGAGGGAAAGAACGTCTTTTACTGGTTCCAGAATCACAAGGCCAGAGAGCGGCAGAAACAGAAACGTTCAGCACTTCTAGCACTGTGCGCAAATACAACGGATATTATGTCACCTTCTGCAGCTGTGAGCAACATGGTATCTCATATAAACTAAACATTAATTCACCTGCACTTTTATTAGAAACTGAATATTTTTGTTCTTCCGTTTTTTTGAGGAAAGAAAGCATTTAGGAGATAAATTCATGGAAGGATGTATAGTTGTATACAATGGAGTAACATATATTCTTGCTATAATTTGTAACTTAGTTTTCATACTTAATTTGTGCGCCTGATATCTGTTATAAATATAATATATTTGTAATAGAATGTAAGTATGTAACAATGTACATTAATTATGTTTACTTGTCTTATATTGTGTATGAAATTTCTTTTCCTAGCTAGAAAATTACAGTACATGTTAACAAACAAAAAAAGGTATATGTTTCCATATATTTGTTGATCAGAAAACATTGGTAATTAATACTTCAAACAGAAATTAAGATCATTTTAAAATTACAAATTCTTTTTCAAAGCATGGAGAACAATATCAGCATGCTGCATGCAAGCAATTAATATTGCAAAACCCTGTTGAGTCTGAACTCTGGAACTTTGAATTGAGCAGGTGGTCTGCTATATTGTATACCAAAATTTGTTGGCTGCAATAGTTAATTTGTTAAATAAAGGAAAACCTAACTTACTATGTAATGATCTGGTTGTGGTGCGTAGGGAAAGGAGTGTAGCATGGCAGGAAACAAGAAAAGGTGCAGGAGTTGGAATGTTGCTGGAATAGACGACGGAGATCATGACAAGGAGAAATCATGCGATGGTACCTTGGAGCTCTTCCCTTTGCACCCGGAGCGGAAAGATACCTGATCATAATTAATATCGCCAATTACCTCCACAATATAAATGTGTAGGGGTCTTTTATAGACATTTAATTTAAAAATAAATTGGGAGGCTTGATTCCCAATTTGTCTTAAAAAAAATGTGTTGATCCCGTCATCATTTCATTGTTCTCTAGTTTTTTTTTTCCCTTTATTGTTTGTAGTTTTGGTAAGGAATATATTTTTTTAGTTATTTTTATTTCAGTTCTGCTTTGCCATTTTTTAAAAAAAAAAATTGTACTCATCATGATAAGATATTTTGGAATATTTTTTTTAAGATTTTTTCTTTTAGCCATGAGAATTATAGCTTTTTTTTTTTTTTAAGGACTCTTACCTCCAAGCAACTAATTTAAAATTAAACAACCGACCCAACCGGATATAAATTTTGTTCCCTAATAGTATTTCGATATATGAATCCTCTTACGGACCAAATTCTATACTATTTATGAAAAACTAGTTGTTATTACTTTAGAACAATTGATTTTCTCCCCTTGCATGTAAATAAAAAATATAAAATTTATCCCGCAAAATTTCATAATCCGAAACAATAATAAAGTAGTATCGACAAGTAGATCATATAGAACAACTCGAAATTTGAAAAATTAAATCTAATAAATAAATATTTCAGTTACAACTCACCATAACGTAATTAGCGACTCATATACATAGATACACACATGTAGATGCACGAAATCGAATAATGTTAATTACATAATCTCAGAACTAGATATCTCATCATGCATGTTTCTTATTAAGTTATCAAATACTTTATTGGAATGAGACATTTCAAACCGTTCAAGAACACTCCAACCGTTGCTGATGGTAGGGGTGCAAATAGAGTAAAGAACCGGTCCAAATGGAGCGCGCAGTGCGACAGAGAAATCTTTAGCACCTGTTATTATATAAAAACTGGTGCAAAAATGATATCAATTTGCAGTTTTGCACAGATCTATGTTATGCCATTATTTCTTTTAATTTAGCATTTGTTACTACTACTACTACTAATAATAATAATAATAGGTGCTAATTAGGCGGTGCAAAAGTCTTTTTGTTTGGTACTATTATTGAATGGTATGCAATATAATAATTAAACATTTTTTGACTTAAAATTAGGATTCCAATAGTTTGAAAAACAGATTTAAGAGAGACAATTAAACAAATAGTGACAGGCAGTTGAGTGTCGAGTTGAAATGCAATAGAAGGTGGGGTCCGGGGTTCTCACGCCCCAGTTTACTTTTTTAAATCCCAACTGCAGCGCCAAGAGTCCAACTGTCCAAGACATTAGAAAAGAGAAGATAGAGAAGTGAAAAAAAAAAAAATACTGGTCCAAATGGGCCATGCATTCATGCATGCTTGGAGCCTTTTTAACTTTTAAAGAGGGATGTTGTGTCATGTGTGGCTTTTTTTAAACATTGAACTGTTGGAAAGACATAGACGGCCCCACTTTTTTAACATGCGTTGAAACATATGCAAATGCAAGTACTAATGAAGACTAATTTAGGCTGGTCAAATATCCTCTGCAATAATCTGTGATGCTGATATTAATTAATAATTCCCATTTCCATTTCCAATCCAGCACAGACATTGAGACATATATGAATATTATGTATTCCGATCCGACCTCCGCCCCCCTTTTTTTGGTAGTGCAAATGACGGTAATTACAGATATCTCGACGTAGATAAATCATAAATGATAACTGATAAGGGCCTACCTGGGCTGTGAAAGTTCAGTTCAATGTTGCAGGAAAGATGCGAACCCAAAACCGAGATAACAGATCAATGGGCTCAGAGGCGGTTAGGCGGCCGGCCTTTATCAGGTCAGGTTTCTGAGTTTCTCTTTTAAAGCGAATTTTGGATTAGGCTTGCTGTGCATAAGTACATATCTGTTTCAATTAGATACTGCTACTGTTTAGTGATGTTCTGTGGACTCTGGTATATAATGTATTACATTTCCTTTTTGCCATCTACTTCAGACTGCAGAGTTGCAATTTATTGTGAATTTGCACACTCAAATGTTTCTCTATTTACTTCTCTATTTTGGCACAAAAAAATCAGGTGGCAGCCTCACAGGCCCCGTCAAAATGTGACCACTTCATTGAAAATGGCATTCCTTTGTCTAATGGTCTCCGCCTCAGGGATTGTTTCTCACTCTGAAACACAGGATATATATGCACTCATTTATTTCAGAACAATGATCTGTGAGAGTCCGTGGTGGAATACTAGTGCTTGTTATGGCTATTTCTTGTTTTCTTATTGATACTATTTCCATCAAGTTTTTGTTCTGGTACAGTTGTTGTACAGAATTTGGAATCACCTAGCATTTTGAAGGTGCTGATTGGAATACTGGCGACTCCTGCCGGCGTGAGCAACCACTCTGCACTGATCAGGTTATTTAACACTTCCATATTAAGGAGTTTATTAAAATCTGCTTACATATATTTCCAATACTTATTGATATTAAATGTGTATCGTATTTGAGAATTTCTTCCCAGCATGTATTCGGATTTAAAAACTTTAGATGCAAATTACCAGTAGCACCACATCTAATTGACACAGGAAGAACATCATGATGACTGCCACTATCATCATTTAAAGCATCACCACCACCTCCAACCTCCATATTGTTATTAGTTTAATTGTACTTCCTAAAACTTGCTAGATTGCGTTCTATATACCCTATTATGTTAGCTTAAAATGACCCATATCATATGCGAGAACTTTGGCCTGTGGAGAATACCATTCCCGCTTGGCAATTGGCAAGCCTCCATTTGTTCAAGGCACTCGAGGGATCAAGAATTCAGGTATTAGATGTGAATGAGTTCAGAGCTGATGCCCATCCTGCCACTACAGGCCAAGCAAATTAAGAGGGATGAGAATTAATTATCGCATGCATTGGTGCCTTCCTGGTTTACCTGACTCAAGGAACACATGCATATTTATCGCAACACTAAACACATTACAATTAATAGATCCTTTTAAAATTAGCTATTAAAATTTCTTTGATTTTGAGTAATAGATGATCTTGAGCATATCATGAAGGCTTTTATGTTGAGAATTGCTCCTCTTTCGTTTCTTGTTTTCTTTGCCTTCTGAAGTTTCGGCTAATTTTGTAGTTAAGTAGGATGTGTAATATATACGAAACTTAATCCTTTGAATTTGTTGGTTGTAAGTTTTGTTTTCTTTTTTTTTTTCTGCTGGAAGGGACTCACCTTCACAACCCTTCCCTCAGTTTAGCTGTGTTCTGGCACTAATAATTCTGTCTATGGCAAAAGTTTAGAAATGCTTTGAACTCGTGATTCATTCTACATAACGTAACCGGGTATGCACGTCGAAATATTAGATGCCACTTCGACACTATATAAACACGGGCTTCGGTATCTCTGTTTTAACCTAGGCCCAGGAAGAATACTGTAAAAATTGGGACATGCAAATTTGTATCTTTTTGAGGAAATTAATAAAAAAACTCAATTGGTATTCACAACTTGAACACATTTTCGGAATAGTATAACTAGTTGAACTTTCTTTCAGGAAAATAGAAAACTCATTATTCCAAATGCTCTTAAATTTTGCTGACTGCAATTTTGATGAAAGGCACGTTCATTAGCTTCATTAAATCAACATCAATTGCATGCCTCAAAGTAACATATGGACGTTATTATTTGGAGAAGAAATAAGGCAACAATAATTTCAATATGCACATTGTATGTGCACACTACCTGTTAACAGGGATGTTAACTAATAGCACATTGGATATAGACCCAGCCTAAAAAATAAATTAAAAAAAAATCATAATTAAAGGAAAATAGAAGGGAAAGAAACAAGAAGCACAAAAAGAGATTAAGGATTGCTAGTGCTCAAATCACTGTCATCATCCCCATCTCCAGCCTCGGCCTCCTTGACCTCTTGTATCATCTTCAGCACCTGCCATGCAGTGGGTCGACTCTCTGGAGACAATTGAATGCATGCTGCGGCTATGTCGACAATCATGGTTAGTCTTTCATCATCTACACTTTCCCCTTCCTCTCTGACAGACCGGACCCATGCTGGCAGGTCTCTCGACACCAGGTCTTGGTGGTCTAGTGGTGATTTCCCAGTTAGCAGTTCTAGAAGGAGCACGCCATATGCATATATGTCCGATCTATAAAACAATCAATAGTTGTAAAGTTGTTTACGATATTGCAACAGCAAAGTTGTACAAATTACAAATTGGGTTCGCCAAGAGGTTTATAACACATGCCAAAACTACAGGTAGAGATCATAAAGGGTGATTTTTGTTCTTTCATGCATAATAATTTATCCATAACTCAATGGCAAATATGAAACTAAAAATTATCCAAAGGTATTTCCAACCTGGGTGTAAGCCTTCTGTTTGACTCCCTGGCTTCTGGGGCCCGATAAAACCTGGACTCCCCATCTGTTTCAAAAAATTGTTCATCAAGGAGAAATGAGAGGCAGCAGTCAGCGAGGCATGCCTCGAAATCAGGGCCAAGAATCACATTAGATGATTTGATGTTGCCATGCACTAGACGTGACGCCTGATGGATGTACGAGAGACCTTGTGCCACGTCTTCTGCTATTTTCAGGCACGAGGTCCAGTGCAGAGGCTTTGCACGTGAAGATTTCGAACCTACAAAATCAAAATATTGATTGATGAAAACCTTTTCAGCATCAGTACAAGTATAGCTTGCTCTATACTAAGTTATAATTTGCAATTTATCTTAAAGCTATCTTATTTTTAGGAATTTCTATTGTTTATTGGGCACTATTTAGCTGATAGCTGTTACTTCAACAAAACCAAGTAGAGACTAAAACACAGAGATCATGGCAGGTAGGAGATACCAGGAGCAAGTTGCATGTAATATTTTTACAGATACAGATATTATTAATTGAGTTACTTATATTAAACAGTGTATAACAGGAAACTAATGCCATTGCAATTTGGTCATCATGAGATTGTTAGTGCAGAATCAAGGTTGTATTTGTCAACTTAAGAGTTTCTTTTTTTTCTTTTTTTTTTTTGCACTGTTAGCATTTAAAAAAAATAAGGTACGAGCAAGTACTGCTCTCATAAGGGTACAAGAATATGTTGAGGTGTCATTATCATCGACTATTGTCCCAATTTGTTAGCATTTCCTTCACTATTTGAGCAATAATTTTGGTGGTTGAGACAAACTCATAGCATGTTTCATACTGTATTAACACGATCAAGTTCATTAAATGTTGCCTCACACCTTAACTTTATGTGGATGAGATTATCTAGGCTCATCTCATCAGATAAAATCTATTATCTTCAAAATTGCAGCCTGTTTTTATGCACTAAGTGGAACTAAAATCACCCAACACAAAAATCAGCCCGATATCCATACAAGCCCGAAGTTGACAGATACAAAATCCCAATGAATTACATTATTGACGTGTAGGACTATATTTAATTGATTAAAATCCTAATAAAAATAAATAACAAGTTCCTTCTTAAGCTCTACACAAAAAGAGACTTAAAAACGTACCATGTAAAAGAGAAAACAAACTGCCATTAGGCTGATAATCATAAACGAGCAACCTCTCCTCCTTGGCATGAAAATAGGCACGAAGTGGCACCAAATTCGGGTGCCGAAGTCTGCCGACCGCCTCCATGTGCCTCTCAAAATCCTCCTTACCGGCCAACCCGATCCGACCTGCATCGAGCCTCTTGACGCACAAAATGAGCCTGGTATCTAGCACGGCCTTGTACGTGGCACCTACACTGCCTCTTCCGAGCATCTCTGCAGAAGCTTTCATTAGCTGCTCCAAATTGTAGCCTGGTGCCTCACCGGCACAGAAAGTCAAGCACCCACTTTTTCCCAAGTTTTTGGCCTTGTCCTTTTCCCTGTCTTTGTCTTCTGGTATTTCCATTATCATTGCTGCAGTGGGCTCTTCATGATCTTCTGTGGTGGTCTGTTCACTGCCATTTGCGCTTTTTTCAGGAGTGTGGATTTTGCCGTGGCCGGTTAATTTATGCCGCTTGATCTTCCTTAAAGCTAAGACGAGTGTGAGAAATCCAATTAAAAATATTGTGGCGGACATGAATCCGATGGCGATGATGGCGCGCTTATGCGGGCTTCTTGAAGGCGTGGCGGAGGATTCAGAGGGGAGAAAGCCTTGTCTGGGGCCCTTAACGGAAGGCGGTAATGCAGGAGAAGGTGCGTTGGTAGCGGGATGGGGAAAGAAGGCAATGCGGGAGCTACATTGGCGCCGAACAACCTCTCCACACAAGCCAGGATTGGCGGCAAAGGATGGAGAACCAAAGGAAGATAGGAGGGCGGTGGCGGGGACGGGACCAGTGAGATTGTTAGAGGACATGTTGAGGGATTTCAAAGAGGACTGGTTGAAAGGGGGTACGGGGCCGGTGAAAGCGTTGGAGTCGAGTTGCAGGACGAGCAAGCGGGGGAGGCGGGTGAGAGGGAGGGGGAGGGAGCCGGCGAAGAAATTGTGGGAGAGGTCGAGAGTGCGGAGGCGGTGGAGGGAGAGAAGAGAGGCGGGGAAAGGGCCGGAGAAGCGGTTGTGGGCGAGAAAGAGAGCCTTGAGATTGGTGAGGGCGGAGAGGTCGGGGACGGGGCCGGCGAGGGAGTTGGAGTTGAGGCTGAGGATGCGGAGCTGGTCGAGGCGCGCGAGGGAGGAGGGGGCGAAGGTGCCGTTGAGGGCGAGGGACTCCAGGACCAGGCGGGTGACGCGGAAGGGGCGGGCGGGAGAGCAGGCGACGCCCGGCCATCGGCAGAAGGAGATGTTGGGAGAGAAGAGGAGAGGGATGGAATTGGAGGGGTCGGCGGAGGACTTGAAGGAGACGAGCGCAGAGGCGTCGGAGTCTGGAGGAATACTGCCACTGCCACCGCCACTGCAGAGGAGCACCAGCAAAAGGAAAGAGGACAAGGACGACCACATTCTCGCATTAATTCATAATTAATTTACTTCATCTTTCAAATTTGAATCTCTCAGTGGTGACTCTCTCTCAGTCTCAGTGAGTGCTTGCTGGAGAGTGGAAACTACTCATTAATGCTCTCCAGTATTCTTCTATTCATATTTTCATATACACCACTGCCTTCATAGAATCACATCCTCTACCGACCTTTTAGAGTGACAACTTCCGATCTATATCGTTAGATCTAATCTCAACGGTTAAAGGAGTCCAAAAAATCTTAACCGTCGAGATTAGATCGAACGACTCGGATCAAAAGTTGGCCCTCTACCAACCACAAAAGATTGGCAGAGGATACCCTCCCCTGCCTTCATTGCCTTCATAATCTCTTCTTTATGTTGATAATATTACTTATACAAGTATTGTTTTAAAAACAGTCATCACATGATGCATTTATAATCTCTTCAACAATCATCTCAAACCAAACAAAAAGTTGGATCAAGTAAGATTTATCACAATTATTGCAAAAAAAAAGTAAATAAAAAGTTAAAAGTATTCATGAAGAGAATTGGAACAAGTAAAAAGTATTAAATGGAATTATCTCGGAGAAAATAACTTAGTAAATATGAAAGTTCTCTATTTTGTTCAAGCAAAATGTGTAAAATAATTTCAAATTTTATTGTAAAGTAATACAATTAAAATCTAAATGGTATTGCTGATTTTTTAAATGTAATTAATCAATATAAATTTCTTCACAACCATTTTGAAAATTCGAAAGAGGTGAAAAGAGAAAATGGTGTTGTGATCATTCACGGTCACCATATGCTGGCAAATTTTTTCCTTATTTAGCTACTTAATTATTTTAAATTTTCAAATCAATAAGATTAGACCAAAAATTACCTTTTATTCTCAAAAAGCGTTCTGTCATTTTTTTTATTTTTTTGGCCTTTAAATCAATTTATTTCGTTTCTAAGTCGCAAGTGATGATGTGTTTTGGAACATAAAAAAGTACTTGAGAAAAGTAAAAACAAAGAAATGGAGAGAGGAAAAAAAAAAAGAAAATAAGGCGCAAGAGCAAGAGGACAAAGAAAGGAGGAAGCAGGTTAGACTGGGCTGGGACCTATCTTTCAGAGTTTCAGATCGTCTTTGGCTTCTAGCATGCACGCAGTTGCGCCGCGAGTGATCTCGATGGATGATGACCAATGAGGAAGCAGTTTAGGCCATATTCTTCTGCTCTACAGAAACGACACGGTATGTTCAGCTACATAAAATCCTGAAAATAGCCAGGGAGGCAGCTTAGCGTCACGTGAAAGCTGTTGTTTATCGAGAAAGGCGAGGTATCTATCTTCCTATCACATTTCTCTACTATTTGTTCATCTGTAATTTAAAGAGATCATACTTATTCGCGCAGGCGGCAGGCAGTGAAAATGGAAATGCATGGCGGATTGTAGAGGAGCAGAACGAAGCACTTTTGGAGGTGGCGACGATACGAATTACTGCGGATGCGGTGAACTAGCCTAGCGGGTCGGGTCCCATAATTTCCGGTAAGCCCGTGCGGGTTTGGACCGGTTTTGATCCACAGGTAGGGTTTACCAAACGGTCCGGTCCGGTCCGGTCTAAATTCCCACGGTCCACGGATTATCACGGACCACGGGTTCACAGTTCAAGGGTTGGCACGGTCCACCTCTCAATTCTAGACCTAAATCCTTGATAGACCCGACCCTAAGTGAACCGGACGGGTAAAGACGGACCGGTCCTGTCCAAGGACGGTCCAAGAACGGTTTTTTCCAGATTTTAAATTTGTTTCTTTTTTCATTGTTTTCATCTCAAAAATTTGTTAAATAAATATATAAAAATTCATTAAAATATATTATATTTATAGATCAAATAATTAAGTATAATTTTGTAGTCTATTTTGAATTTATTTTATTTTAAATTTGATTTGTAATTTTTAATGTTTTCTTTTTTTATTGTTGATGGTTTGATGACAAAAAATTGTAAAATATAAGTTATAAAAATTAGCTAAAATATATTATGTCTAATAATATATATAGAATAAATAATTAATTGAACAAATTCAAATAAAGTTAATAATAAAATAATTTTGTAGTCTATTTTTTTTAGAATTAGGGGTTGGGTTTGACTTTAGACGGGTTTAAGGGTTTATCACGGGTTTAGGGTGGGTTTAAGGGTCGGTCCGGTCCGGTCCACGGATTAAGACGGGACGGGTCAACAAGGGTCTATACTAGAAAGTGCGACCCAAACCCTTGATAAACCCGACCCGTACCACCCCCTCGGTCCATCACGGTTCTTCCACGGTCCGGATCAGATACGGGTCGGGTCAGACCGGGCGGTCCAGTGGTAAACACTATACAGGGGCATGAAGATTTTTTTTATTCTAAGTTGTTAATGACCCCGTATAGTCGCCATGGATTATATATTTATATTTGCTTGTTGATTGACCACATTGATATACACAGTTTGTGTTCGCATTCAATCAGTCGTACAATATCGCCTATTGCGAAATGTAATATATGAATTAAAACAAATAATGGTTCGCTCAAAAAATAACAAGTAGAAGAAGTTTCAATTAACGATCGCATAATTTTTCTATAATTGCTCAAATTTTATTTTGAACGGTTAGAAAACTATAATGTTATAACTTAAGAACCAACTCTTGATCTATTGACAAAGAACAATGCATCTTACGTGAAAAGTCGCAGGTTTGAAACTATGTTGGAAGATCTTTCATAGACATTTTATTTAAAAATAAATTGGATATAATGTTATAACGTTATAACGTGCCAAATTTTTACAACTTATATTATCACTCCGTATAGATGTACTTTAAGAGGAATTAAATAATTTACTTTCTAATTTGTAACAGATAATTTACCTATATCCTTATACGTAAACAAATAAGAAACAAAATAATACTAGACAACAAAGATATGTTGCTCAATCTACTAGCGATACATTTAGATATTTTGCTTAATTTTCATTTCTTATTAGATAAAAAATCGAAACATATTGCTATTTTGTCTAGCAATTGATATCCAACTACAAATCAAATCGATCGAACGGCATAAACATGTAGATACACACTAGATCTAGTGTATAAACCCTCTTGAATCCGTAAATTTATAAAGAGTGATTAAAGAGAGCAACAAATTTTGATGGTATTCTAGTACTATCAATATCAGCCCACCAACACAATTAAACCATACTTCTTACAATGTCAGCTATGCACCGATATTCTCTGCAGTGATCGATT
Organism: Rhynchospora pubera; assembly: GCA_028095005.1. Taxonomy (NCBI): domain Eukaryota; kingdom Viridiplantae; phylum Streptophyta; class Magnoliopsida; order Poales; family Cyperaceae; genus Rhynchospora; species Rhynchospora pubera. The sequence continues at coordinate 359,593,804 of CM051460.1, forward strand.
TCGTCCGATTAATGGTGAATGTTCTGTGATTAATATCGAAATTCGTCGAAATTTGTGAAATATATTAAACTTAACCGTCGAGATTAAATTGGACGGTCATGGCGAAAGAACTGCACCGGATAATGGTCTCGTCATGATAAATTAAGTTCAAACGAATAAAAATTTTACAAGATTAATATTCTGGGTACTGGTCTACTGGAGACAGCATTCTGTTGGAAATTGGCGGCTTGGATGCAAAATGGACCAGTTTGTGTTGGTTTAAAATTGTAAAATTAAGTTTAATTTGGATTCACTTTTCCCGAGTTGCGTTTTTCCAAAGTAAAGTGGGGCATGATGAAATCTGACCTGCCTTACCACTTACCTGTTAGTCTGTTACCACAAGTTAAGGTTCTGAAATGAGGTCTAAATTATCTAATATATCTTTAGCAAACTTATTCACCACAAAAATCATTAGTTAATTAGGTCTGAAAAAAAAGTTCTCGAACACGTGTAATTAAAGTTATACAATACAACCGGACGAAAATAAATGCTCCTCTGAAGCACCATATCCATGCAACATAGATTAAATATTTTTATAACTTTTATTTATAAATTTTAGAATTATTTTGTTTAAATGGTGTGTGAATTTTTTTCAATTAAACAATAAGTACTAGTATTATGAATTTTTTTAATCCCATTGTAAAATTTTCTAACTCCGCCATCCTATTGATTCTTTTCTGATCAATCGCTACCACACATCATGATATTCAATGCATAGATTATTTTTCAGAGACGGGTGGCAATTATCACACCAACAAATTTTATTAATAAAAAATATAATACAAAGAGAGTACAAAAAGTAAAAAGAAAAAATAGCCTAGAAACTTTACAGGTAAAAAGAAAATGAGAAGAAAAAAAAACTAATCTAAACGTGTTTTTTTCCGGGAGTCAACACATGCGCAAATTATCTTTAGTAGACCTGGTGGTGTGTCAATGTTCGAGAAAATACTCCAGACTCCAGTTGTGCGATTTACAAATATTCTAAGATATTGCAGTCCAAATGTAATATGTAAATGTAATGCATATATGGATGGGCTATTATTTCTTTGAAATCGACTATCATAACCAGAAAGAAAACATATATCAGGGTTCTAAATATAATACATAATCAAATATATCTAGAGCAATGGATTAGGGATATATATGCATGGATAGTGGTAGCTAGGCCTAGGTTCATGGTTCGATTTTGTGTCCTTTGGAAATTTGTAACTTCTGCTCTTAAATGGTAACCGATAGTAAGGTTAAGGTGCCTGCTTATTTCTAAAAGAGAAAAAAAATGAAATGAGTGGACTGGGTAGCTACTAAATAGTTAGGGGATCACTACAAAAGTATGATCTTGATTCTTGAGCATAAAGGTTGCTCACCCAATTAGAACCTATTTACAAGATGAGCACCATATCTTGATATATATATATACATCCATGCACTCCACACCGCACATATGCACAGATGCACTCCCAAAATTTATTTTAAGCATCAAAACATATAGCATGCATGCAAATGCAAATGCAAGCTCTTTCCTCAGCTAGCTTGACCATGATAAAGAGAAGCCACCTGGCATGGCTCCTCATGATTTCGATCCTCCTCCTCAAGTCTCTTCAATACACCTCAGCAGATGAAAATCTGATCCATAGCGCATGCAAGGATGCACCGTCAAAGGAGACATGCGAGTCGGTTCTCCTCTCAGATCCACGGGGCATCCTTGCGTTCAACCGTAAGGATCTTGCATTAGTCGGCGTCGACTCAACGATCAGCACAGCATCGGCGGCGAACAAAAATGCGGAGTACATGGCAGACCAGTACAGGGGTTCCGAGCAGGGGGAGGCTCTGTCACAGTGTGCACAGCTCTATCTACAGCTCACGGCCAATCTTCAGACTGTGAAGAATGCGTTGCTTATGTCGTCATATGAGGGAGCGTACCAGGCGGCGACTGACATGTGGCGCATACCAGACGCTTGCGACAATGAGTTCGCAACCCGGAGATTGTCATCTCTGTTGAAGCGGAAGAACAAAGACTTGAATCACAAGATTTCGCTCTGTGTCTATCTAACGTATCAGTTGATTGGAGATGGCCATTACATATCTAACATAAAGGATTAAAATTTTCCTTTGGTAGCTCCGGTATATGGCAATTGGTGCATACAAATTTTATCATTTTTCTGAAATCTATGATAATGAATGAAATTGGCAACTAATGGAATTTTAAGATGACTTCAAGCTTGTCCTTCATATATTAACTGCAGTTGTAATCATGCTTTGTTGTGATATATATATCAGTCCATATGTACATGTATATATAACTTGGAATGGCAATTATATCGATATATGATGAGCAATGCGAAACCATTACAAACCCAAAACCAAATATATTTTGTCCGAATTTACTTACGGGATATTAAGGAACATTTCTATTTCCATATTATCAATAATTTATCAAACATGATAAAATCAACGATTAGCTGAAATAAAATACTGTCAAATTTTTGTCCTCGAAATCAAATTTTTTTTCTTCTTTAAGAATCAGCTCTTGTTCTACTGGCAAAGAGCAATGCATCTCAAGTTAGAAGTCGAAGGTTCGAAACTCAACTGGAGGTCTTTTATAGACATTTAATTTAAAAATAAGTTAGGAGACTTGACCCCAATTTATCTTTTAAAAAAAATTCTCTTCTAGATTTAATTGTAATTCTAGGAATTTTAGAGTGTAATTCCTTTTCTCTTTCCTAGGATGTGGTGGTTGAGTTGTATATCTATTTTACTTGCTCTCTGTAATGTAATGTTGATAGTTGAATGGAATGAATGCCTACGGGCTTCTATCAAAAAAAAAAAAAGAATGTCAACATCAAAGTTACAGTAAAAATCAGTGTTTTTAAAATGGTACGGACATTCCTACCGGTCACATGATAGAAATTCGATATTTTTTGGTATTTTTTTAAATTTTTCAATTTATTCTCTCACAATATCGGATACTGCCGTTTCGGTCACTATTTCGATTCCTAGTATTATCAAAAATTTTCGGTATCCAGTACGATTTTTAAAACACTGGTACAGATTGTATAGGTTTGGTCTATGTAGTTTCTATATCATAATTTTAGTCAATTTATTTCTTTATTATATTATTGCTTCCTTTGTTTTCTCCCAAGTGGCCAAGTCCCAACCAGATCCGGACTATAAAAAAGCAAGTTAGAAAATAAATAAGACAAAATGTTCGATTTTTCCTCAAATTTCTTCAGCCGTTGAAGCACCACCGCAACAATCGTTCCATAGACATCAATCATACCTGGACTGGGCTGGGCTGTTTATCAGCACCTATTGACTCGCCATCTCTAAAGAGCTGTTTGGATCGCTTAGGATTAGGACTAAGAGGAATCCGAAAAATTTAAAAATAGTAATAAATTAATATAATATATTAAAAATAATATCAATATAATAATATTTTTTTAAATAGTATCATGAGATCGGAATCTAGGATTTCGATCTTAGCTAAGATCGGATTCTGGGATTCCGATCTTAGCTAAGATCGGAATCCAGAATTTCTAACAGGACTGAAACTGGATTTTTATCGTTTTTAATGATTTTCATATAGTTCTATATTATAAATATTAATTTAAATTTTAAAATTTTTGATATTATAAATATTAGTTTGGCATTTTGAATAATTTTTGACATTTTGGATTTTTGACATTATAAATATTAATTTAATATTTAAAATTTTTTATATTATAAATTTAAATATTAGTTTGGCTCAATTAGTTTGGCATTTTGGATTTTTGACATTTTGAATAATTTTTTATATTAGAAATTTTGATATTAATTTAATATTAATGGTTTTTTTTTCTTTTTTAATTATGTTAAATGTTGTTGTTCTTTAATGGTGATGATATGCATGACTTCTATATTTTATTTTTTTATGTATGACATAGTTATGTATGTCTTTTATCTTTTATAATAACTATAAACTTATTAGGACCAATCACAACGAGTACGAAACACCTAAGTACGAGATAGTCACAACAAAAATGACAAATGACCAAGATAATCACACTTTAAACTGAAAAAATAGCTCTGCATTCGAAAAATTTCGCGCTAGAAAAGTATCAAAGATGCTTTGAAAAATTCTCAGAAAAATATTGAGCTGTTTATTGGCGGACCTATTTTCCTATACTTAAATTTCATAATTTTCGGACGTACCATTTGATCACAACAAAAATGACAAATGACCAAGATAATCACACTTTCATAATTTCAAAATTTTCATAAATTGCAGTAGCTAGAATGGCTGAGATTGACCAACAAGAAGCCGTGGCAGCTTTCTAGAACGAAGCCGCTCAATTCGCTGACAACCCTGGTGCCAGTAATCAACAAGAACATGATGAGGCTTTTTGGAACGAAGCCGCTCAACTCGCTGAAAATCACGGTGCCAGTAATGAACAACAACCTGATGCCGCTTTTTGGAACGAGGCCACTCAATTCGCCGACAACCATGGTGCCAGTAATCAACATGAAATGAATGCGGAAGAAGATCAACCGTGGTGGCATGAAATTCTGCAACATGTAGATGACCAAGATCTCTAAGGGTGTGTTTGGATGAGCATAGAATAAGGAATAAGAATAAGGAATTTCGGTATGCGTGCTTATCCAAATTTCTTATTCTTATATTATGGTTTTGTGGGTGTGTTTGGATGAGCCGGGAATAGGGAATAGGAATAAGGAATTTCGATTTACGTGCTTATCCTTATTCCTTATTCTTATACCAGATTTTGTTAGTATAGGAATAAGGGCCCTTATTCCTTATTCTTGTGTTGTTTGGGTTGCACAAGAATAAGAATAAGCACGCAAATTAAAATTCTTTATTCCTATTCCTTATTCTCGACCTTTCCAAACACACCCTGTTAGTATAGGAATAAGGGCCCAAATTTCTTATTCTTGTGTTGTTCGGGTTGCACAAGAATAAGAATAAGCACGCATACCGAAATTTCTTATTCTTATTCCTTATTCCATACTCATCCAAACACACCCTAAGTATTTATTACTTTTAGAAATCTATGTATTTGTTAGATACTTTATTTTTAAGTAGAGTGTGCTAATTTATATTATGGTTTTATTATGTACTTTTGTCTTTTTGTTGATTAAATTAATATCAAAACTTCCAATATCAAAATTATTCAAAATGTCAAAAATCCAAAATGCCAAACTAATTGAGCCAAACTAATATTTAAATATTTATAATATAAAAAATTTTAAATATTAAATTAATATTTATAATGTGAAAAATCCAAAATGTCAAAAATTATTCAAAATGCCAAACTAATATTTATAATATCAAAAATTTTAAAATTTAAATTAATATTTATAATATAGAACTATATTAAAATCATTAAAAACGATAAAAATCCAATTTCAGCCCTGTTAGGAATCCTGGATTCCGATCTTGCGTTCGGAATCTGGGATTCCGATCTCGTGATACTATTTAAAAAAATCTTATTATATTGATATTAATTTTAATGGATTATATTATTTTTTAATTTTTCGGAAGAGGAATAGTCTTTTTCTAGACTATTCCTCTTATTGAAATTCTAAATTTAATATTTCAAATATCTTTAATTTGAAAATATATTTTTTTAATTTTAATGTTTTGAAAAGTAAAATAAAAAATTATAATTGGTTTTAATTGACGGTAATAGGGAAGAATTAATTAGTTTTAGCCACCTACTAATAATTCACAAATTTAATTCCATTGATCTTTATCATTATGTTCTTGGGATATTATTTATTTAATTCCATTTCTTAATTAATGACATGTCCAAATGATAAAGAGAGGAAACAGTAATTTTTAAGACGTATAATTAGTGCATGAAAGGCACAAATATAGTGGATTGGCATCCTCAGCAGCCGAGAGTTTGGCTGTTCCATACAGTCAACTCTTCTTTTTTAAAATATTTCAACATTTTAAAATTTAAATAATGAATTCAAACCGTTGATCGTGTTCAATTTTGTGGGCGATGCGTTTTTATATAAATTTTATAAAATTTGGAGTTAATTTGATACTAGATCAAGTGGTCAACAAATGAACGAATCTGGTTAACTATCACTGATTAATTCTAATACATTCATAATTTGGTCACTTGATCTAGTATCAAATTAACTCCAAATTTTATAAAATTTATATAAAAACGCATCGCCCATAAAATTAAACAAGATCAACGGTTTGGATTCAATATTTAAATTTTAAAATGTTGAAATATTTTTAAAAAAAAGAGTTAACTGTATGGAACAGCCAAACTCTTGACTGCTGAGGATGCCAATCCCAAATTATAGTAGGTGCGCCAAGTTTTTGCAAAATTATAAGGTACAGGGACATCTTGCGCTTAGGCACTTTAAAAAAATTATTAGAGGTACCTAAGCCCTATGTGAAATTTAAGTTTGGGTTAAATTGCCAGATAAGAAGCCTATGTATATCAATATAGGATAATGTACAAAAATCATTTTTTCTTACTTGAGGAAACATTATTAACGTTTTTATTTTTCTTTTTTATGCTAAATCGTGCTGCAACTATTTTTTTTTTAAGATAAATTGGAGGTCTAAGCCACCCAACTTATTTTTAATAAATTAATTAAATGTTTATGAAAAACCCCCCAGCCGAATTTCAAACCTGGGACCTTTCTCGTGCTGCTACTATTTATTTACAGTTTATAATCCATTTCTCTATTTTCACGACATAGATTATGTTTTAGTTTTATGAACGGTTGAAACAGAAAAACGATTTTTTTCAACCATTGTAATAGACAAATTTATTCTTAAATTAATTTTATATTCTTCAAATTTAAATTAAAAAAAATTGAGAAAATAACTCGAACGGACATTTCTGTACTTCCTCAGAGGCCCAGATTTACGAAACGGGCTATGCGTGATCCGTCTGGAGAAATTGTAGGATCCTTATCGGACTTCAACATTTCGGGTTCCAGTAATCCAGTTAGGATCCTTCAAATTTCGCCCAATAACTTTGCCACTTTGCCTCCCGTCATTTTTCGCTTCTGGATTCTGACTCTCTCTCAAACCTGTACGGCTGCACCACTGTACTACTCCGTCGGCGTGCTTCGTGGCGGCGATCCTCCTCCGTCGAGGTCGAGTTGTCCGAGAGAAGAAGCCACAGGAGAAGTTCAAGCGAGTGTTTGAAACGCGATGATAAAGGTGATTGAATTTTGTTACTTGGTTAGATTGTATGATGGAGAGTTGGTGGACTGGAGATTGTTTTTTGAATTGATAAATGTGCTTGTTTTTGGCATGTTTTGATTTAATTAGAGCTATGATTTGACTTATGGTGGAATGAATAATACCTTTTCTAGTGTAATGCAAAAATGAAAAATGAACACCTTTATGCATGATATATATTTAACTTCTGAAATAATTTCAAAATGAATTTATTTCACTTTCCGTTGTATAATGTTCTTTATGCGTTCATTTCGTTCAAGCGATGATGAAACTGTACATATTCGTAAGCAATTTCCAAAAAAAAAAAATACAATGACTAAAATCCTCAACAAATCGCTACAGTTCAAGTTATTATCCTTTTATTCAAAAAAAAAAATTGCTGTAGTCCCTTACTTTTCCATATCCACAATTTAAAAATTGTCCGATGATTTTTCATATGTATATGATAATATAGGGGCGGAGAGGGGCTTGGCTTGGCCCCACTAATACTTGTGTTGTTTGCTCATTGATATTAGATAGTTGAATTGAACCGAAAAAATTAATACTAACGTTACTGTTCATATTAATTTTGATAATAACAGAAAAAAAATCAAAATTTTAATACTAACGTTGCCGGATCGTCATCCCAGTTGACGAAAGCCCAATACCCTTGGATCGTCATCCCAGTTGACGATCCAAGCTTGGATCGTCATCCGAAATAACGATCCAAGCTTGGATCGTCAACTGGGATGACGATCCAACGATCCAACCAAAAAATAAATATTAAAAAAAGATTTTGAAATTTTTTTCGTTTGGATCGTCATCCCAAATGACGATCCAAACAAAAAAATTTCAAATTCTTTTTTTAATGCAAATTTTACATTTTAGTCCCCAAAGTTTTTATTATTACAAAATATATAATTTATAATTAAAAATTAAACATAATTAAAACATCTATTATATTTTATTTACACATCGTGTGTGCCGTGTCATGTCGTGTCAAACACGATCGTGTTAGAGTCTCGTGTCGTGTTGACACGAACTACTTTTTTAACCGTGTCGTGTCGTTCTTAGTGGTGAGAAGAGTCAACATGACACGCATTCTAACACGACACGACTGACACGATCGTGTCGTGTCGTGTTGAAACGTTGTGTTAGTAGTGTCAAACCGTGTCAGATTATTTTATTATTTTTTTAATTAAAAATAAAAATTAAGAAAAAAATTACTAAACATTATAATTTATTATGTAATTAAGTTTAAAGTTTTTATTAATATTTTTATAAAAAATAATAATTAAATTAGAACAATATTATGATTTAAATGATGGTAAATAATATGATGTGGTATTATAAATTGAAAATAAATTATTAATTTTGCTTAAATAATCAACATTAATAATTAGATTTGTGTTGAGGTGTCTTGTTAATTGGCAAAATTATTAATGTTGATTATTTAAGCAAAATTAATAATTTATTTTCAATTTATAATACCACATCATATTATTTACCATCATTTAAATCATAATATTGTTCTAATTTAATTATTATTTTTTATAAAAAATATTAATAAAAACTTTAAACTTAATTACATAATAAATTATAACGTTTAGTAATTTTTTTCTTAATTTTTATTTTTAATTAAAAAGATAATAAAATAATCTGACACGATTTGACACGACTAACACAACGTTTCAACACGACACGACACGATCGTGTTAGTCGTGTCGTGTTAGAATGCGTGTCATGTTGACTCTTCTCACCACTAAGCACGACACGACACGGTTAAAAAAGTAGTTCGTGTCAACACGACACGAGACTCTAACACGATCGTGTTTGACATGACATGACACGGCACGCACGATGTGTAAATAAAATATAATAGATGTTTTAATTATGTTTAATTTTTAATTATAAATTATATATTTTGTAATAATAAAAACTTTGGGGACTAAAATATAAAATTTGCATTAAAAAAAGAATTTGAAATTTTTTTGTTTGGATCGTCATTTGGGATGACGATCCAAACGAAAAAAATTTCAAAATCTTTTTTTAATATTTATTTTTTCGTTGGATCGTTGGATCGTCATCCCAGTTGACGATCCAAGCTTGGATCGTCATTTCGGATGACGATCCAAGCTTGGATCGTCAACTGGGATGACGATCCAAGGGTATTGGGCTTTCGTCAACTGGGATGACGATCCAGCAACGTTAGTATTAAAATTTTGATTTTTTTTCTGTTATTATCAAAATTAATATGAACAGTAACGTTAGTATTAATTTTTTCGGTGAATTGAAGGTATACGTATATCTTGGACCCCTTAATCTTGGCCCAAATTAAGAATTGTAATAGTGGTTAATTTTTGTGTAACAGGTCATAACAGCATCTATATCATCTCGCTGCACTAATTAAAAGTAAATACAAATATTAGTTTTTTAGATCGTAGAGGGAACACGGTCTCTCGTTTTCACTTTACATACCCTATGTTCTCAAATATCAGAATGATACCCTCTAAAATTTATATGACAGAGTATGCCGAGTTTTGTTAAGGTGAGTCGCGATTCATCAAGGGTCTGCGAGTTGCGCTCAAAATTTCTAAATCTAGTCCAAAATTATCAATCCAGACCGTCTAATATGATCTCTCTATTGAAATCTCCATGCAAATCAAATTTTTTATGTTTTCGAAATTTTTAAGTATTTTTTTAATTTTAGAAATCATTAATCTAATTAGTTCTCAACTGATCAAAAATGGTAATTTTTAAAATTTTGAAAAAATACTTAAAAAATAAAAAATATATATAAAATTTGGTCTGCATAGAGATTTCAATTGAGAGATTGTATTTGACGGTTTGGATCGGTCATTTTGAACCAGATTTAGGAGTTTTTGAGTGCGACTCACGTGATATAGCAAAACTCAGAGTATGCTATTGTTTTGTAACAAGCGATTTTATTTTTTTAATAAAAGTAATAACGACAGTAAAATCTATTGTACTGTTCCTATAATAGAATTCTGGCTCCGCGAGCATATGAACCTGATATCTTCGTTTGAGAGAACATATTCGGGCTCTCAAAACCATGAAATATTGATTTGAGAAGAGTTTGACAAAATCCCAATAGTATATGCATGTTATTAATGAGGTACAATAGTATATTGGGCCTGTTTGGTTAAGGAATAAAAAGGAAGAAAGTTATTTATTCTCCATCATTTATGTAGTCAAACAAGTAGAATAAAGTTACATAAGAGAAAGAACTTATACTATCTGAATAACTTATACTATCTGAATAGGTAATATAAGTTATGTAACTAGGTCCCGCGACAGAAAAAGAAAAAAATCTTAACAATCATTTTGTTAATAACCTTCCATTATATGATTTCTTTAAAGATAACAAGAACATTATGGTATTTAATGAAATATTATATTATTCCTCTTTATTCCATAATCAAACGAATGTTACATAACTTGAAAAGTATTTATTCTTCCACAATCAAACGCCTCCAACGTATAAATTTCACGGTGATCAAGATCTGCCTGAGGCTCCAAAGTTATAGAAAATAAAAAACCAAGACAATTATACGCATAGCCGACTAGGCGTTTGAATGTTTTACTCTCAGGTCCACCTGACATTGATTTTTTAAGGGTATCCCACCACTTGTCATTTGAGCATTGAGAATTACCACTTGTCACTTGTCATTTGAAAGTTTATAAAGTGCTTTGTTGTTTACAAAATCTTTGTAAGGTGCTTGTTAGGTTATTTTAGTGTCAAATTGAATTCATTTTGTATGAAGTCTGTTTGCAGTTCAATGAATGCAGGCCACCCGCTTGCGCGGCTTGTTTCGAAAAACAAAAAGTAGTCGTTTTAAAAGTTTTAGGGGCTATTTGAATTCCTCAAGAAATTTGGAGAATTTTATCTTCCTACTATAAATTTATTATAAACAATCCAAACTTTTCACAAAGTTACACTCTTCCCAATAAATTTATTCCTAGAAATTTTAACTTCCCCAAATTTTCTAAATTCCTAAGCGATCCAAACGCCCCAGTATATATACAAGGAGAAAATTTGAGTTCAGAACGATTTAGGAGAAGTCTTTAGAAAAATGCTCTGTAAGGAAAACCAAATTGTAAAATTAATTGGCCCCAGTTCTCTGTGCATTTGTTTAATGGATGGTGGCTTTTTATTATCAAAGAAAAATATGAATTGATGAAACCCCAGCAATTAATCCATACTATCACTACAAATAATATGAATTGATGAAACCCCACCAATTAAACTGATGAACTATCACAATAAATTATGTTTGCTGGTGCACTTGCAATTTAAAAAGAAAGAATTACGGGAAAGATAAAATAATAGTATTAGATTCTCTTGTCTGACATAATGTGGGAAATTTCTCCTATCAGTCGTTTGCAAGCCTTTAACAAACAGGAATCATACAAAAACAATGGAAATTAAGACGATTATTCAAACCCAAAAAAAAAAACGCAAGAAAAGAAACAGGTGGAGTATGGAAAACCAATAAACAGAAATTCCGGGCTCTGGCGTCCGTGTTCAATTTTAATGTTGTTCTCTCTTGTACCATTTGAGATTTTTATTTTCGCAGTCTGAATTATTATTATTATTATTATTATTATTATTATTATTATTATTATTATTATTATTATTATTATTATTATTATTATTATTATTATTATATTTTTTCTTCTTTTGGGTGCATGTCTTCAATTCTAAGCTTTTTTTACTGTTAGCAAGTTGCCATCACCCCCAATCAGCACTCCACGTTCTAATTGAAAGCAAATTCGCTTTTTTATTTTTATTTTATATTAGCTGGAAATGCCTTTTGAATATTTTTTTAGTACATGGCTATAAATCAATGCATATGTGAGAGTTGCTGACATCGTAATAAAGCTCTCTAATAATCTTTGAATTATTTTTTTAGTGTCTTCACGGATGAATTGGTAAAATAACTGTTAAAACTTTGACAAAAAATTATTGTATTATATCCGAATTATTTACAAAGTTTACGAATAATATCCAATTAATAACAAGTTATTCTCGAAATTTATGAAATTTTGTTATTTCTACAATTTTATAAACTTTTTTTCATTGTAGAAAAACTAACTGCTTTTTAAGTTTTGCTTAAATTATATAATTGAATCAAGAATTTCAAATTTCATCAAATTATATTCTAATTCACAATTATTACTAGGTTGCTGATATTATGTGTCAATATTTTTAATGGATGTCATTTAGTTATGGAGCGGGTCATCTCGACCACTTACATTTGCAAAGTTACAATATGTTTTTGGTGGGTACACCGTACACCAATTACGCACCGTAGAACTAACGCCACCATGCACATAAGTTTCTTTCTTCTTTTTTTTTTAAGGCAAACATAAGGTTTTAGGAATCACTCAGGGCCGTTTGGATCGCTTAGGGATTTGAGGAATTTGAAGAAATTGCAATTTCTAAGAATACATTTATTGAAAAGTATGTAACTTTGTGAAGAGTTTAAATTATTTATAATAAATTTATGATAGAAATATAAAATTCTCCAAATTTCTTGGGAATCCAAACAGCCCAGAGATTATGCACGTCTTTTTGGCAATTTTGAGAATTTTTTAAATTAGATTTGGAACCCAACTATAGACATTATGTGTAAGTCAATTTTCTTGACATGGCATACATTTGACCGTTCATCAAGTGATTTAAAATTTCAAATACTTAAAATTAACTATTTTTTATTTGAATAATAGTTATCAATATTGTTAAACGACTATTGCTTATAATATAAATAAAGTAAAATATGTATCCCCGTTATGATATAATATTGATATATCATACTAGCAGCATAGCAACAAAAGATATATCGTACTAGAAATCAATTCCCCACTTCTTTTTTGTATATATATTAAAAAATCGAAAAAAAATACAGAATCGAAAATTCATTAATTGATTTTGAACTAAAAGCTTCACAAAGATGAAGCTTAAGAGTGGTTTGGCGATAATTTTTTTTTGTATATATATATATATATATATATATATATATATATATATATATATATATATATATATATATTGTATAGCTCATGCGTACTCATTAGATAATAAACTCAATGCAACAAGGAAGGATGTAATTGTCTGAGCATACAATCGTCGTCGTCGTCGTCGTCTGTTTGGGTGCGTTTGGATGGGTGTGGAAAGAAGGGAAGAAAGGAAGAAGTGGGAAGAAGTATTGGGAAGTGTGTAATTTTGTGAAGAGTTTGGATTGTTTATAATATTTTTTCTTCTTCTTCCTTCTTCTTCCTTCTTCTTCTTCTTTCTTCCAACAATCCAAACACACCCTTTAATGCGTAAATTTCACTTTTGGTTTAAACTATATATTGATAAGGGTTAATTAGATTTATGTTTTGGATAACCTCTGTCAACCGTTTCCACAAAAAAAAAAAAAGTTGTTTTGGGGTTACAACGACTTGATTGAGGTAGAAAACTGATGTACATTATTATAGAATTATGTGGCTTTGATTGAGGTTGAAAATGAAGTAAATCTAATAAGTTTTAATGGGTTGAATGGGGAAGGGAACATTACAACTTGTGTGTCTTCTTAAAGTTGAAATTTCCTTGTTATTTACTTTTCTTCATTTTAACAGTATCAAGAGGATGTCATTGTAATTGTAACCTAGAGAAAATGACCTGTCAAAATTGACTAGATCTGTTTTGCAGCTTTGGTGTAAATTTAAGCTATTTAGCCTTTTTTTGGGCTTCACATCCAATTTCCTAAAACTGATTTTGCTTGCATTGCATGATTCATGGTATTTTTTGCTTTTGCTGAACCTGCGTGCTGGAAGCTTTTTGCTCCTAACAAATATTTTGTTTGCTTTCTGAACTTTAGTTAGTGAAAAGGAGATTCTGTCTTTGAATTTCAGACCGGGGCCCCGCTCCTCTCCAGTACTATATCCCTATCTACCGAATGAGCTCTCGAATCCAACGGTCTTATTTATTTTTACTTATCGTGGTAAATCATAGTTAAATTTATAGATTGGACAAGGACACTGAAAGCTTGGGGGGAAGTACGGTATCAATCGTTGGATGGCCATCTAATAGTAACTCTGTATATATTTTGATATTTTAATTTTAGAGAAATGGAGAGGAAAGCGCGTACTAAATTTACCGCGGAAGAAGACTGAATCCGAGTAGAAAACTAAGAAATGGTCGCACTCGTGCTTGACTTTGCAAGCCCTATTTCTTTTTGTTTCCTCTCCGTTTATTACTACATTACATGGGTGCCCGACAATGTAACATCCACGTCATAAAATGGACATCTACAGTCTATCTGAAATGGAGAACATGGAAAATATTAAACTACATGTCCGTGTAAGCAATAAATGCTGAACCAACTAATTAGTAATTAGTTGCTCGCTCCTAGCTCCTATTTCAATTTCTCCTGGTCCTTTGCGTCTCTTACTCTCTTTTGATGTAGCAACTTTTGTGCAGCTATTTACTCACAAATATCAAGTATTAACTGAAGTTGGTAGTATGTCCCTAAATCAATATGGACAATTATATTTGGAATTGTAAAATTAACTCAATATTTCTAGTCCTCCAAAATTATTAATCAATAGTTACAAGTAGACTAGTATATCCTTGTTGTTGACTGTTTGAAGTTTCAACCCGATACACAGGTGCCGCAGTGCACTGCCTTAGCATTTCTCATTGCCAATATGCCATTTCTCATTGTCCTTGGAAGCCACCGCTCTTGAGTCTTGAGTCTTGATCTCTCTCTCTCTCGTCTCTGTGTTGAAAAAGAAATTACAAAACAAAGACCACTTAACTTTTAACTTTAACTTAAACGTGGTTTGCTTATCATATTCATATTCATCTCTCTCGTCTCTTCTCTCTCAAAGATCACAATCGGTGTGTGCACACTGCACAGCACAATTAATTGCTCTCTTCCAATTCCAATTCCGATTCCAATTCCAAGTTTGATCCTCCAATTGGACTTGCACAAATTCAATTAAGCATGAAAAACCCAAACATCACCCCAAAACTCATCCTCTTCCACCCTTTCCACAAACCGGCCCCCGGCTCCTCAACCGGCATCTTCTCCTACCTCGCCTCCCACCACCGCCTCCTCATCCTGCTCTTCATCTCCTGCTTCACCTTCGCCTCTCTCCTCACCTTCCTCTACTCCACCTCCACCTCCTCCTCTACCTTCACCGACTCCTCTCACACCACTGACACCTTCACCGCCACCACAACCACCACCACCATAGCCGCCGCTGCCACCACCACCCCTCTTCCGCTGCCTGTTGTTGACGCGCTCATCCACTACGCTGCCAACACCAACGCCACCGGGCGCATGATAGAGTCTGACATCAGAGCTGTTGCCAATATTCTACGTCGCCGTGGCCCCTGCAATTTGCTGGTATTCGGCTTGTCAGTCGAGACACCGCTCTGGATTGCCCTTAATTCAGGCGGCCGTACCGTGTTTTTAGACGAGAATCAATATTACATCGCCTATCTTGAGCCCCGACACCCGGGTCTCGAAGCATACGATGTCACATATACTACCCGTGTGCGCGACCTCCAGGTAATTCACGTATTTATTGTTCATATACAAAGCATTTCAGAATATATTAACGTATCGTTCATATATTTCAAACAATGTAATTAATTAATATAAATATGGTACATATATATTATCCAATTGTGAATTAATTTGGTTCTGAATAGAAAGATTATGTTGTTCGTAGGAGCTGCTTTCTACTGCGCGCGCCACACGGGCAACCGACTGTCGACCAATACAACACCTCCTCTTCTCTGAGTGCCGCCTTGCGGTTAATGATCTACCGAACCATTTGTACGATGTTGATTGGGATATGATCTTAGTAGACGGTCCCAGCGGCTGGATGCAGACATCGCCGGGCCGCACCGCCTCAATCTTCTCATCTGCTGTCATGGCCAGGTTTGCCACAATTCAAACATTAAATTAATTTTCATTCAATAACGTGTGCAGCATTTAGGTCCCAACAACTCGGTTCAACATATTTAAAACAGTACTATATTATTATTGTACAACTATTAGCTAGTTGGTACTTAGTGGATAGCACATTAGTTAGCTTATCATGTTACGTTTGTTAGGCCTTTATTGACAAAGTGGCTTTATTTTGTTTCATTAAAAATGCACATGCTGCAAGGCACGTTATTAGTTTGCAACTTCCATTTTTGCTAGCAAGCAAAAGTTCATTGACCATTGCTTTTAGTTTAACATTTTTGAGATAACAGAATTACACTGTATGAATTTTTTTTTTTTTAAATGCCCGCAAATGGTGACAGCATGAATAAAGTTTCAATATTTATATTGGTCCTTCAAATGCCAGTTATTTCAAATTAATAATCCGTGCCTGAATCTTTAGAATCATCCTTTGGAATTTTTACTCTTATATTTTAGGTAGAAATAATCTTTTGTTGTGTTGTGCAAGTTTTTTTAAGTTGCAATAATAATCATGCATGTTTGTTGGCACACATTTATAATTTTGAATTTGCATGAAAAAATTATGTTTCACAGATCAAGACGTGATGGCGGGAAGACTGAAGTGTTAGTGCATGATTATCAATTTGGGTTAGAAAAGACATGCGCTCATGAATTCCTTTGTGAAGAAAACCGTATTGAGGAGAGCAGCACAGAATCTCTAGGTCACTTCATCATTCAAAGTGGGGGGCCTCGTGATGCATTTTGTTTCAATGCAACCGATGATGGTGTTAATATTGGTCGATTAAGAGCCAGGACAAGAGCACACCCTCTTATTACTAAGTAAAAATTAATATTAGTCTTTTTTTTGTTAGTTTACTGTTTTTTATTCTTTTTGAAAAAAAATATTTTATATACTATTCCAAGGACTTTAAACTACTCTTTTATATTTTCGAAAAAAGTTAGAAATACTTGCTTTGCCTGTACAAAATATAGGAAAGCTCTCTTGAGTTGATGTTATTATGAGATATGAATAACGCATATAGTTTTCTCTCTTAATAAAATAATGGGAAAAGAGGGAATTTTCTTAATGTGTACGGCCTCGGGCCTTCATGTATCATTTAGGGTGCGCTCCAGAAGGTGGGAACGGAGGTGATGGAATGGAAGCTTAAACATTGTATCCTGCTCCAGACTCCTTTTTAGGGTGAGACGATGGGAAAGGGGGTCACGAAAGTGGGGTTTGGGGAAATAAATTGTGATCCCCGTTTTTGGGGTGTACCCGATGGCAACCAAGAAACCATATTCCTATTCCAATACTATCCTTTAATCATGCTCCCTATGACACCGGGTCCCACCATGAATTTCATTTCCCTCTTTTTTTTTCCAAATTCCCTCCCGATTGAGCATTGCTAACTCATATATATGCCTTCAAATTTGCTTTTCTCTCGCATCCTTCACCTTTGCTGGTCGAGTCCCCGTCACATCACCTTTTTCATTAAGTAAGAACTATAATATTAGAAGGGTAATACAGTCATTTTGCATATTAGAAGTGAGGTGTCAAATTTTAACCTCCGTATACATTTTTTAAGTTCTGGAGCAAGTTACAATCTTATTTCTACCATTCCTTCATCTTCTATTCCATTCCATCCCATTCCATCATCTCTTAGCAACATCCTGGAGCAGAACCTTAATCACGTAGCTGAATACCTATTGCATATTCTAAAAAAAAAAAAAAAAAAGAAAGAAAGAAAAGAGAGATATTATGAGATAAAAATGTTGTAGTCTTGAGAGAATTATCTCAATTTTGGGACTTGTATGAAAAGTTGTCCCTTTATTATGGAAAAACCAATCCGACTCTGCTGTTGCGCGACACAGCGTGTAGCGCACTACGGGCCGTCTGATCTTGATCGGACGGTTCACTTTTTACGGGCCTATCAATCTAGGTTACATGCACGGGGCTCCTTTGTCCATTGGATCTTAATCAGACGGCCAGCGTACCGCGCGACACGCTGTGTCGCGCGGCAGCGGATCTGAATTTTGGAAAAACAAACGTGGAGATAACATGGTGTGGGGCCCAGAAAAATAAAGGTTGTTGTGCAGTCAGGATCTACATGGGTGGGGCTACATCATCAGTGGAAAAGTACTGATGGTTGGTTTAATTTTTTAATAATGTTTTATAGCTGGCATTGAGGGGTTTTTTTTTTTTTTTTGAGATATCTTTCTTTCTTGATGTTATTGTTTGGCAGCTTTACACATTTTGTACAACTGGTTGCTTCAAATTCAAACCCAATCAATCCTAGACACATTTTGTAAAATTGAGATGTTGTGTCGCGCGGTATGTTGGCCGTTTGATTAAGATCCAATGGACAAGGGAGCCCCGTGCATATAATCTAGATTGGTAGGTCCGTAAAAAGTGAACCGTCCGATCAAAATCAGACGGCTCATAGTGCGCGACACGCGTTGTAGCGCAACAGCGAATCCGAATTGCATTTTGTACAACTGTTTGTTTCTTAGTTAGATTGGACATTGGAGATGCGTACCAGGATCGAACTATATAGTCCTCTTCTTCCATCCTAACAAAAATGGAGATGTGTATCTGGCGGTTCCTATTTTTATAATCCAATTCAACATATTTTTTTGTATAATTGTATTGTATGTTATATTTTTTTTCACCGATAAATTTATTTCCCTTCCGAGAAAGAAATGTGAGTGCTAAGAAAATAACGGAGAAAAATGGGCAGAGGGTTGACTTGAAGGGTGCGTTTGGATAGGTGTGGGAAGAAGGGAAGAAGGGAAGAAGTGGGAAGAAGTATTGGGAAGTGTGTAACTTTGTGAAGAGTTTAAATTGTTTATAATTTTTTTTCTTCCCATCTTCCTTCTTCCTCTTCTTCTTCTCTCATCCAAACGCACCCGAAAAGGAGAGGATAGATTGAACTTGAAACAAAAGTCTCTCTTTCTTGGGAGTATCTTCAAACTTTTTTTTTTCTTTTAAATATATGTGATGGCTATCTTCTATCCGTAACTTTGGATTATTGTAAGCAATAATTACCAGCTAGGTGAATGTCTGTGACTACACAGTCTATTAAAATATATTTCTATGTGCTAACCTCTCCATCAAGAAGGTGAAAGATAAATTCATATGGATCCCCGCGAATTCTAATTAAAACCCTACAAAGTGCAAAATAGTAGACACGGCCTTGCAGATCCCTCAAAATATTTTATATTTAACAGCCCTGTTTATACATTCGAAATTTAAAAAGAAAAAAAAATTGTGATAGACATATAAATTATTGAAGATTTAACTTGAAAGAAGATTAATCCTAACATTGATATGTATAGGTGAATGACATTTGACATCCTATGGTAGGGTATCCCGTATCCAAAATATTGCACATTGAACAGCAGAACAGGGATACAAGAGATGTATTATATTCGTTTATTTATTTATTTTGCTGGGGAACATGATTCCTAAAACATTTTTACCCTCGTATAATAATCATACAAGTCGTATATAAGTTTAAAACAAACATAACCACTCCGTTACGTTGCAAAATGGAGAATTTGCAGCTGGTATCTATCTCCAGCCTCCAGGGGCATGTCGGTACCGCTTCAGGTCAGGTTTAGGTCGTAACAATAACATATATATTTTACTTTTCTATTTTTCTTCCGAGGGCCAGAAACATTTTGAAAACCCCTACCAAGAGAATATATATGTTGCAAAGTGACGCACCCATATCTAACTCTATACTTATAAGTTATATCCTTTTCCATGATTAGTGCCACCAAAGATGCAGTTAAAGATAAGTTAGAATTTGTCGCAATCTTTTGAAAATGTAGTCAGGTTGGGCCCCAAGATATTGCTTTAAGTTTGATGTGTTAGTTATAACTAATACAATTTATTTACGAAACCGAATTCCACGCCGAAAAATAAAAATAATAAATAAATAAATAAGCTTTATTCTATAGAAGCAAGAAGTACGCGCGACATACCTACGTGTTTATTATATCAAATATTTAAAAAAAAAATACTGTCCATTATGCAGCAGAGACCAAGCAATCAAAAATAAATACATTTTGTTAGTCAGCATATGCCCTTTGTATGTCTGAACGATACAACAACCCTCTTGTCTATTATATTACCAAAAATTCTATGCCTTTTTATTTCTATCACACATTGTGTAGCCATTAAAAAAAAGCATATATCGCTAACAAAATGTTTGAGATCTATTTACATCGGTTACCTTGATAACTAAATATTATTTAAAGCTAAGCTTGAAAAGAATTAAAAAATTACAGAGATATAGCATATATATTGTTGGCAACAGTGGGTTGTGTATATTCAAGGGTGCGTTTGGATAGGTGTGGGAAGAAGGGAAGAAGGGAAGAAATGGAAAGAAGTATTGGGAAGTGTGTAACTTTGTGAAGAGTTTGGATTGTTTATAATTTTTTTTCTTCCCATCTTCCTTCTTCCTCTTCTTCTTCTCTCATCCAAACGCATCCCAAGTGATCATACAAATATTATTTGGTATTCCATCAAAGAAAATTAATTTCAGACCAATACAAATTACAAATATTTCGACGAATCGTAAAACCTAAATCAAATTTCATCATCTTTATAACATGATATTATGTGTGTTTGGTTGCACAAAAATAGAGAATAAGAAAGCAAGGAATATGATAGTCAATACCAAATATGGAATAAATAGTGGGATAAGCTTATAAATTAACATGGTATAAGGAAGAATGAGATAAATAGCTTTATCCCACTATTTATGTCAAGTTTGGTATTGACTATTTTTGTGCAACCAAACATCTATAAAATTTTAAAACTATAAATACATATGTTGATTGTCAAGATTGTCAGATTAATTTTATTGTCAAAGGATTTCTGTCTATGCTATTAGTAGGTAATTGTTACATTGCCAATGAACAGTACTTTAAAAAAAAAATGTTCGCACATAAGCAGTTAGAAACAAACCTAGCAGGGTTCATCAACAACAAACCAAGGGAAATCAACATGGCAATCATTAAGTTACAGCAGACACTCGTCTCACTTACAAACCATGATCCTCGATCAATCATTCACTCATGAGCTATAAGATACAAAATGTAACTAGGATACACAAGAAAAGAATCAATTGACTTAATTACAAAATTTGAAGTGAGTGCTCTTCTTCACAAGCCAGAAGAGACGAGACCATGCAAAGTGACAATGCCGATTATGACATTTTGGCAGTCAATTACTGGAAGAAACTGCACCGGTGAAGGGGGAGACTCCATCTTCTGCATTGCCTCTACTGCCATAGCATCTGCTGTTATAGTTCTTGGGTTCCTATTAGGGCACAACCAATCAGAAAATTGTTTAGAAAGAAGAAGGTTGAAAGGAAATAATAGAACAAAATCAATTTAAGAACTAAAGTAAGATTGATAAAAGAAATTGAACTCATGTTGTCGAGGGTGAAAAACACACAGCACTCCTGCACCAGTATTGCGATTGAACAATATAAAGTTTCCATTGGTTTGATCTTTTCTTTTCTTCACTGGCATTCTACTCGGTATTGTACCTCTTCTAAGGTATTGGGCCTACATGGTTCAGAACACGTTTGTGTTCGTTTTCTTTTGGACATTTTTCTTTTCCACGACCAAACTTTGAAGTTCATTGGTTGTTTATAACCTTTGAAAGGTAAATTTGGTACTAGTACCTAAACAAATGACTCAGTGCTGCTCATCAGACAATATTGTTCTTTATTTTTCTTGTTTTCTGTCATAATCATTTTTAACCTTGTAAAATCATTTAGTTATTTAACACCTAGAAACTACACAATAAAAGCTACCAACTAATGATACATCTATGATAATTCTGTTTCGCAATATTAATTACCATCCTTCTAGAAATTTTTTAAAAATTTTTCTGACTGCTTAACACTAAAGACGTAACAGTTTGTTTTATTACTATAGTTTTTCATCTGAATTTCCATCAGGGAAAAAAAACTAGTTTCAATTTTAAAGGAAGCACATCTGAATGTACCTATTACACATCTGACCCACGGTGAGTTTAAAAATGGCAGCCCCATTTGCCTTTAGTGCTCGCCTCAAGTCACCATCAGTAAATGTGCCAATCAGCCGGTATGAGTCGTCTATGACAAGAAGACACCCACATCCTTTGTTAGTGAGCTCTGATAATTGATCCATTATCATATCTCCTTCTTTACATATGGGTAAATCTTCTTTTTTCTTCATAACATCTTTCACCTGCACAAATTATTGTATTTAGTTCTTTACAGTGTTCAGTCTATATATATGGCAATAC
Organism: Rhynchospora pubera; assembly: GCA_028095005.1. Classification (NCBI taxonomy): domain Eukaryota; kingdom Viridiplantae; phylum Streptophyta; class Magnoliopsida; order Poales; family Cyperaceae; genus Rhynchospora; species Rhynchospora pubera. The sequence goes on from CM051460.1 coordinate 359,616,308, forward strand.
ACTGGAATTAATTGGCGTAATGGATGTATTGATGTTGCACATTCACAAATGCGCCGTATGAATGCAGGATTAATTTTGTAATTCTGGTTGCTTACAAAGGTGATTGAATAGAATAGAATCTCTTCTATTGCCAGAAGAACCAAGAATATCTAGACAAACCAGTTGGTGCATTCTGTTAAAGGACTCGACTGCAGAAGTAGCAAAGTAACATTTTTATGCTTTTTTTTTTTTTTGAGAAAGAGATGGGAGCGCCACCCAGTTTTCATTTTTGATAAAACGAACATTTTTATGCAATTAAATTTGGAACAAAGTGACACGGACACAAGAAAGAGATAAAATAGAGAGTTATCAATCAAATTGCACCTTGAAGAAAAACATGGAGATCAACTTATTAGTAATCCGTGAAAGCCAGTGTATCCTACTACTAACAGATTTGACATGCAATTATAATCTGATACTACAATCCTTGACAAAATTAAAACCAATGAGCTTTACCACCACCTTTACCTTAAATATCAGACCTTTTCCAATCTTTCCAGCAGGATGGTTAGCCGCATACTGCTCCTGTGCAACCTTGCGTGCAGCCATGACAGCAGCCACAACTGTGTCGCCAAAAATCATCTGCACCGCAGCTGATGTGACCGGCGCAAGATTGAAAGGGCATATCTCGCCCTGTATCGGCAAGTGCACATTCACATCACATAGTTTTGAGAGAGGGTTTTCTTGGACAGAGGTGAGAGAGACTAGAACAGCACCTTTGACCTTTGCACAAGGGACAAGAGAGAGCTCTTCTGATGCGCCAGACTTTGAAATCAGGATAATAATATCGCCCTCAAAAACAGCACCTGATAGAAATTGACAAATTGTAATACGCTTTTTAAGGTAGTTGAGTATAATTACGATATAAAGCTAGCATCACAATTTCTTTGGAACCAGTTGGGTCATAGTATCGTACTAGGACATGTATGTGATCTGAAACAAAGAAACACAAAGCACTTTAATATGTAACAGTGAAGTCGCCAATTGTGTTTAAATTTTTTGCTTGTTAGTTTATTTGACATAAAAATAATTATTTCAACTGCTATTCTAATTGGCTCTTAATCTTATTGACCAGGGAAAAAATTTTGAAAACCATACCAATCTCAAAAAGGGCAGTGTAGCTTCATCGGAAATCTATGCTGAGAATAAAAAGGAAGAATTTTCATTTCCTGAGGTGTACTGAGTGGCAAAAACTAAGGCTCCGTTTGGATCGTATGGGAATAGGAGGAATAGCTTCTTTCTAGGCGTAAATTTATTATAAACAATCCAAACTCTTCATAAAGTTACACACTTTTCAATACTTTCCGTCTAGGAATAGACTATTCCTCTTATGTATTTTATGTATGTATTATTCTTATTGTAGAATTAGGTTAATTTGAGGGTCATTTGGGCCCAGAAAGTCACATTCGACTTCGAGCCCAAAATTGGAATGGATGGAGTAAATATTGACTGATTGACATGACCTGAAACTGAATGATGTTTACAATTTGTCATTTGAAAAGAGACATTTGCAATAATTGGAAACTCTTTCTTGCGATTAAGAATCTCAGACTATATGGAAAGATTTGCTATTCCTAGAAGGGATCGTGTGCTTTCATTAGCTGAGATTGTTTCCTTCTATTTATTTTCCTTTCTATTTTATTTTACTTCCTTATTATTTCTTCTCTCTCTGTTAAAACCAAATAGGCTGCACATGTATTGAGACATGGAAAACGTGTGTGTGTGTTGTAAACTCCTCTCTTTGATGAATAAATAAATCGGGTGTGTTGAGTAATCGTGGAGTGCGCTTTAGGCGATACCACGTTAAAATCTGTGTCATCTCTTCTTTATCATTTTGTGTCATGGTATCAGAGAGCCAGGTTTAGGCGGCTGCAGGAGGAAGACGAAACAAAACCCTAGACGGAGTGTAGATCGGGATTCATGGCAAGCGGCGGCGCTGACAGCAAAGTGCGGGCGCATCCCGTGCGGGTGCATCCAGGTGCATCTAGTTGCGTCGACAGCAAAGTGCGGGCGCATCCAGTGCAGGTGCATCCTAGTGCATCCAGTGGCATGGACAACAGCAAGAAAGAGCCTCAAAACTCTACACCAGGTTTTTCGTGTGCACGAGTCCAACAAACCAAGGCTATTCTAGCCAACTCTAGTGTCTTAGATGCAGTTGCATCCAGTAAGAAGTTGCATGATAGGATGCAAAATTTGAGATGGATAATTGATAGTGGAGCATCTCACCATATGACAGGAAATTATGGTTGTATTGATGATATTTGTGATATAAAACCCACAATTGTTAGTCTTCCAAACGGAGAGCAAATAGTGGCTAAACATGAAGGTAGTGTGGTGTTGAATGAAGGACTAGTTCTTCAAAGAGTCTTATACGTGCCCAGTTTGGATTGCAATCTCATTTCGGTAAACCAACTGATTAAAACCAGCAGATGCTTTGTTACATTTACTGATGAGATTTGTGTCATACAGGATCACAATACTAGGATGTTGATTGGTGTGGGTGAGCAAAGAGATGGGATCTATTACTTTCATCAAGTGGCATCGGCAAAAGTTTTTCACATGCATGGAAAAGAACCCTATGAGTTGTGGCATCAAAGAATGGGACACCCTTCAAAACAAGTAACTTCACTCTTAACTGGTAACACTAATATTTCTGAAGATGTTTGTGAAATTTGTGTACGAGCCAAGCAAACGAGAGAAGTATTCCCTATCAGTTTGAATAAAGCAAGTGAACCTTTTGAATTAATACATTGCGACATTTGGGGTGCATACCGTGTGGCTTCACATTGTGGTGCTCATTACTTCTTGACCATTGTTGATGATTTTTCCCGTGCTGTATGGGTCTATTTAATGGCTGAGAAAAGCGAAACTGGTGGTTTACTTAGATCTTTTTGCAAAATGGTCCAGACACAATTTAATAAATCCGTTAAATGCATTAGAAGTGACAATGGTTTGGAATTCAAATCTGGACCAATGAAGAACTTTTATTTAGAATATGGAATCCTACATCAAACCTCATGTGTAGCCACACCTCAACAAAATGGGAGAGTGGAAAGAAAACACCGTCATATTCTTAATGTGGCGAGAGCATTGAAGTTTCAATCTCATTTGCCTATTGAATTTTGGGGAGAGTGTGTGCTAACTGCTGCATTTATCATTAATAGAACTCCAACTCCATTGTTAAAAAATAAAACACCTTATGAAGTATTATTTGATAAACCACCTTTATATGGAGCAATTCGTGTGTTTGGTTGCTTGTGCTATATCAAATCTAGAACCTCAGATAAATTTGAAAGTAGAAGTAGAAAGTGTGTTTTTGTAGGATATCCTTTTGGACAAAAGGGATGGCGTGTGTATGATTTGGAGACCAACGAGTTTGTTGTCTCTCGCGATGTGATTTTTTGTGAAAATGTCTTTCCATTTGCTCAAATGGGAGTAGATAAAGCCATCTATGATTCAAGCCATGTCACAATGCATTCATATGATGATGAGGCATTTGCTATAGAGTTACAGAATTATGATGCATCAGATCAGAGTGCAGGTGCATCGGGTCAGAGTGCACCCGGACAGAGTGCAGGTGCATCGGGACAAAGTGGATCCGGACAGAGTGCAGGTGCATCGGGTCAGAGTGCGCCCGGACAGAGTGCAGGTGCATCAGGACAAAGTGCAGAACTTGCAGGTGCATCGGGTCAAAGTGCAGAACTTGCAGGTGCATCGGGTCAGAGTGCGGGTGCATCGGATCAGAGTGCACCCGGACAGAGTGCAGGTGCATCGGGTCAAAGGGCATCCGAACAGAGTGCAGTTGCATCTGGACAGAGTGCACCCGAACAGAATGCAGGTGCATCAGATCAGAATGATCGTAGTCAACGATATCGCAAGCCACCAGCTCATCTTCAAGATTACATATGTTACACAACATCTTGTCATCCATCTAAATCTCACTCCACTACAGTTGACTCCTCAGGTAGTCTCTATCCAATAGCTCATTATGTGAATTGTAATAATTTTTCTGCTGCACATAGAAAGTTTTTGGCTGCAGTCACAGTAGGAAAAGAACCTCGGTATTTTGGAGAAGCGATGAATTACAAGCACTGGAGAGATGCGATGCATGCAGAAATTGATGCACTTGAGCGAAATGAGACATGGACAATTGAGGATTTGCCACCAAAGAAGAAGGCAATCGGATGCAAGTGGGTGTATCGCATCAAGTACAATTCAGATGGAAGTATTGAAAGATACAAGGCACGGCTCGTTGTGATGGGAAATCGACAAGTTGAAGGAATTGATTTCAATGAAACATTTGCTCCAGTTGCTAAGATGACCACCGTTAGAACTCTTCTAGCTGTGGCAGTAGCGAAAGGATGGGAGTTGCATCAAATGGATGTACATAATGCATTTCTGCATGGTGATCTGAATGAAGAGGTTTACATGCATCTACCGCCTGGTTTTGCTTCTTCTCACCCAGGCAAGGTGTGTAGACTTAAAAAATCGCTCTATGGTCTGCGCCAAGCACCTCGAATGTGGTTCTCAAAATTGACAGGAGCTCTTCGAACATATGGTTTCATTCAATCATACGCTGATTATTCATTATTCACATTTAATAAGGAAGATGTATTCCTCGCTATTCTTGTATATGTTGATGATTTGGTCATCGCAGGGAATGACTGTCACACCCCGCAGCGGCGGCGTGACCGATTTCCGCCGCGAGAACGTGCTTCGCACGCCCCGCAAGGCTTACTGATTGGCCACAAGTCATTATGCCATGTTTTAATATACTAAGCACCATGCACTTAACTAGCAACAGTTCCAAACACAAGATTGAGGTTATGCTTGTACATGTGTAACTCAAAATTTTGCCAGAGTTTCTTTTGTAACTAGTGGTATCCAGCCATAAGGCAAACATCCATACAGTTCATAAGCATTTCCCCAACCCAAATCCCACAAGTAACAAGCAAGCAAACATCCAGTTTAAGGAGTTACTCCCATACAAGCATACATTTACACAGTCAAACAAGCAACAGTACATAAGTACATAATACATAGCATAACATAATGTACACGGCTTACTTCTCCACTTTCCAGCCCACGCCTTCAAAACCTGGAACCCATGAAAACATGGTACGGTGAGAAAGGAAACCATTTCTCAGTGCGGTATTTAGTTCCAGCCACGCATGAATCCGAAGTCTCATGTTGCGGAACTAAATACACACTGTTTAATATATAAGAACATAGTTTGCACAGTTTATTCATAAAACAGTTAGCAATTCATGCTATGCAATGCAAGGCCAGCTAGCAACGATTATCCGAAATCTGCAAATTCAATTCACACAAAAGCCGACACTTGTTGGACACCTATCCATGCACAATACTAGGCTGGTTACCAATCAGCCAAGTCATTTCCTTTCCATCAATACAACCAAATAGTACTTAATTGCTGAGAACATTTACCCCCTCATAGTCATGAGTCCCGGAACATAAGCGCTTATCTCACGGCCCTTGGAAAGACGGTCGCGACTCCGCTTTCCAAAGATGTAAATGCCATTCATCACACAATTAGCACAGCCATACCATATATCACAATTCAGCCACAATAAAATAAACCATTCAATATGCATGTCATGAGATAATAATCCATCCTATGCACAGTCATGTAGCATATATATAATATAGCAATTCATACATGCAGGCTACATGCTAAGTCATGCAAAAACATCAAGCAACATGCATAATATACTTTAAATTTAGCACAGCAACAAGAGTTAGGGTCCAGGTGAAATCCGCACCTCAAACCTTACACCGTATACCCGCCGTTCACTGCTGCGGTGCGCCCGCTTCACCGCTCAAGTCCACCGAATTACCTTGCTCAGGGTCTGGTTCAAGCAATCAAAACCTTATGTCACAGTCATACTCAACCCCAGCCTATAACTCATGCAATTACGTGGTAAAGGCACCTAGCCAAACACCGTTGCGTGTCTGGTTTGCGGGTGTTTGCAACACCGCTTCATGGTTTGATAGTCAACCAACACCAGACCTATGGTGCTTACTAGCACATGGTCAGTTAGGGTGCACCAACAGCACTATGCTATGCACCAAATCATCATCCCTAAGGTCTGTTTGAGTTATGGAAACCAGCCGCTATACACAACACATGCACCGTCATGAACTTCCCAGCCTGTTTTGGGTAAACCAGGGCCAAAATCATGCACACAACACTATTCTTTACCTTCCCAACTATCCAGCTATGATCCAAACACTGTTTTTCACTGCCTAACACCTCACAACCAAGCTTAAGTGGTCTGTTTTGGTAAGGAACAGAGCAACTACGAAATTAGGCAAGAAGAGGGGCATAATTGTCCATGCAATTGGTGCAGAGAAAGATGTTAAGAGGTGGGGACCAGGTGGCAGCAGACTCTTTCTCCCCCTGCCTAATGACTAAGCAGCTTGGTGTCATGCAGCTATTGGGGCTGGTCAAACCAGGTTGGACTACCCCTTGGCCAGCTTCAAGGGTCACCACTGGACAATTCCAGTCTTACATGCAAGGGACACTCCAGTACTCACTACCAACATGCCTAAGTACAGATTTCATGACTGGGCAGCTACATTAACAATCACACACTCAGACCAGCTGTAACCGTCATGCGTTACAGCATAATTTGGTCATCATTTTGGTCACAATTTGGGTCATCATACCATGTCATTATACCACGCAATAATTTATTTCAGTTTGGCATACATGATGCATCATACACACATAGTCTGATTGTAAGGCAACCGTTATCATAGCGGGACTTATACCGTTTCCAACCACGCTTTACATGACTGCACTAGTGTCTGGACAGGGACGGGGGGTATTTTACATGGGTCTCTAGTCAGTCAAGGTCTCAATCACCACCACCCCCCTAATAGACAGGATGCAAATTGGAGCAACATCTAGTACAGTATTTACCAACCCCTGAATTTCCCCCACGCTCTAAGGCCTGGTTGCATGGTGTTTACATGACAGGGACACCGTCAGACAGCCGTATCTCACATTCCTCCCCCCTTAAGAATCCGTTCAGTCCTCTGAACGAATCGTACCTGAACTCACGAACAACTCAGGGTAACGCTCTCTAATCGTGCTCTCAAGCTCCCAAGTTGCCTCTTTTTCTGAGTGCCGCCCCCACTGCACAAGTACCAGCTTAATGACTTTGGTTCTCAACCGTTGCTCTCTACCATCCAGAATCCTCATAGGTGCTTCCTCATAAGTTAAATTTTCACCAAGGTGCAGCTGAGAATAATCCAATACATGAGATTGGTCGCCAACAAACCGTCTCAGCTGTGACACATGAAAAACTGGGTGTATACGGTTCAATTCATCCGGCAGCTTCAACTTATAAGCAACCGCTCCAACTCTTTCCTCCACCGGAAAAGGGCCAACATATCTGGGACTTAACTTCCCAGTCACACCAAATCTATACACTCCACGCATGGGAGAAACCTTCAGCCATACTCTTTCTCCATCCTTGTACTCAACCGGTCGCCTATGTACATCAGCATACCGTTTTTGTCTATCTTGTGCTGCCTTGAGCCTACTCAGAACCACCTTTGTTTTCTCTGAATTTTCAGCCACTAGCTCAGGTCCAGTTGGGACAAAATTGCCCCTAGGTTGCCACCATAACGGTGTACGGCATGGCTCCCCATACAACGCCTCATACGGCGGCATGCCAATGCTGGAATGAAAACTATTGTTGTATGCAAACTCAGCCAAATACAAATGATCAAGCCATGAACCACCAAAACTCAATGCACACGCCCTCAACATGTCTTCCAAGGTTTGTATAGTACGCTCCGACTGCCCATCAGTTTGCGGGTGATGTGCCGAACTAAATTTCAGCTTGGTACCCATAGCCTCTTGAAAACTTTTCCAAAAATGAGATATAAACCGGCCATCTCTATCTGAAATTATCTCCTGTGGACAGCCATGATACTTGCAAAAATTTCTGAGGAATATTTCAGCCAACTCCTTGGCAGCAACATCAGCCCGGATCGGTATAAAGCGGGCTACCTTGGTCAGTCGATCCACTATCACCCACACTGCTTCAATCCTTCCCTTTGTCTTCGGAAAACCAGATACAAAATCCATCGTAATAGACTCAAACTTGCTCTTTGGCCGCCTCAAAGTCTGCAACAATCCCGCACTTTTCTTCCTATCGGCCTTTACTTGCTGACAGATTAAACATTTCTCCACATACTGTGCTACTTCCTTTTTCATGCCCGGCCACCAAAAATATTTCCTCAAGTCCTGATACATTTTTACCTCACCAGGATGTAAAGCATACCCTGATTCATGCGCCTCAGACAAGATCAACGCCTTGATACCTGCATCATTTGGCACACAAATGCGATTTCTGAACCGCAAAACACCGCTTTCATCAACATGGAACGGGGTCTCCTTCTCATCTTCTGCTCTTTCTTTGAATCTCTTGCAATTATCATCCATTACTTGGGCTGCCTGAATTCTATCATGTAAATCAGGTTGTACCTCTATGGCAGCCAACATTACCGTCATAAGTACGGGAGATGTAACGCTCATTGTTTGGACCCGGCTCAACATCTGTTGCCCGAGTTCACGTGATACTCCAACCTGCAACTCCAAACGCCTCATTTCCTCAAGCAATCTTGGCTCCTGTGTTAATAAAGTCACCGCATTCATTCGACTCTTCCTACTCAAAGCATCAGCTACCAAATTAGCCTTACCGGCATGATACAATATCTCTAAATCATAATCTTTCATGAGTTCTAGCCAACGCCTTTGCCTCAGGTTCAACTCTTTTTGTGTGAAAATATATTTCAAGCTCTGATGGTCTGTATAGATTTTACACTTAACTCCATACAAGTAATGCCGCCAAATTTTAAGTGCAAAGATGACAGCCGCTAGCTCCAAATCGTGGGTCGGATAATTCTGCTCATGCGGCCTCAACTGCCTTGATGCATAGGCTATTACATGCTTTTCTTGCATCAACACACATCCCAAACCCGACTTAGAGGCATCAGTATATACATCGTATTCTCGGCCTGAAACCGGCATAGCAAGGACCGGCGCTGTCACAAGCCGATTTTTCAACTCCTGAAAACTTTTCTCTTGCCTTTCTTCCCATACAAACTTTACTCCCTTATGCAACAACTCTGTCAATGGCTTGGCAATTTGAGAGAAACCAGCCACAAATCGCCTATAGTACCCCGCCAAACCCAAGAAACTTCTTATCTCACTTACCGATTTCAGTTGGTTCCATTCAGTCACTGCCTGCACTTTTGATGGGTCCACAGCCAATCCTTCTCCAGAGATAACATGGCCTAAAAATGCCACCTTACTTAGCCAAAATTCACACTTAGAAAATTTGCCATACAGCTTACACTCTCTCAGCCTATTCAATACAATCCTGAGATGTTTCGCATGCTCTTCAAATGATCGGGAATAGATCAATATGTCATCAATAAAAACCACAACAAAGGCATCCAGAAATTCCTTAAACACCCGATTCATAAGATCCATAAATGCAGCTGGTGCATTCGTTAAACCAAACGGCATAACCAAGAACTCATAGTGCCCGTACCTCGTACGAAAAGCCGTCTTCTCAACATCACTGGGGCGTATCTTAAGCTGGTGATAGCCCGTTCTCAAATCAATCTTAGAATACACTGATGATCCTTGCAGTTGATCAAACAGATCATCAATGCGTGGCAAAGGATAGCGGTTCTTCACCGTCACCTTATTCAGCTCACGATAATCAATGCATAACCGTAAGGTACCGTCTTTCTTCCTTACAAACAAAACTGGGGCTCCCCACGGTGAACTGCTGGGTCTAATGAAACCCTTTGCTAATAGCTCTTCTAATTGCACTTTCAACTCTTTCATCTCAGCTGGGGCCATCCGATATGGGGTCTTGGATATTGGAGTGGTACCAGGCAGCAACTCAATGCCAAATTCCACTTCTCTATCAGGTGGTACTCCAGCTATCTCATCAGGGAACACATCTTTAAACTCTTTCACCACAGCAATAGTATCAATACTTGCTTTTTCTTCAGCCGCTTCACCAATAACGGCAGCCAAATATGCGTCACACCCGGCCTGAACCAGGTTACACGCTTCCACCGCTGAAATAATTATCATAGGGTCTCCAATAGCTTTGCATTTAAACACACAAGGAGCTAGGCTGCCCGCTTGAAATCGGACCAGCCGCTTTGCACAATCTATCATCGCATGATGCCGAGTCAGCCAATCAAAACCGAGTAGTGCATCATACCCGGCTATGTCCAAAACCAACATGTCAGCTTCCAAATCACGCCCATTTATCATCACCTTAAGTCCCTTACAACATTGCAACACCTCTTTAAAGTAACCAAGTGGGGTCTGAACACTGAGAGCTCTCTCTTGTGACTTAGTCGGCCAGCCGCAACTCTCCACGAAATCCCTCGCCGCGACCGAATGACTACACCCCGTATCGAACAACACAAAAGCCCTCTGACCTGAAATAAAAACATTACCTGTCATAAGTTCGGTGGGTGCAGTTGAACTTGGGTCATCTTCTTGTTGTGCCTCTTCGGATTCTTTTGGAATCACTTCCACAGCATGGACGGCCACACGACCACCCGTTCTGCCACCCCGCCATGCAGGGTTTCCACGCCCTCTACCCGCCATCCCAAAGGCAGGTCCTCCTCTCACAAAACCTTGTTGTAATTTTGGGCACTCATTCTTCCAGTGCCCACTTTCTCCACAATTGAAACATAAACCCTTGGCAACCCGACATTGTGCCTCTGGATGTGAACTGTTACATGTACGGCACCATGCTTTTTGAGTTTGAGCACCCATGCCAGTCTTGAATTGCACTGGTGCAGAAGATTGAGGTCCTTTCACATTAGCAACCGGCCTACTAAATGGGACCGGCTTTACAAACTTAGGCTTAACATTTCTGGCCTGCCCCCAACTAGACTTTCTTTTTCCATGCCCTTCCATTCTCTCAGCGCGATCCATCAATTCTTGCACTTCCACTTCCCCTGTGGCATCCAATGCTTGTGCAATGTCTGGGTCAAGCCCATTTAGGTACTGCCTACGATACAAATACTCATCACCGGTCACATCCGGTGCATAACGAGACAACTCCACAAAGGTGTCATTGTACTGCCCGACTGTTATGCCTTCTTGGGTAAGAGTGAGAAATTGCTGCCTCAACTTTTCTTTTTGGGCAGAACTCAAGTACCTCCTTGTAAACACTTGCTCAAACCACTGCCACGGTATCCTTAACTGTTCACCGGTAAAACTCCTTCGTGCAGTTTTCCACCAAAATCTGGCCGAGTTCTCCAAGTACGGAGTGGCCAACTCAACCTTGTTTGCATCCGGTACTCTAACCAACTGGAACTTATTATTAATGCTTTCCAACCATTCCTCAGCCGCTTTGTACCCGCCTGTGCCATCAAACCGTGGCGGGTGCTGGCTACCAAAATCAGCCAATAGCCGCCTGAACTCATTGGCTTCATTCACTGGGGCTGTTGGCACTGCTCCTAGCTCATGGGTCAAATAACGGCCTTGTTCATATGCTGCCAACAGTCTAACATCAATGGCAGCCTGTCTGCGTATCGTCTCAACTGGTACCGGCTCATCCGGATTTGGCTCTAAGCCTTCATCATCTGCACGGTTGAGAGGCTCACGCTCACGTGCCCTGCTTCCTTGTCCTGCTTCACGTTCCATGGCAACCTGTCCAACTCAAAACCCGTTAACAAGCAGCCACGTAAAGAAAAGGAACCCGACATACCACGGCCCTTAGACCTACCCCACTCAGACATCCTACCAGTCTGGTTGGGTCATACCATGCTCTGATACCACTTTAGAAACCTGTCACACCCCGCAGCGGCGGCGTGACCGATTTCCGCCGCGAGAACGTGCTTCGCACGCCCCGCAAGGCTTACTGATTGGCCACAAGTCATTATGCCATGTTTTAATATACTAAGCACCATGCACTTAACTAGCAACAGTTCCAAACACAAGATTGAGGTTATGCTTGTACATGTGTAACTCAAAATTTTGCCAGAGTTTCTTTTGTAACTAGTGGTATCCAGCCATAAGGCAAACATCCATACAGTTCATAAGCATTTCCCCAACCCAAATCCCACAAGTAACAAGCAAGCAAACATCCAGTTTAAGGAGTTACTCCCATACAAGCATACATTTACACAGTCAAACAAGCAACAGTACATAAGTACATAATACATAGCATAACATAATGTACACGGCTTACTTCTCCACTTTCCAGCCCACGCCTTCAAAACCTGGAACCCATGAAAACATGGTACGGTGAGAAAGGAAACCATTTCTCAGTGCGGTATTTAGTTCCAGCCACGCATGAATCCGAAGTCTCATGTTGCGGAACTAAATACACACTGTTTAATATATAAGAACATAGTTTGCACAGTTTATTCATAAAACAGTTAGCAATTCATGCTATGCAATGCAAGGCCAGCTAGCAACGATTATCCGAAATCTGCAAATTCAATTCACACAAAAGCCGACACTTGTTGGACACCTATCCATGCACAATACTAGGCTGGTTACCAATCAGCCAAGTCATTTCCTTTCCATCAATACAACCAAATAGTACTTAATTGCTGAGAACATTTACCCCCTCATAGTCATGAGTCCCGGAACATAAGCGCTTATCTCACGGCCCTTGGAAAGACGGTCGCGACTCCGCTTTCCAAAGATGTAAATGCCATTCATCACACAATTAGCACAGCCATACCATATATCACAATTCAGCCACAATAAAATAAACCATTCAATATGCATGTCATGAGATAATAATCCATCCTATGCACAGTCATGTAGCATATATATAATATAGCAATTCATACATGCAGGCTACATGCTAAGTCATGCAAAAACATCAAGCAACATGCATAATATACTTTAAATTTAGCACAGCAACAAGAGTTAGGGTCCAGGTGAAATCCGCACCTCAAACCTTACACCGTATACCCGCCGTTCACTGCTGCGGTGCGCCCGCTTCACCGCTCAAGTCCACCGAATTACCTTGCTCAGGGTCTGGTTCAAGCAATCAAAACCTTATGTCACAGTCATACTCAACCCCAGCCTATAACTCATGCAATTACGTGGTAAAGGCACCTAGCCAAACACCGTTGCGTGTCTGGTTTGCGGGTGTTTGCAACACCGCTTCATGGTTTGATAGTCAACCAACACCAGACCTATGGTGCTTACTAGCACATGGTCAGTTAGGGTGCACCAACAGCACTATGCTATGCACCAAATCATCATCCCTAAGGTCTGTTTGAGTTATGGAAACCAGCCGCTATACACAACACATGCACCGTCATGAACTTCCCAGCCTGTTTTGGGTAAACCAGGGCCAAAATCATGCACACAACACTATTCTTTACCTTCCCAACTATCCAGCTATGATCCAAACACTGTTTTTCACTGCCTAACACCTCACAACCAAGCTTAAGTGGTCTGTTTTGGTAAGGAACAGAGCAACTACGAAATTAGGCAAGAAGAGGGGCATAATTGTCCATGCAATTGGTGCAGAGAAAGATGTTAAGAGGTGGGGACCAGGTGGCAGCAGACTCTTTCTCCCCCTGCCTAATGACTAAGCAGCTTGGTGTCATGCAGCTATTGGGGCTGGTCAAACCAGGTTGGACTACCCTTTGGCCAGCTTCAAGGGTCACCACTGGACAATTCCAGTCTTACATGCAAGGGACACTCCAGTACTCACTACCAACATGCCTAAGTACAGATTTCATGACTGGGCAGCTACATTAACAATCACACACTCAGACCAGCTGTAACCGTCATGCGTTACAGCATAATTTGGTCATCATTTTGGTCACAATTTGGGTCATCATACCATGTCATTATACCACGCAATAATTTATTTCAGTTTGGCATACATGATGCATCATACACACATAGTCTGATTGTAAGGCAACCGTTATCATAGCGGGACTTATACCGTTTCCAACCACGCTTTACATGACTGCACTAGTGTCTGGACAGGAACGGGGGGTATTTTACATGGGTCTCTAGTCAGTCAAGGTCTCAATCACCACCACCCCCCTAATAGACAGGATGCAAATTGGAGCAACATCTAGTACAGTATTTACCAACCCCTGAATTTCCCCCACGCTCTAAGGCCTGGTTGCATGGTGTTTACATGACAGGGACACCGTCAGACAGCCGTATCTCACAATGATTCTGCCGCTATTAGCAAATTCAAGGAGTATTTGCATGGTACTTTTCATATGAAAGATCTTGGAGCATTGAAATATTTCCTTGGCATTGAAATAGCACGGGGACCCAAGGGCCTTTTGTTGTGTCAGCGCAAATACACCTTGGATATTTTGTCTGAATGTGGTCTCCTTGGTTCCAAACCGGTAGCATTTTCCATGGAACAAAATCACAAACTTTCCACAGCAATCGGAGAGCCTATGGTCAATCCAGAACGTTATCGGCGACTTGTTGGAAGACTGATTTACCTAACCATCACACGTCCAGAGTTATGTTACTATGTGCATATTCTGGCTCAGTTCATGCAAGCTCCTCTTCAACCTCATTATGATGCAGCTCTTCGCGTTGTGCGGTATTTAAAAGGCAATCCGGGTCAAGGAATTGTACTTAGTAGTAAAAGTGATCTTTTATTGTCTGGTTATTGTGATTCAGATTGGGCGAGTTGTCCATTGACAAGACGATCTTTGACTGGTTATTTTGTGATGTTGGGTAATTCTCCTATCTCTTGGAAAACCAAAAAACAGCATACAATCTCTCGCTCCTCAGCAGAAGCAGAGTATCGGTCCATGGCTGCCTCTTCTTGTGAGTTAATTTGGTTGAAATCTTTACTCAAATCTCTTGGAGTTTCACATTCACAACCAATGCAATTGTTTTGTGACAGTCAAGCTGCACTTCACATAGCGAGTAATCCTGTTTTTCATGAGCGTACAAAACATATCGAGGTGGATTGTCATTTTGTGCGAAATTTGATTCAAGATGGAGAAGTTGCTACATCACATGTCCGAACAAATGAGCAATTGGCAGATATTTTTACCAAAGCTTTGGGTAAACATCAGTTTCATTATTTACTTTGCAAGTTGGGGATTCACAATCCTCCAACTTGAGGGGGAGTATGGAAAGATTTGCTATTCCTAGAAGGGATCGTGTGCTTTCATTAGCTGAGATTGTTTCCTTCTATTTATTTTCCTTTCTATTTTATTTTACTTCCTTATTATTTCTTCTCTCTCTGTTAAAACCAAATAGGCTGCACATGTATTGAGACATGGAAAACGTGTGTGTGTGTTGTAAACTCCTCTCTTTGATGAATAAATAAATCGGGTGTGTTGAGTAATCGTGGAGTGCGCTTTAGGCGATACCACGTTAAAATCTGTGTCATCTCTTCTTTATCATTTTGTGTCAGACTACAAGATAAAGTAGGAATTCGAAAAACAGAACATAAAATTGAAGCGCATCAACAGGAGACAAGAAGGAAGCACGAGAGAGGCCGAGAGAAGCGAGCGTCTGGGACAATTTGTGGGCGACGATTCCAGAGAAGAAGACAGCGCCAGGGGCATGCAACAATGTATTGGCAAAGAATGTGGCTTGGGAGAGGTCGAGTCTATCGAAGAAGTGGTTGAGGTGGCTCCGCTGGGAGTCGAAGAGCAGGGAGAGGTCGGAGGAGGTAATGGTAATGGTAATGGCGGATTGTTCTTGAGTTGGCGAAGGGAGAGGGAGAGAGCCCATTAGGTACCGTACCGGTTCTGTTCTGAGAGATTGGTTTCAATCGGGTTTGGAAATTGGAAATGTGTCGGTGCGAATTCTTGCTTTACTTTTCCTTTTCCTTTTCCTTTCCTTTTCCATGGAGGGAAATATCAAATAACAGACAGACAGACAGAATTGGAAATATGGAATGGCGCGCTGTCTCTCGTTATGGTGGGAATTGCTTTCGGCAACAGCTTTTTTTGCTGCTTGCAACATAATTATTTTTCTAATGACTAAACTGCCCTTTATATCAACCGTTCTGTAATTTTCAATCCACCAACCTTTGCAATTCATTTCTAATTTTCTTTTTTCAATTTGCAAAATCGAAAACATTAGTCTAAAAGAATCCAAACCAACGTGGAATATCGATCAAAACAACAATAAACAATATTGTACTATTAACGAAACAAAAATATTGGCATAGATATTGTTCCATTTGGAAGGAGGATACGGTCATTGTAAATTTCAAATATGTTAGAATATATAGGAAGGAGGATATGATTGTTGCAAATCCTAAAATTTTTAGAAGATTAGAGGGAGAATACGGCCATGGTTAATAGAAAGGGCAATTTAGTCATTAGAAAAATAATTATGTTGCAAGAAGAAAAAAAGCTGTTGCCAATAGCAATTCCCGTTAATGTCGTCATATTTGTACTAACAAAAAACAAGTAAAATGTTTCTATATATTTGGATGTATGAGGTTACTTTACTCTTGCTAAGAAAGAAAAACGAATTGATTAAATACAATTTTTCATTTTATTTATTTCTTGCTTGATTTATGATGGAGCTAGTAAATCTTTTATATAGGATAGGTAAGACCATGTCTGAGACTAATAATACTAAACCTCAAAAATTAATTGATGTCAAAATTTTATGAGATATTTATTTCAATCATATTGTTTAAGAGGAAGAACGTAAATAAATTTTTTTAAAAGTTTGCTTAAAATATTTTTAATTTGATTTTTTAATGTGTTACATCATACATGGCTTTATAATTGGACGCAGCTAACTCAAGTAGAAAGTTAGTAGAATAATGGTTGGAAGGGGCACCAATACCATTCTGGAAGGCCCTTTTCTTTGTCCTTAATTTCTATATTATATACTATATACTGTGCCCCTGCATGCGCTTATGAAATTAAATATCACAATATGGAAATACATATCGCTGGAGGCTGGCTCATGCTTTTCGCCCACTAGCCCGACATGAAATGGTAACAAAATGCTCGAGATTACATGGGTTTAATTGGTGTAGTTGCCTATCTTAATCACAACAAAATTCTTGTCGGTCCAGTTAAGGTCCCCAATTTATGTTTCTTTAATGTTTCACCTTCAACTGGAGCCAAATTGTCAAAAGCAAAATTATTCCGGAATTATTATATCATGATATATTAACAACCAAAGAGATGAAGTTCACCATGTTGATCAACAACGCAAATGATACAACAAACCGAACTTTTGTAAACGCATGCCGCTGCATAACAGCACAAATCTAATCTACTTTACATCATATAAATCTTTCATGAGAAGCAAATTCACCACCTTGTCTTGTCTCCCCCTCCTAATTCAGGGCAAATTTTAGTTATATCTACATGGACTGCCTGAATAAATAAATAACAAACGACCAATCTATCGATTTCCTAATTGATCTATACACCATAGAATTAGGGCATCAATGGTGTATGCATTTAAACCGGAACCACATTGTCAACTCGACTCGATTTGGTCGTCGCTACACTTGATCAAGCACTGCTGACCTTCTTGTTTTCCCTCTTTGAGAATGCCCAGAACGGCTTTGCGGGAATGCGAGTCAGTGCCTTCATGCGGAGTGGGCTATTCTTGCTCTGTTTGTCATCATTGAATAAAAATCCAATGTTACAGAAGGATCTTAGCATGGAGTTATAGCTTATTGATGAAGCAAGAACACTAACTCAGCAAAACAATAAATTCAAAATGAGGACTTCAAAAGGTCCTCAATATTTTAATGAAAGCTCCAAAGATTGCTTCCTCAATGAAAACTCTTAGGTACCTAACAATTGACCAACACCGGTATATAGATAGTACATTCTGGTATAAGACCTATACATCCATTAAAAATAGAGAAGCACGTAGTGGTACCATACTTATATATCTCAGGATCAAAAGCTTGTAGATATACTTTTTTTTTTTTTTAAGAAAAGCTGGGCTGCTGCTGCCAAGTAGTTGTAGATATACTTACCTGTTACCAGTATATAGAAAGTACATGCTGATATCAAGCCTGTATATCCCATTAAAATTAGAGAAGCATGTAATGATGCCATTCTTATCTCAGGATCAGAAGATTGTAGATAACTAAATATACTTACCATGAGGCATAGGCCATCCTCGACATCACAAATGGGGTAGTCATGCGGGCAGCAGCTGTAGTGGTCGTCACAGCAGGTGGCTCCCTCCAACGGGCAGCATCCCCAGGCAAAGCAGTACTTGCCATACTCATAGATACAGCAGCAGGTTGTGCTCTCAGGGCAGGAGTAGTAGTTGTCGCATACGCTTGGGGTTGGGGTGGGGGACGGAGGAGATGGGCCAGGGTTGGGTGGGTTGGCTCCCTTCTTGATCGCGTAGGAGGCTTCCATGGCAATGCCACACTTGCCGGTTGCAGACTTGTAGTTGCGCTCCATGCGGATGTATCCTTTCTCACCCCATGATGAACCCCATGAGTTCTTCACAATCCAATAGTCCTTGCCATTCTCACTGCCATACCCAACCGCGGTGACACCGTGATCAAGTTCAGTGCCGCAGGACCCGGTAAAAATACCCTGAAAGGAGAGTGTGCAACAAAGAAAGTTAGTATGAAGGATTGGCAATGTTAATACTTAAAAGATAGGTATTGTCTTACTGGGGGTGTTAACACAATATTTACTGCTCAGAATATCTGGTAATGACTAATCAAGGCCATGAGACCCCACAAGGCACAAGGTACTGGAGTCGGGAGGTAGATATTTGTAATACAAAATATCAGGGGATTGGCGGTGGGAACTGGGAACCAGGGACACATATGACTTTTATTTTGATCTACATTGATTTGTTTCCTGGCAATAATTGTGTCATTCTGGTGGGGGCCTGTGTTGATGGGATTACACCACTTGCCCCGGTCCCCTCCTTTGAAAAGTTGGAATCTCACAACCAAAAATATCTGAAAAAGGAACCTAATCGTCTTTTTCTGACTGGTCACTGAAAGGATAGTATGTATGTATATGGTAGATTATAAATCGGGTGCTCAATTTGAATTCATAATAAAATTTCATATTTCAATTTAAAACTTAAAACTGTCTTAGCATCTTTTCCCATGCAGCAACAACAAATGCAAGATTAAGAAATTTGATCATCCAACCACCTTAAACATCTAGCTAAGATCATAATTATGTAGTTTATGCAAGTGTATTGAGACTAACCGAAGAGTAGAGTTGGAATGCCCTCCCACCAGCTTCAATGGCTACGGCAACAGGTTGGTTTGCAACTGCCTTCTTCAAAGATGACTCGTCATTAACAGCCACATCCTCGTAGCTATCAATCGTAACAACCTTTGCATTTTTCTGTCAACAGAGGGGGAAAAAAAAAGCAACGCAAAGATATTAGAACTTTAGTAAAACAGAGAAAAACAAATGTCCATAAGGTTAATGTCAGACTAGCAGAGCAAATATGCATAAATCATCCAGAACTTCAATATACTGTTTTCCTCTTCATTCCACCTTTTGACTTCTCAAATTTGTCATTGGAATATTTCAGTATTATCTATGGATTTTGTTCAAACCAGTGATATCAATATCTATACACAGAGTTCTCATTTCAAGCACTGTTATATAGAGAATTTTATGGGGAAAAAAAAGACAAGAAATTAAATGAATGCGAAGTGAAGGTACCCTGTTGGTATCACAGCGGTTATCAGTACCCTTGTAGGGGTAATCTTCTTCAGTGTCAATGCCACCATTGCTGATGATAAACTCAAAAGCATAGTCCATCAGGCCACCATTGCAACCCTGGTTGTAGGAGGTATCACAATCGACCAGCTCCTGCTCTGATAGTGAAATCAGATCGCCCGTCACGATTTGGTTGATTCCTTCCACGGATGCAATTGTAGAGAAAGCCCAGCAACTTCCTGTAAAGTAAAATAACTAATGAGATGCAAGAAAATTATATTACTGGTAACTTGCTTGTATTTACCATTGGAAAATTAGTGTCAGTTACAAAATGGAGTATTTTCCTGAAGACTGTGTTATCATGACATTGATATTGATCCCAAGTAGTAGTTGTCTATTATTCAAATGGATGATGGAATCCTGACTAATAATTGAAGAGGAGGCATAGTATGATTGCGTTTCTAAAAGCGAAGTAATTATTAATTGGAATAATGTTTGGAGGATTGCTAAAATACTATGCATAGCACAGATGCACTTCGTGCTACGGATTCGTTATTGCATTTCATGCTTCAAACAACCAATCCAAACCGTTCATTATCTTCTACATATTGAAATCTCATTAGAAATCAAATTTTACATTTTTTTTTGTTTACTATTTTTCTCAGATTTTTGAAAATCACCGTTATTGAAGGGTCCAGAATTTATTAGATTAAGTATTTTAAAAAATTTGAGAAAAATAGTAAAAAATTTTAAAAAATATAAAATTTGGTTTCTAATGAGATTTCAATATGAAGAAAATAATGAACGGTTTGGATCGGTTGTTTGAAGCATGAAATGCAAGAACGAATCCGTAGCACGAAGGGCATCCGTGCTATGCATAGTATTTTAGCAATCCTCATAATGTTTGTATTGATTTTCAATTTTTTCGCTATTTATGCTTCAGATAACATCTCCTGAGTCACTTCAGTTATAATAAGTTGTGATGTAAAGAACAATAATACAAGACAGGTTCATGATTTTCTCTAACATCAAGATTTCAAAACAGTAAGCAATTATTTTAGGGAAAAAGACTTGTAAAATGAAACCAAAGGTGATACTAACCACAGCTTCCTTGGTCCTTGACCTCAACAACAGCCCCTTTCTCTCTCCAGTCAATGGAGTCAGGCAAAGACTCGCCTTCCCGCACCTTGTACCTGTCACCAACCCTACCGCGGCGGGTACGTGCTGGTTTCGCGCCCAGGTATGTTGCACGGTACTCTTCATTAGTCAAATCGGCAAACCGGTTCAGCCCCAGGCGGTACGGGTGTACGCCAGCATCAGCGGCTGCATTATGCTCATCTATGTACTTCAAATTGTCCTTGAATATCTCAAACCTAATTTAGATTTATAATAAAAAAGAAATTAATGGACGGTTTAGGAAACAAAAAAAAAAAAGAAAAACTTGAAAATTGAAGCACACAGTGGAGATGTTTCACAATAATATTTTGCCATGTGAAAATATTAATTGTTCAAATAAGAAGACAGGTGTAGACTCCACCAAAAAGGACACCACTGCTACTTTCACTTTCAGTTTGAAATATGAAGAACTATAGTATATGGCACTCTACCAGAAAAGAGAGGAAACAACTACTGAAAATTAAAAACTGAAGAGGCCACTACTGAAAATTGATTTACTTGGTTAAAATGATTAATACTTTCACCACGTGATTCCCTTCGATCTGATGTAAACAATATATCCCTACTCCTCTGGTTTTCCTCGTCAACCAAAACCAAAAATTAAAATAAATCAAACTCCCTTGTGTCAACTCTTCTGGCTATATATATATCCTGACACCATGAACCCAAAAAAAAAGAAAAAAGAAAAAAGAAAAAAAGCATCTAAGAACTAGTTATACCTTTTGTCTTCTTCGCCTAAAGCATTGTGCAACTTGCCATGCTGAGCTTTCCAGGCTTGGTACATGCGCTTGACCTCTTCTTCACTTCTCTCTCCATAGCTCAGAATCGACATGTCAGCGAGAGAGGCCACGGTTAGAGAGAGAAGCAGGGAGACGAGCAGCCATGGGGATGAACCCATTTTAATTAATTAATATCTTGAATGGATGGATCTAACAAGGAGAAGAAGAGAAAAGAATAAAATTTTGGGGGGTTTGGTTCTCTTTCTTTCTAGCAGAAATTAAGTACGAGAGCTGCTTTTTATAGAAAATTACTGGAGGTGAGGTGAGAGAGGTCAGATGTAGGATAAGATTTTGATTTTTCTCTCTCCTTCTCCTTCATTGGTTGGCCAATGAACATGAATCTCGTCACACTTTTTACTGCTATGCTCGGTGTAGAGATACATCTTATGGACCCTGCTCTAAGAAATAATACGTTATTTTATTTGAAAAGTCATTTAAGAATTTTATTAATGCTTATTATTCAAGAAGGAAGGTTTCGTATCACAACTTAAGAGTGCAATCAAATATCACAACTTTATTTTTCATCAATAATTAAAAACTAAAAAATTTAAATGTTGAATCCAAACCGTTGATCTTGTACAACTTAATGAGCGATGTGTTTCCATATAAATTTTATAAAATTTGGAGTTGATTTGATCAAGAGATCAAACCATGTCATAGTTAACAAGATTTGTTCATTTTTTTAACATCTTGGTCAAATATCAAATAAACTCCAAATTTAATAAAATTTATATGGAAACGCATTGCTCGTTAAGTTGTATAAGATCAACGGTTTGGATTTAACATTTTAATTTTAAAATTTTTAATTATTGATGAAAAGTAAAGTTGTGGTATTTAGTGGCACTCTAAAATTGTGGCACCGGAACATTTCTCTTATTCAAAATGTATATAGAATAAATAACTTTTCTCATTTAGTAAAGTAATCTAATTTTAAATGTGAATAATATATATAGAATAAAATAACTTTTCTCATTTAGTAAAGTAATCTAATTTTAAATAGCATGCCTTGAGTGAGTTGGAGGGTTGAACCATCTTATCTTAAAATAAATAAATAAATAAAATAGCATGTCTATTATTGTTACTCGAGTGGGATGAATCATACTTATGATCCAAATCGAGTGAGAATTTCACGTAATTTGACGAATAGAAAATGACACCACTCACATTATTGTTATAGGAATGATCCAAATATGCAACATATATGTCATACCTCTAAAAATAATGTCATATGTAAAATTTAATTTATGGAACCACAATCGATGGAGTCATGGAGCTAACTAAATATATTGTCAATTGATTTGCCTATTATTTATAATTATTTATCACAAACATTTAAAAATTGCTAATTCTTTTAAAATTGCCTATTATTCATAATTATCGTACACTGTAAATATAGATTATATATGATTTAAAAAAAACACTCAAACAAAGAGTCAACTGATAATTGGTTACCAAGATTGGAGTCAGCCTGTGTCCATATTTTTACTCGTATGAAGATTTGAAAATAAAAAAAATAATAATTCCATTTGCAAAAATAAAAAAATTTCATAGTGAATTAATTGGACTATGAAGATGTCATGAACCGAGTCCTTTAAAGCTATTTGCATCTTATAACAAAAAGAGACTTTGCGAATCTCGACGCAAAATTGTTAAAAATCTTTTAGGCTGGTGATTAACGAGGACTCTTTTACGGGAAAGTGAGGAAGGCGCTGATATTTTGATTAAGAGAATTAGTTGGCTGTTGAGAAATTAAGGTGCACTGTTCATTAGCTGGAAATTGCATTTTTCTCAGTTATCAAACTAACAGTTTTTAATGCATGGATCGATAAAATATCTACTTACATATACAATTCTTTCATAAATATCTACTCACAAATATCGTGCAGCCAATAAGAAAATATACAGTGTTGCTGCTGACAAGTATTAAATATTTTGTTAATTTGTCAGATGGAACTATTCCTTGCCAGGTGGGATATATCTCTTCTTAAATTTCGGCTTGAAGACGTAGATAAGTTATATACTTTTATTATTATTATTATATTAGGCGAAGAAAAAAGCCCTTTTGTATCCATTTTACCAAAAAATGGAGATATTGTTGTCGGTCCGACAATAAAAATTGTTAAAAAAGCCCTTTTGTATCCATTTTACCAAAAAATGGAGATATTGTTGTCGGTCCGACAATAAAAATTGTTAAAAAAGCGCAACGCCTATTTTTTTACTTACATTTATTTTTAGAAACAAAAAGAAAGAATTGAGTAGATATGATAACTATTCCTGAAAACTTCACAAATTATTTATACTGTTCTCTGCAATCAAAAGTATGCAGTTGATTAAGTTTAAGGTATATACGCTGTGTATATATATATTTTTAATTTAAATTTAAATAGAAGTTGGCAGCTGTAAGTCTGTAACATCCTCATACAAGATAAAAAATGTATTTTTATAGCGATCAATATTATTTTGAACTTTCATAATCATAAGTCGTAATTTAAAACGATACACTAAAATTAATATACTTGGGTTGTACACAATTAATAATTTCAGCTTTTTTCTAAAATTATTGATCAAATCAGTCAGAGATATTCAGAAGCTGAAAACTGGAGGCTTTTGTTTTTTTTCCTTCAAAATTTGATAACTTCTGATCACTATTATTGAAAAAGAAAAAAAAACATTCGCTATATATTCATCTTCTTGGAAAAATGAGCGATGTGTTGAAAATGGAGAAGATGGGAGTACTGGAGAGGAGAAGAATGGTGGGAGGGAGAGGATGAGAAGGGAAGGACATGGAGAAAGGGGAACCAACCAAATACAACCACAAAATGTACCTAACCCCTAACCCCTTTTATATTTATAAATTTTCTTCCGACACGATGTCTCAAAATATATTTATTACTTATTAGAAGGTGCCAAAGTAAAAAAAAGGGAAGATAAGATCCACTGATCCAGTACGCCGGGTGCAATTAAATTGGAAGCCATTGGGAAAAGATTCTTCCGGAGCTGTGTCGGGTGTTCTGAATCTTGACGGAACTTCACACTGCCACGCGGCGCGTCATAATTGGCCAGTAGAAGCCAAGTAAATGAAGAAATGAGTGCAGGTACAGATACTCAATTACTCATTACTGAGAGAGAGAGAAAAAGGACAAGCACGAGGAGCCACGCTGTCATGTCACCTACTTTTATCCTTCTCATTTTCTCATTCGCTCATTTGCATAGTCATTGCTTCCTTCCTTTATTTGTTTATTTTGTTTTTTTCTTTTCCCCAGCAAGCATTACCTCGTTTTAGGCCGAATTAAAGCTCAACCAATTCAACTCTTTTAAGAATTATTTTAAATAAAAAGGCATGAACATTTTAATTTTAATAGTTTGCGATAATCCTTCTCGAAAAGTGTGACGGATGTATAATATTATTTTACTGAGATCTCATATTAAACAAAAAAGTTACGAGATTTGGTTATATGCGGTTTCATTTGTTTAATTAATTTTATTTTTGAATTGTACTTGTCCCGAATTCTCTTTATTAGGTTACATCAAAAATCAAAATAGATATGAGCTGTTCCACTCCATTTTGGACCCAGCACAGAAAAATAACAAACATAAAGAAAATAATTGAAAAAAGAAAGACATCCCACCCAAACATCATAAATTCATAATTCTACCGTTCCAATAATTAATTGCAAAATCCGAACTTTTTTTTTTTTTGATAGAGGGAAAAGCCCCACTTTATGAAAAAGCGAATTCCAATTGGCAAATGACAAGAGGCCAAAAGGCACAGGGATATTTCAGGAGCTGGATTCCATGGGATCTAAAACGACCACGCAAATGGACTGTTGCGTTGATCGTTGCGTTTTGAACACGAAATTGACTATCATTTGCGTTAACCGTTTTCGTTTTGGACGAAACGATCGAAATCACAAAAATACACATGGACGGAACCGTTTCAAGCTTGCGTTAACCGTTTCGTTTTTGAAACGCAACCAAAATCTTTAACCGTTTTGTTTCGTTTAGTCCGAAACGAAACGAAAAGATGGTCGAAACAGTCACAGTTTTCAGGCCTACATGGAACTAATGCTCAAGCGGCATTTTCCTTGTATTTCACTGTCATGTAGACCCCATATGAATCAAACTAACCATAAAATATAATGAAATATCTTTCTTTTTAACAGACAAGTAATAAAGAAAAATTACATTTTGATTTATGGATATTATTGATGACAATAACTCGTTACCCATGCTTTGCATGGATTTTATATATATAGATAGATTGTGAGATTAAAAAAAAAAAAGATATTTGGATGGGAAGGCCAATAGGCCATGTGTCATGTGTGGGTGTGGCCCATTCCAAGGGGGCGAGTATCCTCTTGATGGTTGAATACAACCATCCAGTAGACGTCTTTTGATCCGAGCCGTCCGATTTAATCTTAACGGTTATGCTTTTTCGGACCTATCAATCTTGGTATCATGCACGGGACATCTATGGCCGTTGAAATTAAATCAGACGGCTGAAATCGAAAGTCATCCATGAATGGCCATCCAGAGAATGCAGTTCCCATTCCAAGGATGCAAATGAATTAATGGCTGTATTTATTTGCTGCGCGTCATGTGGATAACGACAAGGTCATTAAATAATTGCCTCCTCTCTGAAAGTTTGAGGGCCTGATCGGAATGAACATTTGGATGCTCAAACGTGCAATAGAATTCACGGGAAATATAATTTCCTGATTTGAATGAGTGTAAAATCTGTTAACTCTTTTTTTGTTATTTTTTATTTTTCAATGATCGTCAATTCGTCATCATAAAGATGCTCTGCAGCACATGTTCACACAAATCAAATACAAATATACAGTCATTGTCAGAATCATTACGTGTTTTTTATATTTTTATATGCTTATTTGAAATTTTCAGGGGCTTTTCTGTTACTTTGGTTGTTTCCTGCTTTTTCTTTTTGTATAAAAATAAAAAAATGTAATTTTGCACGGAAGAGGGTTGGTTAGGAGAGCTGTCAGAAAACTCGTTTCACATAAGACCATGACAATACGACCGCAGAGGATCAGATACGCCTGAAAGCAACAGCTCGAGAGAGAGAGAGAGTAGCACTTATATCTTCTATAATCATATAAATTCATAATCTAATGCTGGATTGTAATTGTCCATCTCATTTATGACATAATAATTAATATTTGGTAATATGTACCTCTCCAACCGTACTGATTTCATCCGACGGTCTTAGATACTTTTGAATTGTTCATTTCCGATCTGATTATACGAATTTAAGGGGTCAATGGATCAGATCGAGTTCGCAAAATATTTATTATTATTTTTACACGTGTCTGATCCGACTCAAATTAGAGATATTTTGGCCCAACCAGACTGGTCCTACTTGATTAGTTATACTAATTAATTTTGTTATATTTACTTACGCAACAATATCTCAATTACATTATTATAAAATTTATTGAAATAATAGTTAGTGCATAATTCTGTAATACTAAATATTAAAATTAATCTATATCTATACTACTTATAAAGCACCCAAATAAAAGGAGTAAACTTGTCATATAAAAAGAGTAAACTTGTCATATAAAAGAGTGTAAACAATTCTTATATCAATTATAGACCATTAATTTGTGTAATTTAAAACAAATTATTGATTTTACCATATTTTTATTGCCTAACATGTAACATTTTTTATATAACAAAAAATAATATCAATATTTTTTTTTTATTTGCCCACGTATTGAGGACATCTTTTGCTAGTCTAATATAAGATAATTATTAGAGTCAGATCGGATTACCCCGTGATCCGTCCATAGACAAAACCCAAAAAAAAAATTACACGTAGCCGATTGTATTTTTTGTTTTACAAGTTCAAGATGGATGTTCAATTAATTACAGCCACTGTCGTTAGTGTCAACTTATATCTTCAATTAACAAATAAATTGACACTCTGACGCACGGCACACCTCTTTTATACTTTCTTCATCTGCCCATTATAGCATGTATTAAAGATTGTTGCCTAGTTTGTGCATGAAAAGCAAGCAAAGGGATTTAATAACATGACTTCTAGGTGCCAATTTTAATTTTCAAGCATGATTTAGCACACAATCCCAAAATTACATCGATTTATTATTATCTTTCGTGAAATAGGAAAGTAAGTTTAGGCTATTAATTAAGAATTTGGCATTGCTCTAGATTACTGTTTGAACTTTGAACAATTCAGTTTTCACTTTTGTTTAGATAAGTTCAACAAGAAAATTTTTATTGCAGTTGTGTTGACCAGATATTATAGTGGAATATTGAAAAGAGAAAAAAAAATCTTCTTTTTGTATTGGTGACAAGTAAGACGGTGTCTTTATTTTAATATAAAGAGAAACAAGTTAGAAACAACGACTTTAAAGCCCAACGAAAGAGACATGAATTTGTCCCTATTAACACGATTCATGATCTAATCCATTTTCAAATCTGCATCACTACAAAAGGATATTTTCTTGGAAGTTGGATCCAAGCCCTATTTTCCTTTGAAAGATGGGAATGATAGTTTTTACTTTCTGAGGATTTTTCAAGTTTGTTGCCATTTATACCTCTAAGTTTTACTATTTCTATAATTTATATCTCCTCAAAAAACTTTGAAACCCAGTGAACATTAAGAACTGCACTGAAAAGTAGGTAGGATTTCATTATCATTTTTGCTTTTTTCAAGCAAACTCCATGTTTTTAATTTGATAAATCCTAAGGTGATATAATTATATATTAGAACAATCGAAAATTACATTTTGAAAATGAGTAAAATACTTAAATTAGAAATTTATCAGTCCTACTTTCTACATGTATTGACTTTTTTTTTTACTGGAATTGATCGAATCCAACTCTTCTTATTCTCCTCCGAGGGGCTCAGATTTCTCTAATTCACTACACGATATTTTTCTTTTTGTAAAAATTGACCTGTAACGTTCATGGACACGTTACAGTAGGCCCCGTTACAAAAGTATTAAACGTTACATATCTGCAACGCTCTTTACAAAAACAATGTTTCAGATTATTAATGACACACGACTTTCTGAATAAATCTGTAACGTTCTATTTGAAAGACACGTTATAGAATATAGGATTCTGTAACCTGTTTTTTTAAAAGAACGTTGCAAATTTATTTAATTTTTTCTTTTTTTACGACTTTCTGAATAAATCTGTAACTTTCTATTTGAAACAAACGTTACAGAATATGGTATTCTGTAACCTATTTTTTGAAAAGAACGTTGCACATTGTTTATTATTTTTTTTATAGAGCTTGTATTCTGTGGCTAGCCCATGTTGCTAGCCGTACCAACTGGTAGATGTACCAAACATATAGAATATAGGATTCTGTTTTTGACAAACATGCATATCACAACTCCTATATAGACAGACACATTTGTATCAAAATAACAAACAAGTCATGCAAATGAGAAAAAAAATTAAGTTCAACAAAAATATAATATCAATTTGTTTAGAAGATCAGTCATGATACATTTCAAATTGACTATCCAAATATATTCCCATACATGAATTCCATGAGTTCATCTACAACTCCTCCAATGTCTTCTTTCGTGTATGGCTTTCCAACCGGATCGATTTTCTGTATTTGATTATAAGCAAACCAAAACATATATTAGTTGATATCATAAATCCTAAAGTATTTGATTAATTATCCCTAAACTCTAAATCCCAAAATACCAGTACATTTTATAAATGCCATAGGCCTACTTGAATTAAAAAAATTAGTACCAATACATTTTACATTCCATGATCTCTAAAGAAAATAAAAACTGGAGCCACTTTGGAAAATTAGGCCATGTTTTCCACTATACTTAGTGACTTCTTTTCATCACTCAAAAAGTAATTTGAGAAAAAACCAGCTGAAAAACTTCTTTTCAATATCATATCCCTTTTTCTTTTGGTTGATAGGTTGGTACCGAAGGCATCAGATTGACAGTGCAGTTGAAGCCTCGAGGGTGCATTTGGATTCTCAGTATCACTTATAAGTTTTAGGGGGTGATAGAAGATTGATAGATAGGAAGTAGGTTTCATATCTCTTGTATGAAGTTGTAGTTTCCATACTTTTATTCAATATTGGAATTCTCTCTTCCGCTTCTACAGATTGCAAGGCAGTGAATTGACTAGAAAAACTACTAAATAGAATTTGACCCAATTAACATCCACTCGATCCACAGAGTGGATGTTATTCATTTTTGGCCCCCTATTTTTAGTAATTTGAGTACAAGCCTTTTCAGCTACCACTTTACAAGGATAAATAAGAGAAAGAAAATTGAAAAGCGAGGGGAACGTTATTGAGTCAGCGGATTTTTTTCTTAACTTTATAGTCTAGTAAGTAGTTAAAACAAATACCTTAGGTAGTTCTCCGACTTGTATCACATGGCTTATTATATGTCTCATGGCCAACATTGTGAAATACCCACATTTTGTATTGCCCTTCTGTTTTGGAGCCTGAAAACACAATTCAATCAAGTAGCTACTTAGGATTTTGTAATAGTTTGACAAACTCTAATCTCTTAATCTATAAGTTTTGTACCTTTATGTCGTACCAGTCGAATATGCGGGCTTTACGTATACTTTTCTGTTCCTTTTCCATCTTGTAATTTTTATATGCCCTACATGCAATTCAATTAATTAAATTAGATTAGATATATTGAGCTGACCCCAGCAACAATAAAATGATTTTATAATCGTCAGCTGCTCCTAGAAAACAAAGCAGCATAAACATCACTCTGATTCAGAGATAAGCACAATCTCGAATTATCACTATTATTTTGGTAATTTAAAAACTGGAACTTACGAAGTTATAAACGGCTTAATTACTAATCTTTGTATACAATCTTCGCGTGACAAGGAATCTACGAAGTAAATATTCTCTTTCTTGACATCAACGATAATGAGCGTCCAATGATACCTGTAATATAGATTACTTATTGTTTTGATTGAAGGGAAACTAACAAGTTTAATAATAATAATTCTTACCCCTGATTATATGGCAAAAGAAAATAAGAGCACTCTGGATTATCTACGAACGACTTCTTCATGTAATTCACGTTATAAGCAGAGTTCTTAACAAATTTAGCTTGAGGTAGAAATTCTGGATCCCATATGTTGATACTTTTAGAGAACCCATATCCTTTTAGAAAGTTCTTTCATCCAATACCTATATTCATCAAATACAGTAAGTAGGCAAAGTACTTTTCAGATTGATAAAGAGCAGTGAGTCTAAGCTAGGCCAGTTTTATATAGTTATAGATTGCTATTCATTTCACAGAGAGAACAGTAAGTAGGCCAAGTACTAAAAACAGGAACGATCCAGTGCCATTCATGTTGACCTCTTGAAAATTAAATGACAACAAATTAAGTTCGAAAAATCATACCAGGAGTAAATCTTGACAATCGATATGTTTAGGGCTTCTCTTCGAAAACATTCGATGATATCTAACAAGTTAAAAGTGAAGGGCACCTCATAGTGCGTACCCCAAGGGTTGCAATCCTCCAATTCAAAACTCTCATCTCCTACCACTACGAGCATCAACAATGAGTATACTTTCCGCTCAGAATCAAGAAGTTTGTCAAGAAACTTCTTTTTTAGGAGCTCATCACGAAAAACACCGGATGCCTTACTTGGCACCTTCTCCTTCTTCTGCTCTTTCTCCTTCACCATCTCCCGCTCCTGCTCCTTCTCTTTCTCCTTCTCCTTCCTATTCCTCTTTTTCCCCTTCCCCATCCTTTTCCCTTTCCCCTTCCCCTTATTCTCCATCTCCATCTCCGCATGTAGGCTCTTACTCTGCATGCAATTTCATAACTTAAGTCACGAGTATTAATATTACTAGAAGAAATGTGTGGAACAAATTGGCATACCTTTTGCATTGGCTCCACATCAACTGATGGCCACGCGAATCGCCCCCCTAAATTAGTGCCTATTTGTTCCTGTGACCCTCCAGGGATATACCACGAACGGAATTCATCGCCGCATCTGCCAAGTTGGATGTAGGTATCGAAATCAGATAAAGGCACGCAATGTACTATCTGACCCACATATGACGGAATGATCTACCCCTCGGCCACCTTAGTACGCACTTGAGTGGCACTTGTGATGTAGAGGTCACATTCAACTAGTTTCTGAAAATTGCAAATAGATTAACATCACATTTTTATTTACAAAAATATATATAAAAAATTCATTACTTGAAAATAAATGATAAGATGAAATCAAACCCGAACATCGGCACTCGGATTCGGAGGCATATAGTCTCTGGGCATATATCGAACATGCATAATTTAATTATATACTTATATTTTTATAATAGATGTTTAAATTATATTTAAATTGTAATCACAAATTATATATTTTGTAATAACAAAAATTTTGAGGGCTAAAAAGCAAAATTGCAAATTAAAAAATATTAAAACTTTTGCTGCCATTTTTGTTTGGATCGTCAAT
Source organism: Rhynchospora pubera (assembly GCA_028095005.1). Lineage (NCBI taxonomy): Eukaryota > Viridiplantae > Streptophyta > Magnoliopsida > Poales > Cyperaceae > Rhynchospora > Rhynchospora pubera. The sequence goes on from CM051460.1 coordinate 359,648,465, forward strand.
CCAATTGACGATTGACGATCCAAGCAATCCAAAATATTTTTTTAATATTATTTAATATTTAAATATTTTTTATATTTTAATATTTAAACTTTTTGCAGACTATAATTGGATCGTCGTTTGATTTGCCGATCCAAACTTTACCTTCTTCCCATTTTCAATAGTGTAATGACAATGCATGTTTACTAAATGTGCATAATCCATCACCTTGCCCCAAAAATATGATTTATGTTTTTTATTTGTACCAAACACACCGTATTTTAACTGGATTATATCCTTCCACAACCCTTTGAAGAAAAGCAAAAAATCAACAAGACGCTTCCTTATTCTATTTAGTATTGTAGTGTAGGCCGGTAGGGGTAACCGGGTAAGGGCTTGCTGACTCGCTGCTCTTCCGCGGGAGAAGAAAGATATGTTTCAATGTTCGTAACATTTAAAGTGGGCCATTTGAGGCCTCTTATGTTATGTATTCCTGACCCATTTATGATTTATGTTTCTGTTCTATTTCTGCTAGGCTCACATAGTCACATCACATGCACGACCAAGTATATACAAATACAACACACGCAAGCACTTGTTTGTTAATTGATGTCTTATTTCATTTGGCGCGCGGCGCAAAAGAGACCTTCTCCTTCAACTTGCATTCATTTCAATTAATCATCTTAGGTGTCTCTGTCTCTGTCTCACCACTCCATCAACACTGTACGGCTGTACCCATCAATTGCATAGACGTACGTGGAAGTCTGCGTGATAGTCAGCATTACCATAAGAATGCACGACAAATATGTACGTGATTAAACAAAATTTGGCAGCAGATCCGTCTCATTTCATTTGCTTACTGCTGCCAAATTCAGAGTATGCCTTGTAAGTAAAGAAAATCAGTGTTTAAAACAATTCCATTTTTTTTTCCCTCTTTTTCTTTTTTTGCAAACGGATTAGCTAAATGTTTAGACCTGATCAAAGGCTTTTGTATTAGACTCAGAATTATGTCTGAACAAAGATAAATTTTACACCAAAAGTGAAATACTGTAAAACGAAATATGTCTCATGTATAATTTCTTACATATCATATGCATTGTTGAAATATTTTAACATTTGGGGCTTGTTATAAATACAAGTTCAAGTTCTGATAGATAGCTTACAAATTTGGCAGCAAAATTGTAAAACACTTGGTACCATTTGTGCCACACAAATTAAAGATTATAAACAAGAAAAGTGTTTGTTTGGCAATATGATTACTCTATCGCAGTAAATTCCTACTGTAAATACTGATTATTTTAATATAATTGCTCTATTTATATTATAAGCAACAAACAGGTGAAATTTTACAAATTGTACATCAGATGGCATGAAACGCCCAAAAAAGAAAAGAACCCCATAAGAGGGGTTATTGACTCTTTAAAGGATTTTAGAAGATACAATAACACAGAATAAACATTTCCCCTGGGGTTTCTATGTTTACCAAAACTGGTTCAGTGTGCCTTAACGTAACAGTTCTAAATGTAGAATCAGTACTTCCTGAAAGGGGAAAAAAAATACATAATACAAGAATGTTAAGGAAAAGAAAAAAAAAATCTCCAGTGCAGCATGTGATTTAATCCAAAAACCGCGAACAATGGAAAATAAACAAGGTAACACTCCAAACATTCTTCCAAATTTACTTTAGAAATGACAATAGCTCTCAGCAATCCTTCTACTAAATTAGAAAGGGTGCAGTTCAGGTGATATATTCTAGGGAAATAAATCACATTGATACAGTGCGTCAGAACACAATACAATTGCTTCCTGGATCTAAAAAAAAACCATAGCTCCAATTATATCTGGTATGCACAAATGTGTACATAGTGGTATGGCATTTAAGGAAACAAATAAAAATTCTCAGAACTAAATTAACCATAAGTTATTTTAGATGAACTACAAGGATGGTATGTACCAGTTGAAGTTCAAGCCGTCTCAAATTTATCTCCTTTTAGCAGTTGAGTTAGTCTCATGCTGATGGGATTTCTTGTTCAATTGCCCATCTGATCCAAAGAAAAAAAAAATATTTTGAGTCAATATAATTTTGACAATATGCAAGGTTAAATGCTGGGTAACTCGTGATATCAAGTCTGCACTAGTTGATACTGGGGCCTTGAGACGAAGGAAGGTCAGAAATAAATTATTCTAGAAAGTTGATCTCTTGCATTGTAAGTATACAAAACCCAAATTACATCAGAATCAGAGATTGCAAAAAGAAGTCTAGAAAGCAACCTAAACCAACCAACTTTATTTTTAATTAGCTACAGCTAAAGCCACAATAATTTCCATAAACTTGTAGGTGTAAATCATTTTCCTTCAAGGACCCACTTAAGACAGAATAATGAGGGTTTCGGTGGTACAAAGAAAAAAGGATCATGTGATCACCTACCAAATCGTATTTATTATTACAACACAATTGAGCATCTTAGGTGACCAATTATTGCTTGAAAGGGGGCTACAGTAATAACATTATTGTAGCTTGAAACAACTACAGGTAACTTAGAATTTACTGAAAGAGTACAAGAACATGAGAGCTAACAAGAAAGGGATCAAAGAAAACTTACCCAGGTGGGAACTTGGCATCAGGTTGTGTCTCAGCCCGGATCCACCAGACCAACACATTAGCTGCACATTTTCCAAGCGGTTCAATACCCGAATCATTATCACCCAGCAAGCCCTTCAAGTTTGCATCAAGCTTATCCAAATCCTTCTCCAATAACCATTTTGAATCCAATAAAAAACCAGCCCACTCCATGTTCTGAGGAGCAAAAGCATCATTTGTAGAATCTAGCGTACGCCAGCCCGACAATTGGCCATCAGAGTTGCAAACTGGACCTTGAACCACTGGTTGGGGTTGCGGGTTGTTCTCTTGATTGGGGTTCCTGGGATCAGTGAGAAAGTTGAGATTGATGGCACCGACTGATTTGACCTTCTGTGCCTCGTCGAATAATTTGAGGTCATGGATGTTGCTCTCGTCTGCAAAGACAACTATGCCCTCCATCTTTTGCTCACTTATGAATCTGCAACAGGTTCCGAGAACAATATGGTAATTAGGCATGATCAATTTGAAAGAAGTAAGAAGGCAATGATCAATTTCAAATACCTACTATCTTAAGAAATAATAACGATCACATAAAGAAAATGTGTGAAATTAAAAGAAACAATGGGAGAATTGGCAAAAAAAAAAAAAAAAACCAATTTTTGTGATAAGAAATGGTACATGCAGTTCCGTTTGATATGGGAGGTGATCGCTAAGTATGAATTGACCCCAAAAGAGGAGAAAAAGAATTGAAGCTAATAGATTGATATGTATGGAATGAGCAAGCAAAATGAATAGAAAGTAAAAAAAAGATGACCTTAGAGCATGAAGTCGCATCCTGTCCTGGACGACACGGCGTGCCTGGAAGGTGTGAGGCATGGAGCCGGCAAAGGCAAGATGGAAAAAGGGCAGGCTTGATCTGGCGAGAATTGAAGCAGTGACATTAGTGACGCCAGCGGCCTCGATGACGAGCCAGGAGAGATGGTACGGCAGAAGGCGTAAGGTGTGGGCAAGGGCCGTCAAGTGCAAGGCCTGTGCGGCACGGACGTAGGTTGGGGTGACGACGAGAATGGGCTTGGGGTTGGGGTTGGGGTTGGGGTTGTTGGCAGAGAAGACCTTGCGCTGCTCGAGCTGGACTTGTCGGAGGATGTGGTGGGCGCGCATGAGCTGGAGGGGGTCGGGGTGGGGCCAGGGGCGGACGCGGATGCCGTGGCGGCCGACGACGGGGCGGGTGGTGACGGGGTGGGAGAAGGTGGTGTTGAGGGGAGGGGGGAGGGAGGAAGAATTGGAGGGGAAAGAAGAAGAGGAAGAAGAGGAGAAGGTGGTGGTGATGGTAGTGATGGTGGTGGTGGTGGTGGTGGTGGTGGTGATGGTGCTGAGGTGGGGTTGGGAGGAGAAGAGAGGGGAGGAGGAGAAGAAGAGGAAGAAGAGGAGGCGGGAGAAGCGGAAGCCGAGGACGGTGCTGCCGAGGCAGCAGAGGAAGTGGATGAGGAGCCAGAAGGGGGAGGAAGAGCCCTTCAAGTTGAAGCTCTGCATCTGCTGGACCACCAAGGGCAAGGGCAAGGGCAAGGGCAAGGGCAACGGCAGCTTCATCTCTCTTAGATCGATCGATGGATCTGCAGCTTAATTGCGTCTCTCTCTCTCTGTCCTTTATTAATTGTCGAGGAATAGAGCATGCAGATGCAGGTGGTAACACCCTATTCCTATTAATTCTGTACTGGCTGTGCGCGTATGTATGCAGAAGAGAAGAGAATAGAAGAGCACTAGAGCACTAGAGCACTAGAGCAGAGCAGGTGTCCCGTGTCCGTGTCTATTAGATTAGATGGAGACTACGACTACGACTACGACTACGGTACGGTCTACCGTCTACGGAGAAGACAACACTCAAGTTGCTTTTACTTAGGATTACCAGTTCTGGGATTTGCTTTGCTAATTGCTAGGCTGGTACTTAGCTGTACTGTACTACTAATTCATCACCATTCCGCAGCGCCGCAGCCCATATTCAAAATACTAGTACACTCACACACACGCAATATTATACAAATAAAGGCACACACACCTACGCCTACACCTAAACAACGGAACAACCAAAAAAAGGTAGAGACTAGAGAGGTCAGAGGGATCTACCGCTTTTCATTTTCATTAGTTGGTCAAAAAGATATATCTTCATTATTACTACCAAAACACAAATTGGAAAAATATATAATGTAACAAAGAGAATTAGGTGGAGACTGGCAGAGCGAGTAATTGGTATTAATTAGGTGCAAATAAAAAAGGGACACGTATTGGTATTGGTCATGCCCTGCTGCAGGGGGAAAGTTTGTATTTGGCGGGCACACCGCACACAGACAGAGACTGATAGATCAATTCATAGATGCCCCTTCTTATTTACTTTCTTATATATTACCATCTAATTAATAACAATATCAAATCAAAACACAACTAATCCCACTCATCTTCATCTCTCTCCTCTCCCTAATTTCTGTTGTGCTCCATTATTTTAAGCACCACTACTGCATGCTGCTTCCCTAATAAAAAAATGTTAGAGCCACGTTGAGGCTCAGCTTGTTTCAAAAATAAAATTATGTGAATTATAAATAGTCCATAAATATCATTTGCATATATATAGTAATAAATTGAACTGCTTTAATTTATTAATTAAGATGCGGTAATCAATTGAGCTGCTTATTGTTATTTCAATCTGGTTTATTGCATCACAGTGGAGGATCATTCAACTTCTCAAATCTTTTTTATCATGATGCTATAGGGTGCGTTTGGATCGTTGGAAGAAAAAAGAAAAAAAATGAAGAAGAAGAAAAAAAAATTATAAACAATTCAAACTCTTCACAAAGGTACACACTTTCCAATACTTCTTTCCACTTCTTCCCTTCTTCCCACACCTATCCAAACGGAGCCATATATAGATAATGAAAAATGCATGTACTAAGTAATATAGTACGGAATATAACAAAATCAGGGTGCCAAAGAAGTAAAAATAAAGATGAACGGAGAGATATAATGATGCTATAGATAAAATAAGAAATTCAAGAATGTGAACTGATGACCTCATAATTTATTCCTTCAAAGTTGTTTGTCTTATATTGTGTACCGGATTCGCGTCAGCTATCGGTACAGGTACATATCAGCCAAATTGAAGCTGAAAACATTGCTACCATGTGACAAATGAGAAATTTGGGGCCAACAAATTAAGCACGTCCCCTCACCACAAGTTTCATATTAATCAGACGGTTTGGAGTGAAAGCGACATCTCTCCACCAATCAAAACAAAAACATCAGGCGCACATGCAAATGATGAATCACACATGCATGTAACATTAGCATGTTATCTAGAACTGTGTCATCGATCTACGCTAGCTGTCCGATTTTGTTCAGAAGGTGCGGATTCAATTTGTAGCCGGAATTTTAAATAGTGCTTAGAATTTTTCTCTATTATGGTGGGGTGTTAATGGCATTTACTGTACAATGTTTCATTTTACAAATCTAAAATTGTCCACCATATATAACTGATTATTTCATCAATTCTCAATTGCATTGAGAAAATATTTCCTCCTATAGTTGATAAAAATGAGAAATTTATATTTGAATTTCTTGCATTGTTGTTTGAAGAAATTCAACCTAAATATGATTAAGCAATAGAATACGAACTGTTTTTGTTTATTGCTGTTCAGACGTGGGATTTCAGTTCTTTGCTTGATCTCCTAAGTCCTAATCCCAGACATTAGACAAATTCAATAAACTCAACAGAAGCTAATGAAATGTCCAAATGTGGATAAAATTTCTACGTCTACTCCATATCATTATAAATATAAGCAATGTAATATTCGCAGCTGGCTTTAGAGGCAATCGGAAGAATCGAATGGCTCTGAGCTATTACTATAGGAACCGTTTGGATGCGTTGAGAAGAAGGTAGAAATAAGAAAGAAGGAAAAAAATAAATTATAAATAATTCAAACTCTTCACAAAGTTACACACTTCCCAATACTTCTTCCCACTTCTTTCCTTCTTCCCTTCTTTTCACACCTATCCAAACGAAGCCTTTAATATAAAAGAAAAGAAAGGCATTATATTTATATATGCTCTTGATTTTATTGCTTTCTTCAGTGGGTGGTGATCCATGGTTTAACAGTTTGTTCACGAATTCAGACTATAAACTAATTAATTAAGTTGATGCCATCTTAAGTTAAGACTTTAAAAGTTACTCAATGCCTCCAGGGCAATTAATCTAGGCTTCAAATCATTTTGACTCCTGCTGTCCATATATTTTTTATTAATGTCTAATGGGGAGAATTAACATTTCATGTCCGTATGACAATCGGCATCTATTTTTCACCGACAGTTGCACTTGCACATGTATAAGAAAGGCAGGGGCAAAAAGAAAGATAATAGACGGAATTTTGTTTTTTCGGACCCTATTAGTCTTTTTTTTGCCCCTTTTGGGTTTTGGCTATAGCCGTCGGCAATTTTATAAAGAGTAAAAAAAATAAAAATATAAAATTTGATCTTCAAAGACATTTGAATATGGTGATGAATTTAAACAGTTTAAATTATCCGTTTAAATTTTGAATTTCGAAAAACGAGTTGATAAAAATTGAATAGCACGTTAGTGAGCCATTCTATATATATTTGTTTTCCAATTTTACCCTCAATTATAAAATGGAGTTGGAAGCGTCGGTGCGACGCGTCCGACTACACGAAATAGCTGGTGCCTGGTGGATGAATAAATAAAAAAAAAACTTAAAAAAGTGGAACGTGGTCAACGACACCATCAATCAATAATTGCGCACCGCTTTCACACCTCATGGGAATTAGGATGACTTTTTTTTTTCTTTTTTTTTTTTCTAATTTTAGGCTTTAGCTTATGAGTTATGAGTTATGACTCAAGCGACCTCTATTATGGCTCTCTTATTTGTGGTTATGTTTTTTTTTTCTTTTGATGGTCATAATTGTGGTTATGTTGGAGAAATTATAAGGTTGTTTATGTTTGATAGTGATTTCTAAATATTACGTAATGCAATATGAAATTTCGGTGAAGCAAGTGGAAAGCAAACAAATTTCAATTTCTGAACCAAAATTTATTCGACATAAAATCATTTCAGTCCCCAAAATCAAAACTTCTTATTTGTATCAAGTCAGTTTTTTTTTTCAATTTAATTAATAACTATGGTCTGATCAGAATGGAAAACTATCAGCTCCAACGTCAAATATGGATTTCTCAAGAAATTATTCTCTTGATCAGAACCAGCATTCAGCCGTGAGTTCAACTCGTTTTGCGCAATTTAGAGAGAAGATTTTAGGCTTGCCGAAATCGCGTGAAAAAGGTAGAAATTTACCACGAATTGGTTTGGTAGAGAAAGGTGGAAATTTTTCAGACCTTAATGCCCCTACCGCTCTATCTCAATAAAAACCAAACTTTGTCATCTTCCTTCTCTGGCCGATAGTGCTGTCAAACGTGCATAATGGAATGGAAATCAACTGTTTCGTTTTCGTTTTGTTCGAAATAACGAAACAGAAATGTCATTCTGTTTTCAGAAATTCTGTAATATTTCATTTTCGCCTTCATTTTCCATTGAAATTTCTCATTTCGATGTTCCGGGGACGAAAAACGAATTTTCGTTTCCGTTCTATTTCTGAAAACGAAATCATTTTTCCTTCCACTTTTGTTCCGTTTCCGACGAAACAAGACGAAAACGTGCGAAACTACGGTATATTGATAGCTCTACCAGCAACAGGGGCAAGCACTTGCTTGCAAGTGCCTGGCTTGATTTGTGAAAAAAAATGAGGCCCAAATAATGTATAAAAAATAGTGCCCAGGCTTAAATTTAATTGGTGCCCGGCCTTGATCAGAAGGAGAAATTTTGTGCCTGGGCTCGGCCTTTAACCGTATGTCAATTTCTGTTTCCTCTTCACCCGAAATTTAAAAAAATAGTATTAAATTAATATAATATATTAAAAATAAGATCAATATAATAAGATTAATTTAAATAGTATCACGAGATCGGAATCCTGGATTCCGAACGCAAGATCGGAATCCTGGATTCCGATCTAAGCTTTCGCTTTTATAAGGGGTTCCGATCTCGCCTTCTCTCTTCGCTCGATCTCGCTCGCTCTCTCTGGACGACGCGGCAAAAAAGAAAAGGTTAGTTTATTTTTTTATTTAATTAATTATTTATTTAGTTTATTAGTTTATTAATTAGTTAATTAAATTAAAAAATAGAAAAAATATTGTAAAAATATTTAAAAAATCTGAAAAAATTAGGAAAAATAAAATGTAAATTTATATGTAATTTATTAATTATATTGGATTTTTTTGTTTTTTTATTTGTTTATTCATTACTTAATTAATTAGAAAAATAGATAATAAATTGTAAAATTATTTTAAAAATACGAAAAACTAAGAAAAATCATATGAAAATTTTTATGTAAATTTTTTTTTGCTTTTAATAATTAAGATTTTGATAATTAAATATGAATAAAATTTTAAAAATGGTAATAATTGATGATATTAATTAAAAATGTAGGGAAAAATTGTTTAGAAGAGAGTCAATCCGTTTCTACTCCAGGTTAGCTTTTTTATATGTTTATTTTATTATTGTTTGAATAGAAATGCTTGTGAATTGCATGTAGATAGATTGATTGAATGTAAAATTGTGAAATGCACTGATTGTAAAATTGTGAAATGCTTGTGAAATGCAATGATTGAATTAGTGATTCATTGATACTTGTGAAATGGTTGTGAAATGCAATGATTGCTTGTGAAATGCTTGAATGATTGATTTAAATTGGGTTGGGTTGGGTTGAAATTGGGTTGAAATTGGGTTCAGATTTTTGGAAAACTCTCCCAGTACAGGGGAGATGCTGCCGAAATTTTGGTAGATTTTTTACTTTATTAAATTTTAATTGCAGTAACAGTCGAAATGCCACCGCGAAGAAGAAGACCAGAGGATCCACGTCGATCCACGAGGCCTCGAGGAGATCCTGGCGCATCTACATCAGGAGGAGATCCTGGCGCTTCTTCATCTGCCCCCCCTGTTGCCCCCCCCCCCGGTTCCTCCTCCTGCTGATCAGCTTCTGCATCTTAGTCAGTCTGAGCTTCGAGGCGTACGAGTAAGTTATTTGTTTTTAAAATTATTTAGGGTATAGGGTATAGGATTTAGGGTTTAAGGAAATAATTATTTTTTTATTTATATAGTTAATTTTTGTATACAGTTAATAGTATATATAGTAAATAATTTATTTTTTAAATTATTTAGGCGTGGACGCCCGAAATGCATAAGGCAAAAATGATACGAACCGAGGAGGTGGACCAGCGTCTTGTGACATTGGGCCTTGTTGTCCCTAAAAGAGGCGGCTTAACCAAGTTTTAGCGGAAGCGATTAAGGTTTTGGACCGGTTTGGTATGAACTATCCTAACACAATTCAATTGGCACCCAAAACAAGCAAGCACACAAGCAATTCACAATGCAAGATAATAAAGAGAGAAAGAGAGAGAGAAATTGAACACGCGATGTGATTACGGAGTTCCGACCCGCTAGAAGAAGCTAGCCTTAGTCGTACGTCTCCGGGAGTTTCGCTACCACCAAAGGGCGCGCTCCGTTCAATTCCAACAAGAACGGGACTACAACTTCGAACCGAATCACCTCGTCACAAGGACACTCGAGGCGGATCGGCCTAACTCGAATGGCACAACGGTCTCAAAGGAGAAGAGCTCTCAACCTATTCCAACCTACACCTAGCGACAATGTCGGGGCGGTGGTGTTTGAGGCTACTAAATCTCTCAAGATGGTCTAGCTATGAAAAGCTCAAATGGGAGAGTATCCCTATGCTCAAAGGCTCAATTCTGGTCTAATTTTGCAAAGTGAAGCAGCACACTGAGAGAGAACAAGGGGTGGATATATATAGGGCTCGAAATGAGCAGTTCCCCAGCAAAAACAGGCCACAGCGTTGTACAACGCTGAACAGCGTTATACAACGCTGGAATATGACCGTTGTAAATTCTAACGGCTCTTTAAAATAGCCGTTGATCTGTCAGAGCGTTGTGCAACGCTATTTGCCGTCGCACAACGCAGGAGTGTAAAACCAAAGGAAAACTCCGACAATTCCGTTGGAAATTGGCAGAGCGTTGCTTGCCACTGAATGACGTTACACAACGCTAAAGGGAGACAAAAGGAACAACTCTGACAGATTCAACAGAGTGTTGTACAACTCTATATGCCGTCACACAACGCTAACGTGACCCAACGCTGAATGACGTTGGCTAACGTCTCCAGAGACTTTGCATGTAAAAACGACTGTTTACATGGGACAGCTAACTTAGAATTTAGGTGGCGTTGTACAACGCTATATGGCGTTGCACGATGGTACTCAGAAAATTTTCTAAGTTTTTTAAACTGCAGCGTTGTACAACTCTACTGAGCGTTGTACAACGTTGTGACTCAGCGTTGCCTAACTCTATATAGCGTTGTGCAACGTTGATTCACAAAAGTATGAATTTAGCTGTTTTAGCGTTGTGTAACTCTATCTAGCGTTGTACGACGCTAGGTCACAGAAAACAGGATTTTGCTGGTTTATTGAGCTTTTCGCTATCTAGACCATTTCAAGGATAAACAAGGACTAAAGTATACCTTCTATACTAGTCTAAACTAGCCTACAAGCTCTCTAAAAACTTGATCTTGATCTTTTTTAAAGCTTTTATCCAAGTCCTCATAAATTGCATCTTCTTCCTATAAAACTCAAAGAATATTGTTAAATGCCAAATGATATTGTTTTGCAATCGACAAACCTAGAGACGTTTAGTACAACAATCTCCCCCTTTTGACGATTTGCAAAACAATATCATTAGTAAAGCGATTAAAATTTGGCATTTCACAAGCTTTACTACAATTCTCCCCCTTTTTGTAAATCGACAAAAATTGAAAATTGTACCAAAGCTCCCCCTAAATTTATGGCTCCCCCTTAATTTTGGAGAAAAGGAATTGGAGAACCAATTTAGAGCACTACTCAAAGTAGTGTGACCAAATTTAACCTCTCAAACAAAAAATAAGATAGAAATAAAGAGGCTCCCCCTAAAAATTTGGCTTATAAGACCGGGGGTTAACTTGGTATTTAGGCCATATTGGTTACCATACTACTAGTTGTACCACTAGAGGTACAAGCTTTTGGAACCCACTTACGTTTGGACTCACCATTTGGTTTCCTAAGTTTGCATTCCAACGAGATATGACCATTTTGACAACAATAGTTGCAATATGCATTGGTTGGCTTAGGCATGGTAGAACCCTTGACAAAATGAGAATAGTAATGGGCTCTAAGGTATTCGGCCTTCTTCTTAGGATCATTGGATGAGGCATTAAAATCCTTTTTGCAATCCTTTTGGAAATGTTGGGAAACATTCTTTTTATGCCCATTGGATTGAGCTTTGTGGTTTTGAGAAAAGTGTTGCTCTTTAAATTCATAAAACCATCCATCGGGTCCTCTAAAATAAATTTTATTGGACGCCTTTGGAACAAAAACCTTCTTTTCTTGATTTTGCAAATTCTTTTCGTTTTGCACTCTAGTGTTTCTAGGTTTCTTTTGGTACATATGTGCATGACCACGAGAATTCCTAGGTTTTTGAAATTGTGTGGTTTGTGCAACTTGTTTCCCATTATTGTGTGACAAGTTCCTTTTCTTGGTTTGATAAGGCTTTTGGTAACCAAGACCGGACTTGTCATGAGGCTTTTGACCTTTGAAAAGGTGTTTCAAATCCGTTTTAGGAACTTGAGCTAAAACCGGTTTTTCAAGTTGTTTTTCAAGCTCCTTAATTTTAGCCTCATACTCACCATCTTAGAAGTAAGCTCATCTACCTTGGTTTTTAAGGTTTCTATGGTATCGGCTTTCCTAACCAAGGCATCATGGGTAGCATCAAGAATAGAGTTCAACCTATCACAATCAACACATTTGGTTGAACAAGTTGGTTCATCGTCACTCTCACTATCACTACTACTAAGAGATTCATTGAGAGGAAGATATACCTTAGGAGAGCTCGACTTTGGTGAAGTTGGTGGAGATGGAGGTGGTGTTGCCTTACGCGCTTGAAGTAGCGGATGAAAAAATCTTGTCCCTTGATTGAACTCATTGAGGATGTCCTTCACGAAGTCATCCTCCACATCATCCGTTGAGAATACCACCTCTTCCACATTTGCCACCAAAGCATACACCTCATGAGAATCCGAATCGGATGAGCTTGTTTCGGATTCAACATCCCACAAGGCATGCATGGCTTGAGCCTTCTTCTTTTCCTTCTTGTGCTTAGGCTTTGGCTTGTCCGTTTGCACTCGAGGGAAAAGCTTGCGACACTTGTGCATGGAATGCCCCTCTTTGTTGCACACAAAGCACAACTCCCGTTCATCGTGAGCTATTCTCTCCTTGTTGAACATCTCCTCATGCTTGAGCAACCCACGAAACATCTTCTCAATCACCACCTCTTGCTTTGCCTCATCAAGCTCGTAGAGGTTCAATGGTGTTTGATGTGGGTATCGGCGATGAGAGGATCGAGATGATGATGTGGAGGCGGGATTGCTTGTGGAGGTCATGGCTAAGGTTCTTGGAGGATGCTCTAGTTTGGCGAGTTGCTTGAGCTTCTCCTCAACACATCGAAGCTCGGTGTACATTTGCTCCGGTGTGTACTCATGGTCCATTCGGATAATGGTCTCAAGCGACGTGATGTGAGCATCCCATTCGTGCCGTCCACTCATAGCCCGCATCATCTTCCCTACAATCTTGCCATTTGTTAGGGGCTCACCTCCTTTGGTGAATTCATTTTGGAGTTGTACAAGACGAGTGTACATATCCTCAATGGATTTACCATCCTTTATGTGGAAATTCTCAAATTGAGAGTACAACTCATACAATTTAGAATTCCTAATTTGAGAATTTCCCTCATAACGGGTGAGGAGAGCCATCCACATATCGTGTGCTAGATCAAAACGACTAAGGGTCACACCAATTGATTCATGGACCGAGGCTAATATGGCATTAACCGCACAATCATTGTCCATTCGGTTATCACGGGACTTCTTGGTCAATTCTACCGAATTTGGTTTAAGTTCGGGGGTATACCGATTTTCTACCACATGCCAATATCCCAAGATATTGAGGTAGTTCACCATGCATCTCTTCCAAAAAGAGAAATTTCTACAATTTTGGCCTAATTTATCCGGTCTCTCTACAAATCGAGCCGCCATGACCGAAAACCGAGATTAAGACTAACTTAATCGAGGTTCCCGCTCTGATACCACTTTGTTGTCCCTAAAAGAGGCGGCTTAACCAAGTTTTAGCGGAAGCGATTAAGGTTTTGGACCGGTTTGGTATGAACTATCCTAACACAATTCAATTGGCACCCAAAACAAGCAAGCACACAAGCAATTCACAATGCAAGATAATAAAGAGAGAAAGAGAGAGAGAAATTGAACACGCGATGTGATTACGGAGTTCCGACCCGCTAGAAGAAGCTAGCCTTAGTCGTACGTCTCCGGGAGTTTCGCTACCACCAAAGGGCGCGCTCCGTTCAATTCCAACAAGAACGGGACTACAACTTCGAACCGAATCACCTCGTCACAAGGACACTCGAGGCGGATCGGCCTAACTCGAATGGCACAACGGCCTCAAAGGAGAAGAGCTCTCAACCTATTCCAACCTACACCTAGCGACAATGTCGGGGCGGTGGTGTTTGAGGCTACTAAATCTCTCAAGATGGTCTAGCTATGAAAAGCTCAAGTGGGAGAGTATCCCTATGCTCAAAGGCTCAATTCTGGTCTAATTTTGCAAAGTGAAGCAGCACACTGAGAGAGAACAAGGGGTGGATATATATAGGGCTCGAAATGAGCAGTTCCCCAGCAAAAACAGGCCACAGCGTTGTACAACGCTGAATAGCGTTATACAACGCTGGAATATGACTGTTGTAAATTCTAACGGCTCTTTAAAATAGCCGTTGATCTGTCAGAGCGTTGTGCAACGCTATTTGCCGTCGCACAACGCAGGAGTGTAAAACCAAAGGAAAACTCCGACAATTCCGTTGGAAATTGTCAGAGCATTGCTTGCCACTGAATGGCGTTACACAACGCTAAAGGGAGACAAAAGGAACAACTCTGACAGATTCAACAGAGCGTTGTACAACTCTATATGCCGTCACACAACGCTAACGTTACCCAACGCTGAATGACGTTGGCTAACGTCTCCAGAGACTTTGCATGTAAAAACGACTGTTTACATGGGACAGCTAACTTGGAATTTAGGTGGCGTTGTACAACGCTATATGGCGTTGCACGATGGTACTCAGAAAATTTTCTAAGTTTTTTAAACTGCAGCGTTGTACAACTCTACTGAGCGTTGTACAACGTTGTGACTCAGCGTTGCCTAACTCTATATAGCGTTGTGCAACGTTGATTCACAAAAGTATGAATTTAGCTGTTCTAGCGTTGTGTAACTCTATCTAGCGTTGTACGACGCTAGGTCACAGAAAACAGGATTTTGCTGGTTTATTGAGCTTTTCGCTATCTAGACCATTTCAAGGATAAACAAGGACTAAAGTATACCTTCTATCCTAGTCTAAACTAGCCTACAAGCTCTCTAAAAACTTGATCTTGATCTTTCTTAAAGCTTTTATCCAAGTCCTCATAAATTGCATCTTCTTCCTATAAAACTCAAAGAATATTGTTAAATGCCAAATGATATTGTTTTGCAATCGACAAACCTAGAGACGTTTAGTACAACAGGCCTTATTCATTTCGTTAAGTTAGGTCATATGCCATTGGATCGTTCCATGATACAGGGTCTAGCCATGTTCTGGAGGCCCGAGACCCACACGTTCCACTTTCCCCGCGTAGGCGAGATGACCGTTACTCTTGAGGTATTATTTTTTCCAAGTTCTGTTGGTACATATTTATTTATTTATTGTTTTTTTTTGTTGTTTAATAAAAAAATGAAAATGAAATTTGTAGGATGTCGCCATCATTTTTGGCTTGCCTACGACTGGACGACCGGTGACCGGTCGTACTGATTACGACGATGTGCAGAAGCTAGCAGACTTTGCATTGCCACGAGACACTCCTATGGAGGATGTTCTAGATTGCTTCAGAGAGAGGGCGACGGATCGACGTGCTGGGAGGTAACAAACGTTTTAAAATTTAATTATAATTTTGAGATATGCTGCAATATATATATATATATGTAATGTTTATGTAATGCAGAAAATGTCACGCAGTACAGTTTGGGAAACTACGTGATATGTGGGCACAGGGACCTGGGTCAGAGAACGCAGATAGGATCGATAGATACACACGAGCCATGGTGTTGGAGTTGATGGGTTGCGAGATGTTTCCAGATACCACAGGAGATTCTGTTCCTTGTTTTTATCTGGAGTTACTTCGGGTTAGTAATTGTAAATATTAAGAACATCTCTTACATTAGTACTAACTTGGATAACTTAGTTAAAAATCTGGAAAAACTAACGAAAATTATTTTTTCTTATTTGCAGGATGTTCATGCATCTGAGTCAGTGAGATATAACTGGGGTGCGGCCACACTTGCTATGTTATACCGCGGCCTGGACTTGGCAGTCCTGGCAAATGGCGCTCAGAAGGTTCCTGCTCCGTGGCTACTGCTTCCGTGGCTACTGCTTCCGTGGCTACTGCTTCAGTTGCTCCGTGGCTACTGCTATGTTATAAATAAATTTTTACATAAAGTATTATGTACTTATTATGTACAACATTTAACATAATTAAAAAAGAAATAAAAAATAATATTAAAATATTATTCATAATATAGAATTATATTATATTAACTTAATATAAAAAATTCAGTTCTAGCCAAACTAATATTTATAATATATAATTAAATATAAAAATTATATATATATAATTAATGTTTATAATAGAAGTATAATAAATTCATTGAAAACGATAAAAAATCGTGTTACAGCACTGTTAGGAATCCTGGATTCCGATCAAAGCTTAGACCGGAATCCCAGAATCCGATCTAAGCTTAGATCGGAATCCTGGATTCCGATCTTGCGTTCGGAATCCAGGATTCCGATCTCGTGGTACTATTTAAATTAATCTTATTATATTGATATTATTTTTAATATATTATATTAATTTAATACTATTTTTAAATTTTTCGGCCTCTTCACTTTGCTAGGTCTCACCAATGTGGTCCGCATTTTCGTCAACAAAACGGATCCGCGGTTTTATTTGCATCCGATATTGCACCACCGACCGACTCGCTGAGTTTAGATAAGGTGACGGGAGCTGATTGGATACCGCACCCTGAGTTTTCCTTTTTGTGCATCTGATATCAGTCAACAGTCAACACACACTTCGTTTCTTCGCTTCCAGTACTTTGTTCATAGAAATTTCAATGTTTTTATTTAATTAGTGTTTGTACGCCGATGAGTTCTCCCTTTAGAAAAATAATACGGAATTATTAAATTATGGATATATATAGACATATAGCTTGTGTTGTGTGCAATTTGTGGGGGCGTTAATTGCTAAATAGTTGTAAATCATGAACTGAACTTATTTTCAAATGCTAATCGAGGGGTGCTAATTTCTATTATCTATTATGTAAAATTAAAATCATCCTTTTGTTTTCAATTGAAAGGCTATTAGTGTTTACTTCTAATTAACTAGAAATTTAGTCCTGAACTCAACTTGCTACTACAAATTTAATTAATTAACTGTTTTAAATACATTCGTTATAGTTATGGAGAGGATTATAAAAAAAAAGCAGTCCCACAATTCTTTGGAATTCAAGAGCAAAAACGAAATCAAGCAAGCATGTTCTTCTTTTTTTTTTTTTTTTTGTGATTGTGAGTGTTGAAAGATCGATTTCTGCTATGAGAATTGTTAAAATTCATTTACAAAATCGGAGATAACTTTTTTGAACAATAATTCTGTTACATATATAGAAAATAATATATTCAGAGAAGTTTCTAATGAAATAATATTGCAACGATTTCAAACTATAAAGTTGCACAAAAATTTGTTGATTTTATTTGAAAATTAGAATTAGATTTTACATTTGTTGTGTTTTTTGGTAGTAGATAGAGATCTAAAGATCAGAAAATGATTAAATTTGTGAAAAAAAATAATGTATATCAGAAAATGATTAAAGATCAGAAAATGATTACAAGCAATTCAAGTATATCAAGATAATAAAGAGAAAAAGAGAGAGAGAGAGAGAGAGAGAGAAATTGAACACTCGGTATGATTACGGAGTTCCGACCCGCTAGGAAAGGCTAGCCTTAGTCGTACGTCTCCGGGAGTTTCGCTACCACACAAGGGCGTGCTCCGTTCAATTCCAATAAGAACGGGACTACAACTTCGAACCCAATCACCTCTTACACCAAGTAACCGAGGTGGATCGGCCTAATTTGAATGGCACAACGGTCTCAAAGGAGAAGAGCTCTCAACCTATTCCAACCTACACCTAGCGACAATGTCGGAGCGGTGGTGTTTGAGGCTACTAAATCTCTCAAGATGGTCTAGCTATGAAAATCTCAAGTGGGAGAGTATCCCTGTGCTCAAAAGGCTCAATTCTGGTCAAATGTTGCAATGCAAATCTCTCTTGAGAGAGAGAACAAGGGGTGGATATATATAGGGCTCGAAAGGAGCAGTTTACCAGCAAAAACAATACTCAGCGTTGCTTGCCACTGAATAGCGTTGTACAACGCTGGAATATGACCGTTGTAAATTCTAACGGCTAGTTAATATAGCCGTTGGTCTGTCAGAGTGTTGTGCAACGCTATTTGCCGTTACACAATGAAGAAGTGTACAGCCAAAGGAAAGCTCCAATTCCGTTGGAAATTGTCAGAGCGTTGCTTGCCACTGAATAGCGTTACACAACGTTAAAGGGAGACAAAGGGAACAACTCTGACAGATTCAACAGAGCGTTGTACAACGCTATATACCGTCACACAACGCTAACGTTACCCAACGCTGAAAGACGTTGGCTAACGTTGCCCGCAACTTTGCATGTAAAAATCACTTTTTACATGGGTTTTACATGGGACAACGCTGTCTGAACATCGATGCAGCGCTGTCTGAACAACACAGATAACTTGAAATTTTTGTGGCGTTGTGCAACGCTATATGGCGTTGCACAATGGTACTAGGAAAAGTTCCAAGTTTTTAACTGTAGCGTTGTACAACACTACTGAGCGTTGTACAACGTTGTGACTCAGCGTTGCCTAACTCTATATAGCGTTGTGCAACGTTAATTCACAAAAGTCAAAATTTAGCTGTTCTAGTTTAGAAACCTCAGTGTTGTGTGCCACTATTCAGCGTTGTACGACGCTGGGTCACAGAAAATAGAATTTTGCTGGTATATTGAGCTTTTTGCTATCTAGACCATTTCAAGGATAAACAAGGACTAAAGTATACCTTCTATCCTATTCTAAACTAGCCTACAAGCTCTCCAAAGACTTGATCTTGATTTTTCTTAAAGTTTTTATCCAAGTCTTCATAAATTGCATCTTCTTCCTATAAAACTCAAAGAAGATTGTTAAATGCCAAATGATATTGTTTTGTAATCGACAAACCTAGAGACGTTTAGTACAACAAATCCAATTTCAATATGTGCTCAAATTTAAATTTTCGTCAATTGACTTATTTCAACTTAGCAGCAACGCCCACCCAATGTATGGACGGACTTTAATATGAGATAAAGTGAATTTGATTAATATATTAGATTTAGTAGTACTTAATTAAAAGATTGCAAAACACTGCAATTAAGGTCCTTTGAACATGAGATTGATTAGCTGGATGAATGAAAATGTTCGTTTGTCATATAGATGTTTTCCATTTCAAGCACATAACATTATATAATAGTATCAATCATTGGACGACTGTTCTTTCTTTTTATCTCACTGCAAATTTATAATAAATCATTTAGGTGTCTCTCTAAATATTATCAATTAAAGACTGAATATTTATTGAGGCTTATACCAAAAAAGCTCCTCGAATATTAATGAAACCAATTAACTCATGATATACTTCCTATATGGCTATATGTCTTCCAAAGCCCAGAGAAACCAATATATAGAGATTACCTCAATTTCATTTATTTCTCCGTTATAACAACTTTGAATTACTCAGAACTTGACACTGGAATATAAATGTAATAACTCTTTAGATTCGTCAAGACTATAAAAAGACCCATATAGAAATACAAACATAGATTGTCAAAGGCTCAAACTACTTCCAACATAGATTGTACGCATGACTCAACCATACTTATAAGCAAAGGCTTAAATAGCGGCCGTAGCGTCCGCTATAGCGGTTGCAGGTGGTAGAGCGCTACAGAATTAGCGGTATGTCCAATAGCGCGCAGTATAGCGGGATTTAGCGGCATTTAACGGGTATTTCGCGGCGATATAGCATTTTTTATGAATTCTGAATCTCTATCCTCTAATATATTAGGCGGCCAAAAAAAAAGCCCAATTGTCCTGTGTGAGTGTTACATACGGTAACATACCCTAGATTGCTACATATGGAGACCATTTCTCTCTCTTTCTGAGTCCCAAATCGCCTCTGCACTTGAAAGAAAAATTCGACCCTGCGAGGCTGCAACTCACGGCTTCCACCTCACCTTCGCTTCTCCATCTCATGTTCTTCGAAACCTCTATTGCCAGGTAACCCTTCCTGTACCAGTTTATAGTCACTTGTATTATAAAATTGTGTTAATTTTGGTTTTGGAAAATGTTTTTTTTTTTTTCTGTTTATAAGATGATGTAGCCATGCAGGTGATTTTAATATTTTTAATAAAAATCTAATTGAAATTGCTACACACTTGATGCTGTTTATATGATTGATATGTGAGAATATTACTACACATTTTAATATTTTTAATGAATGACTTGACTGTTGACTAGTGTTATTTTGATATATTTTATTTTATTTAAGTATGACTGTATGAGAATACTAATCAAAGTACTTATTATGCTGCCATGATGATGGATAATGCTAATTAAAGTATGCATTTTGATATTAAAATAGTGTATTTCAATCCTCTAATGTTTGAAGTTATATTTATATGCATGTATTTGATGCTATATGACGTTTAATTTGAATCAAATTATGTATCTGACATCATATCCGCTATTGTCCAATAGCGGCCGCTAAATGACCGTTATCCGATATCCGCTATGACATTAACATGTCCGCGACGAATCCGCTATCCGCTATTTAAACCTTTGCTTATAAGTAAAGCATGTTTTCTAATTAAAATACAAATAAATCAAATACTACAAGTAAAATAGGACATAGATATCCTCTGTTGGAGATATTTCTATTATGAAAAGTCACCACAACATGGGCACGTCAGAATTGTCCCATCAGGGTCAAAGATCATGCCAGACCCAAAGGCCCTCTCAACACCTAAAGAACAAATTTTATTCATCAATATTAAACCTTCTTGGACACCTTCATGTTAAAAGTAATTAATAAGACAATAAAAAGAGAATAGCTCAATTTCTTATTCTTCTCAATCATTAAGAATTGATGTACCTGTATCTGTATGAGAGACACTTGAATACTTGATGCATCTCCTTTGCTCCAATTAGAAAGGGCTTCGGGAATAGTTGGTTGATTAAGGGCTTGACGTCAATGATCTGTGGCTCTGTCTTGTATATGCCCTATTTCGCTCTTACCTCCCATTCTCTGCAAGCAGTCAAGCACGTAGGGAAGGTTTTGAGTTGGAACAGGAAGAAAAGCTACAAAAATAAATTCCACATATGCTCCCTGCCAAAATAAGAAGAAACTGCAAGAATCATTTCACATACGTGCCTTCATACACCGCTCTGGTGCGAGAGTTTCGTCTAATCAATAAATGAACCAAAACCGATAGAAAAGGAGAAGATCAAGTGACTAAATCGCAAATAAAATCTTAGGAAGAGCTAAGATCTGACCTTAGCGCGTTTTGAGGGAGGCGGAGAAGAGCTGATGCTGCGGCTTGTCTTCTTGCGTCTTCTCTCTATTATTTTTTAGAAGCAGAGGCAATTTTTTCTCGCCTGGAGGGCTGGAGGCCATGGATCCGAGAGGATTTTGGGAAACGACGGAGAAAGGTGAGGCAGCATCGCAATCTAGGGTCTCTTTTGATTGGATTGGTTCAGATGGAGATAGAGGCCGTGAGAGAATTTATGTAAAACCCTAGATTATGTTCAGAGAGATCCAATGGAGGCGGAGCTAGCTTTCTATTTTTGCGAAATTTTGAAGGTTCCGTCGATGGACGGGAAGAGGGGAAGAGAGAGTATCTGCTTTCCTTTTCAGTTTAGGGGAGCGCACAAAAATAAAAAATTGTCAACCCACCGCATGAAGAATCGAACCCTCGTGCTTGTTTGCGTTAACCCAGCGCAATACCAACATCGCTCTTTTTCTTTCTATCTCTACTCTCTGCTACTTATAAAGCACCATTAGCAAGGTCAGCATTTTTCACATAAAGGGGTCCAAACAATTTTGTTAGCATCATTATAAACCATTGATCAATATGGTGTACGGTTTGGATTGCTATTTCTACAAAGGAGTCGACTCTACACACAAATAAGTCAGTTCCATAGCAATACCTCTTGGGTTCGAGTCTCCGTTTTTGCGCTAAATCATTTTTTTTTCGCTGCTCCCTAAAACATCTTTCCCTACTCGAGGCTCGCGATCTCACGATGAGCTACGATTCCTCTAGATTTTATTTCATGAAAGAGGAAAGAGCAAATCTTTCCATTAATTTTTCGCATCTTCCTTATAATCTTTCGGCCAAATTACCTCTCTCAAATCTCAATTTCTTTCTCCATCCAATTCATGAAAACCCTATTGCCTCGCTGCCACACCTCTCTCCGAAGACTCCGATCAAGCCGCGTTGCACCACAATCTCACTCCTCTCCGCTTGACCCCGTCGCCCAAGCAGCTCGCGCGTCTGACTCCGACTCCGACAGAGTGTCAGAGTAGCCGTGCATAACTCTCTCCTCTGACGCCCCACCCACTCAAGCAAATCTCTTCCTCCTCTCGACCACCACCTTGCCCGTCGCACGATGGTGGTCGAGAGTTACCTTTTTTGGCGAGCGCCGCCTCACATCTTCAGATGTACAAGTATCAAAATTAAATTTTCTTAATTTTAGCGCATCTTTCTTGATTGTTTAGTTTCTAGGGTTTCAATTTAACAATATTTCAGAGCTGATTTACTTTTAACAATATTTCAGAGCTGATTTACTTTTAACTCTCGATCTCTATTATCTATTGATCTAATCTGATCTGTTTTCGTATTCTTATATTTTGTAATTTGAGTATCTTGATTTGATCTGAATCTCTGGTTTCAGGAAGGCGAAGCTCTATAGGTATGATATGGAGGGGAACTGAAAATGTGAAATTGTCTTAACAATTACCCGATATGCTCCTCCCGTTCTTGCATCCAAGATTTCCGGTCCAAGGTAAGTTTTTTGCTTTGAGAAGTGTAAGATGTTTATTTTGCACTCACGATTTTTAAATTTTATCAAATGTCAACTTTTATGCGCCCCTGACTTTTTTATTTGTTGAATTGAAAATCTCATATATGTGAAATGTAATAACAAGGGCTTCTTTCTCAAAATATATTTGCCAGAAAACTGTAGATCAGCTGGTGCAGGAAGACCTTACGTACGTGTCACAGTGAGTTCTTTATGTTACTTATAGGGTAGTTCGTTTATTCACTTGAAATTACTTATAGTGAGTTCTTTATGTTTCAGGACCCATTAGTGGAGAAATCTGTTAACACGATCCGATTCCATTCGATTAATGCATTCGGGAAGGCTAATTCGGGTCACTCGGGGTTTCCTATGGGATACGCTCCCAGGGGACACATATTGTACGATGAGGTACTACCCGAAGAACCCATATTGGTTCATAATTCAGGTACTTGTTTACATTTTTTATTAATTATTTTGTGAACTTTATGGGTCTTTTCCTTAATAAATGTGGCATTTAAATTATCGATGATTTGAAGCTAACCACTACTTTGAGGGTATTGGCAGTTTTATTGTGTACTAGGTATCAGTACTGATCGATACTGGTTACCATTTTTTAAGCGATTGTTCTTTTAGTTTTTAGTGTTTCAAAACCAGAATACTTGGAAGTGTTGCCATTAAAGTTACAATGGAAAACATGTATATGCTAAGAATCGTTTCTGCAATTATGTCAGTAGGCTTTAGTTATGTGCTTAATTATCATTCAAGAAAGGCATTACCCTTGCAAAACTCTTTTATTTAAAAAAAAAATTGTGTTCTATTTCGAAATGTTCTAGAAGATGTCGTTCTCGACCCAATGTGCTAGAAATGTGCTAGAAGATGTCGTTCTCTAAGCAAAAATATCCTTATTTTAAACTTCTTTATTTCTTTTTTTTAGGTGATTATTAATCAAATTCAGTCAATTAATAGATGTGAGTTTGTTGAACTAAGATACTAGCTTATTTAACTTTTCTTAGTTATAAAAAACAAAGTCAGTAAATTGAAAGAAATTAACTATTCTAGTATCTTTGGCTTTACAGGATCAGTTTAGGTTTTGTGGTAAGGCCTTTCCTTTGCTTTGCAGATTTTAGTTAAAAAACGAAGTCTTGGCTCTGCAACTCAGTCCTTCATGTTTTATGGTAAGGCCAGTTGAATTTGGTGGTTATACACAAACAAGAACAAATATTCATCCAAAATGTAATATACTGAATACAAATTTTCTTGCATCTCCATTTATGAAAGTGACCAGAATGGTGCCAGTACTGGGTTCTTGATCTAATAAATTATGACTATTTAATTCCTTTTAATGTGTCGCTTTATTTTGACAAATCACATGTTTGGCAGATGCCTCTTACTTTGATTGTTGCATGGGTGAAGGGAGACAACATGGCTCTTAATTTTACCCTCCTTTAGTCTGCCTCTTAGGTCATGGCAATTTTTGCTACTGCCTTCAAACTTCATGTACTTCTTTTGTTTAAGCTTTTTCTTTATGGCTTCTTATTTACAAATTGGTTGCATTTGATTATATAGTTTGTTTTCTAATCATATACATTTATATCGTATTTAGGTTCTCGCCACTTAGTAACAGGATCCATAGAGTAGTCGCAAAAGAATTAGAAGTAATAGGAAAACAATTTCCAATTTACTGTTAGTATAATCATAATCTTTTATGAAAAAAACGGGACCTAACTGTAATTTGTTCTAAAAGTGGAGGCGACGTGCGTGTGCCCAGCCACTACAGATGGCTCCAAACAGTTTTTGCAAATCCTGATGCAATAGCATTTAAATTCGTGCATATTACTTCCCTTCTGACAGGCATCCAACCCAGTGACTTTCTCACCCATGCTATCAACCTTTATATTCTCTGTAAGTTCGCAACTTTGCGAGGTGTACCAGTAATGGCACTAACAAGTACTGGTATCAGTGAAGGTGGGAAGAGGGGCCTGACATAGATTAATGTTGATGTGGTGATAGTGATGCTGCCAAAAGGTATTTCTGAAAAAAGTATTAAATCTTAGAACCGTTTAATATGAAATTTTCATTCTATTTAGTATAGAAGTTGAAGAATCCTAAAGGCAAAAATGAAGCTTCCCCATTTATAAGCTTTAAGCAAACAGAAAGATCTTTTTATTAATAACATCAAATAAATTAACTGTAAATATAATATGATAGTAGTTTTGAATTTCTGACAATTAGAGTCTTTATTTAATTTCCTGTTTTTTCAATTTGATAGAAGCTTGGGAATTTTCTTGAATGTTCTTTTTGATAGAAGCTTAGGAATTCTTTAATGCTCACTTGCATGAAGCTCTTCACTCTTCACAACAGAAAATACCAGGATATTTATTCCCTTTGTATAATTTAAAAGTCTTTTAAAAATGGAACATGTTGTGTGAAAGTGTTGCAATTTGTAATTTCCAATTTTGAATGATTAATATTAGTTGGGTGTGTCTATATATTATATATAGTCTTGAACCATGTTTTTTTTTTACAGTAAAAATTAGTTCTATAGTCTTATTTACGAAATTGGAAATAGGTAGCGATAACATAAAGTTACACGTTCAGTAATATAAATAGCACTAATGCGAAACTTGCAATAATGGTACCAGGAAATAGAAATTGTTGTGATGTTGTGTTGAGTTAAAGCAAAATTAGATATAAAAATATCAGATTAGAATCCTTATAGAAAAAAAATGTCACAACAGATCATGATTATAACCATCCTATGTCTTTTTAGCATTTTGTGCATCTACCAGCCTTTGTGTTGTGTTTTTGATGTATAGATACTTGAGATGAGTTTTATAGGGTCTTATACTCATGGTATATGCTTGCTACCAGTCCTTGATACTGCTATGGTGAGTCTGGTACCGTATTTGGTATGAATCTCAGATTCCAGGGGCATATTTAAAACAAACCAGAAAATTTAGGGTTTCAATGTCAAAATGGATGGTTGATTATTACTAGAGGAATATATTGGCACAGAGTTTTAGGAGATGGAATGTACTAAAAAAATATACAGAAGATTCAATTGTCAAGTTGAATTTTAATTTGATGCCTTTTCTCTATCTAGGGATACGCTTATGCCTATCAAAAGGATGTCAAGTGCCAGGGCGTACACTTCACAATCTTGATAATAGTTTATTAAGCATGACAATGTTTTATTTTGAGATAGTTTTATCATTTATTTTCAGTCCATTTTTCTCTGTAGTCTGTTAGAATTTTTATTTTGTGAAAATGAGATAAAAGGACATGTACATACATAGGCATCTCCAAATAAAGCAAAATTGAATCAGAGTTAATATTACGTTACTAATTCATTTTATAGACTATTATTTTTCCTAATTTGGACAGTGTGTCATTGTTTTTATGACACCTTTTTTTGTTGAATACAGTGGCATGTTTGCACAACTACTGTTTGAGTTGGAAAATTAGCTATAAATTTTTTTTTGATGCATTTCATGTTGTAAGAACAACCGAATGGTACTTTCTGTACTGTTGAAATCAAACAAAAATATGATTGATCATGGCCTTCTAAAAGGAAAGCCAAAGAATACTGTGTCTTGATGGTTGGTACCTTCTTTTTCTTATTATGTAGCAACAACTATTTGTGCATCAGTCATATATATAATTGTAACAAAACAGGTATTGCTCTTGAGTATGATCATTATACATTACAAATGTTCTGATTAGATCATGTGTAGCGCAATTATTTAAGAATAATTAAAAGAAGTTCACGTAAAAAAAATACTAAAAAGTCTTTAACATTTTTTAATCATATCAAATGAAATTGCCCGCACATTGAGCGGGCACTGCTGCTAGTATTAAATAAAAAACCAATCGATGATGTTGCTTTGTCTGGCGATTAATATCCAGCCACAGATCAAATCAATCGAACGGCAAAAATATATGTTTACAACCTAGACTTAACGTGTTACACCTCTTGATATTAGTATGCGTGTTTTAATAAGTAGTATCAATTAACATGGAAATAAAAAAGGCAACAACAATTCTTGTTTTCTTCTTATTGTTTTGGTTTTTTTTTTCTTTTTCTCTAAATAATCGCTATCTAGCCTGTTTAAAAAAAAATTAAAAAATTGGAATGTGGTGAACTACACTATCTCAATCAATAAATGCACACTGCTTTCACGCCTCATGGAACGACTATTATGTCCATTTTTTAGACTTTAGCTTATGACTCATGCGATCTCTATTATGGACTAGTATAAGATGTCTTCATATGTGGACAAATAAAGAAACAAAATAATGTTAGACAATAAAATATGTTTTTTAATTTACCAGCGATATAAATAGATGTGTCATTAATTTTATTTTCTATATTAGATGGAAAACCAAGCAATGGTGTTGCTTTGGCTGGCGATTGATATCCAACCGCATATCAAACCAATCGAACGACAAAAACATCTCACTGTTAGGAAGTGTGTAATTTTCAATTTTAGAGCTAATTACCATTAATTTAGCCATAGAAACAACACACAAAACGGATCATGCACTCAAGCTAGATTAACACAAAGAGAAAGGGGTGAATTTGTACCTCCCGCGAAATCGTATTCGCGGGGCTCGATCCTACGGCATGGGAATCGATGGGGTGTTTCTCCTTATTCTCCAAATCGCCTCGAGTCCACCTAGAGATTAACCAAGGTCTAAATCGATTCGTGCTAGCGATTCGATTAGAACAAAGCTAATCCTAAGGATCAACCGTCTTCAAGAATCAACCTATTTGATTTTGGTGGAGAGTTGTAGCTCAACACATGAGCATATGGAGGAGAGGAGGAAAGAGTGGCGCCGGCCAAGAGAGGGAGAAGGAGGGTGCGGCTAGGGTTAGGGAAGAGAGCTAGTTCAATTTTGCATCTATACATCTCTATATATAGTGCACAATCCCTACCTACCACCAACCATCTATTTACAAGAATGCCACTTTCACCTACCACTAGGGCCGGCCACATTATGGGCTCACATGGGCCTCTCATCTCATTTAATTAGGCCTCTAATTCACATAATTAGAAGCTACTTCAAATGCTCTTCAATTGGGCTATACATTTAATACATAAATATTGGCCCAATAAATTAATATAACTATTTATATTAAATTGTGTCGAGCTAAAATAATTATTAACTAATTAATAATTATTCTAGGATTAGCTAATACATTAATTTATTTCAATATGATCCATTTGACTTAATTAATTATAACGGTATATAATTAATTAATCAACTTATCATATTTCCGCAATACGAACTATTGCGAATAAATAAATAATGCACTGTCTTGGTCAAAACTCTATTTTGTGTGACCCTTTGAGGATTTATGCTAAGTTGGACATGGAATTAAATTGCTATTTAATTCCAATAATCATAAGCGGTATCTAGCAACACGTTATGATTCCCAATTCGCATAAATAATGTACTGCTACAGTATTTAAATCCTGCATAAGAGAATAAAAATATTTCTCTATTTTGATTCTTATGCCTCACGATATCATCGTATAATCCAATATAGGAATGTGTCATTCTTGCAGATTATACGTTTCTTGATCTAGAGTTGATCGCTTAGTTGCGCGCATACGATCCAACTCCATCAAGGGGCCCAAACTGATATCGTCACTCACTAAGTGAATTAATGAGGGACATACAGTTTTCTTGATGATTAGCTTTTCCCCGCACAATTCAAGAGAACGTAAATCAAGTCCGTATAGCAGCCCTTAACGGGAATCAGCGGTAGACGAGATTTATAGGACCTATCCTCATGTGGAAAAGATAATCATCTCAAACTTAGAACCAAAATCATAACGAAATAAATAATGACACATAACACAATCCATATATTTATTTCGTTGGGTCAAGTCCTGTACTATGTTCCATAACATACACATATGCAATTAAGTTGGTAACTCTTTACCTATGATTTGTAGAACTTAATCATCACTTAACTTGCATACTAATCTTATATGATAATTAATGTTCCTTGTTAATTATCAATATTATGGACCGTTTAGATTTATTATTGTCATTCTAAAGAATGATCCACAGAGATCTACAATTCAGATCCTCAACCTGAATGATCTGTCAATAATAAACCTAGGAACAGATGATAAAATATCATCCATAACATAAACTAATATTTAAGTCATTAAATTATTGACTTCTAGGACATAACTCCAATACTCACTACCACAAAAACAGATTTTTGTAACGGGTCATTTATAACGCTTTCTTTAAAACCCGTTACAGATCTGTCAAAAATAGACGTGTGAAAAAAAGCAGATCTAATCTGTAACGTTTTTTATAAATAGAGCGTTACTGTTAGAGATATGTCCTAGAAGCCAATCTTTTTGGCTACTTTTATGGTTTTATGTCATTGATGATTTTATATCATTTGTTCCTTGATTTATGTATTGACAGTTCATTCAGGTTGAGGATCTGAATTATAGATCACTGTTTTTCATTTAGTAGTAAATGACAACAATAATTCTAAAACGTCCATAATCTTGATAATTAACAAGGAACATTAATTATCAATAAGATTAGTATGCAAGTTAAGTGATGATTAAGTTCTATAAATCATGGGTTAAGAGTAACCAACTTAATTGCATATGTTTATGTTAATTGAACATAGTACAGGACATGACCCAACGAAATAAATATATGGATTGTGTTATGTGTCATTATTTATTTCGTTATGATTTTGATTCTAAGTTTGAGATGCTTATCTTTTCCACATGAGAATAGGTTCAATAAATATCGTCTACCGCTGATTCCCGATAAGGGCTGCTATACGGACGTTATTTATGTTCTCTTGAATTGTGCGGGGAAAAGCTAAATTATCAAGAAAACTGTATGTCCTTGATGGAGATAGATTGTTTGCTAGCAACTGATACAATTATCTCTAGATCAAGAAACGTATAATCTGCAAGAATGACACATTCCTATCTTGGATTATACGATGATATCGTGAGACATAAGAATCAAAATAGAGAAATACTTTTATTCTCTTATGCAGGATTTAAATACTGTAGCAGTACATTATTTATGCGAATTGGGAATCATAACGTGTTGCTAGATACCGCTTATGATTATTGGAATTAAATAGCGATTTAATCCCATGTCCAACTTAGCATAAATCCTCAAAGGGTCACACAGATCGAAATATAACCAAACAGTGCATTAATCATTTATTTGCATCAGTGTGCTTTTGCGAAAATATGATAAGTTGATTAATTGATTATATGTCGATATAATTAATTAATTCAACCGATCATATTGAAATGATTTGATGCACAAACTAATCCCATGGTAATTATTAAATTAGTTAATAATTATTCAATACAACACAATTTAATATAAATAGTTATATTAAATTGAATTAATGGGCCGATATTTATTATTGAATAAATAGCCCAAATGAAGAGCACTAAATAGTGGATTGAATGGTTTGATTTAATAATCAAATTGGAGAGTGTGCAAAGCCCAATTGGGCCACAAGAAGGGGTGGTAGGTAGGTGACATGATGGTAAATAAAGGGAACTTATTGCTAGGGTTTGAGCATTATAAAAGGACCCTTGTGGAGGCTCCTTGCTCCTCTCTCTCTCTTCCTTCCCTTGGCCGCCACCATCCTCCTCTCTCCCTCTCTTTGGCCGCCACCTCTCTCCCCTCGCATCCACCTTAGCTCATGTGTTGAGCACCATAATCTCTCCACTTATTTAAAGGGAATTAAGAAGGCGAGAACGCTTGGGATTAGCTTAGACCTTGTAGCTTCTAGCAAACCTTGTAGGTCTTGGTTAATTTCGTGGTGGACTCGAGGACGAACTTGGCACGAAGGAGGAGCTAGACGCACGCACCACCTACAACCTAGCCGGTTCAAGCCTCTTGATTACGATATCAAGAGAGGTATAAACCTTGAACTCTCTCTTTGTGTGAATGGCTTTAAGTGCAAGATATGTATTTGTGCATGCTTAAATTGGCTAATTAAGAGTAATTAACCATAAAATTGAAAATTATGCACTTAACTAACAGTTACAAATTTTTCATAAAAAAAATATTATATATCAAAACTTCTGTAACATTTTTTATATAAAAAACGTTACAGATCTGTAACGTGTTTTATATAAAAAACGTTACAGATTATCGTTTTTTTCTTCTGTAACGTTTTTTTCTATAAACAATGTTACAGATTTTCCTGATATTTTTGTTAGGGTTTCTAGCTTTCTCCTCTCTCCTTTATTATTCCTCATCAAATGACAGCCGCAACCACACCAAAGAAAATCGAGATTTTCTCTCTCGTTTCCTCCCTCTTGGTTACTTTCCGAAAAATCTCATAAGTCCCTCTCTCGACTCTCACACTCTCTCGACCCCCACTCGTTGCCGGCCTGATCTCGACTTCCCCTCTCGTCGAAGCTCCTCTCATTGTTTTGGCCGGCCAACTCGAAGCTCCTCTTGACTGCACTCAAAGTTCTCGTCGGCCTCCTCTCCTCTCGACAACACTTGAAGTCCTCTCGCCGCCAACCTATCCTCTTTCTCTCACTACCTGAAACCCTAGTCGACGGCACCGCCTCTCTCTCTCTCTCTCTCTCTCTCTCCAGCCACCAGAGAAGGTATGATTTTCATTTGAATGTACTGAATAGAAATCTTCCACTGCCATTGCAATGTTGGTTTGAGCAATTTTGCTGACAAGGGTTTGAGCAATTGTGCCTGTAATCCATATTAGTAACAATTAAATTGCAAATTCTGAAGTTTTGTTTGTGAAAAGAGAAGTATAAATCGAGTGAATTAATGTTTTGATATTTGATTCGGCATGTGTTGTGCTTAGGTTGGATATGTAGATGCATCAAAAACAGATACTTGGTGTACATAGCGGATCTCATCAGAGTGCAGTAATCAGGTAAATACCAGTAGGGCTCCTATTTTTTGTTTTGTTTGCTTTTACAATTGTCATTAATGTTTTTATTATTTTGTGATCCCTTGACTTAATATTAATTCTTTAACTATTCTCACAGATCCTCAGATCATGGAGAACCTGTTTCCTTTGCCCATAACGTCAATGGTCAACCAAATGTGGCACTTCCATTATTTGCACAAAGTTTGGAGGTTTGCATTGAATTTAATATTATTAAAAGATTATTTAATTCCTTAATAGCAACCAGATAATTGTAATATGAAGCTTTCAATTGAGAAAAGTCGTAAGTAAGATGTGAAAATAAAGGAAACGGAATAATAGTATGACCAGTTTTTTTTTTTTTTTGCAAAGAATAACAACCATAAAGTTCTTTTGAGTGATATTCAAGATTGTTTCAAATAGTTATAAATCAGGGAACTAACTAATTAAATTGCATATAACTGCATAATGCAGGATTCAATGCAATTTTGCCGACAAGGGTTCGAGCAATTGTGCTTAACTTATGTAATTTACAAACACAAAATCGATCCGGTTGGATAATCAAATAATTTAGAGTTTAGAGTTTAGGGTTTGCTTATAATCAAATGCAGAAAATCGATCCCGTTGGTAAACCATACACAAAAGAAGACATTGGAGGGGTCATAGATGAAGTCAAGGAATTTATATGTATAGTAATATATTCGGATAAATAATTTTAAATATATCATGATTTTGTAAATAAATTGATATATATTTGTTTAACTTAATTTTTGTTTTCTCATTTACATGACTTGTTTGTTATTTTGATGTGTATATGAATGTGTTTGATATAGATGTGATATTGTGTTTGTGATATGCATGTTAATTATATGTTTGGTACATTAATGTACCAGTTGATACAGCTAGCAACATGGGCTAGCCACATAATACCAGCTATATATAAAAAAAATTAAATAACTTTGCAACGTTTTTTTTTAAAAAATGTTACATAATCCTATAATCTGTAACGTTTGTTTCAAATAGAACGTTACAGATATATTCAGAAAGCTGTGTAAAAAATTAATATAATAAGGTTTTGTAAAGTTTTTTTTTAAAAGAACGTTGCAGATTTGTAACGTTTAATACTTTTTGTAACGGGGCCTACTGTAACGTGCCCATGAACGTTACAGACCCTTTTTTTAGAACGTTACAAAATCCCATTTTTCACGTAGTGTCTGTTTACATCCTAGATATAGTGTGTTACATCTTTTAGTATGCGTGCTTTAATATGTAGTATAGATTTATGGCTCTCTTAATTGTGGTTATGTTGGACAGTTGGAGAAATTGTAAGGTTGTTTATGTTTGATAGTGATTTGTAAAAATTTTTTTGGACAAATTAGGCAGTGACTATCTAGTGAAGTTTTGGTGAAGCAAGAAGAAAGCAAAATAATTTTCAGTTTCTGAACCAAAATTTATTCGAACAAATCATTTCAGTCTCTAAATCTTTACTTTTTATATTTATTTAAATCACGTCAGTTTTTCAATTTAATAAATAAATTAGTCTCCGTACCACATGAGTTCTTACCACGCAATTACAATGCAGCAAAAAATTTAATTTGCCGCATGTAAACATCATTTTTATTATACCGTCATATAGAAATATGTGACCGCACTAAAATATGGGTTCCTTGTTATAAACGATCGTATAATACTCATCCGAATAAAATTTATCTTTGATATAGTAATATGGGTTACTTTTCCTTCCTTTTATAGTTTTTCTTTCTTTAGCATTTTAGATTATTTTAGTTCTAAATTTGGAATTCTTGTTTTTTTTTAATCTTTTAATGATTATTTTTTTTTTCGATAGACTAGACAGAGGCTATTTAATGGTTACTTTTACCATCCTAAAATTGTACCGATTTATATTATTTTTCGATATAAAGGTTAGGCTTGGCCCTTATTTTCCTTGAAAAAAAAATTGTATACTTCTCACCAACCAGTTCATCGCGTTATCACAGCTGACTCCACCAATTTGGATCAAAATTCCTTTAGATTGGCACCAGTACGGTTTGTTCTTCTACGCAAATATAAGGTATGATTGCGAGTTAATCAATTCTCAAGTTTTTATTATTATTATTAAGTTATGACGAGGTATTTCTATTATTATTACTAATGTCCTTATTATCATGGTCCCGTCGATAGCTTCAACTGGAGCAAATCTTTGAAAATTTTATGTTATGATCTTTTGCTTGTCGTCATTTCTAACTTTCCGGGACAAACATTCATTGCAATTTTGGGTAACAACCATTTATTTTGTTTTTCACTCTGCTTTGGAGGAGACCTGAATCAATTCCTGGAGGAATCACACAAGTAAAATTTTGGTAATCGTAACATGATTTGTACAGGAAATCAATACTAGACGGAGAGCCATTAATTAAAGGCAACTTAATTTTGTGTATTGGATGTGTGCCTTGAGAAATTAGATTTTCTAATTTAATTAGATATGCCCCACCACAAAAATTCAGAAATTAGATTTTCCACTCTATTTTTCAATATTGTGTGACATATATATATATATATATATATATATATATATAGAGTTTAGCTACGGTGAGTCGCGACTCACGGACCCTCCGGTGAGTCGCGACCAAAACTCCTAGATCTAGATCAAAATGACCGATCCAAACCGTCCAATATGATCTCCCTATTGAAATCTCCGTGCAAACCAAATTTTTTATTTTTTCGAAATTTTTAAGTATTTTTTTCGGATTTTTAAAAACTGATGTTTTTGAATGGTTCAGAACCAATTAGATTAACGATTTTCTAAAATTTTAAAAAGATACTTAAAAATTTCAAAAAAATAAAAAATTCGGTCTACATGGAGATTTCAATAGGGAGATCATATTGGACGGTTTGGATCGGTCATTTTGATCTAGATCTAGGAGTTTTGGTCGCGACTCACCGGAGGGTCCGTGAGTCGCGACTCACCGTAGCTAAACTCTATATATATATATATATATATATATATATATATATATATATATATCTAATTTTTCCATAAAATTTGAAGAAAAAGTTCGTACATTTATATTGAGAATTAAGCAATATAAAAGTTCCTCATTTGTATTTTTTTTTTCCTTCAGCATCAATAATTTCATTATAGATTTGTATGTAATTTTTATCGAAATATGCAATCCTAAAAACTTGTCTTATAATTATTATTTTTTCGTTAAACTATTCTTAGAAAAAAAAATGTACTATTAATATATAAGCATGTGATCATTAATTTTTTTTTAAAATCATTTTTTTTTGTCATTTTTTAAGTTCCATGGTATCCGATCACCTCAATGGCTCAATTTGCCAAAAACAAAATTCACTTGGATTAATTGCACTTGTCCTAACATAAGATCGCAACGATTCTTCGTTCAGCTAAGTCCTAACAATTGCTGTATATTTTATTGCAAAGAATGGGTTTGGTTTCGACTGATGTGACATATATATGATACGTACATACACTTACACTCCTTGTAAATGCTAGGTTTAGTGTGTATCCATCAATTTGTGTTGTTGGATCGATTTGATATGAAGTTGGATATCAATCGTTAAATAAAATAATAATATATTTTAATTTTTTTCTAATAAACAATAAAAAATTAAGCAACATGTAGCGTGTATGGTTGGTAGATTGAGCAATGATTTAATGTTATTATTCTTGTAGGGAGGTCTTGTTCACACATAATTAATGTCGACAATAGACTGGTCGGAGCTTCCCCTTGATGTACTTGGGTACCTTACCAGCTTCTTGCCCCTGCCTGATTATCACCGATTCGGCGCCGTCTGTAAGAATTGGAGCATAGTGGTGAGAGAAAGACATCATCGTCCGGCTCAACAGTTGCCGTGGTACATATTGGGTGAAGAAAGCTCCACTGGCAAGCGTGTTTTCTTAAACCTCGCTGAAAATAAACATTACTACATGGACATACCGGAGCTCCACGAGCACTTCGTGTGTGGCTCGTCATTCGGCTGGCTCTTTGGTGTGGACATCCATATGAACATCCGAATGGTCGAACCATTTTCTCGAAAAAGCTACAACCTACCTCCTCTTGATTTTAGCCCTGCAATTCTTAACGACCCTGACCATAATTGGGAAGTGCTCAAGGCTATCTCGGATCACGATCCGAGCGAGAGATCAGACTTTACCGTGATGGTAGTTGGCTATAATTATAGAGTGGCATTCTGGAGGCATGGTGATCCAACTTGGACTATTCCATACAAGAGTTATGGTGCAATTAACGACGTTATATTCTTCAAAGGGAAGTTCTATGCTATTGGATATGTTTGTTCTGATCAAATATTTGTTGTCGATGTTGGCCTTGGTCCGGATGCAGAACTCATTTCACTGGAACATCAAGTTCCGATGCTTCCAAATACTTACAAGTACCTGGCGGAATTTAAAGGAGAACTGTTGGTATTACAAATACAGAAAGCGAGAGGGATAGCGAGCGGGACACGAAACGAGGCGTGGCCTTGCCCGCATAAGGGCACAACAAACATTGTTGTGCATAAGCTGGATTTGGATTTGGAGGGGAAATCATGCTTCGAGTGCGAGCATCTGGACAACCATGCACTGTTTGTTGGAAACAATTCACTGTAATTATTGATCCTAAGCGAGTTCCTGGATCTGGATGTATCAAAAATGCTATCT
The DNA here is from genome assembly GCA_028095005.1 of Rhynchospora pubera. Taxonomy (NCBI): domain Eukaryota; kingdom Viridiplantae; phylum Streptophyta; class Magnoliopsida; order Poales; family Cyperaceae; genus Rhynchospora; species Rhynchospora pubera. Next base: position 359,685,114 of record CM051460.1, read on the forward strand.
ACTTCACACATACACGACCGGACATCGGCCGCTGTTGCGGGAATGATCTAGGAATTTATGATATGGTTCAGAAAAGTTTGGCTAGATATTATTCACCAGAGGTATTATTTTCATCTGAAGTCCCATTTACCTATTTGTTTGTTTTCCCAACCTGGCTAGCATCTAATTAATTAATCCTTACCAGGGTTTTCGAACTCGCAAAATTATGTGTATTTTGTAGACATATATATTAACGATTTTCTTTTTCCTAATTTGTACTCTATAAATTATGTTAGTCATGAACTTTTAATGGCAATTTTCTTTTAACTGAGTGGCAATTTACGTAAAAGTTAGCTTGATCATAGACAATACTAATATACTATTACAGAAGTCAGATTTCTCAATAAATGTTCACTCGTGAGATAAGTCCCTTTTACCAAGCAGGTAACTTACTAACTTATTTCTGATTCTGTCGATGAGAACTTGAAAACATGCTCTATCAGGTTTTTTATGGGTCAACGGCAGACCTAAATAAGTAATTAATTGGCAAAGAGGCCCAATTACAACGAAGCAAAAGCTGTAGCCTGCGTATCTGATCTGCCGTAAGATTGAAGGGTACGAATAGGGGTGTCAACGGAACAGTTTTAGACGTTACGCCGTTTCGTTTATATTAAATGGAACGGTTTGTGGCATGAAATTTTATATCGTTTTCTAAACGAAACGGTATGTGGCACAGTTGGTTATGCCGTTTCGACCGTTTCAAACCCATTTCAAACTATTTTATGTGTAATTTCTAAAGTGGAACGGTTGATGGCACAAAAATATGTTTCGTTTAATAAACGGAACGGTAAATGACATACCGATTTCATATCGTTTTTAAGTGGCACGGTAACGGCACGAGGCGAAACCGTGGTCGTTAATCACGTTAGGCACCCCTAGGTACGAATGCTGTCTTTGCCCAGTTTATGTTTACAGCAGAAACCCTGCAGAAAGCAGTAACCGTGAACAGTAGAGACCTGATAGCCTGCCCTTTGAAAGTTGTAAAAATGAGTGTGTCGATCGTCTGCAATTCTGCATATTGCAATATGTAGAAAGGATCAGTTAGCCTGCTTGAGATGCTAAAGGGTATAGAGGTTGAAACCGCTTGCACCATCTTATACTTAATTAACACATCAGCCGCAAAAATCTTAGGGTGTTTGAATGAGCCTTGAATAAGAAATAAGAATTAGAAATTTTATGGGTCAACCGCTTACACCATCTTATACTTAATCACCAGGGACGTGACCGTTTTGGTTCCCGTTCGACCGAACACCAGGCCGAATGCTCCCGTTCGGCCGCACACACAGCCAAAGACCCTATTTTTGATCCTGTACGGTCCTACACACAACCGAACAGTCTGTTTTCAACGGTTCCTGCCATTGCTCGTGCTCCAAAGTCGATGTAGAAGCCACTCGAACGGTTGTCTATCTCCACACACCCTTTTTGGTTGAAGAAACACCCGCCTTGCACTTGCTTCGAGTCGTTGTTTGCCCTCCATCGCCTCTGTTTTGTCTTTCCATCTCTGAACCACGCTCTGATACCATGTTAAGAATTCGAGCGTCTACGCAGCGGAAGTTGGATTTTAGGTTCGAGGAGGCACGATCCAAGTGCAACTTGCACAAGAACCGTGCCTCTTAGGGCTAGTCAGCACGAGGATCTCAGTACAAATAAATCACATAAATAGATACAAGAGACACGAGAATTTAACGAGGTTCAGCACCAACTTGGTGCCTACGTCCTCCACACACACACACACTTTTTCTATTATTTTCTGTCAATGTCTGAGATACAAATTACATGGAGAAAATGAATATTAAATAGGAAACTATCCTATAAAGGCACACACCCCCTTTCCATAATTCTCCATTATTTCTTTCTTTATTTGTTACATTTGACATTTTATTTACAAGGAAACTATCCCAACATACTAGAACCACACCCCTGGACGTGCCATACACGTATTTCCAACTTTAGTGCAGCATGGACCTTTCCTTGTATGAAAAACGCGTCTGTTCTGCCAACCATTCGGCTGGACCTGGCCGAACACAGGGCCGAATGCCCTATTTTTTATCTTCTGTGGCAGCACACACTACCATACTTCATGTTTTAACACTCCCCCTCAAGTTATACAACTTGTTAGGACAATTTGCCTATTTTTCTTTAATAATTTGTGTCATGCATTCGATCCATAACTTGATCTTTTGCAGCACTTTCTCACAAAATAGTGTTCTTAATTAGCAAGATGAGATGTTTTTATTTATTTGCTCAAAGAAACAGTAATAGAGATGAACCAATCTAACAAGGTAAAGAATCATTATGTTAACATTGGGTTTTGGTTGATTAATTAATTGATGTTTGTTGGGTTTTCTTATATTTACTCTATTTTATTTTTTATTTTTTTTTTTGGACTTCTATTTTATTTTCTATCTCATGCTTCGAGTTAGGGACTGGTACATATTGGTACCGTTAATTGCAGAAATTTATTTTTATCAGACTATATTAGAGCTTGCTGCTTGGTGCCCAAAGAGCAACTTGGGTGCTGCAGATGAGTAAATCAGTTTCTTCCATGTTTCTGGAATATGGGATCGAGATTGGGATCAGTCAGTAGGCCTTCGATTGCATAAAAATCAGCCTCTTATTATTTGAAGATCCTCTCTCATCCTTTCATTTGCTTTTCTGATTAAAGGGTTGATGGATGAAATCGAGATGTTGGAACACTGGTATGAGCACACTTGAGTTTAATGCATATTATTCTTTAATTACATATGATAAGAGAAAGAACCACGCTTTAATTTCAGTCTCCTCTTCTGATGGAAGGAGATTGTTCATGGGATTTCTCCTTGCCACCGGTTAGAATCTCCAATATCAAGTAGATAATATCAAATTTATCCTATATTGGAGATTGGAGAATTTCACTAACTTTATACAAAGATAATTTATAATTGTAATCAAAGATTTTAACACTCAATTTATGTTGGTTAATTGTTACGTTGAATGAGGAAGAATTTTTAACTGGAACCTGTTAAAAAAGAATTTTTAACACTCAACTTATAATACTACATTCCTGTTAAAAAAGAACAAATAAATAGTATGTTGAATGGAGAAGATTTTTTAACTGGAATTAATGTCTGTTATTAAATGTACTTATTGAAGGGGCCGGTGATTCCCCAACTTACGTGTCATACTGTCAGGATTAGCTATGGGTAACAATGGTGAGGCAGCTTCAACGAGTAAAAGAGCTGTAAGAGATATGTTTTGATTCATTCCTTATTACCTTCAATATGAATTATTGGCTACCCACTTATGAGTGCAAATTGTACCAATTTTCAGCTTAGGGCTTCAAAGGTGAATTCACAACCCTTCCAAGTGATCTGAAGTAGTTGCATATGAATTAGTGGATAATAGTGCTTCCATTGTTGATTTGTTCTTGGATTCTGTACCATCTTGACATTTGTTATACTTTTATCCCTTCTTTTATGCGTATTGCGGCTCCTAGATAGATAACTTAGTATTTATGTTTAATTGTTTATTATATAATTTCAATACAAATGTGTGCTCATACCAGTGTTAAAGCGTGGTTCACTCTTTATTCTTATTTGATGTGAAAGAAAGCGAGTATTTGTGTATCAATACTATTATACAAATGATGTCACTGCTGAAGCTATGTCGTTGGAACATTCTCTCTACTATATAATTTCTAACTCTTTTCCTTATTGTAGGTTCCATATATTTACTGATTCAAAAGATCTGGTACATATAGTTGACACAAATGATTTGCAGGAGGTCCCTTCATGGCAGGCCCGATCAGTTATTCAGAACTGCCTGCAACTGCTCACGGCTGGTGTAGAAGTGAGATATGCAAGGAGGGAGCATGTTGAACAGGCGCATACCTTGGCTAATCGGGCGAGAAGAAGAGAGTTGATGACTTCTGATATGCTGACGAAACAACTTTTGGTGCCAGATGTTTTCGTTTGGAGTCCTTGATCATGGATTATTATATATTTATTATATTTATTATTGTTAACATAGTCATCGTTGACCCATATTTTCAAAAGCCACTACACTAGGTCTAATTCGGATCAAAGTAACAAATCAAGAATATACTTGAAGATTCTCAATAAATCATGCAAACTTGCTAATGTTGGTTAAAAATAAAAAAGTGTAGAAATTTCAATATGTTTCCTAGAACCGACATATGAATAGTATAAATAGGTCATGTATGCATCCTTTTCAATCTAAGTTAAGTTAAGCAAAGCAAATACTAGTTCAAAGAAGTAAGGTGCTAGTTGTAGTTAGGAAGTGTAGAAATATATTGAGTAGTAGAGTTGTAATCTTGGAGGTACATTATTAGAGACGTAGAGGTTGTAACGATAGTTCGAGTGATAATAAAAAAGTAAATTTTAGCATAGCGCCTCGTCTCTACTCAACAATCTGGTATCAGACCTGGTACGAGTCAGTGGTGTCGGAGGATCGGTCGGGATTATCGTGAAGGTCACGTATAGCGCTAGGAGTTTGCAATTCCTAGAAGAGGCTTGCTAGACGTCGTCAATCTCGTCGAAGTCATGGATTTCGCAGGTACGACAAGTGGTCTTAAAAAATTAAACAATACCAATTATACAAATTGGAGAACTTGCAAAGAGTCTTACCTACAAGGTCAAGACCTATGGGAGGTAGTCGGCAGATCCGAGACAACTCCGCCGTAGGTTGTAAAGACCACGGTACCAGTTTATGACCCAAACCAGAACCTAACCCAGACCGGAAGAAGAACCCCATCCGTAGAGAAATCGAAAGCAACCAAGACTCTACGGAAATGAAAAATCAAGGCCAAAAAGGCTATGTATGTGCTCAAGACAACCGTAGAAGAAGAGTTGCTTGTGTACATACGAGATGCAGCCACGCCTAAGGTCGCATGGGACACTTTGGCAACGTTGTTCTCCGAGAAGAATGATGCGCGCCTCCAACTACTCGAAAGCGAGCTCATGACAATCTCACAAGGGAGCATGACGATCAACCAATACTTCACGAAAGTAAAGTCGTTATGCAATGAGATTGCACAACTTTATCCCGAAGAGAAGATAAGCGAGCAGCGCATGCGGAGGATCATCATCCACGGACTTAAACCCGAGTATAGCGAGTTCATAGCAGCGATCCGAGGATGGCCAACTCAACCAACCTTGTTGGAGCTTGAGAATCTGCTCGCGAACTAGGAGGCTCTAGCGAGGCAAATAGCCGGAGTCTCGCCACAACAAGGGGAAGAAGTGCTATTCAGCAGCCGAAGAAAGGTTCGATCCGACAATGAGTAGAAAGACAGACCCAGTGATAGACCAAACCAACAAGTAAGGCCGAAGGGGAGGAGTAATTGTTCAAGGGGAGCTCGCAATCAGAGAAACAATAAACGCCAGCCCGATGATCAAGACGTCAGACGATAGATGCTACAATTGTGGCAAGAGAGGACATTATGCTCGAGAATGTCGGTTCAAGAAGAAAGTTCAAGCGAACGTGGCAACGTAAAAGACAATCGACATGACAAGAGTCATGAAAGTAGAAGCGAAGACGATTTGGACGTCGAGGCTACATGTACGGTTGCAACTACCGACTCAAAGGAGGAGCCAGAAGAGAAGCATGAGGTTGCTCTGACTGCGGTGTCCAAGTCAGAGAGAATCAACTACGAGAGTGACTGGATTGTCGACTCCGGTTGCTCAAAGCACATGACGGACGACATCAAGAAACTTGAGGACTTGGAGAAGTATAATGGAAGGCAGGTGATCGTGACCACCAACAACTCCAAGTTGCTGATCGCCTACGTCGGTAAGACAACGATTCCATCTCGCTTCAATCCAAAGCAGATCGAGTTGCAACGAGTCTATCACGTTCCTGGTATGAAGAAGAACCTATTGTCAGTCTCACAACTGACCACACAAGACAACTATGTGTTGTTCGGACCGCATGAGGTTAAGGTGTACGTCAATATAAAGGCGTCAGGCACACCGATCATGGAAGGCCGAAAAATGGAGTCGATATATGTGATGTCAGCAGAGTCGGCTTATGTAGACAAGACTCGAAGGAACAAAACATCCGATCTCTGGCACGCAGGACTAGGGCACGTGAGCTATCACAAGCTGAAACTCATGGTCGAGAAGTCAATGGTCAAGGGCTTATCAGACGTGGAGGTACGCACTGACATAGTATGTGCGGGATGTCAATTTGGTAAGACGCATCAAGTTCCTTACCAGCAATCCAAGTTTAGAGCTAAGGAGCCCTTGGAGCTTGTCCACTCAGATGTCTTTGGCCCGATCAAGAAAACTTCTATAAGCGGCTCAAAGTACATGATGACATTTATCGACGACTTCTCGAGGTATGTGTGGGTGTACTTTATGAAGAAAAAATCTGAGACACTTTTCAAATTCAAGGATTTCAAAGAGAAGGTGGAAAGTGAGCTCAATAAAAAGGTGTAGTGTCTTCGCACTGATAATGGAAGAGAATATGTATTAGATGAGTTTGACACCTACCTAAAGAAGCACAAGATTCGACGACAGTTAACCTATCCCAACACCCTGTCACACCCCGCTGCCCCGGGCATGACAGATCTCGTCGCGACTACACGCGCCGCGTGCAGCCGCAAGGCTTACCATCCTATTTTCAGCACAATTTACCATGTATTTACTATACTTATGGCAGCAACATTGTCCCAAGACCAACAAACACAGCTTGTACATCATGTAAATGGAAATTTCAACATTCCCTCCCTTGTATACACAAGTATCTAGCCATAAAGGCATCCATTTCCCATCAGTTTAACAAGTCCCATCCCAAGACATTTCAGTTCTATCATAGCAACACACAAGACAAGCATTTACATAACATACAAGCACAGATTTACATGGCAAACAATTACACAATAACATACAAAAGCATAGCAAAACATGGCCGTTACTTAGGCTTAATCCTTTCCTGCGCTTGCACCCGACTTCTAACCTTGAACCCATGAAAATATGGAAACGTGAGAAAGGGAACCATTTCTCAGTGCGGTATTTAGTTCCAGCCACGCATGAACCTGAAGCTTCATGTTGCGGAACTAAATACGCAACCGAAATAAATAAGAAAATAGCTTTACATAATATAAGTTTCAGCCATAAAATCTTTAAAACAATATGCAATGCATAGGCCAGCCGATAGAGGTTAGGAAATCAAATAACACAAGAATGCACAAAAGCCAGCCATAATTTGGTTCCTAACCATGCAATCTACAAGGCTGGTTCTATGTCAATTCAACTTGCAAGCCATTCCAATACAATAGACCGCGATTTACCGACGCCGAGGTTGTCAACGGCCTAACCAATCGATCCATCAAACTGTACTAATGCTGAGGACATTTACCCCCTCAATCATGAGTCCCGGAACATAAGCGCTTATCTCACGGCCCTTGGAACAACGGTTCATGACGTCGCTTTCCAAAGATGCAAATGACATTCATCACACAATAGTACATCCTTACCATTCCATTACCAATTCAGCGATCCAACAAAAATACCATCCAATGTGCATGTCATATACTTACCAATTCCTTTCCTGTCCAAAGTCATGTAATATAGCAATTCATATATGCAAATTACATGCAAGTCATGCACAAACAGTCATACAACATGCATACATATATATACTTTTACTTCCAAAATATGAAATTTCGGGCTCAGGTGGAATCCGCACCTTTACACCTAATTACCGACCCGCTGTCGCTTAGGCGTTGCCGATGCCTCACCGCTCGGGTCCCTCGCTTCGTGTCCTGCAAAGTCTGGTTCATATACACAAAACCCGTGGGTTACAATCATGCATAACTAGCACCTATCTCATGCTGTTTTATGGACAACTCACCAGACTTGACACCGCTACATGGCTGGTTTGCGGTGAAAGAACCGTTTCTAACACCGCACAATCCTATGTTGCTCACCGCAACTACACCGTCACTTGGCCATGCTACTGTCCTACCATGCTTATGCTCTCTACATGCATGTGGCATGCTAAGGCATGGTTACAGGACCCTAGTTGACACCGCAACATCACTGTCCTACCACGCATCAATACCGCTAGGGCTTGGTTCGGTATGGCAGCCATGAACTCAACTTGGCAGCAGCCCCTGCTACTTGCTTGGCCTGGTTTGAGTGGTTTACAGGCTAAACCATGCACTATACCTTGCTCTCGACTGTCCCAGCTATCCCGCTATGGTCCCGGCTAGTTGTTACACCGTCAAACTCACTCAAACTGCACTATAGATGGTCTGTTTTTGGGGCTGGACATGGCAGTACGAATTTTTCCAAAGGAGGAGGCTTATGGCTGGGGAGGGACAGCTCAATAGGTGGGAGAATAGGTGTCAACAAACCCTTATTTCCCTGGTCCAAGCAGCTGCTAGGTGTCAACATACTATGGCTGGTCAAAGGAGAACTTGGACTCTCCTAACTGAACAGCTCCATTAACCAACCTACTGGACTGGTCCATTGTTGCTACTCACTGGACATCTCCAATACCTACTGTCCAAAATGCTAAGTATACGATACACACTTGGGAAAGTGGTCTAAACACCGTTCTGACTTACGGTTTATGACCGGCAGTCAATACATCACGCTTTGGCTTAACCAACAGTCATACTTTGGGTCCCTGCTACAAATCATTTTCAATGCCAATTAGCCTATTTTCATGATGCATGAGATGCATTACAACACATGCAAGGCTGTTTCATGGTCAATCGTTATCATAGCGGGACAAGTACCGCTTTCAGCCACGCTTTACATGGCTACAACTCATGTCTGGACATTGACGGACCGCAATTACATGGGTCTCTGGTCAGTATAGGTCTCAAATATCACCACCCCCTAATATACAGGATGCATTTTGGAGCAAAACACAATACAGTATATTCCAACCCTTGAATTTTCCCCACGCTCTAAGGCCTGGTTGCATGGTGTTACATGACAGGGACATGGTAAAAAACAACCGTCTCTCACACACCCCACAACAAAATAGCATAGCAGAAAGGAATAATCGACACATTGCCGAAACATGTCGAACCATGATACACGCCAAAAATGTGTCAGGAAGATTTTGGGCCAAGTGCATGAAAATGGCAACACACGTCATCAACCGTCTATCTCAAGAGAAGATGTGTTTTATCTCACCATTCTAGAAACTTTGGAAGATCAAACCCACAGTTAGTCATTTCAAGGTTTTCGGTTGCGTGTGCTATGTGTTCGTTCCTGATCATCTTCGAACAAAGTTCGACAAGAAGGCGGTACGGTGTATCTTCGTCGACTACGACGATGAAAGAAAGGGTTAGAGGTGCTATGATCCTAAAAATGGGCGTATCTAAACCTCAAGGAATGTAGTCTTCGACGAAGCTTCGTCATATTGGTCATCTAAAGATATAATCCAACCAGAAGCGAAAGACGTGGATGCAGAGATAGAAGAGATGCCAAGAGACGTAGCACGAGATGATCACGAAGTCCAAAGTGACGGCGATATGATCTCAACTCCTTCAAAGCCCAAGAGTCCATGACAGACAGGAGTGCACGAGAAGTTGAAGATGTAACTCCACAACTGCCAAAAGAAGTTGAAGAAATACCTCCACCACTTCGAAGATCGTCTCGAGAAAGACGTCCAAATCTGAAGTATGCGAACATCGCACTCATCGAGAATGTTGAGCCAACGTCAAATGAAGAAGTGACAAAGTGTGACAACTGTAGAAAAGCAATGAAAGAGAAGATGACGACTTTCAGGCAAAACAAAAAATGGGAGTTAGTACCTAAGCCAGAAGGAGTGAAGTCAATTTCGTGCAAATGGATAAAGTAGGTGAAGACTCAAAGAGACACATAGATCAATAAATATAAGATTCGACAAGTCACACAAGAATGTAGCGACACAACTCGAAAGTATCGAAAGACAATAAGAAGTTCAAGGAGATGTGCAAACAACTTGGGGTCGTTAGAAGAACGAAAGTTAAAGAAGGAGTCAACGCTGAGAGGGAGTGTTAACATAGTCATTGTTGACCCATATTTTTAAAAGCCCACTACACTAGGCCCAATTCGGATCAAAGTAACAAATCAAGAATAGACTAGAAGATTCTCAATAAATCATGAAAACTTGCTAATGTCGGTTAAAAATAGAAAAGTGTAGAAATTTCAATATGCTTCCTAGAACCGACATATGAATAGTATAAATAGGTCATGTATGCATCCTTTTCAATCTAAGTTAAGTTAAATAAAACAAATACTAGTTCAAAGAAGTAAGGTGCTAGTTGTAGTTAGAAGGTGTAGGAATATATTGAATAGTAGAGTTGTAATTTTGGAGGTACAATATTAAAGAAGTAGATATTGTAACGATAGTTTGAGTGATAATAAAGAAGTAAATTTTAGTATAGCGTCTCGCCTCTACTCAACATTTATTTACTTTAGAATTGAATCAGTAGCTGAAGGATATGAGATGCCTCAGTTTTGTGTATATTATTTGAGGGCATAAACTCATGGGGATCAGGTTGTGTTGTTTTTTTATTTACTAAGGAAATTGGTAACGTTTTTAGGTTATGCCTGTATCGAATTTTATTTCTTTAATGCAAAGCCTACGGGTTTCTTTTTTTTTAAAAAAAAGTTCGATTATGTACTCTGTTTTTTAATTTTTTTCCCCCTAACAATCGTCTTATCCTTTATAAAATCCTCAACTTTATACAGACATCCAGTACACGCATTCCAATTTGCACGCTTATTACTTATGACAGCACAAACCAAACAAATGATACACACTTATTACTTTAAAAAAAAAAATGATGCAACTAAAATAGTCAAAGGAACCTAGTAATTCAATAATTCATTCAATAAATCATATCACATGACTTTCAAATCTTTTGTTTCTTTCCTTGTTGAACTCTACCGTCTAACATAATCCTTTCATAGACTACGTCATTGTATGATGTTTTCCTGATTGACTGATTCAATGAACGAACTAGTATGATCCTCCATCAAATTTTTTTTTGAGACATCCTTTTAATTTATTTAATTGACCGCTTCCACTTCAATTTAAAAATGCATCTCTTTCTTTATCATCTACTTTTGTCAGAGGCTAAATTGGGAAAAAGTTCTAGACTTCTAGTTCAGTCTAAGCGAAGAGCTTAATATTTACATTCACATAAATTAAATCTACACCATGATCAAATTATTATAATAATAAATATTGAAGCATATTAAATGTACATCATTTTTGTTATACCGTAATATAGAAATATGTGGCCATACTAAAATATGAGTTGCTTATTATAAACGATCGTATAATATTCATCCGAATAAAATTTCTCTTTAATATAGTAATATGGGTTATTTCTCCTTCCTTTTATAGTTTACCTTTCTTTGGCATTTTTTTAGTTCTAAATTTGCGAATTCTTGTTTTTTTTTTCTTTTTATGATTACTTTTACCTCCCAAAAATTGTACGTACCGATTTATATTATTTTTCAATATAAAGGTTAGGTCTTGGCCTTTATTTTCCTTCAAAAGGAAGTTGTATGCTTCTCACCAACCAATTCATCACGTTATCACAGCTGACTCCACCAATTTGGTTCAAAATTCCCTTAAATTGGCACCATTTTTGTTCTGCTACACAAATATAAGGTATGATTGTGGGTTAATCAATTCTCAAGTTTTTATTATTATTAAGTTATGACGAGTTATTTCTACTATTAATTATGTACTTATTATCATGGTCCTGTTGATAGCTTCAATTGGAGCAAATTTTTTAAAATTTTATGTTATGATCTTTTGCTTGTCGTAATTTCTAACTTTCCCAACATTCATTGCAATGTCGGTTAGCAACCATTTATTTTTTTTTTTCACTCTTCTTTGAAGGGGACCTGAATCAATTCCTGGAGGCATCACACAAGTAGTAAAATTTTGATAATTGTAATATGATTTGTACATGAAATCAATACTAGATGGAGAGCCATCAATTAAGGGCAACTTGATTTTGTGTATTGTATATATAACTCGTCATGTATATGTCAAGTTGGAACTATGTTGTAGGGGACTGGAGGGAGTCTGGCCTTCCATTCCCCTCTTATTTGATTTTTCTTTAAGCATGTTATATTGGATTTTGTTAATTTACTTAAAAAAAAACAGTGCTGTTAATGTTCTTCAAGCCAAAACCAGAAGTGCTCATTAATTATACACAATGCTAGTTAGAAATTAATAGCTTAAATAAATAAACAACGTGAATTCCTAATCCAAAAAAAAAAAAAAGAATCCATTTCAAATGTATTGGCAAAGGATTTTCAACGAGATCATCTTGGGTTCTATTATTTCGGAAAGTATATTTTTAAATCCATGAAATTGGAGAACTCTTAGCTTTTTTCAGTATCATTCTTTATTTTGAGAATTATTAGGCATATAGTGAATTTTTTTACAAAAAAAATAGATATTCCCCACCACAAAAGTCAGAAATTAGATTTTCCACTGCAATATTTCAATATTGTGTGGCACATATATATCTATTTTTTTCCATAAAATTTGTAGAAAGAGTTCGTATATTTATTTTGAGAATCAAGCAATATAAAAGTTCCTCATTTGTATGTTTTTTTTTCCTATCAGCATCAATAATGTCATTATAGATTTGTACGATTTTTAGAAAACGTGGTAAAGGTAAATTTAAATTAATAGATATATGCTATTTTTATCGAAATATACAATCCTAAAAACTTGTCTTATTATTACTGTTTTTTTTTGTTAAACTATGCTTAGCAAAATACAAAATTATTTTGTACTGTTAAATATAAGCATCATCAAAATATAATTTATGGTAAAACTGGACTCTTAACTTTATTCACTAAAATATGGGTTGCTTATTACCTCAATCTGTGAACAAAGTTTTAATAAACTAAAGAATCATCAAAATATAATTTATGATAAAAAATTTTCATAGTTGTCTCCTTTTATATTTTCTAATTTTGCCTTATTTGCATTAATTCAGATTGACTAAAAAAGAAACTACATTAAATGAATGAAAAAAAAATTGTATTATTGTTATTTTCATTCTAACATTCAGTCTAAGCGAAGAGCTTAATATTTTCATTCATAAATTAAATCTACGCCATGATCAAATTAGATTATAATAATAAATAAAGCATATTAAATCAATCATTTTTGTTATACCGTCATATAGAAATATGTGGCCATACTAAAATATGAGTTGCTTATTATAAACGATCGTACAATATTCATCCGAATAAAATTTCCATTTAATAATATAGTAAAATGGGTTGCTTCTCCTTCCTTTTATAGTTTACCTTTCTTTGGCATTTTTTTAGTTCTAAATTTGCGAATTATTGTTTTTTTTATGATTACTTTTACCTCCCTAAAATTGTACGTACCGATTTATATTTTTTTTCAATATAAAGGTTAGGACTTGGCCCTTATTTTCCTTCAAAAGGAAGTCGTATACTTCTCACCAACCTATTCATCACGTTATCACTGCTGACTCCACCAATTTGATTCAAAATTCCCTTAAATTGGCACCATTTTTGTTCTGCTACACAAATATAAGGTATGATTGTGGGTTAATCAATTCTCAAGTTTTTATTATTATTAAGTTATGACGAGTTATTGCTACTATTAATTATGTACTTATTATCATGGTCCTGTTGATAGCTTCAATTGGAACAAATTTTTGAAAATTTTATGTTATGATCTTTTGCTTGTCGTAATTTCTAACTTTCCCAACATTCATTGCAATGTTGGGTAGCAACCATTTATTTTGTTTTTCACTCTTCTTTGGAGGGTACCTGAATCAATTCCTGGAGGCATCACACAAGTAAAATTTTGATAATCGTAATATGATTTGTACATGAAATTAATTAAGGGCAACTTAATTAATTTTGTGTATTGTATATATAAGTCGTCATGTATATGTCAAGTTGGAACCATGTTGTAGGGGACTGGAGGGAGTCTGGCCTTCCCTTCCCCTCTTATTTGATTTTTCTTTAATCATGTTATATATTGGATTTTTTTAATTTACTTAAAAAGAAATGCTGTTAATGTTCTTCAAGCCAAAACCAGAAGTGCTCATTAATTATATATACACAATGCTAGTTAGAAATTAATACCTTAAATAAATAAACAACGGAATTCCTAATCCAAAAATAAAAAAAAAGAAAAGAATCCATTTCAAATGTATTGGCAAAGGATTTTCAACAAGATCATCTTGGGTTTAATTTCGGAAAAAGTATAATTTAAAATCCATGAAATTGGAGAACTCTTAGGTTTTTCAGTATCATTCTTTATTTTGAGAATTATTAGGCAAATAGTGAATTTTTAAAAAAAATAGATATGCCCCACAACAAAATTCAGAAATTATATTTTCTACTCTAATATTTCAATATTGTGTGGCACATATATATCTTATTTTTTCCATAAAATTTGTAGAAAGAGTTCGTATATTTATATTGAAAATTAAGCAATATAAAAGTTCCTCATTTGTATGTTTTTTCCCTATCAACATCAATAATTTCATTATCGATTTGTATGAATTTTAGAAAAAGTGGTAAAGGTAATTTTAAACTAATAGATATATGTAATTTTTATCGAAATATGCAATCCTAAAAACTTGTCTTATTATTATTGTATTTTTTTTTTGGTAAACTATGCTTAGCAAAAAAACAAAATTATTTTGTACTGTTAAATATAAGCATTTTTATTCAATCACTTTTTAAAATCAATTTTTTAAGTTCCATGGTATCTGATCACCTCAACCTGCCAAAAAGAAAATTCGCTAGCATTAATTGCACTTGTACTAACATAAGATCGCAACGATTCTTCGTTTAGCTAAGTCCTAATACCTAACAATAGCTTAATAATATGTTTTAATTTTTTTGTCTAATATTAAGCTATCTTTAATATTATTTTCTTTCTTTATTTACGCACGTATGAGAGCATATATTTTTGCTGGTAATCTAAGATATATATTAAAAACCGTGGCCGATATTTAAACTTGAAATATCGGTCAAAAATAGAGTTAATTTTTTTTACACTGTTATTTATATAAATTAAAAATAGTTTAAAAGTTAAATATATTTGGAAATCTAAGGTAGATATATTTGGAAGTCTAAGGTAGTTCATGTCTAACCTATAGGAAAAAAAAAATTTATCCCCTCATACGACATGCAATCTGAGCCCTCCAATTTTCATTGATCGATCAATCTGAATATATTCTAGAAGTTTACCCTTCTTAATTAAAAGCCATGATTGCATTGGCTTTTAATTAAAAATATTTTTTGATTAAATATATTAAAAATAATTGTACCAATCATCTAAGATAGTTTTTTATATATAAAGTAAATATAAAATAGATATATTGGAAACATATATTTCTTTATATATTGATATATTGATAGATTTAGCCATCAAAATTTATCAAATGGCGGCGAAGCCGCCTACCCCTCATCTAGTTAAATATAATATGGAGAGAGTGCGCAATGATTTAATGTTATTATTCTTGTAGGGAGGTCTCGTTTACACCTAATTAATGTCGACAATAGACTGGTCGGAGCTTCCCCTTGATGTATTTGGGTACCTTACCAGCTTCTTGCCCCTGCCTGATTATCACCGATTCGGCGCCGTCTGTAAGAATTGGAGCATAGTGGTGAGAGAAAGACATCATGGTCCGGCTCAACAGTTGCCGTGGTTGGTATTGGGTGAAGATAGCTCCACTGGCAAACGTGTTTTCTTCAACCTCGCTGAAAATAAACATTACTACATGGACATACCGGAGCTCCACGAGCACTTCGTGTGTGGCTCGTCATTCGGCTGGCTCTTTGGTGTGGACATCCATATGAACATCCGAATGGTCGAACCATTTTCTCGAAAAAGCTACAACCTACCTCCTCTTGATTTTAGCCCGGCAATTCTTAACGACCCTGACCATAATTGGGAAGTGCTCAAGGCTATCTCAGATCACGATCCGAGCGAGAGATCAGACTTTACCGTGATGGTAGTTGGCTATAATTATAGAGTGGCCTTCTGGAGGAGTGGTGATCCAACTTGGACTATTCCATACAAGAGTTATGGTGCAATTAACGACGTTATATTCTTCAAAGGGAAGTTCTATGCTGTTGGATATGTTTGTTCTGATCAAATATTTGTTGTCGATGTTGGCCTTGGCCCGGATGCAGAACTCATTTCACTGGACCATCAAGTTCCGATGCTTCCAAATACTTACAAGTACCTGGCGGAATTTAAAGGAGAATTGTTGGTGTTGCAAAGACAGAAAGAGAGTGGGAGAGCGAGCGGGAGAGCGAGCAGGAGAGCGAACGATGAGTGGCCTTGCCCGCATATGGAAACAACAAACATTGTTGTGCATAAGCTGGATTTGGATTTGGAGGAGAAATCATGCTCCGAGTGCGAGCATCTGGACAACCATGCACTGTTTGTTGGCAACAATTCAGCCGTAATTATTGATCCTAAGCGAGTTCCTGGATCTGGATGTATCAAAAATTCTATCTACTACACACATACACCATCAGACATCGGCCGCTGTTGCGGGAATGATTTGGGAATTTATGATATGGTTCAGAAAAAAATGGCGAGATATTATTCACCAGAGGCATTATTTTCATCTGAATCCTCATTTACCTATTTGTTTGTTTTCCCAACCTGGCTAGCATCCAATTAATCCTTACCAGGTTCCCGAACTCGCAAAATTGTGGCAAGACATAAATTAATCCTTACCAGGTTACCTATGTATTTTGTAGATTTTCTTTTCCTAATTTGTACTCTATAAATTATGTAAGTCATGAACTTCTAATGGGAATTTTCTTTCAACTAAGTGGCAATTTACGTAAAAGTTTCTTTGATCAAAGACAATACTAATATACTATTATAGAAGTCAGATTTGTTAATAAATATTCACAACGAAGATTTCATTCGAATTTGGTATAATATGACACAAATTTTTCCAAGTCAAGCACACTCTGAAATAATTTTTATGGTTAAGTGATTTCTTATTAATAACAATACTGAGATCCTTTTCGAAACATGGCATATTTACTCGGAGAATCTTTCCCTCTGAATTAATAATTTAGTAGACTCAGAGTCAGAGTTGTGTTGCTATCGATCGTTCACTGGGCCTGGGCCTGTGTAGATATAACAATCACGAAATTACTATCTATCATCTCCAGTTAGGGCTGCATAACGTGTAAAACGAACACGAAAATGACTTCTTGCGTTAATCGTTTTATATAATAGACGAAAAATTTTAATTTTTGCGTCTTGTGTTTCGTCCTTAAAACACAACTGAAATTCGTTGCATTGATCGTTGTGTTTTATTTACACGATTAGAACAGTTAAACCGTTTGAACTTTTTAACTGTTTGATTAATCTCTCTTCTCCACAACCTCTTCCGCACAATCATATCAGCATGGGCGAAGCCACGTTAAAGTTGGTGGGTCCATGGACCCACCTCAAAAAAATTTTTAATTGATATTGTATTTGTTTGTAATTAAAAATAATATCACAAGAAATTAGGGACCCATCTCAAAAATTTGAAGGACCCAGCTAAACATGTCGTGTTTGATTTGAATTGTAACGATACCTAAAAAATTACATATGGACCCCATATAGTATGTGTTCCTGACTAATCTTCTTATTTTTCCTCCCCAATAAATCTTATTAAGGCAAATTTTAGAATAGAATGGAATATTTAGATGAATAATTATTTGTAGCATATATATACTAGTGCGAATCTCACGCATTGCATGATTTGTTAGGACATTATAAACAAAATATACAATAGAAGATCAAAAATACAATTCGGATATTATATAAAAACTGTCACTAAAAATACTAAATATTTTTCCTGTCAAAAAAATTCCAAACGCCACAAAAGATCAGAAATACTGTGGTTTGAATAATGACCGAACTTCTTCGTATGCGTCCCATCTTTATATATATATATAATATAGAAAAATAAGTGTTCAATAAGATTTCTAATGAACCTATTATGCAAAATTTTGAAAAAAATAAAAATTCAGAGGAAATTGTTGTACTTTTTTATTGTCTTGATTTTTGAATTATTATTTTTGTATATTAAGTATATTATTTTAAATTTTTTTATTGTTATTATAATATATATTTGATTTCTTATAAAATTTTTTATGTGACATTATTTTAGAGTTTTTTATTTAAAAATTATTATTATATTATGTTTATATTAGACGTTACATCATACATATGTTTTCAATCAAAAAAATTTACGGACCCCGCTGACACGAAATTCTAGTTTCGCCACTGCATATCAGTATACTGCACTGGTATAGGAAAAATTGAGATAATAAAAATTGTTAACTTGTCAACCGTTTGAACTTTTTATACAAACAATCACAAAGCACAACAGTATAGTGGTACCCTGTATCTATCGTAACAGTGCACCAACAAAATTGACAAAATTAGTCCCTTCTATCAATTGTACCAGTATATTGTATATTGCACTAGTACTCTTCTAAATTTATCCCAACATCAACAAAAATTAAAAAATTCAAGTTAATCAAAATTGAGATTTTCACAAAATCAATTAAAATAAAAACTACAAACTAAACAA
The DNA here is from genome assembly GCA_028095005.1 of Rhynchospora pubera. Classification (NCBI taxonomy): domain Eukaryota; kingdom Viridiplantae; phylum Streptophyta; class Magnoliopsida; order Poales; family Cyperaceae; genus Rhynchospora; species Rhynchospora pubera. Next base: position 359,703,748 of record CM051460.1, read on the forward strand.
ACAATTTAACACCAATCTGGAAGAGAGAGACGCAATATCAGATCAAACAAAAAGAAAAAAAAAATTGAAAATTGAGAAAATACCTCAAGCAACAAGAACAACCAAAATCAATATAAATTTCAACTTATTTCTCTTATTACAACATGTTCTTCTTATTACAAAAAAGGTTCAGTCAAACCCCAAAAAATGTTCTAACTAGCTAGTGCTAACTAATTGAGCCAAAAATCAGAATAGACATGAAGATGCAGATATCAGTCAAATTGAGCAAAATACCAGAAATTGAGGCACTGTTTTGCTGCTACAGCTTCTATTTTGCTGCTACAGCTTCTGTTTTCCTCAAGTCGAATTTAGGGAGGAGACTTATGTTATGTCGTTTTGCTGCTACAGCTTTCTGCAACAACTTCAGGGAGGAGGTGCAAGCCAAGCTGCTACAGCTCCAACTCAAGATGAAGTTGGGCACTGTCGAGATCAAGGGAGGCGACGGAGCAGTCGAGATCAGGGAGGAGGCACATAATTTTTTATCTGCGCATCATTCTGTATCATAGCGTTTGTATTTGTTCGTTTTATTTATTTATATGCCGAGTTTGTTTATCTATGTGTTATTGTATTTAATTATGAGTTATATTTTATTTTTTGCATTGTTGTTCAGATTTTTATATGTATATTCAACTTATTTTTATTGAACTTGTTTGTTTATATGTGTTCACTTTGTTATTTAAATGTTTATTTAGTCTATTTTATATGTTCATTTTATTTAAGCGATGACAAAATTGCATATCGCAGTTATCATTTTTTAACAATCATATAACAAAATCCAAATGAGCTCTGTAAAAGCCTCATAAAACAGTTTCAAAGAATATGTAGTTGGATGGATCGGGGTTGAAAAAGAGCCCATTAAAAATGCCTTCTTGAATTTATAGTCCAATACCTTGACCTTGGTCTTCATTTTTTTTTTCACTTTTGTTCTTCTATTTGCAATTTTATTTCTTTTTCAAGTTCATCAACACCTTTAGGAATCTGAAATATTCCTGTATGAGGACGTACAATAATCAGACATTAGATAAAATGAAGATCCTAAGCATAACATCAAAACATCTAATTCAGACTATTAATTAGGAAGTATACCATAAGATAAACTTTCTCAGACAAAGTAATTTAAACAGTAAAAATAAAAAAAAATCTTTTTAAAAAATAATCTGAAATTTTGCTTGAATCCAGTGCGGCTGACAATTGAGAAGATAAATATTTCCGAATAGCTGAATGCTCTGCAACGAATAAAACTTCAAGCCAAAACCTTGAAAAATCATTTGTCTGAACCAACATGAGTTAGTCCAATCGAGAAAAGCTATCATAACATATATTAATTTAGAGAATTGAATCCGGATCCGAAGATACTGTTGGCGAACAGTATTTTCGACCGGATTTTTTGTTGCAGCTGTTCAATATGTGGTTGCGTATCCAAGAATAAAGAAGTTACATTGGTCACAGAGGATCCGATGTCCATATCATACAATGCATGCACACGGGCACTCCACCACTCACGCACGTGGAACGTCACATAGGCAGAGCCACAAACTTTCACTTGGTCATTCAAACCCGACCTATATATAAACTTTAAAAGCTATTTAGATTTTCATTGTGGGACCAAGTGGTGACTTGAAAACCGGACAAGCCAAGGTCTCCCATTCTTTTAAACATCTCAATTGCGTTTCAAATGGACATATCCATTTCCGATTTTTCAGAAAATTGTATTTCAATTTCTTAATTGTTTGAAAGCATTCTAAAACTCATTTTTGCATAAAATTTTATATGCATGCTAACAAAATAATGACGAATTTGGGAGTGTAAAATTTTTTATTTACATTTTTTTTTAAAACATATAGCATAAGTTTTGAGAAAAAAAAATAGTTCGCGTAATATGATAATAGCGATGGAGTACCAATTTATTAACAATTAACAATTTTAATTTTTTGTCTTTTATGTTTGCCTTTAAAAATACCAGATATGTCAATATTTTAAATAAAACATGCTAATGATTAAAAAAAATTCAATGGTTGATATAAAATATTTAAAAATAGTTCGCGCAACGCGCGAAAAAACCACTAGTACTACTTGAAAGAAGAGCAGATGTGGATCCTGTGTCTTAGTCAGATAGTAAGCAAGCCCTGCTATTAAGTTCATTGAAAAATATGAATTCATTTCAAAGCAGACTTATGAAAAACTCTATAAAATCTGTATATCATGGACATCCATATATATATACAATTAACCAAAATTTTGCCAAACTCGAACCAAAATTTGATGAATAATTAATCCTGAAAATATAACAGGTTTAATGATGGCTGAACCATTTTACATTCAAACAAACCTCAAATGGATTTGCATTAATTTGCATGTTGATTTATGTGACCAAAAGAAAACAGATGATTTCAATTATAACAGAACCTAAACTGATCTTTAGCGAAAAGAACAATGATTAAATTGGCAGACAAAAATAGAGAAATCAGATATTATAACATAAATAGCATATATCAAATTGGCATTGCAAACTGTCTTGTGGAGTAAAAGGATTGCAGAAAAAATATTGTGAGAAAACAAAATCCGTGCTAGATGGTACCAACTCGGTGCCGATAGGCAAACTAGTTTTTGACGAATTATGAGATATTATCAGATAGGTACCAATCCGTGCTTTTTCAGTATCATTCTTTATTTTGAGAATTATTAGGCATATAGTGAATTTTTATTTTAAAAATAGATATGCCCCACCACAAAAATTCAGAAATTAGGTTTTTAATTTCAAAGAATTAACAAAACACTACAAATAGTGAGAAGAAGGGATATGTACTGCCATATATCTTTTCATGATACTATGTTTATATAGAAATAACATGTTTTATTACTTTTGTTTCTTCAGCGCCGTCAACCATATTTTCAAGAATTTATTTTCATGAGGTCAATTTGGTCATTAATAAAAATATTGACAAGTTTAAGATCGTATTTTTAGAATTTAGAATTAGTATGATTTTTCGTGAAAATAACGATATAAAACAAATTTATTTATGGTCGCTTAAAACTAATTTTTCCATAATCATTTCAGTTATGTCTGTCCTCTGTCATATTTATTTATTATTTTTTTATTTGCACTATCCATGTTTATTTTATTTCCTAGCACATGTCCCCCTCTTTCTCAATTTTGATTGGAAACGAAAATAACTAAATAAAAGAGAAGGCCATTAATTAAGAATAAAATAGGTTACTATAACTAGTCACCCATCCTCGTATTTAGTCCGGCGTTTAGATTTCGGACACATCCTCTAAAATTCATTTCCATTAAAACGTAGTGTCTACAGATTCCACTCCAAGTAATACCATAAATATATGTTTAGTAGCCTCTGTGACTCTGTCTTTTTTTTTTATTATAATTATATAATAGGCCGGTTTAATTGTGCATGACCTGTACCCATTATTATCGCTTAATTATTTTCTTCCCTCGTATTATTCGGTGCCCATTCTTACCTTCTTTACATATGCTTACTTATGCTTATTACTTATATCTCTCTCTCCAATTTCTCCGATACACCGATTTGGCTTTTTCCTTTCAATCATTTCTCCGTTAAAGATTTCTGTCAGGTGGCACCTCCAAAGAATATCCGCCAAGTAAAATATTTCTTTTTCTATTCTGAAATTTTTCTTGTCCATGATGAAGTTAGGAGAAGAAAAAACTCGACAGCGTCTAGTCCCAAGCGCCTTCAATTTTCATCTTCAGGTATTGTAAACATACATACTTTCGGTCATTTTAGTATTCTTAAAAAAAAATGGTTCTTGTTCATATTAGTAGTTAATTTAAGTACTAGGTTTTGTATTTAGTTAGAGTTTTAATTAATTTTTTTCGATATGCTTGCACCTGTTCAAATCATTATACAAGTAAATGGGATCACTTAAGTAATCTACTTAATTCATGTATAGGGCTGAAAGAACTAACCAATAATTTGACTTTGAAATCTAATTTCTCACTAGCGATCTCTTATATATATCTTATGTAAAAGAACTTATGAGCTTATAGATAGCTTTATTAATTTCAGTCTTTTACTTAAATTCTGAATTTACAACCCAACCATATAATTTTCCTTGTTTGGATCCAGTATCCATTGAAACTTGAAAGTATATAGAAAACCTTTGTTAATGGCTTCTATTAATTCCTACTATTTTACTTAAAAAATCATGTTCTGGAAGTGGAATGCCAATGCCTTCCCTAAAGTTTTTTATCATTTAAACACAATCAGAAAAGGGTTTACTTAGATATTGTTGTGAAGAAATGAAAGAATTCCCTACTAATTAATATTTGAGTTTGATTCATTTGGGCAGGCTCTTAACAATGAGATTATTATTATTTTATGTATTTAAATTTTGATGACTTGAAATTTGACGAAATCATATGGTTCCCATCAAAATCAAAGTACATGTTCAATTTTACTGTAAGGTTTTCCTATATTTACTTCCAAACCCAAGATACTATATTATATTATATATAATTACTCAAATAAAGAATGTCATATCCATTACCCAATCAACCAAATAATTAATTATCAGTTGCAATTAAACGAATAAAGGAAGACGGAAGGATTGGGAATTGGAAATCGGGAATTGGGGTTGGATCCGAATGGCGAATTGGGAGATTGAAGATAATTCAAATTCATGATTTTCATCTCAGCTCCGGAATCCAACGGCCCACATATTTTCGGTTTTTTTTTTTTTTTTTGAGATCCAATGACCCAGACCAATCGGGGATCTGATTTATTAAATTTTTAGGTTGTATTACTTAAACTTTAATCTAATCTTGGTCTAATTATTATTATTATTATTATTATTATTATTATTATTATTATTATTATTATTTAATTCACATGATTTCCGTATGTCTGACTTAAGTTTATACATATGCAGTTTTAATTTTAATTTCTTGTTAATTTTGTTCACATGATATAACTAACTTTTTCCATTAACGTATATATGGTATTTATTTCATAGAATGACGTCGTCATTTATTTATGATTTTGTAAACTTTACTTTGACTTCTAATTTAAGCTTTCATCGGTTATCTTCTAATTCTATCTACTCTTTTATAAAACCTCTATGTATCACTTCTACGAGTGCTTATATATATAAAAAAAAAATTCCATTTTTTGCAAAGACGATTATTATAAAAAATAAATAAATAAAATAAAGCAATAAATAAATAAGGAGAAACCGATATAAGTTGTCTTATTATGAAAATTACAAAAGTATTAGATATTGATAACATTTCTTACAACTAAACTAAAACTATAACCAACATTAAAATTAAACTCAGTTGTCAGTATCGCTATTTTGGGCCATGTATTCCTTGATATGTTTCCCCATTACTTGACTTATCTGCAAATTAAAGGAATATATTAGCATTAAAAATTTAAACTAAAATATTTTATCGAAGGAAATTTTGTAAGTTAAATTTTTTTTTTAAAAAAAAAGTAGAAAAAGAATTAAAAATTGACCTCAATATAATGCAGCTTGTGGGTATTATTTTTTTTTAGTGTTTTATAACACCTCTCACAAAGAGCTTGCTCAGGCTTCAGTTGATGGTTGTTATTGATGTGGTTTTGGAGAGATGCCTCGTCAGGAAAAAGCAATTCGCAACGCTGGCACATCCTTTTAATGATGTGGACCACGTCAGATCGAAATGGCTTGCTGGTTGAGCATGGCAGCCAAATTTCGGTTTCTTCACTTTTGTCAATAATTTCATCCAAAGTTACTTTCATACTTTCAGTATCCTGCACAAAAAATAAATTGAAAAAAAATAAAAAATGGTTGTGCATGTCGAGTCATTGAATCATAATTCAATTATGTGTTACCTTAGACCCGGTGTTGATTTGTTTTTTCTTATTTTCGCGCCCTTCTTTGGAAGAGCCCATCCCGAGTACCTAGAATAAGTTGCAAAATAATAATAATATTAATAGCAATAAATGATTACTTAGGCTGAAATATTTATCAAAAAGCGCAGAAATTATTTTTAAAAAAAAGTGAAAAAAATATATTAGAAAAAGTCTCAACATTTTCATTAAAAAAGCTCAAACTGATATATATATATATATATAAAAACGAATTACAAAGGATAGAGTCAAAATTTCTTGAAAATACAGCTATTATAAAACAGAAAAGAATAAAAAAGAAGAGAGCAAAAGAATGACTAATAGGGCTGAAATACTTGTGAAAAAGCAGAGCAATTAAGTTAAAAAACATGGACTGAAATTTTCTTCAAAGTACATACGGCTAGTATTTTTTTTTTTTTTTTGAAAGTTTAAAATGCCCGTAGGCTTTAACATAAAAGTTGGAAACCAGAGTACAATATGTGAGTACAAATTCAGAAATAGAAGCACAGCCTCATGTAAATTAACCTAACAACCCATTAATCCGAAAAGCAAATAACTAGGATTAAGTCCCTAAAACTAAACTAAACCTGGAACAAATAAGAAAAGAAAAACGGAAAAGGTACCCACACAAAGCCGGTACTACCTAAGAAAAAGCAAATGGGAAAGATGAGGGTGCTAAAAAACACAAAGCAATCACGGAGGAGCCTCTTGCACATACGGCTAGTACAAAACAACAAAACAGGAGAAGAAAGAAAAGGGAAATTGTCATACCACTGACACTGTACGGGGTGCCTTTGACGTTGACATTGCGCGAGGTGGGGAGAGAGGAGACAGCGAAACAGAGATAGTGCAGCCGTGCAGGTGTTTGTGTTTGTGTTTGTACTGGAGAGAGAGAGAGAGAGAGAACAGAGAGAACAGAGAGTACAGAGAGAGAACAGAGAGAACCGAGAGAGAACAGAGAGTACGGTGTACGGAGAGATGGGCTTAGGGAGCTTATGTTTAAATAAACAGTGAACCCGCCCGATTTAACCCACCTCAATCCAGCCGAGCCTTTTTTAGTGGGTTGGGCTTGGGTCTCTCTAGAGGCCTTTGAGGCGGTGGCGCCAGATTTTGGTTTTTTTTTTTTTTTTTTTATAAATTATTATATTAATTCTTTACTTGTTCCCAAATTAAAAACTAAAAAGATGTGGTGCGAATTCAAATTCAAATTGAAAAAAAATGTACAGAAATATATGAACCTAAATTTGGGGTGTTCATTTAATGTTGTCCAAAGTCCAATTTCTGTTCGCAGTTGGGACTTGGGGTGTTTATTTTTATCAGTCCAATTATACATAACACACATCTGATGAAGTCTCTTCACAGTTCACAAATAATAATAATAATAATACTAATAACACTACTAATATTTGAAGCTTCTGCTTCTAGAAGTCCTATTTTTTGTAGCCCATTGTATGCACATCTAGAAGGCCTGTAAATAGAAGCGTTGCAAAGACTCAGCTGTGCTGCTGACCAAAAAAAAAACAAATAATAGTAGCGCTTCTGGTTAATTTAGCAAAAATTGTGCAACTGAATTGCTCAAAAGACACTACTATCTTATTATTTTATAATAAATAAATAAATCCAGACCTCCACAAGTAATAGGTTTACTTTACTACGACTTTAGCTATATACATAAACATAGGCAACAATTAATAAACATCGTCAAACTCCACTAAATTGATTTTCCGATTATTGATTATTGATTAGCTACAACAACCTGCTGAGTTCTACATTCAGTTGAAGATTAAATATAGTAGTAGCAGAATAATGAACCAATGTAAAAATTTAAAGTGTATTAACTTATGTAAAAATTTATTGCCCAACGTCGGTTGACATAATTTCCACCTTAATAATTATTTACTATTAATTAATAACAATAAATTATTTTTTATAACTTTAATTGCTATTATTATGTTATGTTTCTAACTTTCATACTTTAATTTTGGTGGCAATGATAATATGGGTCAAGATCATATATACTATTCAAATTGAATTCCATGCCATATTATCTCAATACTGACCTTAATCTGTAGGACATATAATATAATATACGATTTTGAGTGAATTTGGAAATTCCCATGCCATCTAATTAACACCCTGCTTTTTCCTAAAAGCCTAACTGGTGCGAGCAATAAATGATGTAATATATTAATATTATCGTTTTGAATTTACCTCAATCTGTGAAACAAATTCTTTCATGGCAGAAGCATATTTTCTTAAGAAGGTTTCGAAATCTTCATTTATAAGTGTCGTCAATCGAAGGAATTTGTAGTACTGTTAATTACATCCTGCCTCCTGAAAATTACAAGATGAACAATTTTGCCCAAGTTGAAACACAAATTTATGAAAATTAACAAACCTCACGTGGAACCTGAAAATTGATCTGGCATAACTGGCATCTTGATTCAATTTTTCTTTCAATCCCCACATTACATGTCACAATGAGAAATTTGCCTGAGGTATCACGTTATTCTGATGATCTCAGAAACAAATTTCAACTTCGATCTTAGATCAATCCTGAACATAAAGAAAATAAACAAGAAAAAAAAATTTTAAAAATATGCCATTGCAGAACAAAGACATAAAAAATTCAATCAAGCCGAAAGATAACGAAAGTGAAGAAACATGCAGAAACTTCTTCAGAGAAATCAATAAAGACCAATATTCCGAAACATACATAAATAGAAACATAAGGAAATGTAAGAAAATTACTAGGTAGTCACTCCTAGTTTGTCCCCCAAAAAAAAAAAAAAGGAAATATAAGAAAAATCTGCCTGGTCAACAAAAAGAAGTTGTACATCTTATGAGGTAAAATTAGAAAGAAACTATCTATAAAAGGAGACAGCCCTAACTATTTGTTAAAAATAAAGACAAATAACTATATTAGCTAGTAAAAACTCTCACAAAATTAGAATGGAAATTTAAACTATTTGAAATACGGCCCAAAAAAAAAAAAGTCGCATATAGTTACGCCAATATTAAACACGGCACTAATATCGAAGAAAAAAGTTTTAAACGGTTTTTTCCAATTAAATCTCAATAATGCGCATTCTAGAATATTTCTAAATATTAATGGCAATAACGTGTTAAATTTTTTGGGGAGTTGGATATTAAGACAGAAAAAATAATGAAGGCTGGAACTTTTTAAAAGGGAAATAGTGAAATCATTTTGCACATTATTTTGAGAAAAATTAAAGAAAAAATAAAGGATATATTTGAGAAAATAACAGTATTATTGCTTCACTTTATAATTACAAAGGATATATTTGAGAAAATAACAGTATATATATATATATTGGTTCACATTATCATATGATTATTTTTGGAACGATGTAAAATTAATAAATGGGAAATACCTTGACAGCTCAAGATAATAAAGATAGTAAATAGTCGTTATTCAATTTCGGATCTATGCATTCTTGGCTTCTTGCATCTTATTTTCACTTCCCTGTTTTGTTGCCTGCGTATTAAACAATATTATGCAAATATCCACAAGTTCCAACGCATCCCTTCTCTGTTAATACCATTATAATCACCGTTACCTTTTCCATCTTCGCTGCCCCATTTAATCTTAAACGTTTCTAATATCATGAGCCAAATTCATCCTATAAATAAACGTTCTTCCGTTTTCATCTTAAATAACATAGCATAGCAAAACATAGATTACATTTTTTCCCCTATTTTTATTCATCCGGTATAACTTCCTATTTTTGCTTTTTATTTTCCAATTTTTCTCTGAAAATGATAAATATTACTTTATATACAAGACTGACTATGTATGTTTTCAAATATAATCCATTAATTTTCTTGAGTAGTTATTTAATTAAGATGTATTACATGTTTCCTATTTTCTTTTATATTATTCTCGCCTTTGTAATTAATTATTTTATTTTAAATTGCATTTAATGTGCGTATTTCTCGTTTTAATTTAAATAGTTCAATTCAATGCATAACCGTCTATTGTAGAAACTAAATAGCAACTCATAACAGGTTAATATAGCTAAATATTTTTTAAGTTAATATCATATATTGCACCGCGCATTCAAAAATAGTTACTTTCTATTTTTATTATTTTTTCCCATCAATGCACATAGATCCTCTCTTTGTGACCAATTAGAACTTTTTATTTTGTTCACAATTTTCTTCCTTTAAAATGAAGCTTACATTATATATGTTGTTATTAATTGTTATTTTTATGTTTCCAAATATAGTATTTATTGTGAGAAAAAAAATACTGGTAAATTTCATAAAAATATAGAATTTCGACTACTTGCCCGGTAGGAATGCCAGTATGGCATTGAAAATACTAGTCAATTTTCAATTGTAATCTATTCAGGATTTTCTCTTACTGAAATATATGACATAATTTTTGTCGACAAAATTTATATTTTAACTATTCTTTCTTGCTTTTTTTTTTTCCCGTAGTATGACAGTTTAAAACTTTAGGAATGTTTATTCCAAAATTTTACTCAAGTATATCAGAAATGAGATAAGTTCCAAATGATCCACTATTAGGAAACATAAAATTTTAAACGAAATTGATTGCATAAGAACAATGGTAGGAAATATTAATTTATTTTTGAGATCATACCTTATTACACTCAATACTTTACTCGATGATGATGATGATGATAATAATAGTAATAATAATAATAATAATATTGATAATAATAATAATAATGATGATGATGATAATAATAATAATAATAATAATAATAATAATAGCAGCAGCAATAACAATACTAATTTTCTTAGGATCGTGTGAAGCTTCATAAATTTTGTAGTAATAAAATAATTATAAATACGCACCTTAATCTGTAGGATTTTGTACGATTTGGTTGGAATTTGGAAATTCAAGTGCATGCCATTGTCTTCTCATTAAGACCACACTTTTCATTCCTAAAAACCAACTTGGTCCAAGCTATAATTGAACTTAACATTATCATTTTAAAGTTAATTTGCCTATTAGCTGAATTTGTGAAACAAAATCTCCATTTACATCTGCTGACCATCGAATAGACGAATAAGCTGCCTCCTCATTCCTTGTTAGTCCTCCTACAAGGAAAAATTCCATATTATATCCTGCACCCTGAAATTATATGATATTTGATACGTCTATAAAATCTGTATATTATGGACATCCATATATATATACAATTAACCAAAATTTTGCCAAACTCGAACCAAAATTTGATGAATAATTAATCCTGAAAATATAACATGTTTAATGATGGATGAACCATTTTACATTCAAACAAACCTCAAATGGATTTGTATTAATTTGCATGTTGATTTATGTGACCAAAAGAAAACAGATGATTTCAATTATAACAGAACCTAAACTGATCTTTAGCGAAAAGAACAATGATTAAATTGGCAGACAAAAATAGAGAAATCAGATATTATAACATAAATAGCATATATCATATTGGCATTGCAAACTGTCTTGTGGAGTAAAAGGATTGCAGAAAAAATATTGTGAGAAAACAAAATCCGTGCTAGATGGTACCAATTCGGTGCCGATAGGCAAACTAGTTTTTGACGAATTATGAGATATTATCAGATAAGTAACATAATTATTTTCCCCTGTAACATCCATTTTACTGAGAGGATAGTGCTGAAGTAAATTAACATCTTAAATGTACGAATTATAATCACATATTAAGTCCGTAATTCTTATTTAATTCTTTTAATGTTATATAAATCAACATGACACATGTTCTTTAGCTACATTTATTAGGCTAAAAGATTAGCTGATAGTATTTATAATCAAGGATCATATATATGCGATTTGCAAAATATTATTACAGTGATCATTGGTCATGAAAACAGAAAAGCCCTAATCGGAGGGGAGGGGAGAAAGGCAAAAAAAAAAAAAAAAAGGATATTCATTCAGAAGCCGGAAATAAAAAGGCGAATAATATAGATTTTACCTGTAGCAAGTTATGTAAGGAGTACAGGTGGAGGCAGGGCTGTCAAACGTGTGAGATGGAACGGAAATGTATCATTCCGTTTCCATTCCATTTCAAAATACGAAACAGAAAACCATTCCATTTCCGTTCCATTTCGTTAAACGGAACGGAAATTTCACTTCCACATTCATTTTACATTGAAATTTCTCATTTCAACGTTCCATTTCCATTCCGTTTCTGAAAATGAAACTACTTTTCCTTCCACTTTTGTTCCATTTCAGACGGAACGAAACGGAAACGTTCGAAACGGCGGTATATTGACAGCCCTAGGTGGAGGAAGAGACACAAATATGATCCAACAAAAAAAAAAAATGATCCAGGCGGTGCAGTTTGAAAGAAAAATAGATCCTTCTATCGAACCGTTTGGATCGTATGGAAATAGGAGGAATAGCTTTTCTCTAGACGTAAATTTATTATAAACAATCTAAACTCTTTATAAAGTTACACACTTTCCGATTCCTTTTATTCCTAAGCAATCCAAACAAAGCCATCAATAATTTTCTTAAATTAGGCTGCAATAAATAAATAAGATAAGGGACATTTTGGTTTATGCCACTGAAAAATAAAAATTCAAAAAATGTCACTACTAAATAATTAATTATTTTTATGCCATTATAAAAACGTAACTTTTTTTCCCTTTTTTGTCATCGACCAATTTAAAAGGCCGTCGACTAAAAACAGTAAGAAAAATAGAGATGGGCTAAAATCAGCCACGACTGACGGATGCAACCGTCAGCTACGATCAAATCTCAATTTTCGAGATTTTAACAGTCGATCCGAACCGTTCAATATGTTCTCCATATTGAAATCTCATTGGAGACCAAATTTTACATTTTTCTGATTTTATTTACTATTTTTTTGAGATTTTTAAAAATCATAGTTATTGAAGGGTCCATAATTGTTTAGATTAAGAATTTTGTAAAATATCAAACAAATACTAAAAAATTTCAGAAAAATGAAAAATTTGGTCTCCAATGAAATTTCAATATGGAGAACACAATAAACGGTTCGGATCGACTGTTAGAATCTCGAAAATTGAGATTTGATCGTAGCTGACGGTTGCATCTATCAGTCGTGGCTGATTTTAGCCCATCTCAGAAAAATATAAGTTCCAAATGAGCCCACGTAAATTGAGATGTATTTAACTGTTATGATAAAAAATGTGTATAATTATGTGAGGAGAAAAAAAAGACATAATTATATAATTTTTAATTTTCTGAGTTTGGTCATAGTGATTGCTTTATCATGCACACTTTGTAAGTTAATAACAATTATACGACCATGTCTACCTATACTTGATATATTTATATATCAGTTTATAATTATTTCTAATTTTGATATGGGTATTAATTCTGGATTTGGATTTGAACAAAATTATTATACTGGAATTGAAACTAGTACTGAAAATATATTTCTCATTCCTTTTATTTATTTATTTATTTTTATTTTTTTTGTGCAGTTCCACAATGGCGGTCAGTTTCAGATTCGAAGGAAGACTTAGATCAAGTCAAGTTATGATTAAGCCTCCTCTTGTGCCATAACAGTCTAGGAATCTGGTATGCTTTATTATGGTAAAACTGGACTCTTAACTTTATTCACTAAAATATGGGTTGCTTATTACCTCAATCTGTGAACAAAGTTTTAATAAACTAAAGAATCATCAAAATATAATTTATGATAAAAAATTTTCATAGTTGTCTCCTTTTATATTTTCTAATTTTGCCTTATTTGCATTAATTCAGATTGACTAAAAAAGAAACTACATTAAATGAATGAAAAAAAAATTGTATTATTGTTATTTTCATTCTAACATTCAGTCTAAGCGAAGAGCTTAATATTTTCATTCATAAATTAAATCTACGCCATGATCAAATTAGATTATAATAATAAATAAAGCATATTAAATCAATCATTTTTGTTATACCGTCATATAGAAATATGTGGCCATACTAAAATATGAGTTGCTTATTATAAACGATCGTACAATATTCATCCGAATAAAATTTCCATTTAATAATATAGTAAAATGGGTTGCTTCTCCTTCCTTTTATAGTTTACCTTTCTTTGGCATTTTTTTAGTTCTAAATTTGCGAATTATTGTTTTTTTTATGATTACTTTTACCTCCCTAAAATTGTACGTACCGATTTATATTATTTTTCAATATAAAGGTTAGGACTTGGCCCTTATTTTCCTTCAAAAGGAAGTCGTATACTTCTCACCAACCTATTCATCACGTTATCACTGCTGACTCCACCGATTTGATTCAAAATTCCCTTAAATTGGCACCATTTTTGTTCTGCTACACAAATATAAGGTATGATTGTGGGTTAATCAATTCTCAAGTTTTTATTATTATTAAGTTATGACGAGTTATTGCTACTATTAATTATGTACTTATTATCATGGTCCTGTTGATAGCTTCAATTGGAACAAATTTTTGAAAATTTTATGTTATGATCTTTTGCTTGTCGTAATTTCTAACTTTCCCAACATTCATTGCAATGTTGGGTAGCAACCATTTATTTTGTTTTTCACTCTTCTTTGGAGGGTACCTGAATCAATTCCTGGAGGCATCACACAAGTAAAATTTTGATAATCGTAATATGATTTGTACATGAAATTAATTAAGGGCAACTTAATTAATTTTGTGTATTGTATATATAAGTCGTCATGTATATGTCAAGTTGGAACCATGTTGTAGGGGACTGGAGGGAGTCTGGCCTTCCCTTCCCCTCTTATTTGATTTTTCTTTAATCATGTTATATATTGGATTTTTTTAATTTACTTAAAAAGAAATGCTGTTAATGTTCTTCAAGCCAAAACCAGAAGTGCTCATTAATTATATATACACAATGCTAGTTAGAAATTAATACCTTAAATAAATAAACAACGGAATTCCTAATCCAAAAATAAAAAAAAAGAAAAGAATCCATTTCAAATGTATTGGCAAAGGATTTTCAACAAGATCATCTTGGGTTTAATTTCGGAAAAAGTATAATTTAAAATCCATGAAATTGGAGAACTCTTAGGTTTTTCAGTATCATTCTTTATTTTGAGAATTATTAGGCAAATAGTGAATTTTTAAAAAAAATAGATATGCCCCACAACAAAATTCAGAAATTATATTTTCTACTCTAATATTTCAATATTGTGTGGCACATATATATCTTATTTTTTCCATAAAATTTGTAGAAAGAGTTCGTATATTTATATTGAAAATTAAGCAATATAAAAGTTCCTCATTTGTATGTTTTTTCCCTATCAACATCAATAATTTCATTATCGATTTGTATGAATTTTAGAAAAAGTGGTAAAGGTAATTTTAAACTAATAGATATATGTAATTTTTATCGAAATATGCAATCCTAAAAACTTGTCTTATTATTATTGTATTTTTTTTTTTGGTAAACTATGCTTAGCAAAAAAACAAAATTATTTTGTACTGTTAAATATAAGCATTTTTATTCAATCACTTTTTAAAATCAATTTTTTAAGTTCCATGGTATCTGATCACCTCAACCTGCCAAAAAGAAAATTCGCTAGCATTAATTGCACTTGTACTAACATAAGATCGCAACGATTCTTCGTTTAGCTAAGTCCTAATACCTAACAATAGCTTAATAATATGTTTTAATTTTTTTGTCTAATATTAAGCTATCTTTAATATTATTTTTTTTCTTTATTTACGCACGTATGAGAGCATATATTTTTGCTGGTAATCTAAGATATATATTAAAAACCGTGGCCGATATTTAAACTTGAAATATCGGTCAAAAATAGAGTTAATTTTTTTTACACTGTTATTTATATAAATTAAAAATAGTTTAAAAGTTAAATATATTTGGAAATCTAAGGTAGATATATTTGGAAGTCTAAGGTAGTTCATGTCTAACCTATAGGAAAAAAAAAATTTATCCCCTCATACGACATGCAATATGAGCCCTCCAATTTTCATTGATCGATCAATCTGAATATATTCTAGAAGTTTACCCTTCTTAATTAAAAGCCATGATTGCATTGGCTTTTAATTAAAAATATTTTTTGATTAAATATATTAAAAATAATTGTACCAATCATCTAAGATAGTTTTTTATATATAAAGTAAATATAAAATAGATATATTGGAAACATATATTTCATTATATATTGATATATTGATAGATTTAGCCATCAAAATTTATCAAATGGCGGCGAAGCCGCCTACCCCTCATCTAGTTAAATATAATATGGAGAGAGTGCGCAATGATTTAATGTTATTATTCTTGTAGGGAGGTCTCGTTTACACCTAATTAATGTCGACAATAGACTGGTCGGAGCTTCCCCTTGATGTACTTGGGTACCTTACCAGCTTCTTGCCCCTGCCTGATTATCACCGATTCGGCGCCGTCTGTAAGAATTGGAGCATAGTGGTGAGAGAAAGACATCATGGTCCGGCTCAACAGTTGCCGTGGTTGGTATTGGGTGAAGATAGCTCCACTGGCAAACGTGTTTTCTTCAACCTCGCTGAAAATAAACATTACTACATGGACATACCGGAGCTCCACGAGCACTTCGTGTGTGGCTCGTCATTCGGCTGGCTCTTTGGTGTGGACATCCATATGAACATCCGAATGGTCGAACCATTTTCTCGAAAAAGCTACAACCTACCTCCTCTTGATTTTAGCCCGGCAATTCTTAACGACCCTGACCATAATTGGGAAGTGCTCAAGGCTATCTCAGATCACGATCCGAGCGAGAGATCAGACTTTACCGTGATGGTAGTTGGCTATAATTATAGAGTGGCCTTCTGGAGGAGTGGTGATCCAACTTGGACTATTCCATACAAGAGTTATGGTGCAATTAACGACGTTATATTCTTCAAAGGGAAGTTCTATGCTGTTGGATATGTTTGTTCTGATCAAATATTTGTTGTCGATGTTGGCCTTGGCCCGGATGCAGAACTCATTTCACTGGACCATCAAGTTCCGATGCTTCCAAATACTTACAAGTACCTGGCGGAATTTAAAGGAGAATTGTTGGTGTTGCAAAGACAGAAAGAGAGTGGGAGAGCGAGCGGGAGAGCGAGCAGGAGAGCGAACGATGAGTGGCCTTGCCCGCATATGGAAACAACAAACATTGTTGTGCATAAGCTGGATTTGGATTTGGAGGAGAAATCATGCTCCGAGTGCGAGCATCTGGACAACCATGCACTGTTTGTTGGCAACAATTCAGCCGTAATTATTGATCCTAAGCGAGTTCCTGGATCTGGATGTATCAAAAATTCTATCTACTACACACATACACCATCAGACATCGGCCGCTGTTGCGGGAATGATTTGGGAATTTATGATATGGTTCAGAAAAAAATGGCGAGATATTATTCACCAGAGGCATTATTTTCATCTGAATCCTCATTTACCTATTTGTTTGTTTTCCCAACCTGGCTAGCATCCAATTAATCCTTACCAGGTTCCCGAACTCGCAAAATTGTGGCAAGACATAAATTAATCCTTACCAGGTTACCTATGTATTTTGTAGATTTTCTTTTCCTAATTTGTACTCTATAAATTATGTAAGTCATGAACTTCTAATGGGAATTTTCTTTCAACTAAGTGGCAATTTACGTAAAAGTTTCTTTGATCAAAGACAATACTAATATACTATTATAGAAGTCAGATTTGTTAATAAATATTCACAACGAAGATTTCATTCGAATTTGGTATAATATGACACAAATTTTTCCAAGTCAAGCACACTCTGAAATAATTTTTATGGTTAAGTGATTTCTTATTAATAACAATACTGAGATCCTTTTCGAAACATGGCATATTTACTCGGAGAATCTTTCCCTCTGAATTAATAATTTAGTAGACTCAGAGTCAGAGTTGTGTTGCTATCGATCGTTCACTGGGCCTGGGCCTGTGTAGATATAACAATCACGAAATTACTATCTATCATCTCCAGTTAGGGCTGCATAACGTGTAAAACGAACACGAAAATGACTTCTTGCGTTAATCGTTTTATATAATAGACGAAAAATTTTAATTTTTGCGTCTTGTGTTTCGTCCTTAAAACACAACTGAAAATCGTTGCATTGATCGTTGTGTTATATTTACACGATTAGAACAGTTAAATCGTTTGAACTTTTTAACTGTTTGATTAATCTCTCTTCTCCACAACCTCTTCCGCACAATCATATCAGCACGGGCGAAGCCACGTTAAAGTTGGTGGGTCCATGGACCCACCTCAAAAAAAATTTTTAATTGATATTGTATTTGTTTGTAATTAAAAATAATATCACAAGAAATTAGGGACCCATCTCAAAAATTTGAAGGACCCAGCTAAACATGTCGTGTTTGATTTGAATTGTAACGATACCTAAAAAATTACATATGGACCCCATATAGTATGTGTTCCTGACTAATCTTCTTATTTTTCCTCCCCAATAAATCTTATTAAGGCAAATTTTAGAATAGAATGGAATATTTAGATGAATAATTATTTGTAGCATATATATACTAGTGCGAATCTCACGCATTGCATGATTTGTTAGGACATTATAAACAAAATATACAATAGAAGATCAAAAATACAATTCGGATATTATATAAAAACTGTCACTAAAAATACTAAATATTTTTCCTGTCAAAAAAATTCCAAACGCCACAAAAGATCAGAAATACTGTGGTTTGAATAATGACCGAACTTCTTCGTATGCGTCCCATCTTTATATATATATATAATATAGAAAAATAAGTGTTCAATAAGATTTCTAATGAACCTATTATGCAAAATTTTGAAAAAAATAAAAATTCAGAGGAAATTGTTGTACTTTTTTATTGTCTTGATTTTTGAATTATTATTTTTGTATATTAAGTATATTATTTTAAATTTTTTTATTGTTATTATAATATATATTTGATTTCTTATAAAATTTTTTATGTGACATTATTTTAGAGTTTTTTATTTAAAAATTATTATTATATTATGTTTATATTAGACGTTACATCATACATATGTTTTCAATCAAAAAAATTTACGGACCCTGCTGACACGAAATTCTAGTTTCGCCACTGCATATCAGTATACTGCACTGGTATAGGAAAAATTGAGATAATAAAAATTGTTAACTTGTCAACCGTTTGAACTTTTTATACAAACAATCACAAAGCACAACAGTATAGTGGTACCCTGTATCTATCGTAACAGTGCACCAACAAAATTGACAAAATTAGTCCCTTCTATCAATTGTACCAGTATATTGTATATTGCACTAGTACTCTTCTAAATTTATCCCAACATCAACAAAAATTAAAAAATTCAAGTTAATCAAAATTGAGATTTTCACAAAATCAATTAAAATAAAAACTACAAACTAAACAAACAATTTAACACCAATCTGGAAGAGAGAGACGCAATATCAGATCAAACAAAAAGAAAAAAAAAATTGAAAATTGAGAAAATACCTCAAGCAACAAGAACAACCAAAATCAATATAAATTTCAACTTATTTCTCTTATTACAACATGTTCTTCTTATTACAAAAAAGGTTCAGTCAAACCCCAAAAAATGTTCTAACTAGCTAGTGCTAACTAATTGAGCCAAAAATCAGAATAGACATGAAGATGGAGATATCAGTCAAATTGAGCAAAATACCAGAAATTGAGGCACTGTTTTGCTGCTACAGCTTCTATTTTGCTGCTACAGCTTCTGTTTTCCTCAAGTCGAATTTAGGGAGGAGACTTATGTTATGTCGTTTTGCTGCTACAGCTTTCTGCAACAACTTCAGGGAGGAGGTGCAAGCCAAGCTGCTACAGCTCCAACTCAAGATGAAGTTGGGCACTGTCGAGATCAAGGGAGGCGACGGAGCAGTCGAGATCAGGGAGGAGGCACATAATTTTTTATCTGCGCATCATTCTGTATCATAGCGTTTGTATTTGTTCGTTTTATTTATTTATATGCCGAGTTTGTTTATCTATGTGTTATTGTATTTAATTATGAGTTATATTTTATTTTTTGCATTGTTGTTCAGATTTTTATATGTATATTCAACTTATTTTTATTGAACTTGTTTGTTTATATGTGTTCACTTTGTTATTTAAATGTTTATTTAGTCTATTTTATATGTTCATTTTATTTAAGCGATGACAAAATTGCATATCGCAGTTATCATTTTTTAACAATCATATAACAAAATCCAAATGAGCTCTGTAAAAGCCTCATAAAGCAGTTTCAAAGAATATGTAGTTGGATGGATCGGGGTTGAAAAAGAGCCCATTAAAAATGCCTTCTTGAATTTATAGTCCAATACCTTGACCTTGGTCTTCATTTTTTTTTTTCACTTTTGTTCTTCTATTTGCAATTTTATTTCTTTTTCAAGTTCATCAACACCTTTAGGAATCTGAAATATTCCTGTATGAGGACGTACAATAATCAGACATTAGATAAAATGAAGATCCTAAGCATAACATCAAAACATCTAATTCAGACTATTAATTAGGAAGTATACCATAAGATAAACTTTCTCAGACAAAGTAATTTAAACAGTAAAAATAAAAAAAAAATCTTTTTAAAAAATAATCTGAAATTTTGCTTGAATCCAGTGCGGCTGACAATTGAGAAGATAAATATTTCCGAATAGCTGAATGCTCTGCAACGAATAAAACTTCAAGCCAAAACCTTGAAAAATCATTTGTCTGAACCAACATGAGTTAGTCCAATCGAGAAAAGCTATCATAACATATATTAATTTGGAGAATTGAATCCGGATCCGAAGATACTGTTGGCGAACAGTATTTTCGACCGGATTTTTTGTTGCAGCTGTTCAATATGTGGTTGCGTATCCAAGAATAAAGAAGTTACATTGGTCACAGAGGATCCGATGTCCATATCATACAATGCATGCACACGGGCACTCCACCACTCACGCACGTGGAACGTCACATAGGCAGAGCCACAAACTTTCACTTGGTCATTCAAACCCGACCTATATATAGACTTTAAAAGGTATTTAGATTTTCATTGTGGGACCAAGTGGTGACTTGAAAACCGGACAAGCCAAGGTCTCCCATTCTTTTAAACATCTCAATTGCGTTTCAAATGGACATATCCATTTCTGATTTTTCAGAAAATTGTATTTCAATTTCTTAATTGTTTGAAAGCATTCTAAAACTCATTTTTGCATAAAATTTTATATGCATGCTAACAAAATAATGACGAATTTGGGAGTGTAAAATTTTTTATTTACATTTTTTTTTAAAACATATAGCATAAGTTTTGAGAAAAAAAATAGTTCGCGTAATATGATAATAGCGATGGAGTACCAATTTATTAACAATTAACAATTTTATTTTTTTGTCTTTTATGTTTGCCTTTAAAAATACCAGATATGTCAATATTTTGAATAAAACATGCTAATGATTAAAAAAAATTCAATGGTTGATATAAAATATTTAAAAATAGTTCGCGCAACGCGCGAAAAAACCACTAGTACTACTTGAAAGAAGAGCAGATGTGGATCCTGTGTCTTAGTCAGATAGTAAGCAAGCCCTGCTATTAAGCTCATTGA
Organism: Rhynchospora pubera; assembly: GCA_028095005.1. Classification (NCBI taxonomy): domain Eukaryota; kingdom Viridiplantae; phylum Streptophyta; class Magnoliopsida; order Poales; family Cyperaceae; genus Rhynchospora; species Rhynchospora pubera. The sequence continues at coordinate 359,725,213 of CM051460.1, forward strand.
AAAATATGAATTCATTTCAAAGCAGACTTATGAAAAACTCTATAAAATCTGTATATCATGGACATCCATATATATATACAATTAACCAAAATTTTGCCAAACTCGAACCAAAATTTGATGAATAATTAATCCTGAAAATATAACAGGTTTAATGATGGCTGAACCATTTTACATTCAAACAAACCTCAAATGGATTTGCATTAATTTGCATGTTGATTTATGTGACCAAAAGAAAACAGATGATTTCAATTATAACAGAACCTAAACTGATCTTTAGCGAAAAGAACAATGATTAAATTGGCAGACAAAAATAGAGAAATCAGATATTATAACATAAATAGCATATATCAAATTGGCATTGCAAACTGTCTTGTGGAGTAAAAGGATTGCAGAAAAAATATTGTGAGAAAACAAAATCCGTGCTAGATGGTACCAACTCGGTGCCGATAGGCAAACTAGTTTTTGACGAATTATGAGATATTATCAGATAGGTACCAATCCGTGCTTTTTCAGTATCATTCTTTATTTTGAGAATTATTAGGCATATAGTGAATTTTTATTTTAAAAATAGATATGCCCCACCACAAAAATTCAGAAATTAGGTTTTTAATTTCAAAGAATTAACTTGAAGCAAAACACTACAAATAGTGAGAAGAAGGGATATGTACTGCCATATATCTTTTCATGATACTATGTTTATATAGAAATAACATGTTTTATTACTTTTGTTTCTTCAGCGCCGTCAACCATATTTTCAAGAATTTATTTTCATGAGGTCAATTTGGTCATTAATAAAAATATTGACAAGTTTAAGATCGTATTTTTAGAATTTAGAATTAGTATGATTTTTCGTGAAAATAACGATATAAAACAAATTTATTTATGGTCGCATAAAACTAATTTTTCCATAATCATTTCAGTTATGTCTGTCCTCTGTCATATTTATTTATTATTTTTTTATTTGCACTATCCATGTTTATTTTATTTCCTAGCACATGTCCCCCTCTTTCTCAATTTTGATTGGAAACGAAAATAACTAAATAAAAGAGAAGGCCATTAATTAAGAATAAAATAGGTTACTATAACTAGTCACCCATCCTCGTATTTAGTCCGGCGTTTAGATTTCGGACACATCCTCTAAAATTCATTTCCATTAAAACGTAGTGTCTACAGATTCCACTCCAAGTAATACCATAAATATATGTTTAGTAGCCTCTGTGACTCTGTCTTTTTTTTTTATTATAATTATATAATAGGCCGGTTTAATTGTGCATGACCTGTACCCATTATTATCGCTTAATTATTTTCTTCCCTCGTATTATTCGGTGCCCATTCTTACCTTCTTTACATATGCTTACTTATGCTTATTACTTATATCTCTCTCTCCAATTTCTCCGATACACCGATTTGGCTTTTTCCTTTCAATCATTTCTCCGTTAAAGATTTCTGTCAGGTGGCACCTCCAAAGAATATCCGCCAAGTAAAATATTTCTTTTTCTATTCTGAAATTTTTCTTGTCCATGATGAAGTTAGGAGAAGAAAAAACTCGACAGCGTCTAGTCCCAAGCGCCTTCAATTTTCATCTTCAGGTATTGTAAACATACATACTTTCGGTCATTTTAGTATTCTTAAAAAAAAATGGTTCTTGTTCATATTAGTAGTTAATTTAAGTACTAGGTTTTGTATTTAGTTAGAGTTTTAATTAATTTTTTTCGATATGCTTGCACCTGTTCAAATCATTATACAAGTAAATGGGATCACTTAAGTAATCTACTTAATTCATGTATAGGGCTGAAAGAACTAACCAATAATTTGACTTTGAAATCTAATTTCTCACTAGCGATCTCTTATATATATCTTATGTAAAAGAACTTATGAGCTTATAGATAGCTTTATTAATTTCAGTCTTTTACTTAAATTCTGAATTTACAACCCAACCATATAATTTTCCTTGTTTGGATCCAGTATCCATTGAAACTTGAAAGTATATAGAAAACCTTTGTTAATGGCTTCTATTAATTCCTACTATTTTACTTAAAAAATCATGTTCTGGAAGTGGAATGCCAATGCCTTCCCTAAAGTTTTTTATCATTTAAACACAATCAGAAAAGGGTTTACTTAGATATTGTTGTGAAGAAATGAAAGAATTCCCTACTAATTAATATTTGAGTTTGATTCATTTGGGCAGGCTCTTAACAATGAGATTATTATTATTTTATGTATTTAAATTTTGATGACTTGAAATTTGACGAAATCATATGGTTCCCATCAAAATCAAAGTACATGTTCAATTTTACTGTAAGGTTTTCCTATATTTACTTCCAAACCCAAGATACTATATTATATTATATATAATTACTCAAATAAAGAATGTCATATCCATTACCCAATCAACCAAATAATTAATTATCAGTTGCAATTAAACGAATAAAGGAAGACGGAAGGATTGGGAATTGGAAATCGGGAATTGGGGTTGGATCCGAATGGCGAATTGGGAGATTGAAGATAATTCAAATTCATGATTTTCATCTCAGCTCCGGAATCCAACGGCCCACATATTTTCGGTTTTTTTTTTTTTTGAGATCCAATGACCCAGACCAATCGGGGATCTGATTTATTAAATTTTTAGGTTGTATTACTTAAACTTTAATCTAATCTTGGTCTAATTATTATTATTATTATTATTATTATTATTATTATTATTTAATTCACATGATTTCCGTATGTCTGACTTAAGTTTATACATATGCAGTTTTAATTTTAATTTCTTGTTAATTTTGTTCACATGATATAACTAACTTTTTCCATTAACGTATATATGGTATTTATTTCATAGAATGACGTCGTCATTTATTTATGATTTTGTAAACTTTACTTTGACTTCTAATTTAAGCTTTCATCGGTTATCTTCTAATTCTATCTACTCTTTTATAAAACCTCTATGTATCACTTCTACGAGTGCTTATATATATAAAAAAAAAATTCCATTTTTTGCAAAGACGATTATTATAAAAAATAAATAAATAAAATAAAGCAATAAATAAATAAGGAGAAACCGATATAAGTTGTCTTATTATGAAAATTACAAAAGTATTAGATATTGATAACATTTCTTACAACTAAACTAAAACTATAACCAACATTAAAATTAAACTCAGTTGTCAGTATCGCTATTTTGGGCCATGTATTCCTTGATATGTTTCCCCATTACTTGACTTATCTGCAAATTAAAGGAATATATTAGCATTAAAAATTTAAACTAAAATATTTTATCGAAGGAAATTTTGTAAGTTAAATTTTTTTTTTAAAAAAAAAGTAGAAAAAGAATTAAAAATTGACCTCAATATAATGCAGCTTGTGGGTATTATTTTTTTTTAGTGTTTTATAACACCTCTCACAAAGAGCTTGCTCAGGCTTCAGTTGATGGTTGTTATTGATGTGGTTTTGGAGAGATGCCTCGTCAGGAAAAAGCAATTCGCAACGCTGGCACATCCTTTTAATGATGTGGACCACGTCAGATCGAAATGGCTTGCTGGTTGAGCATGGCAGCCAAATTTCGGTTTCTTCACTTTTGTCAATAATTTCATCCAAAGTTACTTTCATACTTTCAGTATCCTGCACAAAAAATAAATTGAAAAAAAATAAAAAATGGTTGTGCATGTCGAGTCATTGAATCATAATTCAATTATGTGTTACCTTAGACCCGGTGTTGATTTGTTTTTTCTTATTTTCGCGCCCTTCTTTGGAAGAGCCCATCCCGAGTACCTAGAATAAGTTGCAAAATAATAATAATATTAATAGCAATAAATGATTACTTAGGCTGAAATATTTATCAAAAAGCGCAGAAATTATTTTTAAAAAAAAGTGAAAAAAATATATTAGAAAAAGTCTCAACATTTTCATTAAAAAAGCTCAAACTGATATATATATATATATATAAAAACGAATTACAAAGGATAGAGTCAAAATTTCTTGAAAATACAGCTATTATAAAACAGAAAAGAATAAAAAAGAAGAGAGCAAAAGAATGACTAATAGGGCTGAAATACTTGTGAAAAAGCAGAGCAATTAAGTTAAAAAACATGGACTGAAATTTTCTTCAAAGTACATACGGCTAGTATTTTTTTTTTTTTTTTGAAAGTTTAAAATGCCCGTAGGCTTTAACATAAAAGTTGGAAACCAGAGTACAATATGTGAGTACAAATTCAGAAATAGAAGCACAGCCTCATGTAAATTAACCTAACAACCCATTAATCCGAAAAGCAAATAACTAGGATTAAGTCCCTAAAACTAAACTAAACCTGGAACAAATAAGAAAAGAAAAACGGAAAAGGTACCCACACAAAGCCGGTACTACCTAAGAAAAAGCAAATGGGAAAGATGAGGGTGCTAAAAAACACAAAGCAATCACGGAGGAGCCTCTTGCACATACGGCTAGTACAAAACAACAAAACAGGAGAAGAAAGAAAAGGGAAATTGTCATACCACTGACACTGTACGGGGTGCCTTTGACGTTGACATTGCGCGAGGTGGGGAGAGAGGAGACAGCGAAACAGAGATAGTGCAGCCGTGCAGGTGTTTGTGTTTGTGTTTGTACTGGAGAGAGAGAGAGAGAGAGAACAGAGAGAACAGAGAGTACAGAGAGAGAACAGAGAGAACCGAGAGAGAACAGAGAGTACGGTGTACGGAGAGATGGGCTTAGGGAGCTTATGTTTAAATAAACAGTGAACCCGCCCGATTTAACCCACCTCAATCCAGCCGAGCCTTTTTTAGTGGGTTGGGCTTGGGTCTCTCTAGAGGCCTTTGAGGCGGTGGCGCCAGATTTTGGTTTTTTTTTTTTTTTTTTTATAAATTATTATATTAATTCTTTACTTGTTCCCAAATTAAAAACTAAAAAGATGTGGTGCGAATTCAAATTCAAATTGAAAAAAAATGTACAGAAATATATGAACCTAAATTTGGGGTGTTCATTTAATGTTGTCCAAAGTCCAATTTCTGTTCGCAGTTGGGACTTGGGGTGTTTATTTTTATCAGTCCAATTATACATAACACACATCTGATGAAGTCTCTTCACAGTTCACAAATAATAATAATAATAATACTAATAACACTACTAATATTTGAAGCTTCTGCTTCTAGAAGTCCTATTTTTTGTAGCCCATTGTATGCACATCTAGAAGGCCTGTAAATAGAAGCGTTGCAAAGACTCAGCTGTGCTGCTGACCAAAAAAAAAACAAATAATAGTAGCGCTTCTGGTTAATTTAGCAAAAATTGTGCAACTGAATTGCTCAAAAGACACTACTATCTTATTATTTTATAATAAATAAATAAATCCAGACCTCCACAAGTAATAGGTTTACTTTACTACGACTTTAGCTATATACATAAACATAGGCAACAATTAATAAACATCGTCAAACTCCACTAAATTGATTTTCCGATTATTGATTATTGATTAGCTACAACAACCTGCTGAGTTCTACATTCAGTTGAAGATTAAATATAGTAGTAGCAGAATAATGAACCAATGTAAAAATTTAAAGTGTATTAACTTATGTAAAAATTTATTGCCCAACGTCGGTTGACATAATTTCCACCTTAATAATTATTTACTATTAATTAATAACAATAAATTATTTTTTATAACTTTAATTGCTATTATTATGTTATGTTTCTAACTTTCATACTTTAATTTTGGTGGCAATGATAATATGGGTCAAGATCATATATACTATTCAAATTGAATTCCATGCCATATTATCTCAATACTGACCTTAATCTGTAGGACATATAATATAATATACGATTTTGAGTGAATTTGGAAATTCCCATGCCATCTAATTAACACCCTGCTTTTTCCTAAAAGCCTAACTGGTGCGAGCAATAAATGATGTAATATATTAATATTATCGTTTTGAATTTACCTCAATCTGTGAAACAAATTCTTTCATGGCAGAAGCATATTTTCTTAAGAAGGTTTCGAAATCTTCATTTATAAGTGTCGTCAATCGAAGGAATTTGTAGTACTGTTAATTACATCCTGCCTCCTGAAAATTACAAGATGAACAATTTTGCCCAAGTTGAAACACAAATTTATGAAAATTAACAAACCTCACGTGGAACCTGAAAATTGATCTGGCATAACTGGCATCTTGATTCAATTTTTCTTTCAATCCCCACATTACATGTCACAATGAGAAATTTGCCTGAGGTATCACGTTATTCTGATGATCTCAGAAACAAATTTCAACTTCGATCTTAGATCAATCCTGAACATAAAGAAAATAAACAAGAAAAAAAAATTTTAAAAATATGCCATTGCAGAACAAAGACATAAAAAATTCAATCAAGCCGAAAGATAACGAAAGTGAAGAAACATGCAGAAACTTCTTCAGAGAAATCAATAAAGACCAATATTCCGAAACATACATAAATAGAAACATAAGGAAATGTAAGAAAATTACTAGGTAGTCACTCCTAGTTTGTCCCCCAAAAAAAAAAAAAAGGAAATATAAGAAAAATCTGCCTGGTCAACAAAAAGAAGTTGTACATCTTATGAGGTAAAATTAGAAAGAAACTATCTATAAAAGGAGACAGCCCTAACTATTTGTTAAAAATAAAGACAAATAACTATATTAGCTAGTAAAAACTCTCACAAAATTAGAATGGAAATTTAAACTATTTGAAATACGGCCCAAAAAAAAAAAAGTCGCATATAGTTACGCCAATATTAAACACGGCACTAATATCGAAGAAAAAAGTTTTAAACGGTTTTTTCCAATTAAATCTCAATAATGCGCATTCTAGAATATTTCTAAATATTAATGGCAATAACGTGTTAAATTTTTTGGGGAGTTGGATATTAAGACAGAAAAAATAATGAAGGCTGGAACTTTTTAAAAGGGAAATAGTGAAATCATTTTGCACATTATTTTGAGAAAAATTAAAGAAAAAATAAAGGATATATTTGAGAAAATAACAGTATTATTGCTTCACTTTATAATTACAAAGGATATATTTGAGAAAATAACAGTATATATATATATTGGTTCACATTATCATATGATTATTTTTGGAACGATGTAAAATTAATAAATGGGAAATACCTTGACAGCTCAAGATAATAAAGATAGTAAATAGTCGTTATTCAATTTCGGATCTATGCATTCTTGGCTTCTTGCATCTTATTTTCACTTCCCTGTTTTGTTGCCTGCGTATTAAACAATATTATGCAAATATCCACAAGTTCCAACGCATCCCTTCTCTGTTAATACCATTATAATCACCGTTACCTTTTCCATCTTCGCTGCCCCATTTAATCTTAAACGTTTCTAATATCATGAGCCAAATTCATCCTATAAATAAACGTTCTTCCGTTTTCATCTTAAATAACATAGCATAGCAAAACATAGATTACATTTTTTCCCCTATTTTTATTCATCCGGTATAACTTCCTATTTTTGCTTTTTATTTTCCAATTTTTCTCTGAAAATGATAAATATTACTTTATATACAAGACTGACTATGTATGTTTTCAAATATAATCCATTAATTTTCTTGAGTAGTTATTTAATTAAGATGTATTACATGTTTCCTATTTTCTTTTATATTATTCTCGCCTTTGTAATTAATTATTTTATTTTAAATTGCATTTAATGTGCGTATTTCTCGTTTTAATTTAAATAGTTCAATGCATAACCGTCTATTGTAGAAACTAAATAGCAACTCATAACAGGTTAATATAGCTAAATATTTTTTAAGTTAATATCATATATTGCACCGCGCATTCAAAAATAGTTACTTTCTATTTTTATTATTTTTTCCCATCAATGCACATAGATCCTCTCTTTGTGACCAATTAGAACTTTTTATTTTGTTCACAATTTTCTTCCTTTAAAATGAAGCTTACATTATATATGTTGTTATTAATTGTTATTTTTATGTTTCCAAATATAGTATTTATTGTGAGAAAAAAAATACTGGTAAATTTCATAAAAATATAGAATTTCGACTACTTGCCCGGTAGGAATGCCAGTATGGCATTGAAAATACTAGTCAATTTTCAATTGTAATCTATTCAGGATTTTCTCTTACTGAAATATATGACATAATTTTTGTCGACAAAATTTATGTTTTAACTATTCTTTCTTGCTTTTTTTTTCCCGTAGTATGACAGTTTAAAACTTTAGGAATGTTTATTCCAAAATTTTACTCAAGTATATCAGAAATGAGATAAGTTCCAAACGATCCACTATTAGATAACATAAAATTTTAAACGAAATTGATTGCATAAGAACAATGGTAGGAAATATTAATTTATTTTTGAGATCATACCTTATTACACTCAATACTTTACTCGATGATGATGATGATAATAATAATAATATTGATAATAATAATAATAATGATGATGATGACAATAATAATAATAATAATAATAATAATAATAATAGCAGCAGCAATAACAATACTAATTTTCTTAGGATCGTGTGAAGCTTCATAAATTTTGTAGTAATAAAATAATTATAAATACGCACCTTAATCTGTAGGATTTTGTACGATTTGGTTGGAATTTGGAAATTCAAGTGCATGCCATTGTCTTCTCATTAAGACCACACTTTTCATTCCTAAAAACCAACTTGGTCCAAGCTATAATTGAAATTAACATTATCATTTTAAAGTTAATTTGCCTATTACCTGAATTTGTGAAACAAAATCTCCATTTACATCTGCTGACCATCGAATAGACGAATAAGCTGCCTCCTCTTTCCTTATTAGTCCTCCTACAAGGAAAAATTCAATATTATATCCTGCACCCTGAAATTATATGATATTTGATACGTCTATAAAATCTGTATATTATGGACATCCATATATATATACAATTAACCAAAATTTTGCCAAACTCGAACCAAAATTTGATGAATAATTAATCCTGAAAATATAACATGTTTAATGATGGATGAACCATTTTACATTCAAACAAACCTCAAATGGATTTGTATTAATTTGCATGTTGATTTATGTGACCAAAAGAAAACAGATGATTTCAATTATAACAGAACCTAAACTGATCTTTAGCGAAAAGAACAATGATTAAATTGGCAGACAAAAATAGAGAAATCAGATATTATAACATAAATAGCATATATCAAATTGGCATTGCAAACTGTCTTGTGGAGTAAAAGGATTGCAGAAAAAATATTGTGAGAAAACAAAATCCGTGCTAGATGGTACCAATTCGGTGCCGATAGGCAAACTAGTTTTTGACGAATTATGAGATATTATCAGATAGGTAACATAATTATTTTCCCCTGTAACATCCATTTTACTGAGAGGATAGTGCTGAAGTAAATTAACATCTTAAATGTACGAATTATAATCACATATCAAGTCCGTAATTCTTATTTAATTCTTTTAATGTTATGTAAATCAACATGACACATGTTCTTTAGCTACATTTATTAGGCTAAAAGGTTAGCTGATAGTATTTATAATCAAGGATCATATATATGCGATTTGCAAAATATTATTACAGTGATCATTGGTCATGAAAACAGAAAAGCCCTAATCGGAGGGGAGGGGAGAAAGGCAAAAAAAAAAAAAAAAAAAAGGATATTCATTCAGAAGCCGGAAATAAAATGGCGAATAATATAGATTTTACCTGTAGCAAGTTATGTAAGGAGTACAGGTGGAGGAAGAGATACAAATATGATCCAACAAAAAAAAAATGATCCAGGCGGTGCAGTTTGAAAGAAAAATAGATCCTTCTATCGAACCGTTTGGATCGTATGGGAATAGGAGGAATAACTTTTTTCTAGACGTAAATTTATTATAAACAATCTAAACTCTTTATAAAGTTACACACTTTCTGATTCCTTTTATTCCTAAGCAATCCAAACAAAGCCATCAATAATTTTCTTAAATTAGGCTGCAATAAATAAATAAGATAAGGGACATTTTGGTTTATGCCACTGAAAAATAAAAATTCAAAAAATGTCACTACTAAATAATTAATTATTTTTATGCCATTATAAAAACGTAACTTTTTTTCCCTTTTTTGTCATCGACCAATTTAAAAGACCGTCGACTAAAAACAGTAAGAAAAATATAAGTTCCAAATGAGCCCACGTAAATTGAGATGTATTTAACTGTTATGATAAAAATGTGTATAATTATGTGAGGAGAAAAAAAGACATAATTATATAATTTTTAATTTTCTGAGTTTGGTCATAGTGATTGCTTTATCATGCACACTTTGTAAGTTAATAACAATTATACGACCATGTCTACCTATACTTGATATATTTATATATCAGTTTATAATTATTTCTAATTTTGATATGGGTATTAATTCTGGATTTGGATTTGAACAAAATTATTATACTGGAATTGAAACTAGTACTGAAAATATATTTCTCATTCCTTTTATTTATTTATTTATTTTTATTTTTTTTGTGCAGTTCCACAATGGCGGTCAGTTTCAGATTCGAAGGAAGACTTAGATCAAGTCAAGTTATGATTAAGCCTCCTCTTGTGCCATAACAGTCTAGGAATCTGGTATCCTTTATTATGGTAAAACTGGACTCTTAACTTTATATTCACTAAAATATGGGTTGCTTATTACCTCAATCTGTGAACAAAGTTTTAATAAACTAAAGAATCATCAAAATATAATTTATGATAAAAAATTTTCATAGTTGTCTCCTTTTATATTTTCTAATTTTGCCTTATTTGCATTAATTCAGATTGACTAAAAAAGAAACTACATTAAATGAATGAAAAAAAATTGTATTATTGTTATTTTCATTCTAACATTTAGTCTAAGCGAAGAGCTTAATATTTTCATTCATAAATTAAATCTACGCCATGATCAAATTAGATTATAATAATAAATGAAGCATATTAAATCAACATCATTTTTGTTATACCGTTATATAGAAATATGTGGCCATACTAAAATATGAGTTGCTTATTATAAACGATCGTACAATATTCATCCGAATAAAATTTCCATTTAATAATATAGTAAAATGGGTTGCTTCTCCTTCCTTTTATAGTTTACCTTTCTTTGGCATTTTTTTTAGTTCTAAATTTGCGAATTATTGTTTTTTTTTATGATTACTTTTACCTCCCTAAAATTGTACGTACCGATTTATATTATTTTTCAATATAAAGGTTAGGTCTTGGCCCTTATTTTCCTTCAAAAGGAAGTCGTATACTTCTCACCAACCTATTCATCACGTTATCACTGCTGACTCCACCAATTTGATTCAAAATTCCCTTAAATAGGCACCATTTTTGTTCTGCTACACAAATATAAGGTATGATTGTGGGTTAATCAATTCTCAAGTTTTTATTATTATTAAGTTATGACGAGTTATTGCTACTATTAATTATGTACTTATTATCATGGTCCTGTTGATAGCTTCAATTGGAACAAATTTTTGAAAATTTTATGTTATGATCTTTTGCTTGTCGTAATTTCTAACTTTCCCAACATTCATTGCAATGTTGGGTAGCAACCATTTATTTTGTTTTTCACTCTTCTTTGGAGGGTACCTGAATCAATTCCTGGAGGCATCACACAAGTAAAATTTTGATAATCGTAATATGATTTGTACATGAAATTAATTAAGGGCAACTTAATTAATTTTGTGTATTGTATATATAAGTCGTCATGTATATGTCAAGTTGGAACCATGTTGTAGGGGACTGGAGGGAGTCTGGCCTTCCCTTCCCCTCTTATTTGATTTTTCTTTAATCATGTTATATATTGGATTTTTTTAATTTACTTAAAAAGAAATGCTGTTAATGTTCTTCAAGCCAAAACCAGAAGTGCTCATTAATTATATATACACAATGCTAGTTAGAAATTAATACCTTAAATAAATAAACAACGGAATTCCTAATCCAAAAATAAAAAAAAAGAAAAGAATCCATTTCAAATGTATTGGCAAAGGATTTTCAACAAGATCATCTTGGGTTTAATTTCGGAAAAAGTATAATTTAAAATCCATGAAATTGGAGAACTCTTAGGTTTTTCAGTATCATTCTTTATTTTGAGAATTATTAGGCAAATAGTGAATTTTTTAAAAAATAGATATGCCCCACAACAAAATTCAGAAATTATATTTTCTACTCTAATATTTCAATATTGTGTGGCACATATATATCTTATTTTTTCCATAAAATTTGTAGAAAGAGTTCGTATATTTATATTGAAAATTAAGCAATATAAAAGTTCCTCATTTGTATGTTTTTTCCCTATCAACATCAATAATTTCATTATCGATTTGTATGAATTTTAGAAAAAGTGGTAAAGGTAATTTTAAACTAATAGATATATGTAATTTTTATCGAAATATGCAATCCTAAAAACTTGTCTTATTATTATTGTATTTTTTTTTTGGTAAACTATGCTTAGCAAAAAAACAAAATTATTTTGTACTGTTAAATATAAGCATTTTTATTCAATCACTTTTTAAAATCAATTTTTTAAGTTCCATGGTATCTGATCACCTCAACCTGCCAAAAAGAAAATTCGCTAGCATTAATTGCACTTGTACTAACATAAGATCGCAACGATTCTTCGTTTAGCTAAGTCCTAATACCTAACAATAGCTTAATAATATGTTTTAATTTTTTTGTCTAATATTAAGCTATCTTTAATATTATTTTCTTTCTTTATTTACGCACGTATGAGAGCATATATTTTTGCTGGTAATCTAAGATATATATTAAAAACCGTGGCCGATATTTAAACTTGAAATATCGGTCAAAAATAGAGTTAATTTTTTTTACACTGTTATTTATATAAATTAAAAATAGTTTAAAAGTTAAATATATTTGGAAATCTAAGGTAGATATATTTGGAAGTCTAAGGTAGTTCATGTCTAACCTATAGGAAAAAAAAAATTATCCCCTCATACGACATGCAATCTGAGCCCTCCAATTTTCATTGATCGATCAATCTGAATATATTCTAGAAGTTTACCCTTCTTAATTAAAAGCCATGATTGCATTGGCTTTTAATTAAAAATATTTTTTGATTAAATATATTAAAAATAATTGTACCAATCATCTAAGATAGTTTTTTATATATAAAGTAAATATAAAATAGATATATTGGAAACATATATTTCTTTATATATTGATATATTGATAGATTTAGCCATCAAAATTTATCAAATGGCGGCGAAGCCGCCTACCCCTCATCTAGTTAAATATAATATGGAGAGAGTGCGCAATGATTTAATTAGGGCTGTCAAACGTGCAATATGTGTACGGAAATCACCTCTTACGTTTATGTTCCGTTATTTTTTACGGAAATCACTTAGTTTACGTTTAATGTTCCGTAATGATAACGTAATTGAAAAATGTTACGTTTATGTTCCGTATTTCTTTAACGGAATAACGTTATTAACGTTAAAAAAGTAGTTACACAGAGAACAAAAATCAGAGTTCACAACACAAATTGACAAACATAAATAGAAACTTTGACCATCTGAGTTCACAATACAAATTGAACAAAAAAAAAAAAAGATAAATCTACAAACATTAATAGAAATCCACAAATTGACAAGAGTCCTAGATCTAAAAATCAACAAAGTTGAGTGCACTGACCCTGGTACCAAACGTTACCAGCAAAATCACCTGAATCTAAAAACATCAAAACATCTAACCCCCTTACCCTTCTCATCCTAACAAGAATTAAGCAAATTACAAAAAAATCACACAGGAAATCGCCTGTTCAACTCCATCCATGAATCAAACAGCGATTGGAAATACTAAAAATCAAGAAGTAAACAGAAAAATCTAATTTGTCAGTTTGCTTTTCCCGCATCCAGCCACTTGCTATAAACTTTCACCTCTTTACCCGAAAATCGAATAAAAAGAAAAAAAAACTTTACCAGCAAATCCAATAAAAAAAATTTCTTTACCAGAAAATCCAATAAAAGAATGCCTTTACCAGAAAATCAAATAATTCAATAAAATCTTGTATTTGTCCTTTCTAGAAACCCAATCGATTTTGAAAACCAACAAAGGTGTGACAAAAAAGAGGCCATAAACATAGACCTAGAGCAAGGGATTCAATTGAATACCATCACCTTGAGGTCACTAGAGTAACGATTTCCTAGATCACAGTTTCCATGAAGCATGAAGCTTCTCAATCACACAAGGAGGAGGAGGAGGGGGGTCTCTCGAGGAGGAGGAGGAGGGGGAGGAGGTCACGGCACGACCATGGAAGAGGAGGAGGAGGAGAAGAAGGTCACGGCTGTGGGGTCACGACCATGAAGGAGGAGGAGGAGGTCACAGCTGTGAGGTCACGGCCATGGAGGAGGAGGTCACGGCTGTGGAGGAGGAGGATGGGTCACGGCTGTGGAGGAGGAGGAGGAGGGGTCACGGCTGTGGAGGAGGAGGAGGGGTCATGGCTGTGGAGGAGGAGGAGAAGGAGGAGGTCACGGCTGTGGGGTCAACTTAGGCTGCGTCGCCTGAGAGAGGCTGAGGCTGAGCTACGATCGAGAGAGAGAGAGAGGGAGCGGAGCCTACGAGAGAGAGATGGAGATTGGGGTAGATACACTCGAGATAGAGAGAGAGAGAGAGAGAGAGAGAGAGAGAGAGATCAGTCGGCGCTAGGTTAAAAATACGCGGACCAATCACAATCTGGACCACGCACGCTTTTCCATTCCAATTTCACTCCTCTGCACGGAATAACGTTAAAAAAACGAAACGGAACTGTGGTATTTCGTTTACGTTCCGTCAGCCTGAACGAAATTCCATTCCATTCCGTCTACTGTTCCGCTGCTTGAAACGTAAGCAAAATTTATTTCGTTTCTGTTCCGTCAGAACGGAACGGAACAGAAAACGTGCGAAACGGCACGGTATTGACACCTCTAGATTTAATGTTATTATTCTTGTAGGGAGGTCTCGTTTACACCTAATTAATGTCGACAATAGACTGGTCGGAGCTTCCCCTTGATGTACTTGGGTACCTTACCAGCTTCTTGCCCCTGCCTGATTATCACCGATTCGGCGCCGTCTGTAAGAATTGGAGCATAGTGGTGAGAGAAAGACATCATGGTCCGGCTCAACAGTTGCCGTGGTTGGTATTGGGTGAAGATAGCTCCACTGGCAAACGTGTTTTCTTCAACCTCGCTGAAAATAAACATTACTACATGGACATACCGGAGCTCCACGAGCACTTCGTGTGTGGCTCGTCATTCGGCTGGCTCTTTGGTGTGGACATCCATATGAACATCCGAATGGTCGAACCATTTTCTCGAAAAAGCTACAACCTACCTCCTCTTGATTTTAGCCCGGCAATTCTTAACGACCCTGACCATAATTGGGAAGTGCTCAAGGCTATCTCAGATCACGATCCGAGCGAGAGATCAGACTTTACCGTGATGGTAGTTGGCTATAATTATAGAGTGGCCTTCTGGAGGAGTGGTGATCCAACTTGGACTATTCCATACAAGAGTTATGGTGCAATTAACGACGTTATATTCTTCAAAGGGAAGTTCTATGCTGTTGGATATGTTTGTTCTGATCAAATATTTGTTGTCGATGTTGGCCTTGGCCCGGATGCAGAACTCATTTCACTGGACCATCAAGTTCCGATGCTTCCAAATACTTACAAGTACCTGGCGGAATTTAAAGGAGAATTGTTGGTGTTGCAAAGACAGAAAGAGAGTGGGAGAGCGAGCGGGAGAGCGAGCAGGAGAGCGAACGATGAGTGGCCTTGCCCGCATATGGAAACAACAAACATTGTTGTGCACAAGCTGGATTTGGATTTGGAGGAGAAATCATGCTCCGAGTGCGAGCATCTCGATAACCATGCACTGTTTGTTGGCAACAATTCAGCCGTAATTATTGATCCTGATCGAGTTCCTGGATGTAACAAAAATGCTACCTACTTCACACATACACCACCGGATATCTCCCGCTGTTGCGGGAATGATTTGGGAATTTATGATATGGTTCAGAAAAGATTGGCGAGATATTATTCACCAGAGGCATTATTTTCATCTGAATCCTCATTTACGTATTTGGTTGTTTTCCCAACCTGGCTAGCATCTAATTAATTCATCCTTACCAGGGCTTTCGAACTAGCAAAATTGTGCATGATATAAATATGTGTATTTTGTAGACACATATACTAACGATTTTCTTTTTCCTAATTTGTACTGTATAAATTATCTAAGTCATGAACTTTTAATGGCAATTTTCTTTTAACTGAGTGGCAATTTACGTAAAAGTTAACTTGATCATAGACAATACTATTATAGAAGTCAGATTTCTCACTACATATATATATATTTTTTTAAAAATACATATTCACAACGAAACACTATATTTAATGTTCAACAATCACAAAGATGCTCCCCTTAGAAAATGCAAGAAAACTCAAAGATAAGTTATTTAGGTAGAAGGGATGGATGGATACCTAAATCCAGCCTTGTTTATACCATTTGCAGACATCTAAGAATGCTCATTAAAATTACAAGGGAAAAAGCTAAATCAATCACTTCGGATATACATATTTGAGTGTATGCACTACTGAAGTATAGATATTGATCTGTTGATAGGACTGACAATTTAAGCTCCAGCATTTCATCAAACACATGGAGACCATTACAATATGCAGCAAGAATTAAGGTCAATTTAGTCCATTCTCAATTGATCTTTTTTTTTTCTTTTTTTTTTGGAAACAATTGGGGAGCGCCCACCACCCTTCCAAGGGAATAGCATCCAATAATTAAACTACAAATCAACATCAAATACAAAGTAACCATTCAAGAATCTCAAAAAAAATCATACCAAGGAAATACCTTTCCTGGTACTGAAACTATAAACCCACCAGCAGTAATAGTCCATTGATCTGCCTACCACTAAATCGCTAGAAGCTAACCATAAGCAGCTCCTACAATCAATATTAGAGCACAACAGCTCCAATTCAGGGATTTGAAAGCAATCCCTGAATTTATTAAGAACAGATACACCTGAGGCTGAACCAACCCCAGTTTTGTTGACTCAGTGTTCTCCAACTGCACTAAATCACGCCTAAGACCCGAACTGTTACTGGTATCTATCTACATCATTTCCAAACACAGAGATAAAAGTACTGAAACACTTTTGTAGCAACTAATCAGAAAATGCAAAAAAGAATCCTCCAAAAGCAGCAAAATAAACCAAACAGCAACTTTTTTATTGCACTTCTTGTCAGTATTCTCACTCCCTGCTTGGGTGGCGAAAGAGTTGGATAGGCTCAGGAGGAACTTCATGTGGAGAGGAGCACAGTCTACAAACACAGGAATTCACTTAGTTTCGTGGGACAAGGTGTGCATGACAAAACGTGTAGGGGGCTTTGGCTTACTGAGTTTGAAATTGCATAACTAGATTAACATCTCACTTCTCTTTGAGATGGTTATAGCGGTTGTATGATCAACCTGAGTCCATGGGGACTACAATAGCCAAGGAGCTATATGCAAAACTTGACCACAACATCCCTCCAATGGCATGGAATTCTAGGGTCTTTATTTTGGAATGACATCATGAATTTGAGGTTTTATTTCCAGCTTTTAGTGAAAACAGAAGTGTACAGCGGTCTCAACACTGTGCTCGGGTACGACAATTGGGGAGAAGGCACCTTTGCTTTCTATGGCTTTGAATGGAATAATCTTCCCTCAAAGAACAGCACATTGAAACATGCCTACCTCGTTGGTACAATCTGATTGCTGCATCAATGACATCTTTTCAAGCTGACAAGTTTAATTTCGCTTCAAATTTAACAAACAGCACAAGACCTGATAGATTACTTTGGAGATGGAGAAATGATGGTACCTACTCAACCTATTCAGTGTACAATCAGCTAATCTTTGCTGGTAAAGTCGCTTTTCCCTTGAAGAACTTATGGAAGATCAGGGTACCTCCAACAGTAAAGATGTTCCTTCTCTTACTGGCACAAGGGAGAATCTTGACATAGGACCAGCTTCAAAAACGGAAAATCAATTTCCATCAACAATGCCACTTGTGCGTGCAACCGATTTTGGAGACGAAACTCCATCTCTTCTGTGAATGTGCTTTTGCAACTGGTATTTGGGCCCGTTTAGGTAACACTCCTTATGTTTATCAGTGCTCCCAATCGGTGTTACATGTCATGTGCTCAACAGATACAGTGACCCAGCATGATCAGCTTATTGCTGTGGAGCTTAGGGGTTTGTGGATCAAAAGAAACCACAAGAGTTTTCTGGAATAAAAAAAGTAACCTTATTTCAGTGCATAACTGGATAGTGCAGGAAGAGTCGATCTTTAGCAAATACTGTTGATTGTTACATGTCATCGTTTCAAGCTGACAAGTTCTGTTTGCATGGGATGAACACGAAGGGAGTGGTTCTGTTTGCTCGGGATGCTTGAATCTTTACCTATGTCAACTCCATGGCAACTCCTCACCCTTTGTCTGTCGACCTTGTTGTTAACTTAAACTCTTTTGTGGTTCGCTTCACCACTTGCTCTTTATTCACTTCGGCTCTATTACTGGTTCTCAACCAATCTGGAATTCAATGTCAACCACTGCTATCCTTGCTTGAATTACTGATTAAAAAGAGCTTTCCAATCAAGATTGCTGATTTATATGCCTTAACCTGCTTCTGGGCTTGGAAGGAACGATGCTCCAGGATTTTCAAAAATCTTGCTACTCCCTCTTATGGGTTGCTTCTCTGGTTTGGGATGATTGGAGGCTTCATCTTTTTTCAAGGCGATAAGTTGCTGTTACCTCCGGGCTTTGTTTTTTCTTTTCACCTTCATCACCTGCACTCTATTTTGCTCTTTTGTTTAGATAGTTTGGTTGAGCTTTTTTTATTTTTTATGTTCTATTTTTTTTAAGCTTCATAGCCTCTCGCTATACTCTGTAACTTTTACTTTATCAATGAAAATGTTTGGGGCCTGACCCCTTCTTTTATTCAAAAAAAAAAAAAAAGAATTAACTTGAAGCAAAACACTACAAATAGTGGGAAGAAGGGATACGTACACGTTCTTCCAAATATCTTTTCATGATACCATATTACCATGTTATATAGAAATAACATGTTTTATTACTTTTGTTTCTTCAGCGCCGTGTACCATATTAAGAATTTATTTTCATGAGGTCAATTTGGTCATTAATAAGAATATTAACAAGTTTAAGATCGTATTTTTAGAATTTAGTATTAGTATGATTTTTCGTGAAAATAACGATATAAAACAAATTATACCTATATAAAAGTTGAGTGGGTAGTTTTCGTCAAAATTCACGCCTATGAACAGTGTTTTTTTTTATTTTCGGGAGATTATCGGGATCGCTCATTTTGATCACACGGTGTGATTTGGATGGAGGAGGGCGGTGTTGTGGGAAATATTGTGGCGGACCGGGTGTACTGTGTACATGACATTGGCCAAAATTGAACTTGATGAATGCAAGCACCTGTAAAGATCGGTTTTGCATCTTATTTACATGAACTTGTAATTATGAGGCTGCGAGAGGTAACAAAACTAAAGTCCCAAACATCAAATATGAAGTGGCAGTTATTTTAATTTGCATAATTATTCATCTATGTACTGTTTATGATTGAGACATTTATTTGCATATGATGTTCTTTAATCATCGCACCAAATGATAAAATGATGCAGGTATGATATTGTTATAGAAAATTGTAGGTATGATCGGCATTAGACATGGAAAGAGGTACGCGTCCTTTTCTAATAATAGAAATGATGCATAATTTGAAATTTTCTATAACGATCGGCATTAGACATGGAAGGATGTATGAGTGCATTTCTACTTTTTTCTCTTTTTTTCTATGTATTGGATTCAGATCAGCAGAAATGATAAACAATAGCAATTTCCTCTGAACTTGCTCAAAGTTTGCTGGGAATTTTCTTAATGGCTCCGTTTGGATAGGTATGGAAAGAAGGGAAGAAATGGGAAGAAGTATTGGGAAATGTGTAACTTTGTGAAGAGTTTAGATTGTTTAATAATAAATTTCTTCTCTTCTTCCCACTCCAATCCAAACATAGCCAATAAACTTAAAAAAGAAAAACTGATCAGAGATGCATTTCTAGAGCCAGGTCTTGTAATTGAGAAGGATGCACAACAAGACTTGAAGTGAGACCTCTGTAACAAGGCACTATTTTGTCGAAACAAAATCATATAAAAAATCATTTATGTTGGCATCAAATCATTTATGTAACTGTAAACAAAATCAATCACGGAAAAGAACACGAAGATTTTACGTGGTTCGGTATAATGTGTACCTACGTTCACGACTTACATACACCACACTTTTTATTTATTTTCAATAATTTTGTATCAAATCAAGATCTTTTGTGACATCATATTCCAACACTACCCCTCAAATTGGCATGTAGATATCTCGCATGCTCAACTTGCAAATCACTCCATGGAAGATGGTACTGGACACCCCTTTTATCAGTATGTCTGCAAGTTGTTATTCAGTCCTTACATGAGGAATGCTAATGATTTTATCTTCTAAATTCTGCCGAATAAAGTGCCTATCCACTTCAATGTGCTTGGTCCTATCATGTTGCATCGGGTTGTGAGATATTGCAATATATGCCTTGTTGTCACAAAACAGATTCATCTCCCTGTTATCATAGAATCCAAGATCCTTGAGAACTCTCTTTATCCACAGTAATTCTTGCAGCCCTTTAGCAATTCCTCTGAACTCAGCTTCAGCACTTGATAGAGCCACTATCTTCTGCTTCTTACTTCTCCATGTGACCAAATTGCCACCAACAAAAGTGAAGTACCCAGATGTAGATTTCCTATCAGTCACATCTCATGCCCAGTCAGAGTCTGTATACCCTTCAATCTGAAGATGTCCATTTCTCTTGAAAAAGATACCTCGTCCTGAAGATCCCTTGAGATACATAAGTATCCACATAACAGCCTCCATATGTTGCTCACTAGGAGCGTGCATGAACTGACTTACCACAGAAACTGTATAGGCAATATCAGGCCTAGTATATGATAAGTAAATCAATCTCCCTACCAATCTCTGGTATTGTTCCTTGTTTGTTGGTACCTGATCAGGAAATATTCCTAGTTTGTTGTTCTGTTTGGTAGGTGTGTCTACAGGTTTGCAATCCAACATCCCTGCTGTTTCAACAAGCAAATCTAGTAAATATTTTTTCTCTGAGATAGAAAAATACCTTCTTTGCTCCATGTGACCTCAATCCCTAGGAAGTATTTCAATCCGTCCAGGTTCTTCATTTCAAATTTCTTGGACAATTTTCTCTCTAGATCTTGGATTCCTTCAGAGTCATCACCTGTGATTATCATGTCATCAACATAGATTATCAAGTTTACAATTTTTCCTTTATTCTTGTAAAAGAATAATGTATGATATGTATCACTCTGGGTGTATCCATATTTTTTCATTGCATTGCAAAATCTTCCAAACCAGACCCTTGGCGACTGTTTTAGACCATATAGTGCTTTCTTCAACTTGCACACAAGAGGTTGTTCGCTTGAATGACCATATCCTGGTGGGATGTCCATGTAGATTTCCATTTCTGTCTTTATTGCATCCATCCATTTTGGATCACTAAGTGCTTCATTCAGATTTCTTGGAATGTGAACTGATGCCAAGATTCTATCAAATTCTTTCACAGAATCTGGCATGTGAGACATAGTCATAAAGTTCGTCATTGCATACCTGCCATCACCAACCTCATCTGGTCTATACCTCTTAGGAGGTCTGCCCCTGTTAAACCTGAAAGGTAACTGATAACCAAGATTAGTAGTAACGGGTTCAACATTACTTACCTCTGACTCCGGAGTCTGGTCATGTGGCGAGGGAGGAGACTGTGTCATTTCTTCAATGTCACTTTCCAAATTCTCTTCTGTTGGACCCGAATCATCAAGTGGGTCGATTTCTTGGTCGGATTTCTCACCTTGAATCTCCGAATTCAGATCGAAATGGTCTGATTTTGGATCGAAATTATCAGAGTTCGGTGCGAAATCTGTCTCTGTTGTCATGGTTTCCTCTCTGTTCGAACTGAAATTTTCAGAATTCGATCCAAAATCCATCTCTGGTGTCATGGTTTCCTCTATGTTTGGTCTGAAATTTCCATCCTTTGTTGCATCAAACCAAGACTCATTATCAATGACACTCTCCCCCTGAGAATGAGCCTGCCTTCATTTTCAATAAAAGTCACATCCATTGTAGTATAAATTTTTCTTGGGACTGGGTTCATACTGTTAGGAAAGTGCATAATTTTGAAAATTTATGTTAATTACACCTAATTAACCATCCAAAACACCATATGCACATAAGGATCTAGTGCTAAGTCAATTGACAAAAGAGAATAGGATGGAAATCGATACATCATCCAATGTTGCAATTGGACAGCTCGATCCATGGCATGGGAGTTGGTGGCGTGCCTCCAAGCGCCTCCTCCTTCATCGGTTGATCGGCCTCGAGTCCACCAAGAAGGTTAACCATAATTTTCAACTCTTGTGCTAGCAAGAGGAAGAAACAAGTTAATCCCTCTAGGTTTCCTCTCTCATTTAGCAATTAATTATTTTAATTTGTGGAGAGGAGTGCTCAACCCATGAGCTAGAAAGGAGAGGAGAGAAGAGAGAGCATGGAGAAAAATCTGAAATTTTTTCTCCCTTGGTGAAATTTCGGCCATAGAGGAAGAGGTGAGAGAAAAAGGAGTGGAGGCTAGGGCTTCCCCAAAACTTGATCCCTTTGTATAGTGTTCTCTACACCTACTTACCACAACAAATTGTGGACAAAATTGCCCTCTTGTGGCCGGCCCCTATAGAGGCTTTTGTGGGCTACACCAAGTGTGTTAAAAGTCCATTAATTCAAATCTTTTAATTGCTCTTTCAACTAACCTCAAATTGGACTTTTATTTAACTAATTAAATAAAAACTCAATAGCTCAATTAATTTAAATGAGTTGAACATAATTAATTATTAACTCATTAATAATTAATTTGTGATTAACATATGCATTGATTTATTTCTATATGATCCCTTTGACTTAATTAATTATAACGGTCCGCAACGCTATACAATTAATTAATCAAACTATCATATTTTCGCAATACGCACTGTTGCGAATATATAAATAATGCACTGTATGGTTAAAGTCCTATTTGTGTGACCCTTTGAGGATTTATGCTAAGTTGGACATGGAAATAAATCGTTATTTAATTCCAATAATCATAAGCGGTATCTAGCAACACGTTATGATTCCCAATTCGCATAAATAGTGTATTGCTACAGTATTTAAATCCTGCATAAGAGAATAAAGGTATTTCCCTATTTTGATTCTTATGTCACACGATATCATTGTATAATCCAAGATAGGAATGTGTCATTCTTGCAGATTATACGTTTCTTGATCTAGAGATAATTGTATAAAGTTGCATGCAATATCTATTTCCATCAAGGGACCCAAACAGATATCGTCACTCACTAAGTGAATTAATGAGGGACATACGGTTTTCTTGATGATTAACTTTTTCCCACACAATTCAAGAGAACTTAAATCAAGTCCGTATAGCAGCCCTTATCAGGAATCAGCGGTAGACAAGATTTATAGAATCTATCCTCATGTGGAAAAGATAATCATCTCAAACTTAGAACCAAAATCATAACGAAATAAACAATGACACATAACACAATCCATATGTTTATTTCGATGGGTCAAGTCATGTGCTATGTTCCAATAACATACACATATACAATTAAGTTGGTAACTCTTTACCTATGATTTGTAGAACTTAATCATCACTTAACTTACATACTAATCTTATATGATAATTGTTACTTGTTAATTATCAAGATTATAGACCGTTTTATATTTATTATTGTCATTCTAAAGAATGATCCACAGAGATCTACAATTCAGATCCTCAACCTGAATGATCTGTCAATAATAAACCTAGGAACAAATGATAAAATATCATCCATAACATAAACTAATATTTAAGTCATTAAATTATTGACTTCTAGGACATAACTCCAACACATACACCCATATCCCTTTTTGCGTGTACCATACCCTATGAACACACATTTTTCAGCACAAGGATCCAACTTTGACCTTTGATGTTTCTGTATATGAACATAGGCAATACACCCAAATATCTTTGGTGGAATTGTAAGGACAGAGGGAATTAAGCAGTATTTTGAAAGTACTTGCAAGGGTTTTTGGAAGTCAAGTACCACAAAAGGCACCCTATTCATCAAGTAAACTGCGGATGTAACTGCATTATCCCAATAAGAATGAGGTACATTATTTTCTAGCATCATTGCCCTAGTCATTTCTAGTATTTGCCTATTCTTTCGCTCTGCTATACCATTTTGTTGGGGAGTACCCACACAACTTGTTTCATGTATAATCCCATTGGTGTTAAAAAATTCTCCTACTGTTTTGTTGACAAATTCACTTCCATTATCACTTCTGAAAATTTTAACATTTCTATCAAACTGGTTCTTTACCATGGTAATGATAATGAAAGATTTGATGGCAAGTGGTACCTCACTTTTATGCTTTACCAAATTAATCCTTGTCATTCTGGTACAATTGTCAACAAATAACACAAATCATCTGTTACTACCTAGGGATTCAACTGGAGAAGGCCCCCATACATCAGAGTGAACCAGTTCAAAAGGAGTGGTTTTGTCATTATCCAAGTTCTTAGCAAAATGGGCTCGATGGCTCTTAGATTTAATACATACCTCACACTCAAAAGATTCATTCTCAAATCCAGAAAATAAACTTTGATAAAGTTTCTTTAGGTACCCGAATGAAGGATGACCCAAACGTCTGTGCTACATACAAATCGAAGACTTCCTACTTGAACTCGAGCCAGCAGATAAGTGAGCTCTTCCAGTTGCTATGTCTTCCAAATGATACAGTCCTCCCTTTTTACTACCACGACCAATAATCTCCTTTGTCATAAGGTCCTGAAAGAGGCAAAATATGGAATACATGAGTACAACACAGTTAAGTTCTACACACAATTGACCTAAAGACAATAATCTTGATGAAAGAGAAGGAACCAATAAAGTATTTGAAAGAGTTAGAGAAGAGGAAAATTGAACATCTCCAGCCTCTGTGACTGGATAGACTTCCCCATTTGCATTGACGATCTCAGTCCTCCTTGGATGATATTCTCTTATCAAGTCATCCTTATTGTAAGTCATTTGATCGGTTGCTCCTGAATCTATAATCCAACAATCGTTCAGGTTTTGGATATGAGTCACGGTTTCGGTATTAGAATTCAAGGAAGAAGGATCAACTGCGCAGTAATTCGCACAAGGAATAAACTCGCACAGTAACTCGGTGAAATCTGCTCGAGATGAACGGGTCCGATTGTGCAGTAATTCGCACAACGAGGAATCGACTATGCAGTAACTCGCACAGGGATAAAAAAATGAGAACAACACACAGATCTCAGAACCTACTGCTCTGATACCATGTAAACAAAAGCAATCACAGAAAAGAACACGAAGATTTTACGTGGTTCGGTACAATGTGTACCTACGTCCACGACTCACACACACCACACTTTTTATTTATTTTCAGTAATTTTGTATATTACAATACAAGGAGAGAAAGCCTATATATAGAACAGATTTCTTTGACAACAAGTTAAGTGTTTCTTACACACCAAGTCACTCATGACTTGCATATCAAGTCAAGTGTTTCTTGTGCTTCAAGTCCGATGTTTCTTCTTTGCCAAGTCAAATGTCACATTAGATCCAAATCAAGATCTTTTGTGACATCATATTCCAACTAGTGTTTTCCAAAATGACACGACACGATCGTGCTGGCACGACACGATTCGACACGACACGATTCGACACGCAACACGACACGAACACGACACAAATACGAATTAACACGACACCTCAACACAAATTTAAGTATTAATGTTAATTATTTAAGCAAAATTAATAATTTATTTTCAATTTATAATACTATATCATATTATTTACCGTCATTTAAATCATAATAGTATCCTAATCTAATTATTATTTTTTATTAAAATATTAATAAAAAGATTAAACTTAATCAAATAAATTATTATGTTTAGTAATTTTTCTTTTACTTTTAATTTTTTTAATAATTTTGAAATTTAATAAAATAATATGACACGATTTGACACGACTAACACGACGTGTCAACACGACACGACACGATCGTGTCAGTCGTGTCGTGTCAGAATGTGTGTCGTGTTGCCTCTTCTTTCTACTAAGCACGACACGACACGACACGACATGATTAAAAAAATAATTCGTGTCAACACGGCACGATACGAGACTCTAACACGATCGTGTTTGACACGACACGACACGACACGTACGATTGGAGAACCCTAATTCCAACAGTAACAAGGCACTATACTGTTCACAATGCTTCTGATCTTTATTTCTTCATGCCATAAATATCAGGCCACTAGAATGAATCTTAGATTGAAAAGAGGTACGAGTAATTCTCTAATTATTCTTTCTATGTGATAGATTCGGATCAACAGGAGTGATAACTGACAAACTACCTCATACAATGGTTGGATTTCTCAAAAAAGTGATAATTTCATACAATGGCTGGATTTCTCAAAAAGAGGGTAAGATGACCAAAAAATTAGTTCTTAAAATTACAAACACAAAAAATCCATAAGTTCAATCCTAATAAAAATTAGAGAAAATAAATACTACAAATTTATAATACAAAAAACGAATAATTATCTATATGCCATCATGAAAATCGACAATTTGATTGCACAAGTTGATTATATGTTTCTTGATCTAGAGTTGATTGCACAAGTTGGTCAAACAACCCAACTCTATCAAGGGGCCCAAACAGATATCATCACTCACTAGGTATACTAATGAGAGACATACAGTGTTCTTGATGAACAATTTTTTTCTGTACAATTCAAGAGAACATAAATAACGTCCGTATAGCAGCCCTTATCAGGAATCAACGATTGACGATATTTATAGAACATATCCTCATGTGAAAAAGTGGAACAATCTCAAACTTATAATCAAACTCATTTGAAATAAACAATGACACATAACACAATCCATATGTTTATTTTATTAGGTCATATCACGTGCTATGTTCCAATAACATACACATATGCAATTAAGTTGGTAACTCTTTACCTATGATTTGTAGAACTTAATCATCACTTAACTTTCATACTAATTTTATATGATAATTAATGTTTCTTGTTAACTACAAAAATTATGGACAATTTAGATTTATTATTGTCATCCTAATGAATGATCCACAGAGATCTACAATTCAGATCCTCAACCTGAATGATCTGTCAATGATAAATCCTAAGAACAGAACATAAACTAAGAAATTAAGTCATTTAATATTGACTTCTATGATATAACTCCAACACTAATAATCATAAAACGGTATCACAGTTATGATTCTCAATTAACATAAATAAATACTGTACAGTTACAGTATTTCAATCATGCATAAGAAATAAAGTATTTTCTTGTTTTGATTTTTATGTCACATGATATCATTGTATAATCCAAGATAGGAATGTGTCCTTCTTGAAGATTATACATTTCTTGATCTAGAGATGATCGTCTAGTTTGCATGCATACGATCCAACTCCATCAAAGGGCCCAATAGACATCATCACTCACTATGTCTACTAATAAAGAATATATAGTTTTCTTGATGAACAACATTTTTTTTACACAATTCAAGATACAATAAATAAAGTTCGTATAGCAGCCTTTATCAAGAATCAACGTTAGACGATACTTATTGAACATATCCTCATGTGGAAAAGTTGAACCATCTCAAACTTAGAATCAATGTTATATGAAATAAATAATGTCACATAACCCAATCCATATATTTATTTCATTGGGTCAAGTCATGTGTTATATTCTAGTAACATACACATATGAAATTAAGTTGATAACTCATTACCTATGATTTGTACAACTTAATCATCACTTAACTTGCATAATAATCTTTTATGATAATTAATGTTCCTTGTTAATTATCAATATTACGGATGTTTTAGATTTACTATTGTCATTTAATTAATAAATGAAACACAGAGATCCACAATTCAGATCTTCGACCTGAATGATCTGTCAATAATGAATCTTATGAACAAATGATCAAATATAATCAATGACATAAACTAAACTAAGTCATTAGAAATTGACTTCTAGAACATAACTCCAACAAAAATAATATTGCATTATTTTATAATAGTAATTTTCTGAGCAAGAATTATTTAAAATATAGATAAAGAACTAATTTTTTATTCAAAAAATAATAAGCAAAGATTTTCATATTTGAGTAATGTTTTATTTGTGATTTTCCTCTTCTAAATTTGCTATAAAAGAAAAATTATAATTAAACTAATTTGAATAAACAATAAAATTAACTAGACTATATTTGAACTCATTTATTAGGGATGCAATATGTTATATATTACAAAATTTTAGTTATAATTGAAAAACTCTTCACACAATTTTAAAATTTTGGGAGATCACCCCCCCCCCTTTTGCACCGCTACTGGCTTCGCCCCTGCTCTACCTCCCTCCCTTTACCCTTGTTCTTCTCCATCTCACCCCTTTATGTGTTCTTCCTACTTCTTAAATGTCAGTTTGGTTTACTAAGAAAATATTTAATAGGCATAAGTGTTCTGTTAGTTATAACAAGAGAGTATCTATTGAATCAGCAATACTAAAAGAGTATCCAATAAGTGTATCCGTTCACTTTGTTTATTATATATGTTTACTTCTATATGTGTATATGTTCGTTTTATTTTATTTTTTTTTGGTTGACATGGATGATATTTTTTTGGATGACGGTTATCACTCTCACACATTTTGCAAAGGAATGAAGTAGTGCCAGCTTATTGTCTTGGCTAGAGAAGTCAGAAGGTGGGAAGATGATCAATGAACCGCATGCACCACTTGTTAATATTCCATTGATTTTGTATTCTTTATTATAAAAAGTCTGCCATGTATTAAATTATTACTTTGAAATATTTTTGTACATTATGAGTATATCTAGATGGTGCCTTCCTTAGTTCCTTTTACGCTCTGTTTGGATGCAAGAAGAAGAAGAGGAAGAAGGAAGAAGGGAAGAAAAAAAATTATAAACAATTCAAACTCTTCACAAAGTTACACACTCCCCAATACTTCTTTCCACTTCTTCTCTTCTTCCCTTTTTCCCACACCTATCCAAACGGAGCCACAATAAAGTAACATAAATCTTAACCAATATGACCACAATTGACATTGTTAATATTCCATTTTTATCCTTACGTCTTTGACCAATTGTAAAACGAAGAATATAAGAAAGGAGAAACAGAGATTTTTGAGAAATGAGAACTGAGGCTCTAAACCTTGGAACAATTGATAATTAAGTCGCAGGTAATTATAGGATCGGTTTCTTGAAAGCCGATCTAAGCTTGTATCGGTGTTTCGAAATCTGATATTGCGACACCATATTCAAGTTTTTATTATTTTTTATTTATTTCCGAAATTTCGGAATATTACACATGAACGAAACGAAATAATCGAAATCATAAAAATACACATGAACGAAACGAAAAGAAAAAACCGATTAAAATAGTAGCCGTTTTCATCCCTAATCATAGGCAATACTTTATAGAAGTGAAGACTTTCTCAAATAAATATTAAAACGACGGGACTTTCATTCGAATTTCGAATCAGTACTTGTACAACACAAAAATTTTCTGGTTAATATTTTCGAATCATGGCCTATTCACTCGGTTAATGTTTTCTAGGCCGGTGCAGTCGTGTAGATATATAACATTAACAAAAGATTCACTAAGAACGGAGCTGATAACCGTCATCCACTCATTAGTCATCCGCGTCATCCAATGGATCCAGCGTGCAAAAATGGGCTTGTCGGTGGGCTATTCTGATGACCTGGGTGACTTTGCGCAGAATTTTTCAGTTTTTGCAATGTTTTTCCAACTTTTGGCAAGGAATTTAGCGCACTTTTCTAGCACTCATTTGTGACATGTCATCAATATGACAAGTTTATTTGTTCAATTAGACAGCACCAAGTGTTCAGTTAATATGTTACATTTTTTCATGCTATTGTAACCTCAAGAAAAGAGTTAATATGATTATATGTTCAATTGGACACCGCAATCCATCCATTCAACTGAGATCGATGCATCTAGAGATACCAATTTGTTAACCACACATACAAATTTTCTATCACATGGCAAACCATTCAATTAACGACAAAACAAACTATTCACAAAGCATTTCATGTTAAAAAAACAAATAACCTTAAAAAAAATATTTGTCCATAACAACAAGCACATACATATTTACAAAATAAACCACAAATTATCAAGTTTTAACAACTACAATATCAATTCAGTTTTCAAGAATTGTAGGGGGAAAAAACAATAATGACGGCAACAAGACTCCATTCCAACACAAACCTGTGGAATACATAATACAGACAAACATAAAATGTTAGCGAAATGACTCCCTAGAGTAACTAATATAACAAATAGCATTTGTGTAATAATCTAAGACTGTGCAATACATAATACTTTTGAAATTAGCTTAATAAAATAACATTAGATGGTCACAAATTGAACATTTATAGTAACTAATAGAACACATACAACTACTAAGTAATCATTTCAGATCGTGCGATACATAACACTTTCGAAATTAGATTCATGACTTAACATAAAGATGGTCACAAATTAAACACTTATGGTAACTAACAGAACACTTACAACTGCTAAGTAGTCATTTCAAACTGTGCAATACATAACACTTTCAGAATTAGATTCATGACTTAACATAAAGATGGTCACTAATTGAACACTTATGGTAACTAACAAAATACTTACAACTGCTAAGTAGTCATTTCAAACTGTGCAATACATAACACTTTTAGAATTAGATTCATGACTTAACATAAGAAGGTCACAAATTGAACACTTACGAAAACTAACAGAACACTTGCAATTGCTAAGTAATCATTTCAAACCATGCAATACATAACACTTTCGGAATTAGTTTCATGACTTAACATAAGAAGGTAACAAATTGCACACTTATGGCAACTAAAAAAACACTTGCAACTGCTAAGGAATCATTTTTAGACAGTGCCATACATAATACTTTTCAGAATTAGCTTAATGAAATAACGTCAGATGGTCACAAACTGAACACTTATGGTAACTAACAGAACACATACAACCGCTAAGATATCTTTTCAGACCGTGCAATACATAACACTTTCAGAAATGTGCTTAACGAAAACAAAAGATGGCTACAAATTGAACACTTATGAATACAAACTAAAGACATACAATCGTTAAGTAATCATTTTGGCATATAAGAAATAAGATAAGATTATTACATACCTAAGCTATATAATTCCATTCATTGTATTGGCAGTATCCTTAATCAAATGATATCGTAGGACATACTCATCAAGACCAACATCAACCTTAAAGGAAAAAAGAATAGAAGTGTATATCCCAGGTAAGCTTCAAATCAATTCATATAAAGACAACAATTATACCATGTCAGAAATGAAAATATAATCAAATACAACATTCAAACAATACAGACATTTAATATAACACTAGTATGAAACAATATGAACACTTATAAGAATTAGTTACCAATTGGTTATATAGAAAAGACCATTATAACATATAAAAAAATTGAACACAAAGGAAAATAAACTGAACATTTATGTGAAATAAATCGAACACAGCTCAACCAAAAGTAAATTTCAACATTCTCTTCATGCTATTAGTACAAAATTAAAACAATATGAGAGTGCAATTATAATTAAAATCTACAATCAACACAATAATGTTCAAACAAAAAGTAACATAATCTATGTAGGACAATAATTCAATCCTTCAGTTCACAATTGTGAAGATTAATTTAAACTTGAAAATAACAAATATGTTGTTAATATAGCTTCATCAGAGTTCTAATCTAAGAATAAGAAAATCGATCCAATATTTAATCATTTAGAAGCCAAAAAATGATAAAATATGTAATGAAAGAAATACTAACCTGATCCCGACATCAATCTCGAAGGTAATTGATTCCTCTTCGTATCAGCAAAGCTTGATAACCAGAAGTAGAAAGATCATATTAATCTACAATCTACAATCTAATGAGATGTGGTTTTTGAGAAATTGGAGAAAGACAAGAGATATCGGCAGAGAAGAGAGTAGGAAAGGTAATAGACGATTTAATTGCACACAATTTAGAGAGAATTTAGATCTTTCCGCCATTGTTGAAGCTCATCGCAATCCAAATCGCCATTGGAGGAGCAGATCGGGAGAAAGAGGAAAGAATAGATTTCAAAAGGGTAAATAACTCTCTCACATGACATCACGTGGCATGGATGAAGGCAGAAGCACGTTGGGCTGTCGTTGGGCCGAACGAATGCTGGACAGGAAGAGCCTGCTGGATGGCGTAGATGACAAACAGTTGGATGGTAAGTAGTAATTACCCACTAAGAATCTAAGACATTGTAATTTAAATGGATTCAGGGCTAATATATAAATAGCCCATTTGGGGTACGTATATAGCCTGTTATATTGATGAACAAGATGTGAGTGAAATGCATTTTATGGGCTTCGACTCTTCGTCAACGAGTTGGAAACATTTTCTTTTCTTTTAAATTTATTCTTCCTTCTTTTTGAATTGTCCTTCCTACTGACAAGATTAGTTTGGACTAATTCAGCATTTGGGGTTCTTATCATAACCTTGACTGATCTTGATCAGCTTTATCATAAAGTACAAAGAATAATTAATGTGATATATATAATACGTGTCATAGAATAGTTCATCAAATGAAGTACGTATGTGGAGTGGAGCTAGCGTGCCATTGCAATCGTAAACTATCCAGCTTAGCTGCCAGCTTCAGCCATCTCATCCATCTGTGCATTTTATCAATTATATATATTAAATATGTCTAAATATTTGTCATACGGCTGCTGCCGTACCAATCTGGCAAAACCTGCATTAATTGAGTATATAATTTAATGCTGTATTGATTTACCAGAAATATAAGCTTATTGCCTTTCTAAACGTTCCGACTTAATTATTGTTGAAAAAATAATACGAAAGGAGAATATCTATCATATGGCATATGATGATGTATTGGAATATATGTAATTTAAGTTCAAAGGAAATTTTTATTAGATATTCCGTTTCATTAATGCAGTTGCAAATTTATTACGCATTTTATTCAAATGAAAAATAAAATTACAATTAATATTATTTCAGAAGCTCGTTTGGGTTAAGAGTCTTGTTTTTATATAAGTGGTTTCAAATTTGGAATAAATTTTTAGTTAAGAGTTTATTTAGAGCATTTTTTAACCTAGATTAAAATCTTATGAGACTTTTAATCCGGAATAAAAAATAATTTAAATAAATTTGGATTAATAATTTATTATGGATTAGAAACCACTTAAAAATATAATCCTCTTATTTAAAAAACTTATTCTTCAGCTGATGTAAAATTTCTAATTTAAATGCAAGCAATCCAGACACAATAACTTAAAATATATACAGCTGAATAGATATCGAAGCATATATTGTCTCCACACACTACGGAAAATATACATTATTTAAACGACCCATTTCAATATATTTATTATAAATTCTGTACGGATTTGTAGTTATTATTAAATATCAAATAAGTAAGATGTATATATTTGTTCAAGTCAAACGTGATGAGGCGTATATCAGTTGCATGACGGCCACCAATTAATGGTCAAATCAACTCACGTATTGTAAAGAGGTCAACCATGGAATTCATACATAGCCTATTACAGAAAATCAAATGTGAAATATTTTTCTAAGACGGAAATCCCTTTTCCAAGACCAACATACGCAAATGAAGCCGGCAAATTAAATTAAAGTTAAAGTTGGACATTCATTCGGAATCGTATAGCAAGTTAGCAATCTTTTTTTTTTTTTTTTGTCTTATCAAACTAGTTATGAGTGTCGATGAAAAAGAAACGCTGGAAATCCAAATTTTACATTCTGGATATTGATGTTTAGCTTTTTATTCTGTTTATTTATAACACGATTTCAAAAAAAGAACCTAATGCAATAACGCGACATGAATATTGTTTCCAGTTTGTTTAGTTGCTTCATCAAATTTTATATCGCATCTCAACTTATCTCCATATCTTGTCATTATATTTAATAATATTTATATTTCATTCTTATCTGTCAAGTTTGACCTTTGTAGTTATCAATGTTATCATGCATGCTTTACTCGCTAGTTAATTAATTTATTTTTGTATATGCATGTCTAGTTTTCGGATAGCATGAAAGAAGACAAGGTCAAACTTTCCATTCGAAGCAGAAGATCATATCTCAAGTATGATTCAATTGAATGTGTTTTTCAACTCTGCATTGTAACACCTTGTCAACCGACTAAACCTAGCTAATTTCATGAAGTAATTAACGTTCATGATAAACATGACTGTCTATACTCTCAAAACGAAAATAAGTGAGTCCTCAAAATAATAATAATAATAATTAAGAAGGACACGTTCTATATATGTATCCAGTAATAAAATTTAGACTATTTAGTTATCGTCGACCTAGCTAGCTATTGCAGTATTGCCACAAAACGAGAGGCAAAGAATATAAATTAGTACTTATATTATAAATTGAAAAAGCTATTGATTTTTTTTTTTTTATTCTTGTATAAAGGATATGGGGGTTCACAATCTTAAATGAAGGAAACTGGTTCAAATTAGATTATCACTTGTATATTTTATCCAAGCACATCAATATGAAACTTTTAAAAATAATAATAATAAATAAATAAAATGAATCGTTTGATTCCAATTTCTTTACTTCTTCACAATATCATTAGTATGTGCGAAATTATCGGGAAATGGTTCCACCCAATAATCACATATGGTACCCAAAGGCCAAAGTTATAAGAAGGTTCAAAAAGATAAAATTACAACGTTATTGTTACAAAACTATATTTGGATTGAATACAAATGTATGCATTTTTTCTTCCTTTACAAAGTCTTTTTGTTTTAGAGAGATTGGCAGCGGCTGTCAATACAAGCCAGACAAAAGTGACAAAACAAAGTTGTGTTTGGTAAGTGAGTAGTGAGTGCTTAGTGGTACAGTGTGGCAATATGCATGATACATGTCCAGTCCAATTAATGAGTCCGCAACAAAGTTGTGTAAGGACTTCATTAATCATTCAATCTCGGATTTTAGATCAGTAATAAACGGCCCGGCCGCTACAGTACTAATTAATGAGTCCGCAATTTAGTCCTGACAGGTCAAAAATAATGTATTCAATGGATATTTGAGTTTTGAACACGAAATTATCGACGATATCGATCGAATAATTGACCTTCAAATTAGATTAATCGGCGGACAAATCCATTTAGTAGCATTTTAAGATTTTAAATTTTTATCTTAACCATATCAATGATTTTGAATTTGGTAGAAAATAATTAATTGGTGATCTTGATCTTTCATATAGGACAAGAAGTATTAATTCTCAAATTTCAGTTACCATCAAACATTCAAGTAAATGTAGGCTTGGTCCTTTTTAAGTTTTGACAGTGGACAATTCAGGGACTACATTTTGTATTGAGAATTTAAAATTTTAAAAATCAGTTAACATTTTTATGGAAAGGTCATGTATTAATCTGATGCCAAAATAAAAAATAAAAAGGAAATTTGTGAGGCAGCTAATCAGTTAACATTTTTCTCCCCCTCCCCCACCTCATTTATTCCAAAATAATTAGCAATTTTTCAAAACAATCAATTTTTTTCTTAGGATAGTTCATAATATTATCTAGAACAATTAGTATTTGTTTCTATGACAATTAATACTTTTCCGATTTTTCCAGGATGAATTTTTTTTCCATAACTAAACCAAATAATTATGTTATAGAACAAGCACAATTAAATTTTTTTTTCTGGACAGAATATTTTTTTCAAAACAAAATCTAGACAATGAGCTAACAGATCAAGGATAGTTCCTTTAAAGAACTACTAGGACAATTAGTATTTTTTTTTTCTAGTACAATTAATTTTTTTTTTCTGGGTAAACATATTTTTTCAAAACAAACCAAGACAATTAGCTTACAAAACTAAGACAATTAGTTTTTTTCTCATATCAATTTTTTTTTTCAGGACAAATAGCACCGAAATGATCAGTAAGCGCCGGATAGGAGATACTGTATGAGGATTACATACATAAATAGAAAGGGATGATGAGAATGCCGTTGTGTATTTCGAAAATGGAAAAAAATAAAGCGTGTTACAAGAGGATAATAAAATGACACTAAGGAGGGATGATAGTAAGTAATTTCGAAATAAAATAACTATTTTTAATAAAAGATATTTTATAAAAAGTTTCACATGAGGAAAAGAACCCATATTTCTAATGAAATGTCGAATGTGACGATAGTATTGATTCAATGCCCTTTTGTACTTGGAAAAAGACGAGCATTTTCATCCAAACCAAAAGGACAGGCATAATATAAAGCTTTTGTATGTTGCTGATGTGACGCACTTGATTCCTGGTACTATTTTATTTTTAAGTGCACTTAATGTGGTTAATGACGTTGAAGCAAACTTAATAGCTGCCTAACCTTAATCCTTACAATTGGGAACTGAGCAAATTTAACACTACGGTGTGCTTTTTCAAAAGGGGAAACAAACTAAAAAAGGCGCATATTGAAGCACTAACTTGTAAAGGTGACAAACTCTAGCACCCATTCCATAAATTTCTCTGGTTTCGGTACTTCATATTTAACATCACCCCCTCTACATTTTTCTGATTTCCATCCTTCGATTTTTTTTGGGAGAATATCTATGTTACTGTCCAACCATGAACCATGTATGTTTCTTAATTATCCTCAGAAATTTACAATTACAAAGGGATTGTCCAATTTTTAATTATTCCTCAGAATACACTACCACAGAAAAGACCTTTTGCAACTGTAGATTAGCAACTGTTATTTATAAAAACAGTCACTTACTAAATCTATGGCATTGTCGTAATATAAGATTCAAACCTTTACCACTATTTTTATAAATAACAGTTACTAAAGTTAAGTGCGAGAGAAATAAAATGAAAAATCTCTTGAACTATTGTGACTGTTAATATTTACTAACAGTCACAAAAACTTTTAATGACTGTTAATGTAAAATAACAGTTGTTGTAATTCCTGCCAATATTGTCTAATATTTAATTTGGACGAATTGTGGTTTGACACTGGGTCTTAGCCTTTTACAACTGTTTATATTTAATAACAGTAGTAAGAACATTTTTCCAGCCTTCTACGACTGTTTTTATTTAATAACAGTTGCATAATTTAATAACAATTGCAGAATTGCCAGCCTATTTAAAAAACCTTCTGCCGAATGCCGATTTTAATAACAGTGGGTCCCAACCTTCTATACATACTGCGAATAAAAACAGTCCTCAGTTGAAACAATTTCAATTAGAGCTTTTATCCGATTCCTTCTGACGTGATGCTCTCTGTGAGCATAGAAAAAATATTTCATTTTTAAGTGGGAATCGACCCGAAGATGGGGATATCACAAGACAACGATCGAAGCACTAGATCATGCAACAATTGTTGATATGGGTGAATTATCTTTTATATATTTGAATGCACTGCAATTAACTTAAATAAAAAGTACATTGTGGGGGTTATATGCTACAATATAATTAATAGAAATTATAAATAATGCTTAATAATATTGATAGTAATTAAATTTATACATATATATATTATTATAATGCAATTTTAGATTTGAATATTCCCTCTGTTTCGACTCTTCTCATATGCGACAAGTTTTTATTTACACCGCGAAATTTATAGAAAGTGCTAAAAAATGAATAAAAAAAAAGATAATCAAAATACGATCCGTATCTGATAAAATATATCCGTATCGTTTTCATACCCGACAAATATCTGAAATTGTATTCGTATCTATATCTGAATATATTTGAATTCATATCCGTATAAAAAAAATACGGATACAAATATGATTTGACCACTATTTGATCCGTATACGATCTGTTTTCATCCGTAACATTGCAAGATTTAGGAAAAAAAAATAAACGCATACATTAATTCATAGTTTTATACTAAACTTCCTTAATTTCATATTTTACACCCTTCTAAGAAAAATAGCAAAAAAGTTTAAAAAATCTGAAAAAAATAAGAATTAGATAGAGAAAAAGAAAGAGAACATATTGTTGGTAAGAAAAATTAAATTTGAAAAATATTTGATATTTTTTATTTTCCTCTTTTTATTTCGATTTTTACGAATTTATTTGTGAGATTAATGATTTATTAGTTGTTTTTGTCATAATTTCATATCCCGTTCAACGAGGGAAGAACTTAATCACTTCTTTTTTTTATTTTGAGGTATATATTTTCATAACCTTTTCTATTTATTTTTATTTATCAGAAATTATGCATTAATTTTATTTGCGTACATCTTAATTAAATGTATTGTCATATAAGACCAAAATGTACTGACATTCGACTTTAATATTGTCTCATGAACATGTTTCTACAGTTAGATGCAACAATCACCATTTTGATATGACATTAGTTAAGGAAAAGCACAAAACAATTATAATTGTATTTTTAATGAAAGATATAAAATTTTATAGCCAATTGAATTAATAAACATCCTCAAATAAGCGGAGGTAATAATTATTTGTAAACAACTAAAAAATAAGATACTTTATATCTTCATCACTAATTAAAAAAATTGGTTTGAATTTGTTAATTTTATGGTTCAAATATATATGCTTTTTGCCCTGTTAGTGAAGATTCTGAGTGTACTACAACAATCGCAATTTTAGAATTAATTAATAAAACATATTTTTGTTTGTTTACAAATAATTATTAATATTATCTATTTTAAGTCAAACGATTTATATCATATAATTGATGACATCTTAATATACTTTGATGATCTAGTGAACGACAAGGATTAGAAGCCTTCACAAAAATGGACGGATCGGATGAAATGCTGTAAGCAATTTTTTTTTTCCTAATAAGTATACGGCGCCGCTCACAAAGAAATAGGGTTCAGTCGTTCTCCCTCTTGTTTTAGCCGAACCCTATTTCTCCTCCCCGGCCCCCACCCCGGCACCCCCCAAACCCGCCGCGCCATTACGAGCTCATCTGCTCCTCCGTTCCTCTACGTCATTACGAGCTCATCTGCTCCTCTCCGCCGTTCCGAGCTCCTCTGCTTCTCGTCTCCATCGACAACTGGACGCCTAAAACCCTAACCGAGCCATCCTCCGTTCCTCTTCGCCGTTCCGAGCTCCTCTGTCCTCCTCTTCTCCTTGATTTTGGTGGCTTGACGGCTGGAACGACAGCAACCGACATCAACCGACTAGTGGTGGCTTGATAGGTGGAGACTGGTTGTGGCTGCATCAACTCACTTATGGTACTATTTCTTTCTAGAAATCACTTCTGTTGCTTCAGATTGACTAATTGGTTTGTAACTGCCCTCAAAATAGAGGTGTTGTTCCTTTTTCTATGAAACGAGAATTCATGGAACAAAGGTAAAGTTGCTTCTTGAAATTGAAATTGAAATTGGTTTTGAGTCCGTATAATTTGTCATTAGACAGGGCAAAATTCACTCTGCGAAATTTTAACACTGCATCTGTTGAGGACATCACTGAACACAAGAAAGTGTTGCCATTATTGCTAGAGTGCTTTTAATTATAATCTTACTAATACACTTCCTTTATCTAAGTTATTTGGGAATGTTAGGTTGCGAAACTGGATTCCAGGCCTTGTTACTCCTACTGGTATTTATCAAACTTACTTTTGGATGCTCGTTCCATGCAGTGGCCAGTATTTGGATCTTTACATGCAGTGGTATTCCTGGTTTTTTTAGTACCTGGGATTATTTGGATCTTTACATGTAGTGGCCAATATACGTGAATATCTGGCCATTTCATGCTATGGCCTGCATTTGCATTTGCCTTCATCTTTCCTTTTTCATGCAGTAGCAAATATTCGTTGCTTTAACATTTTGTGCTTTGTTTAAACTCTGTAGGATAAGCCAGTATTGGAACTGATATGTGTAGTACCTAATAGCGTGAAATTTGTGAATTTTATTACTTTATTTGAATAGGTGAGACTTGTGACCCTTTTACTTGCTCTTTACTGTTGGTGATGGAACTATTCAAGCTTAAAATAAAAATGATATTAGTGTCCAGTATAAAATGGGATATAAGATTGCAAAAATGAATTGTTTCTTTTTACTAACTAACCTGTTTTGTAACTTTTTTTTAAAATTATTCTATATTTGATATTGAATCTGTTTTGTAATTATCATTTGTTCAACTCGTTGCTGTAGAATTAAATTGGCATGTGTAGGTGCTATTATCATTGGTAACATACTTGCAAATTTTTGGTAATTGAAAAAAATTAATCTGTTGGCAACGAATTTGATACAAAAATGTTAAAGACTAAAAGCCCCAAATGGCCAATCAACATAAAACTTGGGATTCAATTTTATTTCATGTCTGATATTTATGTTTTGATGACTGGTCTGAATCCTTTTCTGTTTGATTCCTTTTGATAGAAATAATTGTGTTTATGGATTGAGTTGTAGTTGATTGATAGAAAATATGTCTGGAGAAGAAGAGTATGCAGTTGGGCCAACAAAGAGCACAATGAAAGATTCGAAGAAGAGCACAATATTATTACTGAAAGAGAGTGCAGAGGCATGAAAAGATCTCGAACCACATTGGAGAAATTTAGGGCCAAATGGAGTAAAGGAACATTTATTATCAATATCTCTTTTTTTAAATAAATTTAATTAATTTCATGTTTTGTTTGCTTAATACCATGTAGAGGATTGAGCTGGTTAGAAGACCTTATTCAAAAGAAGAGATTGCACAAGTCATGAAGGAACTCATGGAGTTCACGGAACTCCAACTCTTCTTAATAATCTGTATTTCTCTTTTTTAGTTTACTCTTGTAATATGATCATTTTGGATATGTTATATGTGCTTGGATTTGTTGTTGTGTTTGGAACTTATTTGATGTTATATTTGTAACATCATTTGTAATAATTATTTAATACAAATATTACATTTTGTTATGTTTGTTTGCATGTGTTTGTATTGTTGTTGAAATTTGTATTAATGGGTATAGCTAGCAATTATGGACTAGAACCAATTGTTATTATGTTTAAACAGTTGCTAATCGTCCAGCTCGATCAAATGAAAAAGGAGAAAAATATACTTTCTGCA
Source organism: Rhynchospora pubera (assembly GCA_028095005.1). Lineage (NCBI taxonomy): Eukaryota > Viridiplantae > Streptophyta > Magnoliopsida > Poales > Cyperaceae > Rhynchospora > Rhynchospora pubera. The sequence continues at coordinate 359,766,577 of CM051460.1, forward strand.
ACTGTTATTACATTTCAGATCCATCTAGCGCCAATTTAAAAAGAAAAAAAAAAGAACTTTCGGCAACTTTTATTATTAAATAACGGTGGCAGATCATTCCTTTTGCATCTGTTATTAATAAAAGACAGTTATTGAAAATCCGTGTTTTGCCACTGTTGTTATCTAATAACAGTCATTATTTTTATGACTGTTATTTTCCCTTTTGCAACTCCCCGATTAGCAACTTATCTATACAGTTGCAGAAGGTATTATTTTAACAGTTGTAGAAGGTAAAATCTGTAGTAGTGATATTGGTTATTGAAAAAAAAAGAGAACGAAAATCCTCATTGTGTACGTTTTTTTAAGATAAAATTTTCTAGGCAGAGATGCATATGGACTAACTAAATGATTATTCCATCGTAAGATGCACAAAATGAAAAACATGCTTACCCAATAAAATCATCAAAACACATCATGAAAATTAAGTTTTATATATCTTATCGAACTTCATGTATGATATATTTGCATACTGTACGTAATCTCTAAATATAAATTCAAAGTAAAATCACTAAAATTTAGAAATTTCCTTGTAATATATGAAAGTAATTTTGACAAAGCTACATAGATAAGAATCAAGGGGCCGTTTGGATCGCTTAGGAATAAGAGGAATAGCCTATTTCTAGGTGGAAAATATTGAGAATTGTGTAATTTTATGAAGAGTTTGGATAGTTAGGAATAAATTTCTGCCCGAAATTTGCTATTCTCGCTTATTACTTACCAATCCAAACAACCCCAAATGAACTAAATAGTGTGACGTCAACATGTAGGTGTGAACTGAGTAAGATTCACTTATCTAAAATTCTTGATTTATGTCGCTATATCTATATAGAATATCAACTTTGAATGACTTTGACACCATATGTGACAGTATGAAATTTTGCTATTTATGAATTTCTTGTGAAATTTGGACCTGACTGAATTTTTAAGTTGAGTGATTTTATTTTCTGAATTTGAAAGTAAATTTTTTTCTTATTTCTATATTCACTATCCTTTAGAATTACAATCTAGAAATTTTCTATCGCATATGCTGCATGTTAAAAAGTATATATTATCTACTACTCTTCATAAGTTTCTGTATGCAAAGAAATAGTTATATGTATCTATGTTGTGAAATATTAATACGTAGAAGAAAAAGAAAATTAATTTCTTATTCATTCGCTTAAAACTCTTGTACTAATCTAATGTCTACTTAATTTTTTTGTCATGTGGATTCCACTTGTCACTAGTTCTTTTATTTAACTGTGCACCACGTTCAAATGAGATAAAGGGGTACAGAAATTGGAGAAAAGTTTAACCCTGAAATTTTGGATCTGGTCTCCCACGCCTCCATGTCTCTCTTTGTTTCCTTTTCCACATCTGTGGATATTTTCTCTCTCTACTGAAACAAAACTCATAGCCAACCTATAGGTTAAAGAGAAATTTCCAATGAACAGCAGATTCTCCGGCAGTTCCAAGACAAAATCGGAAAAATGGATTGTTCGATTTCATGTACCTTTGTTTGGCCACGAAATTCACTAAGTAAGCTTCTAATTTCTGCCTTATTCTCAAGTGAAAACAAGTCCTTCTAGTTCTTAGCATTTTCTTAAGTTATTTGGGAATTTTCTGAAAACCAACGGTGGATATTTGGGTTCTGTTGTTAGTTTTACAGTTTATTGAAAGATTCTTAGGCTTTTGCAAATTTTATATGAAACTAGACTTCCAGACGAAAATTTTGATATCTAATTTGAATTTTTCTGAGTTGATTTGGTATTTTTACAAGATTTTTGAAATCAGGGCAAGTTTTGGAAAACAGTTTTCTGGAACAGATAGACCCCAGTGCAGTTTTTGATTTTTTTTCATTTAGTCTCTGTTTTCAGTTAAGACTTGAAACTTTTAGATCTGAAATTAGACATCTAGAGGCAGCTTCTGTAATTTTTACAAAATTTTTAGAGATTTATTTGAAGAGTTTCAAGGCATGAACTTTCAGACGTTTTTGCTGGTACAAATTGCTGGAACAGATTTTCTGAAACCTAATTCTGTCTGATTTCGAAAATTCATTATAATTAATCTGTATGTCCAAACATTATGAAATTTTTACAGGACATACTTCATATCACGTTTCATCTACAGTTCAATTTTTATTTGATTCTGTTGAGCCGTTCATGAAATATAAAGGATTTTGTAAAATTGTCAAAATTACCCTTCTCTGGTTATACCAGAATTTTTCCAGCTTTCTAATCACCAATAGATACCACTCTTGCATTGTTGTGTACCACTTTCCAAAACTGTTAAATTATGTCAGCTTTGAAATTTCTTAATTGCTGTTATTAATTAGTATAATTAGAGAATTAGACCTCTAAATTGCAAGTAACAAGTTTAGAATCTGAATTTCTATTGCTTACTCTTTGGTTTATATGATTTTGTACTTGTGTGTTTTTCAAAAGCTGGGTTTTAAAAGAAGAACTTTGGTTCCAGCTCATGTATGTTTATACTAAACAAATTAGCACAGTTTGGTACCACTAGTAGAGTCGGATTAATCTATAGCACCACAAAGGAGTTAATCTCCTAACTTTTAACAAGAAATTTCAGAATATGTTTTGTTCTAACTTGTTGCTTGAATAGGGATGATATTGTTTGTTGTTTGCTATTTGAGTAAGGGCTTACCTTAGTTCTTATTTTATTTATTTATTTTTTTTAAAAAAAAGGTTAGGGCATGAGTCAAGAGCAGATTATCGTGGATATATAGGAATACTTTGTGTGCGTGCTACTGTTATTTTGTTGCAGGTACGGATTCCACTTGAGTTTTAATTACATGTGATATATTAGCATTATGCATTTCGTATTCATAATTGCTTTGCATTCATTGAAACATTTTGTGTATGTGTATATTGATGCATGATTGTAAAGTGGCATATTGAATGGTATCCGATTGAAATGTGTTCTGATTGAGGTAAGTACAGCTTGTGTGGTTGAGATAGACACTCGTAATGTTTGGAGGTGGAGTCATGACCCATCCTACCAAGCACCGTGTAATAAGCGCTTATGTACCGGGACTCAGTAGGTCCAGTCTAGAATGGTCCGGAGTGTGAGTGTTCCCAGCTTGCTTGTACATTTTGGATGAGTTAATTGACTGAATTATATCTGAATTGAATTGGCCGTTGGCATCCATCTATAAGGTGGTTCGCGGTATCTGCAGGAAATGATAGAAATAATTGACTTGTGATAAACCAGACTTGCATATTAGAAAATTGTCCAACCTAATGAGTCGGCCTTTGTTATACTTTGAAATTTGAATTATTATGGAAGTGATTGCCGAACTCACATTGCATATCGCATTTATTTATAATTTGACATGGTCTTGCCTGCTTGAAATGAGACGTGAATGTTTTATTAGTTATTGCCTACGAATAATTACTTTTCCAAGAAATTGAAATGACAGTTGTTATACTCCGAATTTTAAATGATTTATGAAAGGTGTTGAATTTATTTCATAATTACACTGGTTGATCGAATCCTTATACTTAAATGTTTATGGAGTTGATTTGAAAATTATCTTGGCTCAGTCATGTATTTAGTTCCAACACATGATAATCAAAACTCAAGTGGCTGGAACTGAATACCGTACTGAGATAAAATTTATTTATCTCACTCTTCCACTTCTGTGGGTTCCAGGACTAGCGAGCGGGTCAGAAACGTAAAGGATTAAGCCATCTTATTGTCACTTGGTGAGTTTTATGTGAATTCCAAGTAGTGCATTTTAGTTTTAAAGCCAAACTTGTTTCTTAGTAGTTGTCTTTGTATTTATGACTGCATATTTCTGAAATATTAAGCTACTAAGCTGGTACTTTGGTTTGTTATATATAACTTTTATGTTCAAACTACGCAAATTTTCATATTATGATTATGAAATGGTGGCGCAATTAGTATATCAAGTAGTACGAGTATATGTAAAATTGTAGTTGTGCTTATACAAATTTGAATGTGTAATCAATTTTACTTTAATTAATCCAATTTCTTCATATTTATCTTGCATGTATATGTAACCTCTCTATATTATAGTTATACTTTGAGGACTAAAGCATGTATATTCATATGACTTGTAAATTTTTTTGGGGAATATGTTAATTTGGTTCTTGACTAGTTAGAGGTAACTTTCTGTTTTAGATGGCATTTGAGAATTATATGGTATATGTATACACTTTTGAAACTAGATGTTTATATTACTTTGGAAGGGAAAATTCTGTGAAAATTATTGCTACTTCATAATGTATAGAATTGCAAATATTGTGTCTGGTATCTAGGACGTTACTTTTGGAAAAGAAATTGCCTATATTTTCCTTCTTGTCTAAAATACAGGTGTCGTGTATTTTGGTAATAAAGTACAGATAAGGAGTGGTATAAATTTGTCTCTTTAAATTGCATAGTTTGTTAATTTCCTTTTTTAATCTTGTATGTCCATACACTTATAACTTGTTAAACTTTTGAATATTCTAGAATTAGAGTTGCACTAAGAAAATGTTACTTTACATAACCTTCCTGTTTAGATATATGTGTACTCGTATTTTGTATTTCGAGAGATCCTATCTCTTGTTTTTAATTGCATTATCTTTTATTTAGAACAATAGCTCTGTTTGGATGTTAGAAATATTTATATTTTTGTAACAATGTAGAGATATAAAATTTCTTGCATTTGGAAAGTTGAGTCTTTGCTAAGGTGGTGCTTGATCCCACGTAAATGAATTGCATAGCTAGGTGTATATACAATTTGAACTATTATCTTTTGAAAATGTACATAGATTTTTTTTTCCTACTGTCTATATAGCTTGTTTACATGATTATATATATGGATATGGAATAGTATAGTTTCTATAAATAAAATGCATAAATTGAAAAGATGCTCATTCTAGCTTTGTACTTTTACTTACTGATAAGTAAATTTAGGTGTTTACCTGTGATCAAACATTGCATATTTTATAGCAAATTCATATACTTTCATGTGTGGTGCTTTGATCAGTTGATTCACAAACAATTATATCAAGCCTTGAAAGTCGTTATTTTAGTTGGAATATATATTTTATTATTCTTAAAAGTCAGACATTAAAGTACGCCTTGCGTGTGTGCGAAGGTAAGCGTGCATTCGCGGCGGCTGTCGGCACCTCTGGTTTTGGGGTGTGACAGAAAATGGTATCAGAGAATGGTTTAACAACTGAACCAGACTAATAGGTTGCGTTAGTGGGGTAAATTTGTTGGGTTGTTTGTTTAGGTTGATATGGTTTCTTAGGATTTATGGCAACTTAGTCTTATTTCTTTAGTTATCTAGAAGTGTAATGATATAGATATACTTAATTTATTTTATGTATTAGTGAATTGTTGTAATTTAGTTATTTCATTTGTCTCTTGTTTCATGTCTTGTGTAGGCAGTATTGGTTACACATAAGTAAATATGATTTCTTAATATTGTTTACAGCAGATTAAAATTTGTCTAGCTTATTTATAAGTGTGATAATATATAGATTCTTTGTATATGTACATATTTAATATATCTTAATTGGTTGTTTGATTGTTCCATGTTTGAATTTTAAGTGATTTGTTGCTTCAAATGGTGATTGTTTAAGAAATTAGATTCTTATAAACTTTCTTTGATGACTATTCTTTGCGTGTTAAATAGTTAATTTAAACTTGGTGCATGTATTGTCTAGTTTTAAGCTATAATATATGAGTTCATAATTTAATATATTCATTTGTTTATGGTAGCTTGTAAAACATGCACGTAAAATTTTGATTTTTAACCAAACTTGGAGAAATAATTAGAAGCTTTTGGTGGAGTTGTTATACATACCAACAATATCCTAGGAAATGCATTGCATTTAGCATGGTTGCTTGATTATCCTATATATGTGTTGTTACTTGAAAGATATGTTTTATAGGTTGAAACAATTTCTGTGTATTAAATTAGTAGGGCTTATTTTCTACTATTTGAAATGTAAAGGGCTTTCGTTTATTATAGTGAGCATGTTCTGTTTTATACTGATGCATGATTGAAAGATTAAGGATTTCTAAATTTACTATAGCATGCACAAATTTTCGGAACTTATTTGAGTAAAAATCTTCTTATCTTTTGTTGGCACAAGGATCAAACAAGAAGACTGATCATCTGACTTGTTAATTGAATCTCAATAATGCCAGAATTATCCTTGCTTCCTTGACTGATCACCAAGGCAGCCAAGAATAATTTTGATATTACCGTACTTCCTGAAAGATAAGAATTAAACTAGAAGTTTCAATATGTTATTAGCTATGAGAAGTATCTTATTACTTGAGCCTTCTTTATGATGTCATTTGTATACCAATTTCAATTCTATTGACTAAAAAGAGTTTGGTTAAGTTTTAGCAATTTGAAGATTTTCGCATATATTTTGGATCTTCTTCTTTATCAGTATGGGATAGTTATAAGTTTCTTTTATTTGGATTGCACTCAATAGTAGTTTAGTTCTAAGATGACTAATGCATTTAGATAAATTTCGAGGACGAAATTCTTTTTTTCAAGGAGGGAGGAATGTGACAGTATGAAATTTTGCTATTTATGAATTTCTTGTGAAATTTGGACCTGACTGAATTTTTAAGTTGAGTGATTTTATTTTCTGAATTTGAAAGTAAATTTTTTTCTTATTTCTATATTCACTATCCTTTAGAATTACAATCTAGAAATTTTCTATCGCATATGCTGCATGATAAAAAGTATATATTATCTACTACTCTTCATAAGTTTCTGTATGCAAAGAAATAGTTATATGTATCTATGTTGTGAAATATTAATACGTAGAAGAAAAAGAAAATTAATTTCTTATTCATTCGCTTAAAACTCTTGTACTAATCTAATGTCTACTTAATTTTTTTGTCATGTGGATTCCACTTGTCACTAGTTCTTTTATTTAACTGTGCACCACGTTCAAATGAGATAAAGGGGTATAGAAATTGGAGAAAAGTTTAACCCTGAAATTTTGGATCTGGTCTCCCACGCCTCCATGTCTCTCTTTGTTTCCTTTTCCACATCTGTGGATATTTTCTCTCTCTACTGAAACAAAACTCATAGCCAACCTATAGGTTAAAGAGAAATTTCCAATGAACAGCAGATTCTCCGGCAGTTCCAAGACAAAATCGGAAAAATGGATTGTTCGATTTCATGTACCTTTGTTTGGCCACGAAATTCACTAAGTAAGCTTCTAATTTCTGCCTTATTCTCAAGTGAAAACAAGTCCTTCTAGTTCTTAGCATTTTCTTAAGTTATTTGGGAATTTTCTGAAAACCAACGGTGGATATTTGGGTTCTGTTGTTAGTTTTACAGTTTATTGAAAGATTCTTAGGCTTTTGCAAATTTTATATGAAACTAGACTTCCAGACGAAAATTTTGATATCTAATTTGAATTTTTCTGAGTTGATTTGGTATTTTTACAAGATTTTTGAAATCAGGGCAAGTTTTGGAAAACAGTTTTCTGGAACAGATAGACCCCAGTGCAGTTTTTGATTTTTTTTCATTTAGTCTCTGTTTTCAGTTAAGACTTGAAACTTTTAGATCTGAAATTAGACATCTAGAGGCAGCTTCTGTAATTTTTACAAAATTTTTAGAGATTTATTTGAAGAGTTTCAAGGCATGAACTTTCAGACGTTTTTGCTGGTACAAATTGCTGGAACAGATTTTCTGAAACCTAATTCTGTCTGATTTCGAAAATTCATTATAATTAATCTGTATGTCCAAACATTATGAAATTTTTACAGGACATACTTCATATCACGTTTCATCTACAGTTCAATTTTTATTTGATTCTGTTGAGCCGTTCATGAAATATAAAGGATTTTGTAAAATTGTCAAAATTACCCTTCTCTGGTTATACCAGAATTTTTCCAGCTTTCTAATCACCAATAGATACCACTCTTGCATTGTTGTGTACCACTTTCCAAAACTGTTAAATTATGTCAGCTTTGAAATTTCTTAATTGCTGTTATTAATTAGTATAATTAGAGAATTAGACCTCTAAATTGCAAGTAACAAGTTTAGAATCTGAATTTCTATTGCTTACTCTTTGGTTTATATGATTTTGTACTTGTGTGTTTTTCAAAAGCTGGGTTTTAAAAGAAGAACTTTGGTTCCAGCTCATGTATGTTTATACTAAACAAATTAGCACAGTTTGGTACCACTAGTAGAGTCGGATTAATCTATAGCACCACAAAGGAGTTAATCTCCTAACTTTTAACAAGAAATTTCAGAATATGTTTTGTTCTAACTTGTTGCTTGAATAGGGATGATATTGTTTGTTGTTTGCTATTTGAGTAAGGGCTTACCTTAGTTCTTATTTTATTTATTTATTTTTTTTAAAAAAAAGGTTAGGGCATGAGTCAAGAGCAGATTATCGTGGATATATAGGAATACTTTGTGTGCGTGCTACTGTTATTTTGTTGCAGGTACGGATTCCACTTGAGTTTTAATTACATGTGATATATTAGCATTATGCATTTCGTATTCATAATTGCTTTGCATTCATTGAAACATTTTGTGTATGTGTATATTGATGCATGATTGTAAAGTGGCATATTGAATGGTATCCGATTGAAATGTGTTCTGATTGAGGTAAGTACAGCTTGTGTGGTTGAGATAGACACTCGTAATGTTTGGAGGTGGAGTCATGACCCATCCTACCAAGCACCGTGTAATAAGCGCTTATGTACCGGGACTCAGTAGGTCCAGTCTAGAATGGTCCGGAGTGTGAGTGTTCCCAGCTTGCTTGTACATTTTGGATGAGTTAATTGACTGAATTATATCTGAATTGAATTGGCCGTTGGCATCCATCTATAAGGTGGTTCGCGGTATCTGCAGGAAATGATAGAAATAATTGACTTGTGATAAACCAGACTTGCATATTAGAAAATTGTCCAACCTAATGAGTCGGCCTTTGTTATACTTTGAAATTTGAATTATTATGGAAGTGATTGCCGAACTCACATTGCATATCGCATTTATTTATAATTTGACATGGTCTTGCCTGCTTGAAATGAGACGTGAATGTTTTATTAGTTATTGCCTACGAATAATTACTTTTCCAAGAAATTGAAATGACAGTTGTTATACTCCGAATTTTAAATGATTTATGAAAGGTGTTGAATTTATTTCATAATTACACTGGTTGATCGAATCCTTATACTTAAATGTTTATGGAGTTGATTTGAAAATTATCTTGGCTCAGTCATGTATTTAGTTCCAACACATGATAATCAAAACTCAAGTGGCTGGAACTGAATACCGTACTGAGATAAAATTTATTTATCTCACTCTTCCACTTCTGTGGGTTCCAGGACTAGCGAGCGGGTCAGAAACGTAAAGGATTAAGCCATCTTATTGTCACTTGGTGAGTTTTATGTGAATTCCAAGTAGTGCATTTTAGTTTTAAAGCCAAACTTGTTTCTTAGTAGTTGTCTTTGTATTTATGACTGCATATTTCTGAAATATTAAGCTACTAAGCTGGTACTTTGGTTTGTTATATATAACTTTTATGTTCAAACTACGCAAATTTTCATATTATGATTATGAAATGGTGGCGCAATTAGTATATCAAGTAGTACGAGTATATGTAAAATTGTAGTTGTGCTTATACAAATTTGAATGTGTAATCAATTTTACTTTAATTAATCCAATTTCTTCATATTTATCTTGCATGTATATGTAACCTCTCTATATTATAGTTATACTTTGAGGACTAAAGCATGTATATTCATATGACTTGTAAATTTTTTTGGGGAATATGTTAATTTGGTTCTTGACTAGTTAGAGGTAACTTTCTGTTTTAGATGGCATTTGAGAATTATATGGTATATGTATACACTTTTGAAACTAGATGTTTATATTACTTTGGAAGGGAAAATTCTGTGAAAATTATTGCTACTTCATAATGTATAGAATTGCAAATATTGTGTCTGGTATCTAGGACGTTACTTTTGGAAAAGAAATTGCCTATATTTTCCTTCTTGTCTAAAATACAGGTGTCGTGTATTTTGGTAATAAAGTACAGATAAGGAGTGGTATAAATTTGTCTCTTTAAATTGCATAGTTTGTTAATTTCCTTTTTTAATCTTGTATGTCCATACACTTATAACTTGTTAAACTTTTGAATATTCTAGAATTAGAGTTGCACTAAGAAAATGTTACTTTACATAACCTTCCTGTTTAGATATATGTGTACTCGTATTTTGTATTTCGAGAGATCCTATCTCTTGTTTTTAATTGCATTATCTTTTATTTAGAACAATAGCTCTGTTTGGATGTTAGAAATATTTATATTTTTGTAACAATGTAGAGATATAAAATTTCTTGCATTTGGAAAGTTGAGTCTTTGCTAAGGTGGTGCTTGATCCCACGTAAATGAATTGCATAGCTAGGTGTATATACAATTTGAACTATTATCTTTTGAAAATGTACATGGATTTTTTTTTCCTACTGTCTATATAGCTTGTTTACATGATTATATATATGGATATGGAATAGTATAGTTTCTATAAATAAAATGCATAAATTGAAAAGATGCTCATTCTAGCTTTGTACTTTTACTTACTGATAAGTAAATTTAGGTGTTTACCTGTGATCAAACATTGCATATTTTATAGCAAATTCATATACTTTCATGTGTGGTGCTTTGATCAGTTGATTCACAAACAATTATATCAAGCCTTGAAAGTCGTTATTTTAGTTGGAATATATATTTTATTATTCTTAAAAGTCAGACATTAAAGTACACCTTGCGTGTGTGCGAAGGTAAGCGTGCATTCGCGGCGGCTGTCGGCACCTCTGGTTTTGGGGTGTGACACCATAGGTCTATCAATTTGAGAAATTGAACATCAGCAAGTTTAGAATTATCACACAATCAATTTTACACTAATGTATGTATATATCCTTGTAATTAATTATCTCTCTCTCTCCTATTTATAAATGTACGGATCCAAGGTATGTTAGCACGCTAGATCTAGTGTGCTAACACGTGTTTCTGTCGTTGGATCAATTTGATCTGTAATTGGATATCAATCGTCAGACAAAGCAACAATATGTTTTGGTTTCCCGATTAATAAAAAAACAAATTGAGGAATAAAATTACCAGTATCTCTCCTAGATGGAGCAACATATCTTTATTGCTTAACAAAGATACGTTGCTTATGAATATGGTGGCATAAAAAAAAATAAATAAGCAATATGTATGGGGGCAACTTTAGCACGTCACACCTAAGCAAGGCTATATACACCTGATAACAACATAAGTTTAATAAAAAAAAAAAAAAGATAACAACATAAGGAATTGATTTGCACGATATTTATTCCCGATGATGAGAGGCATGTGCGCCCGAAATGACAGGGAACTAGATGTTTCTTGTTATTAATTGGTTGATTCTTGGGCAAATTTACTAAAGATGTGAAATGAAAGAATGCTGAAATAATTCTTCCATACATAAATATATTTATGTATACGAACAATTATACTATTGCAATTGTTTGTTCTCACTTCTCGATTATTATTTAACTTCATTATGTTTATTTTAGAAATATATATATCATATTTAACAAACCCAAAATATATTGATAACCAATTCTTGATCTAGCGGCAAAAAATAATGCATCTTGAGTGAAATATCGTAGGTTCAAAATCCGATTGGGGGTCTTTCATAAACATTTAATTTAATTTAAAAATAAGTTGGATTGCTTAGATCCCAATTTATCTTAAAAAAAAAAAACAAAACATACTCGAAGAAATAATCCACAGCACACGAAGATTATTATGCTAGAAGAGATTTTTTTTCCGAAAAAGTGTCAATTGATCCTGATTCAATTATTTCATATATTTATCGATAAATTATCAACCGATCGATCTTAGTCGTGTACATATTTTAAATTTTTAAAATGAGAGAAGTTCGTCTGATTTGCATCTAAAGTTGGACCTGTGCAGTGCCACTGTTTAATTATATTTCTTTGTTCCAAGTCAATTTAATTAACTCAGTATACTTAAATGAAATGGGGTGCCGTCGTGCAGATGACTAAGTAAAATTAGAAGATCGGACGCAACCTAGCCAACCTCTATTCCTAAACGATCCAAACGGTTCCAAAGTATAGCTGCTCATTTCTTTTTGTCTTATTATATGCACTCCTCCCAATTTTTTTCATTTATTAAAATAGCTTATATTCTTTTACTCGTGATTCAGATTTTTAAAAAGAATGTATTTTTATATTGGTAGCCATCCTCATATGATTTTTACTTGAAATCAATTTATTGTAAAGTTGAGTTCGTTTTTCTCAAACTACTTTGTTAATTTCTTTCCCTTTATTCATTCATGTAAAGCACAATTAATTGATATAGAAACGTAGACTGTTACTAATATATGCTCTCTCCACTTTGTAAGCAATAGTGATTTGATTTGTAATTATATACGTGGTTTTTAACCTTTTCATATGTGTAAGAGACTCAAACCCAGTATGATCCGTTACATTTACTAAGAAAAATATACTATTGTATAAAATACGGTTTATGATTATAAGAAAACTACAGTTTAATTAAGTGCAAAAAATTTGGTAAAGATCAGTCTTTTATAATGCTTGTCGATCCATATTTGATCAATTAAAGATTCTATATATTTCTCGAGCAGATATGAAGGAGAAACTTTGTTTAAATAAAACAAAGCACCTGTTATATTATGCGATTATTACTAAATTTTATACTTTAATTTGTTAATCTCACCTTTTGGATCAATTAAAATGTGAGATTTAGAATTAGCTACAAGCGTCTAATTTACAATCACTTTGATCAATTAAAACGTTGTTTTTTTTGACAGACTAGATAGGGGGTACGTGGTGCGAAGGTTGGCTAGGTTGAACTTTTCTTACAAGCGTGAATTAAGCGTCTTTAAAATTACAAAGACGTCTTTCTAAAAACTCCAATTTTAGAGACGTTTTAGAAAAAAAGATTGAAGAACCTCGCCTACATTAGGAGACGTCAGTGAGTTGAAGATTATTTAGTATAATTGTATGTGAATTAAGCTAGAAGATAATTTTTTTAATTTATTTTGGATTTATCAAGAAAAAATTGCAAAATCTTCTCTATTTAAAAAGGTTGATTTAACCCAGATGCATTCCCCACAGCGGATGGATACACTTGACAATATTACCCTTGACAAGCTCTGAAAAAGGAGGGAAACCTGAGGGGCATTATTGTCTCTGGGATGGGAGAATCTTTCCCGCAAATCGAGGAGATCTCTCGTCTCGGGAGTCGGGTCACGTATTTGCACGAGATTCTCCTTTCCTGAGTCCTGACATCTCAATAATTTTGCAGAATATTGTGTTGCGGGTCTAATTCAAAGACGATTTCGCCCGCCTTATGGAGGTATGGCTCAGTGTGGACAGATTAATACATCAAATGGTCCCGGCCGGCGTTGCTTCGTTTATTTTGGTTTTGGAAGCATTAAAATTAAAATTAAATAAATAGAAATGGCAACGAAGCAATATATAGGCAATTATTTGTGCTATTTGGAGACGTTCTTTCTCACTATTAAAAATCGATTCAATCAAAATATATTCCGTTTAATCTAATGTGAAATTTCGTGAATTTTATTTCTCAATTTGCACAAATAATATTAATAAGAACAAAATATTATACAATACATATATGACCGTACATGACATTTAAATTTATTTTATTAATCATTTCAGTTTTTACAATACCGCTTTTGCTGCAACCCGTAATATGAAGATCAATTGAATTTTGGAAACTAAAAAGTAACAAAATAATAAGACATTCAGCGGATTATTGTTATTATTTTATATATAAGGGATGGAAAATAAAGTATTATTTATTAAAATTATAAACGGTTGTGATTGATAAGGAGGGAAATTAAACTGAAAATAAATATTCAAATAATAATTAAAAAAGAGTTTTCATCAAATTTGAACATGCAAATGACATGAAACGGTTCAAATTGGTTGTTGGAAATTTAAAATAAAAACACGGAGTAGGGTTGTAGTTTGATCTCTATCTATGGACTTGTTCTTTACATCTGCATGAATCCAAGATTCCAAATCAAATCAAATCAAATGAAAGAACGCCCCTCCCAGCACTCGGGGGTCGCCTTAATTTCTGTTTTCTCTACAAAATACAAAATCTTTTCTAATTATTTTTATTAATATATGCAAATCTTTTAAATTTAATTTCTTTCCTCAGGACCTCAAGCAGCATAAATCAATTTTAACTTTCTCATCGCGTCCGCTCGCTCGCGCCAACGCAAACTGACAACGTGACAAATGACAAAGTTTTCTTTTCCTTTTTTTTTTTGAAGAATTAATAAGTGATTAAGTGAAGTGAGGCGACTCTTCCTTCCTTCCTTCCTTGTGGTGTTTGTCTATATAATAAGAGCGCCTCCTTTCATCTCATCCCGCCTCTATAAGACTATAACATTATTACATTATTACAGTTTCTCAATTCTCAATTCTCTCCATGGCCAAATGGGCGATTGCCATCCACGGTGGGGCCGGTGTGGACCCCAATCTCCCCGAGCAACGCCAGGAGGAAGCCAAGCGCCTCCTCTCGCGATGCCTCCAGATTGGTCCGTGACCGAAATCAATCTCTCTCCATGCATTCTCCAATTATAACATTTACTATATATATATTTACTGTATATATTAATTTGTAGGTGTGGATACATTGAAGGCTCGCCAGAGCGCCGTGGATGTGGTGGAGTTGGTGGTGCGCGAACTGGAGTCCGATCCCATGTTCAATTCCGGTCGCGGATCCGCTCTCACCGCCAAGGGCACCGTCGAGATGGAGGCCAGTATCATGGACGGCCGCCAGCGACGATGCGGCGCCGTGTCGGGTCTGACCACTGTCAAGAACCCGGTGTCGCTTGCGCGCTTGGTCATGGACCGCTCGCCTCACTCCTACCTGGCTTTCGCCGGAGCCGAAGAGTTCGCCAGAGAGCAGGTACCAATTACCATACCAACGATTTTCATTTTGCCACGTTGGTTGCAGTCAGTCACGTCACGTGTTTAGGCCTTTAGGGATGCATGCAGAATTGCAGATGCAGTTACTTACTTTGCATGTTAATGTTATATAATTAGATAAGTTTTTTGAGTATGCAAATGCAATGCATATTGCATAATTAGGTGGCGTGTGAACAATTACATGTCATGCCATCCGCTTTTATTTTAACATTATCCCACAATTCGGGGCCGTTGGATTTCTTTCTTAAAACCACTGCACTGCACAGTATTAAATCCAGCAAGAGCGAGAGAAAATTGTGATTTCCTGCGTTGATTTTTGACTCCATAATTTACTGCTTTAAACAAATAATAATAATAATAATAATAATTTCACCAATTCAAACAAATGAATAAAGGACCACAAAATCAGGGTGGGATCTGAGAGAAAGATTCCAGCCCAATTGCCAAAATGCAGGCAGCAGGAGTGATGCGAAATCGAATAATAAAGATTAAAGAGACAAAGATCCTCCTGCCACACAGATTCAAAGTTGCTATCTTTTGTCCTTTTGCCCCACTCATGTCGTCCTGATAATGATAATTCACCTAATTCTATTTTATTAACATTTCTTGTGCGGCTTGTCAGTGAATTCCTTTCTTTCCATTTTATTAACAATAACTTAATTAGCAATATGCTCAAAATAATGCTCTACAGTGGAAGTACATATATATATAAGAATACTTATCACTTGATTATATTATGTTTACATGAATTATCAAAAGTTATATAATTTCAAAAATATACCAAAACACGTTTTACTATCCATATTATAATTAGATAAAGCACTTGCTTGTGCAACGTAAAAAAAAAAAAAAAAAACTTAGCTTGATAGTGTGTCTAGTTATATTTAATTTGACCCTTGCATCTAGTCTACTTCAGTCACACAAAGTTAATGAAGGTTAAAAGGGACTAGTGATATTTTTTAAATAATTTGATGACTAGTGTTGACTACTGTTTGCAGTTGTATTGGTGTGTAGGTCCTGTTGTTGATGTATATTCCTACGCCCCTTGGCCTTGTTTTCTTTTTAATTACACGTGCTTGGATTAATGAAAATAATCAAATGAAAGATACCGAATCCAGAATCTGTGGTTGTCTGCCATAAACATTTCTCTATGGGAAATAGTGAAATGTCACTTTCTGTAGTCATGTTCTTTCCTTTTTTTTTTCTTCTTTTTTTCCTCTTTATCGTAGGTTTGTGGTCCGAACCCTGCCAATACAGGATGTTGATTTATTATGAGTTGAAATGTTTTCTATACCTACAGATTTAATTTCAAAAACATAATCAGAATTAATCTAATTTCAAATACATATTTTACTATACAGGGGGTTGAAACTGTGGATAATAGCTATTTCATAACAGAAGAGAACATAGGCATGCTCAAGCTGGCCAAGGAAGCTAATACTATCTTGGTAATATTACCATTCTTTTCCTTTATCCCTTGGAAATGAGTAGATCAAAATTTTGTACCATATAAATTATGCCAACAAATTCTCAATTCTGTTGTCTAGAAAAACGGAAAATATGGTTAAATATCTAAATCGTAATTTGCATAATTTGCCTTGGGTTTTGCAGTTTGACTATAGAATTCCTCTTCCTGGAGCAGACACATGCAGTGCCAGTGTCGGTTCGCTGGTACCCGACACCTCTCTGCAGATGAATGGCCTCCCGATCAGCATTTACTCCCCTGAGACGGTCGGCTGTGTGGTCGTTGATTCTACAGGCAACTGTGCAGCAGCCACCTCTACTGGTGGCTTGATGAACAAAAAATCAGGCCGAATTGGGGACTCGCCTTTGATCGGTTCAGGAACTTACGCATGTGACCTGTGTGCAATCTCGTGCACCGGGGAGGGCGAAGCGATAATTAGGAGCACTCTGGCCAGGGATGTGGCTGCAGTGATGGAGTACAAAGGGTTGAATCTTCAAGAGGCAGTGGATTTTGTCGTGAAGGAGCGGCTGGACGAGGGACAGGCAGGACTCATCGCCGTCTCCAGAAATGGCGAGGTAGCGTGCAAGTTCAACTCGAACGGCATGTTTAGGGGTTGTGCCACGGAGGATGGCTACATGGAGGTTGGTATTTGGGAGTAACTTACTTCACTGTGTATCAAGTGATTAGGTAACGATAGCCGGCTACCATCTCGCGATGATGCCGGTGTCACTAGGGTACTAAGTGAAAATGCTTGATGATGGGAATTATTGGGAATAATTATTATTGTGAAAAATAAAATGTGTTTGGAATTTAGATATAACATATAAATTGTTTATCTGATATGATTTATATCATTATCGTGTTCTCTTTTTTAAGTGCCGAAATTGTCGTGAATTTTTCTGATCATGACTCATGAGTCATGAGTACATTTCCACTGCGAAATGTAAGGAAAGTAGGCCCAAAAAAATTTGAAGTAACCATTATCTAATTTAAACTTGCATCCCTGCTACTGTGTTATATGTTGTAGAAAAAGAAAGTACAACACCATATTATTTCTCTTCTCCAGTAATACAATGTTGCGATGTACGCCAAATCAATTTTCAATTTTCGGCCCTAATTCCGGAGCAGATCGCATGAATCAAATAAATATTTTCTATCTTCTTAACATATCTATCAAGTAAAAAAGCTCGTTTTAAGGCATAGTACGAATTGAATGGTAATCAAACTCGCATCTTTGTTTGTAGAGATCCAGAGATGTATGCGCATATTAACAAATCTTTAGTAATAAATCCTATAAAGTGCAAAAGTCCAGAGTTATATTTCTATGTACGTAACTAAGGTGCTTATTTTAATAATAAAAAAAAATAGGTGCTTATTACCTTCGAAGTACAGCATGAACAGCTTTATTCTAGGTACAAGTTGGCTGCTTTATGAGTTAGTTTTGCTGAAATAGCGTGCCACATCATTTCTCTTTAAGGAGAGTCTTAAGACATAATTATTGTATATATATAAAGAAATCCAAAATTGATGAACGACAAAAGTATAATTATACGCTATGATAATAGTGTATCATTATTCATTCACCCTATCGATAGTGTTAATTAGTATTTATGACAGAAATAACACTAAGAAGGGTAAACAAATATGTAGATACCACATACCAGTTGTAACTGTTGTGTGGCAGTACTAAGGCGTAAAATGGTATTATTTGCTATTTAGAGCATTTGCACGTGGGACAACGATATAAATATCCACAAAAAACTCGATAGAAATTACAAATCAAAACCAATTTGTGTGCTGCTTCCTCTTACAAATCGACTGAGGCTTCTGAGCTGGGGAACAAAACGCCATGGAATCAGGGCATCTTTCCAAGCAATTGTCTCCAAAGCTCCCCACAAAATCTTTTATTTCAAAGAAGCCCTCGGGCACCTCACCACTCAAGAAATTTCCATCAAGTAACAGCCTCCTGAAGCCCACCCCCTTCTTGGCCATGCAATATTCGGCTGGTACCGGTCCAGTAAGCGCATTGTGTCGTAAAGAAACAGCGACCAAGGAACCGAATTGGGCTAATTGGACCGGTAATGTTCCTTTGATCTGGTTGAAACCAAGGTCTATAGCCACTAGCTGGTTGGTATTGCTCGCTGTTGGCGACTGCACCGATATGCCAGTAAAACTGTTGTTAGACAAGTTCACTTGTTGCAGTGAAGGCAGAAGAAAAAACCAACTTTCTAATTTCCCTTGTAACCGGTTTTCGGCAAGTTCTATAACTTGAATTGATCCGAGTGGTGCAAAAGCAGATTGTTTCAGAAACCCGGTTATAGAATTCCCCCTTAATGCCAATTGCACCAGGTTCAGAGGCAAAGTGTCTGGTATGGGACCACTTAGGCGGTTGTAACTCAAGTCGAGAGTGGTGAGGCTCGAAAGAGAGCTGAGGAACTGGGGGACTGACCCGGTGATTGAATTACGTGATAGGTCAAGTTTCTGGAGTGCTGATGCTTTAACGACCGATGCGGGTATCGGGCCAGTAAAGGAATTAGATGCAAGGACAAGAGTCTTAAGGGATGGAAGCATAAAGAGAGAACCTGGAATTCGGTTGTAGAATGCATTGCCGGAGAGGTCGAGGTGTTGAAGAGCGGTAAGGTTTGCAAGAGAGTCAGGGAGGCGGGCGGAGTAGCCAATTGGATCAAGAGTTATGGCGATGATGCGCGAATAGCGGTTTGGGTCTGATCGGGCGCAGGAGATGCCGCAGGGGAATTCGCATGGGTCGGAGGCAGTGAAGTTCCATGTGAAGAGACAGGATAGCCGCCTAGGGGATGTGATGGTTGATTTGAAGTCGGCAAGAGCAGCGATGTCGGAGGGGAGAGTGAGAGAGATTGTGGGGCTGGAGAGGAGGGAGAAGAAGATGGAAATTAGGAAGAGGGATTGAATTTGTATCTGCATTGTTTCAGTTTCAGTTTCAGTTTCAGACATTGAGAGAGAGAGCTGCCTCACACAGTCACACTACACTGAGACTGAGACTGAGACAGAGACTGAATGGTTTTGGTTGCTTTTCTATTGTTTCTTTGTTTTTCATTTCTTTTCTAATGTATTGTGGGGTGGGGTGGCCATTGGCCAGCATGAAAAGAAAGAGTGATTAGTGGGGGGATTATATTATGGTGCAAATGATGATTGTGTTATGTTGGTATTGGTCATTTTGATCTTCTGCTGTCATATTTGTGTCTACTAGCTAGTATTGTGTTGTGCAACTCAATTCGGTGCAAGTTTTTATCCAATATTAATTTTCTTTCACCAGTGGAGTTAGTATTGCAAGATGACGATGAGATGACCCACTATTCCACTAAGCATTGTCGGAATCGCTCTGTAAAACTGCTATTGCAATTTATTTAAATAAAAAAAAATAAGACCTACTTAACGTGTTCATTTGTTGTGGATCACAGACCTAATAAGAAGGCAAGACCCATGTTGATAGCTAAAACCAAGAAGCAATTAGGAATAAAGCAAAACTATTTCAGATTCCTATTCAATGTCTCTGTACAGTGTTAAATGAAGGATAAATAACATGACAAATGTGGATGGATCGGACAGTTATTGGGTATGACTTGAGTTAGATTCGGATCCCATTCAGAGCCAGACAATATATCGGATTTAAGAACAAGTTAAGCCAGTTTATATTTGGTTTGATACAATTGTAGATTCAAATAACTATACAATCAGATCATTCAAATGAAGATGCAATTATTTAGTTCATTGCACATGTCATGTCTTCTTCTTCAATCGTTACAGAAGCATCAGATGTTACATGAATCAAATGTGACCGAAAAACCGAGCAGAACCACTCAGGACTGAAGAGGAGCATTAGCTGTACGAGACTAAAGAAAAAGTTGTACAAAGACAAGAAACTGGTCTCTTTATCAAGGGGAGGTGACAGCGGATTGCTATTTATTTTCAATTTTTTATTTAACTTTTTGTCATGCTACACAACTCGTTTTTTCTTTCATTTGGTCGTATTTGTCATGATATTATACAATTGGTTTTTTGGAGTACCATTAATACTTTCATGGGAAACATTGTAGTCCGCAGTAACGCCACATTCAAATTTCCTTTTTTTTTTCTTTTTCTTTTTGTGAACTTGGTCGCTCATACACCATATGATTTATATTTTCTGTTCAACATAGAACAAAAATATGTCTTCTCTGGAGTTTTATTTAGACTATTCTGTGTCTCTCAATAATCTTTAAAGTGAAATTAATTGCCTACGGACTTTGATTGAAAAAAAAGCATAAAAATGTAAATACAATATTTTCCTGTGGTACTGCCTCGCAGTCTCGATAAAAAGAAGCATTCAGTCTGGACCTAAAAAATAAAATTGCTGGTGTTGTTGCTCTTTTTTTCTTTTTCCCTTTTTTTCCCCCTGATTTCTCGCAAATAAATTCATAATATTGGTGCTTTCCTCTCACACGTCTTTGCATCTGGCCAATAATTGTAACTTGTCAGGCTGGCTGCCCGTGTGCATACATCGCTGGTTGTCTCGTGGGATCTGTCCATCTATACACAATATCAATGATGTTGCAACTTCAGAGTGTTTGTTTCAAATATGTTAGCCTAGGGTAGTGGACATGCCAACGAAAGCCTGTTCCTTTTGACGTCTATGAAATTGTCGATTGATACAATTTTTATTGCTGCAATCAGTATCCATATGAGATGCTATTGCTAGGACTTGGGAGTATTGTTCCAAACAAATGGTTTTCAGAAACCTCGTACTTGATATAAGCACACAACAGAACCACCACCACATTTCAATTTTCATGCCTAGCAAAAAGAATAATAACAACACCTACATTTCAACCGTAACTGACGCCTAGCACTTTTTGAAGAGTACCCCCCTAAAGAATAGCCTTCTTTATTTTTCTAAACTACAGAGAACCCCAAACAAAATTCACAATTCCCTTCTTCAGGGCACATAATCGAACACACCAACCAAAACCATATCAGCAATGACCAACTACAATTCCCAAAAATTGAAAACCTAAGAAACCAACCCCTCAAATTAATCAAAGCTTGAGGAACACAAACTCCTCGATGGCCGGGATCTCACCAATCTTAGTCAAGGTCTCCTTGGTCGGCTCCTCATCAACCCCAATCGCCATGACGGCGTGCTTGCGTGGTGCAATCCGGCCAACACTCATGAAGCTGACATTGACGTTCTGCTCGCCCAAAACACTGCCGACGGCTCCAATCATGCCTGGCTGGTCGACCTGACGGCAGAGGATGATGCTCCCCTCGAGACTCACATCAACCTGGAACGAGCCAACCTCTGTCAGGTGGGGGATTCCATCTTTTACCCGACCTGCAACTGTGATTTCGCCGGTCTCAGAAACT
Source organism: Rhynchospora pubera (assembly GCA_028095005.1). NCBI lineage: Eukaryota > Viridiplantae > Streptophyta > Magnoliopsida > Poales > Cyperaceae > Rhynchospora > Rhynchospora pubera. Next base: position 359,788,458 of record CM051460.1, read on the forward strand.
GCACTCGGAAACTTCGAGCCTGCCTGTGCTATTTGTACCTGTAAGCACCAATTACACATTGTCATCATAAATAAAATCAAAAGAAAAAAACTCTTCTAGTGCACAAATGATAACTTTAAGGTTGAAATGAGAACTGTTATTTAAGCATGCTGCTGCTGAATAACTTGTATCATAACTATAACTGTTGTAATTACTATCGTTACCGCTGCTACTATATTTATCCTTTTTAATATTTTTAAGTTCAACAACGAACACAGTAGCTTTATTTTATTGAAAACCATGACCACAGTCAATTTGTACATTATATACATACAGCATCCTACTGGCATGATACCACCTATTATGTACTACTGATATTGTCAATATCTAGATGAATGTGCAGATCATACCTTAATGTACTCTATGGGACTCTCAGCAGTGCCATCAATCTGGACCCGCTCCTCGGTGATGCGAATCCCACGCTGCTTGGCAGTGAAATCTGCATTTACCAAGTTGACAAAAACACTGGAGATGGGCTCGATGAGACCTTTGGTGATCATGGCACGAAGGACACGTGTGTCGAGGTCATCTGGGCTCCGTCCAGACGCATAGGTCACCTTCACTGATTTGACACCGCCTCCACCAGCAACAAGTTGTACTGCCAGTCGAGCAAGCTTCTCCGCGAGTTCCACATATGGTGCCAGCTCTGAAAGCACCTAAATAATTTTTTTTTTTTAAAAAAAGGAGAATGTGAACAAGTATGCTCCTTAGAAAAAGCTTACTTGAATTTTACTGCTTTACTATTACTTACAGAACTCGTTGATTTGATGAGAAAAATATTCAGAAGTATATCAAAATGATTATTTGATCATGTTGAGTATCTTATTAAGTGATCTCTCACCCTCTCTCTCTCCAGTGAAATAGCAATTCAGTACTAGTTCAAGGTTGGGATCGGGCTACAACATGCAATGACGAGAAACATAAGAAGATCAACATAATTATCTGTAATCATGGGTGCATCAAATCAAATTCCCAGCTTAACTACAGAAGGGGGAAAAATATATTACAAACCTCAGCAGGAACCATGGGTGCATTAACAGCAGTGGCAGAAAGTTCTCCTTTCAAGGCTCCAACAACTGCTTCTGCTATTTCTATTGCAACTCCTTCCTGTCAAAAGAAATAAAAAAAAGAAAAAGAAATCTCAGATTCTCAATAAGAAGTATTTATAATTGCCATATTCAAAAGCAATAAGTATGCAACACAGTAGATTATCACATAGACCCCTTGGTTCACATATATTATCACATAGACCCCTTGGTTTACTTTTTATACAATTTTTCCCCTCTATTCATCCTCATATATTATTATAAAATTTGTAACCACGAAAAAAAGATGGCTTCCTTGGACGTCATTTAAATTAAACGGGGAAGGAATGGCATAAGGATACATCAATCATTAATCAGGTTTACATATAACATTTTCTGTGTGGAAAATTTTAAGCTATTTCTGTTCTTGTAAGGGTCCATTTTAACATTTTGCAGTAGTGCACATTAGTTAGCACCTTTCCTTGGTAATATTTGATTGAGGAACTAATTTACCTGAGCTTCAACTGTGCTAGCACCAAGATGAGGGGTAACAGTTACATTCTCATGCAAAACCAATTTACTATCAGCGGCGGGAGGTTCTACGGTAAAGACATCAAGAGCAGCCTGCATAAGTAAGAAATATTGCATGAGAAAATGTTAATCAAGGAGAAGAAAGATTTAACAGCCCCCTTGCACAAAAGGAATATTCCAGCTATTGAACCATTAAAAGTACACTCAGGTGCCATGTGTAAAGAGAATATGAATTTGATGATATACCAACTCAATTCTGTTTTCCTTTCATGTACTAGAATGTCTAACCTGAGCAACAATGCCGGAATCAAGAGCCCGGACCAAAGCTTCTTCGTCAATGACTCCACCACGTGCCACATTTACAATTCTAACCCCTTTCTTCATCTTGGCAAATGTTTCATCATTCAACATCTTGTCGGTTGAAGGTGTGAGAGGCATATGGAGAGAGATGAAATCAGCAGCGGAAATTGCGTCCTCAAAGGAGACGAGCTCAACACCGATAGCACGGGCCCGGGCAGCAGAGGCGTATGGGTCATGAGCCACGACATGCATGCCAAGGCCCTTGGCGCGGCGAGCAACCTCAGAGCCAACCTTGCCGAAACCTAGAATGGCTAGGGTTTTGCCAACAAGTGAGACACCCACATACTTGTTTCTCTGCCATTTGCCTAGAGAAATAATTAGTGGAATCATTAGTAAAAGTTAAAGTTGAAGTAACACTAACAGATTTGGAGAAGAGACGAGAGAATGAAAGTGAATGTTTGTATCCATTTGCAAGTGTATGGCTTGGTTACCAGCCTTGAGAGCTGCATCAGCCTGAGCAACATTGCGGGCCATGGCAGCCATGAGGGCGATGCCGTGCTCGGCTGCAGCGACGGTATTGGCGGTAGGAGCATTGACGACAAGGCACCCATGCTCGGTGGCTGCTGCAAGGTCGACATTGTCGATGCCGACGCCGGCACGGCCAACGACGCGCAGTCTCCCGGCGGAAGACTCAAAGACGGATCTGTTGACCTAAAATTAGAGAGGAGAGAAGAAAGGGAGGAGATGAGGCAAAGGCAAGGGAAGAAGAAAGGGAAGGGAAAAAGCAAGCAACCTTGGTGCCGCTGCGGACGATGAGGGCGTCGGAGAGGGCAACCTTGGCGCAGAGCTCCTCGGGAGTCATGTTGTAGGCGCAGTCCACATTGGCGAACTCCTTGAGCAGCTCCAGTCCGGCGGCGCCCAGCTTCTCGGCCACCAAAACGGTGGGCTTGGAGACGGCGCGGAGGGCGAAGGAGATCCGGGAGGGGGAGGGGAGGGAGGCGCGGCGGAGGCCGGGGCTGGGACGGAGGAGGTGCGATTGCGAGGTGGCAGCCGCCATGAGAGAAGTGGAGAGGGTTTTAGAGAAGAGAAGAGAAGAGAAGAGAGGAGAGGTGGTTTGGTTGGTGCTAGTGCTAGTGAAACTGCTCTCTCTTCTTTTATAGTGCTAGTGCAGTAGTGCTAATTGCCAGAGACAAAAAAGGTTTCAAAAGGTCAGAGAGGGATCCCTTCCCATGGTCAAATGGAATCATTCCACTGTTTTTTTCCCTCTAACTAATACCGTCCGATCCAAATCTAACGGTTTTAATCAGTTCTGCTACGTAATTTATTTCAGAAAAATATAATTCATAAAATTAATCGACAAAATAAAATATACCATACGGCTACCATTACAACTCATCATCTAAGCTCCTAATATCATATTCAATCTATACTTTCTTATCAACTTTTCAAGATCAAATAGTTTTTTATTTTATTTTTTCACATTATATTTAATTAATTAAATTGTAGAAATTTTTTTAATACTTCTTTTTAAAAAAATATCTAGAATTTCTACAAAAATATTCATTTTTGAAGCAACTTTTTCTTTGATTGATCTTGTTTCCTTCTGACATACATCAGCTTGAAAAAATAACAAAACTAAAAACAATTACGCTGAGAAGCTAACAGATAATCTTTGTTAACATTTGCCTTTTAAAAAGTTACTTCATAAATTATTTTTCTTCCCCTCTCCTTTTCATCTTTTCTCACTGTTTTATATCGGAACCAAGCTTTTAAAAAACTCTATTTTTTCCGTTTTATCAAGATTTTTGTTCACACCGCACAACCGTTTTATCCATTATATCACCGTTTTTTCCGTTTTATCACCGATAAACGCTAAATTACCATCCAACCGCTATACAGTACAAATCGCATTTTAAAACCTTGATCGGAACAAAATTGACAGAAAATTGGATCTATTCAGAACAAGTCACTCGCAAGTCGCAACTCGCAAGGAATCCGACAATCAAAAAGGCCACAGACAATCCCACGAGAACTGTTCTGGTAACGAAAGGCAATTATGAAAAACTAAAAGGCACCTTTGCCTACGGCCGTCGTTACAAAAAGAAAAAAAATGATGAAAAGGCGCCTATTGCATGGATCTTAGGAAATGCTGGCCCCACTCTTCAGTGCTACATGCACATCATGTCTCAATTTTAAAGAAACTGGAGCGATTCTCGTTCTAGCAGGGTTATTGCTTATTTATTTTTGGTTTGGTGGGGTAGGTGAAGGGGCACTCATCAGTCATCACTTATGCCCTTTCCTCAGATTCAGAAATATATCTTTATTTTTTGAATTATAAAGTTAAAATGCATTACAAATTTTTTATTATAAAGTTTACAGTCAAGTGTCCAATTTTGTTAAAATATGTTGTAAAAAACAATTCATTATTTAAAAATATATTGTCAAATTATTCTATCGCTAAGTAATATCAATCATTTTAAATGAGTAAATTTTTGCAAGGTAATCTTGCATTACATACAAAATATAAATTTATGAGCACTTAAATTTATTTCACCTGCCAATAATGGACGATGCATTGACATTTGACAAGTGATGAATAGGGAAAATTCTTGTCCGGACAATCCTACTCAAACAGGTATGGATTCTATTGGCAAAATATCATTTTAGAAAATGTGCCAAAACGAGAGTGTTGAGTGGTTCATATCAGTACTTGGTATGAAATTTGAGCTTTGTTATGGTATTTTGTAATTTTTTCTATTAATGAAAAATTGCTTGCATTTGCTAGCCCTAAAAAAAAAGAGAGTGTTGAGTGGTCCCATGTTGAGAGAAACTTTTTGATCTATCCCTAACAAAATCCAGGCCATTGGTAAATCTCTGGATGGCATATTGGCATGGCAATATGGTATCAAGTCAAGATGCATGTACCTTTTGTCGATTTGACCTCGCATTTGCTTAAAAATAAAATTTTACATGATTTGGAATTAAACGAAGATGCTGTGGGACAATCTTGTTAATCTAACCAGATTCGTTCATTTGTTAACTATTTAATCTAATATCAAATCAACTTCAAATTTTATAAAACTTAGATCAAAATGTATCACCGGTAAAATTTAACAAGATCAACCGTTTGAATTTTCTATTTGAATTTTAAAATTTTTAAATATTTAAAAATAAAGAAATGACTGTTTGGAGCAGTTTTTTTTTTTTTTTTTACTGCTGAGGATGCGAGTCCTTACATACACCAACCAAAGTAGAATATTTCCTTGCAATGCAAGTCTGCTTGTACGCATAGATTTGTTATGTGGCCATTAGTGTGTAACTATTGCTGGTGCATGCAATTAGAACCTAAAAAGGCATCCTTTGATCAAACTTTTGGACGGTCACAATTACCTTATGTGCAAACAGTTGCTTTTACACTTAAGTTCCAAAACCAAGAGAATTTAAGCTAAAAAATAAGCATCAGATCGAAAGGTGATATATATAATTATTGCAAAAATATTGCAAAGTAATCTGAAAATACATACAAATTATAATAGTTTGTCAAAGTTGTAAATAAATTTTAATTGGTCACACTTGGATTACGCAAACATGCAATGAATTACAACAATTATAATAAGATCGAAAAATTATTCCGTGTAACAATTTTTGGTTAGGACTATTTTTTTCAAAAATAAAAATATCGTTCTCTCAGATTATGAATAGTTCTGACTCAAACAGCAAAAAATAAATATATAAATAAACAACAGATAGTTTAAGCAAAAAGCAAGACTCAAACAGGATTGGGAAAAAAAAAGATAAAAAAAAAAACCGATCCGTGCCAAAATACCTCTAAATATAAAATTTCTATAATTTCTTTGACATGTCAGTAAAAGTAATATACGTTTTTAAAAAAAAAAAAAATCATCCATGCGCCTGACAACTAGTAGCATTAGTTGGTAAGTGTATGTCCATGCGTCAGAACACAACAGATAATCGTTAAGAGCCGTTTGGATGGGTAAGGAATAAACAAAAATGACAAATTTCGGCGGAAATTTATTTCTAACCATTCAAACTCTTCACAAAACTACACACTTTCCAATATTTTCTGCCTAAAAATAGACTATTTCTCTTATTACTAAGCGATCCAAACGGCCCTTTTGGAGGAATTTCAAATTGAAAGGTGATCTTAGTCCACTTCAGCTAAACAACACTACCTTGATTTTGTCAAAGAGATAATGTGCACGGCACATGATAAAATTTGTGGCTATTTGATATTGTTAAAAATCTATAATTTATTAAAAAGCTCACTTAATCTTTTTTTTTTTTGCATTAGAGAGATTATTATTTTTTATCTTACAAAGCAGTATTAGGGTTCCTTTTGTAGAGATATGTCAAATTTAGAACGATTTTGTCAACTATTCTTAGGACTGACCTCTACGGCTCTACTGTATCTTTCAAGTTGAAATGTTGCCTACACTTTTATAGTTTTATTATCTATGACCAAACATTTCTAAAAAGAAAATTGCAAAAATTGAGAGTGCGTTATTTTTTTTTAAGTTCTATAAATGGCTAAATGCCCATATCTCTCTCTAGTTATCTCTTGTCAATTTTTCTAATCTCTGTTCATGCAAAATGAAGTTTACAAAAATATTGCATTACACCATTGACAGGATTCTAACAGAAAGTTAGGTCTTAATTAGTTTTCAAGGTGGCAGGAGATTAAAGTAATATCAGATGCCCCTTAGTTGATTAGCAGGCATTTATGTGGAGAATTGGTTGCGGTATTGGGAATCGTTGATTTTATTAATTATTATGAAGACATGTGAAGAAAATAATAATTTTATCCAACAAAGCATGTTCCTTTTCACTGAATAATCATATCAAATACCAGTTGCTCAAAATTTTAAATTTTTTAATCAATAGATGCACCGAAATAGGACTTGTCATCTAAGATGCGATCCAAATAGAATAACGACTTTGTGGCTAACCGTGTGGTAGGGTATTCTTGGTAGATAAAAAGAAATCATCTACTCTTAAATGAAATTGCTGCTGCAAAATAATTACTGGACGTCTCTAGTCTAGCATTTTACGGGTTAGATTTGCATTAGTGAATTAATGGGGATCAAATTATTACCAATAGCAATAGAATCACAATAGCATATTTTGCATGTGCACTAGAATATCCAGCTGCAGTGGCCTGTGAAATCAGTGATGACATAATGCAAAACAAATGGGGCTCTTAAACTATCCTCACTTCTAGTTTGATACTACACTCTTATCATTTTCGCATTTCCAATTAATATTTTCTTATGCTGCTAGTGTCAAACAAAGTTGCTCTTAACAGTATAAACATTAATTGATACTACGCTTAGAATCTTAGATCCTTTTCACATTTCCAGCTAATATGTTACCATGCAAAACAAACAAATCTTGACCTTAAACTATAGGACTTGTGTTATGCTTAAAAATCCATTTCACATGAATTTAGGTTATTCTTGAAATCCCTTTCACATTGCTGAATAATTTGTTTTACAAATGTTGCTCTTGAAATATTTGGAGAGCTTTTTTTTTTTTTTTTTGAGGTTGTTCGACGAAAAGCCTCACAAAAAGATTTATTTAATACAACAACATCAAATAAACTCTCTCTAGGTTGGAATTGGATAGTTCATTTTTAGTTCATTTGGTCCGATGAATGCCATTGATTTTCCTTTAATACTTTCTCCGTTGGCTCCTACATATTGCTTTGATTTAGCGAAGCCTTTATATATATATAACAAAGGATATCGGCAAAGAATTTGAGTAAAGCTTAAAAAGTTTATCAACATTTGTTCACTTGTCCTATAAAAAGTTCTAACAAAAAAATCAATCCAATTTGTCCCCTTTTTTAAATGCTCAAATTTATTCTGAATTATTCTTTCAACATTTTTGCTAGCCACTATCATCAATCAGTTTTATGGCCGTGTCCACGGAACGATAATCTCAGATAACACAAACTAGATGGAATAAGCTTCACTACACCGTACACCACAAATTCAGATAACTTTATTTAAATCGGTGCTGATAAGTACAATTAAAATTTCAAACAATCAAGCAATCAAACACCATAAATGAAAAATCAAATGTCTAAAAACGAAACACCTCTCAGCGCCTGACTTCTCTCATCTTCAACCTCTCCCAGCGTGTCCCATCACTTTCACCCCCTTTCACCCCTTTCATCCGCGTGACCCATCTCACCCAAACACTCTCCCAGATCCACCCTCCGTTCTCACCCCTCACCCGCACCCTTTCCCCTCCCTTCCCCTCCCCCTTCCCAGCTCTCGCCCCTCTTCTCTCATCTGTCGCCTTCTCTCGCCTCTTTCTTCCTTTTACCGTCTCATTCCTCATACCCTTCTCTTCCCTGTTCATTTCATATTTGACATTTTTTTCCATAAGATACTCTCTTAAATACAAATAAATACTCCCTTAGTATTTATTATTTACTCCTCCGTAGTTATTAGTTACTCCGTTAAATCAATCACATATTTACACTTATTAGGTACTCCCTTGATGCTTATTATTTATTCTCTTATATTTTTTAATTACTAAAAAGTGTAAATCAACCACGTATTTACATTTATTATGTCCTCCCTTAGTACCTATTATTTACTTTCGTAATACTTATTATTTACTCCCTTATCACAAATTATATACTTCCAGAATAAATAGGTCCTCCCTTAATACTTATTATTTACTCCTTTAATGCTTATTATTTACTCTCTTGTCACAAATTATATATTTCCAGAACAAATAAATGAAAAAATATATGTGAGGAAAAAAATAAATTGGAAGGTGGAGATGAGGGAGAGAGGAAGAGAAGGAAGAATGGAAGGGGCCTTAGGCAGTGAGGATCGAGATCGCGAGAGGCTTGAGTGTCGGGCTTTGCTGTTGGTGGGATATGGGTTGATACGTGTGAATTATTGGAGAAAGTGAGTAAATAGGGAAGGTATCTAAATAAGGGGAGAGAGCAAGGAGATAGAGGAGAAATGCGTAGGATTAATGAGGGGAGAGGCGAAGAGACATAGGGGTAGGGTGAGGAGAAAGGAGTAAGGTGAGGAGAGGGGATGCGATCAGAGGGAGGAGCGGAAAGGAGGCACGCTCCTCTCTCTGGTTGTGTTGATTGCGTGACTATGTGATTATGGAGACTAATTTCCATTTTAAATTATTTATTTTGTGATGTTCATGCTATGTGAATTAATATTTGACTTTGTTCCATCAAAACCTTCAATTGGTGCACGAATTTTGTTCTAATAAACTATGTAAAAATTGATATTCACCTTTAGTTTAATTTCTTAAATCGAACTTTTTTTAAGATGGCTGGGCAGCGGCTGCCAACAGGGCTGAAAACGGAAACTATTAACAAAACAATGAAATGGTTTCGTCCATGTGTAAATCACAAAATTTTCATCTATTTCGATCGTTTCGTCCGGACGAAACGATCAACGAAACTAAATTTCTGTTTCATCAACGAAATAAAACGGTTAAACAAAACACCCTAGTTTCGTCACCGTTTCGACCGTTTTGCAACCCTAGCTGCCTGCTGCCAAGCTAGTTCTTAAATCAAACTTAGTAAATTGGATTGCAACAATTAAGAGGTATAGACTCGCGTGGCCCAATAAAACCCAGCCCTTATTTATATTATATCTTTTGAGAATATAAAACGCATCCTGTATAAGTTCGATAGGAAGTGGTGGTATTGCCGTATTGGTACTACCGGTACATTACGTGAAACCCACCCCTTGAGAAACATATTAATCTTTTCCACAGCTATCGAGTAACGTGGGTTGGATAGCAGTGTGCTTTTCTGGGGACCAAATGCAAATATATTACTTTGAGAAATTAAATTCCATTTTATATGGGCTCCGTTTGGATAGGTGTGGGAAGAAGGGAAGAAGTGGAAAGAAGTATTGAGAAGTGTGTAACTTTGTGAAGAGTTTAGATTGTTTATAATAAATTTTCTTCCCTTCTTCCTTTCTTCCTTCTTCCCACACGTATCCAAACGGAGCCATGAAGATGTTGGAGTTGAGACAAAACAGCAGATGAGGCTGCTAATGTTATTCTTATACAGTTATACTTGACAGCAATGGTGGGTGGGGTGAGTGGCATGAAAACGGGGTTAATTATTTGCAGCGGGTAGAGACAGAAAGTGGTACGAGGAGGTGGTAGTGTAGATGATTTTTAGAGAAAAGTGGGGTAATGAATGGTAAGCAACCGCACGAGCAGCAGTACCGGTATCGGTATTGGTATTGGTATGGATGGAGATAGGGATAGTAGCGAACCAATTAAATTATAATATAATATAATATAATACGTAATGTAATTAAGCATAGCAATAGCATGCAGAAAAAGTGAGTAAGGTAAGTTGAGAGGCAGACCGGAGAGGAGAAGCAGCAGCAAGACACTGATAGAGAGTAGAGACTGTCAACACTAAAATCATCTACTGGACTTGGACCGGACGGTTCAGTTCAACGCTTTCCGTTCCACCATAAACCGGACACTTGTTAGCTTGTTTGCAGTTAGCACCACCATCTCTCATTCTCTCTACTCAACTGTTTTTATATTATATATATTTGATTAACGCCCCGTCCCACAAATTCTATAATCTATATTAAATTAACTTAAATGACTCTATTCCTCTCTTACCTTTTATTTTATTTCTTCCTCTTTGTTTTTATCATTCAGGTGCATGCCATTATATATCTCATCAAGACTATGCCTATGCAGCATCTAGGGAATATAATTAAATAACATCTCTTTAGATATTAAAGGCCAATGTTTGCTTATTCAGAGGAAATATTAAAATCCCGTTAAAAATTGCTAAGAAATAAAGGGGGGAAAAAAAAAACCTCAATTCCAGCCTATGTATATTTACATGTATGTTGGTCGAATTTTATTTGGCAGAATTGGGTATTTAAACTTAAGGAGTGGCGTTTCCTTGCTACCATGTTTAGTTTAATTATTATTTTGAATGTAAGAGTTAAAAAAATTTAGCAAGCCTTCATACTTTCTAATATGTAAAAAATGCTAACACACTTTGTACGAAAGAGATTTTAACACTGAGCACGCTGAAGAGTAGGAGGTTTTTTAACACCGTTAACAAAATAATACAATAAATTGGAATGCGTACTTCCTCAGAAGATTATAATAATAACATAATAGAGCAAGGCGGAGGTCGTTTGCATAAACATAACAATTAGTTAATACTATCACAAAAAACAATGGTGAAGTGGAGTGCAACAAATATTACTACAAGCAATACCCAAATACAGATATAACCAAAACATATGCAATAATACACTGTGACTGTGCAATAGAAATCTATACTCGGCCTTATTTTGACAGCCAGTAAATAAATATAAGAAAAGTACATACTGACGCCACGATAGAAAGAATTATGGTATCCATTGATTTCTTCCTCTTTATCGCCGATAGTATATTGTTCACCTACATCATGATCATGTCAGGACAACAACAGATTAGACAATGCATTCCTTGTACAAAATGCCGCAAAGATCACTTATTTCAGAATCACGACTTTGTACGCACCCTCCCTTACAGTTACAAACCAACATCACAATTTTGTGCATACCCTTACAAACAGACCACGATACCATCTATGATCTACAAAACAGTCTCATCGACCCCCTAAATATGGAAATCCATACAATCATTCAGTCTCCTAACCTAATTTCTGGAGAACACAGAGGTCTTGTACAAATCTATTCACGTAATTGAGGGTTCAAAAAGGGTCAGTGCTATCAAGTTTTGTAAATATAATGCTTTTATATATGACATTCATCCACAATCCACATGCTGGTGATTTAATCATGGTAATAAATATTATGCCAGTACTTTACAAATGAAACTGTTGGATGTAAGAAAATAGTTGGCATTTTGAGTCTGCGGATAAATATAATGATTAAAGAGCCTACTTGGTATAGCAAACATAATGAGGGGATTTGGAAGAATGTACCGTGGGGAGGCGACTGCTGACATTGGTAATTTTGGAAGTAATACCACCAAATGTGGACCTCTGCAAAACAAGGGCACCTAAAGTAGCTTGTGCATGGGAGATGACATTATCCATCTGTAATGAAAGTAAAAGTAGAATTTTGAGAACCTTGTAGGAATTTTGTGAAGTAAAGGAGTAAGGGAGAGGAGAGAGAGAGAGAGACCTGGGCAGAGCTTCTGCCAATGGAGGCCTGTTCTTTGAGTAAAGCAGCATGATCAGAATGAGGGCCGAGCTCTAAGTCGAACTTGGAGCGGTCAAAATCTCTGAAATCAAGAAGGGATGCGTGGTCTCGCTTTGCTCTGAGGCTGGATTTGAGGCGATAAAATTCCTGAATGAAATGGAGTTAAGATGAGAAAGAGCATAGTAGCATTAATTAAGAAAGAAGTAGGTAGATACCTGGGTAAGGTCTTGTAAGATCTCCTGGTGGCGGGTGAAGGTGTGAGAGAGAACCTCAGAGGCGCCGGCGGCAACCCAAGACTGCATCTGCGAGTTGACTTGGTGCAGCTGCTTGAGCAATCTGTCGATGGTGGACTCGACGTCGGTCTCGGAGCCGTCGGATTTCATGGACACGGATTTGCGGTAGGTATTCATCTGGTCATCCAGTTGGGCTTCTAGTTTTCTGGCCTGAATTCAATTCAATTGAAAAAGTCAATTCAATTCAATTCAATTGAAAAGGAAGGGGATCGGAGACGCAGAGATGAGTACCTGTTTACGAAGAGCGTCCCACGAAGACGCCTCCATGACTAACCAACAAATCAGAGATGGATAGAAAGATAGATAGACAGATCTCTCTTCTTCTTCCTTCTTCCTTCTTCCTTCTTCCTTGCGCCAAAAATCAGAGATGGATAGAAGAGAGACTCAGATCAGATGGAAACAAAGAAACAAAGAAAGGGGCTCAACTCAACCACCAGGCTAGGGCGCTAGGGCTCAACTCAACGTAACGGGTCCAATTCCTCCTCGCTTCGGGTTGCTTCACAACTTGCTATTCTTTTGGGCCCACTAAGGATTGCATATAAATAACAACTATACTCAACAATAAACATGATTTGATTTCTCTGCAAACTTTTTCCCTTTTTCCGTCTTATTTTTCGAGAACAGAAGAATGAAGATTATTATTTATTAACATTCATGCGTGCCACTTTAATTCACCAAGGTTACTTTCGGATCGTTACAAAATAAAATTACAATTATTTCTAGGCGATTGAACATTATTTCTTTTCTATTAAGTATTAACACTGTTGTTTCCATCATCTTTAAATCCGCATTAAAATGTTCCCTAATATTTTCTTTATCCAGATTAAATAATGATTCAAACACACGTTCAATAATTTTTTTTTTCAAATTTGGAACTACTTAAAATAATACTTTTGAATTTTAAAAACCCTATTCTCAACCATCCAAAAATTATATTTCATATTCTGAATAACTAATCATAATTTTATTCTCAAATGCGCCCAAGTTCTTCGGCCTCATTTTTATATTTTTTTAGAATGAGAAAAAGGTGGTATTTTTAACCTGCTTCCTTTGAAAAAGAAATTCAACATGTACAAAGGTGTCTACTGGTTGCCTATGCTAATTAACTGATCTCACATGTACCTGTGAACGCTACAACTTTTTTTTTTTCTTTTTCAAAAAAAAAAGGCAGTTTTAACATCAGTAGTACATTGCAAATATCTCAACAACACATCAAAGAACACAACCGACACTCTTAACAACCCTATACTGCAACTTTCATCTCAATTTTAAATACGCACAACTATACAGCATGGAAAAGATAAATTCGTAAATTTTACGCCAATTTAAGACTTAATTCAAGATGACTTCAGTTCAGAGAGACACAAAAATAAGCTAGTACATAATAAATTGTTATTCAAAGCAACCACGTTGTGCACTGAAAACCCCTTAAAACCCACGTACCAGAACTAGAAGAGGGGGCTAATTTCATGTGTACCTCTCAAACTGTTAAACCAGCACCACTACGTCGCCACCAGTTGCCTCTCAAACTCAGGTAATATTAATTCACCAAGATTAAGAACTAAAACTAATGCTTCAATGCTCACTCATGATATTTTGGTGGTCCTTTTTTTTCCCCCCATTCACAAGACTATACATGATAATACTCAAGTGATAGTTCTTCTACACATTGCTAGCAGCCTTGTACCAAATATTTTTCTAAACAAATCTCCTCAGAAAATTGGTTGCAATATTGCCACAAGTGAGTCTACAGGCAAAAAAAAAAAAAAAAAAAAGTTTTTCCTCCTAAACACTACAAGAAAAAGGAGCAATTAAAATACGGTTACAATGCTTCAAAACCTTTTTTGATGGCAGTTCCCACATTTGATGACAAAACATGAAAGAATTTATCAAGTTGCAGTTCTTGTCGTCCAACACCTGTAAATGAAAGTTATGATAAATCACTTCACACAAAAACTTCTCAGAAATATTGAAAACTAAATTTAATATGAGACAACACATAGTGTTACTTGAGAGTGGTAACTGGTAAGAACAAAAGGGTTTGGAAATAAACACTTTCTCCATCTTTTTCTTTTGGTGGTTCATATCATATAATAATTGAGTAATCCAGTCAGTGATGCAAGAATTGTCATTTAAAAAAACCCAAGAATTTAAAATGCAGTTAATTCTGAAATAAATATATATGGGTTACTAACTTGTATGTATCATTGAATGATAAAGTTTAGGTGAGAAACCTTTGGGGGCTTATTTGTTCAGATAAGTCTCTAAATTTGTGAGGCACCTAATATGCTCAGTTCTATCCTTATGAGGTATATATTTGTGCAGAAATGCTGCCAGGTCATCATTTATGCCTCTCTCTTCCAAGTAATCATGAACTGCTTTCTGCATCTCATCATCCAAGTTCCTATCATGTAATTTAATACCATGAATAGTTGAAGAAAATAAAGTAAGGAAACAGAGGTAATTTAATGCCAGTAGAGATGAATTCTGGTAATGGGTGATGTCATGTCAGTGCAAAGAAAGATGAGTAATTTGTAGGAAAAAGGAGAGAGTGGTGAAAAAGAAGTTACTTGAAGTGGGGGCCGAGATAAGGGTTGATGGCATGGATGCCAGGGGGAGCGGCAAAGACGCGGTCGACATCCATGGCATCGGGCCAGGCGGAGCAGAGGAATTGCATGACGAGGGCATCAGAGGGGGAGTTGGGTTTGGAAACTTCAACTGCAAGGGTGACATGGAGGCGGCGATTGGAGTGGTCGGAGATGTACCCGGAGCGGGTGGGAGGGGCAGAGCCGTCGAACACGGTGGCATCAATCTGAATATGTTCAAGGAGGCGGGGGTCAGAGCGGGTGAGGCGGAGCCAGCGCTGGCCCTGGCCCACGAGGGGGTCGATGGAGAAGGAATTGCAAATGGTCGACGGAGGCTGAGTTGAACCTTCTTGCATTTGCATGTGCTTCTGGGTGCGGAGAGCGCGCAGAAGGGTCTCTTTCAGCGCCGACCGCCGCATGCCCGTCATCAACCACCGTCTTTGGGTTCGGGCTCGGAGAAGAAGACTCCCACAACCATTAACGCCAGCCATCGTCGTAATCGGAGCAGCAACAGCACCAGCACTCACTCAAATTGTGGCTTCCGTTGGGTTGGATTTCTCGGCCTCAATCCATTTCTTTATTCTAAGCCCAAACACATTACTTTACTTTATCTCTCTTTATAATTTTAAATGAACTACCAAACTGAAGCCTCGTTACAAAATTTTGTCCAGGCACAATTTGGAATTTGCCAATTAATAAGTTATGTAAAAGTAATTTTAAATTTTGTAACTGCGCTTCTTTTTTTTTGGACAAACTAGGCAGAGGCTACCTAGTAAAAAAAAGGAAAAATAAAAAAAAAAGAAAAATAAAAAAGCAAGAAAGCAGTCGCCAGCATGAAACTGCCGATCAGCAGCTACATGAAAGTTCTGCTAAAACCAGAGATGCTGATATCTAACAGTGCCTGAAGAAAAGAGTAGCCTCCCCCACTATCCAGTCATGTATCGCATCTAACAATCTCTCCTCCCCCCTGGAGACTCTGTTATTACGTTCAAGCCACACGGCCCAAAAAGTTGTTGCCAACACAGTTTTTTGGAAATCAGTAAATGATGAATGAAAGGCTTGCTTAAGCGACTGCATGCAGTTGTTATTGAACGTAATCAGGGGAATGCCAGTAGTGAGACTAAGGCATCTCCATAGTGCAACAGTGACTGGACACACAAAGAACAAATGAGATGTTGTTTCACAAATGAGATGTTCCTTTTCTGAAGCTGGTCCTGAGTTAAAATTCTGTCGTGTGCCAATAGCAACATGAATGGTTTGATTGAAGGTGTGACCTTTAGCTTCCAAATGAGGTATAACGGAAAAGTTTGTCTACCAGCTTTTAAGAAAGTGCGATAGAAAAAGGCGGCAGAGTAACGACCATTGGAGTTCCATCTCCAAAGCAACTGATCTTTCTCTCCAGATCTCACAATTTGAATTGCCTGTGTAATTATTTCCTCCTGACCCCAATTTAATGGATGTGGCAAGAGTTGGCTTAGAATGGGCACTGCATTTGACAAAGTAATCATGTTGTAACTGCGCTTCTTATAGCGTTAAGTTGTAGCCTGCCTCAATGGTAATTTAAAACTCAAACAAGATAAGAAGACGGCAATCATAAAGTTTTAGTCACAACTTAATTGAAAACAAAAACCATTAATCCCCCTGCCAGCCTGCCATACACATATTATCAAAGATTTATCATTTATGTACTCAATAAACACGTTTTAAACGAGCACAAAGCAAAACGAATATTAGGTGTCACATACCACGCCTTCTTTTTTCTACTTTTTTTAATGCCAAGCCTTGCTTTCCATTCCTAAACCACCAGTGTACCGCAATAGAGCATAGTACTATAGCCGAGTATGTATTTCAGAGGTTCCAAAATAAGTTCACAAGTTCAAGATAAAAGTTGGAGTTAAAATGTTTGGTCTACGTCAAAACGTTTGAGCATGAATCCTGAGTTATCTCTATTACTAATAAAAGCACCCATAAAAAAAAACCAGTTATTGGTCTAGTGACAAAAATCAATACATCTTAAGTAAAATGGTATGGGTTCGAAATCCGGAGAAGAGAGAGGGTCTTTTATAAACAGTTAATTTAAAAATAAATTGGAGGCTTGACCCTCCAATTTATTGTTTTTAAAAAAAGACACCCATAAAAAAGTCGGAATAATTTCACTAAAAAGATGAAAATAATTGTTATATTAATTATGGACTATTGATTTGTGAGATCTAATTTGATGTGTGGTTTAGATGTTAATTTCCAATAAAAGATCATATTCTTTAACAAAAAAAGAGTCACGTGGTGTTTAAACAATTTATATTTTAAAAGATATCCACTGCATTGTCGAAAGATTCAACCAGATATTTTATTATCTAATATTATTTTGTTTCATTTGCCCATATAATTGATAGGCGGCTGGTTTAATTTGACGTAGGCTTTAACTGCGATCAATAATCAATAATGTGGCCATCTTTCGCTAGTATTTACCAACAAGCTTGTGTGTCACATCAAAATATGGCCTACAAAATATTTCAAACTACACATCCACCCTGAAAAAGAAAATCCATTATTGTTCGCATCTCTCAGTCAATTAGTTTAACCAAGATTTTGGACTTGTAGCTGGGGGTAATCCAAATTGAGATTCGCTGCCGCGCGACACAGCGTGTCGCGCGGTATGCTGGCCGTTTGATTAAGATCCAATGGACAAGGGAGCCCCGTGCATGTAACCTAGATTGGTAGGCCCGTAAAAAGTGAACCGTCCGATCAAAATCAGACGGCTCGTAGTGCGCGACACGCGGTGTAGCGCAACAGCGAATCCGGATTGGGGGTAATCCGACTTGATTGTTGTGACTCGGTCAAATTTTGGACCAAAAGTTGAACACACGTGGAAGACAAATGGAGTCGGTTCATAGACCTACAGTTTGAAATCAAGTCAGCTATGCCTAGCTATGGAATAATCATTTCAAAAATTCAAAACCCGTGTATTTTGACTTCTCATTTCAAAATAAAAGGTAAGGTTATTTCTCAAAAAAAAAAAGAAAAAAAGGTAAGGTTCTTTTTCAGGTACAATGTAGGTGTTTTCAATGAATACGAACTGAACTAGAGAATATTTACAGCAGAATTCTATTTCAAGCATACGCCCCCTGATTGGGATACAATATGCAAAATCGGTTCCATACCCCTCAAATCATTGAAATTGATCTCATACCCTTCTATTCTTGATAAAATTAGATATATACCTACATCCACAGTTTAAGTTAATTTCTGAATATAAAAAATTGTTTTTTACATCTTATGACTAAATTACCCCTGCCCAAACTCCTCTTCTTTGCTAAGGCTTGAAAGACTTTTCATCTTTCCGTTGGGGCCGTTTGGATCGCTTAGGAATTTGGAAAATTTGGGGAATTTCTTATTCCTAGGCACAAATTTTATTTGGAAATGTGTAACTTTGTGAAAGATTTGGATTGTTTATAATAAATTTATATCTAGAAATCGGAAATTCTCCAAATTCCCAACGTTAATTCTCCTCTAAGTAATATATCTTTCCAATTCCATTCTAAATATTTCATAATCGAAAGTTTCTAAAAATAAGTGTTTCTAGTTTAACTTTTATCTCTTCGTTTTCATCTCTGTCTAATAATACTGGGTGTAAGAAACATCAATATTTCATTTACTAATTTTTTTACAATTATTTGCTGTTAGCTAACAATATAGCTTTCTTCCCTCTTAGTTTTTTTCTTAAAAAAAGTAATAACGCAAATTTCACTACTGAAACAAGAAGTAACCAAAAAAGAAAATACAGTACAATATATAAATCAACTAATGTACTGGCAGTACTCGGCATCAACTCTTTTTCTTCTATGCTAAAACGTGTAGCATATTTCCTTCTTCCATAAGATTAGTTAACAATTTATTAATTCCAAGTGTGTTTGCTTGACAAATTGCATTTTTGTTTCCTTATTTTCTTGCCTCCGTAATTACTTTGCAGAAAGAAAAAATATAAATGAAATTAGAAAGATATATTCTCATAAATTAACAATTAGGAAAATTTTAGAATGGAAAGAGTATATATTGCGGAAATATTCTTATTTTTATATTGTATGGAGAGAGAATTAACGGGAAGATGAAAAGTCTTTTAGTCAAAAGATATAAAAACCAGTTTTTTATATTCAGAAATTAACAAAAACTGTGGAGAAGGATATATATCAAATTTTATCAAGAATGGAAGGGTATGGGATCAATTTCAATGATTTGAGAGGTAAAATATCTAATTGAGTAAGATTTGAGGGGTATGAGACCGATTTTGCCATATTAAAATTATTTGTTTAGCTGAAATTTGTTAGAAAGTGTGCTAATTTTCATTTTTATGCTAATTACCAATTAATTAACCAAGCAAACATAGCACACACAAGATCTAGTACACAAGCTATTCAAACACACGAGAAAAAGGGGAAATCGATACCTCCCGCGAAATCGTATTCGCGGGGCTCGACCAAGGCATGGGAATCGATGGCGTGCCTTCTCCACCGTCTCCACCACGTCTAGTCACCGGCGCCGCCTCGAGTCCACCAAGGTATTAACCAAAATCTCGATCTATGCTAGTAGATAGGAGGTTAAGCCTAATCCCTTCTTTCACCAATCAATCATGCAATTAATTAGTGTATCTATGCTCAACACATGAGCCCTATAGATGGAACAAAGGATAGAACCAAGGGAGAAAATTCTGAAATTTTCTCCTCTTGGAGAGTGGCGGCCTAGAGAAGGAGGAGGAGAGAGAAAAGAATGCTTAGGTGTGTTCTCCAAGTAAGTGGTCCTTATATAGAGAAGCCAAAACCTAATTGTTCTCTTCCATAATTACAAGTATGCCATCCTAATAGGCCGGCCCACTATTATGGGCTAAATGGGCTATCTAATTCAATTAATTAGGCCTCATTTACTATATTAAATCATATATTTAATATTCCTTTAATTCCATTTCTATTCGGGCTTGGTTAGGCTACTAATTAAATAGCCTAGTATTTTA
The DNA here is from genome assembly GCA_028095005.1 of Rhynchospora pubera. Classification (NCBI taxonomy): domain Eukaryota; kingdom Viridiplantae; phylum Streptophyta; class Magnoliopsida; order Poales; family Cyperaceae; genus Rhynchospora; species Rhynchospora pubera. The sequence goes on from CM051460.1 coordinate 359,808,444, forward strand.
ATTTAATTCCATAATTAAATTAAAGTGTCTTGCATAAAATAATTATCAATTCATTGATAACTATTTTAGGATTAGGGAATGCATTAATTTATTTCTATATGATCCTTTTGATTTAATTAATTATAACGGTCCACAACCATATATAATTAATTAATCAAACTATCATATTTTCACAAAACTAACTGTTGCGAATAAATAATTAATGCACGTATGGTCAAAACCTATTTGTGTGACCCTTTGAGGATTTATGCTATGTTGGCCATAGAATTAAATCGTTATTTAATTCCAATAATCATAAGCGGTATCTAGCAACACGTTATGACTCCCAATTCGCATAAATAGTGTACTGCTACAATATTTCAATCCTGCATAAGAGAATAAATGTATTTCCCTATTTTGATTCTTATGTCACACGATATCATCGTATAATCCAAGATAGGAATGTGTCATTCTTGCAGATTATACGTTTCTTGATCTAGAGATAATTGTATAAAGTTGCATGCAAACAATCTATCTCCATCAAGGGGCCCAAACAGATATCGTCACTCACTAAGTGAATTAATGAGGGACATACGATTTTCTTGATGATTAACTTTTCCCCGCACAATTCAAGAGAACATAAATAAAGTCCGTATAGCAGCCCTTATCGGGAATCAGCGGTAGACAGTATTTATTGAACCTATCCTCATGTGGAAAAGATAAACATCTCAAACTTAGAACCAAAATCACAACGAAATAAACAATGACACATAACACAATCCATATGTTTATTTCGATGGGTCAAGTCCTGTGCTATGTTCCATAACATACACATATGTAACTAAGTTGGTAACTCTTTACCTATGATTAGTAGAACTTAATCATCACTTAACTTGCATACTAATCTTTTATGATAATTAATGTTCCTTGTTAATTATCAAGATTATGGACCGTTTAGATTTATTATTGTCATTCTAAAGAATGATCAACAGAGATCTACAATTCAGATCCTCAACCTGAATGATCTGTCAATAATAAACCTAGGAACAGATGATAAAATCTCATCCAAAACATAAACTAATAATTAAGTCATTAAATTATTGACTTCTAGGACATAACTCTAACAAAATTATCATCAAAGATGTTATAATTTCCCATGTTCCTTGGATCAAACAATTCATTTACAAAAAAAAAAAAATATAAATGTTTGCACGGAACAATAAAATTATATCTTAAAGAAGACAATAAGAAAAAAAGATAATAGCAAGGAATAAACAAAGAAGACCAAAAATAGAGGGCCCTACTCGCTCACATGTCTTGTTTTCCATTCTTTGAACCTAAGGTCTGATACTGAAAAATTTCAGTTTTCTCCTATCTAACAACCAATGAAAACCCCTCTGGACAGCGGCAAGTGACGTTATCCAAGTGCTTGCTTTCTTATGTACTTCATACAGGTTGAAAATATTATTTGTTACATCAAGAATCATGTTTGTCAGCATATTTAATTTTTCGTTGTCAAACAAAAAAATATATATACTAACTAATTCAATTTCAAAAATACTTTTTTGTCACTAATGTATTAAAGTGAAAGTTATCTATATTTAAGTAATAAATTGCCACTCTTATTCAATTTTCACTGTATTCTTGTAACTATCAGTTAATTTACTGTTTTGAAACTGGTTCAAATTTACCAAACTAACAGTGGAGCCGTGGAGGTTTAAATCCTATTATAATTTGACCTGGATATGGGGGGTAATACGGAGTGCTTTTCTTTGCCAAAAGCTGCTTTTACCAAAAAGGTAATATACTGTGCAAGATCTAGATTGTGTTCTTTTCACATGCATTGCTTCTTTAAGCTTTCAAAAAGTGTAGTTTTAAGAATTAGATGGTTTTACATGTTCATAAGTGACTATTGAACAGAAACAAGACGGGCACAAAATGAGCCCGGAGCCGAGAATTATCAATGTACTATTATAAAAGAAAATTGTGCGTTTGCAATACTTTGTAGTATAAAAAAAAACAAATGTAGCTGTCTATGACAACAAATCAATCAAAGAATCAACTTTTTTAAGTGTCCTTGAATCCGAACAAAACCTAACCGACATCATTTTTATTATATATATATACTTTTTTTTTGTTCAATGTGTTTTTTCTTTATTATTTTCTTATCTTTTATTATTATTTTTTGGGTGGGTTGGTGTCCTTAAGGAGGAAATTAGATTTATGCGCTGACCTATAGGTAGCAATTTTAGGTAATTTGCGTCCTTGTTTGGACGGTTGGGATTCTTTCAGAAAGAAAAATGAGTGTTTATTCGGTAAAGAGCGGAAAGTGAGTTATCATTTTGGAAGAAGAAATATTGTTTGGATGGTGAGTTAGAGAAAAAGAATGAAAGAGATGAATTAAAATTAAAAAGAGTGTTATTATAGAAAGAAAAAAATATTATTTGGCTAGATTCTTCTTCCGAAAATTAGCCTCTTCGAAAATATTTATTATTTTCATCCATCCTAACAAAGTAAATTTAATTAAATTTAAGATGATGGAGATGGAGAAAAAACATGCATTCATACAAAATAGCAAAACTTGTTTTTTGCACAGCTAAAAGGAAAACCGAATAATGGAGCGTCGTTGAAAATCGATCGATTGTTCCTCACTATAATTTTAAAGAACAAATTTCTCCCCTATTGTTTTATTTGGTCGAGTACAGACAAATTGGATGATTTATTTGCCTCAGTTCTCAACTAAAGAAACTTTTAGAAAGATATTAGTAGAAGGTTAGAATTGACTAATTACTGTTTGTACCAATGATGTTTGAGGTGGCAGTCTTCTGTTCAAAACAACAAAATGTAAATATTAGTAATCAGTTATTTCTTATTTCCCAATTTGATCGAGATGAAATTTTAAATTCAAAAATTGACCGCCAGTCAAAACATTAATGACAGGATGTTGTATCAGCGCATAAAAATGCCCAGCCACACCCCAACCCAAGTTTTTATATGCTATACAGCATATACTCGTTTTTAGATGCATCGTTAATTTGATCAGAATTAACAATTTATAGTTTTTAATAAAAAAATCATAAACAATAATAAAAAAATTAATATCTGCCTTATAATATCACCAAACAAAATATAGCCAACACCAAATCTCTAAATCGTACACAAATACCACATAAAATTCTAAAGAAAATTGAAGCAAACACTAGAAAACAAATCTTACCTCTTCCCTTAATTGTTATATAAATTTTCAATCATGAGCAAAAATGGAGAGTTTTTTCATGCTTCTGTACGATCAATATATATCACACTTAAACAACTTCACAAATGATCAAAAGGATTCTCACAGATGCCATAAAATTAAATACAATTGTAAGAAGCATTATTCACATTTGGCGATTGAAAAGTTTTCTTTCTTTTCCAATTCGTTACATCAACAAAATTACATATATAGTAATATCCACATTACATATAGGAACCAAAAATGCAAACAAAAGCACCCAAAACTAAAAAAAAGAGATGAAAAAAATATTGAACCTATTTCTCACTTTGAGAGGGAAAAAATGGGCTATACTGTTCTACCTCTTAGAAGCATAGACCAAGAGAGAGAGGCCCTCGGTTCGCCGCAACTCGACCTCCTCGGCACTCGACCAATCCATTATGGTCGATCCGCTGCCGCATGAACCGCTAGAGGAGGTCGAAGAAGAAGCGGAACCCGTCTTCTTCAAGCTGCCATCCTTCCCCTTCCTCCTGGTCCTGCCCTTGCCCTTGCTGCTACCACTCTCACTCCAATTGCCCCAATTGGCGCCCAAATTACCAAACTGCCCCCCGAGCAACCCCCCCAAGCTCACCTTCTCCTCCTCCAAGCCCAAATCTTTCTCGAATTTGAACACGAACACGGCATCTGCATCGAATTGACCGGTTGCGGTGGGTGCTTCGCGTGTAGGGAAGACCCAATTGTGCAAATCCCAAGAGATTTGCAGCTTGTCTCCATGATTGGTCCCTTCAATTGTGATCTTGTCACTGCCTCTGAACTTCCATTTCAATCTCTTGACTTGAAGAATCTGCTTGCCATCGAGTCCGACCCAGAAGCCGAGCTCGGCTCTGTCCCTCGCGACCAAGTTAATGGAGATGTCCATTTCCCTGCCCCAAACCCTGACTCTGGTCTTGTAATTGTCCCCCATTTGCACGTGCTCTCTCCGAGAGATCAGAATGGAAGGCTTCAAGCCGCTGATGCAAATGGGCTTCTGAGGCTTGGAAGCTCGGTAGGCTTCGTCGAGCAAATCCCCGGCGACGAGCGCCAATTCGCCATTGACGGAGAGGGAGACGAAGAAGGCAGAGACGGGTTCGGGACCGAGGGCGAAGCGAGCACGGGTGAGGTCCCAGGAGACGTGGGCAGAGTGAGTGGGGTCCAGCTGGATGCGGCTGGAGCCGCGGCGGCGCCAGAGAAGCCAGGGGTGGATGCGGAAGGAGAGAGCCTTGTCTTCATCGTCTGCTTCTTCTGGTTCTCGGGAGAGGCGGAGGATGACGCGCAGGGAGAGGCCGAGGAGAGAGCGCGACCAGGACAGCGCCGCGGGGCCCAGGCGGGTGTCGTATACCGAGGTTGTCAGACTGGGAGCGCCGGTGGAGGCTGAGGTGGGGTCTGGCATCACCTCTTTCTTGTCTTTATTTGATGATGGGTTGAGCTTTATTTGAAGAGAAAGACGACGACGACGACGAGAGGAGAAGTAAGTAATATTTAGAGCTTTCTTTTTCTTTGGTAGTTTCTCTGAAACTGGCCGAAAGCAAGACGAAGAGGAAGAGGGAGCTTTCAGCTTTCTATAATACTAATACTAATATGTTTCTTCATAATACACCCAGACCCGGTGTATTATTTAGTTGCTTACCGGATTGGTCAGTTTCCGGTGCATTTACCTTTCAACACAAAAACCGAGTTCAGATACAGCTCCTCATCTCGGTTTCTCCATCACCGTCTAAATGTGATGTACGCCTGGTTTTGACAAGGAACCTTACTGATATATGGGTCCCACAAGTCTGGACTTGTAGTCTGGGTCTAGGTATTAATGAGCCCTGGCGCCATTTCCGAGTGTACAAGTTGGACGACTGCAAGACGAGTTCAAGCAACGTTTTACTTTCCCTATTAATTAAATCTTAAATACTTCAATTTCAAGTCAGCTTCTTACTGTTCAATTATCTGGACCCTTCATTTTTCTTGCTGGCTGTCTGGGCGCATCTCCTCCGTTGATCTACGCTTCTTTGGACTTGGTTATTTGCTCCGTGTTCTGTTGATTTTCTGTTGCCGTTCCTTCTCTGTGGTGTTCCGTGTGTTGGCTATCTTATTCTCTCTTTTCGCTGATGCGTGTCGTTCTTCCGTCTCCGCTTTCTCTTTCTTTGGCGCAGGCGATCCGCGTCGCCTCTTTTTTCCCTCCGCCCACGCCCCTTCTGTACCTTCCGGTCATTCAGCGTCGTACGGCTGCTTAGCCCCTATGAATTCTCGAGGACCTTCTCCGCACTGTTTCTGCTCCGAAAAAGTTGCCTTCCTCTCCCTCTCTCTTTCTTCGCTCTTCTTCTTCTCTGCCTTTCCCTTCTCCGTTCTTACTGCCAGGTACTCTTACCTTCCGATTTTTTGTTTCTTCTGTTCCTCTGCGTTGTTGCCTCTATCTTTCTTGCTGGCAGTCAATTTTTTCCCTTTATTTTTGTTCTTTGATTGTTCTCATTGACGTCTGAACTCACAATCGGCCATTTTTCCCCTCTAGGTTTTTTTGTGCTCCTTGCTGGTGGGTCATTCTTTCTCTCGGTATGTCTTTCTTCTCTTCTATTTTAGTTTTCGTTTGCCATTTATAGGGGTTACTGCTATGTTCTTCTTCTTTTCTGCAAAAACTGTGTGCCGGGGGTTGTTCCTTGCCAGGAAAAAATTGGTGCTGGCTTGGTCGGTTAAAAGAGGTGCACTCTAAAAAAATTGGTGCTGCCTTGATCAATTAAAAAAATTGGTTCTTCCTGTACTCTAGACCTCTTTTGTTTTTTTTTCTTTTTCCTGTTAAAAGAGGTGCCCATCACAGATTGTGTGCATTTGGCAAACAAGATCCTGTTAAGATTATTAATGTGAAAAATCTTTGTTTGATGCGGTACATTTTTTCGCTCTTCTGTTCTCCTGGTGCTCTTTTGCATTCTATTTTGCAGGTCTTCTGCTTTCGGTGTTCTGGTGCTGCTTTTTCTTTGCTCGGTTCTTCGCTGCTTATCAGGTATTCTCTTTGTCTTATCTTCTATTGTGTTCTATCTTGCTGTGATTTGTGAGTTTTGTACCCTTTATGGCTATCTATGTGTGCCGCTTCTCTTGGCATTTGTTCTTTGCTCTTATTAGTCCTTTCTATTTACACATGCCATCAATGAATGCACACCCTATTTAAATAGCTCTGCATGCCAGATAAGATTCCTAACATAATATTTTTTTCGACAGTGAAACTATCCCACATGAGATCATCTCATTTCAGACAACAACCTCACCGCAGCCGTCTACGCCCCCTCCAGCATTGCAAACTGTCGCACCAGTTTCAATCGAGCAATACCCATCTCCAGATAAAAAAGGGTTCTTTTTATTATATCATCTTCCTATCCTGCACTTACTTTGTTGCAATAACTATCACACAAACAACATTACTTTGTAAATAAAATGAAAAGAAAAGTTGTTTCAGTGAATACACATCGCCTCACAAAAACTGCTCTTCCTATGCAGGAAACACCCTTCTCATCAGTAACAACAACGTACAGCCTCTACTGGTGCCAAGAAAAGGCTCTTCTCTGACACAGAAACAGCCAATCTAAAGAGGTCAGTGCTTCTCAACAACGACACTTTTTGGCTTGCTTTTTTTTCTTATGCAATGCAAATTAGATAGGAAATTTAGCTAATGATCTGAACATGATATCTCGCCAGCCTATCTGGTCAGGACACACCTCTGGATTTATCTACAGAGCATGAACCTATGGATCCACCGACCAAAAAAACCCTGCCACCTATCCTTGATATATCTGCCACTGACACGACTCAATCGAGGTACTCTATAGAACAACAACATTTACTTTCCAGTGCATTTAAATACAGGCATAACTGACACATCGTTACCTTGCGAATCAATTTCAACCATCTCCATTAAAATACTCTCATCTGGAAGAAGACCCGTATAATATGTAAGGAGATTAGCACGACAACAAGATTGACTATCTTGCGATCTTCTATTTTGTGGTCCTTAAAAAACCAGGACTTTGTGCAGTATATCTGCTCTGTCCTCTATTAGTAAGATAAAAAAAACATGCTTATTAATGTACCATTACATATGCTTTCCTTACTTTTGGGTGCCATTACAGCCTTCAATTGCATCACATCATAGCAGTATACGAGTATCGTCTCCACTGCTGCAAACAGTTGAAACTCTGTAATAGCCTTCTTCATGTAAGAAAACATTACCTTTTTGCGAACATGACATTATCCATATATGAATATCTATCGTTCTAAGAAAATGCTCTTATGCGCTTGCAACTCCACCCATTTACACTTTTTTCTTTTATACTGGAGGATTCATAGATCCAGGAGTGAGAGACACAAAATAACTCCAGCGTGTACACATATAGTTGCTTCGAGAACAAAATGACAAATTCTATCTATAAGCTAGCAGTACACACCTTAATAGCATTTAACATTTTGTTCTCGAAGGGCATACACTTCTTTCTCAACACAGAACTGCCAACATTTCTCTGTAGATTAAGCTACCATAATAGATAAAACATACAGACCTCTGCTGCCTCCCTAATATATATAACTCTGCTCAGCCTCAATCAGAATACATGCAGTGTGCATTTGATTAACTGTACCGCATGAACTATACCCCTCGTGACTCTTCAAAAAAAAAATGGAAAGAAAGATCTCTATATCTCACAAAAGAAAGAAACAAATATCACAGGCCGAACAGTCTCCTGTTTGGACCACTTTTTCATGGCGGTATTGAACGATTTCCATATTAGCACAACTATTTTATGACATATTTGGCTCTTCCTTAAAAAAAAAAATTATAACTTGGACAGTGTAATCGATGCAGATTAAACTTACATCGCGCGAAGCGCGATGAGATAGCTAGTTATTATTATTCTAAATTAAAAGGGATTGAAATGTTTGTGGATCTTGTCAAATTTCTATTTTCTATATTCATTAAAGTTTATATTTCATTTATATGAACTAATTATTTGCCCGCGAGACAGCCCGTAATTCCGCTACATTACGACTTATTAAATTAAATTCAAATTAAAATAATATTAGCTTTCGTTTTCCAGATGGCAGTTGTGCAATACAGTATCTGGAGGCAGTTGTTACGTATCTGTCTATAATATTTTAATAATTACAACTATTATTATTTTTTCTCACTTTTCCATATCATAGGAAGAAGTACACCCCGTATGTCTTATTTGCTTATACAAAGACTTTTCTTATTTTGAAGAAAAATTGAAACAGAAGAATAATAAATGCGTGAGATAATGCATTTTACAAAATATATATATATATATTTATTTATTTGCTCCGTTTGATTTTATTAACTTATATCAAACTTACCACTTCTTTAAAAATTTTGGCCTTTTTAATCATGAAAAATATAAAAACGATGTTGACTTATTTAAAATTTTGATAGATATTGTGCGGCTATTTTGATTTTGCAACGATGCGACTTCTGTTTCCTCAACAGCGGAAAAATTAATTCAGATGCATTTATTATAATTTTCTTATAATAGACCTGAGGCTTTCATTTTATTAATCAAATGCCAATCTTACAAAGGAGAGGCAATTTTTTATATTATATGTACAACATGAACAGAATCTCTAATTTCATTGCGATATACTGACATGTGTATGGAACATGAACATGCTCTGCTCTGTCAGATTTTGTAAAGTTCAGGAGAAATTAATTAAGTTGTTTTCGTCTAAAGTGTATGAATTCTCGCTTTTCTGTGGACGCGTATAGAAAAACTGCATATTTGCTTCCTCTATATTATTTTCTTCATTATTCGTATCGTTAACTCTCAAAAAAAAAATTATTCGTATTGTTAGATTCTCTATCTTTTATTTGTAAGTTAATGCTAGAGAAATTATGATGGAACAAATTTGACAAGCAAGTACGTGGGTCCCATTGCCTTGTTGAAATATTTTTTTGGTTCCTTCCAATATTACACTTACAGATCCATATGCAGTACAATCATACAATGTAAATGTATGCTCTTCGCATTTAACATCTGCGCCGGCGTTATTAAATGGTCCACCATACGATTTGCAACATGTTTGTTGGCACATAAACCCCTTATAGTTATATATGATTGATAGCATAATCCATTTTCTTTCAACAAATCCAGCTGCACAGCTAATTGGTTTTAGTATTACTATCCCCAGCCACAGCCAATCATTAATCTATAATCAAAGCAATAATATAGAGACAAATATAATAATCCTTAATCATTATTCCTTATTTATTTACCGGACGTCATACAATCAAATATTCTATAAGGGTTCGAAATATCATAAAATAAATGCATTAAAATTAATATATTTTAAATATATATTCTATTATTAGTTACAATCAATTATTCATTTTTTAACCACTTGATCTAATACGATGTAAATTTCAAAAATTTACAAATATTATATATTTATAAGCATATCTCACGAAAAAGCAAAAACAAGATCAACATCTGAATTCATCATTTGAAATCAACATTCTACAAAAAGAGAAACTTTTCTGATTATTGCAATCAATAAAATTGCAGACATCTATATCCGTTATCGGCTAATATATAGTTCGATCATATTCATATTAAAACTATACTTATTTTCAAATTACGGAGGCGTTTGATTGCATAGTAAGGAGTTGCATGAGTTAAGGCATGCATAAGTGTTTGTTAAAAAATACCCTTAAATTTAAGTTATTTGATTTAGTATAGGACAATGTCTATTTAATATGCAATACATATTTGGACCGTCTATTTCAGATCAGACGATTAAAATTTGACTTAATTATTATTATTTATACTAATAATAAGAATAATATTATAATAACATTATACAGTACGAGTATTATAATATTATTATTATAAAAGTAATTATTATTAATCATTAACAGCTTTGTTGTTAGCCTAGGTTGGAGACGAGTAGCAATTCCTTTGGAAGTGAGACTGGGGACCACACGGGCAGAGAAAATGTGACCACATGGTCAAAGTTTCTGGTGGAATTGTTGACTCCAATTGGTCAATAAATGAACTACTACTTGGCAACAAAGATAAAAAAAAATAATAATAATTGAATGAAATGAATTGCCGAGAGATGTAACGGGACCAAATCGACTTGTTAGGTGCGTTTGGATCGTTAGAAGAAAGAAAAAGAAAAAAGAAAAAGAAGAAAAATAATTATTAACAATTCAAACTCTTTATAAAATTACACACTTCCCAATACTTCTTCCTACTTCATTCCTTCTTCCCTTCTTCCTACACCTATCCAAACGCACCCTTGACAATGACATTCTTTCATTCTAGCTACTTCCCTCGCTACATTTTAAGACGAAATAACCAATTGATTTTAATGTTACGTGCAACTGGATTTCTTTGGCATAAAGTTGTTGTGCTTATATCTACAACTAATAAATCAATTTATTTTCTTTATAAAAGTCAGTCGGGTTTTCTCCAACAAAAAAAAGGGAAAAAAAGGATTCGCTAAATGTATCGTATTGTCATATTTGTCTGATTGGCCAAACATTCACAATTGTTATATAATTATTAATTAATATTTTTGCATTTGAAATTATTATTATTATTTTCCTTTTTTTTGGGTAGGGGGGGGGGGGATTGGGGGATTCGCATTATATTGCTGATATATTTTTGCATGGCGAGTTCACAAGAAATATATATCACATAATATAACATTAATAATTTGATCGATATATTAATTAAATTTGTTTATAGTTCAGGCGAATTATGCACAAAATCACGACCTCAATAATATAATGGTAAACAAAAATAGAATAATTAGATATAAAATTGATTACTAGAGAGCCACTCTTAAATTGTAAATTAGTTTTATTTTATCCATCTAATTAGAGAAAATGCCACTCTAGCTTTTAAAAAAATATTCAAAGTGTAATTGTTGGGTTAACTCATTAAGAAATAGGGGAAAAAAACATACTGACAAGAAAGAAATTTTTTAAAATTTAAACATTCAATTTTTTAAATTTCAGATTTCAAAATTATAAAATTTGGAATGTTGGAATGTTAGAATTTAGAATTTTAAATTTCGAATTTAAAAATTGAAAATTGAAAATGTTCATATATAGAATTTAAAATCTAGAGTCAAATGCATTTGACACTTGAGCCTGTCAAACACAATCGGATTTCAATTTTCCATATTACATTGGCAAATCCAAACTGCTCAATTTATTCTATAATGAAATCTCCTTAGAGATCAAATTTTATATTTTTTTCAAATTATTTTACTATTTATTTTTTATTTTATAAAATCTTCAATCTAATCAATTCTAGAACGTCCAATTTTTTTAAAAAGGAAAAATAGTAAAAAAATTTGAAAAAAATTTAAAATTGGTTTTCAAGATAATTTCAATATGAAGATCATATTGAGCGGTTTAGATAAGTCATTTGAAATTTTAATCGGTGAGACTAGAATCACATTTGACTCTAGCATTACTCATTTAAAATTTGAATTTTTTATTTCTTTTGCCGTTGACATAAATTAAATTATTTATTTTGCAATAATATATATTTAATTTTAATATTTTATTGGGGCAATTTTAATTTTAGAATTAATCGTGACATATTTAAAATGGCATAATGATCAAATTAATTGACCGACATAAATCTAATATTTTTATTTAGTGATATTGAAAAAATAAATTATCATTTAGTGATAAAATACATCTCTATTTCTAACTTTACTATAGCAATAGTCCTAAATCATCCAAAAAATATTAATGAATACCCATATACCAATACAAATATATATGCCATACATGTATATCATGAATTGTTCATAGTTTATGCTTATTCTCAACTCTTGTTTTGTTCGACTAAAACAATATGGGCTTCTTAACGTTTTAACTTATCGGTAGATAACTATAATATTGTAATATTTGAAATACTGTTATCAATGTCATAACCTTAGGATATATATTGTGTAAATATATAAGTAGCTAATTTATCATACATCACAGAAAGGTGATAAAATTCTTCTTCTTCCTTTTCTTTTTTCGTTTTTCTTTCTTGGTACCCAAAGGAGACGAAAATTGCTTGGTTAACCCATTTTACAAAAGAGGAGATGGACCTGACCAGCAAGGCAGCACTACAAGTCTACAACTACAAGCTTCAGAATTCCATGCTGCACATGGGTTGCACAAAGGACCCGGATCAGATTCTGGTGGCGCGCGACACCATGTGCCGCGCAGCTTCTGGCTGTCTGATCTTGATCGGACGGTTCATTTTTTACGGGCCTATCAATCTAGGTTACATGCACGGAGCTCCTTTATCCATGTGATCTTGATCAGACGGCCAGAAGACTTGATTGGAATTCCAAAGGACCCCTTTTTCTTGTGTTTTCCTTCTTCCTCCTCTTTATTTACGATTTTCATTGTTTTCCATTTTCTTTTTGTGTCCACTGTCCACGTCCTCTTTATTCAAATCATTTGCTTCTCATTCATCCAGTTATTATACCACACTACTACGCACAGATAAAGGTTTCTTTTCTTTCCAAAAATGTCTCTTCTTTTCAGGGCATAGAGGTCCACCTACCCAATCACAAAGGCGATTTATTAGTACAATAGTACAAACAAATGAAGTATAACAAAGTAGAGAAGATATACTAATGGTCACCCCCCCTTGGCTCTTATCTCTTCATGCGCCAATTAATTTTTCATAGAGAATTATATACTTTTTATTTCAAATTTAGATAAGAAAAATCTATTTTATTAACATAGTCTTGTTTAATTATACATAACTTATTAATTATCTGAATTAAAAGTTACAAGGAATCTTCGCATGATAATAAAATTAATAAAGATAGAGAAATACATGGATATTTTTCGTACCAACAATCAAATAGGAAAAATACATAGTTATTTTTCTGTTTCAGAATCAATTAAATTACTTACAATAGATAGGCAAAATGCATAGTTTGTTTTCATATATTCTAATAATAGAATCAAATAAAAGTACGTACAATTACTACACTACTACTACTACTACTACTACTACTACTATAATAATTAAATGAGAGTTAGAACCGTTAAATAAAATAAAATATCTTATTAAAATCATCTGAACAATTTTAAAACTGGTCCTTTTAGTTTGAGAGAACTGGTTTAGTTAATTATGTTCATCATAATTCTCATATAACCAGACATATATATTAAACAATAAACATTGTTCTTTAGCAACAGACAATACATTATTACATAACATAACAGAATATAGTCGCACTTCGATACATATCAAAAAGATGGGTAAACACAAGCAGCCCATGTGCAAGGGATTCCTAAATGCATGGTCCATCACAAACAAATGCACAACGCTCCAAATTACCACCAAACGCTTACATAACATATATATCCTAACCAGACCTAGCTAGCTATATTTGTATATGATAAGATCATGTCATGATAAGATCCTTCTACTTCACAAGTTAGGACTAGCTCTGAACTGGCTGCGCTGTCTCTCCTTCTCATCTCAAGTTCTCAACCCCCAAGATACTAAAATACAAATATACAATCAATTATCCTTTCTTTCTTATTTATTTTTATTTTTGTTAAAACAATTTTTTAGGATGAAATCCCCAGTGGGAATTTGATTGATTATTGAACCCCCATTGAAATGATACACGAGATGCACTATCTACGTACATTCGACGCATAAGCTTGATTTCAATTTTAAACTGTAACTTTTCCCCTCCAATAAAGTGGCCTCGTTTAATTAAATTAATCCAATTCCAATATATAAGCTCTGATAAGTATGCTTTATGTATATAAATTTAACCAGGAAGCAGTGAAAACAAGCCACGTACTTGGATAACATATGCGCACGTAACACGGCTGTGAATCAATAGTTTTATAGTTTAGACGTGTTCAAGCAAAATCATTTATGAATTACATCTAGTATCAAAAGGGTTGGAAAACATCAATTTCATCGAAACTACTGACACCCAGTGGCGTGAAATAAATGTGCATATTTCGTTCGATATTATCATAATCTGCAGATTTTTATTTTTTTCAAAAAACGACATTCTGCATTTCAACTAGATCATGTCAGTAAGACAAAACCAATTCCATTAAATAAAACAAAGATTTACCCTATTTCTATTTCTACATACATAAAAGCAAATAAATTTCTAAAATAGAAATTGATGCCCTGCTTCCGTGCAATTGTTAAAAAATAAAACAAAAACAAATGACAACCGTAAGTGTCGCATAAAGAGATGAAAAATTTGCCTTTAAATTCTAAATTCGTGCCATTCGGATTTCTTGTTTGATCTCAATTTGAGATTTGAGAATAGAGGAGAAGAGAAAATAAGCACAATGAACCCTCCATATATCAAAGGACATCAGGAGGTGCCGTAGTCCGTAGAAGGATATTTAGGCCTTTAATGCAATGGGAAATTTCTCATTTAACTGGGAAGGGTATATTAGTTGAATTGATGTTTATTTGCAATTAAATTCCTCACTTGAAGGGACATCTGTGCAGAAATCAAAGAGGCGCACATAATTAAGGAGATTCAATTTCTCATTTATTTGCAATTAAGTTAAATTAATGTTGCATTAGAAATAAATGTAATGATGCCGTGTATCCGAACCGTCCGATCAAATCTTGACAGTTAAAATTTACGGACCGGACGGATCCGATATCAATCGCGGAGCACTCATAATTGGTCGGATGGTCAGATGCTCCAGAGGATATGGTTCCGCAAGCAATCATGCAGCGGACAAAAGCAAACAAACAATTCACAAGGCGCAATTGATGGGTTTTTTTTTATGTTACATTTATTGTACTTTTCACCAAATGAGATCTAGTCCCATGTGGGATGGTGCAGCGCACCACTCTCAACCATCTGATTTAATCTCAATGATTAAGGAAGTTCCGTACATAATACCAGATCCATAGTTCCGAATCGTCCAAATCAAATGGGACGGTTGGATGGCTGCGCTGGACCATCCCGTGCGGATGCAGATAAGAATTCCTTGCTTCCCAGACTCTATCAAGTTAAAAAAAAAAAAATTCATGTGGCGCAAAGTAAAGTCTTTATTAGGATCCGGATCAAAATCCTCGGTAGCAGAAAGAAACGGCTGTTCGGTGCAACCAAGCTTTTTTTTTTAATATTTAAAAATTCAAACGCTGAATCCAAACTGTTGATCTTGTTCAATTTTATGGCGATACATTTTCATATAAGTTTTATAAAATTTAGAGGTGATTTGATACTTGATCAAATGGTTAACAAATGAACGAATCTGGTTAACTATTATTGATTAATTCTAATACGTTCATAATTTAGTCACTTAATCAAGTATCAAATTAAATCCAAATTTTATAAAAACTTATATGAAAACACGTCGCCCATAAAATTGAACAAGATAAACGATTTGAATTCAACATTTGAATTTTTAAATTTTTAAATATTAAAAAACTTTAAAAAATGGGCTTGGCTGCACGGAACAGCCGGCTGCTGAGGATTTTGATTCGGATAGTTGGATAGATGGCAAAAAAAAATTAGTTTCGAGTGAAATGTTCAAATTAAAAAAAAATCCGACTAAGAATTCTTTATGAAAATTTAGTTAAAATGTAAATTTAGAGACTCAACATTGCATGGCTCATCAGCGCATGCGTGCCAGAGTAGTTCTGGACTTCGTTGCATACATGAAGACTTAGGTCAAAGTCACATGACACCAGTTTTTTTTCTTATAAAATTTTAGAAACTAGAGTTATCGGAATTGCAAGCTCGATTCAAATAGAAAAACTAGAATAATATACTCAACTCAACATATCACACATAATTTATGGATAAAAAATGAAGAGGGCGACATTAATCAAACATCGCATTTGTATTAATGATTAGTGATCAATTTTCAACTTATAATTAAACATCATATCATTACCACAATAATTAACTCATGGATAAATAATGAAGAGGGTGATATTAGATTAACTAAAAAGTACATAAATATATAAAAAAAAGAGTATAGTATGAGAACGTTCAGGAGAGACAAATATGAAAAAATTAAAGGGTATAAATAGTTTTTCTATATCTTGAAATGTCCCCCTGACAAAAATCCAATTTAAAAAAACCATTTAACATCATCTTCTCTCTATCAATTCTGTCGATCCTGTGAATAGAACACAAAGCAACAAACAGAGTAAAGATTCCGTAATTAGTACATAGCAGATGGAGTTTAGGTTAATTTGGAAGATGTAAGCAAAAAATATATATTATAATTATTAAACAATTCATAGGACAATTAGGTTTTCCAGGAATTAGGAATTTAAATCTACTCTAGCTTATGAAGTCATGGCACAGTTCCCTTTTCATTAGTGTTTGGATAATTAATGAAAGCAAATACCTGAAAGTGAACTCATTTTTTATCAACGAAATATTGCAAGAGAGAAGAAAAAAGTGCCAAAAAGAAGTAATACCATCAGATATAAGAGGAAGAAAAGGCCAGAAACCATGAAAGACCAGTATAAATAGGAAGAGCTAGTTTTGATTTTCACGGAACCACTCCACAAAATTATCCAAAATCAGTGGCCATGCCAAGTCAGAATCATAATTTTCAAGAGATGGGAATGGTATCTGAAAAATAAATTGTTAGAGAGAGAATAAAAATATATACATACAGACATAAAGAGACCAAGGCATCGAAGCATAACATTGGTACATACTAGTTGGACATAGTACCTGACATATATAAGTATCACTACAGTCATCATCGGTGAATACTACTGAACAGTATTATGTTCAATAATTTGTCATTACATGGAATTCTGTCTGGTACAAAATTGTAACAAAATGAAAGAACAATTGTGAAATCATCAAACATTACCTCATTGCAGAATCTATAGAAGCCCATCCATTGGTCCATGTTCATCACCTTATACTCACTTTGGCTCTACAATACCAAATTTTGAAATTGAAAATAAAGATCACAAGATACCTAAAATATAATATTGTTGATAAAAAGCAATGAATAGGACACTTTATGCTTTACACATAATTCTGCGTGGAACTACAAAACTACGATTTGGCAAATCAAATGAAAATTACAAGTCTACAGAAGTAGGGATAAAATATAGGTACTGATAATACGTTACGAGTTTACAACAGTAGCGATAGTACATTAAAGAAGTATTAACATGTGCTTACAGCATCTAGTATAATTATTGCACCATCAAGCAGTTAGTTTGCTTTCAAGCTAGCAATAGTGTCACTGGCACACCACTAAGAGCCATATACTAACTGAATTTCCATACTACATGTATAATTTTATGAAATGCATTTTGGCGCTTTCAAATGGTATGCATAAACGAATAGCATTTACCTTGAGATATTCAGTAAATTTTTCAACTTGTGGCCCAAATTGAGTACCTAAGACCAGGCTTAGCAATTGACAAGCACTCTCAATGTCTATGCACTTCTGCTTGTCCTCTGGAATTTACCGAAATGTCAGGAAAAAAATGGAGCAATTGAGCACATATGATATTATACGAAGATAAAATCATTACGGTCGAAAGGAAGCACTGTACCAGTCAGACAATAGCGAAAGGCATATGAGTAGAAATCAAGGAAATCAGTTGGCCTGCTGACCTATTTAATTACAAATAAAGAATATAAGCAAATTGTGAAACAGATATTTGTAAACAATTGCATGTTATATGATACCTGAGAAAATGCAAGATTGATCTAAATTTAATAGTGTTTATGTTAATTTAGGTTGAAGCAAAATAAGAAGGCCATATGGGGCACATTTGACAATTTAGCATCATGCAGATGATATTTGTAGATTTTGAAGGATATATGTAAATATTACGGACTTCTTTGACTAATTCAGGTAAAGCTTTCTTTAGTTTGCTCATGGAATCAGCTCTTAGTGCTTTCAAACCAGTTCTCCATTCCTCCTGTAAAACATAAAGGAAAAATAAGAATATGGACAGGTAAATATATGAAAGTTTCTAACTATGGAAAATATAACTGAAAATATACCAAAGTGAAGAAACCTTGCTTTTGCGCCTTCATTTTCCTTTTTTTTACAAAAAAAAAAAGAAAAAAAAGAGTTAGAAGTTAGAAATGATATGAGAGGGATAAAGAAGAGGTAGTATAAAACATGGATGTATACTGGTAAGAGTAAATGTGACGAGCATAGAAGTAAAAAAAGAGAGTACTGGAATGAATTACCATGCAAGCATAAGAATTCTGACATCAGTATAATCAACCTCCAAAGAAGAACAAAGTTGCTCAATCCCCTCTGGGCTGTTATGAAAAGAGAAATTGAAATAGAAGGTAAAGCAAGAAGCTTGGAAAAGATTGGAAAATAGAAGAGAAGAGAAACGGACTCAATGATGGCAGAGGATTTGTCAGCATAGACATTAAAGAGGTGATCAATCTTTTCAAATTCCTTGGATGCGGCCTTAGTGGAGCCGGAGCCTGTCCAAAGAAAAAATACCAAGAATCAATTTGCTGTTTGCTGAGTCATCGAGTCTAGGTTTGAGAAATAAGAAATACCGGCGGCGGCGGAGGCGGAGCTGGACTTGCGGTTGGAGGAGCGCCTCATCGCGTCGACTCTGATTTCAATTTCAATTGGCGATCAATTGTCTCTTGCTCTCTGCCTCCGATTTGGCCTCCGATTTTTACTTTCAGAGACCAACACAACTGAATTATTATATTATGTTATAATTATAATTATATTATAATACCTCCGATTTTTATTTTTATTTTATTTTATACTCTTCTTCTTTTTTTCGCTCTTACAGAAAATAGCAACTTCTTTTCTTTTTATTTGACCAACAGAAATTAGAAACCTCACCTACAAAAATATGGTATTCTTGACTATTTCTACGTCTTTACATATTTTTTATCCAAATTAAATTATACTGTTACGATACTCTTGGATATAATTAGATAAACTTCAAATATTATTTGCAACTATATTGTTGCATGTTGGATAAATAAATAACTCATGAAGAAAATTATTTTTCTTATAAATATTATTCAGTATTTATATTACAATTTATTGAAAATCAAATCGTTATGAATTTATTAACAACATATAGCCTTGAAACATTCCAAATATTCCGCTGAGAAAATAAGAGCCACAACAACATATATAACATATATAACATATATATGTTGTCAATTTTTTTTTTCTTTTATATATAGGCGCACACTTGCCAAAGCAAAAGGTGTTTTGTTCTGTAATAGCAACATATGCCTTCAATACGTTGACAAATAAAAATACAAAGTAATAAGTATTTTTTTTTTGTTTTTATATAAAATTGTACATGTTAGCCAATAAAAGATATTGTAAAATCAATTATTTAGTCTTTTTATTTCTAAATAAAGAGCGAATTTAGGAGAGATTTGACTCTTTTTCAGTAAACAGTCTGATCTTTTATTTGAAATCAAAATCTAGATGATAGACCAGATCAAATTACACAAATTAATAGTCTATAATTGAATTTCTTTTTTATTTTTGAAGATAAATTGAAGGTCAAGGCTCCCAACTTATTTTTAAATTAAATGCCTCTGAAAGATCCCCTAGCCGGATTTTGAATCTGCGACCTTTCACTCAAGGAGTCAAGGTGCATTGCTCTTTGTTACTAGATCAAGAGCTGGATTCTCCAAACCTCTCAACTTATTTTTAAATTAAATGTGAATAGTCCATAATAGATATAAAAAATATTTTCATAAAAAGCTAATTATGTTTTTATAAGAAATTTAATCTTCAGCTCTTGTCAACAAGAGAAGAATAATCATTCTCCACCAAATACGTTACTCTCTTTACTCTAGATCTAGAACGAACATATTTAATTTAGCACGACTCTCCATATGAAGTGAAGAAGTATACGACCCATACGCATGCATGACCTGTATACCCGTTTAAACTAATTAACGTTAATAAGGATGATTCTGATCTATACACATGCATCGTAATGTGCAACCTCCACACGGCTCCACAGCATATGGAACTCCGACGCTCATCTATATATAATATATCTATATATATAATAAGATTCCACAAATATCAAAATTTCCAATCAAATATCCTTTTCTGAGTTATAATTGGAAGGATTCCACTTCTGTCTTGAACTTTAAGAGGAGTTGTTCAATAGACAACTCCACGAGTTTTGCATCCTTGGCAGCATCTCAGAACTCTGACACTCACCTAAACAAAATCAGATTCCCCGCATTTAAATGCATGCACAGTTTAACATATATACAATTACACCGAGAAAAGTTTAAAGCAGGTCCTGTTGTTGATATCATTTGGAGAGGACAAACCTTTCCAGTATCAGCTTCCTTTAAAGTTTAAAGTTTAAACCAACCACCACTACCAGTATGTAATTGTACTGGGCTATTAAGAACAAAGAGGCCATCTTCCCTTGTAATGTTCTAGAAGAATGGCAAACATTCTCTCAACAGAGCCCAATAAGGATCTGTGTTTCATAACTGGCCTCTCCAGTTAGCCTCATCTTCTGATGAATATGATAACTCGAGCCTTAGTGGCAGCTGAAAATCCAACTGGAGACAAAACAAATGAAACTCTAGTTAAATTTTATAGGCATTTTTATTTTTAAACATGCTAATAGTAAGATACAAAATATTCTCTACCAGAGAAGATTTAAGATATTTTACTGATTACAATGGAATATACAAAACATCCTCTTAACATCTTTTAAAATTTACATTAAATGGGAGCGGTAGGTCAGTTTGGGCCTGTTCGTCCTCAATCATCACCATATATAATCACAATCTAAAATATAATTAAAGAACTTGACAAATGACAACCATTTTGTGAAGGATGACTTTGGGCTTCCCTCATTGGGCTTATCCCATTGGGCCATGCCCATTGGATTGCACTGGAAGGAGGATGCAGATGAGATGAGCTCTCAGATAGAAATATCGAATCGATCCACATCTTCTTCTTCTGGACAACTCATGACTCGGAACCAGATCCTCTGGTCTGCCGACCAGAGAAATCCTCTGGTCGTTTTTAGATCTGAGCCGTCTGATTTAATCTTAATGGCTATGGATGCCCCGTGCTAGTACCACGATTGATAGGTCCGAAAAAATATTAACCGTTGAGATTAAATCGGACAGTCCAGATCGAAAAACGACCAGTGGTCGTTTGTAAAAAACGACCAGAGGATCCGACTCCCTCATGACTCTGCCCTTGAAGTTTGAACTACTCACTACTCCATCTCCATCATCTACTCTCGCTAATTATAGTCTTGTCCTAAAAAAGTTTTAATATTCTTAGTGCCCCAAATGGGGGAAATATAAAAACAACAAAGACAAACAATTTCACAGAGCCAGATAGGAAGATTGCTCATGTAAATTTAAAACATCTGCATATGATAGGTAACTTATTACATGTTAAGAATATTTCACAAATACACACAGCGAGGATGAAATAAAAATTGTGAGAAATATACGGGTCAAAGAAAGAAAAAAAAAACATTTGCGCAAGTTATTAATAATATAATAAACTATTTGATAAGTAAGCTTTAAACAGATGAGATAAACTAACTTATCCCCACACATTATTCAACCTATTCACAAACAACAATGCTAACTAATACATCCCCTCTGTCATTTATGAAGAACACAACATACCAAAATCAATAGCTTTACCCTTTAGGCACCCACAGGCATAGTTAATTTCTTAAAACTCTCTCTCTTCCTCCTCATGAGAAGCTTCCTAAGCAAATTCGTTCCTTCTGGATGCCTCTTTGGCGCAAGAGCAAGTGTCCCTAATTGCACTTTAGGTGACATCTCAACTGGTTTGTGTGAACTCTCAGCTGCATCGAATTCTGCTTCCAGACTCCGGCGAACTGCATTTGGTTTTGGATTTTTAGTTTCTGGTACTACTGCTTCCTTGCTAACGGGGGTATCGAGTTTGTCGAAGAGAGGTGCATCTGTAGGTGATGCAAGGAGTTTTAGTTGTTGGCTGATGCTGGTAATGGTGTCTTGGCACTCGGCAAGCTTCTCTGATGCCGAAGAAATCTGCAAATCCTGAATATATGTGTTAAATTATATCTGTATGATGTTTAATTGATAAACTTAAAAGTCTCTTGCAAAATTGATCTTATGCTATCATTATCCATGTTTGGATGTCAGCACTGCACTATTCAGATTAATATTGAAACATCACCACCGATAAATAGATGATATGCTAGGTCTCCAAAGATTTTGGGGTTTCTTTTGTAGTACTTTGATGGCATTAATTTGAGGGCTTAGAGAAGAACAAACCTATTTGAGAACTTAAAAAGTAGCATTTCAAATTGGTCAAATCAAAATATGCACTGAATTCTGTTTTCCATCAAACAGATAGATCCATTGAAACTCATTTCAAGTACCCAATGATCAATTCTACTATCTCGTCAGAACATTAATTGGGAAAATGTGAACTTACAATACTTACATGCTTCTCTTCTTCTTGGCCCATAATATCTTTCATGTTTTCTCCCAGAGTAGTGCGACTGTAATATTTTAGCAATAATAATGATAATTAGTAATACAGATGCAAGGAAGTAATTTGAAATGAAATAACATTGACAGCTCCAAGAATAATACAAAAAAATTACCATTCCAAAGATGGAGTTTCTTTAATCGTTGCCTCCTGAATTTCAACATCATTTAGTAAAATTTGTTTGTTGCTCGCTCCATTAGTAAAGTCCCCATTTTCAACTCCAGTTGAAACTTTCTCTTCCTCTAACAACACCTTCAGTTCCCGGGACACTTTCAAGTTTTCTTTTGACTTAGAACCACCTTCAATTAATTCACCGTCAGTGTCATCACTGTCGAATTTCTGCTTTTCGTCCAACTCCTTATTATTGTTAATTAACTCACCATTTAGCGTATCATGTGCTGATTCCCGCACATTAATTTCTGAGAAAACCCTCATGTGATTTGTCATTTTACAAGGGCTATTTAGTAAACCCTCAAGGCCATTCCAACAATTAGGTTCACTCCCACCAAAATCCTTCACAATGGCCTCCCTCATCTCTAACACGTCTTGGAGAGAGAAACAATGATTTACAACCCAATCCAATGTAACCCCAACTTCACTAACAAAATTTTCCACCTTGGCCTTCTCATTAATAAAATCATTACAGACAAGGATGAAATTTTGCAACACACCCTTGAGCCCCTTACTTTCCCATAGAAACACGCGTGCAACGTACTTCTGTTCAATTGCTTTTTCAATTATCCCTTCAAGAAATTCCACAACTTGCAAAACTGCCTTCTCCATAAGTTCTTTCTCAGGTTTGGATTCCACTTCCTTTGTTGTTACACATGATTTAGCATCCTCTAGTGCTAATTTTTCCATTTCAACAAAATCATCCATCAAGCTTAGTTCCGACAAGCCTGTAGGACTCTTACAAGAGGTCACACTAGTGGGCTTTTGGGACTTGAAATTATCAAGCTCCGCTACCAAAGCAGAGGCCCAGGAGCCCGACTCGGCACAACTTGCATTGTCTTCTTCAATCTTCAAATCCAAGCTTGAAACCCTATAGTCTGCTCTGGTACGAGGATTCATTGCACGTGCAGCTTTAATCTCACCATTTGCCCTAGCCAGAGTCTCCTTCAAAACCCTATTCTCTTCTTCTATTGCGTTTAGCCTGTCAAGAAGAGACCTATTGGTGTTTGTCTTGTTATTGGTACTAATGTTACCTGAAAATCCAAATGTTTCAACCTCATTTTTCATTTTTGCCAGAGCGGCAGGCCCAGGAAGCCGTTTCTTTACCATGACGCGTAATCTCTGACATTCAGCTTCTAATTTAGCAACCTTTTTTATGCTCTCCAAGTGCTGTTTATGAGCTGCATTTGCCGACTTGTGATCAAACTCTCTCTCTTGGGTCCTAATTTCAACCTCCTTTTGAACCATGCAAAGTTCATACCGAAGAGATGAGCTGGTCTTCTCAACCAAGTCAATTCTTGCATTGGCATCATGCAAGCTCGACTCGAGGTGTAGTCTTGACTCGTTAACATCTTCTAGGGTTTTAAGAAGGCGGTTGATCTCAGCACCCAACGCGGCAATCTTGTTGTTCTTCTCAGATATGGTTTCTTGCATGATCCGAATTTTGTCTTGCTCCAGGGTTATTTTTCTGGCCGCTTCTAAGTTTGCTTGTTCAAAATCTCTCTTTGACAATTCTAGCCTTTGAATGTAATCATTTACAGTTTCCTCCATTTTCCTGATGTTTTCTTCTAGGGCTTGTTTTTCGAGTAGTGTATTGTTGAGTTGATTTTTGTAATATTCTGCCTCTGCTTCTGTTTTCTCCCAGCCTAACAAGCAGTAGAAAATTTTATTACTGAGAGAGAATATTAAAATAGTATTGGGTGGAGGGTGGCCAGCAAATACAATTTGCACCAAATGTTCACTCTATTTCAATTCAAGCCATAACATTTTAACACAACTCATAAGTATTGCAAACTAAGCCAAACTTAAACAACATATGTAACCTCAGATAATCATCAGTTTAGTAATTGATTTCAAACTTTGCTGGATATAAATCCTCGATAACCCTGTTAACTCCAATGGAGCCAATTATGGGATGACTATAGAGCAGTGCATTTGGTACCAAACTGGCTAGTACATGTGATTTCATACTGTTAGACCTCACTGAAAGGTGCACACAATTTGGTATGAACCTACCTGAAATGGCTTCTTCTGCCACCTTGGCTTGTTTCACTATGCGTGCATCCTTTGCTTTCAATTCAGACTGGCAGGTTGATAGTTCTTCATTCAAGTCATGTATGGATCTCTCTAGCTCCACTGCTCTTTGTCGCTGTAATTTGAATTACTAAAAATGAGATGCTGAAATGTACAGTTTTGATTTGTCCAAGAAAAAAAAATGTACAGTTTGTTTCCTTAAATTTAATCAGAACTCAAGTTGATTCCCTAAAAATATTTTTGTCTGTAATTTTCAATGTTAGAGCCATCAGCAAGAGCAAGCACATAATGCGCAATTGTAAGCAAGCACCTATATAATTCTGGGAAAAGGAAAAAAATAATGTCAACTAGCCTTGTGTTCCTGGTGAAATTTAAAAAATAGTCCATCTCTTGAGCCACCCTCATTTGTTCTATCTCAAGTATAGCTTAAAATTGTTGAGGATATGTCACTATTTTGAATTTCCTTAAGAACAAACAGACTAAATTACAATTTGGAGTAGATTGCATTTTCACCACTCTTATTTTTTCTATTTACAACAAACTTACAAGAAGGAACTTCTCTGAAGGCTTCCGCTTCCAACTCCAAGTCTTCTGATCCATTTCTTCTCTCAGAGGAGTGCTGAACAAAGAACCAAAAAAAAAAAAAAAGAAGAAAAATCTAAAATCAGCTATTTTGCAATATAGAAATGCCAAAAGCAACTGTCAACTTAGAGATAACAAGATATAGGACTAGAACTTCTGACATTTTTAAATAGAAGTATGTGAAGCTGTACAAGTAAATATCCAACTAATCCTAATTGTCTAGATAGAGACAAGGTAGTCAACTTTTTGATCACTTGTGAGCACTCCTAATATATAGAATAATGTATAATTTATGTCTAGTTATTCGATGAAGCATATTTTGAAAAAGGAATCCACCAAGTAGAATATGTATGACTCAGGATTCCACTTAGTAAGTTGGTCACTAGTCTCTGTCAGCTGCATCATGAGAGAGAAATTTATGGCATGTCTACACAAAAGAATAAGTAAACGATAACCTTTGAACATATAATATATCTATTGATTTAATGGCATGTCTACACAAAAGAATAAGTAAACCATAACCTTAATTTTAACACATAATATATGTATTGATTTACATTTGTATGTTATTATTTACACATAAAATTGAATGAGTAATGCTAGAATCAAACATATAGGACGTCAAACACGATCTAAACGTAGCACATTAGAATTTCAAACGGTCGATCCAAACCGCTCAATATGATCTCTATATTAAAATATCTTTGATAATCAAATTTTATATTTTTTCATATTTTCTAACTATTTTTTTCGAATTTTCAAAATTGAAGGGTTCAGAACTTTTTAGATTGAGCATATTGAAAAATTCCAAAAAAATAGTAAAAAAATTTGAAAAAATATAAAATTTGGTCTCCATGAAGATTTTATAACACAGAACAATTTGTGCGGTTTGGATCGGCCATTTCAATTTTAAAAATTAAAATTTTATCGCGTTGGACAAGTGTACGTGTCCTATATGTTTGACACTAGCAACCCCCAAATTGAATAGCATAAATAGATTGGTCTCATAAGCAAGAGCTAACCAGAGCAGGTAGATACCAGTTTCTCAGAATGCTGAATTGAATTCAGAGTAAAAGGGACTAAATAAAAGCAGATTCACTGATCATAAATATGTTAAAACCCAATATGGAAAATTGGTAATTGGTAATTGGTATATATGGCACATCCCAAAAGGGTTGCATGCAAGTGAAATGGCAGAGAAACGCAGCCAAGTAGTGTAAGTCATGCAAGCAATCAGTGTTGTTATCTGACTTGTGCGAAGGCTCATATGCGTCCAACTTCAACAGGAAGTTTTATAATCTACACTATATGCAAATGCAAACCTGCCTAGTTGCATGCAAGTAGATAAGAATCCTATGCGTCCACCAGAGTTGCAGTGTACTAATTATGGTAGAATGGGTGAAGCTGTAGACAAATTAATTAATTTAGCACGGCCGAAACAGTGTCAGTATTTTTCTGTGAGTAATTAAATTAAAGTAGTAGGTGCAAACGGATAAAATTAATAATTGCATAATAAATCTAATTCATTAGTGTCAAGAACTTAATTAACTAGTTTGGAAAAAGAAATACAGTTCGTTAAGATGTCTCTGTGTCCCTCTGTGTCGTGTGCGTGATTGCTTTAAAAACTAAAAACTAAAAAGCAATGAAAGCGATCACAATAAAATGAAGAGGAGGAAAACAGAACTAGTAGAGAAATTGCTGTGATTTCCACCAAACCAGAAAGGCAGAAGCCCCAATTCTCTCTCTCTCTCGCTAAAAAAATCAAAGAGAAGAGAAGAAACAAGGTGGATGCATGAGCATGACAAAAGGGAAAATAAGAAAGCAATTGCATCTGATCTGAGCTGACCTTGGTCCTTGTTTTAGCTGAACACCTTTCTAGTTCTACCAATCTCTCATGACTCCCCAACAAACAGGATTTTAAACTTTAAAGCGTTGCTCATGCTCAACTTTTCTTTGCTCCTTCTTTTCAGCTTTTCTTTTTTCTGAAATGAAAGAGAAAGGGGAGAGAGTGTAGTAGTAGACTAGTAGTAGAAGCACTGAAGCAGAAGCAGTGGGTTGGTTTAATGAAAAAATACAAAGCAAAGCAAAGCAAAGCAATGCAATGCTGTCTTTATGTCTCTTTTCTTTCTCTTTTTTGGTGGGGTCTCCGGCCTCGTCCTAAAGGGCTACCTACCTCCGGTTTCATAAATACTGGAGAATACCAGTGTTGCCGTTGCATTTTAAACGCTCTTCTTTCACTATTAAACACTGGATCGGAGCTACCATTCCAAAGGTAATGGAGAGGAACGGAACTATTAACTGTATATATTGGCACTGATTCTTCTAGGAGGAAATTAAAACAAAGAACAAAGCATAAAATTCCTAAAAAAATGAGCATAGCATAGTTTCTCTTTTAATTTGAGAATTTGTGTAAAAATGAAAAAGAAAAAGGAGAAGGGTGAGTTCTCAGTTGAACAAAATTGTCGGCGATGTCTTCGAAACGCTCCCTCTGGATCCTCTGTGGCGCCTGTTAATGTGTCTTTTCAAATACTGTGCTGACACCAACCTACACTACTACAGTTGGATCAACATGGTCATGGACATATATATATATATATATATATATATATATTATGACAAGTGAGTGTACCATGCATGCATCTACATACATGATAGTAAACAATAGAGAATACCAACCCACTTTGGTAAATGGTAATTAATGGAATGCATGTGAAGTTTGCCATGCATTGACACGTTCCTTGATAAAAGCGTTATTTCAGTCAACCTTGCATTATTATACCAAATAAAAATAAATAAATAAATAAATTGCACATTATTATTTGATTTCACAGCGAAACGACTGGATAATCAAGCAAATTGAATTTTAATTTATCACTTATTTCTCTAATAATGTTTCTCATGTTGTAAGGCGAAAAGATTTCAAGAGAAGAGAGTGCAGTGTTCTGTGTTGGGGTTGCAAGTTGCAACTTGTAATTGCGATCTCTGCAAAACCCACGTCCATTTTGTCAGCTATAAACACAAATAAAGCCTGCCTTTCTCCACCTACCTACTCTTTCTCTCTCCTTACTCCTTATTAATTTCCTCTATTCTTCTTTTTTTGAGCATTTTTTTATTTATTTGATTGATTTTTTTTTTATTCCCACGGGATCAATCCAATTATCGCCATTTAACTTGCAATATTTATTTTATTTATTTATATTTTTTTCTTATTTATTATCACAACACTCCAATGACACTACCAAACCGCATAATTTATTGTAGCAGCAATGCTATTATTCTCCTGCATTGTCCATTTTTTTTCCTAGTAAACAGGACTACAGGAGTGCAGGTTATTTTCATTAAATTGGGAATCTCGATATCTGTGTCATTGTTTGTGATTGGAGTTGAGTTGAGTTATTGAATAGACAGACATGGCCATTGAAACGACTGAAGCGTCCAGAAAAGGGTAAAGTGCCATTACACAGATTTTCTAATTGAAAGGAGACATTAATATATGGAATAATTACATTAATATATGGAATAATTAGATTTATGCCATTACAAAAAGCTGTTAATTTGAAAAATGTCACTGTTAAATTGATAATTAGATTTATGCCACTACAAAACTACTAAAACTATTTTTATGCCATTATTTTCTCAAAAAATATGATAAATTCTAAATATGCCACTGTCATTATTTTTTAAATTCCTGAATTATCCTTGTTAATATATGCACCTTCTTCCTCCCTCCTCCCGTGGTCTCCAATGGCGAAAGGGGAAAAAAAACAATGCACTCTTCCTTTTCGTATAAATTAAATTAAGAATTTTGTACATAAGATTAAGAATCTCAAGCCATCCAAACCGGTAATCTAGAATTGCTCCAATTATTAAATAATCAAACTTATTAATTAGGGTTAAGAAATTTGCACGAAATTTGTTGGATAAAAAGAATTGTACAGTTTTTTCTCTTTTTTTTCACATCTCTTTGTTCTTAATATTTGATATTCTTCCTTTACATCGTTTACATCAGTAGAGAGATGAGATTTCAAATAATTCGAGGAGTCTAAATCTTGGAGAAAGGCAGTAAAGAGAAAGGATATATATATATATATATATATATATATATATGCATAGAAAGAGAAAAATGTTTAAGGTAGAATCATCACATTAATTAGGCTATGATATAAAACTAATTTTTATTATTTTACATTGGCATAAAAATAATTTGTGATTTAGTGATG
Organism: Rhynchospora pubera; assembly: GCA_028095005.1. Lineage (NCBI taxonomy): Eukaryota > Viridiplantae > Streptophyta > Magnoliopsida > Poales > Cyperaceae > Rhynchospora > Rhynchospora pubera. The sequence goes on from CM051460.1 coordinate 359,838,181, forward strand.
GTATATATCTAATTTCAAACATTTGCAATGTCATAAATCTAAATTACCCTAATTTGTAATGACACAAACTAATTTTTCATTTAGTGATGGCATTTTCCTAATTTCAATTTTTTGTAGTGGCATATTTAGAAGGATAAAATTGTCATATCAATAGACCGATGGCATAAAACTAATTTTTGCTATTTTGTAGTGGCATAAAAATAATTTATCATTTAGTGATGGCATTTTCCTAATTTTGATTTTTTACAGTGGCATAAACCTAATTAACCCATAATATATACATATACACGTATGGTCTAATTATTTGCCATTCTCATTTTTTTCAAACATCTTTTTTTTTTTCCCATGCTTCTTACCTTGAGTTCTTCACTAGTAGTTGTACAAAATGCTCGAAGAAAGAAACAAATCATTAAATTATAAATACAATTACCATCAACATATTGGATTAATGAAAAGAGAACTGGGCTATTTATTGAACCTCGTTGTTTATGACTTTAGCACAGTTGCCAACTACATGAACCTCGTGGTTGCATTTTGGGGAAAGATTGACCTGTTTGGGGATAATACTTGTTTCGATTACTATCTTCTTCTTTTTTTTTTTTTACTAATGTGTTTCAAACGCATATTGTAACGGTCTTATTTTTTGGAAATATTTTGTCGTCAACATGATTAAGGGAATAACGTGCTTTAATTTAATTAACTTTTTCTATAATAAAGGTCGGAATAAAATAAACTACCAATGATGAAACTGAATCAAATTGGACCCAAAAAAGTTAAACTTTCCTCGCTTTATTATTTTCCTGTCTCTCGCTTTATTATTTTCCTGTCAAGTTAAACTTTCTTGGATTAAGCAAAGTGGATAGCAACCAATGCATTTGAGTACCTATTGGGCCCAAACAAATGCTCCCTAGCTTGCCCCTCACTCTTCATATTCCTTTAACCCATTTACTAGTTACTACGCATGCACTTGCGAGGTACCTATTGCCATCAACGACTAAAACCATCTTTTTTTTATCCATTGTGCCAATGTTGGTGTAATTTAATGAACAATATATAGGAAACATTTAATTGACAGCCGCTGTCAATTCTTCCAAAAAAATATTTATATATATAGGAAACATGAAATTCTCGAATGGGAATTAATATTTTATTTTCATCCCAGCCCGTCCATAATAAAATTCTATTAAATATGTGATTTTTATAAAAATAAATTTTATTTAATTATATATATTTTTTCATCCTCAGCCTGTTCATCAATAAAATTCTACTACATATGTGAATTTTATATAAATAAATTTTATTTTAAAAATTTTTTGTACAATTCGCATGTATAGAGATCACACCGGCCTGACAAAATTTCTAAATATAGCATTGCCAAAGTATGATAATTTTGATCCTCTTCATCTGTCATCTGCAAGCTTGATAAAGCATATATTGTACCAAACAATTAAACATAAAAAAGTAACAAAAAAAATGTGTACAATTAATGGTACGACACCTGATGTGGATCCGACCAGATCTAGCTGAAAGGGTGGATATTTGTACAATTTTGTCAATATATGTCAACTATATCTATGCAAATTGCAAACGGTCTTATTTTTTCCTTTCCAATTTTTCTCTTTCTTTTTCTTTTTCATTTTTTTTTTGGGGGGTGGGAGATGTGTATCAATCATGTTGCCAGCTTGGTAAAAAACTTGTGGTCCATTTATAGATGTCCCACTTAGCGTGCAGGCTAATAAGATCATAAGCACTAGAGTATACCTATAAGGGCCTCATTTAAATTAGAAGAGTTCTTAATTAGGAGCACCTTTCTAGAGTTCTTACAGTAATTTATAGATTGGATTCATAGCTATAGATGCATTGATTTTGTTTTGAGTATGGTCTATAATATTAAAATGATCTCATCTATTAATTTCATGTTTATTTATTCGTAGGCGGTTAATGACAGAAATAAGCCATGCACTTAGTTAAGAGAGAGAACCATCATTGAAGGACAGTTCAGGTCCTCCGCAAGACCGAAACAGTCATATATTTAATGTTTCATTTTCCAATATTTTAATATATATATAGCTAATATTACCTTCACCCTGAATCTTTCTTCTCTGAATTTGAGTCCCAAAAATTTCGTCTCCTTCGTTGATAGGGATTTTTATATGGTTTATCAATATTTTACAAATAAAAATTGACACGTTTTGTTAAAAGTGATTCTTAATTGTTAGGAAATGAAATCCTTATCTCTATCTCTATCTCCTTATAAACACATGGATCCAAAAGAGGTTGTACATTAGATCTAGCGTAGTAGCGTGTAAATGTTTGTTTGTACCGTTCGATCGATTTAATATGTGGTTGGATATCAATCATTAGCTAGGCGAAACAATAATATATTTTGATTTTTCATCTAATAAGAAAATAAATTAAGCAACATATCTACCTGTATCATTGATAGATCAATATAGCAACATATTTTTTTATTGTCTAACATTATTTTATTTCTTTATTTATCCGAGGGCATCTTTTGCTAGTAATTAATAAATGAACGGTCGATGTTTACATAATATTTCATTGCAACAACCTATATATATAGTCTAGAACCAAAAGAAATGACTCGGCAAAATGGGACGTTGTAAAGCTTTATATTGTATATAAAATGGTCCTAAAATGTTAAATTAAAACAATCAATCATCTAGAAATCCTTACAAGATGATTAAAAACTTTGTAAGAACAAATTATTCCAACCGTTCAGATTCAGATATAAGAATATATATAGAAAGTATAATCAGAATATATAACATATATAGTATATTAATACTTGCATGTCAGATTGTCAGGAGTTGAATTGGATAACGCTCAAGTTATTCTGGAAATCAGTATTATAAATAAAAATCCGTGGGAGTCCGCTCAGGAAATTTTAACAAACAGTCGACACGGCAGCGAATTTTTTTAGAGTGTTAAACAATTTCTTTTCCTTGATACAGAAACTCTGTAAGCAAATATGTTGCTGCAAATATGATCGTTAAAATGACCCCTCTTAACAAGGGATACGCCACTTTATAAGCAAAGGCAATGCATAAAATCAGTACAATCCAATTCAACGCAAACCCTCTTTCCTCTGCGCCGCTCACCCTCTTCTTTCTTTCTCTCTTAGCCCTTTCTTCTTCTCTGATCGCCTCACTCGCCCCAGCCAAGGACCCCAACTCCATCGATCTTCCTCCTCTCTTCTCTGCTGTCACCACCACCTCTCTTTTTCTCTACCACTTCCTCTCAGCCAAAGCCCCACCGGACCTCTTTCTCTCTCGCTAGAACGGGAACTAGGGACTGCCTGCAATGAAATTAATTCCACGGCTGCGGGTATCGGTCAAACCCTAGGTCCTCTCTTTGGTTGAGATTAGCGCCTTTTCCTCTCTCCTGCGACTCCTACCATGGACTCCTTCCCATCTATCCATAAGCCTCTCTCCATAGCCTCTTACTTGACAACGAAGTCAAGGCGGATCCCTGGTCGCAATCCATGGCGAAATGCACATAGCTAAGGTTCCTAAAACTTTTTTCCTTATATAATCCATTGGTTGTAACGAATATTGTGATTTTGAAATGATATGTGCTTCAATTTTGGAGACATCTTATGTAGCTAACTTTTTTCTTTTCGAATTCCTAGCTGTCATTGATTAATTCAATTTTGGAGATATTTTATTTATTATTATTTTTTTAAACAAGTAGGCCTAAAAGCCTACCACTTCCATTTAACAGAAGCAAAAACATACAATTAAATCCCTACTAGACTGCACTGGTACCCAAATTACTGGTACCAATGCGCCATTACTATCTAACCCCACCAAGATCTAAAATATGCAACATGACGATTAAAAACCAGATAGCAAAAGCTGGAGACATTTTATTATTTTAATTGATTCTTTTGAATTTGTTTTCTTTTTTATTTTTAATTCCCTACAGATTTATTATGTGAAATTTCCGTATTTAAATTTTGCTTATTGCATCCTGAAAACATTATAGTATGAGATGCGGGAACTAGAAGGTTGAGCACATTAGTAGTGAACAATGTTATAAGGAGTAAAAAATGTTGTTACAGATGTCAATAGAGAACTAGCCATGATTCAGGTTTATTGATAAGTGATTATTTGAATTTGAGAGAATAAATTATTAAAAAAAATATGAATATAAAAGTTTGTCGTGTTGTTGCAGATGTATGTCTAGACCAATTGCATACTATAATTATTAATTAACTCTTTGTTTTTATGTGCACATGTGCTTAAATTCCTGATCTCCGGAAAAATTCATTGTGGTGATCACTTATATTTTTGGATTTTGAATTTGATTCTGCATCCTAATGATATTATCCTTTCATTTACTATTCATTCTTATTGTTTCAGCAGGAAAATTTGAGAAACGAGGAATTTCCCAGTGGACAGTACCAGCAAAGCATATAATCCACCAGCACAATATGCCTGAAGTAGGTGGCTGCCAGAAGCACGGACTTAAGGCATATGGCATTCACACTGATTATTCTTTACTGATTAGCAGCAATTAATATATAATTGATAGGAATGGACATAGGTAATATGCAGTAACATTCATGTTAGATATTTCAGAATCTCTTCTGTTCATCATCACAAATATATTATTGATAAGTGGTTTATGTCCATATCAACAGTAGGAAGGTTTGGGTCATTTGGTAAGGGAAGATTTAATGAAAAACATCCTGCCATAATTGTAAAAAAAATCTTCAAATAAATTTGATAGAAATAGGAAGGAATATGTACTGGTAATAAATTTATCATCCACCACTATATATTAGAACCATTATAAAATATATTATCAGTTCAGAATTGAAGTTTTGATTTTGTTTAGCCGATTGATATATGTAAGTACTTTATCTACCAAATTATATGAGATAAAACAATAAACAAAAATTGATATTTTATCTCCTGAATCAGCATGTTGTATCTACTAAATCTGCTGTTGTAAATGTATTCCAGCATGTGCAATTAATGTTTGGAGAAATATATAAACGTACTTTGTAATGTGTAAGCCTGTTTTTTGAGAGGTTATTTGTGTATAACCAAGTCAGATTTATTAGTGCCAATCTTATATATTTATATTGATATTAATGAATTGATATACATTAATGACAAATGTTTGATATACATTTATGAGAAATATCTTAGGCAGTAAAATTGGTGACTGTGGTTGACAGTTAGTGCAAGGCCTAAGGGCATTAAATATATTAATTTACTGCATAAAAGCACTAAATATTTGTTCTGTTATTGTATCTTCTATATATATGATGGTATGTGAGACATATTTTTCTGTACCTTTCAAATTGAGCCTTCCATTACAAAGGGCTTACCTTTTGATTTTAATTTCATGAAAATGTTCTTCTTTTCAAGATAAAAAGGGAGAAGATAGACAAGGTGGTTCGGTTCCTAGAGGACAGGCTGAAGAAACTGGATGAAGAGAAAGAAGAGCTAAGAGAGTACTAGAAACTCGGCAAGCAAAGGAGAGCCCTGGAGTGTACTATTTTAGACCATGAATTTAATGAAGCCAGAAATGCATTCTCAGGTGAGCAAAATAAGTAATTAAGGAAGCCAAGTACAAGATTTGTACCACTAAATTGCGATATTACATTTTCTTTTTAAAATTTTATAATCATCCCCTTTGTTCTCAGATACTGGTTGGAGTTTTAAGTAAAGTTTAAACATCAATTTTAGCAAAATAACATGTAAAATGCCCCAACCATTAGAATTTGTACCCGCATTAACAAAAAATATGCAAATTGGATTGCCTCTCTTCATGTTTGTATTGGTGCTTGGTGTTAAAGAGTTCAGTTTTCACCTTGCTCACAATTAGTATGTAAACTATGTAAAGAATTTATACAGCATAGTAATTTCATTCATCTTTTATATTTTTTTCATGGGAATTTTTGAGAAAATATAATTGCATTTTTGCCATGAGAATAGATTGGGAAGCAAAATGAATATCTATTTGGCACTGTGGTAGGTTCTGTAGCTGATGATTACTTCTCTGCTATGCCACTCTTTCAAAGCAGAATTTGCTGAGCCCTGTTAGACCCATTTCATATTTGTTCAGAATCCAGCTGTCTCCTTTGAAATAAATCGGAGATGGTGCTTTAATTCCTTTTATTGACTTTCATGTTTGAATTCCTGATATCAGTAAATTGTTTTTGTACATAGAAGAGCATCACAAGAAAACTGGTGCAGACATGGCTATTGTTGAAAATAAGTTGGCAGAAACACATCAAAAGGCCGAAGAGAACATGAAAAGGATCCCAAAGCTTTGTTAATTAATATGAATGAGTTAGAAAAAAGTAAGAAAGGAATAGAGAGGAACAAAACCTAAGCACTCAAGGCGCATGCTTTAATCAAGATGGATCTAACAATCTAAGAGAGCTTGAAGAGCAGATCCTGACATAAATTTGTTCAAAGGTTATCCCTATCTTGCTTGCACATACAGCAAGTTTATAGATATTCTTAACTGTTGTCCCTAAGGAGGCGGCTAAAACAAGGTTTAGCGGAAGCGATTTAAGGTTTTGGACCGGTTTGGTATGAACTACCCTAACACAATTCAATTGGTACCGATTACAAGCAAGCACACAAGCAATTCACAATGCAAGATAATAAAGAGAGAAAGAGAGAGAGAAATTGAACACGCGATGTGATTACGGAGTTCCGACCCGCTAGAAGAAGCTAGCCTTAGTCGTACGTCTCCGGGAGTTCCGCTACCACGAAAGGGCGCGCTCCGTTCAATTCCAACAAGAACGGGACTACAACTTCGAACCGAATCACCTCGTCACAAGGACACTCGAGGCGGATCGGCCTAACTCGAATGGCACAACGGCCTCAAAGGAGAAGAGCTCTCAACCTATTCCAACCTACACCTAGCGACAATGTCGGGGCGGTGGTGTTTGAGGCTACTAAATCTCTCAAGATGGTCTAGCTATGAAAAGCTCAAGTGGGAGAGTATCCCTGTGCTCAAAGGCTCAATTCTGGTCTAATTTTGCAAGGCAAGACTCTCTTTGGAGAGAGAACAAGGGGTGGATATATATAGGGCTCGAAATGAGCAGTTCCCCAGCAAAAACAGGCCCCAGCGTTGTACAACGCTGAATAGCGTTATACAACGCTGGAATATGACCGTTGTAAATTCTAACGGCTCTTTAATATAGCCGTTGGTCTGTCAGAGCGTTGTGCAACGCTATATGCCGTCGCACAACGCAGGAGTGTAAAACCAAAGGAAAGCTCCGACAATTCCGTTGGAAATTGTCAGAGCGTTGCTTGCCACTGAATGGCGTTACACAACGCTAAAGGGAGACAAAAGGAACAACTCTGACAGATTCAACAGAGCGTTGTACAACTCTATATGCCGTCACACAACGCTAGCGTTACCCAACGCTGAAAGACGTTGGCTAACGTCTCCAGAGACTTTGCACAGCTAACTTGGGATTTTTGTGGCGTTGTGCAACGCTATATGGCGTTGCACGATGGTACTCAGGAAAATTTCCAAGTTTCTTAACTGCAGCGTTGTACAACTCTGATTAGCGTTGTACAACGTTGTGAATCAGCGTTGCCTAACTCTATATAGCGTTGTGCAACGTTGATTCACAAAAGTAAGAATTTAGCTGTTCGGGCGTTGTGTAACTCTATATAGCGTTGTACGACGCTAGGTCACAGAAAACAGGATTTTGCTGGTTTATTGAGCTTTTCGCTATCTAGACTATTTTGAGGATAAACAAGGACTAAAGTATACCTTCTATCCTAGTCTAAACTAGCCTATAAGCTCTCTAATGACTTGATCTTGATCTTTCTCAAAGCTTTTATCCAAGTCCTCATAAATTGAATCTTCTTCCTATAAAACTCAAAGAAGATTGTTAAATGCCAAATGATATTGTTTTGCAATCGACAAACCTAGAGACGTTTAGTACAACAATCTCCCCCTTTTGACGATTTGCAAAACAATATCATTAGTAAAGCGATTAAATTTTGGCATTTCACAAGCTTTACTACAATTCTCCCCCTTTTTGTAAATCGACAAAAAGTGAAAATTGTAGCAAGCTCCCCCTAAATTTATGGCTCCCCCTTAATTTTGGAAAAATTGAATTGGAGAACCAATTTAGAGCACTACACAAAGTAGTGTGACCAAAGTTAATCTCTCAAACAAAAATAAGATAGAAATAAAGAGGCTCCCCCTAAAGATTTGGCTTATAAGACCGGGGGTTAACTTGGTATTTAGGCCATATTGGTTACCATACCACTAGTTGTACCACTAGAGGTAAAAACTTTTGGAACCCACTTACTTTTGGACTCACCATTTGGTTTCCTAAGTTTGCATTCCAACGAGATATGACCATTTTGACAACAATAGTTGCAATATGCATTGGTTGGCTTAGGCATGGTAGAACCCTTGACAAAATGAGAATAGTAATGGGCTCTAAGGTATTCGGCCTTCTTCTTAGGATCATAGGATGAGGCATTAAAATTCTTTTTGCGATCCTTTTGGAAATGTTGGGAAACATTCTTTTTATGCCCATTGGATTGAGCTTTGTGGTTTTGAGAAGAGTGTTGCTCTTTAAATTCATAAAACCATCCATCGGGTCCTCTAAAATAAATTTTATTGGACGCCTTTGGAACAAAAACCCTTTTTTCTTGATTTTGCAAATTCTTTTCATTTTGCACTCTAGTGTTTCTAGGTTTCCTTTGGTACATATGTGCATGACCACGAGAATTCCTAGGTTTTTGAAATTGTGTGTTTTGTGCAACATGTTTCCCATTTTTGTATGACAAGTTCTTTTTCTTGGTTTGATAAGGCTTTTGGTAACCAAGACCGGACTTGTCATGAGGCTTTTGACCTTTGAAAAGGTTTTTCAAATCCGTTTTAGGAGCTTGAGCTAAAATCGGTTTTTCAAGTTGTTTTTCAAGTTGTTTTTCAAGCTCCTTAATTTTAGCCTCATACTCACCCATCTTAGAAGTAAGCTCATCTACCGTGGTTTTTAAAGTTTCTATGGTATCGGCTTTCCTAACCAAGGCATCATGGGTAGCATCAAGAATAGAGTTCAACCTATCACAATCAACACATTTGGTTGAACAAGTTGGTTCATCATCACTCTCACTATCACTACTACTAAGAGATTCATTGAGAGGAAGATATACCTTAGGAGAGCATGTCTTTGGTGATGTTGATGGAGTGGAATGATTTGAAAGAATCGGGGATTCCATCTCTTTGGCAATGAATGCATGTTCTTCGTAGTTGTCCGAATCGGATGTACATGGATCGAGCTCCGAATGCGTGTGGACTCCTCCCATTCGGTTTCCTTCGAAACAACTCAAGATGGCTCTCCATATGTCCCTAGCTATATCAAAATCGCAAGCAAGTGTGCTACCAATTGATTCATGTACCGAGCTTAGGATGACATTGACTGCATAGTCATTGTCCTCCTTTTCCCTCAAGGCCTCGGTGGTAAGCTTGTTAGTATTTGGTTTAAATCTAGATTCATTTGCCACAATATACCAAACACCCATGCTTTTGAGGTAGCCAACCATACCATTTTTCCAAATAGAGAAATTTGTGCAAGTATGGTCCAATTTACCCGGTTTTTCTACAATTCTAGCCGCCATGATCGAAAACCGAGATTAAGAATAGCTTAATCGAGGTTCCCGCTCTGATACCACTTTGTTGTCCCTAAGGAGGCGGCTAAAACAAGGTTTAGCGGAAGCGATTTAAGGTTTTGGACCGGTTTGGTATGAACTACCCTAACACAATTCAATTGGTACCGATTACAAGCAAGCACACAAGCAATTCACAATGCAAGATAATAAAGAGAGAAAGAGAGAGAGAAATTGAACACGCGATGTGATTACGGAGTTCCGACCCGCTAGAAGAAGCTAGCCTTAGTCGTACGTCTCCGGGAGTTCCGCTACCACGAAAGGGCGCGCTCCGTTCAATTCCAACAAGAACGGGACTACAACTTCGAACCGAATCACCTCGTCACAAGGACACTCGAGGCGGATCGGCCTAACTCGAATGGCACAACGGCCTCAAAGGAGAAGAGCTCTCAACCTATTCCAACCTACACCTAGCGACAATGTCGGGGCGGTGGTGTTTGAGGCTACTAAATCTCTCAAGATGGTCTAGCTATGAAAAGCTCAAGTGGGAGAGTATCCCTGTGCTCAAAGGCTCAATTCTGGTCTAATTTTGCAAGGCAAGACTCTCTTTGGAGAGAGAACAAGGGGTGGATATATATAGGGCTCGAAATGAGCAGTTCCCCAGCAAAAACAGGCCCCAGCGTTGTACAACGCTGAATAGCGTTATACAACGCTGGAATATGACCGTTGTAAATTCTAACGGCTCTTTAATATAGCCGTTGGTCTGTCAGAGCGTTGTGCAACGCTATATGCCGTCGCACAACGCAGGAGTGTAAAACCAAAGGAAAGCTCCGACAATTCCGTTGGAAATTGTCAGAGCGTTGCTTGCCACTGAATGGCGTTACACAACGCTAAAGGGAGACAAAAGGAACAACTCTGACAGATTCAACAGAGCGTTGTACAACTCTATATGCCGTCACACAACGCTAGCGTTACCCAACGCTGAAAGACGTTGGCTAACGTCTCCAGAGACTTTGCACAGCTAACTTGGGATTTTTGTGGCGTTGTGCAACGCTATATGGCGTTGCACGATGGTACTCAGGAAAATTTCCAAGTTTCTTAACTGCAGCGTTGTACAACTCTGATTAGCGTTGTACAACGTTGTGAATCAGCGTTGCCTAACTCTATATAGCGTTGTGCAACGTTGATTCACAAAAGTAAGAATTTAGCTGTTCGGGCGTTGTGTAACTCTATATAGCGTTGTACGACGCTAGGTCACAGAAAACAGGATTTTGCTGGTTTATTGAGCTTTTCGCTATCTAGACTATTTTGAGGATAAACAAGGACTAAAGTATACCTTCTATCCTAGTCTAAACTAGCCTATAAGCTCTCTAATGACTTGATCTTGATCTTTCTCAAAGCTTTTATCCAAGTCCTCATAAATTGAATCTTCTTCCTATAAAACTCAAAGAAGATTGTTAAATGCCAAATGATATTGTTTTGCAATCGACAAACCTAGAGACGTTTAGTACAACAATCTCCCCCTTTTGACGATTTGCAAAACAATATCATTAGTAAAGCGATTAAATTTTGGCATTTCACAAGCTTTACTACAATTCTCCCCCTTTTTGTAAATCGACAAAAAGTGAAAATTGTAGCAAGCTCCCCCTAAATTTATGGCTCCCCCTTAATTTTGGAAAAATTGAATTGGAGAACCAATTTAGAGCACTACACAAAGTAGTGTGACCAAAGTTAATCTCTCAAACAAAAATAAGATAGAAATAAAGAGGCTCCCCCTAAAGATTTGGCTTATAAGACCGGGGGTTAACTTGGTATTTAGGCCATATTGGTTACCATACCACTAGTTGTACCACTAGAGGTAAAAACTTTTGGAACCCACTTACTTTTGGACTCACCATTTGGTTTCCTAAGTTTGCATTCCAACGAGATATGACCATTTTGACAACAATAGTTGCAATATGCATTGGTTGGCTTAGGCATGGTAGAACCCTTGACAAAATGAGAATAGTAATGGGCTCTAAGGTATTCGGCCTTCTTCTTAGGATCATAGGATGAGGCATTAAAATTCTTTTTGCGATCCTTTTGGAAATGTTGGGAAACATTCTTTTTATGCCCATTGGATTGAGCTTTGTGGTTTTGAGAAGAGTGTTGCTCTTTAAATTCATAAAACCATCCATCGGGTCCTCTAAAATAAATTTTATTGGACGCCTTTGGAACAAAAACCCTTTTTTCTTGATTTTGCAAATTCTTTTCATTTTGCACTCTAGTGTTTCTAGGTTTCCTTTGGTACATATGTGCATGACCACGAGAATTCCTAGGTTTTTGAAATTGTGTGTTTTGTGCAACATGTTTCCCATTTTTGTATGACAAGTTCTTTTTCTTGGTTTGATAAGGCTTTTGGTAACCAAGACCGGACTTGTCATGAGGCTTTTGACCTTTGAAAAGGTTTTTCAAATCCGTTTTAGGAGCTTGAGCTAAAATCGGTTTTTCAAGTTGTTTTTCAAGTTGTTTTTCAAGCTCCTTAATTTTAGCCTCATACTCACCCATCTTAGAAGTAAGCTCATCTACCGTGGTTTTTAAAGTTTCTATGGTATCGGCTTTCCTAACCAAGGCATCATGGGTAGCATCAAGAATAGAGTTCAACCTATCACAATCAACACATTTGGTTGAACAAGTTGGTTCATCATCACTCTCACTATCACTACTACTAAGAGATTCATTGAGAGGAAGATATACCTTAGGAGAGCATGTCTTTGGTGATGTTGATGGAGTGGAATGATTTGAAAGAATCGGGGATTCCATCTCTTTGGCAATGAATGCATGTTCTTCGTAGTTGTCCGAATCGGATGTACATGGATCGAGCTCCGAATGCGTGTGGACTCCTCCCATTCGGTTTCCTTCGAAACAACTCAAGATGGCTCTCCATATGTCCCTAGCTATATCAAAATCGCAAGCAAGTGTGCTACCAATTGATTCATGTACCGAGCTTAGGATGACATTGACTGCATAGTCATTGTCCTCCTTTTCCCTCAAGGCCTCGGTGGTAAGCTTGTTAGTATTTGGTTTAAATCTAGATTCATTTGCCACAATATACCAAACACCCATGCTTTTGAGGTAGCCAACCATACCATTTTTCCAAATAGAGAAATTTGTGCAAGTATGGTCCAATTTACCCGGTTTTTCTACAATTCTAGCCGCCATGATCGAAAACCGAGATTAAGAATAGCTTAATCGAGGTTCCCGCTCTGATACCACTTTGTTGTCCCTAAGGAGGCGGCTAAAACAAGGTTTAGCGGAAGCGATTTAAGGTTTTGGACCGGTTTGGTATGAACTACCCTAACACAATTCAATTGGTACCGATTACAAGCAAGCACACAAGCAATTCACAATGCAAGATAATAAAGAGAGAAAGAGAGAGAGAAATTGAACACGCGATGTGATTACGGAGTTCCGACCCGCTAGAAGAAGCTAGCCTTAGTCGTACGTCTCCGGGAGTTCCGCTACCACGAAAGGGCGCGCTCCGTTCAATTCCAACAAGAACGGGACTACAACTTCGAACCGAATCACCTCGTCACAAGGACACTCGAGGCGGATCGGCCTAACTCGAATGGCACAACGGCCTCAAAGGAGAAGAGCTCTCAACCTATTCCAACCTACACCTAGCGACAATGTCGGGGCGGTGGTGTTTGAGGCTACTAAATCTCTCAAGATGGTCTAGCTATGAAAAGCTCAAGTGGGAGAGTATCCCTGTGCTCAAAGGCTCAATTCTGGTCTAATTTTGCAAGGCAAGACTCTCTTTGGAGAGAGAACAAGGGGTGGATATATATAGGGCTCGAAATGAGCAGTTCCCCAGCAAAAACAGGCCCCAGCGTTGTACAACGCTGAATAGCGTTATACAACGCTGGAATATGACCGTTGTAAATTCTAACGGCTCTTTAATATAGCCGTTGGTCTGTCAGAGCGTTGTGCAACGCTATATGCCGTCGCACAACGCAGGAGTGTAAAACCAAAGGAAAGCTCCGACAATTCCGTTGGAAATTGTCAGAGCGTTGCTTGCCACTGAATGGCGTTACACAACGCTAAAGGGAGACAAAAGGAACAACTCTGACAGATTCAACAGAGCGTTGTACAACTCTATATGCCGTCACACAACGCTAGCGTTACCCAACGCTGAAAGACGTTGGCTAACGTCTCCAGAGACTTTGCACAGCTAACTTGGGATTTTTGTGGCGTTGTGCAACGCTATATGGCGTTGCACGATGGTACTCAGGAAAATTTCCAAGTTTCTTAACTGCAGCGTTGTACAACTCTGATTAGCGTTGTACAACGTTGTGAATCAGCGTTGCCTAACTCTATATAGCGTTGTGCAACGTTGATTCACAAAAGTAAGAATTTAGCTGTTCGGGCGTTGTGTAACTCTATATAGCGTTGTACGACGCTAGGTCACAGAAAACAGGATTTTGCTGGTTTATTGAGCTTTTCGCTATCTAGACTATTTTGAGGATAAACAAGGACTAAAGTATACCTTCTATCCTAGTCTAAACTAGCCTATAAGCTCTCTAATGACTTGATCTTGATCTTTCTCAAAGCTTTTATCCAAGTCCTCATAAATTGAATCTTCTTCCTATAAAACTCAAAGAAGATTGTTAAATGCCAAATGATATTGTTTTGCAATCGACAAACCTAGAGACGTTTAGTACAACATTAACTATAAGTATATATAAGTTTTCATTTTGTTAAAATTGGGAAATTAGGTTTTCATTCCTAACTGCTCTGAAATCTGAACCATATTTAGAACTACAATTTAGCATGCTATATTCATAGCACCAACCTTTGAATTTTAGGTTCTATTATTTAGTTGAAGAATTAGCTTGCTATGAGACCAATCATTTGGCTGATGATGCTTTCCGCTACCATTTAATCTTGATAGTTGGTACACATGGCGTGTTTGTGAAGGCACATGTGTCCAGTTAGTTTGATTTATTTTATTAGCCTTTTAAACACAAAGAATAAATAAGAGCAATCTCATTAGCAATCCATGCCATTTAATACCGCCAATCCTCAAGGTTATTAGTAATTATGTGGCAAGAAGCATTTTTGTACCTTCGAGTTGTACTTTTACTAGCTCAGTTACTAAATGGTTGTACGTTACTTCTTTTTTTCTTTTTGAAGGTATCAGTTGTATATTCGCTGGTATGGTATTTCAGGTGTAATGACTTAAAAGTGGCTAAAATTTGTTTGAAAAACATTGATTTGGTTCAGTTCCACCTTTAATAACAGACTGATATATGAAGTTCTTCTTACTCTGCAATTCTCCTGGTGAGGAACATGTAGATTTTTTGTATTTTATTGCATTGTGATTAAAATTTACAATTTCATTTTGAGTTTAGCACAAGGAAATAGATTTTTATAACGGTATGATATTTCTTATGTTTTTTTTCTCTACTCTTATTAAACTAAATTCAATCAAATATTTAAGAATTTATAACCAGTTTAATTAAAAAAATATATATTATTCGTGCACTTCGGAACTCTTTTATTAGTGGTCTTGAAATTAGGAAAGGAGGTTCTTTATTTTTAATGCTTTAGTGAAGGTCGATATGTATCAAGGGGACAGCTTTTCAGCCATTACCACATCTTGATATATATATCCCGATGACTAATATTTAACTTTTATCTTTATCGTCATCATGATATTCATATATCGCGCGAAGCGCGATTTGCCCATCTAGTGTTGATAAAAATAAACAGCACCTCATCATTAAAATTCTTGAGGATTTTCGGGCTACAAATAAGCTGTATAAAATTTACATTCTAATTCTAATTTCATGAAAGTTTGTTTCTCTTATTGAACTATCGAATTTTCATCAAATATGATAGTGGGGAAGGTGGGGGAGTCCTATTTCAATACTAATTAATATTTTTTTTTGTTTTTCCATTTTCGCGAGTACATGAAACCATTAAATGATGGAATTGTGAGAAGCATAATCAACGGTCCAGGACATCCGGGTTCCGGGCCTCGTTGTTCCACCTGCAGTAAATGCACTTGCATGTTATCATGCAATAAAAAATAGTAAAACACAACGGGGGGAAAATTGCAAATTTGGGATAGCTAGCTGCGCACATTTGAGCTGGAATAATTGCAACGTTCTTGTTGATTTGGATCATGTTCATGTGTGGTGTGTAAATATAAATTTTTTAGATCTAAATAATTCGAATGCGGTAAGAATTGTTTAAAATGATCAACAGGTACACAAAAAAGAGTTATAATTAAATACGCAATATATTTTCTATGACTGGATATCATATCCCATTCAGAATTCTTAATTAATGAGTAAGAGAGCTCCATCTAATTTTAGATCATATGCAAATGTACTTAAGTGTATATATTTTTTTAATGATCTAAGGACTTCAAATGTTATTGGAATAGCTTAAAAAAATACTCCAAAGATCTACAAAGTAAGTTGTAAATAGAAATATATATATATCATTCAATAATTTGAATAAGTAAAATCTTCATATGTTCTTTTGGATGACACTTGGAGTGTAAATATAAAATCTGATCTAAGGACTTTTAAATATGGAAAGAATAATGCTTAATTGGTGCACAAAATGAGTTGTAAATACACTTTAAATGCACTACGTACATAGACATATCATTAAGTAATTCAAATATGTGAGGTATTCATGTAATTTTGCATCATGTGTGAAGGCAAAATATAAATTGTTGTGACCTAAGAACTTCAATTGTGATTGAAGTCGCCTACAATGCACAACAGGTGCACAGAATGAGTTGTAATTAATGCACAGCAGTGTGATTTTTCATGTTATTTTGGATCATATGTAAAGTGTAAATGTAATTTTTGTGATCAAGGACTTCGAATGTGGCTGTGGAATCGATTAAAATTCTCAACATGCCTACAAAATAAGCTTTAAATACACTTTAGATACGCTAAATATATTATTCAGTAATTTAAATAAGTGGGATCTTCATGTAATTTTTGGATCATATGTGGATTGTATATGTTAATTTTTGTAATTCGAGGATTGCAAATGTGACTGAAATAGTTTAAAATAATGCTCAGGGGAATCACAAAATGAGCCGTAAATATGCTTTAGATGTACTAAGTAGATAAATCCCTTTGTAATTCAAAAAAGTGATCAGATCTTCAGATTGTTTTAGAATAGCTTAAGATGTTAAAAAAAAGGGGCATAAAATAAGACGCAAACAAACTCTAGAAGTACTAAATACATAATAATATTGTTCAATAATTCAAATATTTGAGATCTTCATGTTCTTTTGGATCATATATATGTGAAGTGTAATTATTAATTGATGAAGTCTTAAAACCTAGGAATCAAATAAATTTATAAACCTAGAGCTAACCTCACTAGTTTTTTGGAGTATAGCTTTAGGGTCGAATCCAAGGGACGGTACAATTGATTACTTGACTTATCCTTTTTCAAAAGCTAGACAAGAATATTTTTATGGAGTTTTGATGAATTAAATGTAAATGTGCAAGTAAAGTATATATTTTTTATTGTTTTTGTCTATTAAAATAATGTAAACAACTAAAGTAAAGTTTTTGGATTTTCAAACAGTATAAAAAGCGTCTTAGGGTTCAGGTTTCACCTTGGTTTGGACTCTAGAACACAGAACTTATCACTTTTGTGCATCGAACGGTGTTTTTCAAGCGTTTACTTCTCTGTTCGGTTCGAACAAGGATCTGTTCGGTTCGAACAGAGGGTGAAAGTGTGTGGTTTTGACCTTTTATGATATTTTATGCTTTGTGCTAGGGTTTGTTGGCTAAACCTAGATTCACTAAACCTCAGCTGTCGCTTGTTGGACTAGAAACTGGTTTAATCACAACCTAACCTAATTAACTTGATTGGTTCACAACTTTTGGTATAGAATTCAATCAACTTAAACTTGTTTGTTGGAGTTCATAAGGATATCTAGAGGTCTTTTGGACTTGTCTAAAAGTTACACTTTTGGTGCCAACTAATCTCCCCTTTCGGATCTACGATTTATCCCAAATACTTTATCTAAATTATCTTGTTTAACCTAACTTAAGAACTTAACTAAATGTGGCCATTCATCTAGAAGTTAATTAGACTTAACCAAGCAATTTAAACAAGCAATTATAATAATTCTCAACAAAACAAAACAAAACATATCATAACATAACGAGTCAAATCACAACATCCAAACCTAAGTTACTACCTTATCCCTAAGACTACATAAATTTAGCCTAACATAGTACTAAAACACACAACAAATAACATAGAAATAACAAGATACAAGCCCATTGAAAATAGAGAAGAAAACATAGAAGAATAAACCGAATACTCCTTTATGCTTTCGAACTACGATCTCTAGGCAGTGGTGTGTTGCAAGATGGTCACCAAACTCGTCTCCTTGCTGCCGTCGCTTCAAAGAACCAAGCTTTGATGTTCTCCAATGGTGTAAGAGAGAAAAACGCCTATGGAAAGTGGAATTTTGTGGTATGGAAAGTATATCCCTTTCTTTCAGGCCTAGAGGTGTATATATGGATGTCCCAGGTCGCAAGGATGGAAGGCTAGGGCACCAGGGCGCAAGAAATTACCATTTCCATCAGTTTCTATGTAAGAAATAATGCCTTATGTGATATGGCGGTAACCTGGTCGAACCGAACAGGTGTGCAGTCGAACCGAACAGGAGAGAGAAAAGACAGCTGCACAAGTCTGTTGTTGTGATGTCCAGTCGGATCGAACAGGCTTGTGGTCGGGTCGACCAGAAGAGGGGAAATAACACCTGGCTGCCATAGATGCTGGTCGGATCGAACAGATGATTGTTCGGATCGACCAAAAGAGAGAAAAGAGCCTCCAATGCTAGGAATGAGTCGTCTAGCGTGCGTGCTACGTCGGGAATCCATCTATATGCTCGAAAATCATCAGAAATCATCAAAGTCCTGTAAAATGAGAGAAGAAACGACGGTAGAGCCAATTCCTTGGAAATCATAGCAATTTATTGAATAATTCAATGGTTTGAGTGTTATTTGAGTACCAAGTACGGTCCAAATGCCTACAAATAATAATGATATCATTAATTTTTGTGATCTAAAAACTTCAAATTTGACTAAAATCGCTTAAAATTCTCAATAGATACACAAATGAGCTATAAATTACATTTTAGATAGACTACATAAAATATTTCATTCAGTAATTTGAACAAAGTGGGATCTCCATTATATTTTGAATCGTATAGGGAGTGTAAATGTAAATACTTTTTATTTAGGCTCCGTTTGGATTCTATTTAGGAAGAAGGGGAGAAGAGAACAAAAGAAAAAAATTTATTATAAACAATCCAAATTTTTCACAAAGTTACACACTTCTCAATATTTCTTCCCTTCTTCCCACACCTTATCCAAACGAAACCTTAGTTAAGGACTTCAAATGTACAAGGCACTGAATGAATATATAATTCTGTACATCTAACAAAAGATATTTTCATTTTGGTGGGTTGTTACACTCGGAAATAAATGGTTCCAAACGGAGTTGTTCACCAATTACCTCACCATTTTTTTCTAAGAAGGATTACGCATGCCAAACAAATAGTTGTATAGTTTGTTGTTGTGTTTTGTGCTTGTAAATAGATTTATAGTTATGGAACTGATTATTGCCGTGAATGGATTGGTACGCGATCCTTTGCATCGATGCAGACCTCTGACAATAACGGATCCGGATCCTCTGCGATTTTTTTTTGACCCGCACCGCAAGACTTTCAGTAATGACCGTCCGATTTAATCTCAACGGGTAGATTTTTACAGGCCGCACTAATTTCAACGGACGTGGTATTAATCATGGAACATCCATCATTAATCGAACAACTACAGATAAAAAGACTTGCACTGTAGATTTTTCAAAAAAATCCGCAGAGGATCCCGTTCCGACAATAACCCCTAGCTAGGTAACATGGCAAGTAACTAAAGAAAACGCCGCAGTGGAACCCTTACAAGTTTAGGTTTGACTTGACCCGAGAGCATCCAATGAAACGCATCTTGTCCCTTAACCACTGCCATGGACCATGGTTAGACATTTATTTGGTTTTGTTAATTTTGACAAGTTAATAGATATGATTTTTGTGCCATGCATATACAAAAAATAAATCAGTTTGGTCTACGTTTACAATTTATGCAATGGAACTAACAATTTTTTTATGCGTTATCCATCTATCTTTAAAATACATAAAATTTGATTGTTAAGTTACTTAAATTGCTAATAACGTACCTATGAATTTGAATGAAATTTATAAAATATTGTCATGAGATTGTCAATTGGATAAACATTGTCGCATGATTTTCAACTTTTTAACACAACATATTATGGGATTGCTAAAATGCTATGCATAGTACGATGACCTTCGTGCTACGGATTCATTTTTGAATTTCATATTTCAAACTATCTATCCAAGCCGTTCATTATCTTCTTCATATTGAAATCTCATTAGAAACCAAATTTTATATTTTAATAAAAAAATTTTACTATTTTTCTCAGATTTTTTTAATCCTTAATCTAATAAATTCTGGACCCTTCAATAATAGAGATTTTCAAAAATCTGAAAAAATAGTAAAAAATATATAAAATTTAGTTTCTAATGAGGTTTCAATATGAATAAGATAATGAGCGGTTTGAATCAATTGTTTGAAATATTATATTTAAGAACGAATCCGTAACGCGGAGGCCATCCGTGTTATGTATAGTATTTTAGCATTCCTTTATATATATAAATGAATAATTTTAATTTTTGAGTTATTTGTGAAGAAAAACATTATCATTAGTTCCTTACGGAATAAAGAAAAAAAAAATCTTGCACGATTCTTCTATTTATTTATCTAATGAAATTGTACTATTGTAGTTACCCCTTACCAGCGGGAAGAAAGTAAAATGTGTCCATGGCTCCATGAGAGATCAGACCATGATCATGCCATGTACGGATGACGGATGTACCAACAGACAACAACCACAGACACAAGAGTAACTAAGTTTTTCTGCGTCCTAATCCCTGCGGGACACAACACGCAGCCGTAAAAACACAGACAGAGAGAGTGAGAGAGTTGTAGGAGATCAAGAAAGCGGTACGGAGATGACTGTGGCCTAATCTTGTCAGCTCATAATTGTACTCGTGATAAAAATATGGGTGGCAGCAGCTGCAGCTGTCATATATCATATATCATAATATATATCATAATACATGCTTAATGGTCCAGGCAGCAGCAGCTTCAAAACCAAACTGCTCATGGCTTAGATAAGCTATCGTAATTTATATAACAAATCAAGAGTTTAGTGAACTATACATGTTTGTAAACTATCGATGAATGTAGTATCCAGAAAGAACCAACATTTTAGTTTTAGAGCACTGTGTGTGTGTATCTGTAATGGAAGGAAGAAGATGACTGAGAAAAGTTGGATGCTATGCCTAATTGCCTATGCTACTCCGTCTCCTTACATTATTTCGGTACGTAGAATCATCAATTAATTGCGGTGCGTTATCCAGCTAGTCAGTCATCAGTCAGTAATAAACAAGTGGTCGGCTTCCATAAATTGATGCGGCCCCTAAACCAGTCACCACTCACCAGTGAATATTGATGTTGAACTTTGCAGGCGAGATAAATATCATATACATAAATATTATAGTAAAAATACCAAAACTTCGATACTTTCTTTCTTTAAATTTTAGACGGGTACCCGTACCACAAGAGTAATAATGGATTCAGTAAAGGGAGGCCAAGGGCCCTATCATAGATCATAGAAGGGGAAAAAGGAATCTGAGAGGAAGAGATTAGAGCTTACACCTACCACTTCAATCTTCATGTGTTATTATTATTATTCTCTCTTAGAACAAAGCAGCTGCTGCCTGCTGGTACTGAAACTCACACTGAGAATAAAACCTCACACCTGTCTTGGCACAGATTCAACCGCAAAGCCAAAGGCGATTACCATCACAACTGCACATTAGAATGCTATTACAGAGCTTTCTCATTCAGGCAGAACATATATTTGACGCTTCAAAAGCAAAAAAAATATTATAAGAAAAAAATAATAATAACACCAGCAACATTAACAGACACCAGATAAAATACTCAGTAGTCAACAGATAACAACTACCAAATCCAAACAAACAGATTCAAGTAGCCACCGAACAAATAACACACTCAGTCAAACAAAGACAAGTCAGAACACACAAGCAACATAACATAACAACCCTAATTAAGAAATAATAGCCTCCCTCTCTCTGTGTTGGTGAATGGTGATGGTCGGGTCCCTCACTCAAGAGACAATCCGGCGAGCTGATCAGTGGGGGCAGCATTGGATGCCTGCTGCTGCTGAGCAGCGACGCTGCGGAGCACCTCCATGGCCTCGGCGACCTTAGACTTGAGCGCATCAGGGGACTCCAGCAGGTGCAGCACCTCCGTCTGGTCCATTTCAAGCAGCATTCCCGTCACCTTCGCCGCATGGTCATGCTCCAGCTGCTCAACCAATGGGTACAGGCTTTCTCCCAGCATCTACACATTACGACTCAAAAATAAGTAAAATGTAAATGGAAAGTTTTAAATCCCCACTCTTACCAGCCGATATAGTGTGGCCAGTAGAACTTTGAACATCACAGCCCTCATCTTCCCCCCAAATTTTTATTTACAGAATTACTAATATTCATTCTCTACATCTATGGGTGAGTAAAAATGAACAATTCATGTCCTTGCTTAAAGAAACAAAAGTAGAGATTAACATCTAATATCTACCAGTGTGCAAGGATAATTTTCTAATTCGAAAGAGAACACACGAAACCTCAAGCTATTTCAAAGAAAAATGTGAATACACATATTGTTTGCAAACTTATCCATAAAAAAAGGTAATTCTTAAAATAAAAGGGAACTTACAGTCCTCTGCTGCTCAGGGTTGGCATTGGCAAGAGCTGTTGCAAGGGCACCAATGGGGATAGGCTGCATCATGCCAGGCATCTCACGCATGGGTGGGGCCCCCATTTCATATGGTGGCATCATGCCGCCAGCAACACCAGGCATTGGACCCTCAGGCCCCATGTTGCGGCCTGGTGGGTAGCGGTACATACGACCTCTAGGGAACATCTACATACCCAAACAGAATGAAATATATTAAATAATCATGGAATATACCAAACTAAACAATAGGAAAACCAAATTTATTATTTAATTTGATTCTTATGTGAGGGATATGTTTATAGCTTCTGGTAATAAATTAACTTCGTTCTAACCATTACATATTTACATGATTTCCTGAAATATATAAACATAAACACAAAACTAACACAAAAATTCTTGAAGTGCCCAGTACTTGTCATTAAAGTGCAGCAGAACAAAGAAGGAAAAAAAAAATCATATGAAGTAGAAACCAACAATTAATAATCAGCAGAAGTTAAATAATATATATAATAAAAGATAAGGAGTACCTGTTGGCGAACAAGAGGCATGGGTTGCTGTGGCTGTTGGACAGGCCCACCAGCAGCACCGCCACGACGACCGCCACCAGGACGAGGTGCCTGCTGTCCTTGCTGCACCAGTGGTACTACAAAGTTGGGCATTGGTGCTCCTCCTGGCCTCATCCCAGGTACTAGCTGTTGCTGGAATCCGAATCCAGGCTGTTACAAAAGCAACTGTCAAATAATCCATTACAGAACAAAAGCACAATAGACAATAAGGGTTTATTTAATCAAGAAACTGCAGATAACCAGCCAGCTGCAAGGTGCCAACAGAATCTTGATGTATTAATTTTAAAATTTAAGTTGGTTTAGTCATTCCATCCATAGAAGTTGGAATTGTATAATTCACGATTCATTATGATTCAACAGCCTACCAATGGAAACCGCGCCTCTGTATCGCAGGCCCTCCGTATCAAGTGAATCAGGGCGATTCACTGGTACGATGTGTATCATATCAAATCGATCGACACTAGTGATTCAGCTTAACCAATAGAAAAGCAGCATTTATTTTATTTTATTATCTATCAGGGGTTATTTGATGGTTTGATGAGGACTGGGAAAATGGAGGAGAGAACTGACAAGTGGGTCCATGAGTAAAGTATAGAGAGAAGACAAGGGAAACAGAAGACATTCATTTTTCTGTCTTTTATAATCCCATCTAGTTCTATATTCTATTTTTTTAATCCAGTATTGAACTTCCCATTAATGTTTTTTTTTTCTTTTGTAAAATTAAGTAAATAATTAGTTAATATTTTAAAACATACTTAAATAATAATAATAATAATATGGTTTATTGATGATTCTACCTTTGGACTTCTCAGTGATGAATAAAATGATTGAAACTAAAAAACTATAAAGAAAGAAAACCACCTGAGGGGGGATGAGAGCAGGAGGAGGCTGGCCATAGATAAGCTGCTGCCCCAGAGGAGCCCCTGGAGGATACATCGGTACACGTGGAGCCATTGCAGGACCCATAGCTACTGGCCTCATTTGAGAAAATTGCGCCTGATAATTAAAATTTCGGTGAATAAATATTTCAAATGTTCAAAGTATTTAACTTGCAACGCATTTCAGCCATTAGATTATTATGCAGCTAGGAAAATAAATATCATGTTCTTCACTTTGGTAAAATCCTACAGTTATAATTTCCGATTTACAACATAACTTGAATAATATACTGTAGTGAAGATCCTTTTAACAAAGACAAACACTTGAGAACCTAAGTAATTTACAATCATCATTAAATGCCGATGTGAAACTACTTGTCAGTTACGTAATGTGATAAAGATGCCTGACTGAGTTAGGAAGGGAGGGAGAACCTGTAGGCGAGCCCTTCTCTCTTCCTTGCGTTGTGCAATAGCAACATAGAGTGGTTTCCCAGAAACCAACTTCCCGTTCATCTCATTGAGCTGCATATACAAATACAAATAAAAAAGCAAGAGAACATTAATCATCTTCTCGTTGACTTCCATCTTCAATCATGTTGACTTTGGACAGGATTAATAAATTCCGAGGGATGGAAAGATCTCAACAGCAAGAAGATAAAAGAATAGAGCTTTACCGCTTTGGAAGCTTCTTCAGCAGTGGAAAAGGCAACAAACCCAGATCCCTTGCTAATTCCATTCTGGTCCCTCATCACCTGAAATAATCATAGAAATCAAGGGATCTCAGAACACTGCAACAAAAGCAACCACATTAAGCACAAAAAATTGCAATGCATCACTAGTTCGCTACCACCAGCAGTGCAAATACCATGCAGCTGACGTAAGGAATGACAAAATTATACTTCATCAATATAATACAAATTAGAAAGTATAGCCTCCAGTAATAAAACCATCAACAAACTCAACCTTTGAGAAGACACTGAACATAATTATGAACACGACAGCGAAACCTTAGAATATATGAGGCACAATTTACAAGACAGTACAATGTGACAATGACTGTACAGTATAGTAGAAGGAGCATGCAGATACCTTGCAAGAGGTAATGGTACCAAATTCAGAAAAGGTCTCCCTTAGCTTCTCATCGGTGATGGAATCATCGAGATTCTTGAGGTAGAGGTTCAAACCATGGTTTTTGTCGACGGTCTCCTTGACGGTCTGCTCGAACCTCTCCTTGAGCTCCATCTCCCTCTCAGTTTTCTTCTGGGCCTTGCCGACGTACCACTCCTTGTCGGCAAACTTCTTGCCATTAAGTGCGTCGACAGCAGCAGCAGCATCCTCAGAGTTCTCAAAGTTGACGAAGCCGAAGCAGCGGCTCTTGCCGTCTTCATCGGTCATGACGACGGCGCTGGTGATGTTGCCATACTTGCCGAAAGTGTCGAGCAAGTCGTCTTTGGTGGTGGTGTCGGCGAGGTTCTTGACGAAGACATTGTTGAACTTGGCGTGGGTGGAGGAGTTGTCGCGGTCCTGCTTGCGGACGAAGGGGCCGACAAAGACGGGCTTGTCGTTGATGAGCATGCCGTTGAGCTTGGTGATGGCGGAGAGGGCGGAGTCCTCGTTGTCGAACTGGACGAAGCCGTAGCCCTTGGAGAGGCCGGCGGGGTCGGTGGCGACCTTGCAGGAGAGGATGGAGCCGAAGACGGAGAAGGTGTCGTGCAGGGCCTTGTTGTCGATGGCCTTGTCGAGGTTCTTGATGAAGATGTTGGCGGTGCCGCTCTTGCGCATGCTGGGGTCGCGGTTGGAGTACATGACGCGGATGGGCTTGTTGTTCACCAGCGTGAAGTTGAGCGCGTCCAGGGCCCGCGCCGCGTCCATGGGGCTGCTATAGTTCACGTAGGCGTAGCCCAGCGAGCGCCGCGTGCTCACGTCGCGGCACACGCGCACTGACACCACCTGCCCCACCTGGCTGAACATGTCGTACAGCTGCGAGTCCATCACGTTCGGGTCCAGGTCGCCCACGTACAGCGACGTCGCGCCGAACTGCCCCTGCTGCCCTTGCGCTTGTGCTTGTGCTTGAACTTGCTGAGGACCACCTCCGTTCGCCGTCACACCGTTCGGCACCACCTGAACTTGCGCCATCTCCCAAACACTAGGACTCTAGGACTAGGAATTGATTGATAGTTTTTTTGGGTTTTTTTTGTGGGTAATCCAATCCAATCCAATTCCAATCCCTAGGAATAGGATTTGATTTGATTGATACTAGTGGTAGAGTAGATAAAGAGATAAATTCAATTCAGTTCAATCCAATTGATTTGGGTTTGGTTTTCGATTGAGAATTTTTGGGGATTTTTTGGGATTTTTCGGATTTTTTTTGGGTTTTTTGAATAAGGGTAAGAAAGGGTAAAAGAGGAGAGACGACGAAAGACGAAAGAGGCAGCCAACTGCACCGCGCCTCCTCCTCGCCCCCTCGCTCTTCTTTTATATTATCCATCCACTTTTCTCCTATACGACCGGTCTTTCTACGCTTCTTCCTGCCTCATTGGCCTGGGCCCCACTTCACAGCCACCCTCCCTTGTAGTCCTCGTCCATCTACGTTTCTCGCTCTTCTTCGCCACCCCCCCAAACCCTATTTCCTCACCATGCATCTGCTCACTACGAACCGTTCGATGCCACCTCAGATGAGCGGTCACGATTCATTACCCAGACGTTACGTTACAAGAGGATATTTCTCTGAGTTGAAATAAAAAAATTGATTCTCTACCAGCACGGAATTGATTCTCTACTGGTGCCTTCAACCATGAAGAGCGCCACCGCCGTAAGGAGAATCGACGTCGGGGCCCAGCAGAGGCGACCCAGGATTTCCACAATTTCGACATAGGCAAAATAAAAATTTGAAAGTTTAAACTAAAAACATTGACAATAAAAAACAATATTACCCAGATAAAACTTGGTGTGTGAACGAAGAGTTTCAAAGATTATTACCCAGATGGTGGATTCCCATCCATGGGTCTTCTCCATTGGCTATGCAATGGTGTGCAAATACTAAGCAATTATGACAGAAAATTAGGAGGTGGGTTAAAAATCACTACGGAGAGATTAAAAAAAGAAAACAGCAGCTGATAGGGACAATAAATCATTTAAACAAAGTTCAAGAGGAGAGACTGTGGTCACAAGAAAAATTAGATTACTTCCACTTGACCACATAAACTCTTGATTCAATCTATGCTGAAGAATAAGATTATTGGCAGCAAAGATCAAAAATCCAATGGTTGTTGCAAGGAGATAACAATACTAAATACTTCCATCAGATTGCAACACTAAGAAATAAGAGAAAATTGATCTTGGGTTTAGAGATAAATGCCCAATACACCAATGATTTGAAAGATATTGAACATCATATCATTGACTATTATAAGATGTTATTTGGCATGGATGGTGATAAATTTGCTAATCTTCACCCTAATTTTTTTAATGAGGCTCAAAAAGTTTCAGATTTAGATAATTGTAGGTTAATTGAACCTTTTAGTGAAGATGAGATTAAGTTTGCCTTAGATATGTCGGAAGCTGAGAAAACACCAGGACCATATGGGTTCACTTTTTCTTTTATAAACAAAATTGGGAACTCATTAAGAATGATATATGTGCTCTGTTTGATGCTTTCTATCATCAAAGATTAGATGTTAAAAAGATCAATAAGGCCATGGTCACACTTATTCCTAAGAAAAAAGATGCCATTGAGATTAAACAGTATAGACCTATCGGTTTACTTAATTGCATCTACAAATGGATAACTAAAGTGCTGACAGAGAGGCTAGCTAGTATAATAGATAACCTCCTTGATCAATCTCAAGCTGCATTTATCAAAGGTCGATTTATTTTAGATAATGTGTTGTGTGTTAATGAAATAATACATGCTACTAAGAAAGATAAAAAAGAGGGAGTAGTATTAAAAATAGATATGAAAAAGGCTTATGATAGAGTGAATTGGGTATTCTTAGAAGAAATGTTGGATGCTAGAGATTTTCATCCAACATGGATTGCTTGGATTAAATCACTCCTTTATGGAGGAGAAATGTGCATAAATATAAATGGCACATTGACACCATACTTCCAAGTCAAGAGAGGGTTTCCCCTTTGCTTTTTAATTTGGTAGCAGATTGTCTCAATCAAATGCTCAAAAAAGCACGATTACAAGGGGTCATCAGAGGGTTAGGACCTAGTATAGATAATGGTACTCCCCTCACCAATTTACAATATGCAGATGACACAATTGTGTTGTCTCAAGCTGATGATAGCATGATACAGGCTATTAAATGGGCTTTTATTGGATTTGAGGCCCTCTCTGGTATGAAAGTCAATTACCATAAAAGTGAACTATATGGTATAAATATTTCTGATGAGAGAGAGCAACATTTAGCCAGAATTTTTGGATGTAAAACGGCTACTTTTCCTATGTATTATTTAGGGATCCCTATCCATTGGAGGAAACCTAATAACAAAGAGTGGCAGGGAGTTTTAGATAAAATCCAAAGGAAATTACAGGGGTGACAGGGAGCACTTCTTTCTTACGGAGGTAAAATCACTCTCATTAAGAGTGTGCTCTCAGCTTTGACTCTGTATATGATTTCTTTCCATTGGATTCCAAGTACAATTTTAAAAAAGATAGATAGAATTAGGGCAGATTTTCTTTGGCATTCTGGTGCTAAAAGAAAATACCATCTAGTTAATTGGAGATTGGTATGTAGGAGTAAAGATAGGGGGGTTTGGGGTTATTAGATTTGCGGATAATGAATATAGCCCTTCTTTGTAAATGGCTTTGGAGATTGAAAGATACTAGCACATCTGGTTGGTGGAAGGATATTTTGAAGAATAAATATGAGATTAACAGAAGGAGATACGATACTTCTTTTTTTTTGGAAACAAATAGTAAAACATGAACAATTAATCAACATTAACTGTACATATGAGGTGAGGAATGGTAGAGGTATAAAATTTTGGACTGATAGGTGGTGTTCAGATAATTCCCTATCAATTGAATTTTATTCACTATATAAAATTTGTTCCCAACCTGATATACGGGTGGCTGATGCTATACAAGATATAAATCAGTCAATTTCTTTTGTTAGACAGTTAAGTAGGATTCAAAGAGAAGCTTGGAATCATATGAAAACAATTATAGATCCAATTTGTTTGTCTGTATCTTCAGATAAAGTGTATTGGTGTTTAACTAGTTGTTGTCCCTAATTTAAAGGCCTAGAGGGGGGTGAATAGGCACAAAAGCAAAGTTCTAAACCGGTATGGTCAATATTTGGTTCAATTCAAACTTGGTCTAACACAAACAATCAAAACACAAGTAATTCACAATTCAAGAAAGGTAAAGAGAGAAGAGAAGAAGTGACACGCGATATATTACGGAGTTCCGACCCGCTAGGAAGTGCTAGCCTTAGTCGTACGTCTCCGGAAGTTCTGCAACCTCGAAATGGGCGCGCTCCGTTCAATTCCACACGAACGGGACTACAAATTCGAACCAAATCACCTTGTTACAATCACTCTCAAGGTGGATTGGCCTAACTCAATTAAACAAGCTCAAACACTCAAGGGATTGAGGCTCTAACCAAATCACTCAACAAATCTAGCAATTAACACTAGTGGATTGGTTTGCACACTCTAATCTCAATGATTTTGCTAAATTAATGCTCAAACACAAGAGAGAGTAATGTCTAACTGGTTGGAGCTCAAAAGGGAGGAGTTTCAAAGGTTTCAAAAGTGTCTAAACAGTTCCAAGAGGCCCCATATATATAGAGGGCGCCGACAGCTCCAAAAACCAGACAAAACAGACTCTACCGTTATACAACGCTATATGCCGTTGTACAACGCCAAAATAGCCGTTGAAAAATCAAACGGTCACAGACAATAACGTTGTGAGTTGTCAGAGCGTTGTGTAACGCTGTATAGCGTTGTACAATGCTTCAGCAAAAGTCCAAAGCAGAAGCTCGACAGTTCCGTTGGAACTTGTCAGAGCGTTGTGTAACGCTTGGTAGCGTTGCACAACGAAGTCAAGAAAAGAATCAAGGCAGAACTGACAAACTCAAACAATATTGTCAGAACGTCATACGACGCTGACTGGCGTCACACAACGTAGCCGTTGCACAACGCTATTCAGCGTTGCACTACGCGTCCAGAGCGACTGAGCGATGTCTGAGCGAAGTTTAGAGCGTCACACAACGCTACGATGCATGGAACATGGCAGCATGCATGCAGCATCGATGCAGATCGATGTCTGAGCAATGCAGAGTCGCCTGCTTCAGACTACGTTGTACAACGCTGAATAGCGTTACACAACATAGGAGCAGAAATGTTGTGTAACGTTACTTAGCGTTGCACAACGTTCTGACAAGGGGAAATAATGGATTTAACTGGTTTAAAAGCAAATGAACTAACGTTGCACAACGCTACTGAGCGTTGTGTAACGCTGTTCCAACCTTTTCAGAGAATTTGCAATTTAAGAGCGAATTAACTCTGCGTTGTGTAACGACAACTGGCGTTGTATGACGCTGGACAGAAAAACTGAGCATTTTACCAGCAAATTGATTGAGATTAGTTTAGAGTTTAAATAAACCTTAACTAATGATTCTAACTAGACCAAAGCAATCTCTTGAAGCTCCAAACTAAGTGCCACACTTGCTTTAATCCATTCTTCAATAAATCTAGCTATAAAGCACTAAAAAGAGATGTTAGTTTAAGGGTTTCGGTGTTGTTTTGCAAATCGGCAAATCGAGAGAAAATGTTTAACCAACAATCTCCCCCTTTTGCCGAGTTGCAAAACAACACCTAAGTTACATTTGAGACTTGATACAACAAGACGAAATACCCCAAATTACCTAATTCTCCCCCTTTTTGCAAATAGGGAAAAGAATACCCAAAACGCCCTTGATGACAAACCATAAAGATCCTCCCCCTTTCGAAAAGAATTTGGCCACTAAGTTCATTTGATTAGGGGTATCTAACAAGGTTTAACGAAGGCATAAACTAACAATTATAGACCATGCATGCATATTAAAAGAAAAAGAGCTAATTATATAAAAAAAACGAAGCCATTTAGCACAACCATAATTCATTAAAACATAACATAATTCATGCAACATCCATATAGCAAAACAAAGCCATTTAGCACAACTTAGTCATTCAAAACAACGAAAAAGCACAAAGGAGATACGAAAGGCAAAGAAACTACGAAAATCAAAATGAATAGAAAAAAAAGAGGGCTAAGGCTTGGAGACGGTTTCGGCTATGACTACTCCTCATCATCATCACCCGCGCCACTACCGGATCCCCTCTTGAGATGGAGCTCCATCTTTCCCCAAAGGTTGATCATCTCATCCTTGAGATGAGTGATCGAGGCATCGGTCTTGGCTTGGTAAGCGGTCAAATTCTCTTCAATTGTGTTGAACCGCGTATCAATATGAGTTGTCAAGGCGGCAAATTTGGCATCAAGGTAGGCATGGAAGTCTTGAGGTGCGCCTTGACCCTCCATCCGTCCGCCGGGCACATGCAAGGGTTCATTGCCTATCTATGGTGGCATTTGGTCGGAAGATGTAGTTATTGCGGTGGAATGCACCGGGCACAATGGAGTTATGATTGGACCCTCCATATAAATTCTTTTATTAAAAAATTTCTTGTTCTCGAATTCTTTTTTTTTTCATTTGCGTAACTAAATTTCAAAAGTCAATACAGATTGAGAATTAACAGAAATTAAATCCTATACACAGTTTTCAAGAAATAATATAGACAAATTAATTTATACTTCATACAATTTTAATCTACTTCAGACATTGTGTTAGAGAAAATAAGATAATAGTAATAGACTTGAGAAGCACAATTGATCAGTACGCGCTTCACAAAGTAAATGTGATATTGGATGATGGAATCCGATTAACATTTAATTAATTAAACTGGTCGGGTATAAATCTAATTATCAAGAACAAAAATAGAATCCAACCCAATACAACCGGGTTGATAAAATTAAAATCGGACCCAATCCGAATAATACTTGAACCCGTTAAAATACGGATCGGGTTGAACGGATTAAACGGATCGGACGGGTTTCTTTTATTCTTGTACAGCCCTACTAATATTTAAGTCATTAAACTATTGACTTGTAGCACATAACTCCAACAGTTATATAGTAATTACCATGGTGATGTGGTATCGTCTTTTGCAAGGAAAATTGATTATTGTCATCGGCATAATAACCATTCGCACCTTTGCTCGTTGAGCAGCTTTCTCTTCCTTGACTTGTACTCACCCAACGCGCATATTATTTTTTGTTCATTTTTATTGTTGTAAGTGTTCACTCTATTAGATATAAATGTTCATATTTTATTGTAATTGTTCACTGTGTTATAAGTGTTCGTTGTGTTCAATATGTTTTTTTTATCTAAACGTTTAGTTTAATAAGTACGAATGTTCTGTTATTTAAGTATAAATGTTTAGTTAGTTGCATCAAAAAATATAAATGTTATAAGAAAAAATGCTATTATCAAACCAAGCGAAGGGATCACGAACCAGACAAAAAACACATGAAAAAATTAGAAGGAATCATGAAACGATTCGGTTCAAATTAAATTTTTTCCGACTCTACCCCTGGCGCACCTCTCTCTGACCCACGTGTGACTCTGATCCTGGCGCTACTCTGCCCATTAGCTGACGCAGTTAACTGTTGAGCGATGGCAAGTGATGGTTTTTTAGCCGATGACACTTATAATTACCGTTTTGCCAGGAGCAGCGATGTATTTAATATATGGGCCGATAAAGGATGGGCCGGATTAAAAGAAAAGGCTGTTTTTTTTTTTCAAATGAATCTGAACTATGGATCAGTTATAGCACGAATCTTGATGCACTTGTCTCATCTCTTGTTGCAGTTTGAAATATAAAATCATTCTATTGTTCTTCTTTTTGCTTTTTTTTGTATTGCATTTTGAAATTTGACTTGCACCTTTCATGGATCCGAAGAGAAGGTATGGTGCGTAAATTTGAATGTTGCATGGCAATATGGCATCACGATTCTCAATTAATCCTCATACCTTGGAACTTATAGCGTTTATTTGACACCAACTATAAGGCCCATAGCGGGAATTAGACCCAAGCTATATATAGCCTATAGCGGGTTCAGAACTCCACTATAGGGAGAGGGGAAATAGCAGGTTTTATAAGCTCGGTATATCATGGTTCTCTTAAAAAAAAAATATGTGGTTTTATTTAAATTTTGTAACTAAATAAATTTTTATATTAAAAAAATCGGCGATTTTATTCCACTATTAAATTTGGCTCCGTTTGGATTCCATTTGAAAAGAAGAGAAGAAGGGAATTTGAATTCACGGTGAATAGACATGAATAGACATATTCATGAATAAGTTTTGTGAATATACTACATTGAGAGTAGGCATATTCATGAATATAGGAAGGATGTTTAGATGCAAAAAGAAGAATAAGGTTGTTTGGTAACTAATTTTTTAATATTAAATGAAGGTTATGAGTTTCTATTCTAACATTTTGCTAGAATATCTATTCACATGTGAATAGACCTATTCGTTCTATTCATGAGTTGTTTGGATGACCACTATTCATACTATTCGTGAATAAACATATTCACCTGCCTTCCAAACGCAACCTAAGAGAATAAATTTATTATAAACAATCCAAACTCTTCACAAAGTTATACACTTCCCAATATTTCTTCTCACTTTTTCTCTTCTTCCCTTCTTCCCACACCTTATCCAAACGGAGCCTTTAAGACACTTCATGTGAACTATGGTACGTTTGAAATGAACTACTAAGCTACGAGTTTATGAAATAAAAGAGTATAGCCTTCCTTTTTTACCCAAAAAAAAAACAAAAGAATAAAATTAAAAGGAACAAGAATAAATAAAAGAAATAAAGAAGGCAAAAGAGAAAAGTGTTCCGTGCTCTATCAGCATTGCATCTTCTTTGTTAGCAATCGATACAGGTCTTTCCCACACTGAGACGGCTTCTGTTATAATTATACATGATATTTCAGTATATATGGCACTAACCTGTTAATCTATGATACCATTTAATTTGAGCATAATATTGGAGGAGTCATGCATGAAGCTGGCTGGGTCAACTGGAATTTTAGAACCTCACC
The DNA here is from genome assembly GCA_028095005.1 of Rhynchospora pubera. Taxonomy (NCBI): domain Eukaryota; kingdom Viridiplantae; phylum Streptophyta; class Magnoliopsida; order Poales; family Cyperaceae; genus Rhynchospora; species Rhynchospora pubera. Next base: position 359,872,357 of record CM051460.1, read on the forward strand.
ACTGCAGTCTCACAAAAACAAAATAAAAAAGAAAGAACTCACCAGTGACCTGCAACACAGACAGTGCAGCAGAAAACGTAATTTCATTTATATCAAAGGAAAATTAAAGAGAAAGGAGAGCAAAAGGGGAGGAATATAAGTAAGGTGCATCTTTGTCTCAATATTTACCTTTAAAGGCTTCCGTATCCAGCTTTCTTAATTTGCTAATTGCAAGGGATTCATATTCCAAGCTGAAAGTGCTGATCGATGATTCTTGATTATTAAGTTCAGATCTGTACAATTACAACAGGTGTACACTGCTGGAGTCAGCGAAAAACCACATCATCATTATTAATGATTAGCGTTCCCAAATATTTACTTGCAGAAAGAATAAGTTCCACCGAGACAACTTCAGGTCAATAAAAAAAAAATGCAAGTTTCATTAATTGTATAGTTCAATTTGTTACTAATTGAGCATGAGATAACACGTGAGGAAAGGTTAATTAGCATTAGTTTGTCAATTGTTACATACTTGGTACAAAAAGGGTACACGCTCAGAACTAATGTTGAGAATATGTTGGAACATTTTTTCATTCTACAATATTGATAAGAGACACCTGATGTTGATCTATATATTGTTGCCTTTGATCTTTGCATACGATCAAAACAAAATAGTTTATGCAGAGTGTAACATTAATAAAAAAGATCAGTTGGGTGGGTTTGGATTAATGTTTAAGAATAAAATTAAGATTAATTATTCGGAGCATAAAATATTATTCCTAAATGATCGAGAATAAACATTTGGGACCTAAAGTGTTATATTTAAGTGGTCCAATATCCGATTAAATTTTAATTCCTAAGATGTTTGAACCATTTTCTTAATGTGAATTAAGAAGTTGTTGGGACCACTTTTTAATCCGGATTAAAAAGAAGATCCAAACATCCTAAAAATAAAAATTTAATCTGAATGTTAGACCACTTAAAAGTAACATATAGATCCAAAAAACTTATTCTAGATCGTTTAGGAATAAAATTTTTCACTCTGAATAACTAATCCTAATTTTAATTTTAGATGATCCAAAAGATCAGTAACATGGGTGGGATGTGCCATTAATTGTAGGGGTTTGCTCACTTTTCCTTTCATTTCCTTGTATAATCTTCCGTGCTTATGTAATGTGAAGAGCATCCTTCTGCAAACAGGCCCACAAGAGAGGAAAAAAGATCACACAAATGAAGATATAATATTTTCTCATTCAAAGGCAATACGCAACCAAACCCAACTTATAACTGAGCAATGAACGGCATGGACATGTCCCAGGAGGAGGAGATGAACCTTTTCAGCGCTGCCAGGAAAGTGTGGAGTTGTGGTACTGATATGTTGAGAAGGAGGCCACACCAATGTATATTAATGAAACTCGCTTGGAGTTTTTTTTGTGCTTTCGAATTTTGCTTTTTGCAGTTCATTGATAAATGTGATGTTCTTTTATTTTTTCTTAATAAGATATATAGACAGGCCGCTATTTTCAGGGTGCACATTGGGGTCCTTTTTCTGGGGCAGATAGCTAGCATTATGGGTGCTGGTACCGGGTAGATGGTTCGTACCAGCAACCCATTTTATTTCTGTTTTTGTCAGGATAGGCAGGGGCTACTTCGGTTAATTATTCAGCTCTTATTCTTGAGGACTGGTACCAACTACCAAGTAACAACAAATTTTCTTTTCTGATGTTGAGTTGATGAAAGGATTTTGGTTTTGCTTTCTTAATAGAAAGTGGTAGCTAGAGGCAATCTCTACTAATTTGCGAAATAAGAAAATAAAATAAATAGGAAGCATGCTCCGGACTCCGGTAGTTAATTAATTATTTAATTTAATATGGCAGCGACAGATCCAGAGCACACAGTAAACACCACTAATGAAGTCTCAAATCCACCAATGGACCAGCAGATACGGAAGGCATGCATCACAGGTGATCTAAACCTATGCAAGCACTTGATTCTCCGACACCCTGATATCTTGCTCTCGCTGAATCCTCTGGGGAACAACTGTCTTCACCTAGCTGCGATGCTTGGCCATGCGAAGCTAGCAGAGTTGATCTGGTCAAGCGCGCCTTCCCTCTTCTCGGGGACCAACAATGATGGGGAGACCCCATTGATGGCAGCAATCATGGCAGCAAATGCTGAATTGTCCTCAAACATGCTCACGGCTGCATCACGACATTTACAGTCTGATTTAGAGGAAGGGAAGCCGTTGAACGAGATGCTGTTGAAGGTTGATGTCAAACATGGAGATAATGTTTTGCATCATGCAATACGCAATGGCTTTGAAGATCTGGCAGTTCGGCTCTTAGACGTAGAGCCGAGACTCTCGGAACAAGTTAACCAGACTGCAGAGTCGCCGATGTTTATGGCAGCTCGCAAACGCTTTGCTAAAGTTGTAGAGAGATTGCTCAAAATACCGTCTTCCGCAGATTCTGGCCCCACAAAGTACACAGCTCTCCATGCCGCTGCCAGCGCTGGGTACACAGGTTACTATACATATATATTTTTCATACATATTGGAGACAGTATTTACCCCGCAAAGACTATGGCGGTTATTTTATTTTTTTAAAAAAAACCTACTATTTGGACTTCTGAACTTGTTGAGACTTTACACACCTTAAATCTCATTATGCCTGGCATCGTCTGATTTCGAAGAAAGGACTGGAACACTGTTTCATTTAAAATTTAAAATTTGAAATAACTTGGTGGCCAACGATCTTCAGAACCAAAAAAAAAAAAAAAATGAAGGTATTTTGTTTCACATTATGAAGATTTTGCACTTGATTAAAAAAAGTTAAATAAATAAATTCGTGATAATAACGTGACTGCATATTATTAACATGTTTTATGTTCATTGCATCATAATTTCTTGTAAAATTAACATAATAATGTGCTGCATTTAATCATGTATACTTTTTCTCGTATATTGACATGTTTGTAATATTTTGAGTTTTGACAATACAATTAATATTGTCAGATATAACGAAGCAATTGTTGAAAGGACGTCCAGCGCTAGCTTATTATGTAGCTGAAAATAATAGCACTCCTCTGCATCTTGCTGTAGCCATCAACGATCTGGAGACTATAAAAATACTGTTAGAACACGATGCTAATATGCCTTGTATGATGGATGAACGAGTCGCTGCTCCAATCCTTTGGGCAGCAACTCAAGGATGGGTGGAAGCTGCAAAATTGATCATTGACGCTTGTCCTGATTCTGCTTTTGTTACTAACAAAAACTCTGCAAACGCACTCCATATAGCCATTCAGAGTGAGCACCAAGAATTTGTGGACTTCATCCTCCAAACACCACAGCTTCATAGGCTTGTTAACCAACCTAACAAAGACGGCGATCTTCCCCTGCATCTCGCTGCCCAATTGTGCAATCCCGAGATTCTCCGTTCTCTGCTGTCCCATAAAGGACAGGATTACACTGCCGTTAGTCTCAAAAACTTTAATGCTGTGGATATGACCTTTGGACAGGATCAGAAATTGAAGACTCTAAAATGGGTAACTTATTGATTCACTTATACAAAATAGATAACTTTTCTAAATTCCACATATATATATACAATGATATACATAGCTATATATTAATTATGCTGTGACAGACTGAATCAATCACATTGCTCTTGAGCGTAATTCCCTCTGATTGGAGGACCTCTGCGGCAGATGCGGCAAAGAGGAAAATAGAAAAGCAAGCAATTCAGGAGGTCAAGTCGCTTACACAAAGGGACACTTCAAACACCTCTCTGGTAGCGGCCCTCCTCGCGACTATCACCTTTGCTGCGGCTTTTACACCTCCAGGAGGATTCGACAATGATCCTAACTCCAAAATGCCCGGCCTGCCTATTTTTGTAAAGAATGCCTGGTTCCAGGTGTTCATGATCTCTGACTCCATAGCCATGTGCTCTTCCCTTGCCGTTGCATTTCTTTGTGTATTAGCGACATGGGAGGACTTGGATTACCTACTCAACTATAGAAAAACAACAAGGGCACTCATGTGGTGTGCGTACTCAGCTACTGCAGTTGCATTCGGCACCGGTTTGTTCACCGTGGTGGCACCCAAGAGCTTGTGGCTTGCGACTTTTATACTGGCGATCTGCGGCATCCTTCCATTCTTCTCCAAGATCATCGGTGATTTGCCTAAATTGTTGCTTTGCCTCAGGCTTCGCACTCAATTTCGATCAGACTTTCTTCCAAATGTCTGATGACATGGTTGAGGAATATACCATATATTATATATATACTGATATACACACATACAATGTAGTACTTGTCATCACTTTATTTTATTAAATACACCATGAATATGATTGCACGCAACATCTGGGACTCATGAATGAAGGCTAATTTCAGATTTATGTAATTTTTGTATTTCCATGACTATTTGTTTAATCATGATTCAAATATTAATTATAAATTCACTTTGATTGAAAATTGTGATGTTTGTCATGTTAGAATATTTAATGTATATGAGCCAAGTTCATTTAACATAATTAACTAAAAAATGCATTATAATTTGATGGAAATTCTAATGAATCAGATTCAATGTACTTGATCGATCTCTTTGGTTGCCTTAGTATTAAATACTCGTAAATCGAAATATTTAAGCACCTTTTCACTTATTTTTGCATAAAGAAAGTTCATAAAAATGAAGAGAGAAAATGTCATTTATTGACCATCATTAGGACTAATAAAAACTCAAAAAGATCAGTATTAATGCTTCTGTCTAACGACTATCGATATCTGCTTTTTAAATTTGTAAGTTATGTAATCATGATTTTGTTATCTTATATGTAACTTGCTTGCTTCTCCGGTTCACGATAGATAAGGATTTTTAGACCCTTAGCCGAAATTTCAACTTTTCCTCTTCTACGGCCCCCTTTTGCAGTCCGCAGGTATTAGTCTTGAAAGTCGACAGGGCTTATTTTCTTGAAAAATTTCACAGTTGACGTAATAAAATATCGATGTTTGACCTAAAATAAGAACCTAGAACTTCAGCAGTATCTTATCCTAAAAAATTATTAGAAAATTAATAACAATATAGAAATTTAAAGTACAAAACCAAACCGATTTAGTGCTGTTATCAAGGTATGAAATTGTGTCATCAAAAGCTCACAAGTGAACAAACTAATTAGTTCTTGTTGCAACTATCGTGGCAAATATGACCATATCCCACTCTAATGCAAATTTAAGAAAACAAGTTCCACTTCCAACTAGGGCTGTCAATGTGACAAAAAAACCCGTGATACCGTTTCGGTTTAGCGAAACGGAACGAATAACAAAACCCAATTTTGTTTCGTTCCAATAATGAAACGTAAATAAAACGTGAAATTATACCGTTTTGACTGTTTCAGCCTCATTTCAAATTGTTTCATGTGTTATTTCTGAAGTGGAATGGTAAACAAAATAGAATTTTATGCTATTTCAGAAATGAAACAGTTAACGAAATGGAATGGTGTTCCATTTACTTATGCGAAATAGAAATGAATTGGGCCCATTTCGTGGTATTGGGCTACGTTTGACAGCCCTACTTCCAACCCACTGATAGGACGTTTTTATATATGGTTTTGATCTAATTTGGACTCAAATTATGATTGACTATTGAGATTTTAACTTAGTTTTTACTTGTTTTTATTAGTTTTTAGGTACCGTCATACCCTTTTATATTTTGACAGGATAATCATCAAATGTGGCATCAAATCTGCAATAAGTGACAATTTTCAAGCGACTCGACAGAGTGCCAGACAAGATGGATTCAGAAGGCATAATGTAACCAAACTGGAGAATGTCAGTGATATCTCATATTTATATGTGAATTTTGGTTAGACTTTACACTTAAATGGTAACTCAAACCCCTACATTCATTGTGCTTTGTGCTATATTTGTTTAGAATTGGATACTGTTATGGTTTTTATACTGAATTGTAGGAACTCGGTGGATCACACACAATTATTCGATAAAATGGTGGATTTAGGAGAAGAAAAAGGCTAACTAGAAGCAATAGAATTGTAGAGCTCATCCTAAACTTTCCAACGGTTTTTGAATCGCCTCAATCGGAGTCCGGATGAAGAAATTATGATTGAAACACTATCGCTGCTCAATGCTGGAGTCTCGGTTCGATCCGAACAGATTCAGTTCGACCCGAAGTGCTCCAGTTCGACCCGAAGTGATCCAGTTCGGTCCGAACTGAGCCATTTTGGTCCGAACTGAACCTATTTGACCCGAACAAGATCAGTTTGACCCGAACTGAGAGCTGAATTAGTCGTTTTGGCAAGTTTTCAATGAAGGAAAGTGATATTTTGGCAAGGTTTAGCGACCTGGATGCCCTAACCTCTCTTCCAAGCAAACCTAGGACCTTCTATAAAGTGTCTCATACTGCCTCGTATGAAGGAGAGGGCCACCAACCACGAAATTCTTCTTCCCACCACGTTTTGGCACCTTTTCACCACCGTTCTCACGCCGAAAGGCGTGAGATTCCACCTCCCGCAGCATAGCACAACCATGGCAGCGACTTTGGAGCGATTCTAGATGCAACGGAAGTAGATTCAACCCAACCACGGCTCTAGACGTTCGGTATCTCGAGTTAGAGACGATATTTGGTTTATTTCTTCCTTTCTCTTGATATTTGATCGATTAGAGTTTGTATCTTCTTTATTTGCATTTGTTGTTGTCTTGTTAGTATGATAGTTTAGATTTATTATGTCTTAGGGTAAGGATGTTGTCTTGCGAGCAACACCCGTCCAACCTCCCTAGCATGTCATGTGCTAGTAGCAAATTCAAGGTCAATGACACCGCATTATATCCTCTAGGGTGCAAAGCCCCACGACTCGACTTGCACAAAATAAATTGGTGAAAATGAAAAGAAAAATTATTTTGAGATTGATTCATTATAAAATTTCCTACTTTGATAAATTTTCTGCACAATTTTTTGTGAGATGCGGAAAAGAACGGGTGAATGAAATTGAGATTGCATTTGAATTGATAAAGTGAAGCTAGAGTTCTTGAATTAAAAAAATTTTCATTAGGACCAAGAGAGGCATTCATTGATTTGTAGAATACTAAACCCATGTTCTTGGAATTTATGTTGAACTAGCTTGTTTGTTATCGTGTGATTGATTGAGTAGGCAAAAGCAATTGGTTTCATGAAATATCTTGAATGGTTTGGATACTTGATTCTTAATTGTAAGTAAAGTCCATCTTTCTAAGTATAGAGTGTTGCTTGAGGACAAGCAAAGTTTAAGCTTGGGGAGATTTGATATCTCATATTTATATGTGAATTTTGGTCAGACTTTACACTTAAATGGTAACTCAAACCCCTACATTCATTGTGTTTTGTGCTATATTTGTTTAGAATTGGATACTGTTGTGATTTTTATACTGAATTGTAGGAACTCGGTGGATCACACACAATTATTCGATGAAATGGTGGATTTAGGAGAAGAAAAAGGCTAACTAGAAGTAATAGAATTGTAGAGCTCATCCTAAGCTTTCCAACGATTTTTGAATCGCCTCAATCGGAGTCCGGATGAAGAAATTATGATTGAAACACTATCGCTGCTCAATGCTGGAGTCTCGGTTCGACCCGAACAGATTCAGTTCGACCCGAAGTGCTCCAGTTCGACCCGAAGTGATCCAGTTCGGTCCGAACTGAGCCATTTTGGTCCGAACTAAACCTATTTGACCCGAACAAGATCAGTTTGACCCGAACTGAGAGCTGAATTAGTCGTTTTGGCAAGTTTTCAATGAAGGAAAGTGATATTTTGGCAAGGTTTGGCGACCTGGATGCCCTAGCCTCTCTTCCAAGAAACCTAGGACCTTCTATAAAGTGTCTCATACTGCCTGGGATGAAGGAGAGGGCCACCAACCACGAAATTCTTCTTCCCACCACGTTTTGGCACCTTTTCACCATCGATCTCACGCCGAAAGGCGTGAGATTCCACCTCCCGCAGCATAACACAACCATGGCAGCGACTTTGGAGCGATTCTAGATGCGACGGCAGTAGTTTCAACCCAACCACGGCTCTAGACGTTCGGTATCTCGAGTTAGAGGCGATATTTGGTTTATTTCTTCCTTTCTCTTGATATTTGATCGATTAGAGTTTGTATCTTCTTTATTTGCATTTGTTGTTGTCTTGTTAGCATGATAGTTTAGATTTATTATGTCTTAGGGTAAGGATGTAGTTTAGGATTAGTTTGATGTTATGATGTGTTTGGCTTGATACTTTGACTTGTGATCTATCTATTGAGTATTATTTTCATGCTTGTTTGATTGTATTGTTTGGACTAGTTTACTTCTAAATGAATGGCCACATTTAGTTAAGTTACAAAATTAGGATTAATCAATTGGAATTAAATAAAGTGCATGGGATAAGTTGAAGATTCGAAAGAGGAGGCTAGCTTCTAAGTTGGCTGAAAGGCAACTTAGATATCCCTAAGAAAACCAATAATTTAGACATAGGTTAATTAAAATACCGACACGAAAGTTTAGGTTTAATTGATCTATGTGGGTAAAGTAGTGTCCTGTGCTAACTTCTAGTCCAAAAGACGACAGTTGAGGAATAAGAACCTTAGCCACAGCCAATCTAAGCCCTTCACAACATCAAAGCCAAGTTTAACCCGTCATAACTCAGTTCCATACTCTCTGTTCGGACCGAACTAGTTTGGTTCGAACCGAACTGAAGGTAGGAATTCTGATAACCCGACATTTAACGCGAAAGCGAGCGATCCGGCGATCCAGAAGCTAAACCTAAGTGAAACCTGACCCCTAGGACATTCATTTGCATATTAAAACACCAAAAACTTCTCTTTAAGCATTTAGATTATTAGATAATTAAAATACCAAAAAATATTTTATTTACTTGCACCTTTAGATTTAATCAACCAAAATCCATAAAAATTATCTTGTCTAGCTTTCGTGAGGAAGTAAAGTCCGGTACTCATTAATCCGTCCCTTGGGTTCGACCCTAAAGCTTAACTAAAACGACTAGTGAGGTTAGCTCTAGGTTTATAAATTTATTTGATTCCTAGGTTCTAAGCCTTCATCAGTCAAGACACAGTTTGAAGTATTCCAGGCGAGCATACTACGTCAGTAAGCGGACCGCTAGGAGATTTATCAATCAATTTCCACGTTTAAGACAGTTATTTGGCAACCACTCCAATATGATTTCTGCCACAATCTACCCCACTTCTGAGCGCACTCCTGCCCTCGACGGTTATTTTCCCATCACTATAAAAGGGCAGGGATCTCTAGAGTTCAGTGTTCTCAATTTTACAGAGAAGTTATGCTATTGAAGAGGAGAAGTGAGCCGATCTCTTGTCATCGAGTTGTCAAGACAAGAAGCCAAGTGAGGAGTATAATTCATGCCACAGCAGCCAAGCAAGGAATTCACATCTGATTTGTTGTAATCTCTCAATATTTCTTGTTTTGTTTCTGTAATGATGATTGATACCTTGATGTTTGTTGTTATGATGATCTTACTCGAGTAGTTAGATGTGAGGGTTATGGTTGATAAACAGATGCTTAACATATTTTACATTAATAGATTAGTTTTTATTCAGTTTGCTTAGCTTTATAACTTGTGTATTCATTTACTATTTTGTTATATTGATCTGTTTGAGTAGATTGGTATTTTTCCGTCAAGATTAGATCATTCTTGAATGATAGGAAGTTAAATCCAACCAAATCTAGATACATTTGAGCATATCAATGAAAATAGAAGTCTGATGAGTTGATTTTATATGCATATTCAGGTACCATTTTGTCTCCAAACTAAACCAATTGCCTTGAGTTTACATAGTTTAGATGAGTATAGGTTAGTTTAATTAGGTTTTTGTGTCAAGAATGAGTTACTACCATAGTATCTGATTTTATTGCAGATTCTGGATAAGAAATGACTTGGATGAGTCCATAGAGTTGAAGAGCTCGTTCTAAGATTTCCAACCGGTCTTGAATCACCTCAAACGGAGTTTGGATGAAGGAGATATGCCCAAAATACTGACAGGACGCAGTGCTGACATTTTCTTGCGACCCACTGAAAGTCCCAGCGACCCGCAGACCTGGAACTGCCAGATTTATCAGAATCTCCCGATTTAGCAGTTTTATATTTGGATGGCGGATTTACCGACTCCAGGTGCATACAGAGCACGTCTTCAGTTATTTCTAGCGTTTCTACACCTTCCCAATGCCTATTAAAGACTAGTTTGAGGAGGTTTTGAAGGAGCACAAGAGGGAGATCAAATCCAAAGTCAAGTTAGGGTTAGATATTGAATTATTTGAGAGTTAGGTCTCAAGTCCAGATCGTGGCAACGCCAAGCAGGTTGATTGCGACAGCAAGAGACGTGTTTGATAGGAGATTTCGACACGCAAGAGCAATTGGTTGTAATCTTTCCTTATTCTCATTTTTCTCTTGTGTTTGTATGATGTCTCTTAGTTGTTGATTGTTTGTTCTACGGCTATGGTTGTAAACTCGAATTCTTAGTTGCTGATTGAATGTTTATTTAGTTTATCTGATATCTTTGTGTTTTATACCTTGCTTGAATTGCTTGAATTGATTATGCCATGATTGTCTAAGTAGATTTGTTTACACCTGTTAAGTAGAGCTGGCTTAATTGCTAGGTGGTTAAGTCCAAACAAACTTTGATTATTAGGCATGATTATGATTAACATGAAAGTTTCCAACTGAAAGGTTAAACCAGGATCGATTAACGAGAGTTAAGTCCTTTCTAAGAGCGAAAGCTTAAGGATTTCATAGGATTGAAAGTTATAGACTTGTAGAAACTAGACCAAGAAACGATAGTTGAAATCTAGGTTCTATACGAGAGAAATTAAGTTAATTAATTGGTAACCAGACCTAAAACGAGAGTTTGATCTAGGAACCTTAATTAAGCCATTATCCTTACACAATTGTCAACTAAATTAGGTCAATTTGCATTCACATCGTTAATCCTAGCAGGCCGCTGAGTGAATCAGCGAGGTTGTCTATGCCCGCCAAGTAGCCAGCGACCAGTCTAATAGGTTAGCGACCTAAGTTATTTTAGCGGGCCGCTGGAACTGGGACCAAGAAGAAGTGTTAGCAACCAGAAACCCTAGAATTTCGTGTCTTGTTGAATATCTCTTATTAATTCTTATTTTGACATTGTAACTAGACTTAGGATTTAGACCCACCTGCAACCCTTAATTCACATAAGAGTTGAACCGTCTAGCTAGTTTAGTAAAGTAAAAAGACTATTATTTCAACACTGTCCCTGTGGATTCGACCCTCAAGCTGTTCTACAAACGATTAGATCAGTAGACACGAGGTTTTTATTTTGAGACTTGGTTTCCCCTTCGATCAAAGTCAATAGTTCGAAAGTTGAGATCTAGATCATAAACAAAAAATGATGATCTATTCCCAACAAACGAAAGTTGCGAGAAGTCTTAGATCCAAGTTGTAGTTTTGTATGGTTAAGCCAAGGAACGAAAGTTGAAACTAAAATCAGATAAGAGTTTAATTGGTTTATTTGAAGGAACTTGAACTATTGAAATATGCATTATAGGGATATTAATTAAGCCAATTAATTGCAAAGTAAACTAGTTGGATTGATGAAATATGTACAACTAGAGTTAGAGAGGACTAGCCATGGTTGTCTATACCAACCTAGAAACAATTAAGTTAGTATGTAACTAACTACTCTAGTTCACAGACTGGCCGCCACGAAAGTAAGCGGACAGTCTAGGTACAGAAGTTAAGCAGAAAGTTAGTTAATCATAAACCCCAATTTGTATTTGTTTAGCAAATCTTACTCTCTAATTGGAACCATTTTATTTTACTATTTTTACCCCTGAAAAGATATTATTCTTCACCCACACTCCTCAACCATATCAAAGTAATCGAGCTAATGTTTAGGAAAAACTCGAATATATGTTACCGTGGATCGACCCCGAAAATACTCAGCGTAGGATGTACACTTGCAACAGAAATTGAACATATTTGGATCTAAATTTAAAAGCTCTGATAGGTTATCTCAACCCACATCACCCACCTAGTGTTGTTTGGATTTCTATAGTCATTTTCACATCCACTTCATCTAGTGGAAGTGGTTCTAATGAGGAATAGGTAGCTATTCTTATCTTTTCGATTTTTATAGTCGAATCTTTAGGAGAGAAAAATACAAGAATTATGGAAAAGAAAAAAAAATTAGGAGGCATCTCATACTTGAATGATAGCCTTTAAACAAAAATAAAAATGTTAACCCTTAATCTTAATTTGTTATAGCAATATTACCTAAGAAAAATAAATAAAATTAGTGTGATGGTTGGAGGTTTTGGTTGTTTGCGTTAAGGAAGCATTTTGGGTGGGGTAGACAATTTACAACATGGAAGTATAGTGCAAATGAGTTACTGTTAAAATCAGTCAGAAACAAAAATCGGTGTTATTAATCGATTTTAATAATGTATCTGGTACTTTATATATTAATGCTCAGAGACATACAAATTAAGTCTATGTAAATTCGAATATTAGTTTATGTTGGGTATTAGTATTCCGAATATTAGGGACGCAAACATAACTTATGTAGGAAATACATATAGAGAGAGAATATATATGGTGCATATTAATTTAATTTTTTGGATATGTTTCAAGATGACTGATTCAAACCATCTAATATGTCTCCCTATTAAAATCTCATTGCCGACCAAATTTATCCTTTTTGAATTATTTATTTTATTTTTTGAAATTTTAGAAAATTATTAATCTAATTTATTCTAAACCCATAAAAATAGTAGTTTTTAAATAATCGAAAAAAAAATTTTCAAAAAAAATATAAATTTTGGTTGGTTAGGAGATTTCAATGGGGAAAACATATTGGACGGTTTGGATCAGTCATCTTGATTCTTGAAGCAAATCAAAGATATTGGATCAGTATGCATTGGAAGTACATTAGCATGCACCGTAGATATTCTCAAGTTATACCAATTGTCACATTTCACTAAGTATGAATATTAAAAAAGATGTTAACAATTCTCGCATTAACACTGATGTTGAAAGTAAATGGATAATTAATTATTTTAAATTTGGGCACAATTTCATAACAGACGATCGACATATTTTACTTACAAGGATTCAACCATAACAAAAATATTATTTATTTAGAATAAATAATATAAAGTTCAAAATTACAAATAAATGGCATGGTTGGTTATGTTAGTCATAATGGAAAATTAACATAAAAAATATATATAAAAAGGAAAGGGAAATTAGAATTGAGATAAGCAAATAACAGTATTGATTTGAGTATTCGAATATCTGTTTTTTTTTTAGGATATCATAAATTACACTTATTTCTATTTATATCGTTTATTATATTGTTAAATAATTATTTACTTCTTCATGCACGAATATATAGAATAATATATGAGAATTTCACAGGTAAATTGGATTAGGTTTTAAAGTCAAGCGCAAAGTCCATAACGTACCATATATGTTTGCAAGAAAATGGTCTTGAATAATCTGATCTCAAATGATAATTGTTTGGTAGCTTGTAAGAAGGTATAAGTCGTACATAGAGTTAGCTATAATTTGAACTAGAAAGCTAGCTAAATTTGTGCAATCTCTGCAGAAGCATGGCAAGTCCCATACAAAGCCCGGAACTAACAACTAATAAGCAAGTGCCACCTGGCAATTTGAAAAAGGAGGATTATTTTTATTAATTTTTTTACTTACTCAAAAAAAAAGTATTATTAATTTTTTGAAACCAACATATTTCTGAAAATAGCGGCCGGTAATTTTGACCGGACTGACACAGAGAGACTAATTAATTTTTTTTAAAAGAAAATTAGGATCAAGACCAATAACTTTGAAAGAGATAGTAATTAATGAAGGATAATTCAGTAGTTGAAATAAATTTGAAACCTGGTTTAAATCCTCATCATTCATATTTGTTCATAATTGAATTTAAGTCCGGTTTAAAATTAATGTCCACAATAAAATTTGTGATTAATGAATATTAATAACTTTGTGTTGGTTTGGTGAAAAGATATTTGTGGAAATAGTTGGAAAAGTGACATGATCAACTTTTAGGAGGGAAGGGAAAAGAGGTTGGTTTAATGGGACATTGAGTGATACTATTTATGGGAGAATCGTGGGGGTTTAGGGTTTGTTTAATGAATGGCCTCGAATTGATGAATTGATGAATTGATTAGGTGGTGTATGGTCTACTAGAGGGAGGGAGGGAGGTGCAAGTCGAGTAGGCAGCAATTGCAATTGCCGTAAACAGACTTTCGAGTTTTGAGGCGAACAAAGAAAGAAAGAAAGAAAGAAAGAAAGAAAGATTGAAAGAAAAGACAGCGATGCGCCAACTGGGGACGTACTACTAGTACTGCTCTCCAGTCTCCACCTTGTTTCCCGAGGCCAAAATATTTCCCTTTTACTGATTCCCCCCTTTCCTTTTTACTATTTTCTTTCTCCCACTCCCAGCACCCAGCAGTAAATGTCACGTTACCAGTATTCATTCATTCTCATTCACGCACCTCGTACCTTTCTTTGTTGTTTTCTTTCTTCATCAACCCGTCCCCCTTCTTTTCTTTCACATCCCCAACATGTACATGTACCCCCTTCGCCTCAAACATCACCACTTTTTATCCTCTCTTTTGTTCTATAACATAATTGCTATCTGCTTATCAAGTTACAACTGCACATAAAAATATTGCAAACAAAAATGGACATAGTACCTCCAGAAATAGCCATCAATAATCAACTTAGTTTCCAGCTTTATGTTAAAAATCGGTATGTTGGTCACTTTATACTACACAATTTCCCATACAAAATTTAATATCCCACGGAAAATTAAGCTTAGTTAATTTCACAAGGTTCAATAATTAGAATTGTACTTGCTTACATAATTAGTTTTACATATTTTCTTGTGCCAAGGAGAAAATATAATAGGAGCTAAGGTGTTACAGGGATGAGCCATGGGGAACAGTAAGTAACACTAGTCACTAGTGATTAGTGAAGGAAGATCTTAAAGAGGTGGGTGGGACCCGAGATGGGTTGTGACTTGTGACTTGTGTGTGTGACATGGTGGGGTACGAGTTGGAGATGGATGGCGAAGATTCTCCAATCAGTGGAAATTAGGCCCTGTTCCTTTTATTGGACCTAAGAAACCTTAGGTCACACACCTATTCAATAATTGCACTACCCAAAAAAGAAACAAGGAATCCAACCCAACTTGCCTCTTCTCTCTCTCTCTCTTTCTACACCGACGCGCCTTGAATTGAATGATGCAACATGAGACCAAACAAATTGAGCTTTGGGTGTGACACCAACTATCATTGCAACTTGCAAAATACCTCCCAAAGTAGCAAACCGATAACACACACACACACAAGTGAATCATATCAACAAAGATTTTTTTTTTTTAAAAAAAAGGCAAGAAGAGAAGACAGTTGAAGTTAGATGATGCAACTATCCAACTATCCAAGGAAGTTTTACATAGAAACACCCTCTTCCTTACTCTCACGCCAAAAAGTTAAAAAAATAAATAAAAACCCAATGCAATGCAAACTTGTACAAGGGAAATCCTCACATTCAAGAAATTGACCTAAAATGGTTAAGTGTTAGGGTGGAGACATCTAATCTGTTTCTTAGGCGTGGAAACCATTTTGGTGCAGCCAAGCTGGGGCTGCTTGGATCGTCTGTGGCGGGAATCCTGATGATGCTGCTGTGACTGAGGCTGTTGCCGCCGTCGTGTTTGCAAACACATAATGCGGGCTCGTCACAAGTGCTCTTGTTGGCAACCAGTTGGTGGGCCCAACACTACCATGGGCCCACATTTGTGGTCTTAATTGCTGTTGTTGGTGTTGCTCATTGCCAATTGCCAATGAAAGATTGGGGAACTGCAATAAAACGGGCCAATTTGCTTACAATAACCTATGCTTTAAATCAACATTCATAATGAAACTAGTACAAGATATTAAGAATGACAATATCAAACAAAGTTTTTGGAGTAAAGACTATGAAATAGCATTCCAGACCAATGTACAACTGTATATCAATAGACATGCATGTTGCATGATGTGCATAACATAAAGCACTCATTACTTGAAAGAATCTTTGCATGGTCAAGAGATGAAAAACATGCAAGAATTTCGGTTGCCAGATGACACGACAAAGCTTCATGGCAATTATATTCTCACAGCATATATTGCTGAGACATAGTTTGCAAATTATTGCAATACCCTTCAATGGGAAGCACTATTATGTATGGTAATTAATGATCCTAAGATAACTTTGAACCGTATTAACTGTCTCCTCAATGGAAGATGATAATATAACTGGCTTACTTTTGGGTGTGGTTTGAAGGAACTCACTTGGTGATAGGCTGCAGAGTTGACATGATTTTGCGTCAGTTGGTGGTATTTTTGCATGTCACTGGGTGAAGGTGTGGGCCCCGCATAGCCGCCGCCAAAGGAAAAACTCAGCCTATTTTGTTCCCCAGGAGATTTGAATTTTCCGTCACACTGCAATCAGAAAAAGGGGGGGGGGGGGGGGCAGATTAGCTAAAGATTTACTTGTCTTTTTCATTAAAAAAAAAAAAAAGCATTACAAATGATATGCCTTTTGTTTGATGGTCCGATTGCTTGGCTGCACTTCTAGTTCAAATTCTAACGGGACCCGCTGATCAGAACCAGAAGGACTACTTTCTTCTCCTATCAGGTCATTCATCCGTTTCGACCCAGACGCACCCAAGCTCAAGTCTAGATTGTGCTCATTGTTCTGACCTAGAACAACTTCACGTATGCAAAATATATCATTAGATATTTGAAGGGAGGATTATAAGCATTTTCAACTTATGAAATTATTACTATAAAAAGAGAAAATTTAATCTCTGTAAGTCTGCTTGTACCGGTCTCACCAAGCTCTTCTGCATATATGCTAGGATCAAAATTCGTCACTGCATCCTTGCCATTGCATTTGATTGCAGCTTTATCATATGCTCTATATCCCAAACAAACTTCTAATAAGCACAGAGGATCCAGTGTTGCAACAAAAAATAAAGAATATGCACAACAATGAGTTTTTCGAGGAATTAAATTAAACAAAGAGAAATAGTACCTTGCAGCTTCAACTTCAGTGTCAAACAGACCCAAGTAGACGTATCTGTTTAGTTGTCAACAAATTAAACAAAATTAACATTCTGATTGCAAATGAGTGCAATATACATTAAAAAAGACCAAGTAGACCAAGTAGACCAAGTGTTATTATCTGGAAAAGTAAGCTGCTAATAAATAATGGAATTAATGAACACAGATAGGAGTGGCATTTTTGGTCCATATCCCTTAGACATAAGATATATATCTCAAAAAAAACAACCAAAACCAAAGAGGAGCAGCTAAAGTCATAAAAGCACTGATGGACAATTATTGAGATTTTTATAGTACACATTGAGAATTGAAGGTTGAGAATGCAAAATTTTCACATGAAATGAAATGAAATGAAAAGGGCATTTCATACTTTTTTCCTAAGAACTGGCCCATTCTAGCCTCCCATCTTCCACATTTATGCAAAGTGACCCCCCTGTATTTTGAGCTTCCCCTTGGAAACCCTGTGCTCTGCCTCCTCAACACGTGTACAAACTCCTCCTTTGTCAAATTGCTCATCTGATCCAGAAAATAAATAAAAATCACATAAGCCCTTCTTTCAAAACTGGTACAAGTAGAAACAAAACCAAAGGGATGCAAATTTACCTGCTTCATATCTTCCTCATAGTCTTCTAAACTGAAGTTTATGTCAGCATTTACACCCCTAAATTTAATTGCTGCTCGGTCATACGCCCTTTTAACAGGAATGGAATGGAAAAAAAAAAAAAGGGGAAAAGGGGGAAAGAACTCCATTAGTTCCAATGAATGAAAAAAAAATAAACAGATAAGAACTAGAATAATAATTCTATACCTAACAATTTCACATAATGACGGAGAAACAGATGCAACTCCAGAGTTTAGTTAGAGAAAGTAGTTTGGATGAACACATAAAGGAGAGTAATGGATGGAATTTGAGGTATTTGAGATAAATAAAAGGGTATGTTGGTAATAATGAGAAATACAATTTTGGCATTGTATTTTTCAGGGGGCAACCAATGGTCTGTTAGCTTAAAGGAGAAAGAAAATTTCTTACCTAGCAGCAGCATGAGCAGTGTCAAATCCACCTGAAGGAACAGATGCAATAAACAAAATAAAAGAAAGAAAAGGAGGAATGAAAAATAGAAGTGAGAAATGTTATTTGCAGAAAAAGGCAGGAATGAATTTTGCTTGGAGGTGAAGTAATGGGAATTGAAGGAAAAAGAGATGAAAGGCATACCTAGGTAGACTTGCTTTCCACAATCCCTGCACAGAAATGGAAATGGAGGAAAGAGAGGGAATGAATTGACATGATGTTATAAGCAACATAGAATAGCAATTACGAAAGAGGGAAATCCTATTCCTATTTTGTACCAAGTAATAATAATTACAGATTTATTTATGAGCGAAAGAAAAGAATAGAGACACAGAAAATGAAATTGATAAAAAACTAAAAAAAGAAAAAGTGCTGAAAAGGAAACAAATAAAATAAATATATAAGAAAAAGTACCAGATATGGGATTCCCATCGACCGGTGCGGCGGTAGAAGGTGACACCCCGGTACTGAGAGCTCCGGGAGCGTGGGCCCCGCCTGCTCTTGCGACCGGAGGCGGAGGCGGAGGGCGGGCCTGGCGGCGGAGGGGGCGCGACGAGGTCACGGTCACGGTCATCTGGGTCTTGGTGGGTGGCGGGAGAACGGAGCTGGACGGCGAGCCAGTGAGCCTGGGGCGGCGCGACCTCGTCGTCGGCGGGGAAGAACTGCCTGGTGACGAGGTTGTCGGCGGAGAAGGAGGAGGAGGAGGAGGAGGAGCGGTCGGGGGAGCCGTTGAGGTCCCACATGGCAACTTTATTTTATTTGTTGAGAAAGAGAGAGATAACAAGCAGAGAGAAGACGAAAGAGAGAGAGAAGACAGGATTGCCAGCAGCTTTTTAGCGGTTATGCCAATGAAACACTAAAAACATAATCAAAGGACACTCTTTTTATCTTATAATTTACTATTGCTATTCTTTTATTTATCATTTTCATTTCTCAGAGACAACTGACACCAAAACATAATCAGATCAAATTTATATAAACTATTATATTATTATTACTAGCAGCAGTGCCCGCTCAATGTGCGGGCAATTTCATTTGATATGATTAAAAAATGTTAAAGACTTTTTAGTATTTTTTTTTTACGTGAACTTCTTTTAATTATTCTTAAATAATTGCGCTACACATGATCTAATCAGAGCATTTGTAATGTATAATGATCATACTCAAGAGGAATACCTGTTTTGTTACAATTATATATATGACTGATGCACAAATAGTTGTTGCTACATAATAAGAAAAAGAAGGTACCAACCATCAAGACACAATATTCTTTGGCTTTCCTTTTAGAAGGCCATGATCAATCATATTTTTGTTTGATTTCAACAGTACAGAAAGTACCATTCGGTTGTTCTTACAACATGAAATGCATCAAAAAAAAATTTTATAGCTAATTTTCCAACTCAAACAGTAGTTGTGCAAACATGCCACTGTATTCAACAAAAAAAGGTGTCATAAAAACAATGACACGTGTCCAAATTAGGAAAAATAATAGTCTATAAAATGAATTAGTAACGTAATATTAACTCTGATTCAATTTTGCCTATGTATGTACATGTCCTTTTACCTCATTTTCACAAAATAAAAATTCTAACAGACTACAGAGAAAATGGACTGAAAATAAAAGATAAAATTATCTCAAAATAAAACATTGTCATGCTTAATAAACTATTATCAAGATTGTGAAGTGTACGCCCTGGCACTTGACATCCTTTTGATAGGCATAAGCGTATCCCTAGATAGAGAAAAGGCATCAAATTAAAATTCAACTTGACAATTGAATCTTCTGTATATTTTTTTAGTACATTCCATCTCCTAAAACTCTGTGCCAGTATATTCCTCTATTAATAATCAACCTTCCATTTTGACATTGAAACCCTAAATTTTCTGGTTTGTTTTAAATATGCCCCTGGAATCTGAGATTCATACCAAATACGGTACCAGACTCACCATAGCAGTATCAAGGACTGGTAGCAAGCATATACCATGAGTATAAGACCCTATAAAACTCATCTCAAGTATCTATACATCATAAACACAACACAAAGGCTGGTAGATGCACAAAATGCTAAAAAGACATAGGATCGTTATAATCATGATCTGTTGTGACGTTTTTTTTTCTATAAGGATTCTAATATGATATTATTATATCTAATTTTGCTTTAACTCAACACAACATCACAACAATTTCTATTTCCTGGTACCATTATTGCAAGTTTCGCATTAGTGCTATTTATATTACTGAACGTGTAACTTTATGTTATTGCTACCTATTTCCAATTTCGTAAATAAGACTATAGAACTAACTTTTACTGTAAAAAAAAAAACATGGTTCAAGACTATATATAATATATAGACACACCCAACTAATATTAATCATTCAAAATTGGAAATTACAAATTGCAATTTTGAATGAATATCCTGGTATTTTCTGTTGTGAAGAGTGAAGAGCTTCATGCAAGTGAGCATTAAAGAATTCCTAAGCTTCAATCAAAAAGAACATTCAAGAAAATTCCCAGGCTTCTATCAAATTGAAAAAACAGGAAATTAAATAAAGACTCTAATTGTTAGAAATTCAAAACTACTATCATATTATATTTACAGTTAATTTATTTGATGTTATTAATAAAAAGATCTTTCTGTTTGCTTAAAGCTTATAAATGGGGAAGCTTCATTTTTGCCTTTAGGATTCTTCAACTTCTATACTAAATAGAATGAAAATTTCATATTAAACGGTTCTAAGATTTAATACTTTTTTCAGAAATACCTTTTGGCAGCATCACTATCACCACATCAACATTAATCTATGTCAGGCCCCTCTTCCCACCTTCACTGATACCAGTACTTGTTAGTGCCATTACTGGTACACCTCGCAAAGTTGCGAACTTACAGAGAATATAAAGGTTGATAGCATGGGTGAGAACGTCACTGGGTTTGATGCCTGTCAGAAGGGAAGTAATATGCACGAATTTAAATGCTATTGCATCAGGATTTGCAAAAACTGTTTGGAGCCATCTGTAGTGGCTGGGCACACGCACGTCGCCTCCACTTTTAGAACAAATTACAGTTAGGTCCCATTTTTTTCATAAAAGATTATGATTATACTAACAGTAAATTGGAAATTGTTTTCCTATTACTTCTAATTCTTTTGCGACTACTCTATGGATCCTGTTACTAACTGGCGAGAACCTAAATACGATATAAATGTATATGATTAGAAAACAAACTATATAATCAAATGCAACCAATTTGTAAATAAGAAGCCATAAAGAAAAAGCTTAAACAAAAGAAGTACATGACGTTTGAAGGCAGTAGCAAAAATTGCCATGACCTAAGAGGCAGACTAAAGGAGGGTAAAATTAAAAGCCATGTTGTCTCCCTTCACCCATGCAACAATCAAAGTAAGAGGCATCTGCCAAACATGTGATTTGTCAAAATAAAGCGACACATTAGAAGGAATTAAACAGTCATAATTTATTAGATCAAGAACCCAGTACTGGCACCATTCTGGTCACTTTCATAAATGGAGATGCAAGAAAATTTGTATTCAGTATATTACATTTTGGATGAATATTTGTTCTTGTTTGTGTATAACCACCAAATGCAACTGGCCTTACCATAAAACATGAAGGACTGAGTTGCAGAGCCAAGACTTCGTTTTTAACTAAAATCTGCAAAGCAAAGGAAAGGCCTACCACAAAACCTAAACTGATCCTGTAAAGCCAAAGATACCAGAATAGTTAATTTCTTTCAATTTACTGACTTTGTTTTTTATAACTAAGAAAAGTTAAATAAGCTAGTATCTTAGTTCAACAAACTCACATCTATTAATTGACTGAATTTGATTAATAATCACCTAAAAAAAGAAATAAAGAAGTTTAAAATAAGGATATTTTTGCTTAGAGAACGACATCTTCTAGCACATTTCTAGCACATTGGGTCGAGAACGACATCTTCTAGAACATTTCAAAATAGAACACAATTTTTTTTTAAATAAAAGAGTTTTGCAAGGGTAATGCCTTTCTTGAATGATAATTAAGCACATAACGAAAGCCTACTGACATAATTGCAGAAACGATTCTTAGCATATACATGTTTTCCATTGTAACTTTAATGGCAACACTTCCAAGTATTCTGATTTTGAAACACTAAAAACTAAAAGAACAATCGCCTAAAAAATGGTAACCAGTATCGATCAGTACTGATACCTAGTACGCAATAAAACTGCCAATACCCTCAAAGCAGTGGTTAGCTTCAAATCATCGATAATTTAAATGCCGCATTTATTAAGGAAAAGACCCATAAAGTTCACAAAATAATTAATAAAAAATGTAAACAAGTACCTGAATTATGAACCAATATGGGTTCTTCGGGTTGTACCTCATCGTACAATATGTGACCCCTGGGAGCGTATCCCATAGGAAACCCCGAGTGACCCGAATTAGCCTTCCCGAATGCATTAATCGAATGGAATCGGATCGTGTTAACAGATTTCTCCACTAATGGGTCCTGAAACATAAAGAACTCACTATAAGTAATTTCAAGTGAATAAACGAACTACCCTATAAGTAACATAAAGAACTCACTGTGACATGTACGTAAGGTCTTCCTGCACCAGCTGATCTATAGTTTTCTGGCAAATATATTTTGAGAAAGAAGCCCTTGTTATTACATTTCACATATATGAGATTTTCAATTCAACAAATAAAAAAGTCAGGGGCGCATAAAAGTTGACATTTGATAAAATAAAAAAATCGTGAGTGCAAAATAAACATCTTACACTTCTCAAAGCAAAAAACTTACCTTGGACCGGAAATCTTGGATGCAAGAACGGGAGGACCGGTAATTGTTCAGACAATTTCACATTTTCAGTTCCCCTCCATATCATACCTATAGAGCTTCGCCTTCCTGAAACCAGAGATTCAGATCAAATCAAGATACTCAAATTACAAAATATAAGAATACGAAAACAGATCAGATTAGATCAATAGATAATAGAGATCGAGAGTTAAAAGTAAATCAGCTCTGAAATATTGTTAAAAGTAAATCAGCTCTGAAATATTGTTAAATTGAAACCCTAGAAACTAAACAATCAAGAAAGATGCGATAAAATTAAGAAAAATTAATTTTGATACTTGTACATCTAAAGATGTGAGGCCGCGCTCGCCAAAAAAGTTAACCCTCGACCACCATCGTGCGACGGGCAAGGTGGTGGTCGAGAGGAGGAAGAGATCTGCTTGAGTGGGTGGGGCGTCAGAGGAGAGAGTTATGCACGGCTACTCTGACACTCTGTCGGAGTCGGAGTCAGACGCGCGAGCTGCTTGGGCGACGGGGTCAAGCGGAGAGGAGTGAGATTGTGGTGCAACGCGGCTGGATCGGAGTCTTCGGAGAGAGGTGTGGCAGCGAGGCAATAGGGTTTTCATGAATTGGATGGAGAAAGAAATTGAGATTTGAGAGAGGTAATTTGGCCGAAAGATTATAAGGAAGATGCGAAAAATTAATGGAAAGATTTGCTCTTTCCTCTTTCATGAAATAAAATCTAGAGAAATCGTAGCTCATCGTGAGATCGCGAGCCTCGAGTAGGGAAAGATGTTTTAGGGAGCAGCGAAAAAAAAATGATTTAGCGCAAAATCGGAGACTCGAACCCAAGAGGTATTGCTACGGAAGATATGGCGCTACCATCCAGCGACTTGACTTATTTGTGTGTAGAGTCGACTCCTTTATAGAAATAGCAATCCAAACCGTACATCATATTGATCAATGGTTTATAATGATGCTAACAAAATTGTTTGGACCCCTTTATGTGAAAAATGCTGACCTTGCTAAGGGTGCTTTATAAGTAGTAGAGATTGTGTAACTTGGGGCAAGCAACCTTAAATCCATCTCCCTCTCCATTTCTCTCCCAACCGCATTCTCCAATACTTTTATACTTCCATACTCTATCCTTTTTGCAACTTTCAGCTATATTATATTATATTATTCATCATGTTATTGCTCGGTCGGCATGTATCCTCTGATTTTTGCTTATCATCTTTAACCTATCTAGCTAGTCCACGTTTTATTTCACCTTTCTCAGCATCACTATTTCTAAACTAGCTAGTTGTTTATTTCTTGTCAAAATTAATACCACACAACATTGCCTTTCTTCCCGCTACAAGGTCAAGAACACAAAGGAGAGAAACTTTGCCTTGTTTTTTGATAGAAAGCACCACAACCAAATTTATAAATCCATTAATACTTCCTCTTCTGTTGCATACAAAAATTATCAGAAAGCGACGCTATATGCTTGGACTTATGCAAAGCTTTAGCAATAATAATTAATTGCACCGACTGTTTTATGGTAAAGCCCTTATTCTTTCTTTTCCTCCAACTTTGCGAGAGTTATCTGCATTTTTACCTACATTAATTAATTTCAAGCTTTTTTCACTTTTTTACTTTCTAATGTTTCCACTTCTACAGTGCAACATTAACACAAACCTCTACAGTGTTATTTATGATCTTCCAATGTCTTATGCATTTTTTTTTTATTTGGCATTATATATTGTGATTCATTTGATTTTCAGAAACATTACTCCAACCAAAAAATCTTAAGAATCATATATACATGTATTAAATATGCACTAATTTGAAAATCATTTAGCTTTTCAATATATAATTATTTAAATAATTAGTTTTAACATATAGTTTGATGGATGACCTAATAAAACTTCAAATTAACTAAAAATCCGTATAGTTACTATCTAACAATGCAAAACACGTTTATGACTTCGGTTTTTCAATTATATATTTTTTTTATAAATGTCATAACTAAGCATGCCAGAATGCTGAATGCCTACATTTCGTGTGCATATTTCTCTTCTCATGACATTTTTTTTTTGCTTATGACTTATGAGGTTGAAATATATTATATAATTAACACAAGTTCTAGAAACTATTATGTTTTATAAATATGATGAAATTGAAAGCTAAGTACTATGATTCCATCCGAGGCAAAAAGGGGGAGGTGATAGGACAGAACTATCATTTAGTTTGGGATTCCTCCTATCAAAAAGTGGTAATTAGATAAAGGAAAAATTAGTTTTATGCCATTAGAAATTTTGTCAATTTGGAAAATGCCACCCTTAGATTGCTATTTATATTTATGCCACTATAGAATTATTGAAATTAGTTTTGTGCCATTATTTTTTCAAATAAACATAATAAATTCCAAAAATGGCAACATTAATTTGTCATTACTTTATTAATGACCAAATTGTCCTCGTCAAAAAAACCCTAATCTAAAATTAAAAAACGGCGCTGGAGGAAAACATGATTAATGTTCGTAAGTAAAAAAATTTGTCATTATATTCTGTTTCGGTGCAATCATGATTTTTTCTATTCATCTTTATTATCTTCTTTAATACATAACGACCTTTATGATTGTGTGAAAATATAATTAAACATTCCAGCATAGCATAGCGTCCATTATCAACTTAATTTGATTCCTATTCTTTTTTTTTTATTTCTTGAAAAGATGAGTCTTAAAATAACGAAGTATACTTATTTCAAGGCATGCATCTTAATATATTTGATTTATAATTGCGTGATAGTCGTTATTTTAATTGCGATGGCATATTTCAATTTTTTAAAATTTTACAGTGGCATATTTAAAAGGGTTAAATGGTCATATCAATTATTCGATGGCATAAAACTAATTTTATTATTTTGTAATGGCATAAAAATAATTTGTGTTTTAGTAGTGGCATTTCTCTAATTTCAAATTTTCGTAGTGGCATATATCTAAATCACCCTTAGATAAATAAAATAAGTTGATGTGTAAGGGTAACAATGCTAAACAAAGCCAGGTTACTAAGAAAACTTGCAATACATACATGCATTTAAAAGTTTTGTCACATCGTACTACTTGTCAAAAATACTATTGAGGAGAGAAGAAACAGGTAAGAATACCTTCAAACTTGAAACACTTCCCACTTTGGAAACTGAAAAATAACAGTGCAACACCATTTGTTTTTAGTATTAATGGAGCCACGCAAGCACTCTAAAGGTATTTCTTGATCTCTTGTGCTACTTTCAATGTAATTCCTCGTATCGGATTGATATCTTCTGCTCTAACCAAGTCAGCCATAATTTCATGAAGACACGGAGAATTCAATGGCAAGCATAAGAAAGATGTATTTATGTTTATGTCGAACTTTCATATTTTTGTTGCCAATTTAAGAAAGATGTATTTATATATATATATAGAGAGAGAGAGAGAGAGAGTTTTGCTATGGTGAGTTGCAACTCACCAAAGCGTTCGTGAGTCGCGCTCAAAATTCTGAAATTAAGTTCAAAACGACCGATCCAAACCGTCTAATACAATCTTCCTATTGAAATCTCCATGCAGACCAAATTTTATATTTTTTTCGAAATTTTTAAGTATTTTTTTGAAATTTTGGAAAATCATTAATCTAATTAGTTCTGAACCGTTCAAAAACAACAGTTTTTAAAAATACGAAATAAATACTTAAAAATTTCGAAAAAATATAAAATTTGGTCAGCATGGAGAATTCAATAGGGAGATCGTATTAAACGGTTTGGATCGGTCGTTTTGAACTTAATTTCGGAATTTTGAGCGCGACTCACGGACGCTTTGGTGAGTTGCAACTCACCATAGCAAAACTCTATATATATATATATATGCATTGCATAAGGTTAATGAAGTTATTTAATAAAAATTTTATGGGGCTGTTTGGATGGGTAAGGAATAAGCAAGAATAACAAATTTCGTGCGAAAATTTATTCCTAACCATCCAAACTCTTCACAAAATTATATACTTCCCAATATTTTTCGCCTAGGAATAGACTATTCATCTTATTCCTAAGCGATCCAAACGGCCCCATAAAATGGTAAATAAGTGCAGATAGTGGCACATGAAGGTCCTTGGTGGTAAATAAGTGCATATCAGCATGAATTAGATTGCATATGTGTTGGATATAACTATTCATATGTTTAGTTAGCGTATTCAATCTTCTATGGGGGCTAGAATGCCCTCGGTATAATTCTGTTTGGTGCCCTCTCCAGAATAGGTCGATAAATCTGTTTATTCGGGTTTTATTTTTTCTAAATGCAGGTTCTTTGGCTTAAACTCTGGTCTAAGTACTAACTCTCGTTTTTTATTTGGTATAACTAAGTTTTAACCTCTAAACCTCCCAAAAATCCTAAGTTTCAACTCTCGTTTCTTGGCTTTGGATTTTAGGGTTTGCTTTAACTATTCAGTATGATATCCTAGATCTCTCGATCTTAGGAGGGAATAAACCTCTCGGCTAAGTTTCGATTTCACCTTTTGGGTGTACTACCTATCTGTTGGAGTTATGTCCTAGAAGTCAATAATTTGATGACTTAAATATTAGTTTATGTTATGGATGATATATTGTCATCTGTTCCTAGGTTTATTATTGACAGATTATTCAGGTTGAGGATCTGAATTGTAGATCTCTGTGGATCATTCTTTAGAATGACAATAATAAATCTAAACGGTCCATAATCTTGATAATTAACAAAGGAACATTAATTATCATATAAGATTAGTATACAAGTTAAGTGATGATTAAGTTCTACTAATCATAGGTAAAGAGTTACCAACTTAATTGCATATGTATATGTTATGGAACATAGTACATGACTTGACCCAATGAAATAAACATATGGATTGTGTTAAGTGTCATTGTTTATTTCGTTATGATTTTGGTTCTAAGTTTGAGATGTTTATCTTTTCCACATGAGGATAGGTTCAATAAATATTGTCTACCGCTGATTCCCGATAAGGGCTGCTATACGGACTTTTTTTATGTTCTCTTGAATTGTGCGGGGAAAAGCTAATCATCAAGAAAACCGTATGTCCCTCATTAATTCACTTAGTGAGTGACGATATCTGTTTGGGCCCCTTGATGGAGTTGGATCGTATGCGCGCAACTAAGCGATCAACTCTAGATCAAGAAACGTATAATCTGCAAGAATGACACATTCCTATCTTGGATTATACGATGATATCGTGAGACATAAGAATCAAAATAGAGATATATTTTTATTCTCTCATGCAGGATTTAAATATTGTAGCAGTACATTATTTATGCGAATTGGGAATCATAACGTGTTGCTAGATACCGCTTATGATTATTGGAATTAAATAACGATTTAATTCCATGTCCAACTTAGCATAAATCCTCAAAGGGTCACACAGATCGAAATATAACCAAACAGTGCATTAATCATTTATTTGCATCAGTGTGCTTTTGTGAAAATATGATAAGTTGATTAATTGATTATATGTCGATATAATTAATTAATTCAAACGGATCATATCGAAATGATTTAATGCATAAGCTAATCCCATGGTAATTATTAATTAGTTAATAATTATTCAACACAACACAATTTAATATAAATAGTTATATTAAATTAATGGGCCGATATTTATTATTGAATAAATAGCCAATGAAGAGCACTAAATAGTGGATTGAATGGGTTGATTTAATAATCAATTTGGAGAGCTTGCAAAGCCCATTTGGGCCCATATATGGCCGGCCACAATAGAGGTGGTAGGTAGGTGGCATGATGATAAATAAAGGGAACTTATTGCTAGGGTTTGAGCATTATAAAAGGACCCTTGTGGAGGCCTTTTGCTCCTCTCTCTCTCTTCCTCTTTCTAGGCCGCCACCACCTTCCTCTCTCCCTCTCTTTGGCCGCCACCTCTCCCCCTCTCATCCACCTTAGCTCATGTGTTGAGCACCTTAATCTCTCCACTTAATTAAAGGGAATTAAGAAGGCGAGAACGCTTGGGATTAACCTAGACCTTGTAGTTTCTAGCAAAGCTTGTAGGTCTTGGTTAATTTCGTGGTGGACTCGAGGACGAGCTTGGCACGAAGGAGGAGCTAGACGCGAGCGCACCACCTACAACCTAGCCGGTTCGAGCCTCTTGATTACGATATCAAGAGAGGTATACCTTTGAACCTTTCTCTTTGTGTGAATGGCTAAGTGCAAGATCCGTGTTTGTGCATGTTTAAATAGGCTAATTAAGAGTAATTAACCTCAAAAATTAAAATTATGCACTTAACTAACACTATCCTATGGTAAGTGAGTACAAATTGGGTTGTAATTAAGGTTCTTTGTGCTTATCTATTAGGCAAGGCCTTAACCTAATGAGCAAACCTTCATGACAAGCAATTTATAATCACAAAACAAGCAATCAAGATCAAGTAAAGTAAAGCAACTCAGAAAATATAGAACCCTAAATTAAACTTTCATTAATCTACCAAGTAAAGGTTCCCTACAATTGCCCCTAACAACAATTCTAAGCTAGACAAGACATAGAATCATACAAACCAAGGTTTTCTCGAATAAACAAACAAAAGATAAAAAGAAGAGATATAATACAACAAATGAACTTTGATTCTTCTCTTCTTCCTCCTCCGTCTCCTTCGAACGACTCCGTCTCCTTTCGGGCGATCCGCCTAGACCTAGACTTGTTGCGTCGTGTAGAAGCTCTCAATTCTCTCTCTAAACTTTGATTTCTCTCCAAATTCGATCTCCCCTCTTCTCCCCCCTCAAACCATGTTTATATAGGCTTTAGAATTGATGGGAGGCGCTCATAATAGCAGGAAAATGCTTCTTGACGTGATGGGAATAGAGAATAACCGTCTTCCCAATTTAAAACTCTAAAAAAGTCACTTTCTACTAATTCAGGCAGATTTCGGGCGTATCCGCCAGGATTCTGGCGACCCCGCTAGAAATCTAACCGAGAACAGGTCTGGAAATTTCAGCACTGCGCCTTGTTCGTATTTTACCCATAATTTCTTCATCCGGACTCCGTTTGAGGTGATTCAAGAATCGTTAGAAAGCTTATGAGGAGCTCTACAACTGCGTTTAATCATTTAAGTCATGTTCTTATACAAAATCTGCATAAAAATAGGGATTATTATAGTAACTCCTTCTTTGACACAAACTTAATTAAAACTAACCTAAATATGTTAAAATCTAACTAAAACACAAATATTTAGTTGTAATTTTGGGCCTAAAAGGATTGAAATATATATATGAAATCTGCCGATCAAATCTCCCCAAGTTTAAACATTGCTTGTCCCCAAGCAACTATCTAAATCTAAGAAGATCGTTTAGGACCTAAATTACAATTAAATAGTTGGTATCTACAAGTTAAGGGAGATTTCTCAACAATTACCAATATCACAATTCAAGCAATTTGGATTTGGACACATCAAAATATTTTTCAAATTCATTTTCAAAATCAAGTTTACTTCGTGACCATTGACTTTCCACAAGTAAAACCTTAAAGCAATTGCAGTCTATTGCCCATAATTTATCTCATTTAATTTCTAAACCATTGGTTTTCATGTTCCACAATTGACTTGGCAACAAGAAGCGGGATCTAACCCTTCCAACACAAACAACAAGTTTAACTTATTCATTTCTCAAACAAGAGTCAAGTAAAACACCGCAAAAATTTTCGAAAACGCATTGAAGAACGACTAAAGTGGGACGGAAAAAAGGGCACAACTCCCCACCTATCGTCTCCAAAGTTTTTGGGTTGGAACTTATAATTTTTCCTGGGGCTAGGAGAGTTTCCCGCGGCGGGAAAGTCGGCCAGATAAGAGTGGATTTAACTTTGAGTATTTTTTTTCCTCTTATTTCTTTTTTTTTATACCATGAATCTCTTTCTGTTTCTTACCCATGGTTTATGGAGTTCTTTTAATCCACAAGTACCTATAGCCTCCTACAGTGTCCATGGCACTGCACTGCTTTTTAGTTCCTCTTTTTATGATTTTTTCCTTTTTTGTGTATTTACATCTTCGACTTTTAGTAAACTTGAAAACAACGATGTAATTACTAACTTTTGCATCTCATTCCTAAATTTAACTCAATTTTGTGTCGGGAGAATTGATCTAAGGGCAATTTTGGTATTTATTTAAGGGTGGATGCCTAAAAACCGATTTCTTAATTGGTCAAGTCATTCATTAAACTCAAAAACTTTCTCGAATCAAAACTAATCAAGATATTTTATGCACAATACTTACTCCTACTTTAAAACTCAACAAGTGTAGGTCGGCCAAATTCAAATTCATTTTTAAAAACGAGTTTTTGTGACATGTCCATTACTTCGTTGCTTAAAACTATGACCTTGATTATTGTCAATGGACTCCCAAAACTTACATAAATGCAATCTATATGATATTAATATGCAAATCCTACTTGAATGCAAATTAATAAACCTAAATGCCATGATGCAAATCCTAAATACAAATTCCTATTCTCTCCCCAAGCTTAAAACTTTGCATCATTCTTAATGTAAAGAAAACAAAACTTGAAAGAGAGAAAGGAATAAAGAAATCTTATCGGATCTTTGTAGAGGCTATGAAGGATCGAGTCACGCAACATGAGTCTTGCTTGCTTTGATAGATCATTTCACTTCAAGTTGTCTCTAGGTTCGTCTCTTTAGAGAAGATGTGTCTTCCAAGTAGTGGAGATGGTTGGTTTTGATTTTGGATAGAAAACGCATAAGGGTTGGTATGATTCCACCCTTGGGTTAGGGTTTAGTGAAGGATTAGTCAATGACAAGATTGGACAAAAATTTGGTTCGTCGACTAACCAAGAAAAACTCAAAATCTAGCCATTGGTATGGATTGGTTTAGGTTAGGGTTTAGGTCTAGGTTCTGGTCTCAGGTGGGTTTCAGGCGGGGTCATCTGGTTTCTGGCGGCCTCGTCTGGAACAGGTCTGGATTTAGGTGGTCTCGGGATGGTTTCTGACGGGGTCGCCAGAATTCAGGCGGGGACGCATGATTTTATTCACTTATCTCTTGATCTATTCTTAAGACAAGCTTATTTCATTTGAAAGAAAGATCCTAGAGATTTACTTTTTGATCCCTGGACTTTATTTATTTTTGTAGACTCCTAAGTAACCCATGATATATACATACTCGATTTGACTTTGACTAGCTAGATGTGTAATCTATGCATAGACATTAATTTATTTGCTTATCCTAATATGATGGAATAACATGAGCTCTAAGTTAATCATACTGACCATGAGTTTCATGAATAACAAAAAGAACAAACAGTTTAAAGTAATGGCCCCTTTTATTTCATGAAAAAGTGAGTTTACATGCTAATTACCTTAATTAAACTTCTTTCTTTTCTTTTACAATTTCTGAAAACATAATACTAGCCTAATATTAAAAAATTAGGAAAACGGGGGCCTTGATTCCTTCGTCTTCTGCTTCTTTTATAAGCAAGAGCTAGGGCTTCTTCTGGGTCTTCATCTGTCATGTGGCATTTCCTGAGAAATTTGAAGTTTGATGAAGGGCTGAGATGCTACCTTGCTTCTTGCTGCCTCAATTTGGGTGCTTTCTTCCCATAGGGGACTTCACTTCTCAATTTACTAGCCATTGGTCTCTTGACATGTGGCACTTACTTTGAGATAGTGTATTTGATGGTTTTGGGTTTACTTCAACTCACTGTTGCTTTTCTGTTGATGTGGCATATGGGGCTCGCATCCAACAGCATATGTGGTTGTTTGAGGGTCTTGTTTACTCCATTTCACCAAGTGTTACTTGGGGGAGGAGTTGTCTTGGCGCCAGTTATCTTCGGTTGTATGATCAGAAGGGCATTTAGGGTATTTCAAAGCTTTCAGAGGCATTTCCAGTCGAGTTACATGGCTTGGGATGGTCTCCAGTGACTTTTTTTTTATTTAATTCATAATTATATCATATGGCTTTCTAATTGGTGATTTGTTGTTGACTTGAGGCAGCTGTCTTTATGTAGTTGTTGACTTAGCAACAGATGGTTTGTTGTCACGCCTGTTGGCTGTTGAGGTTCCCTTGTGGCATTGTATGTTTATCCTTTAGCACCAAGAGGGATGATGCTCTTGTGGACACTGGGACAGGTGTCATATAATTGAGTGTTACCTTTATGGTTGTTGGTTGTGGTGCCTTGGCTGTGAGCTATTTTGCTTCAGCTATTGGTTTTTGTGCCTCAGATGAGGTCTGTAGATATTTCAGAGGAGGTTTATTCCTCTCCAGTGCTTGAATTATACTGCATTAGGATGCATTTGATGCTTATTGCGCCTTGCAGGTGACTTGTGTTGCATACTTGATTTCTTGTGGCCAGTGGCATGGTAGCTTCTCTTGTTTGAGTCATCACTTGTCATATATTGACATGTTGTACTCACACTTGAACTATCTAGTCACTTGGTCACTTGCTTTGATCTGATTCCATAGTTGGATTGATTTAATTTCATGGTTGGTTGGCATTTAAAGTTTAATTTTGAACTTGTATTGGCATTAGTCACATTATATGAGTGACTATGGCCTTAGCATTTACAACCATGTGTTTGAGTTAACATTTGTCACTTTTGATAATTTGTGCCCACACTTAGCTTGTTAAGTGTTTGAAGTGATGGAACTTGAAGTTTAAATTGTGACACAGTCATAGTCGCAATTAAGCCCTAATTTTCTTGTCCCATTGGCCAATGATAAGTCAGATTTGATAATATATATTGTCATTTTAATCTGAGGCCTATTTACACAAAGCAACTCAGTGCATTGACACTTGTAGCTCTTTTGTTCTTTAGTACATTTGATCCTGGAGTATGGCATGGTTTGCTATTATCCCTTTGTGATGCGCTTATGGGATAAAGTTGAGGGGTAAGACTGATATTTTATTTTTCCAACCTTGAATTCATAGTGTATTGAGGCGTCTCACTTCTTTGTCTCGTTGTTACAAGGACTGATTTGTCCATGGGAATTTGAAATGTCACTTTCAGGCCTTTTCTATTGCCTTGTGATGCTTTGTGATGCTATACAACGTCAGTTGCGCTCATAGCTAGGGGATGGGATGGTTGATGTGGGCATCTGTCCTCCCATATGGCTAGCTGTATGAATGAATGACAGGATGTTGTTGCTGGGTATAGCTTTGATGTTTTTCACTTGTGTTGAACCATATGGCATCTCTTATTACACAAAGCATTGTTGCATCACAGCCATTGATTTGAATTTCGCCTCATATCAGATGGCTCCAATCCAAAGAGAATGTGGTACCTACTGTTGCGTCATCAAGATGTTTGTACCTTAGGACTAGGATAGAGTCTTCTTTTCAGAGAATAGACTGACGAGGGGATGGTTTTCTTCTCCATTTGCCTCGCTTTGTCTATCTCTTTCCTTGGGTTTCACTGGACAACCTCCAGTGATGAGAAAATTTCGTTGGTATTGTACCAACGCTTTTATGTTTCATCCGAGCATGCTCTTGGGTCGAGACGGGACACTGTAACGACATTGAATTCATATGTCAGGCTTCCCCTCTCCATTTGCATCCCTTCGTCATTGTCACTCGAGACTGAGGTAGCATACTCATCTGTACACAGTTTCGGCATTGAAATTGCTCCATTGAACATGTAAGTCATCCCTCCCTGAAGTTCTATCGTTGTTCAATTGCTCAATTCCTTCACCTTCTGAGTCTAATTTCTGAGCTTCATTCGCAGCCAGTGAGAACCTCCATCTCTTAATTGGGACTACTCCTCACCCAATCCCTTTCGTGTTTGATCTTGTTGGGATCGTGGTGTCGTCACCTGTGCAGCGGTGTAATCAGTTGGGGTTGAGGTGGCTGGAGTACGCGGCGCAGCAGCTGACTTCGTCGGAGGCATTGTACATCCTTCTCAGGTAACTGCTCCCTCCACTCTTCTTTTTATTTTATTTCTTTTAACGGTAAAGATTTTGACTAATCTCGTTGTGACACGTGTATAGCCTTCAACCTGACTCAGTCAAATCAGTTAGGAGTAGGTTGGGTCCAGTCGGAGGAGTCACGTGAGTCTGTTTCCGACAGACATGTTTGATTTTGATATGGGTTCGGGTTTGGGTCCGCTTTACTTTTTTCAGATCCGCTCCACTTTTGTATATATTGTTGGGCCGTTGATGTAGCTTGGAACGCCAGAAAAAAGAATGGAAATGGGTCTTTAATTGGTATAAAAATCCTGCCCAACTGTTTTAATTTGGTACCATCTTGTCTCCATTTGCTAAGGCAATGGACCTGTCTATTTGCTGTAATTTTGAGGTTGATTTTGCTGCATTATTGTAATAAATTATTTTGTTGTCCGTTCATGGGTCAGTTTGACATGAAATTTTGCATAGTTCCTCATAAAGATGTAAGGAATGTGGTTGCTACAGATTTTCCGTTTTTGGGACTTTTTGATAATTAATTGTAGGGATATCACATGCTCATAATGGCATTTTCCATAATTAATTAATTTATCGTCCATTTTTTAGGCATTTTTGTATTTTCTTTTCATGGATCGTGGCTGTTTGTCAAGGCTATTTTGTTTGATTGCTAGTGTTATGGATTTGGTTTATTTGTGGAATAAAAATTTATTTTATTTATTACAGGATTTTATGCAGCAGAATTGAGAGGCAAACACCCGTTAAGCGAATAGTCACGTTTAATGGTTTGGACCCAAAGTTGATTAACTTGAATCGAGCATGTTAATGGCACTACTAGGTAGGTAATTTTCGAGAGGTTAGACCAAGTCATCGCGAGATTGTGACTTTATTCATACCAAGAGGTTGAATTTACCATACACCCAAGAAGATAAGCCAAATAACCTAAATCAAGGAACGAGAGTTGAAGTTTAGAAAGTTTGAAAGTTAGGTAGTTGAACTTAAATTACTTGACTTGAACGAGAGTTAGAGTTAAGCCAATCCCTGTTTAATTACAACTCTTGCATAAACGAAATAATTACCAAACTAAATAACTTAACATATCGATCATTAACCTTTAGAATGGATCGTTCTAGTACTGGAACGAATAGCCCGAGAGGTGGCGTTCCAGTCAAAACGGGTTGTTCCATAGGTTGACAGGAGTAGAATAGGCCACCTCAGTCGCAGAACGGTCCGTTCCACTTCTAATAGAGATAGAAGTTTGAAAATCAAACCACTTAGTCGAGTTGAGAATTGGGATTGAACTCAGAAATTGCATCATGTATCTTACATTTCTGTATCTTAAACCCAAAATAAACATTGCAATTATTTTTTATTCCAAAATCCTAAATTCTAGTTAGATTAAATAAATGACTTAGAAATTGAATAGTTTCGTCCTTGTGAATTCGACCTTTAAGCTATCACTGCAAACGATTAGGTCGGTGATTCTAACGATTTGTTTTGACCGGGTTTCAACCCTGGATCACCAGTCTTGGTTGTGATGCCACAATACTAACCAGTTTGGCTGAATTACCCGAGTTCTATGCATATTTTTTTTGGAGTTTCCTCCTGGTAGTCCGGGGGATGGCATGGTGCAAGAACCCGAGCAAACGCATAACTAGCAAGAAGAGGAAGTTTAGGGATAAGTAGGTCTGGTAAATAGAGCTAAGTTGTGAGTCTAATATAAAATATATAAGAAACCGACCCAAAAAAAGAATGTAAGATAAATAAGTCGTGAGATAATTGGGGTTTTGTGAAATAGGTTCTTGCAAGATTTTTCTTTCATTCAAAAAAAAAAAAAGATTTTTCTCGTGTACATATATGGTTTGAAATAATGTAAGATATGTTTGTGTTGTCTTCTCTATCTTGTTGTGTATTTCTGGGACCAAAATCAAGAAAATAGAATAAATATAAAGAATATATATATATATATATATATACATATAACAAGGAAATATTTTATTTTTTATGCAAGATTGAAATATTGTAATAATACATTATATATTTATGTTAATTGAGAATCATAACGTGTTGCTAGATACTATTTATGATTACTGAAAATAAATAACGATTTTTTTTCATGGCCAACATAACATAAATCCTCAACGGGTCACACAAATAAAATTTTAACCATATAGTGCATTGTTTATTTATTCACAGCTATAAATTTAATGAAAATATGATAAATTAATTAACTATATATCGTTTCGAACTGTAATATTTAATTAAATCAAAGGTATCAAATAAAAATAAATTAATGCATTTGTTAATTCTAAAATAATTATCAATAGGCTGATAATTAATTTTATTCAACATATTTTAATTGATTGAATTAATTAATTAAGCTCAATTAGAAAATAATTTAATTGGACCATTAAATGATTGATTTAATGTGTTAATATGAGAACAAAATGACTGAATAAAATGACCTAATTATAGCCATGATGAGGCCGGCCCCCTAGGGTGGTTTTTTTTCATGTGAAATAAAGAAAGATGAAGATGTTGGAGTTTCTAATTATAGGTTGTTAATTAAGGAAATCCAACCACCTATTATAGGATTAACCTCTTGTCTTTTTCTCCTATTATTTCTTGGCCAAAAATTTCAGAAAAAATATAGTTTTTCTCTCCTCCATTGTTCTCATATGCTTGCTTTTTCTATAGAAAATTCATATGTTCAATATTAACTATAAATTAAATAGTTAATTTTGTGAAGAAAGACAACAAGGAATTAGCCTCGTTCTAAGGTTTGCTAGCACAAATTTCTAAAAGTTGGTTAATACTTTAGGTTGACTCGAGGCCAGTGTGATTGTGATGATTGGAGACATGCTATCGACTTCAATACCTTGGATTGAGCCTTCCAATTACAAATTTGGAAAAGGTAGAAAGTTCTTCCCCTTTTCTCATGTATGTTTTGATGCTTAATAATAGATTCTATTTGTTAGGTATGTTTAATTAAATATTAATTAGTAATAAAAATAAAAATTGCATAAGGATTTGAGTTCCTAACAACGATAATAGGAAACTGCAACATTTTAATTTGTAGAAAGCATCCAGTGAAATTTTTGGGTAATGCTAATCATTTCCTTAGAATAAAAAAGGGGGGCAAAAAAAGTAAGAAAGGTAGTTCAATCTGGACGAAATATACAAAGGTCGCTGGTGGCTCACATGTTTGATTACTTGATTATACATTTTTCAAGTACTAGGAATAATGTAGATAAAGCAACCCAGATCATGTCTCCTTAACCAAGTTGCCCCTTTTTTTTTTTTTAAGAAACAATATGCCTCTAACCCTTCCATTGACTAATTTATTCTTTATTGCTGGTTGTGGTATAACTTTATGTGTGGTCACCACCCAAAATGCTTCTGTGGAGTTGTTGCCATATACTAAAATCCAAAATAAAATTTTCAACTTGTTTTTTAAAATATAATATTTATTATAATTATTTTTGTATTCTAGAGAGCTTTAATTAATTTGTTTTGTGAAATTCTAATTGCTGTTATGGAAGGAACGAATTAATTAACAATTTTTTTTTATAGTGATCCTCACGCTATAAGTAATACTTTATAGCCATCTTATTTGGGAGTTATCTGAGAAGATGACAAACTTGATTTTCTTAACCTTACTAGAGATTCTGAAAATTTAGTGACTATCATATGATCTTTAATATCGAGACGTTAATTAGAAGATAATATTATTATTTGGGTGTGTGTGCGTGTGTATTAACGACTTTGGTTGAATGTTTCAACGTCTATTAATTACTTTCTAGTCTCTGCTTATTATTTCTTTTTTAGTGGAAGAAATGATTCAAGGCATATTGCTTTTTGATAAACTAGGTTAGTTAGATTTGGATTTCGATTTTTTGTCTATTTTGACTAAGAACAATTAATGCATTAATGGATTTTACTAGGTGTAATTCTTCAACGATTTATTTTTTATAACATTTTCTGAAATACTGACTTGGTATACTTTATTGTAATACGCGACGTGCGCTAGCTAGGGATGAATAAAAGAGAGCATGTATATGATCTTGTTTGTTGTTCCCTCTTTGCCATCTAGATTAGATTAGAATAGATTAATTAGGTTGTTTAGGAAACAGGACTATGCATATTTATATGTACTGTACCCCACCATGTATGATGCATGCCATAGGCGGTTTATATTATTTGTGCATCAATTGACCTAGGTTAGGTAGCATGCTATAGATTCCGAATACCACTTTCCATTTTTAATCTTGTACCTTACCCCCTACAGCTCCTGTAGTCCTGTTGCTCGGTACTCACATCATTTGTTTTAGGGATTTAAGGATTTGAATACCTTTCGATATGTGGCTATGAGGATGCTATAGTCTACTAGTCTGTTAGTTGGGCTTCAACTTGGGACTATAAAAAGCAAGAACTTTGGCATGACCATCCAACAAGAAAATACTGCACCTCACGCAAAGTTACACCTGTCAGTGCATTTTTTTGATGAATGGACTTTGGAGTACGTTGTGAGTTGTGACACAGACAATAATATGTTATTCCTGAGGCTCAGTTTAGATGGTGTGGGAATAAGAGGAAGAAGGGAAAAAATATTGGGAAATGTGTAATTTTGTAAAGAGTTTGGATTGTTTATAATAAATTTAGGAGTAGGAAGAAGCTATTCTTTTATTTCTGCATCCATCCAAACGGAGCCGAAGTGATATAATTTTTTATAACTTATATATCTGCTCAAGTACGCTTTGTTTTTTTTTAAAAAAATGGGAGCGTCATCAAGTTTTTATTTTTGATAAAACGAAAACAAAACATCAACCATTAAGTACGCTTTGTTTGATGATTGACAATATTAGATTATTCGCTTTTCTGAAAGCATATTAATTACTTGCCTAGTTGCCTATAAGAAAGTCATTGACTTACTCTACGAATGAACAAAATTAAAAAAACATAATCAGTCTCGACGCGTTAGAATCAGTACTATTTTAAAATAAAACAAACACTCATAATTACTAGTGTTTTTTAATACTTATTAGATATATTTTTTCAGCATAATTTAGAAACTAATACTTAAAAAGTTATGGAACAATCAGTACCGCATATCGATCGTTGGAAACAAACATTTTTTCTCTAGTATTTTTTTATACATTTAAAAAACATTATTATTAGAGGATTCATAATTTTGAAATAATCATGATATTCTAGAAATCATGAAATATATCGAAAATGATTCAAACAAATGTACGTAAAATTGGATTTCCGATTTCCGATAAGATTTGAATACGGAGATTAGTTTGAGCTAGTCATTAGAAACTCTAAAATTGTGATGCAGATGCATTGACAGGATCATCCGTTGTCACAACTGTTTTTTATCCTATCTCGAATATACTATAAGTGATAGTGTTATCATCGTCAGAGATAAAACCGAATTAAATTATCTCTTCTTTTCTTTTGTACATTGAAAAAGCTTGCATGCATCGAGCAACAACTCGAGCAAAATCATCTCAAGGCTTGATTAAATCTTCCTATGTGATAATTTTAAACTTTAAAGTGGCAATCGAACTCCTTTCAACTAACATTGTGTTTGCTTCTGGTAATGAGTAGGGCTGTCAATATTCCGTTCCGCTCACGTGTTCCGTTTCGTTCCGTCCGAACGGAACATTAAATGAAATAGAAAATCAATTTCGTTTCTGAAAATGGAACGGAAACGGAAATGAAAAAAACGAACGGAACACGGAAATGGACGGAATTCCGCTGAAATCAATGGTAAATAAAGGACGGAACGTTAAACGAAATGAAATTTTGTTACGTTTGACGAAACGGAACGTTAAACGGAATCAATTTCTGTTCTGTCGACTGAAACGGAACGGAAGCGGAACAGGTCTGTTCCGTCTTCCGTTTCAACGTTTGACACCTCTAGTAATGAGAGGGAGGGAATGAAATTGGAGGTGAAATTTAAAAAAATTTCGTATTTGGTTGAAAAAAGATAGAGAAAGAAGCTTTTTTTGCGAGGAAAAAAGTTTCTTCCGAAATTTATTTTTATGTACAAATTTGTTCTCCTCCAAATCAGAAGAGAATGAAAGAGAAAAAAAATTACAGGTATGAGAGACAGACAAAAAAGAAAAATTATTTTTTTCTTTTCCTTTGTTATTCATCTAAACAAAAAAATATAAAATTATTTTACTTTCTATCTCATTCCTTCTTTGTCCTCTTCATATTTTTCTTTTTACTTTATAGTTTATACCACCGAACTAAACACAGCGTTGGAGAGAAATGAACGGGTATGCGAAACAATCCTGTGGGTCCGGGGTGGGAGTGGCAAAGGAGCCCATAGGCTGCACAACTAAGGAATAAGGAATAAGTCCCTTATTTCTTATTCCGGTGAAAACCAAACAACTAAGGAATAGGAAATTTGGGCTTATTCCGACCCTTATCCATATTCTAACAAAATCAAGGAATTTGAATAAGGAATAAGGAATAAGCTTTTCTCTATTCCTATTCTCTATTCCCACTCCAACCAAACACACCCAAATGAGTAAAAGGAGCTAAAAACAAAAAGAAAAAAAAAATGAAGAGATTCAAAGAGCAAGTGGTACAATAATTTGCATATATTTATATTTGCATGCAGGCTCACCACCAATTCACCAACCCAACCTCTTGCGAAAAAATAGAAAGTGGGGTGCTTTTTCTTTTCCATAAAAGGTCGGATCCACTACT
Source organism: Rhynchospora pubera (assembly GCA_028095005.1). Classification (NCBI taxonomy): domain Eukaryota; kingdom Viridiplantae; phylum Streptophyta; class Magnoliopsida; order Poales; family Cyperaceae; genus Rhynchospora; species Rhynchospora pubera. Next base: position 359,913,990 of record CM051460.1, read on the forward strand.
CCAGCACTCCAGTACGCTCTGCTTCCATCCCCTCCAGTTCAATGCTATGCCTGATCTCCCAATTTCTTTTTTGTTTTGTTTTCCATTTGAACGTCCCTAGATTTAAGTCTTCTTTTAACATACTTAAATTTATTGATTCATTTTCGAATTTGTATATTCCATGCAAAAACTATTTTATTGCTAACGTGCTTGCCTTGATTTGTTAAAAATACTATTAACGTTTGTTATTCAACATGCATTTTGCGTGCCGGTGTTTTGATATGAAAATATATTGTTAGATATTAAAATATTTAATTATTATAATATTTGTTAATTAACAGGCCAAAAATATGTATTTCATATAAAATTAATAAATCATGAGTTAGAACTTATAAAATTGGAGAGAAGACATCGTAAGGTGGAAATTCGATCTTCTCCATTTTTCCTTAGTATTTTTTATGGAAAAATTAATGGCTTTTTTTTCTTATTCTGTCTAATTTTGATGAAGGGCGAATTAAAGAGAAAATGTGTCTTTTTAATGACAGAGCAAAGTATATATTACTAAGGCAACTGAAGGGATCAAAATTTACTAAGACAATGCACCCTTTAATTTTATATACTAAATGAACTTGGTTTATATTTAATAATATAGACCACATTAATTATAATTAATAATGTTAATTAATAATGAACTTGGATTAAAACTCAACAAGTACGGAAAAAACTAATCTTTTTTTTAATTAAGACTTTGATTTGATACTCACACAATGTTGTTGCGCTTCAACAAACATAACCATCGATTACTCGTTATATAACACACAGGTATACAAGTATGCTTTTTTGTCAAGCAAAAAATTCGTTACAAAACTGGACATGCTAACTGCCAAGTATACTATTTTGTCCTTGTAAAACTTATGAAATTAAGTTAATTACATATCATTTTGTTCCTATGAACATTCACGTTTCCAAAGCAAGTACAAACCAATTAATTACCAATATACGTATCAGATCATCTGCGAAATTAGAAGTATATATATGGTACTCGGCATATATCATATGTACATCTTCTCGTACTGAATTTTATAGTTTACTATATTCAAGTCTATTCACATATGGTACATAATGATGACATTTTATTCGTGATCCTGCCCTAAGGAAGACAAATGGATAGCGAAGTTTTGCAAACAAATTGATAGTGATGATATATAGTTGTCATCGCAATAATTACATTAAAAAATAATAGAAAGTCTAACTTAGGTTTCTCATGTATTTTCCTCGTGAAGACAATTAATGATGGCGACAAATAATAATTTGAAATTGCGTTAAAATTATATGTTTTCCTCGGTGCTCAAAGCATGAAAAAAAAGTTAAATAAGTTCGTCAAACTTTGCACCTGTGAGTTCTAACCTTATTATATTCGAAAGAATGGGTAAGAGTAATAAAAATTAGTAGTTGACCAATTTATCAAGTTGATAATATATTTTTTTCCCTTTTTGAAGTGTTCACTGTTGTAGTCACATAATTAATGTCCGGCCACTACTATTAATAGAAAATCACTAGGACAATTTTAAGTTGACTTTATGTATTTTTGAGTAATTTAAATAATCCCGAAGAAAAGTCCTTGGACATTTTTTTAATAAAACAATATAAAATGCTTCAGGGAAAAGCTGCATCGATGCCTGCACATATCGATCGGCATTGTCATCTATGGCACTTTAGCCCACCTCTATATATATTTCCCTCTCTTGAATGACGTCCTCGGTTAATTTTATCAGTAATTCGGATATCCCCTCTCGATAATTACTTGGAAAAAAATATATTTCCGGAGGTACAAGATTAATATTTCTAATAGCATTTAGCAACTATTAGAAAGTCAAGAAATGTTAATCAGTGTAGCGCAAAGGGGTCAATAAACTATAATGCCACGATATCTTTTTTTTTTATATTTTATAAAGCGTTATTAAATACAAACATAACATGTCAAAATGTAACATTGTAAAGTCGTAATATAAAATGGTACTAGCTAGAAAATTAAAGAAGAATTTCTGAAAGGTTATTTCGATATTTTAAAATGTTACAGAAAAAGAAGAAATTTGATTTACTAACTTGTATCCATCTATAATAGTCCGATATTATATTTGACCACAAAAATTAGTATAATTGGATCTAAATTAAAAATTTCATCATATATAGGAACATAGCTGCGATAAAACGCCATAATCTAAAGGTTGTGCACTATACACAACTTGAATGTCTATATATATATATATGATCATTTCGTGAAATACACATACACACTTTCATGAATTTTTGCACACAAATGTTGGATAAAATGCCTATTTTCGGCATTATATACCGTTAATTAAAGAGGGAAAAATTGCGTTAATGTCTTGCTAACTTTCGCTAATTGATCTTAGGCTTTCTCTTTGTTTTTTCCCCCTTGTATCTATAATAAATACTCCAATTCTAGAAGTATTTTCTACAGTAACATTAATGATGTCATCATCATGTTTCCAAATATCATCATCTCCATTTCCCTAAAATTGGAGCCTCCATTTTTAAAATTTCAGATCAAATATAGTTGTATTTTTAAATTGTTATGTTATATTTAAAAAATCATTTGGTGATAAAAATTTATATTCAAGCTCACAAAAATATGTTGAATTTAGTTATATAATTTTTTTAACTATAGAATTAGAAATTATTTTAAATAATTTTCTTAATCTCATAAAAAAATTCTATTATATTTTTGTATTTTTTTATTGTTTCAAGGATTTGTAAAAATCATTAGGCTATGATTACTCAAAGATATATGAAGAATTTAGTGATATGTAATTTTATAATTATATACTTATAAATATTTTAAATATTTTTTTCAATCTCATAAAATTCAATCCCCATAATTTCATAAATTTCAATATGTTTTCTATTATTTAAAGGAATATATGACTTTATTTATGCATAAATTTTTATATAAATGTTTCTAAAATTATGAAAAATTTATTCATTCCATAGAGCTATTTTTAATATAACCATACAATTTTGTGCAATATAAAATATACGGTAAGTTTAAAATTATTTTAGATTAATTATTAATTCAATTGGCTGTAAAAAAATTATATCTTTCATCACAAAAATATAAAATTTAATATTTATAGAGATCTAAATATTTTTAAAAATTTTAAATATGATTACTAAATTATATTATTTCATAAAATACAATTCTACTTTTAATTGTTTCCAAACATTTTCAAAATATGTTGATGTATAAAATTTCTCTACATCGTAAAAAAATTTATACAAAAATCTAATGATATGAACCATTTAGATTTTATACTTTTGCAATATTTTATATAATTTTTCATAATAGTATTTTAAATGTTGGATTGCTGACATATATTCCTATATTGATTTTTTTTATTAAATTTTACATGTATGCATGCAAAATTATGTTGATCCAATGATATTGAATTTTTTCGATATTTTTAGCAATTTTCATTTTTTTAAAATTTTACAAATTCTATAGAATTGCATAACTTTTAAAAATATTTGGCGATTTTTTAAAATTAATAGTCAATATGAGAAATCCATTGTTGCTATTGTAAATATGAGAAATAGTACGTATGTCAAGTGAATAACTTTTTATGACCCGCATAATATACGTACTGAAAAAAACAAGAGAGGTTTAGCCCACATCATCGTTGCTGCCATGCATGTGCGTTACTTTTCTTTTTCATTTTACTTTGATATATTATCATTATGGTCCCTTATATCCTGAAAATTATGATTACATTTGAATAGCAGCCCCTCATTTATAGCATATATTTACTCAAAATGATCTATATTTTAATTCATTAAAATTTTTCTTATGCATTAACAAATATACTATTAACATACTTTTCCATAATATCATAGCAATATCATGTTTGTAGAATTATAATTGGTCAAAAATATTTTACGGTGTTGATGAATTCTCAGAAAAATTATTACAAATTATTTATATAATTTTTATAGACTTTAAAAAAAATAATTTAAATATTTTTGCAAACTTCATAATATATTACTGTATAATTTAAAACTTATATTAAGTTTATAATTAGTGGTCTCAAGATATATTTCCACATAAAATTTTGTGCACATGATAAAAAAAAACTAATCACATTGAATTTTTTTTTGGACTTTTAAAATGTTATTTTTGATGTCATATTAAAAAATGATATTTTATGTATTTAGTTGTTTGAAGTTCTTAAATTTATTTTCCATCAAATAGAGAATTAAATGTTATCAAAATTATTGCTTTTACTCATTTGAAATATAGATACAGCTTAAATGTTTTAGAAAATCCACAAAATTGTGCTTTATCTTTTGATTTTTTTGGGAATTTCTTACATTTATTTTTGCATGAAATTTTATATGGATGCTTGGATACTATTTTAGAATGATAAATCTAATTTAACAAAGTAATTCAAAATTCATTGAAAACTTCTACGAAATAAAATTTTACATGTTTAACCAACTCATTCAGGATTTAAGTCTTTTATTTAATTGTTTACAAGTTTTTCAAATCATTTTTGCATAATTTTTTATGGATATTCTTAAAAAAAACTAAAAAATTTAGTGAAATATTTTTATTTTATTTTATAGTTTTTTTAAAAAATATGAAAAATAAATTTAATCGCGCTAGAAATATTTCTAAACCTCTTCTCCTATATTACTTGGGGGGTGGGGCCGAGCGTTGGTTGGTCTAACAATTATAATTCTATATGAAAATCTATTAATCTAATCTAATGTCATTTGGGAGGCATGGCGTCACGGGTGACGCAAAACCAAAAAGGTCCAAGCGTCGCAGGTTAATTAGATACCTCGTGAATTATTTCTCATAATTATTCTTATTATTTTTTTTCAATAGAGGCAAAATTCCCTGGTTGCTAAACCTTGTCCCATTTTTAAAGAGTATTGTTTGCACAAGATGCCTGAAACAAAAATATTATTAAAATAATGGGGCCGTACCTTGAGATATTTTTTGTTACATTATTAATTAATTATTTTGCTACAAAAACTTAAGCGAGGTACCTCAGTTGCAATTCAATTATATTTCAACACGCCTATGTATTTGCTTGAATAATGTCAGCTTATGCAATCTTGTTTTACTTTATATATATATAAGCTTATCTTTTATTCTTTTAGTTATTGCTAAGTACTGTTTTCTTTAAATGTATATTACGTTTTCAATTTCCGTTTTTCCGTAATTAGACGAAAAATTCAACATCCTATTAAGTTTTTTGGGTACAGAAGCAATAATCACAATTCAGAAAGGTGCTAATGCAAACTCCAATATTGAATGAACTGTTCAACAACCGAAAATTGGTAATCCGTTTTTATGAATAAAATAATGACCACATGGGATCCTCGGATGTGGCGTAAGTTTAATAAAATATGTGAATAGGATTGCTGTCATTATTAATATATTATAGTTATTTTTTTCATTGTCCGTATTGTATTGGGAAGTAAAAACAAGGTTTGAATAGGCCTTTTTGTTTGTTGGGGGCCACATACAACTAGCAGTCCAAAGCCTTATCCTAAGATTCTCTCTCACCTTTCATGCGTGGTTGCTAACATATCACGAAGTTTATATTATTATTATTATTATTATTATTATTATTATTATTATTATTATTATTATTATTATTATTACAATCATTATTATTTCTCAATGTGACTCCTTGAATTGTTCTAGAAGTTGTATTTTTGACCCAAATAGTTGGGTTTATGTTTCAAGAGTATATGGTTGCACTGAAGCAGCATTTGATTAGCCAGAATTCAAGTTATCCTCCCAAAATAAATATATTTTGACTTCAAATATGTGAAGTCTAAACTAACATTTTAGAAATATTCAACTTGTTAAAAAAAAAATCAAATTAATATGAAGGCGGTTTGGTTGTGGAATAAATGGTCACACGATTTAAGGATTTATAAGTATTTGTGCAAAGTGATGTAATGGATGTTTGGTATGAAATAAAAATGAATAATTGAAAATTAAGGAATAACTTGTATGAATATGTCAATAGACCAAAATATCCTTGTTATGTAAAAAAAAGGAGGTCATAATATTTCTTTGTAACATTTGCTACCTTTAATTAATTGTTTTTTCATTCTTAGAATTAACACATTAATATTTGTTACTTCAGTATTTTATTAAAATGTTATATTAAAAATTTTTGTATGATATTTCTTTTAGCATTCTTAGAAGAAAGATATCAGATTCTTTTTTGTTAGTGTATTTTATCGTCACTTCTTATGATATTGTGCACATAAAACGATAAAAAAAATTTGACCAATATATTCAAATTTGCCCTTTCTGGTTAACAAATTAACATGAAAAAAGAAATTGTGCATATTTCATAATTTCTCTCTCTTATTTATGATTAGCGTACTTAAAAAAAAACAAATGCATGATTTAGGCGCCAGTGGTCCCTATGTATCATCTCTCTCTTCCTGATTAGTTTTCCAACTTAGACAAAGTTGATTTTAGGGATGAAAAGGGATCGGATATGAATATGAATGTGTTTGAATACGGAAACAGTTCGTATACGGATACGGTTCATATATTATCGGATATGGAAATAAATATATATATGAAAATTTTTTGTCAACTACAAATCACATTTTGATCGATTCTTTTTTAATTCATTTTTTCAGAACTTTTTTCATAAATTTCATAGTATATAAAAATGGGGGATTTGGGTACAAGCTACCTCAAAATTAGAAGAATGCCATCATAAACTTAACTCTTAAAAAAAATACCATCCTAAATCAATTATACTTAGAAATTTGCCATTGTCATGCAATTATTATACATTCTGAAAATAAAATACTATAATTTAAGGCGTATTTTAATATTTCTCAATATACCCTTATACGTCTACTTCGTATCATACGGACCTTGATCTGAAGCAAGACCTCATCCCACAAATGGCGCTACTTCCATCCACGCTCGCCTTCTCCTCTTCCTCACCTCTGCCTCTTCCTTCGTCCTCTCGTTCCTTCACATCTTTTTTCCTCCGATCGACTTCGGGCACCGCGACTTAGTTATTCAAGAGGAAGGTTCCACTACAAACATTTTGGTTGCTCCAAAATGTCAATATTTTTCTATTTATTTATCTTTTGAAATTTAATTTCAAATATTAAATCCAAACTGTTGATCTTATTTAGTTTAATGAGCGATGAGTTTTCATATAAGTTTTGTAAATTTTGGAGTTTATTTGATACTCGATCAAAAGAAAGAAAAATAAGAGAACCTTGTTAACTATGATAGATTCGTTCTGATAGTTCATGTTTTAGGCTTTGATCGGGTATCAAATAAGCTCTAAAATGTTCAAAACCTATATGAAAACGCATCGCTCAATAAATTGAAAGATCAACGGTTTGAATTTAACGTTTAAATTTTAAAATATAAAAAATTAACTAAATAGTAAAATGTTGGTATTTGGAGACAATCAAAATGTTGATAGCGGAACTTTTCTCGTTATTCAATAAGTAAAAGTCAGGTTTGCAAATTAGAAATTGAGGTTCTGTGATTTTTTTCTTGCAACGAAACAAAGATGATGTAATTAAGGAGTAGCATGAAATCCCTTCGTTATCGATATTAGAGGTCATTCATAAGTCAAAATGACCAAAATATGAAATCAACTTCTGGGATTGTCAATAGAGATATATGCATTTGTACATGACTTACTTAAACATCCACTTTGTAACTTATAAATGTCTTGATATAATTTGTAAGAAAGCAAGGAGCAAATAGGAAAAGTTAGTGTAGTTGGTCAAAATTTGAAGTCGTGTTTAATTGAGCACGGTTGGCAGGAAACTGTTTTTTTAGATAAATTCATTTTGTTTCACTCTTATTTTTTGAACTAGGCTGTGCACTCACGACTTCGCTGCGTCATGTTTTTTCTTTCTTTTTTTTAATTTTGAATGAGCATTTATAGAGAACTAAAAGGCAAAAACATTAATTTCAATTCTACATTAATTTATAATTAAACCTAATAGACAGTTCTCTTTGATTTCAGTATGATTTTAAACGTCTTTGTTGTTTATATTTAAATTTTATGCGGCATAAGATTTTTAAAAAGTTTACTTATATTTAAGCAATTATGTCTCTTTGGCATAACATGCATTCACGTCATTGTTTGGTAATAATTATGCTCTAGTTATCACGCTAATAGTAAAGCCTTCTTTATATGCATTTTTTTTTCTATATATTACATTAATATGTAACTGTTAGAAAAAGTGCGTGGAGTCATGTTCCAAATGGAACGGACTGGTTTGCTGAGCAATCGGACTGTCCCATTAGAGTTGGGGCGGACCGTTCCAATCTGGAACGGACCGTTCCAGATGGCGGTTTTCAGATCTGCTATTTATACCCCTCTCTTCTGAAGCATCTCTAATGTTGCAATTCGTGTCTTTTGAGATAACCACCATCTGAGAGAGGCCAAAAACACATTAGAGAAAGAGATGAGTCATCTTATTGCTTGGAGAGCAATAGGAAGCACACGCACGAGTCAACCGACACTTGGGTTCGTGAAGGGTGACACCAGATCCTTGCCTGAGGTTGTGGTGTACCAGTTGCATACGAAGGAAGACCATGAGTGTAGAAGGGGTTGCAGCAAAGTTTTGAGAAGAATATAGGCAAACGATCAACTTTCACTGCGGTATATCTAAACTCTATGCATGATTATAGGTTAGACATACATATAGGTCAAGGACCATCGAAAACCAACATTAGTGTCAGAGCCAGAATTGTACTGTTTAACCCCTAGAAACTATGTATCTTGGCTGTTTTGTTCTGGTTTGAAACTTGATTGTTAATGAAAATCCTAATTTTGATAAACAATCAGTTTTTAGTTTTAGATCTCATTATTAATGATAGACTTGTAGCAAATACTGGAAAAATATTTATTTAGGGTAAAACAACCTTACTGGTAAGGAAAAATGATTTCTGAGAAATTCCATTGCTGGAAATACTAGAATCACGAGTTCAGTGATGTTTAGGGCCGACCGTTCCAATAATGTAACAGATCGTCTTGTAACTCTACTGGCAGGACAACATCACGTCTGGTCAAGGGACAGGCCGTTCCAACGGTGGAACAGATCGTCCAGTGCTGAAAACCCTTAACTATTTTGATTTATAATTTGAACGTATTAGAATTAATCAATTATAATTAACAAGATTCGTTCATTTGTCGACCATTTGATTTAGTATCAAATCAATTTCAAATTTTATGAAACTTATATAAAAACGCATTCGTCCATAAAATTAAATAAAATCAACAATTTGAATTCATCATTTGAAGTTTAAAATTCCTAGATATTTTAAAAAAATGTTGACTGCACAGTACAAACGAATAAAGTGGCCACTGAGGACGCGCGTCCCATACAAATCACATAACCTCTTGATAAGCGAGACATATATAAGTAAAGCATAAGAAGATATCCAAATTCGGAATTGCTTAGGACCATTTCTAAGATTTTATCATCCCCATCATCCTCACGTTTACGCTGTAACTAACTCTTCCCTTCTCACATGTACGTTATCTCCCGCCTCTTCCCCCTCCTCCGTACACTATCTTCCATCCCATTCATTCTCGCTCCACCTACGCCTCTCCTTCATCCATGGGCCCATGGCCTCTCCTCCAGTATCGACGCCCTCCCATTCCTCTTCTCCCCACCACTAGCATCTACAGCTTGACAGCTTCCCTACTTTTCCAGTTCTGTCCTATATTTCATTGAAATTAATATATATAAATGTTGAAGTTAATATGTGTAACTGTTGAAGTTATATATGTAGTTATTGAAGTTATATATGTAAGTAATATGTTATATATATAACTGTTGAAGTTAATATATATAACTGTTGAAATTAATATATATAACTATTGAAGTTAATATGTGTAACTGTTGAAGTTATAAATGTAGTTATTGAAGTTATATATGTAAGTAATATGTTATATATGTAACTGTTGAAGTTAATATATATAACTGTTGAAGTTAATATATATAATTGTTGAACTTGGCATGTTTAAATGTTGAAGGTAACATTTGAAGTGAGCATATTTAAATTGTTGAAGTTGGCACATATATTAACTTCAACAGTTACGGTATTAACTTCAACATTTAAATATGTTAATCTCAACAGTTAGAATCAATATATAGTGTGCGTGTGAGAGGGGAGGGGAACGGGGGAGTGTACGTGGGAGGGCTGGGAGGGGGGACGAGCGTACACGGCAGGGAGGAAAACAGAGCAATTTATAGAAATAGAAAACGCGTAGAGCCAAAAATAAAAAAAAATGCGTGAGGATGATGGAGATGATCCTTATCACCCCTATCCAAATTCACTGTTTGTTATCCCAACAACCACAAACAAAAAACAAACTAAGGGTGCGTTTGGATCGTTGGAAGAAAGAAGAAGAAGAAGGAAGAAGAAGAAAAAAAATTATAAACAATCCAAACTCTTCACAAAGTTACACACTTTCCAATATTTTTTCTCACTTCTTCCCTTCTTCCCTTCTTCCCACACCTATCCAAACGCACCCTAAGTAAAGATAAACATATAACCGAATTCAACTTAAAGAGACAAAAATTCTCATGTTAGATTTGTTGAGAAATTAAAAATAAAGTGTATATTTTGTTACCGTTACCTTTTCCAATGGTCATGAGGTTTGACCCTCTTTTTACCGTTATAAAGGGTCTGTGTAAAGTCATGCATATAAATTAAGGTCCTAAAGACACTCGAGAAATTAATATAGTAAGAAAATTTTCATTATTCATAATGTGTCTCATTTTTAACAAGGTATCACTGTATCAGAGAGGTGGTGATAATTTACTGTGAAATTAACAAGTCAGATAGAGAAGCAAAATGGCAGAATTGAAGGAGATAAATCCCTCGCAAAATCCAACCAAGAGAAACAATTAATCTGATCTCATGGGCACGGAAATTGATTACTACCATCGCACATTCTACCATCGTTGTCATTGCGTCAGCGCTCGCACGCTTCTGTCCGATGGATCTCTCATCGCGTCCCTCCCTCTCAAGCGATCTCCTCATCCAACGAAGCGTTCCCCTCTCCTCACCCAGCGAAGCGCTCTCCTCTCCTCACTCGGGTACGCTCCCTCTCCCTTCTACGCACTCTTTCGTCTCTCTTCCTTTCCTCTCCCTTTCTTCTGTGCATCTCTCTCTCTTCCCCCTCCCTTCCTTCTGTGAGTCAGACTTTGTTCAATTTGTTTATTGCATTTGTTCAATTTGTTATCTTAAGTGTTCATTTTGTTTTGCTGTGCGTCAATGTTTATTTTTTATGTCTCACTTTGTTGGTATATATGTTCAATTTGTTCATTCATATGTTCACTTTGTTACTTTTATGTGTTCAATTTATTTTACTGTGTGCCAGTGTTTATTTTTTATGTCTCACTTTGTTGGTGCATATATTCACTTTGTTGGTGCATATGTTCACTTTGTTCTTTCATATGTTCAATTTGTTATTCTATATGTTCAATTTGTTTTCTTGCTTGTCAGATTTATGTGTATATGTTCACTTTGTTTATTCATATGTTCAATTTGTTATTCTATATGTTCTTTGTTATTCTATATGTTCAATTTGTTACTTCTATGTGTTCAATTTGTTTTGCTGTGCGCCAGAGTTCTGTGTTTATTTTGTCTCACTTTGTTGGTGTATATGTTCACTTTGTTCTTTCATATGTTCAATTTGTTATTCTACATGTTCAATTTGTTTTCTTGCTTGTCAGATTTATGTGGATATGTTCACTTTGTTTATTCATATGTTCAATTTGTTATTCTATATGTTCAATTTGTTACTTCTATGTGTTCAATTTGTTTTGCTGTACGCCAGAGTTCTGTGTTTATTTTGTCTCACTTTGTTGGTGTATATGTTCACTTTGTTCATTCATATGTTCAATTTGTTATTCTATATGTTCAATTTGTTTTCTTGCTTGTCAGATTTATGTGTATATGTTCACTTTGTTCATTCATATGTTCAATTTGTTATTCTATATGTTCAATTTGTTTTACATTCTCACTATTTGATGGAAAATGAATCATTGATGAAGGAGACAGAGGAAAGACAGAGAAAAGAAGAAAAGATACGGGGGTAGAAGAATTTGTTTTAAGTGTTCAATTTGTTCAACAGAGAGGAAAGGAGAGGTGAGGTCCAAGGAGGCGGAAAAGAGAGATAATATCTGAAAAGGGAGCGTCGGGAGAAGGAGAGGGGATCAGAGGGGAGGAGAGCGCATCTGAAGATGAAGAGATGCGGAAGGGAACGCGCACCAGAGAGAGGAGAGGGAAAATAAGAGTAGCGATGGCGCGCGATTGCATAAATTGCGATGGCATGGGCACAAATTGCCGACAAAATTAATCGAATGAATCACAAGCGACTAATCATGTGATGTGGTAGACTCAATCCTTGCGTAAGTACACGACTCGACCCAAGTTGAGGATCAATTACTGACAATGCCTCTCGTAGGCTGTAGCCTGTAAGAATCCAAACCCTTCATTTCCTATTGGGCTTGGTAAAACGGCCCATCAACCCAAGTGAAATAGAAGTTAACACAAACAACCCGATCTGTTATGAGTCCGATAAAAAAGTTGATGATTTAAATTCTGTTAAACCTTTGCCTAGTCCAGACCTTGCAAAATGCTGGAAATAATTTGTACAAGTACGGCTTAGAAAAACCAATTGGAAATAAATGTTTGACAATTGGATTTACTACTATTCCTGCTCCAAAAAATTGTACCAAGTAGGTTCTTGATTCCTGGGCAACATACCACATGACGGAAAACCAAACCATGTTAAAGAACTACCGTCCAATTAAGAATGACCAATTTTTTACCGTTGTAATAATTAAAAAAATTAGAATTAAAGGCTGGAGAATGGTTAGTATTTTTTCCAAAATTTTTTTGCAAGATGTCTTTTATGTTGAGAATTTTTCCGTTAATTTTGATCGAGGTATAAACCAAGGTCAAACAAATTAATCCTTGTACTCGACTAGTCGTTCGTAGTAGAGTAAAGGTGTCGAACCCACAGAGATGGATATGAATATTATTCTTATTATTTTCGTTAAATCTAGACGATAAAAATTGAGAAAAGAATTGAAATCACGAGTAAAACAAATTAAATTAAAATAAAGGAATGCAATTGCAAGTAATCAAGAATATGCAAAACAATTGAAATAAATCTTTTTGGGGTTTTCTAACGGATTAAGATATGATAATAAAGGTGCCTTAGGGTTCGATTTCACTTAGAGCTGGCCACAGAGTCGCAAAACCTAGCACTTTCGTATTCGGCCTTGCTAATTCCACTGTGTAAATGCTGTGGTTTACCGTTTCGTTGATCTATTCAAGCCAAGGATCCATCTAGCCAAACCTAACTCCCTAACCCTCCGCTTTCGCCTATCGGGTACGGTATTTGGAATGGGATCTAGTGTTGAATAACCCTCATCGAGTGTATTGCACCCCCAACTTTCGTTGTTCGGTGGACTTACTCGAGTTTACCAATGGTTTTCTACGAGGTATCTAGTTAGATTTTCGCCTAACTAGAAACGTTTACTTTTGGTTAATAATTGGTCGACTTTCGCCATTGACCTACCTCGAAATACTTGCACAGGACTCGATTAATATAATGTAAGAAAGTTCCCAACAAATGCGCGCGTACAAAAGTCGAGCAATACAAGTAGTAAACAGTCCAAACACAAGCAATTTCAATTAAAATCCCAAGGGTAATTGACTTCATCCATCAACAAAACAAATAAACCAAGCAAAACCTAGATCTAAGCTACATCGTTCCCTAAAGCAATGAGTTTTTAGCCTAACATACTAAGAGTAACAATGCAAATAACAGAATATAGAACTAAACAATCCATAAAAACCAGAAAATAGAGAAATAGTACTAGAAATGCACAAATAAACCAGTCTATGAGATAAAACCACTGCCAAATGCACACTAGAAGGTAGGGAATCCGTCGGAGCAGCAACCACAGCGAAATCTCGAGTCTAACCCCTGTCACAGTCGCCCAAAGCCAAGAGAAAGAGCCAAAAAGTGGATCTGGATCTGCTGGGGAGAGAAGGAGGGAGAAAAGGAATGAAGAATGCCCTCCCCTATACATGGAAGGCGCCTATATCATCTCCAGCAGCTGTCACATTTATTTCCCTTCAATTTTGGCGGAAATCGAGGCTTCCAAATGGAGAAAACGCCTCCAGAACGCTGCCAGAACACCTTCCATATATAGCAATTCAGTCCGAATTAGGAGGAATTCGGACCGAATTGATGTCGCTGGATTTCAGAAGATCTGTCTGCACAGGAATTCGGTCCGAATTCAGGGGAATTCGGTCCGAATTGCAGGGTCTGGTTCGCGAAACGCCTTGATTCGAGCGGGGCTGCTTCATTGGGCTGAGTTGGGGCTTGGTCTAGGCTAGGCATGAGTCATCTAGCACCCGAATTGCTGCTTTCCTTGCTGATTTCCTTGGATTCCTACAAATAAGATCAAAGTGCAAAGGGCAGTGCCAAAACTGGCAAAGAAAGGCAAAAAACAGCAATAAATCAAAGCTTTAGTCACGATTTCGATGTGAAGTCTGGTCAAAATAGTAATATAAATATGAGATATCAAATCCCCCCAAACTTAAAACTTGCTTGTCCCCAAGCAAAACTCTAAACTTAGAAGAAATGACAAGACTCAGGCTTACGATCGAAATTGAAATTTGGAGTTTGGAAATTGATTTAGTGCACAGTTCAGTTTGATTTCGATTCACGCTTTTCGAGAAATGCTCAATTGGGGTTCTCAAACTAGGGTAAAGTTGTTTTGATTCTGTTCAGGCAACTCTTGGTCCTAAGGAAACCTTGACCGAGAGCTAAGGGTCCTAGCCTCTATTCATTTAATCACAATGCAAACCCGAGCTTGTTCACCCGTTCATTCCCATGACCCGAAAGGTTTTGCAAAAGAATTTTCGTTCTAATTAGAAATCTTATAGTGGCCCCCTTCTCAAAACAGTTTTCGATCTTTCACCAATTTTTGATTCTGCAAGTCGAGTCGTGGGGCTTTGCACCCTAGAGGATTAAGCGCGAATCATTGACTTCGAGTGAGCTACTGGCACATGTCGCACCAGTGGGTTTGTTCTAGTTTCTTTTGCAATTTATTTGTTACGGTCCACTATGAGACTAGCAGGGACTACCCAATCGTCCTCGAGAGCTTTGAGGTATCGATTCCTGATAGCCCGCAACTAGCCCCACCCTCCAAGCTTAGCTACTGGCACATGTCGCACCAGGGAGGTCGGTCCGGTTTTTACACAATTTTTGCTACTAGCTCCGCCCCCAGAGTTTGTGGTTAAGTTGGTGTAAAGAAGTCTCAACGCTCCTCGTTTTCACAACTATTTTAAATTGTCCAATTTGAGGTTGCTTGTTGGTGATTCAAGCCTTAAAACAATTTCATTCACAAGACAGGGTTCACTTTACAATTTCTAAGGATAACAAAGTCTTTCTTCAAAATCAAGCGGTTTCACAAGTCCGTTCACTCGGCGAAACAATTCAGTTTTGACTAACTCGTGTTCAAATGATTTTTAAGCAACCAAGTTTTGGACCCAAATGCCCTTAGTTTTGAAATCCCTCGGCCCATTGGTACTTAAACAAACCCAAAATGCCTCAACAACTAGAGTTTTCGAAATTCAAATTAAGATTTTTAGAAAAGAAGTTAAACACTGAGTTTTTGCAATGAATCAACATCAAGAAGAGCTTAGCTATGCTTAAAATCAAGTTCCCAACCCTCAAAATCAGTTTAAAAACAATCGTGACTCGGTTCAGAAAAAACAGGGAAGAATTCGGTCCGAATTCAGACGAATTCGGACCGAATTGGACGTTCTGTCAAAAATCAGGCAAGCAATTCGGACCGAATTCATTTGAATTCGGACCGAATCAGAGGTTCTGTCCAACAAGTTTTTCTACAGACGCAGGAATTCGGTCCGAATTCTGATGAATTCGGTCCGAATTGAGAGTTCTGTTTTGCAAAAATTTTTCAGAAAACAAGCTATTTGACGAGATTTTCAGTAAAACCAAGGCTTGTTTCGTTTTTCCTCCCCCCCCCAAACTTAAACAATGCATTGTCCCCAATGCAACATAGTGAAAAATAAAAATAGGAGGGAAAAAGGAAACCAACCGGATCAGAAGAAGGAGAAATCATGCCCGCCTGAGGTACGTGCGGGCTCATCATCCGAGTAGTGAAGGGAGTTGGTGAAGATGTCGTAGGGGTCGATATCTTGCTCTGGGTAGTACGGCTGCGGTGCATTGTCTTGCCAATAGCCGTGCTCGTAGCGGAAAATCCATTCGGCTTGGTTTTGCTCGATGATATCGACACGCTCGTTGAGCCGAGCGATCCCCTCTGCATTTTCTGCTGCTAGGCGTCTTGCCTCACGTGCATCTTCTCTAGTGGAGATAGAGAGGTTCATGAATTGAGAGAACCAAGCCGGTTGGTCCTGAGGCATGCCATGTGGATGGGGCATTTGTGGTGCGGCTTGCGGTTCCTCTTCCATGGGCATGGTCCCTTGTGCTTCGGCTTGATCTGCCGGTACTTGGTGGGATGGGAGGAGCCAAGTTTCAGGCCGGTAATCCACCGGCGCACCATAGGGCAAATCGAGGTCGGGGCGACCTTCCATTTGCAACTTGTATTGAATATCCCCGTCCTCCCTCACTATTCTTATGAAATGGACATCCGAGAACCATTTCAAATTCATGAGATAGGGTCCCGAACACGTCTCTGTGGTATTAAGCTCGATCCCCTTTTCTTTAGCAATTTAAGTAACATACGCCCCCATTGTAATGCTCCCTCCCGTTCTTCCCTTATCTCTTACGTTCCCCCAATGCATCGCCATTATCATTGAGAGATATGGCTTGACAGGGTTTGGCCTCAACATGTGGTCAATGAGACGACCCTCGTCATCGTTCAATTGGTTGGAGGACTCACCTCGTGCAAAAATCGTTTGGGCTAGAACCCTCTGTAGAATGCGGATGGAGGGGTGTTGGATGAACCGTGCTTTGTATCGCAGCGGCAGTTGCTGCCCGGTGATTGCCTTCCACAAATCCAACTTGCCGTGAGGCCATTCGTTTCGGTAGAGAGGGGCCTCGTCCACGGAGTCGGCATCGAACCCCATGATGGCATCCAATTCATCGGAGAAAATGCGGTGGGTCTCATTTGAGAGTCGGAACTTGATGTAATTGCATTTCTTCGTCTCATCGTACTTGAGCCTTAGCGAGGAGAGGAACTCGAGAGTCGGTAGGCGATAGGTTTGGAAATTGTGGTGCCAGAATTTTGTGCTAAAGCCGATAGAGCCGGTGAGCTGTACCAAGTCTTCGGCTACACCCAATGTCTCTAAAGTGTTGAGACAGACGAGACGGGTGTTTTCAATGGCTCGATCTAGAAGAGCTTGGAGGTAATGGAGCATGCGGCGGGTGGGGATGGAGAACCCAAGTTGCCGCTCGAGAGGCCGTGCCTCTGGGTCATAATGGCTATTCTCGTCCTCCGGATCGGAGTCGTAATCGACTTGGAGAGAGGGTCGCTGTTTCGGTTGTTTGGACGGGGTGCGGCGGGAGGACTCGCCTTGGGTTTGTTTCCTTTTGCCCTTGTCCTTTCCGGAGCTGGAAGAACCGCGGGTGACTCGGCCCGACATTTTGTTTTGGGATGAAGAGGTGCAAACGGGTCAAACGGGTTGGCTTTGTGAGGGTTGAAAGAGAGAGAGATAGGGAGAGTGGAGGGTACCACGAGAGAGAGAGTGGAGAGGAGAAGAGATTGGTGGGTCGATCTCGTGGAGAGGTGGGCTGAGGCGGCGGCGCGGCTAGGAGGTGGGTGCGGCGGCCGAGAGGTGTTAGGAGGAAGGGTTTTAGATTTGACTTGTTTTGGGTTCGGGTAGGGGGAGAAGGAGGGGACGAAGGGAGAAAATAGGTGGGTGGTTCGGGTTGCGGGTCGGATCTGAAATTATTTTTTTATTTTTATTTTTTTTTGGGTCTGCTGAACCTGCCTTTGTTGGGCTCCCCCCCCAAACTTAAATTTTCCATTGTCCTCAATGGTATTCTGGGGCTGTGAGAAATTGACGAGATTTGAGATTCAAGACTTCAATTCAGACTGGATTCAATGGAATTCGGACCGAATTCACCCCCTTCTCTGAAAATTGGAAAATAAGATTGGCATTAGTTTCGGATGTTTTGGCAGGAAACCCAAGCTAAATAAGTGTACTATATTAAGCGTTAGAGCAAAAAGATAAATAAGAGATAAACGTCAGCGTTAGAAAAATCTAATAAACAATTTAAAATGCGAAGAAATTTGAAATAAATAAAATTAAAATAAAGAGAGAGAAAGTGAGAGAAAATCTTGGGTTGCCTCCCAAGTAGCGCTTCTTTAAGGTCATTAGCTTGACCCTCAGTCGACTCATATTTCGGGTGGATCGAGAAGCGAAACGACCTTTGCTTCTCCTATTTCGTGATTGGCGATGTAGTGCTTCAGGCGCTGTCCGTTGACCTCGAAAGGTTCGCAATTCTTGTCGCATATGTCCACCGCTCCAAAAGGATAAACTTTCACGACTCGGAATGGTCCGGACCATCTTGATTTGAGCTTTCCCGGGAAGAGCTTGAGTCTCGAGTTGAATAGCAACACTAGATCGCCTTCTTTGAACTCCCGCCTTGAGATGTTCCTATCATGCAACAACTTCGTTTTTTCTTTATACAACTTTGCATTTTCATAGGAATGGAAACGTACCTCATCTAGCTCATGTAAGTCCAGGATTCTCTTTTGACCTGCTGCGTGCAAGTCCATATTGAGGGTACGAATCGCCCAAAGCGCTTTGTGCTCGATCTCAACCGGTAAGTGGCACGGCTTGCCATACACCAATTTGAAAGGGCTCATGCCAATCGGGGTTTTGAAAGCGGTTTTGTATGCCCAAAGTGCATCGTCGAGCTTCATGGCCCAGTCCTTTCGTGTTCGCGTCACCGTTTTTTCGAGAATGCTCTTGATCTCACGGTTTGAAATTTCGACTTGACCACTCGTTTGCGGGTGGTAGGGAGTTGCCACCTTGTGCGTGACCCCGTGTCTCTTTAAGAGGTTGTCGAATTGACGGTTGATGAAGTGCTTGTCTCCATCGCTTATCACGGCCCTGGGGACACCAAAACGAGGAAAAATTATCCTTGAAAAGAGTTTGATTACCGCTTTTGTATCGGCTGCCTTGCATGCGATCGCCTCAACCCATTTGGATACGTAGTCGACTGCCACCAAGATGTACTCATTTCCATAGGAGGAAGGGAAGGGTCCCATAAAGTCGACGCCCCAAACATCGAAGACTTCCACCTCTTGAATCGGGTTGAGAGGCATCTCGCTCCGCTTGGATATGTTTCCCGTCCTTTGACACTGATCACAAGACAAAACAAAAGAATGAGCATCTTTAAACAAAGTGGGCCAGTAGAGACCAGATTGCAATACCTTAGCGGCCGTCTTGGAGAAAGAGGCATGTCCGCCATAAGCTGAGGAATGGCAGTGAGCGAGAACGGGTCGGACTTCCTCGTAAGGAATGCATCTGCGATAGACATCATCGATGCCCAACTTGAACAGGTAGGGCTCCTCCCAAAAATAGTACTTGGCATCCGATTTGAGCTTCTTTCTTTGTTGGTAAGTCATTTCGGGAGGTAGCGCACCGCTAGCCAAGTAATTGGCCAAGTCTGCGTACCAGGGTGCCCTGAATTCGGACCGAATTGGCTGGAATTCGGTCCGAATTCCAGGCTGAGAAATCCTGTCGGCAGCTCCAGAGGAACGAATTCGGTCCGAATTGGGTGGAATTCGGTCCGAATTCTGACATGAGAAAATTTCTGGAATTCCAGAGGCTTCAATCCGGTCCGAATCAGGGGGAATTCGGACCGAATCACCATGAACCATCATCAGATGTTCGTCTGGGAACGATTCGTTGATCGGTAGCTCTTTCCCTTCTCTATTTTCAACATGTAATCGTGACAAATGGTCGGCCACCGAGTTTTCTGAGCCTTTTTTGTCCCTTATCTCGAGGTCAAATTCTTGGAGGAGTAAAATCCACCTTATTAGCCTCGGTTTCGCATCTTTCTTGCCTAAAAGATAACGGATTGCAGCATGATCTGTGAACACTATCACTTTTGACCCCACAAGGTAGGATCTGAATTTGTCGAGGGCAAAGACGATGGCAAGCAACTCCTTTTCCGTGGTGGTATAGTTCAGTTGAGTTGGGTCAAGCACCTTGCTCGCGTAGTAAATAGCCACGGGTTTCTTGTCTCGCCTTTGACCGAGAACGGCTCCCACCGCATAATCACTGGCGTCACACATGAGCTCAAAAGGCATGGACCAGTCCGGAGGTTGCAATATTGGTGCGGTGATAAGAGCTTTCTTTAGTTCCTGAAAAGCATGGAGACAATCATCATTGACAACAAAATCGATATCTTTTATCAATAGATTAGTGAGAGGTTTAGCAATTTTTGAGAAATCTTTGATAAAGCGACGGTAGAAGCCGGCATGTCCCAAGAAACTTCGCACGTCCTTTACGTTGGATGGCATTCCGAGCTTCTCGATCACTTGAACTTTCGCTTTGTCGACCTCGATTCCGTTTGCCGTGACCACGTGTCCCAACACGACTCCCGTCTGTACCATGAAATGGCATTTTTCCCAATTCAAGACAAGATTGACTTCTTCACAACGCTGCAAAACTTTAGAGAGATTAGTCAAACAAATGTCAAACGAGGTACCATAGACGGAAAAATCGTCCATGAATACTTCCATAACGTTCTCAATTAAATAAGAAAATATGGCCATCATGGCACGTTGGAAAGTTGCTGGTGCATTGCACAGCCCAAAAGGCATTCTCCTATAAGCAAATGTACCGTATGGACAAGTGAATGTGGTCTTTTCTTGGTCATCAGGGTGGATGGGTATTTGGAAGAAACCAGAATAACCATCTAGGTAACAAAAATAAGAGTGAGAAGCAAGTCTTTCGAGGAGTTGGTCGATGAATGGCAAGGGAAAATGATCCTTGCGAGTGGCAGTATTGAGTTTACGGTAATCGATGCACATGCGCCATCCCGTCACCACTCGGGTTTGAATCAGCTCGTTTTTCTCATTTTTCACCACGGTCGTCCCGCCCTTCTTTGGGACGACATGGACTGGCTGACCCACTTGCTGTCCGAGATTGGGTAGATAACTCCAGCGTCGAGGAGCTTGAGAATCTCCTTTTTAACGACCTCCTTCAGGTTTGGGTTTAGCCTTCTTTGAGCCTCGATGGTTGGATTGTGGTCGTCCTCCATCAAGATGCGATGTGTGCAGAAGGACGGGTGAATGCCTTTCAAGTCCCCAATTGAATACCCGATCGCCTTTCGATGTGCTTTTAGTTCCTCCAAGAGCTTTCCTGTTTGCTCATCATCCAAAGCAGCGTTAATAATAACAGGGTAGGTTTGATTTGGTCCAAGAAACTCATACCTTAAAGTGTCGGGCAGGGGCTTTAATTCGACTTGAGGTGGCTGACCAGGGGTTGGAATTCGGTCCGAATTGAGTGGAATTCGGTCCGAATTCTCACATGAGAAAATTGCAGAAATTCCAGAGCCATCAATTCGGTCCGAATTGAGTGGAATTCGGTCCGAATTGATGGTGTTTTGTGGTTCTGGCTCTTCTATCGCCTCTCCAGTCGATTCCTCCACCGCTATTACTTCTTGTATTTCGCTGAGGAACTCGTGGTAAGTCGTGAGAGCATCAAGGTACCGGTCTTCGAGTTGCTTTTCGACCGGAATCTCCTCCACGTCGATTTGGTAGCAAGACTCGAGCTGGTTTGAGCATTTCATAGCTTGGTCGATGGAGTATTCCCATTGCTCACCACCGACTCTCACCAGAATGGTCCCGTCTCTTATGTCCATCAAGATACCTGCAGTTCTAAGGAAGGGGCGTCCCAAAATGATGGGAACATCCTCGTCTTCCTCCATGTCCATTATCACAAAATCACCAGGTACAAAGAATTTACCGAGCTTGACTGGGATGTCCTCGATCTCACCAATGGGTAGTCGGATTGACGAATCTGCGAGTTTGAGAGTGGTGTTTGAAGGTTTCAATCTCCCGATGTCGATCCGGTCGAACACGGATTTGGGCATCAAGCTCACGCTTGCTCCATTGTCACACAGGGCCCTTTTTATCTGAGCTCCGCCAATAGTGCACGGTATGGTGAATCTACCTGGATCGTCCATCTTAACGGGCATCTTCTTTTGAATCACCATGTTGCAATGCTCTATAATCCCTGCACTTTTGAACTCTTCTAAAAGAAATTTGTGAGTAATCAGATCTTTTAAGAATTTGGCATAAGAGAGAATCTGAGTTATTGCATCAGTGAAAGGAATGGTGATTCTCAAACCCCTAATTACCTCTAAGAACCTTTTGAACTGCTCGTTTACCTTTGCTTTGGCCAATCTTTGAGGAAATGGGGCCCTTATGCGTTGATCGGGAGCCTTCAGCAGTGGATTTGGGGCAGATGTACGTTTGGCCCCTTCGAATTCGGTCCGAATTGGCTCCGATTCGGTCCGAATTAGAGGTTCTGGAATTCGCTGCGCAGCAATTCGGTCCGAATTAGATGGGATTCGGTCCGAATTCGCTTCAGGTCCAGCTGCAGATGGGACCTTCGGCTGGACTTCTTTGGGCATAGGTGGGTCCTTGTATTGGGTGCCACTCCTGAGTGTGTGCACTGCGTTGATCTCCGCGCGAGGGTTTGGCTCGGGTTGACTTGGGAGCTTCCCTTGTTCGCGAGTGTTTTGAGATGCAAAGAACCCCTCGATCATCTTTTCCACTCTCGAGGCGGCTCCGGCTTCTTTTTGGAGTTTGGCCATTCCATCAAGGAGCTTCTCATTTAAGGCATTTTGAGTCTCAACAAAGTGTTCGAGCTCAGGTGTAACATAGGGTTTTCTTTGAAAATTTTGCCCTCGATCGTTGTTGGGCAGGGGGCCTCGATTTTGGTTCGGTTGAGGTGGATTTCCAGGACGGTTGTTGTATATTCTCCTCGGGACAAATCCGCGGTTTTGGAAGTTGCCATGGTTACCATCCGTCTCATTATTCCCAGCGACTCCTTGGTACCAATTACGGACATCCTCGAAGGAGTTGACTTCCTCCGGTGCTGGGTCGCCGTACTGGAGAGGGCAATCTGGAGACTTGTGCCCTTCCTCCCCACACACTCCGCACTCTTTCGAAAGCAAGTGGGTGCCACTAATTGACTGCATCTTAGCAAGCTCAGCCTCGAGATAAGCGATCCTATCGCGAGTGTCTTGGACTTCCTTAACCTCGTGTCGAATTGGGTTGCCTCTCGACGGGTTAGGTGCTGGCCAATTGTAGTGCAGCGCACATCTCTCAATGGCTGCACGTGCTTGCTCCGCATCGAGCTGCGTGAAACTTCCACCTGAAAGAGCATCAACATTCACTTTAATACCATCATAAAGACCGTTATAAAATGAATGGATGGTTAACCAATCCTGAATTCCATGGTTAGGACAAGAGTTCTCTAGGTCTCTAAACCGTTCCCAAGCTTCCCTATACGATTCATCACCCATTTGTTTGAAATTTGTGATTTCCCTCCTAATTTCAAAGGCCCTTTTTGTTGGAAAATACCGTTCGAGAAAAATTCTAGCCATGGCTTCCCAACTATCTATCGACCCTCTTTTCAGTGTATTGTACCATTTTTTGGCCTTATCCCTAAGAGAAAAATGAAACAAGAGAAGTCTAATAGAATCCGGGGGAACCCCGTTGAATTTCAACAATTTGGTGCAATCAAGAAAAGCTTGTAAATGTGCATGTGGGTCCTCTTGGTCAGCCCCATAGAATTGGTTTTGTTGCACGAGCGCGACATGCGCAGGGTTGATTTGCATGTTGTTCGCGGCGATTCCTCTAATCACAATCGGTCCATCCACGTCTTGGACTCTAGGGGCAGAGTGCTCGCGAAGAGTTTTGTGTGGCCCCTGAGCTTCGTCGGGATTAACCGGTGCTCCATGAATGCTACCGCCGTCATTGAAATTTCCATTGCGCTCTTCCTCGAAGACGAGTCGCTCTTGCTCGAGGGCGAGTCGTTCTTGGAGAATCCTTTGCTGTGTGGCCTCTAACTCAAGGCGTAGAGCCTCAAGTTGCCTAGCTTCATCAGTTCGATCAGCCATTGGAACGCTTGTTCCTTCGCCCGTCTGCAGATTCTGCAGGAATTCGGTCCGAATAGGTTGGAATTCGGACCGAATTGGATCCTCTGGAATTTGCTGAGTCTCGATTCGGACCGGATTGGGCGGAATTCGGTCCGGATTCGGTGCTAGTTGTTGTTGCTTCTTCCCCTTGCGAGCAGCGGCTTGCGTTGTGCTCGAGCTAGAAGCTTCGTGAGGGTTGTCTCCCTTACCCCTTAAGTTGTAATCGTGTGGAATTTGGGGTTGGGTGTTTCTTGATCCTCTAGCCAGCGTTAATCTACACACAAGAGATTCAACAACAAAAGTACCGAATGAGTAAAAAGAATAAAAGAATGAGTCTAGTCTCTAATTACTTTAATAAGAAATAATATCATAACGCCATCCCCGGCAACGGCGCCATTTTGATCGAGGTATAAACCAAGGTCAAACAAATTAATCCTTGTACTCGACTAGTCGTTCGTAGTAGAGTAAAGGTGTCGAACCCACAGAGATGGATATGAATATTATTCTTATTATTTCGTTAAATCTAGACGATAAAAATTGAGAAAAGAATTGAAATCACGAGTAAAACAAATTAAATTAAAATAAAGGAATGCAATTGCAAGTAATCAAGAATATGCAAAACAATTGAAATAAATCTTTTTGGGGTTTTCTAACGGATTAAGATATGATAATAAAGGTGCCTTAGGGTTCGATTTCACTTAGAGCTGGCCACAGAGTCGCAAAACCTAGCACTTTCGTATTCGGCCTTGCTAATTCCACTGTGTAAATGCTGTGGTTTACCGTTTCGTTGATCTATTCAAGCCAAGGATCCATCTAGCCAAACCTAACTCCCTAACCCTCCGCTTTCGCCTATCGGGTACGGTATTTGGAATGGGATCTAGTGTTGAATAACCCTCATCGAGTGTATTGCACCCCCAACTTTCGTTGTTCGGTGGACTTACTCGAGTTTACCAATGGTTTTCTACGAGGTATCTAGTTAGATTTTCGCCTAACTAGAAACGTTTACTTTTGGTTAATAATTGGTCGACTTTCGCCATTGACCTACCTCGAAATACTTGCACAGGACTCGATTAATATAATGTAAGGAAGTTCCCAACAAATGCGCGCGTACAAAAGTCGAGCAATACAAGTAGTAAACTGTCCAAACACAAGCAATTTCAATTAAAATCCCAAGGGTAATTGACTTCATCCATCAACAAAACAAATAAACCAAGCAAAACCTAGATCTAAGCTACATCGTTCCCTAAAGCAATGAGTTTTTAGCCTAACATACTAAGAGTAACAATGCAAATAACAGAATATAGAACTAAACAATCCATAAAAACCAGAAAATAGAGAAATAGTACTAGAAATACACAAATAAACCAGTCTATGAGATAAAACCACTGCCAAATGCACACTAGAAGGTAGGGAATCCGTCGGAGCAGCAACCACAGCGAAATCTCGAGTCTAACCCCTGTCACAGTCGCCCAAAGCCAAGAGAAAGAGCCAAAAACTGGATCTGGATCTGCTGGGGAGAGAAGGAGGGAGAAAAGGAATGAAGAATGCCCTCCCCTATACATGGAAGGCGCCTATATCATCTCCAGCAGCTGTCACATTCATTTCCCTTCAATTTTGGCGGAAATCGAGGCTTCCAAATGGAGAAAACGCCTCCAGAACGCTGCCAGAACACCTTCCATATATAGCAATTCAGTCCGAATTAGGAGGAATTCGGACCGAATTGATGTCGCTGGATTTCAGAAGATCTGTCTGCACAGGAATTCGGTCCGAATTCAGGGGAATTCGGTCCGAATTGCAGGGTCTGGTTCGCGAAACGCCTTGATTCGAGCGGGGCTGCTTCATTGGGCTGAGTTGGGGCTTGGTCTAGGCTAGGCA
The DNA here is from genome assembly GCA_028095005.1 of Rhynchospora pubera. Classification (NCBI taxonomy): domain Eukaryota; kingdom Viridiplantae; phylum Streptophyta; class Magnoliopsida; order Poales; family Cyperaceae; genus Rhynchospora; species Rhynchospora pubera. Next base: position 359,940,086 of record CM051460.1, read on the forward strand.
TGAGTCATCTAGCACCCGAATTGTTGCTTTCCTTGCTGATTTCCTTGGATTCCTACAAATAAGATCAAAGTGCAAAGGGCAGTGCCAAAACTGGCAAAGAAAGGCAAAAAACAGCAATAAATCAAAGCTTTAGTCACGATTTCGATGTGAAGTCTGGTCAAAATAGTAATATAAATATGAGATATCAAATTTGTTATCTATTAGTAAGCTCTCAAGGGAATTAAATTGCAAAATTATCTTTAAAAAAGAAAGTGTTATTTTTAAAGACTTACTTACCAATGAAAAATTAGGTGAAGGATTTCTTGAAAACGATCTTTTTATTTTGAGTAGAAACAAACTTATTTTTAATAGTAGTAAAGATAAAGATGAGGACTTGAGTGTTCTTTGGCATAAAAGGATGAGTAATGCTAGAGTCAAACGCGTTTGACACTAGGCCCATCAAACACGATCGGATCTCACTTTTTGAGATTAGCACTGCCGATCCAAACAGCTCAATTTGTTCTCCATAATGAAATATCCTAGGGGATCAAATTTTATATTTTTTCGAATTTTTTTACTATTTATTTCGTATTTTAGAAAATCTTCAATCTAATTAATTTTAGACCCTTCAATTTTAAAAAATCTGAAAAAAAATAGTTAAAAATTTCAGAAAAATATAAAATTTTGTCTGTAAGAATATTTCAATATGAAGATCATATTGAGCGGTTTGGATTGGTAATTAGAGATTTCAATAATTTAGTCAAGAATCGTGTTTGATGTCAAACACGTTTGATTCTAGCATTACTCTAAAAGGATTGGACATCAAGATTTTCAAAATCTATGTTTAATTTCTCTAATATAGATTGTAGTAATTGTGAAATTTGTAAGCTTGCTAAGCATACAAAACTTCATTTTTTCATTTCTAATTCGAAAAGTAAAGATTTCTTTGAGCTTGTCCATTCGGATGTTTGGGGCCCTTCTCCTATTACTTCTTATAATGACTATAGATATTTTGTTATCTTTATTGATGATTTTTCTAAAACTACTTGGTTGTACTTGATGAAAAATAAAAGTGATTTTTTTCTCATTTTCAAGACTTTACAAATCTTGTTGAAAATCAATTTAACAAAAAAAATTAAAGTTTTTAGAACGGACAATGGAACCGAATTTATAAATCATAAATTTTGAAATTTTTAAAAACAAAAAGGGATTATACATCAAATGTTTTGTGTATATACTCCCGAACAAAACGGTGTATCCGAACGCAAAAATCGCATCTTTTAAGATGACGAGAGCTCTTCTCTTTCAAAATTATGTTCCAAAAAAATTTTCGTCGGAAACCATTCTCACCACGGCCTATTCGATAAATAGGTTGCCAAGTGCCAATTTCAATTTCAAAAGTCCTCTAGAAATTCTTTATCAAAGAAAAATTAATATTGATCATTTAAAGATTTTTGGTTGTACTTGTTTTGTCCATAAAAATAGATTAGACAAACTGATTTTACTTCCATAAAAACTAATTTTTTGGGCTATTCCTCTCAAAAAAAGAATATAAATGTTATGATCCTAAAGATAAAAAATTCTATATCTCAAGAAATGTAACTTTTTTTTTGAAAATGATTCTTATTTTAAAAGTTTTAAGAATAATGATTGTGATCAAATATCTTCAAATGAATTTGTTCTTCCAATTGCTACTAACCATGGAAGACAAGAAGTTGTTGTAGAAATTAACAATCCAATAGGTGAAGAAAATCAAGAGGACCGAAGTGAACAAATTGATGAAAGCGAGCAAGCCGAAGAAAATGAGAATCATGAAGAAGTTCAAGAAGAAGTGTTGTTGAGAAGGTCAAATAGACAAACTCAACCTTCTACAAAACTAAGGGTGTGATCGGAATGATTTTTTAGGAGAGTTCAATAGAGATGATTTTGAAATGAACTCTTGCGATCAGAACAAATAGAAAAAAAGAATTAAAGAGAAATGAATTTTGTAATCGAATACTATATGAAAATAGAAAAGAAATGATTTCATCTCCTTAAATTTGATCATTTTATCCTTACTCTCTTTATAAATGTCTGGCATCAATCTAATTCGTTAGTATAAATAGTTTAGTGTTATTACTTAAAAACAAAACAGATCACAACATATCATGACATTATTTATCGTGATTTTGTAATATAATCAAATGGATGGCTTTCGATTAATAGCTAAATATAAAAAAAGAATAAAAATGATATTAGACAGATACAAAGTTCCAAAGGTTTAAATTGCGGACGCTGTAGCGGGCGAGATAGCGGAGAGAGCTGCTAGAACGCTACCACGCTACAGATTTAGCGAGTTTAAATGGATGGCTTCCTTCCTTTATTTTTCTTCCTCTCTCCCGTCTCCCTGTCTCTCTCCGTAAAACCTAGACACCACATCCCTCTTTCAGTCTTTCTCATTCTCCGATTGCTCCTCTCACCCCTCGTTTTCTTCTATCGCTGCACCTCTCTCTCCTTCGACCACTCACCTCACAAGTCTCATGTCCTGCTTGAATCGGAACCCCACAAAGGAACATCCCTCTTCAGCTCTGGCGATCCCTTCTCCCATATGATCGCCTCTCTCCTCTCTTCCCCATTGTCCCTCTCTCACTCACCCCTCTTCCCATCTCGTCCCAGAGCACAACCGAACTCGTGGTGGCTTGATAGCAGAGACGATGATGGGCAACAACAGCAATTGAATTCCCTCCTCCCCTCTTTCCTTTACTATTTTGGTTGGTATTTCCTCTCTCTTTATGTGCTGTGTTTGGATGAATTGGTGAGGCATGCACCTAATTGAAATGTTGTCAGCGCATTTGTTGATTGTTTGATGCTCTTGGTTTGGTTATCAAGCTAGTATAGGCTTGGTACCGGTCAATTTCCTCTTTGTGCTGATTCTGGTACGAGTTTCCATAGGTCACGGACTATTTTGTGAAAGGGGAGATGATCCGGACAACAGGAAGTTTGTCCGCACAACATTTTTGGACAAAAAAGCCCCTTATATTAGAGTAATATTAGAATCAAACGTGTTTGACATCAAACACTATTCTAGACTCAACTATTGAAATTTTAAATTACCGATCCGAACCGCTCAATATGATCTTCATATTGAAATATTCTTAGATGCCAAATTTTATATTTTTTCAAAATTTGTAACTATTATTTTAGATTATTTTAATATTGAAAGGTCCAAATTTAATTAGATTGAAGATTTTCGAAAATCCAAAATAAATAGTAAAAAATAAAATATATAAAATTTGATCTCCAAGGATATTTTATTATGGAAAACAAAATGAGCGGTTCGGATCTGCCGTGCTAATCTCAAAAATTGAAATCTGATCGCATTTGACAGGCCAAGTGTCAGACGCGTTTGACTCTAGCATTACTCCTATATTATTCTTTTAATATATTTATTATTATATCTTTCCTTAATTATACTTTTAAAATTTTATTATATTTTTTTCCATCTATATTGTATTATTGCAAAAAGAAAACGTAACTTTTATTGTTCATTTGAAAATAAAAATTTTAGGTTTACAACATGATCATTATTTTCTTTGGGTCTGGATACTCTCTATTCGTATTAAATTTCTCGAAAATAAATAAAATTCAATCATGCTTAAAGTTGTCAATTTTTGGTACAGAATAATTGATTTAATAAACATTTATTAAATTTAAGCAAATAAACATTTTTAGTTTACATTTTTTTAGTTGTCAATTTTTTGGTACAGAATAATTGATTTTATAAACATTTATTAAATTTCTCGAACCATAACTTACTCCTAAAGAACCCAATGTTACATTGGAGATTCAAATATGATCTATAACGATATCACTTGATATCATATGATGATGATCAAGAACATATATATAGTAGTATATATATATAGGGTCGAATAAATTTGGATAGGTTCGTGAACACAGCGAACACTCTAGCATGACCTCTACCTTGAGCAGTATACGAGATGCAGTTATGCATCCATACGTGGTGGACGTATGAGTAACTAGCTTTAAGCGTATTATTTATATATTTTGAGGTCCGAGACATGTATATATGTAGATATATAACATTGTTCTCAATTCTTCGTTGGCTAGAAGTCACTACTGATTGACTCTAGGCCAAGTGGGAGATTGTTAGAGTTATGTCCTAGAAGTCAATAATTTAATGACTTAATTATTAGTTTATGTTATGGATGATATATTATCATCTGTTCCTAGGTTTATTATTGACAGATTATTCAGGTTGAGGATCTGAATTGTAGATCTCTGTGGATCATTCTTTAGAATGACAATAATAAATCTAAACTGTCCATAATCTTGATAATTAACAAGGAACATTAATTATCGTATAAGATTAGTATGCATGTTAAGTGATGATTAAGTTCTACAAATCATAGGTAAAGAGTTACCAACTTAATTGCATATGTGTATGTTATGCAACATAGTACAGGACTTGACCCAATGAAATAAACATATGGATTGTGTTATGTGTCATTATTTATTTCGTTATGATTTTGGTGCTAAGTTTGAGATGATTATCTTTTCCACATGAGGATAGATTCTATAAATCTTGTCTACCGCTGATTCCCGTTAAGGGCTGCTATACGGACTTGATTTACGTTCTCTTGAATTGTGCGGGGAAAAGCTAATCATCAAGAAAACCGTATGTCCCTCATTAATTCACTTAGTGAGTGACGATATCTGTTTGGGCCCCTTGATGGAGTTGGATCGTATGCGCGCAACTAAGCGATCAACTCTAGACCAAGAAACGTATAATCTGCAAGAATGACACATTCCTATCTTGGATTATACGATGATATCGTGTGACATAAGAATCAAAATAGAGAAATACTTTTATTCTCTCATGCAGGATTTAAATACTGCAGCAGTACATTATTTATGCGAATTGGGAATCATAACGTGTTGCTAGATACCGCTTATGATTGTTGGAATTAAATAGCGATTTAATTCCATGTCCAACTGTCTCGCACTTTTTCGCGGCCCTCGGATCAACAGAGGAAAATCCGGTCTCGGATTGAGGGGCAAAAAAGAATGCGGATCAGATACCCCTCGCGAGCCTCAAGAGGCCGATACCGATACCACCCCGAAGCGCGATACCTGTACGGTCTTGAGTTCTCACGAGGGTTTATTATTTGAAGGGGTCCTTTCTTTCCAGTAGGCGCAAGCCCTACTGTTAATTACCTCCGACATGGTCAGGAGCACCTCTAGATCGGGAAAACCAAAGGATTGTGTGTCGTGAGCTGTTAGGGAATTGCAAATATGCAATTAGCGGTCCTATCATGCATTTATATATATTTTTTTTGTTTTTTTTTTGTTTTTTTTATTAATATTACTACTATGATGCAATATCATTATATATTTTTGTGTGGACTTTGGATTGCAGGGGACAACAGTCTCTGGAATTCTTAGCTTGTAGAGGTTTCGGTTGACTGCCGTCGCTGGACGCTTGTAGTCTCCTCGTTTTCCGAGTTCTCCTTGTAATATGAGGAATCAAGATTTAGGCTTTTCTGATATGAATTTTGTATTTATAAGGCATGTATTTCCCGAAACGGGTTTCTTAGACTTCTTGTTGATTTTTGTCGAGGTTGTCTGAAAGTGACATCTGATTCCTGATCAGATTGTTAAATTTAGTTGATGCGGTGCTTGAGGTTGTTTTCTTCTTCCTTTTTTTTTTTAAGTGAACATCAGGCCCCTGGGCTTGTGGATGTTAAAGACGCCGGACCCCTGGGTTTATGGGCGTTAAAATCTTATGCGCGCGGGTGCGACCCGAGTCGGTTGCCCCTTGACCTTTCCCGGGAAGCGGGGTGACACTCGTTCGATGGGCATAGAGCGTTAAGTGACATCTGGTACCTGACCAAGACGTTCAATAGACGGAGTGGCTTCCGTTAAAAGTGACATTTGGCGATGTTCAAAGTGACGGTTCAGTTGGCTCCCGAAGCGTTGAAGTGACATTTGGCAATGTTCGGTTTCTTTTTCTTGGGGTGATACTCGGTTTCCAGCCAAGATATCAAGTAAACGGTTCTCTTGTCGCTTGAAGCGTTGCGTTGATACATGGTTTCCAGCCATGATATCAAGTAGACGATCCAGTTGCCATTTGAAGCGTTGAAGTGGTATCTAGTTTTCATCCAAGGTATCAGGGGAACGATTCGACTGCCACTCGAATCGTTAAGACATCTGGTTGCCAATCAGATGTTAAGTGACGTTCCGATCTCCATCCGAAGTACTGAGGTGATATCTGGTAGCCAGCCAGAATATCAAACAGATAATCCGATTGTTGTTCAGAGCGTTCAGGAGACATTTGGTTGCTATTCAGACATTGAGTAGACGGTTCAATCATCATTCGAGATACTGAGGTGATATCTGGTATCCAGCCAAGATAACCCGCAGATTATCCGATTGTTGCTTGAGGTGTCGACAGTGCATCTGGTCGCAAGTCAAATATCTAGGAATCGATTCAGCTGCCACCTGAACCGAAGACGCTTGGTTGCCAGCCAAGTGTTAAGTGCCAATTCGATTATCATCCGGAGTATTGAGGTGATACCTGGTATCCAGCCAAGGTACCAAACAATTGGTCCGATTGCTATTCGAATCGTTTAAAAATGACATCTGGGTGCCAATCAGATGTTCCCTTCCGATTCGATCATAATTGAGACTCTGAAGTGATATCTGGTAGCCAGCCAGCTTATCGGACAGATGACTCGATTATTCTTCGAAGCGTTGAAGTGACGTCCATTCGCCAATCAGATAAGTAACAATTCGATCCTCACTCAGAGTATTGAGGTGATACCTGGTAGCCAGCCGAGATATCAAACAATAGTCTGACTGTTATTCGAAATGTTAAAAGGAATCTGATTGCTAGTCGGCCGTTCAATGGACAGTTCAGCTGCCACCTGAAGTGTCCGAATTTCATCTGGATGCCAGTCAGATGTTAAAGTGACATTTGTTCGCCAAACGGGTATTGAACAGACGGTTCGATCCTCCTCAGAATATTCTGATGATACTTGGTAGCCAGCCGAGATATCATGCAGATAGTCCAAGTGTTACTCGAAACCTCGCAAGGAACCCTGATTGCTATTCAAACGTTCAGCGGATAGTTCAGCTGCCACCTGAAATATCCTTGGTTTCAACAGTTCGGCTCTCACCCGAAGTATTGAAACTATCCTTCGCCAGACCCTTGGGTTTGTGGGCGTCCAAAAATCTTATGCGCGCGGGTGCTACCTAAGTCAGCTGCCCCTTGGCTTCCCCAGGTGCGGGTGACAATTGGTTCTCGATCATAGGAGCGTACCTCTGACGCTCAGTCTCTGACCAATCGTTCAATGTGACGTAATGCTTGACATCTAGGCAAGACGAGTCACTCAAATGACGCTAAGCGTTCAAGTAACGTCCGGCTGCCGACCGGTACGTCATGCACAGTTGGTTCTCGATCATGGGAGCGTTCCTCTGACACTCAGTCTCTGACCAGCTGTTGAAGCTTCGCTTGATTCCTGATCAAGCGTCAATGCGACATAATGTTTGGCATTTAGCCAAGGAAAGTCAATAGACGCTCGGCAATCTTTGCGAGTGTTCAGGTAATGTCCGGCTTCCGACCGGAGCATTGTAATTTCCCTCCAGCACCGAAAGAGGTAAGTTTTGTTGTGTGAGATCTGGTTGTTGATTTAAAGGATAAGCCAGGTCGACATTACTGAGCTGTTTGAGGCATAAGTAATGTGACTAAGGAACATGTTGACGGTTTCTGAATGAGGATATTATTTGGGTAAGGATTATGGATCCATCTGATGTAGTGGTGTGATGTGGGATAAGGTCTTTAATATAATCTGAGGGAGTCGTTTACAGCAACGGTGTTGGCCTCGATGTATCCTTGGCGGTTAGATTGCAAACACTCAAGTTAGGACCTCCTGCCTTCTTGAGAGAGCGGGTACCTTAGATAACCGTAGACTCCTGAAATAAAAGTGTGATCTTTTCCCCAAGGTGCGGGTATGATGATGTGGAATTTGTCCATGGTGACAATATTTGCATATCTTTGATAGGGTCATAATGTCGTGTGCCTGTGTCAGCGGTGTTGGCATATGTTATCTCCGGCGGGTAGATTGCATACACTCAAGATTGGACCTCCTGCCTTTCTCGAGAGAGCGGGTGCCTTTGATAATCGTGGCTTTCATCGTCTTAGCAGGCTTGGGACAACATTGTGAGTTTTTCTCAGACTGCAAGGAGTTCTGCTCATATGTGGTTGGATCCATATTCTTCACCGATAATATCTTGCGGTGTAATGTGCCTTCTCTTTGGGATTTTATCAATTTGCTTGAATATTGTTTTGGTCTTCATCTGATTTGCATATTATTTCGGGTCTCTTGATAGGGTCCCGTGACATCGTGATAGATCTCACTACCCATCATCTTGAGGCTAGCGAGTCTCAATTTAACCAGATCATTGAGCTTGATACTTCACTAGTACTCTTGTTTGTTAGCAACAGTACTCGGTGTCTCCATTTTTTTATCTGCCTTCGCTGTGACGATGACCGTCTGGTGGTTTTGATCACTGGGGTTGCGATGAGCTTTATCTTAAGTCATAAACAGGGCACTAGACTCGGTTGTGCTAGTATTCCGGTATGACTCTCTGAATTTCATAATATTATCCATGCCTTCAGGGATTTGATCATGAGCCTTTGAGCCTCTGCCGAAACGGCTTATCTCCATGGTACTCCAATGGGAATAACGGTAGGAATATATTTGGTAGGGTTTTTAGTGATGATGATTAGCCAAACAGACTCCCCTTATTTTTCTGAGCTTCCTGGATTTTTTCCTTGTATTTTTCTGGGCCTCCTGTGATTTTTCATGAATTTTTAAAGGTTACTGGATTTTTAAATAAATATGAGGCTGAGGTGGCAATTTGTGATTGGCCAGAGCTTAGAATATGGATTTAAAATATTCTGTTTGGATTTTGGTTGTGGTTTTGGCATGACTGTATTCTCCATATTTTTCTGAATCCGTAGAAATTTGGTTTGGATTTTTCTGAGTAACGGTTGAATTTCTATGAATTTTTTTGAACTTCCAGCAGTAAAATGATGCCACATCAGCAGAGGTGCCACGTGGCAAATCCTGGTTGGTCCAGATCAGCGGAGAAATGAGTAGTCAACAGCGACCTGAATTGTCACAATGCGACACGTGTTGCCTTCTGGTTGGTTATCGATGAGTCATTGTACCGTACTGACTCGCCACACGGAAAATGTCACAGAATATCACAACATTTGGGACGCCTCTTAGTAAAACCTTCCATACTCCCGATATTTCGTGGAATAACTGACCCCTCCGTGTGTGGGACCCACTGTCAGTGGGGATTGCGATCCGTTGGTGTTAAGCCGAGTTCACGCACATCGGGGAAATAAACTCCCCCTTTCCTTTCTTCTCCCTTTCTTTTTCCGTCGATTTGGTGATGGAGAGATCGCCATTAATGCATACTCGAGCTCATTGCGACGCCGTCAAGCATCAGGAAAGCTCCGCCTGTCGTCGTTTGATCGTCTTGAGGTAGTGGGATCCCTTTGTCGGTCGTGGAAGGCACTGCCTGGCTGTAATTGCCTCTAGGGTTTCGAAGTTGGGACTGATAGCAATTGATTACTCCTGGGGATCATTGGGCCTGGGGAATGCATCAGAGAGCATCGTGGTGGATCCATAAAACTTGGTGTAACCTCAATTTGGTTGCCGACGCTCTCTAGCATAGCGCTACACCTCAACCATGGTCTGCCATGGCGGTGAGTTGGTCGATACAGTTGACTGGCCATGGTGAGGGTCGAATAAGGTGTCTGTGAGCTCGGTGACAGATACAGGAGGGTGCCTGAGCAGCCAATTTGATTGTGGAGCGTCTCTATCCAGGAGTTACTCCTCAGTTTCGATATGGCCATGGTGATAAGCTATCGGCTGGCGTTGCTTTGGTTATTATCACTCCTGATAGCATTGAGAGTTTGATGAGGCATTGGGGAACATCTTGGCATGTTCCTGGGTGCATGTGAGCTTTTAACTCCATCATGGTAGCATTGTGGCATGCTTTCGGCTGAGGTTGAGCCATGGCTGTAGTGACTGCATCTATGCTTTTAGTTGAAGACAACATGACCACTTCTGAGGAAAGGTGCTCCATCAGATTGCCATGTGAGAGCCTCCAACACAGGGTTTCTCCTTGACATGATTGAAGCAGTGGTGATGATGGTGAGGCATCTTTGCATATCTTAGGAAAAGGATAGAGATGCATGAACCTGACAGCTTGCATAAGCTATCAAGTTAACACAGCTGAATCCTCACTGTCCAGCCCCTCCTGGGTCAGAAGTGCCTGTCCCCTTCTTCAGTGCATTGGCGAGGTGAGGTGTGTGCAACTCCATGAAGCTCCATAACCTGCTGTCCCTTGTATTTTTTTATTTTTATTTTTATTTTTTTTTTAACCTGTTGTCCTCCTTCTTTTAGAAAGAAACCTGCTGTCCATAATCCTATTGTCCTTGGTGTTGTCCACTTTTTTATTTTTTTTGTTTTATATAGTGATTTGCTCAATATTAAATATGCATATTTCAGTTATATAGTAGCCTACTTCAACATGGTTCCTTATATTGTATCTGATGTAAATATGATCCCTAGTCTACATGAGTACATAATATAAAGTATGAGTGTTGGTACTTAATTATTCCCTACATTATTTGCTAAATGCTCATGTTAACTTAATATATCTTTGTACATATTTACATAAACATCTTTCTATTAATTCCTTACATTTTTGTTATGTATGCATGAACCATAAAAGTATATAAAGGAAAAGAGATGAGTTACAAAAGGGAAGAAAAATTTCTTACTTTACTTACTTAAATTACACTGAGTAGTACAGATGGTTGATCACAACTGAAAATATGAAGCTATTGCTTCTACTAGCACTCTTTTTTTTGTTTTTTTTTTTTAGCTATCCTAAAAAAAGAACTCTCCTCCTCACAAATGTGTACAAAGTGTTGGCTTGATGCTTGATTGATGGTATCTCCTGGCTCTGAGTTTCTTTTTTTTTTTTAGGCTAGATTGCTGGGGTGTGGGTGTATATCGCATATAAGGGCTTAGTTCTCTGAATGTGCTCCTCCCTGCATGGTACTGAGGTACTCCTTTTATAGGGGATTCAAGTGGGTGCTGTAGAGGGCACCAATTATGTGCCTCTTGAGAGGATTTGACAATTCTGCCCCTGGTGGGTATTTTGGTCATTACTTCCTTCATTTGAATAGGTCCTCACTGTGTTCAAACCCCCAATCATCATTCATTTGTTTATTTAACTTCTGGCGCCAAAGTTACATCTCATTCATCCTCAGTCCCTCCCCCTTTTTTACTGTTTTCAGTAAATAACACAGCTGCTTGATCTTGCCATTTCTATTAAGCTTTGTAATTTCTTCCAAGGTAGCCCTTTAGTCTTCTTAATACGTCAAATTAAATTTGGAAATCACATGGCTGTTCTATCATCATTTAATCCTCCTCATCAACCTCATAATGCTGTCAGTTTGATCTTTTTTTTTTTTAGGGGTATGTGGCTGTTTTCACCTCTCTTTAAAGAAAACTATCCCTATGTGTTGAGTTTCCTTAGTTTAATTGATTCATTTTATTTTCATCTCTCTCTTTATTATCTCAATACTGTTTCTTTCTTAGCAAATGGGACTTTATTAATTTTCAATTTACTCAACATTTCACCAAGGTTCCCTTTTCAGTAAAGTCATGCTATCATGATATTATGGCACCATCACAAACAATTCCCTGAGGCTAGTTAATTGCCAACTCGATTTGCCTTAGCCACAGTAACTTGAAATGCATAATTATTGCAATATCGTGATCCTGGTAATTTGATTTGATCCATCCTAGACTCAATGCCCTGGAGCAAGTGACTATTGTTGCCTCATGATTTCGGAATTCTGCTTTGAGAGCTCATGATTACTTCCCAATTCCAGAGTTCTACCTTGTTGTCCCCTCAAATTAATGCCCCATGGCTCAAATTGATGCTCTGTAGCTTAGTACGTACTCATCCTTATCGCCACTCAACAGTGTTTCCATGCTCTTATAGTCCTCATAGTTCTGTCTTCTACAACCTTCATCATTGCAAGTTGAAATTTGCCATGAGTTGAAGAGGAAATTGGATGCGTTTCTGACGAGATTCTCGCTGTCTACTGTCAGTCGGTAGTAAATGACAGGAGTAGGGAGTGGCGTAGAGTAGGGAGAGGCGTAGCTTGTTAGGCGCGAATGTTTGTTTCGCGTGAGATGCGGAGGAGCTGTCGGAAGAGAGAACACAGTGACGAGTGGGGAAGAAGAGAGAGCGACTGGGCTGCTGTTTTCTGTTTGGGCCGTGATTATTTCTCATGGGCCAATATGGGCTGTCGCAAATTGAAATTTGTTTACGAGAGGAATCTGTTTCTGACCCAGCCCATACGCACGAATCTTGATACATCTATATCCGTTCCTATATAATTTCGTATAATCGTACAATTTTCATGTAACACTTGCATGAAATTACATGATCATATCATATCTTCGAAGTATGGTTAAGGGTCCATATCATACCATTATTAATATCACCATTTGCCGTTGTCTGGTTTTGAATACGGATTCCCGACTGACCCGGGATATCTCCATCAAATGTCCGGTTTGACCACTTAAGTGGACCCAGAATCTATTCACAGGTTGACCAGGAAATTATGACGATATTTTAGGGGTCAACAAATGCCCCCCACCAGAGCGGGTCGGGAGAACCATGTTTGAGCGGCGTGCTCTGGTGTCTTTTCTCCTATTGCATGACTGTTGTTTCTCTTTCTTTTTTTGACAGGTTCTCTCTGGATATTTATGGATCCGCCAGATGCTTCAAGGGACCCGCCGTGTGACCCATTGGATCGAAGAATCTCTCGTTATATCCACCGTCTTGACCCGAACAACCGTTACCAACATCTTCATGCCCTTTGGAGAAATCGGATATTAGCGGGTGGAGACATTTATAGGGGCTTACTTATTCGCCACCGACCAACTCGGTTCTTATCCAGTCTACCGAACCCTTTACCAATGGTTGAACCTGATACATGGACTTTTACTCGTAACCTTTTTGTTCATGCCCCCTCTTTAGATGATGATTCTGCGAGGAGGGATTCCCTAGAAAACAGGCGGTGCATTTTTCTTAATCCTGTTGGGTCAGCTGAACCCTCTTCTATCCATTTATTGTGCACAGAAATGAATGCCGGAAGGGTTACTCCTTGGTCCCCTGAATATTTGTACGTGCGTGGCCACCTAATAAGGAGTGCAGGTCAAATTGAATGGACACGATTTATTCTGACTCATTTGCGACCTTTACTAACACGGGTTCATCTTTATGAGGCAGTGTTTTTGTGTCTTTTTGAGTATAATCCTCATCCAGCTTTGTTCCGGGCTTTTGTCTCAAATTGGAACTATACCACCAACACCTTGTTTCTGTTTGATCGTGAAATGACCATCAACCTCTGGGAGCTTTCTCGTCTTGCTGGACTCCCCATCTCTGGATATCCTTATGAGGAGAGAGTTCCCCCGGATGCAGAATTATTTGGAAGAAATTCAAATGGCAACATGTGTTACCCTGATTCGCTTCGCCAAGTCTTTGATATATATTATGAACTCTCGAATGCACGCTTGGACAGGGGTCAGAGTGCTGATGTCCCCTTTTATGATTGGATTAGATATTTCATGAACCGAGTTTCTGATGGTGATCCTCGTGCTTGGGGCACTTCTGCTCCGTTTGCCAACCCAAATGACCCATTTGGCACAGGTCACGGTTCCGGAAGTATCAGAGCCAAAGGAAAGGGTCCTGAGTTTTCGGATTTGAGTTCACGTATCTTGGATAAGGAAACTATTTTGACTGCATTTCTGGCCTGGTGGATTAGTTACTTTGTGGTGGTATGTCGTCCTGCTGATAAAATCCGCCCAGGCGTTTTCGTGGTTGCAAATGCTCTTGCTCGAGGGTTTCCAATTTCGTTGGCTATTCCGGCCTTAGCCAATATTTATAGATCACTGAGAGAGATTACTTCTGCAAGAGACCCTTCAAACAGTCATGTTGTTGTTCCACTCCATCTGATACATGGGTGGTTACACGCATATTGGAGAGACTACTATGGAGTGATTATGTCAGCTGAACTAAGGCAACAGCTTCCTTTCCTGAGTCACATCGCAGGGGCACCCATTTATCATGGGGATCAAATTAAAATCCATCTTCATTTCTGGAGGTATCAACCACACCTCGGGCTCCGTGTTTTTAATGAAGGGTTACCCACTAATATTGACAGCAGTGCAGGGCAATCAGCCGTGGACATCAGGGATGAAAGGGGTCACCCTGTATTATCTTCTGAACAACAAGATTTCTTTATCAGTATCAGGGAATGCCTCTTGCCTTGCAGAATCGGAAACGATGTTTCTATGGAACTCTACTGCCCCCAGCGTGCTGCATGGCAATTCGGTTTTGATCAAGATATCCCTTCCTCCACCATTCCTACTCGTCCACCGAGGGCCTCATTGACATCATTTGCTAAGTATTGCTCCTTTGTTTGGCGCCTCGGGACTGGCATTAAATTCACCATCCCTCATGCTTCTCGTGTAGGTGGCTTTACAGTCCGCCACAGGCGTTGGCTACGTGGTTTGATATCTGCTCACCATTCTTTATCAGAAAATCGTCTCAAGGAAGCAGTATACCCTCGAAGGCGCTCCTCTAGTCCTATTCCTGTGGGAAGACGGGATCCTCAACCACATCGTCTTCCTCGCCCTACGCTTCAGTCAGAGTTTCTCCGTTTGCAAGATTGGCGAGGTATAGCAGGTAGCATTCAGCCTCTTCCTCGTTTTTTGCCTAGCAATGACCATCGAGTACCTCCTAAATTTGGTTCGCAAGTTCAAAAATCGGCGTCCCTTTCTCAGCCATTGCGTATTCGAGAACCCACTGAATCTGGTGTTCCAGTGAATACTTCTCTTTCAGGTATGAGTTTGATCTAGCTTGTCTTCTGTCCCTATTTTATATGTATGGCCATTGGTTAACCGCTTCTACTATTTTTTAGACTCAGAGAGTGATGATTCAGATGATTTTCCTCTTGTGAGATCTCCTCTTCCGAGGTTCTCTGATCCTGGTGCTGGTCCTTCTATTACTGGGCAAGGAACCAGTATTGGGCCTCCCTTACAGCTTTCAGGTATATATTTTTTTATCTTACATATGTTTTATAACATTTTGCTTAAGAATTTTCCTGACTTGCTATTTTCGGAAATAGGTCTCGTGCAGCCCAACATTCCTCCTTCTTCTGAAGCGCTTGACTCCCACATTTCCCGTCTTTCCGGGACATTTTCCCCTTTCCAGGGATTATCTCCATACATTCCTCAAAGTAGCACCCCTGCAGGAGGGTCTCATCTGAGGCAATCAGAGCCTGCTTTAGTTGACATGCTTTCTGATAGCGGTGTTTCTTCAGTTGATGATATTGTTAATGTAATGACTTTCCCTGCTGGGCCATCATCAGTCGACCCATTTGCTATCGTCGAAGATGACGAAGAGTTGGTGGATTATTCTGCTAGCCCGGATTATGGAGTGGAGGAGGATTCTACTGATGATTTTCCGGGTGAAAACCCCATTGATCGTAAGTAGCCTTAATACTCCTCATATCCTTTCTGCTGAATTTTCAATACCGATAATGTTTTCCTTTTTTCTTGCTTCAGGTGCATTCGCAATGGTTGAGGCTAGTCTGTCTTTTGACGTTTCTCCTTTGATGATCCCCCCAGACTCTTCTCGTGAGTTCATCGCTATTTTCATCATATTTATGGCATTTGTTCATCAGTCTGAACTCATCACTTTTTCCTCTTTTTTTTTAGATGGTTTCTCTTTACTGGGACAGCTCCTTGAGGATTTAAATGTTGACAGAGTAGGGTCGGAAATTGGGCCAATTGACTCTAATTATGTTGGTGACTGTCCGACTCCTGATAGTGCTGGTATGTGTATTCTTTGACTTGTCTCTGTAATTTCCGAACTGACTCACATCATCTTATCGGATTTGTTCCATGTATCAGGCTTCATCGTGGAGCCAAAAAATGATGGAAATGAGTCTCCTACGGGTTCCCCGACTAGTACTTTCACCTGGAATGCTTCTGGTTCACAGTACAGGGCTCCTACCCCTTAGTGACTTTTCTTCACTCATGCATCTCTACTATCTTTGTACCAAATGTAGTCATATCGTTGTATCTCCTTGTGTATCAGTGTTTTGTTGTTACATGTGGGTTTGGTGAAATCGTACAGACATGTGTAGTGGTCGTATGCATTGTTATGATATGTTTGCGGGTATTGATTTCAGCATGTACGTTAAGATTTGTAATGGTGTGCCTTGTAATGTTGTAATATATATGTTCCATTATTTGCCTCGTGTTTTACTGATCTCAATATTTATCTCTCCATGAGCCGTGGGCCAACATATCATGTAATGTCTTTTCGTCTGGAGAACGTGGTGTTGTAGTGTGGTCACGCGTGCGCATTCACCATGGTCACGGTCCCCCCTTTTTTTGTCTTTTCCTTTTTTTGTCCTTTCCTCATTCCTTTCTTTTTTATAAGTGTTTCTTCTTCCCCTTTTTTTTTTATCCGACTCTTCTGTTTTATTTTTTTTCGCCATCTCCTTATTATCATCATCAAATGGCTAGTGAAAGTGATGTGCGCTCCCCCTTTCCTGCTGACGAATTAAACAGCCATTCTGACCATACAACAGAGGAAATTGAGGAATTTGAAGAGGATGAGGCACCAGAAATCGTTCGTGCTCTTGGTAACGACTGGGGAAACCCATATGACCAAGAGATTCATGCTTATTGGAGGCCACTTCCATCCTATAATTGGGGTGTTGATTCCACTCCGACCGAACTCCCAGAATATGAGCGGCCATCTTGTTTTTATTTTTTCTGGCTCCCTGTGTTTGCGGCTTTTTGTATAACGGCCCTCCATTTGTATTTTTCGGGGGATAGAATTGATTGGAGTAGGTAACATGTACCCCTCAACTTTATGGATATGATGCCACAGCTGGAAATGGATTCGTTCATCTGGTTTTTCATGAAACTTTTATTTTGTTTTAGGGACAAAATACATAAAACCCTGTTCATTATTTTATACCGGTATAATGAACTCACCGGTGTTGGTTGACTTATGGCTCATTCCAACAATTGACCGTTTTAGAGGTAGAATTTAGGCTTGTGGATTTTTGTGGTGCTCAGGATATTTACTTGGTGGAGGAAACGTCTTATGTTGCTATAAGCAAGACGTACCTTATTTATTTATTTTTTATTCAGGGACATAAGGCTCCAGTTGCTCCATGTACCTGTAAAATAAAAGAAATGGAAAAAGAAAGAAAGAAGGAAGATTTTTTTTTTTTAATACCCTCAGTGGTGATTATGAAATCACTAATCAAGTTCCCCACATATGTCAGGGGTTGTAAACAAGCATTCATCATCGGGTATCTTTTGTTTAAGGGACAAAATACTAAACCCTCGTTCATCCTTTTTTGGAACCGGTAGGATGAACGTTTACCGGTGATGGTTAATTTTGGGCTCATACCAACAATACACCCTTTTTGTGGAATTTGGCTGTGGAAATTTTGTGGGGTTTAGGAAATATTTATTGTGGTGGAAGAGATGGCTCATGTTGCCCTCAAGCGAGACACCTCTTTTTCTTAGGGACATAAATCTTCAATATTTTCGCCACTTCAGAAGACTCAATATGCTGTTCCTCAAAGATGGGCCAAAGGTCCTCGACTGGAGCTTTCTCCTGACTGAAGCCCACAAAGTTTGGCCCAATAGACTATCTGATTTTTTTTTGTCGGCCCATTTTACTTGATGATCAACTCCGTACTGAGTCATCATTTAGTGTTATCAGATTCCTTCCTTGTTTAACACGCCCCTCACTTTGGATGCCCATGTAATACCTTTGTCTGCCACTGCGCTTGGTCTATTATCCCATATCTATTCTGGGTCTGAAGTGTTTAATTTTCTTGCTTTGGAAGGTTGTCTCTCTCGTTATATCATCCTTGCCTATATATAGCGGAGTTCTTATTTCAGCTTCTTCAACTTTCTCCTTGCTACCGACTCTCATGGCATCGATACCTATTCGCAAGCGCTATAGAGAGACAGAGTATGCTTTAGTGCCTTCCAATTGGTCATATGACCCCCATAACCATTATCTTTTTCGAGACGAAGCAGCTTTTGATTGTTACCATATTACCATGGGTGCTGAAGAACGCCCTGTTGCTGACTGTTTTTACTTTCACCCCTTTGGTAGATTAGAGAATGAACATATGCGCCTTCTCCGATCTTGGATCAACTTCTGGGATCTGCGTAATTTGACGGGACACCAGTCTCCCTACCATCCTACGATTACTCGGCTATTTTACGCCAACCTCCGAGTTTCATATGATCACTATGGCGTCCCCTTCGCCTCTTCTTTTCTTTTTGGCAGATATCTTTCCTTTGGGGTAAAAGATCTTGCTGAACTTCTGCAGACCACAAGTACTTTAGACGGCCTCTCCGTCTATACTCATGCATCCTGGCCTCGTGACTTCGAAAGTCGTCGCGAATATCGACGTTGGTTTAAACTTGCCCCCGATGCCGTCAGAGGAGCGCTATCTACTACATCTCTTCCTGCCATGCACAGGTTCTCTGTCTTTGCCATTTACTCATTTCTCTCTTTCCCTGCTCGTTCTGATGAGCTAATTTTTTATAGGTTCTTGTGCATGATGATCAATCACATCCTTTTTCCTCGGGAAGGAATGTCTGATCTAGTGAGTTCGGAGAACCTGTTCTATCTGCGTCACCTTATCGCGAAAGACAAGAAGGTTAATGTCGCATATTTGATCACTCGGCATATGCATCAATCAGTCAGGACTGCGCGCAATCCGTTACCCTATGGACATCTGGTTGAGGAACTGATGCACAAAGCTGGCATTGCTACCCCCGACACCCTGTGGGGAAACAAAATAACAGAGAGGGATATCAAATACCCTCGAAATCTTCTCGGTGAATTACCATCTATAGGTTGGGTTGAGACTTCTGGTGGGACTCTCGTTCCTGATCCCAACCAAGCAGTAAATGGTTATATCATGGAACCTGGGGCTGCTTGTAATCAATACAGGCCATTAAAGGAGAGTTCTCCGCCTTCGGATGGAGGATCATCTATAGAGGGCCCCCGGACTTCTACCACTTTCCTTGACCACAAATTCGAAGAAATTCACAGTCATTTGGGTTCCATCGAGGCGAAGCTTGAAACTATTACTACCTCCCTGAATGAGCTCAAGGCGGACACCATAATTAATCTTTAAACTTAAGAAGATTTGTGTTTCCCTCGTACCGTCTTCCGGTGTTTTTAGAGCATGCAGTTATGTTTCAATTCCTTTGTTCTTATATTGTTGACCTGTTGCTTCCCATGTCTTCCAAGCTGCTCCCCCCTCTCTTTTTTTTTTTTTTTACCTCCGTTTCATATAACTTCTCATGGTATTTACAACTGGTTCATGTTCTCTCGGACCATTCGGCTTTCATCCCCTTTGGTACTTACAGCACTGGTCTTCTATTATTAATTATGAGGTGCCGGGTCTTGTGTTAAGCAGGCCGGGAGGTATAACCCTCCCTGTCTAATCATTTTCTCCGCCCAATCTTTGAATGTAAAACAATCTTCGATTGAATGCCCAAGGAACCTGTGAAACAGGCAAAAATCGGGTTCATCATATCGATATTGTTCTTCCGGGTATTTGCACTTAGGCAGGAGAAGTCCAATTCGCAGAGCCAGGCCAAACACCTCGGAAGTTCTATCCTTCCGAAAAGAATAGAACTTCTTCTTCCGTTGGGCAAGTGACATATGTTCATCGGAGGGATGTTTTAACATCGGGGTGATAGCTTTCAATGATGTTGGGGCTTTTTCTATGCTTTTCTGCTTTTTCTTCCTCTCTTTCTTCAAAACCTCCCCACCAGTCTCTTCAGGGGATTGTATTTCTTTTGTGTCACGTAATGAGCCATCTGAGCTTGGATGAGAATCATTTTGCTTTCCGATGTTGCTTGATGAGGGGTGATCTCCATATGACTTAGGCTTCGGCAGATCCACTATAGGTATTATGCCATATCGAGCTACGGAGTCGAGGCCAAAAGGATTTTCAGAATGTTTATTCTCGACTGGTAATAGCCAATTGGGTGAGGGTCCCAGAATGCCTGCCGTATTGTTGTATGGGAAACATGTTTCTCGTGCTTCCTCTTCTTTAGGTGGTTTATATTCCCAATTCTCATGTTGTCCAGAATATGCCCCCACGTTCGTCCCATACATCGGTTTTCCACTTGGATCTGTTGATGTTGTAGCGCCGTCATTATCTCCTCTTTGCAAATCTTCTATCATCATAGCCAATTTGTTTTTCTCTTGCCACAGGCCAGATATTTCTTGACGTATTGTGGTATTTTCCAACCAAAGAGAGGTGATCCCTTGGCAGAAACTCTCACACAGGTGGCGGAGTCCAGCGATTTCCTGGCGTAGCTCAATATTTTCTCTCTGCATTATCATCATTTTGCACTCATGTTCTTGCATTTGCTTGATGCTAGTCTCAAGGACAAATCGTTCCCCACGACTGATCTGTTTTTCTTTATCCTTGCTCCATTCCTCGAGCGACGCCTCGGGGCCTTCGTCAGTATTTAACTGAGTTTGGAATAAAATTTCGTACATTTCTTCTTCTTCATTACATTGTATTCCCTTTCCGCGCTCGTCTTCTCCAATGATATTATCTCTTGTTTCAATGCCCCCATGCGGGATTTCATCCATTTCTTCTTCCTCACCATATTTGTAAACTTTTCGATCATCCTCTTCTGCCCCAATGGCATATACCGTGTAAGAATGCGTACTGGAGTCTGTGTCATCATACTCTTGAGATTCAGGATCTCTATCCTCGTTCTCCGATAACGATGCATCTCCCACGTAGGTAGTGTAGATGTATTTGTTAGATTCTGGGTTATGTGGTGCGCAATGATGCTCCATACTATTGCAGGGCCGTGCCTTGTGAGGTTGCATTTTTTCTTTGATCCAGGACTTGATTTTGTGGTGCGAGTTTTTACGTTGTACACCACAACGTGTGCATCTTGATTTGTCCGATCGTGCTGTAGACGGCGACCTGAGTTGCTTATCTATGGTTGATCGGGACATTCTTGGTGATTTTCCTTTTTCAGTATACTGTGCTCTGAGCTGTGTCGAATTTTTAGACTTGTGGCCTTTACACACCCTGCAACTATCAGGATTCGAGCTGCCTCTATTATTTTTTGCGCATGTCCCGTAAGAGGATGCCCCCGGGATGTCTGAGGTTTTGGTGGTGGCTTTTGATATCCTTTTTAATGTGGACCTCTGATGGACCATCATATCGTTTAATCCCTCCAAGGTGGCATGCATCTCACCGATTTGCTGGTTTTGGGTGGCCATTTCTTGTCGGAGCATTTTTACTTGTTTCTTTAATCGAGCCACATTATTCGTTTCACAGCTTGATGATTTCTTCTTTTCTTTCTTTTTCCCCTTCTTTAAAAGATTTAAAAGGGAAGCCCTTCGCTTTTCAGAGGCCCCTTTCTGTTTCTGCTTGCGCTCGGATGTCTCATGTGTATCTGTATTTTCTTGAGTTGAATTCTCATTTGAAATTTCTTCTTTCCATGACTCATACGTGTCCCTTGTTATCTCATGAGGACAATCCGAAAGAGGTGGGGTCCCATTCACTCCTATCTCCTGACACCAACATAGAAGTGAAGTCTGGCCTATTTCATAATCTGAAGCTCTGGGTTCCCTAATTGAAGGGCTTTCGTAATTTTCATCATACTCCGGCCAGATCATTTCTGAGGCATAGATTCGTGTCCCATCTTCTTCTTCTTCTTCAGATTCAGAATCGCTTACATGGATCACATAACATGACTCATTATCTTTTCGATATATCGGTTGCCTACCATGTATGACCCTTGTGTTATTATGTCCTCCGGGATATTCCTCAGGAACAGGATTGGATGACTCTCCCTCTGGTCGCTTTTTCTTCCGGTATCGTGGCATCTTCCCTTGCTTAT
This sequence comes from Rhynchospora pubera, assembly GCA_028095005.1. Taxonomy (NCBI): domain Eukaryota; kingdom Viridiplantae; phylum Streptophyta; class Magnoliopsida; order Poales; family Cyperaceae; genus Rhynchospora; species Rhynchospora pubera. The sequence continues at coordinate 359,962,177 of CM051460.1, forward strand.
CAAAATGTTCTTCCATTATTTTGTGATGATACGTGTCGTAAGCATCGGTGGACACCTCCCGATAAGCCCACTTGACATCTGTAGAGCTATCATCATCATTGCCTTGGACAGGGTCCAATCTGTAATCATCTTCTATTAACCCTAACCCAGAGTTTGCCCCCGGCTGCGATCCGGAATTTGCCCCCGTGAGCATGAAATATTTTGCGTCTGGTAGTCCCATTTCGTAAATAGAAAAAGGGTGTTCATCTCCTTTTATTTCTCCATAAGTCCCACCTATAGGATATCTTACACATTGATATAGGGTAGAGGGAACCAATTGATGTGCATGTAACCAAGGACGTCCCAACAACACTTTGTAAGACGCACTGACGTCTATAACACAAAGTTTTGCTTGAGTTATGAGTTCTCCGAAGCGGAATTTCAGAGTGATCGTCCCCAATGCCCTTTGATATTTTGAATCATATCCGTATATCCTTGGTTGATGTCGCGTCAAATCATTTTCATTCAGCGAGAGGTACTTCATTGATTCTAATGGAAGAATATTAACCGCTGATCCTGAATCCACCAATATTCGGTTAATCTTAATCCCATTTACCACTCCTGTGATGTACAATGGTTTATTATGATACGGGACTTCATCCCAGATGTGGCTTTCTGTGGAAGTAACCAACGAGGGATCATTGTTGTTTTGATCTTCTTTTCCTATATACGACGGGGTTTCCCTGGAAATGTGTCCGGGTTTCTCGTGTATTTTATTATCATGTGTATCGTCGGCTACGGAACCCTTTGCGCAGTTAATTGTGGTGCCCTGTGGCTTCTTCCTCACTCTTGCAGGACGACTTTCACGCTTCTTTCCTTGTTGTGCAATCTGTTTTCCTTTGTTATTCTTTTTCACCGTATCAGGGTCATTGCTGTTTGTTTCATCTAACTCTTCTTGACTCGGGTTTTGAATTTGGGTACACGTCTGCCCTTCCTCTAAAGGTGTCAGAGTAAGGGTACAAGCCGCCTTCTTATTCTTCTTCTTGTCCTTAATCATTTGACACGCCTTCCTTACAATCTCAGCTGCTGAAATTTTCTTGGTCGGAGTAGTTACCGCATCATTGTAAGAGGGTATGCTCCACATCTCGGGGGACACCTCTTCCATGATAAAAGTGCTAGGTATCGGCATGTTTGCTTGAACTGCCAGCTCTTCTGGGAGTGCTGGCAGGCTTTTATCGCGAGGGAGAACCGCCCATTCGTCATGTGTCTCGTTGAAGTGTTCTCCTGTTCCCATGATAATAGTGGTGAGTGCGTTGACATACCCCATGTTTTCAACATCATCCATGGTGGCAGGTATGCCGGGCATCATTTGCACCATTGGGAAGGTGACAGGAACAGTCCCAACCATGAATGTGCCTGGAATGAATCCTGAGCTCGAGTTGTTGTTCATATTCGCCATTTCCTGTAAAAAGTAACAACTTAAAATTATTGTCAGTGACATGTTAAATCAGCAATTCCCTAATTCATATACTATATCCTTTGATTTTCCCTGATGAGAGGAGAAAGAGGTCCCACCGGGCGTGCCAGAACCTGTCTCGCACTTTTTCGCGGCCCTCGGATCAACAGAGGAAAATCCGGTCTCGGATTGAGGGGCAAAAAAGAATGCGGATCAGATACCCCTCGCGAGCCTCAAGAGGCCGATACCGATACCACCCCGAAGCGCGATACCTGTACGGTCTTGAGTTCTCACGAGGGTTTATTATTTGAAGGGGTCCTTTCTTTCCAGTAGGCGCAAGCCCCTACTGTTAATTACCTCCGACATGGTCAGGAGCACCTCTAGATCGGGAAAACCAAAGGATTGTGTGTCGTGAGCTGTTAGGGAATTGTAAATATGCAATTAGCGGTCCTATCATGCATTTATATATATTTTTTTTATTTTTTTTTTGTTTTTTTTATTAATATTACTACTATGATGCAATATCATTATATATTTTTGTGTGGACATTGGATTGCAGGGGACAACAGTCTCTGGAATTCTTAGCTTGTAGAGGTTTCGGTTGACTGCCGTCGCTGGACGCTTGTAGTCTCCTCGTTTTCCGAGTTCTCCTTGTAATATGAGGAATCAAGATTTAGGCTTTTCTGATATGAATTTTGTATTTATAAGGCATGTATTTCCCGAAACGGGTTTCTTAGACTTCTTGTTGATTTTTGTCGAGGTTGTCTGAAAGTGACATCTGATTCCTGATCAGATTGTTAAATTTAGTTGATGCGGTGCTTGAGGTTGTTTTCTTCTTCCTTTTTTTTTTTAAGTGAACATCAGGCCCCTGGGCTTGTGGATGTTAAAGACGCCGGACCCCTGGGTTTATGGGCGTTAAAATCTTATGCGCGCGGGTGCGACCCGAGTCGGTTGCCCCTTGACCTTTCCCGGGAAGCGGGGTGACACTCGTTCGATGGGCATAGAGCGTTAAGTGACATCTGGTACCTGACCAAGACGTTCAATAGACGGAGTGGCTTCCGTTAAAAGTGACATTTGGCGATGTTCAAAGTGACGGTTCAGTTGGCTCCCGAAGCGTTGAAGTGACATTTGGCAATGTTCGGTTTCTTTTTCTTGGGGTGATACTCGGTTTCCAGCCAAGATATCAAGTAAACGGTTCTCTTGTCGCTTGAAGCGTTGCGTTGATACATGGTTTCCAGCCATGATATCAAGTAGACGATCCAGTTGCCATTTGAAGCGTTGAAGTGGTATCTAGTTTTCATCCAAGGTATCAGGGGAACGATTCGACTGCCACTCGAATCGTTAAGACATCTGGTTGCCAATCAGATGTTAAGTGACGTTCCGATCTCCATCCGAAGTACTGAGGTGATATCTGGTAGCCAGCCAGAATATCAAACAGATAATCCGATTGTTGTTCAGAGCGTTCAGGAGACATTTGGTTGCTATTCAGACATTGAGTAGACGGTTCAATCATCATTCGAGATACTGAGGTGATATCTGGTATCCAGCCAAGATAACCCGCAGATTATCCGATTGTTGCTTGAGGTGTCGACAGTGCATCTGGTCGCAAGTCAAATATCTAGGAATCGATTCAGCTGCCACCTGAACCGAAGACGCTTGGTTGCCAGCCAAGTGTTAAGTGCCAATTCGATTATCATCCGGAGTATTGAGGTGATACCTGGTATCCAGCCAAGGTACCAAACAATTGGTCCGATTGCTATTCGAATCGTTTAAAAATGACATCTGGGTGCCAATCAGATGTTCCCTTCCGATTCGATCATAATTGAGACTCTGAAGTGATATCTGGTAGCCAGCCAGCTTATCGGACAGATGACTCGATTATTCTTCGAAGCGTTGAAGTGACGTCCATTCGCCAATCAGATAAGTAACAATTCGATCCTCACTCAGAGTATTGAGGTGATACCTGGTAGCCAGCCGAGATATCAAACAATAGTCTGACTGTTATTCGAAATGTTAAAAGGAATCTGATTGCTAGTCGGCCGTTCAATGGACAGTTCAGCTGCCACCTGAAGTGTCCGAATTTCATCTGGATGCCAGTCAGATGTTAAAGTGACATTTGTTCGCCAAACGGGTATTGAACAGACGGTTCGATCCTCCTCAGAATATTCTGATGATACTTGGTAGCCAGCCGAGATATCATGCAGATAGTCCAAGTGTTACTCGAAACCTCGCAAGGAACCCTGATTGCTATTCAAACGTTCAGCGGATAGTTCAGCTGCCACCTGAAATATCCTTGGTTTCAACAGTTCGGCTCTCACCCGAAGTATTGAAACTATCCTTCGCCAGACCCTTGGGTTTGTGGGCGTCCAAAAATCTTATGCGCGCGGGTGCTACCTAAGTCAGCTGCCCCTTGGCTTCCCCAGGTGCGGGTGACAATTGGTTCTCGATCATAGGAGCGTACCTCTGACGCTCAGTCTCTGACCAATCGTTCAATGTGACGTAATGCTTGACATCTAGGCAAGACGAGTCACTCAAATGACGCTAAGCGTTCAAGTAACGTCCGGCTGCCGACCGGTACGTCATGCACAGTTGGTTCTCGATCATGGGAGCGTTCCTCTGACACTCAGTCTCTGACCAGCTGTTGAAGCTTCGCTTGATTCCTGATCAAGCGTCAATGCGACATAATGTTTGGCATTTAGCCAAGGAAAGTCAATAGACGCTCGGCAATCTTTGCGAGTGTTCAGGTAATGTCCGGCTTCCGACCGGAGCATTGTAATTTCCCTCCAGCACCGAAAGAGGTAAGTTTTGTTGTGTGAGATCTGGTTGTTGATTTAAAGGATAAGCCAGGTCGACATTACTGAGCTGTTTGAGGCATAAGTAATGTGACTAAGGAACATGTTGACGGTTTCTGAATGAGGATATTATTTGGGTAAGGATTATGGATCCATCTGATGTAGTGGTGTGATGTGGGATAAGGTCTTTAATATAATCTGAGGGAGTCGTTTACAGCAACGGTGTTGGCCTCGATGTATCCTTGGCGGTTAGATTGCAAACACTCAAGTTAGGACCTCCTGCCTTCTTGAGAGAGCGGGTACCTTAGATAACCGTAGACTCCTGAAATAAAAGTGTGATCTTTTCCCCAAGGTGCGGGTATGATGATGTGGAATTTGTCCATGGTGACAATATTTGCATATCTTTGATAGGGTCATAATGTCGTGTGCCTGTGTCAGCGGTGTTGGCATATGTTATCTCCGGCGGGTAGATTGCATACACTCAAGATTGGACCTCCTGCCTTTCTCGAGAGAGCGGGTGCCTTTGATAATCGTGGCTTTCATCGTCTTAGCAGGCTTGGGACAACATTGTGAGTTTTTCTCAGACTGCAAGGAGTTCTGCTCATATGTGGTTGGATCCATATTCTTCACCGATAATATCTTGCGGTGTAATGTGCCTTCTCTTTGGGATTTTATCAATTTGCTTGAATATTGTTTTGGTCTTCATCTGATTTGCATATTATTTCGGGTCTCTTGATAGGGTCCCGTGACATCGTGATAGATCTCACTACCCATCATCTTGAGGCTAGCGAGTCTCAATTTAACCAGATCATTGAGCTTGATACTTCACTAGTACTCTTGTTTGTTAGCAACAGTACTCGGTGTCTCCATTTTTTTATCTGCCTTCGCTGTGACGATGACCGTCTGGTGGTTTTGATCACTGGGGTTGCGATGAGCTTTATCTTAAGTCATAAACAGGGCACTAGACTCGGTTGTGCTAGTATTCCGGTATGACTCTCTGAATTTCATAATATTATCCATGCCTTCAGGGATTTGATCATGAGCCTTTGAGCCTCTGCCGAAACGGCTTATCTCCATGGTACTCCAATGGGAATAACGGTAGGAATATATTTGGTAGGGTTTTTAGTGATGATGATTAGCCAAACAGACTCCCCTTATTTTTCTGAGCTTCCTGGATTTTTTCCTTGTATTTTTCTGGGCCTCCTGTGATTTTTCATGAATTTTTAAAGGTTACTGGATTTTTAAATAAATATGAGGCTGAGGTGGCAATTTGTGATTGGCCAGAGCTTAGAATATGGATTTAAAATATTCTGTTTGGATTTTGGTTGTGGTTTTGGCATGACTGTATTCTCCATATTTTTCTGAATCCGTAGAAATTTGGTTTGGATTTTTCTGAGTAACGGTTGAATTTCTATGAATTTTTTTGAACTTCCAGCAGTAAAATGATGCCACATCAGCAGAGGTGCCACGTGGCAAATCCTGGTTGGTCCAGATCAGCGGAGAAAGGAGTAGTCAACAGCGACCTGAATTGTCACAATGCGACACGTGTTGCCTTCTGGTTGGTTATCGATGAGTCATTGTACCGTACTGACTCGCCACACGGAAAATGTCACAGAATATCACAACATTTGGGACGCCTCTTAGTAAAACCTTCCATACTCCCGATATTTCGTGGAATAACTGACCCCTCCGTGTGTGGGACCCACTGTCAGTGGGGATTGCGATCCGTTGGTGTTAAGCCGAGTTCACGCACATCGGGGAAATAAACTCCCCCTTTCCTTTCTTCTCCCTTTCTTTTTCCGTCGATTTGGTGATGGAGAGATCGCCATTAATGCATACTCGAGCTCATTGCGACGCCGTCAAGCATCAGGAAAGCTCCGCCTGTCGTCGTTTGATCGTCTTGAGGTAGTGGGACCCCTTTGTCGGTCGTGGAAGGCACTGCCTGGCTGTAATTGCCTCTAGGGTTTCGAAGTTGGGACTGATAGCAATTGATTACTCCTGGGGATCATTGGGCCTGGGGAATGCATCAGAGAGCATCATGGTGGATCCATAAAACTTGGTGTAACCTCAATTTGGTTGCCGACGCTCTCTAGCATAGCGCTACACCTCAACCATGGTCTGCCATGGCGGTGAGTTGGTCGATACAGTTGACTGGCCATGGTGAGGGTCGAATAAGGTGTCTGTGAGCTCGGTGACAGATACAGGAGGGTGCCTGAGCAGCCAATTTGATTGTGGAGCGTCTCTATCCAGGAGTTACTCCTCAGTTTCGATATGGCCATGGTGATAAGCTATCGGCTGGCGTTGCTTTGGTTATTATCACTCCTGATAGCATTGAGAGTTTGATGAGGCATTGGGGGACATCTTGGCATGTTCCTGGGTGCATGTGAGCTTTTAACTCCATCATGGTAGCATTGTGGCATGCTTTCGGCTGAGGTTGAGCCATGGCTGTAGTGACTGCATCTATGCTTTTAGTTGAAGACAACATGACCACTTCTGAGGAAAGGTGCTCCATCAGATTGCCATGTGAGAGCCTCCAACACAGGGTTTCTCCTTGACATGATTGAAGCAGTGGTGATGATGGTGAGGCATCTTTGCATATCTTAGGAAAAGGATAGAGATGCATGAACCTGACAGCTTGCATAAGCTATCAAGTTAACACAGCTGAATCCTCACTGTCCAGCCCCTCCTGGGTCAGAAGTGCCTGTCCCCTTCTTCAGTGCATTGGCGAGGTGAGGTGTGTGCAACTCCATGAAGCTCCATAACCTGCTGTCCCTTGTATTTTTTTATTTTTATTTTTATTTTTTTTTTTAACCTGTTGTCCTCCTTCTTTTAGAAAGAAACCTGCTGTCCATAATCCTATTGTCCTTGGTGTTGTCCACTTTTTTATTTTTTTTGTTTTATATAGTGATTTGCTCAATATTAAATATGCATATTTCAGTTATATAGTAGCCTACTTCAACATGGTTCCTTATATTGTATCTGATGTAAATATGATCCCTAGTCTACATGAGTACAGAATATAAAGTATGAGTGTTGGTACTTAATTATTCCCTACATTATTTGCTAAATGCTCATGTTAACTTAATATATCTTTGTACATATTTACATAAACATCTTTCTATTAATTCCTTACATTTTTGTTATGTATGCATGAACCATAAAAGTATATAAAGGAAAAGAGATGAGTTACAAAAGGGAAGAAAAATTTCTTACTTTACTTACTTAAATTACACTGAGTAGTACAGATGGTTGATCACAACTGAAAATATGAAGCTATTGCTTCTACTAGCACTCTTTTTTTTGTTTTTTTTTTTTAGCTATCCTAAAAAAAGAACTCTCCTCCTCACAAATGTGTACAAAGTGTTGGCTTGATGCTTGATTGATGGTATCTCCTGGCTCTGAGTTTCTTTTTTTTTTTTAGGCTAGATTGCTGGGGTGTGGGTGTATATCGCATATAAGGGCTTAGTTCTCTGAATGTGCTCCTCCCTGCATGGTACTGAGGTACTCCTTTTATAGGGGATTCAAGTGGGTGCTGTAGAGGGCACCAATTATGTGCCTCTTGAGAGGATTTGACAATTCTGCCCCTGGTGGGTATTTTGGTCATTACTTCCTTCATTTGAATAGGTCCTCACTGTGTTCAAACCCCCAATCATCATTCATTTGTTTATTTAACTTCTGGCGCCAAAGTTACATCTCATTCATCCTCAGTCCCTCCCCCTTTTTTACTGTTTTCAGTAAATAACACAGCTGCTTGATCTTGCCATTTCTATTAAGCTTTGTAATTTCTTCCAAGGTAGCCCTTTAGTCTTCTTAATACGTCAAATTAAATTTGGAAATCACATGGCTGTTCTATCATCATTTAATCCTCCTCATCAACCTCATAATGCTGTCATTTTGATCTTTTTTTTTTTTTTTTTTTAGGGGTATGTGGCTGTTTTCACCTCTCTTTAAAGAAAACTATCCCTATGTGTTGAGTTTCCTTAGTTTAATTGATTCATTTTATTTTCATCTCTCTCTTTATTATCTCAATACTGTTTCTTTCTTAGCAAATGGGACTTTATTAATTTTCAATTTACTCAACATTTCACCAAGGTTCCCTTTTCAGTAAAGTCATGCTATCATGATATTATGGCACCATCACAAACAATTCCCTGAGGCTAGTTAATTGCCAACTCGATTTGCCTTAGCCACAGTAACTTGAAATGCATAATTATTGCAATATCGTGATCCTGGTAATTTGATTTGATCCATCCTAGACTCAATGCCCTGGAGCAAGTGACTATTGTTGCCTCATGATTTCGGAATTCTGCTTTGAGAGCTCATGATTACTTCCCAATTCCAGAGTTCTACCTTGTTGTCCCCTCAAATTAATGCCCCATGGCTCAAATTGATGCTCTGTAGCTTAGTACGTACTCATCCTTATCGCCACTCAACAGTGTTTCCATGCTCTTATAGTCCTCATAGTTCTGTCTTCTACAACCTTCATCATTGCAAGTTGAAATTTGCCATGAGTTGAAGAGGAAATTGGATGCGTTTCTGACGAGATTCTCGCTGTCTACTGTCAGTCGGTAGTAAATGACAGGAGTAGGGAGTGGCGTAGAGTAGGGAGAGGCGTAGCTTGTTAGGCGCGAATGTTTGTTTCGCGTGAGATGCGGAGGAGCTGTCGGAAGAGAGAACACAGTGACGAGTGGGGAAGAAGAGAGAGCGACTGGGCTGCTGTTTTCTGTTTGGGCCGTGATTATTTCTCATGGGCCAATATGGGCTGTCGCAAATTGAAATTTGTTTACGAGAGGAATCTGTTTCTGACCCAGCCCATACGCACGAATCTTGATACATCTATATCCGTTCCTATATAATTTCGTATAATCGTACAATTTTCATGTAACACTTGCATGAAATTACATGATCATATCATATCTTCGAAGTATGGTTAAGGGTCCATATCATACCATTATTAATATCACCATTTGCCGTTGTCTGGTTTTGAATACGGATTCCCGACTGACCCGGGATATCTCCATCAAATGTCTGGTTTGACCACTTAAGTGGACCCAGAATCTATTCACAGGTTGACCAGGAAATTATGACGATATTTTAGGGGTCAACACCAACATAGCATAAATCCTCAAATGGTCACACATAATAAGGTGTTTAACCATACGTGCATTATTTATTTATTTGCAACAGTGAGTATTGCAAAAATATGATGGGTTGATTAATTAATTATATACCGTTACGGACCGTTATAATTAATTAATTCAAATGGATCATATTGAAATAAATAAATGCATTGTCTAATCTCTAAATAATTATTATTAAGTTAATAATTATTATTAAGTTAATAATTATTTATAAACAACACACTTGATTTATTGGGCTTTTATTTATTGGTAAATTAAATGTCCAATTAAATAGCAATTGAATGAGGCCTTTAATTAATTGAATTGAGGTACTAAAGGGATGAGTTTGTGGCCCATCAAAGCCCATAATGAGGCTGGCCTATATAGGTGGTAGGTGGGATGACACACCATGTAATTTGTGTGAACTTTGTGCTAGGGTTTGGAGCCTATATAAGGACCTTCATGGAGGCTCTTAAGTTTATCACAATTGCTTCTTGATAATGATTTATCAAAAAATCTCTTAAGTTTATCACAATTGCTTCTTGATAATGATTTACTTATTGAGTTTTCTCCTTCTTTTTGTTTTGTTAAGGATCGTCAAACCAAGGTCCTTCTTCTTCAAGCTCCTCTTGTTAATGGTCTCTACCTTCTCCATCTTTCACCTCCTTCTACCTCACCCACGGCCTTGCTAGGAGAGAGAGTTACGGCTGATTTATGACATGCACGATTTGGGCACCCTTCCTCCACCACCACTCTTCAAATTCTACAAAAATTTCATTTACCTTGTTCTTTACATAAGTTATCAATTTGTAGTCAATGTTGTATGGAAAAATCTCATAAATTGTCTTTTCAAACTAGTTCTTCTTCTTCTCATGCTCCTCTTGAACTTGTACACTCCGATTTATGGGGTCCTTCACCTATGGTTTCAATAAATGGCTTTCGCTACTATGTCATTTTTATTGATGATTTTACACATTTTACTTGGATCTATTTTTTACGCACAAAGGATGAATTATCTCAAGTCTTCTCTTTATTCAAGTCTCAAGTAGAAAACCTTTTGGGCCATACCATCAAAACTATACGTACCGATGGTGGCACGAAATACAAGCCCCTCATTAGAACTTATCCACAAATTACATTTCAAATTACATGTCCTTGCACACCTCAACAAAATGGGGTTTCCGAACGTAAGCATCGCCATATCATCGAGCTCTCTCTTGCTACAATGTCTCACGCTTCTATTCCGTCTACATATTGGGATGAAATATTCCATAGTATTGTTTATCTCATAAACCGCATACCTTCTTCTTCTAATACTATCCCTTATCAACAATTATTCAATAAAGCTCCAGATTTTTCTTTCTTGCGGGTATTAGGTTGCTTATGTTATCCTCACATTCGTCCCTACACCAATAACAAGTTGCAAAATCCATCATTATCATGTATATTTCTTGGTTATGCTCATTCTCAAAAAGGTTACAAGTGTTTACATCTTGCCACAAACAAAATTTATCTCTCGACATGTTGTTTTTGATGAGCACCAGTTCCCTTTTAGTGTTGTTACAGATAAACCATCAGCTAAGGTAGAATCAGGCGCACTGCCTCTGGTTACACTTTGGCAGTCTGTTACTCCTTCAGGAAATTTGAATTCGGCTCAGCCTGCTTCGGCCCATCCAGGCCCGTATTCTCCAGGAGAATCACATAGCCATTACACCTGCCCTGATTTCAAATTCCTCTGACCGAGCAGTCACTCCAATGCCTGACCGAAACACTTCGATAGAGCTCCCATTTGACCGACCTGCCCCTCCTGCTACTTCATCTCCTCTAACAGAATCTCTCAGGTCTGCTCCTGTACAACACACCTCAACTCATCAGATGACCACTCGATCTCGAGATCAGACTCGTCGGCCTCGAGTTTTTCATAACCACGTTGCTACCCTCTCTGCTGTGCCTCTGGAGACCGAACCAACTTCGTTCAAACAGGCCAATCTCTCGCCTCAATGGCGTGAAGCCATGGCCAAAGAAATATATGCTCTTGCACTCAATCAGACATGGACTCTAGTTCCATCTGTTAGAGATATGTCCTAGAAGCCAATCTTATTAGGCTAATTCTATAGTTTATGTTATTGATGACTTCAGATCATTTGTTCTTTGATTTATTCGTTGACAGTTCATTCAGGTTGAGGATCTGAATTATAGATTCTGTTATTCATTTAGTAGTAAATGACAACAATAAATCTAAAAGTCCATAATCTTGATAATTAACAAAGGACATTAATTATCAATAAGATTAGTATGCAAGTTAAGTGATGATTAAGTTCTATAAATCATAGGTTAAGAGTAACCAACTTAATTGCATATGTGTATGTTATAGAACATAGTACAGGACTGGACCCCAAGAAATAAATATATGGATTGTGTTACGTGTCATTATTTATTTCGTTATGATTTTGGTTCTAAGTTTGAGATGATTATCTTTTCCACATGAGGATAGATGCTATAAATCATGTCTACCGCTGATTCCTGATAAAGGCTGCTATATGGACTTGATTTAAGTATTCTTGAATTGTGCGGGAAAAAGCTAATTATCAAGAAAACCGTATGTCCCTCATTAATTCACTTAGTGAGTGACGATATCTGTTTGGGCCCCTTGATGGAGATAGATTGTTTGCTAGCAACTGATACAATTATCTCTAGACCAAGAAACGTATAATCTGCAAGAATGACACGTTCCTATCTTGAATTATACGATGATATCGTGTGACATAAGAATCAAAATAGAGAAACATAATTATTCTCTTATGCAGGATTGAAATATTGTAGCAGTACACTATTTATTTGAATTGGGAATCATAACGTGTTGCTAGATACCGCTTATGATTATTGGAATTAAATAGCGATTTAACTCCATGTCCAACATAGCATAAATCCTCAAAGGGTCACACAAAATTGGTATTTAACCATACGTGCATTATTTATTTATTTGCAATAATGAGTATTGCAAAATATGATAAGTTGATTAATTAATTAAATAGCGTTATGGACCGTTATTATTAATTAAGTCAAATGGATCATATAGAAATAAATTAATGCATTGTCTAATCTCTAAATAATTATTATTAAGTTAATAATTATTTATAAACAACACACTTAATTTTAATTAAGTTATTTGGGCTTTAATTTATTGGTAAATTAAATGTCCAAATTAAATAGTTTTGAGTGGGCCTTTAATTAATAGAATTAAAGATCCAATTGGAGATGAGATAGTGTCCCATAAAGGCCCTATAGGAGGCCGGCCTTGCATGGTGGTAGGTGGGAGTGGCACACTTGTAAATAGTGTGAACTCCAAGCTAGGGTTAAGAGGCTATATAAGGCACCTTGTATTGACTCTTTGCTCTCTTCATCTCTCTTCCCACCTAGCCGCCACCTTACACCACCCTTGAGGTGCGCCGCCCCCCCTCCTCTCCTCTCCACTCAAGCTCATGTGTTGAGCATCCATTCTCCCACAAATTAGTTTGGTTCTTTGGTTGAAGAAAGGGAAAGCTAAGTTATTAGACTCGTTCTTCTCTTCGCTAGCACGAATTGAGAAGAACTTGGTTAATACCATAGTGGACTCGAGGCGCCGCGAATAGGAGGTGTTTGGAGAGCTCTCGATCGACTCCTAAGCCAAGGATTCGAGCCTCTTGGTTGCTATACCAAGAGAGGTAAAAATCCACCATTTCTCTTGTGTCTAATCGGCTTTTATACTAGATCCGTTGTGTGTGATGTCTTGATGGCTTAATTAATTGGTAATTAGCACTAAAATTGAAAATTACACACTTACTAACACCATCCGCTCCTGATCAGAATGTAGTGGGTTGTAAGTGGGTTTATAAGATCAAACGTCGTGCCGATGGTTCCATTGAGCGCTACAAAGCTCGTCTTGTAGCAAAAGGATTCACTAAAGAAGAAGGTGTCGATTTCTTTGACACCTTCAGTCCAGTAATTCGACCTACAACCATTCGTCTGGTTCTCTCTTTGGCTCTTCATCATGGCTGGACAAAGCAACTTGATGTACAAAATGCTTTTCTACACGGCGAATTAAAAGAGACGGTATATATGATGCAACCGCCGGATTTCACTGATCCGAACCTTCCCGATCATGTGTGCCTTCTCTCTAAAGCTCAGTATGGTCTCAAACAAAGCTCTAGAGCGTGGTTTCACACTTTCAGCTCGGCTCTTCTTGAGTATGGGTTTTCTCCTTCACACTACGACCCTTCTCTTTTTTTCATCATCATCATGGTAAAACTATTGTTGTCTTAGTTTAGTTTATGTGGACAACATTATCATCACTGGTAGCCATCCAGATTCCATAAATATCATGATCAAGCAACTCTAGTCACGGTTTGCACTAAAGGACTTAGGGGGACTTAACTATGTTCTAGGAATTCAAGTCACCTCTACACAAACCGGTTTGTATCTTTCTCAAGCTAAATATGTGAGTGACTTGTTACATAAAGCAAACATGCATGAATCTCACCCATGTCCATCTCCAATGGTTCCTAATCTTTCCTTGTCATTACATGACGGTGACCCCCTGAAAAACCCTTCGTTATACCGTATGATTGTCGGGGCATTGCAATACGCAACAATCACCCGTCCAGATATCTCTTTCGCGGTAAACAAAGTGTCTTAATTCATGCATTCACCTACAAGCATGCACTGGGCAGCAGTCAAACGCATATTGCGTTATCTTAATGGAACTATAACCCACGGTTTAACCTTTCACTCCAATTCTCCTCTTCAATTACATGCATATAGTGACGCCGATTGGGCGGATTGTCCGGATGATCGTCGGTCTACCTCCGATTAGAGAACAATTGGAGACAATACTTAATGAGAGAAATGGAGAGGAACATTTGTCTGAATAACCAGTACGTCATATCAGTACCTCATGCCAGCACGACATGCCAGCACAACTGTGGCCCTTCACAGAGACGATTCTCTCTTAGACACTTGGAACAATGTAATTAGCTATGGTTAAAAGCACTGATTGTATCTCGTTCTATATGTACCCAATAATTGTAATCAGAATGTAATAGACCAGAAATTTAATCAATGAAATCTTTACATTAGAAATATCTTCTCTTTTACATTTCTGTTACAGCTACCAACCAAAGTTTCTAACGGTCCGCTACGAGAGTCAACGAACTGTCAGAATTGGAGTAAACTAAAGAAGTAACTAACCTAATTCCCCTAAGCCTTAGAACTTTAGTTTAAAACTCTTCTAAACTTGAATTATTAATTTAGGACTTTTATTATTAACAACTGCAACTGTTAGTTTAATAACCAATTAATATTTCTTGCCCGATTGTATCCAATCTAATTAATCAAATAGAACAAGTACTTGATGATCAAATACCGTCTTTATAGTTCAATTTTGAAATACTTAAAACGATAATTGTACGCCTGCGACGAAATTTTGGCAAATTAAAGTATAAATTTAAGAGCATTAAGATGACATCAATTTCTAAATTTGTACTGTTACCCTTTTCAATTTCTTTTTACTTTGGTTGTTTGTTGAATCGCAAAGCTTAATTTTCCCCACTGCTCCATATTTGCAATTGGCACTCTTACATTTGTCCATTTCCTCGCCTCCGCATTGAAATCTTTTATTTAGTTTTGTCTTTTTATTTGGATAATTAACACATTTGATGGAGTACTAGGTTTCCTCCATTTTTCCTCCTAAAAGCGTAAATTTAAATTCCCAAATTCCTGTCCCTAGTACTTTTGACATTTTAAAATATTACACCATTCAGATTATACCTTGAAAAATGCAAATATTAAGTGATTGCTGACTGTTGTTTGAGCTATTTAATTTAATCTGGATTCATCCCACATAAAGCTCACCAAGTGTATTATTATTATTATTATTTACATAGTATAGATATAGATATAGATATATAACTATGACTTCTATTCAATTTTTTTAAGCGAGGTTCGCGAGTCACTTGTTCGTACATTTTATACACCATTTATATACAATTATATCTGCAATGAATAATTGCTTGTACGCTGCTAAATTCTCCAGATCATTATTCAGGGTTTGCTTGTTGACATGTTATTGATGATACTGTGTTGCACATTATTGGTCAAGTAAATTGTTCTTATCTTTTCCATTCTGAATTTAGTGCTTCTTCATTATTTGTTCAAGTTTTTAATAATTATTTAAGTATTGATCTAACCTCCACCTGGATCGCTTGAGAATAAAATTAGGCCTCACAATAAAAATATTAGTCCTAATTGGTCAAAAATATATTTTTTAATATAAATTGTTATTTTTAAATGGTACAAAATTATATAACTTTTTAATACGGACCATAAAGATGATCCAAACACACCAGGGTTTAAAAATTATTTCAAACTTAACCACCTAAAAGTAGCACTTTTAATCTAAAAAAATTATTCGATAGTCAAAAAAAATTGTAATATCATTTCCAAGCTATCCAAGCGCACTCTTAAGTCATTAGTTTGATATTAGTAGGTAGGTTCAAAAACAAGGAGGAATTCAGTAATTCAGATAAGTTAAAGAAGGAGAAATTAAAATCAAAATTGTTTAACACCATCTCTAATATTCATCATTTCCATCATCTTCTCAGCACTTAGATTAATTGTATTTTTTTTTTTAAAAAAGAGAGGGGTGGGGATGAGGGGATGATTAACGCGTTTTTTTTTTTGAATGAGGGGATGATTAACATATTTTTCTTTTTTAGATGAGGGGATGAGGGGAGGGAGGGAGCGACACAGAGCGCCCTTCAACAATTACGATATCAACTTCAACAGTTATATATATTAACTTCAACAGTTACGATATTAAGTTCAACAGTTATATATATTAACTTCAACAATTACGATATTAACTTCAACAGTTATAAATATTAATAGTTAATAACTTAATATATATAAAATGAACAGTTATATATATATTATGTTATTAATTTCAATAGTTATATAAATTAACTTCAACAATTATGTATATTAATTTAAACATATATGGAGTGTGTGGGAGGGGGAAGGGGGGACAGCGTACGCGGGAGGGAAGAAAACAGAGTGACGGAGGGAGGAAGGGAGTGAAACAGAGGGAAGGAGAGAGTAACTAGCGCTTAATAGGGGTGAGTAAATAGCGATGGCCCTGGAATGATGAAATTCACGTGTTTTCTGTTATTAATGAAGTATCGTTAGTTCCGTAAACTAATTGTCCTAGTTTTGTTCGGGACGGAATCCCTAGGAGATGGGAGGGAAGAAGGGAGGGAGGGAGTAATTAGAGCTGATTTAAGGGGACGGTGGTGATGAGGTAGTGCCGATTTCAGGGGATCGCTGCCTAAAATAGAAAGATAAAACGTTGAATGAATGATGGGATGAAGAATCTAGAGAATGATTGTTATCAGGCCCGACTGTTAATTAACCTGTTAAAAGCTAATTATGTATATTTTGTATATCTAGCAATTAAGTAGCTTGCTAAGATTCTAAAAAGGTAGTTTGAGTTTTACAAAATAATTAAATAACTTGGAATAAACTGATTAACAAAACACAACATGCGCGTATATATGCGCCACAAGCCCACAAGTATCACAGGACATGACATATCAGTGTGACATATTAAGAACCACAATTTCAATTACTTTACGAGTTAGTATCATTTGATGATTCCCTCGATCATTATTTGTAGGCTTCTGTGTTTTTCATGGTACGCCGGGCACGTACATACATTGTCATGGTTGGTCTGGACATTAATTAATTATTTTTTTATTACATTATAATAGCTGGATAGATTAGCTATATGCAATATATCGCTTTGGGTAAATCATGAATGCTTTATTTTAGGATAAGTGCAGGATTTGAGATCCACTTTTAGTTATTGGAATAATATAGACATGATTTATAGCATTGAGCGGTCTCTATTAATCTTTAGCTCTCAATTGTCACAATCTGAATAATTAAATTTGTTATAAAAAAAATAAAATTGATTGTTTATTTTCTTTTCATTTCGTCCTTGGTTAATACGATAGTTGAAGTCAATAGTAATTAATATTCACATTTCTATAAAGAGGTGGTGTAAAAAAATAAAATTCTATATATCATCCTTTTCTTCTGGAGACATGATTTATTATCGGGGGTGATAAGGATCATCTCCGATATTCCTCATTCCCATCATCCCCACGCGTTTTCTCTATTTTTGGCTCTACGCGTTTTCTATTTCTGGAAATTGCTCTGTTTTTCTCCCTGCCGTGTACGCTCGTCCCAGCCCTCCCACGTACGCTCCCCCTGCAGCGTACGCTCGCCCCCCTCCCACCCTCCCGCGTACGCTCCCCAACCCCCACCCTTCCACGTACGCCCCCCTTCCCCCCCCCCCCCCACCCTCTGGTAATATCATACTCTCACACACACAATATATATTGATTATAAATGTTGAGGTTAACATATTTAACTGTTGTAGTTAATATATATAACTGTTGAAGTTAATATATATGCCAACTTCAACAATTTAAATATGCTCACTTCAAATATTACCTTCAACATTTAAATATGCCAAGTTCAACAATTATATATATTAACTTCAACAGTTATATATATTAACTTCAACAGTTACATATATAACATATTACTTACATATATAACTTCAATAACTACATATATAACTTCAGCAGTTACACATATTAACTTCAACAGTTATATATATTAACTTCAACAGTTACATATATAACATATTACTTACATATATAACTTCAATAACTACATATATAACTTCAGCAGTTACACATATTAACTTCAACAGTTATATATATTAACTTCAACAGTTATATATATTAACTTCAACAGTTACATATATAGCATATTACTTACATATCTAACTTCAATAACTACATATATAACTTCAGCAGTTACACATATTAACTTCAACAGTTATATATATTAATTTCAACAGTTATATATATTAACTTCAACAGTTACATATACAACATATTAACTTTAACAATTACATACATAACTTCAACAGTACATATATTAACTTCAACAATTACGATATTGCCTTCAACATTTAAATATATTAATTTCAACAGTTATGAAGTGTTGAAGGAGGAAGAGGAGAAGGGTGGGGGGGCGATGTACATGGGAGGGAGGAGGGGAAGGGGGGGACCGCGTATGTGGGAGAGCGGAGGGGGGAGGGGGGAGGGGGGACTGCGTAAGTGGGAGGGAGGAAAAGGCAGGGGAGGAAGATAGCGTACAGAGGAGGGGGAGGGGAGAGAGTGTACGCGTGGGGAGAGCGTGTACGCGTGAGGATGATGAGAATGATAGTATCTTAGGATGGTCCTAAGCAATTCCGATTTATTATTATTATATTTTTTGCAGTAATCTATATCTATTTGAAGAAAATCAACTTTGTTATGTGAAAAACTGAAAATCTAGCAAGAGTACAAAGCAAAATGTTATGTCTGACTGTTGCTTTCAGGTGGACATTAATTTGCCAATTAAAGGGGTTGCTCTCTATCTCCAATTTAATGCCAAAGTGCAGATTAATTGTGGAGGAAATAAATAATGAAAAACAAAACAAAACACGGAGTCGCTCACTCGCTCTTAGGGGTGTCAAACGTGGTATGTGGCAACGGAACAGGCTGTTCCGTTTGCCGTGCCACAAATGAAACGGCACAATTTCGGCGTTCCGTTTGCCGTTCCATTTACCATTTCGCTAAACGGTATGTACAAAATATACGATTTCAATAAACGGCATGTGCTATTTCGTTCCACTACCCATTCCGTTTGCCGTTCCATTATCGAAACGTCACAATTTTCGCTGTCACTTACCGTTCCACTTACCGTTAACGTGACGGCATAACGGCATAACGTGTGCCGTTGACAGCCCTACTCGCTCTCACTCACCTTTTTTTCCCAATTTTGTTTTGTCACGTCGGTGACCGCCCAAGTGGCACCTCATCTCCATTACCAATCTCACCTTTGAGGATCGTTTGTATATATTACGAACTACAATTCAATTATTTATAATTTCAATGTAAAAATTTATAATTTATGCATTTCTAATTTGCACAAAGTAAATAATAATGTTAAAAAAGGGTTTTTTTTTTTGGCAAGGGAAAGCCCGTACACAGCTTTCACTTAAACAAAAGTCACGGTTACAACAAGCTCGGAAAAAAGATATTTTAATCTTCATTTTGTTCACACAAAAGGATGCAATATTTTTGTTTTTATTTTGATCATTTTGTTTGTGCTGTTTTATTTTTTTCGGAAATATATATAGTTTCATCAAGAACTGAATTGATATATATTTGTTAGAAAAACAATTATAAATATAAGAAACTCTATTTTAATTTTCAATTGATATTTTATAATGCAAAGTATTGAGATTCATGAATTCGTCTGAGTAAATTTTAACTAACTCATATTTGGTGCATATTCTGTGTCCTATCCAAGTGATGGAAATACATCTATAATTTAAAATTTTTAATGTGCTTAATAGATGATTAGATGTACAATAAAAGATTAATGCAATACCAAAATTGATCAAATAATAGGTAACTCAACTATAAACCTTACTTCACTATAAAAAAGATGGTCTTTACATAGACTTTTTTAGCTAAAACTTTTTTATTTATGTTGGACCTTATTCTATTGCTAGATTTATTTGATGCACTAAATCTAGCAATTTGTTTTTAACAAGACTCAATTTCATATTAATAGCTTTTTAAAAATCTAGCAATTTATTTTTTATAGACTTTTTCAAATCTTGTAATATCTAATGTAGCAAAAATAAATTGCTAGACATTTCCAAATTACTACATTAGATATTACAAGATTTAGAAAATCTATTAAAAATAAATTGCTAGATTTTTAAGGAGCTATTAATAGAAAATTGACTCTTGCTATAAAAAAATTCTAGATTTAGTGCATCAAGTAAATCTAGCAATAGAATAATGTCCAAAATAAATTTAAAAAAAATCTAGCTATAATGTAAATGTAAAAGCCATCTTTCTTGTAGTGCTTCCATTAAATTGATCGTATATTTTGGACAATAATCAGTATTAAAATGTCATACATGGAGTGCTGGGGGTTGGTAGATGCGTGGCGCTCATTACCAGCCCAAAATTGTATTTTGCATGGTGACAGAAAATTCAATAAAATCCAAGGATAAATTATTTCAGCTAGTCAACCAACGAATGCATAGAATAAAACTATAAAAGCAACTTGAAGGCTCCGTTTGGATGCAACAAGAAGAAGGAAGAAGAAGGAAGTGGGAAGAAAAAAAATTATAAACAATTCAAACTCTTCACAAAGTTACACACTTCCCAATATTTCTTCCTACTTCTTCCCTTCTTCCCTTCTTCCCACACCTATCCAAACGGAGCCGAAGAAGAGCATATAGTTTGAGCTAACAAACAGCCTGCTTCCGAGATTTAAAATTTGGCAGTCATTTATTTTTTTAAAGGCAACCACCAATTTGGAAATATGAAAGCAGCACATATCATCGTACCAGCTGTACAGGTACATTTAATTAATTAAATACAAATGATATCTAAGTTTCCCCTATAAATGTTAGTCTTCAGAAGTTGCCAGATAATCTAATGATATGCCTACTGGCTTTCAATAAAAAAAAAAAAAGAAGTTGCCAGATAATCTAATCTCTTCCTTGCTAATATTTCGGGTTTCTATACAACTGCAGCTTTATCACAATCAATGTGCCGAGTTTCCTACTTACTTATTTTTTCTTTTGTAAAATCAAAATAATAGAGGACAGGCCCCGCAATATATGTACGACGAACGCATGATTAAGCATTTTATAATAAGGACTAACTTGGCTTCAGTTTTTCTTTTGACGCAACAAAACTTATAAATTGCTTTAAAATTTGTGGTCGTTTATAACGTTGATATGGTTTGATTTGTGTTCCAAAAGCAAATTTCATAAATTATTTTTAAAGAAGTTATGTGTAAATATGGTGATTTTCAAATGAAACTTTAGAACTATTCTAATATATGGCAATTATGTGCTTCATTTTTATATGCCGTATTCAAGATTAAGAAATGCTGAGGTAATGAATGATCCGCTACAAGAAATGAATGAAAGAGAAATTCAAGAAAGAAGTTGGATATTTGAGATTCCCATCCCTTCTGATTTAGTATTAGCGGGATGGCACAAAAACCAAAGAAGCACGTCTCACTGACATTTGCATTTTTTTTATTGCTATTTTCTATCCATTCCTTTCTAGTTTCTCCGAACACTCCCCTTTTTTTATTCTTCTATTCTATGATTAACCGACCACAAATATAATGTCACCGACATGCCCAAGGATTCTCTATGGTCTGTAACCATACATTTATTCATGTCATGTGCTTCCTATTAATGCACCTTGAAAAGGTCTAAAAAGTTAGACAAAGCAGGGAAATATATATCAGCGACCAGAATTACTAGTTTATTAACAGCAGTTGTACGTCAAAATTGATTAAAAATATATCAACCATAATTTTGATACATAATTTACATATCATATGTTATTTGAAATTTGAAATGTTTCTTCAATGTCATGAGCTGTACTTATGGCACTATCTAATTTGCTAATATTGAGAACATACACAACTTAGTAGGTCTCAATAATTTTAGTTTGTTATGAGGAACATTGCACGTCTTGGCACACCTAGTTTTTCTAGTAATTCTCATGTGATTAAGCCACACACAACTTAGTACCTTACCAGTTACCACTATAGGAAACAAAATTGATGTCAAACGCTAAATCTACGTAATTGTGACAACCTTTCTGTTGTTGGCTAGATGGAGTAATGAAAAGACGACAACACTCAAATCTAGCGTTTAAATATATGTTTGTACCGTTTGATCTATTTTATCTGTGTAGTTAGATATCGATCGCTAAACGAAACAACAATATATTTTAATTTTCCGTTTAATAAGAAAACATGAGCAACATATCTATCTGTATTATTTTTTGAAACAATATGTTTTTGTTTGCCCAGAGAAACACCCGTTGATGTTTGATGAGCATATGCCATATGGTGCCCAATAGGTTGCTTTTGTTTATGGGTGGTTTCTATTTGTACACTTTTCAGGATATGCAATCAAAAGCAACCTATTGGGCAAGTTCCAAAATGTAGCAAGTAATAATAAGATATTGATAAATTATATCAAGAAAAGAGAATATTATAATGTAGGGAAGTAGAGAAATTAGGATCCAAGCTGGACAAGTAGAAAGAGAAAGAAAGAGAGCAGGAATTCGGAAAGCATAAAGCTTAAAAAGAGAAGTAAAAGGTTGCTTTCTGTCCATGTAACTTTTGTGCTTCATGGGACGGAATTGAATTGAAATAGAATTATATGATGGTTTCATTACATTACAGCACCAGGTTAGGTATAACAGAAGAGTGAGTTCTGACATGGAAAACAAAGCAATGCAAATTGCAAAGCAAAGAAGAGGGAGCCCAAGTCCCCAACCCCAATTCTATGGTTGTGTCTTACTGTGCTTTGCTTTGGTTTCTTTCTGTTTCTGAGCCCCATTTCATTTATTTGCCTCCATGTTCTCTATTCTCTCTCTTCTTCTTCTGCTTTGTTCTTGTCTACTTGTCTACTTGTCTGTCTCTCCAACAATAACATCGGAAATTTGCCCAACTACCTGCCTGTACCAGTGTACCTCCTCCTCTCCTTCTTATCGTAATCCTAAACGAAACAAAACAAAACACCCAAGCACACAAAAAAGAAAAAAGAACAGTAACAGTACGAGTAAGAGTAGTACTAGTTCTGAATTACTAGCTGAGAGCTGACTGACCCTGACCCTGACCTCGCTCGATGATCATTTTAATGGAACAGTAAATACATTAGTTAATTAAGCAAGCAACACCAACAAGGCAACAATATAGTATAAGTATTTCACTTCCAAAATTAGTTAATTAAGCTTAGCCCACTACTCAGTACTCACTCCATATCCGAACTATCCGGGCTGGGCGCCTGGTTCAGATCCGGGTTCCGGTGGTTCCGCACCCGCATCCGATTGCGGTCCCTCTCCTCCAGCTGCTGCAGCTGCGGCAGCTCCGACTGATGATCAGTCACAGTCTCCCTCCTGGCTGCCGCATGCATGGCGTCCACGCGGGCACCCACCTCCGTGGCCTTTTTGCGGATGAGTGCGGCCGAGAGCCCCTCTCCCTCCGCAGAGGCTGCAGAGGCAGAGGTGCCCGGCTCGGGCATGAGCTCGGCCTCTACGATCTCCTCGGGGAAGTTGAGCCTGGCCGACCGGCCCCGCAGGTAGAAGACCGCCGTGTCATATGCCCTGGCAGCCGCCACGGGGGACGAATAGGAGCCGAGCCATATACGGGAGCGCTTGTTGGGCTCCCGGATCTCGGCCACCCACTTGCCCCACTTCCGCATCCTCACGCCGCGGTACTGCCGCGAGCTCGAAGGAGGAGAAGCGGATGACACAGACGCAGACGGATTCGAGTTCGAGGCGACAGTGGTGGTGGTGGGCTCCTCCTTCACCATTGGAGAGCAGCAAGCCTCTCTTCCTCGCTCCATTAAATCTTAATTCAATTCAATTCACTCTTTCTCTCTCCCTCGAGTTGAGTTTGGAAGGCTTTTTATTTTGTGTGGGGGCGGGGGCTTTGAATTGAATCGAATTGAATTATATATGGATGGATTGATTAGAGTTTAGAAAAGGAGGTCCCCTGCCTTGGCTGGGAGCGTATCCTCTACCAACTTTTTGAGGTTGGTAGAGGGCCAACGTTTGATCCGAGCCGTTAGATCTAATCTCGACGGTTAAAATTTTTCGGGCCTATCAATTTAGGTTACATGCACGGGGCTCCCTTAACCATTGAGATTAGATCTAACGGTTTAGATCAAACGTTGGCCCTCTACCAACCATAAATGGTTGGCAGAGGATGTGATTCCGCCTTGGCTTGGGATAAAATCATGTCATCAACCAACACACATGAATACTAAGTACATTGCATTTGCATCTGATGAAAAAAAATTGTTTAATTATATGACCATGAAATTTGAATGTATATGTATGTATATGTGTGTTCATAAGGGACCAACGCTCTGCTTAAACAACGCATGAAAACTAAACATATTTTTAATATCTGACCTGTATGGCTGTATCACATCCGTATCTACGGATATTGTTTCGACACTATTTGATCTGTATCTATATTCTGCAAAAAATATATTATCCGTATTCGATGTATATTTAATCTGCTTTTTCATATTTCTGTTTGCACAAAAATGATTAACATAATTATTTCTCTAATATTATAGACAAGTTTTTTTTTTTACTAGATAATACTTGGCTTTCATAGATAGATTGACTTACGGTAACAATTTAATTGGACTAGTAATATGAAATTAATTTTATTTTTAATTATCAAGGAGATTACATATGATGACAATACTATAATTAATCTCTTTTTCTCTTTTTTGATGAATGCATAAGATTCTGAAGTTTATTTTGCACTATAATGCATCATGACCTTATTGATCGAAATTTTTACAAATTAACAAATATAATTTAACCGCTGCAATCTATATATTGAAAACTAATGGAAAATCAAATTTTATATTTTTAAAATTTTTGCTATTTCTTTCAAAATTTTTAAAAACTGTCATTTTTTAAATATTCTTTATAATAATACATGTATAAAAAAATGACAGGTAAAGAAAACGAAAAATAATAAAAAATATATATAAATTCATTTTTTTTTCTTTTTTAGCCTCTGGCTAAACTATTGTACTTCTTTCTATGAGATTTTAATATATAGAAAAAATTGGTTAAATTAGATTTGTCGATTTACAAAAACAACGATCAATAAAATTATGATGCACAAAACCTCAAATACATCATTGTGCATAATAAAATTTCTTTACATATGATTAATATAATATTTTGATATCTAATGACATTTGATACAGTCATATAGATATTATTATTTTGTTTATTTTTATTTCGACTAGTTCGTTAATTTGTAGATATATCTGTTAATATCCGAAAATATATTTGTATTCATATCTTTATGTGACGATATCTGATCTGTATTCCTATCTTTTCAATATTAAATTATATTCGTATTGGAACATATCCGTACATACGTATCCGATCAGATATAATTTCACTGCTATCCGATCCGTTTTCATCCAAACTTGAACAGTGGTGCCATCTAATTTCATTAGCCGGCATCCTCATCCTTTGCTCATATTTAATGACTCATCGCAGTGGGGCCCATTTCCACGTTATCATTATCCATTTTCTTTGCTAAAAGGCTAAAACTGGTGATTATTCGCGAGAATTTAGGTCGGCGGTTTTCTATGATTATTTAATTTAATTTCACCATGGGAAATTTTGCTTCCCCAGTGCAAATTTGTAGGTGGATCTGGTCCACTGTCACAAGAGGGATAGAAATCTCGTTAAAGAGCTGTCAATTAGAAATTTAATTAATATTTTAAAAAATTAAATTTTAAATGTTTAATTCAAACTGTTAATATTGTTCAATTTTACGAATGTGTTTTTATATAAGTTTTATAAAATTTGAAGTCGATTTTATATTCGATTAAGTGATCAAATTATGAATGTATTAAAATTAATCAGAGATAGTTAACCAAATTCGTTAATTTGTTGACTACTTGATCTAGTATGAAATCAATTCCAAAATTTATAAAACTTATATGAAAATGCATCGCTCGTTAAATTAAACAAAATCAACAATTTAGATTGAACGTTTCAATTTTTAAATTTTTAAATATTGATAAAAATATAGGCGGACAGTGACAACAGAGGATTTCGATCTGTCAAAAGAGTAAGGCTAACGAATTGTTAATTCGATATATTTTATTTTATTATATAGTTACTGGGCATGTTAAAAAATCGGTATCAGACAGATTCACATTGATTAACGTACTCTCTATGTCACTAAGTGCAGTAAATTTTTTACACTTATATTCAGATAAAATGTTTTGAAAACCGATTGGACCGGCCGGTTTGACCGGTTCAACCGTGAACCGGACCCTAGTCCGGTCCAAACTGAGCCGGTTTTTAACTTGTTTGTGACCCACAACAAACCGGACGGTCCAGTCCGATTTTTAATAGAAGCGGTGAACCGGATCACAGGTCCAATCCGATTTAGGTATTTGGGGTATCATCAGGTAGTCATGCGAACACGATCACATAATCAACATATTCAGGGGCGGAGCCAAGGCAGGGCCTCAGTGGGCTTGGCCTCTCCATATTTTTAAATTTTACTAAAATTTACAAGGTAAATTGTATAAAGGTATGAATAATTATATAGAATGGCCCCTTCAAAAAGTAAAATTTATAGATTGGCCCCACTCATATTTATTTTCTGGCTTCGCCCCTGAACATATTGCCAAGATTAGACATGAGACACATAATCACATAATCCTACCCGAGCATACTAGTGCATTAACAACACCAACAGAATGTTAGAAATTGATTTGTCTCATGGCCAACACAATTAACAAGAAAACATAGAAACACTACATTCTAGATTGTCAGGAATGGATGTTAGTCACACCACACACAAGTAACGAACATACAATGGATAAGAATTGTAATAGAGAAAGAACATCATACTCATCATATGATAGATTGTGTTATACTTGTGCCTTTGGACACTCCTCTTCTCTCTCAGTGAGCTATTTAGGGCACCTTTCTTGTACATTAAAAATAACGAAAAATAAAATTTAACCAAAACAGATTAAATAAAAAAATATATAAGAATAAATTAATAGACAGAAATATCTTTCTTCTATGTCTTTCTTTTTCCTCTTGTTATGTTTTTGCCTTTTTTTACAAAGAACGGCAAAAATAAACTTAAAATAACAAAAATAGAATGAAAAATAAAAACTAATTAGAAAGTAAAAAATAGATACCTTTCTATCTGACTCTCTTTCTCCTTTCTTCATCTAATCCTCTTATATAGCCAACAAACGCTCATTGAATGAAGAAGCCGAACAAATTCTGACTAATCGACTAACTTGTCACTAGTCTCAAGAACTACTACCCATCATAACCTTTCTCATGTCTTTTAAACTAGGATTTTGGAAACAAAGTCTCCTCTTTATCTTTCCCTTGCTACTTGCAAGTTTTGATGCGAACGAACGAAGGTCATCAAAATGCAAATAGTTAATTTATATGCTGCGTACCTCTTTATCGATACGACGATATCCCACCATAAGAAAGGCGATCGTGTCACGCTCACATAAAGAGAGTCGTAATCAGCGCCTAATCGAGCTAAAGGTTTCAAGAAAAAAGGTAAACAAATTAGGAGAATTTCATCTCCCTTGAGCATGCGTGAGTGAGAGAGTGAATGTTAATATTTCTTAGATCTCATCTGAGGTCAGAGGTGCGAGATAGATATTTCTTAGATCTGGAGTGTAAAATCAAGAGAAAGAGAAAACTATATAGTAATATTAATCATATTAAATATATTGTTATTTAAACGGTTAAACGAAATAAAACAGACCAGTTTCCTTTATCTCATGAAATTGTGTCTGGTTTCGTTGATCATTTCGGCACCACAAACTACAAGATTAAACAGAAAAAATGGTTTCGTTTGAAGGTCTAATTACATCCAATAGGGATGAAACAATAAATTTTGAACTACTGTAGCATTATTATTATTATTATTATTATCATTTAATATTTATAATGGTGATGTAATGGAATCACTGCCGTCTTGGCCGCTGCACAGACTAGGCAAAGATATGCAGTGCAATGTATATATAACACTCTTATTTTATTTTATTTTATTAAAGATAAAATGGGTCAAGCCTTCTAATTTATTTTTAAATTAAATGTCTATGAAAGACCTCCCCCCCCCCTCCTTCGGTCGGATTTCGAACCTGCGACTTTTCACTCGATATGCATTGCTCTTTGCCATTAGACCAAGAGCTAGTTCTCATAACACTTTTGTTGCTGCAAATCATTCATTCTATGTGTGAACAATTCAAGAGTTCAACGTTCAATGCATTTTGATTTTGTGAGGTTAGTACTTAGTATATAGGTACAGCTGCTCTCATCTCACTGAGCTATAAGATAAAATGTGTCTTAGTTTCTTATTATGTAGGATGTAGCTAAGCAATACATCAGTAAGTAAGTGCAGTATGCAGATAACGAATATAAAAATGTTCCAAGTCCCAACAATACCAAGATTAAATTAGAATCTTTAATTAGGGAGTAGTAAACAAAAATAAATAAATAAATAAATGAAAGGATATGTAAGAAGAGGATCCATAAGGAAAGTATAATAAGGCCCGGCCCGAAATTTAAACTCTTCCCAGGGCAGCCACTTACAAATCCCATCCTATATTCCTAATTTCCTATCCTATTCGTTTTCGTTTTCGTTTCGGGATCCCCTATTGCCTATGCTAACCAAGTTTAAGATTAAATTC
Source organism: Rhynchospora pubera (assembly GCA_028095005.1). Classification (NCBI taxonomy): domain Eukaryota; kingdom Viridiplantae; phylum Streptophyta; class Magnoliopsida; order Poales; family Cyperaceae; genus Rhynchospora; species Rhynchospora pubera. The sequence goes on from CM051460.1 coordinate 359,990,971, forward strand.
ATTCATTGCTTAATTATGGCTAACTATGCATATACCTTGTTATGAATGGATAATGAACGCTCGTCTCATCCTATTCATTACACTGCTTTGATTTTGGCGTACAAGGACAAGGCATCTTCTATTTCCCTTCACAGGTGATGTGATGAAATAATCAAAATTATAATCATCATTTAAAATGATGATGATGTGATCATGCCATTAGCTTCCATCTAAATTCTTTACTCTAAAAAAAAAAAAGTTCCCATGTAACTTGCATTCTCCTCCTTTCCATTTTTTTTACAGTTGATGGGTGCACAATCAAAGCAAAAGGTTGCGCCATTTTGTGGCTTCGGATTGCAATTATTTTTATTTTTTTTTGAAGGATGCAATTACAGTTGTTGTTGCCGTAAACACCTACACTGTACATTCCCAATAAAAATAATCAACTCCTAGGAGTGCATTCTTCTTTAAAAAAAATTAAAGATGAAAGATGACAACCAACACATTGAACGCTACTTACAGCTCTTAGCACAGTTGGTTTTACTCCCGTACAGTTGCTCATAAAATTTGTACGGCCTTCCACCCAGACTATATTAATAGATTTGGGACCAAGATTGAGAGCTGCAACCAAAATTACTAAAGTTCAACAAAATTATTGATTCCTTAACAATCATTTATAGGATAGGAAATTCAAGAAAATATCATCCAACATAATATAATTACAATAAGCAGATTGATAAACAAATTTTTTTTCCTTCAGGTATAATAATTATTCACGGCAACCAAAGTTACTACTACAACAGAACCACCAGCCACCATCACCAATTTTCAAACAAAATTTTAAATAAAAATAAAATAGTAAATAAATCTGAATGTCAACACCATCTACCAGTACCAGCAATAATATGGCAAGAAACCCTAATCCGACCTGAACCAACATACAATTTGGAGTAACATTTTCTTTATCCAATTTGGAATGAAACACTTATGGTGTTTTGAAACTAAAAAAAAAAAAAAAAACCTATGTAATTAGGGCTGTATTTTTGCAAATGGGGCACAAATTCTTGTGAGTCAGCCATTGTTTGATACAGCTAGTATGAAAATCGTGACCGCAATCTAGCCTCCCCAAATCATCCCCTTCAACATATTCTTCCTGAAAGAATTCCAACAACAAAGAAAAGGGAGTTAACAATTGAGCCCTTCCTTCCAAACTTCTATTATTTCCAAAGCTCCTAAAATACTGAGCACATTCCTTTTGTTTTTGTACTGGACATCCCTGTGCTAGGTTCAAACTGAATTACTTTGAATTATTTTTCCAAGCTTCTTAGACTTAATTTGTTACCTTGCAGAAGCGAGCTTCGCGTAATTTTTCAAATGTTGAAACTCTTGATGGCAAGCTTAACATGAAATCACCTCTATGATTAATTTGGCAAAATTCAAAAGGCTTCAAGGTATTAAAAGGTACACCTGAAGAGGACACTCTTTTCTAGCTACTGTTGACTTGCGTTAGCTTTTGTGGCTGAATGGAGACTTTTAAAAAGGCTAACCACATTATTTGGCACGGCAACAGTACAAGCACCCAACAGAAAATACAATTTATGAATACTTCATTTTTGCAATACAAAAATGTTGAGCACCCGACAGAGAATTGTAAAAGAAGGCCATAGCAAACAAAAATTATACCTGGCAAATGCAGCACGGCTCCTCTTCCATGGAAGTTTCATGGTTGTGAGAAGTATACTTGTGCTGCTTGAGGAACTTGGCAACTATTTCATCAGTAAGTCCGGTGCTTACATTACCTATCCTTTCTTCCAGCGCTAGCAACTCCTTTAACATTGAAAAATGAATATAATATAATGTTAAATTTCAGAGAAGTTTCATGTGCACTTATTAGATAACACGTGTACACAAGCTTTTAAATTTCGGCGAAATAACGCCGTTTTTTCGGAAATTTCGGTATTTCGGACAAAAACGCACCACCGTTACGGTTTCAAACCCAAAAAATTCGTAACGCGTTATTTTCGAAAAAACGCCGTTATTTCGGCGAAAATATTTCGTTTTTCGGTGAAAAAACGGAGATAATTTAATCATTTTGGTATTTGGTATTGTACTATTGTCGTATGGATTAGACTTTATCACTTTAGATATTACTATTGTATTGTCGTATGAATTGTTGTTAAGTTAGATATTTGGATGTTAAGGATTAATTAATTAGTATTGTACTATTGTCGTATTGTTGAGCTTTAGAGGAATTATTTGTTTTACTACCTATATTTCTGGTAGGAAATAGAATGTGCAAGTTACAAAGAGAAGATCCAGTACCAATCGTATATAGATTATAATTAGATTATTAGCACATTCAAAAAAATATAGAAGTTCGACTTGTAATATAGTATTTGATTATTTGTATAATATGAGTTTGACACATATGTTCGTATATGCACACCGTTTTTTCGCCGTTTTTTCACCGAAATAACGCCGCACCGCTATATCAACTCCGGACCGTCATACCGAAAAAAACGAGATTTAAAAGCTTGCGTGTACATCAACATATACCTCTAGAATATAAGTTTACTTTATCGCCACTGAGGCACTGATCACCAAAATGACTTAAAAAAATATCTTCTTACCTTGAGAATCATCTTCTGGTTCTTATCAGGGGTCAAAAGAGAAAATTGAAATACATGTCTTGTACTTGGCGCAGAAACTAGTATGGTACAGGTTGCCCAATTTTGGTAGTCAGACCCAAACATAAACCAACTATCCTCTCCCAATACCATCAAGGCAATCCAAGTTCAAGAGTTCAAAAAACAAAATGTCATCCCAATTTAATGAAAACAGCCAAAGTATTCTGCATGTAATATCAACCAAGCTTTTAAGTCCCAATTTTGCATCAATTGTCACATACCATCTTGATTGCAAAAGAAAAAAAAACAATAAAAATTCATCCAAATTGATAAATTTCATATTTGCATAGTACTGGTATGTTATTTGGTTCAAAAAAGAGCATTCGACAAAAAATGAAGAAAGAAAATCAGTGAGCTATTAGGTTGTATAAGTTATGTATTTGACACTACATTATATTTATTAACTGGCAATTATAAAGACTGACCTCATAGGACATGTTGTCAATATCAAGCCGCATGTCTCTGTGTCGATCATGCATTTCAATACCACCATAGTATATGCTCTACATTAATAGTTATGAGCCAAAAGGAAAAAAACCTCTTTCAGCTTTAGGCCGAAACATCAAAGTAAATAGGTTCAGAGTAAAAGTATTGTTCTTAGCCAAAATTGAAGAATTTTAATACTTAAATCTGGTTGTGTTGGACTACAGTTGGAGTGTGAAACTATTCATTGTTTTATTATTATATGAGAAGCCACACTCATTGTTTAGTTAATATAAGTGGATTTGTAATTTGCTGCCTAAACTATAAAAGAAAAACAATGGAGTCCAAAACTCTGTTCGGATTAAGAACCCAATAATGTAGAAGAGCAATTTAGCTCCTTTACCTCAAAATCAGAAGTTAAACCCCAACAAACTATTTGTTTGTTGTTTACTTATTAATTTCTACAGTATTCTTTTATTTCCCTCGTTGCACAAAAGGGAAAAACAAAACCACAACTGCCAAAAAGAAAGACAAAAAATAATAATAATAATAATAACCAATGACCAAAAGTTACAATTTAGTCACCTCGAATCGCAAGTTGTCACCTCTACGCATGAACTCCAAAGCATTTCGAATCTGGTAAGTCAAGCAAATATCAAAGCATGAGAGCTCTTTAAGACAACCTTAAGGTCCGAAGAACAGGGAAAAAAAAACAACAACAAAACAAAACTTACATGATGCTAGCAAGCAATTCAGCAATTTTACACAAAAAGGGTACTATATTTAGATTTTTAGGAATGCCAATTCTTATTCTATCCGACCAACCTGGGAGCATTGATGAAGCCGATTCTCAATCCCCTAACCCAACCTGGGTTGGAGGGTTGCATCAACCCAGAGCATCCAACAAGGACGTATAAATGTAGAATGTAGTCGTTTATAAAATGGAAATGTGGAAATATAGAATACTAAGAGAACAAAATCAATTTAAATACTCTTCCGACCATTCCCAAATAAAGAGAAAATTTTCAAACTAAGAAGAACATGTGTACACACATTGAAGGGAAACCAACACTATCTAACCTGACCCACTAAGAAAAAAGAAACAGAAAGAAAAGTACCTCAATAATTCTCCGTCCTTCGCGGCTTCTAACTGAAAGAGGTACGCCCCAAACACCATCCCCACTGCTGTGCCTCTCCATCACATATGCTGACCTGAGCCTAGGTGGTGGTCCCTGCTGCCCCCTCAGCCCTGGTGGACCCCCGATCCTTCCAATGTCCTGCAATTCCACTCCATTCTAAGACTATACAATGCAATAGCTACCAAAATATACAATTAAAAGTGAAGGCTACCAAACTTGATTGTAACAAATTACAATATGCAAGCAAGATTGGCTTTTTCGGAAATTATTGGGATGACAAATTAAGGACAACCAGTCAATAATTAAATTATATTTTATTTTATACCTGCGGTTTTTGACAATATATAACACTAACCCTCATCAATCTATAAAAATGACAACAAAATTGTGTAATTGACGATGGTGTCGGTGGTGATATGACTAGACTGTAACTTGAAAAGAACAACTTTTTCAGTTTAATCAATAATTAAATATTATTTTATACCTGGGGGTTTTGACAATATATAACACTAACCCTCATCAATCTATAAAAATGACAACAAAATTGAGTAATTGACGATGGTGTCGGTGGTGATATGACTAGACTGTAACTTGAAAACAACAACTTTTTCAGCTTAATCAATAATTACAGAAAAAAAAACACAACAATCATATCAGCGTTTATACAACAAACAAAGCACAGAGAACATTTTTTTGATGAAGGACAAAAAATGACTATGAGGATAGTTATGATGCCATAAATTCTTGGTACCAAACAATGCCACGAGATCATTTCCAACTTACATTTCAAAATTTAAAATTCAAATGTTGGATCCAAACCACTAATTTTGTTTATCTTCACAACAGAGCTCTGGCATTGGAACCCTCTTCAAAAATTATATAGCATTCTGAAGATTCATAATAAAGTTGATATAATAATTAAGGAAAGGTTGTTTGCTAGCCAAGGTAGAGATAGTTAATCTTATGGGGTAAGTGACTTAACCCACCAAACACTATTTAGCCTTTTTTAGGTTCAAGTGAGGTCACTTCAAAATAAATCCAACTCCAACCTGATGCCAACTCAAGTTAATTAAAAGAATCAATTAAATTTTTCTGTTCCGTGCCAGCAAAATATCCTGCCACTTATCAACAAACTAGCTGAAGTACCAGTATGCATGACTAACATCCAAGAAAATCTACCTTTTGTAAATTTATTTTCTTTTAACTCATTGCAGTCTGGTCTCCAGCCAGGTAAATTTGTATTACAATGATGAAATTAATGTGAATCCATTGCATGCATTATAACTGCATGTACCAGCCAGTATGTACAAATACAGTTATGGTTCAATTTAGCACATTCAAGTTTCTAACCAAAGCATGAAATTAATAAACAAAGAAACTATAGAGAGAGAGAGAGATTCCAACCTCAGACAAGTTTCTGTGATACCGAGAGTGTAAGCCCTGAGATGGGGCCCATGTAGGACCTACAGGTGGACTAACTGATGAGGTGGTGCCACCCCTCTCTCTGACAGATGAACTACTTACCACCCTTTCTCTCTCATCATCCCAATTCACAGATGAGCCAACCCCACCACGCACCAGCCTGTGCCCTCCAGCTGTAACAAACTCCCCAATTGGAGTTGACGGGGTAAACTCAGCAAAACCACTCTCCAAATCAATGGGACTTGAGGCACTTCCGACCCTCGAACTCGATGCCCCATTGCGAGGGAATTGATGTGTTGATACTGATACAGGCGGTGGTGCATTACCTGGCCCAAAACCCAATACTGGTGGATCGAGATGTGGCGCAGTCTCAACTGGAGAGTGGAACAATGGTGGTGGACCCCACAAATTGAATCGCCTCACATTATTGTTATTTCCATTATTAATATAGCTTCCTTGATTGGTACCAGTATTATTATTGGAAGTATTACTTGAATGAGACCATAAATTAGAAGGTGCGAGACCAGGCACCCCTAGATCCTGGTGCAAACTGGGCCCCATAGTTGGCCCAGTTCTAATCCTGAAGCTCCTCTGCGAGTTACCAGCAACTCCACTTGCAGTAACTGGGGTTCTGAAGCCAGGAAATGGTTCATCTGCTGGATTGACGTAATTCACGGGCACAGATGGTATATTTGTACCAGTAACCATTGAACTAGGACTAGGGTTTTGGTATGGGTTATAACTAGAGGAAGAGGATGTGTAAGCACCGGCACCATGCAAATGTAAATTACTTGTGCTTCCACTAGCCGAAGCCTGCGAATGGGCCCCAATCTCTATATTCTTCCTTTTACAAGCAAGTCTCCTTCCATCTAATGTACTACTACCAGGTCGGGAGTCCATGTCCTCCTCCAAACCGATCCCATGTCCACTTCCTGAATTCAAACCCATTGAACTCGAACCAGACCCAAAAAAGGGGCCATGACCGTGACCATGTTGGTACAGCCTCAGCTCTGACGCATCAGAATTCTGCACCTGAGACGACAAATCAGAAAAGTTTGCATTGAGATTTATGTTCATATCCACATTTTCCAGGGAGAGAGAGGCAACTGGCTCAGGGTTATGGTGAGAGGACCCAGGGAGGGCATGGTGCGGGTCTTGTTCGGCAAGGTATGGCAATGGGGAAAAGTCAGGCGGGTCAACTGGGTTGAGGAGCATGTTGTTCCAGTACAACTGAGAATCAAGGGAAATGGGTTCAGGTGACGTTGAACTTGATCCTGGTTCAAACCCAAATGCCTCCGGAAATGGTTCGATGGAGCTTCTCTGTCCTTGCATTTTGCAAGGATTAAAATCGATTGAATTGAACAAACCTAAACTGAAAAGCAATTACAAAATAGCAGAGTTAGTAGATGGGGTATGGAACCAGAAGGTATCTACAGCAACGAATGCTTCAACAAATAATAACTTGTAATACATTTCAAAGGTTTTATTATTGATTGAATTGAACTGTTTTTCTCTCCCTCATTTTGAAACATACTCAAATTGAGGGGTGGAGAAACTAAAAAGTCTTTTGAGTTCTGGAAGCAGAATTCTTATCCTCTCAGCAGTATAAATTGATTTTCCAAACACCACAGAAGAAGGAACAAGGAATCGCTTTGAACGGAAATTGCGCACCTTTTACGCCATTTATGGATTATGAATTTGGATAGGAACATCACAAGTCACTTTTTTTTTCCTTAATTAATTCCTTTTGTGATGCCAAAAGGCGCTTGCTTTGATCAAACCATTTATGTGACAAACAAATTCAAACCATGGATGAAGCTTTTTATTTTGGATGTGATAGAAACGGATTTTGGAAATGAAAAGGAGAGATAGTTTTAGATCAGAGTAGCATTTAAAGATGACAGTTTCAAAATGTAGCAAAAGACGCCAATTGTGATGGCAAAATAAGAATTAAATTTAGATTCAACTACCCACTTAATTTATGATGGAAATTTAAAAGGGAGAACTTTGACACCCAAATTCATAAAAAGAAAGAAATTGATCTATTCTGTGCTAGCAATGGGATTTTGGGAAAAATCGTCATTAATCTATACAAGGTAAAGGCTTACCAGGATTTGGGTCTTCCCCTATTTTTTTTGTTTTTAAGGAAAAAAGAATGAAACCAAAGCGTTGAAGAAGCACATCTATATATCGGAGAAATAGGAGAGAAAAAGGGATCGATGAAGGTTACCTGAAGCGATATAGAAATCGTGGTGGGTTTAATCGGAGAAATCGGGCTCCTTCCCTTCGCTTCCTTGAGAGCGGCGCTTGTTGCTTGTTGCTTGTTGCTTGTTCCTTGAGAGAGAAGAGAATAAATATTATATGTTCAATCTAAGAGAGAGGAGAGAAGAGAGAAGAGAAAAGAGACGGAGGTGGATTGGATAATAAATAAATGGATGGGTTATCTCTACTGTATTAAAAACACCAATGGAAGGATGTAACATCTTAGGATACAACTTTGATCTGAGCAATTTGCTCCATTGATTTTGTTTTTTAGAAAATCTAAATCATAGATTATTAAAAAGTAAAATTGATAAGCGGACCAGATCATACCTCCGAATAGAAAGGTATTTGGATCTACGTCTGGAGCGCTGGAGCAAGAGCGTTGTCCGTCAGTCTGTTCGACACCCAATTCGATTCTTCGCTAAAACATATTAATATTTGTCTGACAATTTTTTTAAACTTTTCTCCGTCTCCTTCGCATCCTTCCATCGTCATCCGTTCGAAGATTCGATGAAAAGGAGTTTACCAGCTTTTGAAATTCAAAAGAGGGAGAAAGCGGCAGCGAGAGTGAGCGAGTGAGCGAGAGCGAGCGCGACTTCGGCCATCTCTATACCATCGACAATCTCCCACCGCTTCTCCTCCTAATTTCTGCCTCTACCCTGACCCTTCTTTCATTTCTTCACTCTTGTTTTCTTCTCTTTCAATAACCCACAGAAAAGGAGAGAGAGAGAGCCAGCGACTAATCTTCCCCTTTCCCCTTTCAAGCCAGGAATAGAATGGTGCCCTATCTCCGTTCCCCTCTCCTCTTAAGCGTCGCCGCTCTATTGTCTCCGACAAACTATATATCTCTCGGCAAGTTCACTTCACTTTTTTGTTTCTTCTTGTTGTTCCTTCTTTTTCCTATCTAAGTTCTGACGAAGATTTTGAGGAAGGTTAAAATAGAGAGAGACACTTGGAATTAGTAATTGGAGGAGGAGCTATGGTGATTCGAGGGAGCGAGAAGAGCGTGGTTGGACTTTCGGCGCACCACAAGTCAGTGCCACCCTTTCTCCTCAACTTTCTCTTCTCTTTCTCTTTTATTTTCCAAACAATTTTATCTGAAAGCATTTCTCTTCATGCGATTTAGCAGTTGAGACTCGAGAAAATAATAGTTTGTATTCAACATTTGCTTTCATTTATCTTTCCCTGAAATTTATATAAGAGACAATGTCAATTCTTCTACATGACTGTTTTTTATATCTTTATTAAGTATTTTTTTTTTGGTTCTTATTGGTTTCAGGAACTGTACGGTAATTCTTCTTTATAGTAAATCTACATGCAGTGACTCTCATTCTATATCATATATTACATTTTTCTTTTTTTACAAGTTTTAGTAATTTTTATGGACATTTTTTAAATATCTAGGTCTTATTTGATTGAAAATTGGTTTAATACGCAATTAAGTACTTTAATTTTTTTTTCACATCTTTGTATCCAGTAATCCAGGATTGGAGCTTAAAGATGACTAGATGGTTTAAATTCATGGATTCAATATCATACATGTATGTCTGCCAGTGTAAGGTGAGCTTATTTCTAAAAAACATATTTTACTATTTGAATGAAATTCTTTTATATTTACATTTTGCTATATTAAATTCATTTCTTTTTCTTGGAAATAAGTTAATCATGACGAACATTCTTACCTCCTGCAAAGTTGCATGTTGTAATATGGTGTAATGGCTTCCTTCAATTGTATTTGTACAATTTTATCAATCAAATATTCAAATTTGATATCAACTGTTACAACAAATCAAAAATGGAGTTTAGGAAAAATGTAAGAAAAAGAAGTACTCAACTGGAGGGTTCTTAAGTCGAGGTGTCATGAAAAATTATGGAATTTTAGGAAACGTGATGATTCCAGAATCTCCAAGACTTGCAGGTGAACAATTACTGGTTCATGAAGTTGCAATTTTATGAATTTTGTGTCAATGCTTTTTGGGCATCACATTGACATGTAATTCCTTTGACCTTACCTTGTTTTTGTAAAAGACTAGGTACGAAGAAATTTTATACTTATCTGAGCTTAATATTGAACAATGGTCGAGTATATTGTCATAAGACCTTGAATGAAACACATTTGACATCGGTTACAGGAGTAATAGGACCGATGAATACATCGTTGCTACCTTATGTGTTTCTCTGTGATACACCATGAAAATCATGAGATTGTTACCTCCTCTAATGTAGTTGAATATGCGAATTTTACTTTTTGGGCAAAAAAAATCCCAGCTTATCTTTTATCACTTGATCACAGTCTATTTGGCATACAAAACTTAGTTAAGTGTAGTTCTAATAAGAACGATTGGGAAAAGGAAAAAACATAAGAGCTATTCCTAGAATTGGTATCATAACTTTTTTAAATTTCAACAGGTACTTGGCCGAGGCCCATGTTCAGGACCTCCAATCTGGGAGGTTGAGAAGCTCTGCAAAAGGGCCCTCAAAATCCACCAAGAGCACAGCGCACCAGCCTTTCTTGAGGAATCCGATCGACACCTCATGGCCCTGATCCTAGATGCCAACTGTGAATTAAATTTTGATGTAAATTCCATTATCTTTTACTGCTGAGAATTACTTCGATATTGAGACAATGGGGGTTTTTTGGAGTATTCATTGGATCTTTGATATATAATCATTCTTTTACATTATATTCAGCTTTCTATGCATCAAACCAAAGGTCATACCTCATATGCTCATGTAACGTTTTGTTCTGATCAATTTTGATCCATGTAGGATTATTGACTTTTTTTAAAACGGTTGACTGACACAATTGTGGGTTTGATTTGGATTGGTCAGACTATGCCAAATGTAGATTAAATTTAACAGCGTGGTAAGACTATTTTTTTTTCATTTAATTATAATTTAATTGATGCTTAATTTTGATCTTACTATAATTCAAGTAACAAAAATTTCTCGCTAAAGTTGTTGAGTTGGTACTTAATTTGGTTGAGTTTCAGCTTATTTTCTGGTCTATGAATTCTGTTGACAAATAAATAAGTTTTTCATGTTTATCAGAAAAAAATAAAGCAAGGAATTTGACATGGTATGGTGTGCTTGAATCAGGTCTTTTGTGTGCTCTCATGTCACTGGCTACCTGAGGGGTTAGAAGAGTCTGAGTTCTCTGTGGATATCTTTAGCAAAAAGTACCAGTATATGTTGATCTTAATGACAATTTATGGTTTAGACTTTAGAGCTCTTTTAAGCCATTGGTTTGGGAGTTGAGCGCTGTATTAGATTTGGTAGGTAATTGATATCTCCATGAGCTATATGTGATGTGTTTTCCCTATATTTACTTTCTTCCCTGGTAAACTCTTTATTAATGGTTCATGACTTTTTCTACTTAATATATGTGCAGGCCAAGTTAGGATTCTGACATATTTGTAGTACAATGCAGATTATAATCTTTCTTCTTGGTTATTTCCTGTCAATATTTTGTCTTTTGCATTATTGGGAATGGGAATAATATAGGAAGTGAAAATGAGTATTTCAAGGTGCAGACAGCAATTTGTTTTGCCTGAAATTGATGCAAAGTCTTTTTTTTTTCTTTTTCTTTTTAATCATTTTTTGTGCTCTTTTAAGCTTCTGATTGTGTTGTATGTTGATTGGTACCAGTGGTACTGTACCAAAGTCAAGTGGTCCCCATCCTTCGCTATGGAGTTGAAAAGTATATTCTCTTCTCCTTTCCTAAATTGTTTATTTTTTTTCTATTAAGTTATATCCTAGGGGCCAAGATGCAAAAACTGATCTTTAAGAAACTTTCAGGTCATTTGTCTTATATGTGATACTGAACAGTGGAAAGGGCAAGAAGAAGAATACATTAAAGCAATCCGATGGAGAAGAAATGAATAAGAAGATTTGTTCATTAGCTAACATTTTAGGGTGATTTTGTAATAAAGAATATGTTTGATATCTACTAACTTTTGGGTGATTATGTAAAATGATTTCCTGACAGATCAACATCATGTAATTTGGTATTAATGTCAATGCGTACTTTGATATTTTGATATTGTAATTTCTATTGGTATATTAGCATCAAATACTATCACAATGCTTAATATATACACAATGAGTTTTTGCCTACACATTGTTATCACATTGCTTATATGTCAGATGTTGACTATGTTGAATGCTTTCAGTTTCTGTTCGGTATCATATACAGGACTAATATCTGTTGGACTAATACCACTAGAGTCTTTATGTACTTGATACTAGATATTGACTGTTCTTTGAAGTCTAATTCTAATTTAGTATCATATATCGACAGTTCCCTGTTGCTTTGCCTATAATTTTAGTGTAACTTTGTGAAGAGTTTGGATTATAACAATATTTTTCAAATAAAATTTGCCCACACATTGGGTGGGCCTGCTGCTAGTGGTATGATAAAAACAGGAAGAGGAAAAATGGGTTGAACGGAGAAATGGGTTATACAAAAACAACAACACCAACACCAACAACGGATGGAGGAAATGTCAAGAGAGAGACAAAAGGCAGCCAAAGTGTAGAGAGAGAAAGGTGTAATGTGTAATGCGGAAGTAAAATTTGGCAGAATTAGGCCTCCCTCTTCTTAATTTCTCCCACTCAAACGTCTTCTCTCTCTGGACCTTGTATTTTCTAATATTATATTATCACCTCTCCTTTTGTTTTTATATCACTATGCAAACAATGACGTCTCAAACTGGATGATATATTATCACCCATTTCATGACTGTCATATTCTTAAAATCACAAAAGATTGAGGACTGGCACGTAAAAGCACCCTTGTTTTGTTTGAAAACTTTTATGATCTTTGGCTTACTTAAGATTACATTTACAGAACAGACCAGAGACCACCCACCACTAATTCTCATATACAAGTTAGAACAGCGAGCACCAAACTCTCTCTTTTTTCTTTACTGGAGTTATTTAATTTTAGAGAATTTGCTGTTGATCCTGCACAGCAGATCCTGAGTTAATTTAATTTAATTTAATTTAATTGGGAATATGCGGAGGATTAGACTTTGAAACGGCAACTTACATTACATTACAGTCTTACACCCACCTCTCTTGCCTTTCTTCTCCTCATTTTATTCTTTTTCTTTTTCAAGGATAGCATTTGTAACAATGACAAATATCTCAATTTCTCATCTTGTTTTCACACAAAAATAGCATTGCCACACTGCCACCTATATATATCCTTATTTTTTTTTCATGGAGCATATCATGTTTACTCCCGTAAATCTTTTTATTCGGCTTGTTTCATCCAATAATAATATATGATTATACTTTTTTTGTTTTTACTTAATATATCTTTTTTTAAAGCTCTGACAGTGTGTTTCCTTTTCCTATATTTTGATGCATTTATTCTTGACATCGCTTTGCTTTTACATGCCTTATATATATTGAACAAAATAAACCATTAATCATGCCAATAACAGTTTTTTTTTTCAAAAATGCACAATGTCTACCTGGCACATATAAGAATGATATCAATAAGCGAACCGCTCATTGAAGCTATTCTACATTTTGTTGAGATATAAAATTAGATGCAGCGCATCCATAATCAATTAAGTAATTGAGAATAGTTTAAAGAGTAGTAATTTTGAAAGAATAATGGAATTTGGAAGTTGGAAAATAAGATTGCAATTCCAAAGATAGTTATATTATTTGGATAGTACGTGTTGGAAGCAGAGTGTTATTTTTTTCTTTTTTTTTTTGGAATAGAAAAATAAAGGTTGTTCTTACGATTCCGAAGTGGTTTGGGTCACTATTCGGAACGTGAATAGCGAACTGTTATCTCTAATCCCTCTATTTCACATGCACCCAAATGCATCCTTAATTAACAGGAGTTATATTAAAAACATACTATTTCAGCATTTTGGACAATTGATAAATCTATTAAAATATAAAATAAAATTTAGCATTCCAATCCTCTATTTATTTTTTTTTGTTACAAATGTCACAACTTTAGACAAATGCTACAACTTCACTAAATGTCCTGTTCAAGCGACTTGCTTGTTTCATGCAAAAAGATGTATTCGTTCTGACTAAGATACAATAAAGCTTTTAGGCTAATAATACAACTTATTGTGTGTTTTCTGTATAATTTTTGTTTCACTTCTTATAATATTTTTTGACTGTATAGGTTTTTAGTATTATAATAATTTATCTACTTGTGTTCAAAATTTTCAGATTATAAATATTTTACAAAACTAATCATTTAAAATAATTTTTCTTTAAAAAACTTTTTCAGAGCAAAAGTTAGATATTTTCATTTTAGATATAAAGAAAGAAAAATTCCTACTTGAAATGTTTATAGTAAATCCATTTGAACAAACAGGTAGCATAATATAAAACGTAAGCTCGTGATAGACTTCCGATTAGCAGTGAAATTGCTACTTGAGGCTTCACGTGAATAAAGAAACTGAAGTAATTATGTATCGACAATTTACACAAAAAAAACACCATTTATTTTTAACAAAAGCATAAAACAATTTACACAAAATATTTCTGATACTTAAAAGTCTATTAATTATAATATTTAATTTTCTTTCTCTTGAGCACTATCGCATGTACGTATTTACATTTGTAGAGAAATCATTAAGAGAACATATTAAATATGTTTGACCTCGTCAATTCTTATAATTTCCCAATCGAATAGTAAAATATTACGTCACAATTAAACATCACATCAATCCAATCTAACCTAATATAAACAAGCTGAATTTTACTTTGAATATTTAATTCATTCATATTTATTAATTCGTAACAAAGACAAGTCAGTGATTTTAACTCATACCCGAATATATATATATAAATGTAAAGAGAATTAGGTACATGATTTACCAATTAATCACGTAAGTACGTCTTAAAGTTCTCCCAATTAGGACGATCGTCGTTAACGACGCATGTATACAAATATTTGAATCATACTGTTTTGGATTAGGTAAAGTTAGAAAAATTAACCTCCATTGTTTTTTTTTTTTTTTGAAAAAAAAAATCCACTCATGTTGCCTTGAAATAAAAATTATAGAAAAAAAAAACTCAGGAACTTTGACAAATTGAAAAGCTACGTTCTAGTCGATGGTCCTAACAATAAAGTAAAAATCCAAAATAATACCTGCAGGGAAGTCGTATAGTATAATATAATATGAAAGGGTCCGTTTGGATGAGGTGTGGGAAAAAGGAAAGAAGTGGGAAGAAATATTGAGAAGTGTGTAAATTTTGTAAAGAATTTGGATTTTTATAATAAATTTTTTTCTTTTTTTCCACATGGTATCCAAACGGAGCCAAAGAGATAACTTGGAAGGAAGTCGTATATGGATGCAGGGAAACCACAAGATATAAGGACTATAATTATACAAGTTGTCATTTCAGCGAAGGTAATGTAAAAATATTTCAGTAAATACGACAGCGGAAATGCCCTCTGTGTACTCAAAGGAAATGCTCATTGAAATATATATATAGAGAGAGAAATATATATAGAGAGAGAGAGATTGGCTAAAGTATACTCCAGCATACGGATCAAATCTGTATGCTAGAGTCATTTCTGAAAATCTAAAATTCAAACAGTCGATCCAAACCGTTTAAGTTGTTCTCCATGTAAAAATATCCTTCAAGACCAAATTTTATATTTTTTCGAATAATTTTGCTATATATTATGCTATTTTCAAATTGAAGGGCCAGAAATACTCCTTTACAACTCCTTTACAATGTTTTTTTAAAATAGCATAATATATAGTAAAAAAATTCGAAAAAATATAAATTTTAGTTTCCTATGAGATTTCAATATAGAGAACAATTTAAAAGCTTCGGATCGACTGTATGCACTTTAGATTGTGAGAAACGACTCCAACATACGGACTATCTATATGCTGGAGTATACTTTAGCCAATCTATATATATATATATATATATATATAGAGGAGAGTTCCGGTGCACACATTTTGGATGCCCCTAAATGCCCCAAAACACACCTTTTTACTACTTTTACAAAATATAAAATTCAAACTTCGAATCCAAACCGTTGATCTTATTTGATATAACGAGCGATGCATTTTCATATAAGTTTTATAATTTTTGAAGTTTATTTGATACTTGATCAAGAGGCTAAAATATGAACAGATTAGAATTAATCTATCATATTTAACTACATTCGTTCAATTTTCAATCTCTTGATCAAGTATCAAACAAACTTCAAAAATTATAAAACTTATATAAAAATGCATCGCTCGTTATATCGAATAAGATCAACGGTTTGGATTCGAAGTTTGAATTTTATATTTTGTAAAAGTAGTAAAAAAGTGTGTTTTAGGGCATTTGGGAGCATCCAAAATGTGAGCACTGGAACCCTCCTCATATATATATATATATATTAACTGTAGTGGTCATAGACTCATAGATTAGTCAAGATGGTTTTTCTCTATTGACCGGCAATAGAGGAACCCTTGGAAGTTTTACAAACAGAACCAAATAACAAATTCTGCTAAGACATGCAGTTGCTGTAATAAAATATGTTACATTATATATATATAAATTAGACAATGACTATCTAAGAAAGTATATTAATTACTAGCACACAGCACTTGCCAATTATTATTATTGTTATATTTTTTTCCCTGGAGCAGTGATCTAACTCCTGAAGGCCCGTAATCACATAAGCTGAGGAGAGGAGAAACAATAAATAACTAAATAAATAAATGACAGAAGAATCCAGTGTAGAAATTAACCAGGGATGTAGCTGAGTTTGGTACTAGTGGGTGCACTTGTACTGATTAGTATTAATTATTAAGGGTGCGTTTGGATAGGTGTGGGAAGAAGGGAAGAAGGGAAGAAGTGGAAAGAAGTATTGGGAAGTGTGTAACTTTGTGAAGAGTTTGGATTGTTTATAATTTTTTTTTTTCTTCCTTCTTCTTCTTCTTTCTTCCAACGATCCAAACGCACCCTAAAATAATTAAGTTGGATGTCGCATGGTGGGTTTAGGAGTTGTACTTAATTTAAAATCCAAACCCAACAAAGAGCAAGCGAATGAAATAAATTACGTCATAAAGGGTGTGTTTGGATTGTTGGAAGAAAGAAGAAGAAGAAAAAAAAATTATAAACAATCCAAACTCTTCACAAAATTACACAATTTTCAATACTTCTTCCCACTTCTTCCCTTCTTCCCTTCTTCCCACACCCATCCAAACGCACCCAAAAGGGAGCAAATTAAAAGGAAGAAAAACACAAACGCAAAGTTGGAGTTGGGGATAATGTGGTGTCATTACTCATTGAAAGCATCTCCCCTAAAAATAAAAACATTGTTTACAAATTGGAGCTTGTTGGGTGCTTTAATTTTTTTTATTTTTATGTGGACCCAAATTTGAGACCCTTAAACGCTGCCAACCAGCCAATCAGCCATCGCTTCAATACTTGAATATATAATCCCCTTTCCCCTTATCTCACCATCAATTCTTTGGGTTTCAAGTTTGAACGGTCTCTATTTTGGTTGAATTTATGCCAAATTGCCCAATTCCACTTCCTTGCATCTTCTCCATTTCGTCAATTCATTGAGCAATGGGAAATGGAGAAGAGGGGGGTTGTGGGGTTGTGGGCTGGTGGGTGAAGGGAATGCCTCTTAATTTGTTTGGCAATTTGGCTTCTGAGTTCTGCCCCTGCCTCGGTATAAGAAATATACATAAAAAATAAGTAATTTTTTTAAAAAAATGAGATATATGTTCTGGTGATAAGAGAAACATAATTCAGCCCAGGGTCATGAGTGCATAGTGTGAGTTTACAAATTACAAGTACAACACAGGGTTCCCACTAACAACTCCTTTAACCTACCTCCACTGACCACTAACCAGTGTAACCACTGTAAATTCCGGGAATATATGGTCAACTTTTCGCTTCCCACCTCAAATTTATCGTGATAATGTTTCTTTTAAGAAATAAAAATTGCTGACTATGAAAACTTGTTCATACCAGTCAGGCAGTCAGTTAATCGCTTTTACTTACGTAAGCGTCAACCATTATCTAATTATTTATCAGCGGTTAAATTCATTATTAAGTATAGACATATAAACTTATTATTTCTATAAAAAAACGTCAACTCCCGCTACGTTTGTGTAAAATATCAAGTTTAGTAAACTTAATACGGTGTTGATTAAGAGCTTCGTACTATATGACCCTTAGAGGATTTACGTCATGTTGGCCATGGAAATAAATTACCGTTTATTTTCAATAATCACAAGCGGTATCTAGCAACACATTGTAATTTTCAATTAACATAAATAAATACTATGCTATTATAATGTTTCGACCGTGCATAAGGAATATATACTTTTACGTCACATGGTTAGAGTTATGTCCTAGAAGCCAATTAGTTGATGGCTGTATGATTAGTTTATATTATTGATGATATTTGATCATTTGTTTATTGAGTTTATTATTGACGGATCATTCACGTTGAGGATCTGAATTGTAGATCTCTGTGTTTCATTTTTAAATTAATGACAATAATAAACCTAAATCGTCTGTAATCTTGATAATTAACAAAGAACATTAATTATCATAAAAAATTACTATGCAAGTTAAGTGGTGATTAAATTTTACAAATCATAGGTAACGTGTTACTAACTAAATTGCATATGTGTATGTTATTAGAACACGGTACATGAATGGACCCAATAAAAATAAATATATGGATTGTGTTATGTATCATTATTTATTTCATATGAGTTTGATTCTAAGTTTGAGATAGTTCAGCTTTTCAACATGAAAATAGGAATATCGTCTAACGCTAATTCTTGATAAGGGATGCTATATGGATGATGAAGGTCTCAAGGCCTAGGTACCAAATAAATTTGCAAACCTATAACTACCTCACTAGTCATTTGGAAGCGTAACTTTATGGTTGAACCCAAGAGGCAGATCTGTGAGTACCGGACTTATCCTTTTTCAAAAGCTAGATAGAAATATTTTTATAAGTTTGGATTGAAAATAAACTAAAGTGCAATAAAGTAGACGTTTTTGGTTGTTTTTGTCAATTAAAATAATCTAAAAATATCTATACAAGTAAAGTAATGTTTTAGGATTTTTCAAACAGTATAAAGATGTATTAGGGTTTAGGTTTCACTTGTTTTTTGACTCTAAAACTCGAAACATAACACTTTTCATTCCTAATTTCTAATTTTAGAAGCAATTACCACTCTGTTCTGTCCGAACAGAAGGCAAAGGTGAGTTAATTTGATCCGTTATGCTAATTAATGTCTTAAGTCAGGGTTTATTGGTCAAACCTAGATATTCTAAACCTCAGCTTTCACTTGTTGGACTACTGATTCAATCAAAACCTAACCTAATTAACTCGATTGTTTCATAACTTTTGGTATAGAATTCAATCAACTTAAACTTGTTTATTGGAGTTCTTAGGAATATTTAAAGGTCTTTTGGACTTGTCTAAAAACTTCACTTTGGTGTTAATTAATATCCTCTTTCGGATCTACGATTTATCTCAAGTACTTGAATTAAACTTAACTTGTTATCCTAACTTAGACTTACTAGATGCAGTTGTTCAACTAGAAGATGATTAGAGATTAACAAGCAATTCTGATATAATTCACATACAAACAAATCTCAAAACATTTCATAGCATAGCAAATCAAATAAACCTCATTCAAACATCAAGTTAATTCCCCACTCCTAAGACAATAATAAATTTAGCCTAACATAGTTTCAAAATAAACAACAAGTAGCTTATAACAATAAAGATATAAGCCCATGAGAATAAAATATAGAAACATAGAAGAATAAAATCTAATACTCCTTTATGCTTGAATCTTCAATCTCCAAGGCAGCGGGGTGTTGCAAAATGGTGTCCAAATGTGTGTCCTTACAGTCGTCGCTTCCAAGTGTAAAAGGTTGATGATTTCCCTAGGTGGAAGAGATAAAACGCCTAAGGAAAGATTAATTTATGGTACGGAAGGTAGGATGCTTTTCCTTTAGGCTTAAGGGAGCATATATAGTGGTATTTTGGTGCTTGGAGAGGAATAGGCGCTAGGGTAAGAAAACATATCAATTCCACAAGTTTCCACACTGAAAACATTGCCATATATGTAATGGTGGTGGCCTGTTCGGACCGAACAAAGGAGAGAGAAGGTTACTGGTACTATGAATGAGGCTACAGTGTCATTCGGACCGAACAGAGTGGTGGAAATCACCTTCAAAATTAGGAATGAGTCGTCTAGCATGTATGAAACACTGAGAATTCATCTAAATGCTCCAAAATCACCAAAAATCATCAAAACCTATTTAAATGAAGAGAAAAAACAACGGCAGAGCTAAATTCTGGAAAAATATAGCAATTTATTAAGTAATTTGTTGGTTTGAGTATATTTTGAGTGCCAAGTACGGTCCAATTATCAATAAATAATGATGATATCAATAAACTTTATTTATGTTCTCTTAAATTGTGTGGAGAAAAGTTGTTCATGTAGACAACCGTATGTCCCTCATTAGTATATCTAATGAGTGAAAATATCGATTGGGTCCCTTGATGGAGTTAGATTGTTTGGTAGCAACTTGTACACCAACTCTAGATTAAGAAATGTATAATCTGCAAGAACGACACGTGATATCAGTGTGACATAAAAATCAAAATAAGAAAATACTATTTCTTACGCAGGATTGAAATACTATAATAGTATAGTATTTATTTATGTTAATTGGGAATCATAACGTATTGATAGATACCGCTTATGATTATTGAAAATAAATAACGATTTAATTTTCATGGCCAATATGACATAAATCCTCGAGGGCCGCACAAATAAAAGATTTAACCAACGGTGGATTACTTAGTTTATTTGCATTGGATAATGCAAGATATGATAAGTTGATTAATTACTTATATACCGTTGCAAATCGTTATAATTAATTATAACAAAGGATCATATGAAAATAAATTAATGCATATGCTAATTCTATAATAATTATCAATAAGTTTATATTAATTTTGTTCAACAATATTTAATATAATTATATAAATTATATTGAGTATATGGACTTTTATTTAATTAGCCTAATTGAGCCCAAATAGAAAGCAAATGAGAGAACAATTAATTAAGTGAATAAATGGGCTAATACACATTTGATGTGGACCATCAAGGTGTTAGAGATATGTCCTTATTGTGGCCGGCAATAGAGGGGGAAATATGTCCCAAACTTGTTGGGATTAGGTGACTGGCTATATAAGGACCACTTGGAGAAAGAAACCTAACTCTAATCTCTTCTCTATCTCTTCCCTCTTAGGCCGCCACCTTTTCTTGGAGAGAAAATTTATTTCTCTCCATTGTTGTCGTCTCATCTAGCTATCTGAACTAGCTCATGTATTGAACAAAAGGCTTACACAATTAAATAGTTGATTTGATTTGAAGAAAGACACTAGTTGGATTAGCTATTTCCTTTGCTTTGCTAGCACAAGACTTAAGAATTTGCTTAATTTTTTTTTGTGGAGCTAAGAAGAAGGAGAAGAAGGTGAAGGAGAGCACCTCATCAATTTCAAATGAGTTTGATCGAGCCTCTTTGTTGCTATATAAAGAGAGGTAAAACTTTTTTCCTTTATCTCTTATGCTTGATTTTGTCATTTCCACTAGTTCCTAGTTTGCTTGGTGTTAATTTACAATAAATGAGGATTTAAATGCATAAATAGTAGAACTAAATTTTCTACAATATCATTGTATAATTCAAGATAAGAATGTGTCATTCTTGCATATTACATATTTCTTGATCTAGAGTTGATTATCAAGTTTGCATGAATACAATCCAATTCCATCAAGAGGCCTAATAGATACCATCACTCATCAGGTATATCAAAAAAGGACATATGATTTTGTTTAACAACTTTGCCTCGCGCAATTCATATGAACTTAAAATAAAGTCTGTATTGTAGCCCTTATCGAGAATCATTATTAGAAAATATTTATGGAACCAACCCTCATGTGGAAATTGAACCATATGAAACTTAAAATCAAATTCAAATAAAATAATTAATAATACATAACACAATTTATATATTATTTCATTTGGTCAAGTATTGTGTTATGTTTCAATAACATTCACATATATAATTAAGTTGGTAACTCCTTACTTGTGATTTGTGAAACTTAATCATCACTTAACTTGCATACTAATCTTACGTGAATAATTAATGTTCATTGTTAATTATCATGATTAGGGACACTTTATATTTATTATTGTTATTCTAACAAATGAAACACATATATCTACAATTTAGATCCTCAACTTGAATGACTTGTCAATAATAAACTCAATGAACAAATGATCAAATATTATTAATAACATAAACTAAAATATAGTCATCGTAAGATTGACTTCTAAGATATAACTCTAACAAAAATTCTATCACAAATTAATATTTCAAAATGTATTTAATTGTTTTTCAAATTCGATTAGACGATTGTTAATAAAATTTAAATATTGAATCCAAACATTTGATTGTGCTTAATTTGACAAGATATGCATTGCCATAAACTTTTATGATCTTCTTAAGTTTATTTGATACTAAATAAAGAATTTAGCTAACTGAAAAAAAATCTTGTTTATGTTCTTATCTTCTCCTTCTTTTTATTTTTGATACAATAAAGAATATCTAGCCCCGTGTCATTCTTTATACGCATAAGGTGACGGCAGCTAATTTACCCACTCTACAGTCTACACCAAACAAATGGTTAGCCAAACACAGTAAAATCAATGAAGAATTGAATAAAATTAAGAGAGATGGGTTTTGAGTTGGTGCGGGCTAGCGTTATTATAAATAATAATGTAGGTCTCTGACCATGTTTTCGTTTTCCTTTTTTGTTTCGCAATTTTGCGTTGTATCATGCTGTTTGAAAAGTCGTATAACTGTGTAAGGCTGTGATCCTCTCAGCCGCTTATTAGATTTTTTTTTCATCATCAATTGCATTATTGCATTATACACCGTTTGACAGACATATATAGCAAACCATGCTATTTCGAAAAAAAATATGGCAAAGCATGAGTGTGCGCTATTTCTTTTTCGAAAAAATATGACAGATATATACATCATACATAATTTTGAATGATCTGAACCATCATATAATATTGGTTCCTCAAAGACCAGGACCAGCGATGCCGTTACGCTCCCACTTCTCAATCTCTCGATCTCTTTCTTTATTCTTTTTTGGTTTTCTCTGCTTTAAGACGACTAGGGAAATGAATTCAGATCTGGTGCCGCGCGGCACAGCGTGTAGCGCGGCATTCTAGCCGTCTGATCAAGATCCAATGGACAAGGGAGCTCCGTGTATGTAACCTGGATTGATAGGCCCGTAAAAAATGAACCGTACGATTAAGATCAGACGGTTCGTACGCGCGCTACACGCTGTTCCGCGCTACAGCGGATTCGGATCCCTAGGGTAATAGGGAATCCCTTCTCCCGTCTCTCTTGTTTTAATTTTTTTTTTAAAAAAAAGACTAGGAATAAGTCACCCAACCTACCGATTCTCTGCAATCTTTGTATTCACTATTTTTTTATAAAAATAAAATAATCAAAATAACTTGTCGTCGTGAAAGTATTGTTTGTTTTTATTTTTATGTTCTACCTTTATTATAGAAAAACATGCCTATTTGTGCCAATTTGACAGAAATGAACAGTGATGCAAGTTAGAATATCAATTAACATGGTTAGAAATTGGACAAAATTTTAAAATTGAGTTGGGATTTTAAAGAAAAATATTTTTAACTAAATTTTCTTCTATTGCACCGGGGAAAATAGACAATTTATGAAAATAGTTGCTTTAAATATAAAAAACTAATTCAAGAGTGCATATATGTGCCAAATTTTACTAATTGAATTTTTTATGGGTAGAATTATTCATCTCTTTTGAGTAATCTATCATCAATCAAGCTGGACGTTTAGATGCATATAGTGTTTTTTTCCAATTTTACTAATTGATTTTTTTTGTTGGACCTTTAGTGTTTTTCCAAATAACTACTTTCTTCCTCAACAAAAAGTGAAAAGAATCTAATAAAGACGCAACTAATAAGAAGACAACAAAAAAATTTTAATAATCAAGTTCGGGTTATTATATACTAGCATTACACTAATAAAAAATAGGGTGATTTAGATTTATGCCACTGTAAATATTTGAAATTAGAGATATACCATCACTAACTGACACAATTATTTTTTTGTCATTATAAAATAATAAAAATTAGTTTTTTTCCATTGGACAATTATATGACGATTTTACCCTTTTAAATGCCATTATAAAACTTAAAAATTAGTATTATGCCATCACAAAAGATATTATTGATTTTATGTCATTATTAATCATTAACGATTAGTTTTACACCACTGTAAAATAATAAAATTATTTTATGTCACTGGTGCAAGCAAATAGCGGCATATATCTAATTGGTCATCTAATTTTAAAATTAAAAAGATTACATTTTTAAGATTTATTTACAATAATATTCTTGTTCCGATCTTTTTCACGTAAGTAATTATGGATTATTAAATTATAATGCTCTTTGTATATTTTATTATACTCCACGATGACAACAACATTAATTGTGGAATACATAAAATGAATCTATAATATTCTTTTGTAAATGATCATGGAAAACATAAAAAATTATTTTTTGCTCACAGATGAACATTCTCTTCTATGAATTGAGCAACTCACGAAAAAAGTATATTGTGGAGGAGAAAAAAAAATAAATTTTAATATCCTACTAATTCTAGACATGTTATATACTTATATTATATGAGTAACGTTCTAATGAAAAAAAAACGTGGCAATTATTAAGCGGGCATGGCCTCCTCGCACAATAAAGATTTTGTGCGTTAATGTATTTTTTCCTGGGCGCCGTCTTTCTTTTTTTTAGGGTTTGTTTTTAATGAGGGATTATTTGGTCATTTAAAAAAAGTAATGTCAAATTTGATAATGACATTTTTAGAATTTAGTATATTTTAAAAAAAATAGTGGCATAAAACTAATTTAAGCAAATCTATAATGGCCTAAATTTAATTAGTATTTTAAAAATGATATTTTTCTAATTAACAAAATTCACGGTGGCATAAAACTAATTATCTAAAAAAATATATATTTAATCCTTGGACTAAAAATCAAAACAGAAAAATATATAATTCAACAATTAATTAATGATGAAACAGTTAAACTGTTCCATCCAAATCTAATATCATCATCGCAGTTATCTATACACCGATCATAGAAACTGAATGCGACCTCGAACATGCATATCCCAAGCAAAATAATCAAGTACATACAGCAGCTAACTTTAAAATTTTAAAATGTGCATGCATAATATAATAAGCATTCAATTGAGGGGAGATTTTCGAAATTTTCTTATAAATTATAAAAATAAATCGAAACTCCACAACAGTCCTAGAGGCATCTAAAATTTACTGAAGTGTCAGCCAACATTTTCCGCGCAATGTTTTGTATTTTAAGTATATCTTTCTTATACAATGTCCGATTTGGATGATTCAAAATGAGATGGAAACTTAATAGAGAGATCTACAACATTGATGTTTTGAGTATCTTCACATTCGAATTTATGATAATCAAAACTTCAAGTGAACATGGCACATACGTTCTCTCTAACACTTACAACCACATTTCAATCATCATTCATTAATAATTGAAAGATTCACAAAATAGAAGAGTTGTAGATCTTTTTCTTAAGATTCCAACAAATTTTGAATCATCCTAATCGAGTATCATATGAGAAAAATACACTTAAAATAAGAAACAATACGTGATATTTTGAAAATAACAAATAATTCAATTAAAATGCAATACATAGTGTACATTTATGTACAAAAGTAGAACCTCTATAGTATATATCGAGTATTGGATGTGTAACATATATTATTTTAAATTTTTGATATATATATTTCGTAATTAAATAGAACTTTTATGGTATTTTTTACTAATTAAAAATCTTTTAAGACTATTAAAAGAACTTTTAGGGTATCTTGCTATATTGTGCTATTTATTATGAAAAAATGGCTTGTTCAAAAATTTTGAAATTTTAGTATATGTAAATAGGTATACCATTGCGAATTGTATAAAATTTTCAGATTTTTCTATCCTTCTTTCTCGGTTTTCTAGTGCCCAACATTTGGTTCCAGCACAGTTTTTTCGTCTGAAAATGAACTACCTTGTGATTTTTTGCAATTTATTTGGATAAAATGACTTGTCCAAAAATTTTGAAATTTTAGGATATGAAAAAAAATATGTCAATTTGCATTGTGTAAGTTTTTTAGATTGTTTTGAACCACCCTACTCGATTTTCTAGTGCTCAACATTTGGTTCCAACACAGTTTTTCGTCTGAAAATGAACTATCTAGATGCTTTGTGCAATCCAAACATATATTAATCCGCACAATTGAATCCGAATCCGAATACTGTTTGCGAACAGTTCTTCGCACAGTGAAAATCGCTGGATCTTTTGTTGCAACAGCTGAAAATGAGGCGGTTCATATTTTGTGTTATTCAATTTGCTTCTTATCAGATACACGGTGACCATACGCAGTACGAACATAAAAAAATCTACTTAATTGTTTTCCCTCTACACACCACATGGGTGTCGATGATGATCCCATGCGTACACCCATAGGTAGCCTTTGTGAAACGGGTCTTTTCCAATTTGTTTTTAACCCGTTGCACAATCTATTCGAGTATGTTCCGAAATCCCAATCTGTTTTTTTATTTCTGTGCTATGGCTATGGTCGACATCTATTGGACTGCAAATGCATCTCTGGACCGGATTATTTGTTGCAATAACTAAAGGTGTGGCTATATAATCAGCATGCACAATTGAGAATGGTCATAGAGGATCCGCCAATATCCATGTGGAGGATAAATTTGGCTGGGTTCCCATGAGTAGGGGTGAGCAAAAAACTCGTAACTCGTGAGTTACTCGAACTCGACTCGAAAAAAGCTCGATGAAAACTCGAGTTAGAAGAACTCGAGTTATAACAACTCGAGTTATGCCAACTCGTTAATTTTACGAGCCGAGTTCGAGTTGGGCCCAACTCGACTCGGCTCAACTCGAGTCAGAATATACTGGCTGCAAAAAAAATAAATGTTATCTTATTAATATACAGCCCAATAATTTTACTGATTTGCAACATAATAATTCGTTCACTAAGACGACTAGTACCTCAACACCCTCATGACTGCTCCTCTTTTTCTATTTTCGAGCAAAATTCTAAGACGACTAGTACCTCAACACCTTCTCACGAGCTCGTTGCCGAGTCACGAGTTGGCTCGAGTTAAAATGAGCCGAGTTCGAGTTAGCTCGAATAGCTCGGAACTGCTTTGCTGTCGAGTCACGAGTTGACTCGAGTTGTGACGAGTTCGAGTTCGAGTTGAGGCTAACTCGCTCGAACTCGGCTCGTATACAGCCCTACCCATGAGCATGAGCCTTCTTTCACCATTCTCGGCTTTCTATGTTTCATTAATAAATTTATTTGGATTTTCTATGGTCGTCAAATTAAAACTCAAGACAACTGAAAAATAGTTGTCACAGAAAATTCTATATCTGAATCCAATCACATGTGGGACAGTGGGTGTAATTATGTGCAGAAACTTTTTTCTTTTTTTCTGTTTGTTTCCTCTAGAGACGAGATGAGGAAATGACATTTATTTTGCTGATTTTTAGGTCCCTTTTTTTATTTTGTCGTTTTTTTATATGGTTCATGTTGTGCCTTTTCTTTGTTTAATCCTAAGCGATCAATTTTAAAAAATAAACAACAACGAAAAGAGTTCACGCCAATTTTCATCTTCACAACATATCCTTAATCCAAATATTTTTCTCCGTTTATTTGATACAATACTATATTTGCAATTATCGTTATATTTAAAAATATGTGGAACATTGATTCAGTATGTTTGTATGATAATATTTATGGTATATTATATTCTGATTCTTCATATATCGATTTTTTTAAAATTGCTGTAATATTATGATATGATATTAAACTTATGAATCATGTTTAAAAAGAAATATTGCATAATATTAGAGATTCAAATTTATGGTTTGTACTTATGGAAAAATGACAAAAAATATATTTTCTAAAATATTAGGTGAATGTTAAATTATATGTTTTGAAAATCACAATGACGAGATGGATACAAAATAAATGCTTTAGATAGTCTTTTCTGTTCGATGTTAAAAAATATCATATGTGTTAATATTTTAGATAAGACATGCTGATAATTAAAAAGAAATCAATAATTGATATAATAATTTTTTTCTGTTTTTTCTATGTTTTATCACCTCATCTAAAAATATTATTTTTAAAATTTATTTTTTTCAGACACAATTATCTTATATAACAAAATTTACTTCCATTATAAGAGACATGTTCACGATATCTATATGTGGTAAAAATAGGTCGCGCAACGCGCGACGCCCCCACTAGTTTATTGTGATACAACGGCTTATTCAAAATTTTTTGAAATTTTAGAATATGAATAGATATGGCAACATGCATTGTATAAGTTTTTGATTGAACCCCTCCTCGATTTTCTAGCGTCGAACTTTTCCAGCACAGTTTTTTCGTCTGAAAATGAACTATCTAGATACTTTATGCAAATATTATGATACAACGGCTTGTTAAAATTTTAGGATATGAAAATAGATATGCCAATGTGCATTGTGCAAGTTTTTTTAGAATCTTTTGAACCTTCTTTCTGGGTTTTTTAGCACCAAACTTTTATTACCCTGCACAGTTTTTTCGTCTAAAAATAAACTATCTTGGTGTTTTGTGCAATTTATTGTGATACAACAATTTGTCCAAAAGTTTTTTAATTTTAGGATATGTTAATGTGTATTTTATAATTTATTGAGATTGTTTTGAACTTTTCTTCTTGGCTTTCTAGCACCCAACTTTTGTTATCTAATACAGTTTTTTTTGTCTGAAAATGAACTATGTTGGTGGATTTTGCAATTTATTGTGACAATAGCTTTCCAAAAATTTCGAAATTTTATGATATTAAAATAGATATGCCAACGTGCATTTGTGATTTTTTGAGATTGCTTTGAATATTTCTTCTCAGTTTAATGACTTTAGTAATTGATACCAATTTCAAGGATTTCTCGGTGAAAATCAAGTAGAAAACTTAATTGAGATTCTTGTGTACTAAGGTGTTGGAGTAATGCTCCAATAGACTCAGAATCTTCAAAATCTGCGCGTTATGATTATAATGTATAATCCAATCGATTTCAATAACTGAGTTCATAATATTCTAGACTATTTAAAGAGCTTAAATATAGATTATTGTGATCAAATAACCAAAATTGAATACAAAATCACTTGAAATGCTCAATATATTCAAAATCTATAAAATCAGATTTTTATGTACGTAATTATAATGTATAATCCAATCGTTATGAATAAGAGAGTTCATAAACATATTCTAGATAATGTAAAGAACTTAAATATAGATTATTGTTATCCAATGACTTAAAATGAATGGAAAATCGTTTAAATGCTCAAATATACTCAGAATCTTTAAAATATGCATATTATGTGCATAACTACAATGTATAATCCAATCGTTTTGAATAAGTGAGTTCATAAACGTATTCTAGACAATATAAAGAGCATAAATACATATTATTGTGAACAAATGACTTAAAATGAATAAAAAAACGACAGAAATGCTCCAATAGACTCAGAAACTGCAAAATCTGTGCATTATGTGCGAAATTTCATTGTATAATCCAATCGATTTCAATAACTGAGTTCATAAATATATTCTAGACTATATAAAGAGCTTAAATAAAAATTATTATGATCAAATGAGCAAAATTGAATGCAAAATCGCTTGAAATGCTTAAATATGTGTTGGTGCAAATTCAAATAAACAAATTCAGATAGCATAAAATAAATAATTAAAATATTTTTACCCGAATCGCGCTAGAGGCTGTTCTTAAGAGTATTCCATCTCAATGTGCAAGAGGAACCGTAACCAAGATAATTCGGGTAGGTGTCACTCCTTAGGGCACGACTGGAGAAGTGACTGATGAGAGTTCTCCACAATATCCAACAGAATCAATTGGAATAATATTCAAATCAAATTAAAAATTACTATGTGAATATCAAAATAGAGAATAGAAATTTGATCAAGTTTTATTTTTTCTGTCTCAACCACATTCAATTCATTGCGAATAAATTTATATAGCAAATAAATTTATGGCCACTACAACCACATTCAATTCATTGCGATTATGGAGTAAATAAATTTCTTTTAACCGGCTTAATGAACTAATAAAAAACTCATATGTAGTGGAGATAAATGAATTAAAGATATAATTAATTTTGATAATTGATTGCAACGGGAAAAGATGTAATGGTCATCAAATATTTAATTCCTTCAAATTCCTCCAAATGAATAATGTTAATCAAAATTAATTAATGAAAATTTTGAGTTTTATGAATATGTTCCAACAATTCCCCACAAAACTCAAAATTTATGAACATCAAAATATGAGATATGCAAAAATAATTGGGAATTTTAGTAAAGTAAATTATCAGTTTCAAATATATAAGGTATATATAAGCAAATTGGATAAAATTAGAAATTTGGAACAATCAACTGGTGAATAACAAATTGCTGGATATTTATATTCGCATCATGAAATAGTTTTCAAACTTTGAACTTCACTTAGTATAGGTGCGTCAAATTTGGAGGAGACAGAGAGAACTTATGTCTTGAACTCGTTCCTTGGACCCAAATTCTACGACACCATACACGTAATACGGAGAACAATCATCGCGGGGTGCGCATTAATGGCCATACGCATGTACCTTGGATTTTTCATGAGAGTCTTAAGGGCTTACCCATGCCCCGCACCGCGGCCGTATACAGACACTCTCATATAGGTGAGTCCCTACCAAGGATGTGTGTAGATGCACATCCCATGGAAATTACCCCTTTGGTCCTCATTAAGAGCTAATATGCTCAACCTTACATCTACATAGAGCACACTCACCATAGGGATGGGGTTGGAGTCTATGCTCCTAAAAAGTGTGTACTCTTTGACCACTTGTCGGATTGTTATTACCCATTGAATATCTTTCCAGGGGTCTGCCTTTCGGAGATTGGGTTGCCCCCGCAAGTGGCCCTTTAGGGCTAAACCCATCCCTCTCGATGAAATATGAACTTCTCATTAAGTTCATCACATTTTTTTATTTTTTTTTGTTTTTACTTTTTATTTTCGTGCCAACTAGTCGTTTCGATACTTGAGCTCAATTTGCTTCCCTTTCCTACAAAGAAAACTTCCAAAAACAAAATTCTCCAAAATTTTATTAGTAATAAACCTTTGAAGTATTTCATAATAAAATCACACTAATTAAAATTAATCACATATAATAATATCCATTTATAATCTCATGATCATGTCGTATTTTAATAAAACATGAACCCCCACATTTTCTCATATACGAGTACCATAAATTTCTATGCACTCAAATCAGGTATCATTAATTCACTGAAATGCGGAACTCAAATTTATAAAATTGATCACAGCTTGATTTCATTTATACCCCACATTTCTTTTAAGAATTTTACTTTTGTAAATATAAGAGTTAAACTTCTTTTTCATAACCCTGATTTACAATGAAAACAAATAATCAGAATTTAACTACAGACATGTATAAATATACTTGTCTAATAAATAAGTCCATAATATATTATTGAACCGGCAGTAATATATTATTTATGGAGGTTTATATATAATGTAAGAACTTCCAATGTATACTTGATCAAGTTCACATATTAGAGATGACTCGTTCAGTCCCGAATTAAGATATATACGGTTAGTTAGACCAAATTAAATGGAGCATAACAACGGGTTATATAATAATAAAATTCATGGCGATTAATAAGAATTAAAAGGTAGCCAGCCTTTTAATTTCTCAATTTCAACACCAATAATTTTATTTATTAAGGAAGAACATTGCTGAACAATGAAATATTATAAATCAATGCAATTAATTGGTGCAGTGGATCAAAGATAACCAAAGGGAGTAATGAAAATTATAAAATGAGGAAATGAACCAACATTCTGACATTTATATCTCAAGTTAAAAGTGAGTCATTAATCACAGACATAGAATTATTTGACTATTGTCACCAAAAGATCAAAGCCTGTATCAAAATATTTGGCAATAAACTTAACCACGAATAGTAGAGAATTATAATTCAAGAGTCAAGATCTCAAATCTCAAATGAATATAATAAAGGCTCCGTTTGGATGGCTTCTTTCCGGAATAAGGAATAAGGAATAACCACTTTTTACCAATAAATTTATTTCTAACCATCCAAACTCTTCACAAAAGTTACACACTTCCCAATAAATTTATCCCTTTCCAATAAATTTCTTCCCTTCTTCCTTCTTCCTACCTTATTCTCAACGCATCCAAACAGAGCCAAAGACCAGTACGGCTAGCAATATATCAAGTATGCAATAGCAAACTTAGAATGTCATAGGTTCATCGATTTTCTAAAATAATTCAGTCGATCTACGCATGATATTGTCTAAACATTAGACTTAAAAATATCAACACACTAGGTGTGACAGAGATCAATATTGAATGAATCAAGGGTCAGGAAAATATTGGCATCAACACAAGATGTTTATAATCAGATAATAATTTCTTGAATCAGTTTGATAAGTCAAAACTAGTTAAATAATCAAGATAAATTCCGATAATATATCAAACAATTTAAATATCATCTCACTGTTATTGGAAAACTTGATCAAAATCAACAACAATATTCATAGAAAGCAAATAGGATAAGATTCAAGAAAATATTTGACACGTACAGATACAAAAATTCATTGCGAAAAATGGCTAGTCACATGCCAATATATTATAGATTATATATCTTAATCGCAAATAAAGGGGCTAGAATCAACAGTTGAAGGAACGGATCAATATTGAATTAACAGATCATGAATAAATATATTGGAAATTAACAATAGAAGGATGCCCAAACAGTTTATACATGTCACAGATAGCATCAGATGAAGAAGCTTATAGAATTAATATCTAATAATTAAGTTTAACATATTTGCCAACAATTTAAGATATATCTATTAAAAGCAAATTAGACTACAGCACTTGAATCAAAGTTCAATAGTATTTATTAAAAGGAAATATAATTATCCTTTTTTTTTAATTCGACTAGGAAACAAGTTAGACACCAGGATTTTTTTTTATTAACAAATATTATCCAAATGAATACAATAATTTTTCGATAACACCATGCGTACTAATAAATAACTATTAAGAATTAAATCACAATCAGTAAAGATAACACCATATGTTATTTTGCTAAATTTAAATTATATATTACTGCTATCCAAATCACGGAATATACGCTTAAGATTGTTGGTGCAAATTCAAATAAACAAATTCGGATAGCATAAAATAAATAAAATAAGTAATTAAAACATTTTTTACCCGAATCGCGCTAGGCGCTGTCCTTAAGCGTATTCCGTCTCAACGTGCAAGAGGAACAGAAACCAAGATAATTCGGGTAGGTGTCACTCCTTAGGGCACGACCGGAGAAGTGACCGATGAGAGTTCTCCACAATATCCAGCAGAATAAATCGGAATAATATTCAAATCAAATTAAAAATTACTATGTGTAATATCAAAATGGAGAATAGAAATTTGATCAAGTTTTATTTTTTCTGTCTCAACTTCCTTGTCTCAGAAACATGTATGGCCACTACAACCACATTCAATTCATTGCGATTATGGAGTAAATAAATTTCCTTTAACCGGCTTAATGGACTAATAAAAAAACTCATATGTAGTGGGAGATAAATGAATTAAAGATATAATTAATTTTGATAACTGATTGCAACGGGAAAAGATGTAATGGTCATCAAATATTTAATTCCTTCAAATTCCTCCAAATGAATAATGTTAATCAAAATTAATTAATGAAAATTTTGAGTTTTATGAATATGTTCCAACAATATTCTCAGAATCTAAAAAAATCTCTGCATATTGTGTGCGTAAATAGAATGTATAATCCAATCGTTTTGAATAAGTGAGTTCATAAACGTATTCTACACTGTATAAAGTGTTTATATATAGATTATTATGATTAAATTACTTAAAATGAATGCAAAATCGCTCAAAATGCTCAAATATACTCAGAATCTGTAAAATCTGCATATTATATGCGTAATTACAATGAATAATCTAATCGTTTTGAATAAATGAGTTCATAAACATATTCTAGATTATATAAAGACCTTAAATATAGATTATTGCGATCAAATTACTTAAAATGAGTGCAAAATCGCTTGAAATTTACAAATATACTCATAATCTGTAAACTTTGCACATGAAGTGCATAACTACAATGTATAATCTAGTTGTTTTGAACAATTAGTTCATAAACATATTCTAGACAGTATAAAGAGCTTAAATATAGATTATTGTGATTAGATGACTTAAAATGAATTCAAAATCACTTGAAATGCTCAAATATACTCAGAATATGTAAAATCTGCACATTATATGCGTAATTACAATCTATAATCCAATCGTTTTGAATAAGTGAGTTTATAAACATATTCTAGATTTTATAAAGAGCTTAAATATAGATTAATGTGATCAAATGAATAAAATTAATGCAAAATCATTTGAAATCTCAAATATACTCAAAATCTGTAAAATCTCCAAATTATGTGCGTAATTACAATGTATAATCCAATCGTTATGAATAAGTGAGTTTATAAACATATTCTAGACAATATAAATAACTTAAATATTGATTATTGTGATCCAATGACTTAAAATGAATGGAAAATCGCTTGAAATACTCAAATATACTCAGAATCTTTAAACTCTTCACATTATGTGCATAATTACAATGTATAATCCAACCGTTTTGAATAAGTGAATTCATAAATATATTATAGACTGTATAAAGAGCTTAAAAACTTATTATTACGATCAAATGACTTAAAATGAATGCAAAATCGCTTCAAATGCTCAAATATACTCAAAATCTGTAAAATCTGCGCATCATGCGTAATTACAATCTATAATCCAATCGTTTTGAATAAGTGAGTTCATAAACATATTCTAGACAATATAAAGAGCATAAATATAGATTATAGGGATAAAATGATTTAAAATGAATCCAGAAATGATAGAAATGCTCCAATAGACTCAGAATCTAGAAAATATGTGAATTATCTACATAATTACAATGTATAATCCAATCGATTTCAATAAGTGAGTTCATAAAAATATTCTCTACTACATAAAGAGCGTAAATATAGATTATTGTGATCAAATGAGCAAAATTGAATGCAAAATCGCTTGAAATGCTCAAATATAATCAGGATCTGTAAAATCTGCATATTATGTACTTAATTACAATGTATAATCTAATCGTTTTGAATAAGAGAGTTCATAAACGTATTCTAGACACTATAAAGAACTTAAATATAGATTATTTCGATCAAGTGACTTAAAATGAATGCAAAATCGTTTGAAATAATCAAATATACTAAGAACCTTTAAAATCTGCACATCATGTGCATAATTACAATATATAATCCAGTCGTTTTGAATAAGTGAGTTCATAAGCATATTCTAGACACTATAAAGAACTTAAATATAGATTATTGCGATCAAATGATTTAAAATGAATGCAAAAATCATTTGAAATAATCAAATATACTAAGAATCTTAAAAATATGCACATTATGTGCATAAGTACAATGTATAATCCAATCGTTTTGAATAAGTGAGTTCATAAACATATTCTAGAAACTAGAACTTAAATATAAATTATTGTGATCAAATGATTTAAAATGAATGCAAAATCGCTTGATATGCTCAAATATACTCAGAATCTTTAAAATCTGCATGTTATGTGCATAATTACAATTTATAATGCAATCATTTTGAAGAAGTGAGTTCATAAATATATGCTAGACTATATAAAGAGTTTAAATATAGATTATTGTGATCAAATAATCTAAAATGAATGCAAAATCGCTTGAAATGCTCAAATATACTCAGAATTGGAAAAATCTGCATATTATATGCGTAATTACAATGTATAATCCAATCGTTTTGAGCAAGTTAGTTCATAAACATATTCTAGACATTATAAAGAGTTTAAATATTGATTATTTCAATCAAATGACTTCAAATGAATGCAAAATTGCTTGAAAAGTTCAAATATACTCAAGATCTGTAAAATTTGCACATTATGTGCGTTATTACAATGTATAATGCAATCGTTATGTATCAGTGAGTTCATAAATATATTCTAAATTTAATAACGAGCTTAAATATAGATTGCTGTGATAAAATGATTTAAAACGAATGCAGCAACGATTCAAATGCTCAAATAAACTCAGAAACTGTAAAATGCAAATTAAGTGCGTAATTACAATAAATAATCCAATCGTTTTCAAAAATTGATTTCATAAATATATTCTAGACATTATAAAGAGCTTAAATAAAGATTATTCTGATCAAATGACTTAAATTGAATCTAGAAACGGTTGAAATGCTCAAATGATACTCAGAATCTGTAAAATATGCAAATTATGTGCGCAATTATACTGTATCTAATCGTTTTCAATAAGTGAATTCATATACATAATCGTGACTTTATAAAGAGATTAAATATAGATAATTTTGATCAAATGACTTAATATGAATACAGAAACGAGAGAAGTGCTCCAAATGACTCAGGATTTGCAAAATCAGCGCATTATGTGTGTAATGACAATGTATATTACAATCGATTTTAATAAGTGAGTTTATAAATATATTCTAGACTATATAAAGAACATAAATATAGATTATTATGATATAAGTGACCTAAAATGAATGCAAAATCCCTTGAAAATGCTCAAATATACTCAGAATCTGTAAAATCTTCATATTATGTGCGTAATTACAATGTATAATCCAATCGTTTTGAATTAGTGAGTTCATAAACGTATTCTATATAAAGAGTTTAAATATAGATTATTGTGATTAAATAACTTAAAATTAATGCAAAATTGCTTGAAATGCTCAAATATATACTCAAAATGATAAATAAATGCACAATATGTACGTAATTATAATGTATAACTCAATAATTTTGAATAAATAAGTTCATAAACATATTCTAGACTACAAAAAAAGGATGAATATAAATTATTACGGTCAACTGACTTAATCCAAACGTTTTGAATAAGTGAATTCGTAAATTTATTCTAGACTATATAAATAGGTAAAATATAGATTATTGCAATGAAATGACTTAAAATGAATGCAAAATCGTTTGAAATCCTCAAATATACCTTGACTCCATTAAATCTTCAAAATTTTTTGTGTAATTATAATGTATAATCCAATTGTTATGAATACGTGAGTTCATAAACATATTCCAGACATTATAAAGAACTTAACTACAGATTATTATGATCCGATGACTTAAAATAAATGGAAAATCGCTTGAGAATCTCAAATACACTCATATAATCTATAAAATCTGCACATTTTGTGCGTAATTACAATGTACAATCTAGTCATTTTCAATAAGTGAGTTTATAAATATATTCTAGAATATATAAAGAGCTTAAATATAGATTATTGTGATAAAATTACCTAAAATGAATTTAAAATCCCCTGAAATGCTCAAATATACAAGAATCGATAAAATCTACATATTATGTGCAAAATTACAATGTATTATCCAATCATTTTGAATAAGTGACTTCATAAATATATTTTAGACTATATAAAGAATTTAAATAATGATTATAGCGATCAAATGACTTAAAATGAATGCAAAATCGTTTAAAATGCTCAAACATACACAAAATCTGCAAAATCTGCACAATATGTGCATAATTAGATTGTGTAATCCAATCGTTTTGAATAAATGAGTTCATAAATATATTCTGAACTATATAAAGAGCGTAAATATAGATTATTGCAATCAAATCACTAAAAATGAATACAGAAACAATGAAAAACTAAAATATACTCAGAATCTGTAAAATTTGTAGATTAAGTGCTTAATTACAATGTATAATCCTGTCGTTTTGAATAAGTGAGTTCATAAAGATATTCTAGACTGTAGAAAGAGTTTAAATATAGGTTATTATTATCGGATGACTTAAAATGAATTCAAAATCGCTTGAAATGCTCAAATAACTCAGAATCTTTAAAATCTGCACATTATGTGCGTAATTACAATGTATAATCCAAATTTTTTGAATAAATGTGCTCATAAACACATTCTAGACTATATAGAGACCTTAAATATAGATAATTGTGATCAATTAACTTAAAATGATTCCAGAAACGATTGAAATTCACAAATATACTCAGAATATGTATAATCTGATCAATATGTCCGCAATTACAATTTATAATCCAATCATTTTCAATATGTGAGTTCATAAACATATTGTAAACTTTATAAAGACCTTAATTACAAATTATTGTGATCAAATGGTTTAGAATGAATTCAGAAACGATTGAAATGCTCAAATAGACTCGAAATCCCTAGAATCTGCAAATTATGTGCGTAATTACAATGTATAATCCAATCGTTTTGAATAAGTGAGTTCATAAACGTATTCTAGACTGTATGAAGGGCTTAAATATAGATTATTGTGATCTAATGACTTATAACGAATGCAAACTAGCTTGAAATGCTCAAATATACTCTGAATATCTAAAATATGCTCATTATGTTTGTAATTACAATGTATAATCCAATCGTTTTGAATAAGTGAATTCGTAAATATATTATAGACTATATAAATAGGTAAAATATAGATTATTGACTTAAAATGAATCCAAAATCGTTTGAAAACCTCAAATATACCTTGACTCCATGAAATCTTCAAATTTTTTTGTGTAATTATAATGTATAATCCAATTATTATGAATACGTGGGTTCATAAACATATTCTAGACGTTATAAACAACTTAACTATAGATTATTGTGATCCGATGACTTAAAATAACTGGAAAATAGCTTGACAATCTCAAATACACTCATATGATCTTTAAAATCTGCACATTATGTGCGTAATTACAATGTATAATCCAATTTTTCTGAATAAATGTGTTCATAAACACATTCTAGACTATATAAAAACCTTAAATATAGATTATTGTGATCAAATAACTTAAAATGAATCCAGAAACGATTGAAATGCACAAATATACTCAGAATATGTAAAATCTGATCATTGTGTCCGCAATTACAATTTATAATCCAATCGTTTTCAATAAGTGAGTTCATAAACATATTCTAAACTTAAATAAAGACCTCAATTACTGATTATTGTGATCAAATGGTTTGGAATGAATTCAGAAACAATTGAAATGCTAAAATAGACTCGAAATCTCTAAAATCTGCAAATTATGTGCGTAATTACAATGTATAATCCAATCGTTTTGAATAGGTGATTTCATAAACATATTCTAGACAGTATAAAGGGCTTAAATATAAATTATTGTGATCTAATGACTTAAAACGAATGAAAACTCGTTTGAAATGCTCAAATATACTCGGAATCTCTAAAATCTGCTCATTATGTTTGGAATTACAACGTATAATCCAGTCGTTTTGAATAAGTGAATTCGTAAACATATTCTATACTATATAAATAGGTAAAATGTAGATTATTGAAATGAAATAACTTAAAATGAATGCAAAATCGTTGGAAATCCTGAAATATATACCTTGACTCCATGATATCTTCAAAATGTTTTGTGTAATTATAATGTATAATGCAATTGTTATGAATACGTGAGTTCATAAACATATTCTAGGCGTTATAAAGAACTTAACTATAGATTATTGTGATCCGATGACTAAAAATAAATGGAAAATTGCTTGACAATCTCAAATACACTCATATAATCTTTAAAATCTGCACATTATGTGCATAATTACAATGTACAATCTAGTCATTTTCAATAAGTGAGTTTATAAATATATTCTTGAATATATAAAGAGCTTAAATATAGATTATTGTGATAAAATTACCTAAAATGAATTCAAAATCCCTTGAAATGCTCAAATATACAAGAATCGGTAAAAATCTACATATTATGCGCAAAATTACAATGTATTATCCAATCATTTTGAATAAGTGACTTCATAAATATATTTTAGACTATGTAAAGAGTTTAAATAATGATTGTAGTGATCAAATGACTTAAAATGAATGCAAAATCGTTTAAAATGCTGAAACATACACAAAATCTGCAAAATCTGCACAATATGTGCGTAATTACATTGTGTAATCCAATCGTTTTGAATAAATGAGATCATAAATATATTCTGAACTATATAAAGAGCTTAAATATAGATTATTGCAATCAAATCACTAAAAATGAATATAGAAAAAAATGAAAAACTAAAATATACTCAGAATCTGTAAAATTTATAGATTAAGTGCTTAATTACAATGTATAATCCAGTCGTTTTGAATAAGTGAGTTCATATAGATATTCTAGACTGTAGAAAGAGTTTAAATATAGGTAATTATTATCGGATGACTTAAAATGAATTCAAAATCACTTGAAATGCTCAAATAACTCAGAATCTTTAAAATCTGCACATTATGTGCGTAATTACAATGTATAATCCATTTTTTTTAATAAATGTGCTCATAAACACATTCTAGACTATATAAAGACCTTAAATATAGATAATTGTGATCAATTAACTTAAAATGATTCCAGAAACGATTGAAATGCACAAATATACTTAGAATATGTAAAATCTGATCATTCTGTCCGCAATTACAATTTATAATCCAATCATTTTCAATAAGTGAGTTCATAAGCATATTCTAATTAATAAAGACCTTAATTAAAGATTATTGTGATCAAATGGTTTAGAATCTGCAAATTATGTGCGTAATTACAATGTATAATCCAATCGTTTTGAATAAGTGAGTTCATAAACGTATTCTAGACTGTATGGAGGGCTTAAATATAGATTATTGTGATCTAATGACTTAAAACCAAGCTTTTAAATTTCGGCGAAATAACGCCGTTTTTTCGGAAATTTCGGTATTTCGGACAAAAACGCACCACCGTTACGGTTTCAAACCCAAAAAATTCGTAACGCGTTATTTTCGAAAAAACGCCGTTATTTCGGCGAAAATATTTCGTTTTTCGGTGAAAAAACGGAGATAATTTAATCATTTTGGTATTTGGTATTGTACTATTGTCGTATGGATTAGACTTTATCACTTTAGAGATTACTATTGTATTGTCGTATGAATTGTTGTTAAGTTGGATATTTGGATGTTAAGGATTAATTAATTAGTATTGTACTATTGTCGTATTGTTGAGCTTTAGAGGAATTATTTATTTTACTACCTATATTTCTGGTAGGAAATAGAATGTGCAAGTTACAAAGAGAAGATCCAGTACCAATCGTATATAGATTATAATTAGATTATTAGCACATTCAAAAAAATATAGAAGTTCGACTTGTAATATAGTATTTGACTATTTGTATAATATGAGTTTGACACATATGTTCGTATATGCACACCGTTTTTTCACCGAAATAACGCCGCACCGCTATATCAACTCCGGACCGTCATACCGAAAAAAACGAAATTTAAAAGCTTGCTTAAAACGAATGCAAACTAGCTTGAAATGCTCAAATATACTCTGAATATCTGAAATCAGCTCATCATGTTTGTAATTACAATGTATAATCCAATCGTTTTGAATATGTGAATTCGTAAATATATTCTAGACTACATAAATAAGTAAAATATAGATTATTGCAATGAAATGACTTAAAATGAATGCAAAATCGTTTGAAATACTCAAATATACCTTTACTCCATGAAATCTTCAAAATTTTTTGTGTAATTAATGTATAATCCAAAGGTTATGAATACGTGGGTTCATAAACATATTCTAGACATTATAAAGAACTTAACAACTATAGATTATTGTTATCCGATGACTTAAAATAAATGGAAAATCGCTTGACAATCTCAAATACACTCATATAATCTTTAAAATCTGCACATTATGTGCGTAATTACAATGTATATTCTAGTTATTTTGAATAAGTGAGTTTATAAATATATTCTAGAATATATGAAGAGCTTAAATATAGATTATTGTGATAAAATTACCTAAAATGAATTCAAATCTCTCGAAATGCTCAAATATACAAGAATCGGTAAAACCTACAAATTATGTGCATAATTACAATATATTATCCAATTATTTTGAATAAGTGATTTCATAAATATATTTTAGACTATATAAAGAGTTTATGTAATGATTATAGAGATCAAATGACTTAAAGAATGCAAAATCGTTTGAAATGCTCAAACATACACAAAATCTGCAAAATCTGAACAATATGTGCCTAATTACATTGTGTAATCCAATCGTTTTGAATAAATGAGTTCATAAATATATTCTGAACTACATAAAGAGCGTAAATCTAGATTATCACGATCAAATCACTAATAATGAATACAGAAAAGATGAAAAACTAAAATATACTCAGAATCTGTAAAATTTGTAGATTAAGTGCTTAATTACAATGTATAATCCAGTCATTATGAATAAGTGAGTTCATAAAGATATTCTAGACTGTAGAAAGAGTTTAAATATAGGTTATTATTATCCGATGACTTAAAATGAATTCAAAATCGCTTGAAATGCTCAAATAACTCAGAATCTTTAAAATCTGCACATTATGTGCGTAATTACAATGTATAATCTAATTTTTTGGAATGAATGTGCTCATAAACACATTCTAGACTATACAAAAACCTTAAATATAGATAATTGTGATCAATTAACTTAAAATGATTCCAGAAACGATTGAAATGCACAAATATACTCAGAATATGTAAAATCTGATCACTCTGTCCGCAATTACAATTTATAATTCAATCATTTTCAATAAGTGAGTTCATAAACATATTCTAAACTTAATAAAGACCTTAATTAAAGATTATTGTGATCAAATGGTTTAGAATGAATTCAGAAACGATTGAAATGCTCAAATAGACTCGAAATCCCTAGAATCTGCAAATTATGTGTGCAATTACAATGTATAATCCAATCGTTTTGAATAAGTGAGTTCATAAACGTATTCTAGACTCTATGAAGGGCTTAAATATATATTATTGTGATCTAATGACTTATAACGAATGCAAACTAGCTTGAAATGCTCAAATATACTCTGAATATCTAAAATATGCTCATTATGTTTGTAATTACAATGTATAATCCAATGGTTTCGAATAAGTGAATTCGTAAATATATTATAGACTATATAAATAGGTAAAATATAGATTATTGACTTAAAAAGAATCCAAAATCGTTTGAAATCCTCAAATATACCTTGACTCCATGAAATCTTCAAAATTTTTTGTGTAATTATAATGTATAATCCAATTATTATGAATACGTGGGTTCATAAACATATTCTAGACGTTATAAACAACTTAACTATTGATTATTGTGATCCGATGACTTAAAATAAATGGAAAATCACTTGACAATCTCAAATACACTCATATGATCTTTAAAATCTGCACATTATGTGCGTAATTACAAATTATAATCTAATTTTTTTGAATAAATGTGTTCATAAACACATTCTAGACTATATAAAAACCTTAAATATAGATTATTGTGATAAAATAACTTAAAATGAATCCAGAAACGATTGAAATGCACAAATATACTCAGAATATGTAAAATCTGATCATTGTGTCCGCAATTACAATTTTTAATCCAATCGTTTTCAATAAGTGAGTTCATAAACATATTCTAAACTTAAATAAAGACCTCAATTACTGATTATTGTGATCAAATGGTTTGGAATGAATTCAGAAACGATTGAAATGCTAAAATAGACTCGAAATCTCTAAAATCTGCAAATTATGTGCGTAATTACAATGTATAATCCAATAGTTTTGAATAGGTGATTTCATAAACATATTCTAGACAGTATAAAGGGCTTAAATATAAATTATTGTGATCTAATGACTTAAAACGAATGAAAACTCGTTTGAAATGCTCAAATATACTCATAATCTCTAAAATCTGCTCATTATGTTTGGAATTACAACGTATAATCCAGTCGTTTTGAATAAGTGAATTCGTAAATATATTCTAGACTATATAAATAGGTAAAATATAGATTATTGAAATGAAATAACTTAAAATGAATGCAAAATCGTTTGAAATCCTGAAATATATTCCTTGACTCCATGATATCTTCAAAATTTTTTGTGTAATTATAATGTATAATCGAATTGTTATGAATACGTGAGTTCATAAATATATTCTAGGCGTTATAAAGAACTTAACTATAGATTATTGTGATCCGATGACTAAAAATAAATGGAAAATTGCTTGACAATCTCAAATACACTCATATAATCTTTAAAATCTGCACATTATGTGCGTAATTACAATGTATAATCCAATTTTTGTGTTCATAAACACATTCTAGACTATATTAAAACCTTAAATATAGATTATTGTATT
Source organism: Rhynchospora pubera (assembly GCA_028095005.1). Classification (NCBI taxonomy): domain Eukaryota; kingdom Viridiplantae; phylum Streptophyta; class Magnoliopsida; order Poales; family Cyperaceae; genus Rhynchospora; species Rhynchospora pubera. Next base: position 360,035,514 of record CM051460.1, read on the forward strand.
CAAATAACTTAAAATGAATCCAGAAACGATTGAAATGCACAAATATACTCAGAATATGTAAAATCCGATCATTGTGTCCGCAATTACAATTTATAATCCAATCGTTTACAATAAGTGAGTTCATAAACATATTCTAAACTTAAATAAAGACCTCAATTACTGATTATTGTGATCAAATCGTTTTAAATATAGATTATTGTGATAAAATTACCTAAAATGAATTCAAAATCCCTTGAAATGCTCAAATATACAAGAATCGGTAAAATATGCAAATTATGTGCATAATTACAATATATTATCCAATCATTTTGAATAAGTGACTTCATAAATATATTTTAGACTATATAAAGAGTTTAAGTAATGATTATAGTGATCAAATGACTTAAAGAATGCAAAATCGTTTGAAATGCTCAAACATACACAAAATCTGCAAAATCTGAACAATATGTGCGTAATACATTGTGTAATCCAATCATTTTGAATAAATGAGTTCATAAATATATTCTGAACTATATAAAGAGCGTAAATATATAGATTATTGCGATCAAATCACTAAAAATGAATCCAGAAAAAAAGAAAAACTAAAATATACTCAGAATCTGTAAAATTTGTAGATTAAGTGCTTAATTACAATGTATAATCCTGTCGTTTTGAATAAGTGAGTTCATAAACATATTCTAAACTGTATAAAGAGTTTAAATGTAGATTATTATTATTGGATGACTTAAAATGAATTCAAAATCGTTTGAAATACTCAAATATACACAGAATCTTTAAAATCTGCACATTATGTGCGTAATTACAATGTAAATCCATTTTTTTTTAATAACCTGGACTATATAAAGACCTTAAATATAGATTACTGTGATCAAATAACTTAAAATGATTCCAGAAACTATTGAAATGCACAAATATACCCAGAATACGTAAAATCTGATCATTGTGTCCGCAATTACAATTTATAATCCAATCGTTTTCAATAAGTGAGTTCATAAACATATTCTAAACTTAATAAAGACCTTAATTACAGATTATTGTGATCAAATGGCTTAAAATGAATTCGAAAACGATTAAAATGCTCAAATAGACTCGAAATCTCTAGAATCTGCAAATTATGTGCGTAATTACAATGTATAATCCAATCGTTTTGAGTAAGTGAGTTCATAAACATATTCTAGACTGTATAAAGGGATTAAATATAGATTATTGTGATCTAATGACTTATAACGAATGCAAACTCGCTTGAAATGCTCAAATATACTCTGAATCTCTAAAATCTGCTCATTATGTTTGTGATTACAATGTATAATCCAATCGTTTTGAATAAGTAAATATATTTTAGACTATATAAAGAGTTTAAGTAATGATTATAGTGATAAAATGACTTAAAGAATGCAAAATCGTTTGAAATGCTCAAACATGCACAAAATCTGCAAAATCTAAAAAACCTTAAATATATATTATTGCGTTCAAATAACTTAAAATGAATCCAGAAACGATTGAAATGCCCAAATATACTCAGAATATGTAAAATCTGATCATTGTGTCCGCAATTACAATTTATAATCCAATCCTTTTCAATAAGTGAGTTCATAAACATATTCTAGACATTATAAAGAACTTAACAACTATAGATTATTGTGATCCGATGACTTAAAATAAATGGAAAACGCTTGACAATCTCAAATACACTCATAAAAATCTTTAAAATCTGCACATTATGTGCGTAATTACAATGTATAATCTAGTTATTTTGAATAAGTGAGTTTATAAATATATTCTAGAATATATGAAGAGCTTAAATATAGATTATTGTGATAAAATTACCTAAAATGAATTCAAATCCCTTGAAATGCTCAAATATACAAGAATCGGTAAAATCTACAAATTATGTGCATAATTACAATATATTATCCAATCATTTTGAATAAGTGACTTCATAAATATATTTTAGACTATATAAAGAGTTTAAGTAATGATTATAGTGATCAAATGACTTAAAGAATGCAAAATCGTTTGAAATGCTCAAACATACACAAAATCTGCAAAATTTGAACAATATGTGCGTAATTACATTGTGTAATCCAATCGTTTTGAATAAGTGAGTTCATAAATATATTCTGAACTACATAAAGAGCGTAAATTTAGATTATCGCGATCAAATCACTAAAATTGAATCCAGAAAAAAAGAAAACCTAAAATATACTCAGAATCTGTATAATTTGTAGATTAAGTGCTTAATTACAATGTATAATCCAGTCGTTTTGAATAAGTGAGTTCATAAACACATTCTAGACTTTAGAAAGAGTTTAAATATAGGTTATTATTATTGGATGACTTAAAAATGAATTCAAAATCGCTTGAAATACTCAAATAACTCAGAATCTTTAAAATATGCACATTATGTGCGTAATTACAATGTATAATCCAATTTTTTTGAATAATCTAGACTATATAAAGACCTTAAATATAGATTATTGTGATCAAATAACTTAAAATGATTCCAGAAACGATTGAAATGCACAAATATACTCAGAATACGTAAAATCTGATCATTGTGTCCGCAATTACAATTTATAATCCAATCGTTTTCAATAAGTGAGTTCATAAACATATTCTAAACTTAATAAAGACCTTAATTACAGATTATTGTGATCAAATGGCTTAAAATGAATTCAGAAACGATTAAAATGCCCAAATAGACTCGAAATCTCTAGAATCTGCAAATTATGTGCGTAATTACAATGTATAATCCAATCGTTTTGAATAAGCGAGTTCATAAACATATTCTAGACTGTATAAAGAGCTTAAATATAGATTATTGTGATCTAATGACTTATAACGAATGCAAACTCGCTTGAAATGCTCAAATATACTCTGAATATCTGAAATCAGCTCATCATGTTTGTAATTACAATGTATAATCCAATCGTTTTGAATAAGTGAATTCGTAAATATATTCTAGACTACATAAATAAGTAAAATATAGATTATTGCAATGAAATGACTTAAAATGAATGCAAAATCGTTTGAAATCCTCAAATATATTCCTTGACTCCATGATATCTTCAAAATTTTTTGTGTAATTATAATGTATAATCGAATTGTTATGAATACGTGAGTTCATAAATATATTCTAGGCGTTATAAAGAACTTAACTATAGATTATTGTGATCCGATGACTAAAAATAAATGGAAAATTGCTTGACAATCTCAAATACACTCATATAATCTTTAAAATCTGCACATTATGTGCGTAATTACAATGTATAATCCAATTTTTGTGTTCATAAACACATTCTAGACTATATTAAAACCTTAAATATAGATTATTGTATTCAAATAACTTAAAATGAATCCAGAAACGATTGAAATGCACAAATATACTCAGAATATGTAAAATCCGATCATTGTGTCCGCAATTACAATTTATAATCCAATCGTTTACAATAAGTGAGTTCATAAACATATTCTAAACTTAAATAAAGACCTCAATTACTGATTATTGTGATCAAATCGTTTTAAATATAGATTATTGTGATAAAATTACCTAAAATGAATTCAAAATCCCTTGAAATGCTCAAATATACAAGAATCGGTAAAATATGCAAATTATGTGCATAATTACAATATATTATCCAATCATTTTGAATAAGTGACTTCATAAATATATTTTAGACTATATAAAGAGTTTAAGTAATGATTATAGTGATCAAATGACTTAAAGAATGCAAAATCGTTTGAAATGCTCAAACATACACAAAATCTGCAAAATCTGAACAATATGTGCGTAATACATTGTGTAATCCAATCATTTTGAATAAATGAGTTCATAAATATATTCTGAACTATATAAAGAGCGTAAATATATAGATTATTGCGATCAAATCACTAAAAATGAATCCAGAAAAAAAGAAAAACTAAAATATACTCAGAATCTGTAAAATTTGTAGATTAAGTGCTTAATTACAATGTATAATCCTGTCGTTTTGAATAAGTGAGTTCATAAACATATTCTAAACTGTATAAAGAGTTTAAATGTAGATTATTATTATTGGATGACTTAAAATGAATTCAAAATCGTTTGAAATACTCAAATATACACAGAATCTTTAAAATCTGCACATTATGTGCGTAATTACAATGTAAATCCATTTTTTTTTAATAACCTGGACTATATAAAGACCTTAAATATAGATTATTGTGATCAAATAACTTAAAATGATTCCAGAAACTATTGAAATGCACAAATATACCCAGAATACGTAAAATCTGATCATTGTGTCCGCAATTACAATTTATAATCCAATCGTTTTCAATAAGTGAGTTCATAAACATATTCTAAACTTAATAAAGACCTTAATTACAGATTATTGTGATCAAATGGCTTAAAATGAATTCGAAAACGATTAAAATGCTCAAATAGACTCGAAATCTCTAGAATCTGCAAATTATGTGCGTAATTACAATGTATAATCCAATCGTTTTGAGTAAGTGAGTTCATAAACATATTCTAGACTGTATAAAGGGATTAAATATAGATTATTGTGATCTAATGACTTATAACGAATGCAAACTCGCTTGAAATGCTCAAATATACTCTGAATCTCTAAAATCTGCTCATTATGTTTGTGATTACAATGTATAATCCAATCGTTTTGAATAAGTAAATATATTTTAGACTATATAAAGAGTTTAAGTAATGATTATAGTGATAAAATGACTTAAAGAATGCAAAATCGTTTGAAATGCTCAAACATGCACAAAATCTGCAAAATCTAAAAAACCTTAAATATATATTATTGCGTTCAAATAACTTAAAATGAATCCAGAAACGATTGAAATGCCCAAATATACTCAGAATATGTAAAATCTGATCATTGTGTCCGCAATTACAATTTATAATCCAATCCTTTTCAATAAGTGAGTTCATAAACATATTCTAGACATTATAAAGAACTTAACAACTATAGATTATTGTGATCCGATGACTTAAAATAAATGGAAAACGCTTGACAATCTCAAATACACTCATAAAAATCTTTAAAATCTGCACATTATGTGCGTAATTACAATGTATAATCTAGTTATTTTGAATAAGTGAGTTTATAAATATATTCTAGAATATATGAAGAGCTTAAATATAGATTATTGTGATAAAATTACCTAAAATGAATTCAAATCCCTTGAAATGCTCAAATATACAAGAATCGGTAAAATCTACAAATTATGTGCATAATTACAATATATTATCCAATCATTTTGAATAAGTGACTTCATAAATATATTTTAGACTATATAAAGAGTTTAAGTAATGATTATAGTGATCAAATGACTTAAAGAATGCAAAATCGTTTGAAATGCTCAAACATACACAAAATCTGCAAAATTTGAACAATATGTGCGTAATTACATTGTGTAATCCAATCGTTTTGAATAAGTGAGTTCATAAATATATTCTGAACTACATAAAGAGCGTAAATTTAGATTATCGCGATCAAATCACTAAAATTGAATCCAGAAAAAAAGAAAACCTAAAATATACTCAGAATCTGTATAATTTGTAGATTAAGTGCTTAATTACAATGTATAATCCAGTCGTTTTGAATAAGTGAGTTCATAAACACATTCTAGACTTTAGAAAGAGTTTAAATATAGGTTATTATTATTGGATGACTTAAAAATGAATTCAAAATCGCTTGAAATACTCAAATAACTCAGAATCTTTAAAATATGCACATTATGTGCGTAATTACAATGTATAATCCAATTTTTTTGAATAATCTAGACTATATAAAGACCTTAAATATAGATTATTGTGATCAAATAACTTAAAATGATTCCAGAAACGATTGAAATGCACAAATATACTCAGAATACGTAAAATCTGATCATTGTGTCCGCAATTACAATTTATAATCCAATCGTTTTCAATAAGTGAGTTCATAAACATATTCTAAACTTAATAAAGACCTTAATTACAGATTATTGTGATCAAATGGCTTAAAATGAATTCAGAAACGATTAAAATGCCCAAATAGACTCGAAATCTCTAGAATCTGCAAATTATGTGCGTAATTACAATGTATAATCCAATCGTTTTGAATAAGCGAGTTCATAAACATATTCTAGACTGTATAAAGAGCTTAAATATAGATTATTGTGATCTAATGACTTATAACGAATGCAAACTCGCTTGAAATGCTCAAATATACTCTGAATATCTGAAATCAGCTCATCATGTTTGTAATTACAATGTATAATCCAATCGTTTTGAATAAGTGAATTCGTAAATATATTCTAGACTACATAAATAAGTAAAATATAGATTATTGCAATGAAATGACTTAAAATGAATGCAAAATCGTTTGAAATCCTCAAATATACCTTTACTCCATGAAATCTTCAAAATTTTTTGTGTAATTATAATGTACAATCCAAATGTTATGAATATGTGGGTTCATAAACATATTCTAGACATTATAAAGAACTTAACAACTATAGATTATTGTTATCCGATGACTTAAAATAAATAAAAAATCGCTTGACAATATCAAATACAGTATTACGCACGAAATATACTTAGAGCTAGGTCAATGAACATCTAACTTCTAAGAAGTTACCGTATTAATTAATGTGATTTTTAATATTAAAATATTCAGAGCTAGGTCAATGAACATCTACGAATGAGAGAAAAATTAGAACAGTTTCTAACGACGTTTTAAGTCTGAGTCTAAGATCTTATTTATATTTTTTTAACTCCCTGGTTGTTAATGATTTCTTCACTTAATTTTGATTCAATGCATGAAGGAAAAAAAAAAAAGATTGTAACAAATTTTGGCAAAAAAAAAAGTATCACACTAGAAATCTCTTCTATGAAAATTATGACTCTAATATATTACAATATAATTGTGAATTGTAAAATAAAAAATGCAGTTAAAATTATAAAATAGTAAAATACTTGAGGAGGTAATGCAACAAGTAATTGAATTGATAATCCAACTCCCGAAATTGTCTTTCCGCAGTCCGCACTGAGAGAGAGAGAGAGAGCGAGAGAGAGCGAGAGAGAGATGGCGGCGGCGGCGCTGCAGGTGGGGTCCGCAATGTCAGCGATGATGATGTCGAGTTCTGTTGTTGTGGGCGCTGGATTCTTTGCGCTCGGCTATCTTCTCGCGCGTCGTCACAACGCCGCCGCCGACGACGACGACGATACATTTAATTTCTGGAGGCGACTCCGACTGCTCTTCTTCTGGTCCCACAAGTCAGAAGAAGAAGGAGGCTCGATTAAGAATCAGAAGAAGAAGAAGACGAAGAAACCTCTCCAGCTCCATGAGATTGAGAATTTGGCTGAGATCATTGAAGACTTCAAAATGGTGGGTGCTTCAATTCTACGATTTCATTTGGCGAATTGGGTCTGTGTTTCTGTAATCTTTCTTTCTTTGTTTCTTTCTTTCTCAGGTGTTGGTCGTACGCAATGATTTGAAGATGGGAAAGGGTAAGATTGCTGCTCAATGCAGGTACCATACTTGTCAAATTCATCATCATCATGGTTTCTGCTACCTCTTATTTGTAAATATCCAAATTTCTTCAAATGACCAGTGCAAAATTTACAGCCATGCCACTCTCGGTTTGTACAAAAAGCTTGTCAACAGAGCTCCTAAATCCTTGAATAGGTATTCTTATATTTCTTTCTTTTTTTTTTCTTTTCATATCATAAGTTCATAACATAACTGAACAATGAATCTCTTCATAAAATTGTTAGATGGGAAATGTGTGGCCAAGTCAAGGTGGTGGTCAAGATCGAGACCGAGGATGAAATGCTTGTTTTACAGGTACCTGCTTTTGATTATTTCTGCTACTCATAATGTCCTCATCTGCACCAAAGCACCCTTCCACTTATGTTGCTGTTTCTCGTTCGTACCAACTGGTACCAAGTCTGGCCAATCCGTATTTTAGTCAAATCTTATGACAAACACTGTCTAAAATAGAAAATAAAAATAGACAAAGATTCTGGGCATATTGTCTCATTATATATGGAAATTATCTTATTTTTATGGACAGGAAAGAGCAAAATCACTGAGCTTACCTACACACATAGTAATTGATGCTGGCCGCACTCAAATTGCACCAAGTCAGTTTCTATTTTAACTTTTTTTTTCCCCTGATATGTTTGCTTATTTTGTTCAGTTTTTGTCTCATCATCTCTTGTTGTATAACTTTGGTACATGGCGCGTGGCACAAGTACAAGCTGGTACAAAACCATTCCTAAAACATTCAGGCAAACTAATTTCATATTGTTCTTTTTTTCAGATTCGAGAACTGTCATGTCTATTCTTGGTACGTTTTTAAGCTCCTTTTGTGCTACTTTGTACAAACAGTTCAACTTTTAATATGATCCAAAAACATCAGTTACTATGTGGTTTGGACTTTGGACCCTGAACATGTATTTTTTTTTTGTTTTCTATTCTTTTCTAAATGTGGTAATGTGTAATATAGTTGTTGTCTCTCCAGTCTGTGACTCTATGGTCCTACTTAATCGGAAAACTATGATGATTTGCAAAGTCAATGTAGATGAGGGACTTAGGGTTGCTATTTTTAAGAACAACATATGCACTTCTGATGCGTATATATTTTGCGGTTTTACAATTTTATCAGATGCGATGAATATTTGCCAAAACCAAGTGATACCTTGGTCAAATTATCTAATTAGGGTTCATTGTAAGTTTTGGTGGGTTCAAAATTGTAAGGAAATACAGAATTTGAAATGCTTGATAGGGAGGATCAAATATGTAATTTCTTCATTGATAAAATTGGTTCTAAGTTCAGAATAACAGTCTTATGTTCTCTTGTTTTATCTTTTATCATGAAATGTAATTATATAAATCCTGATTATTTCTTGATTTATTTAATAGGACCAGCTGACATGGTGGATGATGTCACAGGCGGCCTGAAGCTTTTGTAAAGAGTGCAATGGTGGAAACAGAAAGGGTTAGCGTTCCTGAAATCCATAAAATTAGTGTATTTGAAATTCAGAGGTTGATTGATTCATGGATATAATGACGCCTAGCAATAACACAAGTTTTCAATATATTAGAGGTTGATTGAGATATGTTTCTTTTTGGAAAGATTTGGGAAGTGGCTATCATGGAAGAGATGTTGTTTCTTGCACATTGATTTTTTAGATGTTTGAAATTCTCTGTACTTTCTTTGCTGATAGTATTTGATTTTGACTACCTTGTGCGTTGGTCGACCAGACTGTTAGAAATTTAAATTACTTTGGTTGACAATCTTTTGAAAAGATGAAGATTATGCAGATAATGATGATGAGGTATTATGTTTATTGAAATGATTTTTTTTTGTTTTAAATATTGATGTAAGTTGTAATGCCAATCAATGAAATTATGAAGAGTAAATGTAATTTTGTAATTCATTTAAGCGGCTGATAAGTTCTCGTTCATTCCAAGGTTTAGAGAGATTTGATGTTAGTGAGGTTATGGCTTTATTAGAGGAAACCTATAAACCCATTAAGTATTCAGGTTTTTGAAAAAAAGAAATATTTCATATTAATTATATGTTGACAGAGAAAAAAAAAATACAATATTGACATATTGTTGGAAATATAACCGGCATCACAATGTTTGTTATCCCTTAAAATTTATATGAACTTAAAAAATAACTTTGCAATGTTAACTATCATCAGCAACATAAAACCGCGTAGTTTTTTTTTTTGGTTTATAATTGAGTGCAGTGCACGCACATTTTTGAATAAATTAGCTGTAAAGAGTTTAATTAAGAAATATTTTGATGCATGAGAATATACTACAACACTAATGTAATTCAAAGGCATGATGGTAATCCATCTAAATAATATAATTTAGTGGAGAGTTCACCTAGACATGATGGAAACACGCGCAATGATTAATTGTGGTAGCCAGTTACACGTGACAAATTTTGCGGAGTCGCTAGTAGCTAGACCTGTCAAACGTGGTTAACGATAACGAAAATAGCCCTAATCGTTATTGTTTTGTTTAACTAAACAGCACAAATTAATTTGTCATTAACCGCATCGTTTATTAAACGGCAAAAAAATCAATTGCGTTAATCGTTCGTTTAATTAAACGATTTAAACGATTTTAACGTTTATGTTCGTGTTAAAGTACATCTCTACTAATAAATACCAGTATACTGAAAACCTCCAATTACTCAAATTATTCCAGTTTGCCAACAACAATAAACGATATATTAAATTACGAAAATGGGAATGGTGGATTGTACTAATTCTCAAAAAAATACTTTGCTCAAATTCTCATAAAAAAGGAAAACAGATGAAAAAAATGAAATTAGTTCATAAATCATCCAAGCAATTTGTCAAGAAAAATTCATTCTCCTTTGAGAAACAACTTTACATACAACATCTCGACAACAAAAAAACATAAAGAATGAATAGACATCTATTCCCAAATTGTACAAATGATTCACCTTATCAGATCTTCGACTCCATCTTCATTTTCGAAACCCATCCCGTTGTCAGAACGGGGCCCCACCCCACCCCATCAGCAACCCCCTTCTCTATTCCATCTTCCTCGTCAGCACTGGCATGTGGGCGTTGCTACCCGATCTCTTCCCTCCAGCTCCTCCACACAAGAGATGATGACGCCACCGTCGTGTAGTTGCGGCTGCGCAATAGGAGTGGTAGGAGGGCTTGTCGGCGAGAGAGAGAGAGAGAGAGAGGCAAAGAGAAGAGAGGTGCCGCCGACAGCGTGCGAGAGAGAGGGGGTAAAAAGAGAAAAATGAGCACCGCAATTGAACAGCTCTCCTCTATTTTTCCGCCAAATATCATCTGCTATTTCTAAAATTCTAATCTGGTAGAATGCTATACGAGAAAACGAATTAACGGAAACGGCAGAAGGTTAAATCGTTTGTGTTACGTTTATTAAACGATACTTAGCTGCTGAATCGTTTCCGTTTTGTTTAATTAACGCAACATAATATTCCTTTCGTTATTCGTTATGTTTAACTTTAACGTCACGGCAAAACGGTAATTGGTTTCCGTTGACAGGTCTACTAGTAGCAGCAGCAGGAGTAGCAGATGTGATTAATTAATTATTTTTGAAAGTTAGTTGGTTTGCTTTGAAAAAACAAGGAGTGCATTAATGGCCAATGGGTTGGTTATAAATTGAGATTCGCTGCCGCGCGACACAGCGTGTCGCGCGGTATGCTGGCCGTTCGATTAAGATCCAATGGACAAGGGAGCCCCGTGCATGTAACCTAGATTGGTAGGCCCGTAAAAAGTGAACCGTCCGATCAAGATCAGACGGCTCGTAGTGCGCGACACGCGGTGTAGCGCAACAGCGAATCCGGATTGGGTTGGTTATGGGTAGAAATTGAAAGGAGCATTTCCAAATTCTTTGCTTTCACTTTTCTGCACGCCTCCCCTAGAAATTGCTTTCCTTTACTTTACTTATTCTCTGCATTATAATTTACATACAAGCCCTTGTATATAATTGGCGTAAGACGTAAGTAATAGGTTTTTAAGGGGAGCGTGGAAAAAAAGGAGGTTTGACAGATTGTTGAGTAAGAAGGGGCTATGATGAAAAAGTAGGAATTCCATTCAATATTCATTGATTCTATTTCATCTACTCTCTCTCTAACAAGAATTATGTGTGTTCTGTTCTGAAGTAACATAAAAAAGGGAAAGACAAGAGAAGAGAAGAGAAGAGAAAGAGAGGCCTGATAATAATAATTAATAATAATATGGATCTTCCAATGAAGAATAATGAGGAAAAGGAGCAAGAAGAAGAAGACGACCAAGAATCGCAGTTGCAGTCCCTCCAATTCCATCTCTCTCCTGACAACAACAACAGGTACTCTCCTCTCTTCTCTTGGGTCAGCTCAATTTCAATATATAAATCCAGCTGTTGTTCTTGCCAATTTTCGATTAATTATTCCTCTATTGCTACCTCACCTTGTCAAATTTTTAACTCTAAAATAGAAATTGCTACTAGATAGCCAACACCAACACCTTCAATTATTACTACTTACACTACTTGCAGTTTCTGGGAGTACACAATCCTAACTTTTAACTAACATCACAGCTAGCTCATCCCTAATTTTAAACCCTAATTCTAGGAGCCACTGCCTTAAGGCCTCTGTGAAACAAACTTTATCATAGTTAACATACCTCCAATTTCCCTTATCGTTCTTTATTTTGACCTTCAAAAGGGGAATTTTGTTTTTCCGTATACCACTTTGAATCTCAATGCTTCAGTCACAATGCATCTGTGCACCTAATTTCCTTTATCATTTAGGGATTTTTTCCCCCCATAAATGCATCTTACCTAAAGAAAACTGTGAACAATGCAATACAGAGAAGTATTCATAAGCAATGGATAGGAAAACTGCATTAATATACTGTACTGTACAGCTGGATTGATGCAAAATTAGTACCCAGATTTTTATAAACTTCTGTTAGGTAGACTGTCAAATTCCTGCTACATATTTTCTGTGCTTCACAATCTAATCATGTAGAACATGATCTTATTTGTTCTTTCCTCTATTTTTTTTTACTTTTTGCTTTGTAACTGTGTACACTGGGAGAAGGAAATTGACCCATTTATAAACCAAATCTGACTTTTTATCCTCCTAATTTGTGGCTCCTCAAAGAGTTCTCTCTCTGTGTCTCATTTTGTTTCATTCTATATTATTTTGAAGGCATCCACAGGATCCAATGTTGATTCCACAAGCTAGCAAGTCGCAGCTCACAATCTTCTACGGAGGGTCAGTGTGCGTCTATGATGCTATAACTCCAGAGAAGGTAAATCCTCAAATTTGACTAGTCTACTGGCTACCTTTTGGTTTTGGTACATGTGGTCAATAACAAACTCATTCTAGTCTTTTATATTTTCCTTTAATCCAAAATGTAAGCATTGTTAGTGATTTTTATCTGTTTACTTTATTTACAACATTAAGGCACAAGCAATAATGCTAATAGCAGCCGCCACAAGAGCAGCAAATGCTATCAAACAGCCACTTGTTACCTCAAACTCCATTGCACATGCAAGTGGGGCTGCCACGTCAGCATCTCCGGTTCTGACGAGGTCCCCATCTCTCCAGAGCAGCAGTGCTGCCGCCGTCGCTGCAGCACAGGCACAGATAGCGGCAAATCCCAACAGCTCTCTTTGCAAACTTCAAGCTGGTAATTGCATATTTATTTTTTGAGCTCAACTACTTTGTTTCTTTACTCGTAGTCTTAGAGATACATTTGTCTAATTTTGCTTTGATAAAAAATGCCAGAATTGCCCATTGCAAGGAGGAACTCGCTCCAGAGGTTCTTAGAAAAGCGCCGTGACAGGTACTCGTTAAATTTCTGATCTCTTTCTATACATATGTTATATATTGTTTTTGTATTTGCTGCGGTTTTATATTTGGTTAAAAGTGAACAGAAAGTTAGCAGAACTTTCCTTGTGTAATGATGAAGTCACTATATTGCGTGCCCTTTGGAGGATTGAAATGTATTAACCCTGCATATTTGAATACCATGCAAAAATGAAAATATGATACATCTACATAATATGGAAAATAATATTGATACCCTCACGAAACACAACATACTGTATATAACCTTAGCCGTTTTTGTCAAACAACATAGTGAGTTGAAAGAGGTTTTGGATCAAGATAATTAAAAGAAGGTCATGTGATATTTGCAATGGTATTGGGAGACACTCAAGTGTTTACATGGTTTTGATATTTTGTAGGGGCAATTTGATTACATCTTATGCTTCTTCATTGTGAGTCTGATAAAGTTTATTCTTTGACCAGGATTGTTAGTAAAGCACCTTACATTGTGGAGAAATCATCTGATGGAAAAGATATATCGGTTTCGGAATTGAAACCTCAAGTTGCATAGATACTATTTTATCAATCAGCGACTAAGTTAAACCTTAAATTCATGTATTTTTCTGATTATTGTTTTACAGATATAAATGTGTCATGTTTGTTGTTTGAAGAGCTGTTGGTCAATGTGTCATGTTTGTTGTTTTAAGACCTGTTAGTCTGTATCCCGTATGCATCTGTTTAGTCTAATTTGGTACTCTTAATGGTTTATACTGTCAGTGTAATTTACTATGACTAATGTACAATATTTTCTGAGGTTCTGAATTGGCCTTTAATTTGTTGTTTATTACAATTTTGCAATAAACTTGAGCTATCCTCTGCCTATGATAAATTGGTCTATGCTATGTCACAAAAACCTGCAATATTGAAATCTTGAAAATATTTTCTCACAGCAAAGGTTGATTGACTACTTTTTCATTAATTATCCTCAGCTTCTGAACTCGCTAAGCTAACACATTTTTCAACACAAAGTAATTATAATAAGATGGGAAGAGAGAGAAAAAATAAACAATGATGCATCGTATGGAGTGCTGCCATCACCTATCAGTGTGTGTAAATATAAATCCATGCCATGTAATCTATTTCATTAAAGATTACTTTCAAATCAAACCCATATTTTGTGACTAGCTATCTACGAGATGAATACAATTACGCATGTTTAAGTGTAAGGTCTTCAAATAATTTCAGATTGCCTGATCTTGGCCGTTACACAAAAATATAAATAAATATCAAAATAAAAGAAGAAACGAGAATAAAAGAGGGCCATAAGAAAAAAGGTAAAAGAAACAAGTCTCCATGGGTGCGTTTGGATAGGTGTGGGAAGAAGGGAAGAAGGGAAGAAGTGGGAAGAAGTATTGGGAAGTATGTAATTTTGTGAAGAATTTAGATTGTTTATAATTTTTTTTCTTCCCATCTTCCTTCTTCCTCTTCTTCTTCTCTCATCCAAACGCACCCCATGAAACTTTATTATTAGTCCAAAAACTTGAAAGAGAAGTTGAACAGAGTACATTTGAAACAGCATTACATTACAGAGCTAGTAAAATAAGAAAGATGGTGGAGTAATTGATGAAAGTGTGATTCAACGACGAAGGATTGCGTGTAGATAACCAGCGCTCATAAAGAGGGAAACAAGGGAGACGACACCGGCAGGAAATATTTTTGCTGATTTCTTGAATCGGGACCCCATGACTGCCAGGAGTGCTCCTGATATACCTGTAAGTAGATAAAAATAAATAATGTTAAAATGCTACTTGATAGCCAATGCCAAGCATTCCTAAAAAAATCATGATTAAAATGGAAATAATATCGAGAGACACAAACTAAATATGCCAAGCATTCCCCTGTTGAGGGAAGTTTTGCTCCCTTCAAAAATTGGCAGAAAAGGAAAGAGGAGCCATAGCTGCCTTCCCCTCCCCTTCCCCCGTCCTCCATCTCCCTTTCCCGTTTTCCCTTCACCCATATTGGCCAGAAGTGGGAAAAGGAGCCTATTTATTCGATCTCTTTCGCTAGGGTTTTGCTAGGATTTGTTGTTAACCACATCGCATCTCAAAATTTCATTTTGAAGATCAAGCGTCATGAGATCGGAGAGGAGTTGCTGCCTCTCGCTTCCAGATCTATCCAATCTTACAGTAATCAGCGAAATTAGTTGGTATTTTTTTTCTTTTTCTTCTCTATGTACCCTAGTCAAATCAATTATAGCCACCGCCGCCTCTATTCAAGCATTCAATCGGATCAATTGAGTAGATATACTACGAGAGAAATCGACGGAGTTGGACAGACCTCCAGTTGCCTGTGTCCCCAGAGCTAAAATGAAATTAAGAAATAACATATGTATTTGTTCTTTGTTTTGTGCTTTTTTTAATAGTTTTGCTTTGTCCGGGATTCTTGAAATCAAAAGTAGTAGATAACTTTGTTATATTTATTTAACTTTATTACCGATTTAGGATGATTTGTTTATACACTATTGCTTTCTTATAGGTGGAAACTGCTAGAGTGGTTTAGGATTCACTGTGCTTCTGTGATAAATATATCTGTGGAATTTACTTCAAGTATCTTTTGGTTCAGTTACTTAATACTAATGATGATATTTGTATCGTACCTAGACCAAGGGAGGAGGCAAAAGTGGGGTTGGAGGGGAGTTGAGAGTGGACATAGAACAAGAGAAGAGAAGAGGCGGCGCCAGCAGATGCGGATTTGATGCTGCCCTTTTTGAGAAAGCCCATGAGACCTCCAACTCCAACGAGGGCCGCATAGGCCAGAGTCAATTTCTGAGACATGAGCATTCCCATCTCCTCTTCTCCGTCACCGTCGCCGTCACCGCCTCTGCCGTTACCAGATCCGTCACTAGGTCCGTCAGGTCCTCCTAACTGTAATTGGAGTTGGGCTTGGGCTTGGGCTTGGGGGGATTGTTCTTGTTCCAAGTGGATTATCAAGTCGTCCGAAGCGGAGGCTCCAAGGACGGACGAGGAGACAGTACGAGGACTTCTGAAGGAGACAGTCGGAGATCGAGATCGAGCATGGAAAGGGGACGGCGACCTCAATCCCAGTCGCAATGTCAATGCCACTCTCATTTTATTATTCAGATCAGAAGACAACCAACGCCCACTGAATTATTATACATGTATGTATGGTTAATAAGCCATCCGATCCAAACAGACGGTTCTGTCGCGCCAAACATGCACGTGACAGAGCTCGTGTTGTGTCGTGTTGACACGAGTTAATCTTTTCAACATGTCGTGTCGTGTCGTATCGTGTCGTGTCAAATGAAAGAATTGGAATACGACAAGCGTAATGACACGACACGTCGTGTTAAAAAATCCCTAAATGATAAAGGAAATTATTAATAATATTTTACGCGGTCATCCTTAAAAATATTTATAATATAAACTCAATATAATTTGACAAATTCTAGATAATAATATTTTTTTATCGTGTTAATTCGTGTCACGTGTCGTGTCGTGTCGCATCACGTGTCAACTCGTATCTTGTTATGACGTGTCAATATCTAGAAATCTCCAACACGACATGCTGACACGCACGTGTCGTGTTAATTCCATAGACGTGTCGTGTCGTATCGTGTCAACATACGTGCGTGTCGTGTTATTTTGAAAAACAGTACGGCCGAATGGTAGAACTGGATGCAGTAGCAAAAGAAAAAGAAAAAAAAAATCTGGCAGGCTAGTGAATGGTAATGGTGATTAACTTAATGCTCGGTGCATGCATGCTCCAAGTCCAAGTCCAAACAGATTGCAGAGAGGAATAGGAAGCAACAAGGAAGCTTCCTCCGTTGGAGACTTGGAGTCCATTTTCAAATGAAACCTTATCCATCTGCACACAGACTACCACTCTTATGTAAGCTGCAGAGGAGACCCACGTCGCTTCACACAGGCTGGGGTAGTAGACCAGGTGCACGGAAGTAAATAAGGTGGCGTTGGGGAAACGACAGCGACAGGGGCAAGTTGACTCAAATGCTACGCAATAATGCAACACAAAATAAAATAAATAAAGAAAATTAGAATAGGGATTAATGTAAATGTAAATTAATGGATTATTCATTATTGTCACTCGGTGGGTCCCACAAACAGTTTGATGACGTGGACCCGGTGCACAGAGAGAGAGAGAGTCTGAAATGAGAAACAGGTAGATATTACTACATCATTTCAGTTTTTGTTTGTTTGTTTATTTATTTATTTATTATTTATTTATACAAAACGAGCGAGCGACAGACCTCCAAATTCTCTCTCTCTCTCTCTCTCTCTCTCTCAAAATTGAAAATTGAAAATTGGAATCGAAGAGGTGGGTGGGTGAAGGGTGATGGTTCCAAGCTCGAAGCGGGAATTCGAATTCTCGCGCTTCCTTCGCTTGTTTATTTGATCGAAGCAAAGCTAAACAAGGTCAGACTTGTCTTTTTCTTGGTTTAATAGATGATGCTATGAGTTTCTTTCATTGTTTCAATTCTGAAATTCCCAATAATACCAGGAAGCCACATTAGATTGATTAGAGTATCAGATTCAATTGCCATAAAATGAACTTCTGTCTTCTGTCTTCTGTTTATAATTTATCATTTATATCTTCTTGCAGATAAATATAACTTTTGAAACCGAAATTTGCAAATAAATGGCAAACTCAGGCATAGAGTTGGAGACCAATGGCGGCAGCAAGCACTGGGATTCCGATTCACAGCCCAATGCCAGCATCCCCATTTCCACTGTGGCTCTGCCCCCCGCTTCCAACTTTCACTGCGCTTTTCAAAAAATTGCCCACAGTGTCAAAATTGTTATTTTTACCGCAAAGATCAACGTGCTTCTGCCCTTTGGCCCTGCATCTATCATTCTTCATTATTTAACAAACCATCATGTCAGTTCTCATTCTCTATCTCTTCCCAATTCCCATTAATACAATCTCTATTTGCTATCTAAACTTTCCTTATTTCTAATGTCAATACTACTTTACTATGCCAACTTCTTTTTTGTTGCTTTTCAAAATAATTGTAGGGGGTGGTTTTCCTTTGTAGCTTGTTAGGTATAATACCCTTGGCTGAGCGCTTAGGCTATGCAACTGAGTAAGTCAGTATCTCTTGATTCCAATTTTTTTAATTCTGTCTTTTTCTTGCAATGATTATTTTCTATCATTGTTTCAAATCACTTATCATTTCAATCTCATTTTTATTTTCAGGCAAATGGCTGCCTACACTGGTCCCACAGGTACTGCATAATTGTGGAAATTGACTAACATACCGATAGCTTGTGGTACTGATTGGAAGAAGCCTTTGGAAATCCTATTTCTTCTGTTTAATCCTTCTTTGGGATGCACCGATAATTAAATCAATATCAATTGGCTATGCTGATATTAGAATCAATAAACCCTCATTTGTGTAATGAAACCCTGAGACCTGCATTCTTTTGTTAATGAAGAACATAAGTCAATTCTTAATCACATTTTGTGCCCGTGGGGCTAAATTCTAGCACTATTTTTAACCCAAGCTGCACTTAATCAAAATTCCAACCAGTCCAATTTACTCTTAAACTTCAGTTACATACTGGCAAAAACAAAAAAAAAAAAAAAGGAAAAAAATGGAACAAAACAACATAAGTATGATTTTTAATCTCTTGTATTTCCTGTCCTTATAGTTGGAGGCCTACTAAATGCAACATTTGGCAATGCAACTGAGATGATAATAGCTATATACGCACTGAAAAATGGCATGATCCGTGTGGTGCAACAATCACTCTTAGGTTCAATTTTATCTAACATGCTTTTAGTTCTTGGCTGTTCCTTCTTTGCCGGTGGCATCGTGCACTATGACAAGAAAGAGCAGGTTTTTAACAAGGTAATTTTCATCTTTTGAGTGAGCCAAATGAAAGAAAAATGAAGGTTCCATCTGGTTAAGGTTTATAAGCTTTTGCTAGTGGTAATGGAGGTTTTAGCTAGGTACACCATACAATTAGCAGTGGCAGACAGCAGTACCTCTTTAGGGTTCTTTTAGTATAGGATCTTTGGGTTGTCTCACTTCTTATTTAAACTTAAACAGTAGTGGGATATATGTAACAAACCATCAAAACAAATATGAAAATATGTTTTTCCAATTTCCTTATCTAACACTTATTGAAATAAAATAAGGGAGCTGACCAAAAAGTGCGATTCAAAGGTCCCCCCAAAAAGCTGAAACCCTAGTGGCTTTCCCCTCCCACCCCTCCTTTTTTCTTTGTTTTTCTTCCTTTTCCGTTCTCCTCTGGCTGTTGTTGGTGCGGTGAGGTTTAAAGTTGGTATGTCGGCCAAGCGCAGCAAGGGGATTGACGGCTTGTGGTGTTGTCTTGAGTCATGTGTGGTTTGCGCTCAAGTTGGCCCGTTCTCACTGCCACATGTGAACGGATTTGTGTGGCACGATGTCCTCTTTTTCTTCGACGGGTCTCTTTCTTCGTGCTGTGTGCACAGTAAGTGAGGTTGAAGGAATCGACAGTGCGAAAGTATGAGCTTTGATGTCATGGACTGCTGAGTTTAGTGAGCCGTGATGTTGAAGGAGAGCTGTGTATAGTGTGATGTTCAAGCCTCTAGTCTTGAGTTTTGACCAATGGTCGTCGAGCGGTGCCGTGGTGCTGCGCCATTGTTGCGACCTTCGGTTGTGTGCATGCCCGCTTTGTCTTCTTCTGCTTCAAGTGAAGATTTCTCAGTATTAGGTGACGCAAAATGGTGATTGAGTAGTCGGTGACCAGTTAGGCACGACCTTTAATATAGGAAAGCCGTGATATGTTCGCTAAGTGGACCATTGCTATGGTCCCGCTTCGTTGTAGCGGTGGAAGGTTGGTGGCTGTCGACAGAATATCCATAGAGTCGGCGTTTTCTGCTTGGTTTGAAGAGACCCGTATGTACCAGTTAGGTCGGGTAGTGTGAACCATGTACCAGTTTAATAATGGTACGGGTGGCTGGATATTTTTTTTTCTGTGTAACGTAACAATTGATATTGGTATGATTGATTTTTTTTTTTTATATACACTTTGTGGTGTTTGGTTTTTATTAATGAAACCGGCCTTCAAAAAAAATAATACTTACCAATTCTTTTCTTATTCTTCTTAATTGCTTGTGCACAGGGGACAGCTGTAGTGAATTCAGGATTGCTCCTAATGGCAGTGATGGGACTGTCATTCCCTGCGGTTCTTCACTTCACTCACTCAGAAGTTCGGTATGGAAAATCAGAGGTAGCTTTGTCAAGGTTCAGCAGTTGTATCATGCTTGTAGCCTATGGCAGCTATTTATTCTTTCAGCTTAGTGGCCGTGAAAGCAGTCAATATAGCCGCATTGACAGCGTGAGTTTTGGCATTATCTATTCTGTTATTATGTTATCATAATTGTTTACAACAACAACAACTAAGCCTTTACATGACAACAAAATATGTCCCGAGTTTTAATTTGTAGTTAAAGACATTGATTTTACTTTCTTATGCCAATTAATATTTTTGTTCAGCTATGGAGCTGTCGAGTTATCCTTAATGGAGATTTTTATTGTCTCTCTTTTTAACAGTATTTTGTTATCTATGGCAAAAATCCACGACATTAGAAAACAATGATCCACAAATTGCATGCAGGCGTACCTGATTTAAGAAACTAAAATGGAACAAGTATATCAATAGTCCCTTTGCCACACCCAAGAAAAGGAAAGCCAATAAAAAGAAAAGCAAAAACCGGCGCTAAAGTAAAATTTTAAATGGCTTCCTAAGCATAAATTAATGATAAGAAATTGTCCAATAATCTGCTGTGAATATCATAAAGTAATAGAGCATTCTTGTAGATGTGTCAAGCTCATATTTAAATTGCATGCATGTAAAACTTATTTATTGTACCTTGCTGCCTAACAATTTTTATATTTCTGTTTATTTCTATGAAAAATAGCAAGAAGGCAGTGACAGTGATATTCAAAGACAAAGTCAAAGTCAAAATAGTGCAGAGCCAGAAGATGAAGAAGAAGAACCTGAGATAGGCTTATGGGAATCTGTTGCCTGGCTTGCTTTGTTAACTCTATGGGTTTCTATCCTTTCCGAATACCTTGTCAATGCCATTCAGGTAATTGAAAATTTCTCCCAATCCCTGTGGTTAAAAGGAAAAATAAATGAAATTTCAACTGAGTCTGAGTTGATATTGCTGATAGATTTTTTAGATACTGAATTATCATCCCAACAATGTCCATTCAGTGAATTTGTTTCATCCTATTTTTTTTTTCTTTTTCCTAATCATTTTAGGGGGCATCTGAGTCATTTAACCTACCAGTAGCATTTATCAGTGTGATCCTACTGCCAATTGTCGGCAATGCAGCTGAGCATGCTAGTGCTGTTATGTTTGCTATGAAGGACAAGCTTGTAATTGCTCTTTAATCTTTCTCACATTTTTGTATGTTTATTACTGCTTATTATTGCAGTTGTGGTTTTTAGTTACATAACCTGATCCTTTTTTTTAACTAATGGAATGAAGGACATCACTTTGGGAGTAGCAATTGGTTCGTCTACACAGATATCAATGTTTGTGGTAATTTTTCCGTCATAAATCATTTTTTTACTCTGGTTTGTGCTGAAAATATTATTTCTAAGCATTTCAATTTTCTTAATAGATCCCTTTTTGTGTGGTGGTGGGATGGATGATGAAGAAGAATATGGATTTGAATTTTCAATTATTCGAGACTGCTACTCTCTTTATAACTGTCCTAGTGGTTGCTTTTATGGTTCAGGTTAGTTTTCATGTGTGATTTTTTACACAGTATGAAAATATTATACCTTTTATATTTTTGTTTTAATGTGTTTAACTAATATAAAGCCAGGTTTGTACAATACTATTTCAACCAATGTCATTGTCATCCCTTTCAAGAATGTTAAATTCAAAACCTGGTCTATAGTTGAAACAAAAAAATCTAGTCTTTTGGAAGGGAAACTTCCATTTGTATAAATAATAAAAGATTATTTCATGTACACCTGTGCCTCAGGAATTATTAAAAATTTCACTCATGATCCACCATTTTTTGTATTTGTCAAAAGTGAAGGGAGAAGGATTTGTTATACTTCTATCGTTATCAGTATTTAGAAAAATAATTGCCCAAGGTGGTATGTTCATTTACTCTCAATGAAAATGGGAATGCAAATAATTTTGACAGCAGCATGTAGAAATTTCTAATAGTGTAAGATACTCTGATATTTTGAAGTTTGTGGAGGCTTAAATGTGAAAATTGCTGCTAAATTGTTGAAATCTGTCTCTCTCTATAGGATGGAACTGCAAACTACCTAAAGGGGTTAATGCTTGTACTATGCTATCTTATAGTTGCAGCTAGCTTTTTTGTTCATGTTGACCCGTCATCTAGTAAGTTCTCATATATGATTCCTACCACATCATCGGATTGTGTAGATATTTATTAGCCTAGTAACATACTTTTGTTCCATGAAGCACATAACTTTTTTTTGTTTAACGCAGGTGATGATTAATCCAGCAATCATATAGACTACAACCAAAAAGGAAGTAAATAGAAATGAAGGTTTAATTAATTATACATCAGAATAGTTTTCACATTTTTGGTATCAAAGAAAGCATTTGTTGTTGGAGGCTGTTTGTATCTAAGAATTTTAATCAGCCTTCCCTTTTTTTTTTTCTTTCCCCTGAATTCATACATTTAAACATTGTATATGTATATATCCCAACATAGCTGTTCAAAGTGACTAGTAGAATTGCTAATTCTGAAAGTTGAGAAATTTTAGGCAGAAGAAATCTTCTGGGTTCAAAATATTCCATGGCTTCTCATGAAGAGAGTGTTAGCGGGTAGGGTATTGATCAGCTGGATATAAATATCCATACCCGTTAAGATTTAATCGTCTGTCCATAATGCAATAAGGTTAATAATAGGCGACGGGTAAGCAGATAATAATAATTAACTAACATGACGACATTCAATAATCTAGACATTAAACTATTAGTGATTGGAAAAACTACAACAGGCAATAATATCATATAATTTGGAATGTTATATGTTTGTTGGTTTTATTAATAAAAAAAACTGTACCTAATGTGATATAAATCAATTGCTCCAAACTTATAACTAAAAGTAATATAATTAAATGATGAATAGTAAATGATGGGCAGTTGTTTCAGCTCGCTCTGGAAAATGGTGCACATATGCAAGTAAGTAAATTAATTTGCTGGGATCCCGGAAGTGGAGATGCAATGCCAGAGACAGAAGCAAAGCAACGACATGCGCGCAATTAATTTGACTTTGCATTTACATTCCATTCATATAATATCAGTATAAATATAATGCCTCACGTGTGCTTCCCGTCTCGTTGCCCTTGCCAATGCCATACTATTATACCATGCCATGCTTGCTTAATTAGAAACTTAGTTTGTTTCCAAACCAAAGAAATGAAACACAATAAAATGAGCCGAGATGTCACACTTATTTTTATCGGATAGTAAGTCTCACCTCTCAATTAGCAACTAATTGAGCATATATACTTTAATCTGACGAATAATATTTGCAACATTAAAAGTGTCGGGATAAATTATTAATCGACATAAGAGACTATTTTGCAACAACTTAATTTTCACGAATGTGATAATGCACGATTTACATGGCATAAAATACGGAAATGGTTTGTCATAATTAATTAAGTAATTAAACCCTTTAAGCGTAGCTTCTTTCTGAACAGAGCTAGGAAAAAGTGATATATAACAACGAAAATTGAAGAGAACATGTGCTTTTAAAAGATGTTAAAGACGTTCCATCTAAAAGTATGATAGGATTTATGATAATGATTTAATATGGCAAGCTTCTAATTAAATATTTTTAAAAATGTATAGAAAAATTATAAAGATGCTATTTAATTGTATTTATTTATATATACAGTTCGGTTGTACGTTAATACTTCTCATATAATTTGAATGTTAATTATTACTTGAATGCTATTACATATGATGATATGAACTTGTACATTTGTTGTAGTTAATTAAGCCATGATGAAGAAAAAGAATGAATTATAATTGCAGAAGCTACATAAAGGTAATGCTGGCTTAAACATTTTATGTTTTTTGTTCTGAAAATTACGTTTGTTTATTGTAAAAAAAAAAAATTCTGAGGAGGTGGAGGGTCTGGCGGCGAGTCATGCGCCGACCAGAGCGCCTCTTGCATGCAACTGTCGCTAAGCACAAGGAACCATTTCCTACGCTTCCAAATTCGTTTTGTGCAAACCTAATCTCACCTCTCTTCTTTTCTTTTCTGCTTTGTTTTGCGCTCCCTTCGTTTCATTTCCCCAGAACATAGATAATATCTTAGGACCTCTTTAGATGCATTTTCTGGTGTACCCAATTGATTCTAGTGGGTAGGTTAATTAGCAATTGCTCTAGCTACTTGTGGCAATATTTTTTTTTTCACTATGTTTATTTTTTGGAAAAAAGAGAATTAATTATGCTTGTAATCGGAAATAAATGTAAATACTTTCCTCTATGCTAAAAGTTTAAATATCTTTTTAATTACTCCCATATTTTATTATATTAAATGAAAAATTTTCAAAACAAAATTAATTGTGCCGGCAATTTTCCATTAATAATAAAAAAAATTTACAAAAGTTGCATAATAAAATAAAAATCAAGATTAAGCTTCAAACAAAGTTTCTCACTACTGGTATCGACTTTCAACTCAGCCAAATACCTCATACCAGTACAAACTGATACAAAACCAAAGAGAAAAATAGTAATAATTCTTTCAAACCCAGCCTGAACCTAACCGGTACCTATGAGACAATCTTCAAAAAGCATGCAGACCCGCACGACCTACCAATGTCAGGGCTGCCGCCTGACTTCATCTCCAACACCTCTACGCCAGGACCAACGTACCGAGACCAATAGTATGGCATACAACCACCCTCAATAAAGTCGCCAACTAATCATTCGTCTTGTTCGCCTCTGCGAGAAGACCGACTCTTCAATTCAAATATTAAACAACAGGACTTGTAACATCAAAGAGCCACACGGCCATTCTCACCGGTTGCCCCAAACCACGACTTCAATGATCCGCTAAACTAAACAATCAACATTATAAGGGTGATTTTTTTTTAGAATAATGTTCTTCTAGCATCGTATATATATATGTGTGAAACTTAGGTATTAATGACTCTTGTTTTGTAGTTGATTGTTTAAAACCCTTTTTTTTCTTGAAATACTTTGAAGTAAAATGTTTCTAAAAGGCACCCTTAATGTTGCAAAAGATTAGTTTGTCATTTGTGTATTAATTTTAGTCTTCAAGCAGTCTTCACTCTTGAGACAAATCACAAAGATACGCGCGCGCTGGACTGGAGTTCTAATTAGGGGGTGAGCGTAGCATAAGTTCAATATATAGGCACAAATATATAGTAAAAAGCAAACAAATCCTAGAAAACCTCAAATTGACACCGCCATAAACACTTCCTTTTTCACATTTCGGAGCAAACTTATATTTCCATCTCTATATAAAGCCAGCCACATGTTAAACCTTGCTACGTACACACAATTATACCACTATCATATGTACCAATTAGAATACACTCATCTAGCTAAAGCACCTGACCTCAAACTGTAGATAAAACTTAAGTTTTAGCATATACAAAATCTTACATATATATCTCAAAGAGATCAGATAAAATTTCTCAATGCAAGAAGCACAAAAGAGGCCGTACGCACTTGGCGCGCATGCATTGCACCTGCCAGATGGTCCGTGTAAGATCCTGAGGTTGAGGCTGTCGGCAACGACTGATGATAATGTGGCATCAGCCATTGTGCCACCTGTGACGGTGGTTCTGGAAGGACGGTCGATCTGTCATCGCATACACCTCAGTAGACACACGGGGTATAATAGCCTAGCAGTTGCATTGCGGTGCCTGTTTGTTGGTGATGGGGATGATGAGGCGGAGAAGCCTAATGAAGAAGAGCTCGACCTGTCGAATGCGGTGCCGGGTCACGTGGTGGCGTATGAAGATATGGAGGACGACCTTCTACTTGCCGGTGATCTCAGTTGGAGGTATATATATATATATATATATATATATATATATATATATATATATATGATTGCATTCATGTAATTGGTGTCAGTTTCTTGAATAGGACTTCAATTTCGTCTAATTACTAGAGTAATTAAATATTATTATGTATTCATGAATTTGTTTATTTTTGGTAAAATGCAGGGACTTTGTTCGGGTGGTGAAGAGAATCCGTATAATCCCAGTGAAACCAAACCGGAGAAGACATCATTATGGTTATGGAGACGTGTAACTAATATATACATTCCATTGGATAATGATCCTGAAATGATCCAAGTTGCACCTGTTCTAAACCTAAATTAACAGCTGGCGTATTTAATAATAATAAACTAGAATTTCCTTAATCTGCCTCATTGTGTGATGCATCTACATGTTATTACGCTTATTAACAGAGCTTTGTTTTTTTTTAAAAAAAATGTCATGCATGCATTACTAAAAAATGCGATGGTCAATTACACTTAAGGAGGTCTCTATTTTTTTCCTTTTTTTTTGAAAAAGAAAAGCGGTAAATATTATTTTGCAAGGAGTAATTAAACCCGGAATTAATTAGTATCATCCCCACCATCCTTTAGAAAACGCGTTCTTTTTTTTCATTTTTAGAAAACGTGTTTGAAATTCTATCTTCCATTTTCGGAAATTCAGAAGACACGTTTCTATGCGTACGCTACTCCCCCGCCCCACCCCTCCCGCATACGCTCCCCCCTCGCCCTCGCCCCCACCCTCCCCTGCCCCTCTCACACACTTCATAACCCGTTGAAATTAATATTCATAAATATTGAAGCTAATGTCGTAATTGTTGAAATTAGCATATTTAAATGTTGAAGGTAATAATTGAAGTTGGCATATTTAAATTGTTAAATAACAGCTATATATATTAACTTCAACAGTTATATATATTAACTTCAACAGTTGCAGTTCGGATACTAACTATTGAAGTTAATATGATTAATTGATATAGTTCGAATACTAAATGTTGAAGTTAATATGAGTAATTGTTCTAGTCCGAATACTAACTGTTGTAGTTAGTATTAGTAATTGTTGCAGCTCAGATATCAACTGTTGAAGTTAATATGAGTAAATGTTATAGTTCGGATACTAATTGTTGTAGTTAGTATTAGTAATTGTTGTTGTTGTACTTAATATGAGAGGGAGGTAGAAAAACAGAGGGATATCGCTGGGTACAGAGGAACAGAGAGAACAAAAAGGAAAGAGGGATGTAATATCGCTGGATGGGGATGAGAATTTTTTTCCATTTTTAGAAAATGCGTCTGTTATTAATGAAGTATCGTTGGAGATGATGGTGATGATGAAATACGGGAATGATCCTTATCACCCCCGCATTCAAAATGCATATCGTTAGGTATTTAGTAATTTGACCAGGCCGGATGCATGTCCAGCCTGGAAAGCCCCTCCCATGATGAAAATTGGAAAATAATATTTACTAGGCAACAGATTCCGTTGATCAAAGCACAAAAAATCAATCGGCCAGGTTTAATTACTCCTTGAAATTAAAGAAAAGCGGTAAATATTATTTTTGCAAGGAGATCAATGGTCAGGTTTAATTCAGAAATGATATAAACCATCCACGATTTTATCATCCACGTATGTGGCAGCAAGGAAAGTGGCACGCGGTTCACCAAAACCAGATGCACCCGAATGGAGAAAGAAGAGGAGTGTGTCGCTGAATTGCCTCAACTAAAGTCCCTCTTTTGAGCGAAACAGATGAATACACACGGAGTTTAGAGAAAGCAAGGAATTAAAATCCCTGGACCCATAAGGAGGTCACTCGGTGTATCATGTGCCGGGAGCAGTTGGAATAAAGAAAATCAAGAAGTTCTCCCCAATAGAAAAGTGGTTTCGGGAGAGTTTGTTGAGGCGAAAACCGCCGGGCTTCTGGAAGATGCATCGAACCAAGAACCGTCTATAAAGACAAGCGAGAAGAGAGAGAAAGGGGCAGCAATTGAGACCCGGAGTTCAGATCCCAGAACCGTCTCTCCAAGTCTAGAATCACACAAATACACACACTGTTGCATAGAGCATTTCCACAAACACTTGGCAGGCACTAGGTTTAGAGCAAGACTAGAGCAAGATTAGAGGAAAAGCTAAGGAGATTCGCAAGAAATAGGTAAGAGTTGAAGGGGTTTGTAAGATGATCTTGTATTCTTGAGTCGATTTTGATAATAAAGCTGAATCTTTGAAATGTGGTGGATTTCCTTCTTTCTTTGATCTGATCTTTAAAGTTTCGAATTCCTTAGCAAAATTGGAGTTCTTTTCTTTTGGTTCTTTGATCTGAATTAGAGAGAAAGAGGAGAGAGTTCGACGGGAAGCATAGCCTCCTGTTTAGCTCTCAAATCTGAAACTCTATCTTCGGGCTTTACTTGCAAAATTCAGAGGCTTTCTAAAGTTATTTCAAAATTGATCGTTTCTTCTTCTTCCTGGAGCTTAAGTTAGAAAGAGAGGTGAAGGAATTCGGCGGGGAGCACAACATCCCGCTTAGTTCTTGATTCTCGATTCCTGACTCTTTCGCGTGTGATTCAATTCCTGTTGTTTAGGGTTCTTTTAGTTGTAATTTCTCGCTCTTAGATCTGAATTAAGAAATATGAATGATCAATTTGATGTTTTACTCAAAACATTGCTCGATTCTTGAAATTAATTCCTGACCTAATCAAGTTGTAGCTTTGCTGCTTGCTTAATTTTACGAGTTCTCTTGTTTCTCTTTTCTATAATTACATCTTCATGGTTCGACAGAGGGCACAGCCCACTGCTTAGCCGCTTGATTCGGGAGGAGGCTCAGCCTTCTTCTTAATCCTCTTCATTGCTCGATGGGGGGACTCAGTCCCCTTGTCCAGCACTTTACTGTCACTAATCTGGGTTCAGTTCAATTAATGGTGATGGATTGCCTTTTGCCATGTCTGATCAGGATAAATCTTGATTGGAGATAGTATGAGCAATGTTATCTTCATTAATTGAAATGAATTTTGATTGGGGATGGTGAAACTGACTTTGCTGTTTTCTTTCAAGAGAAATCTTGGATGAGAACAGTAAAGCTAGTATTGCCATCGCTGATCAGAAGAAGATCCTGATTAGTGAAGGTAAAAGAAATGAAGAGGATTAAGGGAAATTTGAGTTATTTTGTATTTACATTTCTGTCCCAAACTGAATATATCTTGGTCTACCCCTTTCTTGCTGATTAACTCAAAGAATAATCTGTGAAGCTATAATTGTCATGTTTTTAGGGACTGTTATAAAAAAAATAATAAGTGTTAGTATCCCTGAATGGCGATTCCTAGTAAGAGTACAGCTAGGAACAAATTCCCTTTTTCTCTGGATGAGGTATTTGCCAAGTAGAAGATATGATTGACCAATTTCTGGAAGTATCAGGGTGTTTTGTATAAAAATGTAATGATGTTGGCTTCTGCTTGTTAATTGAACTGACCTTGAATAGAACATGTAAGCTAACCTGTATTTAATGATGAATAGTATAAATTAAAGGACTAAATGGTAAAAGTGGAAGTCAAGTTTTGTCAGAAGCAAGTGTGAGAACACAGCTCCATTGTGAAGTTGTCATGACCATCAGAACCCATACCTGGAGCATAATACATACATACAGTATAGCATAGGTGTTTGGCAACTAAATTACAAAATAGGTATGACCTGTGACATTAACATTTTGACTGTCCTAGTATTAACTCACCTGATATATCAGAAATAAAGAAGTAGACGATTGAAATAAAACAAGTAATTGCTTGATAATTTCCTATCAGTAAGAGTGTATGGTTAAGACATATGTAATTAAGTTTACCCCTCGATTTTGGTATCAAAATATCAATTAACGTTTAGGAGAAAGATAAAAATATAAATCTAATGGTTTCATCAAACTTGACTATGTGAGTACCGTATTGGTAAGTTCTAAGTTTCGGACTAATGTTCGTGATTGCGACTAAGTGACTTATATCTAAATGTGAAGTAGTTTCCTTGGGTTCCTTCTGATATTAATAAGCTATCTCTGAGTACCACTGCCTGAACCCCCGTGACAATATTGGTACCTTCATTAAATTAACACAATACAATCTCAATTAAGTATAAGTCTGTACTCTCCTCTTCTTCTAAGCGCTGATGAAGTCAGCATAGGTGGTAATAGTAACAGTGATCGTCCGGAAAAGGCGAAAATGAAAGTACAAGGACTTAATTGAATTTTAATCTTCATGGAACTTTGCTGTCGCTCAAAACTTTCTGTCTCCTGACCAAACGAAGACGACGCGACGAAAACGAAGGTCACCAATGTATTCCTCTCGTTCTCACGACGCTGACGATCCCTTCCTCAACTGCGGCGATGGTCGGAATCGCTAGCGGATCTAAACCCGCTTCACCAGGACCATTAACGGAGAGATCAAAACCCGTCTCTTTCGAAATTTCAGCGCGAGAGGCCCTCCGATATTCTGTGGCAGATGAAGTGTGCAACCTGTCAGGGACCCGTCACACAGAACTCGTGTAAGGGGTAGCGTCTTTATGACATCAGCATCTCCAATCAGCAGCCACCTCATCTCTCTTGGCTGACGTGGCCCAGTAAGAGAATTAATAAACAAGCTGAAACTTTAAAAACTCATTAAAATTAGCAAAAACCTCAGAAAAATACAAATGACATATCCATGAAATTCTAAAAATAAAAATAAACAAGTTTCACTGATACTTTGATATAAAAATGTATTCAAAGTAGCGGCCTTTTGTATTTTTGAAGTATTTTCACTATAATAAATGAATTTTAGAAAATTGATGAGATTGTAAATCTAAAACTAAAAATACTTTCGAAATACAAATTCCAAATATAATATCTTCGAAATCAAATATTTTCAAATATGAATATATTTTCACAAATTACAAAGCCGAAGTAAATCAATTGTATCTTTAAAATCAATTTATAAAATCAAAAGCTAAGTACTTTCAATAATACAAGTAACTTCAAGAAAGATATTTTCAAAATATCAAAAATATTTTCCAAATTAGTCTAAAATCTAAAAAGAAATTTCTAAAAAGTCAAAGGTGCAAAAGGCCAAAGTGAATAAAAATCACCAATATCCCAAATGAAACATCAAAATTAAAAGTCAAAAGACGAAAACCAAAGTCAAAGCCGAAACCTCCACGTTTGAGGAAAAGTCCCTCTTTAGGGTTGAGATCGACCTTATATGACTTAGAAATTGAATTCTTACGGGCCCTCTCGTCCAAAGAATTCCTTTTGTTCTCACAAGCGCCCCCAAATGGCCCGAGAACCAACTCTCACAAGTGACACCAAATGTCCCGAGGGTTGTAAAAGAACCAACTTTCACAAGTGACGCCAAATGTCCCGAAGGTTGTAAAATTCCTTTTGTTCTCACAAGCGCCGCCAAATGGCCCGAGAACCAACTCTCACAAGTGACACCAAATGTCCCGAGGGTTGTAAAAGAACCAGCTTTCACAAGTGACGCCAAATGTCCCGAAGGTTGTAAAATTCCTTTTGTTCTCACAAGCGCCGCCAAATGGCCCGAGAACCAACTCTCACAAGTGACACCAAATGTCCCGAGGGTTGTAAAAGAACCAACTTTCACAAGTGACGCCAAATGTCCCGAAGGTTGTAAAATTTCCTTTTGTTCTCACAAGCGCCGCCAAATGGCCCGAGAACCAACTCTTACAAGTGACACCAAATGTCCCGAGGGTTGTAAAAGAACCAACTTTCACAAGTGGCGCCAAATGCCCCGAAGGTTGTAAAACTCCTTAAAAACGACTCCAAAACGATTCCAAATGAAGACTTCATTCCTCTCAACGAAAATCTCTTCTAAACCAAAATTCATGTGCTTCTTTTAGTGTAAGTCCCAGTCCAAGTTCAAAGTCTTTTAGTAGTAGTTTAGCAATCCTTAATTGGGTCCCGTCAACTAGGTTTGGTACCCTCAATTAAGACCTCTTTAAGACAAGTAATAGCCCTCCATAAATCCATTTTCTTAGCCTATTACATCAATACCCTTTACGTCCCTTAATCAGAGGTTCTCGTAGACAACTACGAGGTAATTAACAATAGGGGCTTGCGCCTATTGGAAAGAAAGGACCCGCTAAATCAAAAAACTTCTTTAAGTAGCGACTCTTTATAGGGTTCTCTCGCTTCGAGAGATACCCGCCATGGAGATCGAAACCTTAAGGGAGGTGAATCTAAGGCTATGTTCCTATTGTTCTTCGAGAAATTCCTTCGAGGAGAATAATGACGAAAAAGCGCAACAGTATTATATGTTCGATTTGATAGTTTCGTAATATAACAATAACTAGTACAAAAATAAAATATTAATATGATCCATAAAAAAGTATTAATAATATGATCTCTAATACATCATGATCAATTTTAACTTGACAGCTTCTGTCAAGATCTCGAAAAAAAAACAACATAATACCATCACAATTCATACAAAAATATTAGGACACATGTTCGGTTTGCTAAAAATCTAATGTTTGTGGAGAATAAATACACAACACCACACCAACTTGATCGAAGCGCGATCCAAACCTGCATAATATGAATACAAATACATATGTGGAGTGTTAACAACATGATCCCATAATTTGACTAATAAATCACAATTTAATACTAAATAATATTTCAGGTAATTTTATGCAGAAAATAATTTCTAATATTGAAACATAAGATGATCCCTTATGTCATTTAAGATTACATTTGCAGTATCTAACACATCATTTGTGCAAAATTTTAAATAAGTAAACATTTGCACAAGTAATCTCTAGATGCATTTAATATAACAACTGAAGCAAGTAACTAACACTTGTATAAATACACATGAATTATAGTGTGACAACAATACTAAACCTATCAAATTACTATAATCTCATCTCTACGTACATTTAACATAACATATAAAAAAACTAACTGAACACTTGTAGAAATACACATGAATAGCAGTGTACCAGTAATAGCAACAATCTAATTCCTTGATGCATGTAATATAACATGTAAACATACTAACTGAATACTTTGTATAAATCCACGTGAATTAGAGTGTAACAGCAATGACAATAATCTTATTCCTAGGTGCATTTAACATAACATATAAAGAAACTAATCGAATACTTTAGGGGTGTGTTTGGATGAGCATGGAATAAGGAATAAGAATAAAGAATTTCGGTAAACGTGCTTATCCAAATTCCTTATTCTTATACCATGGTTTTGTTAGTATAAGAATAAGGGTCCAAATTCCTTATTCTTGTGTTGTTTGGGTTGCACAAGAATAAGAATAAGCACGCATATCGAAATTTCTTATCCTTATTCCTTATTCCATGGTCATCCAAACACACCCTAGAAATACACATAAATAACAATGTGCCAGTAAAAAAATACATATGTGGCTAATGTGACGAATAGATCACATACCGTGTGGAAACGAAGAAAGTTCATGAAATACTCAGAATTTTATTTTTCTGATCCTATTTATGGAAAACAAAAATTCACTTACTGAAGCCTATTTTTAGAAATAAAAAAGGACGTTACTTATCTATAAAAAATTGAAATTCACTTTTAATGCATATTTTTACAATTTTATCTTCGTTTTCGTTATTTTTATAATTTTTTTATCTGGTTACCTATTTATAAAAAACGAAATTCAATTTAAGATGTCCATTTTTGGAAATTTATTTTTCTAAGCCTATTTATGAAAAACGAAAATTCAGTTCTGAAGCCTATTTTTAAAAATTAAAGATCATGTTATCTATTTATGAAAAATTAAAATTCAGTTCTCCTG
This sequence comes from Rhynchospora pubera, assembly GCA_028095005.1. Classification (NCBI taxonomy): domain Eukaryota; kingdom Viridiplantae; phylum Streptophyta; class Magnoliopsida; order Poales; family Cyperaceae; genus Rhynchospora; species Rhynchospora pubera. Next base: position 360,069,718 of record CM051460.1, read on the forward strand.
CTTATTTTTACAATTTTATCTTCAAATTCGTTATTTTTATAATTTTTTATCTGGTTACCAATTTATAAAAAACGAAATTCAATTTATGATGTCAATTTTTGGAAATTTATTTTTCTGAGCCTATTTATGAAAAACGAAAGTTCAGTTCTGAAGTCTATTTTTAAAAATTAAAGATCATGTTATCTAATTATGAAAAATTAAAATTCAATTCTCCTGCTTATATTTACAATTTTATCTTCAAATTCGTTATTTTTATAATTTTTTTATCTGGTTACCTATTTATAAAATACAAAAGACATTGCTATGTCTATTTTCAGAATTTTATTTTTCTGATCCTATTTATCGAAAACGAAAATTCACTTAATGAAGCCTATTTTTAGAAATAAAAAAGGACGTTGCTTAATTATAAAAAATTGAAATTCACTTTAAATGCATATTTCTACAATTTTATCTTCGTTTTCGTTATTTTTATAATTTTTGTATCTGGTTGCCTAAGTATAAAAAACGAAATTCAATTTAAGATGTCCAATTTTGGAAATTTATTTTTCTGAGCCTATTTATCAAAAACGAAAATTCAGTTCTGAAGCCTTTTTTTAAAAAATAAAAGATCATGTTATCTATTTATGAAAAAATAAAATTCAGTTCTCCTGCTTATTTTTACAATTTTATCTTCAAATTCGTTATTTTTATAATTTTTTATCTGGTTACCAATTTATAAAAAACGAAATTCAATTTATGATGTCCATTTTTAGAAATTTATTTTTCTGAGCTTATTTATGAAAAACGAAAATTCAGTTCTGAATCCTATTTTTAAAAATTAAAGATCACGGTAGGTATTTATCAAAAAATTAAAATTCAATTCTCCTGCTTATTTTTACAATTTTATCTTCAAATTCGTTATTTTTATAATTTTTTTATCTTGTTACCTATTTATAAAATACAAAAGAGCTTGCTATGTCTATTTTCAGAAATTTATTTTTCTGATCCTATTTATGGAAAACAAAAATTCTCTTACTGAAGCCTATTTTTAGAAATAAAAAAGAACGTTGCATATTTATAAAAAATTGAAATTCATTTTAAATGCAAGTTTTTACTATTTTATTTTCGTTTTGATTATTTTTATAATTGTTTTATCTGGTTACCTATTTATAAAAAACGAAATTGAATTTATGATGTCTGTTTTTGGAAATTTATTTTTCGGATACTATTTATGAAAAACGAAAATTCAGTTCTGAAGCCTATTTTTAGAAATTAAAGATCATGTTATCTATTTATGGAAAACTAAAATTCAGTTCTCCTGCTTATTTTTACAATTTTATCTTCAAATTCGTTATTTTTATAATTTTTTTATCTAATAACCTATTTATAAAATACAAAAGACATTGTTATGTCTATTTTCAGAATTTTATTTTTCTGATCCTATTTATGGAAAACGAAAATTCACTTAGGGAAGCCTATTTTTAAAAATAAAAAAGGACGTTACTTATTTATAAAAAATTGAAATTCACTTTTAATGCATATTTTTACAATTTTATCTTCGTTTTCGTTATTTTTATAATTTTTTTATCTGGTTACCTATTTATAAAAAACGAAATTCAATTTATGATGTCCAATTTTGGAAATTTATTTTTCTCAGCCTATTTATGAAAAACGAAAATTCAGTTCTGAAGCCTATTTTTAAAAATTAAAGATCATGTTATCTATTTATGAAAAATTAAAATGCAGTTCTCCTGCTTATTTTTACTATTTTATCTGCAAATTCGTTATTTTTATAATTTTTTTATCTGGTTACCTATTTATAAAAAACTAAAGACATTGCGATGTTTATTTTCAGAATTTTATTTTTTTGATCCTATTTATGGAAAACGAAAATTCAGTTATTGAAGCTTATTTTTAGAAATAAAAAGGGATGTTGCTTATTTATAAAAAATTGAAATTCACTTTTGATGCATATGTTCACAATTTTATCTTCGTTTTCGTTGTTTTTATAATTTCTTTTATCTGGTTAACTCTTTATAAAAAACAAAATACAATTTAGATTCCTATTTTTGGAATTTTATTTTTTTGAGCCTATTTATGAAAAACGAAAATTCAGTACTGAAGCCTAATTTTAGAAATTAAAAAGCTCGTTGCCTATTTATCAAAAATTGAAATTCAGTTCTCCTGCTTATTTTTGCAATTTTATGTTCATATTGGTTATTTTTATAAATGTTTTTATCTGGTTACGTATTTTAAAAAAACGTCTTTGATGATGCGTATTTTTAGAATTTTATTTTTCTGAGCCTATTTATGAAAAAGAAAAATTCAGTACTGGAACCTATTTTTAGAAATTAAAAAGAACGTTGCCTATTTATCAAAAATTAAAATTCATTTCTGATGCATATTTTTACAATTGTTTCTTCTTTTTTATTATTTTTATAATTTTTTTTATCTTAAACCACCTATTTATAAAAAACGAAAGTCAATTATGATGCTCATTTTTGGAATTTTATTTTTGTCAGTTTCGTTGTTTTTATAATTTGATTATCACGTTCCCTATTTATAAAAAAAACGGAAATTGAATTTACATGCCGACTTTGGCAACTTCATGTTCACTTTGGCTATTTATGAAAAACGGGAATCCAATATTTAGGACTATTTCCGGTAATTCATTTTCTTGTTGACTACTTAGTGAGGGACACACTTCAAGGTTTGTAATAGGACATACTTACACTTCTACCAACAATAAAGAAAAAAAAAAAGAGGTTATGTACATGGTTTTCAAAACTGAAATTACAAGGTTTGTAATAGGAAAATCACCTTAGCACAGCCAATAAACACCCCCACACTACCCCAAAAAAAAAATTACAAAAGAATCCGCTGACACATCTGCACATTTGTCTTCCCTCAAGCACTTCCAACTCTTGAATAGAGAAATACTGAACTCGAGCAAATTAGTGCAATCACTGGGAGAAACAAAACTGAAGATAATATATATATATACCCTTGCATGGAAGAGTTATATGTGCTTTCTTCCGCTAATTTCTGAAGTAGATCCAACATACTTTCTTTCCTATCTTTAAAGAAAATGAAAATGAAAAAGAATCCATGATGTACTGGAGTAACAGATAATGTCCATGTTCACCCATGATTATGTCCAGAGAAACTGGAGCGAAAATATCAAGGGTTCCAAATTGTATGATCCCTAAATTGTGTAGAAATTGCATCAGTGAGAAACATAACAATTTCTTCTCTTGGGACTTCCTTGTCCTTCTTCAACTCAAGATGGCGAACCTGGAACAAAAATACAAAGAACAGTAAAACTGTTATCATAAAAAATAGAAGAAAATTGGGGGATAGTGTGTAGAACTAAGATGGAGGGTGGACTAGGTATACTAAATCTTAAAATCATGAACGATGCTATGTTGAGCAAATGGGTTTGGAAATACAAAGATCCTTTGAGTAAGGGGTGGTGGAAAGATATTATAAAAATAAAGTATAACAATTGCAATAATAATCAACGATGCTCCCCCTTTTGGAAAAAAATAAAAAGATTAGAACAAATAGTAGACTTACAGTGTCATTTCATATTGGGCGATGGAAGAAATACTAGATTTTGGCTGGATAGATGGTGTGGTGATATATCTTTAAAGTCATTATTTCCATCACTCTTCGAGATTTGCACTAATAAAGATGCTACAGTTGATGCCGTACTAGGAAGGGTACTAAACTTATATTTTAATAGACAGTTATCAATGAACCTTAGAGATAATTTACGTGAGTTGCAACATTTAGTCTCCTCTTTCACCTTGCGGCCCACTTCAGATTTGATATCATGGGGTGGGAAGGGAGGAGGTAAATTTACAACAAAAAAGATGTATGCGTGGTTAGATAATAGAGGCATTCAAGATCATACTTATGCTCCCATTTGGAAAATCAAAGTGCCTCTTAAGATACAGATTTTTATATGGCTATTGTGTAAAAAAAGATTGTTAACCAAAGATAATCTAGCTATAAGGGGGTGGGACGGAGACCTTACATGCTTGTATTGTCAAAAATTAGAATCGATTGACCACCTATTTTTCGATTGTTCCCAACAGACAGTTATGTGGACATGGTTATTAGATAAATTTCAAAGGCCACCAAATTTTAGATCGATTGAAGACTTGGTAACATGGATTTCTAATTTACATCCCCGAAAAAATAAGATCGCTTGTATTATATGTTGTGGTGCGTTGTGGTGTGTATGGAAAAATAGAAATGCAAGATGCTTTCAAAATAAAATATGCCATTCGTTTAGATATCTAGCTTCACAGATTTTGGCTTTGATAAACTATTGGTCAGGGATATGGACGGAGGAGGTTAAAACACAAGTGATGGAGTGGCTGCCTTCCCTTGACAAAATGCCGTTGCAGATTACTGGAGGCGAGCTCTCGGATGACGAAAATGCGGAGGACACATGGATCCATGCAGTGCTTTGAGTTTGATGAGACTAAAGAAGGACGACCTAAGAGGCTATGCTGGGTTAACTCTTGGGTTAAGGAGAGAACTTATTATTTATCTTATCTATTTTGTGTTGTTTGCTTGTTGTTGGGGTATGATTATCTTTATGAATAAGGATATTAATGTAATACTAATGAATAAAGGGAGATAGCACTGGAGCACTGGTATCTCACGATTTTGGTACCAGTGCGACAGACTCTAGGGTTGATGGTTGAGAGAGGTTGTAATAGAATGCTTTTTTCGTTTAATGAAAAGAGTGGTGGGCAGCTTATGCTCACTTGTTTCAAAAAAAAAAAAAATAGAAGAAAAAGAAAAAGTTTCACCTTAGTACAGCTTTGGTTACCTTCACAAGATCTGTTTGAGATAAACCAGCTTCAGTTATAATTAGGAGGCATTTAATGTCATGTCCACTTGCATATTCATACTGTTCTTTCAAGCTTGGGTCTGGATGAGGTACAAACTGAGCCTGCGAAAACAGATAACTTATAATCTATATTATATCATTTTACATGAATATATATAAACCATTCAAAATGGGAAAAGGTGTAAACCCTGATATTAGCTTCCCAGAGTTCTGCCACAAACTCCATGCGTGCTTCTAGAAGACCACCACCACCCCTTGAGCATACTAATACATTAATACCAGGTTCAATCCTACATGCATAATTGAAGTAATAAGGCACTTAGAATTCACCAAACTTTTTCCTCTTTATGATTCAATAGCTGAAGAAAGACATCTAATGAAATAAAAATAGGAAACCTTGATGTTCTGACATCTAAAGAAGAAAGGAGGAACTTTTCCAATGCAATACTAACACCAACTGCACCCGGCGGATTTGATTTCTGTCAAAAATGAACACAAAAAACTATTTTTAAAATTTAGGCACTTCATTAGTAGCCAAATATACATTGTTGCTTCGTATTCTTGGCCGATTGCAAGAGCATATTATCGGGCGGAACAATATAGTCTCTAGCTGCCTAAAATCAAGTCCTCTTTGTCAAATCCAAACTCAAGCAAGAAAGAAAAGAAATAACACCAAAAGAAATAGAATGTTTCAACTAAAAAAGCAACTACGTGAGCTCAGGATAAAGTAAGAAAAGAAAGAAACTATCAAAGAGATAAAAATACTTTAATACCTTCCTTATGTGGTGGCGGGGTAAGGTTTCCCGAGTGTTAGTTAAGCGGGAATCCTACTGGACAATCCATTCCCAATATGAGAATTATCCTGCATAAGTGAACATCATATCAGTTCAGACATTTCAATAGCTCAAAAAGCCCATTTTGACTAAGGCTTTTTGCCCATTTTTTCTTCAAAATAAGGCCCAAAAAGCCTTACTCTTTTTTTTAAATTATTCAATAGCTCTACGTGACTTAAAAACAGAAAGTAATTTCAACATTTCATGAAATAAGATCTTGATGGGCTGCACATTAATGGGTTTCTTTCTTTTTTTTTTTCCTTGCTTCTGTTTGTGAGGTCTGAAGTGATGCAAGATAAACTTTCCCTCAAAAAATTATATGACTCTTACAGAATCATGACCCCACATTTGTCCCATGAGCTGATCATACCGCCCTCCAATAGCCAGCAATGTTGCTTCAGGACTTGAGCCAGGATTGCTCTCTTTCAGATACATCTGGTTGCAGCAACTTAATTAAAACAAATGCTCCATACTCCCAATTGTGGTCAAAATATCTTGTATCGAGAAAAGGAAAAACGCACAGAAATTAAATCACCTGAAAGAACACTCCCCTATAGTAGGTTTCTGAAGGAGGCATGAGCACATCAATGGTGACGTTACTCTCAATTGACCAAACTTTCAGGTAACTGAGAAGATCAGACAAGTCTTCTAGAGCTTTGCAAGTAGACTTATCTGTACACAACCACAGATACATTTCAACAAAGCACATTAGCAACCCTATATTAGTTCCATCAGTCATTATATATTTATTTTAGATTCTTTTTCTGGGCATTCTATGTCCTAATTTTTATGGAAAGAAACCACCTAACAGGAATGGTAACAACCTAGGAAATGTTGAAAACAGAATGATAGGCTAGGTTTATTTCTATCTTCAGTTTCAACCCCTAATTTAAAGTTCCCTAACCAGAGAAGCCAGTTCTAGCACTATTGCAATAAATAGGTAAAATGACACCTGAGAAGCAAGTTAAAGAAAAGATCAATGGTACCAGAAGAGAGAGCCCCTCTTAATCTTGCAATTGGAGGTATATATATATATGATTGCATTCATGTAATTGGTATCAGTTTCTTGAATAGGACTTCAATTTCGTCTAATTACTAGAGTAATTAAATATTATTATGTATTCATGAATTTGTTTATTTTTGGTAAAATGCAGGGACTTTGTTCGGGTGGTGAAGAGAATCCGTATAATCCCAGTGAAACCAAACCGGAGAAGACATCATTATGGTTATGGAGACGTGTAACTAATATATACATTCCATTGGATAATGATCCTGAAATGATCCAAGTTGCACCTGTTCTAAACCTAAATTAACAGCTGGCGTATTTAATAATAATAAACTAGAATTTCCTTAATCTGCCTCATTGTGTGATGCATCTACATGTTATTACGCTTATTAACAGAGCTTTGTTTTTTTTTAAAAAATGTCATGCATGCATTACTAAAAAATGCGATGGTCAATTACACTTAAGGAGGTCTCTATTTTTTTCCCTTTTTTTTTGAAAAAGAAAAGCGGTAAATATTATTTTGCAAGGAGTAATTAAACCTGACCATTGATCTCCTTGCAAAAATAATATTTACCGCTTTTCTTTAATTTCAAGGAATAATTAAACCTGGCCGATTGATTTTTTGTGCTTTGATCAACGGAATCTGTTGCCTAGTAAATATTATTTTCCAATTTCCATCATGGGAGGGGCTTTCCAGGCTGGACATGCATCCGGCCTGGTCAAATTACTAAATACCTAACGATATGCATTTTGAATGCGGGGTGATAAGGATCATTCCCGTATTTCATTATCACCATCATCCCCAACGATATTTCATTAATAACAGACGCGTTTTTTAAAAATGGAAACAAATTCTCATCCCCATCCAGCGATATTACATCCCTCTTTCCTTTTTGTTCTCTATGTCCCTCTGTACCTAGCGATATCCCTCTGTTTTTCTACCTCCCTCTCATATTAAGTACAACAACAACAATTACTAATACTAACTACAACAATTAGTATCCGAACTATAACATTTACTCATATTAACTTCAACAGTTGATATCTGAGCTACAACAATTACTAATACTAACTACAACAGTTAGTATTCAGACTAGAACAATTACTCATATTAACTTCAACATTTAGTATTCGAACTATATCAATTAATCATATTAACTTCAATAGTTACTATCCGAACTGCAACTGTTGAAGTTAATATATATAACTGTTATTTAACAATTTAAATATGCCAACTTCAACTATTACCTTCAACATTTAAATATGTCAATTTCAACAATTACGACATTAGCTTCAACATTTATGAATATTAATTTCAACGGGTTATGAAGTGTGTGAGAGGGGCAGGGGAGGGTGGGGGCGAGGGGGAGGGGGAGCGTATGCGGGAGGGGTGGGGCGGGGGAGTAGCGTACGCATAGAAACGTGTCTTTTGAATTTCCAAAAAATGGAAGAGAGAATTTCAAACACGTTTTCTAAAAATGAAAAAAAGAACGCGTTTTCTAAAGGATGGTGGGGATGATACAAATGATGGGATGATACTAGTTAATTCCGTTTTGAATGTAGAAGATGCATGAAGCATGAATGAATAATGATATACCAAAACCAAACTACGTACTTGTTGACTAACACGTCTGTGATCTGTTGCACTAGGCAACGAAAGTCCGGTATTGATGTACGTATGATTAGAAGAGCAATTTAACATTATTCAATTCTTAGTTTCAGCTGCTAATTAACGCGATCGATAATACCTAATTGCTATAATTAGTTAGGAAGGGTATCTGTTATTCTGTTAAGCTAGCTAACCCAATTCAGTCAAACTAATTTGTGGATACCATCTGCAACTTCGTTGTTGATTATTTTTAATTATTAATCGTAAGACTTTAACTTCTTTTCTTACAACATTTAGCATATATATCTGTTTAATATAACATAACAAGGTCTTATTTATATTGCGATTAGTTCTAAATGTGGCAGTAAGAATCAAAACTGAAAATTATGAAATTTTTCATCAAGTTGATTTCAATCATTAATTATATACTGCGATTCACTAAAATGTATATATATATATATATATATATATATATAGATAGATTGGCTAAAGTATACTCCAGCATACAGATAGCACGTATGCTGGAGTCATTTCTCACAATCTAAAATGCATACAGTCGATCCGAAGCTTTCAAATTGTTCTCCATATTGAAATCTCCTAGGAAACTAAAATTTATATTTTTTCAAATTTTTTTACTATATATTATGCTATTTTAAAAAAACATTGTAAAGGAGTTGTAAAGGAGTATTTTTGACCATTCAATTTTTAAATAGCATAATATATAGCAAAAAAATTCGAAAAAATGTAAAATTTGGTCTTTAAAGATATTTTTATATGGAGAACAACTTGAACGGTTTGGATCGACTGTTTGAACTTTAGATTTTGAGAAACGACTCCAGCATACGGGTTTAATCCGTATGCTGGAGTATACTTTAGCCAATCTCATATATATATAGAGAAATGCTATGGTGCATCGCGATGTATTAAGGCTTTTGTACATCACGACCATATTTGCCGATAGTTTTACAAATTGAAAATCTAACTAAACAAATTCAATCTATATATTGAAATCTCATTACAAACCAAATTTTATATTTTTTGGAATTTTTTTACTATTTTTTTCGATTTTTTTTAAACCTGCCATTTTTAGAATTTCTTTATTATTAATTGGTTTCCAAAAAAAGAAAGTTTTAGAAAATTCGAAAAAAATAGTAAAAAAATTTAAAAAAATATAAAATTTGGTTTGTAATGATATTTCAATATGTAGATTAGATTAGTTTAATTAAATTTGTCAATTTATAAAACGGTTGACGGATAATGATCGCAATGTACAAAAGCCTCAATACATCGCGATGCACCATAGCATATCTCTATATATATATATATATATATATCAGTGAAGCCTTCACTGAGGTCTAATATTTTTTCCTGTATTCGATGAAGATCGCATGTTCAGTGCTATATATTTTTCTATTATCAGAAGAATGCTCGCTAAATTGGATTTATGTTAATGTTACAACTTACACCTAATAATCAAGCAGTAACCAGGAACACTCTCCAACGGTCAGAATTAATCTTGCGCTCCATCTCCTCCTAACTTGGAGTTAGGCGCCACAAACCCTAAAAATTAAAAGGAAAACAAAATGAAACCAATCCAACCAAGCATTCAAATCCAGTTATCCAAATAAGGTAGAAAATTACCTTGATAACTGACAATCACTTTATTTATCTCTTGTCCTCGCTGCCCCATGCAATTCCCTAAACCCAACAATTAATTCCACTCTGTCTCAGTCTCTGCCGTCTTTGAGGTTTTCTCAATCCATCGATGGCATTCAACAGCGTGTGCGTGTTCACCGCCACCTTGGCCATGCTCTGCCTCGCCTCTTGCATCTCTGCACACAACATCACACGGCTCCTCTCAAACTACCCGGAGTTCAGCATCTTCAACTCCCTCCTCTCGCAGTCCAAAGTCGCCGACGAGATCAACCGCCGCCAGACCATCACCGTCATGGCCATCGACAACTCCTCCGCCCCCGCCTTCTCGAGCCTCGACACAGACACCCTCAAGAAGGCGCTCTCCATCCATGTGGTCCTCGACTACTTCGACGATGCCAAGCTCACTAAACTGGCCAAGAACACCACCCTGCTTACCACCCTCTTCCAGTCATCAGGAGTTGCCAATGACAGGATGGGTTTCTTGAACTACACCAAGCGCTACACTGACGGCAGGCTGCTCTTCGGCAGTGCTCAGCCTGGTGCTCCCCTCAGTTCTGCCTTCATCAAGGTTGTCGCCGTTCGCCCGTACAACATCTCTGTCATTCAGGTAACTAACTTGAATTGTATATTGTATTTACTAAAGTTTATCCTATATATTATTGAGTAGTGCTTTGCTTAGCTTGTAATTAATCAATGAATTGTCACGGTCGCTCAGGTCAGCACAGCTATCATTCCACCTGGTCTTGGGGGGAATCCCCAGGAGGTCCGGATTAGTCCTCCAGCTCCACCGCCAGCGCCGGCAGTTTCCGCTCCAGAGGTGGGACCCACCCCAGCAGAAGGCCCGGTTGCACAATCACCTGACGAGAGTGCAGATGCGCCGGTATTATCACCGGCTGCGGATGCCCCCATCTCTGATTCACCGGTTGATTCGCCGGCCAAGTCCCCAACAAGGGCCGAGAGTGATGATGCCGATGTTGACAATTCGTCGGCCAGGAAAGTAGTGTTTGGTGCTGCTAGCGTGTTTGGTGCTCTTGTATTGGGTGCGGGTGCTCTGTTGTGAATCTGAGTTATTGATTTGAATAATTATATTTATTTATATATTTGGTCATGTGTAGGCGCTTTAGTGCTCTAGCTAGATCTTAGGCTTGTAATTCGAACTCTAAATTTCAAGACATAGATATGGTAATGGAAAGGGGGAAAGAAAAACATGGACATATATCATATATCCATCCTTACAGTGGTAAGTTACGCGGAGCCCTAACAAGTAACAACAGAACAGAATGTTTTTTAAAACATGCCTTAATTTTTGGTCACAGCCTCATAGGGGATATAACATTCAAGAACCAAAGCCTTTAATTACATTTATTGGCATACAACTCTTCTTATATATGGCTCCGTTTGGATAATGTATATGAGAAGAAGGGAAGAAGGGAAGAAGTATTGAGAAGTGTGTAACTTTGTGAAGAGTTTGGATTGTTTATAATAAATTTATTTCTTTATTTTCTTCTTTTCTTCTTCCCAAATGGAATCCAAACTTCGACGCCCGCATCTGGTGTAGTGGTATCATAGAAACATTATGTAATCCCCAACTTCGACGGCGCACCTGGTGTAGTGGTATCATATAGGCTATGTTTGGATTGGATAGGAAGAAGAGAATAAGGGAAGTGAGGAAGAAATTTATTATTAAACAATTCAAACTCTTCACAAAGTTACACACTTCCCAATACTTATTCCCACTTCTTCCCTTCTTTCTTCTTCCCACACCTCATCCAAACGGAGCCATAGTGCCCTCCCACGGTACTGACCGGCGTTCAATTCCCCGGATGCACATATCAATTTTTTTTTTCTAATTATTGTTCCCTTCTTTTATTGATATTTCAGGGATTTCTAAATCACATTTTACTAACGATTCAAGATCAAAAGGTCATGTGCAAAGAATTGGTGTCAGTCAATAAATGATAATTATATGACAACTTTTAGAAATTGGAGGATGGTATTATTTTGAATTGAGGATTAGTGTCTTTTGCTATATTTTCGTTAACAACATTTCTCAGAATTTTAAAGAGAATTAACAAAATGATAAATGTATAAAGAGAGATGCTACTATCAAATTAATTTGAAGGAGGGATTCATCAAATCCAGTTCATCCTCAACATTGGAACTTTAAATAACCGGTCTAAACCGTTCAATTTAATCTTCATCATGATATATCTTTAAAGACCAAATTTTATATTTTTCTAAATTACATTACTACTTTCTCACATAATTTTAAAAATTATTGATCTAATTAATTACAGATCCGTCCATTTCAAAATAATAATCTCATCGATAGATTGTTCTAAAATTAGCAAATTGCATTAAAACTTAAAACATATACAAATTAGTAAAGTTTCTTAGATTTGGCTCATAAGCTGTAAAACAAGTACGCAATTTAATCTTTTTATGTAGTTTATGTAATGGTTTTGGAATTCTTTTTAACGAGTTAAAACGACAAATGCACTTCATATGTTGGGTCAAGTGCATTGCGTGGTGTTAAAAATTATTATCACAATTTTTATTTCATACACTTGCAAACTGTTAATTTAGAGTGATTTCGTATATTCTTAAGCTCAATTCTGTTGCAAACTGGCACGGTGGATTTCGTACATTTATTTCGTGGAACTGTTGATGTATTGTTTTTGTTTTCCTTTTCCTTGTTATTGACATCCCCTGCCAATATTTCTTAAAAAAAAAAAAAGTCGTCTCAAATTGGTGCACAGTGTACAGATGCTAAGCTGATTTACAATTTGTTGCACATACTGTATATTTTTGTATTATCGGCCATTTAGATTGGATTATGAGGCCTATTTATTGGGCTTGGGCTTGGGCTTGGTCTTGGGCTTGCATTGGGTGCTTTGGACGAGTTCTTTGTTGTTACTTAGAAGTTAGAACCAAACAAGCAAACAAACCCTAGTCCTAGTCCTGGAATGCGTCTCAATCTTCATTTCACCATTCCGGCCAATGCCAATGCCAATGCCACTGTCGGTGTCGGTGTCGGATCGCCGATTCTGCTTTCTCTTCTCTTCTCATCTCATCTCATCTCATCAAAAGTGAGGTCTTTTGTTTATTGGTTACTTTTAAATAACAATCCCTACTTATTATTACTGGACTGGTTTGATTTGGTGCATAAAATCTTTGCATGTGTACATCAGAACCCAGAAATGCAAAGGAATTTGGGTTAACAGCTCTTAGCTCTGTTGTCGCTTAATTCTAAAGATTTGTTTGTGCATGGTGGTTTCATTTCATCTAAGTGCCCAAACAAAGAGAAAAATTGTAATGCTATTTGTTGCTCCAAGCAAGAACAAATAATATTATGATGCTACTTTTGTAGTGGAAATCATTTTTCTTTGCCTCATCAATCAAACTTTGAAGAGCATGAAATGAATTCCTACCTTACAATTATTAATGGTAAGTGATGAGTTTTTCCTTCATGTGGATGTGGGCAATGATTAAAAAGAGAGAGGACTGGAGTGGGTATCAAAACTTGTTGCCTCAACATGGATGCAGATTTAGTTGCTATTTGAATTTTAACACCATCTGCTTCTGTGTTGACGGTGCGGTTTTCACCCACACTGATGGTTTCTCCATTAATCTACACTTGATATGAGCCCTCCTTGTCAGCTTTTTATTGCTTTTATACAGTTATTAATTCCATTTAGATACTTTTTGGTCTGGCAGTGGATATATTGAATTACATTCCTTAATAGCTCTCTTCTTGTGTTTTTCCTTTTTGTTTCACTTTTTCATCTAATATACTCTTTCGACATGGTTCATGCCAAAAAGGAATGGACTTTCTGGCTAAAACCAGAAAAGAAAGGATGCTATCTTAATGCAGTTTGATCAAGTTTTTATAAGGCATCTCGTTTCCTTGTTTAGTCTACTTGATCTGGATTCGTACATTTTCATTTTGCTAGAGGCCAATATGTTTTTATGGATCAAACTTACCCTTCTGGCTTCAGATTAGTAATTATTTGATACTGTTAAACAAGGGTAATAAAACCATCTGAGTTTGCAAAGGAAATAAACGAGACCTAACAAGAGGGAATTTGAGTTCAGGTAATCTGTGCTGCATTAAATGTTGTAATGCTGACATGAATGCATCCTTTGTTGGTCTTTTCTCTACTTCTTCATTGATCCTTTAATCTCCTTGTCTCTTTTTTTTTATTTATTGTTTTGGTTTTCAAAGAAACAAATCATAACATTGAATTTATGCCTGTGATCTACTTTATCGATTCTTCTTGTTGCTTTTTTCACAACTTTCTGCTTCGGCAAATGCATGCAGCTGGAAATATCAGTCTATGCCAGTTTCAGTTAGAAAAATGGCATGGTGTTTTACGGGCATCGAATGGTTTGGTTTGCTTTAGAGTTTATGGTAGCTGAGTTTTTGATATACAGTTCAGTTTTGCTGATTGGAAAAGAAATAAGCTGGACAAAACTAATAAGTGGGGATGAAGAAAAACTAACTGTTTCTTTGCTTTAAATTGACTTAGTTTTGCCTGGGTAATAGTTGGTTTTTGGCAGTGTTTGATGCATCTGTTTTAATATCATTCTGCAACTATGTACCTCTCTATAGACACAGGGTGGGGTATTGATATCAGAATTAAGGGCGCGGTGGTACCCAGAGAAAGGTACCAGTGCCCAGTTTTGTTCTAGTTCTTCTGTTTTTGATCTGGTGTACTTGTTCAACTTTGTTTAACGAAAGTGGTGGATTAATCCACTTATGTAGCCAATAAATAAATAAATAAATAAATAAATAAATGAGAGACTGTATTCTGGATTAATCCACTTACGAAATGGCAAAGAAGTATGTATAATATTTTTTTTCTATTAGTCTTTTGTATTTTGTGCAATGTAGCAACTTGCCCTTTTGTTTTATCAAATGAAAAAGTTTCAAATTCAAGAGACCATAAAAAAGACTGTATTCTGCTGGGCTGCTGCATCCAATTTCTTTAGGCACAGAATGCTGGCATCGCTCCGGCAGATTTGCCCCCTCCAAAAACACCCGTGAGATGAGATATTAAAAGTGGTATTTTTCTTCTTAATAATACAAAAATAATAATTCTATTTATTTTAAAGTATGAAACTCTTTTGAAAAATAATGAAATACATAAGTAATCATAAACTTCTATCAATGCAATGGTGAATCTGGGTTTTACAAAAAAAAAAAAAAAAAAAAAATTGCTTGAGTTATTTTTCTCGTCATAATTTTTACATTTTTCTTTAAAGACTTGACATTGACAAATTAATAAAAGAAGAATTTACAAATTATTGTGAGGCCTAGATACCGACGAACTTACAACCTTTAGCCTGCCCTTTAATCCAGACAGTAAAGACGATGAGAGAAAGGTATTAATTAGAATTGCTTCCCTTTAATTGACAACAGCGCATCTGGTGTAGTCGTATCATAGAACCCTCCCACGGTACTGACCGGGGTTCGATTCCCCGGATGCGCAATTTTTATTAAACCCTTTATTAATTATTACTAATTGATAATTGATATATATATATATATAGGATTGCTAAAATGCTATGCATAGCATGGATGACCTTCGTGCTACAGATTCGTTCTTGAATTTCATATTTCAAACAACCGATCCAAACCGTTCATTATCTTCTTCATATTGAAATCTCATTAGAAACCAAATTTTACATTTTTTTAAAATTTTTTTACTATTTTTTCAGATTTTTTAAAATACTTAATCTAATAAATTCTGGACCCTTCAATAACAGTGATTTTAAAAAATCTGAGAAAAATAGTAAAAAAATTAAAAAAAAATGTGAAATTTGGTTTCTAATAAGATTTCAACATGTAGAAGATAATGAACGGTTTGGATCGGTTGTTTGAAGCATGAAATTCAAGAACGAATCCGTAGCACGAAGACCATCCGTACTATGCATAGCATTTTAGCAATCCTCTCTCTCTCTCTCTCTCTCTATATATATATATATAGAGGTGGGCTAAAGTGCCATAGATGTCTTTTTATGTCATTTTTTTAAGATCCAAAATTCAATCAGTCAATCCAAACCGTTCAAATTGATCACCATATTGAAATACCATTGGAGACCAAAATTTACATTTTATTGAATTTTTTTGCTATTTATTTTGATGTGTTCAAATTGGAGGGTCTGAAATACTCCAATTATAACGTTTTTTAAAAATATCATAATAAATAGTAAAAAAATTCGAAAAAATGTAAAATTTGGTCTCCAAGGATATTTTAATATGGTGAATAACTTGAATGGTTCGAATTGAGCATTTGAATTTTGGATCTCGAAAAACGACTCTATGGCACGGGACCCTCTGTGCCATCTATGGCACATTAGCCATCCTCTATATATATATATATATATATATATATATATATATATATATATATATATGTATATAGGCAAATGCTAATGTGGACAGTTTCTATATTTTGAAATTTTCTATTTTTTTTTGTGCTGAGCACCCTCGTTATATCTTTTCTCAATTTCTTTCCCAAAATGAATTATAGCTGCATCTTGTTCTTGATCTTCTTATATTCGTTTAATTTTACTCTTCTCTATAGAGGGGGAAATTGAACAATTTGTTGACTATCACTTTATTTGCAATCAGAGTTCCTAAATATGTGTTGTGCTGTGTCTCAATCATGTGCCGTGCGTGTCTAAATCCTAATGGATGAACACGACACACCTCATCGTGCCGTGTCGTGCCACTTTTTGTTGTTATATGTCTCGATCATATGCCATGCCATGTCTAAATTCTAATGGATAAACACAAGACACCTCATCATGCCGTGTTGTGCCACTTTTTGGTGTTATCTAGTGTGATTTATTAGGCGTAGCTTCTCAATTTGGTACATCATCAGGTCTGTCTTATACAATAACAAAGGGACGTATTATTACGGTTTAAGACTTCATCATTACACCATTTCACAAAACATTCTTTTCAAAAGACGATTCCTGTCTTTCAATCCATGCCTTAATCAGAATAAACAACACGAACTACTACATACCCAACATCGCACTAGTAAATACGAGAATGAAAGCATATAACTGTTATAAATCTATCCCATCTCAACAATGTTTTCTTTTTAATAAGTCTAGTTCTAAAATAATACATACAAACTTAAAAATGCATAAGAACACAACTTCCCCACAATGTAATCTACCTTTCCTTATTTCACCTCCACCTGAATACAATTTATAAATTTATCCTAAATATGATAAATGGCAAAACTTAATTTGAACTTGTATATTACACTAACAAAACCTCGTTAGGCTAGCAGGTTAAAGAATAATAACAATATGAAGCTGAAGCCAATTTGAATGTTTATTTATTTATTTTTTTCTTTCTAAGGTTTGTTTCACCACACATCACGCAGATATCTCCCCTCCATTTGCAAGCTCTTCACATAGCTCTCTGTTTTTGAACTATCCAGCGATCCCTGGAAACCAATATTTAAATTAAATATTTAGTAAACTCCCTTTTCTTCAATTTAAGTAATGTTATAAAGATTTTCTGAGTGTTGAACCTGCTCTTGAACAATTTTATGCAGTTCCCGGTGAACATCTCTAGCCATTCCTTTGGCATCACCGCACACATAAATGTAGCCTCCTTTTGAGATTATGCTCCAAATCTCTGATGCCTAATTACATGAAAAACACAACATAAGCAGAGTCCACTATCTCAAGAGATAAAACCAAGTAGAAAATATACTTGGCCTAACAAAATTTAAGCTTCTATAATTTACCTTGTCAGCCATTTTATGTTGCACATATTCTTTAGCCGGCCCCTCCCGCGAAAATGCAACGATAAGCTCAGATAAAGCCTCATCATTGACAAAATTATTTAATTCCTCCTCATAAATGAAATCCTAAAATTGTACATATCTTACATTAAAGTTTGCTGAAACTGTATGTTAAAACATTCCACTTCCAACCCAATCAGAAAACATACAATCGTAAAGGTCATAAAATTTCAAAAAGAAATCAAATGCATAACATGTACACATGCACACACACATAAAAGAGAGCAAAAGCACAAGAAAAGTGGTCATATCTTAGTCGAACTTCATTTACCAAATAGCAAATATTGCTAGATTTTAGGCTACTGGAACCAAATGTAATCAGCATCATAACATGCATCAAAATATTTGACCAAATACTAAAAACTATGAGAAAGTATAAACAGAATATTGTATTGTACCATCTTGCGATTTCTACAACCGAAAAAGAGAATAGATGGGCCAAGTTCTGCTCCAGACTGTTTCAGGGCTAGTCTTTCCTGCAATTGTAGCAAAAGTTACGGCCACAAAATAACTTGTTGAAGTCCATAATAATCTTACACAAATTAGCTAAAGCATTTCCATGGTAATGTATACCTGCAAGAAACCCCTGAATGGTGCAAGACCAGTACCAGGACCAATCATGATAATAGGTATAGATGGAGCTGATGGAAGCTTGAAATTTGATTGCCTAACATAAATCGGTGCCCAGCTACACTCCTCACTGTACTCCAGTGGTAGTGTGTTCTGAAAAGAACAAATATTGTACGTACATCACAAGTTCACAATTGACTCTAAAAGGATTTCAGGTTAACAATGAATTAGAAGACAATAATTGAACTAAATAATAAAAAACATGACTACCTTCATCCAAGTAGAGCAAACTCCTTTGTGAATTCTCCCAGTTGGTGTTGGCCCATAAACCAGAGCACATGTCACATGAATCCTTGTGGGAGCCATCCTGCATAAGAACACTTCTTCAAATTATGAAAGCTATTGGAAAGTTCCCAGTTTTTCTTTTTGTTTCCTTTCCCCCCCTTTTTCTTTTCCTTTCCTTTTTCCCCCTTTTGAGAAAATGATACCTTGGTGAAGAGGAGATAGAATAGTAACGAGGCTGGAGACGAGGTGCAATAGCCCCAAAGAAAACACCAAGGGGAGGTTTCGCTGACGGAAACTCACTCATCACTTCTAGAATACTTCTCTGGCTCGCTACAACCCACTGAGAGTACTCGTCCTGACACACCAAAGAACTATACTTAATAACAAATCAAAAGGTTAAATAAAAAAATTGAAGATCATGAATAAACCTTTCCGGCAGGAGAAGCTAAATATGTCAGCCTTTCAGCTTCATTTGGCTCGGAGGCATATGCAGCTAAAGCCAGCAAAGCCGCCTGAGTACCACAATAAAAAATGTTAAATAATTCAGGATTTTTCCATGAATATATAATAAAGAATTTTGAGTATTTAAATAAATTATTCCAGAATAAAAGTCCAAATGCTTATACCACTCAGTATACAACCTAGCTGTAAGAATAATTTAGTGCAACAATCAATTGGGATACCTTTTTAGGTGAACTGAGAAGATCAGCATATCGAGCAAGTGCAGTTTTAAGGGTACATGGGGATGGGAAGGGAGGTGCCAGTGAGCTCCCCTTTAAAGGGGTGCCATCTTCATTGTCTGAATGTATAGAAAAAAGCGTGTCGAGAGAGAGGCCAAGAAGCCTTGCAGCCTCCTCAACAGTTTCCAGGCTGTTCTCTGAATATACCCCAACATGATCCCCCGTTTCATACCTATTAATTAAAGAAAAGGGGTAGATTAAGTCTTGTTTAAGGCTTCAAGTCCAACAAGCAGTACTTAGATAGAAGTACAATTGAACATACGAGACACCAGTGCCAGAGATGTCAAATTCAAGATGAATGCACGATCTGTCAGAAGCTGGGGTGTGGAGCTCCTTGCGTACCGCCACATTAGCCCTTCAACAACATGAAGAAGAATTTTAGAATAGTCTAACTAAACAAAAAATATATATATAGAATGTCAAACATCACCATACCTCTTCTCTACCTTTCTTTTTTTCCTCCTTTAACAAATAACCAAAGTAGCAGTCTTTTTCTGAGTCATTTATCGAAGGACAAGCAAAAGGAAGAAAAGGAGAATTCCACTACAGGTCTTTGATACCACAATTGTTCATTTCTTTTTAGTATGTTAACAGCTCTTGATGCATAACCATTTGACACTCAGCATGTAATTTTATTGGTATTCCATCTATATACCAACAACATACTTACAATTTTTTCCCCCCAATTATCAAGTATATTTGAGAAATTATTGTGAAGATTGTCAACATGAGCCATTTCCAAGTGATCCCTCCCTTAAGTATATTTGAAATAGAAAGCTCAAGGGAGGAATCTAAATTGTAAAATCTCATAGCTGTGTATTGTACAAAATCAAGAGGGCAAAAAATGAATAAACCAACTTCATCACATATTTTTGTGTGCACCAATTACTGGTCAAACAGATCAATGGGTTTATATTCTTTATTTCAGTTGCAAATATTGAAAACAAAAGTTTTTTCACATCAAAACATGTTACAGCAGAACCCTCAAGGGGTAATAAGTAGTTTGAAAAGAAAAATGAAAAAGTATATAGAGCACAAGTGCACAACTCTTCCATTTCCAAGGTTATATTTGATACTTGAAGGTTTTGCACAAGTACAGATGAAATACACAGATTATTTGAAAGCAATGTGTGGAAGACTTCTAACCTGGCAGGGTGTTGGAGGTCAATTGTGCTATGGCCATTTGCGAGACTCCAAGACTTCTCCTGGTGGTTAGAAGCTTCAGATGGATCAATGAAAACAACCCGGTATTCTGGTATGGCTGCAGTGTATGGTGTTGATGCGCTTGGTGCATCATCTTCATCATGTAACAGCTGATCTAGCTCTGGCCACAACAGCTCCTTCCTAAAAGGTTCATGGGGAAATAAATTAGCTAACTTGGATTAGTCTGGATTAAATAGTATGATGCGGTTGCAAAGAAGTGAAATCAGATCAAACTAGCTTGCTTAGCTCACAACAAACTTTTGAGTACCGTTATAAAATAAGGTCTTCCTCGAGCAAATTGGGGGGGGGGGGGGGGAAACTTACCATGCAGTGAAGTCGTCCTCAATGCACTGATCATCATCACCAAGCCCCACGGGTACCAATCTCGTCGCTCCTAAACAAAAGTTAAATTAATATGCAAGTGTTACTTAACTGTAGAAACGAAAGGGCGTGGATTTGATGGCCTATATTTCTAAAAATTTGTTCAATTATAGTTATAAGGGTATAAATGAGAATGATAGAAAAGTAATTACCTTGTTCTGCTAGGATCCTATCTACCACCTTGGCGACCTGAGTTTTATTTAACGGTAAAGTTAAAGATCGAAGTGTGATGGGTAATAAGACGATTATGTTAAAAAAATGTGAACCTCATTGAAATGCTCGTATTGCTTGTTGCCAAGACCAAAGACAGCAAACTTCAAATGCTTGAGGCAATCATTGGTTTCCTTTTCCTAATTGGAGAAATATATGAGATAGCGAAATAGTAACGAAATAGTTGGTTGGAGTGGTGAATTGCAGCAAAGTTTGATTGGTTATTTAAAAGAAAAGAAGAAAGGCAATTATTGGTGAATTGCAGCAAACCTCAGTGAACCATTTGTAGAACCTGGCAGCATTATCTGTTGGCTCTCCATCACCATAGCTGCAGAGGAATATTAATATTAATATTAAGATAGATATAATATAAGGAAATGGAAGATAGAAGATACTGACGTGGCCAAAAAGAAGAGAGAGAGGGTCTCTTTGATGAATTTGGCACGGTATTGTTCATCGTCGGCGGCATAGTCGTCAAGATCAACAACTCTAAAAGCGGCCTTGTCGTAGCGCGCTTTGGCCTCTTCGGCGAGGGACTTGGCGAAGCCCTCGGCCGTGCCGGTCTGCGTGCCGAAGAAGACGGTGACGCGCTTCTTGCCGTCGTCAGGGGCGCCGTCGTCGTCGTCGTGGGCGTTGAGCTGCAGCTTCAGGGGCGGGGGGCGCGGCGCCAGAGGAGCGGAAGAGGAGGAGGAGGAGGAGCGGCGCCAGAGGAGCAGGAGGAGGCAGCCGAGGACGAGGGCGGCGGACGTGGCGAGGAGAGGGAGGAGGTCGTCGCTGTCGGCGGATCCATTGAGATGGAAGAGAGAGAGAAGCAGATCTACAAGAGACGACGGCGGCGGCGACGACGACGATTCCGCCATATTAATTGGAATGTGGAATGTGCAATGGATCTCGCGCTCAGTCTACTCTACTCGTATCACTGTATCAGTTATTCTTACTCACACCTACTTACATTTCCAGCCCACTCCTCCCCACTCTGGGCCTCAGGGCCTTCTTTACTCCAAAGCCCGTTAAAACATCTCCATCTCCATCTCCATCTCCATCTCCATCTTTAGTAAATGGACAGCTCCATTTACTAAAATATGATTTCATTTTTTCCATTGTTTCGACGTCTTTAAAATTTCATTTTCCTATCAAATTATATATGCACGCTCCCATAAATATCACAAATTTGGTGATATAATTTTTTTTTAATTATAGAGTTACAAACAAATTTGAATAATTTTTTAACTCTCATAAATTAAATTTCCATAAAGATGTCTTATTTTTTAAAACTGCTTGGAACTATTTAAAAATTTATTTGGCTATGAAATTTTATATGAGTGCTCACAAAAATTTGAGATATTTAGTGATATAAAATTTTTCTAATTATAGTAATACATAGAATTCAAATAATTTTCCAAATCTCATTAGTCATAAGAAATGTCAAATATTTCATATACACCAACTCTCATCATATTTTAAAAAAAATTTAAATATATAAAGTATTTATATATATATATTGCCGTATCTGTACTAGAGAATTTTCGTACCATCGCAATAGTATTCGTGAAACATAACTTTCACCCTATTTATAATTGGGCAAAGAGAATTCAATGACACTTGTACAAATGGCACACCCTCTCTCTATTCTTCTTTTTTTTTTTTTAAGATAAAAAGTAGAGCTTATCAACTCTACTAGTTTCATTTAATAACAAGTAAGCAAGCAAGGAAAAATTAAGTGCCGATTGATTATCAATGGTGTCTCATCCTATATAATAATTTGATCTCGTTTTAGATGGTTTCGGACATATCCAACGTAAATCTCCGTGTATAGCAAAATTCTCAATTGTTTTAAAAATACAAGGAGAGGCAGAGGTCAATAGAGATTGACATGGGAGAAAACAGTAAAAATAATAATTTTAAATAATAAAATGTCTCCAAAGAGTTGACATTACATAGGAGCATGTTGATACTAGTGATCAACGTATCATAGTCATGACATAGGAATATAAAGAGTACGAGTGATATTATAGATTTTATATGATAGTTTTAGCTTAGGGGCGATAATGTATTAATGTTGGTTTCATCATCACCATTATTATAAATTATTGTTATTGGTGGTGGTGGTGGTGCTATTGTTTCTATTTTATTTCTATCATTTTATTTTTTTGGTGATTTTCATCCTGTTAATTTTTTTTAGCCCACACCGATAATTAAGACTTAATTAATTGTTGTTGTACGTGCTATAGGGAAGGATTAGTCGAGTTTGAAAGAGACGATCCTAACCAAGCATGAAGTATGGCAGTGAGTAGGGCCGTAGGGGATGAGAGGAAAGTACTGTGGTAAAAAAAAAAAATTTCCAAAGGTCAGAAAAAGTTTATTTAAGTTAATGAAGCATTGGGACAGTAAAAGAATCATTAACCCCGCTTTCACCGCTCTACCTAGTTAAATTACTGATGAAAAGAGGCCTAGTAAAAGATTCCTTCAGAGATTATTTGACCACACCTAATCTAAGCTAAGTAGGCATGCTCATTGGGTTGTAACTTGTAAGTAGCTATCTTAATTATTATGAATTCCATTTTTCATGATAAAATTCTTCTTCTTGAGAAACTTAAATTAATTAACTAGGACCTATTAAGTTATATATATATGATCAATAATTAAGAACTAGTGCAGAAGCTAACCATTTATGTATCTGCTAGTCAATTGGCAGCCAATGAATTTTTTTTTTTTAAGATTTCAGCCAATGAAATTGCACTGGCCTCTGTCACTGCCTGTTAAATTTTGTGTCTAAGAAGGCATGGTATTGGCTACACAATTGGGGCAGGTTAATTGATCAAAAACAAACGGTCAAAATTGCAAAACAACTAGCTAGGGGGGGGGGGGGATGATCTGAGTTTAATAAAGAAGCTAGGAGCTAGATAACTTTAGTTATATAAAGAGAGTGGCATGCATACAACAAGTTGGAGGAGGAAGGTCAAATTAAGCAAATGGTTAGAAAAATTAAATTGAGTAGAAGAGTAGAGAGAAAGGTAAATAATAAAGTAATGGAGGCTTGTCGGTTGAATTCTGTGTTTTGTAGTGGTAAATGTATGAAATCAAGCCCACGTTCAGCCAATGGAATCAGAAACAACTGTAACTTGACAGTGGACAGGCTTAGTTAAAATAATATATAATTAAGTCCAGTAATTAATTAAACCCATATTAATTGGTGCGCAGTGGTAAAACTGAAAACAAATTATTTCAGCCTTGGAGTCAGTCACGTGACATGAATATGATGCAAGGTATGAAACCAATGTGAATCCGTGCAGTGCAGGCTGCAGCTGCCGCAATCCGCCTGTCGCCACCCTGCCACGTGCAAGTGCCGAGAAGCTAACCCATATACAATACACGTACATTATTTCTGTTCCTTTGGATCACTTTAATATTTGTGCTGAGATTTAAGATGAATGTCTCTGATATATTGAGGCAATGGTGATTAGGTCTGAAAACGGCGACCGTTCCGTTTCGTTTTGTCTAAAACGAAACAAAACGGTTAAAGATTTTGGTTGCGTTTTAAAAACGAAACGGTTAACGCAAGTATAAAATGGTTTTGTTCTTGCGTATTTTCGTGATTTCGATCGTTTCGTTCAAAACGAAACGATTAACGCAAATGATAATCAGTTTCGTGTCCAAAACACAACGATCAATGCAACAGTCTAGTTGCGTGATCGTTTTACACGTTATGCACCCCTAATGGTGATGGCTCTGCCTTCTGTCAATTCAATCTCTTTGTGCTCTCTCTGTATATCTCTTTACAAAAAATACAACCGGAATCGCGAAAGATGAAAAACACACTTTCAATTCTATCATATTTTGTAAACGGAAGTTTAATAGAGGATAGCAAGAGTTTGAAATTTGTTATATAAAGACTTATAGTACTTTAACTATATATAACGCGCGTATATTTTAATTTTAAATATAGTATATACATGTTAATACAAAGTGCAATGTTTTAAGAATCGCGCGTACCAGAACGGACCGATAACTGCTATATATTTAATTAGACCTTGCCATTCTACAAACTATATATGTCGTTTTTTAATTACATAACACACAAAATATGGAACGAATATGCCTTATATATATAGTCGCAGTCTCGCAGTCGCAGAGCACAAAGCTTCCGTTTGGATGCGTTGAGAAGAAGTAGGAAGAAGCAGTGGCGGATCTAGAAAAAATATCTAGGTGGGTCTGACAACCTCTGTTTAAGTCTTCAGCCCCACTTTTGAGTGCTCCAATGACAAAAAAAATTAGCTGGGGCTAAAGGGGGGCTCCAAGGGCTCGACGGCGTGAGGTGGGGCTCTAGCCCCACCCGCCCCGGTGGTAGATCCGCCCCTGGGAAGAAGAGGAAAAAAAATTATAAACAATCCAAATTTTTTATAAAAGTTACACACTTCTCAACACTTTTTTCCACTTCTTCCCTTCTTCCCCACACCTATCCAAACGGAGCCAAAATGAAGACAATTAAATGCTATAGACGTCGTGTCGCACCTTTACTTCAACTGTGTCAATATTAAATAGAGTCTAAATAGTAAATATAGAAAAATAAATTTTGAGGACAAAGGAAATACAGTGGACTCATGAAACACATTTTATAATAAAATAAAATAAACGAATAAAACAGGTGTTGTGTCTTTAGGTTGAAATAATCAGAATGAATTCAGCAGGCTTCCATTGGTGGCATTTGGTGTCAGATGTTTGCAAGAAAATTTGATGGAAGTAACATGTTTTTGAAACCCTGTGCCTCAGTGCCTGTGCGTATCCAATGGAAAGGAAGCCAAAGGAATCTGGTCAAAGGGGAGGTGGGGGTTCACGTGGCAGAAATAGGAAATTAATAAAGGGACAACTTTGGAGGGATAGAGACACGTCATATTTTGGAGATAGGAACAACAAAAAGAT
This sequence comes from Rhynchospora pubera, assembly GCA_028095005.1. Lineage (NCBI taxonomy): Eukaryota > Viridiplantae > Streptophyta > Magnoliopsida > Poales > Cyperaceae > Rhynchospora > Rhynchospora pubera. The sequence goes on from CM051460.1 coordinate 360,095,809, forward strand.
GTCACACTGTGTGTGAGTGCACGATGGCATTTTTTCTTTTTTTCTTTTATAGAGGAGAGACTATATTAATATACATGTATAGCATGTTAAGAAAGGGGTTAAATTAAGTGAATGTTAGGTCCCTCTTGCTCTGCTTCTAGGGGCAACCAACCTTTAATTTATGACACTTAGGTGAGAAAAGTGTGGGCTCTTCATGTGCCTCTTTTTGTGTTTGGTCTATGTTGCCGATGTTTAGCATCGCATGGTGTGGCCGGTTACTTCTGAAAAATATAATAAAAAGAATAGAGAGAGAGAGAGAGGTAATATTATGTAATTATTGTAGTTAATATAAGTAATTGTTGTTCCAAAGATATTGGAGATTGACTTGTGTTCCCACTGGAATAGGAGGGAGAAAAATAGTGGAGACAAAAAATATTTTAAAAATAGAAAAAACTAAAATGTGTTCCCACTGGAGATGATGGATCTTGGAAATGATCCTTATCACCCCGATTTATATATGTTCGTACGAAATCCGGAAAGTCATTAAAATTTCTTGTGACCGGCTGATTTCTTGGATCTATATTTCTTTATTATTTCTTTTCCCTCGTTTCTTAGCCCCATCGAAATACTTACTTTTCAGCAATTTAATTCGCATCCATGTCTATTTTTTTTAATAAAAGTTATCTTATTAACTAATTAATAACTCTAAAGGTATATATGTTGAGTATTAAAGTAAATTTTTTGTTTATCATGGCTGCCTTTTTTCTAGCAAAAAAGAATGTAGTATAGCGACATTCAATTGGTTAGGATGTAGTTATAACTTTGAAACATTGAAACTGGAGGTCATAAAAATGAGAAAATAGCAATATAATTTCACAGCCACTTATGTCTTATACAGTTATACGCAATGTTTTCGACACCCTACCGGCCGACATCTATACCAGTCAGTGGCCGAAATCAGTTATTTTCTAGAAATTTTCCGGTATTTCCTCTGAAAAAAATACTAATAATTAAAGCTTGGCACTTTGGCCTCTATTTTGTGTAATTGTGTGGTCGCATGAATAAAGGGTAGGTCTGTCAATATTAACATCCATTTCGCTGTTCCGTTCCGTTCCGTCGAAACGGAACGTTAAATGAAAGCTGAAATGGGTTCCGTTTTCAGAAACGGAACGGAAACGGAATCGAAATTTGTTAACGTAAATGAAACGGAACACGAAAATGGACTGAAATCAATAGGAAATGTGAGGCGGAACGTTAAACGGAACAAAAATTTTTTACGTTTGACGAAACGGAACGAAAATGAAACAGTCATTTAGTTCTGTTACCGAAACGGAACAGAAATGAAAATGGCTGTTCCGTTTCCACCTGTAACGTTTGACAGGTCTAATAATATTAAAGGGGCAAAAGGAATGATAAAAAGGGAGACAACGTGGCAGGTCCTACCACCGTCCGATTTGTTTGACCAAAGTCACGTCATGTGAATCCGATCAGATGATGTCGGCGGTGGTCCCACTCTTTTTTTCTTTTTTCTCTTTTTCCATAATTCCATCCTTCCTTTTCCTTTCACAAATGAATTTCCTGATATTTTCCCCTGATCAGTGATTTGTAATTTGTACGTACCTCGTCTGTTTTGTTTATCATCACATTGCTCATTGCTGTGTATAAGATTTCTATAAGAGAGTATTCAAGAAGACAAAATCTTTCTATTCAATTGAATTGTTGTTCTTAACTTGTATAGTTTCGAGAATTCTCCTAAATCATGCACATTTTTGTCCAAATTCTTCAAACGAGATGGATGTCACATTTTTGTCCAAATTCTCCTAAATCATGCATGTCATATTTTTTATACTCGTGAGTCGTGACATCGAAACAGAGTGTAAGGTTGGTTTGACAGGTGTCCCACCATGTCCCCTGGTTTGGTTATGCCCTTGTTTCCTTCCACCAACACATCGATTTCTCTAAGTGCCTTTTAATCAAAAAAAAAAAAAAAACATCGATTTCTCTTTCTTCTTTTTCTCATGGGAACAAACAAAACACAAAGAAAGAATGGTTAAAGATGGGAAAAAATTCCTACGGGATGTTTTTCAAAAAAAAAAAAAAGATGGGGAAAAAAAAGAAAAAGCACCTCTCTCTCTCTCTCTGCAGAGCACGCTTTCTTGTGGCACTTGATCGAAGTATGCCTGGTTTAGCTCATTCATGTTATATTATTTGCTGACATGCTAATATTTTATGCACTTTATAACCTACTTGTTAATCTTGCATCAATTATTTATTGACTATGCATGATATATATTATATATAGCTGTATAAGAAAAATTATATATGTACATGGTCATATGTACGATTAAATCAAGTTAACGATCATTGTTGATTCTGTTATTTGATTCTTTGGTACAGTGTACTGATCCAATGGCATCATGTTTTGTACTATTGTTTTTTTTTCCCATAATTTCTGATTTCAAAATATTTTAATTTATTTACTATATAATTGCTAGCTAATAAATATAATTTATTAAAATGTGGGAGTCAGGGCGTGCCGCAGCTGCATTTATTTTTATAAAGGTGAGGACTGAGGAGTATGGACGTGCAAGTTATTTATTTAATTTAATTAATTACCCAATGGAAAGGTGGTCATCTGGGATAAAAAGTAAAAAGAAAAAATAATAATAAATAAAATGAGAAAGCATAAGCAAAATAAGCCATATAAGGGATGTGTATTTCATTTTTCTTTTTGTCTAATTAGGTTTACCTTTCCATTTATCTGACAAGATAAAATCGTGGGTACATATCTTGATTGTCATACTATTTTAAATAAGAAATTGGAAGACCTGAAATAAAATATCTCATCTCTTATCCGATCAAATTTGTACCACTTTAAGTACCGAAAATAATATATATGTTCCATTTTTTTTTAAAAAAAATTTCCTTAAAAGTGCAATATGAAACATGAAAAGTTGATACTTATTAAAAAATAATTTTTTGAGTGAAAGGTTGTAGGTTCGAAATCCGAATGGAGGGAGTCTTTTATAGACATTTAATTTAAAAATAAGTTGAGAGGCTTGACCTCCAATTTATCTTAGAAAAAAATCTTTTTTTTTTCTAACAATAATAACAATTGTCTTCTCGTTATTTTTTTGTATTGATGATATTGATGCTACTGTTGGAGTTATGTCCTAGAAGTCAATAGTTCAATGACTTAATTTTAGTTTATGTTATTGATAATATTTGATCATTTGTTCATAGGGTTTATTATTGACCGATGATTCAGGATGATGATCTGAATTGTAGATCTCTGTCTTTATTTTAATTAAATGATAATTTAAATATAAATCGTCCCTAATCTTGATAATTAACAAGAGTATTAATTATCATATAAAATTATTATGCAAGTTAAGTGGTGATTAACTTCTACAAATCCTCAATAGTCACATGAATAAAGGCTCTTAATCAACAGTGCATTGATATTAATTTATTTACATTGGAGAATGCAATATATGATAAGTTGATTAATTAATTAATTATATACCATTGCGAACCGTTATAATTAATTATATCAAAATAATTATATGAAATCTAATTCCATAATAATTATCAAATAGTTGATAATTAATTTTGTTGGACACATATTAAATGATTATGGAGTTATATTAAATAAATGGACTTTAATTTAATTTGTCATTTTGAGTCATATATAAAAGCAAGAAGAGTGGGTCATTAATTATAGAATTAATATGCAACAAAAGATGGAGGAGATTTTGTGGCCAAAATAGGCCTCTTTCTAGGGTAGTCCTAGGAGGGTATTTGTGTCCACACAATTTATTTGGCGAAGTCTCGAGGCACCGACGTACCCCCGAGACCCTCGGAGGCTTCTGAAACCTCGGAGGTCCCAAGCGATATCCCATCAATCTCCCGGGAGGCCTCGAGGATACGGAGGGTACGATCAACAACCGGACTGACAAGAGCAGAAAACTATACTATTGTAGGATATATATTGAACACCCCCACCACTAGGGAGGGGGATCGCCACTTTGCTAAAAATAGTATGTAGCTTGTACTAGTGATTGATCAATGAAATTAACACCTTTAATATTTCTTATTTCCATTTCTGTCTTCTGTTTACTATGCAAAACACCATTATTGAGTAAGGCTCTACTCTAGACGGTGACACACTCTTTTTAAGTCCTAACTCATAATTAAATTCATAGGCCATGCTATTGAGCCGTACGTCTATTATTTATGATCGAAGGGTTCATGCGAATCAGGGGTCATGATACGCCAAATAAAATTAATAGTACCGGTTTTTTTTCTATCTTTAGTACCGATTTTGCAGCGGTACTAATAGGGATACTAATAGCAACAAAAAACCGGTACTAATGAGCCGGTAGTAAATCATGAAAAAAACCATATTAGTACCGGTTTTTTATAAAAAACCGGTACTAAAATAAAAACGTTTTTTTTTTTTTTTTTTTAGACGATTTTTAGTACCGGTTTTTTAAAAAAACCGGTACTAAATAATATATCTGACAATTACGAAAATGCCATGATTTATTATTAGTACCGATTTTCTTAAAAACCGGTACTAATGAGCCGGTACTAATAATCTTTTTTGTTGTAGTGTCATCAGCCTCCCAGACAAACTTAGATGCATGCTGAGGGTTCTGGATAAGAATATTTGGCGAGATTTGATAGGGACATTTGGATGAGAAATGCACGGTCGAGATGAGCAATAGAGATATGCAATGAACGAGACATACATATATATTATCATATATTATGTTATGATCAAAGACTAACGTGCCATCGATTTACTATTGAGTTATTTTTTGAGTTTCAAAATTCAAACGGTCAATTCAAATCTTTCAAGTTGTTCACCATATTAAAATACCCTTGGAGATCAAATTTTATATTTTTTCGAATTTATTTACTATTTGTTATGATATTTTAAAAAATATTATAATCGAAGTATTTCAGGCCTTTTAATTTAAAAATATCATAATAAATAAAAAAAAATATAAAATTTAGTCGCCAAAGATATTTTAATATGATGATTAATTTAACGGTTTGGATTAATTATATTGACCATTTGAATTTTAGATCTCCAAAAACGACTCAATGACAAATTGATGGCACGTGCCATCAATGACGTGCTCGTCTTTCTCTTATATTAATATATATATGCAGTGGTGTGAGCCGAGGAGTGTGGTGCAGTTACCGAGGCAGTCAAACAATTCGCTAGGCACGCCTAGGCCTGCCAACGAAAACAAAAAAAACGTTATGCCGTTCCGTTTGCTGAAACGGAACGGTAAACGGTACTGATATTTGTTTCGTTTTCTTAATGAAACGGTAAACGGAACATGAAATGGAACAATTTAACGTGTTTTAACGTGTTTTTGTACATGCCGTTTAGCGAAATCATTTCGTTTAGTAAGTGGAACGGTAAACGGTAGCGAAATCCATTTCGTTTCGTTAACGGAACGGTAAACGGAACACCCCATTCCGTGTCCGTTTACCACGTTAATCAGGCCTAGGCACGCCATTCTTAATTGAATGCAGATCAAATTAACATTAATATATTAATTAACATTATACATAGAGTTTTGCTATGGTGAGTCGCGACTCACGTGAGTCATGCTAAAAAATTCCTAGATCTGGTTAAAAATGACCAATCCAAACTGTCCATTACGATCTCCTTATTGAAATATCCATGCAGACTAAATTTTATATTTTAAAAATTTTTATGTTTTTTTTTGGATTTTTAAAAACTACTTTTTTTTTAACGGTTTAGAACTATATAGATAACGATTTTTTAAAATTAAAAAAATATTTAAAAATTTAAAAAATATATAAAATTTGGTATGCATAGAGATTTAAAATAAGGAGTAGACGGTTTGAATCGGTCATTTTGAACTAGATCTAAGAGTTTTGAGTGCGACTCACGAATCCTCAGTCGCGATTCACCCTAGCAAAACTCTTATACATATTAGGAAATTGATTACTGCCATATGCAGTTTTGCCATCCCTGCCATCGCTAAATATAAAATGAACATATACAGCATATTAAGTGAACATATAGACGATCTAAGTGAACACATATAAACAAATAAGTTCAATGAAAATTAGTTGAATATGCATGTAAACTTCTGAACAAGTGATGACAACACTTATTTGTTTGTAAGTGTTCACTTAGATCGCTTATATGTTCACCTTATTTGCTGTATATGTTCATTTTGTATTTAGCGATGACTGGAATAATATATTTACCGATTGCACTTATAATTCCTGATACGTATATACGTCGCATTTTTCGCTACTTTCCACTCGTGTATTACCCACGGCCCCGGCCCAACCTCATTAGGTTTTTAAATTCTAGTTATTGTTATTGATATATATATATATATATATATATATATATATATATATATATATATATATATATATATAGATTTGAGGACTTCCCTCTTATTCTAGAATTTGCACATATATATTAAATCAAATTAAATTAATCTGGGGCCCCGTGTAACTTAAGTACTCTCCCTCTCTTACTCTTATATATTGCTTGCAACTCTCGCCTCTACTCCTTGCATTTTCATCCACCTCTCTTTCTCTCTCTCTCTCTCTCTCTCTCTCTGTTCTTTCTTCTTTTATAATTGACACCACATAGAACGATTACAAATTGAAGTGGAATACTTGTTGCGTCCCTTCTTCATATTGCTTTGGTAATACACGAACACAACAATGGAGATGGATGCAGCAGCCTCGCATGAGCATTCATGGCTCTCTTTCTCTCTCTCTCATCAGCCACCTCACCTCCTTTCCCATACCTTCTCCTCTAATCCCTCCCACCACAGTACATCTCTCTCTCTCGCACACACACAAAAACAGAGCTTGTTAAGTTAATCTAGATTGGTTTAAAAGCTAGATGGAATAACTTTATATATACATGATACTAATCACCCAGGTTCAGTGGAAGAAGAGGAGAGAGTAGCTGAGCTCCACATGTCAGAGGCACTGTACAGCTCTGAGTTGACCACTGTCGCTGCCGTAGTCTCGCCAGAGAAGCAGGACCCGCCGCCACCTCTTCTACCGGCAGAACCGAAGAAAAATGTCGACTCCTTCGGTCAGAGGACCTCCATTTACCGCGGTGTCACCAGGTACTTAATTACCCTTATATATATATAAAAAAAAGAACTATATATAGTTTTGCATGTGTACTTTTAGTATTGAAGGTTTTTCTTTCTTAGGTATGTATACTGAATTAAATTTTGTTAATTAGATATATTTATTTTTTCGCCAGTTTTCTTCTTTACAAATTCCAAATGCCACTTTTGTGTGATATAATAGATATAACTAGTATTAATTTAAGTTTAAGAAAATGATATAACTAGTATTGGATATCTAGGTAGTATATATATTTCAAATTCCAAATGGTGGATATTTCAAATCCGTACGTCCTTCTAAAATGTTTATCATTTGTAGTAACAAATTGTGGATGTGATGATGAAATTAGAAATATTTTTACAAACTGTAGATAATATAGAGGACAAGCCCTCCAACTTATTGAAATTTAGTTATTCAGCAAAAAAAAAAAATCTGAGATAATTTCTCAAATTACAATAAGTTGTGTGAGTTTGAAAAATTGGTCAAAACAAAATGGAATATTTGACGCGCAGTATAAGGTAAGAAGCGCATTAATTCTTGCAGGCACAGGTGGACTGGGAGATACGAGGCGCACTTGTGGGACAATAGCTGCCGACGCGAGGGGCAAAATCGGAAAGGTCGCCAAGGTAACTTCCTCTTGCACATTCAGTTTAATTTGTTTTTTCTTCTCCAATCTCCATAGTTCAATTTCATACTAACTAGTAGCCTCTATCTTTTTTTTTTCCCTCATTTTTTGTGCCGCGTGGCGTGGTTGTCTGCCTTAATTAAATGTGGCTGCATGGGACGTGCTTCTAGTTTATTTGGGTATGCGCCTTTCTCCTGTCTAACCTTGTAATTTACTCAAATTAATTATTAAAATTACTTAGTTAATTATGCATATAATATTCAAATTTCAAATGTATTTGAAGTGACAATTTTAAAATTATAAAAAAATTTCAGGCGGGTATGACAAGGAGGAGAAGGCGGCTAGGGCATACGATTTGGCAGCACTCAAATATTGGGGCCCCACCACCACCACTAATTTCCCAGTAAGTTACTTCTCATTTTTCTTATTAACTATTTGTTAAAAAAATATATTATGACTACATAAGTACCTTAATTTTGTTTTATATATATCTATATATTATTAAGCATCATCTCCAAAATTAATGTTGTTCCGAAATGCATAAAGAGGTGTACACATTTAATTCATTATATAGCTAGGGCGAAAAAGGAAATTTAGGAAGATATACAATCCGATTCCGCTAGCGCGCTACACCTGCTGTAGCGCATCCAGAGCCGTCTGATTTTGATCAGACGGTTTATTTTTTACGGGCCTATTAATCTAGGTTACATGCACGGGGCTCCTTTGTCCATTGGATCTTGGTCAGACGGTCAGGATGTCGCGCTACACCAAGTGTCGCGCCACACCTGATTTGAGTTTGAAGATATATCATGACATATATGGATGGTCATATAGCAACACATCTCTTGAAGTCACTTCTAATTGCCATATCTAGGGGTCACCTTTACCTTATTTTGATTTTTTTTTAGTAACAATAATTTTATGATTTGACGTGGTGTCAGGTCACAGATTACGAGAAAGAACTAGAAGAGATGAAGCACATGACAAGGCAGGAGTTTGTGGCTTCTCTCAGAAGGTTAGCAACTTAGTATGATGAGTATTCGTCTCTACTCTTTCAAATCACATGATAAGGCTGAATCTATTGTAAAGTATTAAACCATGCATTCTGCAATGCACCATAACATAACAACTTTTGGTAAAGTCATAAAGTCATTAATTGGAAATTATATATGTAGTATTGAACTTGATTATTAATTTAGAGCTTCAATTAATGTTATGATAAATTTTTATGCATGATCAATTAATAATGCTTCCGATCATGGTCATGTATTTTATATGTAGAAAGAGTAGTGGATTCTCTAGAGGTGCTTCCATCTACCGAGGAGTCACCAGGTGACTGACTAAATGCAATTCGACCGGTTTCCATTTTAGACTTCTAATTTATATCTTTCTTTTTCCGTATGCATATGTGTACTGATATGATTACTGTTTGGATGTAGACATCATCAGCATGGGAGATGGCAAGCAAGGATTGGAAGGGTGGCAGGAAACAAAGACCTGTATCTTGGAACCTTTAGTGAGTAGATAATATATATAAAAATCTCACTCTTATGTATATTATATATATACATTTTCACAAATTTGTTCCACACATGTAATGAAAATTTCATTTATGCAATTTTATTTTCCCTTAGGAGATGCTCAAATTCACATGTACATTTAGAAACATATTTGAGAATGTCAGTTGGATGATTGGATCCATGGGATGCATGGCATAATAAGTATATATAGTTTCATCTCATGCATGCATGGCATATATGCCCTGTCTGTTTTGTTTACATGTAGCAGATTTTAGGAGCTCACGTATATATGTTTGCTTTGCTTCGTGAGAATGTCAGTTAGTTCCACAAACTTTATTAAATGCAAGAGACCTAGACTTCATAATTAATCAACTGTTGTGGCATATGATCTATAATTCTACATGTCATTATTATATAATCACACATAATGAGTCAATATAATATGTCGTGTTTCTCATATATATCATCTCAACACTTGTCTAATCAACTGAACATCTCAAAATTTCAGGCACAGAGGAAGAGGCTGCCGAAGCTTATGATATAGCTGCCATAAAATTTCGAGGCCTGAATGCTGTCACCAACTTCGAGATAAGTCGATATGATGTGGAGAGCATTGTCAATAGTAATCTGCCAATAGGCGGTTCGATCTCAGCCGGACGTCCCTCCAAGACATCAGACCAAATGCCGAGCTGTTCTTCAGAAACAAATAATATCCAAATTCAACCAAACAATGTGATAGATGGTCGAGATGCAGCCGCTTCATCACTAGCCTTTACGGCCCTGCCTGTCAAGCCTGACATGGACTACTGGTCCTTGCTCGCTTTCCATAACCAGCAAATGCAACAAGAGAGCACCAACCAAGGCCTAGGATTAGGGTTAGGGTTTGGTTTGTTCTCATCTGGTGCGAACTTGGATTTCTCCAACGCATCAGCTGGTTGTAATGCCACCAGTGGCGCATGGAGGAGTGATGGGGTCTCAGTGCAACAGCAGTCAGAGAACAATACTAGTACTTGCAGTTACAATTCCAGTGCGCATGCAAGTCAAGTTCCGTTTGGGTCAGGATCTAGTGCATATGAGGTGCCTCCGTTTTATTATTACCAGCAGACAGCTTTTCAGACTGTGCCAATCTTTGGTATGGAATGATTTCAAATTAGTCTGGAGGTTTCAAAGGACTTTGTCACATTTCCATGCAAAAAGTTAGATTTTTGGTCAAAAGTTTAGAAGGTGAGTGAGGCAGGAGGAGAATGGGAGGAGAGAGAGAGAGAGGATGTAGACGTATACTAAAAAGAAGAAAAACACAGAGAGGAGGAAAGAAAAAAGAGAGATAAAGAACAGACTGATAAAAGAAGAGGCTAACAGCAGGAGTGAAAAAGTTTTCATATAATCAGTTCCTTTATTTTGTTTTTTTTTTAAATTTTATTTTTTGTTCCTTTTCCTTTTTGTTGATCTTTTGTTGACAGGATTCCATGTAGCTATATATCATCAACCCTGTAATTTAAGGCTTTAAGCAAACAGCCTTGTAGGTTTCTTTTTTTCCTGTTATTTCCTTTTATGATAAGCACCTGGTCGCAATGAATTAAATAATTTGTCCTGATAAAAGGAGTTATTATGATGGGCATGAGTTCTTTCATATCTGTAAGGTTGCTCTGCTCTCTACCGTCTCTTGACGATGCTTCTCAACATGCGCAAAGATTTTGTATTTTTAGTTTTCTCACCCTTTTGGTCCCCGATAAAATTTTGTTTCTTGTTATACTGATATTAGGTGTTGTTAATTATAGGATCTCTACCATCAAGAGGGTGTTAAGAAGAAATCATCTAAAAACAAATCCTGTATTCCTAAAATAAAAGCCAATTAAAGGATCTATAAATTAATGCAAAGGTACAAAGGAATAGTAATCCTGACTTCCTGTTTGAACAAAAGCTGCAAATTGGGTCTCATGCCCAGTTTATTTTGATATATCGATAGTAACCTCTCTAAAAGTAAACATTTTTTTACAAAGATTGAGCAGTAAAAGTGTAAAGCAGCCATTGGTTTCCTATCTTCAAGTCATTTTATCTTCAATATGTGATAAATTAACATCAAAGGTTTAAATAGTGGATAGCGGGTTGGTAGCGGACAACCTCATGTCATAGCGGATAGCGGATAGTGGTCATTTAGCGGCCGCTATAGGATCATAATGGACATGTACAAATGTACTTATTTATTACATCATATACATATTTTTAGTTAAAAATTAAATATCATATTACATTATATGCATGTTATGATAGTTAAATTTAATACATACACTTTACAATCCATTATTGCAATAGACAAATCTCATTGTACTTAATATTATATCATGTAAGTCACAAATATGCCAAAGCTATGTTGGTAATACTGATTTTATACTAGCAAGTAATAAATTGTGTCGCTATATTTTTCTAAAATATCATTATAATGCATCTATATTTTGCTAGTTTTTACTATTATAGTCACCATAAAAAAATAAAAGGTCAAAAATAAATATAATTTTAAGTAATATTACTATATATCAATGAACACCGCTATAGCGGCACTTTTAGTTTAGCACCGTAGCTGTCTACCAAGTCTTACCGCTATAGCGGAGCTATTGCGGTTCATAGCGGCGCTATTTAAATCACTGATTAACATGTAAAATGTGTTGCGATTTGCAACCCCAATTCTTCCCCAAAGAAGCTCCCAATCACACAATTGTGATACCAATGAAGCATGGACAATTAATAAAATTTACAACAGTATAGGAAATGTAAGAGACTTTGAACTTATACCAATTGAATATAATTTTTACCATCGAAGAAAGTACACTTAATGTTCTTCATTTTGGATTATGGGTTGTGAATCTGACCTTAGCGAGAGGAGGAAAATCGGCGTTAACTGAGGAGAGCGCGAGAGTGGTGAGATAATGAGAGAGGAGGTGGCGAAGAGGCAGTTCAGCGAGAGAGAGGAGAACGGAGAATGGAGAGACGGTGAGGAAACGGAAGGAAAACGAAGAAATTAAAAAATATAAGCGCCTCAGCGATTTCAATATCAGTCTTTAGATCTAATCCTTGCACCTATCTTGACTAGATCGGACAGTAGAAAACTGAATAGCACAAGGGCTCAGTCCTATCCAAAGGACGTTAGCCCATCTCTCTCTCTCTCTCTCTATATATATATATATATATATATATATATAGAGTTTAGCTACGGTGAGTCGCGACTCACGGACCCTCCGGTGAGTCGCGACCAAAACTCCTAGATCAAGATCAAAATGACCGATCCAAACCGTCCAATATGATCTCCCTATTGAACTCTCCGTGCAAACCAAAATTTTTTTTTTTTTTTAATTTTTAAGTATTTTTTCGGATTTTTAAAAACTGATGTTTTTTAATGGTTCATAACCAATTAGATTAACGATTTTCTAAAATTTCAAAAAAATACTTAAAAATTTCGAAAAAATAAAAAATTCGGTCTACATGGAGATTTCAATAGGGAGATCATATTGGACGGTTTGGATCGGTCATTTTGATCTAGATCTAGGAGTTTTGGTCGCGACTCACCGGAGGGTCCGTGAGTCGCGACTCACCGTAGCTAAACTCTATATATATATATATAAGTATATATATATATAGAGTTTAGCTACGGTGAGTCGCGACTCACGGACCCTCCGGTGAGTCGCGACCAATACTCCTAGATCTAGATCAAAATGACCGATCCAAACCGTCCAATATGATCTCCCTATTGAAATCTCCGTGCAAACCAAATTTTTTATTTTTTCGAAATTTTTAAGTATTTTTTTCGGATTTTTAAAAACTGATGTTTTTGAATGGTTCAGAACCAATTAGATTAACGATTTTCTAAAATTTCAAAAAAATACTTAAAAATTTCGAAAAAATGAAAAATTTGGTCTACATGGAGATTTCAATAGGGAGATCATATTGAACGGTTTGGATCGGTCATTTTGATCTAGATCTAGGAGGTTTGGCCGCGACTCATCGAAGGGTTCGTGAGTCGCGACTCACCGTAGCTAAACTCTATATATATATATATATATATGGGAGTGGCTAATGTCAAACATATAGGACGTAAGTACTTGTCCAACATGATAAAATTTTAAGTTTTAAAATTAGAATGATCGATCTAAACCGCTCAAATTGTTGTATGTTATAAAATCTCCGTGGAGATCAAATTTTATTTTTTTTTTCAAAATTTTTTACTATTTTTTAGGAATATTTTTATGTGCTTAATCTAAAAAGTTCTGAACCCTCCAATTATGAAAATTCGAAAAAATGGTTAGAAAATTCGAAAAAATATAAATTTTTTATTCTCAAGAATATTTTAATATAAAGATCATATTGAGCGGTTTGGATCGATCATTTTAAATTTTAATGATAGTGTTTGACGTCCTATATGTTTGATTCTAGCATTACTCTATATATATCCATATAAACCTGACTAACGTGGTGAAATGGCACGGAACATGCCGTTCCGTTTGCCGTTTCGTTAAGAAAATGGCATTGTATTTAATACCATTACCGTTCCGTTTAGAAAACGGAACAAGAATCCATTCCACTATTCGTTCCACTTAAAAATTGCATGTATTTTTGCTGAAAACGAAGTGGAACAGTTCGAAACGGTACAATTATGTGTTTCGTTTGCCGTTCCGTTATCGTAACGCTTCATTCCACTCTACCACTTACCATTTCGTGAGTGGTTTCACATCACGGTAAATGGCATAACAGCTGCCGTTGACGACTATACATATAATAATGTTTTCCTCATATAAAAGAGTTTAAATAATATTCTACATTTTGTCCCGAGAATTTGGAATCATTGTATTTAAAATAATATTGAAATGTTAGATATTTCATTAAATGTAGTACTAGTATATAATTTTGTTTGGGCGTTACCTAATTGTTGGTCAGACAAAATCGTAATAAATATTTATACCAAACCAATATGGATTGCGCCTAAATTAGAGATGAATATTATTAAAGATTCCTGTGTATAGCATAAAGGCATTAAATTTCTATTAACTAATAATGGCATCCAATATAGGCATGAAGGCAATAAATTTCTGTTTATTAGGCACTAGCAATTAAATTTCTATTTGTTAGCATGGGATTTAGTTTTCTAATCCAACAATTAATTAGGTACTAGCAATTATAATTAATTTTCTATTTGATGAATTCCACATTGAAGACCAAGGTTATTATGCTGATGATGAATAGGACCCTGTTGCCGCCATGTTTGATGATGAATATTTTCTTTAGATATTTATATTTTAAATCTTTTGTTTCACCAATGTATGTTTCAATAGTTCATCATTTTAGTTCAAATTGAATTTTTCAATTCCTTATATTTTTCCCATCCCATTATTATCTTATTGTCAAATTATCTCACAAAAATATAGTCATCGATATAAAACATTTTTAACATACTCAAATATAATTTATTATTTCTACACTACAAAATTTTACAGTTTAAATTAATCACAAGCATAGCAACCAAATTATAATCAATAATTATTAAATAATAATATTTTAATTTTTATTACTATGTCAAATATCGAGCGAAACTCGATTATGCCCCACTAGTTATAATATAATGGCCCATAAAAATTAGCCCGTATTCTTAACAAAGAGCTAGCTAGTGGTGTCATTGAACCAAGGAGCAATTAGCAAACAAATACCTGGCAATTATTTTTGTCGATAAAGATCGATATCCCTTCTAATTCTATGGTTAGCTTTGAACTTCTAGTTACTGAAAATTCCGTTATCCTGCATTAACAATTTGATGATGTATGCCACGAAGGGTTGTTCCATCATTCGATTATTGATAACGTTTAAAAACAGTTTTAGAAAATCTATAGCTTTTGACAAACTGTTCTCAATTTGCAGTAGGGAGGAACAGCTTGTCAAGTTGTCATGTGGGTCATAGATAATGAATGAGACATTCACAGCACCTATCTGATATTCTGATCCCATGACCCATCAGCCTGAATGAGAGCAGACTTTTCTGGTAATTCATACCTTGGTATTCTGGTTTACTCCTATTAGAGTGCCACATATGCCATGTACATTCATCCCCAAAAGCACATACTTCCTGCATTTTTCTTTTTTATATTATCATTCCAATGTCAAATTTTAGATTTCTAAAAACAAAATCACACCTAGCTTTCCACACTTTCCATGAAATATTTTAAAACAACCTAGGTTTCTCCTCCTGAAAAATATTATTGACATACTATTATCATTTTTGAATCATCTGGTAAAATTAAAAATCATGCACTTTCAAAAGCTAATCTGGAGACAAAAAGATAACAAAATGGGTCTAGTTGCTGGGCACAAATAGATAACATGTTTGACTGTTTCCTCTTCTTGCCCACACCTAGAACAAAGAACAAACAGGTAAGATGCTTCTGAAAACCTTATTCAGTCCTTTTGCTGTCGGCAAAGCATCATGTAGAGCTCTCCATATAAATGTATCATAACTCTAGGAGTCGCATTTTGTTATTTTCCATGTGTAACTGAACTCCATACATTAGGATCATCCTGTACCATGAATGCCCAGAGATATCTACAGATAAATAACCAAAAAAAGTAAAAAAGTAATGCTAAACGAAAGAAACACATAAATTCACTGGACCATTTTAGTATCTGCATACATCTACATCTACAAGTAAATAAAAAATTAGTACTTGTGAGCAAATAAGGGGGAAGTTTTTACCAGTAAAGAAGAAAAGAGACTCCTTTATTCATGATTACTGGGGAATAATTGCTAGTTTAGGAATAAAGACAAACATGGTTACCACATTTGCATAGATAAACTATTAGCAGTTTGCAATCCAGGCTTTGGTATCTTGGATTGTTTTATGGACCGTCTCATATAGGTTTATTTTGTGTGCCGGATTCCACAGACATGATAGATTAACTTCTCTTTTCTTTACCGCCCTATGGTTATTAGTTTTTCCAGAGTATCTGACTATCAAAGTTAGGAATAGGAACCATTAACAAATGCTTTATTAATTTGATGACTTTAATTGCTACACCTCACAGATTTTGCTTCATCTATCATAGTGGTAAGTGGTAATACATACTGTCTGGTAATGAAATTTTCTTTTCTCATCGCTCGTGTTCCATGCTCTGATTAAGATTGGATTTTTTACATTGTAGATTTAAACGCACTCTAATTCCCTGAACTATAAAAATATCAACTGTTGCACATTGTAATCAGTCGGTCCACTAATAATTTCATCTCATGCCTTGATATTTACAATAATTATTTTCATTCTTAGTTTCATTTTGTGAAGCAACACAGAGAAACAATTTCTCATAAGCAAGCGCCATTTTATTAGCCGTGAAAAGCCGAGCTGCTCTACCCCTAGCAAACTCTCCTTTCTTCTTAATTGTCACCTTACCATCCTCCCAAATTTGATACAAGCACCTCTTCAACGAATCGACTGTTGGCAAAAACGTGTACCCTGCCTCAGGGCCCACGATTAGTGACCCAGTTATACTGGCGAATCTTGTGGCAGCGACAGCCACACCAGACATCATTGCCTCAATAATCGTGTGATCTAACCCCTGAGCCCGAAGCGTTGGGTTTATGAATACATCGAGTGAGTTGTAAAAGCTGGCGAGCTCAGACTGTTCCAGTGGGCCCAGCACGACGACATTTGGCCCCAATTCACTATACCGGCTCGCCCATGGACCGTCACCAGCCACCAAGAAAACAACACTATTTTTGAAGCTTACACTCTCTTCATACAGTTGCTTGATTGCTTCAAACATTAAAGGATGCCCCTTATCCTTCACCAGCCGCCCGGCTAACCCGAACACAAGCGCTGCGTTTTGGGGTACCCCGATCCTTTCCCTGTATTTCATCCCTCTCGGTACATCCAGCTTGTACACGCGGTCATCTACACCATTGACAATCACATGGACACGGTCTTCACGGACCATGTAAACTCTTCTCAATACATCACCTACATGATCGCTTGTGGCCACATGGTGCGCATAGTCTTGAAAAAACTTTACCTCATCTATTACCTTACCGATTCTCTCATTAATTGCCTTTTGTCTCTGCTCGTCGGGTGCGCGTAGCATGTCCTGCACAATATCTGAATGTATCGTCTCATAAGCTATGCCATGCCATGAAACCACCAAATTAGAAAAATTTCGTGCACGTGCATGGTATAGTGCAACGCTTTCAGAGTGGATCACATCAAATGGGTTATCGGAGTTTAAAATCCTGAATTGCTCCCATGCTAATGGTTGGTTTATATACCCGGCTTTTGTCGGTGGCGTCACGTGAAAGAACATGTTATTGAGGGTTTCATTAGGTGAATTTGTAGTGAATATATGGACTTGGTGGCCTCTCTTAGCAAGGGCTAAATGTAGCGTGAGTGCGTGTCTCTCAAGACCGCCGGCCAGGGTGCGCCGGGGCCAGCGTTTGACAAATAATGCGATTTTGAGGGTTTTGGGTGGTGGTGGTTTGGAAGGAAACGAGAGATGGTTCCATGAAGAAGGGAAAGAAAGGAGGTCTACAGGGTGGTGATTTTCTTGCGGAGAGGTCAGAGAGAAGGAAGTGTGGATGCATGCATTGGGGTTGCAGGAGATGGAGTTACAGTGAAATGGCCAGTAGATGAAGGAAAGGCAGGAGAGAATAGAGAAGGCAAAGAGGATGAAGCATAAGCGTTGTATTACTATTATTTTGGAGGTTGAGGT
Source organism: Rhynchospora pubera (assembly GCA_028095005.1). NCBI lineage: Eukaryota > Viridiplantae > Streptophyta > Magnoliopsida > Poales > Cyperaceae > Rhynchospora > Rhynchospora pubera. The sequence goes on from CM051460.1 coordinate 360,113,821, forward strand.
AGAATTGGCAGAAGCCATGCGAGATTAAGAGCATTAATTTGTTTGCTTTCACAAATTTGTTGAGGGTTACTTATGATGGACTTAGAAGATGCAAGTTAATTTGCTTATTTGACTAACGAGTAACGAGATGGCGGCGCAAAATTTGAGAAATTGGGATGGTTAATTTGATCTGATTTTAGTGGTTTGAGAAAGAAATTTGAGAGACGACTGAGTACCGACTAGGTAAGCATGTGAGAATTGCTGGAATTTAGGCAGAGTTTAGGTAGAGATCCATGGAAACTCACCAAATGCACTGCCATTATGGCTGTCAAACGTGTGAGATGGAACGGAAGTCCATCATTCCGTTTCCATTCCACTTCAAAATACGAAACAGAAAATCATTCCATTTCCGTTCCATTTCATTAAACGGAACGGAAATTTCACTTCCACATTTATTTTACATTGAAATTTCTCATTTCAACGTTCCATTTCCATTCCGTTTCTGAAAATGAAACTACTTTTCCTTCCACTTATGTTCCATTTCAGATGGAACGAAACGGAAACGTTCGAAACGGCGGTATATTGACAGCCCTAACTGCCATAGTATTAGTATAATCAATAATGCGATCATTTCATGTGTTTAGTTTAGACTTTAGTCAAAGAGAGATACATTCGTTAGTTCTTCTGTGGCACAAATTTACAGGGTGTTTGCACCAGAAGACATGAATCTTACTTTTCTGAGTTTAACAGTAACAGTAACAGTAACAGTTTCATCCGGGCATTGCTATTCTTTCATATTGGCTTAGCCTGATTGCTTATTCTTTGTTGTTTTGTATGGTCAACTGAAATATAGTTTAATGAACTGTAGGTACATGAATTAATTGTTGTATGTATAGTTGACTAGTTGTATTGTATACGGTATACCCATCATCTTTCCATACACGCACCACAGCTGTTTACACACAATTCAATACCACAGAGGAACCAGAAAAGTGGTACCAGATAGCGTCAAAAGGAGTAGTCGTAGTTGACCGATTATATCCCTGTCCCTTTCTTAATTTCATCTTTTCGGCGCATTTCACTATTTTAGATGAGTTGAACTAGGATTATTATATTATAATAATAATAATTCAATTAATGAAACACATCCTGCTTCCTGCTTGTGCTTGACTTGTTAAATTTCACAGGCCTACTATGTCAGAAGAATAAAACCCAATAAAGCCCAACACACGCTCTCTTGTCTCTGCCTGCCGAAAAAATATTCATATTAATTTTGATAATAACAGAAAAAATCAAAATTTTAATACTAACGTTGCTGGATCGTCATCCCAGTTGACGAAAGCCAAATACCCTTGGATCGTCATTTGGATTTCAGAATTTTTTTTTTAATGCAAATTTTGTATTTTGGCCCCCAAAGTTTTTATTATTACAAAATATATAATTTATAATTAAAAATTAAACATAATTAAAGCATCTATTATAAAAATATAAGTATATAATTAAATTATTGCATGTTAAATACATAATATTGTATGTATTTGTAATATTTATTCATACATATATATATATATAATGTATCGTATATTTTATATATTAAATACATATTATTGTATATAATTAAAATATATGATACATATTATTATGTACATATATTTCTAATGTATATTTATTTATACATTAAAAAAAATTATATATTAATATCTACATTTAATGTATAATAAATTTTTTTTATTGGACTACTATGTAAAAATAATAATTTTAGTGTCATCGGCGAATAAATTCAACAAAAAAATATATTCAATTCTTTCACCGATGACTCTAAAATTATTATTTTTACAATATAGTCCAATAAAATTTTTTGTTGTATATTTTATATGTATTTTTAATGTATATAATTTTTTAAAAAATTATACATTAAAAAATATATGGTGACGATGACCATATATTTCTATGTATAAGTATATTAAAAAAATATATGTATATAAAATATATTAAAAATTATACTTTAAAAAATATGTTTATATATACATTACATACATATAAATATATACATTTATACATTACATATTTTTTTTATTGTATTGTAAATATCTATAATTATTCTACATATAAATATATACATTTATACATTTACATACATATAAATATCTACATTTAATGTATAAATTTTTTTTATTGGACTATATTGTAAAAATAATAATTTTAGGGTCATCGGCGAAAAAATTGAATATATTTTTGTTGAAGTTATTCGCCGATGACCCTAAAATTATTATTTTTACATAATAGTCCAATAAAAAAAATTTATACATTAAATGTAGATATTTTCATATAATTTTTTTTAATGTATAAATAAATATACATAGAAATATATGTACATAATAATATGTATCATATATTTTAATTATATAAAATAAATTTAATATATAAAATATATGTTACATAATATATATAACTAAATATTACAAATATATACAATATTATGTATTTAACATGCATAATTTAATTATATACTTATATTTTTATAGTAGATGTTTTAATTATATTTAATTTTTAATCATAAATTATATATTTTGTAATAATAAAAACTTTTGGGGCTAAAATGAAAAAATTACGTTTAAAAAAAAGATTCTGAAATTTTTTTGTTTGGATCGTCATTTGGGATGACGATCCAAACAAAAAAATTTCAGAATATTATTAAAATATGTAGTTTTTTGTTGGATCGTTGGATCGTCATTTCGGATGACGATCCAAGCTTGGGTCGTGTGACACCCCGTCGAATACTGTACCTGAACAACATGCGACGGAGTGCCCGCCGCGGATGCCTACCGCACCCGCAAGGCTTAGAACCACTCATTTTACGAATTACTGTTAATTATACACAATTAATATACGTGTCAATTATAAATTTATAACTAATAACTTCAATATGAATTAAATCCTACAAGGTCTGGTAAATATAGGTTGCTAACCACAGTATCCAATGGCTCGCTACTCGTCCTGCTGTCCAGCACTTGACCTGAAACCTGGAACCCACAACCAATCGTGGAAAACAATGCAAAAGCACGGAATGAGATAAATAAAATTTATCTCAGTACGGTATTCAGTTCCAGCCACTTGAGTTTTGATTATCATGTGTTGGAACTAAATACAAGACTGAGTCAAACCAAATCCAAATCAAATTTCATTTCTTTTTATTTCAAATAACATTAAAACTAGACTTTCGATCAAGCAATGCAATTAGACAAAGAAATTCAATACTATTCAAAATCCTTTAAAATTCAGAATATACCAATTGTCATTTCAATTCCTTAGAAAAAAAAATAATTAATCGTTATATATCAATTACCGTGTAAAAACATTCACCTCTTGTTCAAAGCAGAATAGCAATGTCAAAATTAATTAAATCAATGCAATATGCAATGTGAGCTCGGCATCAATTCCATAACAATTCAAATGTCAATGTATAGCAAAAGCCGACTCAATTGGTTGGGCAATTACCTAATATGCAAGTCTGGTTTATCACAAGTCAATCATTTCAGTCATTTCCTTCAGATACCGCGAACCACCCTATAGATGGATGCCAACGGCCAATTCAATTCATACATAATTCAATCAATTTAAATCATCAAAATGTACAAGCAAGCTGGGAACACTCACACTCCGGTCCATTCCAGACTAGACCTACTGAGTCCCGGTACATAAGCGCTTATTACACGGTGCTTGGTAGGATGGGTCATGACTCCACCTCCAAACATTACGAGTGTCTATCTCAACCACACAAGCTGTACTTCCTCAATCAAATCACATTTCAATCGGATACCATTCAATATGTCATTTTCCAACATTTCAATCGGATACCATTCAATATGCCACTTTCCAATCATACATCAATATACAATTTCACAAAATGATCTCATGAACAAAATTCCAATTATGAATTCAGAATGCATAATGATAATAATAACAATAATAATAATAAGCACAATCAAAACTTATGTCACATATAATTAAAACTCAAGTGAAATCCGTACCTGATAACACAATAACATCAGCTAGCCAACAATAATCATACAGACCCTCAGTTGTACCAGCCATATCCGGCTCGAAAACCTGCCCAGACTCTACATTAACAATACTAGGCTAAGTCCTTATTTAAGCAAGCAAACAATAACAATTCACATTCAACAAATTCGTAGATAAAGTGACGGATTTGATTTGTTCCTTTGATTACCTCATACAATTATAGTACACCTTATTAGTTGTACCAGTAGATTATTACAAACACTAAACAGTGGTTAACAATGTTAAAAATCAGCACACAACGGTAAAACAACAGCGCTGGACAAATTCTGGTACAACCAGTGAAGGGCATTTTTGACAGTTTACAAAATCCTTTTTATTTTACGAACGGCTGAACGGAATCAAATAAAAATTTAACTGTGAATGAAAGATACTAGGACGTAACTCCTGTAAAAATTTCATAATTTTTGGACATACAGATTAATTATAATGAATTTTCGAAATCAGACAGAATCAAGTTTCAGAAATCTGTTCCAGCAAATCGTGTCAGAAAATGTCTGAAAGTTCAAGCCTCGAAACCCTTCAAATAACTATCTAAAAATTTTGTAAAAATTACAGGAGCTGCCTATGTATGTCTATTTTCATACCTAAAAGTTTCAAGTCTTAAATGCAAACAGAGAATAAATTAAAAATGAAAAACCACACTGGGGTCTGTCTGTTCCAGAAACTGATTTTCTAAAGTTGCCCTAGTTTCAAAAATCTTGTAAAAATACCAACCAATCTCAGAAAAATTCACTCTAGATACCAAAATTTTCATCTTGAAGTCTAGTTTCAAACAAAACTATTCTCACATCGAAATTCGAAACAGAATAACAACAGTTACTTAAAGACTGATGCAAGGTCACAGCGGTAACAGAAAAACTGCAAATGACTTTATTCAATTTGGCCCTTTGAAATTAATTTGAGTAACAAAAGGGTAGAAATCTAATACAATCAACAAATTTACTTACTCAGTAAGTGTAACGAGTTAGAAGTTTGCAAGAAAAATCGGAAGAGACCTTCCCGGATTTGATTTCCGAAAAACTTCCATCGAAAAATACGACGAGAAGAGGCCTCCAATTGACGATCCAAAGGTAGATAATAAGAGAGGGTGGTGAGACGAACGCGAAGGTACTTTGATCCGGTGAAACGATGGAGGAGTGGAGATTGGATTTGTGGGGAGGTTTCGATTTTTTTTTGAGAAAGAGAGGTGCTGCCTCTCTGTTGGAGCCGAAAGGGAAAGACAGAGAGAGAGGAAAAAATAAAGGGGTCGGCTCCCACTTTTTTACCATTCCGATTTTTTTTTTTTTTTTTTTTTTTTTACAAACTAAGGTCTCATCCATTAAATCAAAAATGCATATTTTCTTGCATAAAAAAAAATTATACAACGTAATAAATATAGTTAAACTCTTTATAATGCAAAATAGAACTTTAGAAATTTTCATATTTCTATTTCAGAATAACAGTAAGTTCAAAATTTAATTTCATGCAAAGAAATTGCTCACAGTAAAACTAAGTGCACCCAAATTTATAATAAAAAAAATAATTTCAGAAACATTAAAATTTCGGGTGTCACATTCTTCCCCCCTTAAAACAATTTCGACCTCGAAATTTATCTAAATACATAGCATTCATACAGTCAATAATACAATCAGATGGAATGAACATATTATGCAACAATTATCAAGCAATTTCAAATTAATGCAATGCAAAATGAGCTCGACATTTTATTCAATTCGAAATTAAAATACTACTAATAATACTAGAATATCGGCCCAACCTCGGTGAATTAAATGCAAGCATGACAATCCTAAGTCACAATCAGAGATCAATCAATTCAGAGTCAGATATCGCGAGTCTCTTTTTCAGAGAGCTTCCAGCGATTACAGATTTTCGAATACCGTGAATCACCTCCAAACAGGGTTGCCAACGGTCATTCAATTCCCTTTACAATTCAGACAATTCCATATCATAACATCATAACAATTCAAATAATAAAGTACTATAAGCAGAGAATACTACCACTCCTTACGTTATCATTTAAAAAAAAACAAAATCTTTCAATTCTTGTAACTAATAACATTTTGAAATATCCAGTTCTTTTCTTATCTTTTAGGAAGCACGGTAATATCAAAATTATTATTGGCTGCCTTGGTGATCAGTCAAGGAAGTAAGAATAATTCTGGTATTATTGAGATTCAATTAACAAGTCAGATGATCAGTCAGCTTGTTTGATCCTTGTGCCAACAAAAGATAAGATTTTTACTCAACTAAGCCACTGAAGCTTTAAAATAACTCAAATCTATTTTTTTTTGAAGTTCTTATCAACATGAATTGCTTACAACTTATGTAAAAACCTCATGCAAAATATATATCTTTACATCTTTAGTAATAGCAAAACTACATTTTCAAAATATCAATGGAGTGTTTATGCAACTGCACCAAGAAAACTAGAATTTAATAAATTCCAAATTTTCCATACAAGATCATTATGTTATCTTAATTCAAACTATGCACGATAAAATGATTTATGAAAATCAAATTTATGCTCCCTTTAACTAAAATGAGTCGTACTCGACAAACAATGTTCACCAAAGAGTATATTTAAATATAATAGAAAATATCATCTTGAGTTGTGACTTTAACTTGAAATTATAACATATCACACCAAATTTTTAGAACCAACATATACAGTCAAACTATCAAATAGTTTCGAACCACCTCATATAAAATATTAAACTATGAATTCAAATATATATTATAGTTTAAAACTATGCAATATAAGCATCCAACTTAATTCAACTATTCGACACGCAAAAAGAACAATCTTTGAGGAAAGTTTTCAAGAATCCAATTTTATTGCTAAAGTAAGCACTAGAGCAACATGGTAATCAAATATAAAACAATCAATCAATATATATTTACTAGTATATATACAAATACAAAGGATCATTAGTACATCATATCATAGTTATAAATAAGTCAAACAAATTTTAAATCTACCGTCACAAAAACTATGAAATAAAATCTACTTATAAGAACAACCCATTAGACTTACCCCACTCACGTGTTCTATTGGCCTGGTTCGGTTGCTAAACCATTCTCTGATACCACCTGTGACACCCCGTCGAATACTGTACCTGAACAACATGCGACGGAGTGCCCGCCGCGGATGCCTACCGCACCCGCAAGGCTTAGAACCACTCATTTTACGAATTACTGTTAATTATACACAATTAATATACGTGTCAATTATAAATTTATAACTAATAACTTCAATATGAATTAAATCCTACAAGGTCTGGTAAATATAGGTTGCTAACCACAGTATCCAATGGCTCGCTACTCGTCCTGCTGTCCAGCACTTGACCTGAAACCTGGAACCCACAACCAATCGTGGAAAACAATGCAAAAGCACGGAATGAGATAAATAAAATTTATCTCAGTACGGTATTCAGTTCCAGCCACTTGAGTTTTGATTATCATGTGTTGGAACTAAATACAAGACTGAGTCAAACCAAATCCAAATCAAATTTCATTTCTTTTTATTTCAAATAACATTAAAACTAGACTTTCGATCAAGCAATGCAATTAGACAAAGAAATTCAATACTATTCAAAATCCTTTAAAATTCAGAATATACCAATTGTCATTTCAATTCCTTAGAAAAAAAAATAATTAATCGTTATATATCAATTACCGTGTAAAAACATTCACCTCTTGTTCAAAGCAGAATAGCAATGTCAAAATTAATTAAATCAATGCAATATGCAATGTGAGCTCGGCATCAATTCCATAACAATTCAAATGTCAATGTATAGCAAAAGCCGACTCAATTGGTTGGGCAATTACCTAATATGCAAGTCTGGTTTATCACAAGTCAATCATTTCAGTCATTTCCTTCAGATACCGCGAACCACCCTATAGATGGATGCCAACGGCCAATTCAATTCATACATAATTCAATCAATTTAAATCATCAAAATGTACAAGCAAGCTGGGAACACTCACACTCCGGTCCATTCCAGACTAGACCTACTGAGTCCCGGTACATAAGCGCTTATTACACGGTGCTTGGTAGGATGGGTCATGACTCCACCTCCAAACATTACGAGTGTCTATCTCAACCACACAAGCTGTACTTCCTCAATCAAATCACATTTCAATCGGATACCATTCAATATGTCATTTTCCAACATTTCAATCGGATACCATTCAATATGCCACTTTCCAATCATACATCAATATACAATTTCACAAAATGATCTCATGAACAAAATTCCAATTATGAATTCAGAATGCATAATGATAATAATAACAATAATAATAATAAGCACAATCAAAACTTATGTCACATATAATTAAAACTCAAGTGAAATCCGTACCTGATAACACAATAACATCAGCTAGCCAACAATAATCATACAGACCCTCAGTTGTACCAGCCATATCCGGCTCGAAAACCTGCCCAGACTCTACATTAACAATACTAGGCTAAGTCCTTATTTAAGCAAGCAAACAATAACAATTCACATTCAACAAATTCGTAGATAAAGTGACGGATTTGATTTGTTCCTTTGATTACCTCATACAATTATAGTACACCTTATTAGTTGTACCAGTAGATTATTACAAACACTAAACAGTGGTTAACAATGTTAAAAATCAGCACACAACGGTAAAACAACAGCGCTGGACAAATTCTGGTACAACCAGTGAAGGGCATTTTTGACAGTTTACAAAATCCTTTTTATTTTACGAACGGCTGAACGGAATCAAATAAAAATTTAACTGTGAATGAAAGATACTAGGACGTAACTCCTGTAAAAATTTCATAATTTTTGGACATACAGATTAATTATAATGAATTTTCGAAATCAGACAGAATCAAGTTTCAGAAATCTGTTCCAGCAAATCGTGTCAGAAAATGTCTGAAAGTTCAAGCCTCGAAACCCTTCAAATAACTATCTAAAAATTTTGTAAAAATTACAGGAGCTGCCTATGTATGTCTATTTTCATACCTAAAAGTTTCAAGTCTTAAATGCAAACAGAGAATAAATTAAAAATGAAAAACCACACTGGGGTCTGTCTGTTCCAGAAACTGATTTTCTAAAGTTGCCCTAGTTTCAAAAATCTTGTAAAAATACCAACCAATCTCAGAAAAATTCACTCTAGATACCAAAATTTTCATCTTGAAGTCTAGTTTCAAACAAAACTATTCTCACATCGAAATTCGAAACAGAATAACAACAGTTACTTAAAGACTGATGCAAGGTCACAGCGGTAACAGAAAAACTGCAAATGACTTTATTCAATTTGGCCCTTTGAAATTAATTTGAGTAACAAAAGGGTAGAAATCTAATACAATCAACAAATTTACTTACTCAGTAAGTGTAACGAGTTAGAAGTTTGCAAGAAAAATCGGAAGAGACCTTCCCGGATTTGATTTCCGAAAAACTTCCATCGAAAAATACGACGAGAAGAGGCCTCCAATTGACGATCCAAAGGTAGATAATAAGAGAGGGTGGTGAGACGAACGCGAAGGTACTTTGATCCGGTGAAACGATGGAGGAGTGGAGATTGGATTTGTGGGGAGGTTTCGATTTTTTTTTGAGAAAGAGAGGTGCTGCCTCTCTGTTGGAGCCGAAAGGGAAAGACAGAGAGAGAGGAAAAAATAAAGGGGTCGGCTCCCACTTTTTTACCATTCCGATTTTTTTTTTTTTTTTTTTTTTACAAACTAAGGTCTCATCCATTAAATCAAAAATGCATATTTTCTTGCATAAAAAAAAATTATACAACGTAATAAATATAGTTAAACTCTTTATAATGCAAAATAGAACTTTAGAAATTTTCATATTTCTATTTCAGAATAACAGTAAGTTCAAAATTTAATTTCATGCAAAGAAATTGCTCACAGTAAAACTAAGTGCACCCAAATTTATAATAAAAAAAATAATTTCAGAAACATTAAAATTTCGGGTGTCACAGGTCGTCAGCTGGGATGACGATCCAAGCTTGGATCGTCAGCTGGGATGACGATCCAAGGGTATTGGGCTTTCGTCAACTGAGATGACGATCCAGCAACGTTAGTATTAAAATTTTGATTTTTTTCTGTTATTATCAAAATTAATATGAACAGTAAAGTTAGTATTAATTTTTTCGGCTCTACCTGTTTGCTTTGAGGAGAGGTGCCGAGTAAAAATTTCCGTTGTCTGTTAATTCCTCTCCACCTCCGTTATTTGCTCAAATCAAATTTTGACTGTTGATGGCTCTGGATATGATTGTTTTAGAATTCATACTGCATAGTTAATGCAATTGGGCTTAAATTTTGGTGCAATGAATGTTGTTTGTATTGTGCAACGAAATAAGTAGGGATGCACAACGTCTAAAACGACCACGAAAATAGTCAATTGCATTAACTGTTTCATTTTGGACGAAATGATCGAAATCACAAAAATACCACGAAAATACATATGGACTAAACCATTTCAAGCTTTCGTTAACCATTTCGCTTTTGAAATATAACCAAAATCTTTAACCGTTTCGTTTCGTTTTGGACAAAACGAAATGAAAGAACGGTTAAAACTGTCACCGTTTTGATCCCTAGAAATAAGGATAAATGAAACGGAAATTGATTACTGTCATCTGCAGTTTTACCATCCCAGCCATCGCTAAATATAAAGTGAACATATATAGCAAACAAAGTGAACATATAGACAATCTAAGTGAACAAATACGAACAAATAAGTTCAATGAAAATAAGTTGAATATGGATGTAAACTTTTGAACAAGTGATGATAATACTTATTTGTTTGTAAGTGTTCACTTAGATCGTCTATATGTTCATCATATTTACTGTATATGTTCATTTTGTATTTAGCGATGGCTAAGATGGTATATTTGCCGATGGCACTTATAATTCTTGTTGCATTTTTGCCATCCCTGCCATCTCTAAATATAAAGTGAACATATACAGCAAAAAAAGTGAACATACAGACGATCTAAGTGAATGCATACAAACAAATAAGTTAGTTGAATATGTATGTAAACTTCGACCGATCCGATCCGATCGAGCGCGCCGGAAGAACAATCTAGATCGCTCTCTCTCCGTTTCTCTCTGCGATCCGATCGAGGTGCACCGTCTCTTCTTCTCTCGAAGGAGAGAGGAGCCTAGTACTTCGACCTCAGCCTGATCCGTGGAAGGAGAGAGGAGGCGAACGACGGCTAGGCGTCCTGGAAGGCGATCGAAGCAAATTTTCTCTGCCGATCGGAGCAAATCGCAGAAAATCGAAGCAAATGCTTGTTCTTCGTCGCCTCTCTCTCCGCCTCTCTGTCTCCCCTTCGTGATAGGTACTTGTACTCCCTCTTGCTTCAAAACCCTAGTTCTTCATCAGAGAGTTAGTCTTAGATGCTTTTTAAACAAGAAATTTCTCTCAATTTATATTTTGAGATGCTTTTTACGTTGTATGATCAATTAATTGAAGTAGAACATGCTTAGCCTTAGATTTCTCTTCGTTTATTTTTAGCTGGAAAGACTGATTATTATGAGTGCATGTTTGGGCATTTTGGTTTGAACTGACAGTCCTATCCTATCGAATGCATGTTTGGTTTGAACTGACAGTCCTATCCTATCGAATGCATGTTTGGGCTTGTACCAGAATTACTTGTCTGAAGTTCACTTTAGCTTTAATGTTCTTAACTGTAAATTTTTTTTTACTCGTGGCAAAAAAGATTAGATAATGGATTCAATTTTCATTTTGATTGGCACTGTTTATTCCTCCGGGGCTGTATTCTTGCAAATTGGCATTGTTTATTCCTTCAGGGCTTTATTCTGGTAATGGATTCATTTTTATTCCTCCAGGGCTGTATTCTTGTAAACTGACCCAGGGTGGTATCCTCCTCACTCCCATGATGCAATAGAGCTTCTCTCTGAAAGTCGCGATAGCCAGAGTTGGTCGGAAGGGCGTAACAAGTTCACATCCGAAAGGCTGACAAGTTCGATTAGTACCTTGGTTCGATTATGCTGACTGCTGAGACCTATGTTTTCTAATCCAATACGTACATTGTCTGATTATGTAATTCTTGTAATCTGATCTTGTTGTTTAATTAAATTAGTTTGATGTTTGTATGAAGTACTTAGTTTTAGTTATCTAAACCTTTTTGAGATATGTTTAATGAAGATCTACCATGTTTTCATGACATGGCTTTTGTATATGATGTTTATTATACATTTTTTTCAATGATAACGTACCATGCTTATCTTAAATACTTCAATTTCAAACCGGCCATTACTGTTCAATTATCTGGACCGTCTATTTCTCCCTCTGCGCGGATGGATTCGATCCTGTCCGTTCGTCTCCGCTGAGGATTACGCGCTCCTCAAAACGCATGTGATGAGCTCCATTCATTGGATGGGCATGGACCACGTAAACCAAAAAAAAATCATAAGGAACAAGGTCCACGGTGTGCGAGCTCCAAGTCCAATTGATAATGTGCTAAAGCACCTTCTAGCTTCTTCTACCAATCGCAGAACGAGGGGAGAGAGAAAAGATGAGGGGGAAAGATGAGGGGGAGAGAGAGAGAGAGAGAGATCGGGGAAGGGGCTGAGCAACGAGGGCCGTCTAAGTTTTACGAAGTTGTTGGAAGGTGAGGTAGCTCCTCCGACACCCGATCCACCCACGCCGACGGTTCGACTCTAAACTCTCTCGCAGCAAATCTGTAATCCTTTCACTCGCCTCTTGCGACAACGGTGTGCTTCTTCTCTGCTCATCTTCTCTAAATGATCTTCGTTCGATTATGCTTGAAGTAAGCAAGCTCAGGAATGGAGGTGGAGAGGCTCTGATCTGATTATTTGGCTTTTATAGTTCCTTTTGATTTATTCTTTTGTTCTCTAATCTTTGTTCGATTGCTGCAGGTTTCTTGATTTTTTTTCCCTTGATTCCTCTGGTGAGAGTTATGGTGAGAGGCTGCTCGGTTGGGATGAGGTGCAGACCAGCGGACAAGTTGATCGAGCACAGAAGGATGAGGTGCAAGGTATTGAACTTCTGACTAACTACCTTTCTTCATCTAATTTGCTCCTATATGGTTTATTAAACCTTGATTTGTGCCAGCTTTTGGGATTGAACTGATCATTTAGTTTGGGGTAAACTGCAATTGTCGAGAAATCGATTTTAAATTGGTTACCATAATTTTGTATATAGATATAGACTACAGTTGGTTATGAGCTATGGATCGTTGATAAATTCTATAATCTTTTTTCAGTAATCAGTTTGCGAGGTAACGATAGATTTAACAAATTTATTTTCTATATGTTGCTATTTGCAGATAGTTTTGCAAGGACAAAGACAAACACGTTTCATGCTAAATTTGGTGAAATAAAGGTTGCTTTGCAAGGTAGTTGTTCGTGTATTTTTCATTAGACCTTTATTGGTTGTTTATTATTATTTTTAAAGAATGTTTATTCTATACTTCTTGATTGATGGCTGCTATGGCTTCACTGTTACCATAAGATTAGGGATGTGTTACTAATTAAGTACAAAATATCATAGCTTTATTTTTCTATTCTGATTTCCTTTCTAATGTCCCTCCTTGACTTTACCCTTTTTAGGTCTTGGCTCTTTATTTCTCTAATTTCCTCAGCGATTACTTATTTTCGTTCGATTTGACTTAATTTCTTCTTCTTATTCCTTCTTTGCAGTTTGCTTGGCTAGAAATTTTGAATTTTTGGGAGGTACTACGAGCCTGCTCTGCAAACATTACTCCTAATTAGCTTCCCAGCTTTTAGTGGCTCTGTGTAAGCAACTAAGCATGCTCAGTTTATGCTTTTTTAGTTTCAGATATCTTTGTTACGTTTGCAGAAATATAATATTTTATTGTATGAGGTCATAATGGAGACTGCAGCAATGGTGTCACTCTCAACCCAAAGCCGATCAGGTCCAATCTGATTTAGCCCAAATGTTCTAATTTATTACAAGTCTTCTTAATTTTTCCCTCTCCTTTTTCTTTGTGATGGTGGGCCATTTTTTGTGCTTAGAATTAATTAACACAATGCATGGGTAAAATTATTTGATATATATATTTTTTGTATATTGTTCGTTGCACGATTTATATTTATATTATTATTTCTATTACCATCAACAATGAATATGAAAAATATTCGCTCAATGCGCAAAAATCTCACTTTTATATAGTGCAACTAGATATGGAATGAGTTAGAAAATAATAAAGATAATATTTTAGAAAAAAATATATTTAGGATTTCATGCATATATTTAATTCATTCAAGAAGTAAGTTTTTTTTTTGTCTATTGTAGGTGATTAGTTGGCTGATTTATGGTGATTCTTCCAACTTCCAAGTTTAAATTAATTTGGCAGGTGATTTCGATTATTGTTTTTTGATTTTTCTAAAGAAAGGCCAGTTCCATAGTATAGTGATTTAATTATATGTTCTATGTATTTGACTATTTACACCATTAGTGATGAAGCCACCATTCTTATGGATGTAGGCAGGCATCTGTCATAAGTCTCTTCATTTGTTTTTCGGTATATGTGGTTTCATTGCCATGGATGATAGACATGATTTGTCCCCTCCTTTGCAGCTTCCCTTTAGGAGGTTTGCTTCATTATACATTTGATTTTGCTGTTGAGATCAATCTATTTCCTTCCTTTGATGCCCACCTAGGGTCATGTACTTCGACAATTATAATCATAATCTTAAATTTGAAATAACTGAATGTATATAATAACTCTTGCTGAATGTATCTGATAACTATTACTTCTGTCTATGTTTGCAGGCCTGAGAAACAAAATTCAATAAGTGTGTAAATAAAAGCTTATTTTTCTGCTGTAAAGACAATGAAAAATCTGGCTTATATTGATTGTTAAGGTACATTTTTCTCTTATTAAGAGAGGGTCTGATATGTCAACAATTTCATATATTTAATTATCATGGTTTATTTTCACGACATGAGGTTTACATGGCCTCTTTTGCATGTTGTCAGGTGTTTCAAGATTTATTAGTTGTGTGATTTATTGTGCTACATGCCTACATGGTGCTTCTCTTCATACATAATTAATACAATGTCTCATTTGTTTAGTTCAGGGTTGCACTCTTAGTACATTTCGAGTTTGCATTTTGGTGGTTCAATAAGGAAACAATGACGACAGAAATATCAAAACATTACTTTGGTCAGTTATAATTATGCAATTTCTCTTTTAGTGAACAAGCATATATTTATTTTTACTGATATATTTACAATTAAGTCTTCCAAATCAATGTGTTAAAGTTTTGCAATGAATTCTTCCAAATATGTTAAAGTTCAATAGTGACCGTTTTACAACAAAAAATATTTTATATTTATTGTTTGCGATGTCATGGTTATTGATATTTATTCCTTTTTAATTTTGTTTCTTTGCCTCAAATCATTCTAAATTTTATCGCTTAAGTTATCAACATCACTAATATTTTTTTTTCTTCATTTGTTTTGTTTTTCAGCTGACAATATTACAGAAGCTTCTAGAAATGAGCAAGTAAAGCAGGATTGTTAAATAAAAGGTAGTAAGCTAGCAATATGAGGTACAGCAACAACATTACCTTTTTTTATATAGAGAGAATACTATTTTGAAATAAGCTTATGTACGGTCTCATTTTATTTCTATTGAGATTGTCTGTAAGATGTTTTATATGAATTTCTAGAATCACTAGGGGACTAACCGGTAACAAGTTTTAGTTGGTCATGCATCAGAACAAGACTTTGAAGGTTTGTGTGGACTGTTAAGGTTGTTCTCTTTTTATTTTATTATTATTTTTTTACTATTGGCAGCTTAATAGCTATAGATCCGTCTTTAATTGGGCACATACTACCGTAAATTATGTACGTTAGTCTTAAATTCTATTTGTAGCTTTGATCAAAATGATATGGTGACATAATAATGCTCAATAACAATTGTGTACACTTATGCCTACATAAAAATCCAATATTTGCCCAGTATCATATTTCTTATTTCGTGTTTGCCTGCAAAATGGTTTTGTCAGGTCTAAGAGTCCATTATTGCAGCTGTGCTAGAGCAAAAAAGAGGAAAGGCAATTTCTTAACTCAAACTAACCTCAAGTTTTGTACGCTATCGTATGAAGGACTAACATATAAAATACAGAGGTACTAGAGTAGTAGATTAACAAATTGAGCATTCTACTCAGTTTTGTGCTGATTTTATCATTTCATTTTTTTTATATGTTGTGGTGATTTTCTGCTGCTGATTTGTTGGTAATAAGATCAACATCTTCAATTCACAACCTCAAAGTAATTCTTAGGTAACTTTGAGCCTTTATTTTATTGCTAATAACTCAGAGCCGTAAGTTGAAAAATACCAAGTTTGGATGAACTTTCTCGCATTACTCAATTGAACAATTGGTTAATTTGATGGCACTTTTCTGGATTTGAGGATTGTCGTTTCCATCTCCACATAGTAATTCCTAGCCTATGGTTTATTGTATAAGCAATTACTTTGGTTTAGGTCTACAATTTAACTACTTTTTATTCAATGGTGGCATCTTAATTGTAATTGATATCAATTCGTTCTAATATTATTTGAAAGTGGAGAAACCATTTTTAGCTGATTGTAAGCGACTTTTGCATCTATTGTATTTTTCATTGTCTGCAATTGTGGCAAAGCATGTCATTTGTTGTAACAATCAACTTAGACTAATCATACATCGCGCGAGGCGCGATGCGATAGCTAGTTTGATTGAATTCTAATGTACTATGGTCTATGGTGACTTGATCTGTATCATGCTAAATAAGGGATTTTAACGTGTGCTTCCCCTACCATATGTACCTACTATATGTACCAAGTTCTTGTACCTGTAACATGCACAAATCTCTAGCCTTTTCCTAACACTAAGTACTAAAAAAATTAAAACACGACATTTCAAATATCATTTAAAACGTCCCCTTTACAAAATGAAACATCATTTAAAAACAATATATCATCGTTTTAAGACACGTGATCTCTAACGAAATTAAGACAACTCAGCATAGGAAAAATTATTCAATTAACACAGCATCAAGTAAAACTAATTCCACAAGAGGATCCCAGTAAAACTAATTCCAGAAGGGTCTTCTGTCGCATAATAAAATATAGGTTATGACACCTATGCTCCATACATCAGACTCTGGCCCAGACCGACGCTTCAGCACTTCTGGTGCCACATAATATGCACTTCCAACTATTTCATGGAATGATGGAACTTCTTTCCTGTACTAATTCAAGCTTCACGTCAACTCTTTTCTGTATCTACTGGATTTTGATTTATGCATACTTTTTCTGTTTTGCATTGCTTGCTACCTAGAGGAGGATTACATTAATTGAGGCTATTTAAGAACTAGTCATATGTGTTTACATTATGATAATGGCTCATAATATCAAAACAAAATATCCACCTCACCGTACTGATACAGAGATTTGTGCAAAAACATTGTGAACCTGGTTTTATGAAATCTGATAAGCCAAAATCAGTAGCCTTTAGAGGCGAGTCATCCTTAGTCACAGTACTAATGCAAATGCAAACTTCCAATTTTGGCTTTTTTAAAAATTTTCCATTTTTCCAAAAATAATCAAATTAAATAATAAAACACAAATTGAGATCAACTAGAGCACAGTACTAAGTCTCCATAATCCAACTCTACCCAATAAACCAATAATTACATCTAATGTATCTGTAGATATAGTTCTCTCATACCAACGCCATTAATATTAACTGTTCACTGGTCAAATCAAATACTCTCTATAATTCCAAAAGAAAAGTTACAAATTTACCTTATTATAAGTAACTCAATTTCAATCCCTCAAAGTACTGTAGGTAAAGCTCAAATCGCAACGGCTGTGTTACTGTTTCTATATTCAATCTGAACCCTTCGTCTCCACTAACTTATCGCTGCCTTTTCCGTTGCTTCCACGAAGCTTCGTCCATAGGTGCATCTTCATTCTTCCCTCTCTCTTAGGTCTAGGGTTTCTCCTCGCAGCCCATCCCGTGTGTTGGCCTCCACTCAGCATTCTAGATCCTCCTTCTCTTCTTTCTCTTTCACTTTCCCCAACGAAGCAAACAAAAAAAAGCCTACTGTCTTGAGCAATTGGGAGGGAGAGCAGCCAACAGCGATGGAGGGGTAAAGTATTGTTGAATGATTTATTTTCGACCGCGGCTGTCTTAGCACATTTTCTGTTGCCTTCTCTCTTTCGCCTCTTCCCCCTTTTCTTAGATTCCTTCTGTTTTTTACGGTATTGTTGTTTGCTTTTTTAGGTTGTTGCGTTGCGATTTCACTCCTTTTTCGGGTATGCCTTTCATTTTATTCTGCTATTTTGGGGGTTTCATCCTTTCTTCATGGTAAAATCTTCACGACTGTGCTGTTGTAAGCTTGCTAACCTTTTAGTTCCTGGATGATCTTGCCTTCATCTAGGTGAGTTCTGAGCTCAAAACTTTATCTCGGTTGGCTTTCTTTTTTCCCTGATGTTACTGATGTTTGCTTTTTCAGGTTGTCTGGGGTTGCAGCCAATGGGATTTATTTGCATTTCTAGGTATGCCTGCGATTTTATTTCGCTTTTTTTTTTTTGGTTTCGTTCTTGCAAGTCAGCTAAATGTGCAGGAATGTGCTGACCAATGCACAAAATCGAAAAAAAAGACCCATACCATCTCAAAAAAAAAAAATAATAAATAAACAGTGCTCCATGCTGACCAGTGGAGTGTGCTGTTGCCTGTTGGGTTTGATTATCTTTGCTTGGGAAGGTTTGTTAGGTTCTCAGAGAGTTGGCGATGCGTTTCTTTGCCACTTCTGTTTTTTTTCTCATGTGTTTCAGCACATAAAATTTTCTAATCCCGCTGTTTTTGCTTTTGTGGTTTTCAGGGCCTGTTCTTCGATTTCATCCTCCTGTTTCCTCTTCTGCTTTCAGGTTGTACCCTTTTGTTTCTTTGGTTATTGATTTATAAAATATGTTACCACAAGGAAAAGGGAACTCTTAACTCGAATTTGATCTTCATTTTGCAATTAAATAAGCATATAGTCTCTTTCTTTGAGATTTTTAGTATTTTCTAATCAGTTTATGACCCCGCAATCTAGATAATTTGCTGCATGTTGATCTCCATGTTGATCTCATTAATGATTGGAGCTTTATTGTGCTCTGAATGCTGGCCTTCATAACAAACTTTACTCTGTTCTTTATTTTGTTGTTTGATATAGCAAAATGATGCAATGCTGGTGCGTGTACAGAAAAAAAAATCATGACAAGAAAAACAAGGTATCAAGTTGTTTACGCATTTCATATCTACCGAGATAACAGTTTTCAGTTTTCTGTCATTTTTATCATTTAGTAGCTAACAATTATTTGATTTCAAGCGAATTGTCCAATTAATCGAGTACCATCATATTGAGTAACTAATATTGGGTGTTTATTGATGGGTCAGTTAGCATCAATAGTTAGTTATTACTTATACCAGTTGTTTAGTTTTAAGTATTAAAATTTACAGTTTCATTTCCTTTGGATTGCAACTTCATAAGAGAATTCTTTTGCTCTATTTTACCAGAATGTGGATGCTCTTTGAAGTGTTAATGCATGGATGCCAGGTACTTTGGAAAAGAATTCGATGACCATATATTCAAAAGCAAAAAGTAAGCTATGTATTAGTTAACTTTTTATATAGTCATTGCTTTGTTGATCCTAAATTGTGTGATCATATTAACTGTCGTTAATTCGCATTTTTTATATAATTCAGAGCTTTATATTGTACATGATATTTGAAACTAATACAATTATGACATACAAGCAATTGATCCATTTGGTATTAATCATTGCTTCACATCTGATTAATGTAGTTGTCGCATATACAATATGTACGATTTGACTTTTCTTTTAGTAAATGATTGAAGGTTGGGTTCAGAAAATCTTATGCACGCAATGCCAGCCAATATCTTCCTTTACGATTATTTTATTCCTACTATGTTCAACAACTTAGTTATGTACCTATTGAATTGCAGACTTGGTATTTGTAGACTTCTGTTATGGAGCTGGAGAAATTTGAATTGCTGCAGCACTGATCGGTGTTTACCAGTAAATATCTACCTCTATTATAAATCAATGGCATTCTCTAATTATGTTAGTTATGTCTTTTCAGTGGTAGGTGTTGTTTTGTTTTCAGTTTCATACTTATTTTATCCATCTTTGTTCATGTTGTGATGATCGTCATTAAGGGAAAAAAATTAATTACAATATGGACTTTTTTGTCCAATTTTTTCATATTTGTTTCAGTATGAATGGCCATTAGTGGCTGAAAAATCATTGTGCTTTCTATCTTTACAAAGCTTATGAAGACAAACATTTTATCTAGCTTTACACCTTTACTGGTTGAAGAATTATCATGCTTTCTAAATCAATTTAATTAAGATCGTTATGAATCTCAAATTAAGATAGTATGAGAAGGCAATTTGTCACCTTTTAGAATCAGACATGGACCTGATTGATGACCTTCTGAAAGGTACAATGAACGTCCCAATCTTTACCTAGATCAACAAATTCATTCTCTTTTATTTCTGCTTTTTGCAGGTGTTACTGCCTTTCATACCATTATTCTCGGTCTTTCTTTGTCTAGGTTTGTCTCTGCTCCTTTCCATAGTTCCATTCCTATTTTTGGCTTTTAGAGTCAGCTTATGATCTTTGATCTAAGCTGACAGCATAAATTTTACGAATTGACTATACATACCATTTCTGCAGAAGTTGCTCATTCTTTTTTCTATTAGATGGTCGATTCGACTAGCAGCTGCAACTTGAGGTTCATCGAGGACAGCTGTATGGTTTTTTTTCCCTCTTTACTATTTTACTATTTTGTTTCAGTGTTGTTGCTTTTTTTTTACTAACTTTCAAAATGTATGTGAGGAATGTTCATTAAAAAATATTTCTATTGGTTCACTTTTGGCCCTGATTTTCAGTTTCGTTTCAGTTTTAAGCTGATTTGTCATATTTCCTTCTTACTTGCAGCTCTATTGGTTCGATTTTGGGAGATTGCCGTCATTTTTTGTCTTTTTGTGTGAGTTCCTCTTCTTCTACTTTCTGAAAACATTGTGTCTTTATGGGTTTCATCTTCTATGTTTCTATGCTTCTATATGCTTCTCTTTCCTTTTGCAAATATCTACCTGACAATTTCGTTTGCTTTTTTAATATTATTCTCAAGTACGGTTTTAAGAATTATGGCATTGAAAATTAATGAGTGCACCACATGGCCAATGGTTTTTCAATGGAAGAATTGTATTGCATTGAATGTGGCAGTTCTGCTGTCAAATAATGTGCTTATAATTGTTTCAATAAATTTTGACCTTTTTTTACAGAACCAGTGAAGCCTCTTCAACATTAACGTTTCATTGTACTGGTGAAAGACAAGACAGCAAGAGAAGCATTGGCCATGTACAATGAAGCTTCTTCTTCTTTTTTTTTTACCGTCTTAGTGATAGCTTATTTTTTCCCCTTTAATCAAGTATTTTAACTATAGAGCGCAAATCATGTCCATGTAGACATGATCTCTACTCTCTCTTGGAACTGATATGATAAACTAAACTGTACAACTGTATTTGATAAGTTTGCTATTTTTAAACTCAAATTGGTACATATTCGTTTCTTTTTCTAATTCGAAGATTGTAATGAGGTGCCTAATATTTTGTTTACTTCTATGTAGCTATCGAAGAACAAAGAAATTATGCCAGAGCTCTTACAGGAACTGAACACTAAATGTAGAGAATTAACTCATCTCGCGCGATCATAAAAAAAGAAAATGAGGGTCAGTTAAGGTATACTCCTGATATAATTGGACTTTTAATGCTCATGCAGTCATGCTTTCTAAGAATATTCGAACTAGATCGTAATCCATTTAAATGAAGGCTTTATGAATAAGATATTTTCGTCAGCCTTACAGGAATTCTTTATATTAGAGTTTCTCAGTTAGTAAAGTGTAGGTGTATGTCTGTCTGACTTTTATATTCCAAATAATTTATACTGTTTTATATTTAAAATAATTAATTTATTTTGTTTAGATCCTCTTCAGATATAACTAATATGCACTATTGTTAAGGCATTTATTGATGCACCTTTTGTTTGTGTTTGCATGTCTCGCATATGATTGTGAAAGCTTATATGATGATGCATGACAAGCACATAGTGATTTATCAGAAAGCGATTATTTAAGGTGATTGTTTCTATTTCTCAATGTGATTGTTCCAGTCCATTGTAGTATTGCTGTTACTTTATATATTTGATAACAAACTAATTAGAGCCATCACCAATGAAGGTCCTCTCTCCATTGACTGTTAAATGATATTTTCTATTCAAATCTACGTTCTTCCAATTTTATCTGAGTGAATAGCTATGAATATAAATTATAATTAAACTTTCATCGCGCGAAGCGCGATGCTGTAGCTAGTTTTTGTCAATTCTCTTCACAGCGACTTTATCACCATTGCTTTTATCCGTAGCTACAAAAGTGTACCCGAACTATCCATGACCAAGCAGCTTCCCAGTAGTATATCGGGTACCGAAATCCTTATCATACCCAAAATCCGCTCTCTTCCCACAAGGTACCATCCCACCATTCCTCTTCATCTCTTCTCCATTTCTCCTCTGACGATCACCATTCGCGTTAGTTTCATGGTTAGCGGGATTTGGTTTCTCTTCTTTCTTCTCCTCAGGGTCAACGGTACTAAATCAAGCCCGTAAAGGAGGTACCTGAATTGGGTACAGTGGACGAAGCGGAGACGAAGTCTAGGGTTTGCGCGAAAACAGAAGGCTCCGCTCATTCGTATCCGTTTTAGCGGGTAAATTTCTTTTTTTTTTTTTAGGGATTAATGAAGCGCTGTAAATCTAACCTTCCATTTTGATCGGACGGTCAATGGCCAGAGATGGGCAGAGTGCCCATCTTAATGAGATGGACAGAGGATACGACGAACCAAACATCGCCACCCCCTACCCAAAGAACCAAGGAGGCAAGGATCGCCAACGACCCAACCTTCTCTCGCTGACTTCCCTTATTTTGTGGGACCCACCGATCAGACCCTGATGCACCGAGTTGAAGGCCGCCTACTCATTTCTCTCAGCCGATTCTATAAGGAAGGAGAAATGAAATTCAATGCCAATCTAGCCTCTCGATGCGTAAATAATGCCCTTTTGCTTTCACTACTGACAGACCAATCTGATGATATTGGATAATGCATGAAGAATAAAAGGTCTCTTCTCTTGGCACAACGACACTCTCAGCTACTAAACGTGAGTTTAATTTGTGTTTTTTTTAAAAAAAATTTCTACAGTAAGTTTACCTCTCTGTTAAGAGTTAACATAAATTTATTTTTCTTACTGCTATTTACTGTTCTTATCTTACTTCTGTTACTGTAACACATCCTTGTGGTATAAATTATTTTAGTGCCAGAATCTCAAAATATGAACCTGTGTTACTTTATAGAATTCTGGTTTTAACTTTAGTGTTTTGTTTAATTGATGCAACAATTCTTGAAGAACATACTGAATGATCTTTGTGTGTACAACAAGAGAGATCATTCTCTCCATTGGGTTTAATTTAAATTCTTGAAGGACATACTGATTATAATTTTTGGTTTAATTTATTCTTTGAATCTTTCTCCGTCTTAATCCATTCATTGGTTCTCAATTTCAGTTCAATTTTGAAGACAAGGAGAGGACAAGGGGAAAGAGAGCTGTGCGGGTGCAATAAAAGGTTCGAAATAGATCTAGAGATGGGAGCTGCTTCTTCAAATGCTCTCAGGTTATAGTTGTTTTTTTAATTTTCTTCCCGTTTTACTTTTGGTTAAATTGATTGAATTTCTGACAGTACATCAAACTGAGAACTGCATGCACTTTTTGAAATGATGTGCCTATGTGTGTGTTGTAAAAGGAAACAAAATTGACCTTTATACTCTACTATTCCTTTATGTGCCGACAATATTGTTGGATCAGTTGCACTTTAAAATATATACCTTCTTCTCATCAAATGATTGTACTATATAGAGAGTTGACAAATAGGTTGATTTTTTCAGATGGCCTCTCAATATCAGACTGCCTATCTTCAAATTGGTCGATTTTTGGGACAAAGTTAGCAAATAAAGACAACCGCTGTGAATGAGGTGAAGATGGAAGTTGACTAATTTGGTGTCAATATTATTTCACAACTGCTGATCTGATCCTCATGTACTATTGTTTTATCCCTGTAATTTGATTTAGTTATTACTATTTTCATCTTAATTCAGGGAAGTTGGGGAAATCACTTTATGTGCACTCAATAATCTACGTGCATTCATGGTCATTTCCCATGTCACTCTCTCTAAATAAGTTGTTTAAACTTGTCCTATGGTCTGTTAGTGACTTAATCAATCTGTCAGGCAGTATAAAGTGGCACTTCGTTTAAAAACTGGTGGACCTTGGATTATGTGAAAGCAAGAAGATGCTCCTTGCATGTTGTGAGCTTATTGTCTGTTAGTTGGATATATTCATCTTCTTTTTACTTCCTTGCTCTAATTTCTTGGCATTAGTTTTTTCGTCTATGATGATTGATGGCATTAAGTAATACATAATTTTTGTACTTCCAAACAGTTACATACATAAGTAATGTATTAGGTGAAGGTTCTCCTTGTGATGTCAGCGACCAGGGATAAGAGCCTCTCTTCTACCTCTGACAATTGTTATCGTATCCGATCACCTAATGGTGGGAAGGTTCTCCTTATATCACCTAATGGTAATATAGTTTAACATCATGATAATGACAATTTGATTTAGAAGGACTGTATATTAATTTATTATTTTACTTTGGAAATGTTCAGTGGATTGATAAATTCTACCTTAAGGCATTGAGCGTGTTGTATGAAAAAGTACAAAGACAAAGGTCATTTCTTTCCTTTTATTTTTACCTTTTTTCTTTGTTTTACACTTTCCAATCGCTGGTCAGTATGTATAAAAAAATAGATTATAAATTTAATTTGAGTAAATAATTTCTAATATCTAAAAAAAACACTCTTGGTACAATACTGGTACGGCGTTTGGGACCAGTAACTCATTTTTGCTATTTTTTGCTTCTTTTGCTTCTCTGACTAACCTTAATGAATGGTCATACCATTGGATTTTCACCAATGATAATGGTTATAGTTGACCATATCTCCTTTGGTTGTTCACAAAAGAAGAACCTTTTACACATCATCAATAATTATAATCTGACATTTGCAGGACCTTTTGTTTCAGGTACAATATGTTCTTTTATTGTATAAATAATGCAAAATTTGTTTTTGGTGAACAAATTGTTTGAAAAATGCTCACATAGTTAACTCCTTTAATTGACCATCAAATTTTGCTGAACTTATTTGTGTCTTCTTAACTCCTGATTCTTTATAAGACAAACTATGCACTACAACTCTTGTTCCCCACAGATAACATCCAAATCTGACAACCTCTTCTTAAAAAATAGGTTACTCCTTTTCGAAAGCATAAGTCATATCAATAATGTAGTACTTCAGTTTTTTATATAATCATTTGATTGATATTTGTCATTTGTCAATTGTCATATTAATAGCAGTGTGTCAGAAATTTTCAAAGCAATTTACGACTGTTCTAAATATTTATCAACATAGATTGACCAAATTTAATGGTCAGGCAAATCAACAGTCAATTTATTTAGAACAACTTTAATTTCAGATGCTCATAGCTAACATATCAGACTAGCTTTTTAATCAACAAATTTTAAGGATATAATATATGGCGTCTCATGCATGGGCAATTATTAAAGGCAATTTGTTGTTTATTTCACCAAATTTCCAAGAGACTAAAATTGTGAAACTGAAATGGTAAATAGGTATGGTAAATAAGCAATAAGCAATTAATGGAGGTGTCGGAGGCAGCATTTGTACCGGCGGCAGAAGCCAGGGAATTATGTATGTGTTCGAATATATTGTTGTTTGATTAATATAAATGCATTTAAAAGGGAAATATATGGGTCATGATATGAATGATGCGCTGTCATGGGTAACACATTTTAATTTGGTAATAACCAGGAAATTATATATGGAGTTAATTTGGTTAGTACTGTGATTCTGGTTATGTTGCCAGAATTCACTTAGAAAGATTATTACTGTCATTTTTCAGGTGTTTACACTTTTAGTGTCGATGATTGCATATTTATGTGTTTACTCTCTGATTAGATACTGCATGTGCTTTAATAATATTACATATGAAAGTAATAGCCCTTTTTGACTTTTATATGTCACACTTATGGTAAAGAAGAAAAGTTATTCTGTAATTGCATGAAGAGATAAGGATCAAATGATAAAAATATCAAGTGAAGCTTGTCAGATATTTTTAACTCCTGGGGATTAACTGTATTATTTATATGAGCCACCGAGTAAGGTTGACTGGTAAAGGTATTGAGTGGTGTTTGATATCAACGTATAAGTTTTGATATACTTTATTAGTTTCGTTAATTATAATGTGTTCACTTGTATGGAGTGCTGCTGGAAATTTGTATTTTAAATGTTTATATATTTATATGGCATCTATTATCTTTGCCTCTGACCATATGTAAAGAACAACACGAAAATTGCAATATAAATGTGACATAGCAGCATATATCTACTTGACCATCAACAAACAGTAATTAAATGAATAATAAAAGTGTTAACAAGAAGGTTGTGACGGGTTCACACAGAAATGAACCAAATAATATAGTATATAGTATATAAAATTAAGTCATGCTCGATCCAACTCAAATTGTATCCAACCAAACTACTTTCCCCCACTAACACAGAATCAATACTTTGCTATTAAACCAAAATTATATCAACGCAAAAACTTGTGGGATCAATAAACAATTTAAACACCCTTTCCTCATTACCATGATGCTAAGGGTCCTTATTCTGGTACAATGTGAACCACCTAAAACCTCATCGATACTACCCTCCTTTCCGGTACCAGTCACTCAGTGGTCCCATCAACCCAGCCACGTCACTTCTCTCCTCCGCCCACGTTGATCCAACCATAAATTGCCAAATTAGCCTGAAACTTATAAAATTCATTAAAAATAGTAGTAAACGCACAAAAAAAAATTAAAATAATTTGCCCAAAATTTCACAAAAATTCGAAGGAACCAAATCCACTATTACTTCAATACCAAAATTCCTCAAAATAAAGTCCTTTTCATTTTTGAACCATTTAATCGTAAAAATATATCCCATAAAATTCCAAAAAAGAATTAATAAACGTGGAAGGGTTTGAAGGTGGGTATAGCATGGCCAGCGAGTAATTCAAAATTTAAGAAGGGTGCTATGATGAAAAAGATTACATATAGAACTTTATGAAAAGAAATTCATTTTTCATTTTCTTTTTTTTAAACCTAAATAAAATGTAACTTCATTTGGTCTATCACGCTTCTTTTTTTTAAAAAAAAAAAAGAAAAACCAAAACAACAATGTAACTTCAGCTGATTTCTTTCTTTTCCTTTCTCCAAAACAACAATGATCTTAAATATAAAAAATGGACAACATATTCACGTCAAAATAATATTTTCACATATTAAAGTTCGCCCACACATTGGATGGGCACTGCTGCTAGTAATAAAAAAAGGAAAGGAAAAGAAAAGAACATGAGCGTATTCATTTTAGAAGAGTAATCGCTCCTTAAATCACATCACACGGTCACACCACACAAAGTACTCGCCAAAATTTATTTATCAAGAATGTCTCTATAGAAATAAATACCCAACAAATACTTCATTAATGATACGTCGATTTTAATTTTAAAACCTAATCGACAATGTGCTACATCTACATGTTCTCGTTTTAGGTTCATAGATATCTCAGTTTTAACTGTGTTATATATACAATATAAATCCGCATAAAATTATTTATATTCTATTCAATCGAAAGAAGTTCATTATTATTTTTTTATATTCCTTCCATTTTACAATAGTATTTAAAAATTAATATAATCTTTAAGGGTGTGTTTTGTGTCAGAATGAAAAGTGGATATCGAAAGATAACTATAAGTGCTCATGAAAGTGATGATAAAATTATCTATTTATAGAATAATTTAAAAAGAAAAAAATAATATTTAATGATATACTTAGTATAAGAACAAAAAGCGAAGAAAAGAAGATAATTGTTACCGCTTGGAATAGTGATGATAATAATTATTTTCTAAGGGTGTGTTTGGATAAGCCGGAAATAGGGAATAGAAATTAAAAAATTTCGATTTGCGTGCTTATCCAAATTCTTTATTTTTATACCATGGTTTTGTTAGTATAGGAATAAGGGCCCTTATTCCTTATTTCTATGTTGTTTGGGTTGCACAAGAATAAGAATAAGCACGCAAACCGAAATTCCTTATTCCTATTTTCTATTTCTGGCTCATCCAAACACACCCTTAGAAAATAAAAATAGTAAAATAAACATTCAAATATTTATTTGGATGAGCATGGAATAAGGAATAAGAATAAGGAATTTCGGTATGCGTGCTTATCCAAATTCCTTATTCTTATACCATGGTTTTGTTAGTATAGGAATAAGGGCCCAAATTCCTTATTCTTGTGTTGTTTGGGTTGCACAAGAATAAGAATAAGCACGCATACCGAAATTTCTTATTCTTAATCCTTATTTCATGCTCATCCAAACACACCCAAAATTTATTTGTTATGAGAATAAAAGTGAAGATAAGGCAACTGTTGATGCTCATGAATGCGATTGTAGAAATATCTTCTTATTCACATATATAGTAAGTTAAAAAAATAAAAAGAAAAAAATATTAAAAAGATATATGTTCCGATGAGAATAAAAGACGAAGTAAGAATATAACTATTACCATCAGTTATCTTTTGTGAAGTTGATGATAAGATTACCTACTTATAGAATAATGTTAAAAAAGTAAAAAATTAATATAAAATTTAAAAGTATGTTTGGTATGACAACAAGACAGAAAAGAGATAAGAAGATAATTAACTATTATCGCATGCGAAAAGTGATGATAAGAACTATCTTCTTATTCATGAGGGCGTGTTCGGTTGCACAAAAAGTTAAAAGAGAGAGCTTTATTATACGAATTTTAAGATGTTTTCTTCTTCAAAATGTTCTTATAATTATGAATCAACGATTATATATACACACACACAAGCTTTTAACATGTGTTTTTTTCGGTATGACGGTCCGGAATTGATTTAACGGTGCGGCGTTTTTTCGGTGAGAAAACGGCAAAAAAGAGTGTATATATGCAAACATCTGTGTCAAATTTATATGAATTTTTGTGTACAACTGCATTTGTATGAATGATTGCACAAAAAGTTAAAAGAGAGAGCTTTATTATACGAATTTTAAGATGTTTTCTTCTTCAAAATGTTCTTATAATTATGAATCAACGATTATATACACACATACAAGCTTTTAAAATGTGTTTTTTTCGGTATGACGGTCCGGAATTGATTTAACGGTGCGGCGTTTTTTCGGTGAGAAAACGGCAAAAAAACGGTGTATATATGCAAACATCTGTGTCAAACTTATATGTATTTTTGTGTACAACTGCATTTGTATGAATGATTGGTACACGATATTGTACTTATAGAAGCAGTGGTACACGATATTGTACATGATATTGAACATCTCTAAGTATTTTATTCATGATATGTATCAAATACACTATGTTCTCACCACACGATATATCTTTTAATATTGTACACATTTCATCGGTGAAAAAATACAATTTTTTTCACGTTTTATCGTCGAAAAAACGTAAATGACGTGTACGTTATTTTATCATTTTTCTGTGACGTCCATGCGGTTGGCTACAAAATACCGCTATTTCGAAAAATACGACATTTCTTAAAAGCTATACATATATATATACACAATCAAAGCGTTTTGACCGGAGTCTCGGTTAAACCCCGTTAGATCTCAATATTGAAAGTTCAAATGACAGATCCAAAACGTCAAATATGATCTTCATAT
This sequence comes from Rhynchospora pubera, assembly GCA_028095005.1. Lineage (NCBI taxonomy): Eukaryota > Viridiplantae > Streptophyta > Magnoliopsida > Poales > Cyperaceae > Rhynchospora > Rhynchospora pubera. The sequence goes on from CM051460.1 coordinate 360,143,868, forward strand.
TGAAATCTCCTTGCCGACCAATTTTTTTTTTTTATTTTTAAGTATTTTTTTCGAATTTTTAAAAACAACAGTTTTTGTAGGGTTCAGAATAAATTAGATTAACGATTTTTTAAAATTTGAAAAAAAATACTTAAAAAATTCAAAAAAAAATGTAAAATTTGGTGTACAAGGAGATTTCAATATGGAGATCATATTGAACGTTTTGGACCAGTCATTTAAATTTTCAAAATTGAGATCTAACGGAATTTAACCGAGACTTCGGTCAAAACGCTTTGATTGAAGACTCTTTCTCTCTATATATATACATATATATATATACAGAGAGAGAGAGAGAGAGGCATTATCCTATTCAGTTTTTAGCCATCTGATCGCTTCAGGATCCGTTCACAGATTAGATCATATGGTTCTCGTTTTTGCACAGAGAGGAGGAGGTTGCGATTAATTATTTTCGTCTCCTCACCGTCTCTGTGTCTTCCCATCTCTCTCCTGTTTTTTTCTCCTTTTCGTCTCTGTCACGTGTCACGGTGTCACCCCATCTCTCCTGCTTCTTTCTCCTTCTTTTCGTCTCTATCATATGTATGCTAGTACACGAGTTAAGACCCTAGAGAAAATTAAGAGAATCTCCTGCTTCTGAAATTGAAAAAAAAAGAACCTAGATTAGAAGCTCCGCGTCTCAAATTTTTGGAATATTGTTACAGGATGGCCAAATATTCAAGATGTCATACAAAGAAATTCAAAGATGGTACAAGTGCTCTTTCATTTTGTGTCTTTCTTGTTTTTCCTTGCCATCACGCAACACCATAATTATGCATCTTTGGGTTATTCCTTACTTGAGCTGTTGAGCATACTTAAAAAGGAATTTAATTTCTTATATAGAAAAGTAAACAAGTGGCTAAATTTTCTTAATTTCATCATCACTGTAATGTTAATTTTGGGATTAGAATGGTGGTTTTCATCGGTACAAGAGAAATTGAGTTGGTACACAAGGAGTGATTAGAGTGGTGGTTTTCATGAATCGTGTATATACAAACGAGAACGGTTATTAAGATTTTGTGCGTCTTTTTAGGGTACACTGAGACGGAGAGAGAAACGTGCTAGAAGTGCTAAGGCCGAGGCAACGCGACCAACCACCAGGGTTAGAGAAGGGGAGAGAGCACGATTTAAGAGAGGAGATGGAGAGAGCAAGAGAGAGGACGAGAGCAACGGAGAAGTCGAACGGAGAAGTCGGAAGCAGCTCTGTGCTAGAGCAGAGAGGAGAAATGGAATCACATCCTCTGCCAACCATTTATGGTTGGTAGAGGGCCAACGTTTGATCTAAATCGTTAGATCTAATCTCAATGGTTAAGAGAGCCCCGTGCATGTAACCTAGATTGATAGGCCCGAAAAATTTTAACCGTCGAGATTAGATCTAACGGCTCGGATCAAACGTTGGTCCTCTACCAACCTCAAAAAGTTGGTAGAGGATACGCTCCCAGGAGAAATAAGCAAGAGAGATGGGAAGACGGAGAGACAGTGAGGAGACGGAGAGTAGAGAATAATTAAAGGCAACCTCCTCTTAGCGCAAAAATGAGAACCATACGATCTAATCTGTGCACGGATCCTAAAGCGATCGGATGGTTAAAAACTGAATAGGATAATGCCACTATCCTATCCAAAGGACATTAGCTAATCTCTACACACACACACACCGCTATCTATCCATTGTATATTTAGATGATTTAACTTTCATAGGTAAATTGAAGGGAATTTTTCAAATTTATAACTGAGAAATATATAAGCGGGTGATAAGGATTATTCTCGATTTTATCATCCCATCACTCCCTTAATGACGTATTTTTTCTCTTTTTATTTTTGAAATACAATTAATTAAGTACTAACTATATTTCTATTTTTGTCGCTCATTTTCTAGATTTATCATCCTGAGTACTCCTTTCCTCCTTTTCTTATATTTTCCTCCATCTCCCACCTCATTTTTTTTCAGAATAATTAGTATTTTTTCAAAGACAATTAATTTTTTTCAAGGACAATTAGTAATGTTTTCTAGGATAATTAATATTTTTTTCCCAAGAAGAACATTTTTTTCCAAAACAAAAATAAGACAATTAGCTTATATATAGAACTACGACAATTATCTTTTTCTAGGACAATTAATATTTTTCTTCAGACGAACATTTTCTTAGAACAAAACCAAGACAATTAACTTACAAAACTGGAATAATTATTATACAGAACTAGAATAATTATCTTACATCTAAGACAATAAGTTTTTTTTTATAGAACAATTAAATTTTTTTTGCAAGCCCAATAATTGTTTCATAACAAATAATTTTTTTTTCAAGACAAATAGTATCTTAAACTAGAACAATTAGCATTGTAAAAGTTAGAATATTTATGGGAAGAAATATTTAGTGTCATAATGTAAGACAATTAGCACCGAAATGATGAGTGAGCGCTGGATGAGAGATATTGAATGTGGATTACAAACATAAATGGAAAGAGATGATAAGAATATTGTTGCTTATTTCGAAAATGAAAAAAACACATAACGTGTCACCAAAGGATGATAGAATGACGTTGAGCATAAGTAATTTCGATATATAAGTTGACGGGAGAATTTATAATTATCTTAAAAGATAAAAATAGAAACAAAAGGTGTCCTTTCCACATATAAATATCCTCTACATAATACTGCCCTGAGTGGTTCTCAGAAACCGTTTGATCAAATTTTGACGGTTAAGTTTTACGGACGGTACGGATCTAATATTAATAGAGTAATGCTAAAATCAAACATATAGGACATCCAACACGATTCAAAAAGTCAACTGTTAAAAATTCAAATGGCCGATCCAAACCGCTCAATATGATCTCTATATTAAAATACCCTTGCAAATCAAATTTTATAATTTTTCAAATTTTCTAACTATTTTTTCGAATTTTAAAAATTGGAGGGTTCATAACTTTTTAGATTGAGCATTTTAAAAAATTTAAAAAAATAGTAAAAAAATTTAAAAAATATATAAAATTTGGTCCCAATAAAGATTTTATTATGAAGAACAATTTGAGCGGTTCAGATCGACCATTTTAATCTTAAAAAATTAAATTTTATCATGTTGGACGAATGCTTGTGTCCAACATATTAGACACTAGCCACTCCCACATTAATAATACAATAACGTGGCATTCATTTTTTGTCGGACGGTTAGATGAACCACTGCAGTGCAGGATATGGTTTCCCTGTAAAAGAAATAGAATTTTTTATTGGATTTGTTGCGGAACCACAAAAGATCCGAGATTCCTGAGACGCCCATCGTTAACGTTAATTTTAAAAACGCAGTTGTGCAGAACATTAATTTGATGTGAACATTAATTTGAACTGATCCCACAATCAGCCTTCAGAAGCCACAGAGTAAGCACTACATAAGATCTCTGCCCTCTCGCAAAAGCTAATCGAAAAATTGAGAAGGCCAGAAAAATCCCTACTTGTTGAATGATTATTAACTATATATATATATATATATATATATATATATATATATATATATATATATATATATATATATATATATATATATATATATTAAGCCAATACATCATACTTAATTAGCATCATATCAACAATATTATTGGAGAGCCATGTGGGACCATAGTTGGCCAACAGTTTTCAACTTCGCATTAAAGAAAGAACCAAAACAATTTTTTAGGATACATGCATTTACCAGTTTTGCTGTGCATCAATTTCTTGTTGCACATATTTATACAGAATGCATGCATTCTAGCTACCTACAGCCTACAGCAATTGAATGTACATACACTTAATTAATTTAGGTCTCCTAATTACCACCGCTAATCTTAATTTCTACTAGCACGGTAGTATATAACTCAATTGTTTAAGTTGTTGAAATTTATGAGATTTATTTACCATAATTGAAAAAGAAAGCTGAAAGAAAACCAAATGCTATATATATAAGCATATATATGCCAACTTAAATTTAAATATTGGTAGAAGCCAACACAAATTGCCCAATATGGCATTTGGAAAAATAACATCTTAATCAAAGAACATTGATTTCAAGCCGACACAGCAGCAGAAGCAGCAGCCAATTTGGCTCTCAAATCTTTCCTTAAAATTTTCCCGGTGGGAGATTTCGGAATGGCATGGATGAAGTACACCTTGTGCAACCTCTTGTAAAAAACCACCTGAAAACATCATAAAATTAAAAGTTTAGTACATAATTTATAATTTAATCGCAAAATATAATTCATTATTTATTTGTTACTTGTTCTGAATTTCCAAAGATATATAAAAAAAAATTATAAAAATGAAGGATGTTTTGAATATTATTTGTTACTAGCTGATACAGTAGTGCACATTTTTTAACTTTAAGGACCAAACTATATTTCAAATTGTTCATGCTAATAGGATACTAGGATAGTTAGTGCTGGAATAATATGATAAAAACTACCTGGTCATTAATTAATTGGACATACTATTCTGGAAAAAGAAAAGAAAACTAATACTGATAATTAAATTACAATATGCTGCTTATTGTGCTGGAATAATAGGATACTCGTTTGCCTGGTTGATTTCATACGAATTGGAATGCTCATTAGTACCTGCTTTGATATGTACTCTTTTATGGCCTCTTCAGTGATGTCGGAATCATTTGTTCGGACTACAAATGCAACTGGAACTTCACCCGCAGCTTCATCGATTTGCCTATTATATCCACAAAATGAAAAAAAAAATTACATATATTTTCTTTTTTGAAAAAGAATAATTAAAAGTTGGAAAAAAAAACAAAAAATAAGGTATGTGCTTTTGGACATACGGAACAACAGCAGCATCAGTGATAGAAGGATGGTTGATAAGTAGGGATTCCAGCTCTGCTGGTGGCACCTGCAGAATCGCATATTCAACATATTAGTTGTTGATATGTAATCTTTTAAATTTCCCTAATTTTTCCAATTTATCGACATGCTGAGTAATCATATCTCGAGACCACATAATTAAGAACCATATCTGAGCTTATCGATTACAACTTTCGTCAATCATAAGTTACCTTTCTTATTAGGGAAAAAAAAATAAATAAAAGATCGATTAGTAATGATGTCTCGAAGGAGACCAGATTACTCGTAAAAATTGATTGCAAAAATATTTCTTTGGGATCTCTAGCAAACTATAGATGATAACTAAGCAAAAGCATAATTGAAAATTACTTGGAAGCCCTTGAACTTGATGAGCTCTTTAACACGATCAACAATGAAGACCTCATCGTCATCGTCGACAAATCCTATGTCACCAGTGTGTAGCCACCCTTCTATGTCAATCGTAGTTGCTGTGGCTTCTGGATCATTCAAGTATCCTGCCGAGGGACCAAAACAGAGAGGAAATATGAAGCATTTCTGAGGGTGTTATTTGATTGCAACAAAATGGAAGGTGACGTAATACACAAGAATTAGAAGTATTCATTTTTAGCATCTAAAATGGCTTTTGGTTGTTACTTGTTAGTGCAAGGGAACTGAAAAAAGAATACCTTTCATGATTTGGGGTCCACGAATGCAGATCTCACCAGGTTGATTGCGACCGAGTGAGAACCCGGTTTCTGGGTCAATCACTTTAAGCTCAGCATTGCTGACGACAGTACCGCACGAGCCGGACTTGGCTGGTGTCGGATTCTTCGCAAAGGCCGGGCACATTGAAAGAACCGGCCCTGCCTCTGTCATCCCATATCCCTTCATGATAAAATGAAAATATATTCAGAAAATTTATTTAGCATTGATGGGATGGCAGCGATTTTAAATCATTCCTAATGAAGGCAATGGATTTCAATTTTAGTGGGCAGGTGCCGTGCAGGTCCAACTTGAATTCAAGGCAATGAAATTAAACAGCACACAAGGACCTGTTGGCTGTTGGCTGTGTTGACAATTGAATTTGAAAGGTAGGTATGATATGACCGTATCCATATGCAAAGAGGTAAGTAAGACAAATGTCACAACTACTCTCTGCTCTCATATGACAAACCTCAGATCCCAGACAACCAAAATTGATCGCAGCTTAATTAGGGCTGCCTGTTTGTACGCATCTATTACTTAATTAATTGTAGTTTCCCTGAAATAGTTTTTAATTGTAGTTTACAGAAATACTTACTACTTATTAAAATAGATGAACTAAACTCAAACTCTAATTGAATATACAAATATTAATTCACGCACAAACCTGTCCGAAGACAGCCTGCGGCAACCGGTTTCTGAGCGCCTCTTGCAACTCCTTCCCGAGTGGCGCAGCACCAGATAGCACGATCCTTATCGATCCGAGATCGTACTTCTCTACTTCGGGACTTTTGGCCATGGCCAGCACCAACGGAGGCACGACCGCAGCAATGGTGACTCGGTGCTTCTCAATTCCTGCCAACATTGTATTGATTTCGAACTTGGGCATGATGAAAACAGTGGCTCCGGCCCTGAGGGCGCAGAGCAGCACGCTGTTGAGAGAGAAAATGTGGAAGAGGGGCAGCACGCAGAGCAGCACGTCATCGCGCTTCACGTAGAGGTTGGGGTCCTCTCCGTCAACTTGCTGCGCGACGCTGGAGACGAGGCTCTTGTGCGTCAGCACCACGCCTTTCGGCAAGCCTGTTCATAACCATGACTCTTTGTTTTAGTAATTTTATATACCATTATGAAATATGAAATTAGTGGCACTAAGAAAATTCATCATGAGTGCTCTGTTTGACAAGATTTCCAAAATCATCAAACGTACTGATTCTCAGAAAAACTAAAACCAATCGTTTCTTAAATTCTTCGTGTTATTAATGTTGCCATAATTGGGAAGCTTGTGATTGTGGTTGGTATATATAGGACATGCACGATGACATATTGACATGGGACCAGGACGTAACAGACTAACAGTAGTCAGTAGGTAGGTACACATAACACGTCCGAGTAGGGTAGTTAACTATATGTCTATATATGAAAAGAAAACAAAACCAAATCTAAAGAACAGTTGGAATTTGGAATGGCGCGCCCCTGTCCAAACCTGAATTTTAACGGACATTTTGGAATTCACGGATTGCTTTAAGTGTCATGTGAATGAAGCACGAGCAATTATATATCCGAATTAATTGTCATCTATCTATATAATTTCTTGATTGTGCTGTGCACCCGTGTAATTAAAATTTTCATAATTGACTTAAATTTATAATTTCTTAATTTGACTTTATTTTTTTCCGGTCTTAATTAGAAAAATTTATTGTATGACTAAAACAAGGACATGTATGACTGACTATTTATGACGTACCTGTTGTTCCTGAGGAGTAGGGCATTGCGACTGGATCCTCTGAGTCGATCTCCACCTCCTCGAATTTCCCGTCGTTCTCCAAAATATGCGAGAAATGAAAACAGCCCTCTGGTGGCTCGTCGACGGTGACAATTGCGGTCATCCCCTCGAAATTCCTGATTTTGTCCACATATGCGGCATGAGTGATTATCAGCTTGGCCCCAGATGACTTGAACTGCTTGAGAATTTCTGCTGAAGTTAAAAAGGGATTTGCGGCGGTTGTGACTGCACCCAGCATTGATGCGCCCATGAAGGCGAATACATATTCGGCCGAGTTCTGCAACAGCACCATTACGCGGTCACCTTTGGCAATCCCCAGCTTGGACAGCCCGCATGCGGCTTTCCTGCAAAGGAGGTGGGTCTCTGCATAGGTGTATGTCTTGCCGGAATTGGAGATGATGAGGCATGGCAAGTCACGGCATTCCGGTAAGTGCTCAAAGCAGTAGGTGTGCAGCGGGAGGTGGTTAGGGAGCGGTATGTCGGGAAGTTTTGACCTGAAAATTGTGAGTTCAGGCGGGGCCGAAATAGGTTGTTGGGTTTCGGGTTGGTGGATTTGAGTTTCGGATTTGGGAGCCTCGACAGTGATCATGGCGGGAGGTGGCGGAGGTCGAGTTGATTTTTATTATGAGAAGATCAGCAGAGGAAGGAGGAGACAGACAGAGAGAAGGTGAAATTGAGCGGATTAACTTGGGTGCAAGAGCTAGCGTGGGTTTTTAATTTTGTGACCACCTCCACCTTCCTATATATGCATGAAACATACATTATATATAATATATAGGAGAAGACCAGTAGAAGGCAAGGCAGAGACAGAGAGTAGTTGGGAAGAAGAAAACAAATTAAGCTAGCTTTCGAAAAAATTATATAAATTTGTACCTAGAGCAGCAAATTAAACGGGACGAGGCCGCATGGCATGGGTTAGAGTCTTTACTCTTTAGAGAGAAAATAAATAGGGGAGATGAGATGGAATCATGTTATGTAACTATGTAAGAAGGGGTAGGTAGGTAGAGTACGTGACTGCGTGCGTTTTTTGTTTAGAGAGCTGAGAAGGCCAAATGTATGTGGTAGATAGGAAAAGAAGATCCATCATGTGTCACACAAACGCACCCACCACATGCTTCCACCTCTTCATTCTTCTCTTCTGTATTCCTACATGTACCGGGTCTCGTTATATTAATTGTACCAATTAGTTACTGATTGGTCAATTTTCTGATCACATCTTTTTCCTATCATAAATTGTTCAACTACTACTCCTGTTGTAGGGAATCTCGATATTTAGTTGCGGTCTGGTAAGAGCTGTCAAATGTTGACGTTACCGTTTTATTCTCACCTTGACCGTTTTTCTCACAAATTCGTGCCTACTACCATTCAAAGTGTTGTCATCACTAATAATATTAATTCCATCATATAATTATATACATCATGGACCGTCAAATTGCATCCTACAATCTAAATTATAAAGTCAATATACTAATAAAATTGTAATTTATTTTTCGACTCCAAATCTATTGCCATATAGTGGCCACAGACATTTTTCCAATTTGTATGTGAGTTTTTCAATTAAACTTTACCATATTAAGTTAAGAGGAAAATCTTTTCTACTAAATCTCAGAATGCAATTCCAATTGTCTGATTTTTATTTAGATATGGTACATAAATTATAATATATCTGTTCAGTTAAGAAAAATCTTTTTTACTAAATTTTCAAAATGTAATTGATTTTTACTTTAGATATGGTACCACACCAACAAATTTTATTAATAAAAAAAATAATTACAAAAAGCAAAGTAAAAGTAGAAAAAAACAAAAAGAAAAGCCTACAACCTATCAACTTTACAGGTAATTACTAAAAACAACTCAGCATGATTAGGGCTATCAATGGAACAAAAGTTCACGTTATGCCGCAATATTAGTGGTTAACGGAATGATTAACGCAACTGAAATTTGTTCCATTAATGAAACGAAACGGCAAGCAAAATAGACAGATATATCAAACTCATAAACAGAACGGTAAATGAAATTGTGTGTTCTGTTTTCCTTTTTTTCGTTTTCACGTATAATAGTATAATAACATAGAGGAGGGCGGAGATTTGAGGAGAGTTTATTGTCTTTCTCTCCGCTCGAGGCTGTTGTATTTGTTAAAGATATGTCCTAGAGGCCAATTAGTTGGTGACTATTATATTATTTATGTTATTGATGATGATTGATCATTTGTTCCTAGAGATTATTATTGACAGATCATTCATGTCGAGGATCTGAATTGTAGATCTCTGTGGATCATTCATTAGAATGACAATAATATTTCTAAAGAGTCCATAGTCTTAATAATTAACAAGGACCATTAATTATCAGATAAGACTAGTATGCAAGTTAAGTGATGATTAAGTTCTACAAATCATGAGTAAGGAGTTACCAACTTAATTGCATATGTGTATATTACTGGAACATAGCACATGACATGACCCTATGAAATAAATATATGGATTGTGTTATGTGTCATTATTTATTTCATACGTGTTTGATTCTGAGTTTGAGAAGGTTCAGTTTCTCCACATGAGGATAGATTCAATAAATATCGTCTAACGTTGATTCCTGATAAGGACTGCTATACGGACTTTATTTATGCTCTCTCGAATTGTGCGGGGAGAAATTGATCATCAAGATAACCATATGTCCCTCGCTAGTTCACCTAACGAGTGATGATATCCACTGGGTCTCTTGATGGAGATGGATTGTTTGCTAACAACTTATGCAATCATCTCTAGATCAAGAAACGTGTAATCTGCAAGAATTACACATTCCTATCTTGGATTATACAAGGATATCATGTGACATAAGAATCAAAACAATAAGATATTATTTTCTTATGCATGATTGAAGTATTGTATTGGTACAATATTTATTTATGCGAATTGGAAATCATAACGTGTTGCTAGATACCGCTTATGATTATTGAAAATAAATAGTAATTTATTTTTCATAGCCAACATAGCATAAATTCTCAAAGGTTCACACAAACAGGACTTTAACCATACAGTACATTATTTATTTATTCACAGCAGTGAGTACTGTGAAAATATGATGGTTTGATTAATTAATTATATACCATTGCGAACTGTTATAATTAATTAAATCAAATGGATCATATAGAACTATTTTAATTTACATGCTAATACTAAAATAAATATTAATGAGTTAATAATTATTCTTGTTCAACAATATTTAATATAGTTGTGATAATTATATTAAATAAGTAGATCTAATTTATCAAGTCTAATTGAGCTGAATGGAATGCAATTGAAAAGTCCATTAAATATATAATTTAATATGTTAAATGACACATAATTAGTTAAACTAATTGGCTCATTTAAATCTATTAGGAGGCTGGCCACCTAGTGACCTAAGTGTAATTAATTACACTTAGATTAATTTGAAAATTGAGTATTAAAAGGTGAAAAAGGTTACGGCCAAAAACCTAGAAAAATAATTCCTTTTCTCTTTTTGCTCATTTTCTTGGCCGCCGCCAACCTAATTAAAGGAAGAGAAATTTCATATTCTTCTTTCTTATTTTCTCTCTTACATTCTATAGGAACTCATATGTTGAGCACTAGTTCCACTTAATTAAATAAGTTGATCAATTGGAATAGTTTAGAGGATTAGCCTTGTTCTAGTTGTGCTAGCACATACTATTAGAACTTGGTTAAATTTCTAGGTGGACTCGAAGCGATTGCCGGTGACTTGGTGTTGGAGACGAGCACTCCACCGACTCCAAAGCAAAAGATTCGAAACTTCTAGTTACGATACTAGAAGAGGTAACATCCAATACTTCTTGCTTTAAGTGTTAAATCGTTTGTTTGACTAAATCCGTTATTTGCAATTGTTAAATGCTTATTAATCGTTAATAAAAAATTAAAATTACACAAGAACGTGAGTTCCTTACAGTACTTCCCTTTTTTCCTTCTCTCTCTCTCAATTCTAGTATGTCTACCTCCCTCTCTCTCTTCCCTTGCTCAATCCTTCTCCCAGCCAAATGAAGAACAACGAGCGACTGTAAGAAGCTCCGATTCGAATCCAAAATCGTAGTCTCAAGCCAGCTCAACGAAAAACTGAGAAGAAAGAAGAAAAATGAGAATGGGAATGGTGCTCACACTATGAGAGGAGGCATACTCGAGACTCGAGAGAGATACTGGAGCTAATCGAAACAATCAGAGGCAGCAACACAAAACTCATTTTCAGGAACCCTAGATGCAAGAAAGGTGGAGCAAAATGTTGCCATGGTGAGTGATTTAGGCAAAGAGGCGAGAAGGGATGGGGTGAGTTATATATGTCCCTCTCTATCGAATATGAGAGATCTAAGTTGGTGACGAGCTTGGGAGATCTCATCTGATTCCTCATACATGGAAATTTGTTTGATTTTTTGTATTTTTGGCTGTCAGCAAATCATTTTCGAAGTTCATTTTTTCTTCTTCCTTTTTCTTTTTTTCTTTTTCAGGGAGAAGATTTCTTCATGAAACCAAATTAGAATTTCAAATTAATTTTCCACTAGATCTATTGTATAGCACGCATAAACGTTAAATCGTTTGTATCATTTAGTTAAACAACGATTAACGTAGTTGATTTTTCTGACGTTTAATTAACAATCTGGTTAACAACAAATGACCCTGTGTTGTTTAATTAAACAAAACGATAACGATAACAACCATTATCGTGATCGTTAACCACGTTTGACAGTCTAAAATATTCCACGACATTGCAACCTAAATGATATTCTAATCTTTTATGAAGGGGATTTTGAGAGAAAGTCAGAAATCACCAATGTCAAGTGTAAAGTCAAGAAGTGGGAGTTTGAAGCACATCTGTATTAGTGAGCATACATATATTGCATAGTGACATTGCAAGAAGAGGTGTCCAACCAATTCGAGTAATCCACTATTACAATTTGTGCAAGATATTGAGGTTGGCCAACCTCTTACAATAAGATTGTATTGTGTGATAAGGCGATTTTGGAGCCAGAGTCAAAGGAAGATTTTGACTTTAGATGGTGACTTCATTTTCCAAAAAAAAATGGGTGAAATCTCGACAGGATGCTAAAGTTAGAGATAAATTGTTTGACACTGGATGAGGACAAATGGGTGAGTTACGTACCAAAAGGTAGAACGCATGTGGGATGCAAATGGGTGTTTACAATTAAATACGGTTCAAATGGTAAAGTAGAAAGGTATAATTCGCAAAGTTTGTTGCAAAAAGTTATACACAAATTTATGGTATTGATTATTAAGAAATCTTTTTTTATAGCAAAACTAAATGTTGTTAGAGTGTTGTTATCTAATAGAACATACTTTGCTTCTCAGACCCACTAAATACATGTAAAACAATATTTTATAACATGGAACTGTTTTCATTGTGCAGTATGAACCTTAAGAAACAACCGATTCAAACTGGATTCTTTAATTTTGAAATTAAATCACAGTGCAATAAAATTTTACTTCTCACAAACTTTTCGTGCTTTCAGATAATATTAAGCATACGATATAGTTAAGATGATAGCACAACTGTAGTATAATAAAATTTAACTTATGGTCAAAACTGATCTTGTGATATAAGATAAAGAGAGAAAGAGATAAAATATTCCTCTTATCTCATCAAATTTGCTTAATAGTTGAGCAATAAAGTAAGAGTTTTGTTATAGTGAGTCGCGACTCACCAAAGAGTCTGTAAGTCATGCTCAAAACTCTTAAATCTAGTTCAAAATGATCGATTTAGACCGTCCAATATAATCTCCCTATTAAAATCTCCATGCAGACCAAATTTTATATTTTTTTGAAATTTTACAAAATCGTTAATCTAAGTAGTTCTGAACCGTTCAAAAAGTAGTTTTTTAAAATCCGAAAAAAATACTTATAAATTTCAAAAAAATATAAAATTTGATTTGCATGGAGGTTTGAATAGAAAGATCGTATTTGACAGTTTGTATCAGTTATTTTGAACCAGATCTAGATTTTTTAAGTGCTACTCACCGTAGCAAAACTCATAACTAAAGATAAATTATCTTATCTCATATCAAATTTAAATTTGTACGTCATGTTCTCTATCAAATTTAAAAATTATTAAAAAGGTTAAAATAATACAAGTTTCAATTGTTGTTGTGAATATTATTTAAGAAAATGTCCTTAATGAAATGGATCTGTCATCAACTTGTGATGTTTTTATTAGCACCTAGCAATTATTCTTGCTTGACGTTGCTTTGATACACCTGTCTAATACCTAGATCAGCAACTTGGATGAAAATATTAAAAAAGAAAGTAAAATTTAATTAAAAAATGTATATTACATAAGTGACAAGACATCAAGCACATTTTATTCTTTGTTAATTAGACCCACCATTACTGTTCAATCACATGTTTTATTGGACACCGAGATGAGTACCAATAAAATTTCATGTAATATTATTGATCGGGTTGGACTAAACAATTAACCTTCGATTTACCGATTTGTAAAACAACATTAAATTTCTCAACTAACGCTTTAATTTAATGAATTTTCGTGAAGAATGATTTGAAGCAAGTGTAGCACAAGTTAAGAAGCATCAAGAGACTTTATTAGCCTAGTTAGAGTCATTAGTTTAGGTATATTTAATCCATAAGCTAATCACAATTAGTTTGCTGATAAAATGCTTAGTTTTTCTGTTCAATGTCATACAACGTCATTTGGCATTACACAACGCTGAGTTACACAACAAAGGAACGTTGAGCCTCAATCCCTTGTGCATTTGTTGATTAGATAGAGGTTATGCCGATCCACCTCGAGGCGATTCAGTTCGAACTTGTAGATCCGTTTTTGGTAGAATTGAACAAAGCACACCCTTTCGTGGTAGCGAAACTCTCGGAAAAGTACGACTAAAGTTAGGTCTTCCTCGCGTGTCATTTTTTTTCTCTCTTCTCTATTTACATTTGATTGAAGTGCTTGTGTGCTTGTTTGTATTTGACCATTGCTGAATTGTACCAAAAATTGACCATACCAATTTAGAAAATCAAAATTGTGTCTATTAACCCCTTTAGGCCTTTAATTAGCGACAACAGATCGTTCTAACATTCCAAAAAAAAAAAATATTAGTGATCGTTCTATAATTTAATTATCATAGCTATTAATTCAAATTATATAAACATTAAATTGAAATTTGGTACCTTATATATTAATTTTCAGGCTATTTATTTGGTCCAATTAATTAGAGAAAAATATGGTATGTTTCGACAGAAAGACACAACAATTATGAAAAATTCATTTCGAGCAATGATTATATCAGTTGTGATTATATTGGTAGGCTGATAGAGGTTTTCAATTGGCTATTATATCACTTGGGACCAGGCTTTGCTGGTATTGGTGTAGGAGTAGACAAGCTTAATTAATTACGATAGGAATTGAGGATGAAAGCAATGGACTTGGGCACTACATTGCTTGAATTAAATAAATATAAAATGTAATATAGTATAATATAATATAATAAAAGTGTTGGTTTTTATAGTTTGCTGATAAGTACGATGTAATATACTAGATCATGTCTTTTCATTTCTATTTCTATTTATTTATTTTGCAGTCACACTGCGTGTACCGAATAACACATTACTGTCGTGTTTACTGATTTTTGTAGGGTTTTTATATATTTTTTTCAGAGAAAATCTCTTGAAAAAAAAACACAGAGAGAATCAGAGAAAGTTTGGGAAAGATGAGCGTCTAAGGCAAGGAAAGGTCATGGATGGATAGTTTAGGATTTGCTGGTTGATTATGTGTGGTATCTTACTGGCCGGTACCATTGTAATATAAATATAATAGGGGCGTTTCATGAATGAATGAAAATAGGTGGTACTTTGTAAACAAACAATTGATATAAATCCCATTTGTCAATCATAATGTTTCAAATAGTACGACATTCGAGTACTATAGTTTCGATCCAACTTTTTCGGACATTAAAACGCCGAGCGGTTGAATTGAATAAGCAGACTACAGCTTTGCCTTCTTGTTTCGAATTTTGAAGCTTTGGCGTGTATTTTTTGACAGTTTCACATACTTGTTTAATCACTGATTTTGTTTTAAATTTACAGGTATAAAACTAGGCTAGTTGCAAAGGGGTACTCTCAGACATATGGGATAAATTATCAGGAGACATTTTCACCTGTAGCCAAGCTGAATACTGTTAGAATACTTTTGTCCATTACAGTAAATCAGGACTGACCATTGCATCAGTTCGATGTGAAGAATGCATTTCTTCATGTGACATAGATAAGGAGATCTATATGGATATTCCACCAGGGTACAGTCACTCGACTAACCGTCCACTTGTATGCAGATTGAAGAAGACACTGTATGGTTTGAAATAGTCCCCAAAGGCTTGGTTTGGTAGATTTTGCAATGCCATGAAAGGATATGGATATACCCAAAGTGATACAGATCTTACCTTATTCTTTTGTAGGAATAAAGAAAAAATTGTGATTTTAATTTATATATGTTTGATGACATGATAATCACAGAAAATGATGTTGAAGGAATTCAAGACCTTGAGGAGAAACTTTTCCAAGAATTTGAAATGAAAAATCTAGAAGGATTGAAGTATTTCCTAGTAATTGAAATTACACGCAGAAAGGAATGTATATCTTTATCTCAGAGAAAATATGTACTGGACTTACTAGCTGAAACAGGTATGTTGGATTGCAAACCTGTTCACACACCAACCAAACAGAACAACAAGTTAGGAGTTTTTCCTGATCAGGTACCAACCAATAAGGAACAAAACCAAAGATTGGTAGAAAGACTTATCTACTTATCACACACTCGGCCTGATATTGCCTATGCCGTGTCTGTGGTAAGTCAGTTCATACACGCTCTTAGTGAACAACACATGGAGGCTGTCATGTGGATCTTAAGATATCTCAAAGGATCTCCTGGGCGAGGTATCTTTTTCAAGAAGACTGGACATCTTCAAGTTGAAGGTTATACAGACTCTGACTGGGCAGGAGATGTGACTGACAAGATGTCTACATCTGGATACTTTACTTCTGTTGGTGGAAATTTGGTCACATAGAGGAGCAAGAAGCAGAAGGTAGTGGTCTTATCAAGTGCTGAACTTGAATTCAGAGAAATTGCTAAAGGACTGCAAGAATTGTTGTGGATTAAAAGGGTATTTAAGGATCTTGGTTTCTATAAATGTGAAGAAATGAAATTATTTTGTGATAACAAGACTGCTATTGCTATCTCACAGAATCCGGTGCAACATGATAGGACCAAGCACATTGAAGTAGATCGACATTTTATCCGACAGAACCGTGAAGAAGGGGTAATTAGTATTCCTCATGTAAGAACAGAAGAGCAAATTGCAGACATACTGACCAAGGGTGTGTCCAGTACTAACTTTCATGAAGCGATTGACAAGTTAGGCATGCGAAATATCTATCTGCCAACTTGAGGGGGAGCGTGGAGAAAATGAGTTGTTTGGCTCGGTCCGAGTTGGTCTGAACTCGGACTGAGTTGAAAGAGCTGGTTTTGGTTCGGTCCGAGTTGGTTTGAACTCGGTCCGAGTTGAACCTTTTGTATTTTCTTTTTTGATTTATGCATATATGAAAATGTAATAAAAAGAAATAATAGTCTACCTATTTATAAAGGAGGCGTCTCTTTTTTCCTTTCTTACCTATCTTCTTTTTCAATTCTCTCTTGTACTCCATTATCATTGAAAAATAAAAGATTGGTGGTGTGTATGAGTCGTGGATGTAGGTACAATTTTATACCGAACCACGTTAAATCCTGTGTTCCTCTGTGTTGTTATTTAAGTTTACCGTTTCTATTGATGAAGTTGTACAACAAGGACACGGAACACGGCCAATCTCGTAGCATAAGATTCTACTGAGTTAGCAGTCGAGTTTGAAGTAGCAATCAGAGAAAGATTAGAACTTTCCGTGGACATTTAATTTTCCATAAGAAAAGATGATACTTAGAAAGGATACGGGTATTGGATAGTAGACTGTAATATTAACAATCGGTATTAAATCTAAAAATTAAATAACCATTAACTATTGATGGTTACTTCCCTCCGGTAACAGATTGATGCATGCAGTAGCGACAAAAATATATTCCATGTTCATGCAAGGCAAGGAACTAGAAATTATACATGTCAATTTCGTATTGTTTTGAACATTTTTGTTTCGTTCAAACGGAACGTTAAACGAAACAAAAAATCAGTATCGTTTCTGAAAACGAAATGAAAACGGAAATGAAGAAAATGAATGGAAGGTTGAACGGAACACAAAAATAGACGAAAATGGACTGAAATCAATAAAAAACGAAGGAAGGGACGTTAAATAGAACATAATCTATTTCGTTTGATGAAATGAAACGAAAACGAAACAACAATTTCGTTTCATTATTGAAACAGAACAGCAAACGGAAATAGCCGTTTCCGCTGCCGTATTAAACTTTTGACAGGCCTACTAGAAATTAAGGTCCTGTACTATGTAGAAAGAGTACGGCCGCATTGTTGTTGCAAATCTAACTTTATTAAACAATTTAAATTATTAATTTTTTATTAATGAAAATATCGAATTAGAAATTACTTGGATTTACTGTATCGCGATATCCAGGTCTAATATATTATTAAGCACAAATTTATTCTGTCTACGCGAAAATATTTCCTCGATACAAAGATATATATGCAGGAAAGAATGAAAACGTACTAATCACTTGCACGTAAATATAAAAAATTGGCAAAGGAAACGTTTGGTATAAAATGTTAGAGCATAATTTATAATTAGGTAGGTTTTGTAGACATATATATCGCTTAATCGCTATACTCAAGCATCACCATTTTTGTCTCTGTTGAACATTATTTGAAAATAGTAATGTCAGGTTTAGTTCAAATTTTAACTTTTATATGCCTTGATTATTTAGTAGGTAGCTAGTGCCGTTTAAAAGTTTAGTGTTATTATTTCGAGCCATATGTTCGTGACTAACAAAAGCCCAACCGAAACCGCTTCCACTTTTTCACCAGCCTTTTTGGTAGGTAGCTTATTTGAAAGATTCTAATTCTTGACTTGGAATGTTAAACGCTGAATTCAATTTTATCTATTCTCCTTTATTGTTTGTCAAAAAAAATAATAAAAAATCAAAATAAAAAGAAAAAGAAAAGAAATTAAGAAGATGAACAACAAATGGAGTAAAAAAAAAATGAAATAAGAGAAGGCTTTGTTGAACATAGGAACTTACAAATGCAGTGCCTTCATTGCTATTCATTCATCCGATTCAAATACAGAGATATCAGCGCTACTATCTTGAGTCTTGACTCTTGACCATTCAATTCAATTTTTTTAGAGGGCGAGGCTAAATTAACGTGATGAAACTGACACCTCACACGTGTCGGAAAGGAAAAAAAAAATAGGGATTAGGGAGAAGCCAACTTATTTGGTCAAGAACTACTTTTAGAAGGCCCGGACGTCCGGACAGCGACAAAATATTAATTATATATTTCTCACATTTTGGTTAAATAAATAATGTTAAACTTTTAAAGAGACGCACGGGAACATACGTAGGTTGTTCTCATCTTAAATTTGGAGAAACCGAACAAATAAAGTATCTGTTACTGTTAGGTCAGCTGAGACAAAATTTAAATCGTTCTGATCCGAAATGAATTTCATGCCAGACACCTCCTATAAATTGTGATTTTATTCATATTTTTGCATTTAGGCACATTATATTTAATTTATGGCGTGTTTAGTTGTTTAAGAATAAGGGGTGCGTTTGGATAGGTGTGGGAAGAAAGGAAGAAGGGAAGAAGTGAGAAGAATATTGGAAAGTGTGTAACTTTGTGAAGAGTTTGGATTGTTTATAATTTTTTTTCTTCTTCTTCTTCCTTCTTCTTCTTCTTTCTTCCAACGATCCAAACGCACCCAAGGAAGAGTGCACAGTCACATATGGAATAAATCAAATAACAGGTACATTTATTCTCTTTTTCCTCTTCTTACAAATATACATATAAATATCTATCTATATATCAGGCATAAACATAAATTTATCTCACCTCTTTTTCTTTTTTCTTCTTCTTTATTTTTATGTTTGTGCAACTTAATACATCCCTTTTATATAGATAGGTTTAGTGCAAACTCGAGGAAGCTAATGCCGTTAGTCATTCATGTTTAATGATCAGTTAGTTAATAATTATAATATTATTATAGAATCATGTCTCCGTCAAATCAGGCTGCTAACAAAACAATTGACCGATGTTGCTTGTCTAAGTCTAATATTTGAATTTCCTCTGGTTTCTTTCTGAATACCCAAATGAGAAACATTAGTAAACCAATAGGTTGGTTTCGTTCCAAAATGGGGGCTATTTCATATCTTATTATTTTTATTTATTTATTTGATCCAAGCAGCCCAAAATGCTATGTATAATCTTGAAATTTGTTGTTTGGGCCTTGTCCAATTCATTCAACTTATTGGGTCTTTAAATAATCTTAACCAGCCCATGAGCTAGCTATCTCAAGTTTAAATCAGTCTCCATTTATTGAATTAGTAATATGGGCCGTGTAATATACAACTGGGAAAGGCTAAGGCTAAGGATATGTAATTTGAGGTTAATCCAATTTGCATGTATTGGGAAATTAAATGACTATGGCTTATGTGGCCAGTCGCAAGCCAGGTGTAAGTTGTCAATTTTGCACTTGATTAATCATATTTCCTCACGAAAAGTTAGACAAGACAATTTTTGTGTTTTGAAATAAATGAAGATAACTAACTAAATGCAATAAAGCAACGTGTTTTTGGATATTTTAATTTGATAATAAAATATGCAAATTAATGCCTTAGGGGTATAATTTCATATGTAATTATGTCATGCAGTGTTAAACCATTGATTTTTAATCATTGGGATTGACGAATGCGACGGACAGAGACACCATTCGGCCTATCATTCTAATTAAGAATTACATGGAGTATGCATGTGCTGTCCAGAGTAGCCATTCGGTTGTCTATTCGGCCTATCCTAGCCGAATGGTGTCTCTGTCTGTCGCATTCGTCATGTAATTGTTGTGTTTTTGATCCATGCTTAATATCACATGTTTTGAAGGGTTGGGGGACAATAACTGAACTCGCTAACCTATGATTTTCACCTTGGATTAGGGTTTGATACCATACTAACCTAAAGCCTCTTGGATTGCTAACCTAACTTTCATTGGTTAATTTGTCTAGGTCCGTTTGTTGCGGTTCATTGAGACATCTAATTAATGGTTCGTTAATTAGAAATCTTGTCATACAACTCGATTTGTCATCTTTCAATTTTAACCTATCTCGTGATATTGCCATTATTTTACCTATTAATTCAATATTTAAATACCCCAACTAGATGTGCGTATTCATCAAGCCGTGTATAGTGATCAACATGCAAACGATAACAAGTAAGCATGCCAACAAATAAATCACAATGATATAAAGAATAATTAAGTCTACAACATCCCTAATCAATAGGGGTGTGTTTGGATGCAACGGAATAAGCCGTGAATAGGGAATAAGAATAAGAAATTTCGGTTTGCGTGCTTATCCATATTTCTTATTCTTATATCATGATTTTGTTAGTATAGGAATAAGGGCTCAAATTCCTTATTCTTGTGTTATTTTGGTTGCACAAAAATAAGAATAAGCACGCAAATCGAAATTTCTTATTTCTATTCCCTATTCCCGGCCTATCCAAACACACCCTAGATTACTTCTACATCTCTAAGACATAAATAGATCTAGCCTAACATAGCCTCAAACATCATGCAAATCACAATAATAAAAGATACAAATTCCATAAGTTTCGAATAGAACATAAAAGGAAAGAATACACCAAATAAATCTCCATTTCAATGGCTTCTATGTAGGTGCTCATGTGTTGAGCTTAGTTTTCTCATAAGTTAATTGATGAATTGATTAAGGAAAATACTAGGATTAGCTTTTCTCTTTGTCTTGCTAGCACAAGGTTTAAAAGAATGGTTAATTCTTTTGGTAGACCTAAGAATGGAGAAGAAAGGGAGAAGACGAGTACGCCATCGACCTCAATGTATTATCGGAATTTTTCGATAAGCGGTAGGGTATTGAAAACACTGCAATAAGGACAAAAGAAGATTGATAAAGGGTATAAGAGGTCAAAGGAGAGAGAAAGTTTTGTTTTGAGGGCCAGGTGGACCACTCCCGACAACTTTTATTAATTAAAAAAATATTTACATAAAATGAAAAAGTAAGAAAAGATAATAGAATCTAAATTCTAAACTTATACAAAAGGAAAAAAAAAAAGAAAGCGACTAGATATGATTTTTCCAAGAATGAACGCAAGAAGAAAAGATAAAGTTACAGGGAACAAAAGTTCAAAGTTTTGCAAATATAAAATATGAGAAGGTTTCGGTGCCATAATTTTAGGGTGTTATCAAATGTCGTAACTTTATTTTTTTCATCAATATTTTAAATTTTAAAATGTAAATGTCTATTCTAAACCGTTGATTTTCTTTGTTTTAATGAGTGATGTATTTTCATATAAGTTTTATAAAATTTAAAGTTGATTTGATATTCAATCAACGTGTTAAAAACTGAATAAATCTGGTTAACTATAATTGATTAATTATAAAACATTCATGGTTTGACCTCTAGATCAAGTATCAAGTCAACTCAAAATTTTATAAAATTTATATGGAAATGCATCGCTCATTAAAACAAAGAAGATCAATGGTTTATATTTGAAATTTAAAATATTAGCAAAAAAAATAAAATTGTGATATTGTGTGACACTCTAAACTTGCGGCATCGGACCTCCTTTATATTTATAGCGTAACTTATTTGGTCGGTTGGGAAAATTTACAATACATACAATTAATCATTATACTAATCTACAACGGGAGTTGACAAAGTTCTGGATATTAGCACTATTTTTAGTTGATGGTGTGATTAATTGGTTGAGCCACTTGAGAAAAAATTTACATGTAGTAACAATTCATCTCCAAATTGAAAAGGCAGCATCGATACATGATTTTTCATGCCGTTTCGTTGATTCAGAAAAATAAGGAGACGTATGTACATCAATACATGTACACCTGCCAGTTGAAATTCCCATCAATTTTTCTGAGGAACAGCTAACTCACGACCAAATTTTAAAATAAAATACTCACAAATGGGAGTGAGAGGAGCTGCTTCAATCACAGAGAAATACAGGGCTGAAAGAAAGCGACCACTCTTAATTATTTTTCTTCGGAAAAACGAAATACGAAACAAATGCAGTAGGAGAAAGGCAATGGCACCTCTTTGTTGGGGATCTTCTATGGTCTGATCCCACTTGTTCTTTTGTGTAATTATAGACAGTTTTTTCTTTGACGTCTCTTTCTATTTCTTCTACTTGCTTAATTATAGTTGGACTGTATGTCTCCGTATATTTTGCTAGCCTTTGTCTGCTTGTTAAATCTGATATATTCCTTTTCTGCTTATTCAAACACTACTGGTTAATAATATATTTTTTTAATTTCATTTCTCGATAATATTTTATATATTCACAATATTTTTTATAAGATCTAAGAAATGGGTCGTACCTTTAAAATTAAGAATGGTTGTCACCATAGAAGTCGAGATAATGGATATTAATTGTGCTTTAGATCTATTTTCAAGTATCAAATAATTCATCTAAAACCGACTAATGTGTTCTTAATATCGTAATCTCGTTGGGATCATTTTTTTTTTACTTTTTCATGATTTTAAAATTTTCAATCTAATTGGTTTTGAATCTTCCAATAACAATGATTTTTTTGAAAACAAAATAATAATTCAAATTTTAAAACATAAAAAATCAATTTTTCAATTAGATTTAAATATGATGAATATATTGGATAGTTTGGATCAACCATCTGAAACTCGAAATTCGAACTATAAGACAGAAGCATCGCTCGATCCATGTATTTTAAAGCACAACATCCATTCTCATTGTTATAGGAGGGAACGTTATTCTTTGATCAACCATTTTCTAAAAATAGAAATAAATATAAAACTTATATATATATATATAATTTGTCTCCTAATAAGATTTTAATATGAAGATCGCATTATAATAAATAAAACTCAAATAGATAGTTTGAAATCCGAACCCAAATTACCAGTCCCCTCTGCTGCGGGAAGTACACATATCTCTATCTATATATGTATATAGACATAATATGTTATAACACAAAAGATTACATACATGTATACATATGATATCCAACTAAGATACTGCTAGAGTTCGCAAAGCACAATTATAACTATTTTTTTTTATTATAGAAGTGTTAAAAGAGACAAAAAGGCCACTCAAGTTATAGGCAACGATATTATTGGCTGAGTTATTATATGTTGACTATTATATAGATTTTGGAAATTGCATTGATATGAGAATAAATTTTATGATTTTTGTTATATCTAAAGTATTATCTAAATATTATATTCTATTCATATATTTATTTAGCACATTATATATTTTTGATTAAATTGATAATATTATTATTACTCATTATGTACAGGTAAGGTACGGGTAAAATCATTTTATAACGGATACGAATAGGGTATGGATAAAAGAAATTAACGAATGCGGGTATGAAAATAACTTCTACCGTACCGTACCGATCCATTGATAGCCCTAGGTTAAATTATCCCTAGCTCCTTAACACACTTAAGGCTCGAGATTCCATGTTGTATTCTAAATTTCTACTTAAGCTTATCACTTTCAAATTTTTTAAAAAATAAATTGAAAATCAAGCCTCCCAACTTATTTTAAATAAAATATTCATAAAGATCTCTCGATCAGGTTTCGAGCATGCGAACTTTCAAGCTTATTACTTTTAAGTTTTCATTGTTTCTCTTTTCCTTTTTATGATGGATTGAACCTCATGAATTTAAATTGTTTCAATACATATTTTTTTTCTTATTAAAGTATACAAATATGACATTTTTTTTTTGTTTATTGGAGTGAAGATCGTCAAAAATTTATGAAATTTTTTGTAAGTCCTTCAAAAAAAGATGTGATGTGCTAAATGCCTTCCCCATTTTCTCTCGATGTTAGGTTTGAATAAAATGACGTATATACAAAGTTGTGGACTGCTTATATATATACGTTTTAGATATTTCTGTGAATTATTTTGAAAATAAAATATAAATTGCCAATTAAACAAAACTATTTATTATCATGGACTGGTGTAGTGGTGTTGAACAATACCAATTACCTTTCTACGGAGGTCAGCAGGCAGTCAACCATTACCAACCCAAGGCAAGGTGTTATGAAAGTTGGACCGGGTTCATGTAGGACAGTAGGAGTAATAGCAATTGCAAATAAATGTTGCTTGTTTTAAAGCCATAAGTCATAACTTTAGTTTACATCTCCCTCCACTCCAACCTTCCTCTCTCTCCTCTGGGGCTCTGAGGGCGCCAAATTCTCAAATTTCGTCTCAACCCCAACAAATATTAAAAATATAATTATAATGCAATGGGGCACTCACTTCTCAGGAGCAGAAGCCTCAAGAGACTCCTCTCCATCGGCCGGAGGGGCACCGACAAAGAGCCCCGCAAATCCACCTGCGACCTCCCTTCTGCCAATGTGGCATCACACCCCAAACTGCCGTGGCGCTGCTTCTCCTATACAGAGATCTTCCAAGCCACTCACGGTTTCCGCCAAGGTCAATTACTTTCAATTTAAACCTTTTTCAAACATTAATTTCTTTTGGTCTTTCACTGTACTGAAGGTTGCGGCTTCGAAATTCAGCTGGGGATCCTTTGTGACATTTAATTTCGAAATATGTTAGAGAGCTTGACTCCCGTCTTATCTTCAATAAAAAAAACATTCTCTGTAATATGTGCTTGCTGTTTTTGTGAGTCGCTAATTCTTATTCTGGAGGTTTTGTGTGAAATTTCACTAAGTAGGAGATAATTTTCGATTTGGTGATGTTTGCACTGTAATATTGATGTACAAAAATTTTGTGGTTACTTTTTTTAATATAAGTGGTGGATAACTGGACGTATAGGGTATACCCCGCTCGTCTCAAACAAAATTGAAAATTTTATTTTTCCTTTTTCAGATGCACTATATTTAAGATGGGTTTTTAATTAATTAATTGTCATTCATCTAAAGGCAAAGAAGTTGTGAAAAAGACCATTAATTATCTCTTTTTTCATGTTCCTTTTCAAGCACTTGTTGTGGAAATATCATGGTTTTGAAATTGCACATTGCAGAGAATTTGGTGGGAAGAGGAGGGTATGCAGAGGTGTACAAAGGAATTCTGGCTGATGGGCAGGCCATCGCCGTAAAAAGGCTGACGACTCCTGCGTTGACAGATGGCAAGAGAGAGAGAGAATTTCTGACTGAGCTGGGGACGGTCGGCCACGTCAGCCATCCGAACGTATCATGCCTCTTGGGTTGTTGTGTGGAGAATGGTTTGCATCTCATCTTTGCACTCTCCACTAGAGGCTCCGTTTCTTCCAATCTTCATGGTACGTACTTATCTTTCTGTTAAGCAGGAAATTAATTAAGAATAAGGATATACTACTTTAGTCACATTTCAATGGGGACTCACCCGAAAATTGAAGTATATTAGTTTTAATTTATAATGAATGTGATATCCTTTTTTGTTTCTTTTTTTCTTTTCTTTTTTTTTTTGTGGGGGAGGTCTAGATGATGAGAAAGTACTATTAATATTTCTATTGGTATATATGTAGGCTATTCTAAAATGGATGGGTTCGATCGATGTTATCAAATTAACTAAAAGATGTTGACAATAAACATATTCCGACTCTTCGTTTCACAAGTGCCAAATGCTCACTAGTCACTAATAATAAAATCAAATTAAACAAACTTTATGCTAGGGCATGTTCATATACAAAGCAATATTCCAACGTATAGAACTTTAGATTAATCGTAAAATATTATATTATAGTAATTATCTCTTATATATGTTGGGTATGGTTTCAGATGAGAGCAAACCTATAATGACATGGAAGCA
This sequence comes from Rhynchospora pubera, assembly GCA_028095005.1. NCBI lineage: Eukaryota > Viridiplantae > Streptophyta > Magnoliopsida > Poales > Cyperaceae > Rhynchospora > Rhynchospora pubera. The sequence continues at coordinate 360,170,211 of CM051460.1, forward strand.
AAGGTTTAGGACACTACTAGAATTTCGTTTATCTGTGTCGGACCACCGACATATTAGAGTCGCTAAATCAAGTAGCGACGCAAAAAGAAAAAAGTGGGCGGGAGGGTTTTTCCTCGGTGTCGGTGGGCCGACACAGATAAGTTAGAAGGGATTTACGGGATTTAAACCTAAAAACCTCTCCCCCTTATCTTGCTCTCTCTCCGTACCCACTCTTCCCCCTTGTTGCCGTCGCCCCTCTCTCTCTCTCTCGGCCACCTCCCTCTATACAGTGCCGGAGCACCGGCTCCGCCCTCGAACCCGGCCACACCCCTTCACCTCACTCCTCTCTTTCTCTTTTACTCGGCCCCTTCACCTCTTCCTCTCTTCTTTCCTTCTCGGCTGACTCGCCCCCTCGCCATGGTCCATGGGAGCTCTGCCAATCCCTTCCTCCACTGGTTCAGCCCCAAATCGGTCCACCTCCCTTGTAACTCTAAACCTTCGTGGCCTCAACCTCTCCATTCATATACTGCTTGCAACTCCAAAAGCCACCTCTAAACCCTGACCTCATCCGAATCTGAAATCCGCTTCAAAATTTGATCCGATAGGCTTCAGGCCAGCCAGCAAGTATCAACTCACTCCTTGACCATTCTCATCTCCATCTTGTTGTCCTTGGTAAGTCTTGTCTAATCTCTTGTGAGGATGTAATTTAATTGAGGGTTTGTGATCTGAATGATCTGAGTATCTGTGTAACTTGTGGAATTTATGAAATCTGATTGATCTATGTATGTCTATGTCCGTAATCTGAATTTTTGATTGATTATATGTTGTGTGTTGATACTTGTCTAATCTCTTTGCTTTTTTATCCACAAGTTATTTCTAGGGCCAAACTCTACATGAACAAAGTATGTTTCTTTTATTTTTATCCACTTGTTAGTTCTATCCACACATTGGTTCTATTTACATGTTAATATCTTGTTTATAAGCATGTTTCTTTTATTTTACGTAGGAAATGTTTTACCCAAAGTTAACAGAGAAGTCTACAGGCACAACATAAAAGATATAGAGAAGTTTGCATGCTAAGTTAAGTACTTCCTATTTGGCAAACAGTGTCAATTTCTATTATATATGAACATTGTTATAAGAGAAACTGGTTGAATAATGACAGTCCTAAAATAAATATCACAAATGCATCAAGTATCACTATTTTTGTTTGTTAAGAGACTTGTCATATGCAAACTTGTCATATATTAATTTGCTCTTTCAAGCTGCTTCAGGAATTTCACCGGTGTACATGTGGGAGGATGACAATCATGGATTTGTTGCATTCCGATTAATAAAGAAAGGTTATTATCTGAATTTTATAAAGAAAAGTTATTTTCTAATCCACTTAATTTATGTATCCAAAGTATCTATACTCTAGACATTTCTTTCTATTTAAATTCATTATACCAAAAGATCTAATGGTGTGATAAAATTTGATGAACATGAAGATATAAACTTAACACCAACAGGAGGATATACCATGCAATTTAAAAACCTTAAGAAAAAGAAAGAAGCTACGAAAGCCAGCCCATACAGCTTCTTACCGAGCCGGTACGCACCCCCGAAAGGAACCCTCGCAACAAGCCTTCCTTCTTTTCCAAGGTATGCAGATGACTTGCGTAACTATTTCCAAAATAAAAGCATGAAGTTTAGAATTTTGTAGTCAATGTCCGATGCATATTTGAAATTTTTGTCAGTATTACTTCCATGGTCTTATGATATATATATTTTGTTGATTTATGTGAAAAAACCAAAACTTGATATATGTTTGTGAAATTTTGTTTGTAATACTTTAATATTATAATTGTAGAAGAAAAATATCTGAATGTTCACTTGATTTTGACTCAGAAAAGGTGATTCAATTTTAATTTTTATTTTTTTTCTAATGTAATAATTCCATGCATTTTGTCTTCACAACTTTAGAAAAGGACTTAGAAATCATTTTCTATTGCTTATTAAATTGAATTTTTCTTAGTTTAGGTAGCAGATGTGGTTCTTTTGGATGTTGATGATGTAGAAACACCAGAAAATTCATGAGAAGTGAGATATTTTCAATTATTTTACAATACGTTGTCTTTTATTATATCCTTATGTCAGGTACACTTAATATAAACAAATTATTTGCATTGCAGGAAAGGGAGTAAGATTATTATTTTTTAAGGTAAATTATATATATGCTAGTAGTTCTTTCTTAATTATGCATTTTCTATTTTCATTTCAGATTTGTTACCTCGTGAGCAGGAAAGATCCAGAAGCTATCGAGCTTGATTATTAAGATCTGAAATGCCTCGAACCGTGTCAATATCTATCATCCCTAGTTATGAACTTAATAACTTTTATATTGGGTAAGTGATTTTTTTTAGAACTAAACTTGTTCGGTCAATAGTCAAATATAATGTAGTGTATACTCTTTTTAGAATTGCATGGTTTATTTTTTTAAGTCTTTTTGGTATATTTTAGAATATGCAAGTTTTGTAAGTCATGCAATCTTACTATGTACTACTTTTTTAGGGTTAAAAATTATTGGTGAATTGAATAAGTGCATGTCAAGTAAGAGAAGGATTTGTAATCGAGTTAATGTAAGAGAAAAGCTGGAATTTCTTTTAACAGTTGTAGTGGTATTAGTGCTTCTCCATTTCATTTTCAGTTTCTAAGATGACTTCCTTTTAAATTTTCATTTTTTTTGAATTCTGGTTTGTATCAAAACATATGCATGTTTGTTATTTTTATTGGATGTTGATTTGCAATTCAATTGATAATAGATATTTGTGTGATTTTTGTTTAATTCAATGTGAATAATGTGTATGGTTGAGAAATCCAAATAGCTGTGAATAATTAAAATTATATGAATTAAATCATGGTGGACCTTGCTAAATCTGACAATATATCATTTGGATCGCTGATCAAAGACGTCGATATACCGACTATTATAAATTATGGGCCCCGCTAAATTCTGACAATATATTATCTGTGTCGCTGATCAAAGGTGTGAGTATATCGACAAATATAGTTTGTGGGCCCCAATAAATTCTGACAATATATTATTTGGGTCGCTTAATAAAGGCGTCGGTATACCGACATAGTAACCTCTAAATAGAGACGCGCTTATTGTTTGATTAAGCGATCAGAGAACATGGTATGCGTCGTTATCCCGACACAGATATAGGGACGCGTTAAGTAATCCGCGTCCTCGCGACACAGATATTTATTATTAGCGGCTAGAGTATCGGAGTCGCTTTGTCTTTAGGTGGACGCAGATAGCTTTTCGTGTCGGAATAGGGACGCCTTTTTGCGAAGCAAATAATTGACATTCTAGTAGTGGGATAGCAGTTGGCACAGCACGAGGCTTGCAATATCTGCACAAAGGATGCCAAAGAAGAATTATACACCGAGACATCAAGGCCTCCAATGTGCTTCTTACTGATAGTTTCCATCCTCAGGTACATGACATCATATATATATATTTATGAATTAAATCAACAGACTTGCTATTTTTCTACTTTAATAAATCACGTCTATAAAAGATTTGAAAAATTAATGTATTTATTCATAGTTCATACACCATAAAAATGAATGAGTCAAGCAGTGAAGAATTATAGACCCAAGGTTTGACCCTTTAAAATTTGCGTTTATTATTTTCAAGTTTTCAACTTTTCATGCCAATGGAGATGGAAGAACTATTAACTTTGAAGGGTTCAAAAGCAAAATTTTACAAAGAATTAGTACATATCAGAGATATGAGTTCTCCCTCCGACACTCAAATTATAGAAGTAATTCAATGAATATTTACAGATATCGGATTTTGGGCTTGCCAGATGGCTCCCCTCCGAGTGGTCCCACCATGCAATTGCTCCAATTGAAGGCACTTTTGGGTATGCGCAACATTTCAAATAAATTTTTGGGTCCCCAACCAACTGTAAATACTCTGTAATTGTTGGTTAGTTGCTAATTTGCTATTACAAGAACAGTGTAACCTCCAACAGTACAATTAATATAAACAAGTGCAAATGCGATAACAACCTCTTAATTATTTTAATGTTATTATTATTTTTTCTGCACTAGATGTTTGGCGCCAGAGTACTACACGCATGGAATTGTGGATGAGAAAACAGACGTATTTGCATTTGGTGTGTTCTTGTTGGAGGTCATCTCTGGTAGAAAACCTGTTGATAGGTTCCACAAAAGCCTCCTCAGCTGGGTACTTTTTACCCTCCATTTCACGCCTCACGTTAAATTCTTCATTGCTTAAAAACAAAAAGCCTTTCTAACTCAAATGTCAAGAGCTAGCGTCAATTAAAAAACCTTCTTTATTTATTTGTTTGTTTTTGTGTAGCAACTAGCAAGTACTTTGTTTCCTAAATTTCCTTTCTTTTTCTTTGGATAAATAGGCAAGACCATATTTAAATGATGGATCGATAGAAGCCATAGCGGATCCAAGGATTGGAGATGATTATGACTTGGATCAACTTAAACGGCTCACTTTTGTAGCATCTCTATGTGTCAGAGCATCTGCTTCCTGGCGACCTACCATGACTCAGGTAATAGTTAATTTCAGATGTGCAGTATATATTAAGAAAAAAGAAAATTCAACATATAAGATGGTTATGTATTTGAAACGATACACCATTTTGCTAGCTGTAAGTGCGATTCTCACAACTAGAGAACATTTTTAATTAAAGGAGATGATGGTTGAGAAGATATTATGATAAGGAATAATACTTTTTATCAACTGCTTGTGGTAGTCCCAATGTTGGATTAAGCAAATTCGCATCCAACCCTCAAGTGGTTGTGATTTTCCCTTGATTGGCTGTTTAAAATAATTTATTATGACAGAACCTTGGTTACTAGTACATTTTGGCAGGAAAAATGTAGCATTCTAAAGATAGTTGGCTGTTTATACCAATCTCAACTTACACATATCTATAGACTGCAAATCTTATTCTCAACTTACACATAATTAATGTGCAATTTAGGTTCTAGAGATATGAAATATCAAATATGTTTAAATACTTGGATAGAAATGCTGTTGAAATCCTCCGCATTTCGACTCGATTGTGTGATTTCAAGTGATTAATTTGTAGAGATCAGTTGATAAAATCAGATAAATATTGAGCTTTTTTTTTTCAATATACTTCCTTGTGTAGAAGCCGCATAGGATTCTCTGTCTATGAGTCAATATTGCCTCAACGGTCAGGGATTCCACAATTTAATTTCGCTCCCTATCTCTCTATTAATTGAGTCTTTGATTCACGGGAAGTCTGAAGTTGCAGTGACACCTTGTCAGTTTCAACAATCAAGAAATATATATATATATTATTAGGTTCTGAAAGAATAAAACATGCCACACCACTTGCTTTTATATATTATTTGTGAATGCTTAGGGGACACTGCTCGGAGATCTGTTCTATTCCTTTATATTAGAGAGGGACTTGAATCAATGAAACAAATTGGAACAGTGGTGTACACACTATGATCATTAGTTTAACCATGATTTGGTTCTCCCGGTGCAACCACTAATAATTAATAGCCTATTTAACAATTAATAATTAATTTGGATAAGTTGTAGGTTTTGGAGCTGCTAGAAGGCACCGTCGAGATATCCTCGGAGCGATGGCAAATGCCAGATGACGAGCACGAGGAAGAAGGGTTTTGGGATTTTGACGATTTAGATGATGATACAAATTCACGGTCGTCGTCTTCCTCCTCCAGTGGAAGCGCCGAGAAATAGCATTGACGCTACTTGTTATGTGTAAATTAATTTTTTAGTTGCGTATATTCTTGCTTAAGTAGCAAGTTAGAATTAAGGCTCCTTTGTATGGCTGTCAAGGACTGTATATTATATTAACTTAGTTTCCATATTAAGTTTTTTTTAAAAAAAAACTAATGCTCAGACTAATTTGGCTTTCGTTTTCTTCAACTATAAGCATCTAATTGTCTCATAGGAATAAAATTATTGTTTTCAACTTTTCATGGTGTTGTCTAGACTCCAGGGTCTCCATTATTGCTAAGAGAAGGTAGGTGGATGCTTGGAGCTACTCATCATAATATGCAGTTTCATTGTTGTCTTTAATAATATCAGGATAGAAAGTACCTAGGGAAACATGATGAGAAAATTATAAGGAATAATAATATATACGATGGAAATTTCTTATTATTAGTTGGTAAAAAAAAGAAAAGTTTTAGAAATTTCGAAAAAAAAAAAAATAGTTTGTAATGGGATTTCAGTATAATCTGAATAATGCAGTGCAGGCATTGTATTGTTTCGGATATCCTATATACCATCCTTACGATGGTGCCATCCTGCCATCCTAGCAGGCCCTTGCGCATCCAGCCCATATTCTTTCCGTATTCACGTGTGAAGCACGTGATCTCTCGCTCAAATATCTTTTCTCGTTCAGATCTCTCGACAGATCTCTCGCTCAGACCAAACCTCTCTATATTTTTCTCTCTCCTTCCAGATCTGATCTCTCCTCTTGGCATCGCCATGGCAGCGTCAGACCTTCCTCGCGTCAAAGTAGGTGTCGCCTGCTCCCTTGCATCGAAGTAGGCGCTCCCATTTCAATCCCGATCTGGAGATTCCCACACGCGAGCTCTGCTAATTCCGAGTCCAGGTTCTACCGATTTGATTGATTTGCTCAGTTCAGTACCTATAACCTCTCTTTGCTTCCCCTTCGAAGTTGAGAGTTCTGACACCTGCCTCAACCTCACCAAGTCACAAGTCACACCTCCAACTGCTCCGCGCATGGGAATCAATCTGATCTGGTAAAGAAAAAAATAATTCTATAGGCACATTTGACAGCAATACCGATCAGGTCAGTATATTCCTATATCGATCAGTTTAAATGACAAATTCTTCATCATTTTGCATATCTGTTATAGTTTTTTGAATTTATCTGGAAATCAAATTTATGTTGTAGCCTTGATTTTCCAGATTTCAATTGTCAGTTATGGATTATGATATTAGAAACAGTAATTCTGATTCATTTACGATCTCTCAATTGGTAGAGTTGAATTGTAAATGGAGTAAATAAGGGAGTAAATAATATCTAACAAGGGAGTAAATAATATTTAACATGGGAGTACATATCAAGAAGCTTTTGTTGTTTGTTTGGTGTTTTAATATAGACTTAAAGGAGTACAAAATACCGGATAAGGGAGTAAATAATATCTAACAAGGGAGTACATATCAATAAGTTTTGTTGTTTGTTTGGTGTTCTAATATAGGCTTAAAGGACTGCAAAATATAGGATAAGGGAGTAAATAATATCTAACAAGGGAGTTCATATCAAGAACATGGCAGGTGCGTTTGGTATTTTAGCATAGGCTTAAAGGAGTATTAAATATAGAATAAGAGAGTAAATAATATTTAACAAGGGAGTACATATCAATAAGCTTTGTTGTTTGTTTGGTATTTTAATATAGGCTTAAAGGAGTGCAAAATTAAGATAAGAGAGTAAATAATATCTAACAAGGGAGTACATATCAAGAACCTGGCAGGTGCGTTTGGTATTTTAGCATAGACTTAAAGGAGTACAAAATATAGGATAAAAGAGTAAATAATATCTAACAAAGGAGTACATATCAAGAACCTGGCAGATGTGTTAGGTATTTTAGCATAGGCTTAAAGGAGTACAAAATATAGAATAAGGGAGTAAATAATATCTAACAAGGGAGTACATATCAAGAACTTGGCATATGTGTTTGGTATTTTAGCATAAGATTTAAAGGAGTACAAAATATAGAATAAGTGAGTAAATAATATCTAACAAGGGAGTACATATCAAGAACCTGACAGCTGTGTTAGGTATTTTAGCATAGGCTTAAATGGGTACAAAATATAGGATAAGGGAGTAAATAATATTTAACAAGGGAGTACATATCAAGAACCTGACAGGTGTGTTTGTTCTAACATTGGACAATTGTATGTTTTGCAGATTAATGTCACTAATGATAAGCGTGTTGTTGCTTACCGGCTATTACTAGATCCTATTAATGAGGTGAAGTCGAATTTCAGAAGTGCAAGTGAATGTATTCTCTTTGATCTTGAGGAAGAAGACTGAACTTGGTGGTTGACTGAGAATATTGCAAAATTTGGTGGTTTAGTATAACTTAGTTGTTGATGTTTGTTTTTTGTTGAGTGAATTTCGTTTGGTGAATAACTTTTATTTGAACATGGTTGGATGAAAATTTAGTATTGGATGCTTATTTGAACTCTTATGAAGAAGTTTATACTCACTTTTTAAGAATTATATACTCTGTTATTATATTGAATTCTTATTTGCACAATTTGTCTGCTGGTTAAATGCTTATTTGATATTCCATATGTAGAAATATATACTCCCTTACATAGAAGTATTTACTTCCTGAATATTTCAATTTTTATCTGATTATTCTTATTTTCAAATTCAGATATTGAATGTTTATCGAGAATAACTAAATCCTTTGTATACAATTATATACTCCCTTGTATTTCCAATTTCATAGCTCCAAATGGCAGAATTTGATTTATTAATAATGTTATTAAATTTTTAAATTTTATTAGAAAATACATTTATATACTCCTTTACACTCATTTAAATACTCCTAGTTTTTAACTTGGGTCGCGTAACATTCCGAAATCTCGCCGAAATTACATCGCATCTCTTTTGGGCCAGATTTGGGCCAACGTAGCATATGGGATGTCTGGGATGTCATTTTTATGGGATGTCCCATATCAGCTCCGGTATTGTTTTAGGTAAAAAGAGTTGGGCTTGGGCCCTTAGAAAAGTAGTGAGGGCAGAAGCCCAAGATGGAGGGAGAGAGCCCATAAGAAATAAGAAAGCAACCGACGTTTCTGTCGTGTCGTCTCTTATTAATGTACTTGGAGTAGGGTTTTGATTTGATCTTATTATTATTACGATTACGATGGCCTCTTCCTCTTCCTCTTCGTCGTCGTCGGCCACGGCGCTCCGCCGCTGGGAGCTGGAGAACCAGATCGTGGGCAGCGAGGAGCCCGATCGCGACCTGATCTACTGGTACGACGAGGCGGCGAACAGCCGCGCGCAGCAGGAGAAGCCCTGGAGCACGGACCCGCACTTCTTCAAGAAGGTGAAGGTGTCGGCGCTGGCGCTGCTGAAGATGGTGGTGCACGCGCGCTCCGGCGGCAGCATCGAGGTGATGGGGCTGATGCAGGGCAAGACCCTCGGCGACACCATCCTCGTCATGGACGCCTTCGCGCTCCCCGTCGAGGGCACCGAGACCCGCGTCAACGCCCAGGCCGACGCCTACGAGTACATGGTCGACTACTCCACCACCAACAAGCAGGTCGCCCGCCCCGAGAACGTCGTCGGCTGGTACCACTCCCACCCCGGCTACGGCTGCTGGCTCTCCGGCATCGACGTCTCCACTCAGATGCTCAACCAGCAATTCCAGGAGCCCTTTCTCGCCGTCGTCATCGACCCCACCCGCACTGTTTCTGCCGGCAAGGTTGACATCGGCGCCTTCCGCACCTACCCCCAGGGCTACAAGCCTCCCGACGACCCCGTCTCCGAGTACCAAACTATCCCTCTCAACAAGATTGAGGACTTTGGAGTGCACTGCAAACAGGTATCATATCAATTATATACTATTTTTTTTCTCAACCAAACTACAAACTACAATATTTTCTTATTCTTCTTCCAGTATTATGCTCTCGATATAACTTACTTCAAGTCCTCCCTCGATTCCCATCTTTTGGATCTCTTGTGGAACAAGTACTGGGTTAACACTCTCTCTTCCTCTCCTATTCTTGCCAGTCGTGACTATGTTGCCGGCCAGATCTTTGATTTAGGTTTGTTTCTGCCTTGTTCATTTTTTACCCTGCAAAACATGCAAATTCATGCTATGTGTTCCTTTAACTGCACCAAATTATCCAACATTAGTCATTTTGCAGGACCAATCTAATATTTTCTACCATGCATATTTCTTATACAGTATGAAACACCATATTTAATGCAAAATTATGGAGTTATGTGTCACAAAGACATTTTGGTTGACTAGAAAACCATGAAAAATATGTTCTTTTCTGGAATTCATTCCAAAGTGTACTTCACTTCGTTCCAATTTCTACTGTTCAAGCTGCTCTGTTGTAATTTCAAATAAAGTAAATTTCTTTCACATTGTATAGAAAGTAAATTTCTTTCACAATAATGAAGTACAAGTATTATTTAAAAAAAAAAAAATCAGTACCATTGTATGGGGTCTATCCCTTTCCCTTTAGTAGGAATTGTCATCGTTGTTGAGTCAAGTTGTTACCTGGGATATTTTGAGTTGGAATTCAATGTATAGTTGAACAGCATCTTGCTAATATGTTTGTCAATTTATCTTCGTCTTTGGGCAGCTGATAAGCTGGAACAAGCAGAGAATCAGATGGCATCGGCACGGTATGGCTCATATATGAGCTCATCTCAGCGCAAAAAAGAGGTTTATTTTAATTGTTTTTTTCAGTTTTAATCTCTGTTTTAGCATTGATAGTTTGATATTTATATTTGTCCATGCATTAGCTAATCTTTTTTCTGTGTTCAACTCTATAGCCTGAGGAATCACAGCTGACAAAAATAACTCGCGACAGCTCAAAGATTACAGCTGAGCAGGTTCATGGCCTCATGTCACAGGTAAGGACACCATCTGGGTTTTCATATGGACCCTTTAAAAATGGCACAATCAATTTCCAGAATTTCATATGGACCCTTTAAAAATAGCACAATCAATTTCCAGAATTCATATGGACCCTTTAAAAATAGCACAATCAATTTCCAGAATTCATATGGACCCTTTAAAAATAGCACAACCAATTTCCAGAATTTCATATGGACCTTTTAAAAATGGCACAATCAATTTCCAGAATTTCATATGGACCCTTTAAAAATAGCACAATCAATTTCCAGAATCTTGCACATTTAGTATCCAAGAGCTTGCCATATATAGGGTGCTATCTTGTATTAATTTACTGTTGTTATCATTATTGTTTTCAAAATCCTAATGCAACATTTGTAACAGGTGATAAAGGACATCTTATTCAATTCAAGCCGGTATCATCAGTGCACAGCAGACCCTTCAGGACCTGAACCCATGGTAGAAGCTTGAAGGAAGATAATTAGTTCACAAAACCCATGGAACGTGGTTGTTACTACTGTTAAAACTTTGGTTGAGTTGTTGTACGTGCCTTTGGGTTGCGTGGCGATCTTATTTTTGTCAGAAATAGGCTTGTTAGTTGCTAGTTGTGGTACAAGTGCGTGCTTGTATCTTATTGTTGTTACTACTGTTAAGACTATAATAGTGAATGTTTCATGCATTTTTTCAAAGCCCCATGTGATTGTGTAATACGTTTTCACTTCTAAGCAACGACAATAATATGCAATCAGAAGTTTCATGTAAAGTAAGCCCAATTTAATTACCGTGAGCCATATGTTCCACCAAGTTGAAGATGTTTATTTCTTCATTTAGTTTTCTTGGGAAAAAAAATTTAAACTCTTTTGATAAAAAATGAAACTTTCTATAACATTTAACAGGACCATCGACATCAGTAATTTTAATTTTCAAGTTGGTGTATCATTTTAAATATTAAATTTCTGTGCTAATTAATCAAATACCATAGGCGGTATGATTAAACAATAACTCAACTGAGATGACGTTCTCAAGGCTAATCCAACACTGTTTTACATTTATAAATTTGTTACCAAGGGCAAATATTATAGTTTAAAAAATTATATCAAAGACCTCTTAATATTTTGATCCAATGAAATACTTACACGCGAATTTTGCTTCACAGAATCAACAATCTCTTTTCCAGGAAAATGAAAAAAATGATCATTCAACATATATGTAGATTAATTGAAGGATTAAAAAGACACGGAAATATTGTTTATTTTAGGAGTTGGGTACCAAGTCGCTGGAACATATTTATCCTCCACCACAGCCGCCGCCACAGCCACCACCACAACCGCCGCCACAGCCACCACCACAAGTGCCACCTGCATCACCAGAATCAGTGCCCCCACCGCCATCCCCACCTATGGCTACACCGGCAGCCAGGCCGACACCAGCTCCTGCTGCTAGTCCTAGGCCGACGCCCTTCTCTCCCCGGGCTTTTCTGGGATAACTATTGTCACCAGCACTACTTCCATAGTACATAACGTTACTTGCTGGCCGAGGTGGTCTCTTCGGCTTGTGTCCGCAGTTGAAGATTACAATGCCAATTACGCAAATCATGATCAGGATTGGGATAGCAATGGCATGATGAGATGTTTGGTTGTATGCAAAATCAATTTGAAGCAACGTGACAAGAGCAGGCCTGTACTTTTTTCACACAATTTGTGCATTTTTGTATTCTGAATTGGATGCATTTATAGTCACAACGAGGTCTTTGTAAATATTATTTAAAAAGCAAGTAACTTAAGGAAGGGGGTCTGTTTAGAATAAATTTTCTTCTCTATTATAATCAATGATTTTTCATTGCGGAGAGACACTATGGAGAATAACATTTTTTTTATTACCTGTTTATAACTAGGAAAATTTGTACTCACATGTGGGCAAATAAAAAAATAGAATAATATTAGACAAAAAAGATATGTTTTCTCAATTTATTGTTTTATTAGATGAAAAACTAAAACATATTGTTGTTTTGTCTAATGATTGATATCCAACTACATACCAAATCGATCAAACAACACAAGGAATTAAAAAGAAGTAGATATCAATACAAAGGTAGGAAATAGACTCCTATTTTTCATCAAAAAAATAATAAGAAGTAGAGATAGAGATTATAATATTTTTTGTCTGTTGGCAACGCAATTCAATAATAACAAAATCAATTTCTTACTGTCTATACATTGTACAACATTAATTGTCTACATGTTCAAAGTTGATTTTTTTTTTAAAATTTAAAAGTAGCTGGCATATTACGTATATCCAACAGTTGGATTCTGGGTCAATGCTTGCAGATTACGCAATTCAATTATGCTTGCAGATTTCATCTTTTCTGAGAACACTGAAACTGTTTGCTGGTTTTGTTGAAGAGCCCAATTATGTTATTTCTATAATAATCAGCACTCCATGCCGCGTCAATTTTTTAATTTGAACTGAAATTCCCAGTCTTGCAGGCTCATTGGTGAATCAGAATTACAATTACATTGTAATAAAATAAAAAAATTGGACCGGAAATGGCCGGACCAAATGCGTATTTCCAGCTTAGTTTCATTGAAATACAAATAATTGCTATCCATTTATAACATTCTGATTTATTTCGCTCTTTAAGGAAACAAATTAAGAAATGTACCAGGAAATAACTGATTGACCCACTGCTTGATTAAATGAATAGAAGAAAGAACCAGGTTTTTTGAGAAACATGAAGAAAGAACCAGGTTATTAGCTAAGATTTGATGGATGTTTTAGAGAACCTGATCACAAGGTCCCTCAATACATTGGTATCATTTATATTGGCCAATATCTGATTAAACATGGAAGGGCAACTCAGCATTAGGTGTCCGAATCCATCAGTGTCCATCACTTCCTTCAGATTCCCCCCTCTGGAGAGAAATTCAATGCAAGCTTCCTTCAGCCGGCTGCACCCGTGCTGCTCTGCCAAGGCTAAAGTGGTCGCCACGGTGTCTATAGAAATGGTTCCCAATAGCTTCTCTTCGCATATCATCTTCAACCTCTCTATCGAGTATCGATCTGCGGCCGCCAACAAGTGCTGAGCCATTATGGCTGACGCGGAGGTCTCTTTTATTTGGATGGAGCCAAACTCATTCAAATCGGGCAACAAATCGGTATACAAATACTGAAGCAAAACCTTAAAAACCACAGCTTCCATGTCTTCAACCTCAATGTTGTGAAAGTTCTTCTCGCCAATCGGGCCAAAAAATTGTGCATGAAACACCGGTGATCTGGCTGCAAGGATACACCTATGCGCTGAGAAGATCTGGCCATCAACATTGAACTCAACATCAGCACCTTCCCCACTCTCCAACAGCTTCCGGAGCTGCTCATGCAAATCAGATGGGGGTAAATGCTCAGCTTGGTGGGTGTCATTGGCATTGCCCGGGGATCCACATCCAGATGCTTCAACTACGCTCGAATCTAAGATGCCAACTGTGCATTTTACCACAAAAGAATCATTCCTCAGGTGCCCGGATTCCTCCAGCTCTTCGTGTGTAATGAACCCCGAAAAGCCTCTATTGCACGAAACATACCCAAACTCACAAAATGAACTCGCTTTATGAATATCAGAGGGTCTTCCATGCGAATCCACTAGGCAGAACTCGAGCCTCGCTTCGACACCAGAACCCTCACTCTGAAGCTCGAGCGTGAATGCAATGCCCAGTTGGTCGTATGAGTTGAGCCCGTTGGGGTAGTACATGATGGCCCATTGGTATCCTCCTACAACAAAGGGGCTCGACATGATCCATTTCCCAGCGGGCAATTCTTTGGTGATGGAATGGCCACTAATGTTGAACAGGTGTGATCCGCTGATCATAGTTGTTGTCGATACTGACGTCGATATCATCCCGGCCTGGTTCATCTTGGAGAAACTCTTCAACGTGGCATATATAAAAAGAGAAGAAGCAATTAAGAAAGGGAAGGTAGGGAAGTATGAGCAGCCGAACAGGCCAGGGAAAAGGGCTAATCGATCTCTCTAGTTTTCATTGAGATTTGAGCTGATGCCTCAAAATCAAAATGAATTTGCAGAGAAAACATGTGATCGATTGATACAACTTGGCAATGTGAGTTTAATTGGTGCACTTAATTTGTTTGACTTCTAATATTATAGTTGTATTTGTATATGTAGTCATGTAGATATGGGGAAATATATGGAAGTATTCAATCGGGACAGAACACGGTTTTGCAACCCAGGCTCATGGGACATTAATTGTTTCTCATGGCATATCAGTACAACCATAAACATAATATTTTTTTTCATTTTTAGAAAACAACTACAGATAATTAGTCATTAAGAGTAATTAATTGATCTGTATCTGATCAATGAGGAAATAAAGTAGAGAAATATTTCTTAAAATTTTGCATGCATCTATTAGAGTCTTGCCGTTTAATCCCTCGTTGCTACTACAACTTTTGGCTTTGATCTCAGGTTGACGTTCTGACAACTCAATAATTAATTGGAGAATTAATTCAAGAAAAAAAGCAAAAAAAATAGACATTTTCTATCGATTTGCTAGCACAAATTAATTACAAATTGGTTAATCTTAGTGTGGACTTGAGGTGAATACGCCATCGACTTCTGCGCCTTGGTTCGAGCCCTCTGGTTGTGATACTAGATGAAGTACAAATCAACTTTCCATTCCTTTTACAATTAGTACTTAATTCTACTGATTTCTTGTTACATGTATTGAATTGCTCGTAAATTTTAAATTTGCACAGTGCACATAAATAAATTTCTTCAATTACCTCCAACTTTCTACCTCCAGGGCTGCTAATAAAATTAACTTTTGGCAGTTTGGATTAGTTGGTGTCTTGGTGAGGTCATGCATAAAAGGGACAGAATATTGCAAATCTCAGCTGATAATTAAATTTGTAAAAGTTTCTAGTTGATGGTTTGTCTCTTCTTATATGGCATTTTATAATTATTAGATTCCCCAACTTTCTTGTGTTGACTCAGTAATTATGGCTTTGCAACACTACTTTACTAATGGCCCTCGTTAAAGTTATGGTTGTTGATCACTAAAGTAAATGAATAAATTTTACTTATTGCGCCTTAAAAGGGAAAATAATTTGATAATTTGATATGTATAGATTATTACGTATATTCGATTTGCATTAGACATTAAAATCAGAAATTCGGAATAGTCAATTGTCAGGGAAAATAATGCTAAGATTATTCAACTTGGAATTGTCAATTGTAAGCGAAAATGCATTAATGCTAAGATTATTCGATCGACATATATTTGGTACATATGACGATGTCAATTTTGGTTAACAAGTAGGGAGCTTCGTAATCATTGAAAAAAATGGTACCGGCCATCTCATTCGCTGCTTTATTTTCACAAACTTTTCAAGGCCCAAGTTTGTAAGAAAATTCGCAATAAGATTTTAAAAAATATACAGAAGGAACAAATAGGGAAAAAAAAATAGAGAACCCTAGTGTCATCATATGAAATTAATTATATCGTAAATCAGGGAGCAGTCAACATATTACATAACATGATAGTTAAACTTGTGTTAATTAAAATGCTAAGAAGTAGGTTTGACTTGCAACATAAACAATTAGTTGAACAAATAATGGCGTCTATTGTAAAAGGCAACTAATATTATGAGAAACAATAGCAATTGTATTTATGGCAGTCAAGGAAGGCTGCTTGTTGGAATTGTATTTATATTGTGACTTGTATCTCATGTTACTTGTACCATTGTTATCATCGTTCCTTTGTCAGCAGAGTGCAGACAGACAATAAATTTAAAAGCAGACTGAGATAGCTAGACAGCGAACGATTGGTAACTCCAAGTTGAAGTTACTGCAAGTAGCTAGAGAGAGACACAGCAACCATTATAAATATTTTAAAAAACCAAAAATAAAAAACAATAAATGAGATAGAATCCTCCAGTGGACAGACACCTGCTTCCAAGGTTTCCAAAGAGGGAGATTCTCTTATTAGCTAGACTGGATAGATAGATAGATAGAGAGATAGATTATAGATAGCTATTCCAATTGTTGGATTTCCGGGAAGATAATGTAAGTCCCTCTCTCTCTCTCTCTCCCTCCCTCCCCTCTCCATAGGAGCTCATCAGTTTAATCAAAATTCTCCAATTTACCTACTTGGATTCTTCAATTTTCACAAATTCATCCACAAATTTTCTCAATTTCGCTTTAATTGTAGTTTTGGGCCTCTCATATATTCTGCTCGACAAAAGTAAACAAAGTTAAACTCGTACCAGTATAGGGAAATCTGTCACCGTGAAATTCCAATTCTTTAGTTTGTTTCTTATTTAATTCATTATGAAGGCCTTGTCTAAGCCCAAAATATTAATTCCACAAAAAATCGTACCAGTATAACAAGTATTACCTGAACTTGACCAGTCTGCCTTCATATATAGTACGCTGATACATGCACATGTATAGATGAGTTATTATATATGTAATGCTATTGCTGCAACATTTGTTAACGGTTCCAATATGTGATTATAAATTAATTGCAGTTAGAAGAAGTTTTTGAGTTATTTTGTTTCTTCTTTGATGCACTACATCTTTAAACGTGCCTGTATTACAGACACATTGTAGCAACTAGACAAGCATCACATACAAAAGAAGCACATTTGGTACCATACAATGGCATCAACTGCTGTGGTGGTAATAAGTAAGTCTCTAAACCAAAATGCAAGTAAATAATTGGACCAACAGCTCTGTTGCAATGCTAATGTAATTTAAATGATGCAGTATCCTGTGTCTTGGGTGCAATTGTGGTTCTCCTTGTAATTGTACTAGTTGTGAAATGGTGCCGAGTGAAAAAGTTGAAGGAAAAAATTAATTTGACTAGAGGAAGAAATCTTCAGATGAATTCTTACAAAAAGAACCAAGATGCAACAATTGAAATGGAACCAATCGAGCGATTCCTTGACGAAATACTGAATGAGAGGCCAAGGAGATACTCCACAGACCAAATTGTGCAAATCACAAACAGCTTCTCAACTGAAGTGGGTAAAGGTGGGTTTGGTGTGGTTTACAAGGGCAAATTCCCAAACGGGTTAGAAGTGGCAGTGAAAGTTCTGAAGGGCACCATAAATAGGAGAAGTGAGGAACAATTCATGGCAGAAATCGGTACCGTTGGTCGCACCTACCACATGAATCTGGTGAAGCTATATGGGTTTTGCTTCGACAAAACTACCAAAGCTCTCATATATGAGTACATGGAGAATGGATCCCTCGATAGGTTTTTGTTTGATGACAATAACCGGTTGGAATGGCAAAAGTTGCATGAAATCGCGATTGGTACGGCGAAGGGGATCCGGTACTTGCATGAGGAATGCCAGCAGAAAATCGTACATTATGACATAAAACCTGCCAACGTCCTTCTAACAGCTGATTTTGTACCAAAGGTTTCAGATTTCGGACTCGCCAGATATTGTGCACGAAGAAGCCTCAAGAGCCAGGACAGCAGTAGCAGTGCGCGCAGCGATAGTAGCAGTTCGAATTATGCTGTCAAGGCTTTCACAGGCGCACGAGGGACCCCTGGATATGCGGCTCCGGAGCTATGGAACATTGGCCAACCGGTGACCTACAGATGCGACGTGTATAGCTTCGGCATGTTACTTTTCGAGATTTTGGGGCGCAGAAGGAATTTGCAGGTGGACAACACGGCTGAGAGCCAACAGTGGTTCCCTAAATGGGTATGGCAGAAGTTTGAGGCAGGCGAACTGGAGTCAATCTTGGACCAGTGCGGAGCCGGAGATGACGAATCGAGAAAGAAAGCTAAGTGGATGTGCAAGGTTGCCTTGTGGTGCGTGCAGTACCAAGCGGAGGCACGGCCCACAATGAGTGGTGTCGTCAGGATGCTCGAGGGGGAAATCGAGATCGTCCCGCCAATCAACCCGTTTGTTTATATGTCAGGGAACACGTCAGATTCGACCCCGTGGAGTTTGAGCCAGAGTACTTTGGGTGGGACGACCACCGGCGGGTACACGACAACAACAAGAGAGGATCATGTAGAGCAGCCGAGCCCGACTGAAACGGAAATGTTGCATGAGATTCATACCAGGTGATCATATGCATTCTTTGATGTAAATCAAAGGGCCCTGATTTTGTTCCTCACGCGGAGGCCGAAATTACTGTGTTAACATATATATTTTAGTTGTGTTTCATCATCTTTCGTGTTGTGCTTGTGCATGACTCTTTATTTTGTTCGGCACGGTACACGACTTTTCGCGGGCTGGTTTGCGTAGTTCCTCAATGGTGCAATATGTATATTTCTGATTGCCAAAAGAAATTATATATGCATTTTGTTTCCCTCTTTTGTAAGATCTGTAACTATATGTACATCTTTTTGGATTTCTTTTCGATAAAATAAAGGTAGTTTTCCCAATATGTAAAAAAAAATTCTTATTCTGTGATAAATTGAGTTCAATCTCCGAAGTAATTAGACAAATTTATGCTTCTTATTTTGCATTTTTTTTTTCTCATTTTATCCAAAAAAAATTGAAGCTTTATCACAAGTATTAAATTATTAGTTCTTAAGGCGGAGCTTTTTATTCACCTCCCCTATAACTTTTTTTTTTTTGGTTATGTGGGCTACAACAAAATTTTCTAAAGCCTTCTTTCATTAAAAAAAAAACATGAAAATAACAAAACAACTAAACAAGGGACAGAAAGAAAATACAAAATTTTAAGATGATATTAAGCACAGTTGCTCAGCTAATTACGACATCTGCTCCTTATTCTGATTGTATTTAAATTACAAGAGTTTTGTTTCACATAATTCATTCTGATTGTAATTAAATAACAGGAGTTTTGTTGAACTCTGCTGACGTCATTGTTTTAACACAAGTTGTCCAACATCAATTATTTGCGGTCGGCTATCTTCTTTCTTCTCCGTCACTCAACAATTTAATAATAAGTAATCGCCAGCAGATTCCGTCTACGATCTTAAAAAATCTGCAGAAATTACAAAGGTCATATAATATTGATCAAATTCGAGTATATATTTTGTAAATGTTCCTCAAGAATGTAGAAATGGCATTAACTTCAAGAATATAAGTTGAATTGCATTCACCGGTTATGTGTGTTAACCATTTTTCCCCCTTTTACATAAACGTTGCCGTGTTGATGTTTTTTTTTTAAATATATATGTTTTTTTAATTCCGAGATGGTGACCCTTAGGATGGGTCACACCGCACAGCACAGACGACGAATTTCAATTACACACAAACATTGAATTGAATTATGATGTATGAATACAACAATTAAAGTCCGAGTAGGACTCTCAAGTAAGACCATTAAAGTCCATGATTTTATGCAGAGAGTTGACAATTCTACACAAAATAAAGAAATTCCCCCAAAAAGTAATCACCTCCGAGAATATGGATATGGCTTGGTGTTAATGCTTCAAATTCAAATCAATGGCTGGGACAATTGTGACTACAATCGGTGAGTTCACAAATTAATAAAATCATCAAACGAGCTAGCTCGTTAAATTAATTTCCATTTAATAATTACTTCAGTTATGACTATGATTAATTCCGACAGTGATTTAAGTATATATTGTTTTTTGTGTCGAATTCCCCATACAGTGTCGGCTGTTGTGGCAACAGTTGTAGTTATCATCATAGTTAAGATTGCCCGATGCTGCAATTTGTCCAAGATTGAAAAGATCACTAATTTAATTAGAAACAGCAGAAATTCTCCCATGAATTCTACCACCGTATACCAAGAAGCAACAATTGAAATGGACTCGATGGAGCAATTCCTCGATAAAATCTTGAGCGAAAGACCAGTCCGATACACCTCTGAGCAAGTGATGCAAATCACTGATAACTTCTCAACTGAACTGGGAAAAGGTGGTTACGGAGTCGTGTACAAAGGTATGTTTCCAAATGGGTTACAAGTGGCTGTGAAAGTGTTAAAAGTCTCAATAAATAAGACGTGTCAAGAGCAATTCATGGCTGAGATCGGTACTGTCGGCCGTACCTATCACAAAAACTTGGTGAAGCTGTACGGGTTTTGCTTCGATGAATCAACTAAAGCATTGCTGTATGAATACATGGAAAATGGATCCCTCGACAAATACCTATTCAGCAGCCAAAATCAGCTGCAGTTGGGACAATTACATGATATAGCAGTTGGTACAGCCAAGGGGATCAGGTACCTCCATGAGGAGTGCCAACAGAAGATCGTCCACTATGATATAAAACCCGCGAATGTACTTCTAAAAGCCGATTTCACACCAAAGGTATCTGATTTTGGGCTGGCAAAATATTGCGAACGCAGCACAGATTCGAATTCTGGTGCTTGGATTTTCACAGGGGGGCGTGGTACGCCTGGTTATGCAGCTCCGGAGCTATGGAACCTGGTTATACCGGTGACCTATAAATGTGATGTGTACAGTTTTGGGATGCTTTTGTTTGAGATTCTAGGCCGAAGACGAAATTTTGAGGCCGACCAGACAGCTGAGAGCCAAGAGTGGTTCCCCAGATGGGTGTGGCAAAAGTTTGATCAAGGCGAAATTGCGACAATTCTGGATACATGCGGATTTGGGGATGATGAGATGAGGAAGAAGGCCGAGATAATGTGTAAGGTCGCACTATGGTGTGTGCAGTACAAGCCTGAAGCACGACCGACGATGAATGGCGTGGTCCGGATGCTTGAGGGGGACATGGAGAAAGTAAGAAAAGCTTGGATTCTTTCAGTAATTATTTCCGGCCTTACACGAACAATATAAAAAGATAATGGAAAAAGTAAGAAAAAAAAAATTTGGTTCTGAAATTACACAAATTCTCATATCTTTAATAAAATTTTAATTCTCAAAACATAAAGTGTGCACGGACCTTATTGCATCACTTTTTCTTTACCTCTCATGCAAGTAAACCCTTGAATTAACCAAAAATATATATATACACACTCATTGACGGACTTATTATTGCTGCTGAACAAAACTTCTGCACGATATTGCCCGGCCAAGTTTAAACCAAAATAATCATCCTTTTAAATTACTATACCAAAAAAAATTAATGTATAACCATTGAACTGTGCCCCTTTTAGAGGAAATTCAACGTTTTACATTTTACTAACAAAATAATGTAGCATAAATCTAACAATATTGCCACCAAAAAAAAGAAAAAAATGGTCTGTATCTGAATACTCCTCGCAAAAGCTTTACAAAAAAGCATAATGAAAAAACTAAGAATCAAAGAGAGGAACTGGCTCGTGCAGCACCGGATGAATAATCTGCCGTTGTACCAGTACTGCTGGTTGCAATAGACTCCAGATTGTGCGCTACCATGTACCGGAACGGATCTGCAGGATCTTCAATCGCCTGCTCTCCTTCCAACATTCTCACCACACTGCTCATCGTCGGCCGCTCATCGGGACGATATTGTACGCACCACAAGGCAACTTTACAAATCCTCTCCGCCTTCTCTCTATACTTGTCCTCTATATCAGCTACGCTGAGTACTACATCCATTTCATCTATTTCAAACTTTTGCCAAACCCATCTTGGGTACCATTCTTTGCTTTGGAGCTCCAGGTCAAAGTTGCGCGTCCTCCCAATGATTTCAAACAAAAGCATCCCAAAACTATAGACATCACATTTGTGTGTCACTGGGAGGGGCATCCACAGCTCTGGTGCTGCGTACCCGGGAGTTCCTCTGGTGCCGGTGATGGTGAAATGTGTGTTTTCTCTGTCACATAGTTTGGCCAGTCCGAAATCAGCAACTTTGGGTGAAAAACTGACTGTCAGCAGCACATTTCCTGGCTTTATGTCATAGTGCACTATCCTTTGCTGGCACTCTTCATGCAAGTATCTTATCCCTTTGGCCGTGCCAATGGGTATCTCATACAGCTTGTCAAACCCTATTTTCTTCTCAGAGCTAAATAAATGCTTTTCGAGTGACCCGTTTTCCATGTACTCGTACACAAGAGCTTTTACAGTGGGCTCAAAACAGAACCCGTAAAGTCTAAACAAGTGCAGATGGTAAGTCCTACCGATAGTACCGACCTCTGCCATGAATTGCTCTTCAGCTCTCTTGTCCATATTGCCATTCAGCACCTTTACTGCTATGGGCATGCCATTTGGTAATTGCCCCTTATACACTACACCAAAGCCACCGGATCCAATCTTCTCAGAAAAGTTTTCAGTGAAAGATTTTAAATGAAATGAAGTAAATTTAATGGGCCTCTCTTGTAAGATTTCAGCTAGAAATCTGTCCATGCTCTCTAACTCCACTTGGGAGAACCCAACGGCCGCACCAGAGGTTTCAAGATTAATTGGAGTTGTGCCTTCATCGATGCTGCTACCTGTGCCTGAATGCAATTCTACTCTTTTTCTTCGTCGTAAACATTTCTTAACACACTTATAAATGAGGAATGCTATGATCACAGTAACTATGCCTCCAACAACAATCAGTACTGAAAAATTGAATTTGACATATTAGATGACAATTTCTTTTTATGCATTTAAATGTGCACCTTTCTTTTCTTTTGTATTTTTTTTTTTTTTGTATATGAGATATCGTGTCATATCTGATTTATTTCTAAATTGACGGCTTGATTTGTTACAGTGTGGATATCTTAGGACCCAACAAATTCTTAATTTCTCAATTTCTCCAAATTAGACGAAGGCAGGTTTCTTACGGCAGAAAAGAAAAGAAAAACTAGAACTAAACCTGAAAATATAATTTGGGAAAGTAAAGCCTTAAAGGGCACAAAAGAAAGTACCGATGGCAATAGCGGTATCATTGCCGGTGGTGCTGCCAGAGTCAGAGGGTGTATTACTATTGCTACTGTTGCTCGCCATTTATTTCCTTATCACTTTGGGGGAGAAAATTAAACAGAAAAGTGTTTAATGGAGCGGATCGAGAGGTCACAGTACAGTCAAACATATCCATATCAATATCAATTAATATTTTTTTTTTTGAATTAAGTGGCTCGAGATGAGCTTCCATTTAAAAAGAAAGACTGGTACAGAGTTACAATTAAAGTTTTCTCTGCTATCAACAAGTCAGAGAGCTAAGAAGAACTCAAAACTAAGTAGCTATTTAGTAAAGCTAAAACTCAAGCTAAGGATAAACTTCTCTACACATCAAGAAGCTATACAAAAGAAACACAGTATCTGAAAGACTCAATAGTCACAAAAAAAGACAAGACAGCCCAAGAGGAGATAGTCAGAGAGGAGCAGCAATAGGTAATGGAGCTTCAAACCAAATGAGGCATGATCTTCAGTTGCTTTCTTCTGCATCCGATACATGCCCTTCACTCGTTTCGTTACTCCTTTGTATAGCTGCCAGATCTCTGAAATTGGCCTCTAGTTGTGAGCTGAAACCTGTCCAAAAATTGAAGAGACACAGAGCATTAAGAATCAGCGTAAAAGGATTTGATCCTTTTGCATCTGAGAAAATCCTTTTATTTCTTTCAATCCATAAAGTCCAGCAAAAAGCAGCTAGAATATTTTTGGTATAACATTTTCTATTACTCTCAAGCTTGTTTATGCTAATCCATAAAGCTTTCATGCTAGAGAAGTCAATACTTATGTTTTGGTTGTTAAACAAATTAAAACCAGACCAAAACACATTGGCTACAACACAATTCGTAAAGATATGATCTACAGACTCCTCATTATTACAAAACTGACATTTATTTGGACCAAAATGCCCTCTTTTCATTAAATTGTCATAGGTTAGTACTTTATTATTTATTATCAGCCATAGAAGACATTTAAATTTTAGAGGGATTCTGAGGTGCCAAACAGTATCTTTCAGATTTGTAACAACTCCAGTATTATTTAAAAAAGAGTACAAAGACTTAACAGTATAGAGACCATTGCTATTTGGCTGCCACCAAACACTATCTAAAACATCTGTGATACCACTATTAAGAATGATGTTTGAAAGAGCAATTTTCTCTATTCTAAGTTCTCTGGAAACTCCTCTTGTAAGAAAAAAATTAATGTTACCCTTGTTCCATACTTGTGCTAAGGAAAGATGTTCCTTTTTCTTACTTTTCATGTATACTAAAGGAAACTGTTTGGAGATTGAGATATTGTCATACCATATATCATTCCAAAAATCAATAGATGACCCATTTCCAATTATCTTTCTACAACCTATTCTTAAGATAGGAAAGAGGTATTGTAAACTTTTCCAAAAATGAGAAAAGCTTCCAGTACCATGCTTCCCTGCATATTTAGCTAATAACAAATCCTTCCAGATACCTTTGTACTCTCTATACATATAATTCCATACCCACTTAGCTAAAAGGGCAGAATTCATATGATAAAGATTTAGGATTCCCCAACCACCAAACTCCTTTCTTCTACACATTTGGTCCCAATTCACTAAATTATACTTCTTCTTCTCATTCCCTTGAAAAGAACCCCAAAGAAACATTTTTCTAATCCTATCAATTTTAACTATAACCCACTTAGGACATTTAAAGAAAGAGAGGTAGTATAAAGGAAGGGAGGTTAAGACTGAATTGATTAAAACTATTCTACCTCCCATAGAAAGGATATTGCCTTTCCACTTAGATAGTTTGGTTTGAAATTTGTCAATCAGAACTTGCCAATCTTGCTTTCTAGGCTTTTTCCAATGTAGTGGGAGTCCAAGGTATTTAATTGGAAGACTACCTTTTATCAATTCTGAATTCTCCTTTGGATTGATGTGTGAAAAGTGTTCCTCTATTGACTGTCAGTCCTTTGAATTAATCTTGAACCCAAATCAAACCGGATGGCTTTCTTTTCAACTTGGTCCCAGTTTGAATTTTTCTTACTACCTACTTTGCATTTGCTTCACACAGTACTAGTGATTTAAAATTATTGAATGAAAATAAATAATTTTAATACCTTCATGTACTACGTCAAAATTAAAACATTCAGAAAATTCAAACTCTCTCCAATTAATATCTTGTGGACCCATTTGCCCGTGTCAATGGAAGACTTCGTACATCGTTGCTTGTGATATTTATTATCTGAATTAAATATTACAACTTTTTTTTTAATGTTTGTAATTCTATCGTTATCTGCTGCACGAATGCGACACATAATTTGCGATTAATGTCTTCAGCTTGAAGAAGATAAATTTTAGCCATTAATTACATTAATCTCATACACATATCTTGCTTCATGCACAACAAATGCCATAGTATAATTGAAAAAGAATTGATGAGAATTTTGTATTCTTAACCACTTTTGTAGAATATATATTTTTCTTTTTTTCCGGAACTTTTTATTATCTTCACAATTTTCAGGGCGTTTGAGGAGATGTTACTCATTTTTTCCGGAACTTTTTCATTTTGAAGAAAATTAAGGCTAGTATGCATTCAATTATTTATGTTATCTCGTAAAGTGCGTTAAAATAATTATGAATGAAATGTGGGAGAATATATATCTTAGCGGGACTGATAAGGATCATTTTCAATATTCATCATTTCCAGTAGTTGGATTAATTGCATTTCAAAAAAAGAAAAGAGCGGAGTGAGGATGAGAGGATGATTGGCGCGTTTTTCTTATTTGGATGAAGGGATGAGGGGACAGAGGGAGTGACACAGAGGAGAGCGACACATATTAACTTCAATGTGCAATATTAACTTCAACAGTTACGATATTAATCTCAACAGTTATATATATATTAACATTTAATATATATAAATAGAACAATTCTATATATTAACTTCAACAATTATGTATATTAACTTCAACAGAGGGGCTAGATAATTAATGATACTTAATATGTAATTGTTGAAATTAATATGCAACTGTTGAAAATTATATATTAATGAGGAGCGAAGCACAAGGATGGGGAAAGGGAGCGAAGCAGAAGGGATAACGCGTGGATGATCCTTGCCAAAAATAGAAAATGCGTTATCCCCTGGATTCTATCATCCCCTAAAATCTTCATTAATTAACTAGTGTTTTTAATAATAGAAAGCTGGAGATGATGGAGATGATAGAATTTTAGAGATGATCTTAAGTAATTATATCTTAGTCTCTCCACCCGCTGCCAAGCTGGAGAACAAAATGTCATAATCCTAGATGACATGTTCATGAATATTCTGAAAAGTTATCTAAGAATTATTAATAGTTGTAATTAAATTTGTCTTTATTATCTTTGTTAAATTTGTCTTTATTATCTTTACTGTCCTCGACTGGCATAGACGGTGAAAATTTTATTTAATCGGAAATTTGTAGGTTTGCGACATGAAAAACATGTTATAAAAAAACACACATATTTACGATGATAGATGTTTTTTTTAAGCCCACAAATTTTATTAATAATTTAAAAATATTTAAAAGTACAAATTAAGAAAAAGAAAAAGATAGGAGGAGGACTATATATAGAAACCTAAAAAGAAAAGAGAAAAAATAATAAAGATTTAAAGTTCCTAAGTGTGTTTAATCGAGGCCTCTACATCAGCAGAGATATTCTCGAGTAAAAGGTCTTCCCGGGTGCCCAATTAATTGCGCATGCTCTTAAAGATTCTTTTATTTGGAACCTTCCAAATTTTCCAGGTGGTTGCAACCCAAATTATGTTCCAGTTTTGATTTCCTAGTCCTCTGATTGAGAGCCAGAATCTGCAATGGTCTAAGGTGAAGTCCAAAAATGGTAACCTAAAGCGAAATTGAACCAATGTCCACACATTTGTAGCGAATTGACAATGCAGAAAGAAAGAGGTGGTCTGAAGTTCCATTGCTGCTAGAGTTGCAACTAAGGCCAACCCCTTAATTAATTATATATGAGGAAAATTTAAACTTTTGGCGGTGATTTAATTTTCCAAAGGAAAGGATATATAGTATCTTGAGGTGATGCTGGTACAACTCATAAACGTAAATATTGCATAAATTAATAATTACATAGTTTCACATAATTGAAATATAATTATTGTTAACAAATAATAGAAGTGGTAATTTGCACAGACAACACAGTGTATTCAAGCTATATATATTATTTTTCCTAATTAACGTAATATTTTTTAAAAGCGGTTTGAAAGTTGGATAAAAGAGAATAAAATGCAAAAATATACAATTTCAATGAAATAAAAAACTGTTTGAAAGTTGGATAAAAGAGAATAATTAAGAAAAGACAGCTTGTATACAACGTTTGAGCCGGCGGATTTAATGACACAACTCTCCATCCATTGTGTAATTATTAAGTGCTCCTCTTCTTCGTTAATTGGTGCCAGTTGTTAGAGGAACATAAGTTAATTGTAAGTGTGTTGATCCATCGTATGTATTAGTAGTACACATTAATGAAACTTGCATGAGAATAAACTAAATTCATCTCATAGTACTGATTAATTGTAGAGTTTATGCCGACCACTATTCACCTCTCTTAACTCTTATTAAGTCTTATGATTTAATCTTTATTCTCGATCGGCTTGCCCCACATGCATTTTATACACCTTGGTGGAATTCGTCCATCGGTGTTTCAAATTTATTTATGAAAAAATGGGTAATCGTAGTCTATTGATCAAACATTAATTGATAAAGATTTGTGTGTTTAATTATTTAATTATGAGTGAATTTGTGTTTGACCAGTTATATATAAGCAAAATGTCAAATTGGAAACACAAACACAACATTATTGCTGTTTCCATGGCTTCCTTGTTCTTCCCTCTTCTTTTATCCTTGGCAGAAGCTGATTCCACGCTGCCTTCTCCGTCTTCGTCTTCCGCGCGTACAAAGGCAATAGGTGATCTACTGATATATCTAATATAAAAGCATATATATCATGTAATCTATACTACTGAATTCCCTTTTTGATTTGTTTGTGAATTGTGAATTGTGATTGCTCCAGCGGTTTATTCCACGGTGGGTGCGGTTGGGCTCTTCGCATTTCTCTGGCTAACTTACAGGTGCTTCTGGCACACCTGTCATCCTCCTGCTCCTCCTGCTCCTGCCAAGTGTTGACTAAGCCATAAATGATTTACTCCCCTATCTTCTTACATTAATTGTTTACCTGTATCTTTTTTTCTTCCACTCGAACAGATCGAGTGTGTCGGTGCGAATATATGTGCATGCTTAGGGGTGCTATATATATATGTGCTTTTAAGTATAACAGTTTGGTTAATTGTGAATTATCCATTTAATTAGTGTATTTCTCAAGTATTTGACCTGAGAACCAACTCTTGATCCAGTGACAAAGAACAATACACTTTCATCGAAGGTCGTAAGTGCAAATTCTGATTGAAATTCTTCGTGATATTTAATTTCGAAAATAAGTCTGAGGACTTGACTCAAAAGAAAAATTAATGTATTTGACTTGAGCTTTTTCACAATTAGCTGTGATTTGTAATTTGGTATTACATCAATCATTTATCCGGGGTACATAAGTTCAATCATAGACAAGTATAACCCAGCCCCCATTGGCCGCAGAAAATCAAACAGTTGCATACAGTATTTTAGGTAGTCTATTTAATAAATGAAGAATTACGATATGTTACTTGCATTTTCAGTAAAAAAATATATATAATAGATGCCTAGAGTAGGCGTCATCTTAATTTCAGTTTTTACTTGGAATTTGGATTGCATTGGAAAGTTACCACAGTCAAATTCTTTTTTAAGTTATTGTTTTCGGAAATTGATTAACGCCGCCACTGCTGACTCCGGTTGTTTTTTTTCGCTCTATTGCTATAAGCGTTCACTTTGTTGATTATAAACGTTCAATTTTTATTATCAGAAATTCATTATATGTGTTCAATCTGTTTATTTTTTTATTTCTCATTCAATTAATATTTTATGTCTATTATTTATTTTATATAAGTGTTTATTTTTATTGTTACAAGTATTCATTTTGTTGTTTTCTGTTATTATAAGTGTCTATGTTATTTCTTAAATATATTCACTTTGTTATATTATCTCAATGTGAAATACTTGTTTTCACTTTACAATTAGTATTTAATAAAATCATCATTTGATTGCTCAAAACGGTTTCGTTTGGTTGGACGAAACGGTTAACAAAACAATGAAACAGTTTCGTCCATGTATAAATTCATGAAAATTTCGTCCATTTCGATCGTTTCGTCCGGACGAAACGATCAACGAAACTAAAATTCTGTTCGTCAACGAAACGAAACGGTTAAACCAAACACCCTAATTTCGTCACTATTTCAACCGTTTTGCAGCCCTATACATATACGTGATGGGACGGAGCTAGAATTTTGACTTAGGAATGTTAGAATTTTAACTTAGGTATACGAAAGTTTGAAAATTTAAAAATCTAAAAAAAATTGAAAAAAATTTATTATTATTTTGTACGAGTAATTTTTCTGAACATGAATTGTATCAAATACAATAAAGAAGTAATTTTTTTCTTGAAAAAAAAAGCAAAGATTTTTATATTTGAGCAATGTTCTATTTATCATTTTATTTCTTCTAAATTTATTTTAAAAGAAAAAAATTATAATTATACTAGTTTGAACAAACAATAAACTTATTTGATTGTACTTGAGCTATATTTATTTTATTTGAACTCTTTTATTAAGGATGCAATATGTTATATATTAATAAAATTTAGTATATAATTGAAATTGAAGAAATTTAAAATCTGAGAGGGGCCAAGGCCCTTTTCGTTCCAGGCCTGATAAGAATAATCACTATTGTAATCAGAGCAATCACCTTTTATTTTGGGCCGATGAACGCTGGCCACCTTTCATTTTTTACCTCATCCTATTCAACAGACGATCCATTACAAATAGACATGCGTGCTACATCGGGCCTTTTGAGGTTTTTAATTGTTTGGAGCTTAGCCCAAGTCAAATCCAATCCAATAGAGGAAACACAATACTGGAGTCTGGAGGAGATGAGATCATGAGATGAGCTTCAACAGCTCAGAGCCTCAGATTCTTTCTTCCCATTTGGCATTTGCTTGAGATCATTAATTGTATAAACCTCGAGTTGTTGTTGTGCTTTGTGTGTAACTGATTAGGTCACACTAGATCTAATCAGTGTCGTCCAATCCCAGCCGTTAATTGTAGACTTGTTGTTTGGTAGAACTGAGAAACCTCGCAATCACAGGGTTGGAGAAGGCATTTCAGACAAGTGTCATGCTGATTGCATATTTGCATGTAGGAAGGGTTTACTTTCAGGCTTTCAGCTATTGTATAAAGCGAAATTAATTGCTAATTAATTAACAAAAGTAAAACATGTATACAGCGAAACTGATTGCTAATTAACTATTATTATTAATTCATACAACAAAATAATTGAAACTCTTTGGTTATTAACATATACATACATGATCAATAACAATAATTTTAGCCAGAACTCTCTTAAATATTATTATTATATTTATTTCTAAGCGACTAATCTAACAAATATTCAACAACGTACTCCCCTGCCCTCTGCAAGCAATCCCTCAACAACCGCCACCGCCGCCGCCACAACCGCCTCCCCCTCCACCACCACCACAACCACCTCCGCCTCCGCCACCACCACAACCGCCGCCGCCGCCAGTACCACCATCCCCTCCGATATTTGCAACATCAATGGCAACGTCAACAGCCGGACCGGTTAGTTCGGCAAGAGCTTCGATGACATGATCGTCAATGCGGCCCTTCCTGCCTTTGCCGTGATACTGGATCTTACTTGCCTTGGTAGGCAGCTGCTGGGTCTTCTTCTTTCTTTTTCGACTATCGGCACAGAGACCGACTACAATCGTTGATGCGATTATGAAACCTATCAGTGCAATTACAAGCATCGACATGCTCGCGCGCTTAATCAATTATGCTATATACTATTATATATATATATATATATATATATATATATATATATATATATAATAAAGGTGCAGGTCCGATCACTTTGAATTCATGTTGGTGGTCAATTATTTCTGCGCTAGCTATAATTCATCCATTCGTTCGTTCATTTCTGTTTGTTACTTACAAGGAGCCTTCATTGATTAATTAGATTGCAAACGCGCGAGATATATGGATGTTGGAAAAGTCAAGAGCAAAAAGGCCCCTACGTAATTCTCAATTAAATTACAAGGTAATTTCGTCCAAAAACACATCTCTATCTCTACTACTTATAGATTAACATGATGTGCGGTTCAGATTTAAATATCAGATAGACACAAGGTTAGGTTCGTTGGTTAGGTTAGATTCGGCGCTGGGTGATAAGTCTGTTGGTTTGTTGGTTACAGCGCGATGGATCGATTCCGAAGACGGGCAATTATTATATTATATTATAAAACATTCAATTCCAAGCTGAAAAAACACTGTTCATTTAGGCTCTATCCCAGCCGTCCGATTTTTTTCTCTGTGTGATGGATTTCATCCTATGCATTAGTGGAAGTCCTTTCAGATTTTTTGTGTTTATATCTTCGCATCCAATGTGTTGCTCCTCTCTGCTACATTGTTTTCTTGCGTTTCTGTATGGGGACAACAGAGCTGCACGGAGAGGCTACACGAACAACAGAGACATGCACGCACACTTGCTTTACTGAAAGGTTCCTTCTTTCTCTCTCTTCATTCTTCTTTTGAGCTCTGCTGCTCAAGGACAAGGACGCAGCTCCCGAGGCAAAGTCGTTGCGCCTCTCTGCCGGCGTATTTCGGAGGTCTCCGGCCTCCATAGTCGATGTCGATGTCGATGGTACGGGCGTGTAGATCATATCTTTCTCTTCCGATTGAGCTCCATTTTTTCTCTGATTGACTCCCTTTTTCATCTTTATTCGAGAAAGTGGTGTTCTGATTGTTTGAGAAGGAGGTGTCTGTGGAGTTGGAGACAACGCTGCCAACAGAGCTAGATATCGACCTTTGGAAACAGTGAAAACTAGGGAGGCAAAAATCAACCTTCATATATTAGGTTTCTTCTCTTCTTGTATATTGTTCTTTTCTTTTGGCTCGTCTTTGTCTCCTCCTTTTTTCTCCATCTTTCTTTGAGAAATTCATCTCCTGATTGTTCCAGAGCGAGCCGTCAGCGGACTTAGAGATAAAACTGGCAACAGAGTGAGGGATCGACCTTTGGAAAAGAAAAGTAGGTATTCTTCTGATATGTTCTCTGTGGAACTGCGTGCGGTCATAAATTATAGGCATTTTTTTGTTCTTTTTCTTTATTGGATTAGTGTCGTTTTCAGTCTTGATTTATCCTTTTCTTACTATAAAAATTCAGGTTAACGCCAAATAACATGAGATTTTGGAAAAAGTTACCACATATACTTGCTATCTGATCTCTGATGTGCATAGCAAACATTCGGCACATATTGTTTCAAAACTTTTTTGAGCTAAGAAAAAGAATTTATCAGATATTTTTACTTGCAATTTGTGTTCAATTAATTATGTTTTCAGTAGTACCTTTGATAACGATGATTTGTGCATGTACTGGCACTATAGATTACTTGAGATTGTATTTTGCACTGGATGTACTCGCTTCTTTAGCGACTCTTGCTGCAGTCCCTCTCCTTTTGTCTGTTTGTGTTAGATATTTCAGGATTTTGACCTAAAAGGATTAAGCCAGAATTTTTTGAGTATGTGCATCTCTTTTCAGGTATTGGATCGAGCGATACCGTCAGTATATGTATGAATTTAGCCTTGAACATGCACTTTTATGGAGTATAATTCATATCTTTTTCAAGTGACTACATGTTGGCTTAATCCAATACTTAGAGTCACTCATTATAAATAATGACTTGATTTTTGAGCCCCTCATATGCCTTTTCAAGTATTTGGTCAAATCTTTGCTTTCCGAACAGCCGAAAGGGTTCAAAATTGTGAAGAGTGCATCTGCAGGTTTCAACAAGTGCATGATGATTTTTTAACCTGTCCTTTTTAAGAAAGTTGAGGCGTAGATTATACAAGGCAAAGACTCAGAAGGTACTTCATCGATTATTTGTGTTATTTAAGTAATATGATACTTTCTTATGGAACTTGAGTGTTTAATTTTCTTTCTCGATTTTTAATGTATGAGTTGGATTATGAACCAGGTCTTATTGCATCATGTGAGGAATCACAAGGATTACATGGGCTAACAATGGCTGTGCTCCAAAGCTTTTAGGATAGGCTGTCAAAAAATGATCTCTTGCTTCTTTCCACTCAGAAGGTACATGCACAATGGATTTTGCATTCATGCATTTCTTTTTTTGTTTCAACTTTCTGCGACAATTGTTCCTTATCCTCTTATTAAGTTATTATAGACTGAGACTAGGAATTTAGTCTACCACCGATAAGCGCTTAATATTAATGTAGTTAGTATTTCCTCTCCCTATTGTCAAAAATAATTTTCGTTCTTTACCCTACTATCAGGTGAGAAGTGATGTGTACTAGGTAGAAAAATGATTTTAATCGAGTTGAAATGTTCAGCTATCGCTGATATTATTCATTATTTATAGCATGTGCAATTACTTGCGTTTTCATTTCTATGATCCTGAGGGCATGCTTCGGTGATTGTTCATTATTTGTTTCAGAGACGTTGGTGGAGACGGTGAATCTCATAAAAAATGTTTACTCTGTATGAACCGATTTAATGAAAAAATCTGCTCCGCGCGATACATTCACTTGTTCAATTCAATTCCAAGCCTCCACTTTGATGAAGGCTTAAAACCTAGGAATCAAATAAATTTATAAACCTAGAGCTAACCTCACTAGTCGTTTTGGTTAAGCTTTAGGGTCGAACCCAAGGGACGGATTAATGAGTACCGGACTTTACTTCCTCACGAAAGCTAGACAATTAAATTTTTATGGAGTTTTTGGTTTATTAAATCTAAAGGTGCAAGTAAATAAATATTTTTGGATATTTTAATTATCTAAAAAAATCTAAATGCTTAAAGAGATGTTTTTGGTGTTTTAACAATATAAAAGTCGTCTTAGGTTCAGGTTTCACATCGGTTTGGACTCTAGAACACAGAACTTATCACTTTCGTGCATCAAACGGTGTTTTTCAAGCATATACCACTCTGTTCGATCCGAACAGATGGTATAAGTGTGTGGTTTTGACTCTTTATGAAATTTTATGCTTTGTGCTAGGGTTTGTTGGTCAAACCTAGATACTCTAAACCTCAGCTTTCGCTTGTTGGACTAGACACTGGTTCAATCACAACCTAACATAATTAACTCGATTGGTTCACAACTTTTGGTATAGAATTCAATCAACTTAAACTTGTTTGTTGGAGTTCATAAGGATATCTAGAGGTCTTTTGGACTCGTCTAAAAGTTACACTTTTGGTGTCAACTAATCTCCCCTTTCGGATCTATGATTTATCCCAAATACTTTATTTGAACTAATCTTGTTTATCCTAACTTAGGCTTGACTAGATGCGGCCGTACAACTAGAAGGTGATTAGGAAATCACAAGCAATTCAAACAAGCAATTAACATAATTCTCAACAAAACAAATCAACAAAACATATCATATCATATCAAGTCAAATCACAACACATCGAAACCTAAATTACTTCCCTACTCCTAAGACAACATAAATCTAGCCTAACATGAAAGCAAAATAAGATACAAGCTCCATCAAATCAAAATATCAAGAGAATGGAAGAAATAAACCAAATATCGCTTCTAACTCAAGATATCGAACGTCCAGAGCCGTGGTTGGGTTGATTCTGTCGCCGTCGCGCCTAGAATTGCTCCAAAGATGATGCCATGGTCGTGCTATGATGAAAGAGGTGGAATCCCACGCCTTTCGGCGTGAGAACGGTGGTGGAAAGGTGCCAAAACGTGGTAGGAGGTGGAATTTCGTGTATGGTGGCTTTCCCCCTTTTTCTTCTGGCCTAGGGGAGCATAAATAGTGATCTTCTGGACTTGGAAAGGAGGCTAGGGCGTCATGGCAAGAATTCATACCAAAATATTGAGTTTCCATGCTTGAAAACTTGCCAAATGCACTATGTCGGCTCTCAACTCGGACCGAGTTGGCTCAAACTCGGACCGAGATGGTAATTTAGCAGTTTTCTGACTTTCAACTCGGACCGAGATGGATCCAACTCGGACCGAGTTGACTCC
This sequence comes from Rhynchospora pubera, assembly GCA_028095005.1. Lineage (NCBI taxonomy): Eukaryota > Viridiplantae > Streptophyta > Magnoliopsida > Poales > Cyperaceae > Rhynchospora > Rhynchospora pubera. Next base: position 360,205,849 of record CM051460.1, read on the forward strand.
AGACTGAGGAGAGGTAGTATTTCGGCCATAATTCCTTCACCCGAACTCCGATTGAGGCGATTCAATTGGCGTTGGAAAGCTTAGGATGAGCTCTTCAATGCTATTGATTCCATTTGACCAATTGTTTCTCTTAAATCCACCATTTTATGCATTAATTGAGTTTGATCCACCGAGTTCCTGCAATTCAATACAAAAACCACAACAGTACCCAATTCTAGACAAATATAGCACGAAGCACAATGAATATAGGGGTTTGAGTTACCATTTAAGTGTAAAGTCCGGTCAAAAAGCACATATAAATATGAGATATCACACTTACTTTGATTTGATTTGGCATCTATAACTTCTCCCAGTTATTTCTCCTGTCGCTGCACCAAATCAAAGTTGCTTCGGTTCTCAATCTTTTGGTTAATTTAGTATATTGCTGAAATATTGCTTGTTTCTTCAATTTAATAGTCTTGGCTCCGCAAGAAGGCAACTGATGATGATGAAGAGTAATCTGACAAGTCAAAATCTGAGGTCAACGACGATGATGACGATAAGGAGGATGAGGAAGTAATAAGATTCATGTATTGTGGTCTAGAATCTACAGGTACAATATCTCCTTTGGAATCAGACATTTTCTGTGATTTGAAAAAGGTAGTTTTGAGTGTAAAATGCGAACACAGAGATGACAAAACTGAGAGTTCTAATTTGTATAGTTTGTAGATAACTTGCATTTATTCTTCTTGTATATACTTAAATGTAAGCTGTAAAGACAAATTTATTATTAATAATATTTGTTCACTGAAAAATTAAATTGATTTATCAAATGCTCTTTTCAGTTTCCTGTTTGTTATATAGATCTTTTAGTGCGTATACCTACTCGTTAGTCATTGAGCACACTGGTGCAGCCACTAAATCTGAAGGCGCAACTCACAAGTACATGGGATTCAGCTGCGCAATTTAATACACGTTTTATTTTATGTTGGATATACGTTTTATTTTATTTTGTCAATTTCCATCACTGTACTTTGCTACCTAATTTATTTTCGTATGGTACTTCCCATAGATTCTATTTGGTGAGACATACTTTCAGAAATGGTATGTATCTCTGGTTTAAAATGGATGTAAGAAACATATTTTTTTTTGTATATATACCACTAACAGCTTTCTTATGTATGCACTCTTCAATTAAATAACTAAAGTCATAGATTGTTCGCTAATTTATACAATTCTCATGCACTATTTATACAATTATACACTATATTCATGTTAAAATAATTTTTTTGGGTTTGAAATGTGCCCACACATTGGGTGGACGTATATGCTAGTCAAATTAAGAAGAGCACAAAACGAACCGAATATTTAATTATATTACATAGAGATACATTAATTAAATATTTTACATGTGGTGATGTAAAGTATTGTAATTAATTAGTATAATATTTGAATGAAACCGAACCGATCGAATATATATATAAAAGATGGAACTACAACTACTGGGTGCAAGTGTTAGAGCAGTAGCATATATATAGTTTAGCTATGGTGAGTCGCGACTCACGGACCCTCCGGTGAGTCGCGACCAAAACTCCTAGATCTAGATCAAAATGACCGATCCAAACCGTCTAATATTATCTCCCTATTGAAATCTCCGTGCAAACTAAATTTTTTATTTTTTCGAAATTTTTAAGTATTTTTTTCGGATTTTTAAAAACTGATGTTTTTGAATGGTTCAGAACCAATTAGATTAACGATTTTCTAATTCATTCTTAATCTTGGGAGTTGGGAGGCTAAAAGTAAAAGAAGACAAATAATTAATTAATATTATCCGGCCGGGGACTCGGATCCTCTGGTCGTTTTTTGATCTGGACCGTCCGACTTAACCTCAACGGTTAATATTTTTTCGAGCCTATCAATCGTGGTACTAGCACGGAACATCCATAGCCATTAAGATTAAATCAGACGGCTCAGATTTAAAAACTACCAGAAAATTTCTCTGATCGGCAGTCGGCAGAACAGAGGATCTGGTTCCATCCGGCCGGTAGTGGGCTAGAAATTGGAAGATTTCATGTAATTAAATAATAAATGTTGTAAATATATATATATATATATTAATATATATTAATTTACGGATGCACTGGATTGATCTCATATAGAATAGTTACGATTGATTTGATTTGGCAGCGAGGGATTGTAGAGAAGAGAAGAGAGGAGTCTGTCTGTGTAAATTTGTGTAAATAGTAAATACCAATCCAATCCTGTAACGTAAAAGTGTAAATATTATCCACCAAACACTTTTTGTTTTAGATTTACCTTTCGTGTCTCTTCCTTCTCTCTCTCTCTCTCTCTCGTTATAACTCATTTAGAATTGGAATTGGAATGGCGATGTTCTTCAAATTCAAGCCACGCGACCAAGCGGAGACCAAGACCAAGACCAAGTGGATCTCCGTCTCCGGGCTGCTCTCCGGCGCTGGCAACATCATCTCCTCCGTCTTCGCGTCTGATTCTCATTCCTCTGATTCCGATTCTGATTCTGATTCTGAGCCCCAAGGTAATTAAAAGCTTTTAATTACTCTTACTCACTCCCTCCCTCCCTCCCCCTCCCCCTCCCTCTCCCCCAAGGTAATTAAAAGCTTTTAATTTCATTTCATTCACTAATTACTCTTACTCACTTTTCTAATTTTGGGTTCCTTCTTCTTTTACAGATCATACGCACCATCCCAATTTCATCCAGGTTCTTCTTCTCTCCTTCTCCTCTACCTCTATTTCCTCCTTCTACTATCACCTCACATTCTTTTTCTTCTGTCGTACCAACAGCAACAGGGACTTCAAGACCCAATTACAACTATACCTCCACAAACCAATTACAAACTTACTATTCACCACCTCATTACAAACCAAACTTTTTCAAGGTATCTTTTCTCTCTTTCTCAACCCATCTAATTACTTCTACTTCCTACGCTATCGTCTTCTAATATAATTAAACTTTACGCATTTCAACATTTCATTCCTCCTTTTTCTCAGAGAAGAAAGTGACAAGCTCATCAAGCTACTAGAATCAAGGGTTTTCGAAGCCTCTTCTCCCTACAAGCAACAAAATGATATGCACAATTATAATGTAGACCACACTCCTTTTTCTCCAGTTCAGTCATCATCCGAGATGTGCACTGCCGCAGTAGCTGAGGCAAAGAAATGGTTCGACGAGAAGAAAAAAACTGGCTCCTCAAGTTCTAAGACCACCGATTTGGTTCCTTCTAAACTTAGTACCGACATGTCTCAGTTTGTAAGCCTCTACCCCACACATTTAATTTGCCATTAGTGTATTAATGCATCTGGCCATAGTAGTCATTTTTTAAGTTGTTTGTTTTCATATTCGATTTTTTTTACGTTTTATTGCATAATTGGTGGAAATTATTCTACTACATTGGAGGTCTTTTCTATTTTATTTGTTAATAATTCTGTTAAAATATATGTATTTAATATTTTGCTACATTTTAGGAAATAGAGAGTGATATTGGGTCACCAGTTGATCTGGCTAAATCATACATGCTATCCAAGCCTCCCTGGCAGTCTCCATTCTTGCCTAGTCCTAGCACCCTTTTCAGTACTCCGCTTAGCAAGTTCAGCGCTGATGCCATACATGGAACCTTCGACCACACTTTGTCCTCTTCAAGAGTATATTATTCACACACTCTATCTCTATCTTAAAAATTGCCTAAAATAAATGATCGACTTTCTTATCAGCTATGCAGCTTTCTTTTCCATTTAACTTTTTTTGAAAATAAAATTTCTATGTTTCCTCTTTTCCAGTTTCTGAAGAGGGATTACATTTCAACTGGGTTGTGGGATCCGAAAGAGGAATCATCTAGAAGGGTTCGGTCGAGGCTTTCTGGGAGTGCATTTGATAGCCTGTCTAGTTTCATACGCCCTAACTCTAGCTCTAGACTATTTGACAGAGATATCCTAGAATCTGAAAAGAATTTAAATTCTAATTTAGTTGAAGGCAAGGAGCCATCCAATCCTGACGTTGATGTGCCATCATTGCAGGCCGGCACAGGTTTCTTACTTTATCACCAAAATAACATTACAAAAACTGATGAATTCGAAAGAATATCTGTATTCTGGTATAAATCTGGTAGCAATAGTGATATGAATATGTGCTTATACTAAATGTATGGCTTATATTGTAGCAATTTTGGTATATTAGCTTTTATACTGGTGTAATCTTTAATCTGAATATATATAATTCGTTTTTCCTTGCAGCCGACCGAGTGCTGGATGCTTCAGACTCTACTCTTGGAAATAATGTATGTTTAAGGGTTCCATTGATAAATTAATAACTTTTTAGTTGAATATTGTGTGACTTCGGTCTGCTACTAAACTTTTAGGCTCCTCTACAATGTGCGGAAGGGCAAAAGAATGCTGACATAACTACTGGTACAACATATTAAAATTGTTTGCTTCTATATTCCTGTTCATATACTAATATCATTTGTTCTCCTGATGCAGATATTTCAGTTGATCTTAACAAAGCGATTGAAGGTATTCCAGAGATGGTGAATTTAGAGATGAGCAGTGCCACTGTTCCTGCCTTGAGGTCATTTTTCTTCTTTTTATCAATGTATATAGTACGTTAGATGGTATAGTTTGTGCAGTTTGTTGGATGTTTGACTTTTGCTTTGTCCAGTCAGTTCGTCCTCGCATCATTTAACTAAATCACATTGACATGTATGTCCTTCATTACCTGGTATACATTTTTTTGGTAACAAGAAAAAAAAAATTATGTTAAATAAAACATACCATTTAACTGCCTCTTTTCTAAATTATTGAGCCACAATTCTTAGATCCTAGACATTATTTTTTACTCTGCGAGGACGGATCAATTGACAAACAATTATCTTGACAATCTTGACAATACTCAATGTGAAGTTTGAATTTGAAATCCGCGTCGTAGGCATAATCTAGATGGTGCATATATCATATGGATAGGAAATGATTAAATTTGGTATAAGTTTTACCTTTCATCAAGTGATTTGAGTTGTTAATGATCTTAAAGTAAGGCTTATTGATGCATCATGGAAAGATGCTCAAAGTGCATAAAATTTTATTGTTGGCAATCTGTAAGTTACATGATGTGACACCCCGCAGCCATGTCGGTGCCACAGCCTGCCATGCACAACGTGCCGCGCATGTACACAAGGCAGTCCCAACCATGATATGCAGGTCAATAGCATAATACAAACAGTGCATAAAAATCCCAGGAATCACATTTACAATTCAATATAGTCAAATGGTCAGTTACACACAAATTTCCCAAGTTAAAGGGCTTGGGCTGGGGAGAAACCATGCTTAAAAGGTGCTGGACATGTGTCAACAAGCCCTTCTCTCTCCTTGATGACTAAGCTGCTAGGTGTCCCTATTCTAGGGGCTGGTCAAAAGCAATTTGGACTGTTCAATTGGCCACCTCCATTGGTGCTAACCACTGGACACCTCCAGTACTTGCTGCCCAGGTTGCTAAGTACCCAGCACACGCTTGGGGAAGCGGCCTAAACACCGTTCCGACTTACGGTTTACAACCGGCAGCCACTACCATACACTTTGGCCTATCCAACAGCCCTGCTTTGAGTCACCACTACAAGTCATTTTCACCCACAATTAACATATTTTCATGCTGCCTTAGATGATGCACAACACATGCAAGGCAGGTTTGTGGCCAACCAACAGCATTGCGTGACAGGCATCGCTGCTGCCCACGCTTTACACGTCCGAAACATGGTCTGGTCAGGGGCCAAAACAGTCGTATGTCACACATGATATATCTGTAAATTTACTTTTTTATTTTTAACCTTATTTGAAATTTTTTGGAAAAAGCATTGTCAAGATTGTCAAGATAACCATTACCAAGTGATTCTTTCCTTCTGCTTAATGCTTGATTACCGATATTCATTGACAGTTATGATGTTGTTTTCTGGTAATAACAATCAAGGAAATTATTTAAAAAATAATAAATAAATAAACATTTGATATTTTTATTTTATCTTTAGCGAGAAAAATAATGCTGCTGACCAAGATCAGAAGATTCTGATAGATGACCAAGCAGCTTTAGAAGGCAATAAAGGTCCACAAGAACCAGAAAACCTCTCAGGTATCCAGATTTTGCAATTACTTTTCACTTTTCTTATCTTCTGTTTTTTCCTCTACTGTTGGCCTTATGCTGTTTTTTTTGTGTTCGAATCCAATTTTGTAGACTAACATCTTCGTTTTTCTATTGAGTACATATATTTAAAAAAATATGATAGCTCCATTGTCTGTTACTGCTATTTACTGTCTCATTACCAGAAAAAATAACATATTCTGTCATCTTTTTTGTGTATTTGGATTTTTTTAATTTAGTTTGCTATTTTTTCTTTTATATTTATACTGTTATGTTACATTCGTTGAAATGATTATTGGTATCGCCATTGACAGATCCAAAGCCGCATGAAGGGGATCTTCATATTACAAACAGCTTGCATGGATCGACCAATAAAAACTCTGCCAATGGGTAATAGTTAATTGAGACTACTTTTATTTGAGGCTGATTTGAGTATTAACCCTCACAAAAATTTTCAAAATTCTGTGCATCTCTGCTATACAAGAGTATCGCAGAAGGCCTTAAAAAGGTATTGGAAGTATCTCCATTCTACTTGCTTCCATTTCTTGATCAGGGTTTGACTTCACACAATTACAATAAACAAGAATGTTTCCATTTTCTTTTGCTCAGTATTGCTAAAAAGGTTTTGCTATGCTTTAGGGCTATATTTTATATCTGAAGTTGTTGCAAAGGGCAAATGACAATTTCAATCACTTGTCAAACCTGTCTAAATATATTTGTTTTCTTTCCCAACCATAATTTCTAGACCGGCGGTACAATCAAACATGGAGTCAGAATTTGAGTCATCAATCAACGGTGAGCCCACTTCAAGCACTGCTGGTCCTGACATATCTGATGACAAATCTCTGAATGGAAGTGGTATTCATACTGGTTCGAAAAACTCAGAACCAGGCATGAGTCCCATTCGCAAGGGAAGGAAACGAGTCGTCTCTGGCCGAGTCAGAGGCAGAGGAAGAGGGAGAGTGAGAGGCACATGATGAGTGCATTTTTATCTCGTTACTGCATCTGGACCCCACCAGTAGAAATGAATTAGTAACAACAGATCTAAATCGTTTAGTTAGGTAGTTTATGTAGTTTGTGTACTAGCTCTTAATGGGAGTGCGAATGTAATGTAATTTGTATTAATTTTAGTGGGTTTTGTTGTAGGCTCCATTTTTACTGATTACGGTTGTACTTTACAAGGTACGAGAAGCTTATTTGTAGTTGGAAAGATATTGTGATTTTTAGGTTCAATTTTTGCCTGTCAGTGATGCATGTTGCTTTCTTGAAGATCCCTGGAATGTGATATTCTACATAGTTATCGTGTTTGTCTTCGCTGTTATATCAAATGGTAAATTTCTGAGTATATAAGATTTTAGTTGGGTAGACGATATTAATCTCTTCGATAACACTCAGAAATAGTTCAAATAGTTTACTTATGACGACATGGCAACATGAAGTTGGGTTGGACCTCTCACCTCTTGCTACCCGTTAATTTTATTTTCTTAATGCTAATGACCTTCTTTCTTAAGACATTTCCATATATTTGTTCCCAGAAAAGATAATTAATTTGCGAGAAAGCTTGAACAATCTAATATAGTTTTGCATTTAATGGGGATATGGCGTCAAATTCCTCAATTCTGATAGAAATAATAATAATAATAAAGAATAAAACCTCAAGGCAAAATTTGGAAATTTTTAATCGGATCTAAATCCATATTGCCCCAAGCAACAATAATTGAAATACCTTTCTTTGACAGGGTCTCTATGTACCGATTGTAACATGCATACTGTTCCTACGTAAATAAGCAAACCATAATCACTCGTTAAGCCTAATTTAAAGAATTTGAAAAAGAAGAAGAACAAGTAGAGGAAGAATAGAACTCCACGGATCCATAATGTATGAGCTCCTCAATCATCTCATCAACATAATCCTCTCCATCCATGCACACTGAATTCTCTTCCCGGGTCTCAACCCGATCCCGATTAGCCGCCTCCCCTCCTGGAGTTGCACTTATCCCTGCACAACATTTTTCGAGTTTCGCTCTGAGACTTGGCGATAGACCTGATGGTTTTGATTCAAATGGGAAGTTGGTGCGAGCTCCTGGACCGCACATCAGTCTTGCAGCTTCATCGTATGCTCTCGCAGCATCCTCTGCCGACTCAAAAGTCCCCAGCCAAATTCTTGTTTTTCTGCAAATTTTAGGTGAAATGTTACACAAACGTTGTAAGTAGTAATGACTTTGAATATAAATATGAGAATAAAAAATACTTCAAAATTCCCTTTCAATTAATTAGCTAAAGATTTCTTTTGGCTGTCACAAAACATATAATATTGATTTATGTATTTTTTTTTTAATTTGTTCCGACAAAAGAAAAGCAGGGGATTTGAGGATTAGCATTTTCTTTTCTGGTGGAAGAAAAGGACAATATGCAAATCAAATCAACTAAAGTGTAGAACGACCAGCGGACCATAATTAAGTGTACGTGTAATTATGAAAAGGAAGTTAAATTATAGAAGCCAGAAGACTAATTAAGTGTTGCACTGATAGTAGGTAATTAATTTAATTTAATTAGCTTACAAGAGAGGATGGCGGATTTCAGAGACCCATGACCCCCAATGCCTCTGTCTCACTCCTCTGTACCTCTGCATCTTTGGCATCCCTTTTAATTTCTCTTCTATATATGAAGTTATGAACCAACCAAATTGGAACCTAATGTGGAAAACACTACCCAAATCAAAGATGCAAATTAAGTTTAATCGAAAGAAAGGCGCTTTCTACTCTCAAGTGATGAGAAGTGGAGTGAAGTGATCAACCAAGCTAGGCATCCTTGCTGCTTGTTTATGTATATATATTAGCATCAAGCACATGGCACTAGCACATGGACAAATTATCTGCACCTGCGGATAGTAATGCCAACACCAATTAATCTTTTCATCTTAACATTAGCATGCACTGACAGGGCTGTCAACGGTATAACGTTTGACGTTTACGTTGACGTTCCGTGCTGACGGAACGAGTGGCGGAACAACTTTTCATTTCGTGCTAAGTAGCGGAACAGAGGACGGAATACAGTCTAGTATCGTTGATATGAACGAAACGTGAAACGGAATGAAGCGTTCCGTGCATGTTACCTATTCGTTTCGTTCATGATTCTATATGTTTATAATATATCCATAACAGAGGAGGGGAGCTGGACAGCTGGACAGCACGGTTCTCCTCTCTCTTTCATTCTTTCTCTCTCATTTTCTCCGCCCCTCTCTTCCCTCACTCGCCAAACACCTCTGCTCGCTCACCTCCCTCTCATCTCCGATGGAATCCCTCACCAACCCCACATGTCAAGATCTGAACCAATCCAAGGCCGTGACACCACCACTCTCTCTCTCTCTCTCTCCCTCCGCCTTACCCCTCTCTCTCTGACCCGAGCACCAGCCCCAAACCCCATATCGCCTTCACTCTACTCACTGTCTCTCTCTCAAGCATCCTCTCTCTCTTTTTCTGAAAAGTAAAGAACTTGACACCACTAAAGAAAGGTGCGAAATCGAAATGAGCGAAGTTAGGGTTTTCGAACTAATTTCTTCTCTCCTTTCTCCTCCTAGAGCAAAGACGACTTCTTGCGGCTCTCTTCTCCAAGAATTTCAGGTTTGGGTCCTCTTTCTTTGTCTGTGATACTTGATTTTTGAGAAATTTTTAGGGTTTTGTGCGAATTTACCAATTTTTGGAAAATGGTAATTTCAAGTGTTATAAATAAGTGGGTATTGAGATTTGTTTCTAATTTCGTGTCCGATTTTTTTTATTAGTTTTCTCCAATTTCAATGATCTGGTTTTGAATGTTATTCAATGTTGGTTCTTGTTGAATTTTGATACTGCCTCCTATTTTATTTTTTCTATTATTGACAAATTTAAGCAACCAGATCAGACAGATAATTACTAGCAGTTCACATGAACATAACTCAACTGTTTGTCCTTTTTGATGTGAGTTGTATGTTTTGAGTATTTTCATTCTATAAATAATTCTCCTTTTCGGTCTATGTATGGAGTTGTATAGTGTATTTGGCATTCGAGTAATGAGTTTCTTTTGACTTTATTATTCCAGTTGGAGAATAAGGAGCAAGTGTTGAACTGAGAAACAAGATAAAGCCATTTTTCGTGAGAAACAAGTGTTGTATACTGAGAAAGTGGCCATGATAAAGCCTCTGTTTGATGCTTTGAGAAACAAGAAAGAAGAAAGAATTAAAGAGCTTATCACTGTCACATGATACCATTTTTCCTTTAATTTTATTTTTGAAATATTGAACTTGTCATTTTGTTGTTTTATTTCGTTCACATTTTTTTCAATTTTTTGGACTTGTGAAGTTGTGAATTCTGTATTGTCAACAGAAAAAAAATTAAACGTTAGTTACGTTCTTCCGTTCATTATAGACGGAACGTACAACGTAATAAATTTCATTTCTGCTATAATTATGGAACATTAAACGGAATTAAAAGAAGTTACGTGCAATATAACGGAACGGAAACGAAAGTTGTCATTTCCGTGTCCGTTATACACGTTTGACAGCCTGACTGACAGTGGGACTGGTATGAATGTATCAATGCATGTGCTTGATTTAGCTTGAACACATGGGATGATTTGTGGGGGCCTCCTTCCTTTGCCACGCGTCCTCTTTTATCTCTCCGCTGATTTGTGTTGCTTTGCAATCTCTATTCATTTTATTCAAGCGCAGCGAGATTATAGTTTATGCCAACCAATACGACAATATTATATTATATTTATGCATATGTGTGCGGGAAGTAGTTATTTAAACTCAAACATAAACCAACAAATTAAAATCCCCTCTTGCTTTTCAAGTTTGAGTGGCGAGAGCAACAACTATATGTTATTAAAAAAATTTTGATAAACAGAATATTGCATTGTATGTTGTTAAATGATCTCTAATACGTATGATAAAGATAGTATAATTATTAAAATTCTCAACCCAATTGATCAAATTAAATGTTAACGAATCACAAGTTTTTTACCAATATATATTATATATACATAAGAACCAAATTCCACACCAAAGAACATAAACACAATTAACGTAGAATTGAGGAAAAATATACTTCCTAGTAGAAAACCATAGGAAAAGAAACAACAAATATAAACGTGTAAATTATTTATTATTATTATTATTATCATTTTTTAAAGAGGAATAAACAGATCAAATTGGATGAAAAACAAATCCAACGGCTAGCAAAAGTCGAACCTATCCAATGAGTTTATTTGACTGGGCCCATGAAGCCATGTGAGCCCAGGCTCCCTAAATTGAAGGCACGAATGAAATGGGGATTTTGGTTGTACTCGAACTCGATTGTGGCATCACTAAAATAGTAAAATTTGTATGATTGTGAAGGTCTGAAGGAAACATATACAAAGAGGGGCTTTTATTTAATATTAGGTGGGAAATCAAGCTTCACTCGATAAATACAGTACAAAATAATCAATCAAGAGAGCGAAAAAATACGTTATTCTGTATAAGTAATAATATAATTACTTAGGAGCACATTTTATTACGGAAATATAAAAAAATATTTGAAAATATGTGAACGGTTAATTTGAAGAAAAAAAACGGAGAAAAAGAATGGCAAAACGTAAAATTAAACTGAACATGAGTAAACAGGGCAATAAAAAAAAAAGAATTAGAAAATAATAGAGAATAAGATAATGGAGATATTATTGACAAAGAAAGTTTAAAAATAAAAATTAAATTTGTAGTTAAACAAAGCTATGAATGGACGCATTGTCAAAGAAGCTGTTCTCGTCATCTCCAAAATAACCATCGTCTTTGATATCAATGTCGGGTGTAATCATTGAAATGTTGTTGAATGGAAGAAGTGAAAGATTAAAACGCATGCAAAAGTGGGGTACTGATCCAGACAACAAAATTTTTAGTCCGAGCAACATTTTTAACATTTTACGACCAAATTACCCCTAATTATTTAGGTACCTCAAAAACTTTCTTTAAATATGCTTTTTTAAATATCTTGCATTTTTTATGCTAAGAGAGAGTAGTACAACCATATATTCTTTAAATTTGTACAACCATCTATTCACCTCCTCGAAACCTTAGTTAGGGACAACATGAACTAACCAAATTCTCTTTCCCAAATTATATTATATCCTTCTTCCACCTCAAAAAATTATATTTTTGCGCATCATTGTTGTGTTGTGTCATTCGTTCATTCATGGTTAGCTCGACAATTATTTGGGTTTAATCATGACAAACTTTGTTAAATCCAGCACCACATCATATCCTATGAGATGTCAATAGGACTGAGCAAAAAACTCGGCCCTCGTGAGCTAGCTCGAACTCAAATCGGATAATACTCGATAGCAACTCGAGCTGAAATAACTCGAGCTACACCGCCTTGGAAGGCTCATGAGCTGAGTTTTAGTTGCCTTCAGCTCGCTCAGTCCAACTCGTGAGACTTAGCCCAATTCGTTTGTTTAGTCTGTAACCCAGTCCAATTTTTAATCACTATTTTATAACTCTAAGTTCTTTTCATTTTTAGGGAAAAATAGCCGTATCTTCCTCCTGATCTCTCTGTGTGCCTTCTATGTACATTTTAAACTTTGTTTAATATTTATGTTGTTTGCTTTGTAGTTTAGCCCATTACGAAGTCTCAAAGTTTGATATTTAATAACGAGTTAGTTTTCAAGCCATGAGCCAACTCGAGTTCTATTGAGTTGAGTTTGAGCTGCTAAAAAAACTCAGAATTACCTTGTGTGCTGAGCTGAGCCAGCTCGACTTGAGATGAGTTTGAGTTTGAATTAACCTCGGCTCGATCAGACTCAGCTCATCTACACCCCTATATATCAATAATTACTGCTGCCAATGATTGATCACTCAAACTGTTTGATAGTTTGAAATGCTAATAAAGAAATAGAAATTGTATTGCATTACAGAACTTATCATAAATATTTCCTTGCTCCTTTAGAGGAAAGCTGGTGTTGTCATTTTTTTTTATTTGGAACATTAATTATTTTCATAGTTTCAACAGATGATTCTTTTAAAGTCACTATACAAGGTACCGCTCCAGGATTTGCATTTGCTATTCTTTTGATCCCTTGTATGATTGGAAAAATAAACATGCGATCTTACATCTGGAAAAATAAATCTAGCAATAATTAATGAAAAAATGGAGGTAAGGTAAGAGAGATTTTGAGCGTATCTAATACTAGGAAGTAGGAAACGTGTCGCTATATATATATATATATATAAATACTGCACAAGTAAAGTTCCGTGCCACAAGTTTAGGGTGCCATCAAATATCATAATTTTATTTTTTCGTTAAAATTTTAAGTTTTAAAATGTAAATTTCAAATCTAAATCGTTGATCTTCTTCGTTTTAACAAGTTATGCATTTTCATATAAGTTTTATAAAATTTTGAGTTGATTTGATACTTGATCAAGATGTCAAATCATGAACGTATTATAATTAATCTGTTATAGTTAAACAGATTCGTTCATTTTTTTAACCTCTTGATCGTGTATCAAATCAACTTCAAATTTTATAAAATTTATATTAAAATGCATCACTCGTTAAAACGAAAAAGACCAATGATTTAAATTTTAAAATTAAAAAATGATGAAATAATTAAAATTGTGTCGATAGCATTCTAAACTTGTAGCATGGAACCCTCCTCATTCTGCACATGTTAAAACCCAAGAAAGGTTCCGTTTGGATGGTGTGCGAATAAGGAAAGAAGTATTGGAAGGTGTGTAATTTTGTGAAAAGTTTAAATTGTTTATAATAAATTTAGAAGTAGAAAAAAACTATTTTTTTATTCTTGCACCTATTTAAACGGAACCAAAGAGAAGTTTGCATGTACTGTAGCGCATGAGGCGTGACAGAGCGTGCGCTTGAACAGAAGCGATGAGATGAGTCAACATGACATTGATATTGGTTGACAAGTCAAAATCTTTGTGGGCATACCGCATATGATCTACGAAAGGATCCATTTAGGAATGCGAGAGATATGCATCTTTATGCGACCATATCTCTGAAATATCATAATTATTAGATCCTCTACAGTTCGTTCGAAATTGCTGACCATGCTTTCAGATCTGAATATCCTATCCACGGCTCAGTTTGGATAGGTGTGGGAAGAAGAAAAAAAAGAAAAGAATTATTGAAAAGTGTGTAATTTTGTGAAGAGTTTAGATTATTTATAATTTTTTTATTTCCTTCTTCCTTCTTTCTACTTCTTTTCAACGCATCCAAACGGAGGCCACAAAAACAACCAAGTGTAGAATTTTGCTTTATAATTGTCGAAAAGACAACATTTAGTGTTTTAAATCATGATCTCCATGCATATATATTATTTATGGAATTCTAATATATATTTATTCAATGAAGACCTATACATCAAATAAAAAATAAAAAGCCAGGCAGAGCAACAAACTTAAGCTTTTGAAATTTTATATGAATAGACATATATATTTGAAATTTGAAATCAAGATGCACTCGATCATTTGTAATAAAATATTATGCTAGACTAAAATATGTTGCTGACGATTGACAATTTATGCGAAACACACTAATCAAAATAATAATTTTTGCGGCCAGTTAAATGGTCGTGTCAGCAAAACCCCGACACAAGTTGTCACGGTAAATCATTAACACAGGAAATCCGAATGAAAGATAAAAAGAGACTGAAAGAGGAGGATTCAGCGAAGAAAAGCGCATAATATTATTATTAGGTAGGTATAAGACAGCATCACATGTGAAATGAGAATATATATGAGAATGTTTATTTGGAGTTGGAGGGATCAGGGATGGATCATGGATGGACCCCAACCCCCTAACCCAGTTTTCCTTCAATTGTCTACGTTCAATTAATCCGTTTATTAGCTGTTATTGTCGCTAAAATTTTAAATGTACTATACCAATTGCCGATTGTGTAGGCCTGTTTAACGTTCGAAGCGGCAACGGAGTGGGCCATTTCGTTTGTCGTTCTGTTCCAGCAACGGTATGCTCATTCTATTTCGTTTTCGTTCCATTTTAGAAACCGAAATGTCATTTTATTCCATTATTAATTCCGTTTGGACGGAACGAAATGGAACGTGTTTTACATTAAAAACTGCATTATTTATCGAAACGGAAGCAAAATAAACTATTCAGTTTATCATTCCGTTTTAAAAATGGTATGGTCTCTCATTCTGTTTACAGTTTTGTTTCTAAACACGAAATGATATTTTGTATCGTTTACCATTCCGTTTAGACGGAACATCCACAAAAAACGATAAACGGTATACCGTTGCCACCTCTACAATTGAGTCAATGAGCCATGTCATGTGACGATACTAATTTGCGACTCATTTGGGACAATGCACGTGCAAAGACCGACCCATGTGAACAACACCACATTTGGTACATTCACTTTTAACAAAATCACGAGCAAATCACCGTGCTTTTTTTCATTTATTTTTTCCTTGAATTCAAAAATGTTGTGGAAATGCAGTTTTGCACGGACCATAGAAAAGCAGAAACACTTCGGTTGGCATCTATGTTCAAAAAAACACGATGGGGACGAACAAAAGTGGTACGACGCGATAAAATACGAACATGATATTACACGTGAACTTAAGAGTGTCGTATCTTCAGACATATCGTGTTCAATTTTGATGGCATAAACAAGATACAACACGGACATATGAATTGTTCATACAGGACACGACATAATATGAGAGATCCAATAACCTTATAATAAAGATTAAAGGTGCTAAATTTAAATTCTATGAAATAATAAAAATTTTATTATATTATTTATTTTTAATGATAATTTCATAATTTGGATGTTCAATTAATTAATTCGTAAACATAACTATATAACTATGTTTTCTGAAATTAAACGTATTCAAACACGACACGTCTAAAAAAGACACGGCACGAGGACACAAGGCATGACGTGTCCTTAGACATGTCATGTTCATTCCTTAGAATTTAGACACAGCACGGTACAATATATGAAAAATTTAGACACGATATGATACGATGCTAGAGATGATTAAGACACGGCGTATTTGACACGACATGACAGATGATTCGAACACGGCGTGTTTGGCACGGCATAACACGTATTCAGAATACTATTGGCACCTAGGCCTGAAAACAAAACATGTTTCTACCGTCTGATCATTACGTTTCGTCGGAGGAAAGCGCATAATAAAGTCGCACAACGATACTGTTCCACTGTTGTGTAACGCTCCTTAACGTTACACAAAGCTCTTTTGAGCCATGGTTCTCTCTACTGCTCAGACTACGTTGCATCGCTGTCTCATGCATGCAGCGCTGTCTCGTGGTTGAGCGGCGTATTTTACATGCAAAACTGCAGGTTGCGTTGGATAACGCCAAACAGTGTTGTACAACGCTCACGTTTTGTAACGTCATTCAACGTCATGTGACGATTGATTGATTTTGTTAGAGGTCCCCTCATCTTCTTTGCTAGAACGTTCTATAACGCTCTCTAGCGTTGTGTAACGCTGTGACATGTTCCGACGGAACTGTCGAGTTTTCCTTTGGTTGTTTGCTCCAACGTTGTGCAATGCTACAAAACGTTGCACAACACTCTGACACTATCAACGATAATGTAAAATAGTCATTTGAATTTTCAACGGTTATATTGAACATTGCACAACGCCATATAGCGTTAGGCAACGCCAGAATTAATTTTTGACTGGTTTGGAGCTGGTTGCGTTTCCTATTTATATCAGACCTCTTGGGACTATTTTGACACTTTTGAAATCTTGAAAAATCTCTCTCTTTAATCTCCTACCAGCTAGATTGAATTTTTCTCTTGTGTTTGAGCATTACTCTTGCAAAATCATTGAGATTAGTGTGCCTAAATCAAACCCTTAGTGCAATTAGCCATACTTTTGAGTGTTTCGATTTAGAGCCTCAATCCAATTGAGTGTATTTGTTAATTAGCTAGATGTTAGGCCGATCCACCTCGAGTTCCTTGTGACGAGGTGATTTGGTTCGAACTTGTAATCCCGTTCTTGGTGGAATTGAACGGAGCAAGCCTTTCGTGGTAGCGAAACTTCCGGAGACGTATGACTAAGATTAGCTCAACCTAGCAAGTCGGAACTCTATAATTATATCGCTTGTCATCTCTTTCTCTCCTCTCTTTATTTACATTTGATTGATTTGCTAGTGTGTTTGTTGGTATTAGACCTTATTTGAATTGAACAAAAAATTGACCATACCGGTATAGGAAAATAAAATTGTGCCTATCCACCCCCTCTAGGTCTTTAATTAGAGACAACACATCTCTTCCGTAACTTCTCCCCTCTCTCGTTCACACATGTGATTTTCTTCTATATTTCTCACTGGCTCTTTTATATGTTTATTTATTATTTTATATGTGTTCAATTTGTTTGTTTTATATATTCCCCTTATTACTTATTTAGCGAATTTTAATATCGATTTATTTAGTTTGTTGTATTATATATTCGGTCTGTTTGTTTGTTTGATTTGTTCATTTTATTTCTTATTTAGTTACTTTTATATCTATTCACTTTTTTTTATCTATTAACTATATTGTTATATATGTTCAATTTGTATGTTGAATATGGTCATTTTTTTATTGTCTAAGAATTTGTATATATATTCACTTAGTTATATCTATTCAATTTATTTTTTATATTTGTTCAATTTATTTGTTATATCTATTCATTTTATATTCAGTTTTATCTTTTTGTATGAGTTCACATATTTGTTAAATCTGTTCAATTTATTTGTTACATCTGTTCATTTTATTTGTGCTATATATTCACTTTGTTTATGTATATATGTTCACTTTTATCTTTTGTTTATATTCACGTTGTTTGTTATATATGTCCAATTAGTTGTTATATTTGTTGAATTTATTTGTTGTATCAATTTATTTTGCTTTTTTATTTGACCAATATTTGTGTATCTGCGTTTTGTTATTGTAAGTGTTTGTTTTGTTATTGTAAGTGTTCATATTAAAAAAACGAACATGTTCAAGTGGTGGGGCTTTTTTCGAGACGGCAAAGAAGATTAGAAAAGAGAAGAGACGTAGGGGAGGAGAAAAAAAATACAGAGAGGGAGAGAAGATGGTGCACCAGTAGGGGTGTCTAACGTTTACAACGGCAACGGAATGAGCCATTCCGTTTGCCGTTCCGTTTCAGTAAACGGTATGCTATTCCATTTCGTATTCCGTTCCGTTTCAGTAAACGGTATGAAATTTCATTCCGTTATTCGTTTCGGTTGGACGGAATGGGACAGAACAACGTATATTTACACTGTAAACAGATGTATTTGTCGAAACGGAAGCGAAATGATTCGTTCTGTTTACCGTTCCGTTTCAACAACGGTATGCCCTATTATTCCGTTTACCGTTCCGCTTCTGGAAACGAAATACAAAATCGTACCGTTATCCGTTCCGTTGGAACGGAACGGAACGAAAAACGGCGAAACGGTATATCATTGACAGCTCTATGCACCAGGGGAACTGGGGAAGGGAAGAAGAGAGGAGCAAAGATTGAAATAATAAGATGGGAGGCGCTGAAATAATAAAATGGCTTATGACTTGTGAGAATTACAATTACTGTTGGGCCCCTACCCCTAGAACCAATGTTGGGGCAATCTTAGTGTAGGGCTTTATGCCAGTTTACATTGCGCTTAAATTTCTGAACTAATTTGAATGATGATTAGGGCCATATAGGTTGCCTCGATCGCATATATAGCACATTAATTCCTATGTATTGTTATTATTGTCATGCACTTCACATTAATTGCCTACATTCTCATCTTCACAGTGAAGATAATATAAGATTGAGAATAAAAAAATATAATATCATATATTATATCATAATTATTAATTATTATTATTATTACTTCACATTTATTCTGTTATTTCTTTTTTTTTACAAATATACAACAGAGAAATATACTAAAAAGGTTCTTAAGAGATTGAAGAACCAGTGTGACTCGTTTCTACATTAAGGGTGCGTTTGGATAGGTGTGGGAAGAAGGGAAGAAGGGAGGAAGTGTGTAACTTTGTGAAGAGTTTGGATTGTTTATAATTTTTTTTCTTCTTCTTTCTTCTTCTTCTTCTTTCTTCCAACGATCCAAACGCACCCTAAAGTATATTGGGAAGGCTTCTCAATGGTGAGTGTTTAAATATATGTAGGCCAAACTATATATTTATTATAATATTTAAGATAAATATATTAGAAAATACTTCTCTGTTCTCAAATGTACACCTTTCTATATTAACATACTTCCCCTAATATTTTTCAAATCGGTTTTGAAGGTTCTAAGTCTTGAGGTATGTACATAATTGCTCGAGCACAGTTGTAATGTTTATATTTGAAGGCATTATATTTATTTATTTATTTTCTTGTCAGCTAATAGCTATTGCCCTGTATGAACTTAATTTTATGACTAATTATATATTTTCTTCTGGTATAATATTAATAGTTATCCCGTTCTATTATTTAAACAGGTAGTTCCATCCGAAGATAGCGATTGGCATGAAGTGGCATCACCATTAAAAGCTTTAATATTCATATAATTGTATAAAAAATGTACCCGTACGTCAGTTTGGAATCAACAAATTATATATTTATATATCGTGACTCTTATCTCAAGCGCCAAAATTCCTGTGCCCCTGATGCAATTCGTCCTAAAATAATTCGATGAGGTATATGCAACTAGAAATTTGATAATTTCTGTTGGAAGGTTTTAGGAGTCTATCTTGAGCGTAACAAGGCGAGAGAGACTAATTAACCTCTCGGGCTCTCACAAGCTGCTGATATCCAATAATTATGTGTTTTGATCATTTTTTGTTAACTCTTTTCTTATTTATTTATTTATTTATTAATTTTATCCAATAATTGTTAATAACTTTTTTTAATAATAATAATATAATAATAATAACGAAGAATTAATTAAGAAAAAAAGATATATAAAATTGCAAATTTTTCAGCCAAAAAATTAACTATATAAAAAAAGAAGCTCATCGAAATGGCAAAATAGACTCCCTGCTTTTTTTAAAAATAAAAATCAGACATAATAGACTCCTTTTATTTTCATTTATGAACGGAACAGCGAATTTTATTTTTAATATTATTTTGAACAGAACAGTACTAGAGGCTTAGATTTGGGAAAGCGCATCGAAGAAATAAATGATAACAAAAAATGTCATCGATAAAGAAATAATAATATAATAGAATATGTTACAGAGGTACAGGCTGTTATGGAGATTCACTCATCTGCAGTTTTCAATTGCTTTGGTTTTCTTTATTCCAATTATTGAGCATTGACTTAATTAATTTCTCCGCTTTTTAATTAAAAAACTACGCTGCATCTGCACCTGCATGGGCTTCACGGCTTTGTTGGTAGGCTTTTATATGAATATAATTTTCTCCTTTGATTATTATTCCGTGTTTGACCTTCTTAATTATTCACCTTCTTTCTAAAAACAATATAAAATTGACGGTGGCATGACTTGATCCTGCCTCTACAATTTCGGAAAATGACGTTTCCTATTTTCTTCAACTTTTTTATTTTTTTATTATTTTTTTTTTTGGGGGGGGGGGGGGGGGAGGGATGAAAACAACGACGTTAAATATTTTGTTATAAAATATAAGTCTTAACGGTATCTTCTAAAATCGATATAAAATATTTCTTTCTATGTTCAGGACTTAAAGTCAGAGTTCTTCATTTATATATATTGATTATATGCAAGACTAGTTTATGCGATGGTTGGATGATGTGATGTTTATACTTTAATGAACACTAATTAATTTTCTAGCTCAGCCATAATTTCATTACATATTAATTACAAATATAGTCATATTATAAAATTTTCACAATATCCCAACGTATTAGAGAGGGAGTTAATTAGGAGGAGCCCCAAATATCTCAAAACACATTTTTTAGTTATTTTTTTCAAAATATAAAATTTAAACTTAAAATCCAAACCTTTGATCTTATTTGATATAATGAGTGATGCATTTTCATATAAGTTTTATAATTTTTGAAGTTTATTTGATACTTGATCAAGATGCTAAAATATGAACAAATTAGAATTAAATCATCATATTTAACTAGATTCGTTCAATATTCAATCTCTTGATTAAGTATCAAATAAAGTTCAAAAATTATAAAACTTATATGAAAATGTATCTCTAGTTATATCGAATAAGATCAAAGATTCGAATTCAAAATTTGATTTTTATATTTTATAAAAGTATTTAAAAAGTATATTTTAAGACATTTGAGACATTCAAAATGTAGACACCGAAATTCTCCTCGTTAATTAGCCCAGATGCCAAATTAACTTCCATACTTATGCACAACATTACCCGCTCCAGAAAAGGGTTGCTGTTACTATTACTATATCAATACCAATATACCGTAAAAAATTAATGCACATGATTTTGCTTATCCCTTCAAATACTAAGCACGAATGGTCAATGAGTTGTAAAGTAAAGTGTAAAATCCTAAAGTCGTAATCCAGATAATACACCCCTTGTCCCCTTCCAGTAATAATCATTTCATTGCTTAAGAAAGGAAAATTGATTAGTGCGATCCACTAATTTTCCATCGCACTACTCTGTGCAGCGATACGCTTCAGCGATGCACACTTCCGTCTTATTTAAATATTCAGTTTAATAAATATAAATGTTTTGTTATTTAAATATAAATTTTCAGTTAGTTGCACAAAAAATATATACAAATATTATAAGCAAAAATATTTATTTTATTAAGTATAAATGTTTAGTTTAGTAAGTACAAATATTAAGTTGGTTAAGTACAAATGTTCAGTTAATCGAGTATAAATGTAAAGTAAGTTGCAATACAAAATATAAATGTTATAAGAAAAAATGTTATTACTAAACCAAGTGAAGGGGTCACGAACCGGACAAAAAACACATGAAAAAATTAGAAGGGGTCATGAACCGATCTGGTTCGAATTTAATTTTTTCCAACTATGCCCCTGGCGCACTTCTCTCCAAAAATGGCACGCGACTTTATATTAAATCATTAATTGACGCATTTAACTGAACACTTGTGATATTAAACTGAACATGTTTTGTCATTAAACTGAACATTTGTTACAGACAGTGCTATTCAAGCGAGACTCACACGTGCACCATCTGTTCAGCGATGATGCACGACGGTAAATTTGCCGATGGTAGTTATCACTCTTGTTAAGAAAGAAAGACCAAATCATTATATATATGAACTTCATGGACCTATTTGTTATCTATCACGGCCCAAATGCGACATCAAAAGAGAAACTTACTGCTCCTGCAGTGTTAATTGAAGCCCAGACGTCAACAAAATTACAAGTTGCAATTTCCTCTACTGAGTTTTTTTTATTATAGTTATAATAATTAATAATATTAAATTGTAAGTATATTTTTATTATTATCACTATTAATTTACTGATAATTATTATTATTATTATATATTTGACATAATTGTTATAGTATCTATATATATATTTTTTCTTTTTCTTATTTTACTTTAAAAATTCTCCAGATGCTTTCTTACTCCATTGCCTAGGCGGTGTAACCATGTCGTGATTAAATGAATAGTATATATATATATATATATATATATATATATATATATATATATATATGTAACCTTAACTTAATTATAAGTCCATTTCTCACCTACATGGAAAAATAAATTATTAGTCCATTTCTCGCATTATCCAGATAATAATGAATGTGGAAGTTTAAATAACAAATGTATTTTTGCAATGTGCAAATTACATTTAGGAATTTTTATGACACTTACTGCAATAAAATATATATATATATATATATATATATATATATATATATATATATATATATATACTTGTTCACAGTGAAAAAAAATGAAGTTTCTAGGGCATCTGATTAACTATATATAATGTCTACTTTTAATTGATTTGCGTTAATTGCGTTAATTGATACTACGAACATTAATTTGGATTGATTGGTTCAGTTTTAGTTGATGGTAAATATTGTATGTACTTACATATATATATAATTATATATAATATATATGCGTCGGTCATGATCAATTGATCATTTCTTTCCATATAATGTCTAAACACCTATATGGCTATATACGAACTACGTACGGCATCTTCATTAATTCTTCCATACGGGAGCGTTTGGATCGTTTGGATCATTTCTTTCCATATAATGTAATGCTCTTTCAAATGTACTCTGTTCAACTTCTCTTTTCAAGTTTTTGGACTATAATAATAAAGTTTCATGGAGACTTGTTTCTTTTACCTTTTTTCTTATGGCCCTCTTTTATTCTCGTTTCTTCTTTTATTTTCATATTTATTTATATTTTTGTGTAACGGCCAAGATCAGGCAATCTGAAATTATTTGAAGACCTTACACTTAAACATGCGTAATTGTATTCATCTCTTGGATAGCTAGTCACAAAATATGGGTTTGATTTGAAAGTATTCTTTAATGAAATAGATTACATGGCATGGATTTGTATTTACACACACTGATAGGTGATGGCAGCACTCCATACGATGCATCATTGTTTATTTTTTCTCTCTCTTCCCATCTTATTGTAATTACTTTTGGTGCGTTTGGATCGTTGGAAGAAAGAAGAAAAAAAATTATAAACAATCCAAACTCTTCACAAAGTTACACACTTCCCAATACTTCTTCCCTTCTTCCCACACCTATCTAAATGTCTTAAGCATTTAATTTGATCCATATTTATTTTTGTCAGTTCCATAAGAAGGCATTAACTATTTTGTCAGTTCCTGATGACGCCGAGAGATACGTCAAAAAAAAAAAACTATTTATTCCTTGAAAAATCTTTACAAAATAATGAGGTCGTGTGGAAGGAACTAACACCTTAACACACCATTTACCCTGCCTATATACGATCCACGAAGCCGCCACCCCTCCATCATTCCCCCCCCCCCCCCCCCCTCCCCCCCTTAATTTTCTGAAATTCCATTTTTGGAAGTTCAAACTATTTGTAGAAGATGACATTTCATCTATCTACCTATAAATAAATGCAAGTCAATTTATTATTAAAAAAAAAGAAAGGAACGAGGAATGGACAGACATTTTTTTTTTATTTCACTAGATGGAATGAAATTGACTATTTTGTCTTCTTAAGGTCACAAATTTGACTATGATGTTTTTCCAAGGATATTTCATTTTCCTTATCATTACGCAATCCATAAAACATACTTATTTCATCAATCAAAACAAGAAAATGAGCAGTTTACCGATATAATTGATAGAAATTTTTAATGTGATAATTAGCTATACATCCCCTCGTAACATGCGTATGCAAAAATATTTAAATGTTCACGCCATTTTTTTATACTTAATATTAATGATTAACCCGATTGTGGTACGATTAATATAATTTCAATCACGGTTCTAGCTGGTAGTATTTATATATTGGATCGAAATTATCAAATAAGCGTTAATCCTATAATTTCCTACCCAGTCAGGCAACGAAACAAGCAAGTGGAGCAAGTGGATTCTCACATTTGGCAATAATTGAGCAAATGGCCTAATTTATGAGTTAAGATTGAGTACTTAAGTATTACTTAAACTAATGAAATTGAATAAAATAATTTTTGGAGTTGTATTTCTTTGCTTTGTTTGGTTGAATTATATAGCCAGGATGATAAAAAACTGAGAGAGCTTATATCATGGCGGCTAATGACACCATCTTCATGACTAACAAATTTTATTGCTAGATTAGAATCTTGGACCAATGATCTGTCTACTTAAAAAAAGATTGCACTGTTAATAATTGTATAGCTTGCCTTTCACCAAAGAAAGAGTAGGCATTAAATTTAATCATTTCCAAATTTGTTCCCACAGAAACAAGAACCGAGGCGGTTTCTCGCATCGAAGTATTTCATTCCCTAAAACACAGTTACATTTGTGTAATGATTGATTTAGAAATATTATAACACAAATTCCATGCCAACAACTTTTACAAATTTAATCGCAGTGCAAAAAATTCATCTTTTTTCCATTGCAAAAAAAAAATCATCTATTTGCCATTTACGAATTTTAATTCCCCCCCCCCCCACTATTTCTTGTCCCAATTATCTAATAGTTCTATATAGCTAGAAAATAGCCACGATGAATTTTTTTTGGCGTACATCATTTAGTATTAATTTAGTGGGAAAATAGTATTAATTTAGTGCTACTCTCGCCTTGTATTAATATTAATAATATAGTAGCGTGTAGTCTATTTAATTTAAGTTTTCTGCAACAACATAGCAATATATATATATCTAAATAAAATTTTGAGGAATTCGAAGTAACGACGGAAGAAACATGAGTAAAGTATGATATTTTTAATGATCATTGATCAATGATATTCGTACACTTGTTTTATTGACAACTTCCAAGTACTCAAGCATGACAAAATATTGTATTATAAAAGAAAATATTATAATAATTTATTGACCACTTTATTTGTGCAAGATGGATCGCTGCGACTGCGAAAGTACTAAACGGTAAATGACAAGTGAATGTTTAGGA
The DNA here is from genome assembly GCA_028095005.1 of Rhynchospora pubera. NCBI lineage: Eukaryota > Viridiplantae > Streptophyta > Magnoliopsida > Poales > Cyperaceae > Rhynchospora > Rhynchospora pubera. Next base: position 360,231,537 of record CM051460.1, read on the forward strand.
TTTTGCGAAACATCTGAATGCACTGCCATATTTAATTCAACTTAAAACAGATTTGCTTGATTGGGAATTTGGGATGGTGATAATAAGATGAAATTTGATCGGGTGTCATAAGATTTAATTTGGCATATGTTTAATAAGATGTGGAACATAAAAGAAAAAAAGAGAGAGAATCTTTGCTGTGTCAAAATTTGAAGAATAGGCGGAAAAGATGTTGCGTGGTATTTATATGTGTTAAATGAAGGGAAGGGCATTCCAAAATTGGTCGCTGTGTTGAATTGAAAACTGAGAAAAGCATTCTCATTGTAGAAATATCTTGACTTTGAAACCTGAAACCTGTTTGAGAGAAACAGAGAGGTTAACACAGAACTCACGCAAACGCGCTTAAAATAAAAGTAGCAATTAATTTAAATTTAAATTAGATTAGATGCATGTCAGCCTCAGGCCTAAATTAACAAATTTAAGTTGCACAAGTGTTGCGTGCGTCGCATTAATGACTAATGAGCGCATAATTTAATTAAAAAAAAGGGACAGGTAATGAGATGCATTATAAGGTAAGTTGGGGTGGAGATAATTTGGAAAATATATTATCGCATTTCAGATGTGAACCCTTTTTTTTTTTTTTTGGTTTTGTTCCAAACAGATACAGAGATACTCCCTCGTCAGTCAACAGATAGGAATAGAAGGAAAGGCAGGCCTTATGCAAATAAACTCAATTCATGTGTCGCGCAACACAATGGTGTAGCGCACATGAAGACAAATTGTAGTGTGGAAGAAAAATTAAAGGAAACCCATATTGCACCCAGAAAAGTTTAGATGAATAATCTTGATTTACACTTAAATTTCAGGATAACATATTCATAAAAGGTATAATCAAACCTAAAAGCCGACCTAGAAATATTTGAGATAAAAAGTCATTTAGAAATTAAGGATAAATCTTGATACTAATAAAATTAATTTTATTTATGAGCGACTGGCGTCTCACTGCTGAAAGTTCAGTATACAGAGAAGCCCTGCGAGCAACAGAATCATTAGAAGAGCCAGCCCTTGGTTTCGTTAAACCATCTGAAGCAACACAAAAGGGCACCTCAACAATTATCAAGCAGAACAACACTATCATCCAGCTGCTTGTTAAAATCAAGGAAGAACTTGAAGATTGCAAGGATCAAATAAGAGACCTCAGAAGGACAAAAGCGCCTGAAGGGTCTGACACATCCGAGGCCCTAGAACAAATCCAAAATCAACTCAAGAACTTGAGTCTCGGACCGCCAACAACCTCAAAACGGCCAACCATAACGGGCAAATTTTTCGTATATCGTGACCCAAAGAAAATATACGAAGAAGAGAAAAAAAAGATACAATGAGTCGTACTCAAACGGAAACAGTGGGTAGACCATCTGTATCAGGCCACGAAAACCAAATACCAACCGTTGAAGATCAAATCCGGGATTACAGACTCGGAAGCCGGTTACGGTATGAGGCACAAAGAAGATTGCCAAGGCGTAGGCAATATCGAAGGACACTAGAATCTCAACTAAGTCCTGATGCGGAACTAAGCGTCTCACAGTTTCGCAGAGCACAACAAGTTCCAGCAGAAACACTATACCAAGCTGGATGGAGCGAAAGAAATCATCGGGTATACCAACATTATTCCGATGAAAGAATTTTGGTGGTTGGAGATCAAAGGGAAATCCCTTTTATCTCTCAGGAAAGCTACAACAGGCTCGTCGAAGAAGGATTACAGCACTTACACATAGGTGTTGTAATGGTCAGGTTATACGCTCTGCACAGAAGAAGTGCAGGGGTAAATGCTCTAGTTGTTTTAAGAGACACAAGATGGGGTAATGATACCTCACTGATAAGTTCCATGGAAATGGACTTAACAGACAACACACAACTGGCATACGCAGTTCCTGACATGATGGTTAGTATTCATGATTTTTACAATCATATCCAATTGGTTGTACAAACTCATGGGTATGAATCATGGCGAGGTGGAGAAAGCAACCTCTTAATCTCTCGATCTTTAATAGGGAGATTATCAAACACCAGCCACACCAACTTTCGGTACAATGTCCAAGGTGTAACAGAACACCTAGCAAGCAGAGGCATAAGGGCTATACCGGGACAACCTAGGTCAACCGAGGAATTGAGAGGCCAACGATGGATAATCAGACCACCAGCAATTCCAGAAGTACAACACCCACAAACAATTCGAGTCAGATCAAGAACTGATGGCTCCCTAGCCATTAGATTTGGTGGATATACAGCAACCGCACCAGCAGAACCAGCAGTTGTTGGGTCTAATGATGAAGAAGAACTAGATGGAGAAATGGCTCTGATGGTGACAATTGAAGAGCCAGAAACCTTGGAAGAGTTGGAATCAATCCAACTACTAGCATCTCTGTCTAGAGAAGGGCCGATGCTAGATTATTGTCCAATCTGGGATAAAGATGAAGAATCAGAGGAAGAATGGCTCAATCCATTCGCCTCTGAAGGTGATAAAGACAAACTGTCGCACTTTGCATACGCGGCAGAAGAAACAGAACTAGAATATCCTAAGATGAAGGCTTTCACAAAAATGATGGAATCAGCTTTTTCAACAGCTGAGAGCTCACTCACTCAGAGAAGGCCAACGGAACCAGTAATGGGTCCTGTTAGCTATCCACCAGCAAGCACATCACGGCAAACACCGATGCCAACAATACATGAAATCAGAGATCATGTTGGCAGACTCAAAGGAGGTTATGCACAACAGCATAGCGGGAGGTTCAACCTTCCAGATGCTCAAAGTGACAAAGGTGCAATTCTGGTATTACCAGAAGATATTGGGCAATACGGTGATGTAATTTCTCGATGGGAATCAATTACTCTCAATGTGGTTAATGACCGCAACTGGACGGATAACAAGAGTAAGGTGATTTTCATTGAAAATCTCCTAGGGGATGTAGAGAAAAAGATGTTTATCCAATGGAGAATGGCGTACCCCCATGAATATGAAGAATTAATAGCAGTTGCAGATGATCCCCAAAACGTAATCTCCTGCATTCGAAGGATGATACTGCTAGAGGATCCATACCAAGGGTCTACTGAAGAACAGACACGCGCTTACCAAGACCTTGAGCGCTTGTCATGCAACCATGTTAAGGATCTGTTCAATTACATGAATGATTACAAGATCCTTGCAGCAAAATCCGGGAGGATGTACATTTCCTCAGAACTCTCGGAAAAATTCTTCAGAAAAATGCCACCTCTAATCGGAAAAGAACTAGAAAAGGCATTTTTGGACAAATACCCTGGAGCAGCGATAGGCGTTATGCCAAGAATAAATTTCTCATACCAGTACCTGGCTGAAAGATGCAAACAAGCTGCACTCCAAAGGAGCTTGAAAGATCTCTCCTTTTGCAGCAAAATCCCATTACCAGGCTACTATGGTGAAAGAAAGAAGTATGGACTTCGCAAGTCCAAAACTTACAAAGGCAAACCCCACGAATCTCATGTGCGTGTTTTCAAGAGAAAACATGCTGACAAGGTCCGCAAATGCAAGTGTTTCATTTGTGGAGAAGAAGGGCATTTTGCGCGAGAGTGTAACCGCAAAACAGGAAACATTGCCAGGGCAGCCATTATTGAAAATATGGAACTGTCAGATAGCTGGGATGTCCTCTCAGTTGATCTCAATGAACCTGATAGTGACGCAATATGCTCATTATCTGAAGGAGAAGTTGGAAATGTTGCTTCAGCCGTAATCAATGATTTACCATTCGGCGAGCAATCATTTATGATGCAGGCAGAGCAATTGAGCTGGCGAAGTTATATACAACTGCCTGAAGATCAAAAAGATTGTCCCCATGATTGGCAGGACAATGATTCAGTTCCAACGGGACATGAAAAATGTTCCATGTGTAAGGAAATGACAACTGAATCAACAAGGGCATACTGTAAAAACTGCCGCCTAACAGTATGTCCTATGTGTTCCAGATTCAGGCTGGGCAGACGAATACGAACTAAGGTGCAGCCAATAGCACCTTATGATAGTAAGGATCAGCTAATCAATGAGCTGATGTTTTATGTTCAATACCTCTTGGCGGAAAATGGAAAACTCAAGCAACAACTGTTTGAGGCCAGAACAGAGGATCTCGAAGCCGAGTTTGATGAATTAATGAAGAAGGATAAAGGAAAAACCAAACTACGGTTTGAAGATGAAGAGGTAGATGAGGAAATAGAGATGGAACCAAGAAATCCAACGGGAGCTCTTCGAATAGCTTCTGCCAATACCATCTCTACCGAGGAAATTGAGCAATTCAATACAGTGGTCCAAGACCCTGTAAGAGGAAAAAGGGTTCTGAACAGACTCTACAACATGGAGATAACCTTTGAAATTCCAGGAGTCAACCCATTCAAGGTTCAAGCAATTCTTGACACAGGAGCGACTGTCTGTTGTGTCAACCAAGAAATTGTCCCACAAGAGGCATTGGAGCCAAGTGCCTATCCTATACAAATAAATGGGGTAAACTCGACTCAGATAGCCAGTCTAAAACTCAAAAATGGTAGTATGCTGATTGAGTCGAATAGGTTCAGAATTCCCTTCACCTATTCTTTTTCGATGGGGAAGAAGGAGGGAGTTCAGATGCTGATCGGGTGCAATTTTATCCGATCCATGCAAGGTGGATTGCGAATCGAAGGCCAGAACGTGACTTTTTACAAAAATATCACAACAATTGCAACCACAACAGATGCTGAGGTGGTACAAGTCGCAATTCCTGAGCTCGACCTGACGGGCTTGGAATACATTGAAGTAAGAGAGGCCGTAGCATACCACCAAGAGCAAGAGTCACAGCAGTTTAAGGAGAAATTCAGACCACTACTCAACAGACTAAAAGAGCAGGGGTTCATTGGAGAAAACCCTCTGAAACACTGGTCGAAAAATCAGGTGACGTGCTCTCTCGACATCATAAATCCTGATCTCCAGATTCAGGATAAACCCCTAAAGCATGTGACGCCTCAAATGAAAGAACAATTCGAAAAACATACAAAGGCGTTATTACAACTGGGAGTAATTAGGCCTAGTAAAAGCAGGCACAGAACCATGGCTATAATGGTCAATTCTGGAACCACCATTGACCCAATCACTGGCAAAGAAATTAAAGGCAAAGAGCGCATGGTATTCAACTATAGGTCCCTCAACGATAATACCCATAAGGATCAGTATAGCCTCCCTGGCATCAATACTATCCTTAAAAAGGTCGGTCACAGTAAGATCTACTCGAAATTCGACCTCAAGAGTGGATTTCATCAGGTGGCAATGGCACCTGAGTCAATTGAATGGACTGCTTTTGTGGTGCCCGGTGGACTATATGAATGGCTCGTTATGCCATTTGGATTGAAGAACGCACCGGCTATTTTTCAAAGAAAGATGGATCAGTGTTTTGCTGGTACCGAAGATTTTATAGCGGTGTATATTGATGATATTCTAGTATTTTCTGAGAATGAACAACAACATGCTGAGCACCTCAGAAAAATGCTAGAAATTTGTGAAAAATGGGGTCTCGTACTCTCTCCAACAAAAATGAAGATAGCAGTTAGAGAAATTGAATTCCTTGGAGCAATCATTGGAAGGAGTAAGGTGAAACTCCAACCCCATGTCATAAAGAAGATCGTCTCCTTTGATGAGGAGAAACTGAAAGAAAAGGCCGGACTCCGAGCATGGTTAGGCATACTCAATTACGCCAGAAGTTACATTCCAAAACTTGGGACTCTTCTAGGTCCCTTGTACACAAAAACCAGCCCTCATGGAGATAAGCGCCTCAAACCGTCTGATTATGAACTAATCAGAAAAATCAAGGAAAAAGTGCAAAACTTGCCAGATCTGGAGCTTCCACCAACAGGGAGCTATATCATCCTTGAAACAGACGGATGCATGGAAGGATGGGGTGGCATATGCAAATGGAAACCAAAGAAACATGACCCTAGATCCATAGAAAAGATTTGTGCCTATGCTAGCGGTAAATTTCCGGTGATCAAGTCAACCATTGATGCAGAAATACACGCTTGCATGGAAACATTGAAGGCACTAAAAATCCACTACCTTGATCAGCAGGAGATAACGCTGAGGACTGATTGTCAAGCAATAATATCCTTTTTCAATAAGTCAGCCCAAAATAAACCATCAAGGGTTAGATGGATAAACTTTGTTGATTATGTAACAGGGACAGGAGTGCAAATTAACTTTGAGCATATAGATGGTAAGCTAAACAGTTTAGCAGATGCACTCTCCCGATTAACAACAAAATTGGCTGTCACCAGCGAGATACAAGAACAACAAGAGCTATTCTTAGCACATCTTGAAGGAGCATTCGAAGAAGCAGACCGATTTAGTGATAGCCTGAACAAGCAGATGAATGAGCTAATTTTAAAAATTAGCTCCTTACTCTGATTTCCCTTTAAAATCCAAATAAATGTTTAATTATTTTGTTTTTCTTTTTCAGGTCTGATGGTAATCTACGGAAAACCATTGATCTTTGACAGTAATCTACGGAAAACTGTCTTTTGTTTAATAGTTTCAGTTTGTTTATATTTTTGCAGAAATGGTGCTGGAATATTTAACCCATATTTTTAGAAGCTATGAAGGATCTCCACGTTATAGTCTCAGGCCAGATTCCAGGATAGCGCTTAACAACGCTGTTCGCTGGGGAGCATCATGTGGCCAGACAGAAGAAATAGAAAACTATGAGACAATCACTTGTGATTTATTGTTTTCAAGGCCGACTTTAAATATGGAGGGAGGAATGAGAACAAGGCTCATGGAATTACATCAAGCCCAAATTCAAAAGTCCCTTACGGAGCTTGAAAAATTGCTAGTCATGAGTAATTTGCAAAAGGTCAGACTTGAACAAAATGCTAGCAAGGATAATTGGGCAAGGGATGCCCTCGAACCTGTTAACGATAATATCGAAAAGTTGATTGAAGCTCACAGTAAGCTTCGAATAATCCAGCAGAGCATCTATTATTAGGTAGAGTGCATAATATGCTTACTTTCGGTGCCAACCTGTTTGGTCTGTTAGTGGGCATCTTTTCTTTTCTAAAAGGCATCTTTATAATGGTGCCAGTATGTACTGGTGTGTTTTAGTGCGCCACTTGGTGCATCTTTAGGCGCATTATTGAAGTAGTGCGTTTTCTTTATTTTGCTTTTGGACAGCACTGAGGTAGTGCTCTCCTTTATTTCATTTTCAGATCGCACTAAGTGTGTTAGTGCGCATCTTTTTATTTGAGTGGGAGACAAAAGTATGTGGTAATCCAATTAATTGCATGACGATGGGGCCCAATGAGCACCCGATGCATTATTGAGATACCAAGCTCGAGTCTCTATAAAAGAGTGTCATTCAGAAGTTGCAAGACACACAGAAAAACTCTGAAGTCTTACTTCTTCTCTTGTAAACTTACTCTATCAATAAAAATTTTCTCTTACAATCTTTGAAGCCAGCATTTCTTATAATCAGAAGTTTCAAAGTCGATCAGTTCGCTTCCACTATACTTTGGTATCAGAGCGAGGTTTGTTTCTTAATTATCTTATGGCTTTCTAAGTTCAATTCTCTAGGAAGGCAATTAGGGGAGGTTATACCTAAGCACTAAAACTGTTTAAAAACCTGAAAATAAAAAGTATAAATGATAAAATAACTAAAGATAATAGTTTATGGAATGAAAAATTTCTTGAAAGATTTAGTTTAACCAAAAGAACCATCCTGCCGTACAGTACCTAAAGAGAGGGAAGATCACGGGAAAACACGATGAGGTGAGGTTTTGCTAAAACCAGACAGAAAACATCAAACTATAAACTAATAACATGAACTATATGGGTACACAATTGGGGGCTACTTATTAAATCAAGATTAAATCAATCCCTGAAATTTTGTCCTTTAGTGCGCTACAAATTTTGTAGCGCAACAGCGGATTAGGATTGTATGCAAATACCCAAAATTCCCAAGGAAAGACGACCCACCTCCACCTATTAGTTAATATCTAATTCTATAATATAAATATAAAATAAGATCATAAGATTTCATGAGTGCTGGCACGGCGGTTGGCGGGGCGACTCTGTATCACTTTTAATTTTTAAGGGAAGGCATCTCTAAAATTTAATTACCCAAATTTTCAATCATTCTAGCAAAATTACATTTGGACTATTGACAAAAAACATTCTCAGACATTCCTCACGTACTCAACAATCAACATGATGCGCAAATCATCACCTCAAACATTTTTTAAATGGAGCTAGATATGAAACCGTAGAAAATCGGAGAGAATTTCAATTTGTAAATGGGACAGAAATGCAAGTTCCATTTCGCCTCTTGCTGATGACGTTAACTGTTGTATTGACCTCTCTTTCTCTCTCTTATAACAAGTAATAAACGTCTCTTTTCATCAACTGCGCAAATGCCTCTTCACTCTTCTCCCATTCTGACCTTTCATTTATTCTTCTCTTCAAAACAACACAATAATTTAAAAGGGAGAAGAAAAAATAAAAAAAAAGGAATTTTAACCTTGCAACGGTATAAATTTTCTGCGGCACGTCTTCTGAGGATTTTAATCGGTAACTGAATTGCCTACATATATAGACACGAATGTTTCTTTTTCACGGTTTATAAGATTAATATTCTATATAACATAAACGAATAAATATTCTAGATCACGAAAGTTAGTACATTTATCCTTTTCTCATTTATATTTTACAATGTCATAATTGTATTTTTTTTTAACAATTGGTTTGCATCCAAAAATAATAAAATTTTAACTATTTTAATAAATATAACATTTTGTTTAATATGATATTTCAATATGTACATTAAATTAGTTACATTACTTAAATTAGATCAGATATGTCATTTGAAAACAAATTCGACAGATAAGCTCATGATGCACAAAAGAACATGCATCATCTCATGCTCCGTTTGGATGCGTTGAGAATAAGGTAGGAAGAAGGAAGAATGGAAGAAATTTATTGGGAAGGGGTAAATTTATTGGGAAGTGTGTAACTTTTGTGAAGAGTTTGGATGGTTAGAAATAAATTTATTGGTAAAAAGTGATTATTCCTTATTCCTTATTCCGGGAAGAAGCCATCCAAACGGAGCATTAGATATTTCCTAATTATAATTGTTGCCCTCAAATTACATATATAATTTATATATAAAAAAAACTTAATTTATATTACCTGACTTCAAATTATGTAGTTCATAAAAATTGTGTATTATTCTCATTCCTTATTACAGAATCTTAAACATAATGCAATATCTTAATTAATTAAAGAGTACATCATTCTTTTGCTATCTTGTATTCCTTATTAGTTATTGCTGATTTACCAATTTCGGCGAGTTGAAATTACAAGGAAAATATTAATAGACCCCAAGGTCCACGTGAACCAAACATTAAAGATATTTATTATATTATATGAAACAAAATATTAACATGTTGGATCGAGAGAGATATGTGAGCCAATTATTTTATTTGAGACGCAGAAATTAGCAGCAGCCTGGTACAGTGGTCTTGTTTAAATTCGCACACAACACAACCCAACGGCATCAGCATGTGTCATGTGTGTGTTCTTTCTCGTTTGAAAGCGTTAGAACCAACCTTCAAATGAAAATTAATGTTTTTTTAAAAAATGGGGTAGGTTAGGTTGGACACCGTGGTGGCTGCTGCCTTGGTTCGACCTAATTTCAACTTAAATGGATTTATTCCCTTTACCATTATTTATTTATTTTTATTATATTTCGGAACTAATAAAGAAAAGGGAGAGCAAAAAGGTGTCAAATCATACCGGTCCATCCAGTCCCAATCACAACTTATCAACTTCGATGCAATTTTGATTTTAAAAGCAAAACTAATAGAATGGCAACTTGTCAATTTGATTAATTAGCAACCGTTTTGATTTATCAATATCACTTTTGAACAGCATGCATGGCTTGACCTTTTGAAAGATGCATATCAGTTGTATATATTCTTTTTGACAGTGATAATTATCTCATAGTTACTGAATCAAGATTATTATTATTATTGGTTTCATTTTGATGGAATAAGCAAATATTGTTTCAATTTCCCCTCGAAATTCCAATTTTGTTTTCTGCGGTCGTAGATATGGCAGGCAGAATATGTGTTAAATAAATGGAGGAGTTGAGTTGAGTTGGTTTGTTAAAATTAAGGGGAACCTAGCTATATATATATATATATATGCACAGCATAGCTTAAGCTTTAATATGAGAGAGAACCATCATAACAAAATGAAATTTAATCCAAGCAGAAGGGGCCCACCATCATGAAAGAGAAGATTGAAGATAATTATTAATTAGATAAAGCCATAAAGGAAAAGGAGACGAGAGGAGGCACCTTTTCATTTCAGACAAGGCCGCGTGGAAATGGAAGAAGCCTAAGCAGCATCTTCCTCTCTTTAATCATTATTTATTATCAAGTTAAATTTGCATTTTCATACTACCAAGCCCCCAAGCCCCACCGTTTTCATTTACGCCCTTTGTGAACTTCATTATTATTTTAAAAGCCATTGCTGCATGCATGCAATGTTAATCTTATAACGTTATTAAATTTTAAAACCTGTTTTTATACTTACTAATTAATAGCTTCTTTCAAATTGTCTTTCACTAATGCATTACTGCAAAATTTTGATCTAACCTCACATTAAAACTTAAAAGAGTTTGCGGTAACACATATAATACAAAGTTAGCATTCAGATATTGCAAACACACAGGATTTTGGCATTCTCAAATTGAGATGCATAAATATAAATATAAATTTTTGGAATTTGAAGTGGGCCCTGGGGGCATCGGGGCATGTGACATGTGCTGCTGGTTGGCGATCCCAGATTGTTTCTGCAGCCAACATTTAGTTGACCTTTCTTGCTTCTTAAATTTATGTTACCATAATTCATTATTAAAATAAAAATGCAACCCCTTCTGGTTTGCGTCTCCTCCGTCCTACTCACAGTTAGTGCCGAAATTATTTAATATAAAAATTCAGACACCAAAAATTTTAATAGAAAGAATTATTTATTTTTTTTGATAAGAAGAAAGTTCCAACGCGTTTATAAACCGCGCCTCTCTCTCTCCTCTCGAACGCGTTTTATAAACGCGTTACAAACCTTAAAACGCGTTTATAAAACGCGCTAGAAGCTGCAGTGATTGCGGCGAAAGTTTCTGACTTTGCGCGTTATTTTCTGATTTTACGCGTTTATAAAACGCGTAAGAAGCCTTCTTACCCTTTTATAAAGCGCGTTCGAGAGATCTAATTTCCATATAAATACCCAACCTTCTGTCGTCCAAAATCAAAAAAAAAAGGAAAAAGATCTGAAAAAAAGAAAAAAATGAGAGGAAAACAAGTGTTAGATGGTGAAATGCAAAATAATATTAGTTGGTGCGAAACTAATAGCCATAAGGGTTGTATGCGGCACACTTATTCACTGATACAGAGTCGCACACAATCCTTATGGCTATTAATATTCCACCAACTTTAAAATAAAAACTTTCCTGTGGAATCTGTTATTACGTGTAGAGGACGGTTTGTTGGGCTGGGTCTACGAGCCATAACACCGCAGCCGACATCCTTGGATGAGAATCTGCATACATGCAGTCATCCTCATCCAAGTCTCAGAAAAAGAGAGGGTCAATATGACAATCAGTCGCCCGACTCTTGTCTATTAGTTGCGGTGATGTTTTCTCTTCCCACCCTTAGCAATGGATCTTCTACAATTTTTTTTTTATGTGGTTCAAAATTTTAATATCATGTATTTTGTAATTTTTTTTTCTTGTGTATTGTGTGGTTCAAAATTTTAATAAATTGTAATTTTTAATTTGTATTGTGTTTTTTATTATAATGTTCATTGAGTTGTAATGTCTAATATAATTTAAATAAATATTAAGTCTCTTAATATTAATATTTCGAATTTCACAATAAAAATGAAAATGGATAAAATAAAAACTAAAATAAATTAGATAATAAAACTTACAACACATATACTACACGAATTAATACATATACTAAAACACGAATTAATACATATACTAAAACATAAAAGAAAACAGATAATAATAGAACACACAATAATAAAAACATCTAATTATAGAAAACCTAATAATCAGTCCAAATGATATATGTCATTTCCATTTAACGGGTGATTTTCAAATCCAGGAGGACATGCCTGTTGCAAACGCAACCAAACGATTCCATCTCCACGTCGGACATGATATCCTCCATCCCTCTTAACTACATCCGTCCAATATTTCGGCCCTCTCACTTCAAAAACGTCGCGTTGAAAAACCTTCACGTAAAATTTGTCGGAAGGATAGTGCAAGTAGACGTGCCGAAGAATATCTCGTTTACTTATTCCTCCATCTCCTTGTAGAAGCACACCGGTACAAACATGACGTGGTTTAGTTGACATTATGTTTTCTCGGTTTCTTTTCTCTGCGTAACTTCTCTAAAGTTTTGGTTTTTGATTTCTGAATTTTCGACGTGAATTTGCGGAGAAGGAGGACTATTTATAGACTCAACCCTTATTACCCGTTTATAAAACACGTAATAAGGTTTGAGCGCGTTTTATAAACGCGTACGAAGGGCTAAGTTAATGGAATTCAATACTTTCGCAGGCTGTCAGTCTATTTTACTGTTTTACCTGGACTCCACCTTCGTACGCGTTTATAAAACGCGTTCGAAGGCCTCCAACGCGTTTTATAAACGCGTACGAAGGTGGTGTCCACTTTTTGAGCAGCGTGATACTGTGTTTGAGCAGCGTTTTATAGCTCGTTTTTTGAGCAGACCCCTATTCTAGCGCGTTTTATAAACGGCTAAATAATTGCCTATATATATCTCAATTCGTTCTCCTATTTCGTATCACAAAATCACAAACAAAAGACGCGTAAAATCAGAAATTTGAGAAATGGAGAAGGATCAAAACAATAATAAGATGGGGGAGGAAACATCCAAGGTGGGGGAGGGAACACCTAATGTGGGAGCAAAAAGGATCCCATTATACGGCCCTCCGAAGAGAAGGGCCGTCTCGGCTGTACGTCGTTTCCCTCCAGGATGTGGCAGGAGCCCTGATTTTAGTATGGGGGTTAAATAGATGAGAGTTCTAGTGAGAATAAGAAGGAGAAGAAGAATAAAGAGGTTAAGGAAGTGGAGAAAAATTAGAGTTTTCTATGAAATTTAATTTGTAATATGAACTTCATATCTACAATTTATGTTATTGTATGAATTTATATTTTATCTATGTTTTAATTAATTATCTAAATTATTGTGTATGAATTTATGTTTTATCTATGTTTTAATATTTATAACTAATTAATATAAAAATTAAGAAAATTTTCCATTACAATATTCAGAACCCATTAATATAAAAATTAATAATCATTTCCATTACAATAACTCTCATTAATATGAAAACAACGATTTAAATTAATAACAATTTTCATTACAATAATTCTCATTAATATGAAAATAATGATTTTAAATTAATAACAATTTTCATTACAATAATTCTCATTAATATGAAAATAACGATTTGCGGAGACTCATGGACGGTTGCCCAATTCTGCGAGAGCCTTCGACAGTCGTCGAGTTCTTCCCTAATTGGGTCGGCAGAACTCTACCGCCCATTACCCATGATCGTAGGCAGCAGAGTGTTGGTCTACCTCAGATGATGATGAAGTTAGCGAGCTGTCCATCTGGACCGACCTTCGTACATAATAACAGATTCCACCGGAAAATCTCTTATTACAATTTCGCACTTATTAACATTGAGAGGTGAGAATGAGAGAGGTGAGAATGAGAGATGAGAATGATATTCAGAGGTGAGAATGAGAGATGCGAGAATTGGGCGTTTTATAAAAAGGTAAAGCCTTTTAACGCGTTTTATAAATGGGTACAAAGTCTTTTAACGCGTTTTATAAAAGGGTACAAAACCTTTTAACGCGTTTTATAAAAGGGTAAAGCCTTTTAGCGCGTTTTATAAAAGGGTAAAGTCTTTTAGCGCGTTTTATAAAAGGGTAAAAAGCCTTTGAACGCGTTTTATAATAGGGTAAAGTCTTTTAACGCGTTTTATAAAAGGGTAGAAAGCCTTTTAGCGCGTTTTATAAAAGGGTACAAAGCCTTTTAGCGCTACGAGCTAATTAACTGTTTCTCAACGCTAAATAGTTAATTGAATGCTGAGGGTCCCATTATATGAGTTAATTAACTGCTTCTCAACACTAAACAGTTCAAGTGACTCAGTCTTTGCATGAAGGTCGGATGAACTATATAGTACAAAGCTTTTTAGGATTAGGGCTTTTTGTAGATAACAAGAATGCATGTCTGTCAATGCTAACACTAAACCTTTGAATATTATATTATACGAGTTAATTGTAAAATTCTCTTACAATACATTCCATTACAATATATAAAATTACGACAACACTTAATCTTCAATTATTTCATTTTTTCTTCCTACCGAAAGACAGTACATTGCCAAATTTCCCCCCAAACAATCCTTTTCGTCCTCTCTCCCTTGATGTATTGCCTTGATCTGTTGGAAATCTAGCCGACTCACTTCTCATATTTTCAGATGCGACATCTCTTACCCGTGGATCAATGCTTATAGAATTTCTCTGTGGTTGTACAGATCCTTGGTCCTCCCGATTATTGTTGCTTCGTGGATCAACATGCAATGACATTCGTCCTGGTTGAATGGGTGTTTGACGAGTCCGAACCGTATGTTCAGTACTCGCTGCCCTTCTTGGACTGTTGGCCCTTGTTGGTGGTCTACTGGTGTATCGACCGGATTGCAATGCGTCCATCGGATATGGCGGTTGGGGTGCTGCTTGTCGCGGTTGACTGGTTGAAGCTTCACCTTGATTTTTCTTTTTTGTTTTTCTTGTGGAACCTCCACCTTTCCTTCCTTCCATCCTATCCATCCACATCTCTGCACGAATGATTTTGCGCCTTTCTCGATTGACCAAACTCTTGTCGGGGACAATTATCGGACCTGTATAAACTGGCCACTCTTCCTCATCTTTGTAACAATGAAACCGACCTGCTGACCAAATCATGTGCTGGTTTTGCATGCTATAGTGACCATCCACAAATTGATCTACATTGTAATTTGTCTCCCTGCAAACAGCAATGACATGTGCGCAAGGGATACCTGTCAATTGTGGTTTTTGGCACTCACATGTGGTTCGAGTGAAGGGCAATTGCACATCGGTTTGCTCCATGTCGGGTGGAATTTGAACTGTGTAATGGGAATAATCGTAGCCTACACCATCACGGTACTCCTCGCGAACTTTCACGCGAAATTCTCCAAGGTCCAATCTTAACACGAATGTGCTCATAAACTCCTCTGAGATTGAAACAAAAAGATGAAGTTAGTTCAAAATGGATTAAAATGAATGAATGAATTAAATTCTTTTTCTTTAAGTACTTACGTGATTTTCCATCATGCTTGATCAATTTATTCTTTACTCCCTCCGGCCATCTTTCTCCTAAACTCAACCTTTGAAGTGCTTCTTGTGTTCGCTTGTTCATCCAGTTGGCACATTTATACCACGTGCCTTCTATAAGTGCTGTCACTGGTAATCTTCTCTCTATTCTAAACACATTATTCAGACTCTCCGATCCATTACTTGTCATTATACCCCATGTCACACCCCGCAGTGGCGGCGTGACAGATTCCCGCCGCAGGCACGTGCCTCGCACGTACTGCCAGGCTTACTGTTGGCCACAAGTCTTTATGCCATGTTTTATCCTACTAAGTGTCAAGTAATTGGCAAACAACACTTCATATTTCAGAGTTGAGGTTATGCTTGTAACATGTGCAAAATAACAATTTGACAGAGGTTCCCCTGAAAATAGTTGCATCCAGCCATATAGGCTAACATTCACACAGTTTATCAAGTCTTTTCCCAACCCAAACCCATTAAGTAACAGTCAGTAAACTTAGCAACTAAAGTTTACACACATACAAGCATATAGTTACACAATTAAACAAGCAACAGCACACAAGTATACAAAACATAGCATGACATAATGTACACGGCTTACTTCTCCACTACTCCGGCCCACGCCTTCAACCTGGAACCCATAAAAGCATGGTACGGTGAGAAAGGAAACCATTTCTCAGTGCGGTATTTAGTTCCAGCCACGCATGAACCCGAAGTCTCATGTTGCGGAACTAAATACACACTGTTTAATATATATATGAACATAGTTTGCACAGTTTAATCATAAAACAGTTAGCAATTCATGCATGCAATACAAGGCCAGCTAGTAACGATCATCCGGAATCTGTCAATTCAACTCACACAAAAGCCGGCACTTGTTGGACACCTATCAATGCATAATGCTAGGCTGGTTACCAATCAGCCAAGTCAATGCCTTTCCATCAATACAATCAAATAGTACTCAATTGTTGAGAACATTTACCCCCTCACAGTCCATTCAAGAACTGACATGAGTCCCGAAACATAAGCGCTTATCTCACGGCCCTTGGAAAGACGGTCGCGACTCCGCTTCCAAAGATGTAAATGCTATTCATCACACAATTAGCACAGCCATACCATATATCACAATTCAGCCACAATAATATGAACCATTCAATATGCAAGTCATGAGATAACAATCCATCCTATGCACAATCATGTAGCATATATGCATAATATAACAATTCATACATGCAGGCTATATGCTAAGTCATGCAAAACATCAAGCAACATGCATAATATACTTTAGAGTTTAGCACAGCAACAAGAGTTAGGGTCCAGGTGGAATCCGCACCTCAAACCTTATACCGCTTTACCCGCCGTTCACTGCTGCGAAGCGCCCGCTTCACCGCTCAAATCCACCGATTCACTTTGCTCAGGGTCTGGTTCAATTGAACAAAACCTAAGTCACAAACATGTACAAGAACAGCCTATAACTCATGCAATTACGTGGTTAAGACACTGAACCAAACAGTGTTGCGTGACTGGTTTGCGGGGTAGCACCATTTGTATCCCCGCTTCATGATTTGCTTACAGCCCAACACCAGACCTATAATGTTTAGCAACATGTGGTCAGTTAGGGTACACAACAAGACTGTCCTGCACCAATATTATCATCCCAAAGGTCTGTTTGAGTCATGGAAACCAGCCGCTATACACCACTCATGCACCGTCATGAATTTCCCAGCCTGTTTTGAGTAAACGAGGGCCAAAATCATGCATACAACACTGTTCTTTACCTTCCCAACTATCCAGCTATGATCCAAACACTGTTTTTCACTGCCTAACACCTCATAACCAAGCTTAAGGGGTCTGTTTTGGTAAGAAACAGTGATAATACGAATTTGGCAGGGATAAGGGCATAATTGTCCACAAAATTGGGCCAGAGAGAGAGGTAAAGAGGTGGGGACTAGGTGTCAGCAAACTCTCTCACCCCGCCTAATGACTAAGCAGCTTGGTGTCATGCAGCTATTGGGGCTGGTTAAACCAGATTGGACTGTCCCTTGGCCAGCTCCAAGGGTCACCACTGGACAATTCCAGTGCTACATGCATGGGACACTCCAGTACCCACTGCCAAACATGCCTAAGTACATGAACCATGACTGGGCAACTACGTTAACCACCGCACACGCAGACCGGCTATAACCGTCATGCGTTACAGCATTATTTGGACATTATTTTGGGCACAGTTTGGATCATCAAGCAATTCAATTTTACCACGCAATAATTTATTTCAGTTTGGCATACATGATGCAATAAGCACACATAGTCTGATTGTAAGGCAACCTTTATCATAGCGGGACTTATACCGTTTGCAACCACGCTTTACATGACTGCACTAATGTCTGGACAGGGACGGGGGCATCATTACATGGGTCTCTGGTCAATCAAGGTCTCAAACATCACCACCCCCCTAATAGACAGGATGCAATTTGGAGCAACATACAGTACCGTATTTACCAAGCCCTGAATTTCCCCAACGCTCTAAGGCCTGGTTGCATGGTGTTTACATGACAGGGACACCGTCAGACAGCCGTATCTCACATTCCTCCCCCCTTAAGAATCCGTTCAGTCCTCTGAACGAATCGTACCTGAACTCACGAACAACTCAGGGTAACGCTCTCAAATCGTGCTCTCAAGCTCCCAAGTTGCCTCTTTCTCTGAGTGCTGCCCCCACTGCACAAGTACCAGCTTAATGACCTTGGTTCTCAACCGTTGCTCTCTACTGTCCAGAATCCTCATAGGTGCTTCTTCATAAGTCAAGTTTTCACCAAGATGCAGCTGAGAATAATCCAATACATGAGATGGATCACCAACAAACCGTCTCAGCTGTGACACATGAAACACTGGGTGTATACGGTTCAATTCATCCGGCAGCTTCAACTTATAAGCAACCGCTCCAATTCTTTTCTCCACCGGAAAAGGGCCAACATATCTGGGACTTAACTTCCCAGTCACACCAAATCTATACACTCCACGCATGGGAGAAACCTTCAGCCATACTCTTTCTCCATCCTTATACTCAACCGGTCGCCTATGCACATCGGCATACCGCTTTTGCCTATCTTGTGCTGCTTTGAGCCTACTCAGGATCACCTTTATTTTCTCTGAATTTTCAGCCACTAGCTCAGGTCCAGTTGGGACAAAATTGCCCCTGGGTTGCCACCATAACGGTGTACGGCATGGCTCCCCATACAACGCCTCATACGGCGGCATGCCAATGCTGGAATGAAAGCTGTTATTATATGCAAACTCAGCCAAATACAAATGATCAAGCCATGAACCACCAAAACTCAATGCACACGCCCTCAACATGTCTTCCAATGTTTGAATGGTGCGCTCCGACTGCCCATCAGTTTGCGGGTGATGTGCTGAACTAAACTTCAGCTTGGTACCCATAGCCTCTTGAAAACTTTTCCAAAAATGAGATATAAACTGACCATCTCTATCTGATATTATTTCCTGTGGACAGCCATGATATTTACAAAAATTTCTAAGAAATATTTCAGCCAACTCCTTGGCCGCAACATCAGCCCGAATCGGTATAAAGCGGGCTACCTTGGTCAGTCGATCCACTATCACCCACACTGCTTCAATCCTTCCCTTGGTCTTCGGAAAACCAGATACAAAATCCATTGTAATAGACTCAAATTTACTCTTTGGCCGCCTCAAAGTTTGCAACAATCCCGCACTTTTCTTCCTATCGGCCTTTAATTGTTGGCAGATTAAACATTTCTCCACAAACCGTGCTACTTCCTTTTTCATACCCGGCCACCAAAAATATTTCCTCAAGTCTTGATACATTTTCACTTCACCAGGATGTAAAGCATACCCTGATTCATGCGCCTCAGACAAGATCAACGCCTTGATTCCCGCATCATTCGGCACACAAATGCGATTTCTGAACCGCAAAACACCGCTTTCATCAACATGGAACTGGGTCTCCTTCTCAGCTATTGCTCTTTCTTTGAATCTCTTGCAATTATCATCCATTACTTGGGCTTCCTGAATTCTATCATGTAAATCAGGTTGTACTTCTATGGCAGCTAACATCACCGTCATAAGCACGGGAGATGTAACACTCATTGTTTGGACCCGCCTCAACATCAATTGCCCGAGTTCCTGGGAAACACCAACTTGCAATTCCATACGCCTCATTTCCTAAAGCAACTTTGGTTCCTTTGTTAATAAAGCCACTGCATTTATCCGACTCTTCCTGCTCAACGCATCAGCCACTAAATTAGCCTTGCCGGCATGATATAATATCTCCAAATCATAGTCCATCAGTTCTAACCAACGCCTTTGCCTCAGGTTCAATTCTTTTTGTGTGAAAATATATTTCAAGCTCTGATGGTCTGTATAGATTTTACACTTAACTCCATACAAGTAATGCCGCCAAATTTTAAGTGCAAAGATAACAGCCGCAAGCTCCAAATCGTGGGTCGGATAATTCTGTTCATGCGGCCTCAACTGCCTTGATGCATAGGCTATTACATGCTTTTCTTGCATCAACACACATCCCAAACCCGACTTAGAGGCATCAGTATATACATCATACTCTCGGCCTGAAATCGGCATAGCAAGGACCGGCGCTGTCACAAGCCGATTTTTCAACTCCTGAAAACTTTTCTCTTGCCTTTCTTCCCATACAAACTTTACTCCCTTATGCAACAACTCTGTCAGTGGCTTGGCAATTTGAGAGAAACCAGCTACAAATCGCCTATAGTACCCCGCCAAACCCAAGAAACTTCTTATCTCACTCACCGATTTCGGTTGGCTCCATTCAGTCACTGCCCGCACTTTTGATGGGTCCACAGCCAATCCTTCTCCAGAAATAACATGGCCTAGAAATGCCACCTTACTTAGCCAAAATTCACACTTAGAAAATTTGCCATACAGCTTACACTCTCTCAGCCTATTCAATACAATCCTGAGATGTTTAGCATGCTCTTCAAATGATCGGGAATAGATCAATATGTCATCAATAAAAACCACAACAAAGGCATCCAGAAATTCTCTAAACACCCGATTCATAAGATCCATGAATGCAGCTGGTGCATTCGTCAAGCCAAACGGCATAACCAGAAACTCATAGTGCCCGTACCTCGTACGAAAGGCTGTCTTTTCTACATCACTGGGACGTATCTTAAGCTGGTGATAGTCAGTTCTCAAATAAATCTTAGAATACACCGATGATCCTTGCAGTTGATCAAACAGATCATCAATGCGGGGCAAAGGATAGCGGTTTTTCACCGTCACCTTGTTTAACTCACGATAGTCAATGCATAACCGCAAGGTACCGTCTTTCTTTCTTACAAACAACACTGGGGCTCCCCACGGCGAACTGCTGGGTCTAATGAAACCCTTTGCCAATAACTCTTCTAATTGCACTTTCAATTCTTTCATCTCAGCTGGGGCCATCCGGTATGGGGTCTTAGATATTGGAGTGGTACCTGGCAGCAACTCAATGCCGAATTCCACTTCTCTATCAGGTGGTACTCCAGCTATCTCATCAGGGAACACATCTTTAAACTCTTTCACCACAGCAATAGTATCAATACTTGTTTTTTCTTCAGCCGCTTCGCCAATAACGGCAACCAAATATGCGTCACACCCAGCCTGAACCAGGTTACACGCTTCCACCGCTGAAATAATTATCATAGGGTCTCCAATAGCTTTGCATTTAAATACACAAGGGACTGGATTGCCCGCTTGAAATCGGACCAGCCGCTTTGCACAATCTATCATCGCATGATGCCGAGTCAGCCAATCAAAACCGAGTAGTGCATCATACCCGGCTATGTCCAAAACTAACATGTCAGCTTCCAAATCACGCCCATTTATCATCACCTTAAGTCCTTTACAACACTGCAACACCTCTTTAAAATAACCAAGTGGAGTCTGAACTCTGAGAACTCTCTCTTGCGACTTGGTCGGCCAGCCGCAACTCTCCACGAAATCCCTCGCCGCAACCGAATGACTACACCCCGTATCGAACAACACAAAAGCCCTCTGACCTGAAATAAAAACATTACCTGTCATAAGTTCGGTGGGTGCAGTAGAACTTGGGTCATCTTCTTGTTGTGCCTCTTCGGATTCTTCTTGAATCACTTCCACAGCATGGACAGCCACACGACCGCCCGTTCTGCCACCCCGCCATGCAGGGTTTCCACGCCCTCTACCCGCCGTCCCAAAGGCAGGTCCTCCTCTAACAATTCCTTGTTGCAGTTTTGGGCATTCATTCTTCCAGTGCCCGCTTTCCCCACAATTGAAACATAAACCCTTGGCAACCCGACATTGTGCCTCTGGATGTGGGCTGTTGCATGTACGGCACCATGCCTTTTGAGTTTGAGTACCCATGCCAGTCTTGAATTGCACTGGTGCAGAAGATTGAGGTCCTTTCACATTAGCAACCGGCCTACTAAATGGAACCGGCTTTACAAACTTAGGCTTAACATTTCTGACTTGTCCCCAACTAGCCTTCCTTTTCCCGTGCCCTTCCATTCTTTCGGCACGATCCATCAGTTCTTGCACTTCAATTTCCCCCGTAGCATCCAATGCTTGTGCAATGTCTGGGTCAAGCCCGTTTAAGTACTGCCTGCGATACAAGTACTCATCGCCAGTCACATCCGGTGCATAGCGAGACAACTCAACAAAGGTGTCATTGTATTGCCCGACTGTTATGCCTTCTTGGGTAAGAGTAAGAAATTGCTGCCTCAACTTCTCTTTTTGGGCAGAACTCAAGTACCTCCTTGTAAACACTTGTTCAAACCACTGCCACGGTATCCTTAACTGTTCACCGGTAAAACTCCTTCGTGCAGTTTTCCACCAAAATCTGGCCGAGTTCTCTAAGTACGGAGTGGCCAGCTCAACCTTATTTTCATCCGGTACTCTGACCAACTGAAACTTATTATTGATACTCTCCAACCATTCTTCAGCCGCTTTATACCCACCTGTGCCATCGAACCTTGGCGGATGCTGACTCCCAAAATCAGCCAATAGCCGCCTAAACTCATTGGCTTCATTCACTGGAGCTGTTGGCACTGCTCCTAGTTCATGAGTCAAATGGCGGCCTTGTTCATAAGCTGCCAGCAATCTGACATCAATTGCAGCTTGCCTGCGTACCGTCTCAACCGGCACTGGCTCATCTGGATTTGGCTCCAAGCCTTCATCATCAACACGGTTCAGTGGGTCACGCTCACGTGCCCCGCTTCCTTGTCCTACTCCACGCTCCATGGCAACCTGTCCAACTCAAAACCTGTTAACAAAGCAGCCACGTAAAGTAAAAGGAACCCGACATACCACGGCCCTTAGACCTACCCCACTCAGACATCCTACAAGTCTAGTTGGGTCATACCATGCTCTGATACCACTTTAGAAACCTGTCACACCCCGCAGCGGCGGCGTGACGGATTCCCGCCGCAGGCACGTGCCTCGCACGTACTGCCAGGCTTACTGTTGGCCACAAGTCTTTATGCCATGTTTTATCCTACTAAGTGTCAAGTAATTGGCAAACAACACTTCATATTTCAGAGTTGAGGTTATGCTTGTAACATGTGCAAAATAACAATTTGACAGAGGTTCCCCTGAAAATAGTTGCATCCAGCCATATAGGCTAACATTCACACAGTTTATCAAGTCTTTTCCCAACCCAAACCCATTAAGTAACAGTCAGTAAACTTAGCAACTAAAGTTTACACACATACAAGCATATAGTTACACAATTAAACAAGCAACAGCACACAAGTATACAAAACATAGCATGACATAATGTACACGGCTTACTTCTCCACTACTCCGGCCCACGCCTTCAACCTGGAACCCATGAAAACATGGTACGGTGAGAAAGGAAACCATTTCTCAGTGCGGTATTTAGTTCCAGCCACGCATGAACCCGAAGTCTCATGTTGCGGAACTAAATACACACTGTTTAATATATATAAGAACATAGTTTGCACAGTTCAATCATAAAACAGTTAGCAATTCATGCATGCAATACAAGGCCAGCTAGTAACGATCATCCGGAATCTGCCAATTCAACTCACACAAAAGCCGGCACTTGTTGGACACCTATCAATGCATAATGCTAGGCTGGTTACCAATCAGCCAAGTCAATGCCTTTCCATCAATACAATCAAATAGTACTCAATTGTTGAGAACATTTACCCCCTCACAGTCCATTCAAGAACTGACATGAGTCCCGGAACATAAGCGCTTATCTCACGGCCCTTGGAAAGACGGTCGCGACTCCGCTTTCCAAAGATGTAAATGCTATTCATCACACAATTAGCATAGCCATACCATATATCACAATTCAGCCACAATAATATGAACCATTCAATATGCAAGTCATGAGATAACAATCCATCATATGCACAATCATGTAGCATATATGCATAATATAACAATTCATACATGCAGGCTATATGCTAAGTCATGCAAAACATCAAGCAACATGCATAATATACTTTAGAGTTTAGCACAGCAACAAGAGTTAGGGTCCAGGTGGAATCCGCACCTCAAACCTTATACCGCTTTACCCGCCGTTCACTGCTGCGAAGCGCCCGCTTCACCGCTCAAATCCACCGATTCACTTTGCTCAGGGTCTGGTTCAATTGAACAAAACCTAAGTCACAAACATGCACAAGAACAGCCTATAACTCATGCAATTACGTGGTTAAGACACTGAACCAAACAGTGTTGCGTGACTGGTTTGCGGGGTAGCACCATTTGTATCCCCGCTTCATGATTTGCTTACAGCCCAACACCAGACCTATAATGTTTAGCAACATGTGGTCAGTTAGGGTACACAACAAGACTGTCCTGCACCAATATCATCATCCCAAAGGTCTGTTTGAGTCATGGAAACCAGCCGCTATACACCACTCATGCACCGTCATGAATTTCCCAGCCTGTTTTGAGTAAACGAGGGCCAAAATCATGCATACAACACTGTTCTTTACCTTCCCAACTATCCAGCTATGATCCAAACACTGTTTTTCACTGCCTAACACCTCACAACCAAGCTTAAGGGGTCTGTTTTGGTAAGAAACAGTGATAATACGAATTTGGCAGGGATAAGGGCATAATTGTCCACAAAATTGGGCCAGAGAGAGACATAAAGAGGTGGGGACTAGGTGTCAGCAAACTCTCTCACCCTGCCTAATGACTAAGCAGCTTGGTGTCATGCAGCTATTGGGGCTGGTTAAACCAGATTGGACTGTCCCTTGGCTAGCTCCAAGGGTCACCACTGGACAATTCCAGTGCTACATGCATGGGACACTCCATTACCCACTGCCAAACATGCCTAAGTACATGAACCATGACTGGGCAACTACGTTAACCACCGCACACGCAGACCGGCTATAACCGTCATGCGTTACAACATTATTTGGATATTATTTTGGGCACAGTTTGGATCATCAAGCAATTCAATTTTACCACGCAATAATTTATTTCAGTTTGGCATACATGATGCAATAAGCACACATAGTCTGATTGTAAGGCAACCTTTATCATAGCGGGACTTATACCGTTTGCAACCACGCTTTACATGACTGCACTAATGTCTGGACAGGGACGGGGGCATCATTACATGGGTCTCTGGTCAATCAAGGTCTCAAACATCACCACCCCCCTAATAGACAGGATGCAATTTGGAGCAACATACAGTACCGTATTTACCAAGCCCTGAATTTCCCCCACGCTCTAAGGCCTGGTTGCATGGTGTTTACATGACAGGGACACCGTCAGACAGCCGTATCTCACACCCCATCGATGCCCCTTGTCAAAACTCTGAGCCCATTGCTCGTTGTTGTCATTTTCATTAATTTTACCACAATTTCTTAGATACTGATAAGTCCTCAGGTTGTTTTCCTTCAGTACTCCCCAATTCTCTCTAAAACGTCTAGGGGTTTTCTTGTTAGCAAGTCTACATTTGAAAAAGTTTTTCAAATCAGCATCTTGTGACCCGCCAGCCTCCTTCCATAAGTTTTCCGCAACATGCTGCATGCAGAACCGATGAATCGCTACTGCATGCGCACCTTGTGCCTTCCAACCGTAATCTACGGATGCAAATACCGCTTTTATTGCCTTATGACGGTCAGATATGACACAGTATCTAGTGTTTCGCCCTAAAACTTCCCATCTAACCCAAGACATAAACCATCCCCAAGTATCCTTATCTTCTTTTTCGCCCAATCCGAATGCAACCGGAATTAATCGATTTTCTGGATCATAACCACACACTGAGAACAATCTACTTTTGTATCGGCCCGATAAAAAACTAGCATCAATTGAGATAACAGGTCTGGCATATTTCATCGCTTCTATGCACGGACCAAAAGCCCAGGCTGCCATCTTGAAGACGCCAACGTTAGGATCGTTTGTAGGCCAAGAAACTATTGTGTATTTCGTTCCTGGGGTCGTCGCCTTCATTGCCTCCATAAGGCATGGAAGTTTATTGTAGGCCCCTTTCCCAAGACCCAAACAATTGCTCCAACGCTCGCTCCCTCTCACGCCATAGTTTATTATAAGTCGGTTCAATACGTGGATATCTAGCCCTTATGAGGCTTCCTATGTCCTGGACACTTTTTCCCAAATTTTTTTTCAATTCATCCCTAACGTGTTCGGCAATGAGACTAGCTGTAAGGTTTGCGTGACCTTTTTGGCTCGGGGGTCCGAAATCTTCCAATTTGTATTATAACTCTCACGTCTACCATACAATCGCCACTTACAATTCGGTTTTTGCAAGCAAACCATTACAATTTTTTGTTTGTTGCTAGTTTCCGTTCGAACTTCTCGATTTGTTTTGCATGAAACATCACAGACAGCTAGAATTAATTGTTTTTTGGAACCGAATCGTTTACCAACAGCAAGTTCGCCTTGTGGCCCTAAACTACGCTCCGGCATACCAGCATACTCAAACATGGAAATATCACATAATTCACTTACAGGATGGTGCAAGTCCGTCCTTCCTGAAACGTATGGCTGGTTGCAGTTTGCATAAAAAGGCACTTCTCTCTCGGAGAAGTCCTCCACATCGGTATATTCTTCTCCGGTAGGAAGGTCGGAGTAAGTCGCCGGACCCTCATCTTCATCACCATCGGCAACCTCGACTTCATCTCCTGATGTGTTATTGTCTTGCGTAGGAACGGACTGTTCGCCAGTGTATTGATAAGGGGTGGATTGCTGGCCACACATAAGGTTTAAGGAAGTGTTTGGCTCACTGCTACCGGGCTCGTCAAGGGATGTTTGGTTCAGATCTGGTCCCGTGCCATATACGGAGATGAAATCAACATGCAACTCAATAATCGGTAACCCTCTCGTCTCGAATGTCTCGTGGTAAAAAAGGCGCCATTGATCTTCAGAATTTACAGGAAGAAATAACGATTCATATCTCCCATTTACAATTTCGTTGTAACGACCATGGATATTCAAAGTGTACTGGGTTTCTAAAATCTGTAGCCTGCTGTATAATTCATTTCGAATTTCAGCAAATGTGGTATGCATACTACAACCGATGTGGAAGTAAGAAGCACCAAAAGTTGGACATTGGTTGACATATATTGTAATTGTAGACATTTTTGGATTTGATTGATAGGTTTTTAAATTGTAAGAGATAATCTGTTGTGGATGATTTCAATTCTGCGAGAATGTATAGTCTTATATAACTTCAAATAACGCGGTTATAAATTCACAAACTTATAGACAGAAATGACTAAAGTTTGATCGAAGTGATAGAAGTTGGAATGTTGCCCTCCCAGCGCGTTTTATAAACGGGTAAGAAGCCTTCTAGCGCGTTTTATAAACGCGTTAATTGCGTTTTAACTATTCCGAAAGTTCAGCCTTCTAGCGCGTTTTATAAACGCGTTTTAAGGCTTGTAACGCGTTTATAAAACGCGTTCGAGAGGAGAGAGTGAGGCGCGGTTTATAAACGCGTTGGAACTTTCTTCTTATTAAAAAAAATAAATAATTCTTTCTATTAAAATTTTTTGTGTCTGAATTTTTATATTAAATAATTTCGGTAGTTAGTGTTCTAAATTCGTGTCGTGCTGTATCAAATTTTTTGTGTTCGGATTATTTTGTGATACTAGAGAATTATGCTGTTGATTAAAAATTTTTTTAAATTTGGGTGCACCTACTTGATTCTAATGTGAATAATTTATTTTCATGAAATTAACATTTAATTTAATTTATATACTCACTGCTGTGTTTGGAAAAAGAATACAAAAATTCTAGCTTTTTATTTATATTATAATAGTTTCTACTACGCATCATAAGTTTCTGTATATAGGAAGTTGGATATTTTCTTTTGGCAATACTAATATTTGGAAAATAAATCTTCACTATTTTTGGCCGTTTTGTATACAAGGGTTGTGAAGCATATACGTTGGATACCATATTACGTACTTAAATTATTATGTGTGGTCTGAACTTTGGTATTCTTTCAATATATCTTTTCCTTACTAATGGGACCCATGCAAGTCTTAGGTTCATTTTATTATTCATGCACCATGTGTAAATATGGTGTAAGAATAAGGTACTTTGGGGAATCCGTATTTATTTTTTATTTGGGACTAGTCACCTTGTACAGCTTATATCCTTCTTCTATTTCGATGTTCTTCTTTCTCTTTACCGAGCTCACACCAATCTTTAATCGATACATTAAACCTTATAGTTAACCTCTGAAAGTTATAGAAAATAAGAGATTCTATCTTAGAAGCAAGCTTCTCTAGTGTGTCCAGTGGAGAAATTGAAAATCTAGAAGGTCTCTCTCATGATTTTGTACACCTCCGATTGTCACAGAAATTGAGTAAGTAAGTTCTTCGATTGGTATTAGATTTCCATCTCTTGTCATTTCTCAAGATAATTGTTAATTTCTTTGGGTTGGTTGCGTGTTTGTTGATTCTAGGGTTTCAAGAAAAAAATTTTCCAATTAGTTGAAATTAGATATGAAATTAGTTTTGTCAGTAGAAATTGATTTCAGATATTGAATTAGAAAAGTTAGATAGCTTTATAAGAATTATCAAATTGTTTTTCACTATAATTTATTCTTGTGCAAAATAGAGAAATTTGGTTTCACTTTTGTAAACCAGATTACATTGCTGAAATTTCAAATTATATTGCTCTTTAATTTATTTGATTATTACAACTAATTAAATAGAGTAATTAGATGGTTGTATGGTTATATACATAATAGGACTTTGGGAAACAAACACCAAACAAGCCATGTGTATGTGCAGACCTAGTTTAATAAGAAAATATGAATTTTAATTTAGGAACAAGTTTCTCAAGTGGGTCAAGTTGCTGAAAATGAAATTGTTGAGGGTTGGGTTTAAATCGCTTCTCACTGATGATTTGCTACAGAAATTTGAAGTAAGCTTTTTAATTCTATCTTAAATAAATTACCTTAATTGCATCTTTGTAGATGAAATTAGTGTTTTCACAAAATTTCTGAAACCATCTTTGTAAAAATTGAATTTAGAGTTTCATGAAGCTTTGCAAAATACATTTAAGTTTGGGCTTCTCTTTTGCAAACTGAATTGTTTTTTTTTCTGGAAATTTCTTTTATTATGGTTCAGATATTAATAATTATAAATCTAAGTGCTCATATGAATTATTTAATTTTTCATGTTTCTTACTATAGAAACCAGCCATAAAAGATTATGCTAATGGGTAGGGTTTAATGTGTAAATGTTGTATTTTAGGGACTGTATTGGCTCCAAATCGAGTAGGTACAATGTTGGTACCAAGTACAAGTTTTCAATAATTCTTTTCCTTTCTTATGAAACCTGGTTCCATCCTTTTGTAAACATATGTTAAGTTATTTGTACAATTTCTTGTTTGATTTTGATAACTGAAATTAATGAGTTTAAATGAATAGAAGTTGTTGGTGCCACTATTTATCTACTTGTTATTTCTGTCCAGTACTATCAACCATTGTCTAGTCTTGAAATCACTCACTAGTACTATCACTAACATGTAATCTTGGGCCCTAAACATATAAACTGATATTAAGCAGGGACTGTAGTTACATGCTTTAAGGTTATTGATTAATAATTGCAATTGTTATTAAATTAGAGACTGCTCTAAATATAAAAGTAAATTATTTGAGTTTAAAACTAAAGAGGAAATTATGTTGTTTAGAATCGAGAGATTATAAGTTGAAAGTTAGGAGCAGCTGACACGACTGATGCACTATAGAATTACTTTGATTGCTTGCTTGCTTGCTTTTCTTTGGATTTTGCTTGCTGCCTAAGGTACGGATTCCACTTGAGTTTTAATTTAATTATTATATATATATATATATATATTTATATATAGAAATAGAGATTTAATTAGTAACTTGCATGTTGTGTTCATTAATTGTTGCATTCATGAAAATCTGTTTATCTATAAATGATGCATGATTTAAGTGGCATGTTGAATGGTATTTCATTGAAATGGGTTCTGAATGTGATAAGTAGTACAGCTTGTGTGGTTGAGATAGACACTCGTAATGTTTGGAGGTGGAGTCATGACCCATCCTACCAAGCACCGTGTAATAAGCGCTTATGTACCGGGACTCTAAAGTTTCAGAGGGTGAGTGTTCCCAGCATGCATGTACAATTGGAATATTTCTTTGACTAAATTAAGTGTGAATTATTTGGCTGTTGGAAGCCCCCAAAGATGGTGGCTCGCAGCATTATTGACTTGAATCAATCAATGGAACCAGACCTTCATATTACTAGAATGTCCAAATATTTGAGTCAGCATTTGTTACATTTGTTTAAAATTTGAATTGCTATGGAATTGTTGCTGAACTCATGTATCATATTGCATTAAGTGACTTAAATTGATATTGCTTTGTTTGTTGAAATAAGATGTAAATAATTTCATAATAAATATGTTATTGTGTTTTGACTCAGTAATGTAATTAGTTCTGAACTTGAAATTAAAAGTCAAGTGGCTGGAACTAAATACCGTACTGAGATAAAGTTTTCTTTATCTCATTCTCCACTTTGTGGGTTCCAGGGTTAGCAAGAGAGTTCACATGTGCGAAGAAGTAAGCCATTTGTTTGTAACTTGGCGAGTATCATGTAATCTCTAAGTATTGCATATTTTATTTCCTGGACCAACTTGTATATTAGTAATTGTTATATTTGACTACATAATTTTGGGATGATGGTCCAATTAGATTGTACTTTGGTATATTATTTGTTAACTTATGTTTACTAAACAAATATTTATATTTTGGCGATGATTGTACAGTTAACTCGTGCTTGTAAATCTGACTTTTCCTTAGTAATTACTTCTATATATATTGAACAGCATCTCCATGTCTAAATTATATTCCTACTTGCTTTTCTTTCCTTTGAATGTATATACATGTAAATCATGTGTTAGAATTTTAAACACTTTGGCCCTTTTAATAGTGTAAGTGTAACCGTATACACTTGTATATTTAAATGTAATCAATTTTATAATGGTCTCTCGTTAGCCTTTGCATGGAAATATTTGCATATAGTCTTCATGCATGTTTTAGGTTATATATAAAAAGAATTTGCGTGTGCACTTTCATTTCAGCTCATGTTCATATAGTGTATCTACATGTATGTGTATTAAGTACACATGCTTTTGTAATTATGGAGTACATATTTTGCATGCTGTTTGTTGAGTTTAAATCTGAAACTTTATGTCAAATATAAACATTTGTACTTGCACTTTCTGCAAAAATGTTTATGTAATCTTATATCTGAAATGATTATTTAAAATGATAGTCTTGGTAATTTTCTATCCTTCTAAATGTTCATACAGTTTGCTTTTAGGTTGAAACTATGCACATCCATGCATTTTTTATTTTATTTTATATGGTAGTGATCTAGAGAAAGCCTTGTGTGTGTGCGAAGTAGGTGCATACTCACGGCGGCTGTCGGCACCCTCTGTCTTGGGGTGTGACAGTTAGAATGGTATCAGAGAATGGTTAACAACCAAACCGGATTAATAGGTTGCGTGAGTGGGGTAGGTCTAAAGGGTTGCTTGTGTAAATGATTTTGATTTCTTCACATTTATGACAACAAATTAATATTTGCTTAGCTTATTTATAAGTGTGTTAATATAAAGATGCTTTGTATTTGTATGTATATATATATATATACTATATATATTAATTGTATTTCTGATTGTTTCATGTTTAAATTTCTGATGACTTATTAATTCTAGTAGTTATTGTTTAGCAAGTAAATTGGATTCTTAAAAAAAAATAATAATAATAAATTGTTTGCTTGTGGTTACTAAATTTTGTGTGAAGTGTTATAATTGAAACTCAGAGTGCAAGATGATTTTTTTTTTCAGTTGTATATAATCGTACTCTTGCTTGTGTGTCAAGCATAATTCGTTTAAGTTAAAATGGAGCATAAATTAGACTTTTATAATTTATTTTATTGTGCATAGTTTAAATTAAGATAACATAAAGATCTATTATGGAACAATTGAGATTGCTTAAAATTTTAGTTTTCATGGCACAGTTCCATAAAATATGCTGCTGATGTTTTAAAAAATGTAGTTTTGCTACTGCTAAAGACGTAAAGATATATTTTTGCATGAGGTTTTCATGTCACGTCTTATACAGAGAGTAATAATTTGAGTTATTTTAAAGCTTCTGTAACTTATTTGAGTAAATATTTTCTTATCTTTTTCTAGCACAAGGATGAAACAAGCTGACTGATCATCTGACTTGTCGATTGAATCTCATTAATACAAGAATTACCCTTACTTCCTTGACTGATCACCAAGGCAGCAAGAGTAATTTTGGTATTACCGTGCTTTCTAAAAAGATAAGAAATGGACCAGACCTTTCAAAATGTTAGTAGCTAGCCGAACTTAAAGCTTTTAAAAAAAAGATGAAATAATGAGTGGTGTAGCAGAAGCGTAATAGGACGCACATTTGATAAATAATATAAACCTAATTGTGACAAATTGAAAAGAAGTTACATAGTTCTTAAGTGGTACATGTAAACTAAGTGATTTGTAGGATGAACACTGAAATTTTCAAGCTGACCTTTTTATTTTATAGTGTTTGTTTTATATTTAAATTGGAATATTTAAGATATTCTATGGGTGTTCCTCAAACTAATAGAAATAGTTTTAGATTCTATCTGTTCTCAATTAGAGTTGATGAATCTATTATTTGGTTGCACTTGAACTGCATGCTTATAAATTCTGGCTTTCAGTTTGATGTTAAAAAAAAAAAAATTCTTGAGTAATGTGGTTCAATTATTATATGCGTTAGTTTCTTGTTCATTTTGAAGCTGTACATAGAGAAGCATGATATTTACGAATAAGTTTTTGTCAACTCTAATTTGAAAGTAACCAGTATTAGCTTGAGTTGGGTTTAAATCAATTTCTTTTTATATGGCACTAGTACCACTTGTTACAAGGTCTTTTCCGTAAATGCGAGATGATAGTACTTGTTTAAATTTACATTGGCATAATTAGACTTCTAGAAGCTTGTCGTTACAAATATGTTATTAAAGATTTAATTGATGTTATGTATTGCTAAATATTACTTAACTTTAATATTTGTTTAAAGCAGAGGCTGAATACTTATCTCAAACTTAGCTATGAAAAGTATATTACTACTTGAGCCTTGTCTCTATCTTTCTTATATAGTTCTAAGCTGATACCAATCTGTACCATGTCATTTGCATAACCATTTGAATTCTGTTGACTAAAAAGGATTTATAAGTTCTAGCAATTTGAGAATTTTCTAATACATTTTGTATCTTCTACTTTATCGGTATGGGATAGTTATAAATTCCCTCTACTTTGATTGCAACCTCAATAATAGTTTATTTCTAAAGCTATAGTTGTCTGTTTGCCGTTAAATTGAGATATTTAATTTTTGTTAGCTTCGAAGGTAATTGAGCTTTTGAGATTGAAACTTAGAATGAGTTGATAACAATCTAGATTCTTGCTAAAACTGTAAACAATTTTTTCTCTCTGAATTGAGTTTTTTTTTCCCACAACTATAAATATGAAGAAAAAAGTATTAAATTTTTGTTGGCAGTTATAAGAAAATCAAAATAAATAGAAATGAACAGAGAGTTTGATTGCATTCTATTGAGTCATTAAGTTCTACTTTTCTATCCTGATTGAGTTCTATGGTATTGGTCTGTCCTAGTTTTGTAGTACTTGAGCTCTATTCTTACAATACAGAATCCATATGTGTCGACTCGTGAAAAATGCCTAGGCATATTTACTTTCATATTTGACCCAAATAGTTCTAGTTTATTGCTAATTTCTATAAATTGGAGTAGAAGTATAGATTAAATTACTTGAAGACACCCTTTGATTTTACTATTTGCATTAATTTCGAGGTCGAAATTTTTTTTAAGGGGGAAGGGATGTGATACTAGAGAATTATGCTGTTGATTAAAAATTTTTTTAAATTTGGGTGCACCTACTTGATTCTAATGTGAATAATTTATTTTCATGAAATTAACATTTAATTTAATTTATATACTCACTGCTGTGTTTGGAAAAAGAATACAAAAATTCTAGCTTTTTATTTATATTATAATAGTTTCTACTACGCATCATAAGTTTCTGTATATAGGAAGTTGGATATTTTCTTTTGGCAATACTAATATTTGGAAAATAAATCTTCACTATTTTTGGCCGTTTTGTATACAAGGGTTGTGAAGCATATACGTTGGATACCATATTACGTACTTAAATTATTATGTGTGGTCTGAACTTTGGTATTCTTTCAATATATCTTTTCCTTACTAATGGGACCCATGCAAGTCTTAGGTTCATTTTATTATTCATGCACCATGTGTAAATATGGTGTAAGAATAAGGTACTTTGGGGAATCCGTATTTATTTTTTATTTGGGACTAGTCACCTTGTACAGCTTATATCCTTCTTCTATTTCGATGTTCTTCTTTCTCTTTACCGAGCTCACACCAATCTTTAATCGATACATTAAACCTTATAGTTAACCTCTGAAAGTTATAGAAAATAAGAGATTCTATCTTAGAAGCAAGCTTCTCTAGTGTGTCCAGTGGAGAAATTGAAAATCTAGAAGGTCTCTCTCATGATTTTGTACACCTCCGATTGTCACAGAAATTGAGTAAGTAAGTTCTTCGATTGGTATTAGATTTCCATCTCTTGTCATTTCTCAAGATAATTGTTAATTTCTTTGGGTTGGTTGCGTGTTTGTTGATTCTAGGGTTTCAAGAAAAAAATTTTCCAATTAGTTGAAATTAGATATGAAATTAGTTTTGTCAGTAGAAATTGATTTCAGATATTGAATTAGAAAAGTTAGATAGCTTTATAAGAATTATCAAATTGTTTTTCACTATAATTTATTCTTGTGCAAAATAGAGAAATTTGGTTTCACTTTTGTAAACCAGATTACATTGCTGAAATTTCAAATTATATTGCTCTTTAATTTATTTGATTATTACAACTAATTAAATAGAGTAATTAGATGGTTGTATGGTTATATACATAATAGGACTTTGGGAAACAAACACCAAACAAGCCATGTGTATGTGCAGACCTAGTTTAATAAGAAAATATGAATTTTAATTTAGGAACAAGTTTCTCAAGTGGGTCAAGTTGCTGAAAATGAAATTGTTGAGGGTTGGGTTTAAATCGCTTCTCACTGATGATTTGCTACAGAAATTTGAAGTAAGCTTTTTAATTCTATCTTAAATAAATTACCTTAATTGCATCTTTGTAGATGAAATTAGTGTTTTCACAAAATTTCTGAAACCATCTTTGTAAAAATTGAATTTAGAGTTTCATGAAGCTTTGCAAAATACATTTAAGTTTGGGCTTCTCTTTTGCAAACTGAATTGTTTTTTTTTCTGGAAATTTCTTTTATTATGGTTCAGATATTAATAATTATAAATCTAAGTGCTCATATGAATTATTTAATTTTTCATGTTTCTTACTATAGAAACCAGCCATAAAAGATTATGCTAATGGGTAGGGTTTAATGTGTAAATGTTGTATTTTAGGGACTGTATTGGCTCCAAATCGAGTAGGTACAATGTTGGTACCAAGTACAAGTTTTCAATAATTCTTTTCCTTTCTTATGAAACCTGGTTCCATCCTTTTGTAAACATATGTTAAGTTATTTGTACAATTTCTTGTTTGATTTTGATAACTGAAATTAATGAGTTTAAATGAATAGAAGTTGTTGGTGCCACTATTTATCTACTTGTTATTTCTGTCCAGTACTATCAACCATTGTCTAGTCTTGAAATCACTCACTAGTACTATCACTAACATGTAATCTTGGGCCCTAAACATATAAACTGATATTAAGCAGGGACTGTAGTTACATGCTTTAAGGTTATTGATTAATAATTGCAATTGTTATTAAATTAGAGACTGCTCTAAATATAAAAGTAAATTATTTGAGTTTAAAACTAAAGAGGAAATTATGTTGTTTAGAATCGAGAGATTATAAGTTGAAAGTTAGGAGCAGCTGACACGACTGATGCACTATAGAATTACTTTGATTGCTTGCTTGCTTGCTTTTCTTTGGATTTTGCTTGCTGCCTAAGGTACGGATTCCACTTGAGTTTTAATTTAATTATTATATATATATATATATATATTTATATATAGAAATAGAGATTTAATTAGTAACTTGCATGTTGTGTTCATTAATTGTTGCATTCATGAAAATCTGTTTATCTATAAATGATGCATGATTTAAGTGGCATGTTGAATGGTATTTCATTGAAATGGGTTCTGAATGTGATAAGTAGTATAGCTTGTGTGGTTGAGATAGACACTCGTAATGTTTGGAGGTGGAGTCATGACCCATCCTACCAAGCACCGTGTAATAAGCGCTTATGTACCGGGACTCTAAAGTTTCAGAGGGTGAGTGTTCCCAGCATGCATGTACAATTGGAATATTTCTTTGACTAAATTAAGTGTGAATTATTTGGCTGTTGGAAGCCCCCAAAGATGGTGGCTCGCAGCATTATTGACTTGAATCAATCAATGGAACCAGACCTTCATATTACTAGAATGTCCAAATATTTGAGTCAGCATTTGTTACATTTGTTTAAAATTTGAATTGCTATGGAATTGTTGCTGAACTCATGTATCATATTGCATTAAGTGACTTAAATTGATATTGCTTTGTTTGTTGAAATAAGATGTAAATAATTTCATAATAAATATGTTATTGTGTTTTGACTCAGTAATGTAATTAGTTCTGAACTTGAAATTAAAAGTCAAGTGGCTGGAACTAAATACCGTACTGAGATAAAGTTTTCTTTATCTCATTCTCCACTTTGTGGGTTCCAGGGTTAGCAAGAGAGTTCACATGTGCGAAGAAGTAAGCCATTTGTTTGTAACTTGGCGAGTATCATGTAATCTCTAAGTATTGCATATTTTATTTCCTGGACCAACTTGTATATTAGTAATTGTTATATTTGACTACATAATTTTGGGATGATGGTCCAATTAGATTGTACTTTGGTATATTATTTGTTAACTTATGTTTACTAAACAAATATTTATATTTTGGCGATGATTGTACAGTTAACTCGTGCTTGTAAATCTGACTTTTCCTTAGTAATTACTTCTATATATATTGAACAGCATCTCCATGTCTAAATTATATTCCTACTTGCTTTTCTTTCCTTTGAATGTATATACATGTAAATCATGTGTTAGAATTTTAAACACTTTGGCCCTTTTAATAGTGTAAGTGTAACCGTATACACTTGTATATTTAAATGTAATCAATTTTATAATGGTCTCTCGTTAGCCTTTGCATGGAAATATTTGCATATAGTCTTCATGCATGTTTTAGGTTATATATAAAAAGAATTTGCGTGTGCACTTTCATTTCAGCTCATGTTCATATAGTGTATCTACATGTATGTGTATTAAGTACACATGCTTTTGTAATTATGGAGTACATATTTTGCATGCTGTTTGTTGAGTTTAAATCTGAAACTTTATGTCAAATATAAACATTTGTACTTGCACTTTCTGCAAAAATGTTTATGTAATCTTATATCTGAAATGATTATTTAAAATGATAGTCTTGGTAATTTTCTATCCTTCTAAATGTTCATACAGTTTGCTTTTAGGTTGAAACTATGCACATCCATGCATTTTTTATTTTATTTTATATGGTAGTGATCTAGAGAAAGCCTTGTGTGTGTGCGAAGTAGGTGCATACTCACGGCGGCTGTCGGCACCCTCTGTCTTGGGGTGTGACATATTTGTCGTGTCATATCGTGTTGTGTCGTGTCTAAATTCAAAGAGATAGACACTACGGGGCTGTTTGGATGACTTAGGAATAAGGAATAATAACTTCTTTCTAGAAATAGTTTCTTCCTAAGCATCCAAACAAATTGGAAATAAGGAGAAAAATAACTTATTCCTAGAAATAGTTTCTTCCAACAATTATATATACATAATTTCAACAAAATTAGCTAAATACTAATAGTTAAATAGAATTTTGTGTGCTCTTTAATTAGTACTTTATTTAATATTAAAATAATAAATTTTAATAATTTATTTAAATTAATATTAATTTGTTTATTCCTAACTCACCATCCAAACAACATTTTTTTTTCTTCCTAAAATTCTTATTCCCATACCATCCAAACGAGCTCACACGTCTAAGGACACGTCATACATTGTGTCCCCGTTCCGTGCAATGTCATGTCTTCTTTAGACATGTTGTGATGTGACGTGTTCGGACACGTCTAAAAATATAATTTATTTATGAAATCTAAAAATCATGTTTTATAGATATATCAAATATTAAGAAAATAAACATGCTTTACAATTGAATTAAAAGACAGATTCGTTTTATATTTTTTATTTTGATTTTGAAATTTTTTTTTTTAATTTTATAGTAATCATCTTTTTTTTTTCGGGCTTGAAACCGACTATGTTTGAGAAAATATAAACGGAGTAACTAATTTAAATTATGTTAATTATTAGAAATGATAAAATTATACTTTTCTTATCATTTAAGTATTTATTAATTTTAATTTTTGATACAAATGGATAATTTATACTATTTTTACTAATTAAAATACAAAAGATGACAAATTTATTTGAATTTTTTACATAGATGGATAATATCTTTGCGCCTTTGGACCTTTATATTTGTATTGTGCGTTAATTATAAAATCATCTTAATTATATTATAATATTTTATTTCCAATTCTAATAGATAAGAAGTACTTCATTTGGAATTTATTCTTATTGATAATCATTGATTTTATGATTGAATGTATCTTGGATAAGATTTATGAAAAAATATAGAACATCTACATAAATAAAGAAATCCATCATGCCTAGCCGTGTCGTAAAGATTTATACTCTTTCTCGTGTTTGGCGTGTCTGTAAAATGTGTCGCGTCTTTCATGTCGAGCCGTGTCGTATCTCGTGCCGTGTTTCGTACAGTGTCATGTCGTGTTCGAAAAATTCACGTGTCGTGCCGTGTTTCTTTTTTTATCAAATTAAGTCAGACATGACACGCCTAAGTTCTTGTATAGTGTCCGTGTTTGCATCTTGTCGTGTTGTGCCAAACTGTGCCGTGTTCAAAAACGTCGTGTTTTTTTTAGAACACTGCTCACAGTTAGGGCTGTCTAACATGGTATAAAAAACCACGAAATGCATTTTTCCGTTTGCCGTTTCGTTTGAGAAACGGTACAAAAACAACATCCTATTTACCGTTCTGTTTATTAAACGAAATAGACTTCTGTTCCATCAATCGTTCCACTTACCATTTTCAGTGTAAAAAATCCATTTTAGTTTTTATTTTTTAAAAAACGTTATAACCAACTGTGCCACATACCGTTTCACTTAGAAAACGGTACTATTTTTTGTGCCACTTACCGTTCCATTTAGGTTAAATGAAACGACATAACGATAAGTGGCATACCGTTGACAACCCTATTCACAGTTGCTTCGTTTGTCGGGCTGCAAAATAAGTCTAATCTGAATGGTCAATAAAATTTAATTCTTATATAATTAAGAATGATTTTTTTTTCAAATTAAGAGTGTTATTTAAATTAATTTTAAGTTTGAAATAAACTTTATTCCAAATGTGTTTCCATTATTTTTTTAATCTGGATTAAAAATTGATTCCAACTAATTTTTCAACTCAGATTAAAAAGATGTTTCAAATTCACTTGGAATAAGAATTAGTTACAAAGTTCAAACCACTTACAAATACAATTTTTAATTCAAAAAATTTATTCTCAACCATGTACGAATATTTTTTTAATTCTAAATAACTAATAATAATTTTATTCTGAAGAGATCATACACAACCTAATATAATAATTATCAGTAAAATTTTCACACGAATACTATTTAAATATTAATCAAGCCATCATGAGTCGAGTTCAAGTTATATGCAAACTCAATCGTACTCTTGCTTGACAAGCAAAAAAGGATATGGTAACTTTTTAAATCATGAAAGTGATTTAAGGTGAAATAAGATGGGGCAAAGTTAAGGTATCATTACATATATATGAAATAAAAAGTTATTACACTTATTTCTTTTTTTTTTAAGTAATGAGAATAATTGACTCTTTTTATTCGAGATAATTACAATTAAGAATCACTAAACTGATTTAGCATAAAAACTTAATCGTGGTAAAGTTATAATAAACCAGATTGTTGGACGGCGCGTCAAATCAATCGTGGTAAAGTTATAATAAAAACTTAAAAAGATAAAAGAGTTAGCAACAATATGGTTTATTAGATAGATAAATAAGTTAAACTCAAAAAAAAAATACTATTGGAAAATAAGTAAATAGATAAATAATTAGATAAATACCTTTAAAAAACTTAGATTATCACTCCAAAAAACTTAACTTGCAATAATAAAAAAGGGTCTGTTGTAAAATAAGGTGGAAGAAAGAAATAATGAACAATATATCAAGAGTAAGTAAGACAATATTCTCAATTACAAATTTCAGAATTTTATTCTCTCATTCCAACCATCCATACAAATGTACAATGCCTCTATTTATAGGCTACAAAATAATATCTCACATAATGACAATAAATAAGTAGTGGAGATCATGGATATAAATGTGTAGTGGAGATAAATGCTTAGAGGGAATATGAAGATGAACAATTCACATAATTATTTAATTTCATAACACATAGTTAGTTACTTAGTTTGTCTTATTTTAATTGTTGTTGAACATTCACCTTTTAATATGATGCCATGTATAATAAATTAACGACATGTGAATAATGTAAAATCATCATTCTTCCAAAATACAAGTGTGTAATCATTTTAGCTGTATAGTTATGAGTGTATTTTTTTTTTAAAAAAGAATTGTTCATATAATTTCATTAACAATAAAAGGCAGCTCAGTAAATAACAACTATAGTAAATTGTCGAAATTTTACTTCAAATAGTAAACAATATGACGTTAAAAAGTGAATAAGCCCCTGGAAAGTGCCTATCTAAAACATATATCACAAATCAGGTTGGAATCTAAAATTAATGTTGGCAGGCTGAGGATTCCTTTTTCATCTCTTGTTTGCGTTGTATCATATGATAAAACATGCATAAAATTGTTAATCACAAATCATCTCTTGTTTCCCAAACACATTTTTGATCTTTCTTGGGAGTAGTATATTAATAATTTAATATGCATACGCACCGACGGCTTGTGGTGTAACAAGGCGGGAGGTGCATAGCAATATAGCATAGCAGACCCAAATGAAATTATGAAAATGCGCTCAATAATTTGGTTTAGAAAAGATTGAAAATGCGGCGGTGGGGCCAGCAGACTAGCACAGTCATGTGCGGCCTGGGAATAGGAATAGAAATAAAAATATAGTAGGATAAAACTAGATAAGGTAAGGACTAAGGACTAAGACTGAAAATTAAGGGTAAATCATATAATAAATTTATTAATGCCCTTTTATCCTTTTAGACCTCAAACTCTAAGTGACTCCACTTTTTCAT
Organism: Rhynchospora pubera; assembly: GCA_028095005.1. Taxonomy (NCBI): domain Eukaryota; kingdom Viridiplantae; phylum Streptophyta; class Magnoliopsida; order Poales; family Cyperaceae; genus Rhynchospora; species Rhynchospora pubera. Next base: position 360,273,024 of record CM051460.1, read on the forward strand.
TTCAATCAAACTAAAAGTTCAAAGTTTCCCTTTTTTATTTTTCAACAAACACATCTGTTGTCCCTAATTTAAAGGCCTAGAGGGGGGTGAATAGGCACAAAAACAAAGTTCTAAACCGGTATGGTCAATATTTGGTTCAATTCAAACTTGTTCTAACAAAACACAATCAAAGCACAAGCAATTCACAATTCAAGAAAGGTAAAGAGAGAAGAGAAGAAGTGACACGCGATGTATTACGGAGTTCCGACCCGCTAGGAAGTGCTAGCCTTCGTACGTCTCCGGGAGTTCCGCAACCTCGAAATGGGCGCGCTCCGTTCAATTCCACACGAACGGGACTACAAATTCGAACCAAATCACCTTGTTACAATCACTCTTAAGGTGGATTGGCCTAACTCAATTAAACAAGCTCAAACACTCAAAGGATTGAGGCTCTAACCAAATCACTCAACTAATCTAGCAATTAACACTAGTGGATTGGTTTTGCACACTCTAATCTCAATGATTTTGCTAAAATAATGCTCAAACACAAGAGAGAGTAATGTCTAACTGGTTGGAGCTCAAAAGGGAGGAGTTTCAAAGGTTTCAAAAGTATCTAAACAGTTCCAAGAGGCCCCATATATATAGAGGGCGCCAACAGCTCCAAAAACCAGTCAAAATAGACTCTGCCGTTATACAACGCTATATGGCGTTGTACAACGCAGAAATAGCCGTTGAAAAATCAAACGGTCACAGACAATAACGTTGTGAGTTGTCAGAGCGTTGTGTAACGCTGTATAGCGTTGCACAACGCTTCAGCAAAAATCCAAAGCAGAAGCTCGACAGTTCCGTTGGAACTTGTCAGAGCGTTGTGTAACGCTTGGTAGCGTTGCACAACGAAGTCAAGAAAACAATCAAGGCAGAACTGGCAAACTCAAACAATATTGTCAGAACGTCATACGACGCTGACTGGCGTCACACAACGTTGCCGTTGCACAACGCTATTCAGCGTTGCACTACGCGTCCAGAGCGATTGAGCGAAGTCTGAGCGAAGTTTAGAGCGTTACACAACGCTACGATGCATGGAACATAGCAGCATGCATGCAGCATCGATGCAGATCGATGTCTGAGCAATGCAGAGTCGCCTGCTTCAGACTACGTTGTACAACGCTGAATAGCGTTACACAACATAGGAGTGGAAACGTTGTGTAACGTTACTTAGCGTTGCACAACGTTCTGACAAGGGGAAATAATGGATTCAACTGGTTTAAAAGCAAATGAACTAACGTTGCACAACGCTACTGAGCGTTGTGTAACGCTGTTCCAACCTTGTCAGAGATTTTGCAATTTAAGAGCGAATTAACGCTGCGTTGTGTAACGGCAACTAGCGTTGTATGACGCTGGACAGAAAAACTGAGCATTTTACCAGCAAATTAATTGAGATTAGTTTAGAGATTAAATAAACTTTAACTACTGAATCTAACTAGACCAAACTAATCTCTTGAAGCTCCAAACTAAGTGCCACACTTGCTTTAATCCATTATTCAATAAGTCTAGCTATAAAGCACTAAAAAGAGATGTTAGTTTAAGAGTTTCGGTGTTGTTTTGAAAATCGACAAATCGAGAAAAAATATTTAACCAACAACATCTAAAACTGAAGCAGACGTAATTCAAAAAAAAAAAAAAAAAAAAACTGAAGCAGACAGGCACAAGGTTCCGGTTCAGTCCGAGCGTGACCAAACCCGGTTCACACTGAACCGAAAAAGCAATGAATTATTAGCGCCGGAATCTTCTCCCTGGGGCCCACCTGATCTTAGGAATATTTTTATTAGTTATCGACTTATCCTTATTCCTCCCCCAAATCTGCACTTCCTTTTATGTTTTCTTTTTTTCTCTTCTGACTTTGGAAACTAAAGTGCAATTTTTATTCTTTTATGTCCTTTTTACAACAACCAATAATTATGATATAGCTTTTCGCAGTTTTTTGGGGATTTCAGAATAAGTACCTTTAGCGTTGATAAAAGGTGGAGGACTTAATTTAATTTAGAGAAAGAAGAGTTACATTTTTGGTCTTATTATTATTGTTCTTCAACCTAAGTATTATTTTTTGAATAATCAACCTTACTGTCATTACATAAATATTTTTATCCCCTTTTACAATAGAATAATTTTTATACTATGCTTTGTTGTTTCATTGGATCCTACTTGTTCATGGAAGATTCTCTAACTTTGAACTTTTTGCAAGATTCGGAATTTTTCACTGGTGCTTTCCTTTTTGGGCATAATTTATTGTTATGGGTAAAATGGACATTCAACTTGTGTATTTTTATCGATGTTTGAATCTCATATATATATGTGTCTCGTGAGGTACCTTTTTATTTAATTTGAATTTACACAAATAGGGTTTAAATGAATTGTTAGGAAGTAGGTATTTATTTGATTGTGTTTAACTGTACCTTTTTATTGTAGGAGTGGTGAGTTGTGAAAGGTAATTGAAAATAATAAAGAGAGAATTAGTTGGCTTCATTATGCGAAGAGAAAAAAGAAATGAAGAAAAAAAAAAAACAAGTAAGTGTTGTGGTTGTTGTTGGTGATAGAGAAGGATTTGTAAAGTGTAAAGTAATGTTTATGATATAGCATATATTGGTGAAAAATGTGGTGTATTGTAAATTGTAAATAGTAATTTGTAAAGAAAGGGAGGGAGGAAAATTGATTAATATGGGTAGGGTAATAGACTAATAGGGTATTGGGAAGTGAAAATAGAAATAGAAGAGGTAGATATTTGTAATTGGAAATTGGAAGGTGGGCCAATGGGAAGGCGCCAGGTAGGCGGGGAGGGCGCGCAGACCAATTAATTTGTTAATTAATATAAAGGGGGTGACCGGGAAACGGGAAAGAGCCGGTGAGAGAGAGGAGAATGGGGAATATAAAAGGAGGCCCAAAGAAGAATCAATTTGTTAATTTCTTCTTCTTCTTTCTTCCTTGTGTCTCTCCTGGTACTGGTAACTGGTAACTGGTTTCTGGTAAGAAACAAAGAAAACAGAAAACAAAGAAGAACGAAGAAAGAAGAACGAAGAAAGAAGAATTCTGATGGCGGCGAAAGGCGCAGCCGGCGGCGCGCTGGAAGAGATTAAGAACGAGGCTGTGGATTTGGTCAGTCTCCTCCTCCTCCTCCTCTAATTATTAATTCTTATTACATGCATCAACATCCAGTCCTCCTTCAATTCTTATCAAATGAAAGAAGAGCAGAGTCACTCTTAATTTCAGCTTCAGCCGCTACCTCTACCTCTACCTAGCTTCCTTTCTTTCCTTACCACAACACAAATTACAAATCACAAAATTCAATTCAAAACCCAAACCCAAACCCAAACAACACAACCGCAGATTATGATTTTCATTATGCTCCTAATAATTGTTACCACCATTCCTCATTCCTGCATGCTATTCCCCATTTCAATTTCAACTTTCAATCAATTAATACTAACACAAAGGTGCCAATTTAATTATTGGCCATTCATGATTGATACCACTTATATATTTCTGCAGCCATCAAAATATTTACTTTATTATTATTAATCAAATGTCTACTACAAGTATTCAAGTATTCAACTTACCTACCTTACTATTTTTGTTCCCAATAAACTTAAACTCTCTACTGAATATTTCCAAAACTTAATTTTTGCCTTTCTTAAATGTTAATTCTCATATTCCGTAGGATATATATTTTTAATTTCTTTTGTTTTTATTGTTCTTGGCATTTGGTAAAGCTTAGCATCCAGCCTGTGTTATCTTAATCGTAATCATATTTTTGACAACTTGCTCAATAATAGCTCAATAGTCAATATGCTTTCCCTCTTTCCTTCTCAATTTCTGAAAAGGTCATTCTAGCCATTTCCCCCTCTTTTATTATTGTTATATATATTTGCATGTCACTGTCGTACAAATTCATAACGCTTACATCACATAAAATAAAACAATTTTTTTTATATGTCCTTTTTCTCCTGCGTCACACAACTCGCCGGTTCTATACAAAATGATGTTTGTTGTAATTATAATTGTTATTATTATTATTATTATTATTATTATTATTATTATTATATTAATTGAAGGAAGGAAGTCAAATATGAAAAGGTCCAAGTGGTCGGTCCCAGCGAATATGAAAATAATATGAACAATAAGTGGGATGCCACATGTGACATGCCTGATCAAATATAAGTCATTACTCATACATACAAATATACAATACAAGTCGGTGTTTTCGGCGACGGCGAGGGGCTAATTAATTATTATTAATTAATTGATTGATTGACTTGTTAATCGGGTATTCCAGTTCCAATGTGATTATGTGAAGTTGGAAGGCACTACTATGATAATATGATGCGGGTCATAGTCATATTCATACTGAATGCAAGTGCAACTTTTTGTAGATCGACATCGAGAGAGTGCTACAACAAATCCCAACCAGATAGAGATTGAGATAGAGACTGAGAGATTCCCTCTTTTTTCTTGGGCTACCGCCTACCGCCTACCGGTGGTGATGCCAACCGCCAAACTTACAGCGTTCATATTAATTTATATATAATATAATATTAGTTTATGTGGGTACAATTACAATTAACAAATGTAGTAATTTTATATATATACACTTTTGTTTGCTACAGCAAGTTCACTAGCTATCTACAATTCTAGACTAGATTGAATAACTAACTATAAATATAACAGAAGCTGCTTTTTATGGAGGAACGTTATAAATTTTAAAATAGCAGGGGCATGTGTGCAATAATTTAGATTAGTTTTTGGAACTAATCAGACGTAATGGATAAGTATCATGTAGCTAGTGGCGACTTGACTTGTAGACTAATTGAGGAGTGAGCCATTGCCAATAATAATAAATAAATAAATAAATCAATGTGCAAAAGCGACCTTCCTAGTCCTTTCACCACTCAATACAACTTTACAGTTCATCAGGAAAAAAAAAAAAAATTCAACTTTACATTCCTTATTGGGCCGGGCTGCCGGGCTTCTATTTTCATGACCTGACCAGAGGTCCAGAGGTCCAGACCAGACCAATTAGACAAAACTAGTGAAGTCTGCTCTATAAATTCTCTTCATGTACCATCCAATCATCCATACAGTTACAGTTACTAGTACTCATATAGTCTGTTCTATCATTTTTTGAAACGGAAAACAGAAACATTTCTTCTCGAACCAGAAAAACTAACATGAAATTTATACAATAATAATAAAATTAACCAGGAGAACATTCCGATCGAGGAGGTGTTCGAGCAGCTAAAATGCTCAAGGGAGGGTCTCAGCTCCGACGAATCAGCCAGCCGTCTGAGTATCTTCGGGCCCAACAAGCTCGAAGAGAAGAAAGAGTCAAAGCTCCTCAAGTTCCTTGGCTTCATGTGGAATCCCCTGTCCTGGGTCATGGAGATGGCCGCCATCATGGCCATTGCTCTCGCCAATGGCGGAGGCAAGCCCCCCGACTGGCAGGACTTTGTTGGTATCATTGTCCTCCTCGTCATCAACTCCACCATCTCCTTCATCGAGGAGAACAATGCCGGTAACGCTGCTGCAGCTCTCATGGCCAACCTCGCCCCCAAGTGCAAGGTAATAATGTTCTTTCTTCTTTCTTCTCTACTAAATTTAAAGTAATAATATAATATTCTTCTACTTCATTATTTACATGCAAATGCAACAATCTCACAGGTTCTCAGAGATGGAACATGGGGTGAGCAGGAAGCTGCAATTCTCGTACCAGGCGACATCATCAGCATCAAGCTCGGAGACATCGTGCCCGCAGATTCCAGGCTCTTAGAAGGCGATGCCCTCAAGGTCGATCAGTCTGCCTTGACTGGTGAATCTTTGCCTGTCACAAAGGGTCCTGGCGATGAAGTCTTCTCTGGCTCCACTGTTAAGCAGGGTGAGATTGAAGCTGTTGTCATTGCAACTGGTGTTCACACCTTCTTCGGCAAGGCTGCTCATCTTGTAGACTCCACCAATCAGGTGGGACACTTCCAGAAGGTTCTCACTGCCATCGGTAACTTCTGTATATGCTCCATTGCAGTCGGTATTGTTATCGAGATCATTGTGATGTTCCCCATCCAGCACCGTAAGTACCGCAGTGGAATTGACAATCTGTTGGTGCTCCTGATCGGTGGTATCCCCATTGCCATGCCAACAGTGCTCTCTGTGACAATGGCCATTGGGTCCCACAAGCTGTCCCAGCAGGGGGCCATCACCAAGCGTATGACGGCCATTGAGGAAATGGCTGGCATGGATGTACTCTGCAGTGACAAGACTGGTACTCTCACTTTGAACAAGTTGAGCGTCGACAAGAATCTGGTGGAGGTGTTCTGCAAGGGGGTTGACAAGGATCATGTCCTGCTGTTGGCTGCACGGGCTTCCAGGACAGAGAATCAGGACGCCATTGATGCTGCCATGGTTGGCATGCTTGCCGATCCTAAAGAGGTACACTCATTACTTAAAAGACTTCCTTACCTGGGAATTTTTAATTTATCCCCTGTTACATATCTTCTACAAGATCTAATTAGGTATTCTATAGATACTAAATTCTGCACAGATCAGACATATATGGAAATTATTATGATTTGATACCTTATCATATTCAAGAAAGCTCTATATATGATGAGCTTAGAATTGTATTAGAATTAAGCAGAAATTAATAAAAATAGTCTTCCTTTTAAGTTCAAATCCCAACCAAAGCTTGTAACATCCCCAGTTTCAGGAAGAATGGTTAACAAGGAAAAACAATTATTCAATATCACAAACATCAATTTCACAGTAAGCTATTTGTGTGTGTGGCAACTTGGAATGTAGGTTATTAAGAACAAATCCTTCATAGGTAGAAACGGGTATGAGATAGATGGGGCCCTAACAAATTATTCATCCTTTTCTACTTTACTTACTGAACCTATACATTGTATGACCAGGCAAGAGCTGGAATAAGGGAGGTTCACTTTTTGCCATTCAACCCAGTCGACAAGAGAACTGCTCTGACATACATCGACGAACAAGGGAACTGGCACCGTGCCAGCAAAGGAGCCCCTGAGCAGGTATGATGCAGTGTTTCCTACCAAGGTGGTTCTTACAATTTTTGGCCCTTGATACCTGCTAGTTATATCTCAGTACCGACTTATTAAAACACCCTCTGCTCTTCAGTGATGGTACCAGAATGAGCAGCCTTGTGTGGATTATATTTGGCCATTCTATAATATCTAGCAAAATGATGATTGGATACTAATTCTTTGTTTATCACTGTGCAAACAGATTCTGGATTTGTGCCACTGCAAGGAGGATGTTAGGAAGAAAGCTCTCTCCGTAATTGAAAAGTATGGTGAGCGTGGTCTCCGTTCTCTTGCCGTTGGCAGACAGGTATATATCTTAGCACACGATATCACAAATTTAAGATGTTTTGAAGATAGTAATCTTGTTTATATTTATGAATTGAATTAATTATACAGGAAGTACCAGAGAAGTCGAAGGATGCCCCTGGTGGCCCATGGCAATTTGTTGGGTTGTTACCTCTCTTTGATCCACCACGTCATGATAGTGCTGAGACCATACGCAAGGCTCTCAACCTTGGTGTGAACGTCAAGATGATTACTGGTATTTTTACTCTCTTTTTCTGTTGGATGCCAAGCTCATTGCTTATGATATGTTGAACTCGAGTTGTAAATTTAGATGTTTAATCTTTAATGTTCCTCTTGTTTTTTACAAAAAAGTTTGCATGTTTTTTTGAGGCTATTAGATTGACTACCTATTTCCATTTTGCAGACAAAATAATACAGGTTTTGTTTTACAATGCACAACTATTATGGATACTCTTGTACCAAAAAATTGAAAATCACCCTTAACTGGAAGACAGTACTAAAGGTTTCCTAAAACATAGAACATTATAGCCTTAAAATGCACATTACAAAGAACAAAAGACTTGGAGCTACATTTCACTAGAAAGATATGCTGTACTCCCATATTTTCTTACAATGATCTTGTTGAAATGGGAACATTCAGGGGACCATCTGACAATTGCAAAGGAAACGGGAAGAAGGCTTGGAATGGGTGTCAACATGTATCCTTCTTCAGCTTTGCTTGGCCAAAATAAGGATGCCTCCCTCGAGTCTGTTCCAGTTGATGAGCTTATCGAGAAGGCCGACGGTTTTGCTGGAGTCTTCCCTGGTACTCTTTTTTACTTTTTCATATAATAAATAAATGCGTGTTAGTTTTCCTTATTGTGGTAAAGCAATTGATACCATATGCCATTCTGAATTTGGCATCCATACAGAGGACTAGAAAATAAATTATCTCAACTTGACTTGAAAAATCACCCATATCAACCATGCAACTGGTACATCTTATAATTTAACGTAGGCTTGGAAAAGAACCGTCTAACATTATATGGACATGGCAGTAATTAATTATCATTAGGTAACTTAGGTTTTCCAGTTTTAACTGTCACATTAATTTGTAACTAATTCGAGTCCATTAAAATGAATAATTAAATTAGAGCACAAGTATGAGATTGTGAAGAGGTTGCAAGAGAAGAAGCACATTTGTGGTATGACTGGAGATGGTGTGAATGATGCGCCAGCTTTGAAGAAGGCTGACATTGGTATTGCCGTTGCTGACGCAACTGATGCTGCCAGGTCAGCATCTGACATCGTTTTGACGGAGCCTGGTCTTAGTGTTATTATCAGTGCTGTGCTCACCAGCCGTTGCATCTTCCAGAGAATGAAGAACTATACTGTGCGTTTTTTTTTTCCCTCATTGCTTCTGTTTGTTTGTCTGCACATATACAATACATTTGTTTTGGTACAGATAGTCTCTTGCATGAATTATCTACTACTTGTTGGGTTATCACCTCAGCAGCTAATTAATTTACTTCATGCATGATGCAGATTTATGCTGTTTCCATCACCATCCGTATTGTGGTGAGTTTTTGATTGTTGAACAATGTGTCTTCTTTTTGTTTCTTTCTGAGACAATCTGCCGTTAGCTAATAGGTTCTTTTGAATCTTTTTTTGAAGCTTGGATTTATGCTTATTGCGCTGATATGGAAGTTTGATTTCTCACCTTTTATGGTTCTTATCATCGCCATCCTTAATGATGGTAACACTTCCTTCCAATTAAGTCTAAATTGTTCATATGGAATATATATATATAAATTTTGGTTGATAAGTTACTTAAAAATGAATTATTTTTCAAAAAACGTAGGTACTATCATGACAATTTCGAAGGATAGAGTGAAGCCATCTCCACTGCCTGACAGCTGGAAATTGCCTGAGATTTTTGCCACTGGTATTGTGCTGGGTGGTTACCTTGCTTTGATGACAGTTATTTTCTTCTGGGCTGTGCACAAGACTGATTTCTTCTCGGTAAGAGCTAGTATTGTGGAAAGAATATTATTCATTTTTTACTGTAGAACCATTCTTGCCAAGTGCAATTGTGCTGTGCACAAGTACCCATTTCAGATCAAGAGTGTCTCTCTTGAATCTATCCAATTGTTTGACTAGCCAAGATCAGATCGAGACAGCAAGACCCAAAGATCAGACAATTAAGAACCAGACTGTATTAGTTGAAAAAACAGTTCATTTTTGAATTGTATATTGTGTGCTCTAATATTGCTTTTATGGCACCTTTGCCTGATGTAGGATAAGTTTGGTGTGAGGTCTTTGAGAGACAGGGAGCATGAGGAGATGGCAGCATTGTACCTCCAAGTCAGTATCGTCAGCCAAGCGTTGATCTTTGTGACGAGGTCCCGGAGCTGGTCCTATGTCGAGCGCCCTGGTCTCCTCCTCGTCAGTGCCTTCCTCGTTGCTCAGCTTGTGAGTATTTCCTGTCCATCTACTATTGTTACTGTTGTGATTCAATTGAATAAATTAACTGTTAATTAACTTGGACTTGGTGAATAATTGTGAAGGTGGCAACTCTGATCGCGGTGTATGCGAACTGGGGCTTTGCGAGAATCAAGGGTATTGGGTGGGGCTGGGCCGGCGTGATCTGGCTATACAGCATTGTGTTCTATGTGCCTTTGGACCTCTTCAAGTTTGGAATTCGGTACATCCTGAGCGGGCGTGCCTGGGACACCCTCCTCCAGAACAAGACGGCCTTCACGACCAAGAAGGACTATGGCAAAGAGGAGCGCGAGGCGCAATGGGCCCTGGCGCAGAGGACCCTGCATGGCCTGCAGCCCCCGCAGGCCTCCGCCATCTTTGATGAGAAGAGCAGCTATCGTGAGCTCTCTGAGATTGCTGAACAAGCCAAGCGCAGAGCTGAGATCGCCAGGTAACAAATTAACAGAGTGCTCTTGAGTCTTGACATTAATTGATTAATTAAATAAATTTTCTTCGTCTCTTTTACTAGTCAAGATTCACTTATCTACACATAATACTTTATCAATTTAGGCTGAGAGAGTTGCACACCCTCAAGGGTCATGTCGAGTCGGTGGTGAAGCTGAAGAACCTCGACATCGAGACAATCCAACAGCACTACACCGTGTAATTCATTTCAAGACTACGCTAGCTAATTCATCTCATCTCATCTCATCTCAAGCCTCAGAGTATCACAATTAGACGACTACATATCATTATTATGTTATTTTCTCGGCAATCAGAGGATAATGATGATAAAGCACCTTTTGCATTTTTATATTATCTAATACTATCATACTATGGATGAATTGTAAAGTACAGGTCTTATATTTTCCTAGGGTATGCTACGCTACTTCCCTGCTATTCGACGCTCGGCCAAAGAGCGCTTTTTTCTTTTGATTTTGGTTTTGTTTTCTTTCTGCTAATTTTCAAGTACGAGCTTTGTGAGAATGTGACATGGAAATAATTTACAACTGCTCTGCCATTATATAGCAGCGTGCTCATGTTTTGTTTTTTGATTTCCTTGATCGCTCTTTTTGCCTCTTTTACAATCTTGTTTAGTGTGTAAATTGTGACAAGAAAATTTCTCAACCTTGTGTAACGTCTTGAGTAAATTAGCCAAGCATCTAGAAGTGCCGATTTAAGCCATACATTAAAAAATTGTATAAAAATCATATCAACATTTTACATACTTTTTACTATTGATATAGATTGGAAAAATAATTATATATATTGAACGGTTTATTTATTTATTTATTTGTGGAATCAACTATTTTCTTCTTACTTTAAAAAATAGTAAAAAAAATTAAATAATATGTAGAATTTAGTTTCATATGAATATTCAACATGAAGATTGAATTAATCGGCCAGGATAAACTGTTTGAATAAAAAATAAAAAATTGAAGTTATAATACCAGTCAATAGGTTTGACACTCTCACTCTTCATTCATTGCAGTTTACATGTGCTAATCTTACAACATCGTTCTAAATTTTAGTTTTGTTCTGTCAGCATGTTGGCATTTTTCCAACAGGGACTCGATTTCTCCAGAGAGTTCAGTCCACTGCAGAGTATCTAGTACAGTCACGCTATTCATGCTTCAAATACCACAAAAGAAGTCATAAAGAAAAAAAAAAGAGCAATTCACAAGGGGAAGGGAAACGAAATCCTCTGGACAGATGTCCAGAGTGGACATCTCATCCTGACCGTCAGCTCTAAATCGAATGACCTCTATTTTTTTTCGGAATGTTAAGCTTAGATCGGACGGTCATGATGAGATGTCTAGAGTGGACAGCTCTCCCGAGCATACTGGTCCATTCACAAGGTGGGATATTTCAAATGCTTTGTGTACCTTTCTTATCATGGCGTTTGTAGCAGTGCGCTCTCTCTCTCAAGTAAATAGTCGGAATTCTTATTATAACCAGCTGTAGTTTCGCGCTTCCGTGCGATAAATGTTGGACTATAGTTATATTTTAATTCTTTTTTTAAAGCAAGAAACTATCGCACTTTCCTCGATATATTTTTTATTTTTTAAATAGTATTTTTGTCAAGTTTAAAATATGTTTGTAATATTAAACTACAAATTATTAAACAAAAAGAACACAAATTAAAATTTAAAGAATTGAATTGAATAAAATTTAAACAAAATTCATAGAATTGGATTCAACAAAATTAGAACCAAATTAAAACAAAAGTGATAAAAAAATATATTGAGTGAAATGTGATACTTAAAAAATATATCAAAATGAATTGAGATTAAACATTCATAGAACAAATCGTGATGCTAATTTATTATATCATTATTCTAATTGAATAAATAAATAATTAGTTAATGTACTATATAAAAAATTGTATTTTACAACATAATTATAATTAATATTATCCACATTAAAATATGTCAAGTAAATTTCGTAAACATACTTTTGGTTCTAGAAAAACAATCAAACATATTGAAAAAATTTAAAAATTGAAAACATAGAAAATGAAAAAGGTATGTTGTATTCCTTTTAATTTCTGTAAGAACAAATATAAAATTCCATATACAAATAATTTTATAAAGATACATAAATAATTAAATAGAAAGAACTAAAATTTATGAAAATTATTGATTACATAATTTAAAAAATAGAGGGGCTACAAAAGTAAAAAAATATACCAATAAAATTGAAGGGCCTAAGTGAACTAAGCGTATGATTTTATGATTTTATGCCCCTCTTCATGTGTAACTAATCGTTTTGCATATTAAAGATAGTTTTATAAGGATTGTTACTTGCGATACGGAAACAAAAGATCCAAAAACACATGCACATGGGCTGAATTTTGTACCAATTTTTTTTTTTGCTGTGAATCAGTTTGTGTGGACATCCGTATTTTCTGCTGAAATAACTCTTTAATGATTTATTTTTCTGACCCGTTTCAAAATAAAATACGTAAAACAACCACAGAAAATCTACAAAATGAGCTTTGGGGAACGGGAATTGCTCGCTGCGCGCCTCCAAATTAGAGATCCAATCTTTTAGACAATAATGTCCTTATATATATTTTTTTTTCAATTCAGTCCTCTAAATTTACACTTCAGTTTAAAAATGAAGGGCATTTTTTGTCCAAAAAGAGTGGATCTCCAATTTGAAGGTGTGTAGGGAGCAATTCCTTTGGGGAACTGTATGAACCACCCGGAAATAATATATACTAGGGGGCTGTTTGGATCATATGAGAATAGGATGAATTTTTTATTTCTAGACATAAATTTATTATAAACAATTCAAATTCTTCACAAAATTACACACTTTTCAATACTTTATGCCCATAAATTGAAAATTCCTTCTGTTCCTAAGCGATCTGAATAGTCCTAGAGGAATTAATATATCCTTCACAAAATATACTCTGATGAGGGAATTTTCAACAAAAATAATATTAATAATTTGAGGGCCTCCTACAAAAGTGGATAAATGAAACGTCACATCTCCTTAAAAAAAAAACAGAAAAAGAAAAATGAAACGTAACATCTATGTATGAACAATGGAGGTGATGTGGAACATTTTAGTACACATGAAATCAGTGTCCTATTCTCAGATCATATTTTGTCATAGAGTGAAACTATACGCCAGAAAACTCTGCATCCAGAGACATCCACCTAGAACATCAGAAAAAAAAAAATGTTTGGAGTGACTCGGGCATCATTAAAACGTGTTAGCGGTACAATTCTTTCCGAAATGATTTTATATAGGAATTCAGATGCAAACAATTTTAATAGAAAAAATTATTATTATTTTTTTTAATAAGAAGAAAGTTCGAACGCGTTTTATAAAAGCGTACAGTCTTTCTCCTTCCTATCCGTTTATAAAACGCGCTCGAAGGCTTCGAACGCCTTTTATAAACATGTAAGAAGGAGAGAGGCTGTACCGCTTCAGTTACGCCTCAAAAGGCTGGTCAGACCTTCGTACCCGTTTATAAAACGCGCTCGAAGGCTCCGAACGTGTTTTATAAACGGGTAGGAAGGCGGAAATTTTTCGAAATGGAGTTATTACCATTTTTTTCAAAATTAATAGAAAAATTAATGTGAAAATTTAGGTTAAATTTACAATTTTTAAAATATCACATTTAGTTTCATATTAATTTTATTTAAAAATGACATTAGAATATTAATTTTGACATTAATATCATTTTGTTTGAATAACTATCAAGAAAGTCACTTGATTTACTGCATTTCTCTTTTTAATGATTAATTTATAATTTTAAAAACTTTTTTAGTAGTTTAGAGTGGTTTTTAGGTTTGCAAACTTTCAAAGTAGATTTTGGAGGTCTAGCGAGCGTTTTTTGGCTCCGAAAATTGTCCTTACGGGGTTTCACCTCGGCAACATGTGTAGATCTCGTCGCCAGCTTTCCGGATTGTGCTCGATCGTCCCAAACAGACCTTCCTATCAAAAGTTAAGCCTGTTTAAAGTTTTAATGTTAAAAAAGCATTAAAAAATTTATATTTTAATTATTTCCATATTATATATTATTTGATTATATATGGCTAACATAAAATAAAAAAAGGAGAGACTACAATGCAAAAGATAAGTTTGTAGAATTAAATAGTAAAAATACAGGGTTATCGGCGAATAATTATTCAAACAAAATGATATTATACATATGTTCAAAAAAAAAATATGTGCAATTAAATGCATATAAAATATGTGTGATATATTTCTTTCTGAGCAAGGTTCTAGTGCCATAAGTTTTTGGTGCCACAAATGCCACAACTCCTCTTTTTCATTAATATTTCAAAATTTAAAAATTTAATTTTCGAATCCAAACCGTTGATCTTGTACAATTTTACGAGTGATGCATTTCTATATAATTTTTATAAATTTTGGAGTTTATTTGATATTTGATCAAGAGGACAAAAAATGAACGAATTTTGTTAATTATAACAGATTAATTTTAATACGTTCATATGTTAGCCTCTTGATCGAATATCAAATAAACTCCAAAATTTATAAAAATTATATAAAAATGCATCACTCGTAAAATTAAATAAGATCAACGGTTTGGATTCGAAAATTAAATTTTAAAATTTTAAAATATTAATGAAAAATAGAAGTTGTGGCATTTGTGGCACCAAAAACTTGTGGCACTAGAACCTTGCTTTTTCTTATATCTATTTAATACATCTTTAATTGAAAATAATATTTTGAGAATTTTATAAATATGAAACATGCAGGGACCTTGTTGCAAAATATTATTTTTAATAAGTTAAATGTTGCGGCTTGAATGAAAAATATGAAAAACTAATAACACGTTTATAAAACGCGCTCGAAGGCTCCGAACGCGTTTTATAAACGGGTACGAAGGTCTGACCAGCCTTTTGAGGCGTAACTGAAGCGGTACAGTCTCTCTCCTTCTTACCCGTTTATAAAACGCGTTCGAAGCCTTCGAGTGCGTTTTATAAACGGGTAGGAAGGAGAGAGACTGTACGCTTTTATAAAACGCGTTCGAACTTTCTTCTTATTAAATAATAATAATAATAATTCTTTCTATTAAAATTTTTTGCGTCTAAATTCCTATATAAAATAATTTCGGCAATTCTTTTGTTGCCTTCAAAACATGTTATTTTACCATATGGTAAAATGGTACAAAAGAAAGTTAACAGCAACACAAATCCAGAGCTCCTTAATCCATCCTACTCCAATTTTCCCTCCCATTGCGAAGTGTTTTAATCCACAAAATCACATATAGTTTGTAATGATAATAAACTTATTTGATTACCGAAGTATAAGTGATAAATAGCGTAGGACTAATTAAAATTTATCTACAGGGAGACAATTAATGTTGTTTTTAAGTTGCATCGAAAATTTGATGCATGTTTGATGAAATTAAAATTATATATATGCATATATAAGTTCAGTTTGCTGTGTTTTTGGTAAATTTTAATGTTGGGCGGCATTTTGTTGTCAAGGAAACACGACTTGCATATCCCAAATAAATGATGTTCAACATCTTAAGTTCTTAATACAATTGAACTCATTAATCTATGCATTGAACGAATTATGTTGGGATGAGACGCGTTATTTTTTTTCTCAAAATTAATGTCTCTAACTAAATGAAACAATCAAACAAGTACTCCGAGGCCATCACACGTGATGGTTATATTAATTTCTACAAATATACAAAAACAAGCCTTACCACTGCTGCACTGAAGCCATATATGTGATTGTGAGCTTAGGCCTGTCAACGGAGGGTTTGTGATAATGGTATAATTTTTTTTATTTCATTTTAAAAACGAAACAACTAAAAAAAATAGATTTCGAGATACGTTTATATGAAGAACAGTTCAAATTTTATCGTTCCGTCACAATCCGTCCATTCAGAACGACTAACGGAAATTTAGGTTACTGAAATAGAAGGACAAACAAAACGTGAAGTTTTAGATAGGCCTATATGAGCTTATCTCGCTCACCACACAAATGCACAAAATTGATCCAATTTGCAGCCGTTTGAATTTAAATTACTAGAAACACCACTTTTAGTCGAATACGCTCTTAATTTGCTATGTAAGATTTTAAGAACTAATTTACTATCATAAAATTCAGATGATCTAGATTGTACGCCCATTTTAATCATATATAATCAGAGATTAATTTGAAACAACATTCTGAAAAATACACTTTGACAGATTTGATCATATTCTGAAGGTCCAGATTACGACTCTGATTATGTTTGTGGAAGTACACACATGATATCTTTAAATTGAAGTTAAAAATGAAAAAGGAAGAGTGTGTGTTAAAAAGGATATCTTTAAATTGAAGTTAAAAAGAAAACGTATAATTTTCTAACAATGTTTTGTATATACATTTGACTCTTTATTCTTTCCCTCTTTGAGCTGATACATCAAATAATTCTGGTGCTAACTTGTCGAGCGAATAAATAACGAATTAGAAAGGAAAGCAGTTCTAGAAATATAGCATGATTCCATAACCGAAACTGAATGCATTTGATTACCTGATCCTTTCTAATTTGATTCGCTATCCACGCTGAAACAGACAATTACTTTAGTTTGGAATGCAAACGACGTTGTGTCAAAAAGCAGCTAACCAACTCCCCAAGTTTTACCCATACAAATACAAAATGTACCTACTCCAAACCAGCCATAAACTCACGCGTGCATCGTGCTAATTAATGTGGTTTTACTGTGGCAAATACAGGGGTAGTGAATTGTGTTGGTTGAACCAAGTAGTCTCCTTGGTGCTAATATAGATACAGTATAAATAACAACAGATGAATTGCATGAAAAATTAAGAGAAAGAGTTGACCACACATGCAATAAATAAATCCTAAGATTTTTCAAGTCTTGACAAACTTGTCATCTCTTCAAGTCTTCGATAAAACAACAACATAAAACTATAGAATACGTACTGCAATGGCCGAGAAGAAAACTTTTGCCAGAGAAGATAGCGTCTTGTCACATCCTAGACTTTTCTTCCTAGCAATAGTTCTGTCATTAATTTTCATGGATCCATTTCATTGGAGCCCAGTGGCAAGTCGGGACTATCAACCTGTTAAACTTGAAGTAGCACCGTACAAGCAGGTCATGAAGAGTTGGCGCAACGATAACCAGAGCAGATTAAGAAACGCAAGACTGCAATTTGCTGGTGAAGTCTTCGGGCCTGAGTCGATTGAGTTTGACCGAGAAGGCCGAGGGCCATACACGGGCTTGGCTGATGGCCGTGTTGTTCGTTGGATGGGGGAAACTGTTGGATGGGAAACCTTTGCCATTGTTAGCACGAATTGGTGAGTTCATTGTACAAGTACTTATCATCTTAAAATCTATCTGTTTGCAAATATATTTCAAGAATTTGTTAAGAAGTACTCCAATCTTGATGGGACTGCATAATCTCTTATGCACTTTCGTCCCAATTGTCAATTTGAAAAATCAGCACGCACTTGGAACTCGACACTTATTTTAGTAGATCTTAATGTTGATTAATTACTTCTGACATGGGGACTGCAATGTGCATACATGTTGGATACTTATTGAAGGTCAGAGAAAGAATGTGCGAATGGAGTAAACTCAACAACACAAAAGCAACATCCAAAGGAGAGGTTTTGCGGGAGACCACTTGGATTGCGATTTGATAAACGGACAGGAGATCTGTACATTGCAGATGCATATTATGGGCTCATGATGGTGGGGCCCGGTGGCGGTGTTGCGACTTCTCTTGCTAGTGAGGTTGAGGGGAGCCCAATTCTGTTTGCTAATGACTTGGACATTCATAGCAATGGCTCGATCTTCTTTACAGATACCAGCACAAGATATGACCGTAGGTTAGATCTTTTAATCACATATCAAACTGACCCTAGCTACAATCTTATTTCGCTACCTCAAGGCATGCAAACTTTTTATTCAGGAATCATGTATTTATATTATTGGAAGGAGAAGCCACTGGACGGCTGCTGCGGTATGACCCAACGACTAAATCGACCACTGTTGTTGTAAGCGGCCTCACTTTTGCTAATGGTGTACAAATCTCCAAGGACGAGACTTTTCTTCTTGTGGCAGAAACAACGAAGTGCAGGTGCGCGCATATATATGCATTAATTATTCGGAATCAAAATATTAATATGGTGATCGATCAAGCAATCAAGCATTTTAATTAATTTGTTTTCAGAATAATGAGGTACTGGCTAGAGGGCCAGAGAGCAGCCCAACTAGAGCTATATGCAAACCTCCCAGGATTCCCAGACAATGTACGCATAAATGATAAAGGCAACTTTTGGGTGGCCATAGACTGCTGTCGAACACGCACTCTAGAAGTCTTCTCTCACTATCCTTGGATGAGAAACATTTACTTCCGACTGCCTCTCAAGCTTAACATCCTCGGAAAAATGGTCGGCATGAAGATGTACACCGTAATTGCGCTATTTGACATCGGAGGCAATGCCATCGACGTGCTCGAAGATAGACGAGGTGAGATTATACGCTTGGTCAGTGAGGTCAGAGAGGTTAATGGAAAATTGTGGATCGGTACGGTTGCTCACAATCATGTAGCTACATTTTCATACTCTTAGCCTTAATTTATTAGAGGTTTTACAGCTTGTATCTTGGATATATATATTTTGGGTATTGTTTGTTTTAATTTTTTTTTTGAGTGAAATTGTTTGTTTTAAATTAGCATTGGATTTCTCTGTTAGTGGCTAGTTTATGTTTTTTTTTTCTGCAATTAATTTTAGTATGCCTGTACTGATTTTTTTGTCCTTTCTTTTTTTTTTTCTTATAATTAATATCCAACATATGAACTTGATACAAATTCATCAGAGTATTCAATTTTCGAAATATACTAATTAAGAGCATGAACTCTAAGAATTACCTAGCTAGCTAGATGCACGACTTTTAATTTCCAACATAGCCTAGAAACCTAAATTATTAATTTTTATGCAAGACCAAATTATATTTACTAATTAACTTTAATGATTTGACTTATTAAATATCAAATTTAATTGTAAAACTGCGCCAACCTACAGAATTAACTATTTTTTGTAGGTTATTGAGAGTAAACTCATCTTTGTTTAGAGATCGAGTCACAAGTTGGCAGCACTATTGCAACAGTAAATTGTCGTTTCCTTTTATTGAAAAAGTGCTGAGAAATGACATGTAATTAATTTAGTAGGGTCATTCATATTAACATGTAATGTGATTTCATTTATTCCTGAAAATACATGGAGGACCATCGTTGGTATATTAACTTTCAATGATTTTCTCTTCTTCTTTTAGGGTGTGTTTGGATAGGTGTGGGAAGAAGGAAAGAAGGGAAGAAGTGGGAAGAAGTATTGGGAAGTGTGTAACTTTGTGAAGAGTTTGGATTGTATATAATTTTTTTTCTTCCCATCTTTCTTCTTTCTCTTCTTCTTCTCTCATCCAAACGCACCCTTAGACCTAATTTGTCAAATATATATGAAACACATTTTATGTAGGCCTTTGTCAATTAAACCATCTTAATATTTTCCTTTACCATTCTATTTACTTAGGAGTTTATATATAATGAATTTTAATTAACTGTCTCACAATGATTAATATTTAGTGGTCTAATTAATTAATTATATCTTCGATGCAGAATTTTCGTTAGTTCATTAATGCGTGGTTTGGTCTGGACTATTTGGAATGTCGACATGCACGAGGTTATGCTTTTAGTGCGTGTGAGAGAGAGAGAAAGACGAGTAACCTGTCGAACGTCTGTCCGTTTCTGTTCTATTCCAGTCAACAAAACAGAAATTTATTCCGTTCAACGTTCCGTTTCGTCAAACAAAATAGTTTTTCATTCGGTTTAACGTTCTGTCCTACATTTATTTTTAATTTCAGTCAATTTCCGTCAATTTCTGTGTTCTATTTCAGTAATGTTCACAAATTTCATTTTCGTTTTCGTTCCGTTTCAGAAAATAAAATTCATTCTCTTTCGTTTCCGTTCCGTTTAGACTGAACGAAATGGAATAATGTTGACGAACGTGTATACTGACAGGCTTAGAGGCGAGAGAACATTGCTTGGGAAGAAATTTTATTGATGGATAGTTTTCGGTCATCCCTTGCTATACATTGAGTTGTTTTTAATATACCGCGCGCGCACAATGAATTAAGGCCACGCTTGAACATAAGAATAACTTCTAGTATGACTGTATCAAAAAAAAAAAAACAACAACAACTAAGGACTGCATTCGATATATTAAGGATTAATTAGTAGGTTAGTGGTATAAATTGGGTGCGTTTGGAACCATTGAGGTTAGTCTTAATTTTGGTTAGTGACTAATTTTTCATAAAATTAGTTTGCCAAATAAGTTGTGATTAGTAAGATTAGCGACTAATCAATGTCTAACTTTTAACCATGCATAATGATGAATTAGCATTTTCTCCTTGCATTCACATGGAGAAAGAAAATATTAAAATTGTTCTTTTTAATTTTTAATGACGATTATATACATTTAAATAATCCTTAATATAATAATTAATAATTATTGATGATTAATAATAATTAGTTACTAATAATTAATAATAATAAGTAATTAATAATTAATAATTCAAAATAAATAATAATATTCAATGTTACGTCTCTCCCAAAGGTTCATTATATGACTCATAAGTTTAATCCTTCTATATTTTGTACACCTTTCATTTCAGACTTTTGGATTCTCCTAACGAATTGTCTATTTAGTGTCATCAAAATAGTCGTCTAGCTCAATCATTAGGCCATCGTTTTCTTCATTGAATAACTTATCGAAGTATTTCCTCCACATATTCTTGATCTTATCGTCTTTCACTAAAAATTTATCGGTCTCATACTTGATGCACTTCACTTGATTTAAGTCTCTCTTCTTTCTATCTTGAATATTAGCTATCTTACAGACATCCTTCTAACTTTTCTTCCTACTTAACTTTTAATATAGATCCTCACAAGTCCGACCCCTTTCTTCACTCATGACTTTTTTTTTGCGTTTTTCTTGGCCAATTTGTACTTCTCCACATTGTTCTCGTTCTTGTGATGATGCAAGCACTAGAAGCATTCTTTCTTTTCATTAATAGTTTTCTATATTTCGTCGTTCCACCACCAAGTGTATTTAGATTCACGGTTGTTTCCTCTAGTAACTCTAAACACTTCCGTAGCTATCTTTTGAATGCGATTTTTCTTCTCTTTCCACATCTTGTTCGTTTCCTTTCCTACATTTTACGATTCTTCTACAATTACTCTCTCTAAAATATACAAAACACATCTCCTTTAAGTTTCTACCATTTCGTCCTCGCAACTCGAGCACCTCCATCTATTTTAGAGTGTATCGAAAAACGAAAATCAGCATCCACAAGAAATTTCATTTCTGCACATAGGCCTGTCAATGGAACCAAAAAAACGTTATGCCGTTCCGTTAAGGAGAAATGAAACGAATAACGACACTGAAATGTGTTTCGTTAACAAAACGAAATGACAGACGGAATAGGCTGGTAAATTAGAGTAATAAAAGGAACGGTAAATGAAATAGACTGTTTCATTATAATTATTTCGTATTACCGTGTAGTATTCTATGTGTGTAAAATTTTTTTGATAGCAGATGAGAGGAGCGGAGATAACAAAGCGTCTTGAGTCTTCTGCTCCATTTTGGTCTCTCCCTCAGACTAAAAATTCACTCTCCTCATTTTCCCATCTTTCCTCTTTACACCACTCGAGAAAAAAAAAGAAAAAATAGAGAAAAAAAAACTAAAATTTCAGATCTCTCTATACAAACCAATGAGGAAGTTTCTCTGCGACTCGACTGTCGCCTCCGTGGAAACCCTACCCTCCGTTGAGCGCTTCCGCCTCCGCCACCATTGACGAGGGGTATGGATAGGGAGATGTCGTCGGACTGAAAGATCGGTAAAGGCACAAACTGGAGAAGAGCTGGGATCGAGGTGTTGCTTGGAAGCCTCCGTCCCTAATCCAGATCGAGTTTTCAGCTTTGATTTGGAAAACGAAGGAGAGGCGATTTATTAAGGATGCAGGTGTATTTGTCAAATATTTTTGATTAAGAGATCTAAAAAGTTTAATTTTTGGAAAAAATTAGTACAATTTTCAAATAATAATTTCATTTTTGTTCATTTATTTTTCTCCCTTTTCTGAGAATTTGAGCAAAGTATTTTTCGATATACTATTGATTTAAGTGTTTGACATATTTGGTTTATTTTTGTGGGAATGTAATTGTATCGTTCTTTTTTTTGTACTGATATGTTGTTTTATTAATGTAAGCATATTTTCTATATATTCTGTGATCTTTTAAACATTTTACATAATTTGTTTTGATTAAAATTTCATAGGGCTTCAATGGAGTACAAAAATTCAATACGTTTTAAATGTTAAATTATTTTGCCGTTTACTTCTACGAAAACGATTAACGAATTAGAATTTTGAACCGTTTGATAAACGAACTGGTTAACGGCAATCAAATTTGTGCCGTCTACTCATACAAAACGATAACGGACAACGACAAATCTGTGATCGTTAGCCACGTTTGACAGGCCTATCTGCACGTGCACTTTGAGATAAATTGCAGAGAAACCAAGAGATATGAGACCCAATAACAGAGGATCTAGATAAAAATATAAATTGCGTGGGTTTAGCTAGCCTAGAGAGATAGTTTGTGTTGTGGTGGCATTTAAAAGATTGGCGTTGATGTACTGTCCCGCCAAGTGCACATGCACATGGGAGGGACCAGTACTCTTTGGTTGGTGTATATTATGGGAATTCTTATCTGCTACTTCAAGGGACCGTCCAGCACAGTCTATGAACCGTCCGATCTGATCTGGACGGTTCGGGCCTACCAATCAGGTTACATGCACGGGACTTTCTTTGCCATTGAAATTAAATCACACGGCTCACAGTGGTGCGCTGGACAGTTCCGCGCGGGACGGAATTTCATTTCATATTGGGTGCGTTTGGATAGGTGTTGGAAAAATGGAAGAAGGGAAGAAGTGGGAAGAAGTATTGGGAAGTGTGTAATTTTGTGAAGAGTTTGGATTGTTTATAATTTTTTTTTTCTTCTTCCTTCTTCTTCTTTCTTCCAACAATCCAAACGCAGGCATTATGGCTGGGCTGGTTAAGAAAGAGATAGAGATCAGCTCTGCATCCATGTGCCACCATGTGCTTCACTACCATTCTTTCGTATACCTTGGGTTCTGTATCGGGTTAGATCCCTTTCCTTGTACCCGATCGAGCTAATACCAGGTATTGTATGTACTCGCATGGAGCAGTATGCGTTTGCAAGAGTTGGAAAGCTAATGTGTCCTTATATCATAACTATACATTTGTTTCAACTTTCAGCATATTGTTACTAATTAATCAGGAGAGAACAATCCAGTTATCTTAATATTACTGTTGACTGTTAAGTGATAGAGTATTTGGATATTGAGTTATTGACTGATTATGATCGTCTTCATATGTAAACCATCATATGAACATGAATACATGATCACATATTAGTATTACATACGCATACGGTATATATATTACTATTGGGGCTATTTGGATTTCCCAAAGAATTTGGAGAATTTCATCTTCCTACCATAAATTTATTATAAACAATCCAAACTTTTCACAAAGTTACACACTTCCCAATAAATTTATTCCTAGAAAATGCAACTTCCCCAAATTCCTAAGCGATCCAAACAGCCCCATTGTTACTTATAACAAATAAGATTGTAGAGTGTAGACAAAAAATTAATTTCCATATATACCTGTCTCCATAATTAAAACAAAGCAATACATAATTATCTAGATTCTAGACATATTGAACTCTCTTAATTTAATTAACTTAGATTTCTTTTTTCTCAATATATATAAAGTTATAAATGGACTTCTAATTTGTGTTGACCAGTCAACGGAGACCTAATAAAACCTTGTATATCTTTCCAATTTGTATGGTACCGAATGATGAGTTTATTATTAGCTGGCCTCCATTTGTCAAAAAAGGACTATGTCTATATCTGAAAAGGATGAGCCATTTTGGCCTTAAATGGGACAGTGGCAGGAGAAATATTTTGGTTTTTTCCTGCGCTCTCTTCGTGCTTAAATGGACAGCCCATGCACAGGCACAGCACACCAACACAACACACAGTCACATAGTCACCACAACTGGTAGAAATAAAACCAACAATACAAGAGCTCTTGGCTAGGTAAGTAATAAGAGTTGCGTACGTATATCCTCCGATGTTTTCTTTTGTTTTTGTTCTTTTCTTTGATTTCCAAAGACATAACATGTTTATATGATGTATTGTCCTTTATCAACTGAGTAATACATTATGTGTATTTGTTATATATATATAAAACATATTTCATAATCTCTTTTTGATTCTAACAAATAGTTGTCATGGGTACTTTATGTTTACTTATATGTGCTGATACGTTATGCTATGTGCATAAGGCTTTGCTATTTAAGTGACTTTTGTCTTAGAAACATACAGGATGCTGTAATGAACTTGTCAATCAACTGCCTGCAATATGTATATACATTTCCTTTTTTAAATTTAGTATATTAATTGGATTAGCTATACAAGTACAACCAAGCATATAGATATATTTCTATAATGTTATTTTTTTAATGCTTTGTTTTAGCGATGAAAGAAACCATGCCAATGATCAAGAGGAGAAGGGTTTGTAGTGTGGAGATCAACAGCACCACAACATTCAATATCTTTTGTGTAAAGTACTTCGCATACCTCTTGCAGGCTCTAATGTGTAGCAACACAAGTATCAAGCTCTTGACCGATAAAAATGGAGAGCAAAAGCTTGATATCAAACAGAGAGTGCGGTTTCAACTTGATATGGCAATGGTAGTATCAGTTGGCACTCATTTCAAATGGACCAGAACCCTAAAACAAAAACTAGGTTGCAGCTGCCATTGGGAACCCATAACAAGCAGTGTTGCGAAAATGAGTGATGAACAATGCAAATGCTGCAATGTACCCAGGTTTGTGAATTGCATAAGCGTACAGATTAGGAGAGAGGAAAACGAAATGGAGACTGGAGAGAGAGATGAGGTGAGGCAATGCATAGATGTGCTGAGAGAGTTGGTGCCAACTGGAGATGAGGATTGCAGCATAAATGAGTTGATAGAAGAGGTGGTGAGCTATGTGACGCGCGTGTCTCCAGTTTCAGGTTGGAGTGCTCAGATCTCTGCTGTCAAATAGCTAGTGTCCCTCTGCTATTCTATTTGCAATCGTCTAATTGGGCCTGTTCAAAAGTGAATATGGGGCAATTAATATATATAATCACTGCATCTTTTTGTATTCTCATGATAATATATTTTAACTATATACAAATATATTGCATGCCAGTGCCTTACAATTAATTGGTTTCAAAGTAGAAATAGAAATTGATGGGCATGCATGCCTATATATGTATTGATTGATATATATGCATGGAAATGAAGTAATTTAAATAATTCCACACATGGAGAGGGTAGGACTAGCTAGTTCTTAAACGGACCCGGTGTTGTGCTTCGTTCCTACTCCTAGCTGGGAGAGAGATTAATAATGCTCTTTGTCACATGTAATTTGTTTTGTTGGATTTATTTGGTATTAACATAACGTATGTTTGCATTAATTACCTCAATATTGTTGTGATGCTGTGATAAGAATATATATATAGTTCCCATCAGATATGTACAAAAATGAACGGTAAGTATACTGAAAGTTTTGGCGATAGGTTGCATTGCAATTCATTAAAATATAAGTGTACAACTTTTCTGTTCCACCACAAGTCACAAATTGAAAAATCTTCAAACTAAATATTACCTTAATTAATACATTACAAGGTTGGTGCCATTTTGACCTTGGTGGTGATATCCGTCGTGGTATATATATATGCACACCAAATTGCTTAACAATGATGATTGCGTGGGAATTGCAGAAACTTTCCTCACTTTCTCGTTTTCTATATTTTCCTTGTAGGCCAGTAATTACAATTGATAGAATCATAGGGGTTAAAAAAGAACAAGGGTCGTGATGGCCTTTCTCACATACAGCCTGCAATCACAGAGCCCATTGATTTCGTCCGTGTTACGCTGACAGATCATATAAGCCCACTTCAATTTGAACATGATCCATTCACAATTTGTCAATTGTCATCTCCCGAGTAGCATCCGCATCCTTGACAGCCATTTAAAAGCAGAGCTGATATGGGACATCCAGGGAAATGACATCCCAGGACATCCCACGTAAAGTTGGCCCAAAATATAACGCGTTGGTCCAAAAAAGAAGATAGCTGCAATTACAACGCGATTGTGCGACGCTGACATCACTCAAAATTTGAGAGTATTTCAATTAGTGTAAAGGAGTATATAAATGTGTTTTTTAGTAAAATTAAAAAAATTAATAATATTATTAATATATAAAATTATGTTATTTAGAGCTATCAGTTGGAAATACAAGGAAGTAAATATTTTTTCGTAAGGGAGTATATATTTTTAAATATGGAATACAAAATTAGCATTTAATAAATAGACAAAATTGTGAAAATAAGAATTGAAAATATTAAGGAAGTATATACTACTTTTAAAAAGAGTATATACTTTTCCATACGGGATTATATAATTTTTGGTCAAAACGTTCAAATAAACATTCAATATATGAATTTGAAAATAAGAATAATCAGATAAAAATTGAAATATTAAGGAAGTAAATACTTCTCCATAAGGGAGTATATACTTCTACATATAGAATACCAAATTAGCATTTAACAAGCAGACAAATTGTGCAAATAAGAATTCAATACAATAACAGAGTATATAATTCTTAAAAGGGAGTATAAACTTTTCATCCAACCATGTTCAAATAAGAGTTATTCACCAAATGAAATTTACTCAACAAAAAATAAACAACACCAACTAAGTTATACTCAACGACCAAGTTTTGTAATATTTTCAGTCAACCACCAAGTTCAGCTTTTTTCCTCGAGATCAAAGAGAACACACTCACTTGCAGATCTAAATTTCGACTTCACCTCATTGATAGGATCTAGTAGTAGCTAGTAAGCAACAACATGTTCATCATCACTGACAATAATCTGCAAAATATAGAATTGTCCAATGTTAGAACAAACACACCTGTCAAATTCTTGATATGTACTCCGTTGTTAGATATTATTCACTCCCTTATCATATGTTTGTACTCCTTTAAGTCTATGCTAAAATACCAAACACACCTGCCAGGTTCTTGATATGTACTCCCTTGTTAGAAATTATTTACTCTCTTATACTATATTTTGTACTCCTTTAAGATTATGCTAAAATACCAAACACACCTGCCAGGTTCTTGATATGTACTCCGTTGTTAGATATTATTTACTCCCTTATCCTATATTTTATAGGAAAAATTGGATATAACCCCCTACAATCTTACTCATCTGGATATAACCCCCTGTAATTTTCAAAATTGGATATAACCCCCTCTAATCTTGTTTGTATTGGATATAACCCCTTTTCATTAAATCTGATCATATTTAAAATTTTAAAAAATCATCTTTTACATATTGTGACCAATTTACCCTTATTGCCCTGTCTTTATTCCACAGCCCTTTCATATTCCTCTCCTTCCTGCAACGAATTGAAAGAACAATAGCAGTTCAGTCGTAAAAGCACACCATTGGATTCTAGTTACGTGTTAATCTATCATTCTAGCTATTTGTTATAAAGCAACATTAAAGATCCTTAGCGAATTGTAGGAACATTTTTACTTGAAATCTAATAGAATGGACGAAGATAATGCTCACTTACTTTATCATTCTATACCATGTTTCTCTACTTTTTTGGAAGCATGCATACTGCTTTGATACAGTTATCCACTCAAATCACTAATTGCAATGAGCAACCTTCCAAAAAAAATTTAGAATGAAAAATCGGTGATTTGTTGCCTTGTTGGCGGCACCCTGGCTAGGGAAAACAGCATGGTAAATTATCAACCTGAAACAACTGACACAACTACTATATTTGTGCAATCTATAATCCGATTTGAAAATAAAGAAAAAACAGATTTTGTCATTGCTTCATTTTTTTTTCTTTAATGTCGCAAGAGAAAGGTAGGAATACGAAACAACTTTGATTTGAAGGTGACAAAACAAGGGTGTTTTGGTCATAATATTTAAAAGATGATTTATTAAATTTTAAATATGATCAGATTTAATGAAAATGGGTTATATCCAACACAAATAAGATTAGAGGGGGTTATATCCAGTTTTGAATATTACAGGGAGTTATATCCAGATAAGCAAGATTGTAAGGGGTTATATCCAATTTTTCCTATTTTATACTCCTTTAAGCCTATATTAGAACAACAACCAAACAAAAAAGCTTCTTGATATGTACTCACTTGTTAGATATTATTTACTCCCTTATCCTTTATTTTGTACTCCTTTAAGATTATGCTAAAATACCAAACACATCAGCCATGTTCTTGATATGTACTCCCTTGTTAGATATTATTTACTCTCTTATACTATATTTTGTACTCCTTTAAGATTATGCTAAAATACCAAACACACCTGTCATGTTCTTGATATGTACTCCCTTGTTAAATATTATTTACTCCCTTATCTTATATTTTGTACTCCTTTAAACCTATATTAGAACAACAAACAAACAACAAAGCTTCTTGATATGTACTCCCTTGCTAAATATTATTTACTCCCTTATCCTATGTTTTGTACTCCTTTAAGATTATGCTAAAATACCAAACACACCAGCCAGGTTCTTGATATGCACTCCCTTGTTAGATATTATTTACTCCCTTATCCTATATTTTGTACTCCTTTAATCCTATATTAGAACAACAAGCAAACAACAAAACTTCTTGATATGTATTCCCTTGTTAGATATTATTTACTCCCTTATCCTATGTTTTGTAATCCTTTAAGATTATGCTAAAATACCAAACACATCAGCCAGATTCTTGATATGTACTCCATTTTTAAATATTATTTACTCCCTTATCCTATATTTTGTACTCCTTTAATCCTATATTAGAACAATAAACAAACAACAAAACTTCTTGATATGTACTCCCTTGTTAGATATAATTTACTCTCTTATCCTATATTTTGTACTCCTTTAAGCTTATATTAGAACAACAAACAAACAACAAAGCTTCTTGATATGTACTCCCTTACTAAATATTATTTACTGCCTCATCCTATGTTTTGTACTCCTTTAAGATTATGCTAAAATACCAAACACCCCAGCCAGGTTCTTGATATGTACTCCCTTGTTAGATATTATTTACTCTCTTATCCTATATTTTGTACTCTTTTAAGCCTATATTAGAACAACAAACAAACACCAAAGCTTCTTGATATGTACTCCCTTGTTAGATATTATTTACTCTTTTATCCTATATTTTGTACTCTTTTAAGCCTATATTAGAACAACAAACAAACAACAAAGTTTCTTGATATATACTCCCTCGTTGGATATTATTTACTTTCTTATCCTTTGTTTTGTACACCTAAAGGAGTACAAAAATTCAATACATTTTATAATTAACAAATACATAATCTATTGATCAAATTACATAAACTTCTAACAAATGACTCTAATAAAATGAACAATATAATCTATTTTTGTTGATTTTACAAAATTGTGATCATTTCCCCCAAAATATGCCAAGTACAAAACAGGATGAGTGATAGTCACAAATCTAGCAAATAATAGAGAACAAATTGTAATCTTATATAAATGGCAGTCATGAGAGTGAGAGAGAGAGACACCTTGCAAGGAAACCATGGGCCCTCTTGCGCTTGATGTTGCTAGGCTGGTATGTCCTCTTGGTATGTAACAACATTGGCTCGTTAGACAGTGCATCATTCCCTGTATAATATCCCAAAATAGATCAGATAAACCTCGTTATGCATATATCATGATATTCACATGTAAAGGTATCTATGATTTATGAAAAATAATGAACATGGATAATTGTCAAACCTTATGTAATACTATGCTAGATTTAAAAAGGACTCATACTAGTTCTGCTACCATCTCAAAACTGCGAATGGTCCCAGTATGCTACTTAAACAGTTAAACTTAATAGTATTGTTTGACCCTAAAATATGTCTTATAAATGCAATAAAATGGATAAATGGAGAGGATCAGTCTGAAACAAATGGAGGAGAAGAGAGGCGCTGGGTTCAAATCCCCTTTTCTGCAGAGCGTTTTGCGTGTGCCTGGTCTGTACACCGACAAGCTATATCAATGAAATCCAGCGCACCGGTTCACGTGAACCGAGAGCAGGCGAAAGAAACAGAGAGGGCCCCCCCTCCCAAACAGATGCTGTTAAAAGGCGATCAAAACCAGAAAAGAAAAGGGGGGCGAATTGGAAATTTTTTTTTGGGGAGAAATTGGGAAAGAAATCGAGAGCAAATGGAGGCGAAATCGAAGAAGAAGAACGAAGCTTGGAGCAAGAAGAGAAGCGATCAACAATTCTCCATTGAAGATCGTAGCTGCAGAGAGGGAAGGGAGAGAGAAGTAGGTTTAGCTAAATTGAAAAGTGAGAGAGAGAAATTGAAGTGTTGCTCTGTCGTTGTAAAAAGAAGAGAAGAAGATTGTATGCTAATTTTTTTGTAAAAGGTAAAATCTGATGCATCTTGATGATGATTGCGCAATGATTGATCGTTTTTGTGTTGATTTCGTAATTTTCTTGATTTTGGATTCGGTTCTTTGTTATGAGATTGTGCTTTGTCTTCTTGATTCTTGTATAGAGTTTAAGCAAAGAATTGGCCTGATTGATGATAAAATTTAAGATCGAATAAAGAGTACAAATCAATTATGTAAATCATGACACTTGAGTATGACCATGATCTGATCCGTCTTTGTCAGAATCGTAAACCAACTGTTTCTTGTTTGAATAAAACTAGGTTTGATAAAATGCAGTCTCTTTGTCATTCATGTTAATTATTGCTTGGGTCTATGTGTAGATTAATTGAATGAAAAGCTATTGAGGCCGATTGTTGTTTTCAATTCTGAATAAGTCAGAATTTAATGGAAACTTTCTTAAAATTGACACAATATGTAGTTGATTCAGTTATTATAGCCTTCTATTTAAATTAAATGCAATAAGGCATTGGATATGAGATGGTATTTGTATGTCGACGAAAGAATATGTATAACCAGTCCATATTGAAGTACCAAATTGATATTGTTTATTGAGCTTCACCTCAATTCCCTTTCTTTCTCTTCATATCACAAGATAGAACGCCGTTCTATCTCCCCTTGTTACCAACCATCAAAGCCTGACTGAGACGCCGTCTCACATAGTCAGAATTTGATGGAATTCAAATTAGATTATCACCAAAAACAAGGGGAGATGCTGTCAAAATCTTTCCAGAAGTTGTGAATAAGTTAATTCCTTAAAGTCCATTGTGTAAAATGCAGAATCTCATGCCCTTATACTTGTCGCGGCTTTTTCGTCATTCCCTCGAAGAATAGAATTTGGGGTTCCTCGAGAAATGGGAACATAGCCTTGGATTCACCCCCCTTAAGGTTCGATCTCTGTTCGAGTATCCCTTTACGACAAGAGAACCAAAACACGAGTCGCTTCTTAAAGAGGTTTGTTGATTTCGTGGGTCCTTTCTTTCCAGTAGGTGCAAGCCCCTACTGTTAATTACCCCGTGATCGCTCACGAGAACCTCTGATTAAGGGATCTGAAGAATTTTATGTAAAGGCTAGGGAATCGTTTGTTTTAGGTTTATTTCTTTTGGTTTAGACCGGACTCGATTGGTGTACCAGACTCAGTTGACGGGACCCAATTGAGGACATTTTGATCTGCTGAAGAGTTTTCGTTCTTGAAATGGAGAGGTTTCGGCTTTGTCTTTGGGGTTCGTGTTTAGACTTTTAATTTCTTAAGTTTCTCTTTGGGTTTTATCATTTTCACAATTTCCTTTTATTTAATTTTAGACTTTTGAAAATTCTTTTTATATTTTTAGCCATGTTTATTTTCAAAAATACTTGTAATTTAATATATTCCCTTTAAATTCTCAATCTTTATTTATAAAAATTTGTTAAGACAATTTAATTGAGTTTTAATATCATTTTAGAATTTTACAAATTGATTAATCATCATTTTAGAATTTTATAAAATTTATTTCATATTGAAAATACTTCAAAAATAGAAAAGACCAATAATTTGACAGATTTTTATATCAAAATATCAGTGAATTTGGTTTATTTGGATTTTTAGGATTTTATGGATATTTTATTTGTATTTTTCTGAGTTTCTTACTATTTTTAATGAATTTTTTAAATTTGCTGCTTATTTGGCGTTTTCTGATTGGTCCACGTGTGCACAGAGGTTGAAGTGGCGCTGATTTGGAGCTGACGTGACTTGCCGTCACTTGCTGACAAGGCATAGCATTAACTCAATCGACTTGATTTCTGTAGCGGGTCGTTAAGTTGTCAGAGACTTGTCGCATGAAGTTTGGCCACAGTGGATCAAGAAAGGATTTGGCTCTGAACCTTTGAAAAGGATGGGATTTTTACACCAAGACCCTGGAGTTTATTTTATTCGCGTTATGGCCATCTGCGAACGGGGTTACGATGATCTAGACCATTGCTGGCGATGAGACTCAGATGGTCGTGTTCGTGACATTGAGGAGAATGCACGGGTAATCTTCGTTTGGGTTATGTCGCCTCCGTTTGGCCAGAAAACCTTGAGTTTATCTCGGCTGTGCAAAGGTTTTCTTCAATTTAGTCCCTGCGTTCTTATATTTATATCTTTCCGGTGAAGGAGGCCATCGCAGCTCAGACGACTTGGTCCTTTAGAATCGTGGCAGACGGGAGAGAATGAGGGTATGCTTGGTTTGAGCTGCGTTGTCATAATTTGATTGGTGGACCATAAGCTTGGTACGGTGGTCTGGACTGAGGCAGATTAGTCTGATTTGACTTGGATGGTGGGGTCCATTTGATCATTCTTTTGTGCCAGTAACTGTTTGAGTAGCTTCAGGAATCCAAATTAAGGTTGTATGTGTCCACATTTCAATTTGAAGCATCATGATTTGATGAAGAGACCTCAGGGCAGAATTGTGCATTTTTATTCAATTTTGTGTTTTTGCATGTAAGTCGACTTACAGCTGAATGTATTAGTTTGATGCTCAATTTAGGTCATTTCAATTTTGTTTTAGGTGTTCAAACCAGCACAGAGAGTAGGAGCAAACAATTTAGCATCTCCCACAATTTACTACTTTTTATCTTTAAGCAATCTTATTGCTGTTCTGAGGAATTTCGTTTGAGTTACTCCATTTGCAGGGAATTCATTTACAAAAGTCACAATAGGAATGTAAAAGCTGTTAAAAGCAATTTTATCATTTTATTACTTTCTGTTGCTACCATTTGTCTATATGCACCATTTCAGTTCTTTTGCAACAAATGAGAATCACCTTTTATGTTTGTTCAAAGATTCTAAGAATTAACAAGCATACTAACATATCATGCATATAAACCCTTAATTTTGAATTAATCCGTAGGTAAGGACTGGTTAGACAAAAGGCTTAGTTGTTGTTGTTGTTGTTGTTGTGTTGTAAGGACTGGTTAGAATTTGGCATGACCTCTATTATTTTTAATGACATTTTTGGATTGTCAATGGCTTGAACATGGCTAAGCCAGAGCCAGTGCTCTGGACCTATGCCAAGTCAAGTTGATACTGCCATGAGAGACTAAAGCTGGGCTAAAGACCTCTACATGACAGCCATGGTGCCTTTTACGTTGGACTTGAGAATACTCCATGAAGCGAAGAGCTGGGCTCTAAACCTTCATGAAGCACCTTTCTTCGACTTACCCCATGGCCATGACTGGAGCTGTGCTCTAGACCATAGCTCATGGTGATTATATTCATACGGCTCAAGCACACCATTGATTGGTGGCTGAGCTAAAGAAGAGAGACAACAAAACAGCAGATGGAGACTTAAAAACAAGTTTATTTCCTTTTCAAAATGGAGATTACAAGCTTACTTCACTCAATTTACCCTCTTTTTCTTTCTTCCCCGAATGCTTGATGAAATGCCTAGCCTCAATTTCCCTTCTAATTCTCTAATTCACTGCCTAAACTCCAACCCAAGGTGGTGGCTGCTCTTCTCTTCTCTCTCTGTGCCTTCAATTGGACTTATATAGTCTGGGGTTAGGGTTTCGCTTCATTGAACCGTGTGCATCTCCATCGTCCAATTTTCATCAATGGTGGAGAATGGGCTGCGCTAGGTCACTGGTTTTGCAAAACCATGGGCGACTGGGCCTGGTTTTGCGTCTGTGGCCATGGAGGAGGCCACGTCGACTCTCCTCGTCGACTTACCCGGCGTGCACGGTAAGAGTCGAAGTTTTTCACCTTCTGTTCTTTTACTGAGGGAGAAGGAGCATATGACGAGAGGGGCCCATTTGTAAGGTTTAATAAGAGAGGAGGATTTAGATGGGACGGGTGCATCGTGAGCCAGTTGCATTGTTTTAAACTTCAATTATTCTTGGTTCATGAGCCAAGCGCACCCAAGACCAAACGAGGATAGTAATTTCATCAGGGGAGGCAGCGACACACTTGGCCACCCCTGGATCCTCTCCAACGGATGTACGCGCAAGGGACTTTCCATTTTTCTGGGATTTTCTGGGAATTTCTTTAAAATCATTTATTTATTTGGCTGTCCAACCAAAATAAATTATTTGGGGGTCTTTCTTTAGGTATTTTTGGATGAAATTTTAGGAGTAGACTTAGAAAAATATAAGGAATCTAATGGTTTAACTGGTTTTGGTAAATTCCTCATAAATTTATTTTAGTAATTTTGTGAACTTTTTGGGTTTCTTTGCAAATTTTGGAGCTTGTGTTGGTATTTTTGGGATTTAAAAATTATGATAATTCATCATAATTCTTAAGGGATTTTTGGGTGAATTTTGAGAATTTTTGGAGTTTGTTTAGTATTTTTCGTAATTTGGTTTTTGGTTTTGGCAATTTGAAAATTTGGTTTTCGCTGGTTATGACTTTTATTTTATTTAAATTTGCATTTTGGCTTTCGTGGAATCATCATCTTTTAAGGGTCAACAATACTGTCCCCTTTCTTCACTAACATACTTTAGTTTATAAGAAGTAATGTAATTTGTGTACAATCTAACTTGTCAGCAAATATTGCTTTTGTTTGGTACATGTGTAGTTCAGTTTTAAATTTTAAAATGATATGATGGGGAATAACTTCATAGCATGGGTTTGCAATGATAGCTTCTTTAGTATATTCTTGCCACTGGTTCTTCTGTATAAGATTCAATTAACTATAAAATGGATATTAAAAATAGAATTCCTTTTAAGTTTCATTATACATGATTATGGTTCTTGCTTTCAAGTTTCATTTCTGGAATTGTTAAAGTAAATTTCTTTCCTTCTCTATTACTATTGAATGTCTTAGTAGGCTCATGGCAGAGATCAAGTTAACTAAAAATGATATTTCTTGGAACTCCAAAGTGAAAACTGTAAAGTCTTTGTGGTGTTAGTATAAGGTAGTTCGCACCTCTGGTACATATGGATCCGAATTATAAGGCCGTCAACAAGGAATGAACAGCTATAGCTAAATCTGTCTTAATTTGTGAAAATAGCAAAATTAGGGGTTTTGGTGTAAATAGGATTCATGGACAGTAAGAACAGCTTGTTCTCAGTGTGTGTGACTTCATGAAGTTATTTAGGCCATTTTAGAAGGTGCATTTGTAACCAAAATAGTAAATCAAAACAAACCTCAGGGGCATTTCTGGAAATGCTGTATAAAACTCCTTATGTTTAATTATTTGCTGCCCCGATAAAGGACACAACTGGATGATATCATTTTGTATATGATGCAGTATCTCTCACCTCACCTGCAGGATGTCTAGATAAATGGCCAGGGCATTCTGTCATCTCATTCATATTATGACTAACATATTTGTATACTTGTGAATATTGTGAATAGAAAGTAGGGTGTGTGTAAATTAACCTCATTCACTGAAAGTTAAGTCATGTAGCCACTGGATAAGTTGATGTCAAACACATGTGTAGCAATGCTTGTTTACCTAATGAAGAAAACCTATGCTGAATTTTAATACCTGACATATCAAGATGACATTAGGCCCTCTGCACAGATTTTGTAAAATTGTCAAATGTTGCAGGCATTGTTTTGAAGTTCAAATTTCTACAACAGTTCAAATGAAAACCTAAATGTGGCATATTCCCCATCAAATTCATGTCAAATACTTTATTAATGGAAATTCATACGAAACTGCTTAATCTCTGTTGTTGACACACTGACTAATTATTCTCTCTCTTTCTCATGTCAGGTGCTTGAGAAAGAAGTCAAAAGCCTCGTATTTTGTGTATGTAACGATAAAATTATTGTTTGCATTCCTTAAATCATGTTTCAGGTTGGCCGTTTTGTACTTAACTTTGTTTCATTTTGAGTATGAGATCTGCCACATGAACCATGTGCTGAATAGATGATATTATCTTTGATACTGTTTCATAGTTATCAGTGATGTGGAATACATTACAGAAAGTTTCATGTTGATTTTGATACCCCAAGTTATGCTATATGCATGTAACTATCTTAAATGTCATTGTACTGACCCAGTGGTTATGAATCTGCCCCATTTCACTATATCGATTGTTTCCTTGTACCATTCTTACATCTGTACCGGTTTATCAGAATTCTTTTATGATAATACCATACTTTACTTCATGTGTGTGCTGTTCCCTGTAATGCTGTACCAGCCCAATGAATAAGTTGGTCAAGTAAGTTCATTTGATTCCCTATAATGCCTTTGGTACCGGCCTTGTACCCTTACATATTAAATAGTAGACCCTTTAACTGAAGTACAAATCCGATAAAAAGCTTGATATAAAAATGAAGTTAAAGTCAAATATATCTCAAGGCCTAAAGTCAAGTGAAAGTCCAATAATAAAAAAATGAACGGTAGATATGTTCCAACCCAATATCAAGTAGGGCCCAGTAACAAAATTATTATTCAAATCGGGTTGAATCCGTTAAAACAAAATTGAAACGAATAAAAATTGCAAAACCAGCCTCAATTTCATAAAATTTATCAAAATAATCCCAAAACTCAGAAAATTCAAATAAAAATATTTATAAAATTTTGAAGATCAAAGTAAACCAAATTCATTGATATTTATAAAATTTTGAAGATCAAACTAACAACCTTTCGAGTTTTTGAAGTATTTTCACTATACAAAGTGAATTTCATAAAATGACAAACACAATAAACATTTTATAGTAGAATTTTAGAAAATAAAGTCTAAATAAAGGCAAAGTAAGACAATTTCCAAATAATTATCTCCAAACTTTTCATGTAGATATTTGCAAAAATGAGAAAAGAATTTGAAAATCCCTAAAATACAAAAATCAAAATAACAAAATTATAAAAAAAAATCACCAAGAGTTTAGAAATTCTCAATTAGGTCCCGTCAATTAGGTCTGGTACCATCAATTGAGTGTGGTTTAAGTTAAAAGAGTAAACCCCACATAAATGCAAAATCATTTTAGAGACGATTTCCCTAGCCTATTGCATATAATTCTTTAGACCCCTTAATCAGAGGTTCTCGTGAGCGATCATGAGGTAATTAACAATAGGGGCTTGCGCCTATTGGAAAGAAATGACCCGCAAAATTAATAAATCCTTTTAAGAAGCGACTCTTGTTTTGGTTCTCTTGTTGTCAAGAGAGTCTCATGCAGAGATCGAACCTTAAGGGGGGGTGAATCTAAGACATTTTCCTTTTTCTCGAGGGAACCCATTCCATCCTTTGAGAGAAATGACGAAAAAGCCCACACAAGTATAACAACAAGCATCACATTGAAGTCAGAATAAGAATAAATCATCTCAGGCAAGAAAAATGCATTCTGCTATTTATTTCTTTTTTGACATCCTTCATAATAGATGACATCACCTGAAATAAACAAAAAAAGAACATCAGCATATTATATACTCTCATTCCAGCTTATATTTACTCTTTTAATTGAAGTTAATTACTCTTCTATAAGAAAATACTTAGCATAGATTAATTAAAAAACATCATCTAATATATACTCCCTTGCGCCATGTAATTACTCCCTTAAACAAAAATATATAAACTCATATTAACAAATAAGTGAAATCTATGTTGCAGCTAAATTTCTGGAAATATTTTCAAAATTGAAGCAACATATTTCAATTATCAGATTACATAATTAAATACTCCATTATATGTAAATAAGTAAGCATTCATTAAACAAAGTGCAAAAAACTGAAAACATTTATGCAATGACTCATTTAAGTAAGCATTCCTTTAAGAATTGTCCAATGTTAGAACAAACACACCTGTCAGGTTTTTGATATGTACTCCCTTGTTAGATATTATTTACTTCCTTATCCTATGTTCTGTACTCCTTTAAGCCTATGCTAAAATACCAAACACACCTGTTAGGTTCTTGATATGTACTCCCTTGTTAGATATTATTTACTCCCATATTCTATATTTTGTACTCCTTTAATATTGCTAAAATACCAAACACAACTGTCAGGTTCTTGATAGGTACTCTGTTGTTAGATATTATTTACTCCCTTATCATATATTTTGTACTTCTTTAAGCCTATGCTAAAATACCAAACACACCTGCCAGATTCTTGTTATGTACTCCCTTGTTAGATATTATTTACTCTCTTATATTTTGTTTTGTACTCTTTTAACACTATGCTAAAATACCAAACACACCTGTCAGGTTATTAATATGTACTCTCTTATTAGATATTATTTACTCTCTTATCCTATATTTTGTACTCCTTTAAAATTATGCTAAAATACCAAACACACCTGCCATGTTCTTTATATGTACTCCCTTATTGGATATTATTTACTCTCTTATACTATATTTTGTACTCCTTTAAGATTATGCTAAAATACCAAACACACATGCCAGGTTGTCGATATGTACTCCCTTATCCTATATTTTGTACTCCTTTAAGCCTATATTAGAACAACAAACAAACAACAAAGCTTCTTGATATGTACTACCTTGTTAGATATTATTTACTCCTTTATCCTATGTTTTGTACTCCTTTAAACCTATGCTAAAATACCAAACACACTTGCCAGATTCTTGATATGTACTCCCTTGTTAGATATTATTTACTGCCTTATTATATATTTTGTACTCCTTTAAGATTATGCTAAAATACCAAACACACCTTCCAGGTTTTTGATATGTACTCTCTTGTTAGATATTATTTACTTCCTTATCATATATTTTTGTACTCCTTTAGGCGTATATTAGAACAACAAACAAACAACAAAGCTTCTTGATATGTACTCTCTTGTTAGATATTATTTACTCCTTTATCTTATATTTTATACTCTCTTATATTTAACTATATAATTTCTTATTTTAAATATATACTTCCTTACAGTTAAATTTTTCATGCTTTAATAGATAATCCCTTATATAAAGTATATACTCAATTACGCTCAGTATATACTCTTATGTGTTTCAACTTTCAATTTATACTTTTAATAGTGTTGTCCCTAATTTAAAGGCCTAGAGGGGGGTGAATAGGCACAAAAGCAAAATTCTAAACCGGTATGTTCAATATTTGGTTCAATTCAAACTTGGTCTAACAAAAACAACAAGACACAAGCAATTCACAAAGCAAGAAAAGTAAAGAGAGAAGAAAAGAAGTGACACGCGATATATTACGGAGTTCCGACCCGCTAGGAAGTGCTAGCCTTAGTCGTACGTCTCCGGGAGTTCCGCAACCTCGAAATGGGTGCGCTCCGTTCAATTCCACAACGAACGGGACTACAAATTCGAACCAAATCACCTTGTTACAATCACTCTCAAGGTTGATTGGCCTAACTCAATTAAACAAGCTCAAACACTCAAGGGATTGAGGCTCTAACCAAATCACTCAACAAATCTAGCAATTAACACTAGTGGATTGGTTTGCACACTCTAATATCAATGATTTTGCTAAATTAATGCTCAAACACAAGAGAGAGTAATGTCTAACTGGTTGGAGCTCAAAAGGGAGGAATTTCAAAGGTTTCAAAAGTCACTAAACAGTTCCAAGAGACCCCATATATATAGAGGGCGCCAACAGCTCCAAAAACCAGTCAAAACAGACTCTACCGTTATACAACGCTATATGGCGTTGTACAACGCAGAAATAGCCGTTGAAAAATCAAACGGTCACAGACAATAACGTTGTGAGTTGTCAGAGCGTTGTGTAACGTTGTATAACGTTGCACAACGCTTCAGCAAAAATCCAAAGCAGAAGCTCGACAGTTCCGTTGGAACTTGTCAGAGCGTTGTGTAACGCTTGGTAGCGTTGCACAACGAAGTCAAGAAAAGAATCAAGTTAGAACTGACAAACTCAAATAATATTGTCAGAACGTCATACGACGTTGACTGGCGTTACACAACGTGGTCGTTGCACAACGCTTTCCAGCGTTGTATGACGCGGACAGAACGACCGAGCGATGTTTGAGCGAAGTTTAGGTGTATGACTCAGACTAACGTTGTGTAACGCTGTAGGGCGTCACACAACGTGGTCGTTGCACAACGCTTTCCAGCGTTGTATGACGCGGATAGAACAACTGAGCATTTTACCAGCAAATTGATTGAGATTAGTTTAGAGTTTAATTAAACCTTAACTAAGGATTCTAACTAGTCCAAAGCAATCTCTTGAAGCTCCAAACTATGCGCCACACTTGCTTTAATCCATTCTTCATAATTTGCATCTTCTTCCTATAAAACTCGAAGAAGATTGTTAAATGCCAAATGATATTGTTTTGCAATCGACAAACTTAGAGACGTTTAGTACAACAATCTCCCCCTTTTGACGATTTGCAAAACAATATCATTAGTAAAGCAATTAAAATTTGGTATTTCACAAGCTTTACTACAATTCTCCCCCTTTTTGTAAATCGACAAAAAGTGAAAATTGTAGCAAGCTCCCCCTAAATTTATGGCTCCCCCTTAATTTTGGAGAAAAGGAATTGGAGAACCAATTTAGAGCACTACACAAAGTAGTGTGACCAAATTTAACCTCTCAAATAAAAATAAGATAGAAATAAAGAGGCTCCCCCTAAAAATTTGGCTTATAAGACCGGGGGTTAACTTGGTATTTAGGCCACATTAGTTACCATACCACTAGTTGTACCACTTGAGGTACAAGCTTTTGGAACCCACTTACTTTTGGACTCACCATTTGGTTTCCTAAGTTTGCATTCCAACGAGATATGACCATTTTGACAACAATAGTTGCAATATGCATTGGTTGGCTTAGGCATGGTAGAACCTTTGACAAAATGGGAATAGTAGTGGGCTCTAAGGTATTCGGCCTTCTTCTTAGGATCATTGGATGAGGCA
Source organism: Rhynchospora pubera (assembly GCA_028095005.1). Taxonomy (NCBI): domain Eukaryota; kingdom Viridiplantae; phylum Streptophyta; class Magnoliopsida; order Poales; family Cyperaceae; genus Rhynchospora; species Rhynchospora pubera. Next base: position 360,314,774 of record CM051460.1, read on the forward strand.
TTAAAATCCTTTTTGCGATCCTTTTGGAAATGTTGGGAAACATTCTTTTGATGCGCATTGGATTGAGCCTTGTGGTTTTGTGAAAAGTGTTGCTCTTTAAATTCATAAAACCATCCATCGGGTCCTCTAAAATAAATTTTATTGGACGCCTTTGGAACAAAAACCTTCTTTTCTTGATTTTGCAAATTCTTTTCATTTTGCACTCTAGTGTTTCTAGGTTTCCTTTGGTACATATGTGCATGACCACGAGAATTCCTAGGTTTTTGAAATTGTGTGTTTAGTGCAACATGTTTCCCATTTTTGTATGACAAGTTTTTTTTCTTGGTTTGATAAGGCTTTTGGTAACCAAGACCGGACTTGTCATGAGGTTTTTGACCTTTGACAAGGTTTTTCAAATCCGTTTTAGGAGCTTGGGTTAAAATTGATTTTTCAAGTTGTTTTTCAAGCTCCTTAATTTTAGCCTCATACTCACCCATTTTAGAAGTAAGCTCATCTACCTTAGTTTTTAGGGTTTCTATGGTGTCGGCTTTTCTAACTAAGGCATCATGGGTGGAATCAAGAATAGAGTTCAACCTATCACAATCAACACATTTGGTTGAACTAGTTAGTTCATCACCGCTCTCATCATCACTACCATTAAGAGACTTATCGAGAGGAAGATATACCTTAGGAGAGCATGTCTTTGGTGATGTTGATGGAGTGGAATGATTTGAAAGAATCGGGGATTCCATCTCTTGGGCAATGAATGCATGTTCTTCGTAGTTGTCCGAATCGGATGTACATGGATCGAACTCCGAATCCATGTGGACTCCTCCCATTTGGCTTCCTTCGAAACAACTCAAGATGGCTCTCCATATGTCCCTAGCTATATCAAAATCGCAAGCAAGTGTGCTACCAATTGATTCATGTACCGAGCTTAGGATGACATTGACCGCATAGTCATTATCCTCCTTTTCCCTCAAGGCCTCGGTGGTAAGCTTGTTAGTATTTGGTTTAAATCTAGATTCATTTGCCACAATATACCAAACACCCATGCTTTTGAGGTAGCTAACCATACCATTTTTCCAAATAGAGAAATTTGTGCAAGTATGGTCCAATTTACCCGGTTTTTGTACCATTCTAGCCGCCATGATCGAAAACCGAGATTAAGAATAGCTTAATCGAGGTTCCTGCTCTGATACCACTTTGTTGTCCCTAATTTAAAGGCCTAGAGGGGGGTGAATAGACACAAAGGCAAAGTTCTAAACCGGTATGTTCAATATTTGGTTCAATTCAAACTTGGTCTAACAAAAACAACAAGACACAAGCAATTCACAAAGCAAGGAAAGTAAAGAGAGAAGAAAAGAAGTGACACGCGATATATTACAGAGTTCCGACCCGCTAGGAAGTGCTAGCCTTAGTCGTACGTCTCCGGGAGTTCCGCAACCTCGAAATGGGCGCGCTCCGTTCAATTCCACAACGAACGGGACTACAAATTCGAACCAAATCACCTTGTTACAATCACTCTCAAGGTGGATTGGCCTAACTCAATTAAACAAGCTCAAACACTCAAGGGATTGAGGCTCTAACCAAATCACTCAACAAATCTAGCAATTAACACTAGTGGATTGGTTTGCACACTCTAATCTCAATGATTTTGCTAAATTAATGCTCAAACACAAGAGAGAGTAATGTCTAACTGGTTGGAGCTCAAAAGGGAGGAATTTCAAAGGTTTCAAAAGTCATTAAACAGTTCCAAGAGGCCCCATATATATAGAGGGCGCCAACAGCTCCAAAAACCAGTCAAAACAGACTTTACCGTTATACAACGCTATATGGCGTTGTACAACGCAGAAATAGCCGTTGAAAAATCAAACGGTCACAGACAATAACGTTGTGAGTTGTCAGAGCGTTGTGTAACGTTGTATAGCGTTGCACAACGCTTCAGCAAAAATCCAAAGCAGAAGCTCGACAGTTCCGTTGGAACTTGTCAGAGCGTTGTGTAACGCTTGGTAGCGTTGCACAACGAAGTCAAGAAAAGAATCAAGGCAGAACTGACAAACTCAAACAATATTGTCAGTACGTCATACGACGCTGACTGGCGTTACACAACGTGGTCGTTGCACAACGCTTTCCAGCGTTGTATGACGCGGACAGAACGACTGAGCGATGTCTGAGCGAAGTTTAGGTGCATGACTCAGACTAACGTTGTGTAACGCTGTAGGGCGTCACACGACGTGGTCGTTGCATAACGCTTTCCAGCGTTGTATGACGCGGACAGAACAACTGAGCATTTTACCAGCAAATTGATTGAGATTAGTTTAGAGTTTAATTAAACCTTAACTAAGGATTCTAACTAGTCCAAAGCAATCTCTTGAAGCTCCAAACTATGCGCCACACTTGCTTTAATCCATTCTTCATAATTTGCATCTTCTTCCTATAAAACTCAAAGAAGATTGTTAAATGCCAAATGATATTGTTTTGCAATCGACAAACTTAGAGACGTTTAGTACAACAAATAGTTTTTAATAAATACTCATGTATATTTAACTATATACTTCCTTATTCTAAATATAAACTCTCTTACAGTTAAACTTTTTATGATTTAATAGATACTCCCTTATATAAAAGTATATGTGATATCTCATATTTATATCGATATTTTGACCAGACTTCACATCGAAATTATAACTAAAACTGTGATTTTATCTTGTTTTTCGCTTTTGTTTGCCAGATTTGGCACTGCCGTTGCGTTTTGTTTTATTTTTATAGGAACTCGAAGAAAACAGCAAAGAAGCAATGAATTGGATAGCTAGACGACTCATTCCTAGCTTAGGTCAAGTCTCGACTCAGCCCGATGCACCGCCTACGCACAAAGCCAACCACTCCACAGCCTATCTCACTCAACCTCTACAATCCAGCCCGGATTCCTCCTAATCCGGACCCGATCCTTATGTAAACTCAATCCAGTGGCTCTAATCCGGTCCGGATTGCATCCTGTCCGGTCCGGATTACCATATAAAGAAGGTTCTGATCAGAAATTAAAGGCGATTTCTTTTATGGAAAGGGAGGTAATTTCGTGTGTGTGATTGGGAGAAGGTAGCTGGACGTCCAGGCAGGCAGGGGAGACATTTTAGGCGTGCTCCATCTTTGGAAAGGCATCATTCCTCATTCCACAACTCTCTCTCTCTCTCTCCAGCAGCAGATCTAGGGTTTGAGGGCTCTTTTCTCTCTTCTTTGTGCGACTAGGGCAGAGGCTAGGACGTTTTGGAGCCATTCCTTGCTGTGACAACGAGTTCTAAAGGATCTAAGGTGTTCTCTAGCGCGACGGCAGCGGTTTACAACCTAAGAAACTTGGATATTTGTTGTTTCTCTCTAAATTCTGTTTTTATGGCTTGTGTGACTTTATCTCTTGCTATTTGCTTGTTGTTTGAAGTTATGTTAGGCTAAACTTTTAATGCTTTAGGGGTAGATGTAGCTTAGGGTTTGGATTGCTTGATTTACTCTTTTGGTTGATGGAAGAAGTCAATTACCTTTGGGAGTTTTATTGATTTGCTCGTGTTTTGTGTTTATTATTACTTGTGTTGCTCTGCTTGTGTACGGCCGCACTTGTTTGAGACATCAACTCATTATAATAACTGAACCTTTCACTAGTATTTCGAGGTAGGTCAATGGCGAAAGTCGACCAGTTAGTAACCAAAAGTAAACGCTTCTAATTAGGCGAAAGTCTAAGTTAGATATCTCGCAGAAAACCAATTGTAAACTCGAATAGGTCCACCGGCAAACGAAAGTTGAGGGTGCAATGCATTCGATGAGGGTTAACACTAGGTTCTATACCAAATACCGTACCCATTAAGTGACAGCAAAGGGTTAGGGAGTTTAGGTATGGCTAGATGGACCCTTGACTTGAATAAATCAGCAATTGAGTAAATCACAGCATTCACGCAGTGGAATCCGGACCGGATTGTCCACGATCCGGACCGGATTAGTGAAACAGAGACACGAAAGTGGTATGTTTCGCAACCCTGCGACCAAACCTAAGTGAAATCGAACCCTAAGGCACTTTTAGCATCATATATTAAACTGTTAGAAAATCCCAAAAATATTTACTCGCATTGTTTTGCATTATTTTCATATTTACAATTGCATTCCTTAATTTCTCTTTTATTTATTCCATCTGTGACTCGAAAACTTTTCTAAACTTTTACTGTCTAGATTTAACGAACCAATAAGAATAGTAATCATACCCATCTCTGTGGGATCGACACCTTTACTTTGCTATAAACGACTAGTCGAGTACAAGGTTAATTTGTTTGACCCTGGTTTACACCTCGATCAAAATGGCGCCGTTGCCGGGGATGGCGTTATGATATTATTTCTTATTGAAGTAGTTAAAGACTAGATTTATTTTTATCTTTTTACTCATTCGTTCGCTTGTTTTTCTCTCTTTTGTGTGTAGGTTAACACTGGCTAGAGGATCTAAAAACACCCAACCCCAGATACCACACGATTATAACCTCAGGGGGAAGGGAGACAACTTCCACGAAGCTTCAAGCTCGAGCACGACTCAAGCTGCAGCTCGGAAAGGGAAGAAACAACAGCAGCCGCCTACACTGAATCCGGACCGGATTCCACCCAATCCAGTCCGGATTTCAACTCAACAAATTCCAGAGGGCATAATCCGGACCGGATCGCAGACAATCCGTACCGAATTACCAAGGATTCAGCACATAGGTGAAGGGACAAGTGTACCAATGGCTGAACGAACTGATGAAGCTAGGCAACTTGAGGCTTTACGCCTTGAGTTAGAGGCCACTCAACAAAGAATTCTCCAAGACCGACTCGCGCTCGAGCAAGACCGACTCAACTTCGAGGAGGAGCGCAATGGGAATTTCAATGATGGCGGCAGCATCCATGGAGCGCAAGCTAATCCCGAAGAAGCTCAGGGGCCCCACAAAACTCTTCGCGAGCATTCTGCCCCTCGAGTCCAAGACGTGGATGGACCGATCGTGATTAGGGGGATCGCTGCCAACAACATGCAAATCAACCCCGCGCATGTCGCGCTCGTGCAACAAAACCAATTCTATGGGGCCGACCAAGAGGACCCGCATGCACACTTACAAGCTTTTCTTGATTGCACCAAATTGTTGAAATTCAACGGGGTTTCCCCGGATTCAATTAGACTTCTCTTGTTTCATTTTTCTCTTAAGGATAAGGCCAAGAAATGGTATAACACACTGAAAAAAGGGTCAATTGATAATTGGGAAGCCATGGCTAGAATTTTTCTTGAACGGTATTTTCCAGCAAAAAGGGCCTTTGAAATCAGGAGAGAAATCACGAATTTCAAACAAAGGGGGGATGAATCTTATAGGGAAGCTTGGGAACGGTTTAGGGATTTAGAGAACTCTTGCCCTAACCATGGAATCCAAGATTGGTTAACTATTCACTCATTCTATAATGGTCTTTATGATGGCATTAAAGTGAATGTTGATGCTCTTTCAGGTGGGAGTTTCACCCAACTCGATGCGGAGCAAGCACGCGAAGCGATTGAAAGGTGTGCCTTGCAATACAATTGGCCAGCACCCAACCCAACAAGGAGCAATCCCACTAGACACGAGGTCAAGGAGATCCAAGACACGCGAGATAGGATTGCTCATTTGGAAGCCGAGCTCGCGAAAATGCAATCAATCAGTGGCACACACCTACTCTCCAATGAATGTGGAGTGTGTGGAGAAGAAGGGCACAAATCTCCTGATTGCCCTCTCCAATATGGCGATAGAGAACCCGAGGAGGTTAAGTCCTTCGAGGATGTTCACAACTGGTACCAAGGCATAACGGGGAATAACGAGGCAGGGGGTAGCCAAGGCAACTACCAAAACCGCGCGTTTGTCCCAAGAAAGATATACACCAACCGCGCTGGTAACCCACCTCAACCCAATCAAAATCGAGGTGTCCCGTTCCACAATGACCGTGGGCAAAACTTTCAAAGAAAGCCCTATATTGCACCAGAAGTTGAGCAGTTCATAGAGACCCAAAAAGCCCTAAATGAGCAAATTCTTGAGGGAATGACCAAACTTCAAAAAGAATCTGGAGCCGCCTCGCGGGTGGAAAAGATGATGGAAGGATTCTTTGCTTCTCAAAATATCCGCCCACAAGGGAAGCTTCCAAGTCAACCCGAACCAAACCCTCGGGCAGAGATGAAGGCGGTACACACGCTCAGGAGCGGCACCCAGTACAAAGACCCGCCTATGCCTGAAGAAACGACACCAACCAATCCACCAGCAGCTGAATTGCCAGAAAATCCAGACCGGATTCTCCCTAATCCGGACCGGACTCTTGCTCAGGAAATTCCAGTGGAAGTAATCCGGTCCGAATCACCTTCAATCCGGACCGGATTAATAGGCGACAAGCGCATATCTCCTCCGAATCCCTTGTTGAAGGCACCCGAACAACTGGTAAAGGCTCCTTTTCCTCAAAGGTTGGCCAAGGCAAAGGTAAACTCTCAATTTAGGAGTTTCTTAGAGGTAATCAAGGGTTTGCAAATCACTATTCCTTTTACTGATGCGATTACTCAAATTCCTTCCTATGCAAAATTCTTGAAAGATCTCATTACTCATAAATTTCTTTTGGAAGAAATCAAAACCGCAGAATTGACTGAGCAATGCAGCGCGGTGATCCAAAATAAGATGCCTCCCAAGATGGATGATCCGGGCAAATTCACCATACCTTGCACCATTGGCAAAACGACAATCGGAAGAGCTTTGTGTGACAATGGAGCAAGCGTGAGTCTCATGCCTAAGTCCGTCTTCGACCGTATTGGTGTTGGGAGGTTGAAGCCATCAAACATGACTTTGCAACTCGCAGATTCATCGGTTCGGCTCCCTATTGGTGTAATTGAGGACATCCCAGTTAAACTTGGTAAATTCTTTATCCCTGGTGATTTTGTGATAATGGATATGGAGGAAGATAAGGACGTTCCCATCATCTTGGGGCGTCCCTTCCTTAGAACTGCAGGGATATTGATGGACACGAGAGATGGGACCATTCTGGTGAGAGTTGGTGGCGAACAGTGGGAATATTCAATCAGTCAAGCAATGAAGTGCCCAAACCAACTCAACTCGTGCTACAAAATCGAAGCTAAGGAGACACCGATCGAACAACCGCTTGAGGACCAATACTCGGATGCTCTCAGGAGCTATCATGAATTTCTTTGTGACGTACAGGAAGCAATCGCGGTAGAGGAACCTATCCAGGAGATCACCGACGAGGCAAGCCCTGAAAGCACCAATAATCCGGACCGGATTCTCCCTGATCCAGACCGGATTCGAGGCTCTGGAATTACAGAAGTTTTCTCATGCGACAATCCAGACCGGATCGACTCCAATCCGGATCGGATTCCTGATCCAGAAAAGCCACCACAAGTCGAACTTAAACCTCTACCCGCCACATTAAGGTATGAGTTTCTCGGACCCAATCAAACATACCCTGTTATTATTAACTCTGCTTTGGATGATGAGCAAACAGGAAAACTCTTGGAGGAACTTAGGGCACATAAGAAGGCAATCGGGTATTCAATAAGCGACTTGAAGGGAATCCACCCCTCGTTCTGCACGCATCGCATATTGATGGAGGATGACCATAAACCTTCCATTGAGGCACAAAGGAGGCTCAACCCAAACTTGAAGGAAGTTGTCAAGAAGGAGATACTCAAGCTCCTTGATGCGGGTGTCATCTACCCGATCTCGGACAGCAAATGGGTTAGCCCAGTCCATGTGGTTCCCAAGAAAGGTGGCACAACCGTGGTGAAGAATGAGAAGAATGAGTTGATCCAAACACGCGTGGTGACTGGTTGGCGCATGTGCATCGATTATCGAAAACTCAACACGGCAACCCGCAAGGATCACTTTCCGTTGCCATTTGTTGATCAACTTCTTGAAAGACTTGCTTCTCATTCTTACTTTTGTTATCTAGATGGTTATTCTGGTTTCTTTCAAATTCCCATTCACCCAGATGACCAAGAAAAGACCACCTTTACATGTCCATATGGTACCTTTGCTTATAGGAGAATGCCTTTTGGGTTATGTAATGCACCAGCAACCTTCCAACGTGCCATGATGGCCATTTTCTCTGATTTGATCGAAAATGTGATGGAAGTATTCATGGACGATTTTTCTGTTTATGGTACTTCATTTGACACTTGTTTGACTAATCTTTCGAAAGTTTTGCAGCGTTGCGAAGAGGTCAACCTTGTCTTGAATTGGGAGAAATGCCACTTCATGGTGCAAACGGGAGTTGTATTGGGACACGTGGTCACGGCTAATGGAATTGAAGTTGATCGAGCGAAAGTGCAAGTGATTGAGAAGTTAGGGATGCCATCAAATGTCAAGGACGTGCGAAGCTTCTTAGGACATGCCGGCTTTTACCGTCGCTTTATCAAAGATTTTTCAAAAATTGCTAAACCTCTCACTAATCTCTTAATTAAGGACATTGACTTTGTTGTTAATGATGATTGCCTTCGTGCTTTTCAGGAATTAAAGAAAGCTCTTGTCACCGCACCAATCTTGCAACCGCCGGACTGGTCCATGCCCTTTGAGCTCATGTGCGATGCGAGCGACTATGCGGTGGGAGCCGTGCTTGGTCAAAGACGAGATAAGAAACCCGTGGCTATTTACTACGCAAGCAAAGTGCTAGACCCAGCTCAAATGAATTACACGACCACGGAGAAGGAGTTGCTTGCCATTGTCTTTGCCCTTGACAAATTTAGATCCTATCTCGTGGGGTCTAAGGTCATAGTGTTCACCGATCATGCGGCGATTCGGTATCTCTTGGCCAAAAAGGATGCTAAACCAAGACTCTTAAGGTGGATTCTACTTCTCCAAGAATTCGACCTTGAAATAAGAGACAAAAAGGGATCCGAAAACTCAGTAGCAAACCATTTGTCAAGGCTACACAATGAAGAAAGTGAAGGGGAAGGATTGCCAATCAATGAATCATTCCCAGATGAGCAACTCATGGCAGTGACACGTAATCCGGACCGGACTCCATCCAATCCAGACCGGATTCAAGCCTCTGGAATCGACGAAGTGCATTGTCATGAAGCAATCCGGTCCGGATCCCAACCTATTCGGTCCGGATTGCAGGCGCCCTGGTACGCAGACTTGGCAAACTACTTGGCAAGCGGTGTATTACCTCCCGAGATGAGTTACCAAGAAAAGAAGAAGCTCAAGTCAGACGCCAAGTACTACTTTTGGGAGGAGCCCTACTTGTTTAAACTTGGCATAGATGATGTCTATCGCCGATGCATCCCTTATGAAGAAGTTCGACTCGTTCTTGCTCATTGCCACTCCTCAGCTTATGGCGGGCACGCATCCTTCTCCAAAACGGCCGCTAAGGTATTACAATCCGGTTTTTATTGGCCCACCTTGTTTAAAGATGCTCGTTCTTTTGTTTTGTCTTGTGATCAGTGCCAAAGGACGGGAAACATATCCAAGCGAAGCGAGATGCCCCTCAACCTAATTCTTGAAGTGGAGATCTTTGATGTTTGGGGCGTCGACTTCATAGGCCCATTCCCATCCTCCTATGGGAACGAGTATATCTTGGTGGCGGTTGATTACGTGTCTAAGTGGGTCGAGGCAATCGCATGCAAGGCGGCCGATGCAAATTCGGTAATCAAGCTCTTTTCAAAGATAATATTTCCTCGTTTTGGTGTTCCCAGGGCAGTGATAAGCGATGGAGGCAAGCACTTCATCAACCGCCAATTCGACAACCTCTTGAAGAAGCATGGTGTTACACACAAGGTGGCGACTCCTTACCACCCTCAAACAAGTGGTCAAGTTGAAGTCTCAAACAGAGAGATCAAGAGCATTCTCGAAAAGACGGTGGCTCGCACACGCAAGGACTGGGCCATGAAACTTGATGATGCACTTTGGGCATACAGGACCGCATTCAAGACGCCAATCGGCATGAGCCCCTTCAAATTGGTGTATGGCAAGCCTTGTCACTTACCCGTTGAGATTGAACACAAGGCGCTTTGGGCGATTCGCACACTCAACATGGACTCGCATGCAGCGGGTCAAAAGAGGATTCTTGACTTGCATGAGATGGATGAGGTACGTTTCCATTCCTATGAAAATGCAAAATTATATAAAGAAAAGACGAAATTGTTGCATGATAGGAATATTTCGAGGCGAGAATTCAAAGAAGGCGACTTGGTGTTGCTATTCAACTCGAGGCTCAAGATCTTTCCAGGGAAACTCAAGTCAAGGTGGTCCGGGCCATTTCGAGTCATGAAGGTCTATCCCTTTGGAGCGGTGGATATTTGTGACAAGGACTCGGAGCCATTTAAGGTCAATGGACAGCGCCTAAAGCACTACATTGCAAATCATGACATTGGAGAAGTGATGGTTGTTTCGCTTCTTGATCCGCCCATCGTGACATGAGTCAAATGATGGTCAAGCTAAAGACCTAAAACAAGCGCTTCTTGGGAGGCAACCCAAGAATTCTTCTCTCTATTATTTTATTTGATTTCATTAAAATTTGTTTTATTTTATTTTCTTGTCATTTGTCGTTAAAAAAAAATTAAAACAACAAAAACAATAAAAACGAAAAAAAAAATTAATTAGGACTTTAGATTTTTCTTAGAATTTTCAATTTTAGCATTATTTTTCTTGATATGTGTAGGAAAGAGACATGGTTGATTCGTGCTAGAGCACCAAAAGGGACGCAAAAATTGGCATCACGCGCCCACGCACGACCTCATGCGAATCAATTAAAAACGTGCAGTCAAGAAAAGGGCGAGAAGGCCCACACTCCAACGACGAGCCTGCACTACTTCTTCATACCTTGATCCGATAAGTTTCCTTTTTCCTCTTCTTTATTTTTCTCTGTATTGCATTGAGGACAATGCACTGCTCTAAGTTTGGGGGGGAAGGAAAAATGAAACAGACGTGATTTCACTTTCTAATTTTTGAACCGTCCGAAAAACTTAACTCGAAAAATTTGAAATTTTTGACTTGTTTTGTCTTCTGGATCTCTAATCCGGACCGGATTCCCTTGAATCCGGACTGGATTCTTCTCTCTGTCCAAAACGTTTCTAAACATCCGGTCCGGATTCAAGCCAATCCGGCCCGGATTCTCCTCTGGTGTTTGATATTTTATCACAGTAGTTTTGCGAGGCTTGGAGATTTAATTTAGTGCATTGATCAACTTTTCTCGATGGAATTTCATGCTAAAAACCCTGTGGTTCTTTTCTTTTCACAAAGGTTCATTTGAATTTCAAAAACTCTTGTTTGTTAAGACGTTTTAGGCTAATTTGTGTACCAATGGACTGAAGAATTTCGAAATTGTACTTGTCTGGATCTGAAAATTGGTTGCTTAAAATTGTTTAAATACAAGTTAGTCAAAACCAAAACTTTTTGCCGAGTGAACGGATTTGTGAGTAGTAAACTTGTCTCGCACCTTTCGGCGCCCTCCCGGTTGTTGAGTGACGGTGCCCGTTTATGGCGGACTGAGGGCGGAAAAAGCATACGGATCAGATACCTCTCGCGGGCCTTAAGGTCACGATACGGCTGTCTCCTTTACGGGTGAGACAACTGTACGGCCTTAATGCTTCCCACGAGAGTTTATTCTTTGGGGGGGGGTTCGTCAGTTATTCCAGTAGGCGCAAGCCCCTACTGTTAATTACCTCTGACATGGTCGAGAGAACCTCTAGATCTGGAAACTCAAAGGGATATCGATGGATTCTATGTCTTTAAACAGCTAGGGAATTGTCTAACACAATTAGCGTTTACGGGGGGGGGGGGGGCTAAAGACTTGTTCTATTTTTGGTGTTTTGAGGTTTTTTAGTTTTTTTGTTGTTTTGGGGTTATTCTTCTTTTCTTTTTAGTTTTGGGGTTATTTCTCTTTTTTTGTTGTTTTCTGACATATCAATGGATTTGATCGCAGGACAGTTGGTTCCGTGCTCTTGGTTTTGGAGTTGCCTTGGTAGATGTTGGGTTGTTGCCTTTTGTAGAGGTTTCGGCTCGATGCCCTTCAATTGATGTTGGCCTGGTATTCTCTATTTAGCTTGGGCCCTTGATTGCTGGAAGTTATCTCGATTTTCGGGTTCTGATGTGAGGAATTTGAGTTCTTGCCACTTGATAGGTATTATGAGGAAACTATGAGGAATTTGGGATTTGAGGATATAAGGAATCTGAGTTGGACTCCTATTTGGATTCTGATGACTTGGAGAGGATTCGCATAGACCCTGTTCAGGTCTAAGCTTCGGGGGGGGGGGGTTCAATGTGGTTGGTTTTAAGGCTCCTTTTTGGGAATTTTTGGATTGGTCGTTTTCCTGAGAACGGGTGAATGACTCGATACCAGTCGGCGACGGTAATATCGGCCATTCTGTCTGTTATCATCATGTCCCTGATTATTGTTCCTGATAACAGTCTAACGCCTGACTGTAAAGGGCGTTATTGAGGTGCGCGGGTGACGCTTGAGACAGAACCACTCTGGCAGTCTCGCACATCGAGGTTACACTCATCCGTTGGCATAGAGTATGTGGCAGACATCTTAATCTCCTGATCAAGATATCATGGTCTGACTTCCACTGAGAGTTGATGTGCCTCGACCTCGTCGGTAGGCACTTCGGGAGCCAACCGAAAATTTGGGGTGGATGCCAGTATGATGCAAAGTTAGCTGCCCGTCAGAGATACGAGCGTGATGCTTGGAGTTGAGGTGGAGAGAAATGCAGTATGCACCTGGTTGCCAGCCAAGTGGGTCTAGTTAGAGGGTGGATGACTCGGTGATCAATCGAATCATTGGAGAGGTCCATCTGATTGCCAGTCAGATGTTGGTAACTTGGTTCCTGGTTTCTGACTAGGATGTCAAGTTGGTTGGAAACATCAGGCCTTGGCGTATTGATGTTCTAAGGATTCAGCATGTGCCTTGGGTTGTTCTATACTGAGTCCCGGTTAAGCGCGAGGGGCGGCTCCCCAGATCAAATTCTTCGTTGATCTGACCAGCCTTAAGAGCATTATGATTTGGGTGTTGACTGTTCAAATCGTCTCCTACCGACAACTTGGTGGTCGCAGATTTCCCAAGCTGCTTTCATTAGGGCGATATGAAGTTCATATTTAGAAGGGGGATTCAAGTAGTCATCCGGAACTGGATTAGATGTTTGGTCGGACGCCAGAATCGGGAGGGGCCAGTGACTTGTTCAAATTGTCTCCTGAGATTGGTTCAGGGGTCATGACATATCCGAATTATCTCATGAGGTCAGTTTGAGGCTTGTCTCTGAAGAGGGGACTCATGTAGCTACTCAAGATTGGTTGACATGTTTGTTTGGGCGCCAGAGTCTTGAAATGTGGTCCGTCAGGTTATGGTTCTGAAAGACGAAAATTGGTGTGTTGGAGTTTTTAAGAAGAGCTCCTGAGTTATTCCCTTGGGATATCCCTGTTGCGGATCTATTCAATTAAAGTTTTTGAATATCAGGGGTTGTTGAGTGGATCTTATCCCTATCACAAAACTATCCGAGTCTTGCTGCTTAAATAGCCAGGGTTTATGGTATCTGAAATGGTTCCTCAAGTCATCCCAGACGGCCGGTTTAATGCTCTTTTTAGTCGGGTGGTTATCCAAATCAAATCCACTGACAATTCGGGTAACCGGGGTCGAAAGGTTTTGGCTTAGATGCTCAGAACTTAACTTCGCATCGTTGCTAATTTCATCTTCCCAAATGAAATGTTGGCCTTAGCTTTCTTGTTGTTTGCTCTCAGATTGAGGTCACTTGACCGCATTGGCGAAATACGATCAGTATATGTGTGTAGTCTCAATTCGACCTATTTCGTTTACGACCAAATATTGTTTATTTAGGTTTCCGCTAGATTGTATAGGGCTGTTCCTCGGTTGTTTGATCCCAATCTTGTCAGGACTTGGTTTCTCCGGGGTTCAGTGCTGTTTTGGTTTTGGTTTTGGGTTTTTGTTTTGGTGAGCCTTGGTTGGTCTGTTCCTCGGGTAATAGGGTGCCAGTCTTGTCAGGATCTGGGTTACTCGTGGTACAAGACTATTCGTTTTTTTTGTTTTGGGTATTCCAGTGTTGGAGTTTTTGTTGATTGGTGCACCTTGTTAAGTTGGTCTGTTCCTCGGCTGATAGGTTTCGTCCTCGTCAGGCTCTGGATCTACCGGGGTACAGGGTTGTTTCTGGTGGAATTGGGTTATTCCTACCTTCTGAAAAGGGATTTTGAGTCCCTAATCTGGTTCTCAACATTGAACTTAATTCTTTTGGGTTTTGGTGGTCATCAGAGTTGGTTATGGAGTTTCAGAGTTTTGCCCGATTTAGTCCTGCTCAGACAATTCCGGGTTTCGCCCCGCTAGATCTCTTTAGGGATTGGTTTATTGGCTTTACTGGGTTTTGAATTTTGGTTTGGCATTAGAGTATTGTTCATCCCTTTATTGGTTTGGTCTGAAAGGTTCAGGGTATGTGGGTTTTAGGTTTTGGCGGTGGTCTCGGTGTAGCTGTGGTACCAAGTATGTCATCCGTCGGGTTTCGGCAGAATCCTTGATACAGTTGAGTTCCTCATATTTTTCTGGGTTCACAGGAATTTTCCATGTAGCTTTCTGAGTTTCCCGTGATTTTTGATGGATTTTCAAAGTTTCTGCTGAGGTGGCAAGTAGTGGTTGACCAGTTGAGTGGTTAAAGGATGATTTGGGTTTGGATTTTGGTCATGATTTCAGCAGAATTAAATTCCTTGTAATTTTCTGAATTTATTGGGATTTTTCCTCATATTTTTCTGGGTTTCCTAGGATTTTTGGTGAGTTTTGGAAGTTTTCTGGGTTTTAGAATAATCCTGGGAATGACGTGGCAATCTTTGATTGGTCAGGTTCTGGATTCTCCTTTTTAATTGTTCTGAACTGGTTTCGGCATGGTTTAGATCAGGGTCATGGTATGGTTAAATTCCTCATAATTTTCTGATTCCATAGAAATTGGATCTGTATTTTTCCGAGTTGCAGTTGATTTTCTATGAATTTTCAAAGGTTTCCAGCAATATGATTGGTCCAGCTCATCAGATACGGACACGTGGCAGGATTTTATTGGACCAAGTCGATAGAGAGAGAGTCAGCGCTTCTTTGGTGTCCCCTGACAGAAGAGACAGGTGTCGGTGAATGGTTGGTTCTTGTCGCCTGTCAGCGACTCGTTGCACATGAGTGCCACAGAAGATCAGAGGAAATGGGACGGGGTTTATGAAAGTGGTTTGCATGCTCTGTGGACTAGGTTCGTTGTGAGCCGATGATTATTTCGGTTCGTGGGTCCCATCGTCAATGGTTATTCTTTAGTGTGCCAAGTCCATCGAAATTTGGGACATAAACGACTCCCTTCTTCTTTTCTCCTTTCTCCCTCTTTCGATCCGACCGAAGTTGTTTCGCCATGGCTACTAGGTTAAGCTGAGTGAGAGCCACTCAAGTGATGAGAAGGGAGTGCCTAGCGTCGTGATGATTTCCTGGTGCTAGGAGACTCGATTGTTGAGCGTAGAGACTTTCCCTTTGTTGAAATTGGTTTCCTTTCTCGAGACTAGGGTTTTGATGAGGGTTGGTGGAATTATGTCTCTGTGGTTGTACCGACAGCAAATTGCCTGATCAAGTGGCATCACGACACCTTCTAAAGGCTTGGCACGGGATTGATTCGAGTGATAGAGGTTTTGGCATGATATTTCATCCCAGCACGAATTCAACCATGGTGAGTCAATCAACACAGCCTTCTGGTGGTTCTGGGAGCAATTAAACCGGTTTGCGAGCATGTTGAAATATGCAGGAGATTATCAGCACCATCAATTTTGGAGTTGAGGGGGTCTCAGCAAAGAATTTCATCGAGGTACGATTTTTGGTTGTGAAGGTAAGCACATTCCTATATTTCTCCTGTTGGCTTGCGATTTTCTGACCACAATGGGTTATTGGCGATAGAAGGTACTCAAGGGAAAGTTATACCATATCAATTTGATGATTTTGACATGGTTTGATCTCGATGGCATTAGGTAAGGTTAACCTTTCTATTGTGTGTTTGCAAGGTTTTAATAGGTCAACATGGAGGAGGTTTTAGTGAAGGCATAGTTGTAATTTGACAGGGTAACATCATGTGTTTCGATCAGTCTGGGTTTGAAAGGAACATGGCTGCTCTAGGCACAGTGGTTTGACATGGTGAAGGCTTCTGGTTTGATTGACATGGATGAGGGGGTTACAAAGTTTTCTTTTTTAGTAGGCCAAGGGTTGGTTAACAGGAATTGAGAGAGGTACTTCTAGTTGTTCATATCTAGAGAAACTTTAGTGGAGTCATGGCTAAGGTTTGGTAGCAGTTGTGAAACAGGCAGCACATAGACATTATGAGCTGACAGAAATTGGGCATCATGACAACTTGTACAGCTTGGTTTTGACAAGACAAGAGAGGAGTTTTAGGGGGCTTCAATGGCTGTTATAGAGATGTGAGATAGGAAGGGTAATTTATGTGGTTTGATGGCTGTTATTGGGGGCTTGGTTTAAGCAACATTTAGACATGGTGGGGGTTTGTTTTTGGGTGGTTAGGAAATTGACACAAATCTGGCAGCATGTCATCTAAATGGGCAGGTTTTAGCAAGGCAAAGGAAAGGTTGAGGCAATGAGGCTGACAGGGTTGATGAAGGAATACCATTTGAGTGCTTATTCTCACTCAAAGGGCCTTCATTCCAGGGAGTTTATTCTCTCCCTGGAAGGTCTTCACATGGCATGTCTCAGAGAGCTTATTCTCTCTCTGAGATGTCTTCAAATGGTGTGCCTCAGAGAGCTTATTCTCTCTCTGAGGTGGCTTCATGTGAGCTTCAATCCAGAGAGCTTATTCTCTCTCTGGATGAGGTACCTGCTGTCCTTTGACCATTTCTTTTGATATATTACTTGTTTTTATATTTTTTACTTTATCTCATTAAGTTTTTGTTTGTTTGCAGTGTAAGAGAAGAAGGAAAAGGGAAGTGGCAAACAAGATTAACAAAGAAAGTAAAGAAAGAAAAAAAAAGAAAAGAAGAGGAGAAGAACAATAACATATATACTTTGTATAGAAATACATTCACACGGCCTTGAGCTCTATGTACAAAGAGCCAAGGCCCCTAGAACTTACATTTTTCTTTCTTTTGGCAGCAACACAATGTTTCTCTTTATTAGCCTAACAACACTCTTCTCTATTCCTTTCTTACTCACAGTGTTTGCTCAACACATGAGCAGTGTACAAGTAGTGTGTGTTTCTCTCTTGTGGGAAGTGGAGACGGTATATGGACTGAAGAAAGTTGTGAAGAGGGGGTATCTCTCTCTGTGTCCTTCTTTGTATGAGGGTCTGGGGGCTTATTTATAGGAATATGGAGGGAGTGTTCCTGTGGCAATCCAGTGGACCAAAATACCCCTGAGGGTGTTTTTTGACTTTTCACAAAGGAATGCCACTGTGGCATTTACTGCCCCACCAACATGTAACTACCTCATATAGTCATTACTATCATTTTTTGCTCATTCATTTTGCTTCTGGCGCCAGTGAAAGAAATCCACAACATCCATTGCATTTGGCACAGCCATTGCCTGTTAATAATCCACTCTATTCAAGCCCAAGGCATTAATTCTTGTGCTTCATTGCATCGAGGTCATTTGTCAAGGTAAAATAAGGCACATTATGCTTTGTTGCTGTTCCTTTTACAAGAATCTTGCATGAGTTTTCAATTCTGTTCTCATAAAAGAATTTAGGTTGAGTCTTAGAGAAATCATTCTTGATGCATTTTGTTCATATGCCAAGAGGAATATTTCCAATTTGAAAAACGACACATCCTTATATAGCATAACTGTGGTTATACTCCTTAATCCCCTTGTTTATATCATGTGTTTGTCTCACAAAAGCACAATGGAAATGAGGCTTTGTCAGGTGTCAATTAAAGAGGCATTGGGACAGTCCTGGTTGGCTTGTATCATCCAATCAAGAGGTGTCATGTGTGCAATTGTTGTATCTATGACAAGTGGGCCTCTCATCTCTGTCATTCCTTGCCAAGAGAGATATAATGAATGGTATTTAGTCAAGGGATGCCATTAGTAATTAGCAGTTGGGTTTCATGATGTAGTGAGGAAGGAGATAAGTGCTTGTGTTCCATCAAAAAAAAAGACAGGACCCAATCAAAGGATGCCACATAGGCAGCAGTAGAGTGAGTGACGGGTGGGGTCCACCCTTCAGTATTGGTTTCTTGAGATAACAATGCGTGTGGGGTTCACTGGTCAGGAAGAGAGGCTTTTATTCAGCTTTGTTTGCGTGTGGTAAAGCTAACACAGGAAAGGATGAGTTGAGGATATTCAATTGGCAACTGTCATTTGGCTTGGCAGGTGGAAGTTCTGACAAGTGGGGCCTGATTGTCAAAGAGAGGTGGGAAGAAAGTTTGTTGACTGCATTGATGCTTGTTGATTGCTATTCACCATGTGGGGTCCCATCGTCAGGGAAAGAAAGAAACTGAGGTATAACCACTGCTATCTGTTTCTTGCCGAGTGGGTCCCAGTTGTCAGTCTTCGAGAGTTAGCGGAATCAATAGGGTGTTGTTGCTCTGATTGTCTCTCTGACACATGGGGCTGTGACAAAGGTCTGATGAGTGGGCCCAGTCATATGATCTGACGCTCGATTATATGGTTCTGAGTTTGGGGAATAGGTGAATCAAGTCGGAGGACATGAATCGGCGTCTCCTGTTGAATCCATAGTTGTCCAGTGAGCGTCAGAGACGGAGAATGACAGGTGGGACCATAGTGTCAGGTCAATCGCGCGTTATCTGCGCGAATTTTGAATCCCAGAAAAGAGGGGGAGGCGACGAAGATTTAATGTGGTTCGACTCTGTGCTCGCGAGGAGGAGAAGAAGGTTCTGACAGTGGGCCCCACTTAGAAAAATAAAAGAAGAATGGGCCGAGACTGAAATGGGCTGTCGTGGGCTTCCTTTATTTTTTATTTTGAATGGGACATTGATTTCAATTGGGCCGACATTTCTGATGGGCCTTGTATTAACAGATTTCATATTATTAACGAAAATAAAATTTCATTAATAAAAGTAAAATTTTGTTAATACAGAACTCTGAAATCTATTAGGCATCCATTTGCATTCTAATCATGGGACCGTTTTTTTTATCAGCTTGCCTAAATTCCGCATGTCTTTTTCCGTGTATCCTTGAACGGGTATCTTGCGTTTCTTCATGTCAATCCACTTATGTCTTGAATTACGGATTTGATCCCATATAGCAGTATGGCAACTTTTTAGGGTCAAACAAATGCCCCCCACCAAAATGGGTTGAGAGAATCTGTCGTTTCGAGCAACCAATTTTGGTGTTCCCAAAGAAAGTTTTATCTGCTTATGTTAATGGGTTTTTTCTATTATAATCTGCAGGTTGACTCTTCATGGATTCTTCAAAAGATCAGCTACCTGAGTTTTCTGACCGAGAACTTGACGCTTATATTCGCTATTTGGATCCTGACAGTAGTCATACAGATTTGCATGGCCTTTGGAGAGATAGGATTCGATCAGGTGGTGACATTTATGGGGGCCTGATTACTCGCCACAGGAGGACTCCTTTTCCTACTAGACCACCATTTCCCAGACCGATAACTGAGCCTTCTTCTTGGGTTTCATCCAGACATACTCTTGTTCATTCTCAGCCTCGACCTGGTGATATCCATAGAAGAAGTATTCCAGAAAGGAAGGATTGTGTTTTCTTGAACCCAGTCGATCATACCGAATCTGCTTCCACACCTATCCATTTGTTGAGTACTGAGATGGCAGCTGGGAGGGTTGTTCCATGGTCTCCAGATTATCTGCATGTCTATGGTCACTTGAGGAGGAGTGTGGGCCAGATTGAGTGGACTCGGTTCGTGTTATCTCGCTTGCATTCACGACTTGCACGGGTACGTCTTGATAGAGCCATTTTCTTATGTCTTTTTGAGTATCAGTTCCATCCAGCTTTGTTTCGTGCCTTCGTGTCCAATTGGAGTTATACTACCAACACAGTGTTCCTTCATGATCGAGAAATGACCATTACCCTTTGGGAACTGTCTCGTTTAGCTGGTTTACCCATTCTTGGTTTTCCCTATGAGGAGCGTGTGCCTTCGGACGCTGAGTTGTTCAGTAGATCACGGAACGGAAATCGTTCCTATCCAGACTCGCTTTGTCAGGTCCTCGAGATTTATAGGGAGATTTTGGTCAGGCGTGAGGGTGATGGGCAGAGTCCAGGTGTTCCCTTTTATGAGTGGATTGATTTTTTCATGAATCGGGTTTCCAAGAGACGCTCGGGCGGTGGAATAACCTCTTTTGCAGATCCTAATGACCCATTTGGCACTGGGTATGGTACTGGTAGTATCAGAGCTAGGCATAGGGGTCCTAGGTTTTCAGAGTTGAGTACCAGGAGGCTAGATGATGAGACTATCTTGACAGCATTCCTAGCCTGGTGGATCTGTTACTTTGTGGTTGTGTGCCATCCTGCAGACCGGATTAGACCTGGCGTTTTCGTGGTAGCGAGTGCTTTAGCGAGGGGTATTCCGATTTCTCTGGCTGTTCCTGCTCTAGGGAATATCTATCGTTCTCTGAGAGAGGCGACATCTTCCAGGGATCCCTCAAATAGTCAGGTAGTGGTTCCCCTCCATTTCATTCTGGGTTGGTTATATGCCTATTGGAGAGATTTCTATGGAGTTGTGATGTCTCTGGAGTTGAGAAGGCAATTACCTCTCCTGAGTTATATTGCTGGGGCTCCGATTTCTTCTGGTGACCAGTTCAGGATTCATTCTCTCTTTTGGAGGCCTCAGTCACATTTGAGGTCAGGTATTTTCAGAGAGGGCCTTCAGACTTCTGTGGATGGTATTCGTTACTCTTCTGACAGGGAGTCCTCTGAGTTATCTGTTGAGCAGCAGGAGTTATTGATCAGTATGAGAGAGGGTGCGCTGCCAGTTAGGCGCGAGGATGGTGTTTCACTTGAGCCTTATTATCCGCAGCGGGTTGGCTGGCAGTTCGGCTTCGATCAGACCATTCCTTCTGTGACAGTGCCAGATCATGCTCCTAGGGTTTCCTTGCACTCTTTTGCGGACTATAGTCATTTCATTCTCCGTCTTGGGACTGGGGTGTCATTTGCTCAGCCGCATGCCGATCGAGTAGGTCAGTTCACTACCTCTTATTGGCGATGGATCCGAAGTCTGATAGCTGCTCATCAGGCTGTTCCAGAGTCGTGTCTTAGGGAGATGGTGTATCCTCAGAGCTCATGTTCGGTGGTACAGACTGATAGATCTGGGGGGAAGAAGCGTGTTCGATCGTCGCATTTTTCTGTCCCATCGCGGCCTGTAGGTTTCTTGAGACTAGTGGATTGGCAGGGTGCTGCAGGGCGTGTCCGTCCTCTACCTCGTTCATCTTATGGATTCGATCGGTCAGCTCTGGCGAGAGTCGTTAGACGGGCTGAGCGGGTTGTTACTGCACCTAGCCCCTTGGTTATCAGGGAGCCTACCGAGACGGGCAGTCAGATTGATCCTTTGTCTTCTGGTAATTCCCCTTTCTGTATATCTCATGTTTTAAGTTTATTGTATGCAGGTTCGCTCATGAGTGTCTCTTTTATTATTCAGGTTCTGAGGATGAGGTAGACGTTTCTATTCCCATTCCTTCACATACTCTGAGATTTGCAGATTCTGGCGCTGGTCCTTCTTCTGTTGCTTTTGCTGATCCTCCTGATGCTATGGTTTCAGCAGGTGTTATTCTCGTTTCCCTAAGGGTTTTCAGTTGAATATCTTGATCCCTTTTAGTGGCTAACATTGTTTTATGGCAGCAGGTGTAGATCTGGTTTCGGCAGATGCTACTACAGCTGATACTGTCGGATCGGTATTCACATCAGGTACTGTTTTCTTCATTCCTTGAGATTTCTGATACTGTACCCCTAGTTATTTCTGACACCATATGTTTTTTCAGCAGGTGAGATACATCAGCCTCTTCCGGACATTGCACTAGATTGGGGTTTGCTGGCAGAGATTGTTGCTGAGGGGGATGTCGCGGTCCCTACTACTGATGCTGTTCCTCCTTCTGTGGTTTCTTCTGCGGCTGATTTGGGGGTTTATGGGACGACTGCACCTATTATGGCTGATCCATTTGACAGCTTTGGTGCCTCTATTCTTTCTCCTGAGTTCCCTCGTAAGTATTCTCCCCTTTCCAAATTTGGCCCGGTATATTCTGTTCCATTCTGACTTGGATCTGATCATGTAGCTGGGTATTCCTTTGTGGATTTCCTTTATGCCGACCTTATGACTGATCGTGGGAGGTCGGAGGCAGGTCCAGCTGATTCAGGGATGAGACCGGTTGATGCCAGCTTTACACAGGGGTGTCCGACTCCTGATAGTACTGGTACGTTTCTCTTTTGTTGTGTCTATCCTTTATCAGGTGGATGATCCGCATATCCTATTGATTCTCTTCTCTGCTCTCAGGATTCATCATGGAGCCAGTTCCTGATGCGAGATCACTTCCTCCGGACGTGGCTGAGCCTTTTCCGAGGCCTGAGGGAGGCTCGGATGTCTGACTTCTGCTTTAGTTATTCCACTTTTGTATCATACCACGGGTGTATGAGTCCTTATGCTAGTTTGTATTATATGACTGTATCGCGACAGTATTCTATGTATGATATCCTCCAGACTTTGCAGTATTATTCCATGCTTCGTTACTTTGTGTTTCGCTGGATCTTTATCATAAACTAACACAGCATTCTCGTGATATTAAGTCATGATCCATAGCATCGGCTTTCTCAGTTGATGCAGTAGATTTCCAGTTTGTTTTGTTTAAGGAACAAAACTCCTAAAACCCTGTTCATTATTTTGGAACGGTATAATGAACTCACCGTTGTTGGTTGAGTTATGGTTCACTCCAACAATTGACCATTTTGTATGTGGAATTTTGGCCTGTGGAATTTTGTGGAGTTTGGAAATTTTGTGGGAGAAATATCTTATGTTGCTGTAAAGCAAGATATTTCTTATATTTTTTTATTCCAGGGACATAAGGCTTCAGCTGCTCCATATACCTGCAAAAATAGGAACAGAAGAATTTGTTATTTATTTTGTTTAAGGGACAAATATAGAAACCCTCGTTCATCTTTTTAGAAACCGGTAGGATGAACGTATACCGGTGATAGTAGGTTTTAGGCCAGCACTATCAATAGGCCTTTTATTTTTGTGGAAATTTGGCTGTGGAACTTTGTAGAGTTTAGGAAAAATATTTTGTGGAAGAAATGTCTCATGTTGCCATTCGGCGAGTCACTTCTTGAATGGGTTCTTGATAATCTGCTACAGTCGATACTTCACAGGCTTCTTCAAGATATTATTCCTTTCCTAATTTTGACGATCAAAGTTCCTGAGATCTTGATCTGTAGGCCAGGGGATCCTTTGGTCAAACATTATGACATCGCAGGTTCAGCCTTTTGACTGCTTTTGGCATGTTCTGTAACGTGCCCTTGTCTGCCATTGCATTCAGCTTGCATATGACGCTTCATAAATTCTTCTTAACTACGCCTTGGAAATCCAAGCGCCTATAAGAGAGAACTTATCTGTTTCCTTGCTTACCATCTCTTCTACTACCCTTTCATCATCTAGAATGGCTTCCACCCCCGTCCGTAAGCGTTACAGAGGTGCAGAGAGTCCCTTGCCCAGTCCTGACTGGTCTTATGGTCCTCATAACCGTTTTCTCTTTCGTGATGACGAGGCTTTCGATTGTTATCACAAGTCTATGGGTACGGATGCGCGTCCTGTGGCTGAATGTTTTTACTTTCACCCCTTTGGAAGGATGGAGAATGAACACATGCGCCTCCTCCGTTCTTGGCTTGGCTTTTTGGGGTATGCGTGAACTGACGGGTCGTAAATCCTCTTATCATCCAAAGATCACTCGCCTTTTCTATGCCAACCTCCGGGTTTCCTATGATCATCACAATCTCCCCTCAGTTTCTTCTTTTCTCTTTGGCAAGTATCTTTCTTTTAACGTAAGAGCATTGGCGGAGTTCTTGCAGACTATGGATACGCTAGATGGAGCTCCTGTCTACACTTTCATGTCTTGGCCCCGTGCTTTCGAAAGTCGTCGCGAATATCGTCGCTGGTTTAAGCTTCCCCTAACTGCTATGAGAGGGTCTCTTTCAACAACTTCTCTTCCGGCTATGCACAGGTTGGTGGTTTGGATTTTCTGTTCTTGGTTTTGCCTTCTTGTTTTCTGATTAAGGTTTCTTCCTCGTTATACGCCAGGTTTCTGCGCATGGTAATCGATCAGATTCTTCTTCCTCGAGAGGAGCCGTCCGATGTTGTGGATTCTGAAACCTTATTTTATTTGCGTCATCTCATCGCGAAAGACAAGAAGATTAACGTGGCCTATGTGATCATCCGGCACATGCATTGTGCAGTCAGTACTGCTAATGCTCCTTTACCTTAT
The DNA here is from genome assembly GCA_028095005.1 of Rhynchospora pubera. Lineage (NCBI taxonomy): Eukaryota > Viridiplantae > Streptophyta > Magnoliopsida > Poales > Cyperaceae > Rhynchospora > Rhynchospora pubera. The sequence continues at coordinate 360,339,184 of CM051460.1, forward strand.
GGTCACATGGTGGAGGATCTAATGCACAGGGCAGGCATTGGTATCCCAGAAACTTTGTGGGGAAATAAAATCTCCGATAAAGACGTTGAATATTCCCAGAATTTGCTTGGTGAATTGCCATCCATTGGTTGGGTTGAGTCTCCAAATAATACTTTAATCCCTGATCCACTTGATGCGACCAATGATTATATTATGCAACCTGGGGCTGCTCCCAACCAATATGAACCATTGCGGGAAGGTTCCCCTTCTTCAGATGAGGATGCAACCATTACGGATTCAAGACTTTCCGTTGCCTTCTTTGACCAGAAGTTCGGAGGCATTCAGACTCGTCTTGAGTCCATAGAAAATGTGCTCACGACCGTCGTTGCTTCCATTAACGAATTGAAGACCCCTGCTGCGCTCACTGTTCAGGAACCATAGCGCGCATCTCTACCTTTTAACCAGTTTTCCTTTTCATACCCTTTTTACTGGTTTCTGAGGTCTGTTTAGGTATCTAGGGTGTTCAAAAAAAGTCGTGGGTTTATGTAACGCTGGTTATATGTGTGTCCGGGATGTACCTCTTGTAATTTTTTATTCCCCTTACGTGTTTCCCTTTTTGTATTTGTTGATGGGGTAATCCATGTCAAGAGCTTTATTTCTCCTTTACTCTGGTATCCTGGAGATAACTCCTATTCTAATCCATATAATGAATTTATCAGGGTTCTCTTCTTCCTCGTTACCAAAGTTGTATGGTTTTTTATCTTGCAGAACTGATGCAGAGAGTCTTTTAGTTAAAAACAATGGTTTGTCAATCCATGTTAGTCTCCTCAAACGACTCCCTTCCTTTTATCACTCCGGCAAGCTAACGCATTAGCATCTTCTTTCCTCATCCCTTTCGCATGAATTTCTAGTCTTCGCAGAATAGATTAGTGCAGATGCTTCAGTGGGGTATTGTCTTGATTCGTGATCTGATAGACCTTTCTTTCAGTTTCTGTAATCAAGATGTGGTGGGATAAGGTTTTATTTTTCTAGGTGGAGTTCACAGGCCGTCTCGTATTTGATGGTCGGTCTGTCCTTGACCTCTCCAAGGGTCTTTTGGGTTCATGGCATCGGTTGAGTGTGGGATGAAGTCGGTCTTAATCGAACTGGCGTTGCTCCTCTGAGTGAGTCAGTGCAAGGCGTATCAAGACCAGGTAAGGAAGGGTGATAGAGTAGGTGAGGGATGGTCACAAATTCTATTCAAAGGTTTTGTGTGATTGGTGATCAGGCGAGGCGAGGTGGAGACACTCTCGATTGCTGATCAGGTATCCGTAGAATTGATCCATGTTATGGTTGAAATCAACGATGACTGGGGAAGGTGATGTTGCTGCCGATAGAATTATCTTAACTCATCTGAATGGACACCAGACGAGGTGAAGCAATGTTACACCCAGCTGCTAGCCGGATGCGTATGATAAAAGCTGATTTCTGAAGTGAGGTGTGCAAAAGGATGGGGTTGACCTTGATTGGGCTTGTTCTGGAGCCAGGATTTTCCAGAATAAGCTAGTCTGCACTGGGGGCGCCAGGGTAGACTGTAGTGAAGTGGAAAAGCATTTGATTGATGATATTTTTTTTTTGAGTCGGATCCATATTGGGTCCTGCAAGTAGACAGAACAAACTGGTCAGCTGGGTCCCTTGGGTAATCCAGACAGTTGATTTGCTCCGGGCTTTCAGGTATTCCAACACAAATTACGACAACATTGATAAAGTCAGATAGGCGGGTGAAGTTGATCTCAGTTTAGTCCGCACTGGGTCCCTTGGGTAAGCCAGAACAAACCGATCTGCTGGGTCCCTTGGGTAATCCAACATCCGATCTGCCGGGTCCTTCAGGTATTCCAACACTTTCCGCATTGAAACCAACCACGTCGGCAGGGAAATAGGTTAGTAGAGTTGATCTCAGTTTAGTCCGCACTGGGTCCTATGGGTAAGCTAATACAAACCGGTCCGCCGGGTCCCTTGGGTAGTCCAACGGTTAATTCGCACCAGAGCCCATAGGTATTCCAACACATTCCGCAGTGATACCAACTATGTCAGTAGAAAATAGGTTAATAGGTAGGTTGATTTTTTTTGGCTTCCACTTCATGTGAGGGGGTCGATAGGATAGTAGGTGTAGCACAACCCTGCTGCTAGCAGAATCATCCTGGTTTGTTTTTTTTTGTTTTGTTTTTTTTTTGTTTTTTTTTTTATTATTCGGCAGTCGAATAGGAATGGGTGATGTTGATTTCAGTGGGATTGATCAGAAAAGGTAATGGATCCTTTGAACTGAAGTTGATGCTGATGTGAGTGGGTAAAAATTGGTTTTGGAGAGGGCATAATCTTCCTAGGCTTGTCTGATTACAAATCAGACGAGATGGGGCGAAGATGCTCATGGTCTTGGCTCTGACTTGTGATGCGTGGATTTCCTTCATTCTCTTTAGTCAGGGGAGGTTTCGATCTGTTGACCTCAGAATAGTGCCTTCACACTATTTGATCAGAGGTTGCTCAATTCCGAATTCTAGTTGGACAAGTATTAAGGTGTATTTGGTTGCAGTTTGGGGGAGCTCTTGATCCAAATCATCCGGGAAGCGGAAGATTAGGGTCATTTGCGTTTCGTGCAGCCCAGTATTCAGGGTCAATTGAAATCGTCCTATTTTAATGGGTTACAGGGAGTTTTTGGACCTGGTTTTGTTTGAAAGGGAAGGATTGGGATAGCCGGGGAAGTCTGTGGCTCAAGGTTTGAGGTTTCAAGGGGAGAGAGGACCAAGGTCATCATCCTTTCATGTGACTCAAAATTAGTGGTTCCTAGCTTAAATCCCAGGAAATCCTTTCCTTGTTGGGTCTCTTTTTGGTTTCTTGAGGGATAGCTCTCAGGATATTCCCTCCTGCCCCCTGCCTTCCTTTAAGGGGAGGTTGGAGTGGTGAGGAGTCCAGGTCTGGGAAAAGAGGCGGAGGTCCTTGTTCCCAAAAGCTTTTATCCAGTGTTGGGGGTTCCAAGTCAGGCGTCTCCTGAGGTGGCACTCCGGTGGGACTTCTGGTGATTAGGACGATTGCGGCATGGGCACTCCATGTTGGTTATCCCTGAGGTAAATTGTCGGGGTTATTGAAGAGAGAAAATTCTTTCTTTGTTGAGCCCCCTTTTAGTCTCTTCAGGGATAGTTCTCAGGTGGTTTCCTGTCGTCTTCCTCTCTCGAAGGGAGGTTGAAGGAAGCGTCCGACGTTAGAGTTCCGAATCAGGCATCTGCTGAGGCGGCACTCCGGCGGGACTTTGGTGGTTGGAGTAGTCACGGTGCGACCACTTCATGTTGGTTGTTCCTGACGCAACTCGTCGGGGTCATTGGAGAGAAAATCTTTCCTTGTTGAGGCCCTTCTAGTTTCTTCAGGGATAGCTCTCGGTTGTTCCCTGTCGTCTCCCTCTTTCGAAGGGAGGTTGGAGGAAGTGTCCGGCATTAGAATTCCGAGTCAGGCATCTCTTGAGGCGGCACTCCGGTGGGACTTTTCCGGGATTAGGGTAGCCAAGGTGTGACTGCTTCTTGTCGATGCTCTCGGAGTAACTCGTTGAGGTTATTGGGTTTCACGAGTTTTCTCCTGGTCGGGTTCGTTTTGTTTTTTTCGGGATAGCTCTCGGTCGTTCCCTGTCATCTTCCTTCCTTTGGAGGGAGGCTAAGGTGATTGGGACTTTCTTCTTCCAAGGCATCCTGGTTTGGGGAACTGATTGGAATCCGGGTGCTGATGGCGACTCTGCTGATTCCTTGGTTTTGGGTGTCTCCCGAGGTAGTGTTCCGGTGGGACTTCTTGCAACTAGAATAGTTATAGCATAGCCACTCTATGCTGGTTATCCTTGAAGCAGATGTCAGGCTATTGGATCTCAAAAAAAGGGGGAATTCCTTCTTTGTTGAGTTCCTTTTGGTTTCTTCAGGGATCTCTCTCGGTTGCCCCCTATCATCTTGTTTCCTTTGAGGGGAGGTTGAGGCGGTTGAGACTTTCCTTCTCCGAAGTGTCCTGGTTTGGGAAACGGAAGGAGTCTGTCTTCTGGTAGCGACCCTGTGTGATTCTGGTGTTTGTTAGAGCTTCGAGTCAGACATTCTCTGAGATAGCGTTCCAGTGGGGCTCTATGCGATCGAAACATAGTCAATCCTCCATCAAGGGCTATCAGAGTATTCTCATCATATCGAGCGAACTAACAAGACTGGGGGGGTTTTGGCCTGATTGTTGAAGTCGATGTTATCAATCGAGGCCTGTCAGGTTTTTGGGGATGTGGTGTGTGGTGCCCTCAATGATCCCTAAGGCTGGTTGAACCTTAGAGCCTTTTCATTGGGCGGTTGGATTTGTCGAGGATGTCGGTTGTCTCTTCTCCATCGGTTGCTGGGCAGAGCCAAGGTTCTTCTGGTTGACCACGGTGGGTTGTGAGCGAATGACCTCCAAGACTGGTTTGGTGCTACTAGACAAAGATTGTCGAGCACCAGGGGGTGCCCTCAATGATCCTTAAGGCTGGGTGAACCTTAAAGCCTTTTCATTGGGCGGTTGGGGTGAATTTCCACTGCCTGTACATTCAGAAGCCACACAGTCTTCCTCAATACTAGCTGTGGTTTGAGACTCTAGTCCTTAGAGGGATTCATAGGACATGGTCTCTGGTGCTACAAGACATGGCTAGTCGAGCACCGGGGTGTGCCCTCAGACGCCACAGAGGCTTAAACTTCATGGGGCACCTCCTTTATTATTTTTTGTGTTTTTGTTTATTATTTATTTTTTTTTATTTTTTTATTTTTTGTTACATTATTATTTTTTGCATACAGGCGAAACACTAGGCGTAGTATTTCTTCAGGTATCTCCCACTGATTGGAGTCATGGGATGATTTCCGTCCTTGTCGATCAGCAGGTATGCTCCTCCTTCATAGACTCTGTCGATTATATAAGGACCTTCCCAGTTGGGTGAGAATTTAGGGCCGTGGTGCCTTCCTAGTATCGGTCGTCTTAATACCAGTACCAACTCGCCTTCTTGGAATGTACGAGGACGGGTAAGCTTGTTATAGGCCCTTGTCATTTGAGCTCTGTATAGTTCGAGATTTTGCTGAGCAATCAAGTGCTTTTCGTCCAAGGCTTCAAGTTCTTCGAGCCGCAGCTGTGCTTGTTTGCTGAATGGCATCTCATTATGCATGGCTATCCTTAATGAAGGCAACTCAACCTCCAACGGAAGGACTGCTTCTACTCCAAAGACCAGGGAGTATGGTGTAGACTGGGTGGGAGTTCGTTCCGTTGTTCTATATGCCCAAAGTGCCTCTGGTAACTTCTCGTGCCATTCACGATATGTTTTCCCTGTCATTTTCCTCAGGAGGCGTACTAGGGTTTTGTTGAAAGCTTCTGCTAAACCGTTGGCTCTGGGGTTATAGATTGAGGAGTATCTCCAGTCTATCTTGTGTTGCCGAGCGAAGTGATAGACCTTTATACTCTTGAAAGCCGTTCCATTGTCTGAAATGATCCTCCGCGGAGTACCGAATCGGTATAGGACGTGCTTCTTGAAGAATCTGACCACATCTTCTGCTCTGATTTCTTTATATGCCTCGGCTTCGGCCCACTTTGAGAATTAATCAGTGGCGGCAAGAATGTATCTGTGTCTTTTCGCAGAAGGAGGGTCAATCGGTCCAATAATATCGGTCCCCCACATATCAAATGGCTAAGATGCTACTGTTGGATGCAAGGGGTTTGGATGCTGGTGTATGAAGTCTCCGTTGATCTGGCACGCGTGGCACCTCCTAGCATGCTTTTCGCAATCCGCTACCATAGAAGGCCAGTAATATCCCAGATGTTTGATTTGAAGTCTCATTTTAGGACCCGATTGGTGGGCCCCGCATACTCCTGCATGGACTTCCTGCATGACTTGTTGTGCTTCCTTTCCTGAGATGCACCGTAGCCATAACTGATCATAGGATCGACGGTAGAGGGTATTGTTGACATAGACAAAACGGAGGGCCCGCTTTCTGATTTGTTCCCTGAGAGGCTTATCTTTTGGTAGGATTCCCTGTTGAAAATATTCCAAGAAGGGTTTTCTCCAATCCTCATCTTCCCTCTCTTTTGTATTATCTTCACCCTTTTCTTTTTCGAGGTTCATGGCTTCTATGAAAGAAACACTTTCTTCCTCTTCTTCCTCAGAATTCAGGCTTGCGAAATAGGGTGCTAATGATCTCCGGTTGCGGACGGTAATCTGTAATTCATCCTCATCAGGGTTACCCATTTCCTTGGCCAATCTTGCCAACGCATCAGCTCTTCCATTTGTAGCTCTTGAGACCTTCTCCAGTATCACTTGCGAGAACTGAACGATCAATTCAAGTACTTTCCTGTGGTATCGAGCCATTTCAGGTTTGACAGTCTGATACTTGCCTGTCACTTGATTGAGGACCAATTGTGAGTCTCCGTATACTCGCAGTCGTCTGATATTCATACTCAGAGCAGTTTCAAGTCCGGCGATCAATGCCTCATATTCTGCCTCATTATTGGTACAGGGTTCGGTGAGCGAGAATGAGTATCGTAAAATGCCTCCTTCAGGTGTGACAAAGACTAGTCCGATTCCGGCTCGTACTCTAGGTAACTTTGGTCTGATGGCTGGCTGGACGGATGACGCACCATCAAAATACATCTCCCAATAAGGCTCTTCCTCTTCCTGGGCTAAACTTGCCTCTTCATCTGGGAATTCGCATGCCAGAGGAGAGTCATCCGGGACCGGGTGATGTGCCAGAAAATCGGCGAGAGCTTGACCTTTTATTGCTTTCTGAGGCGCATAAGTGATGTCAAATTCCATTAAGGTGACAGCCCACCTTGCCAATCTACCAGTAAGCATGGGTCGAGTCATGAGGAATTTCAGGGGGTCGACTCTTGAAATAAGGGTGACCTTGTGGGCTAGCATGTAGTGTCTCAGTTTCTTAACAGCAAAGACTAAGGCTAGACAGTGTTTTTCGATTGGTGAATAGGATTGCTCTGTTCCTACTAGCATACGGCTAAGGTAATAGAGTGAATTCTCCTTTCCCTCTTCATTTTCTTGCGCGAGAAGTGCCCCCAGAGAACCTTCCAAGGCTGTGGTGTACAGGATGAGTGGTTTTCCAGGAATGGGCGCTGAAAGAACAGGCGGGTTGAGCAGGTATCCCTTGATTTCTTGGAAAGCTTTCTGACATTTATCATCCCATCTGAAAGGAACATCCTTCTTTGTGAGATTGGTAAATGGCTTGATCCGCCCAGAGAGGTTTGCGATAAACCTGCGGATGTAGGCCAACTTCCCTTGTAAGGACCGTAGTTGTTTCAGGTTGCGTGGAGGTTGTAGTTCTTGGATCGCCTTGATTTTAGCTGGGTCAATTTCGATTCCTCTGTGTCTGACCACAAAACCCAGAAATTTGCCTGACGTTACCATAAAGGCACACTTCAGTGGGTTGAGTTTAAGGACTTGAGCTCTCAGGCGGTCAAAGACTAATCTCAGATGCTGCAGATGCTCGTCCAGGGAGCGTGCTTTCACAACTAGGTCATCTACGTAGCATTCCACTACCTTGTGTATGAGATCGTCGAAGATCTTGGTCATGGCTCTCTGATAGGTTGCCCCAGCATTCTTGAGTCCAAAGGGCATGACCTTGTAACAGTAGATGCCTATGGGTGTCCTAAAGGCGGTGTGTTTCTGATCCTCCTCATCCATCCTTATCTGATTATATCCAGAATACCCATCCATGAAAGAGAAAACTTCATAGGTAGATGTATGGTCAATGATGATCTCAGTTACGGGTAATGGGAAGTCATCTTTGGGGCATGCCTTGTTGAGGTCTCGGAAATCAACGCAAACCCGAATTTGACCGTTCTTCTTTTTGACAGGGACTATGTTGGCTATCCAATCAGGGGTTTCTTCCTCACGAATGAACCCTGCTTCAATCAGCCTTTTCACTTCTGCTGTGACCTTTTCCTCCAATTCAATTCGCATCCTTCGAGGCGCTTGCTTGATAGGCTTGAAGTTTGGGTCTATTTTCAGTTTGTGAACTGCCACGGCAGGATCTAAACCAGGCATTTCGCTGTATGTCCAGGCGAAACAGTCAATGTATTTGGTGAGAAGTACTCTGAGCTCTTCCTTTCTCTCAGTAGATAGGGTTGTGTTTACGAAGGTGGGCCTAGGGTCTTCTGAGGTCCCAAGGTTCATTTCCTCTAGCTCATCTACTGTGTTTTGTCCTCCTTCTTCGAGTTCTCTTGGGGCTGACTTGGCGGCCAATATGAACTGATCTTCCATTTTGTCCCCTGCTTCATCTGTTGCGTAGCAGGTGAAAGACAATTCCTCAGTTTTCTTGTCCTTGACTCTAAGATAGGTTGGATTGTTAACTTTCCAGAAACGTTCATAGGGTTTTCTCATGTGAATTCTTCTCCTTTTTCTATGATATCCGACGCCTTTGACACGCCTTTCCGTGCCATCGAATCTTTTAATCGGAGAGGAACTTATGTCCCATAACTTCTGAAAGAGGTTTGATCTTGTCTGGTCTGAATGTTGGAATTTCTGGAAGAGAGGAGTGAGTTCTCTGTTGTAATTCCCTGGGATTTGTATCGGCACGGGTTGAGAGTTCTCTTGTTTTAACCATTTCTTCGGTCTTTCATCAGAAGTTGAGTCTTTCTGAGTCCCGCCATTGGTGTAGAAAAGGATGGGTTCTTGCTTGGTTTTCCTCCCTTTTACATACTCAATCTTGGCTGGTACTAAGAAGATCTCCAATTGGTTGACCTGGTTTGACTCTCTGGGAGTCAGATCCATGTGACATCCCTTGATAATAGAATTGCCGTCTGTGGGGTCACGACTGCTCTTGCTTCGTGATGAGGGGTTTTCGTCTGTCCTGCTGTCTTCACCAGACGCGCCGTTCACAGGTCCCCGTCTCATGCCTTCGCCTTGCAGAGGCTTGTCTGTCGGCTCCTTAACTACGAATCTGACCCTTAGTGTCTTCATGTCTTTGGAGGGAAAGGGCTGAGTTTCTCCTGATGTCTCGGACAGTTCAGGCTTTTGTCTCCGCGGGATCGAGGTTGCGTTTTCTTCGCAGGTTTGAGGTATGAAGTACTTGGCGTCTGACAAGTGCACTTCATACACTGAGAAAGGGTATTTATCTCCTTTGATCGTCTTCTGCTGACCATTTTCGACATACTTCATACATTGGTGCAAGGTTGATGGAACTAGGTGATTCTCGTGCAACCATGGTCGTCCTAGCAAGGCTCTGAATGACGTGTTTGCATCAATGATGTAAAACTTGACGTTGGTCTTCAGATCGGCAACCTGGAGAGGGAGAGTGATTGCCCCCAGTGATTTTTGCGGATGCTGGTCGAATCCTCGAATCGAAGGGGTCTCTTTGGATAGATGCCTAATATCCAGGTTAAGGCACTGTAAGGTTTTTAGTGGGAGAATATTTACTGAAGATCCTGGGTCTACCAATATCCTCTTTATGGTCTTGCCTCGTGTTATCCCTGAGATGTAGAGTGGTCGGTTATGTACAGCAGTTCCGATCAGCAAATCTTCTTCTGTGAAAGTGATAAGTTCGGCTGGATCAGTATAGGCGACCTCATCAGGTTCTTCGTTGGTTAGACAAGACTGAAAGCCTTCTGGATTTTGCAGAGCGTGGATTAGTGTCCTTCTCAGCTCTTCCGACATCATCAGAGCATCAAAGACACTGAGCGGCGCTGGTATTTTCCGTAAGTGAGATAGGATATTGTAACCATTTGCCAACTCAATCCTTTCTGGGGTCCCTTTGGCAGGTTGGGAGACTTTCCCTTTTTCCTTTGGGGGTTGTCGTTCCGGAATATAGGTACCAGAGCGGAGATTAACATTGCACTCGTTGTCTTCCTTTTCCGCGTCAAATAGGATTCCTAAGGAACAGGAGTCTCCTTCAAAGATTGGCCTTCTTGGGGACATCACAATGGGGTCCTCATCAGGACGGTTGTGATGTTCATTATCCGTGACGCTGCTCGCACTGTCATATCCATTGGTAGACGACCATGATTCATCTGGGTCATATTCACAGGTGACAATGTTAACGAACTCGTCATCTGATAAATCCAAGAGTTCTTCCCATGTTGTTTGTCTCATTGGGGTATTATGTGGTCGAGTATCCCTCGTCCTGGATGCTCTCTGCGTTCTGGCTCGCCTCAATCTTTGTTCATTTGTCAACCACCTATGAAAGGCTGGGCATTCACTGGTGCTGTGCCCCTGTTCCTGGTGGTAGAGGCAAAATCCAGTTCTGTTTTGTCTTCGAGCGCTTCTCATGCATGGAATAGAAGGAAGGCAGGGGCTGCTCCCTCTTATCCGCCTGCGTGGCACGTACAGTTGCCTCTCATACCTCTCAACTGGGGTAGTGGGTGGTCTTAGGGCGAGATTTGCTCTAATTTGGGCCAGAAATGCTCTCCGATTGAGATGAGTTTCCAAGGCAGTCGAATGCTCTCGGTCTATCTGGAGTCTATTTCTCTGGCGGTTTCTCCTATGAGAGCTGGATCGAATGGCGGTCATAGGTTGATGCCTGGCTTGTGATCTTGCGTGAGGGACCACTTCAACTCGCTCAGCTAGCGCATCAATGACCTCTTGTGCTCGATCTCTCTTTCGTGCAGTAGTCCTGCGAGTTCTGATCGGTCTCAGTTGGGATGTTGGTCTATTTGTTTGCTCAGGTTCCTGATTGGTCTGCTCTGTAATTCGCTCAGGAGAACTTTTCTTGATGCTTGATTCAATGGGAAATTTCAGAGCTTCATCGCCAGAATTAGCTCTATCTTGCCCCCATTCTCGATTTTCAGGAACTTGGCTGGTTTGACCTTCTTCTTGAAGTGAACTTCCAATCGGTTGGTTCTCTTCTTGCGATGGCATGTTTTCAGATGGACCATGAGAAGCAAGTGGTGTTTCTCGGGATGCAGGTAGGGCTTCTTTATCTGGTAAACCCACTATTTCACGGTTTCCCTCAGGCTGATGAACATGCTCGTTCCCCGATTCATTGGCCCTTTCTGTGATTACTGGTTGAATTGGTTCTTCCGTGTTGGCGGAACGGAGGTTTGTCATGACTGCTTGGATTACTTCTTCACTGGAGCGCTTATCTGTAATCGCGAGGTCGCATAGTGATTCCAGGGTAGCTAGTATGGTCAAGTTCTGTTGATGTACTACTGCGAGCAGATCACAGTATATACTCATTTTCTCTTCCATTCTGCGAAGCATGGCACCTTGGTCTTCAACCAATCCCTTGCCTTTATGATCTGGCGAGCGTGAGCTTTGTTCTTTGATAATGATTCCCTTGTCTTTCTTCCTTATCGAGGTTTCAGCAAGGAGTTCAACACAGAGTCTTGGGGCTGTGCCGTCGGAATCTGAGTCGGAGTCAGTACCAAAGGAATCAATCGCATGACAGGTTTCTTCTCCATGAGGCCGAGGCCAATCAGGATAGGTTTCTGGGTTTGCAGTGAGAGGCGAATCGTAATCTTCGTCCATCTCTGCATTCTGAGTCAGTCTTGCTTCTGCTTTGGGATTTGGTGCCTCCAGTGTGGTAGTGTTTTCCTTCGGCTGAGAGCCTTCAGCTTCTGGGGTTGGCATATCACATACCTCCTGAATTATCGCGAGCATTTCCTGAAAATATTCTTGATCCTCGTTTCCCTGAGCTGCCTGGGACGATTCTCCTTGCTCCCATATGGTGGTATACCAGTGTTCGATTGGGATATCCGCAGGGTCTGGGATAGGTTCCGCTTCGTTTACTGGATTGGGTTCCTCAGGTGCCTTTCCCCTGTCAGGTTCTGTCATGTATGGCTCCCGAGTGGTTAGAGTTTCGGTAGGAGGGTTGGTGTTTGATGGCTCCGCCTCCGTTATTGAGGTGCGCGGGTGACGCTTGAGACAGAACCACTCTGGCAGTCTCGCACATCGAGGTTATACTCATCCGTTGGCATAGAGTATGTGGCAGACATCTTAATCTCCTGATCAAGATATCATGGTCTGACTTCCACTGAGAGTTGATGTGCCTCGACCTCGTCGGTAGGCACTTCGGGAGCCAACCGAAAATTTGGGGTGGATGCCAGTATGATGCAAAGTTAGCTGCCCGTCAGAGATACGAGCGTGATGCTTGGAGTTGAGGTGGAGAGTGTTAGAGATATGTCCTAGAAGCCAATTCATTAGGCTACTTCTATAGTTTATGTTATTGGTGATTTCAGATCATTTGTTCTTTGATTTACTCGTTGACAGTTCATTCAGGTTGAGGATCTGAATTATAGATCACTGTTATTCATTTAGTAGTAAATGACAACGATAAATCTAAAAGTCCATAATCTTGATAATTAACAAAGGACATTAATTATCAATAAGATTAGTATGCAGATTAAGTGATGATTAAGTTCTATAAATCATAGGTTAGGAGTAACCAACTTAATTGCATATGTATATGTTATAGAACATAGTACAGGACTGGACCCCACGAAATAAATATATGGATTGTGTTACGTGTCATTATTTATTTCGTTATGATTTTGGTTCTAAGTTTGAGATGATTATCTTTTCCACATGAGGATAGATGCTATAAATCATGTCTACCGCTGATTCCTGATAAAGGCTGCTATACGGACTTGATTTAAGTATTCTTGAATCGTGCGGGGAAAAGCTAATTATCAAGAAAACCGTATGTCCCTCATTAATTCACTTAGTGAGTGACGATATCTGTTTGGGCCCCTTGATGGAGATAGATTGTTTGCTAGCAACTGATACAATTATCTCTAGATCAAGAAACGTATAATCTGCAAGAATGACACGTTCCTATCTTGGATTATACGATGATATCGTGTGACATAAGAATCAAAATAGAGAAACCATTTATTCTCTCATGCAGGATTGAAATATTGTAGCAGTACATTATTTATGTGAATTGGGAATCATAACGTGTTGCTAGATACCGCTTATGATTATTGGAATTAAATAGCGATTTAATTCCATGTCCAACATAGCATAAATCCTCAAAGGGTCACACAAAATTGGTGTTTAACCATATGTGCATTATTTATTTATTTGCAATAATGTGTATTGCAAAATATGATAGATTGATTAATTAATTAAATAGCGTTATGGACCGTTATAATTAATTAAGTCAAATAGATCATATAGAAATAAATTAATGCATTGTCTAATCTCTAAATAATTATTATTAAGTTAATAATTATTTATAAATAACACACTTAATTTATTTAAGTTATTTGGGCTTTAATTTATTAGTAAATTAAATGTCCAAATTGAATAGCTATGAGTGGGCCTTTAATTAATAGAATTAAAGGGATCAAATAGAGATGGCCTAGTGGGCCAAGAGAGCCCACTAGGAGGCCGGCCACAAGAGGTAGGTAGGGGTGGCACAATTGTAATTTGTGTGAACTCCTATCTAGGGTTAAGAGGCTATATAAGGCACCTATTGGAGGCTCCCTTGCACCTCTTCTCTCTCCTCTCTTCCTAGCCGCCACCATTGGTTCCCCCCTTGTGTGGTGCGCCGCCCCCCCTCTCCCCTCTCCACTCTAGCTCATGTGTTGAGCGTCCCATTCTCCCACAAATCCGTTCGGTTCGTTGGTTGAAGAAAGGGAACGCTTGGGATTAGACTCGCTCTTCTCTTCGCTAGCACGAATTGAGAAGGGCTTGGTTAATACCATAGTGGACTCGAGGCGCCGCGAATAGGAGGTGTTTGGAGAGCACGCCACCGACATCAACGCATTGGAACGAGCCTCTTGGTTGCGATACCAAGAGAGGTAGACTTCCAATCCCTTTTTCTCGTGTGTTTAAATAGCTTGTGTACTAGATCTCTTATGTGTGTGATTTGCTTGGTTAATTAATTGGTAATTAGCACAAAAATGAAAATTAGCACACTTTCTAACAGTGGTATCAGAGCACATGGTCGTACTTAAGCTATTTTAACACTTAATTAAGAGAAATTGGCTAATTAATGGATTAGTAGAGATGATGCGTTTGTTTGCTGTCTGGAAATGGTATTTTCTGTGTTGTTTCGCATTTTTCTCTGTGATATGTCCTCTGGAAGATCTTTCCATCTACATGAAAGTTGTAGATCTGTGGATTGTGATTCTTTTGGCGTTGGATTCACTTTTTTCTGTATTAGTATAGATTTACTGTGAATAAAACGGCGACAGTGCGCAGAACCAGTTTCTGCTTGCACTGTCCTGTTTGAATGGCTTGAAAGATTTATATTTTGAATATAAGTACCAGTGTTCTTTGGCTAGAAATAAAGAGGACTTGAAGCTCTTTCTGAGCATGTAAAATTTGTTGCATGACTCGGATTAATTTGTGGGTTTTTCAAGTATGAAAAGGAAGATCTTGTCAGATCCAGTTTGTTGAGCAAATCGATTGTTCTAATAAACTGTACCAACTGAGAACTCCTTTAAAGATTCTGTTTAAATGGAGTTGTTCTATTTTGAGTTAGGATTCCAGGAAAATTAATTTCATAATTTTTCGTGGATGTTTGGACCCTCAGCTAGGTTAAAACGTTTCGATCGACAGTCTGTTCCAGTACAGAATTTGTTGATTGTTTAGCATGTAACTTAAGATTGTTGAACTGAACTTGGTTGTTTTCTTTTCATGAATGGATAGCCTGTAGTATAAACAAGTTTTTCTATGTATATTGTATATATAAAAACTGGATAGAAGGTGGTCTAACAGACCAAATGGTTGAGAGGATAATCTGAAAATCTCATAACGGTGTTTCGTGCACTTGTAAGAGATTTGTCTTTTTTGATTCTCCCAGATGGTTTAAGATCTCTTCTTGAAATTTTTACTGGTAGTCACAATTATGATAAGGAGCTTAAGTAATTTATTTGAGAATTTTTGGAGACCGAAAACTGTTGTTTTTGTTGAAATCCATTAGTTACGTTTTTTGGTAAATTACTGTTTTTCTAAGTATTCAAATTAGTTGAAATTAATTAGAAAACTCCTTGTTTGATCTCCTTTCTGTTATGGGATGTTGAAAGAACTTTCTAAATGAATTTAAACAAGTTTGGTTGTTTAAAATTGAGGATTTGTACACGGAATTTACTTATAGCAAACGATACGCAAAGATGCTTGAAAATCGTTAATTGGAAACAAAGTTCTTGTATGTGCTAACTTTGTTTTGTAGGTGGATAGTGGGTTTAGTATGGCTCAAGACTCAATGCCTTGTGGTTGTAAATGAATGCATGTGTGAATGTTTGTAATGCGGCCTTTGGTGCCATTAATTAATTTTTGATTAATTTTTGATGTAACTTGTGAGGCTTGCATGCCCCTAAGGATAGGAAGGGAATAGGATGTTTTCACATGTATTTTGTAGCTTTATTTTATATAGGATTTAGATCCTTATAGAATTTAGTGGGAGGGCATGGAGTAGATTAGTTTTGCTTCATGGAGGATGTGGCGAAACTAATGCAAGCGGGAGCCATACAAACCCACAACTATGAGATGCTTGTATGAATGCTTGTGTTAGGTTAGGTATGGGTGTATGATTACACGACCACCAAACAAAGCGTCATATGAATTGTTTGTCCCAAACTAAAAGGAATTAAGTCTAAACAAAATTCACTCTCCTTCTTTCTATCCCCTTCTTACGTCGTATGATCGGTTATTGATGTATTCTCGCCGACGCGGGACATCGTGATCCATCATCCGTGTCGGGGTGTAAATCGGATTTACTAGGAGCAAATAGAAAGAAGTGACTTAACAATGATTCAAATCGGATTGGTCATTGGAGTGAAGTTCGTTAATCGAACCAAGAATCATAGGAACGTATGATTGGTTGGAGAACCTATCTCACATTTGTTGGTGCAATGTTCTGCCGACGCCGTCGTTGCATTAACAAGTTGTGGGAGTCTTGGAAATTCACTACATTTAGGGACATGATATAATGTAGTGGAAGTTTTACTTAGTTAAAACAAATTTTAAAGCATAAACTAATTGACCTTAAAACTTATGTATTGTTGTAGATGTCTTCCTCATCTTTTACGCTACGTTCTCTTGTTGAGAGAGAGAAGCTCGCTTTTAACGGTGCCAATTTCTTGGATTGGCATCGCAACCTAAGGCTTGCCTTTAGGTATGAGAAAAGAGAGTATCTCCTCACCACTCCCATGCCATCGGCTCCAAAGGCAACCGCTTCCCAAGAGGAAAAGGATGCCTTTGCGAAGCATGAGAACGAGGACATGGAGATGTCCGTCGTGATGGTGGCAACCATGGAAGCGGAACTCCAAAAGGAGTTCATGGATAGTGGCTATGGAGTGTTCGCCATGATCACTCGCCTATCCAACATGTTCCAAACAAAGGCCCGCACCGAAAGGGCCCGTCTCATCAAGGCCGTCGCCAACACTCGCTTGGCCGAAGGTCATGATGTCGGGCCACACGTCATGAAGATGGCGGGGTTGTTTCGGCAGCTTGAGAAGCTTGATACGCCCTTCCCTTCGGGGGCGATACAAGACTTCATTCTCAATTCTCTCCCTCCAAGCTTCACCGGTTTCGTTGTGAACTACCGGATGAACGGCATGGACAAGAGCATGGATGACATCCAAAACATGCTCATTGAGACGGAGGAGAGTCTTAAGAAAGAGAAGGGCCCCAAGGATGTTCTTGCGGTGAGTGGGAAAAGCAAGAAGATAAGAAAGCGTGGCCGCAAAGGCAAAGGCAAAGGCCCGGTGACGCCCCAAGGTCCGGCCAAGGGTGCTCCCGTGGGTTCTAAGAAGAAGAAGAACCCGGCCTCTTCCGAGACCGTTTGCTACTACTGTAGCAACAAGGGCCATTGGAAGAGAAACTGCCCAAGGTACCTAGCTGACAAGAAGGCGGGAACTGTCCAACCTTCTACCTCAGGTATATTTGTCATCGAAACCCTTCTCGCTACTTCTCACACAGATTGGGTATTTGATACTGGTTCGTGTGCTCACATTTGTCGAAATGTGCAGGTCCTAAAGAATAGAAGACGGCTCGAGAAAGGCGAAGTTCAACTCCGCGTCGGTAACGGCACGTGCGTCTCCGCTATGGCCGTTGGGAGCGTGGAACTAACTTTGCCTAATGTTTTTGTATTGGAACTCAAGGATGTTTTTGTAGTTCCATGTATCACTCGAAACATTGTATCCGTTTCTTGTTTGGATTTGGATGGTTATGATGTTGTAATAAAGAACAAGTGCTTGACTTTGTTTCGAAATGAAGTTCGTTTTTGTGATGCACATTTATTGAATGGTCTTTATGTGCTCGATTCGAATGGATTTGTTTTGAGTGTTGAAAATGACAAAAGGAAACGTAAGGTTTCTCATGAGAATGCGACTTTAATGTGGCATTGCCGCTTAGGTCATATCAACGAGAAACGCATCAAGAGACTACAATCCGTTGGTCTCTTGGATCAATTCGCTTTCGAGCCAATTGACACTTGCGAATCTTGTTTGATGGGAAAAATGACCAAAGCGCCTTTCCCCAACAAAGGGATAAGGGCAAATGGATTGTTAGATCTCATACATACCGATGTATGTGGACCTATGAGCATTTGTGCACGTGGAGGTTTCTCATACTTCGTCACGTTCACTGACGATTATAGTAGATACGGGTATATCTACTTGATGCGTCATAAATCTGAAACCTTTGACAAGTTCAAAGAGTTTAAGAGTGAAGTTGAGAACCAACTTGATCGAAAGATCAAGGCCTTACGATCCGATAGAGGTGGTGAGTACTTGAGCCATGAATTTGGTGATTATCTAAAGGAGTGTGGAATCATTCCACAACTCACTCCACCAGGAACACCACAATGGAATGGTGTGTCCGAAAGGAGGAATCGAACTTTGCTAGACATGGTTCGATCGATGATGAGCCAAACTAATTTGCCTATGTCCTTTTGGGGTTATGCAATTGAAACCGCAGCTTTTACTTTGAACCGTGTTCCATCAAAGTCCGTTGAGAAAACACCCTATGAGCTATGGTTTGGTTCGAAACCTAGCATGATGTTTCTCAAGATTTGGGGTTGTGAAGCTTATGTGAAAAGGCTAGTGAGCGATAAGCTTGGACCCAAATCGGACAAATGTCATTTCGTAGGATACCCTAAGGAAACAAAGGGTTACTACTTCTATAACCGTGTCGAGAACAAAATAGTTGTTGCACGACATGCGGAATTCTTGGAAAAGGAGTTTATCTCAAGAAGAAGTAGTGGGAGCAACGTGGTTATTGAAGAAATTCAAGAACCGCAACAACAAAACATACCTCAAGTAGGTAATGTGGTTGTTCCAAATATAGTGCCAAATGAGGTTGCACCAAACGAGATTGTAGTCGAACCCATTCCTCAAGTTGTTGTGGAAGAAGAGGTTCAAGAACAAGCTCCCTCAAATGAATACTCAAACATATCGCGTGTCGACAGTGTTGAGGACGCACCTATACTTGAAGTTCAAGAACAAAGCCCACAAACCGTTGTGGAGCAAGTTCAAGAACCTCAAGCATCTACCCTACGAAGATCGGCAAGGCCAAGTCGTCCACCTATAAGATATTTAGGTTTGCACGACGTTCTCGTCATGGAGAACGATGAGCCTTTGACCATTGATGACATGAAAAGAAAACCAGACTCCAAGGAATGGCTCAAAGCCATGGAATCCGAAATGCAATCCATGTATGACAACAAGGTATGGACCTTGGTTGATCTTCCCAACGGAGTAAAACCCGTTGAGAACAAATGGATCTTTAAAAGAAAGGTCGACATGGATGGCAACTTGACCATTTACAAAGCACGACTTGTAGCGAAAGGTTACAAACAAGTTCATGGTATTGACTATGAAGAAACCTTCTCGCCCGTCGTTATGTTCAAGTCAATTCGGATCATGTTAGCAATTGCCGCATTTTATGATTATGAAATATGGCAAATGGATGTCAAAACCGCTTTCCTAAATGGAAATTTGGAAGAGGATGTGTATATGACACAACCCGAATGTTTTGTGGATCCAAAGAATGCTAACAAGGTATGCAAACTTCAAAGATCCATTTATGGATTGAAGCAAGCATCAAGGAGTTGGAACAAACGCTTTGATGAAGAAGTCAAGAAATTGAACTTCGTTCAAAGCGAAAAGGAACCTTGTGTTTACAAGAGGATCAGTGGGAGCGTGGTTGTGTTTCTTGTCCTATATGTTGATGATATCCTCTTGATCGGGAATGATATCCCCGAGTTGAATGCAGTTAAGGATTCATTGAAGAAGGTGTTCTCAATGAAAGATTTGGGCGAAGCCGCCTACATCCTAGGAATCAAGATCTATAGAGATAGATCGAGAAGGATGTTAGGCTTGAGCCAAGATGCATATATTGACAAAGTGTTGAACAAACACAACATGGCAAATTCCAAGAAGGGATTCTTGCCTATGTCACATGGCATTTTCTTGAGCAAGTCTCAAAGTCCGACCAATGATACAGATCGTGAATACATGAAGAAATTCCAGTATCCATCTGTGGTCGGATCGATTATGTATGCCATGCTATGCACTCGTCCTGATGTGGCACATCCGATTAGCGTGACTAGTCGATTCCAAGCCAATCCTGGCATGGCACATTGGACTGCAGTCAAGAATATCCTCAAATATCTCAAGAGAACAAAGGATAGCATTCTCGTATATGGTGGAGACCAAGAGCTCGTTGTAAGTGGTTACACCGATGCTAGTTTCCAAACCGATCGAGATGACTCAAAATCACAGTCCGGCTTCGTATTTCTGCTCAATGGTGGTGCCGTGAGTTGGAAGAGTTCCAAGCAAGATACTACGGCCGATTCCGTCACCGAAGCAGAATACTTAGCGGCTGGTGAAGCAGCGAAAGAAGGTGTATGGATCAAGGAGTTCTTGACCGAGCTAGAGGTGGTTCCAAGCATCTCAGGTCCAGTGGATATTTACTGCGACAACACGGGAGCCATAGCTCAGTCCAAGGAGCCTAGGTCTCATCAAAAGACTAGGCACATTCTACGACGATTCCATCTCATCCGTCAGTTGATCAATGATGGATGGGTCAAGGTCAAGAAGGTGGACGGTGCCGCGAACACAGCGGACCCTCTGACAAAGCCTTTATCTCGAGCCGCACATGAGTTGCACGTTGCATCCATGGGGATTAGGCGTATGCCTGAGTGGCTTTGAGTTGTATCTTTTTATTACTAGGCTTTAGTATGAGACATGTATATTTTGGATATTACATTGAGTACTATGCACTTGCTAGAAGTCACTATTGATTGACTCTAGGCCAAGTGGGAGATTGTTAGAGATATGTCCTAGAAGCCAATTCATTAGGCTACTTCTATAGTTTATGTTATTGGTGATTTCAGATCATTTGTTCTTTGATTTACTCGTTGACAGTTCATTCAGGTTGAGGATCTGAATTATAGATCACTGTTATTCATTTAGTAGTAAATGACAACGATAAATCTAAAAGTCCATAATCTTGATAATTAACAAAGGACATTAATTATCAATAAGATTAGTATGCAGATTAAGTGATGATTAAGTTCTATAAATCATAGGTTAGGAGTAACCAACTTAATTGCATATGTATATGTTATAGAACATAGTACAGGACTGGACCCCACGAAATAAATATATGGATTGTGTTACGTGTCATTATTTATTTCGTTATGATTTTGGTTCTAAGTTTGAGATGATTATCTTTTCCACATGAGGATAGATGCTATAAATCATGTCTACCGCTGATTCCTGATAAAGGCTGCTATACGGACTTGATTTAAGTATTCTTGAATCGTGCGGGGAAAAGCTAATTATCAAGAAAACCGTATGTCCCTCATTAATTCACTTAGTGAGTGACGATATCTGTTTGGGCCCCTTGATGGAGATAGATTGTTTGCTAGCAACTGATACAATTATCTCTAGATCAAGAAACGTATAATCTGCAAGAATGACACGTTCCTATCTTGGATTATACGATGATATCGTGTGACATAAGAATCAAAATAGAGAAACCATTTATTCTCTCATGCAGGATTGAAATATTGTAGCAGTACATTATTTATGTGAATTGGGAATCATAACGTGTTGCTAGATACCGCTTATGATTATTGGAATTAAATAGCGATTTAATTCCATGTCCAACATAGCATAAATCCTCAAAGGGTCACACAAAATTGGTGTTTAACCATATGTGCATTATTTATTTATTTGCAATAATGTGTATTGCAAAATATGATAGATTGATTAATTAATTAAATAGCGTTATGGACCGTTATAATTAATTAAGTCAAATAGATCATATAGAAATAAATTAATGCATTGTCTAATCTCTAAATAATTATTATTAAGTTAATAATTATTTATAAATAACACACTTAATTTATTTAAGTTATTTGGGCTTTAATTTATTAGTAAATTAAATGTCCAAATTGAATAGCTATGAGTGGGCCTTTAATTAATAGAATTAAAGGGATCAAATAGAGATGGCCTAGTGGGCCAAGAGAGCCCACTAGGAGGCCGGCCACAAGAGGTAGGTAGGGGTGGCACAATTGTAATTTGTGTGAACTCCTATCTAGGGTTAAGAGGCTATATAAGGCACCTATTGGAGGCTCCCTTGCACCTCTTCTCTCTCCTCTCTTCCTAGCCGCCACCATTGGTTCCCCCCTTGTGTGGTGCGCCGCCCCCCCTCTCCCCTCTCCACTCTAGCTCATGTGTTGAGCGTCCCATTCTCCCACAAATCCGTTCGGTTCGTTGGTTGAAGAAAGGGAACGCTTGGGATTAGACTCGCTCTTCTCTTCGCTAGCACGAATTGAGAAGGGCTTGGTTAATACCATAGTGGACTCGAGGCGCCGCGAATAGGAGGTGTTTGGAGAGCACGCCACCGACATCAACGCATTGGAACGAGCCTCTTGGTTGCGATACCAAGAGAGGTAGACTTCCAATCCCTTTTTCTCGTGTGTTTAAATAGCTTGTGTACTAGATCTCTTATGTGTGTGATTTGCTTGGTTAATTAATTGGTAATTAGCACAAAAATGAAAATTAGCACACTTTCTAACAGAGAGAAATGCAGTATGCACCTGGTTGCCAGCCAAGTGGGTCTAGTTAGAGGGTGGATGACTCGGTGATCAATCGAATCATTGGAGAGGTCCATCTGATTGCCAGTCAGATGTTGGTAACTTGGTTCCTGGTTTCTGACTAGGATGTCAAGTTGGTTGGAAACATCAGGCCTTGGCGTATTGATGTTCTAAGGATTCAGCATGTGCCTTGGGTTGTTCTATACTGAGTCCCGGTTAAGCGCGAGGGGCGGCTCCCCAGATCAAATTCTTCGTTGATCTGACCAGCCTTAAGAGTTATGATTTGGGTGTTGACTGTTCAAATCGTCTCCTACCGACAACTTGGTGGTCGCAGATTTCCCAAGCTGCTTTCATGAGGGCGATATGAAGTTCATATTTAGAAGGGGGATTCAAGTAGTCATCCGGAACTGGATTAGATGTTTGGCCGGACGCCAGAATCGGGAGGGGCCAGTGACTTGTTCAAATTGTCTCCTGAGATTGGTTCAGGGGTCATGACATATCCGAATTATCTCATGAGGTCAGTTTGAGGCTTGTCTCTGAAGAGGGGACTCATGTAGCTACTCAAGATTGGTTGACATGTTTGTTTGGGCGCCAGAGTCTTGAAATGTGGTCCGTCAGGTTATGGTTCTGAAAGACGAAAATTGGTGTGTTGGAGTTTTTAAGAAGAGCTCCTGAGTTATTCCCTTGGGATATCCCTGTTGCGGATCTATTCAATTAAAGTTTTTGAATATCAGGGGTTGTTGAGTGGATCTTATCCCTATCACAAAACTATCCGAGTCTTGCTGCTTAAATAGCCAGGGTTTATGGTATCTGAAATGGTTCCTCAAGTCATCCCAGACGGCCGGTTTAATGCTCTTTTTAGTCGGGTGGTTATCCAAATCAAATCCACTGACAATTCGGGTAACCGGGGTCGAAAGGTTTTGGCTTAGATGCTCAGAACTTAACTTCGCATCGTTGCTAATTTCATCTTCCCAAATGAAATGTTGGCCTTAGCTTTCTTGTTGTTTGCTCTCAGATTGAGGTCACTTGACCGCATTGGCGAAATACGATCAGTATATGTGTGTAGTCTCAATTCGACCTATTTCGTTTACGACCAAATATTGTTTATTTAGGTTTCCGCTAGATTGTATAGGGCTGTTCCTCGGTTGTTTGATTCCAATCTTGTCAGGACTTGGTTTCTCCGGGGTTCAGTGCTGTTTTGGTTTTGGTTTTGGGTTTTTGTTTTGGTGAGCCTTGGTTGGTCTGTTCCTCGGGTAATAGGGTGCCAGTCTTGTCAGGATCTGGGTTACTCGTGGTACAAGACTATTCGTTTTTTTTGTTTTGGGTATTCCAGTGTTGGAGTTTTTGTTGATTGGTGCACCTTGTTAAGTTGGTCTGTTCCTCGGCTGATAGGTTTCGTCCTCGTCGGGCTCTGGATCTACCGGGGTACAGGGTTGTTTCTGGTGGAATTGGGTTATTCCTACCTTCTGAAAAGGGATTTTGAGTCCCTAATCTGGTTCTCAACATTGAACTTAATTCTTTTGGGTTTTGGTGGTCATCAGAGTTGGTTATGGAGTTTCAGAGTTTTGCCCGATTTAGTCCTGCTCAGACAATTCCGGGTTTCGCCCCGCTAGATCTCTTTAGGGATTGGTTTATTGGCTTTACTGGGTTTTGAATTTTGGTTTGGCATTAGAGTATTGTTCATCCCTTTATTGGTTTGGTCTGAAAGGTTCAGGGTATGTGGGTTTTAGGTTTTGGCGGTGGTCTCGGTGTAGCTGTGGTACCAAGTATGTCATCCGTCGGGTTTCGGCAGAATCCTTGATACAGTTGAGTTCCTCATATTTTTCTGGGTTCACAGGAATTTTCCATGTAGCTTTCTGAGTTTCCCGTGATTTTTGATGGATTTTCAAAGTTTCTGCTGAGGTGGCAAGTAGTGGTTGACCAGTTGAGTGGTTAAAGGATGATTTGGGTTTGGATTTTGGTCATGATTTCAGCAGAATTAAATTCCTTGTAATTTTCTGAATTTATTGGGATTTTTCCTCATATTTTTCTGGGTTTCCTAGGATTTTTGGTGAGTTTTGGAAGTTTTCTGGGTTTTAGAATAATCCTGGGAATGACGTGGCAATCTTTGATTGGTCAGGTTCTGGATTCTCCTTTTTAATTGTTCTGAACTGGTTTCGGCATGGTTTAGATCAGGGTCATGGTATGGTTAAATTCCTCATAATTTTCTGATTCCATAGAAATTGGATCTGTATTTTTCCGAGTTGCAGTTGATTTTCTATGAATTTTCAAAGGTTTCCAGCAATATGATTGGTCCAGCTCATCAGATACGGACACGTGGCAGGATTTTATTGGACCAAGTCGATAGAGAGAGAGTCAGCGCTTCTTTGGTGTCCCCTGACAGAAGAGACAGGTGTCGGTGAATGGTTGGTTCTTGTCGCCTGTCAGCGACTCGTTGCACATGAGTGCCACAGAAGATCAGAGGAAATGGGACGGGGTTTATGAAAGTGGTTTGCATGCTCTGTGGACTAGGTTCGTTGTGAGCCGATGATTATTTCGGTTCGTGGGTCCCATCGTCAATGGTTATTCTTTAGTGTGCCAAGTCCATCGAAATTTGGGACATAAACGACTCCCTTCTTCTTTTCTCCTTTCTCCCTCTTTCGATCCGACCGAAGTTGTTTCGCCATGGCTACTAGGTTAAGCTGAGTGAGAGCCACTCAAGTGATGAGAAGGGAGTGCCTAGCGTCGTGATGATTTCCTGGTGCTAGGAGACTCGATTGTTGAGCGTAGAGACTTTCCCTTTGTTGAAATTGGTTTCCTTTCTCGAGACTAGGGTTTTGATGAGGGTTGGTGGAATTATGTCTCTGTGGTTGTACCGACAGCAAATTGCCTGATCAAGTGGCATCACGACACCTTCTAAAGGCTTGGCACGGGATTGATTCGAGTGATAGAGGTTTTGGCATGATATTTCATCCCAGCACGAATTCAACCATGGTGAGTCAATCAACACAGCCTTCTGGTGGTTCTGGGAGCAATTAAACCGGTTTGCGAGCATGTTGAAATATGCAGGAGATTATCAGCACCATCAATTTTGGAGTTGGGGGGGTCTCAGCAAAGAATTTCATCGAGGTACGATTTTTGGTTGTGAAGGTAAGCACATTCCTATATTTCTCCTGTTGGCTTGCGATTTTCTGACCACAATGGGTTATTGGCGATAGAAGGTACTCAAGGAAAAGTTATACCATATCAATTTGATGATTTTGACATGGTTTGATCTCGATGGCATTAGGTAAGGTTAACCTTTCTATTGTGTGTTTGCAAGGTTTTAATAGGTCAACATGGAGGAGGTTTTAGTGAAGGCATAGTTGTAATTTGACAGGGTAACATCATGTGTTTCGATCAGTCTGGGTTTGAAAGGAACATGGCTGCTCTAGGCACAGTGGTTTGACATGGTGAAGGCTTCTGGTTTGATTGACATGGATGAGGGGGTTACAAAGTTTTCTTTTTTAGTAGGCCAAGGGTTGGTTAACAGGAATTGAGAGAGGTACTTCTAGTTGTTCATATCTAGAGAAACTTTAGTGGAGTCATGGCTAAGGTTTGGTAGCAGTTGTGAAACAGGCAGCACATAGACATTATGAGCTGACAGAAATTGGGCATCATGACAACTTGTACAGCTTGGTTTTGACAAGACAAGAGAGGAGTTTTAGGGGGCTTCAATGGCTGTTATAGAGATGTGAGATAGGAAGGGTAATTTATGTGGTTTGATGGCTGTTATTGGGGGCTTGGTTTAAGCAACATTTAGACATGGTGGGGGTTTGTTTTTGGGTGGTTAGGAAATTGACACAAATCTGGCAGCATGTCATCTAAATGGGCAGGTTTTAGCAAGGCAAAGGAAAGGTTGAGGCAATGAGGCTGACAGGGTTGATGAAGGAATACC
The DNA here is from genome assembly GCA_028095005.1 of Rhynchospora pubera. Classification (NCBI taxonomy): domain Eukaryota; kingdom Viridiplantae; phylum Streptophyta; class Magnoliopsida; order Poales; family Cyperaceae; genus Rhynchospora; species Rhynchospora pubera. The sequence goes on from CM051460.1 coordinate 360,365,080, forward strand.
ATTTGAGTGCTTATTCTCACTCAAAGGGCCTTCATTCCAGGGAGTTTATTCTCTCCCTGGAAGGTCTTCACATGGCATGTCTCAGAGAGCTTATTCTCTCTCTGAGATGTCTTCAAATGGTGTGCCTCAGAGAGCTTATTCTCTCTCTGAGGTGGCTTCATGTGAGCTTCAATCCAGAGAGCTTATTCTCTCTCTGGATGAGGTACCTGCTGTCCTTTGACCATTTCTTTTGATATATTACTTGTTTTTATATTTTTTACTTTATCTCATTAAGTTTTTGTTTGTTTGCAGTGTAAGAGAAGAAGGAAAAGGGAAGTGGCAAACAAGATTAACAAAGAAAGTAAAGAAAGAAAAAAAAAGAAAAGAAGAGGAGAAGAACAATAACATATATACTTTGTATAGAAATACATTCACACGGCCTTGAGCTCTATGTACAAAGAGCCAAGGCCCCTAGAACTTACATTTTTCTTTCTTTTGGCAGCAACACAATGTTTCTCTTTATTAGCCTAACAACACTCTTCTCTATTCCTTTCTTACTCACAGTGTTTGCTCAACACATGAGCAGTGTACAAGTAGTGTGTGTTTCTCTCTTGTGGGAAGTGGAGACGGTATATGGACTGAAGAAAGTTGTGAAGAGGGGGTATCTCTCTCTGTGTCCTTCTTTGTATGAGGGTCTGGGGGCTTATTTATAGGAATATGGAGGGAGTGTTCCTGTGGCAATCCAGTGGACCAAAATACCCCTGAGGGTGTTTTTTGACTTTTCACAAAGGAATGCCACTGTGGCATTTACTGCCCCACCAACATGTAACTACCTCATATAGTCATTACTATCATTTTTTGCTCATTCATTTTGCTTCTGGCGCCAGTGAAAGAAATCCACAACATCCATTGCATTTGGCACAGCCATTGCCTGTTAATAATCCACTCTATTCAAGCCCAAGGCATTAATTCTTGTGCTTCATTGCATCGAGGTCATTTGTCAAGGTAAAATAAGGCACATTATGCTTTGTTGCTGTTCCTTTTACAAGAATCTTGCATGAGTTTTCAATTCTGTTCTCATAAAAGAATTTAGGTTGAGTCTTAGAGAAATCATTCTTGATGCATTTTGTTCATATGCCAAGAGGAATATTTCCAATTTGAAAAACGACACATCCTTATATAGCATAACTGTGGTTATACTCCTTAATCCCCTTGTTTATATCATGTGTTTGTCTCACAAAAGCACAATGGAAATGAGGCTTTGTCAGGTGTCAATTAAAGAGGCATTGGGACAGTCCTGGTTGGCTTGTATCATCCAATCAAGAGGTGTCATGTGTGCAATTGTTGTATCTATGACAAGTGGGCCTCTCATCTCTGTCATTCCTTGCCAAGAGAGATATAATGAATGGTATTTAGTCAAGGGATGCCATTAGTAATTAGCAGTTGGGTTTCATGATGTAGTGAGGAAGGAGATAAGTGCTTGTGTTCCATCAAAAAAAAAGACAGGACCCAATCAAAGGATGCCACATAGGCAGCAGTAGAGTGAGTGACGGGTGGAGTCCACCCTTCAGTATTGGTTTCTTGAGATAACAATGCGTGTGGGGTTCACTGGTCAGGAAGAGAGGCTTTTATTCAGCTTTGTTTGCGTGTGGTAAAGCTAACACAGGAAAGGATGAGTTGAGGATATTCAATTGGCAACTGTCATTTGGCTTGGCAGGTGGAAGTTCTGACAAGTGGGGCCTGATTGTCAAAGAGAGGTGGGAAGAAAGTTTGTTGACTGCATTGATGCTTGTTGATTGCTATTCACCATGTGGGGTCCCATCGTCAGGGAAAGAAAGAAACTGAGGTATAACCACTGCTATCTGTTTCTTGCCGAGTGGGTCCCAGTTGTCAGTCTTCGAGAGTTAGCGGAATCAATAGGGTGTTGTTGCTCTGATTGTCTCTCTGACACATGGGGCTGTGACAAAGGTCTGATGAGTGGGCCCAGTCATATGATCTGACGCTCGATTATATGGTTCTGAGTTTGGGGAATAGGTGAATCAAGTCGGAGGACATGAATCGGCGTCTCCTGTTGAATCCATAGTTGTCCAGTGAGCGTCAGAGACGGAGAATGACAGGTGGGACCATAGTGTCAGGTCAATCGCGCGTTATCTGCGCGAATTTTGAATCCCAGAAAAGAGGGGGAGGCGACGAAGATTTAATGTGGTTCGACTCTGTGCTCGCGAGGAGGAGAAGAAGGTTCTGACAGTGGGCCCCACTTAGAAAAATAAAAGAAGAATGGGCCGAGACTGAAATGGGCTGTCGTGGGCTTCCTTTATTTTTTATTTTGAATGGGACATTGATTTCAATTGGGCCGACATTTCTGATGGGCCTTGTATTAACAGATTTCATATTATTAACGAAAATAAAATTTCATTAATAAAAGTAAAATTTTGTTAATACAGAACTCTGAAATCTATTAGGCATCCATTTGCATTCTAATCATGGGACCGTTTTTTTTATCAGCTTGCCTAAATTCCGCATGTCTTTTTCCGTGTATCCTTGAACGGGTATCTTGCGTTTCTTCATGTCAATCCACTTATGTCTTGAATTACGGATTTGATCCCATATAGCAGTATGGCAACTTTTTAGGGTCAAACAAAACTTTTGTTCAAAAAAAGAGATTTGCCGACTTTTGAAATTATAAGATGAACTTTTTCTGGTTTGAAATTGCTTTTAATGCTTGAATCACCAACGAGCAAACCTAAATTGACTGAAACCTAAATAGTTGTGAAAACGAGGAGTGTTGAGACCTTTTTCCACCAACTCAACCACAAAATCTGAGGGCGGAGCTAGTTGCGAAATTGTATAAAATCCGGACCGACCTCCCTGGTGCGACATGTACCAGTAGCAAAACTTGGAGGGTGGAACTAGTTGCGAGTTGTCAGGAATCTGTACCTCGAAGCACTCGAGGACGATTGGGTAGCTCCAACTAGTTTCATAGTGGACCGTAACAAAATTGCATAAAAAAACTGGACCAACCTCACTGGTGCGACATGTACCAGTAGCATTTTCAAGGTCAATGATACACATCAAATCCTCTAGGGTGTAAAGCCCCACGACTCGACTTGCACAATTCAAATTGGTGAAAATCGAAATTGTTTTTGAGAATAGTTCATTATAAAATTTCTAACTTCGGCAAAATTCTTTTACAAATTTTTGCGAATCATGGAAATGAACGGGCAGATAAACTTGGGTTTGCATTGTGATTAAATAAAGAAAAGCTAGGGTTCATACTTGTCAATCAAAATTTTCTAAGGGCCAAGAGCTGCATGAATTGGAAAGAAACAAACTTAACCCTTGTTTGAGGATTTCAATTGAACAACTGTTGAAAAGCGTGAATTGAACTTGATTTGAACTGTGCACTTGATTAAATTTCTAATCCTAAGTTAATTTCAATATTAAGTCTAAGTCCTGTCATTTCTTCTAAGTTTAGATTTTTGCTTGGGGACAAGCAAGTTTTAAGTTTGGGGGGATTTGATATCTCATATTTATATCGATATTTTGACCAGACTTCACATCGAAATTATAACTAAAACTGTGATTTTATCTTGTTTTTCGCTTTTGTTTGCCAGATTTGGCACTGCCGTTGCGTTTTGTTTTATTTTTATAGGAACTCGAAGAAAACAGCAAAGAAGCAATGAATTGGATAGCTAGACGACTCATTCCTAGCTTAGGTCAAGTCTCGACTCAGCCCGATGCACCGCCTACGCACAAAGCCAACCACTCCACAGCCTATCTCACTCAACCTCTACAATCCAGCCCGGATTCCTCCTAATCCGGACCCGATCCTTATGTAAACTCAATCCAGTGGCTCTAATCCGGTCCAGATTGCATCCTGTCCGGTCCGGATTACCATATAAAGAAGGTTCTGATCAGAAATTAAAGGCGATTTCTTTTATGGAAAGGGAGGTAATTTCGTGTGTGTGATTGGGAGAAGGTAGCTGGACGTCCAGGCAGGCAGGGGAGACATTTTAGGCGTGCTCCATCTTTGGAAAGGCATCATTCCTCATTCCACAACTCTCTCTCTCTCTCTCCAGCAGCAGATCTAGGGTTTGAGGGCTCTTTTCTCTCTTCTTTGTGCGACTAGGGCAGAGGCTAGGACGTTTTGGAGCCATTCCTTGCTGTGACAACGAGTTCTAAAGGATCTAAGGTGTTCTCTAGCGCGACGGCAGCGGTTTACAACCTAAGAAACTTGGATATTTGTTGTTTCTCTCTAAATTCTGTTTTTATGGCTTGTGTGACTTTATCTCTTGCTATTTGCTTGTTGTTTGAAGTTATGTTAGGCTAAACTTTTAATGCTTTAGGGGTAGATGTAGCTTAGGGTTTGGATTGCTTGATTTACTCTTTTGGTTGATGGAAGAAGTCAATTACCTTTGGGAGTTTTATTGATTTGCTCGTGTTTTGTGTTTATTATTACTTGTGTTGCTCTGCTTGTGTACGGCCGCACTTGTTTGAGACATCAACTCATTATAATAACTGAACCTTTCACTAGTATTTCGAGGTAGGTCAATGGCGAAAGTCGACCAGTTAGTAACCAAAAGTAAACGCTTCTAATTAGGCGAAAGTCTAAGTTAGATATCTCGCAGAAAACCAATTGTAAACTCGAATAGGTCCACCGGCAAACGAAAGTTGAGGGTGCAATGCATTCGATGAGGGTTAACACTAGGTTCTATACCAAATACCGTACCCATTAAGTGACAGCAAAGGATTAGGGAGTTTAGGTATGGCTAGATGGACCCTTGACTTGAATAAATCAGCAATTGAGTAAATCACAGCATTCACGCAGTGGAATCCGGACCGGATTGTCCACGATCCGGACCGGATTAGTGAAACAGAGACACGAAAGTGGTATGTTTCGCAACCCTGCGACCAAACCTAAGTGAAATCGAACCCTAAGGCACTTTTAGCATCATATATTAAACTGTTAGAAAATCCCAAAAATATTTACTCGCATTGTTTTGCATTATTTTCATATTTACAATTGCATTCCTTAATTTCTCTTTTATTTATTCCATCTGTGACTCGAAAACTTTTCTAAACTTTTACTGTCTAGATTTAACGAACCAATAAGAATAGTAATCATACCCATCTCTGTGGGATCGACACCTTTACTTTGCTATAAACGACTAGTCGAGTACAAGGTTAATTTGTTTGACCCTGGTTTACACCTCGATCAATATGCTCTGGTAGACGGTAAACTCATCAAAATTCAGAGGTTACCATCCATCCCCTTCAGTATCTCATTCCAAAAACTTCAAAAAGTACCGCTCTATTTTTTTTTAAAATAAGAAAAGTACCACTCCTTGTTGATCTATTATAGAGAAATTAAAATGAATGTATAGATAGCCGAGATATTTTTTTTCAAAAAAAAGCAGTAGCAGAAAATAGCATTTAAAGGATATTATTTCTCATGTCCTAGTGGACCTACACAGTTTCTCATTTTGCAAGGATTACATTGCATTAAGTTTGTACGTCACAAGTATAATATATATCTTTTTTCCTGGACAATTTGAACAACATCTTCATCGTGAAGAAGGGGATGAAGGCCACAATGCGGTAATGGCGTGCATCGGTACCCATACTAGCACATATTTCAATTTCTTCACTAACCTCCTATGTATGTTATTGCAAATATCTTCCACGATGCACCCTCCTTTATCCTAAGAAATGCCAAAAAAATGTCGAAAACAGATCGAATATTATTGTTAACCCACACAGTGAATGAAATTTGAAGCAAATACATGACAAGAAAATGAGATATTAATGTTGAAAACATGACATGTTCACTAAAATCAGATTGTTGCCCCTGAGGCTTAGCGTAAACCCTAACTAGCTATCCATCTCCAAATTTAATTTTATACGAACAAAATGTACTAATTAATAAAAATGCTTTGAAATTATCAAGTTTCAAACTAAAAGAGAAGGAAAAACATAATTAAGCTAGTGTGCTAGGTTGTCAACATCATCGATACCAATTACATCAATTTTGTTGTATACGTAAACATGTTTCATATACTTTGATTGCCTTCTATTACATCTTTTAAATCATCAACTGTGGCATCTTCTCGCAAGAGGACGTACACGTAAAGAAAAAAAAACTTGAAGTTAACTAAAGAACCTGGTCAATAATTTCAGAGGGTAGCTAAGTGCAAATTAAAGATAAAAGTATATACTCACCTACGCTAAATATATACTCCTATATGTTCAATATATACTTTTAATAGATACTCTCTTAGATTGAACTATATAATTTCTTATTTTAAGTATATACTCCCTTATAGTTGAACTTTTCATGCTTTCGTAGATACTTCTTATTTAAAAGTATATACTCACTCACGCTAAATATATACTCTTATGCATTTCAACGGAAGAGAGATTATGTTAAACAAATTGAATACAATTAATTTTTAATTCATCCCTTATTGAGCTGCATCCGGGAATGTAACACAAAGATAAGGACAAAATTTATATAGTTATCCAAAAGAATACAAACTTACCATCTTGTAATGGTCAGGTTTCTCAATTTTCTAGTGAAGCTGGGAATAAGATCCCACTTGATGCAATGCACCACATGTTCAACCTCATTTTTTTTTCATTTTTTCCACTATTAACTTTTCTCACTGTTGCTACTGCACATTTCTATACCAGGTGATACATTGTACGAAGGCTGAAAGCTGCATCAAAATAATGTAATAAATATGACTAATTGCTTTAAAATTTCTTCAAACTACAAAAAATGTAATAAAAATGACATAGGGCACGTTTGGATGCACCGTGAAAAGACGTGAATAGGTATATTCATGAATAAGCTTTGTGAATATATTATAGTGAGAATAGGCATATTCATGAATATAGGATGGTTGTTTGGATGCACATAGGAGAATAAGAATGGAGGGAAATGAATATAATAATGATTTATTTTTCTATATTGTTTAACTACTTTCTATTTAGGCAGTTCAATTCTAAAAACCAGCCATACTTTTTACACGCACAATATATGAAATCAATTCACACGCACATATAAGTAATCAGTCTACAGAGAAAAAAAAAATTCACTTGCAACAAATCATCCAAAATTAACATCATTCAAAAATAGTTTACTAGCACAATATAAGTACTGAGTTCACAAGAAGAAAATTAATTTCCGACCAACAAATGACAGTAAACTAGTGGTCTAAATTAACTTGAAAAATATGATTAATACTACATCCATACTCGACAATATTTCCATACCACTTTCTTGTATCCCTCAATTAAATCATCTGGCATCCCACAACAAATCTCTAATCCTATCTCTTAATCCATCTCTAATACACAGCTCACACCATGGAAGAAGAAGGTAGGTGCTCGTTTTAATAAGGGAGAAGAGATAGGCAACGGTAAACAGTAAATGAGGCTTTTCTCTCTCTTCGGATCATTTTTAAATGAGGTAGCTACTTTTTTTTAATATTAAATAAAGGTCACGGGGTTTCTATTCCAGCGTTTCGTTCGAATATCTATTCGCTTGTGAATAGACTTATTCACCCTATTCGTGAGACGTTTGGATGATCCCTATTCAAACTATTCACGAATAACCCTATTCACTGTGCATCCAAACGCACCCATAGTTACTTTAAATCATCTCAAATGGCGTAAAATTTGTAGCATTAGATACACTTTTAAGGAGACAGAGATAACAAGGGTTTATTAATTTCAAAAGAGAGGATAAGTGAAGTACCGAAAAGCGTCGACAGTACGGAAGAACGAGCGGCCGTCGCTTTCGTCGATGGTAAGACTGGTACCTTAATTGAACTGTAGCCCAGCACAATGTAAGAGCGATAGTCGAGAGAATCACGTTCGATCGCATTCTCGAATGAGAGATTGGGGATCTTGCTGTTAATGGCAATCTAGTATGCGCCGAGCGTCGAGATAAAAATTATTTTGGAGATCAAAGGAGAGGTCTGCTGCCATGGCGATACAAAGAGGAGTGAGGGATTTGATCTGGAAGGAGGGGAAATGAAGAAAGAGGTTTGATCTCTGTTTAGTCGGATTGAATGGAGAGAAGGTACCGTACGTTTCTTACTCTAGTTGTGGTTGTTGGGTTTGGCCCATTTAAAAATATTTGTAATTAAACTTAGGCCTGCTAGGATGACGGGATGTCTCGAGAAATAGGATGGCAATTAGGATTTCCGATTTAAAAGGACTGTGCCGAACAGTCCTTTTAAATGGACCGTCCGATGGAGATCCAATAGCCAGAAATGAAAAAGGCCAAAATCGATTCTTTTCAGCTTGCCCTTCCTGCCCCGAGTCCCTTTTTTTTATTAAAAAAAAATTAGGTCTGAAATTTGCATCTATTTGGCGGGAATAATCGACTCCGTCATTTCTCTCTATCTCTCGAAAAATCTCTTTGACTGAATATAACATTGCCTTCAACTAGAATCATCGACCCATGGGCCCATCGACTCTCTGACTGACCAAATCATCGAGTGACCAAGGATCATTCTTCAGTGCGAATTCATAGACTCCAAGTACTGGTATACTTGCTGAGGTATACTATTTCTTATCAGTTATTGCAGTCTTTCCCTGAGATTTGAGAAAATAAAATCCCAAATGACAAAATTACATATAATTGAAGTTTAAAATACTGGCCAGGTTTTTATTAGACTGTGCTTGATAAGGTATCATGGTCCGGTAACAGTAGAATTGAGGTTCTTACAAGCTACAACTATTTATCCAGATTGAAATAGAATTTAAACTAATAAATAAAGGGCATGAGTCTGGTTTATTTAAGCAATATATATAAAAGAATTGGAGTCCTGTGTAGAATTCGCACTAGAACTATCTGTCAACCAGGTTACCTGAGTCCTGTGTAGAATTCTAACTAGACTCCAATTCTGAAATTAAGCTCGCAATTTTGTGTAGAATGAATAGACTAAGACCAATTTGTTAGAGATATGTCCTAGAAGCCAATCTTATTAGGCTACTTCTATAGTTTATGTTATTGATGATTTCAGATCATTTGTTCTTTGATTTATTCGTTGACAGTTCATTCTGGTTGAGGATCTAAATTATAGATCACTGTTATTCATTTAGTAGTAAATGACAACAATAAATCTAAAAGTCATAATCTTTATAATTAACAAAGGACATTAATTATCAATAAGATTAGTATGCAAGTTAAGTGATGATTAAGTTCTATAAATCATAGTGATACAGTCAGAACATAATACGAGCCCAGTAGCTGTTTAAGGCCTTGCCTAAGGCCCAAATACAGTGGAGGGCCAAAAGAGGACGCATAAAGAAGTCCCTCTTGGAGTTCCTAAGGAAAAGATGATCGAAAACCGTCATGACTAAGCCGGACCCAGTGCCGTTGCGCTTTAGGTGGGTCCAGGGTAAGAAGCCGTTAGAAAAGACATTTCCCCGTGGGCCCCCGAAAGAGAGCGATCCCCTAAAGCAAGTAATCGTAATAACGACCACGGGATGATTTGTGACCTCCCAAGTGGAGCCTGCAGGTGGAACCCTGACATAACCTCGCGCGGGCGCACTTGGGATTGAAGCCTAGGAAGAGACAGATCGAGGTTAGGAGAGGTTTAGGCGACCTTTAGGTCGCAGTTACAAGAGGAGATGACGTCATAGATAGGCCACAGAAGATCTGGAGCGGTGCTATTTGATTACTATAAATAGAAACCCTCCTCCATGAAGAGGGGGGTTAGACATTCTGTAAACTAAGAGAAACTATGTACTAAACTGATTAGAGTGAAATAAAATTAGAAATTCCTACTCTTCTTTATCTAAACTCTTTGTTGAGATCTATGAGCTAGATAGTAGGTTATCACATAGGTTAAGAGTAACCAACTTAATTGCATATGTGTATATTATAGAACATAGTACAGGACTGGACCCCACGAAATAAATATATGGATTGTGTTACGTGTCATTATTTATTTCGTTATGATTTTGGTTCTAAGTTTGAGATGATTATCTTTTCCATATAAGGATAGGTTCTATAAATCATGTCTACCGCTGATTCCTGATAAGGGCTGCTATACGGACTTGATTTAAGTTCTCTTGAATTGTGCGGGGAAAAGCTAATTATCAAGAAAACCGTATGTCACTCATTAATTCACTTAGTGATTGACGATATCTGTTTGGGCCCCTTGATGGAGATAGATTATTTGCTAGCAACTGATACAATTATCTCTAGATCATGAAACGTATAATCTGAAAGAATGACACGTTCCTATCTTGGATTATACGATGATATCGTGTGACATAAGAATCAAAATAGAGAAACATAATTATTCTCTTATGCAGGATTGAAATATTGTAGTGGTACACTATTTATGCGAATTGGGAATCATAACGTGTTGCTAGATACCGCTTATGATTATTGGAATTAAATAATGATTTAATTTCATGTCCAACGTAGCATAAATCCTCAAAGGGTCACACAAATAGAGTTTTGACCAAGACAGTGCTTTATTTATTTATTTATTCTCAACAGTGAAAATTGCGATAAATATGACGAATTGATTAATTAATTATGTACCGTTATAGAACGTACTAATTGATTAAGTCAAACGGGTCATATAGAAATAATTAATAGCATAAGCTAATCCTAGAATAATTATTAATTAGTTAATAATTATTTTGGTTGAACTTAATTTAATATAAATAGTTATATTGAATTATTGGGCTAATTTGTATATAGCAAATTTATAGCCCAAACATAGAGCAAATAATAATGGATTTAATTGAAAGAATTAAAGTCCAAATAGGTGGATTGGAGAGGCCCATATGGTCCATTATATGGCCGGCCAAGGAGGAGGTAAGTAGGTGGCAATTGTGTAAATTCAAGCAACTTATACCTAGGGTTGGTAGGCTATAAAAGGACCCATTGAGTTGGATTTCTCTCTCTCTTCTTCCCTAGTCGCCACTACACCTCCCTCTCTCTCTCTTTGGCCGCCGACCACCACCACTCCACCACCCATTTAGCTCAAGTGTTGAGCCTTAAACCCTCCACCTAAATCAATTAGTTGAACTAGAAGCATTGATTTGCTAGCACAAATCAATTGGAGAGCTTTGTTAATTTCTAGGTGGACTCGAGGCGTGGATTGAAGGACGTAGGTGAGCTCGCCATCAACACCTAAGCCGTTGGAACGAGCCTCTTGGTTGCTACACCAAGAGAGGTATAATTTCCACCCTTTTCTCTTTGTGTCATTGAGCTTAAGTGCTAGATCCGTTTGTGTATTGTTTCAATCGCTTAATTAAGAGTAATTAGCATAAAAAATTAAAATTAACACCTTTCCTATCGGTGGTATCAGAGCACAAGGTCGTACTTAAGTTAATTTGACACTTAATTAAGAGAAATTGACTAATTAATGGATTAGTAGAGATGATGCGTTTGTTTGCTATCTGAAAATATCATTTTCTGTGTTGTTTCGCGTTTTTCGCTATGATATATTCTCTGGAAGATTTTTTCATCTACATTAAAGTTGTAGATCTGTAGATTGTGATTCTTTTGGCGTTAGATTCACATTTTTTTGAAATTTTATGGATTTATTGTGAATACAACGGCAACAGTGCGCAGAACAAGTTTCTGCTTGCATTGTTCTGTTTGAATGGCTTGAAAGATTTATATTTTGAATATAAGTACCAGTATTCTATGGCTAGAATTAAAGAGGACTTGAAAATCTTTCTGATTATGTGTAGATTGTTGCATGACTCGGATTAATTTGTGGATTTTCAAGTATGAAAAGAAAGATCTTGTCAGATCCAGTTTATTGAGCAAATCGATTATTCTAATAAACTGTACCAACTGAGGAATCCTTAAAAAAATCTGTTTAAATGGAGTTGTTATATTTTGAGTTAGGATTCCAAGAAAATTAATTTCATAATTTTTCATGGAAGTTTGGACCTTCAACTGGTTAAAATATTTCGATCGACAATCTGTTCCAGTACAGGATTTGTCGATTGTTTAGCATGTAACTTGATTTTATTGAAGTGAACTTGGTTGTTTTCTTTTCATGGATGGTTAGGCTATAGTCTAGAAACGATTAAAAGAGTCCCTAATCTAATCTAATCTTGAGACGATGGAGGCGCAGGCGGTGGAACGAGAAGGCGGGATGAACGGATTGGAGAAGCTGGTGCTCCGAGAAGGCGGCTGGTCGGCGGAGGTGTACCTCTACGGCGGCCACGTGACCTCCTGGAAAAGCTCGCAAGGCGAGGAGCTTCTGTTCCTGAGCAGCAAGGCCCTCTTCGAGCCTCCCAAAGCCATCCGCGGCGGCATCCCCATCTGCTTCCCGCAGTTCTCCAACCTCGGCTCCCAACAAGGCCACGGCTTCGCCCGCAACCGCCTCTGGGCCCTCGACGCCCATCCCCAACTCGACCCCCCTCCCAACGCCACTGCAGCCTTCGTCGATCTCATTCTTTCTCCTTCTCCTTCTCCTTCTCACGACGATTTCAAAGCCTATCCCCACAGGTGCTTCTATCACTTCTAATTCTTACCTTTCTTTTTTTTCTCTCTTCCACTTCCTAATTTCTTTTCTAGTTTTGAGTACCGCCTCCGCGTTCAACTCGGCCCCGCCGGCCTCCTCACCCTCACCTCACGCGTCCGAAACACCAATTCTGATGGAAAACCTTTTTCATTCACCTTCGCATACCACACCTATTTCTCTGTCTCCGATATCAGGTTAAATCATTCAACTTCCTATTCTTACATTTGCTACGCTTACACCCAGCGCTCCAATCTAATTTTTGCTGTGTCTCTCTGTGAAATTAGTGAAGTGAGAGTAGAAGGCTTGGAGACTCTCGATTACCTCGACAATTTGCAAGATAGGTCTCGTTTCACAGAGCAAGGTGATGCCATTACTTTTGAAGGAGAGGTAAATGCTTTTCTTCTTATTTTACTTTACCTTTTACTGCACATTTCTTATTCAAAATCCCAACACCAAACATGGAAAACATCCAGCTACAACAGCCTTAATTTCCTTTATACAATCACAAACTCAAACTTCCATTTTCTGCTCAATTGCAGCTAGATAGAATCTATCTTGAGGCTCCAAGAAAGATAGCAATCTTGGATCATGAAAAGAACCGAACCTTTCTTGTCGTAAAAGATGGGCTCCCTGATGCTGGTTTTATTCTCGTTCCTGTGTATCATATTGTCTACTTAATAGCATTTTTATTGTTAGTAAACCCAAAGCAAATCCAAATATGACCGGACAATTCACTAAAACATAATATAAAACTATACATCATTAAATATCTCTGTTTCTTTTTCAATCATGATGGCTTTACTTGATAGGAACATATGAGATATTTATCTTTACTTTGTACAAAGATGAGTTTTTTTTTTTCCCATGTATAGGCTATACCATGTCACTTCATCTGTTTGGCCCAATATATTTTGAAAGTGAACACACAATTGAATATTTCGAGATTGACATTAATGCAACTTCATTGTAATTAGTACCTGTGGGTTATACTTAAATACTTAATTTGTTTTCGTCATTTTAATTATCTCAAATAGTTGTGTGGAATCCATGGGACAAAAAGGCAAAGGCTATGTCAGATTTTGGGGATGAGGAGTATAAACACATGGTTTGCGTGGAAGCAGCTGCCATAGAAGATCCTGTGACCTTAAAACCAACTGAGGAATGGACTGGACGCCTACAATTGTCTTTGGTACCAAATACTCATGTTGGTGGTTCGCTGGACGTACCGAATGCTCTTTAATAAACAGAGGTATTCTCTTCTGTATTGAAAATTCTGGACTGGTACCGGGCTAGTCAGTTTGGTATAGTAGTGCAGTATTGTCTTGAAAAATAAGAAAAGCTTGACTTTTGGCTAGTCAACTGGTGCAAATCTGATACCTTCTGCTATGTAACATTACTGGCCAACATCTCTTTTACTCGATCCAAACTTTGTTGAATCTATTTTATTTAATTTTTTTGATCCAATTCAGAAATTTTCACTTCATGAAGGAGCTGTGCGGTCACTATCATGTTTGACAGTACGATGAAGAATACAGAAGTAATATTCACAATAATATTCAAAGTGCTATTTTGAAGAATAGCTCGTGGCTTCGTTGTTGTTTTTGTTTTATTCATTTGTAAACTTCTGCATGAAGTATTTGATCCAATTATCCTTAAGGTAATGTAGATTTTTATATGTTTAGTCGGGATGTGGAATTGGGATAAAATTTTTGTTTATTACTAGGGCATTCCATCTTTGTATTTCTTTTCCTTTTTGTTCTTTTATTTTGGGAACAAAGGTCGTTATTATAAGGATTAATAATTGTGAATTGCTCAAAAGCAAATAAGAAGGATGGTTTCACTGAGCTTGCGACGCGACGCTAAGTTTTGTGAAGATATTTAATTTTGTGTGCCAAGCGACCAAGTCGATGTAAAATTCGAAGCCCAAGTCATCTAATTCTCCATCAGATGGAGAGCATCTCTGACAATGCACAGAGAACGGAATTACAAACCTTTTTTATGTATGGAAAAAAATGGTTCCAATAGATATTGGTGGTTACATTTGTATCCAAATCAACGGTAATATTAGATTTAGATGTGGTAAGCAACACTCCTTCAATCAATCTACAATGTCAATGTGGTGCTTGTCAAAAATTAAAAAAGCATTTTGGCAAATATAAGGAAAATTTTATAATTTTACCATGGATCAAATTTATTTATTTATATTTAAGATAATGGTTACACTTGTCACTTGCATGCAAGCAATGTAAAAAACAAAACAAAATAAAATAAAATAAAATGAATGGAACAGAGATGGAAAATGGAGTGGGAGAAGAGGTAATAAATAAATTAGGATAGATGGAGATGGAGATGGAGATGGAGTGGATGGCTCTTTTTGAAATCCAATTGAATTGGAGGAGGTCGGAGCAAGAGAGAGAGGTTAAGCTTGGAATTCCACTGAGATGAGATGAGATGAGATGAGATGAGATGAGATGAGATGAGATGAGTCATGACTCATGAGATTGATTGACCCAACAAACAAAAAACAAAGCCAAGGAGTTTCACGGCTTCCACCTCCTTCCTTCTCCTCTCTTCTCTCTTCTCTCTTCTCTCTTCTTCTCAAACGAGAAACTGCCTCCCCAAAAGAGAAAGTGGGTCTTCTCTTCTCTTCTCTTCAGTCTTCGGTCCGTGGAGAAAAACCAAGAACACCATGAGATTCCCGCCTTGCTGCATTTGCTCCCAATTGGGACGCTTCCTCGCTCTTCTTTGTAGAAAAAGGCACAAACCCTAGCATTCCCCTTTTCTCACATCATTGCCTTTTTTTTTTTTCTCAACATGGCTACTGCACCAATTTTAATTCATTTTATTTTTTTTAATCTTACCTAAGCCAAACAAAAATCAAATCCCTGTTTCCTGTCAAATTCCACTTGATATCTCATAACCTAAGGTTTACATGTTCTGCTTCAAAAATGGAGGGTCAAAATCACTGTCCGATCAATTTGAGGGAACTCAAATTACAAATGGAAAAACAGGTTGGGCCTGCGCCAACTCGCCAGTATTTCTCATACCTTAATGGCCTTCTCTTCAAAAAGCTAACCAAACCTGAATTCGATAAACTTTGCATCTTGACCCTTGGCCGGGAGAACCTCTTCTTGCACAACCAACTAATTCGCTCCGTCTTTCAAAATGCGTGCCAGAAGCGGCTTGGCAAGCCTGACCAGTCTCTTCAGCCTGCCCCTCCTGTTTTGTGTAATGCTTCTTTGGTTCCTATCAGAGACAACGGGGAACTGGATATTTGTGATTTTAAGCATCTTGTTAAGAGGCCAAGGGTAGATGAGCACACTATCCCATTACCAGTGCCTGTACTGGCACCACGTGCTGTACCAGTTTCTGTTTCTGTCCCGGTGCAACCATCAATCAGGAAGGTTCGTGCTTCTAAAAGCTTTTCTGAAGGTGAGTTTCTAGCCAGTAGCGAAGAATTGAAGAGGAGACTTGACAATATAGCTCGAGAGAACGGGTTGGAAGGTGGGGCCACATCAGAATGTGCCCAGCTGTTGAATAGTGGATTGGATTTGCATCTGAGACAGGTTATCAGGTCATGCTTGGATCTGGTACATTCCCAGGCTAGGCATATGAATGGTGTGATCTCGATTCAAGATTTCAGGGTTGCAATGGAAATGAACCCACAACAGTTAGGGAGAAATTATTCATTGCTCCTTGATAAACTTTCTTGTATTTGGTTTGAAGCTAAGGACTGAACTATAATTTATTAAAATGTTTTGTGGCTGAAATGAAGGTCCTGATGTTGAGGGTTTCTGTGGAGATTAGCCCTCAAATGACGCCCATCAATAAAATGAAAGCACTTTTAACATTTTGCTTAGACAGATTGGTTTGTAACTTTCTGAAAGTTCATGGCTGATGTGGATAATCTGATTTTAGGGTTGCAGTGGGATTGCATCTACTGAACAGGGGATCCCTGACAGAACTACATTTTGGTCAGAGGACAGAGGGTAATGGAATTAGAAACAAACGGAAGTTTTTCAGGTAAAAGGAAAATCTATTCAGTTTTTGCTCAGAAGTCATATGGGATGTGAAGCTAGGTTTGAACATAGATGTGCAAGTAGCAATGATTGGAATGATTTGTAATTTAGACCAGTTTTGGATTAGAAGGATAGTGTTCCATTTGGCAAAAAATTGCTCCACAGGAACCATAAAGATAATTTACATTATTTTTTGGGCCACATCAGTTCAAATAAAATTGTCTAGTGGGCTTCTTCAATCAGTGACAATGGACCCACCTGATTACGGTGTTGTACAACTTCATGTAACTTATAGAAGCATAGGATGTTTTTTTTTCCCCTCTAATTTCCAATTTTTGATCTGGGTTAGAATCTTGTATTAACTTGATTTTTCCATTTGAATGATTTGAATGTTGGTTGTTTCTGGATTGAATCGTACATAGGATCTTGTCTGATTCTTGTATAATTCTCATAGACAATTTGTAGTGGAAATAAATCTGATGCTTTTTTGTCGTGTGTGTGTGTGTCTATATATATATTGCATTGTTACACCCTGAAGCTTGACAAGGTTTGGTACCAAGTGCTGGTATTATGTCCGAGCATAATGGTTATTGGCTTATTGCCGTTGGTACCGTAGCTTACCAGAACCGATTAATGGGATGCTGCCAGATGGAGTACAGGGACTACCTTCAATTGAGGCCCCAGTGATCAGCGCGGTTCTGATCTACAGTAAATTGTGATTTCCAACAAGGAGGGTTTTTTGCGTACTTCCTGAAAAATCAATTGTATTCTGTATGCTTTTTTAGTTCAAATATGGAACTACTTTTGCGGTGATATCATGCTCTGGTTTTAGTTTGGATGAGATTTGAAACTTGTTTGGAACAGTTGATATGTTTTTGTGATTTCTTGCTGCAATTATGGGTTAACATATTTTATAATCGAATGTAAAGTAGTTTACCTTTTATCTGTAATTGGGTGTACTCACTATCGGGGTTAATAATACACATCCTGAGTTGAGAAAACTAGTTCAAACCATAGTGGATTTTCTGCAATACACTGAAGCACAAAAAGGTGCTCTAAAAATTGGTCTTATGAACAAAACATTTATTTTCAGAAAGGAATAAACGATACAACAAAAGCCGAGCTCTTAAGAGTAACAGGCATGCTGTTACTCTATCTTAGTTTGTTTTTACTTTCATTCTGCATTATCATTGATTTTTTCTTATTTAATTTTGAGCATTTTTCCGCTTCTTTTGGTCTTTCTTGGGTGTATATATTTTTGGTGGTTTGGGATAATATTTTTCTCTGTACAGTTTAAATGCCATCCGTATCCGTATGGTACAATTACAAATGTAAGGTTGGTTTGTAACCCGCAAAGCTGGTATGTTGTATACTTGTATACACATTTTCTCCCCAAAATTAGTCATCCAGATTTTTCATGTACTCCTTGGCCAGTCTAGAATTCATCACCATTTCCTGCTCCTTCACTAACGAATGGCCTGATTCTAGTAATGCTTCCATTGTTTGCTGCTCCACCAAAAACAAAGAAAAAACGATGCTATAAGAAGATTCCAATTTCCTGGAATGGCAAACAACAATATGTGACACCACAGTAATAGAGTCCCATCAAAACCCAAACCAACAACGGAGCCCCCAATAAGCTCAGAGTAAACAAGAATTATTACCACTGAAAAAAACAAAAAAAAAATTAAAAGAATATCATGCTAGTGTGCTAATATTCCTCCACTGTAATGTTTAGGATGACCCTGGACCCTGGTGTAGGCCCCAAGCAACTTAGCACTGAATACAGCATATTTACAGTCAATTTTTAACTCATATGCAAGCTAGATCTGACCTGAATGATACCAATATAATTTTCAAAATAATACCTTAGGAGGAACGAAAACAGGAAGGTTGCCGGTTCTTCGTTCCTTCAGGAGTTTTTCACCAAGCTTCTCAAATCCCCCAATTTCATTCACCCACTTCATTTAAAGTTTTAAGAAAAATTAGGAATATGAAAACTTGAACAGAAAATATAGGACTTGACTGTAATTAAAAAGTAGTGACGAGATACCTGCAAAATTGCACAGTCATACGTTCTTGATCTCATAGCTCCATAAAAATCTAGAGCTATAAAAAGACAAAAAAAATTGGTATTAACCCTGACAATTATGGAAATAGGTACATAAAAAAGGAGCGATTTCATGTCAAAAGCACACTGCAAAGCAAGAACATGGAAATAATCTGTCCCTCTTCTCCATGTAACTCAAAAGATTACCAAATTATCGTTCAATTAGTTATTTCACCAAATTATTTGGAGAGTAGAGAATGGTCAATGGATAGTTTCTAAGGGTGTGTTTGGTTGGAGTAGGAATAAGGAATAAGCTCCTTATTCTTTATTCCAGTGAAAACCAAACAACTAAGGAATAGAGAATTTGGACTTATTTCGGCCCTTATCCATATTTTAACAAAACCAAGGAATTTGAATAAAGAATAAGAAATAAGTTTTTCTTTATTCCTATTCCCTATTCCCACTCCAACCAAACACACCCTAAAATATTAGTATACAAAGAGTGCTTATGTTGATGGAAGGTTAGTGTGTATAGAGTAGAATCCATATGGATCATAAATAATATTGTTCTTTTTGTGTGGGCATACAAGAAACTAGATACACCGACAAAAAAAAAAAAAAAAAAAAAAAAGAGTTACATTGGTTGGGGAATGTGTCCACTATGCATACAACCTCATCTCTGGAAATGCCATCTTTCGCATACATGCGCTGAACTATGTTTACAATATCCTCCCGATCTGGCTGCCTGAGTCAATTATTTTATTCATTGTCACAGATGATTTGTACTTTACTCTCAAATGAGCCTAGTGCTGGAGCTCTAGCAACATAGTTGAGGCAATTAGTTATCATACTACCTCCAGCCAAGACAGTACAAGCACAAACTTATATTTAAAAAAAAAAATGAGTTCAGAGGTTTAGCATCCATAATTATTGTCACATTAATTCAAGGTATGATGAATAAGTAACTAGAGATGTGAAAACCGTTTCAAAAAAAAAAACTAGAGATGTGAAATACTATTTAGGGGCAATTACATTGGTCATCCTTCAGGTGCCTTTTTCCTAAAGAGAGTATCTAAATGTCGCAACATTTTTGTTTTCCACTATGTATGTCTAAACTTTTAAATATTCAATAACAAAATATCTAAAAAGTTAAATAAAGAAACCTGAAGGTTCTGACCTTACTTTCTCTGTAAGCAGAAAAGAGTAACTGGCAGGAAAGATGAAGCATTTTAATTCTCATATAATCAATATGGCATTAATGCCCATCTTCTTGCAATTTTTTTTAAAAGATGACTAGACTACCCTTATTCCACTAATCTTGCTCCATATAGAGGGGCAATCTAGAGTACCGCAACTGCCAGTGTCAGATTTTTCATGCGTATATTAGATAACTGGTCTTTCTCGAAGGAGGCATCCAAAAAAGATTGCAAAAACATAAAACAAAACAAAGTGAAGTAAAAAATGAACCACCAGACTCAGCACATCAGGGTGGTGTACCAGCAAAGCTTTAACAGGTTAAAAAACACTTAGCTGCAAGGTATGATTATACTCATTACATCTCGCAGAGGCATACCAGTAAAATTTCTCCATGCGCCCATCTCGAATTAGGGGAGCATAGAGAGTCGAGAAATCATTTCCAGTTACAATAACTGGTACCCGGTGTGTTACATCTGAATCTCTCCATTTCTGGCCGATGCTAACTCTAGTAGGGTTATCAGACAAGTTCATTAAAGTGCCCACCACTATCTGGTTATTCACTGTCATTTGTGTATTTCCTGTCAATTACATTTAACTATGTAAGAGAAAGGAACAGATTTACAGCATCAATTGAGCTCCTAATCAATTAAAAGCATTTATACAGAGCAAGATGGGGGAACTAAATGCAAAAAAGAAAACAAGAGCAGAAAGCAAATAAAACAGGGTGTTATTTTCAGCTTTTTATTTTTTTTTAACCAACTTGACTGTAGTGTACTACTGTCAACTCAGATAGGAGTTCAGACTTCAGAGGACATCCAAAAAGAAAGAAAGAAAGAAAAAGGTTAATGGAAGTTCAAGGTATTAATGTTATCCAGAAGAGTTTGGCTACTAAAATAATCGGTGTAATTTTCATAGTTTGGACTTAAGAAAGGGAGGAAAGGTGCATGCTGCTATCAATTCTCCATCCTATCTTCAGTATTCTCTCCGGTGGAACTAGAATTCAATCATGCTGCCATTAATTCTCCAGTTCTTACATATTTAACCTAGAAACTGTCAATCTGATCTAATCTTGGTCACTACTTTCTAATTTGCATCATTTTGGTCTCTTACTTTATGTTTGTAGTAAAAGTATACGGAGGAACACCCATGCCATCACTAAGTAGGTCTTTTTTTTATTAACCATCTGAAATGGGACAATCAAAACAGTAAGACATCAAAATGTGAACATGGACAAACTTTTAAGGATCCTTCTGTATTATACTTGAGACAAATGCAGTAGGAAACAAAACGAACATATAAAGAGCCAACCGAATCTGCCAAGACCAGCATCTATGTCATTGATCATCAAGCAGCTCATCTTTCCCTGTTCAAAATTTTAGTTAATTAATTAAAGTTAAAGCACAGTATGTGTGCTTGTACCGTAAGGGATAAGAAAGCCCATAATACTCTCTGATATTGAGCTCCATTATGTAATATCAATCAACTGAAGAGTTCAAAAAATTTAGAATTTTATTTTAACTGCAACTAGGTGCCAGCAAATCAAAAGTTGAAACTAACACAAAGTTATGTACAAGTACAACTGTTGTCAGCACAAACATGGCATTGTTTAGGCCCTTTAGGGTTTGTCAAACTCAGACAGAGAACTCACTTGGTTTTGAACAACTTGGGAGGCAGTCCTGTACCTATCACGTATAAGCCTGCCCGGTTCTCCTGCATCAAGAATTGTTCTATATTGACTCAACTAGTAAGAACTAATTAATATTTTCTTCTTCATTCCAAAAGTTCACTAAAAAGTTTCCAAAACATTTTACCAAAAAAAATGCTAATTAGTAAGAAAATCGCAGTACGCCTGTGCATGTCTTTTTAATTGAGATGAGATATGCAACCAAGCTATGAAAGAGTGGTGATAGAGTCGACAAGAAATAAATAAAAAATAAAAGTTGAGCAGACCAGCTCTCTCAGACTCGAGCTCTCCAGCTGACATAATAACAGGTTCGATCCCCAATGCACGGAAAATGAGTTCAGTTTGAAATGTTTTTCCTTGGCCTTTGCCACCCCATATCCCTACAATTATTTTCAAAATATGAAAAATTAAAGACAAACGGACATAATATTAATACATATACATTGGTAAGTAGGGACTAGCTAGGAATATTTGCAACATATATAATGGAAAGTTGAAGTGCATAATTAAGCCATGTATTTCAATTTTTCAATAGACACCATAACCGCAGAAACATATTATAATTGTATTTGAACAAATCTAGGTACTTGTGTTAATAGCTAGATGTAAAAGTAATACAATATATACGAGACTGGCACACATTATATTAAAGTTACCTAAAATTAAAGGAATTTTGATGTTTAGAAGAGGAGCCATGTAGTTCTTGGCAATATGGCAAGCTGCAACATACAAATGCAAGAGCAATGATATAAAATAGAAATAAGATCAGCTTTTAGATGATACAAGACATACAAGCAAGGTAGTAAAGTAAAAGAAAAATGGCAAAAAAATATAGGTGGAGGATGAAAATACCTTATTTAGGGTGTATAATTAGTAAAGTGAGAAGAGAATGCTAGGTAGTTTGATGTTTAGAAGGCTTACCAACTTTGTCCTGAAAAATGAAATGAAATAATCAAGGATAAGGAACCATCAGTGATTGAAGAAATTAAGAGAAGAGGAGAAGGTTGATGAGTAATGACTAATGAGGGCAAGAACTTACAAGGAAGAGTGGGGCAATATAGTAATCTCCCTGGAGATACTCGAAAGAGCGGGTGGCTTTCTGCCTGTAATCGAAGACGATGTCGGAGTCTTTGCCGAGGAAGTTGCCGACAAAGAGGTCGTCGACGAGGCCGTGACGGGCGCCGACAGTTACGTTGACATTGTCAGCTTCGGCGCCGAGGCGGAAGAGGTAATCGTGGCCGAGCGAGTCAGGGGATTCCCAAGAAGACTGATCCGACAGGGCCTTCTTCTTCTTCCTAGTCGTTTCAGCATCATCATCTGATGAGGATGATGATGGTGATGATGATGATGATGATGATGACTCGTGGATACTACTATGGAGACGGAAAGAGAGTGGGAAACGGAGCGGTGCCGGTGTCGGAGGAGGAGAAAGAAAAGAAGGAGAAGAAGGATTAATTGAGCGCCGGAGCCGAGAAGAAGAAGAAGAAGCAGCAGAAGAAGCAGCCCACCTGGGCTTGAAAGTCACAATATCCATCGTTGATTGATTCTGTTAATTACTTAACTAATTTGAAGATGAGAGAAGGGAAAAGAAGCGAAGAAAAGAAAAGGTTGCAGCGAGCGGGCAGGGCTTATCGGCTTCTGGACCAACGGTTTCTTTTATATTTTTGTACCATTTTTAACTGCTTACTTTAATTTTAGGTTGATGAGGGAATAAACTATATAGTGTTTACCAAAAACCCGCCGGGTCAAACCCGCTCCGCCCCAAACCCGTCCCATGGACCGGACCGCCCCGGACCGTCCATGGACCGTGATGGACCGAAGGGTTAGACCGGGGCGGGTCTACGGCGGGTTTGGGCCGCCCTTTCTAAAAGAACCCGCGTTAACCCGCCCCGTCTTAACCCGTGGACCGGACCGCCCCGCCCCGTCAACCCGTCTTAAACCAGTGCAATGTTATTATTTTATTTTATAACTCCGCCTATGTTATTATTTTATAAAATAATTTAATAGCATAGCCAGTTCCATACCCGAAAAAAAGAGGAATGTAATTTTATATAATTATATTCAATTTTTTTCATTTAAAAAAATAAAAGAAAAACGTAAAAGTAAAATATAAAAATAATTTACGAAAAATAAAAAAACAGAAAACAATATTGAAAAAAGGAAAAAAATATTGAAAAAAAGAAAAGAGGAAAACAACAAAAAAAAGATTTATAGTGATTATTATAATATATAATATATATGTAGTTTATATATATACTAACGAAAAATCCAAAAAAAAATATAGTAATAAAATAAATAAAAACCGGCGGACCGGACCGGACCGTCATAACCCGTGCGGGTTACATGGGGCGGGTTTAAGAAGGGTTAGGGTCAAGATTTTTAGAATGGACCGTCCTAACCCGCCCCGTCTTAACCCGTGGACCGTCCTAACCCGCCCCGTCCTAACCCGTGGACCGTCGCGGGTTGGACCGCCCCGCCCCGCCCCGCCCCATTTGGTAAACCCTAAAACTATATATTCAAAATTTCGGATAATATCGGATACCGGAACGGTGGCCGAAATGGCGGTATCCGATATTTAGAAAGGAAATACCAGAAAATTTCGGGAAAATACTGAGTTTCGGTCACTGACCGGTATGGATGCCGGTAGGGTATTGAAAACCATGCTTTCACCTTCTCGCTTCAACAAAATAGCAAATTGGTTGTTTATCAAGCTATTTTCAAAAAGTGCTACTCCTACCAATGAAACATTCTCACAAATGCTGCCACCTACATTCTATCCGTATCCAACCGCTGACGAATAAGGAATGGAAGCCGCCTTAGTAAAAGTCTTATTTGGTAAATCAGTATAAATTGGTAGTAACATTAGTAGTTACTCACTGGGTAAAGAAAACAACGTTGTCTTTTTTACCGTAGGTCTCCATTCAAAGGTTTCGACAAAAAAAAAAAAAATTTTACTGAGCAGTGAAGATTTGGTAAAGGCAGAGGGTAGTCTGATTATGGAGTTTTGATCAACAAGGGAATTCTTGGTTTTATGAATAGCTTGAATAATAGGGGCGTAGGTTGACCGCCACGGCAACAATTTTTAGAAAAATTGTAATTTTGATTTGGTATCAAATTTAAAATTTTTTTTTGAGGGTCAGCAAACTTACCGGTCCCTGTAGAAGTGGAGTAACTGGGGCACAAATTTAAAATTATTATATCGTTTTCTTTTTTGCAATTTAATAATTTTATTCATATGGTCAAGTGGGAATCTAATAATGCCTTTACTGGTACAATATATACCATCTATATCGGTACCTGATATATTTGCAAAACTTGTATGCTTCCTTGGATTCATTAATATAACATTTCCTTAACGGCGAGAAAGTGAAAAGTCCTGTACAAGGAAGAGGGTATTTTCGTCCAGCTCATTATTTTTTGAAAATATATTGTTAAAATATATTAAAATGATTGAAAAGGGTTTATATCTACGAATGAAATGATTAGAAGGGATTATATTTAATTTTGATGTTTGGAGGGGGTTATATCTAATTGAAGATGATTTGAGGGGGTTATATCTAATTTTAACTATTTATTTTCCTTTTTTCCCCGGTAGCATTCGGCCACATAAAGCACTATGCATTCATGGGTCCTTGACTCCTTGGCCCAGAAAAAAATGATGTTTAATTTCATTGAGTTTAGTCTTGTACTCTTGTCTGTAACTGGCTTTGAAGTGAAGTAACATTATTATGTGTTCGACATTCAATGGTGCTTGATGAATTTAATATCATCCATTATAGAATTGATTGATGATATGCAAATTGACCTACCAAGTCCCAATAAATCGATTTTAAAAAGGTTTGTGATATTGCGAAACAAGAAATAAATTGAAAATGACGCAATCCCTGGCTACAATACAAGACGCAAGCAAACAAAAATTTGCACTGCATCCAAATTCTATACATCACGGGCAAATAAATGTGATAATAATAATGACAAAGAACAAATAATAATAATAATAACAGACTCGCACATGAGTTTTCTGTTTCCTTTTTTTACAGATGAGTAAAAACAAATTTATGTAAACCGAAAAAAGAATAACTCCAGTTTCATTCTGCACTTTATTTTTTTTGTACTAGACCCAAGAGAAAAAACAAAACTAATAGCCATACAAAAGGCTCTACTTCATAATAATTAAGATGAGAAGATAAGGTGCAGAATGAAACTTCTTTCAAAAAGTGAAAAAAAATTTATAAAATCTTCTTCACAAGTCTTTCTTTTTTTTATATATATTATATATTTAATTAATTATATCAATCTCACATCTTCGAAACTAAAAACTAACGAGAAACACTCATACAGAAAGAAGAAGATTAAAGTAAATTAAATAAACAAATAAATAAATGGTGTACCAAGGACAATGAATAAATTAGTTGTGCAAAGGATTTGGGCCTGTAGGCACTTTTCGTTTGTCTTCATCAAATACAGAGCTTTCATTCTTCTTTGTATTGGGAATTGAATGAGAGATGTTGTAGCAAGTAGTCGTGGTTAGGATCTGATCATTATGGCTCTTAATTTGCTGCTTAGGGACAGTATTAGTAGTAGTACTACTACTACATGATGATCTTGCAGCGTGTGCATAAGAAACCATGAATATCATTAGAACTAGTACACCCCCTGCATCAACTTCCAACCTCCTCCTCCTCATGGCTTCCCTATGCTCGGCAGTCGGCGATCGATATTTCTTGGGAGAGTATTAGTTAAACATGCAAGTAGGAATTGATAGGGAGAGCATGCATCAATTTAGATAGCTCAATTAATTAATTAATGTCCCAGATGAGACAATAATTATATAATGCATGGAAGCAGCCGGATATTATATGTGAGCTCAATAGATCGCTTTACTTGTTTCTCAGTTAATAATTGGTGTAGAAAGGGTTGAGAAGAGAATGTGCATATTGTTGTTGAAGACAGAGAGAGAGAGAGAGATGAAATGAGATAAAAGTCAAAGTGCCCAATAATAAATGTAAGTAATTATCTACACGAGCATCTATCTACTTACCTAGTTACCTTGGTGTTGACCCTAAAAATTAAACCCTCAAAACCAAATTGCGAAAACCAGAAGTCAAACCAGCGAAAAAAAAATTCCCAAATTGTCAAAAATCAAAATCAAATTACGAAAAATACCAAATAAACTCCAAAAATCACCAAAAAATACCCACAAATTCCCTAAGAATTATGATTAATTATCATAATTTTTAAATCCCAAAAACTCCACAAAATTACCAAAATAAACCTATGAGGAATTTATCAAATCCAGTTAAATCATTAAATTCCTCATATTTTTTTGAGCTTCCCCATAAAATTTCACCCAAAAATACCCAAGAGAAGGCCTTGAAATAATTTATTTTGGATCAGCATTGAAGAATAAATGTTAAATCAATGAAAATCAAATGGAAATCCCAGAAAAATTGAAATGTTTGGCGCGTGCATACAATTGGAGGGGATCCAGGGGAATGAAGGAGGGCGCTACCTTATTCGAATATTGAATGTGTCAGTTGTTGGTGAACCGTGCACAGAAATTAAAAATTGTTCAACTGGCTCACCATGAACCCAGCGTCTCCAACTTTCGCTCCCTCATTAAATCCGACAGATGGACCCTATCTGTAAGGGTCGCCTTCCCCAAAGTAAAAAAGAACAGAAAGAGTGAATTTCCGTTTCTTACCGTGCGACGCCGGGTGAAAAACGGAGGAGAGGAAGAGAGGCGTCTACGTGGCTCCTCTCCATCCACCAACTCGAAACCAGAAACCTCGCACACGGTTTTGCGAAACCAGAACCCTAGGCGCAGTTGACTGAAGGACACTGGATCAAGATCAGAAGGTGGAGATCAAGTCGGCTCAAAACCTAAACCCTAGGTTCTCTGCCTATAAAAGGCCCCCAAATCGAGAAGGAAAAAAAGGAGGGAGAGGAAAGAAGAGCAGCCACCATTCTGGGTTAGGTTTAGATAGCTTGTATTAAGGAAAGGAAATCAAATTGAGGCTAGGCATTAGATCGAGCAGTGAGGAATAGAGAAAAAGAAGTGAAATTGAGTGGAATAAGAGTGTAATCTTCTGTTCTTAAGTCAAATAAACCTGTTAGAAAGCACCAAATTGATAGTTTTGTTGTTCTTTTCTTTTAGCTCGGCCACCAATCAATGGTGAGCTTGAGCATATGTATCAATGCTCCTAGGAGCCATGGTCTGAAGCATAGCATCAGTCATGGTCCTAGGATGGTTCTAGGATGCCTCATGAGGGTCTGGAGCATAGCTCCTAGCTTCATGGGATGTCCTCTTGTTCAATAAGGAATTCACCATGGCTGCCATGTAGAGGTCTTGAGCATAGCTAAGTCTCTCATGGTAGTTTTAACTTGGCTTGGCAAAGGTTCAGAGCATAGCACTGGCCTAACCATGTCCAACGAATCATTAATCCATAAAATGGCATAAAAATAGTAAAAACCATGTTAAATCTCAAACCAGCCCTCACATTTATAATTTGTTACAAATATAGGATTAAAGTGCATAAGACGATATATGTTTTGCATTTGGTAAGTTCAATTTCATGTTTTCATGAAATAAAAATATACATGCATAAATACATAAAGCTGGTCAGCAACAAAATAAATAAAAAAATAAAGTTATCTTTGCATAAAAATACAAAAATAAACATGGACAGCAGGTACATAGTCCTGGGGACAACAAGGAGCAATCTTTTCCATTTTTAGAATTTGATATGATTTTATACACATTAATGAAAGTAACAAAGTTATTTTATAAAATAAAAAATGTGTTATTTTCTAAATTCCAAGACTTTTTGAAAAGTGTCAAAACAAGAGGTGTACTCAAATACATTTCTTATAACTTGTTGTGGCTTATGTAACTGATTCTCCTGCAATTGAAGTAACTCAAAGTAAAATCATCAAAGACAGTGCCTATATTGCATAAAAATGAAATTAGTAAATTGCGAAAGCTGTTTAGTGACTTGCTTTCACTCCTTGTGTTAATCTGGATATGTAAAACAAACTTAAATAGATACAAATTGAACACCAAATCAATTTTTGCTGTTGTAAGTCCATTTACATGCAAATCAGGAATTGAACACAAATGCACAAGTTGATACCATCTGTCCCTTTGGCCCTCACACCAAATTGTGGTGCCTCAAGTCGAAATAAGTGCGTAAACAAACTAAAATTGATGTCCTGAATCTATCTATCACATTTCTGGTACAAGAAAACTGCTCTATGGGCCCCACCAACGGAGCTCAGATCTGTTCAAAACCAAGCCAAAGTCTCTCAGTTGAGACCACCTAATTTCAAGCATCCCCACGACAAATTGAACCCACCATCATCCTCAAAGCACCTTATTGAGTGCGTACAACCTCCTTCTGGCAGAGAAAGGAAGCTAGAAAGCTCCAATCGCCATCAATGGCGCTCGCGGCTCCTCAGGCCCCACAGTGTTGTACAAGCCTTCATGGTCCCGACCAATTGCATAGTTGTATTCTCCTTGAAATTACGAACACAACGAAACAAATTTCAACCAAAATAGAGAACGGAGCAGCAGTAATTTCGCCGGCGAAGTTACAGGGGCCTTTCTGCAAAAAGTACTCGAACCTGTTGAAGAAGGCGAGTTCAAACCAGCGTCACAAACGATCCTGTGTGGCCTACTCATGTCTGGCGGGTCCCTGACACGATGAAAACCCGCTACATGAGTCGACCAAAGACAGTTAACGCTCATTCAAATTTTAACTCGCGCCCTGACACGTCAGCAAGTCCAGTCAGCGCCAGCAGCAAGCCAACTCAGCCCCCTGTGCACACGTGGACCAACCAGAAAATTCCAAATCAGCAGAAACTTTGAAAAATCATTAAAAATAGTAGAAAACTCAGAAAAATACAAATAAAATATCCACAAATTTCTAAAAATCCAAATAAACCAAATTTACTGATATTTTGATATAAAAATCTGTCAAATTATTGGTCATTTCTATTTTTGAAGTATTTTCAACATTAAATAAATTTTATAAAATTCTAAAAGGATATTAAATAAATTTTGTAAAATTCAAAAATGATTTTAAAAACTTAATTAAACTCTATTGACAAGTTTTCAAGAATAGATATTGAGATTTTAAAAGAAATATATTTGATATCAAGTATTTTCAAACATAAACATAACTAAAAATATAAAAAGATATTTCAAAAGTCTGAAATAAAAAATAAAGATAAAAGGGAACTATGAAAATCGTAAAATCCAAATAGAAACTTAAGAAACTAAAAGTGCAAACACGAAACCCGAAATCGAAACCGAAACCTCTCCATTCCAAGAACGAAAACTCTTCAGCCGAGTAAAAATGTTCTCAATCGTGTCCCGTTAATTAGGTTTGGTACACCAATTGAGTCCGGTTTAAGCCAAAGAAATAAACTCAAAATAAACATGAAACAAACGATTCCCTAGCCTTTACATAAAATTCTTCAGATCCCTTAATCAGAGGTTCTCGTAAGCGATCACGAGGTAATTAACAGTAGGGGCTTGCGCCTACTGGAAAGAAAGGACCCGCGAAATCAACAAACCTCTTTAAGAAGCGACTCATGTTTTGGTTCTCTTGTCGTAAAGAGATACTCGAACAGAGATCGAACCTTAAGGGGGGTGAATCCAAGGCTATGTTCCCATTTCTCGAGGAAGCCCAATTCTATTCTTCGAGGAGAATAATGACGAAAAAGCCGCGACACTTGGCTCTTGGCGCCGTTACAGTTCCATGTAGGGCTGTATACGAGCTGAGTTCAAGCGAGTTAGGGCCAACTCAAACTCAACTCGGCTATAACTCGAGTTAGCTCGACTCGAGTTGGAAATACTTTCGAGTTTTTTGAGTTAGCTCAACTCAACTCGTCTCTAACTCGAGTTAGCTCACGAGTCACGAGCCAACTTGATATGAGTATGTCTACTTCAAATTTTCATTTTTTTAATTGATACATTATTTCAAAATTAAAGTAATTGATATATACAATAATATAAAAAATAAAATTTATCATCAATTTTATATTTTTCCATTGATTTGTAGCAAAATATGCCTTGAAACTCAATATCAACCCTCATAAATCATGTTGATAATCTTCAAAAATTAAAATTTATTACGTCACAAGTCAGCTCACGAGTCAGCGAGCTGAGTTGAGTCTAACTCAAACTCGACTCGTCGATTAACCGAGTTGGTTCAACTCGAGTTCTTTTAGCTCGAGTTATAACTGAGTTTTTCTCGAGTCGAGTTCGAATAACTCACGAGTTACGAGTTTTTTGCTCACCCCTAGTTCCATGTAATCATGCCACCTCCCCTCCCTCTACCTACAATTCTTCTTTTCTACAATTACATATTTTCTCTTTCAATCTAAAATTATATTACACTTTTGCCTATATTTTATGTATGGCTAGCTTCTGAACAAAGTTTTACATATATAATAGATAAACACAATTAATGCATACAAAAAGTATATATGGTTCACAAACAAAAGAAATAAACTGAGTTTCTGTAAAAATTTGAATTATAAAGTTCCGTAATCTTTCTTTTGAAATTAATTACTCTGAATATAAGCTGATCTTATTCGATATAAATGCCCAAAACACACTTTTTGACTACTTTTACAAATTGTAAAATTCAAATTTCAAATCTAAACTGTTGATCTTATTCGATATAACTAGCGATGTATTTTCATATAAGTTCTATAATTTTTTAAGTTTATTTGATACTTGATCAAGAGATTGAATATTGAACGAATCTTGTTAAATATGATAGATTAATTCTAATATGTTCATATTTTAGTCTCCTGATCAAATATCAAATAAACTTCAAAATTTATAAAACTTATATGAAAATGCATCGCTCGTTATAACAAATAAGATCAACAATTTAAATTTGAAGCTTAAATTTTATATTTTGAAAAAATAACTAAAAATATATATTTTAGGACATTTAGAGACATTCAATATGTGGGCACTGGAACCTCCTCCTAACTAATATCTGAACTATTAATTCACATGTAATTAAGATATTTGAACAGGATACTTCTTCTTCTTCAAAAAAAAAAAGATATTTGAACAGGATACTTATCTGAGATATTCCAACACAGTCACACTAAGTTTGATTGTTTGAAGACTTACATGAATGGCAGAGGGGGTCCAGTTACTCCAGTATGGAATTAATTATGATACACGCTGCATGCATCTTTCAAGTTTCGATTAGTGTCTCCCAGCTAACTACATTTAATCCACCCTATTCAATTACCCAATTTTAAAACTGCATCTTTTTTTCTGCTTTCTGATGATTATAAAAGACACCATTGGCACCCCAACAAGACTTGTAATATATATTGTTTGGATCCCAACTGTTTGGCATGTATCACGCAACCACAGAAAAGCCGCACAGATATCGGCGCCTCCGCTTTAAAGTGCCACTAAATGTCAGAATTTTATTTTATTTTTTTATTGTTCAAAATTTAAACTCTAAATTTCGAATCTAGATGAATAATGCGTTATCATATAGTTTTTGTGAATTTTTACAGTTTAGTTGATATCGATCAATAATATGTCCAGAAAAATGAACGGAACTTGTTAATTAAATGATAGATTAATTTTAATATGTTTATTTGTTTACTTCTTGGTTGAGTATTAAATGAAGCATGAGTGATTATGATATCTTATATATGTAAAAAATATTAGAGGAAAAAAATACCAATATATCATATGTATGTATGTAAGCTACAATTTTCTTTCAATTTAATTATTAATGCATGCATACGTAATTGTTACAATAATGCTGCTTTTTTTGGAATACCAATTAATTATAATGAAAGAAACAGATAAGAAAGTTCTCACAAAAAGATGATAATAATTCTGTCTTAAACCACACAAAATCATATCACCAAACATAATTAGCAGCTAGACGGAGTACAATTATTATTACTAATAGGCTCCGTTTGGATGATGTGAGAGTAAGAGAATAAGAGAAGAAGTATTGGAAAGTGTATAAATTTGTAGAGACTTTGAATTATTTATAATAAATTTAGAAGTAGTAACCATTATTATTATTTGACAATCCATACTCTTCCAAAGCCCAAACAGTCAAGTTTGTCCGGACGGTTGGCATTTGAGGGTGCTTTTTAACTACTTTTTTAGTGCTCAAACGTACTGTCACAATATGACAAGATGATAAGATGGTTACAAGTTGGCGTATCCAATAACCGAATTCAGATCTCGTGCCGCACGGCACAGCGTGTAGCGCGGCATTCTAACCGTCTGATCAAGATCCAATGGACAATGGAGCCCCGTGTATATAACCTTGATTGATAGGCCCGTAAAAAATGAACCGTCCGATCAAGATCAGACGGCTCGTACGCGCGCTACACGCTGTCCCGCGCTACAGCAGATTCGGATCCCCAATAACCCGATAACCCTGAACAAATCATCATTGTTCCCAATGATTGCGTGCCAAAAGAGAAAAAAATAAAATGCAAAAGGAGGGGGGAAAGAGACCCTCAAAAATATACATTATTTTTAACTGAAAATAATGCAGGTGAAGATGTAGAGAAAGAAAAGCAATCAGAGGTAAGAGAGAAAATAAAGAGTGAGAGAGATTGGTTTCTCCTGGTGGAATCATTGTGCCTCGGCATGCGCAATTCCTCTTCTCTTTTATTCTCTTGCTCAATTCAGAAGGGAGTGGGGTCCAGTTAACAGCATATGCATAATGCCATAATGTAATGAAGTGATCAATTTAATTCCCAGCCAGCCATATATAACATGATATATACTTAACAGGCCGCTGCACTACGAAACGAGACCACACCACTAGACAGACCAGACGTGCTTCCACATCTATGAAACGAGTACTTGTTCCACACCATGGCATTGGCACCACAGTGTTTTCTTTTCTTTTTTTTTTTATTTTCTGGAAACAAAGCCCAAATTAGAATCACTTTTTTATTACAAATCCTTTCATCAAAATAAACAGATTTGATTTCATTTCATCGGAATTTTTATGTTAATAATCTAATGAAATCATGAGAAATCAATTCTAATCAATTGAATCCCCATGAAGAAATGCTCCATTTCTCAAATAATCCAGCATTAAAATGAAGAAATGCTCCATTTCTTGGAAGTGTTTTGTGCTAGTAATTAAGACATAATTAAGATTGCATGTTCCTCACTGACTGATTAAGAGAGAAGGCTCCTCTTTCTTACAGAGATCGTACCTCTAGTGGTACAATATTGTTTGGAGTTCCCATCAAATTGTGAATATCACAAACAAAGAACTGCATGTGGCCTAGTAGCTCAGTGGTAAGAGCACTAGGCTAGCCTCAATGAGGTCAAGGATTCAAGCCCCGCATGCATCTTTAATTTCAAAAAAGTTGGATGACAAAAACCTCGCTCTTTCTTCAAAAAAAAAAAAACAAAAACAAACAAAGAACTCAAAGTTCCAACTACTTATAGAGGATGATGACAGACTGACTGCCTCAGTGGCACATATACTGAGCACCCGAATCAGAAAATGCATGTAAGAGAACAAAAAGAAAAATGTCAGATATTACACAACAAAATTGGTGCAATGAATTGAGATGGAACAAATCAACAAAATAAACATTGATATTTAATATTTTCTATGAAGAGAGAGCATTCCCTTCATATATTGTCTCCTAGCTTCCCTATACTTCTTCAAAAGAGACAGAAAGCATGCACATGCATCTTCATACACAACATCTTTGCAAAACGAAGACTTAAACTGAACAAAATCAGCTAATGCTTCTTCACTTTTGCCGTTACAAGCCACAACTACATATTTTTCTAGTGTTTCCAACAAATTATCATAGCAGATATCATCATACAAGTTTCGTAACCATCTCATACACAGTATGGATTCTTCTTCTCTTTTCTCCACAACTAATTTAATCCAATTAAACGCCACTATGAAATTTGATTCTTCATTGATTATATTAATTAAGTGATCGAAAGTCGATTTTTGATTATCCATTTTTAAATTTGAGGCAACCATGCATAGCTTCCAGAAGGCTGGACTTTGATCACTAATTAATTTAATAGAGATGTGTAGAAGAAGTGTATGTGTTATATTTGGAAATTCAGAGTTTGAAAGTAAATAGCTATTATCTGATTTCTGATTTAGCTTCCTGCTCCAGCAATGGAGTGCCACATGCACAAAGCCTTCCCACCTATATGATAATCAGTTAATAACAAAAGAACACAAAATAAGTTGAAAGACATAAAAGTATATCCAATCAAAAGACCAAAAAGGGAAAAAAAAATTGAATCAAAGTTAAACTTACTCAAAAGGCCGCTCTACTTCAATTGCAAACGTTAAGTGGAGGGAAGGGCTAGTTGAATTGATTACGGTGCGAGCCTCATGAAAATATCCTCTAGGAATGTACAAAATATCCCCTTCTTGAAGAATGATTTCTATTTCTCCACTTGTCTGGCTTGCAAAAGTATTATCTATGCTCTCGTATAATCTTGGCATAACGGGTTTCGGATCCTTTAAAATTTTCCAACATTTGCACCCCCTAATTTGCCAGACAAACACGCAGTGGTCATCATAATGCCTTGCCAAACCCTGCGCTCCAGATGGCGAGAGGTATAAGTTGACTCCTATTGATGGAAGACCAAATAATTCAGAGAAAGCCAGGCTAAAAGGGGCAATTTGGTCAGATCGAAATTGCATTCCCTTCAAAGCAATAGAATAACCATTTTGAAATGCCTTCTTCCACTTATCAATGAAAGGGAAATGCTGCTCCTTACAGTGACTCTGCGAGTCAGTTTTTAGGATTCTTATATCTTGGTTGTAGATTAGAGAAGAACCCAAGGAACCTTTGATTTCATTGAAAACCTGATTTAAATCTAGGTCGTCAGAGACAGTTGCAGGGCAAGTGAGAGAATTTTGTAAAATAGAATCAATGATGGTATGAGTGGGAGAATTGAAGGAGGAAGTAAGAAGGGAATTGATTTGGTGAGAACATTTATTAGAATTAGAAGCCTTTTTGATAAGAAGGGGAGATTTTTCCCAGAAAGAGAGGAGGAAATGTTGAAAGTCTGATTGTTTAGTGCCAAAAATGTATGATGAGAGCTGGTGGGAAGTGAATTGAGGATGAGGTAGAGGTAGGGCAGCGGAAATCCTGAAAATGGTTTGTGATAAATCATGAAATAGAGTTTGCATGTAAGAAAGAGAAGAGGAATTGTGGAATTTGGAGAGCAATGGTAGAGCAATTTGGAGCAAGTGTGGGGAGAGATTGTGGGTACCGAAGAAGTGGGTGGTGGAGGTGTTAATGAGGAGCAGAATGAGGCGAAGAAGGGAGGAAGAGGGTTTTGGATGTTGGGAAAGGAGAAAAAGGAGGCGCGGAAGAGCACGATGGTGGTGGCGGAGGCGGTGGCGGGCAAAGGAAGAGACAGAAAGGTCGAGGAGAGCAGAGAGGAAAGACGAAGATGGTGTCATTCTCATGGGATGGAGGAGGGCAGTGAGGATTGCGGCGTCGGCAGCAATGGCGTGGTTGAGGCGGAGAGAGGCGAGAGAGGCGGCGCCCACCAGGCGGGCAGCGAGCGCAGCCACGGCGGGACAGCGGGAGCGCAGAAGGAGAGGGAGCACGGCCAGGAGACAACTTATGTGCTCCGTCTCCGTCTCCGTCTCCGTCTCCATCTCTAAGGATAAGGATAAGGATACTGAGAGGAGGCGCCGGAGGAGGAGGCGCTCATCTCTCACGGCGGAGGCCAGCAGCAGAGGCAAGTGCAAGTGCAACACAAACACAACTCCTCTCTTCCTTTTCATCTCTCACTCACTAAGTCACCTCACTATTCAATCCAATCCAATTAACAAACAACTTAACATAACATTCTTTGGGCTGGGCTGGGCTGGGCTGGGCTGGGCTGGGCTGGCCTGGCCTGGCCTCTTGCTCTCTCTCTATGCTTCCCTTCAATTCCTTGTTATTGCCTTATTATAATGTAACAAAACCACATTGTATTTACTTTATCAAAGCCGAGTCGCGATTAAAATGCTTTTTCAATGCCCACCCAAGCCTAAAAGTGCAACTCAATTAATATCATATCATATCGTATCATATCATATCATGTCATGTCTACATCATTGCGTCTTCTTCAAATTCAAAACTCAATTAATTGTCTGTCTTTACACATCAGCTGCACAAATCACCTTCTTATGGTACACGTAACACGCATATATATATAACTTATACACTAATCTGTATCTGTATCTGTATCTGTTTAGCCAGAGTTGCTGCTATTTTGCCCAGAAATAAAACGCACAACAACACAAGTAATGTTGTCAGAGCTCTCTCTCTTGTAAGCCTCTTCTAGAAGCATCTTTGCCGCTTGTTCTGCGTCTGCCACAGCCCTCACCATGTTAACCGCTTCCTATGT
This sequence comes from Rhynchospora pubera, assembly GCA_028095005.1. Taxonomy (NCBI): domain Eukaryota; kingdom Viridiplantae; phylum Streptophyta; class Magnoliopsida; order Poales; family Cyperaceae; genus Rhynchospora; species Rhynchospora pubera. Next base: position 360,401,954 of record CM051460.1, read on the forward strand.
TTACAACAAATAACAATCAATTCCAATATTATCTTGGATATGTATGCACTTACCCATGAGCCTTCAACTTTCTATATTCCCCTATATTTCAATCTCATACCCTCTTTCTTTTAAATATTCCAATATTATCATTGCAGACTACTCATACAAGTATTAACTTCTACACTGATTGCACACCATACTGTTCCTTTTAAATAACTCTCAAAAAGAAGTACATCAAATTTTCTTCTCCCAATAATAAAGATGCTAAATTAATGTAGAGATGTAAACACAGAACATTCAAGCACATACATACCTCATTCGAGACAACATCCCAAAGACCATCACTGGCAAGTATGAGAAACTCAAGAGAATTATCAATCACCTCTTCCTAGAACAAAAAGAATTCTTCTGATTACTCAAATTGCTTTAGAACTTAAAAACGCAATGGACTTTTCAACATAGACAGAAGCAAGGCAGTATAACATTTTAATAGAAATAAGTGGATAATGGTACTCGGTTTTGAGAAATTATTTTTGAATTATTCTATGTTCAAAGCTCTATTTATACTCTCCACAAATACATAAACCCAAAAATATTAAAAAAAAAAAATGAAACAGAACAAAAGCAAAACCATGCAAAAACAAGACTCTGATCGGAACCCTGAAGCAACGAGACTTCAGTTCAATTCAATGAAGATCAATTCATTGCAGACGAATCAGAATTGGATTTTTAGATCGGAAAGAATGTCATCACCAAGTAGAATTCACTAGGTGACACTCAAAAATAGGAAGCTATTTTTTGTTTACAAAGTTTGCCACTCTCCAAAGCTGAGAACAAAAGGAAAAAGCTGTACTTTTGCTGCGCAAAATAAATCTCCCCAAACACCAATTTTCACATGGATTTATGAGAGGAAAATCTCCTTTTAAATTGTCCCAAATGAACTAATTTCTCATTATCCATTTTCCGTTCACAGAGTAAAGAACCGAAATATGTTCAGATCAAGTGAATTTAGAAAACAGGTATTCTATCGCATTTTCTGGGGCTGGAATTTCATTCTGATCACGGTATAAATCCAAAAGCAGAAAAACAAAAGGTTAAAAATGGTCAAAATGTGTACCCGTATCTCAGGATCGACAACGACATATTGCTTCAGGAGCTTATCACCAAATGCTCTAGAAACCGCAAGTACACCACCAACACGCCATGTCCCTAGTTTATTTTTCAACATTAGTAAGAGGATAGGATCAAAGCTTACAAATAAGATTATTCCATTATGAGGATTTGTAGCTACTAGATAGAGTACAAAATAATGCTTTGCCTAGGCAAAGTAACAATGGTAAAGAAATGGTATAATGGTTAGACTTGCCCCTTCTGGGACAAATTTGACCCTCAAAATAACATGCAGGATGTATGAACTAAAACTCTCTCCCCCCTGAAATGAGAAGTAAATTTTGGGGCTTCAATGAAAATACTAGTTGTCACATGTGCAAATATGAAATCGGATAAGAGAAGTATCCATAGACAATGATCCCTTGTTGTAAAAACCAGGAAGGGCTTATGCAGATGGAAGGAACATACCAGCCCACATGACAAATCCGCCTGCCTCCTCGATTCTCTGGCGCTCGTCAGTCTGGTCCGGCTTGTGGTCCCTTGACACTGCTATGGCTGCGTTGTGTTATTGTGTACAGAAAACAAGAGCATGTCAAGAGGGAAAGCAGAGGCGGTTGCAGCATCTATTAAAGAGATATAGCAGATGGCAAGCATTAGGATAATAAATTTAGATACTAACCGTCCCCTCCCCTGCAAATGACAGCTCTTGAATCTCCGACATTGGCGACAACAAGGCGGTCGCCGACGAGCACGGCAGTGGAGGCAGTGGAGCCAGCATCCCTGTTCTGGCTGTTGTCAGAAGCAAGAAAGTCCTGGTCAGTCTGCTTGTAGGCATCGACTGCAACAAAAAGGCATATATGCATGGGATGAGGAGTTGAAATTAGAAAGAAAAAAGAAGAAGAAAAGGAAGATAGAGGAGGGACCTATAGCCTTCCTGGTGTCGGAAATGAAATGAGGGTGGCGGATCAAGTTACTGATTAAGTGCTCCTTGACATACTCGGCCACACGGGCACCGCCATGGCCTAGGCAGAGAAAGTCAGTACCATCAAAGGCAATGAATTGAATTGAATAGAATAGTGATGAAAGCAAGTACCATCAAAGGCAATGAATTGAATAGAATAGAATAGAATAGTGATGAAAGCAAGTACCATCAAAGGCAATGAATTGAATAGAATAGAATAGAATAGTGATGAAAGCAAGTACCATCAAAGGCAATGAATTGAATAGAATAGAATTGAATAGTGATGAAAGCAAGTACTGATAAGCTCAGTTTTAGTAGAGATTAACAACGTGAGAGAGTATAGAGATGAGAATGAGTGGAAAAGGAACTTTATTCTTTATTTTGGAGATTACAATCTGTTTACATTCTGTCTAATACAGGCGCTTTTCTCTAACAAAATGCCAACCCCCTTTACAATGATCTACCCCTTCTATTTATAGGCCTATTTTCCATAACAGAACGCTGACGTCACCCGACAGCCGTTAGCCTACTAGATGCCTCTAGATTCTCCCGACTTGTGTTCGGTGAGGTGCTCCGCATGAGTTTGTTACGGCTTGTCTCCCCCGACTTCATTTGGGGCACGCTGTTTGATTCAGCCTTTCCCGCTTCTTTACCTCCATTGCAGGCCTCTTTTGGGTTGGGTCCCATATCCTTCTATTCGGGCCGAGCTTTATCAGGCCGGCCCTATCATAAGCCCTTGAACTTGGGATGAGTATTCATCGCAAGTTGAAAATAAAGTCGCGAAGTTCAGGACTTAAGTGAGGCACGAAGTGGTGAAACCCTTGAGTCCCGAACACATGACTCTTGGGTGAAGCACGAAGTGGTGAAGCCCTTGAGTCTCGAACACATGACTCTTGGGTGAAGCACGAAGTGGTGAAGCCCTTGAGTCCCGAACACATGACTCTGGGGTGAAGCACGAAGTGGTGAAGCCCTTGAGTCCCGAACACATGACTCTGGGGTGAAACACGAAGTGGTGGAGCCCTTGAGTCCCGAACACATGACTCTTGGGTGAAGCACGAAGTGGTGAAGCCCTTGAGTCCCGAACACATGACTCTGGGGTGAAGCACGAAGTGGTGAAGCCCTTGAGTCCCGAACACATGACTCTGGGGTGAAACACGAAGTGGTGGAGCCCTTGAGTCCCGAACACATGACTCTTGGGTGAAGCACGAAGTGGTGAAGCCCTTGAGTCCCAAACACATGACTCTGGGGTGAAGCACGAAGTGGTGAAGCCCTTGAGTCCCGAACACATGACTCTTGGGTGAAGCACGAAGTGGTGAAGCCCTTGAGTCCCGAACACATGACTCTGGGGTGAAGCACGAAGTGGTGAAGCCCTTGAGTCCCGAACACATGAAACGGTCAGGCGGTCAAGTTAGCTGTCGCTTGGTATGCACCTTGGTCCAAACGCCAAACCTTCCATCTTCGCCTCGTGATCTGTGAAAGTTAATACCGCCTTTACTGCTGTCCCTTCAACTCCCAGCCTTTTATACTTCCATTTCTCTCTCTTCTTCTCTCATTCATCATTTCAGCTCTCTCTCCTCTTTCTTTCCTGACGAGCTTTCCCTTGTTACTCCAACGATCGTTCGTCCTTCTCTCCGGCGAGCTCCCCTTCTCATCTTCCGACGAGCTTCTCTCCCCCTCCGGCGAGCTTTCTCCGACCAGTTCCCCTCTCTTCAGGTATTTTCCCTCCTCTTTCTCCTTTTTGTTCTAAGTTTCATTTTCTTATCACGGGATTGTCTCCTATCTGTCTGGTATGAATGTGGGTGCATTTAGAACTGGTACGGTTAATATCCATTGTGATCTTGGTATGAAGATTATCTATTCTTCAGGTTCTTGCTTATACCTTTCTTGTAGTTAGCAAACGGTTGTGTTGTTTCTTGCTTCATCTTTTTAGGTATGGTATATACCTTATATTTGTATTGACTGGTCTAAAAAGTAAAGGTGTAAGAGGTACTAGTTATTCCCATTATATTGTTAGTATCTGTTCTATGGTGATCCCTCGCATTATTACCAGTCCCTATTGTGCTTGCATCCAAAATCTTTTCGCTAGTGCCATAATCTATCCTTGAGCATTATACTTATGTGCTTTGTTTTCCAGTTTCTATGGCTTCAAGTAGTTCTAAGCCGCAAGTTCCATCTTCGGATGTCTCAGAAAGGTCCACCAATCCAGAGCGACAGATGGTCGTTCACCCTTCCACTGGGGGAAACTTGGAAGTCGATAATTCTTCTCCTGTTCGGGATCCTGAAAAGGGGAAAGGTCGGGTGGCTCCCAGAAAGGAGGTTTTTCGTCGCTCCTCTCGTCCTCTTGATGAAGTATTCAAGAAGACGCCTACCTTCCAATCGCAAAGCTGGAGTGAGAAGTCTTTGTACGACTTCTCTTGTCAGATTGGTCTCACCGAGAAGGATGCCTTAGAAGCTGCCGCCCCAGATGATCGACCTTACGATGAAGAAAAGGGGGCAGTCCTCTTCAAACCCTTGTCAAGGTGTGGCTTCAAGGTCCCTCTTACACAGTTCGTGACCGACATTCTCTCGCTTCTCGAGATCGCCCCTGGACAACTCCACCCCAATGCCTGGTGTATCATTAGATCCTTCGAGACTGTGGTAACTTTATTTTCTCTGGCTATGGGTTTTGAAGGAATGACAGCTTCCTTACGGATGTTCGGGCATTACTTTGGGTTTTCAAAAGCTGGGGATCTGTGTACTGTTCGGAACAAAGTGAACATGGTTTTGTTCGGGAAGGTCAAGAAACTCGACAATTGGGAGACTCACTTCTGTTACCTTCGCCAGCCTTATCTGGATGTATTCGGGATTACAAAAAAGTAGAATAAAGACACTGATAGCTTCAATGGTGTCTCTATTGATCCTCCCACTGTAGAAGAATATGCTTTTCTTCTTAAATTGGACTCGGTCATCAAAACCGAAGGTCCAATTCGCTTGGTTTTCAATGGGACTTCTTTAGAGGAGGAATCTCCAATACATCTCGGAGCTGAACCTGTTATTCCCCCCGCAGCCCCACCGAAGGTCTTAAAAAGGGGGGTTGCTTCTACTACTGCTTCTGAGCGTCGCCAGAAGAAAGCGCGACGAGATGCTGGGCCCGCCAGAGTGTCACATCCTGCAGTGTCAGAAGCAGGAATCTCGCTAAAAGGGCCTGGGAGTACTAGTGAAAAGGGTCCTTCTCACACCCGACCTTCCCTGGAGGCCTCTTCTCACCCTCCTCCAGAAAGAACAACTGTTGATGTTTCCGACGATGAGTTGTTTGTGGTTCCCCCTCGTCTGCCAAGGCCTGGTTCATCCAATGTCGGAATTCCCCTTGCTTCGGAACCCACTTCAGAATTTGTTCTCGAGGTCATTCCAGAACCTGTTCCCTCTCATCAGATTTCGGAGGGTTCAGCTCGTTCTTGTCCTCCAACTCCTGCCCGATCTCTTCCTTTGGATGATGAAGACCTGATGCACTCTGCTTCTACTCCTCTTCAAATGCCTGCGAGTTCTATGAGGTCTCACCTGGATGCAGCTGTCGTTACTCTGAACTCCGTATCTCCTTCATCTTCTCAATTAACTCATTGCTTCACAGAGCTTCGAGCGATCTTTTCTGCTCAAGAAGCTCGCATTGCTTCTTTGGAAGTAGAGTTGGCGAAGGAGAAGTCAAAGGTACAAAATTTACATGTTGAACACGACCAGCAATATAAGGACTGGCATTCTATGACTCACAACTATGTTGACTCTAACAAATTCATTGTACTCTTCGCTCAGAATCTTCTGAAGGAAAACACCGAGCAAGCCAAGAAATTGGAGGATTTCGAGCGGCTAAGGCATTTACTGCTTTTAAAATTGGATTCATCTTTGAGACAGAAAGACCAAGTCGTAGGTCTTCTGAATACTACTCGGAAGGATTTGGCAGAAGAGACAAGTAGGAGGCAGAAGTCCGAGAACATCTCGGAGATACTCAAGGACGAAGTGACAAGACTATCAGTGGAGAATTCTCTTCTTGCTGGGGCGGCCGAGTTGTCTCAAGATGACAAGTACAAGATTTTTGATGAACTTCTCCCTTCTTTCCTTCGTTCTCGTGCTTTCAAAAGAGTTGCTGGAATGCAGTCGGCGTCAGTTCTCAGGAATGTTTTACTTCGGGTGTGTCGCGGGCTCCAATGGTCCTATCCGATTACGGACGAGGAGTTTGGCCTTCTTGCAGCTGATGCAGTTCCTCATCTTCCTCCCGTTGCTGAGTGTAGCTGGCGCCGTTCTGACGACCGACTTTTAGGCCCGGATGGGAATGTGTTATCGGGTACCATTGATGTGTTGGGAGAGATGTTTGCTCCGCGATATCCATGGCCTGAAGAACAAGTGCCTTGGCCCGCGGATGTCCCGAAGCCTGTAGATGACGAAGATAATTCGGGGTCTGGGTAGGCTAGTATTTGTATTATGTTTTGTTTTAGGTATAGTTGGGGTCGAACAAATTAAGATTTTGGTGATATGACTTGATGTAATATGATGCTTTATTTGAAGTGAAAATCGCGACTTCTTTTGCCTTAGTTGTCTCTATTCTCTGCTAATTACTTCCCCCTTTTTTTTTTTTTTTTTTTTTTTTTTTGCGAGATGTCAAACATCATCTGGGTGTATCTTTTGCAGCATATTTTCGAGATCTGTTCTCAAAATTAATAAGTACACTAACTCCGAGATACCTTCTATTTAATGAAAATATGTTAACTCTAAGATACATTTTCAAGGAAACAAACATATATTAGTTCCGAGATACATTCTCAAGGAAACAAAAATACATAAATTCCGAGATACATTCTCAAGGAAATAAAAATACATAAATTCCGAGATACATTCTCAAGGAAACAAAAATACATAAATTCCGAGATACATTCTTAAGGAAATAAAAATACATAAATTCCGAGATACATTCTCAAGGAAATATATTTTCTAACTACTGCTAACTGCACCGAGGATAATTCTTCTTGACTTTCTTTCTGTATATACTCGCGGACAATCCTCAGAAAGAAGTGATTTTTGTCATCTAACACTAACAACCCCGGGCTAGTTAATAAATCTTCCCAGCCTTAGAAACCAATCTCCTAAGTCTGGGGAGACTTCCATCACCCGAAACAAACTCGATCCATTGGATTCGGAACGACTGAGATAACAAAGCCGCTCCTGAATTCGCAGGATTCAGGTGTTTCGGGGATGTTCGGAACCGAAGATTGGTGAACATCTGATGTGAGTATTTTGCTTTACATCAGCTATCCACCTAAATCTCCGATTCCTTCTCAGCTATCCTCCTAAATTTCCTTTTATCTTAGTGGAATATATTTTATTTTTCTTTTTCTTTCTTTTCGCCATTGTTGACTTCAAGCTTAGAACGTGTTCTGGTGCCTCCTTTGGGGAAGACGATGGGTTCTATTTATAGCTTTTTTTTTTTCAGCTAACTGCCAACTAACTGTATTAAATGTCAGCATTTATTGTCAGATTTTGTCTTTATTTCCAAGTACTATCAAAGTACAGTTAGTTGTCAGCTTTTCACGACTTTATTTTTTCCTGCGCTTACTCCGAGAATTCTCTCGAGGAGGGTCGCGACTTTATTTTTTCATGCGCTTACTCCGAGAATTCTCTCGAGGAGGGTCACGACTTTATTTTTTCATGCGCTTACTCCGAGAATTCTCTCGAGGAGGGTCACGACTTTATTTTTTCATGCGCTTACTCCGAGAATTCTCTCGAGGAGGGTCACGACTTTATTTTTTCATGCGCTTACTCCGAGAATTCTCTCGAGGAGGGTAACGACTTTATTTTTTCATGCGCTTACTCCGAGAATTCTCTCGAGGAGGGTCACGACTTTATTTTTTCATGCGCTTACTCCGAGAATTCTCTCGAGGAGGGTCACGACTTTATTTTTTCATGCGCTTACTCCGAGAATTCTCTCGAGGAGGGTCACGACTTTATTTTTTCATGCGCTTACTCCGAGAATTCTCTCGAGGAGGGTCACGACTTTATTATTATTTATTTTTTTTATTTTTATTTTTATTTTTTTTTTTTTTTAAGAATGCGAAGATCAGAGAAAAAGCAAACTCTTCATTTATAAATGAAAATTATATCGAGATACAAGGGCCTTAATACCCCAACTAAGAACAAAGAAAACCCGACTACGATATTGGTCTGGTTCTTGTTTTACTTACCTAAAACAACAAAGAATGAAAACCTAAAAATAAACTCGGACACGAAGAGACCGGCTACGGTATTGGTCTGGTTCTTGTTCTTACCTAAAACAACAAAGAACGAAAACATAAAACAACTCGGACACGAAGAGACCGGCTACGATATTGGTCGACTTCTATCCCCTCTAAACATAGAACTTTCTGAGATGGGCAGCGTTCCAAGCATTTGGGATGCGTTTGCCTCTCATATCCCTGAGATGATAAGCCCTGCCTTCAATAGACTTGATGATCTCGAATGGTCCTTCCCATGCAGGATCAAGTTTTCCCACCTGTTTACCTGTGGCTTCGATCTTCCTGAGCACCCAATCACCTGGTTGGAAATGTTTGGGAGCGACTTTCTTGTCGAAACCCCTCCGCATTCTTCTCTGGTATTCTTCCATCTTCACTCGAGCTTCCTCCCTCAACTCGTAAATGGTCTCCAAATCTTCCTCCCTTCGAGTTCCATTTTTCTCCCAAGTATACGACTTCGTTCTCAAAGTTGGGTGTACTGCTTCCATGGGTGTGACAGCTTCCATTCCATAGATCATGGAAAAAGGCGAACGGCCCGTGGAAGAGCGAGGTGTGGTACGATAGGCCCATAAGATTTCATCGAGATATTCGGGCCAAGAATTCTTACTGCCTTCAATTTTCCTCTTCAGTCCTTCCAATATAGTTCGGTTGGATACTTCAGCTAAACCATTAGATTGGGGATGACAGACCGAAGAGGTGCACGACCGGATACCCAGTCCCTTGCAAAAATCCTGGAATGGGGCACCAGTAAACTGCGTGCCATTGTCGGAGATGAAGGTATGTGGGATCCCATATCTATACACGATCTGGTGTCTCGCGAAATCCACTATCTTTTGCGATGTGATGGTTGCCAGGGGTTTGGCTTCAATCCATTTGGTGAAATATTCCACAGCCACCACTAAAAATTTAACATTTCCTTGTCCTTGAGGGAAAGGCCCCAACAAATCTAACCCCCACACATCGAACGGCCATGAACTGGAGATGGATTGCATCGGATGAGGTGGTTGTCTTGGAATGCGGGCGTGGAACTGACATTTTTCGCATCTGCGAACGTATGTCTCCACATCTTTCTTCAAGGAAGGCCAGTAAAACCCTGCTCTAACGATCCTCCTTCCTAGCGAAGTTATTCCTTGGTGACTACCGCATATCCCTTCATGCACTTCTGCAATAATTTCGTCCGCTTTTGCTCTTCCCACACATGTGAGCCAGGGTATTCCATATCCTTTTTTCAACAATAGACCATCTCGGATAGTAAATTCGAGAGCCCACCGCTTGACTTTTCGGGCCACCTTGTCCTCTTCTGGGAGTTTTCCTTCTTTGAGGAAATTCCACAACAAAGCATACCACTCCTTTCCTGCCTCAACGATATACACTTCGAATGCGAGAACATCAATGCTGGGGTGTGGTACTTCCAACATAACAATGGGTTTTTCCCGATCTAAATCGCTTTCTTTAGCAATTTTAGACAGAGCATCTGCTGTTTCATTTTGAGTTCGTGGTACGTACTCTACAGAAGCACTTTCAAAAGCAGCTAACACTGTTTTCACTTTCTCCAAATATAGGGCTAGTCTTTCATTTATTGCTGCATATTCTCCTTTGATTTGGTTTACCACCAGCTGAGAATCCATGTAGAAACGCACACTTTTGGCCCCGATTGCCTCCATGAGTCGCATACCTGCCAACAACGCTTCATATTCTGCGACATTGTTGGATACCTCGAACGTCAGATGTATCGCATAATGAAATTTCTCGCCTTTCGGTCCTTTTATTTCAACGCCAACACCCGAACCCTTCTCTGAAGCTGCCCCATTCACAAACACTTCCCACATTTCCTCCTTGGGACTTTCAGTTTGCCTAGCTGTGCACTCAACTATGAAGTCGGCAAGAATTTGTCCTTTGTATGCTGTCCTTGGTTCGAAACTCACATCATATTCGGACAACTCTACTGCCCATTTTAACATCCGCCCTGCTACATCAAGCTGTCCCAAAGCTTTTCGAAGAGGCATGTCGGTGAGCACTTTGATGGGGTGTGCCTGAAAATACGGTTTGAGTTTCCTGGATGCTATCATGACCGCGAACGCCACTTTTTCAACAGGAGGGTATCTTATCTCAGCATCTCGCATAATGCGAGACACGAAATAGACAGGTTTTTGTTGGTTTTCTTCAATCCTGATGAGAGCTGCGCTCACAGCTGTTTCGGAAGTCGCCACATAAAGATAGAGAGTTTCCCCTTTCACAGGTCTACTGATTGTCGGTGGTGTAGCCAAGTATTCTTTGATCTTTTCAAAGGCATCTTGACATTCCACTGTCCATTGGAACTTCTTGTTTTTCCTGATTGTTTGGAAAAAAGGTTGACATACTTCGGCTGACTTTGAAATGAATCTGTTTAGGGCAGCTATTCGCCCAGTTAATTCTTGCACCTCTTTGACTGTTTTTGGTGGTTCCATGTTCGCGATCGCCTGACATTTGCTCGGATGGACTTCTATGCCTCTTTCGGACACGATAAACCCTAAAAACTTTCCACTTCCGAGACAGAAAAAACTCTTTTTTGGGTTTAATCGCATTCCGACTTCTTTCATTTTCGCGAACACTCTTTCCAAGTGTTGCACATGTTCTTCCCCCGAACAACTTTTGATCACCATATCATCGACATATGCTTCCATAATCTTCCCAATTTCTCCTTGAAACAGCTTGTTCACCATCCTTTGATATTCTGCTCCTGCATTCTTCAGACCAAAAGGCATGACCTTGTAACAATAGATCCCTTTTTCTGTAAGGAAACTAGTTTTTTCTTCATCTTCGGTACACATTTTAATCTGATGATATCCCGCGTTGGCATCGACAATGCTCAAGTGAGAAAAACCCGCCGTCGAATCCACTAGTGCATCAATGTTCGGCAATGGGAAAGGATCTTTCGGACATGCTTTGTTGAGGTCAGTGAAATCAATGCATACTCTCCACTTGTTGTTAGGTTTCGGAACCACCACTGGATTGGCTAGCCAAGCAGGGCATTTGACCTCGCGAATAAACCCAGCTGCGAGTAACCTTTGCACCTCCTCCTCAATTATCGTTCTACGTTCGGGTCCGAACTTCCTTTTCTTTTGATGCACTGGTCTGGCGTGTGGGAAGAGCTTGATTTTGTGTTCCGCAATCTCCCTCTTAATACCCGGCATTTGCCCTCCTTCAGCGACAAAAATCTCTTGGTTTCTTTTAAGACAGTTCTTCACCAATTCTCTATCCTTGGCCTCGAGCGCTGTCCCCAGTTTAGTGATTATTCCCTCACTCAGCTCTACTTCTTCCACATCTTCCCCCGGAGCGCCCGAACAGGGCACGCGCACTTTCTTCTCAACATTTCCCTTCTCTATTTGTGTTACTTGATCTATCACTGCTGCCTGGTAACATTCTCTGGCCTTTTGCTGGTCACCTTTTACCACACCTACTCCCAGTCTAGTGGGGAATTTGATCATGAGGTGCTTGGTCGAAGCGATTGCCCCAACATCGTTTAAAGATTTTCTTCCCAATATCACATTGTATGCAGATGGTGCATTAACAACTATGAACTTTACTCTTGATACTACACTGTTGGGTGGTTCCCCGAACTCAACTTCCAGGTCAATGGTCCCAAGTGGTATCACGGTGTCTCCTGCAAAACCAACTAATGGTGTGTCCATCGGAGTTAAGGGGTATGAGGCTAAATTGAGTTGCCGTAAGGCGTCGAAATATAGCACATCTGCCGAACTGCCTGTGTCCACTAAGATTCTTTTGACACGTCTGCCATGTATTCGCAGCATCAACACTATGGCATCATCATGTGGGTAACGGACACCTACGCAATCTTCAGGCCCGAAGGATATTCGGGTGTTAGTTAGAGACCCCTCTGCATGCAAGTGAAATATCTCATAACGCGAAGGTTGAGATAATCTTCTCGGATCTGCATATGAAGCTCGTTGATGAGGTTTGTCGCCTCCGGATGCGTCCCCCCCTGCGATGAACATCACTACCGGAGATCCTTTGTTTTCCTCTCTAGGTTTATTCGGAACATTTTGTCTCTGTATGGGAATATTGTTCAGGTTATTTCGGTTGTCAGTTCTTTTCCATTGGTTATTGTATGGTTTTCGTTGCCATTGGTTGTTGAAAGATTCTCTATTTCGGTTATCCTTGGCTCCTTCTTTCTCAATGTATTTCTCTAGCAGGTGTGTATGTCGGATTAACCTTTCTATCTCGTCCTTCAGCTTCAAACAATCTCGGGTGCGATGTCCCGAACTGCGATGGTAATCACAGTAAGCCGACTTGTCGAACTTCTCTGCTTCTACCAATGGTTCCGGTTGTTGCAACTCCTTGCTATCTTTGATGACATTGAACAATCGCTCCCTGGGTTCTGTACATATGTGGTAGGTGGAGTATAGAGGTGCATATGCCTCTCCCGTCTTTCTGTAATTGTGGAGTTTATATGTCGCTCCTTTTATTACCTTTGCATTCCTTCTTCTTCCAGAAGGAGATCCATTGCGAGGTTGAGGCAGAGGAGAACAACTTCTTCTCGTCGGTGTTGAGATACGTCGCTCCGTGACATCTTGCCAACCCATTCGTTCTGCATCTTCCTCTGCCTGTATCACTTGTTGTGCACACTCCCTGAATTCTCGGAAAGATCCACAATCTTTTTTTATTAGCTCATATCTCAGATTTTTACTCCGAATACCTTGTAATACTGCCGCCAGCACCAGTTTCTCATCAAAATCGGAAACTTTGTATGCCTCTTCCGAGAATCTCGCGAGATATGCTCGTGATGATTCATATGGTTCTTGCTTTAGGGTCATGAGGCTCGTGCACTTGATGGTTGGTGCTCGTAATCCTCCGAATCTTCCCAAAAACTTGTCAGTTAGGTCATCAAAATTATGGATTGACCCTCGGGGTAGTTGCGAATACCATTCCCATGCACTTTCTGTAAGCCTTGTCGGAAAAACTAAACACATCACCCTGTCGGATGCATGTGTGATGGCCATCATTGCTCGAAAGCTATTCACGAAAGCTTGAGCATCTTTAGCTTCTCCTCCCGGATATCTATCAAGATGGGGGTAATTTTTCATGTCAATCCGCGCTCCTTGGTATAACCTTCTCGCTAGGGCCCCAACAGGTGGTGATCCTGATCCTTCTGATTCACGCGCACTATCTGAACTATGTTCGCGGCGTTGCCTTGTTTTCGCACGGCCTCTAGGGGATCTTTTCTCTTCGCGCTCCCTTCTTTCATTATTCAAGTTCCTTCCCGACATTACCTCTCTGTCTTCACCCGTTTGTGGTGCCCTTGTTCTTTCCACTCGAGATCCTAAGGGCTCTTGATTCACTTGTGGGGCAGGTAATGTCGGTACAGGAACCGCAAGAGATGGACTTGGGTTTGTTGGAATGATGTTTTCGGGAGGCCTTGGAATGGTTTGTGGCCTAGGATGTTCGGGTTGTTGAGGTGGTCGTGTCCATGAGTAAGGATTAGGGGTGTTCCACGAATTATGTGCGCCCCACTGAGCTGGATGGCCCCAAGAGAAATAGGTGGATGGAGTCTCTGGTCTAGGGAAACCATAAGTATTTTGGGGAGGATACCAGTCTATCATGTGGGCTTGTGGTATTGTGTGTTGAACATATCCCGTGGGATGCCACTGGAACATATGTGGAGGTTGTCCGACATTGTACATTTGTGGTGTTCCTGCTCTCCATGCTACGCTTTGGCGAGGATCAGCGACATATCCATAACCTTGAGGAGGTTGTGTTACGCTTGGAATCTGTCGCGGATCCTGGGTCTCCGGTCTTGGTGGATTGAACTGAACTGTTGGAGTTGGAGTAACAGATGTGAAGGCTGCTTGCAGTGTTTGCTCCACAAGGTTTGTGAGATCTGCTTGAGAGAGAGAGCGTTGGTTCTCTGAATTGGTGGTGCTTCTCTGTTTTGTTGTAGATGTTTCGGGTCTTTCCAATCTTGGCTCTTCGCGAGGTTGTTGAATAGCTTGCAAAATCGGGTGCAGTACAACTGGTGCTGTTCTCGCTGACTCTTCGCGAGATTGTACAGCTTGTAAGATCGGGTGTATCACAACTGGCATTGCTCTTGTCAATCCCAAATCTAATGGTGTATCGTTGTCTGGCTGTTCGGGGTTGACTGGTCGTGTAGTTGAATCGCCGACCACTGTTTGTGTTTTTGAAGTTTCAGCGTTTTGCTTGTTTTGAATCTCAGTATTCATCAGATCTGGTTGTGATGGTTGAACTGCATCGCCTGGTGCCTGAGGTGTGGAGAGCTCGATCTGCGTTTGAGATTTAGATCTAGCTCCCGGAAGAACACGATGTTTCTCTTTGTTTAGCTTATCAGTAGCAAACTCCAGATCCAATCGCCTGGGTTGAATCGCACTCCTATTCTCATCCATTTCTCAAGATACCAAATGCAACTTTGAATTGCCAATGGTCGAATTCAGGTGGGCGCCAGTTGATAAGCTCAGTTTTAGTAGAGATTAACAACGTGAGAGAGTATAGAGATGAGAATGAGTGGAAAAGGAACTTTATTCTTTATTTTGGAGATTACAATCTGTTTACATTCTGTCTAATACAGGCGCTTTTCTCTAACAAAATGCCAACCCCCTTTACAATGATCTACCCCTTCTATTTATAGGCCTATTTTCCATAACAGAACGCTGACGTCACCCGACAGCCGTTAGCCTACTAGATGCCTCTAGATTCTCCCGACTTGTGTTCGGTGAGGTGCTCCGCATGAGTTTGTTACGGCTTGTCTCCCCCGACTTCATTTGGGGCACGCTGTTTGATTCAGCCTTTCCCGCTTCTTTACCTCCATTGCAGGCCTCTTTTGGGTTGGGTCCCATATCCTTCTATTCGGACCGAGCTTTATCAGGCCGGCCCTATCAAGTACCATCAAAGGCAATGAATTGAATTGAATTGAATAGTGATGAAAGCAAAGCAAGTACCATCAAAGACGCCAAACAAACCAACAAGTTGATTATCAACAGAAGCAATTCGGGTTTCATAGAAATCTTCCATGGAGGACCTTTTCCCAGTGGAGCTCGCATACCCATAAGAGAACTTGCCGTTTTCACTAAACAAGTAAACATAACATACCCAGAATTGATTAAATGAAATTAAATAAAAAAAAGGAGAAGAAGAAGCAAAGAAGAGAAGAAGACCTGAGACCGCCGCCACTGACCGGAGATCCATCGACATGAACTCCCACGATTGAGCTCAAATGCCCCATCGATGAGAGAGAGAGAAAGAGAAAGAGAGTTTGACGAAAAGTGGCCTCGCAATTCGCAAACGCAAAGTCTCCGCAAACACTCAACTCAGCTCATCTCCATTTCCCAGCAAATGGAGTCCACTTTTCCTCTTCTTTTTTGTTTATTATTACTAAGAAAAGATTTATTTGATAATAGTCGAATACACCAGATTTATTTGATAACTTTATACTTTGTTCAGATGATGAGGTCATCATTTCTGAATTTTCTTTGCTTGGTTGTTTCACGTACACGCCAATAACTAGGCCTACTTACCAAATTGCTTAGCCCAAAAATAAAACTGGCCTAACTTGGAGCCCAAGCCCAATATTAACATTTAAGTTTTTGACAAATAAAGTTTAAGCCTTTTAGTGGTCTTCTTTTTTTTTTTTTAAAAAAAAACCCGTTTATTGTTAATTGTTGCAAACTTCGATCGGATTATTTCGTTTCATTTTAAAATGTTGCAAGCTAGAATATGAGTTGTCGTCTCATTGTTGGATAGTAGTGCATCTCACGCCATGTTCACAGTTCTGTTCACCCATCCAACTCCTTGTACATGAATACATGATGATGAGTTCCATAGATAAGATTATTATTATAACATAATAACATCAAATTAATAAATGTAACTATGTGGGATGGCATTCACATCTTCGTGGAATTGCGATTGTACATAACATGATGAGTTCCATAGATAAGGCGAACAGTATTTTTTTATTTATTTGTTTATACACATACAAAATCACAATCACAATAAAGCGATTTATTCATTTGGCCCTGCAAGTAGTCAACGGTGTACATCTCGTTAATTATTTATCAAATTGACCTCGATCATCTTAAAGTAGGCCATCTCGGTATCTAAATATCAACAAATTCTATTACAAAAAGCAATCTACAAGTCTTCCGCGTTTCTTTCAAAGTACCCAAAAAGGAAAACAGCAACAAACCACAAAAAAATAATTAATACCAAAAAACAAAAAAAAAAAGAAAGAAAAAAAGAATGATGACCTCCACCAGTGAGTTAGCAATCGGATCACACATATTCAAGATCACCGGCTATTCTGTGCTGACGGAAGTCGACGTCGGGAAATATGTCTCTTCATCCACCTTCACAGTTGGAGGTCACGAGTTTTACATCGACATGTACCCCCAAGGAAATGAAGAAAATAATGAAGACTTTATATCCATCTATCTTGTGCTTAATAGTGATGACAAGGAATTGCCGGTGCAGTTCGACTTTGGTCTCGTCGACATGTCAGGCGATTCATTTGTATTAGGTGAGAAGACCTCACTCTCCTGTTCCTTTGCATTCAAGAACCAGTATTGGGGCTTCGGTCGCTTCAACAAGAGAGCCGACCTCGAGGAATCACGTTATCTCAAAGATGACTGCTTCATGGTGAGGTGCACAGTGAGAGTTGTGAAGGCAACAAGGGAAGAAGCTGTGCAGCCTTCAGTTCAGTCAGTTGTGCCACCGTCAGACTTGCATCTGCATCTGGCCAAGCTATTGGAGAGTGGCGAGATGGCCGATGTCGCTTTTGAGGTTGACCAGGAGAGTTTCTCTGCACACAGAATAGTTCTTGCAGCCCGATCACCGGTGTTTAAGCAGCTTCTCAGCCAAAATGGCGAAAGCGAGATGAGATCATGTGTGCAAATTGAAGATGTGAAGGCCCCTGTCTTTAAGGCCCTTCTACGTTATGTTTATACTGACCAACTGCCCAATGACGGTGATGAAGATGATGAAGATGATGAAGGTCATGCTGACAAGGCCTTGACTAGTTTTGATCAGGAGTTACTTGTAGCTGCTGATGCATATGAACTTGAGAGGTTGAAGTTCATATGTGAAGAAAATCTTCGCAAAAAGATCTCGGTCGACACAGTGGCATCCACCTTAGAGCTGGCTGAGAAGTGTAACTGTGATCGGCTTAAAGCCGCATGTCTTGAATTTGCAGCAAAGCCAGAGAATCTGATTGCACTGATGCAAACGCATGCAAAAATTTCAGAAGGATCGGAACAACAGAACACAGTTGGCCTCTCAAGTTTACCTGACCTTCTCAACAAACTGAGTCATGTTTTTGTCACCAATAAGACTTGATACTGGAGAATAATTTGTCATTGGAACACTTCTCCTTAAATTGTGTTATATCTTATTTATTTTACTCTTCTCTTGTGATCTTATAATTATTTATTAATCTTATATTTTCTCTCTTTGTATGAGTGATGGAATTTTGTGTGCCTGTATCAGATGCATGTGGTTTTATTTGTTACGCAAGTCTGGAAATTTTATGTATAATTATGGATTATGACATTCAAGAAGTTACCTCATATATATATATATATCTATATATATATATATCTATATATATATATATATATATATAGAGTTTAGCTACGGTGAGTCGCGACTCACGGACCCTCCGGTGAGTCGCGACCAATACTCCTAGATCTAGATCAAAATGACCGATCCAAACCGTCCAATATGATCTCCCTATTGAAATCTCCATGTAGACCAAATTTTTTTTTTTTTCGAAATTTTTAAGTATTTTTTTGAAATTTTAGAAAATCGTTAATCTAATTGGTTCTGAACCCTTCAAAAACATCAGTTTTTAAAAACCGAAAAAATACTTAAAAATTTCGAAAAAATAAAAAATTTTGTTTGCACGGAGATTTCAATAGGGAGATCATATTAGACGGTTTGGATCGGTCATTTTGATCTAGATCTAGGAGTATTGGTCGCGACTCACCGTAGCTAAATTCTATATATATATATATATATATATATATAGAGAAAGCCTTCAATCAAAGCGCTTTGACCGGAGTGTCGATAAAACCCCGTCAGATCTCAATTTTGAAAATTCAAATGACCGATCCAAACCGTCAAATATGATCTCCATATTGAAATCTCCTTACAGACCAAAATTTTCATTTTTTTGAATTTTTTAAGTATTTTTTCCGAATTTTCAAAAATCGTTAATCTAATTTGTTCTGAACCCTACAAAAATTAATGTTTTTGAAAATCCGAAAAAAATACATAAAAATTTTAAAAAAATGAAAATTTTGGTCGGCAAGGAGATTTCAATATGGAGATCATATTTGTATATATATATAGTGGATTGATAAAATACACTCTGGTGTATGGATCGTCTCCCGTACACCAGAGTCGTTTATGAAATTCAAAAATCAAACAGTCGATCCGAACCGTTCAAGTTATTCTCCATATTGAAAAACTCTCGGAGAGCAAATTTTACCATTTTTCGAATTTTTTTGCTATATATTATGATATTTTAAAAAAACACTACAATTGGAGTATTTCAGGCCCTCCAATTTGAAAATATCATAATATATAGCAAAAAAATTCGAAAAAATATAAAATTTGGTCTCCGAGAGTTTTTCAATACGGAGAACAAGTTGAACGGTTCGGATCGACCGTTTGATTTTTGGATTTCAAAAACGACTCTGGTGTACGGGAGACGATCCGTACACGAGAGTGTATTTTATCAGAGAATGGCTAACGCGTCATCGATGGCACGTGTCATCAATTTTCTATCGACTCGTTTTTCGAAATTTAAAAGTCAAACGGTCGATCCAAACCGTTCAAGTTGATCAAAATATTGAAATACCTTTGGAGACCAAATTTTACATTTTTTCAAATTTTTTTGCTATTTATTATGATATTTTCAAATTAGAAGACCTGAAATACTCTAATCATAATGTTTTTAAAAATATCATAATAAATAGCAAAAAAAAATCGAAAAAAATATAAAATTTGGTCTCCAAAGTTATTTCAATATGGAGAACAACTTGAACGGTTTGGATTGACCATTTAAATTTTGGATCTCGAAAAATGACTTGATGGCACGGGACCCTCCGTGCCATCGATGGCACGTTAGCCATTCTCTCTCTCTCTCTCTCTCTCTCTCTCTCTATATATATATATATATATATATATATATATATATATATATATATAGAGAATGGATTCAATCAAAGCGCTTTGACCGGAGTCTCAGTTAAACCCCATCGTTTCTCAATTTTGAAAGTTCAAACGACCGATCCGAACCGTCAAATATGATCTCCATATTGAAATCTCTTTGCCGACCAAAATTTTCATTTTTTTGAATTTTTTAAGTATTTTTTTCGGATTTTCAAAAATCGTTAATCTAATTTCTTCTGAACCCTACAAAAATTGCTGTTTTTGAAAATCCGAAAAAAATACTTAAAAAATTCAAAAAAATAAAAATTTTGGTCGGCAAGGAGATTTCAATATGGAGATCATATTTGACGGTTCGGATCGGTCGTTTGAACTTTCAAAATTGAGATCTGACGGGGTTTAACTGGGACTCCGGTCAAAGCGCTTTGATTGAAGGCTTTCTCTCTCTCTCTCTCTCTCTCTCTCTCTATATATATATATATATATATATATCTGAAAATAATATCATCATAAGTCTCTGAACAATATGTCTCTAAATTGTTAACAGTGACAAATATTTTCCAAACTTGAAAATTAGCCTCCCACTAATTAATTTTCTAGTAAAGAATCAGAATTATTACTATTTTATCGATAATTAGATCAAGAGTATAAACATTTAGTTTTTCACACAAGTAGTCGGCCATAGATCATTTTAATCTGATTTCATTAATGGTTAAATGCGAATCGTCATATAAGTTTATATAGACTTTTTGTTTTAAACAGAAAAAAAAAAAAATTATTGCCGCTATCTAGATGATGCGAGTTGAGGCCCACTATCTAGATGCATGTTTTGACTGAAATATAAAATGGTGTGCATTGCACTACAGCAAGCCAATTTGTACCAGCTATACATGCATAAGCTGTCAAAGGTAAAAGAAACAAGGAAATTAGGAAATAATTGGTAATTAAGGAAATCAATTGCTGATCTTTGGAATATAGACACAAGGGACTACTTTTGCAAATCCAGCTTTCAAAAACAAGCTGTGCTTGTGCAGTTGTGCTCCCTCCTTACTCTCACAATTATATCAGTTGTCTTCCATCTACATTTCTGTTTCTCATCCAACAAGTAATAAGTAATAGCTAGGGAAGAAATTAAGCCCCTCTTCTTGGGCTCTCAATTGAACTACTTAATTTGATTCCATGGCCGAACCCAGCGAGGCTAGCGAATTCGTGTGTGGGTCACATCACTTCGACATTGTTGGCTACTCTACCATCAAAAGCCTCGGCACCGGCAAGCATATCAGATCAAGCCCCTTCAATGTAGGCGGCCATGACTGGGTCGTCCAGTTCTTCCCTAACGGCAGGCATAGCTACACTACTGGCTATGTTTCCCTCTATGTGAAGCTCTTAAATCCCACAAAGAAGGTGTCGGCGATTATGAGCTTCAGCCTCAGAACACGTGAGAAAGGCTACTACGTGTCAGACCAGTCTTCGTTAAGCACCACCAATTCCAACACATTGCTGCAAACATTCGACCAGGACAATCCAATCCAAGGGGTCCCATACTTCATGAAAAAGGCCGACCTCTCTTCCTCCAAGTACCTATCTGACGATTGCTTGACAGTTAGGTGCATTCTCTGGGTTTGCATGGACAGCCCTGCCCCTGTGGCATCTGTACCCAAGCCTCCTACTGTGCCACCATCCTCAAACTTAGCCGTGCATTTCAGGCAGCTATTAGAGAGCAAGGAAGGTGCCGACGTCAAGTTTTCCCTTGGCGAAAAAACTTTCTCAGTGCACAAATGTGTGCTGGCAGCTCGCTCACCTGTGTTCAGAGAACAATTTTTCGGTCCAAAAGGAGACAAGACTGCTGATAGTGTTGTTTTGGAAGGCGTCGATGCCGCCACATTCCAGAATCTGCTTCATTTCATCTATACAGATACAGATGCAGATTTGCTCCCTGATTGCAATTCAGGGGAGACCAATGGCAGCAGCAACAAAAGGGCTTTGGTCGTATTGAATCAGCAGTTGCTCGTGGCGGCTGATCTATATAAGCTGGAACGGTTGAAGGTGCTGTGTGAGAACAGGCTCTGTGAAGACCTAACCCTGGAGACCGTGGCGACTACGTTAGCTCTGGCAGAGGAGCACAATTGCCCGCAACTGAGAGCCGCATGCGTGGAATTTGCTGCCAAGCGAGAGAATTACATGGCTCTGTCGCTGACGGACGGATTTGAGAAGCTGAAGCAGAGCTATCCTACTCTCTTAAAGGAGCTTGCTCAGAAAGCTTATCCATAAATTCATTTAAATTTTATTTTATTTTTTATTTTTTATTTTATTTTAGCAGGTTTGAACAATGTTTATGCCTGCATGTTTTTTGATCGTTTGCTTTAAGCTACATGTGCTTAGTTGTTATTCGGATTTCAGAGTACTGGAAATGTGCTTAGCTGTTATTCGGTTTTAATCTCTGATTGGCATATCATCGAACACCAACCGTGCATTTCAGAGTACTCAAGGCTTCCGACATTGAGAACAAATGTAACAGAAAGAGATGTATATTTTGTTTAATAGCATTTTGGTAGGCACATTTGTTTAATAGTACTCAAGGCTTCCGACTTGAAGATTAAGAAGAAGAAATTATTCTTGTTTGGTTATGCCAATTGTGGAATAAAAAAAAGTGAAAAAAATATTTAAAAGTAAATAATAAAAAGACTAAATTACCCTTCTAAGTATACTTTACCCGTGTACAGTCTATTATTTTCCATTCTTCTCAGGAGATGCATCGTTCTCTTTTATTTTCTAATAATCCCTGAAAGCTTGTTCCTCACTCTTTTTTCCCTGAAAGCAGCGCCTCTTCTCTAGTTTAATCACCGCTTGCTATTATTGACAAAAATTAGAATTTAGAGACAAAAAAAATATAAAATAGCGATCTTTACCAGATTCAGATACAAGGTCAAATTAAGTTACTAAAATTAGATCATCCAATTCAACACATACACCTTAATTCCCAAAGAAATAATATAAAACACTAAAATTACAAAAGTTTTCAAAATGCTTAGTAATTTAAAACCAACAAATTACTATAATACAAAAGTCTCATTTGAAGCCAAGCTGGTGTTAGATTCATTCAAAGACATTGTTTTTTTTCTTTGTCACCTGCATGCAATAAAAAATGTTTAAGTACTACAAACCTCATTCCATCAGGATACTAAATTATAAAATTAAATTAAATTCAAAAAATAATCACCGATAGTTTTTTCCTATTGGTATTAGCAGCAGTTGAATTAAACAATTGGTGGCATATTGTTACTAGTTAATTATTAGTTCAGAAAATGGAAAGATAATGCATAGCCATCCCCAGGAAATTGAATAAAAACAATTGACAGAAGCAGACAGCAAAGAAAATGCAACCATGATCTATATCAATATACACATTACTGTTAACAGCAATAAATAGAAATCATCAAAAAGCTTCCTATACACACGTAAAGAACCTATATTGATTAATAATTAATAGTAATATTATATTATGTCAATCATCTTTGGTTGAATGCAATGGATTTGTTTTTGAGCTTCTCCCTGAGCTCCTTGACGACTGCGGGACAACTGAGAAGCAGGTGTGCGAAGCCGTCGGTGAAAGCTATTTCTTCAAATTTTTTGGGGTCGGCAGCGTAGTTGAGACACAAGGCTCTAAGCTGGGGACAATTGTGCTGCTCAGCCAAAGCTAAAGTAGTCGCAACTGTTTCATCTGTTATGCTCTCTGACAGCTTCTCTTCACACATCAATTTCAGTTTGTCTATGGCGTAACGATCCGCAGCTACAAGCAAGTGCTGCATCATCACAATAGACGACATCATGCAATCCTCTAATTGGTTTGTGTCGTGAAGAAGCGAATCAGTGTAAATGAAATGGAGCAAAGCGTGGAACGCCCACGGCTCAATCTCGTCAACAACTATGCTTTCTGCACCTTTCTCGTTCAGGGGACCGAACGATTGTGCCTTGAATACTGGCGACCGAGCCGCCAGAATCAACTTGTGTGCACTGAAAGTCTTCCCACCGACCTCAAAAGTCACATCCACCCTTTCTTTACTCTCTAACAATTGGCCGATGTGGTGAGGCAGGCTCCAAGGAGGAGCAGCCCCGGAGCTTTTCTTTGAAGCACCTGTGCAGTCTGCGCTTAGCACAATAACAGTACATACCACCGTGAAGCAACCATCCCTCAAGCACTTGTCTCTCAGCTCGGTGATTTTTATGAACTGGTACCATCCAGAGGTGCAGCCAGTGTGTTCAAAGGTGTGAGCAATCCAAGACCAGCGGTGGTGGTGCCCCTTGCTCCAGTCTTCAAAAGATGGCTTCCCGTCTTTGTCGAACAACCCAAAGTCAAAAATCACGCTCACATTCTTTGATTCACCTCGGAGCTCGAGATCCAATCCAACGAACAAATTTGCTGCATAACCTCTTCCACAGGGATAAAATCTAATAAGCCAATCATGATCTCCGATGGTGAAAACTGGGGAAGCAATGGAGCTGTCGGTGCCGACACCTTGGATTTGCCAATAGTTGACTCTGAATTGGTAAGATCCGTTTGCCAACTCAGTCATGTTAATTAAATCTGCAGCATCGAAGGTTCTAGACGCCATTTTTGTAAATCAATTTCTGAATCCTTCAAATTGGATGGAAGTTAAAACTGAAAGCAAATTGATTGAAATAGGTGGAGAGGAATCCAGTTAATTGTTTTGGGGATTTGAAATTTTGAAGGGAAAATAATATAGTGATTGCAGAAGGAATATCGTGGCATTGAGCTGTCAGTGGTCGATCTATGTTATATTGTAAACACAAAGTATATAGTATGAAATCATATATGATGGCCTCGGTTTTTCTTGTTCATTTGTGTTTTTTAATTCCCAATGTGTATTTGTTTATCATACAAAATCGGGTGATGTCAGATGGGATTTGGTCCAGTTCTAGAGACTGCGTTATCATTATCCTTTTTTCAGGTCTAGAACAAGGTATGCGTCAGGTTTATATATATGTCATCTTGAGATTTTGCTGATTAGAAACGTACAAATCAAAATAAAAACAACCTGTGTTTTTCTGGTTAAGGGAATGTGTTTCGTGTGTTGACCAATGACCATCCATAATCCATTCCATATTTCCATTTAATGTCAAACCCAAACTATGAGCCCCATGCTGCCCTGTCGTTGGATTAGATTGGGCTTCAAAATTGGAGTAACGGTGAGTTGTATATTGAACAAATATCGTCTTGGAGAAACTTGAGTTTTTCTTCTTTTTTATTTTTTTTGCCGTTTCTCTCTCTCTCTCTTTGTCACCATAACCAAGTTTTTCATCACTATACAAAATATCCAATATTGTTGTTAGTGAAGAAATAACAAACGAACACATGTGGCCAAACTTACAAGCATATCCTTCACGTTTCAAAGATTTGAATAATGAATTAATGATGGAGAGCAAAAGGAATGAAATAATTAAGAAAGCCAACAAACTAAAAACAAGCCCCATTTCAGGTGAATTAAAAGTGAATAGTACGTACTAACAATGGTAACTGAAAATTACAATACTAATTGATTATATTATCCAGTCCAATCAATCGAATACACATCTCTGCCTGAAATATGGCAGGCAGAAGGCCAGCTGAACTTAGACGCATACACAAAAAGCAGCTAGAGCGAAGAATTTCAGCAGATACCATGGCAATACCCCATGTACGTACATTCATCTTCACGTCGACGTCGAGGAATGATCTGAATCAAGTGGACCAGCTCTACACTTGTCCCGGAGAGCCCTCAAAATCGAGGGATAAGCAAGCGAGAGATTCAAGTATTCATCGGTGAGCGCAATTTTGGACAGGTTTTCGGGGTCACTGGCAAAATAAAGGCAAGCAGCTTTGAGCCGCAGACAGTCATGCTGCTCTGCCAAAACTAAAGTTGTTGCAAACGAATCAATTGAGAGTTCCCTGCATAGCCTCTCCTCGCACATTAATTTCAACATAGTCAGTGCATATGTGTCAGCTGCCGCAAGTAATTGCTGAGTGATTGCAAGGGTATCGATATCATTGTTAGCAAGCTCTTGATCATGAGGGACCGAATCAGTGTATATGAACTGAATCATCATCTTAAATACTGACGGTTGCATCCCCTCAATCTGCACTGCACCAGCGCCACTGAGCCGGCCTTGCTGTGAGGGACCAACACCAAAGAGTATATTTTTAAACACTGGCGAACGAGCTGCCAGTACTAATTTGTGCGCCTGAAAGAGCTCCCCATTTACCTCAAATGTTACATCAAGCATGTCTTTGTCGAGCCAGAGGTTTGCAAAATCCTCACGGAAGTCCAAAGAAGGCGTTGTAGAAGAACTTCCTGCTGGTGTGGAGTCTGAGCCTAAAATGGTGACTGTGCACGTGATAATAATGTGGCCGTCCAACAGATATTTGTCGACCGTGTCATCTTGCGTGAAGAGTCGAACCCAACAGCCGGAAGGGAGGTCTCGAGATGCAAAACTGTCATGGGAAAACGCTTGTGATACCCTTTTTGTCTTTGTGGTGGACAGCGATCCATTATTTTCCAGAAGAGTGAAATCAAAAATGGCATCGACATTCTTGGCAACGGTACGAAGGAAAACGTAGAGAGACACAGACACACCTTGACCTCGGTCGCTCGTCTCCTTCCGGCCCCTCGGGTAGTAGAAGAGCATCCACTCGTATCCTCCGACAGAGAAGCTGGGAGATTTGAGGTAACTGCCGGGGCGAAACTTGATGGTTGCCGAGTAATTGATTTTGAGTTGATATGATCTGCTGGCCATTTCCCTGATGCTTATTAAACCTCTTGGACTGCTCTGCGCCAGCGCCATCTCCGGTTGTTGCAGTTTGGAATCAAAATTTTCAGCTCTTTTTTTTTAACCAAAGAAAACGTATCAACTGTTAATTTAAATAAATTATTACAGAAATGTTGGCCAAGAAAGAAAAAGGGGGACTAATATAATGCCAAAGAATGAACAGAGTACAAGCTATTTTCTTCAAAGCTAATACTGTACGTTTGACACAGCTAAATCTACCAAAATTATTAAAATTTTTTAAATTGTAACATCTGGCAACATGTTTAGCTGTATCTCACTGTTTTCAATAAATTAGTATTATGTAGCAACTGGAATTTTTGGAGCCCATAGGCATGAAAAAGAGGATTGTGTGACATAGGCCGGTTCTATAGTCTTTGGTCAAATAAACAAAAGGAAAAAAAAAAAAAAACTACTTGTAAAAACTCAAAAGAATTTGTTAGCCACCAACAGTGCTCGATCCTATCCCAAAAAAAAAGTCCAAAAAAGTTGTAATTGTTTGTTTGATATGTTTACTCAACTGCTTATGCTTATAGGGACACAACATGTGTGTGTGTATATGTAGTTACAAATTAAAGAGAAGAGGATAGATGTAGGATTTGACTGCGGTCTCGATATAGATAGATATGGTTGGTCCAGGATAAGGTACAATTAACTAAGGGAAAATTAGGATTAACTAAACTTAAACAATTTATATCGTTTTTAATTTTTACGTGGAAAATAATAAACTTTATTCGATAGGATCCACACCGACGTATATAGCAAATTATCTTAAAAATATTCTCTTTTCTTACATTTTAATTAATTGTCATTGTAAATTTACAATTATAAACAAATAATAATATTACTTGATATGATAATTCTTAAAATCTTATTTTGTTACAGTAATTATACTTCACTTTAATGTTATGTTCACTACTACTGCTACCTAATAATAACTGTTATTATTATAACTATAAATTATCATTAATACTATAATTGCATTATCATTTTATAATTAATATTATAATTTTAAATGATACCAAAAATATTTATTTGTACTTTACATAAGCATGATACTTATGACATAACTTGGCATTAAGTATTTATGTTACCTTAAACTATTCCTCCACTACTACGACCAGTATAACCGTGAACCGCACTACTAGAATTTCGTTTATCTGTGTCGGAACACCAACATATTAGAGTCGCTAAATCAAGTAGCGACGCAGAAAGAAAAAAATAGGCGGGAGAACATTTACTAGGTGTCGGTAGGCCGACACAGATTAGTTAGGACGCATAAATATTCTAAACTAAGACGCTGTCAAATTTTGTACATGGACGCGAATATCCTGAGTGTAATTGATGTCGGTATACCGACACATATAAACATGAACACTAATATTTAAGAGAGGCTTTAGATGGTGCCAAAATTTTCCATGAATGATTAAATTATTTTCATAAATGGCGTCAAATGTTTCAGTGAACGTTTTTTAGATAGCACCAAAATTTTTCGCCAAAATTAGTTACCTAATTTTTATCGTACCAATTAAAGGAAATAAATCTCAATAAAAACTAGAAAAAGAAATAAGTATAAAAATAAAAAAAAACTTCCCACCACTATGTAAATAAATACTACTTATAAAAAAATAATAATAACCACCCATTCATCAGTTTTATTATTTTATAAATGTAATTAACATGGTTGAAATCAATTCTGAAAAATTTCTAATGATTAAGTTTTACTCAAAATAAAATACTAATGAAAAGAATGAA
Organism: Rhynchospora pubera; assembly: GCA_028095005.1. Lineage (NCBI taxonomy): Eukaryota > Viridiplantae > Streptophyta > Magnoliopsida > Poales > Cyperaceae > Rhynchospora > Rhynchospora pubera. The sequence goes on from CM051460.1 coordinate 360,430,016, forward strand.
TATTTAAAATAAGAAACATGATTAGTTTGAATAACACATCATTAAATCCTTTGATTTTCAAAATTAAAATGACATATATTGACTCGTAAAATTATAATAGAATTGTAGAACATTTTACAAGTTTTCGAACGAAATAAAGTTTGCATGAAACCAAATGGAATTTCAGAATTTAAAAAACAAATAGAGTCCTGGGACCAGGAATCGAACTCACGAATCAGGTTGCGAATCATTGCAGTCCCTAGCGGGCCAGCTGGCTACAGATATTATTCGAAATAATGACAAGTGGTTATTATTTAAGTTCTTTTCCACCAATATTTGCGCCGAAAAGGAAAATCAAAAGTGGCGGGCCAAAATTAATACGACAAAATTATTTCGTTGATCATATAATTTATATGCTTATAGAAATGAATATAATATTTGAAAAATAAATATAATAAAAATGGTAAAAGAAATAAGAAAAGAACAAAGGACAATAGCACACTTCAATCCTTTTTCATCCAATTAATTCGTGCGACTTCTATTGTTTTCTTTTTGCTATATACAACGCCAAATTACCTCATAAATTTTTTTATACATAGCGCCAAATTTTAGTGCCAAATTTGTTACCCAATATTTTTTTCGTACCAAGAAGAATTTGATAAAAAAATTTTCCTTCTTTTTTATAACATGGATGAAAGGATGAAAATAGAAATAATAAATAAAATGAAAGGGTCATTTTTTTCTTCTCCCATAAAAAACGACATTTTTTTATTTAATAATTTTTCATATATATTGATGGTTGGCATCAATTGTTCGAAATAAAAAATTTCCTTGGTAATAATAAGATATTACAAAACCGGTTATTAAGATAAATTATTGTGTTACTAATATAAGAACTATTAAAGGTACATAACAAGAGTGTTCTCCAAAATGACATGATACGGGCATGTTCGTACAAAATGCACATGTGTTGGCATGACACGGTACGATATATTTATGGAGTTACCATGACATGTGCGTATCAGCGTGTCGTGTTGGAAATTTTCAAACATTGACGCGTCTTAACACGACACAAGTTGACACGATATACAACACAACACAACATGTGACACGACGAGAATTGTTATTATTTAGAATTTATTAAAATATATTGAGTTTATATTATAAATTTAATAACTTTTGATTCATAATCATTTCATTCGATCAGCGATTTTTAATTTAATATATGAAATTTCAGTAATTTATTACATTTTTCTATTTTAAAAATTATTTAAATATTTTTAATAAATTTTTATTGAATAAATTATAATATGTCTTAACACGTTTAACCCATCTAATACTTTTATCATCTATATTTTTTCCTAATATTTTTGTTGTAAAAAAATTTATATTTTTATTTAAAATGTTTCCGATAATATTTTTATAAATCCTCATATATCATTAGGATTTAAAATAATAATTTTGAGAAGTGCTAGTGCACCTAATCAATACAAATTTTTTTCATGTTTAATGTACCTAGTGTCAACGTGTCGTGTCGAAGTCATGTGGTGTTGGAGATTTTCAGACATTGACACGTCTTAACGTGATACGAGTTAACATATGACCCAACTCGACACGACACGTGACACTAGTTGACACGATAAAAAAATTTTATTATTTAGAATTTATTAAATGTATTGAGTTAATATTATAAATTTAATAATTTTTCTTCTTAATATTTTTATTTAATCATTGTTTTTTATTTTAATATATGAAATTAATCTTTTTATTATATCTTTCTATTTAAAAATATTAACTCGTGTTAACACGACACGACATGTCACGTTTACGATATCATATTATGTAACCAGTATGTAACATATGCAATTTTTCATATTATTTAAATCCGTTAGCTTTTTTGTCATTATTTAGAAATTTTTTTAATAACATATATTGACAAACCATTTAATAGGGGGGCTGCCATCCGGCATTTCCAGATTGGTCCTTTTAGTGTTTTCATGGATGGAGTCCACAGATCGGTGACTTGTTTGTCATCTGGATCGTTGATTCAAATCTAACGGTTGGCATGAAACAAAATTATAATTATTACTCTACGCAATTTCCTTTATTATGAATTGGCAAAAGGAAAAGCAAAATAGACGAATCTTCGCATACATATTGAGTTTATGACAATGTAAATTCAATATGAATATTTATAAATAAAATTAATTTGTATTATTAGCATACGATAAATTTATCACACCGAAATGATAAATATATGAATCAATATTCTCTAAAAAATTTCGTTTAGACGTGTTAACATATGTTCAGATGGTTGTTTCCTTTCACATTCTTTCTTAATTTGTGCGCATAATAAAGGAAAGAAAAAAAAATAAATCAACCCTCTCTTATCATACCAAAATCGCCATGAACAACTGATTGATAAAAAACCGATCGTAGAAAATATGCATGCATATAGGGTGTGTTTGGATAGGGCGGAAATAAGGAATAGGAATAAGAAATTTCGGTTTGCGTGCTTATTCTTATTCTTGTGCAACCCAAACAACATGGGAATAAGGAATAAAGGCCCTTATTCCTATACTAACAAAACCATGGTATAAGAATAAGGAATAAGGATAAGCACGCAAACTAAAATTTCTTATTCTTATTCTCTATTCCCGACTTATTCCGTTGCATCCAAACACACCCATAGTGATCAAAATGTACTCATTTATTTTATTGGGATCCCTCGAATTGAAAGCTTGAAATTGTACATACGTCCATTTATATACATAGATACATATTTTCTTTTGTATGTATAGACTCTATTTCAAATTTTTGTTCAAGTTAAAAAAAAAAACTTTTTCGGTTTTCCAAGAAATGTTATAAATTTCAATGATTAGGAATTTTATATTTTGTACATGGGTAGACGTCAAAAATATTTTATTTTTTTTAATTGAAGTGCAATTAATATTTCAAGAAAAATTATTGAAAATCTAAGACACAGATTAATTTTTTGTAAAAGTATCCGGGAGTGAAAATTCTATGGCGAGTCAAGACTACGTAAAAGTGAACGAGAAAACGACTCATTGCACCAATACACATAAAAAGAAAGATACTGAAGAACGATCCATTCCCTAATTTTTTCCGCATCCCTCCCATTTTTTTTCCCCATTACCTCCCATTTTTCCACCAAGTCAAGCCAGAACCCTAGCAGTTTCTAATTTTCTCATATATCCCTCCAATTTTTCGCCATTCCCTCCCATTTTGCTCCAATTCGCTAAACCCTAGCCTCGATGTCGCAACCCCCCTCCTGTGCCTCCCTTCCTCCAGCCAGTCGCGCCCCCTCCGACGCCTCTCTTTCTTCGCCGCCCTCGCCGACAAGCACCCGTCTCTCTAACACCCCCCTCGAAGCACCGCTCTTCTCGACTCTCGGCAGCCACATCCTCTTCCACGTTTCTCCACTTCCCTTCTCGGCAGCAGCCGCCTTGTGAAAATCCATAAAAATAAATTTAATTTTTAAATGACTGTTAATGATTATTAAATTTAAACAGAGCAAAATCGTATAATATGACGACCAATTAAAAAAAAAAATTTATAGAATTTTCAGAAATCATAATACAAATAGTTTGAAAATGAAAATTTAATATTAATAGTTAGTTAAACTTCTAGAAAACAAATAAATGAAATTAACTAAGAATCAAATTCATAAAAATATCCATAGTTCAAAATCTGATTAAAAACTGTAATCTACTGATCAAATAATTAACTAGTTAGTTTCCTTTGTTTTGAGTCGTCCGATTTGAATTCCAAAATCTGAATTATTTCCAACCTTTGGATCAGTGCCGTTTTGGATATCCAATCAAATCGATGGAATTGATCAGATTCTGAATTCTATTTCATTTGGATTGACGTCCACCGTCCTTCTCTTTCTCCCTTCTTAAACCTTTCCTCGTGAACTCCGTCCCTCTCAACTCACATCCACGCCGAGACCTTACCCTCTCCTTCTCCTTCGATCAACACCAGACCCCCACTCCACCCTCCTCTTTGATCGCCAACTTCCCCTCTCATTCCGTTCACCTCACCTCTCCTCTGACTCAACACCAAACCCACCTCACAGCTTCCCTTCTCCTCCGCCATTTCCCTCTCTCACCTCAGCTCCACTCACGGCCAATCACAGACCTCTCCTCTCTTTCCTCTTTCCGAAACCCTAGCCCCACCTACTGCCTCACACACACTCACTCCACTTTCTCTCTTCTTGTTTGGTGGCGACAGTAATTGGCAGTGGCGACGACGGCGCTTGGCGGCTGATCGGGGACAAGGAGACAACTCAGGCGGTAGCAGGCTGAGCACCACTCTCCTTTCCTCCTTCCACTTCCTTTGCAGCTATCTCGGTTTGGTAACCAACTTCCTCTCTCTTTCTCTTTGTTGTGCTGTGATTGCTTGTTGAAGCACGCATAAGAATTGATCTGTCGGATTGCTTGCTTTGATTGTGCGTTGCTTCTTTGATGAATTGATCTGTCACTTGCTTGATTGAATTGTTGTGAATGTGTGTGTAGCCTCTAGATTGATCTGTTTATTGGAATATGTTGAGGCATGCCTTATGTTGATCTGTTGCTTGCTTATGTGGCTCGACTGAGCCTTAACTGATCTGTTGTGACACTTATTGTTGGCTCGTGTGAGCTTTGCTTGCTTTATGTTGAGCTTTGATCTGTGTCTGTTACATGCCATTACGGCTAAATTGAATTGTGATTGAGATAGTTGAACTGTTCTGTGCTTGAGTTGCTTATCTGAGGCTTGCAATTGAAATGTTAAGTAGAATATGCCTCTATTTGAGTTTATCTGTGTTGTTTGATGCTCTCGGCTTGGTTATCAAGCTGGTACAGGCTTAGTACTAGCCATATGTATCTCTGTTTGTATTCTGGTACGAGTCCAGGGACTCGTTTGTGATAATTTTGGTGTCAGGGACTATTCTATAAAAATCTTTAAACTGATTTTGGACTAGTTTATAAATAAAACTGTTATAAAGGACTTAAAATGAAATTTGGAGTAAATAAAATGAATCTGTGGGCTTGTATGTAAATGTGATGGCTAGCGGGTCGGATCTGTGATAAATGACGGATCTGGACTTTAATAAATGGGTTCGGATTTGACCACCGAAACCCATTAACCCGCTGGGTTTTTACCTGACAGGTGGGCCCCTTATTTCTCACCTGGGCCGTTACTCTCTGGGCCTTGCATTGTCGCGGGGCCGTGTGTTTATTTCTGGCCTGTTCGGCCTATTTGGGCTGTTCTTTTGAATTTTTGTGTTGGGCTCTGTTGATGGGCCGAATTGAATTATTAAATTAAAATTATAATTTCTGGACTTTAATTGTTGGACTGGGCCAGGTCCATAAATAATTTCAGGATTAACATATATATATATAAATAAATTGATTAATACGGTTAACTTAAAAATGGGACTAATTATAAATTAAGTGATATCCAAATTAATCGGACTAATACATAAACTTAAAGATGGGAGAAGATTACCATCCGTACAGTCTTACAAATGCGTATGATCCTAAACACATTAAAACACCAATACGTTAAAATAACAAACTTATTATTTATATTATCATTATGACAAACTATTTAAGAATTATATTAACTTTAGTTAATAATAACTTTATTCACTATTACCACTATATTATTTCCAACCTAATTTTAATTATAATCACACTTGAAATTGCATTATTAAAAAGATAAAATAATATCAATACATTTTAATAACTAAAAACTACTTAAGTGAAATTAGTTATAGAAATTAATAAAAGAATTTAATACTTGAGCAAAACACTATTAAAAATATTACCAAACTAAAATACTTAATTTAATTATTACACCACATAAACGTGTAGAATGGACTGTAGGAACTCGTTTAAAAACGACTTCCTTCACACACTGTTTTAAAGGAAACTCTGCCAAATTTTATAAAATGCTTTTCTAATTAAAATAATATATTTTAAAACAGAATTCCTTTCAGTAAACCTTAAATGCAACTCACCTAATAAATTAAATCTAAATCCAATTGAGAAATGATTAGAGATTGTTAAATGAGTAAATTATAACTTCGAATCCACTAAATAATGTTAACACTTATAAAATGGTTTTCTATTCTTAAACAAATGACAATATACTTTTATACAATTGTTAGTAACATGAAAATTACTAAAATTAAATAAACTTCTCTAAAAGCAATAAATATAAGATTAGACATTTGTTATGAGATATAAAAGTAATAATAAATTCACTATGAGTTTATACACTTTGCAAATGTTCTTGAAACCATTTAAATATTGTAAGAATAAAACAAGTAAATAACAAATATATTTTAACAATAATACAGGTCAAAGCAATTCTAGAAAACTAGATGTCTAAGCACACTTAGAATTAAACTACCTATTTATTCACTTACACAATTAAAATGATTTCTTAAGACAAACTAAAAATAAAGCGATTCCAACATGCAAATTAAGTTTATAAATTCAACAACACATCTTTCTTCATATTGTGTTTTCTAAATAAAATTCTATATAAATATTTCTAAATAGTAACAATGATGATCTAACTTAATTAATATTTCTTCACACTAGTTATAGATAAAACTCTATTGAAATCTTATAAAATATATAAGTAAATTTAATAATATACATCAACATAGAATTCATTTTTATTTAACTAAGTATTGTTTAGAACACATAACCAGCACTTGATTTTAATTATGGGATAATTGGGTAGATCGTTAGTCTAATTCGTAGCCTTTTTAATCGTCAGGTAATCAGTCAGACCACTCAGGCGTATTTGACCAATTGCTGATCCAAGTAATTTGTGCAAGGCGTTGGTGAGGACTTCGCCATTGCTTTACTATTACAGCTGTCTCTATGCCCGACTTTACAGGTGTGTGGAAACTTTAGGTTTTCTTTAAACTTTAGATTAAGAATTAGATCAGTAACTTTATGTGTGCATAACATGTCATTAACATTAAGTAAACAGTTAAGAGCATTTTAATACTCAAAAGATTAGTTGCACTTGTAGGTTATGCATCTAGATTAATAAAGTGATTAATGAACTTAAAAGTGCTTAAAATCAACACTTGCATCTGGTATGGATCAGGATAGTGAGACCGAGTGAACTAGGAACGCTTTGCTTGCGGTCAGGAGCTGCACCCAAGCCATTGCCGGTCAGTTCATGACGATTCTGATCACGAGCAACACGTTTCCGACGATCACTCTGCAGACCGACATCTAGGCGGTTCTGCGGTCACTTGATGGTTGTTTGTTATTAGTATATCCTCTTGTCTTGTGTTATTAGTATATTCCTTTGGCATGACTTGGACACTGGGTGGAGTGTGCCATCTATATATATATTTCAGACTACCTCTCGATCTCCAGGAGTCAGTTTGCCGGTACCGTGTCTTACTGCTCACTCCTCGACGGGGGAGTGAGGTCGGAGCTTATGCGTATCGAGGTGTTGCGTAGGTAGATCTGTAGGCACTGTTCTTGTCATATATTTTGGGATTAGTGAGATTGATTCTGGATTTTATAATTTATGATTTGACCATTGAGTGCGGGTGCTTCACTCTCGTATCATTAAATATATTCCGTATCATATTATATTAATAATACAATCTGTTCTCCAGATATTTTTTTCTAATTTTATTTTGGGCATGTCTTTAGATGTAGATTAGTGGCATCATTAAAATAATCCACACTTAGCTCTTTAAAGATAGGATTTAAAATGTCCAACCTAAGAATGGTTTAGTTCTAACTTTAGTTTATCCAAAACCTTTAGTTTTCCCTGTTATTGCACTGAGTATTCGCGTACTCAGCCCACATAATTTTTGTGGAGCAGGTTTAGGTCTGACTGAAGACAATCTGATGATGAAGGTCGCTTACCGCTGCTGGATGATGCTAATTGATATCTGGATTGTTTCATATGTCGATCTTATGTGTACTTTTTATTTTGTTATTGTTTTATGGCATTATTTTGTGATTTATTGTATCTGAGACACTGTACTTAGCCTTCCGTGTGCACAGCAGAGTGTGTACACGTGGCGGGGTTGTCCTCCCCTGAAACGGATCTGGTTCGGGGTGTGACATCCTTTCGGTGGTATCAGAGCATGGTAATGATCACAAATATCCAGCTTAAGATTGTATAGTTGATACTATTCTTTTTGCAGTATCAGTTAACAATCTTTTGACCAAACCATAGGAGTTAGTAACACTTAGGTGGAGGCCCAGAAGATTTTCGCTGCATGCTCGTGGAATGATGGCAATATGCATGGACTTCCAAGACAGGACGATCTTGTGTAACAAATTCGTTCTACATTTCAAGATTAGGACGTCTTAATAGGATGGGGTAGGTTTGAAACCTTATAAAAATTTAGAAACTTAAGAATGCTAAATTTAGAAATACGAGTAATTACGAACAATTAAATTTATCAAATAAAATTTTAAATTGGTGTGATATTTACAAAACTTAGATAGCAACAAAATTAACTAATTCTTAGCTTGTTATGTTAAGTAACAAATAAAATAACTTGTTATGTTAACTAATTGACAAAAAAAAAAAAATGTTGTTTTTAGTTTCAACCTCAAGGTAAATCTTTAAGTGAGCTAATAAGCAATTTTAATTAGAGTCTGTGCACTTGACTAGACTAGGCTACTTAAGAAATTTTCGTATCTGGTCAAAACAAAAAGATGAATTAATTTATTTGTTAAAAGTTTGCAACAAAATATTAAAATTCAACTAAAATATATACAAAAGTGATAATTAGTGAAACTTTTATTTAAACTAGAATTTACGGAATAAAATAATAATAATAATAACAAATAATATAAATTAAAATTGCATTAACAATTTGAAATGTATAGTTTATCATACGGATAACTTAATAACATCAATAGTAATTGTATGAGGTCAATGGTAAAAATAGTAGTAATTGCATAAAGTTAATTATAAAAATAGTAATAATACAAATGACTCTATGAAATACTTAAATAAATACTACAACAACAGAAACTAACAGTAAAAATAATTAGAACCTACACATTTAATAACACAACTTTGATCATTCTTTAAAAAGGAACGTGAACAAACTAAAGTTGGAATTATAAACATCAACATATATAAATATAAAATTTATTTTTAACATCTCGAAAAGCTTACAACAGATATTATAATAAAAAAAAAATTAATTTAGTAAGTAAGACTTGGACTAAATTATTAGAAGAGCTATTTAGACCACTTATAAAATCAAAGATTTGAACTATTTGACTGATTCCAAAGCACATGGATTTTTACTGATCCAAAATTTTATTGGTTATCTACTTTAATTACTCCCTTGAAATCCGAATTTCAATTGATCTGAGTTTTATTTGGCGTTCCATTTGATTCTTAAAATTTTTGAAAATTTCGACTATTATTCATTTCATTTATTATTTTATATTATTTGATTGAACTTCTGAACCTTTGGCATTACAAGTCAGACTAAATCATTATTTTCAACTCCTCTTTCTTGACTTGTTATTTGGAACCTTTAAAACTCCTTTGAAATCTGATTTATGTGTTTTAACTGTTGTTAGTGAACTAATCAAATTGAATTTTTAATGATTGCTCGATTCGCCCTCCTTTCACTTGTTAGCATTGAGTTAAATAAATCTGACCGATCATCAACTTTGTTAACTGATTCTGAGTAAATATCAAATACATCTTTTCTTCATTGACTGATCACCAATGAAGCAAGGAATTGTGTTTGATATAAGGTTGACAAATAGTACTTTCTAAAATTAACTTTAGAAAACTTCTATATGATGAGGTAGAATATTGTTCCATTTGGAATTTAGATTCAAGTATTTTGATTCGATTGATGTTTACTAGCACGATTTGAAATTTTGAAAATCATCTGAGTTAACTTTCATTCAAATACCTCCTTAATTTCTTTGACTCGTGCCTCATTTTGAATTTCGAGGACGAAATTCTTTTAAGGGGGGTAGACTGTGAAAATCCATAAAAATAAATTTAATTTTTAAATGACTGTTAATGATTATTAAATTTAAACAGAGCAAAATCGTATAATATGACGACCAATTAAAAAAAAAATTTATAGAATTTTCAGAAATCATAATACAAATAGTTTGAAAATGAAAATTTAATATTAATAGTTAGTTAAACTTCTAGAAAACAAATAAATGAAATTAACTAAGAATCAAATTCATAAAAATATCCATAGTTCAAAATCTGATTAAAAATTGTAATCTACTGATCAAATAATTAACTAGTTAGTTTCCTTTGTTTTGAGTCGTCCGATTTGAATTCCAAAATCTGAATTATTTCCAACCTTTGGATCAGTGCCGTTTTTGATATCCAATCAAATCGATGGAATTGATCAGATTCTGAATTCTATTTCATTTGGATTGACGTCCACCGTCCTTCTCTTTCTCCCTTCTTAAACCTTTCCTCGTGAACTCCGTCCCTCTCAACTCACATCCACGCCGAGACCTTACCCTCTCCTTCTCCTTCGATCAACACCAGACCCCCACTCCACCCTCCTCTTTGATCGCCAACTTCCCCTCTCATTCCGTTCACCTCACCTCTCCTCTGACTCAACACCAAACCCACCTCACAGCTTCCCTTCTCCTCCGCCATTTCCCTCTCTCACCTCAGCTCCACTCACGGCCAATAACAGACCTCTCCTCTCTTTCCTCTTTCCGAAACCCTAGCCCCACCTACTGCCTCACACACACTCACTCCACTTTCTCTCTTCTTGTTTGGTGGCGACAGTAATTGGCAGTGGCGACGACGGCGCTTGGCGGCTGATCGGGGACAAGGAGACAACTCAGGCGGTAGCAGGCTGAGCACCACTCTCCTTTCCTCCTTCCACTTCCTTTGCAGCTATCTCGGTTTGGTAACCAACTTCCTCTCTCTTTCTCTTTGTTGTGCTGTGATTGCTTGTTGAAGCACGCATAAGAATTGATCTGTCGGATTGCTTGCTTTGATTGTGCGTTGCTTCTTTGATGAATTGATCTGTCACTTGCTTGATTGAATTGTTGTGAATGTGTGTGTAGCCTCTAGATTGATCTGTTTATTGGAATATGTTGAGGCATGCCTTATGTTGATCTGTTGCTTGCTTATGTGGCTCGACTGAGCCTTAACTGATCTGTTGTGACACTTATTGTTGGCTCGTGTGAGCTTTGCTTGCTTTATGTTGAGCTTTGATCTGTGTCTGTTACATGCCATTACGGCTAAATTGAATTGTGATTGAGATAGTTGAACTGTTCTGTGCTTGAGTTGCTTATCTGAGGCTTGCAATTGAAATGTTAAGTAGAATATGCCTCTATTTGAGTTTATCTGTGTTGTTTGATGCTCTCGGCTTGGTTATCAAGCTGGTACAGGCTTAGTACTAGCCATATGTATCTCTGTTTGTATTCTGGTACGAGTCCAGGGACTCGTTTGTGATAATTTTGGTGTCAGGGACTATTCTATAAAAATCTTTAAACTGATTTTGGACTAGTTTATAAATAAAACTGTTATAAAGGACTTAAAATGAAATTTGGAGTAAATAAAATGAATCTGTGGGCTTGTATGTAAATGTGATGGCTAGCGGGTCGGATCTGTGATAAATGACGGATCTGGACTTTAATAAATGGGTTCGGATTTGACCACCGAAACCCATTAACCCGCTGGGTTTTTACCCGACAGGTGGGCCCCTTATTTCTCACCTGGGCCGTTACTCTCTGGGCCTTGCATTGTCGCGGGGCCGTGTGTTTATTTCTGGCCTGTTCGGCCTATTTGGGCTGTTCTTTTGAATTTTTGTGTTGGGCTCTGTTGATGGGCCGAATTGAATTATTAAATTAAAATTATAATTTCTGGACTTTAATTGTTGGACTGGGCCAGGTCCATAAATAATTTCAGGATTAACATATATATATATATAAATAAATTGATTAATACGGTTAACTTAAAAATGGGACTAATTATAAATTAAGTGATATCCAAATTAATCGGACTAATACATAAACTTAAAGATGGGAGAAGATTACCATCCGTACAGTCTTACAAATGCGTATGATCCTAAACACATTAAAACACCAATACGTTAAAATAACAAACTTATTATTTATATTATCATTATGACAAACTATTTAAGAATTATATTAACTTTAGTTAATAATAACTTTATTCACTATTACCACTATATTATTTCCAACCTAATTTTAATTATAATCACACTTGAAATTGCATTATTAAAAAGATAAAATAATATCAATACATTTTAATAACTAAAAACTACTTAAGTGAAATTAGTTATAGAAATTAATAAAAGAATTTAATACTTGAGCAAAACACTATTAAAAATATTACCAAACTAAAATACTTAATTTAATTATTACACCACATAAACGTGTAGAATGGACTGTAGGAACTCGTTTAAAAACGACTTCCTTCACACACTGTTTTAAAGGAAACTCTGCCAAATTTTATAAAATGCTTTTCTAATTAAAATAATATATTTTAAAACAGAATTCCTTTCAGTAAACCTTAAATGCAACTCACCTAATAAATTAAATCTAAATCCAATTGAGAAATGATTAGAGATTGTTAAATGAGTAAATTATAACTTCGAATCCACTAAATAATGTTAACACTTATAAAATGGTTTTCTATTCTTAAACAAATGACAATATACTTTTATACAATTGTTAGTAACATGAAAATTACTAAAATTAAATAAACTTCTCTAAAAGCAATAAATATAAGATTAGACATTTGTTATGAGATATAAAAGTAATAATAAATTCACTATGAGTTTATACACTTTGCAAATGTTCTTGAAACCATTTAAATATTGTAAGAATAAAACAAGTAAATAACAAATATATTTTAACAATAATACAGGTCAAAGCAATTCTAGAAAACTAGATGTCTAAGCACACTTAGAATTAAACTACCTATTTATTCACTTACACAATTAAAATGATTTCTTAAGACAAACTAAAAATAAAGCGATTCCAACATGCAAATTAAGTTTATAAATTCAACAACACATCTTTCTTCATATTGTGTTTTCTAAATAAAATTCTATATAAATATTTCTAAATAGTAACAATGATGATCTAACTTAATTAATATTTCTTCACACTAGTTATAGATAAAACTCTATTGAAATCTTATAAAATATATAAGTAAATTTAATAATATACATCAACATAGAATTCATTTTTATTTAACTAAGTATTGTTTAGAACACATAACCAGCACTTGATTTTAATTATGGGATAATTGGGTAGATCGTTAGTCTAATTCGTAGCCTTTTTAATCGTCAGGTAATCAGTCAGACCACTCAGGCGTATTTGACCAATTGCTGATCCAAGTAATTTGTGCAAGGCGTTGGTGAGGACTTCGCCATTGCTTTACTATTACAGCTGTCTCTATGCCCGACTTTACAGGTGTGTGGAAACTTTAGGTTTTCTTTAAACTTTAGATTAAGAATTAGATCAGTAACTTTATGTGTGCATAACATGTCATTAACATTAAGTAAACAGTTAAGAGCATTTTAATACTCAAAAGATTAGTTGCACTTGTAGGTTATGCATCTAGATTAATAAAGTGATTAATGAACTTAAAAGTGCTTAAAATCAACACTTGCATCTGGTATGGATCAGGATAGTGAGACCGAGTGAACTAGGAACGCTTTGCTTGCGGTCAGGAGCTGCACCCAAGCCATTGCCGGTCAGTTCATGACGATTCTGATCACGAGCAACACGTTTCCGACGATCACTCTGCAGACCGACATCTAGGCGGTTCTGCGGTCACTTGATGGTTGTTTGTTATTAGTATATCCTCTTGTCTTGTGTTATTAGTATATTCCTTTGGCATGACTTGGACACTGGGTGGAGTGTGCCATCTATATATATATTTCAGACTACCTCTCGATCTCCAGGAGTCAGTTTGCCGGTACCGTGTCTTACTGCTCACTCCTCGACGGGGGAGTGAGGTCGGAGCTTATGCGTATCGAGGTGTTGCGTAGGTAGATCTGTAGGCACTGTTCTTGTCATATATTTTGGGATTAGTGAGATTGATTCTGAATTTTATAATTTATGATTTGACCATTGAGTGCGGGTGCTTCACTCTCGTATCATTAAATATATTCCGTATCATATTATATTAATAATACAATCTGTTCTCCAGATATTTTTTTCTAATTTTATTTTGGGCATGTCTTTAGATGTAGATTAGTGGCATCATTAAAATAATCCACACTTAGCTCTTTAAAGATAGGATTTAAAATGTCCAACCTAAGAATGGTTTAGTTCTAACTTTAGTTTATCCAAAACCTTTAGTTTTCCCTGTTATTGCACTGAGTATTCGCGTACTCAGCCCACATAATTTTTGTGGAGCAGGTTTAGGTCTGACTGAAGACAATCTGATGATGAAGGTCGCTTACCGCTGCTGGATGATGCTAATTGATATCTGGATTGTTTCAGATGTCGATCTTATGTGTACTTTTTATTTTGTTATTGTTTTATGGCATTATTTTGTGATTTATTGTATCTGAGACACTGTACTTAGCCTTCCGTGTGCACAGCAGAGTGTGTACACGTGGCGGGGTTGTCCTCCCCTGAAACGGATCTGGTTCGGGGTGTGACACGCCTCCTCTTCCACGTTTCTCCACTTCCCTTCTCGGCAGCCACCGGTAAGTCTCCCTCCCCCCTCTCTCTCTGTCTATTGGACTTTGTAGGTTATGTGGATTATGTTGGATCTCGGATTTGAAGCCATGGAAGGAGATAGTCGATCTCTGCACCAGGTGGTCCCGCTCTGGGCGATCCGAAATCTTCAAGGTTGTTGTTCTTGGTGGCGGGTCCCTATTGTTGCAGTTAAGTGAAGGACCTCGTTCCTTATGTGAGTGATTAAAGTCCGCCTGTACAATATTGACGAACCTTTATGTCTTTTTCAATCACACAGATGACAAAATGATGTGTCATTGCATGTATTAGAGGGTCATACGCAGCTATGTGAGGGACATAGGATCTGAACCCCTGTGCGGCCAAACAAAAAAAGGGATATTACTGAATTGCATTAAAAGACAAACCTTGGAAACAGGAGATAGCTAGCCAAGCTCATAGGATGTAGTGCTTGCTTTAAGTGGTTGGGTTGTATTTGTTTGTACGTTGTCCTTACCTCAATAAATCGTATTTTTTTTGACGTTCTCCTGCGGAAAAAGCTACACCATTGCCAACCCCCTGCTTTTATTCCTCTAGCTGCCTTTGAATCTTCTACTCCGTGGTAATACTCTCTAAACTACAGCTTAGCTTATGGCTTTCAATTAAGTAACGCAGATCATTGATTATAGGTAAAAAGGAATGGAGTTTCAGTAGCTCTCTGCACACATCCTGAAGAATACCTTTGCGAGCCCCTGTGTTCTACATAAACCTACTAGACCCCCTTTTCTTCTATTAAGCCGATACCGCTTATCCCATATACCTAGCTCACTTCATCCCTTGCTTTATCCAGTACAGCTTTCTGGCCTGGTATGCCCCGCTTGCCGCTCCAGTTCTTTCGTCTCTGATTTTTTTGAGTGTGGAAGCAGAACACCTCATTAATTTTTACTTATTTCTTATAAGTGAATGTTTTTTTGCCTCTTGTTGTAGTGTCTTATGATCGATGAAGCTGATCAGATGCTAGGTTTAAACTTTAAGGGTGAGATGGAAGAGATACTTAATCGCCTTCCAATGGTAGACCAATATTTTATTACCTCTTACTGAAATGAGTTTAAGCATTAGTCGCTTCTTACTTTCTGGCATAAATAACGAAATTAAAAAAATCAGATAGTGCATTTTATAGAGAAGCTTTTTGAATCAGTTGGTAAATTTCATAGGATATGAAATCTTCTTGAATCAGTTGGTGACTTTTTCATAGGATTCAAAATCTTTTTTAACAGAATGCTAGCAACAAGTTAATAAGATATTATTTTTTTTGTGATGTTGAAAACTTTTCTGATAATTTACTTACTTTTTTTTCTCATATGCAGAAGAGGCAAACAATTTTATGTATTTCTACACAAGAGTACTGAGGTAATTTGTCTTTTCATATATATAAATTTTTGTTTTTGTTCTTAGTTCGTTATCTTTGCATTTGTTAGATGCATCACTTCCTGATTAAAATAATATTTGGCTTATATGTCAAACAAAAACACTCAGGTTTTTTTAGTTTGCCAAGTTATCATTTAAGAAAAAGGCAGTAGAGAGCGAGGCTGCTCAACCCAAACCAATCTACATTGGTGTTTATGACAAAAAGCCAAAGGTAAGAACTAAAAAATTAGATTTATGTTTCATAAAATCACTAATAGATGGATGTGTCGAATTTTTTTGTAGGCAAACTGTTTCTGGGCTACAACAATATTGTTGTATTGTGGAGAGTGAGGTGAAGCTCCTTGCACTTTTATAATTTTTTCGAGAAGCAACAATCCAAAAAAACAATTGTGTTTTTGTCAACAAGGTAGGCGATCAAATTTTACTCAAAACTTCTTGGTTACATAAACACAGAATGCTTTTACATGAAGGGAACTCAAAAGCAGAGTGTTCGAAATTCTAACTTGCATGGATTCACTCTTTTACTGGATGATCATGTCAGCTCATGCCGCCTGTAAGAAGTCCTAAATGGGAGTTTCCATGCTCTTGCAGAATGATCATGTTTACTGATCTATCGATGCAACTCACATGAACAAGTACTACACTATATCTTTCTTTGTCTCTTCTGTACATACAGGCAGGTTTTTTGTAATTCTCAGAACCAGTAATTATGTTAACCCGTTTAATTAAATGACGTAATGGGCACCAGCACACTAGTGTAGAATAAATGAAAATGAGGATTGTTAAGTAAATTATTGTATTAGATGGTCGGTTTTGTTGGCTTATTGGATGAGGATTGGCGCTATTTTTAATTGGATCTGCTCCTTTATCATTATGGGTTGTACATTACATTAGGTTAGTTTGACTTGTGAATTATTTTGATGAATTGTTCATCTGAACTGCTGGACTTAAATACGATTGTGGGCTCTGATGGAGTATAATTAGTTCATTGCTGAACTGCTTGACTTGAATAAGATTGTGGTACAATTAGTTTACTGTTTTGGTGACTTGAAGTTCCAACTAAAATTAAGGTCTGATTACTAAAAAATTGAAAGAAGTTTGTAGGATGAAATGTGAAAATAGTCTTGATTGTATTTTATTCGATAGTTCACCACCTTTAACCTGCATTGAATAGGTTAAAATTTAATATTGGATTTGGTGTCAACTTTTTTGTTAAATTAACAGTAAATGATTAGAAAATAACAAGGATAAGCATCTAGTTGAGCTTATATAGTTTCTGGTTTGGATATTAGTTTTGTTTAACTTTATTAATGTGCTTTGTTGCTTTCATGTTGTGGTCAATTTTTCAGCAACATAGAAGTTTGGCAATAATATCAATGGACAACAACACTTCACAGGGACTCACACATGAAGAAGGCTTAAGTGCAGCATATGCAAGCACGTCAAATGCTATGGGGGAATACACTATGTGCTTGGATATGATAATTTAAGCTAGGTAGACTATGAATTCTGGTTTACTTTGAATTCTAAACATATGAATAACTTTTGTTATTTGTATTGGATGATGATTTTCAATTCAATGCACAATATATATTTGTATTTTTTTGTTTGATTCAATGTGAATTATGTGTATGGCTGAGAATTCTAAAATAATTGTGATTAATTAAAATCGTATGAATTAAATAGTGTGGTACCAAATTGGTACCGGAAAGAATTGAATGACTGTATAAATGTAATTGATGTGGCCATCAACAGTAGCGTCAGTATACTGACGTCTCTGATCTAATATACAACAATGTACAAAAACGCGGATACAGTGGGCCCCACTAAATTCTGACAATAAGTTTTCTATTTCGGCGAGCAAAGGCGTCGCTATATTGACTCTAATAGGTTGTGGGCCCCGCTAAAATTCTGACAATATATTATCTGGGTCGCTTAATAAAGGCGTCGGTATACCGACATAGTAACGTCTAAATAGAGACGCGCTTACTGTTTGAATAAGCGATCAGAGAACATGGTAAGCGTCGTTATCCCGACACAAATATAGAGACGCGTTAAGTAATCCGCGTCCTCGCGACACAGATGTTTATTATTAGCGGCTAGAGTATCTGAGTCGCTTAGGTAGCGTCTTTAGGTGGACGCAGATAGCTTTTCGTGTCGGAATAGGGACGCCTTTTTGCGAAACAAATAATTGACATTCTAGTAGTGCCGGACTGGTCCGGTCCATTTTGGACTCAAAACTGCCAGTTTTCGTATTGTCAGAAATCACAACAGAATTAGAGAATGTAGGCGACAATAGTGAATAGAACTTGGGATACTAGTCCACTAGGCATAGTTGGACTTTTTGGTTGGTTCTACAATCAAATGTACTACTAATTTAAATATACTTGGTAATGAGATTCCTGAGAGAGGAAAAGAAGCAGTTGAGTTTGAGTTAGAACAATCTGCATTTTGGGTAGTGTGTTTACTATCCTATACGTCGAAGTATTTTACTAGTGCATTGACAAAATAAAGGCTCGGTTTGGATAAGGTGTGGGAAGAAGTGGAAAGAATTATTGGGAAGTGTGTAACTTTGTGAAGAGTTTAAATTGTTTATAATAAATTTATTTCCTTCTTCTTTTCTTTTCAAATGGAATCCAAACGGAGCAAAAAAAAAGACTTGAAAGTCCAGACTAGACGTTCTTCCGAGGACGAAGCTGCCAGCCCAAATTTAAGCATATGCACACTAATAAGCTTAACACATGTTAGATGCAGACCCATGAAGAGGAATCATGCAATATTAAGTCTAACACAGACACAATATATTTTTTAGTCCAAGTACTTTCTTAAATATACATAATCGGACCTTGTTTTTTTTTTAAAAAAAAATAATAAAATAAACCCAGGCACTGGCCTCTATGTATCTTCGTCCCTGTGTTCTTCCACTGCTTCTGTTGTTTCTGCTGTCGTATATCTAAATTCAATTTAGATTACATTAATAGTTTACACATCCATTATTCACAATCTCTATTGATACATTGCATACCTTTGTTTCAGAGAACAGCGATGTGGATTTTATTATTCCATACTCAGTACCTTTGTAAACCGTCATGATATAAATCAACCAATTGATGCTACATATTATATATACTAGCAGCAGTGTCCGCTCAATGTGCGGGCAATTTTTACATGATATATTTCAAAAATGTTAAAGACTTTTGAGTATATTTTATTTTTACGTGAACTTTTTTTCCTTAAATTGCGAAGGTTATAAACTGATTGTCAAATCTGAGAAGTAAAACCAAATTACATACCAGTCTTACTAAATTTACAAAAAAATACTGCACAGTTTGTACAAAAGAGAGATCAGGAGCATTACATGATAATGTTGAGGTCCTCTTGAGGAATGTTCTCCAAAGAGACCTGCTTGATTTGCCACAAAATTCCCATTGGCCAAATCTAATCCCTTACACACGCAGCCTGCTCTCTTCCCAATTTAATCCCTTATACACGCAGCCAAATCTAATCCCTTATAACGCAGCCATATATCCTAGTATCTATTCTCAAACAAGACAAAAGAAATTGAACACAAAATCTAATCAAAATTTCAAGACCAAACAAAATTCACTACTTATTTAGAGGCAAAACAACTATCGGGTCACGTCCTGTAGCTCAGCTTTCGGCCAACTTCTTACTCGTTCCACGTTCGTTACACTGCTCACTGCTCGGCATCCTCACTGAAAGTGAAAGAAAAAGCCTTTCCCCAGGAAACTTTTTTTTGAATTTGATCATTTTTTACTACTAAACTTACTGATACTATTTTCTTAATATTTTACATTGAATTTACAAAAGTAAAAAAAAAAAAACAAAACTAAGCATATCACAAAGCAACTATCAAATAGTTCAGTGAAAATCATCTTCAAAAATGTAAAAGTTGATGATTTTTGACACTAATGTAAGAAAAAAAAAAGTCGAAATCACAACAAGTGAAAAGTTCCTCTAGCTACCTTATTCAGATTATTATAAAACTGAATAGAAATTACAGATACAAGATTGTAAATTGCACGAAACAAAACAATAGTCATTTAATACGAATTATCAGCTTGATAAGAAGGGTGGCATGCTCAGGAAAGTACTCCAATTCATCCTTGGTAACCCATGCATATCCTTGCATGAATTAGTTGCGACTTGAAAAAAAAATAAACATCTGAAAGTTAATATGCAAATTATCAGGTACAACATATATCCAATAATGTATTTATTGCTAAACCTTAATCAATTGTAAGTATAGTAACATCCAATCCTAATGTATTTAGAGCCAAAACCTTAATCAACTCTATGGATCACTTATAACGAGATTCTTATTCCAAAGTCTACAGGAAAATTTGAAAATCTATCTTATGAAAATAAACATCCTGTGAGACTGAAAATAACCACAAATGTTTGGAACTACCATGCTTGCTCAGTAAATTACTTCATAATGTGGTTAAAAGAAAAATTTAGGCAAAATAGAAAAAAAAAACCTCGGGACTGGCCCACATTTGGAAGCACTATAAAATCTTTAACTACTTTAAAATCTGCATAAGCTCTTCCTAGCTCCACTGACTCCCAAGGATCCTTCTCTCCCCATGCCACCAGAACAGGACACTGTTAATACTTAATACCAACCAAATTATTACACAAGTTAATTATATCTTTATTGTTACCGGTAATATTTTATTATTAATTTTTGAAAAAAACACCTTAACTTTCGAAAGAAGCTCCTCGAGTAAAGGTCCAACAGAGTAGCAAATGAACTCAAGAAACACGTCAGCTGCACCTGGATCCAAACCTGGTTGTAGAATTATCTGAACCAGCTCATCTGTTACTGTTGATGTGTCATGGTAGCAATAGAGCAACCAACCAAAAGCAAACTGATTAGGTGCACTTGCAAGAAAATAAAATAATGACTTCATGGGCCTATCAATGTACCTGATAAAGAATGCTCTTAACAGAATCAGGTGTAGCAACCGCATTGAAAAACAGCTTCCCCACAGGTACGAAGTTATTAATCGACAAAGAAGTATTTACAATAAAGCTATGAACCCTCAGCCTAAGGAATCAGCCAAACGGCTAGTCGGTAAATATAAGTAATTAACATAACACTTATGTCCCAAATTAACGACTATGAAACTCCAATTTTATGAATTAACGACTATTTGTGAACAAAATAGATGTAATCTCCGATCTCAGTTCCAGCTTGAGCAAGTTGAGGTCCAATCTCATCTAGTACAAGTGGCACCCCTGGAAAATAGGCAAAACATCAGTACCTCCAAATTAGAACACCAAAATCGAAGAAAACATCAGATCATAATAAGCTCAAATAAGAGAAAAGAGAAGAAGAAAATTAAGTTCACATAATCAGAAAAAAGTACCTCCAATCTCCTCGAAGAGGAGAGAAGTAGAAGAAAACATCGGAATCGAAAAGAAAGCACCTCTTCTCAGTCTGTATGATCCGGTGGAAGGAACAAAAGCATACCTCCCGCTCGCTGCTGTAAGTGATGGAAAAAAGAAACCGACGAACTGAGAAGGCGGTTGACTCTTCACTCTAGTATTAGTAACCTATCAAGGGTTTATGAGAGAGTAGAAAGAGGGTAAATTGGTACTCATCTGAAAGCAGAAGAGCCTAGGTTCCATCTTTGTAGATCGGAAATCGATCTCTTAGATCTTCCTGTTATGTTATGTTATGTTGCTAATCCCTTCTCTCGTCTCCTCTAAAAGAACGTCTCAAAGGGAGACTGTGATGTGAGGGTTAGCAACATAACAGGAGAATCCTAACCGTTCGATACAGAATGCAAAATCAACGGCTAAGGATCCGGTTACTGTCCGAACAACTGTGAAGCTATAGTTGTTTCGGATCCGGATCTCTTTGCAGAGATTAATATATAGAAAATGAATGAAAATGAAATGATATACATCTTTGATTCTTTTAAAAAAAAGAAAGGCAAAATCTCTCCTTTTTCTTATGGCATGCGCTGATGCATGATGCGCATCCAAGTATTTGGTTTTCAAAAAGCGACTTTGGTCGCTCCTTTTTTTCCCCCTTGCATTCTGCGAGAAGGCATTAATTCGAGTGGACACAAATGATCTGTCATCTGTGTCTACTAACTTGTAACTACTAGGTCGTAAGGTGGAGTATAATTCGGGGGGAAACAAAATATACCAGAGGATATCTCATTTCTAGGCTCCAGCGCCGTTTTGCTTTCACTGTGGCGCCAAAAAAAAAAAAAAACCCCTTCATTCCAAGTTCCCAAATCCCAACTCAAATTCTGACAGCTATCGAAAAAAAATATATATTCCTTTCGTTGGGTCCATATCTCGCACTTTTTCCTACTTTTCTGATTTTCTCCTCCTATGTTGCCCATATCTTTTTTTTTTCCTAATTTTTGCTCTCCCCATCTCTTTCTGTGAAATTATTAATTTGAGCTTCGCGAATATAACAATTGTTGGTTCTCAAAAAATATATATATACAACAAATTGTTAATTCGAAAATAATTCCACAAAGGACCTCAAATTCGTGATTTACATGTAATTCTTTTAAATATTATTTTATAAATTAAAATGTATATAAAAATATTATTTCTCTTATAAGATGAAACAAAAGATCTCAGTAATTTCCATAAATAGTATGCAATAAATATCATAGCGTTCGTATAATTGGTTTATTACAAGAATAATTTGGGGATGTGTTGGGTGGTAAGCGAGTTGGAGTATAACGCGGATATTATGTGCAACTACAATAAGGATGCTAAATGGAATAAGATACGGGACGCACTGAAAACAACTTCTGTGTAGATGCGTAAGTATATATGGGTGCTTTTGGATCGTTGGAAGAAAGAAGAAGAAGAAGGAAGAAGAAAAAAAAAATTATAAACAATCCAAACTCTTCACAAAGTTACACACTTCCCAATACTTCTTCCACCTTCTTCCCACACCTATCCAAACGCACCCTATGTGAATACAGTATATAGTTGTATTATTATTTTCAATACCATTCCAGCATCCCTACAGGACAGGTGGTCAAAATCCGGTATTTTCTGAAATTTTCCAGTATTTGTCTCATAGTACAGAATTTGTTTCGATTACTGTTTCGTTTTCCGGTATTACCGGAATTTTTCATTGTAGGTACGGTATTAAAAAACTGGTTATCTTGTATAGTTGTATATGAAACTTTATGCTGAGTTGAGTTCCTTAAAACTGTGCTGAAAGGGAATAAGTGTGGGACCCATCTTAGCAGCCCTTGTCAAGGATCACTGGCTAGTAACCGCTCAATTAACTTGTCGATCGATCTCACCCTTCTTCCTCTGTTATTATATATTCATATCAATATCTCCTGTCTTCAGACCATTATCAGAATTTAAAAAAGTTCTTCTTCATCAAGAAAAGTACATAATACAAATTATTAAGTTAATAAAGCTAGTTATTGCAAGAGATGGCGGGAAACGAGTGGATCAACGGTTACTTGGAGGCGATACTAGATGCCGGTGCAAAGAGAAAAGAACAAAATCAATCTCATCTCTCTGCTTCTGTCAAGTTCAAGATCATGGCCATGGATCGATTGCGAAATTATGGCACCGGCAGTGACAACAAAGAGAAGGAAGCGGCGTACAGCCCGGCCAAGTATTTTGTGGAGGAAGTAGTCAGCCGGTTCGACGACAGCGATCTTCATAAGACTTGGGTTAAGGTTGTGATTATAATTTAATTTTGTTTTCGATCTACATTAATCAATACGCATGCATGTCTATTTCCACGGGTATACTATGATTAATTGCAGACGTAACATCAATATATCCAAAAGTAACCTGATACTGAGGCAACAAATTAAGACTCAACGTTAATTAGGCTCCAAACCGAAAGATATTACATATAATATTCTTATTTTAGTGAGTAATTAATTTTGAAACAAAAAAATGTTATATGTGCAATTGTGCATGTGGTGCTTGTTGGTTAAATTTGGAAAACAAAAGGGAGGCGGAATTGAAATATAATATATAATAATTGGTGGCATGCATATATAATATATAGTATTTATTTATATTTATATAAATATAATGCAGGTGGTGGCGACAAGGAATAGCCTAGAGCGGAGCAACAGGTTGGAGAATTTATGCTGGAGGATATGGCACTTGGCACGCAAAAAGAAGCAGGTATATATCTTCTGTCCACTAATTTAATTTAAGTTATATCTCTTGCAAGATGCGCTTTTTGCCTTTTGGGAACGTATAGGTATAGAAATATACACTTATATATATGTGAACAGGGTACGTAATGGGTTTTTAATTATTTGGGTATATATGTATGCACAGCACAGATTTGTATGGTACTGGTACATACAAAAGGGCAAAGCAACGATGCCACTTCATCCACGTAATTAATTAATTAATTAATTAATTAATATCCGTAAAGAGTAAATAGACTGAGGCTACTTGTATCTTATTATCGATAGACGATAGCCTCTTACTCTTTCTTTATCTAGTGAATACTACGTACTTGTAGTGCCTCAGTCTGTCTGACTGATCAGCCAACACTCTGCACTAATGTTTCAAGAAATTGAAAGCAAGCATGTCTGCTTGATACTTAATCTGACTTGTTAAGGACGAGAAAAAAGAGGAAACAATTAACTCGATCAATCGTTGTAAATTGTAATTGAATTGAATTGAATTGATATAGATCGAGTGGGACGACACACGACGGCTGCTGCAACGCAAGGTAGATCAGGATCAGGGCAGCAAGGAGGCCGCTGAGGACTTGTCAGAGCTGTCCGAAGGCGAGAAGGACGTCAAGGCAGACGGCAGCACACTCTATTCAAGTAGGATCAACTCCGACACGAGGGTTATTGTGTCTGACGAGGAATACGGGGAGGCGCAAAAGGAGGAGGAGCATCTCTATGTTGTTCTTATCAGGTACTTAATTTACTTAATTAAAAGATTAATTTATGTTTAATTAATTAAAATACGTTCAAACTTAGTAGCTAGGATTGTTATATAATATATATGCATGATGCTTTCAAGTTTCATGGGTGGAATTAAGCAGCTTGCATGGGCTAATACGCGGAGACAACATGGAGCTGGGGAGAGACTCTGACACTGGCGGCCAGGTCAAGTATGTCGTCGAGCTGGCCCGTGCACTCGCCGCGACCAAGGGTGTCTATAGGGTTGATCTCCTCACCAGGCAGGTCTCCTGTCCCGATGTCCACTGGACCTACGGTGAGCCCGTCGAGATGCTTTCCAGTCCCCCCGACGATGACGATGACGACGCTGCATCCTCATCCTGTGGGGCCTACATCATCCGCCTTCCTTGTGGCCCCAGAGATCAGTCAGTCTTCTTTCAGTTTCAACTCTTTAAAAGTACTTAATCCTTCACTTGAATTGACATGATACATTGAATTGTTTGCTCGATCGTACATTGATCAGGTATATACCAAAGGAATCGCTTTGGCCCCACATCCCTGAATTTGTGGACCGTGCCCTGGCCCACATTACCAACGTGGCTAAATCCCTCGGCGAACAGTTCTCCTCCAACCCCTCGAATCCTGTTACTACTCCAGTGTGGCCATATGCGATCCACGGGCACTATGCGGACGCTGCTGAGGTGGCAGCCCACCTGACAAGTATCCTGAGCGTTCCCATGGTAATGACAGGGCACTCGCTGGGGCGTAACAAGCTGGAGCAGCTGCTCAAGCAGGGCAGGCTGACTAAGGATGACATCAACTCCACGTACCGGATCATGCGGCGCATTGAAGGGGAGGAGACCGGGATTGACGTGGCTGAGATGGTGGTGACCAGCACCAAGCAGGAGATCGAGGAGCAGTGGGGGTTGTATGACGGCTTCGACTTGATGTTGGAGAGGAAGCTCAGGGTGAGGAAGAAAAGAGGCGTAAGCTGTCTCGGCCGCCACATGCCTCGCATGGTGGTAAGAACTAAGAACTAAGAACTAAGAATTGTTTACAACCTCGGTCATTGGCATGACACAGCAGACCAGTGTTACTATTCTGATGTTTGCTTTTAAGAAAATAATGATTAATCATTAATGAGATGTAGGTTATACCACCCGGGATGGACTTCAGCTATGTCAACACACAAGATCTCGAAAAAGATGGAGACCTTCAAATGCTAATCAACTCTGACAGCTCCCAAAGCAAGAGGGATTTACCTCATATTTGGTCTGAGGTAACAATTAACAACTATAAATATATATTAATATTCCTATTTAAATTTCGCTGAGACGCTGAGTGCTATGATCTGTTTGTCCGAACCCCGAACAGGTGATGAGGTTCTTTACAAACCCACATAAGCCCATGATACTCGCGCTTTCACGGCCTGATCCAAAGAAGAATGTCATGACACTTTTAAAGGCCTATGGAGAGAGTCGCCATCTCCAGGAGCTCGCTAACTTGGTACTTCTTAGTTCTTATGTTATGTTAATTAGTAGTCTGTTCTGTTATTGTGGTATGGGAGTAAATAAATTGATATAATTTGTTTTTGCTGTAGACACTGATTTTGGGAAACAGAGACGATATAGAGGAAATGGCAGGCAGCAGTGCGACGGTTTTGACCAATGTACTGAAACTCATTGATAAATACGATCTCTATGGGAAGGTGGCATATCCAAAGCATCACAAACAGTCTGATGTTCCCCAAATATATCGGCTTGCTGCAAAGACTAAGGTAATTAATATATTGTTTTTGTTATTGCAGCATGAAATTTGGTTGTGCTTCTGACTAGCTGTACTCAGAAGTGAGAATTGTTAAGTGACTGTATTCTGATTGGCAGGGAGTATTCATCAATCCAGCTTTAGTAGAGCCTTTCGGCCTCACGCTCATAGAGGTACTAGTGATCTTGCAGTAAACTTTGCACTTCAAATAAAAGATGTGAAAAGTGGTATAATTGATATCTAGAGATATGCGCAGGCTGCAGCCTATGGTTTACCGGTTGTGGCAACCAAGAATGGCGGTCCTGTAGACATCCTCAAGGCACTGAACAATGGGCTGTTGGTGGACCCACATGACCAGGTGGCCATCTCTGAGGCACTGCTTCGCCTCCTAGCTGACAAATCACTCTGGCTGGAGTGTCGTCGAAGTGGGCTCCGTCACATCCACCGCTTCTCTTGGCCCCACCACTGCCACCTCTTCCTGGCTCACCTCTCCTCCATCCTCCTCCATTCAGCTGCCCCTTCCCTCTCCCTCTCTTCCCCACGGGTCCCCCAATCCGAACCTCTCTCTGAATCACTTCGTGACCTCTCTTTGCATTTTTCAACCGACTCGCCAGATGCACTGGCAACTGAGTCTTCAATCGATTTGCACCGCCTCCGCCGCATGGAATCATCATCTACTCCATCCTTTTCCCATGGCCACAGGTACTGTTAAGCGTTAACATATTTTTTTCCTCTGGATTTTACCGGTGTATGGAACAGTTTGGTTACAAACTGATACGATGCAAATTGCAAAAGTCGAGAAGGGGCATTTTATTTTGCCCTGAAACACTTATCTAATAACTATTGCTATTGGACGTTTTTTGTTGTCTTTCTTTAGAATATGTTGCACATGTAACAATCTTGATAAAAATTGTCAGGCAAAGGATATTCGTGATTACTATCGACTGCTACAGCGATGGAGGGGCAATTGAGATACCCAGACTCAAAGAAATCATCGATAAGGTGACATTATTGGACAGATCAAATGGCCGGATTGGGTATGTGCTTTCTACGGGATCCACTATACCTGAAACCCTGGAGGCAATCAAATCATGCAACATCGATCCGATCCGGTTTGACGCCTTGATTTGCAGTAGCGGGGCAGAGATGTGCTATCCATGGCGAGACACATCAGCTGATATGGATTATGGAACCCATCTAGGGTTTCGCTGGCCCGGGGAGCATGTTCGAGAGACAGTTATGAAAGTCGCCAAGTTGGATGGCGCTGATGGTGACTTGGTGTTTGATGAAACCGCGAGTTCGGCCTATTGTTTTGCCTATGTGGTAAAAGCAGAGAGCAATGTGAGCTGTTTATTCAAATTTATGGATACAAGTAATTTATTTGTCTTAGGCCTTTGGTTGAGTCTGGTCACTGGTCAGGAATCTTTTACATTCCAAATTGAAAACAAGTAAGAAAGTAAAAAAGGTCAAACCGTGCAGATTTGTATCTGCTATCAAATACCACTACTCCCACAAGATAAGGTAAGGTAAGGTAAGGTAAGGTAATACTAATACATGTTTCTCCAAGTTAGTAGCTAAATGCAAATTAATAGGCTAGAATTCATCAACTAAATTGAACCTTCAATCACAATAACAAATTTAGTTTTGGAACACCTAAACATATGAATTGAACTTATTCATATTTTCAGGTGCGAAAGGTAGATGGAATTAAACAGAGACTGAGAATGCGTGGTTTTCGATGTAATGTAATTTACACACATGCATGTAGACGTTTAAATATTATTCCTCTTTTTGCGTCTCGATCACATGCATTAAGGTAAACTCTTCTATGAGAAACTAAATTGTAACATTTATTTCTTCAAAGGTTTTCCATCACACTGAAATGTGTACGGACACAATGTTATATTACTATTGCAGTCCTCAATTGAATCCTAAATTATCCAAATTAATCCTCAGCATACCCAATTTGTGCAATTAAACACTGATCCATTCCAATTTTACCATAGGAACCAGATTGGTGGGATAAGCCTCAATTAACCCTCAAAAATTAACGTTTAATAGACCTCAACTTGCAACAGGATTATTTGCCCAAGTGTTTTTCAAGTTTCCATCTGCATTTAGCTTTAATTTATACTCAAACCATCAACTAAGCACAGTAGAGTCAGAAAATTACCAAAAGGTTCTCTGTGGCTCTTAATCAGGTTCTTGTCGATACAATGGGGGATTGATCTTTCAAAGGTTGTTCTCTTCACCGGAGAAAAAGGTGATACTGATTATGAAAAGCTTCTCCCTGGCCTCCACAAAACTGTAATATTGCGAGGATTTGTTGATATTGGAAGCGAGAAGCTTCTTAGAGAAGAAGATAGCTACAAGTTGGAAGATGTTGTTTCAACAGAAGCTCCCAATATTATTACTCTTGATAAAGATTGTAGCACTTCTGATATAACAAGTGCTACTTAACAAAGTTTCATTTGATTTCCTTGTGACAAAATAGATGCAGCAGTATATGCATGGGATGGCATTATATATATAATGGTACATGGAAATAAGTCATGACATTACCTTGTCATTAGTATAGTAGTAAGCAAACGTTTTCAGCAATGATTGTCACTGCACATGTAATAATGTAAATTGTAAAGGAACCCAAATTTGGTATGAAAATGAATAAAAAATGATTGAAGTTGTTAAGTTGTTGATACATGTAGCCACTAGCCAGTCACACAAATCAGGAAAGACGGTTAAGAAAAGAATGAAGAAATAAAAAGCATTAAATCAATACAATGAACAGTTTAATTAATTAAGAAATGAGAAATTTGTTTAATGGCATATTTGAGAGGTTTTCCCTGCCTTACTAAACCCACTTTACCTTCTGATCTTCCCCTTTTCACAATGCCGGCCTGTAATCTTTCTGTCTCCTCGCTCTCCTTTAAGGTATTAATTTGAACTCTATAAAGTACAAATAAAGCAACTGAGTGCATTATTTGAGCATTTCAATCGTTTCGGGATTCATTCTAAATCGTTTCAACTCAATAATCTACTTTTAAACTCTTTATACTGCCAAGAATACGATTCATGTTCTATTTATTTAAAACGATTGGATTATACATAGCAATTACACATATAAAGTGCAAATAATGCAATTCTGAGCATCATTTGAGCACTTAAATCGTTTCTGTATTCATTCTAAGTCAATTAACCTTAATAATCTACATTTAAACTCTTTATATTGTCTATAATACGATTCATGTGCTATCTATTCAAAGATATTGGATTATACATGGCAATTATATGGATAAAAAGTACAAATAATGCAATTCAGTACATCTTTCGAACATTTCAATCGTTTCTAGATATATATTCAAAGTCATTTCATAACAATAATCTACTTTTAAACTCATTATACTGCCAAGAATACGATTCATGTGCTATTTAATCAAAATGATTGGATTATACATGGAAATTATGGATATAAAGTGCTAGTAATTCAATTCCGAGCATCATTTAAGTATTTCAATTGTTTCTGGATTCATTCTAAGTAATTTCATCACAATAATCTACATTTAAACTTTTCTTACTGTCTAGAATACGATTCATGTGCTATTTATTCAAAGAGATTGGATTATACATGACAACTATGGATAAAAATTACAAATAATGCAATTCAGTGCATCTTTTGAGTATTTCAATCTTTTCTAGATTTATTCAAGGTCATTTCATAACAAAAATATACTTTTAAACTCATTATACTGCCAAGAATACGATTCATGCGCTATTTATTCAAAACAATTGGATTATACATGGCAATCCCGCATATAAAATGCAAATAATTCAATTCTGAGCATTTCGATCATTTCTGGATTCATTCTATTTCATTTCAATACAATAATCTTCATTTAAATTCTTTATACTGTCTAGAATACAATTCATGTGCTATTTATTTAATAATATTGGATTATACAGGGCAATTACGCATATAAAGTGCAAATAATGCAATTATGAGTATTATTTGAGCATTCAATCGTTTCTGGATTCATTCTAAGTCATTCATCATAATAATCTTCATTTAAATTATTTTTATTATCAAGAATACAATTCATTTATTATTTATAAAAAATATTAGATTATGCATGACATTTACGCATATAAAGTGCAAATAATGCAATTGTGAGCATCATTTGAGGAATTCAATTATTTCTGGATTCATTCTAAATTATTTAATCACAAAAATCTACATTAAAACTCTTTATACAGTCTAGATTATGATTCATGTGCTATTTATTCACAAAGATTGGATTATACATGGCAATTAGGGATATAAAGTGCAAATTAAGCAATTCTGAACATCATTTGAGCATTTCAATCGTTTCGGAATGAATTCTAAGCCATTTCAGCAAAATAATCTATATTAAAACTCTTTATACTGTCTAAAGTAGGATTCATGAGCTATTTATTCAAAAAATTGGATCATGCATAACAATTACGCATATAAATTACAAATAATGCAATTCTGAGCATCATTTAAGCATTTCATTCGTTTCTGGATTCATTCAAAGTCATTTCATCACAATAATCTACATTAAAACTCCTTATACTATCTAGAATACGATTCATTTGTTATTTATTTCAACATAATGCAAATAAGATGTAAATAATGCAAGCCTGAGTATCATTTGAGGATTTCAAACATTTCGGTATTCATTCCAAGTCATTTCGTCAGAATAATCTACATTTAAACTCGTTATTCCTCCTAAAATACGATTCATGTGCTATTTGTTCAAAGTGAATGGATTATATATGGCAATTACGCATATAAAATGCATATAATGTGACTCTGAGAATCATTTGAGAATTTCAATCGTTTCTAGATTCATTCTAAGTTATTTCATGACAATAATCTACATTTAAACTCTTTGTACTGTCGAGAATATGATTCATTTGCTTCTTATTCATAGAGATTGGTTTATACATGGCAATTACGCATATAAATTGCAAATAATGTAATACTAAGCATCATCCGAGTATTTCAATCGTTTCTGGATTCATTCTAAATCATTTCATAACAATAATCTATATTTAAACTTTTTATACTGCCATGAATACAATTCATGCGCTATTTAGTCAGAACGATTGTATTATACAAAGCAATTACGCATATAAAGTACAATTATTGCAATTCTGAGCATTATATGAGCATTTCAGTCGGTTTTGAATTTATTCTGATTCATTTCATCACAATATTCTACAATAAAATACTTTATTGTGTCTATAATATGATTCATTTGCTATTTATTTAAAGTTATTGGATTATACATGGCTATTACATATATAAAGCGCAAATAATACAATTCTGAACTTCATTTGAGCATTTCAATCGTTTCTGTATTCATTCTAAGTCATTTCTTCACAATAATCTACATTTAAACTCTTTATATTGTCTAGAATACAATTCATGTGCTATTTATTAAAAGAGATTGGATTATACATCGCAATTACGAAAAAAAAGTACAAATAATGCAAAACAGTAAATCATTTGAGCATTTCAATCGTTTCTGGATTTATTCTAAGTCATTTCATCAAAATAATCAATATTTAAACTCTTTATAGTGCAAAGAATATGATTCATGTTATATTTTTTTCTGAAAGATTGGATTATACATGCCAATTACGCATATAAAATGTAGATAATGCAATTCTGAGCAACATTTGGGCATTTCAATTGTTTATGGTTTCATTCGAAGTCATTTCATAAAAATAATCTACATTTAAACCCTTTATATAGTCCAGAATATGATTCATTTGCTATTTATTCAAAAATATTGGATTATACAAGACAAGTAGGTATATAAAGTGCAATTAATTCAATTATGTGCAACATTCGAGCATTTCAATTGTTTCTGGATTCATTATAAGTCATTTCATCACAATAATCTGTATTTAAACTCTTTATACTGCCATGATTACAATACATGTGCTATTTATTAAAAAATATTGGATTATACGTGACAATTACGCATATACATGTGCATCATTTGAGCATTTCAATTGTTTCTGGATTCATTCTGAGTTATTTCATGACAATAATCTACATTTAAACTCTTTGTACTGTCGAGAATACGATTCATTTGCTTCTTATTCATAGAGATCGGTTCATGCATGGCAATTACGCATATAAATTGCAAATAATGCAATACTAAGCATCATCCGAGTATTTCAATCGTTTCTGGATTCATTCTAAATCATTTCATAACAATAATCTATATTTAAACTCTTTATACTGCCATGAATACAATTCATGTGCTATTTAGTCAAAACGATTGTATTATGCAAAGCAATAACGCATATAAAGTACAATTATTGCAATTCTGAGCATTACTTGAGCATTTCAGTCGGTTTTGAATTTATTCTGATTCATTTCATCACAATATTCTACATTAAAATACTTTATTGTGTCTATAATATGATTCATTTGCTATTTATTTAAACATAATGGATTATACATGGCTATTACATATATAAAGCGCAAATAATACAATTCCGAACTTCATTTGAGCATTTCAATCGTTTCTGTATTCATTCTAAGTCATTTCTTCACCATAATCTACATTTAAACTCTTTATATTGTCTAGAATACGATTCATGTGCTATTTATTAAAGAAGATTGGATTATACATCGCATTACGAATATAAAGTACAAATAATGCAAATCAGTACATCATTTGAGCATTTCAATCGTTTCTGGATTTATTCTAAGTCATTTCATCAAAATAATTTATATTTAAACTCTTTATAGTGCAAAGAATATGATTCATGTTGTATTTTTTTTTCTGAAAGACTGTATTATACATGGAAAATACGCATATGAAATGTAAATAATGCAATTCTGAGAAACATTTGAGCATTTCAAATGTTTCTGGTTTCATTCTAAGTCATTTCATCAAAATAATCTACATTTAAACTCTTTATATAGTCCAGAGTATGATTCATTTGCTATTTATTCAAAAATATTGGATTATACATGACAATTAGGTATATAAAGTGCAATTAATTAAATTATGTGCATCATTCGAGCATTTCAATTGTTTCTGGATTCATTATAAGTCATTTCATCACAATAATCTGTATTTAAACTCTTTATACTGCCATGATTACAATACATGTGCTATTTATTAAAAAATATTGGATTATACGTGACAATTACGCATATACATGTGCATCATTTGAGCATTTCAATTGTTTCTGGATTCATTCTGAGTTATTTCATGACAATAATCTACATTTAAACTCTTTGTACTGTCGAGAATACGATTCATTTGCTTCTTATTCATAGAGATTGGTTCATGCATGGCAATTACGCATATAAATTGCAAATAATGCAATACTAAGCATCATCCGTGTATTTCAATCGTTTCTGGATTCATTCTAAATCATTTCATAACAATAATCTATATTTAAACTCTTTATACTGCCATGAATACAATTCATGTGCTATTTAGTCAAAACGATTGTATTATACAAAGCAGTAACGCATATAAAGTACAATTATTGCAATTCTGAGCATTATTTGAGCATTTCAGTCGGTTTTGAATTTATTCTGATTCATTTCATCACAATATTCTATATTAAAATACTTTATTGTGTCTATAATATGATTCATTTGCTATTTATTTAAAGATATTGGATTATACTTGGCTATTACATATATAAAGCGCAAATAATACAATTCCGAACTTCATTTGAGCATTTCAATCGTTTCTGTATTCATTCTAAGTCATTTCTTCACCATAATCTACATTTAAACTCTTTATATTGTCTAGAATACGATTCATGTGCTATTTATTAAAGGAGATTGGATTATACATCGCATTACGAATATAAAGTACAAATAATGCAAATCAGTACATCATTTGAGCATTTCAATCGTTTCTGGATTTATTCTAAGTCATTTCATCAAAATAATTTATATTTAAACTCTTTATAGTGCAAAGAATATGATTCATGTTGTATTTTTTTTTTCTGAAAGACTGTATTATACATGGAAAATACGCATATGAAATGTAAATAATGCAATTCTGAGAAACATTTGAGCATTTCAAATGTTTCTGGTTTCATTCTAAGTCATTTCATCAAAATAATCTACATTTAAACTCTTTATATAGTCCAGAGTATGATTCATTTGCTATTTATTCAAAAATATTGGATTATACATGACAATTAGGTATATAAAGTGCAATTAATTAAATTATGTGCATCATTCGAGCATTTCAATTGTTTCTGGATTCATTATAAGTCATTTCATCACAATAATCTGTATTTAAACTCTTTATACTGCCATGATTACAATACATGTGCTATTTATTAAAAAATATTGGATTATACGTGACAATTACGCATATACATGTGCATCATTTGAGCATTTCAATTGTTTCTGGATTCATTCTGAGTTATTTCATGACAATAATCTACATTTAAACTCTTTGTACTGTCGAGAATACGATTCATTTGCTTCTTATTCATAGAGATTGGTTCATGCATGGCAATTACGCATATAAATTGCAAATAATGCAATACTAAGCATCATCCGTGTATTTCAATCGTTTCTGGATTCATTCTAAATCATTTCATAACAATAATCTATATTTAAACTCTTTATACTGCCATGAATACAATTCATGTGCTATTTAGTCAAAACGATTGTATTATACAAAGCAGTAACGCATATAAAGTACAATTATTGCAATTCTGAGCATTATTTGAGCATTTCAGTCGGTTTTGAATTTATTCTGATTCATTTCATCACAATATTCTATATTAAAATACTTTATTGTGTCTATAATATGATTCATTTGCTATTTATTTAAAGATATTGGATTATACTTGGCTATTACATATATAAAGCGTAAATAATACAATTCCGAACTTCATTTGAGCATTTCAATCGTTTCTGTATTCATTCTAAGTCATTTCTTCACCATAATCTACATTTAAACTCTTTATATTGTCTAGAATACGATTCATGTGCTATTTATTAAAGGAGATTGGATTATACATCGCATTACGAATATAAAGTACAAATAATGCAAATCAGTACATCATTTGAGCATTTCAATCGTTTCTGGATTTATTCTAAGTCATTTCATCAAAATAATTTATATTTAAACTCTTTATAGTGCAAAGAATATGATTCATGTTGTATTTTTTTTTTCTGAAAGACTGTATTATACATGGAAAATACGCATATGAAATGTAAATAATGCAATTCTGAGAAACATTTGAGCATTTCAAATGTTTCTGGTTTCATTCTAAGTCATTTCATCAAAATAATCTACATTTAAACTCTTTATATAGTCCAGAGTATGATTCATTTGCTATTTATTCAAAAATATTGGATTATACATGACAATTAGGTATATAAAGTGCAATTAATTAAATTATGTGCATCATTCGAGCATTTCAATTGTTTCTGGATTCATTATAAGTCATTTCATCACAATAATCTGTATTTAAACTCTTTATACTGCCATGATTACAATACATGTGCTATTTATTAAAAAATATTGGATTATACGTGACAATTACGCATATACATGTGCATCATTTGAGCATTTCAATTGTTTCTGGATTCATTCTGAGTTATTTCATGACAATAATCTACATTTAAACTCTTTGTACTGTCGAGAATACGATTCATTTGCTTCTTATTCATAGAGATTGGTTCATGCATGGCAATTACGCATATAAATTGTAAATAATGCAATACTAAGCATCATCCGTGTATTTCAATCGTTTCTGGATTCATTCTATATCATTTCACAACAATAATCTATATTTAAACTCTTTATACTGCCATGAATACAATTCATGTGCTATTTAGTCAAAACGATTGTATTATACAAAGCAGTAACGCATATAAAGTACAATTATTGCAATTCTGAGCATTATTTGAGCATTTCAGTCGGTTTTGAATTTATTCTGATTCATTTCATCACAATATTCTATATTAAAATACTTTATTGTGTCTATAATATGATTCATTTGCTATTTATTTAAAGATATTGGATTATACTTGGCTATTACATATATAAAGCGCAAATAATACAATTCCGAACTTCATTTGAGCATTTCAATCGTTTCTGTATTCATTCTAAGTCATTTGTTCACCATAATCTACATTTAAACTCTTTATATTGTCTAGAATACGATTCATGTGCAATTTATTAAAGGAGATTGGATTATACATCGCATTACGAATATAAAGTACAAATAATGCAAATCAGTACATCATTTGAGCATTTCAATCTTTTCTGGATTTATTCAAAGTCATTTCATCAAAATAATTTATATTTAAACTCTTTATAGTGCAAAGAATATGATTCATGTTGTATTTTTTTTCTGAAAGACTGTATTATACATGGAAAATAGGCATATAAAATGTAAATAATGCAATTTTGAGAAACATTTCAGCATTTCAACTGTTTCTGGTTTCGTTCTAAGTCATTTCATCAAAATAATCTACATTTAAACTCTTTATATAGTCCAGAGTATGATTCATTTGCTATTTATTCAAAAATATTGGATTATACATGACAAGTAGGTATATAAAGTGCAATTAATTAAATTATGTGCATCATTCGAGCATTTCAATTGTTTCTGGATTCATTATAAGTCATTTCATCACAATAATCTGTATTTAAACTCTTTATACTGCCATGATTACAATACATGTGCTATTTATTAAAAAATATTGGATTATACGTGACAATTACGCATATACATGTGCATCATTTGAGCATTTCAATTGTTTCTGGATTCATTCTGAGTTAGTTCATGACAATAATCTACATTTAAACTCTTTGTACTGTCGAGAATATGATTCATTTGCTTCTTATTCATAGAGATTGGTTCATGCATGGCAATTACGCATATAAATTGCAAATAATGTAATACTAAGCATCATCCGAGTATTTCAATCGTTTCTGGATTCATTCTAAATCATTTCATAACAATAATCTATATTTAAACTCTTTATACTGCCATGAATACAATTCATATGCTATTTAGTCAAAACGATTGTATTATACAAAGCAATAACGCATATAAAGTACAATTATTGCAATTCTGAGCATTATTTGAGCATTTCAGTCGGTTTTGAATTTATTCTGATTCATTTCATCACAATATTCTACATTAAAATACTTTATTGTGTCTATAATATGATTCATGTGCTATTTATTTAAAGATATTGGATTATACATGGCTATTACATATATAAAGCGCAAATAATACAGTTCTGAACTTTATTTTTGCATTTCAATCGTTTCTGTATACATTCTAATTCATTTCTTCACAATAATCTACATTTAAACTCTTTATATTGTCTAGAATACGATTCATGTGTTATTTATTAAAGGAGATTGGATTATACATCGCATTACGAATATAAAATACAAATAATGCAAATCAGTACATCATTTGAGCATTTCATTCGTTTCTGGATTTATTCTAAGTCATTTCATCAAAATAATTTATATTTAAACTCTTTATAGTGCAAAGAATATGATTCATGTTGTATTTTTTTTTCTGAAAGACTGTATTATACATGGAAAATAGGCATATAAAATGTAAAAAATGCAATTCTGAGAAACATTTGAGCATTTCAACTGTTTCTGGCTTCATTCTAAGTCATTTCATCAAAATAATCTACATTTAAACTCTTTATATAGTCCAGAGTATGATTCATTTGCTCTTTATTCAAAAATATTGGATTATACTTGACAAGTAGGTATATAAAGTGCAATTAATTCATATATGTGCATCATTCGAGCATTTCAATTGTTTCTGGATTCATTATAAGTCATTTCATCACAATAATCTGTATTTAAACTCTTTATACTGCCGTGATTACAATACATGTGCTATTTATTCAAAAATATTGGATTATATGTGACAATTACGCATATACATGTGCATCATTTGAGCATTTCAATTGTTTCTGGATTCATTATAAGTCATTTCATCACAATAATCTGTATTTAAACTCTTTATAATGCCATGATTACAATACATGTGCTATTTATTTAAAAATATTGGATTATACGTGACAATTACGCATATACATGTGCATCATTTGAGCATTTCAATTGTTTCTGGATTCATTCTAAGTTATTTCATGACAATAATCTACATTTAAACTCTTTGTACTGTCGAGAATACGATTCATTTGCTTCTTATTCATAGAGATTGGTTCATGCATGGCAATTACACATATAAATTGCAAATAATGCAATACTAAGCATCATCCGAGTATTTCAATCGTTTCTGGTTTCATTCTAAATCATTTCATAACAATAATCTATATTTAAACTCTTTATACTGCCATGAACACAATTTATGTGCTTTTTAGTCAAAAAGATTGTATTATACAAAGCAATAACGCATATAAAGTACAATTATTGCAATTCTGAGCATTATTTGAGCATTTCAGTCGGTTTTGAATTTATTCTGATTCATTTCATCACAATATTCAACATTAAAATACTTTATTGTGTCTATAATATGATTCATTTGCTATTTATTTAAAGATATTGGATTATACTTGGCTATCACATATATAAAGCGCAAATAATACAATTCTGAACTTCATTTGAGCATTTCAATCGTTTCTGTATTCATTCTAAGTCATTTCTTCACCATAATCTACATTTAAACTCTTTATATTGTCTAGAATACGATTCATGTGCTATTTATTAAAGGAGATTGGATTATACATCGCATTACGAATATAAAGTACAAATAATGCAAATCAGTACATCATTTGAGCATTTCAATCTTTTCTGGATTTATTCAAAGTCATTTCATCAAAATAATTTATATTTAAACTCTTTATAGTGCAAAGAATATGATTCATGTTGTATTTTTTTTCTGAAAGACTGTATTATACATGGAAAATAGGCATATAAAATGTAAATAATGCAATTCTGAGAAACATTTCAGCATTTCAACTGTTTCTGATTTCGTTCTAAGTCATTTCATCAAAATAATCTACATTTAAACTCTTTATATAGTCCAGAGTATGATTCATTTGCTATTTATTCAAAAATATTGGATTATACATGACAAGTAGGTATATAAAGTGCAATTAATTCAATTATGTGCATCATTCGAGCATTTCAATTGTTTCTGGATTCATTATAAGTCATTTCATCACAATAATCTGTATTTAAACTCTTTATACTGCCATGATTACAATAGATGTGCTATTTATTAAAAAATATTGGATTATACGTGACAATTACGCATATACATGTGCATCATTTGGGCATTTCAATTGTTTCTGGATTCATTCTGAGTTAGTTCATGACAATAATCTACATTTAAACTCTTTGTACTGTCGAGAATACGATTCATTTGCTTCTTATTCATAGAGATTGGTTCATGCATGGCAATTACGCATATAAATTGCAAATAATGCAATACTAAGCATCATCCGAGTATTTCAATCGTTTCTGGATTCATTCTAAATCATTTCATAACAATAATCTATATTTAAACTCTTTATACTGCCATGAATACAATTCATATGCTATTTAGTCAAAACGATTGTATTATACAAAGCAATAACGCATACAAAGTACAATTATTGCAATTCTGAGCATTATTTGAGCATTTCAGTCGGTTTTGAATTTATTCTGATTCATTTC
Organism: Rhynchospora pubera; assembly: GCA_028095005.1. Taxonomy (NCBI): domain Eukaryota; kingdom Viridiplantae; phylum Streptophyta; class Magnoliopsida; order Poales; family Cyperaceae; genus Rhynchospora; species Rhynchospora pubera. Next base: position 360,470,477 of record CM051460.1, read on the forward strand.
ATCACAATATTCTACATTAAAATACTTTATTGTGTCTATAATATGATTCATGTGCTATTTATTTAAAGATATTGGATTATACATGGCTATTACATATATAAAGCGCAAATAATACAGTTCTGAACTTTATTTTAGCATTTCAATCGTTTCTGTATACATTCTAAGTCATTTCTCCACAATAATCTACATTTAAACTCTTTATATTGTCTAGAATACGATTCATGTGTTATTTATTAAAAGAGATTGGATTATACATCGCATTACGAATATAAAATACAAATAATGCAAATCAGTACATCATTTGAGCATTTCATTCGTTTCTGGATTTATTCTAAGTCATTTCATCAAAATAATTTATATTTAAACTCTTTATAGTGCAAAGAATATGATTCATGTTGTATTTTTTTTCTGAAAGACTGTATTATACATGGAAAATAGGCATATAAAATGTAAATAATGCAATTCTGAGAAACATTTGAGCATTTCAACTGTTTCTGGCTTCATTCTAAGTCATTTCATCAAAATAATCTACATTTAAACTCTTTATATAGTCCAGAGTATGATTCATTTGCTCTTTATTCAAAAATATTGGATTATACTTGACAAGTAGGTATATAAAGTGCAATTAATTCATATATGTGCATCATTCGAGCATTTCAATTGTTTCTGGATTCATTATAAGTCATTTCATCACAATAATCTGTATTTAAACTCTTTATACTGCCGTGATTACAATACATGTGCTATTTATTCAAAAATATTGGATTATACGTGACAATTACGCATATACATGTGCATCATTTGAGCATTTCAATTGTTTCTGGATTCATTATAAGTCATTTCATCACAATAATCTGTATTTAAACTCTTTATACTGCCATGATTACAATACATGTGCTATTTATTAAAAAAATATTGGATTATACGTGACAATTACGCATATACATGTGCATCATTTGAGCATTTCAATTGTTTCTGGATTCATTCTAAGTTATTTCATGACAATAATCTACATTTAAACTCTTTGTACTGTCGAAAATACGATTCATTTGCTTCTTATTCATAGAGATTGGTTCATGCATGGCAATTACGCATATAAATTGCAAATAATGCAATACTAAGCATCATCCGAGTATTTCAATCGTTTCTGGATTCATTCTAAATCATTTCATAACAATAATCTATATTTAAACTCTTTATACTGCCATGAATACAATTTATGTGCTTTTTAGTCAAAACGATTGTATTATACAAAGCAATAACGCATATAAAGTACAATTAGTGCAATTCTGAGCATTATTTGAGCATTTCAGTCGGTTTTGAATTTATTCTGATTCATTTCATCACAATATTCAACATTAAAATACTTTATTGTGTCTATAATATGATTCATTTGCTATTTATTTAAAGATATTGGATTATACTTGGCTATTACATATATAAAGCGCAAATAATACAATTCTGAACTTCATTTGAGCATTTCAATCGTTTCTGTATTCATTCTAAGTCATTTCTTCACCATAATCTACATTTAAACTCTTTATATTGTCTAGAATACGATTCATGTGCTATTTATTAAAGGAGATTGGATTATACATCGCATTACGAATATAAAGTACAAATAATGCAAATCAGTACATCATTTGAGCATTTCAATCTTTTCTGGATTTATTCAAAGTCATTTCATCAAAATAATTTATATTTAAACTCTTTATAGTGCAAAGAATATGATTCATGTTGTATTTTTTTTCTGAAAGACTGTATTATACATGGAAAATAGGCATATAAAATGTAAATAATGCAATTCTGAGAAACATTTCAGCATTTCAACTGTTTCTGGTTTCGTTCTAAGTCATTTCATCAAAATAATCTACATTTAAACTCTTTATATAGTCCAGAGTATGATTCATTTGCTATTTATTCAAAAATATTGGATTATACATGACAAGTAGGTATATAAAGTGCAATTAATTCAATTATGTGCATCATTCGAGCATTTCAATTGTTTCTGGATTCATTATAAGTCATTTCATCACAATAATCTGTATTTAAACTCTTTATACTGCCATGATTACAATACATGTGCTATTTATTAAAAAATATTGGATTATACATGACTAGGTATATAAAGTGCAATTAATTCAATTATGTGCATCATTTGAGCATTTCAGTTGTTTCAGGATTCATTCTAAGTCATTTCATCACAATAATCTGTATTAAAACTCTTTATACTTCCTTGAATACAATACATGTGCTATTTATTCAAAAATATTGGATTATACGTGACAATTACGTATATAAAGTACAAGTAATTCAATTTTGAACATCATTTGAGCATTTCAATCGGTTCTGGATTCATTCTCTAAGTCATTTCAACATAATAATCTACATTAAAACTCTTTATACTGTCTAGAATACAATAATTTGTTTGCTATTTATTCACAAAGATTGTATTATGCATGGCAATTAGGGATATAAAGTGCAAATTAAGCAATTCTGAACATCATTTGAGCATTTCAATCGTTTTCGGAATGAATTCTAAGCCATTTCATCACAATAATCTATATTAAAACTCTTTATACTGTCTATAGTAGGATTCATGTGCTATTTATTCAAAAAAATTGGATCATGCATAACAATTACGCATATAAATTACAAATAATGCAATTCTTAGCATCATTTAAGCATTTCATTCGTTTCTGGATTCATTCAAATTCATTTCATCACAATAATCTACATTAAAAGTCCCTATACTATCTAGAATACGATAAATTTTCTATTTATTTAAACATAATGCAAATAAGGTGCAGATAATGCAAGTCTGAGTATCATTTGAGGATTTCAAACGTTTCGGTATTCATTACAAATCATTTCGTCAGAATAATTCACATTTAAACTCATTATTCTTCCTATAATACGATTCATGTGCTATTTGTTCAAAGTGAATGGATTATATATGGCAATTACGCATATAAAATGCATATAATGTAATTCTGAGTATCATTTGAGAATTTCAATCGTTTCTAGATTCATTCTAAGTTATTTCATGACAATAATCTACATTTAAACTCTTTGTACTGTCGAGAATACGATTCATTTGCTTCTTATTCATAGAGATTGGTTCATACATGGCAATTACGCATATAAATTGCAAATAATGCAATACTAAGCATCATCCGAGTATTTCAATCGTTTCTGGATTCATTCTAAATCATTTCATAACAATAATCTATATTTAAACTCTTTATACTGCCATGAATACAATTCATGTGCTATTTAGTCAAAACGATTGTATTATACAAAGCAATAACGCATATAAAGTACAATTGTTGCAATTCTGAGCATTATTTGAGCATTTCAATCGGTTTTGAATTTATTCTGATTCATTTCATCACAAAATTCTACATTAAAATACTTTATTGTGTCTAGAATATGATTCATTTGCTATTTATTTAAAGATATTGGATTACACATGGCTATTACACATATAAAGCGCAAATAATGCAATTCTGAACTTCATTTGAGCATTTCAATCATTTCTGTATTCATTCTAAGTCATTTCTTCACAATAATCTACATTTAAACTCTTTATATTGTCTAGAATACGATTTATGTGCTATTTATTAAAAGAGATTGGATTATACATTGCAATTACGAATATAAAGTACAAATAAGAGAAAGTTTAATATGCACCATAGTGCATAGGGCATTCCGTGCACCGCGGACTTTTTCGGAGATATTTTTGTAAATTGACAAATCTGATTTAACCAATCTAATCTACGTATTGAAATCTCATAGAAAACTAAATTATACAATTTTTGAGATTTTATTACTATATTTTTCGGATTTTTTAAGACATGCCATTTTTGGAAAATTGTAAATAGTACAACATTCCAAAAATTGCATGTTTTAAAAAATTCGAAAAAAATAGTAATAAAATCTCAAAAATTGTAAATTTTGGTTTGGAATGAGATTTCAATATGTAGAATAGATTGGTTAAATTAGATTTATCAATTTACAAAAATATCCCTGAAAAAGTACGCGGTGCATGGAATGCCCTATGCACTATAGTGCATATTAAACTTTCTCGTACAAATAATGCAAATCAGTACATCATTTGAGCATTGCAATCGTTTCTGGATTTATTCTAAATCATTTCATCAAAATAATCTATATTTAAACTCTTTATAGTGCAAAGAATATGATTCATGTTATATTTTTTTCTGAAAGATTAGATTATACATGGCAATTACGCATATAAAATGTAAATAATACAATTCTGAGCAACATTTGAGCATTTCAATTGTTTCTGGTTTCATTCTAAGTCATTTCATCAAAATAATCTACATTTAAACTCTTTATATAGTCCAGAGTGTTAGTCATTTGCTATTTATTCAAAAATATTAGATTATAAAGTGCAATTAATTCAATTATGTGCATCATTTGAGCATTTCATTTGTTTCTGGATTCATTCTAAATCATTTCATCACAATAATTTATATTTATACTCTTTATACTTCCTTGAATACAATACATGTGCTATTTATTAAAAAATATTGGATTATGCATGACAATTACGCATATAAAGCACAAGTAATGCAATTCTGAGCATAATTTGAGCATTTCAATCTGTTCTGGATTCATTTTCTAAGTCATTTCAATGCAATGATCTACATTAAAACTCTTTATACCATCTAGAATACAATTCATTTGCTATTTATTAAAAGATACAGGATTATATATAGCTATGACGCATATAAAGTGCAAATAATACAATTCTGTGCTTCATTTGAGCATTTCAATTGTTTCTGTATTCATTCTAAGCCATTTCGTCACAATAATCTGCATTTAAATTTTTATACTATCTAGAATACGTTTCATGTGTGCTATTTATTAAAAAAGATTAGATTATACTCGGCAATTACGCATATAAAGTGCAAGTAATGCAATTCTGAACATCATTTGAGCATTTCAATCGTTTCTATAATCATCCTAAGTCAATTCACCACAATAATCTATATTTAAACTCTTTATACTGTCTAGAATAAGATTCATGTGCAATTTATTCAAAAAGATTGGATTATACACGGTAATTACGCAAATAAAGTACAAGTAATGCAATTCTGAGCATCATTTGAGCATTTCAATTGTTTCTGGATCATTCTTAGTCATTTCATCACAATAATCTACATTTAAAATCTTTATACTGTGTAGAATATGATTCATGTTCTATTTATTCAAAAAGATTGGATTATACATGGCAATAACGCATATAAAGTACAAGTAATGCAATTCTGAGCATCATTTGAGCATTTCAATTGTTACTGGATTCATTCTTAGTTATTTCATCACAATAATTTACATTTAAACTCTTTATGCTGTCATGAATACGATTCATGTGCTATTTATTCAAAGAGATTAGATTATACATGGCAATTACACATATGAAGTGCAACTAATGCAATTATGTGCATCATTTGACCATTTCAATCATTTCTGGATTCATTCTAAGTCATTTCATCACAATAATATACATATAAACTCTTTATGCTGTCTAGAATATGATTCATGTGTTATTTATTAAAAAGGATTGGATTATACATGACAATTACGCATATAAATTGCAAATAATGCAATTCTCTGGTTCATATGATCATTTTGATCATTTCTGGATTCATTCTAAGTTATTTCATCACAATAATCAACATTTAAACTTTCTATAATGTCTAGAATATGATACATGTGCTATTTTTTCAAAAATATTGGTTTATACACGGCAATTACGCATATAAAGTGCAAGTATTGTAATTTGGAATATCATTTGAGCATTTCAATCGTTTCAAGAATCATTTGAGCATCATTTGTAAGCATATAAAGTACAAGTAATGCATACAAAGTGCAAGTAATGCAATTGTGAGCATTATTTGAGCATTTCAATTGTTTCTAGATTCATTCTAAGTCATTTCATCACAATAATTTATATTTAAACTCTTTATACTGTCTAGAATATGATCAATGTGCTATTTATTCTAAAAGATTGGATTATACATGACAATTACACATATAAAGTGCAAATAATGCAATTCTGAGCATCATTTGAGCAATTCAATCGGTTCTGTATACATTCTAAGTCAATTCAATTCAATAATATACATTTGAACTCTTTATACTGTCTAGAATACGATTCATGTGCTATTTATTCACAAAGATTGAATTATACATGGTAATTACGGATATAAAGTGCAAATAATGCAATTATGAACATCATTTGAGCATTTCTATCGTTTCGGTAATTGTTTGCACCTTTATTTAATGGTTTAAAAAGAAATGGTGGCCACAGTGACCAATTTACTTAACTCTATATTGGGCTGTATAAAAAAAAAACCCGGCCGATCTGTTAAACCTGTCCAATCCAACCCGTATTTTAACGGGTTCAAGCATGATTCGGTTGGTTCGAGTTTCAATTTTTCTAACCCGGTACAATCGGGTTGTATATTTTTTTTTTTGAATAATCCGGATACAAACCCAACCCGTTTTATTTCTATTGATATTATCTAATATGTATCTCATAAACATAATTTGCATTTACTTTTTTCTTAATCCTACTATCAGAGATGCCTAGTTAGAGAGGTTTTACTGTGTTGCAATGTGTGTTGCATTGGCTGGCAGCCTGGCACTAAGTTTCGGGATAATTATTTTTCACCATGTGAACAATTTTTGTTTTTAATTGTTCTTAAGCACGGTTCACACAGGCGCATGGTAAGAAATTATAAAAGAAAAGTATACTGTGGTTTTACTTCATTTTTCCTCTTCAAGACTACTAATGTTTGAACAATGATCAATTGATATATGTCAATTTTATTTACATATCCTATAAATATTGGTTTTATTTCAATTTTTTCTTCATTTTTGTTCAATTAATATTGTTAGTTTTATTTATGTACCATATTAATCATAACCCGTTTAACCCGGAAACCCGTAAAAATCCGTAGATAAAAATTTACATGGGTTGGGTTGGGTTACGGGTGGGTCAACTAAAGAAAAAATTTAACCCGGTATAATTGGGTTGGGTTGAAAATTGATAAAAATTTACAAACCCGTCCGTTGTACAGCCCTAACTCTATATGCAATTTTATAGCTCAGCCCTACATCAAGAAGTACAATGTTACAGCTTAGTCTGCATTAAGAAGCACAAAGATGGAGCACAAAACAATCACCTAGCGAGCATTTAGTATTAAAAAGTCTGATATCTCATATTTATATTTATATATGTATTTTGGCTGGACTTTATACTTAAATCATTACTCAATTCATTAAATTTATTTTTTTATACTATATTTGCCAGGATTTGGTACTGTCATCGCTTTCCAACTATTTTGTAGATTTTTTTCAAAATCAGCATGATATCTTGACATTTTGGTTAAAACAGAGCAAAACAACCATATAAGAACCTGAAGAAAGGCCTCACACAGCATGTTCAAGCCATGTGCAAGCCAGATGACTCATTCCTAGCCCATATACCACTAAATTTGTACTAGAACCAAACCCTACGGCTATGCCTACGGCCTCAGCCAATCGCATGCGACCTTTGGACCATATTTGGAATGTTTACAGCGAAGAAAACTCAAATTTTGGTAATTTTTCGATAAAGGCAACTCCTCCAGGTGCCCTAGCACGCCTCCTACTACCATATAAGGCCCTCCTTGCCTTGAGGTATATTTCTTACCTTCCCTACCACGTCTTCTACCTCATCAACACAAGTTCTTGCTCCATTTCTCCATAAAGGTACGAGATTTCACCAAATTTTAGAGAAGCGTGACCATAGAAGCGACCCTGGAGTAGATTATGACGCGACCATGGTGCAGTTTATCCATACCACGTGGCCTACTACGACTCCACTAGTTTCATACCACAACTCCAAGGAGTATTAGTTGTTGTATTCTTCTTGGCTTTTTTATATTTGAAAACTTATGGAGTTTTTATCTTATTTATGCATGTTTATTATGTATTTTGCAACTATGTTTGGCTAAATTAATCATATCTTAGGATGTAGGAGTAGTTAATTAATTAGAATTGATGTAGATTTGATTTATGCTTGATTATTATTGTGATTTGCTTGTTGGAATTTCATATCTTGTTGGATAGCTTATTGACAATGATGAACCTGGACATCTAGATTACGAAATTAAATAATTGAATTAATAAGTTGAATAAACAAGGTTAACATGAGATAGGTTAGAAATCAAAGTTAAACCAACTAAGTTGCAAGACAAAGTTTCTAAGTAACGAGAGTTAGTTAGGTATCTCTAGAACCACAACAAGTGAACTTGATCAATTGACTAACTGATAAGACGTTTTCATATATAGGTTTTGACCCAACTGTTAGGAACTCAAGTCCTTGTGCAATTTTAATTTTTATTAATATTTAACAAGCAATTAAACACGCACGAGAAACGGATCTAGTTATTCAAGTGATTAACACATTAAAAGGAGAAGTCTCCGGTGGCGTGCTCGTCACCCTCGCGACTGCCTCCAGTTGCCTCGAGTCCACCTATAAGATTAACCAATGTCTCAAGACAAGTGCTAGCTTGTCCGAGACGATAGCTAATTCCTTGTTGTTCTTCTTCGCGCAATTAACCGATTAATTGGAAGAAGAAGCGCTCAACTCATGAGCAAGTGAGATGGATGGAGGCGCAAGCAAGATGAGAATCGAATTTCTGCCCTTGCTTGAGCCGTCGGCTAGAGGAAGGAGGAGAAAGAGAATTAGATCAAGATCGACTTGTTCCCAAAGAAACAATCAATATATATGCAGTCTTTTTCTTTTCCAATTTTTGTCCGGACAAAAATACCCCTCAAAATCTGAAATTTTCAGAGTTTTTGTGGGCTAATCCACATGATATAATGACCCATTAATTCACTCTATTAATCCATCTCAAATCGGACTTTTAATTAACTGATTAAACAAAAGACTGATTAGCTCAGTATAATAAAATTGTGTTGAACGGATTTAATTATTAATATATTAATAATTAATTTGGAATTAACATATGCATTACATTATTTCTATATGATTCATTTGAGTTAATTAATTATAACGGTTCATAACATTATATAATTAATTAAGAGCGCAGTTCCGCTGCCACATAATTTAGCCTGCCACATCTGCCACAAAATCCTGTCCGTTAGATTAAAATAGAATGGATGGTTGTGATTAAATGCTAATTAAAGACAAGAGGTGCTTTAATTGTTTTAAACTCCTCCCCGTAACCTCTACTGGAATATGAAACGACTCTGTACTTTTTTTCCTCTCCCGCTTACTGTTATTCTCTGGTGTTCGATCTCTTTCCCTTCGTGCTCCTAGTCTAACACTCTCTTCTCTCTCTCACGTTATTGATCTATTGAATCTGCCGAATCGAAAAGGATCAAGCAAACGGAATTTACCAGTGGTTATTTGACAAAAATTCGCTAGTGATTTGAACATAAAAATTCGCTTTTTAAGGATTTATTAATTCTTCCAAGACCACATTTTTTTTCGTTTGAGTTCGTTCGTCAAATTAAACTTGAGCAACGGATTCCGTGCCTAAAAAAAAAGAAAATAAAATGCACAAAACTATAATTATTTGAAGGTCATGCATGTCCTCAAATCATACCCAGAAATTAACTTTTACTAAAACCTTCAACATCAGCTTTTGCCAGTATGAGAATAAAACTGATCACATATCTATAAATTCATTTTATCATATTATAACAGAAACAAAAGGATATATCCATTTTCATAGACACATATAGTTATCATATCTCTATTTCATCAATAGATTAATAAACTATAACAGAGTTGATAGAAAAAGCAAATCAAGTGATGTACAAAACTGATAGAAACCTTAGTATAATTAACCGGTTCAATTCAGTACATCACAATATATCTAACATTTCATAATATAACAAAAGAAACATAGAACTCTGAAGTTGAACAGGGAATAGAAAAAATTCCACAAAGAGAGGAGAGCGTCAGACTAGAAGAAGAGAGCAGGAGCACGAAGGGAAAGAGATCGAACACCAGAGAAGAACAGTACGCGGGAGAGAACAAAAAAGTAGAGAGTCGTTTCATATTCCAGTAGAGGTTACGAGGAGGAGAATAAAACAATTAAAGCACCTCTTGTCTTTAATTAGCATTTAATCACAACCATCCATTCTATTTTAATCTAACGGACGGGATTTTGTGGCAGATGTGGCAGGCTAAATTGTGTGGCAGCGGATAATCAATTTATCATATATTCGCAGTACTCGCTACTGCAAATAAACAAATAATGCACGTATGGTTAAAATCCTATTTGTGTGACCCTTTGAGGATTTACGCTATGTTGGACATGGAAATAAATCACCATTTATTTCTAATAATCATAAGCCGTATCTAGCAACACGTTATGATTCCCAATTCGCATAAATAAATACTGTACCAATTCAGTACTTCAATCGTGCATAAGAAAAAGTATCTTATTGTTTTGATTCCTATGTCACATGATGTCCTTGTATAATCCAAGATAGGAATGTGTCATTCTTGCACATTATACGTTTCTTGACCTAGAGTTGATCGCCTAGTTGTGCGCATACAATCCAACTCCATCAAGGGACCCAGTAGATGTCATCACTCACTAGGTGAACTAATGAGAGACATACGGTTGTCTTGATGAACAGTTTCTCCCCGCACAATTCAAGAGAACATAAATAAAGTCCGTATAGCAGCCCTTATCAAGAATCAACGTTAGAAGATATTTATAGAACATATCCTAATGTGGAGAAATTGAACCATCTCAAACTCAGAATCAAATACGTATGAAATAAATAATGACACATAACACAATCCATATATTTATTTCATTGGGTCATGTCCTGTGCTATGTTCTAGTAACATACACATATGCAATTAAGTCAGTAACTTCTTATCTATGATTTGTAGAACTTAATCATCACTTAACTTGCATACTAATCTTATATGATAATTAATGTTCCTTGTTAATTACCAAGATTATGGACTCTTTAGAGATATTATTGTCATTCTGACGAATGATCCACAGAGATCTACAATTCAAATCCTCAACCTGAATGATCTGTCAATAATAAACTCTAGGCACAAATGATCAAGCATCATCAATAACATAAACTAATATAATAGCTACCAACTGATTGGCTTGTAGGACATATCTCCAACACCAACTTGGACTCAAATTATGATTGACTTTATGTGATTTTAACCTAGTTTTTACTTATCTTTATCAATTTTTAGGTACTGCCATACCTTTTTGTGTTTTAACAGGACAATCATCAAACGTGGCATCAAATCTGCATTAAGTAAAAATTTTCAAGTGACTCGACAAAGTACCAGACAGAATGGAATAGGCAGACGGAATGAAACCAGACTGTAGAAGGCTAGGAGGCAGTTTGAAATATTTCAGACGGGCAGATTAATCCTTACGCAAGCCACTAGGAGATCTATCAAGTAGTTTTCACATTCAAGATAGTTATTTGGTAACCACTCCAACATGATTTCTGCCATGATTTGACCCACTTCTGAGCGCACTCCTGCCCTCGACGGTTCTTTTCCACCACTATCAAAGGGCCGGGATCTCTAGAGTTCAGTGTTCCCAATTTTATAGAGAAGTTACGCTATTACAGAGGAGGAGTGAGTTGATCTCTTGTCTTCAATTGTCGAGGCCAGAAGCCAAGCAGGAAGTTCAGTTCATGCCACAACAGTCAAGCAAGGGATTCACATCTGATTTGTTGTAATCTCTCAATATTTCTTGTTTGTTTCTGTAATGATGATTGATACCTTGATATTTTTTGTTACGATGATCATACTCGAGTAGTTTGATCTGGGGTTATGGTTTATAAACAGATGCTTAATTTAGTTTACATTAATTGAACAATTTATTATTTGTTTGCTTAATTTTATAACTTGTGTTTTATGTTTTAATTTATTATTCTTGAACTGTTTAAGTCGATTTGATATTTTTCCATCAAGATTAGGCCAACCTTAAATGTTAGGAAGTTAAACCCAACCAAACTTAGATAAATTTGAGTATATCAATACCAATAGAGGTTCAATAGTTCGAAAGATGAGACCTAGATCACAAATCAGAAATGGAGATCTATTCTCAACAGATGAAAATTGAGGAAAATCTTAGATCCAAGTAATGATCTTATATGGTTTAAGCCAATGAACGAAAGTTGAAACTTAGGATTGGCAAGAGTTTAACTGGTTTAATTGAAATAACTTGAACTGTCGAAAGAATGATTATAAGGAAATTAATTAAGCCAGTGCACTACTAAGTAAACTATATAGAAATTGATAGACTTTGTATAACTAGAGTTAGAGAAAACTAGCTGTTTGGATTATAGGCGGGTTGTTTGTGCCACCCTAGAAACAATCTAGTTGGTCTGTCGTCACTAACTACTTTAGTTCACAAACTGGCCGATACGAAAGTAAGCGGGCAGTTTGGGAACAGAAGTTTAAGTAGAAAGTTGATCAATCACAAATTCCAATTTGTATCTGTTAGTTAAACTTTCTCTCCAATTGGAACCATTTATTTTGTATTTAATTTCTTATTTATTCACTCCAAAAATCTTATAATTCTTCACCACTCCTTTGACGTGATTGATTAAATAAGCTAAGGTTTAGAAAAACTTGAATAATTGTTCACGTGGATCGACCCTGAATACTCAGCATAGGTTGTACGCTTGCAACCGAAATCGATCATATTAGTGTATAAATTTAAAAGCCCTGATAGGTTATCTCAGCCTAGATCAGTAACAACGAAAGTTTAGGTTGTGATTCAAGGAGCGTTAGGTTAATACAAGGACCAAACTCTTGTCCAAAAAGCGAAAGTTGATGATATCGAGTTTAGATATTGTCACTAAACCCTTCACAACACGTAATATCAAGTATAAACCGATAATATAACACTTACATGGAGCATGTCACGTCCAGACAAGGGCGTATGGCTAGGCCTACGACCACCTCTGGTGGTAGGTCCAGGAGTACGCCTTATCTACAAGGGGTATGAGTCAATTCTAGCACCGAGAAGTTATGGTTTTGGTCCTTCATAATCTAATCATTAATGAAACTACTTTTCGAGGACATTTATTTGCATTATTAAATCTTAAAACCTCATAAAAACATTTACTTATTTGTTGTTCAATTCAAGTTATTGTATCTTATCAATTTGTTACACCCAAAAGCGAATAAAAAATTAAGGAAAAAAATTTTCTGTGCCCTTCAAAACTAAGGAAATACAGAATTTGTCCCTCGAAAGTCAAAACTCCTGATTTTGTCCTCCTGAATTTCGGACGCCTTATGTATTTGCCGCTCTACCATATTTTCTAATATAAATAAGATTAAAATAATAAAATAAAAAAATTTAGACATATTTACCCTTGTTCGAATCCAGATGAAACTAAGACTAAACCCGTTCGATCAAACTAAACCGATTCGCTCTTCTCCTCTCTACTCGTTCAAACCCGAAGCCCTTTCTTCTTCTCTCCACTCGTTCTTCTCCTCTCCACTGGATCGCGGAGAAAATTTACATAATTTTTACCATTTTCCTCCACTTGGTCTCTAGTTCACGACCAAATTTCTCATCATTTTCCTCCACTGATTTCTCACTAGTGTTCGTTGGCCAGCCCTCTCCAACCACTGATTTTGACCAACTATAGTATCCAACGAGCAGGTAGTGTCAATCATAACAATGTCAGTGTTCTCCCGTGAGAAATTACTGAGTAATCAGCAATCATTGATCTCTTGTACCAACAGTAACTTCAATTTCCTCTTTTTTTTTCTCTCTCTTTGCTTGCTAAACTACATTTCTTACCTTTTCGACAATTAATCAACAAGGATTCTACCAACAAGCTCTACACCAACATGATTTTTCAGTATTGATTTACTTGTTCCCGTGAGAAATCAGTGAGAAACCAAATTTGTTGCTGCTAAAGCAAATTGACCTTTTGTTTGCTTATATTTTCATTATTTTCAGGTGGTTGAGCCTTAAGTTATCAAAAGTCAAGTTATCGGAAAGATAAGCAAGGTGACAAATAATCTGCACTCCACGAAAAAAAGGAAAGAGATGCCCAAAAGGAAAGATAAGCAAGGTGACAAATTCTTGTATTTGATGCATTTTTTGAACAAAATAGCATGTTGTTGTTCAATAAATATATGCTTGTAGTTTATGATCTTCTTTATGCAATTTCTCACAGTATCATACATATATCAATCGTTTCTCTCTGGTGAATTCTACAAATGTTTCTCTCAGCATAGTTTGTTGCATCAAAGAGATGTTAATTGTGGCCTAGTTGTCCATAAATTCAATTCCAATTGCTGTAATTTGAGCCTTAAATGTAATTGCAGTTACTTGCTGAAATATGGTCACACATCTAGTAAGCACACTCAGTAGTTGATAATACCATTTAAGTTGCAAACCTCTCTGTAAATACAAAGGTTGCAAAAGCAGTTGCGGCATTGTTACACGCACCAATCTTGCAAGGTAGAACCTTTCAGTGGGAGAAGAACACAAGGTTCTGTATTATAATTCGAATTAAACTTACCAGTATAAATTACAGTTTATTTTTAAATTCTGTGATGGAATTATTGCTTGACAATCTCAAATATCTAGTTTCATAAAATTAGTAAGCGTTGTTGAAAGAACTTGGATTTTGAAAAAAAAATTATTAAGTATTTTTTTGCATCACGCTGCTAAGAACAGAAAATGCACGTTCACCTCCATCTTCATCTCATCACTGTACCAATCCATTGGCTCCTCCACCTAATCAAACGTTTCCACCACGAATTAACCCCATAATGTGCCTCTCCTCATCCTCACGAAGCTAACGTTAGCGGGATCACCGGAGATTAAACTCCAAAACAACAGGGACTTATTCGAAAAATGACACAGGGCCACGAAGGAAACGGTTTGAAATTGATGCGCTCTTACGATTCGAATCTGCTGCACTGCACACTTGCCGTGCGACACCAGATTCAAGTCCGAGGAAGAGGACATCACATCCACATGGCTGCGGCTTTCTCTATTTCTCTATTTCACTGCACACTTCTCTTCAGTTTGATTTGGGTTGGTTCGGGTTTCAATTTTACTAACCCGGTACAACTGGGTCGGGTCATACTTTTTCCTTAGATAATCCGGGTACCAACCCGACCCGTTGATTATTATTTGAACACAACATGATTTTGTGAATAAAAGTTCACTGTTCGGTAACTCCTACAACATAAAGTGGGTTCCTGTAGTGATTTCAATTTGACTTATGAGTTCTAACTTCTAAGGCACAGAAGCTCACATCATTTTAGCCTAACAGAATTTGTATCCTCTGGAACAGTACTGGTACAAGATATAAAATTTAGGGTATTTATGCCAAAAATGAAAAAAATGTTTGAAGTAAATAGGTATGTAGGTGACTATAAAAATTATGACCTATGAATAACTATGATGATGATAATTGTTTTGTAAGATAAATGTTTTATTTTTCTTTTTACTTAATCGCTCATTGAGTGTACTTTGAAATGAAGAAATTGACCATGATTGTAAACAGCTTGCTTAATTTTTTACGTATGATAAAAATGTATGCATTGCAACCCAAGTATTTGATGATAGTAAAGAAATTGACCATGATAAATACTTATATGTAACAGAAGCATATAAATATTACCTTTAATTAATATTGTCAATTTTAATTATGTACCATATAAGTCATAACCCGTTTAACCCGAAAATCCGTAAAAACCCGTAGATAAAAATTATATGGGTTGGGTTCGATTACGGGTGGGTCATCTAAATAAATTTTTTAATCCGGTATAATTGGATTGGGTTGAAAAATTGATAAAAAATTACAAATTCGCCCGTTGTACAGCCCTAGCTGCATACCCTCGTTCTTCGGCGAAAAAAAAACTAAAACCCTTTCTTTTTCCATCGCCTCCTCTCTTTTAACCAATCTCACGTTCCCCTCTCTCTCATGGCGGCGCTCTCTCTCTCTCTCTCTCAAACTAGGTGAAAAAAAGCAGATCTCAACCATCTTCTGCAAGAAAAGATAATCAGATCTCAACCATCTCATGCCTCTTCTCTTGTTATTGCTGGTAAACGTTAGTTGCACAATCTAAAAGCAATTTGTATTAGCAACTTACAAATATCATTAATAAGCCACATCTTCTATACAAAGTTGTAAAAGGAGCATTTCTCCAAAGTTTGAAAGCAATCTGTACTCAATGACGTTGCATAGTAATGGGTTTGCTTCATTAAATGGCTTCTTTGGTAGACAAACTGATACTTACTGGCACTGAAAGGGGACTAGAGAAGTACAACATATAAAGTATTGCAATGATTTCGTTAATAGTATTAAAGTGTATTCAGAGAGAGAGGTGTATTATTCTCTAGAGAAAAATTCAATCTGTTACTGAATTGACATTTAAACAAGGGGAGGAACTGCTCAAAGACAGTAATTGTGTTCTCTCCTCTTCTTTTTTTTTTCTTTCTGTGTACAGACTCTTTGTTCATATAATGAAGGTTACCTTTTGAAATATGATGCCTTGGGTGCTATCGATGGCACACATATCAAAGCAGTCCTCAAGAAGAAGAAAAGTGAAAGATTTCGAAATAGAAAAGGGTTCATTTCGCAAAATGTGTTGGCTGCATGTTCGTTCGACATGTTATTTCAATATGTTGTGGTTGGATGGGAAGGTTCTGCTTCGGATATGAGGGTACTGAGATGGGCAGTAGAGCAAGGTGGTTTTCATGTCCCTAATGGAAGGAACTATCTAGTAGATTTAGGTTATGCAAACACTTCAAAATTTTTTTGTCCATATCGGAATCACAATTACCATCTTGCACAATTCAATCGTCAACCTAGACCGTCCCGTTATGTAGTACCTGAAGTCTGAAGATTTGTATAATCATCGCCATGTCCAACTTCGTAATGTGATTGAGAGGACTTTTAGAGTGTTAAAAATGCGGTTCAAAATTCTTGATAGGATGCCAAGATATAAGTATAGAAAACAAACCCTAATTGTCATGGCATGTTGTATTATTCATAATTTCATCAAAGTGCAAAACACCCTAGATGTATTTTTAAATAGATCAAGGAATGTGGAATTCTCAAATGATGAGCATGTCAATCCGACACAACCTGAAGTGATGCCTAGTGCGTATGAGTCAGCAGAAGGTGAAATAATTCGAAATAATATTAAAAATATTTTATGGAGCCAAAGGCGATGTGAAAACTAGTTATATGTTTTTTTGTTTATGTGACTGTGTTGTTTATTTCAAACATGATTGTATTTGAGACTTGATATTGTAGTTGATATTGTATTTGAGACTCGTTTATTTCATAAATCATAACTCATTCAATATGCCACTGATTTCGGATCAGCTATGAATTTCTTACTAATTGTCTTCAATTGTGCAATGTTATCAATGCTCAAGATGCACTTGATTGGAGACTATTTCACTTGCTGCTAGATTTACTTAATATTTAGAAGGAAATCAACACTTACTTGCAAATTTATTAGCAGAGAGGAGAATGAAAGAGGCATATTTGAATATATAGTATAGTGTTGTGAATTGAATAGTTTACTGGTATTCTTTCAAGCCGCCTTCAGTAGTGAATTGACTATTGCGTTTTGCTAGAATAAGGTTACTCGTTCAATAGTTTACTTGCAAATTCACTACTGTAAAAGAGGCTTCAATAGTTTACTGCCACATTCCTTTCAGCGCCAGGGTTCAGTAAGGTTTAAACAACACTTGAGTTAATGCCACATTCCTTTCGGGGGCTTCAATAGTTTACTGCCACATTCAATAGTGAATTGAGCATTGATAATTTACTTGCAAATTCAGTATAGTGTTGACGGAAAAAAAATTCAGTATAAAATAAAATAGTTTACTAGTAATGGGTGTACTGATTTCTATTATTTTATGACATTTTTCAACAGTTAGGTTGAATTCGATTTACAAATAATTATTAAAACAATTCCCCTAATGGAAATAGTTAGGTTGACGGAAAAAAAAAACTTAAAGACAAAAACCATAAAAAAAATGACTTGAGGGTAGTTTGGTCAATTTATAATAAGCAATTATGTAATATTTTTATATCCTCACTTATTTCTCACTTGGGCTGTTTGAATCGCTCAGAAATTTGGGAAAGTTGCAATTCTTAAGAATAAATTTATTGGGAAGTGTGTAACTATGTGAAGAGTTTGAATTGTTTATAATAAATTTATGGTAGGGAGATGAAATTCCCCAAATTTCTTGGGGAATCCAAACATCCCCTTAATTCTCTACTTTTCATACCAAACATGACTTACAAAGTGTGGAATAAAGAGACTTAACTACTTAATCCTCGTTAATTTTAATCCTCTTTTACTCCTTACCAAACATAGCCTTTGGAAAAAGTTCACAAAAATAAGTAAAAGTAATGCTCGTAGATTTAATCTGAACCTGTCATTAAATTTCATCTAACGACTAAAAAACTGTGGCAACTTGTTGCATTCGATTTTAGGGGCAGCGGAATTCCAACAGTAAAATATGTGGTTTGAGTTTCTTATTTCATCAATGTACTAATCTTTATTTTTATTTTTATTTTTTGGATTTTTATAATGGACTCGTTTGAGCAAGCCACGCAAATTATTAATAAAAACAAATTTTTTTTCTTTTTAAGTTACCTTTGGAAACTTTGAATGGTTCCTAATGCTTAAAGAACCTTAGGAAATTTGGAAAGAATTTTGGAATTATCAATCGTGCTCAAAGAGTGAAGCCTTTGTTTGGATGGGGTTGGAAGAAGGAAGAAGGAAGAAGGCCAAAAAAAATTATAAACAATCCAAACTCTTCACAAAGTTACACACTTCCCAATACTTCTTTCCACTTCTTCCCTTCTTCTCTTCTTCCTACACCTATCCAAACGCACCCGAAAAGATAGAGATAATTCCCGAAACAAGCGTGCAATTCTCAATTAGTTAAACTTGAATTTGTTCGCAGCAAAAATTAACGTAATGTACAAAGTCACATCTTTTGGTGAAATGATATATACTTTTTCTATGTCTTTTAATTTATGAAAAAAGTTCGAGGTTTGGACAAATTAACGAATCTGATTAATTATGACAGATTAATATGACAGATTTAATTATAATACGTTCATTATTGGTCACTTCGAGTATCAAATCGACTCCAAATTTTAGAAAACATATATAGAAACACATTGCTCGTTAAATTGAAAAAGATCAACTGTTTAGATTTAATATTTCAATTTAAAAAATTTTAAATATTGATAAAATATAAAATTATGACAATTTGTGGCAATAAAAAATAGGGGCACCGACTGTATACAAGTATCTACGCAAAGCCTAACCAATTAATAGTCGTATATGAGAACATATATGACACTTACGAAAAGTGCATCGCTAAACTTTTTTGATATTTTTTTGCATAAAATGAACTTCTGCAATCCCAAAACATTAATTAATTAATGACAGGAAACAAGAAAGGAAGATAAGGCGTGATTTCTGCGATTCCGCTTTTTTGTGTTGACTTCAAATCGTCAGACTTTATTCTTCTCTAGTTTGAATTACAACGGAAGCATGGAGGCTGTTGACCTAATTTCCAATAAATCTTTTTAATTTTGGTGTGTGCGCTAGTAAATAACAAAAAATTTTATAGATCCAAATTGTGTTGAATTAGTTCAAATAATTTACAAATTAAGGAATATAAATCAAGTCGAGACTAGTCCGAAAATTAATTTAATACATTGTTTAATCGAGTCACGATCGCTCTAAGGATAAACCGACATTCTTATGACAAAATTAATAATGGATAATCCATCTTCCCAGTTTGAATCTAAACAAGTACTATTGCATATTTGCATTTTACTCAGAGATTGCATAAATAAAGTGTCCATAAAAGAAGTGGGACATTATGTTTCTCGTCGATCAAGTTTAAAATATTATTTTTAATGGAAAAGAATATATTTTGTTAACCAATTCCTTCTTTGAATAATTGGAGAAAAATATCAAAAATAAAAGAAAAGGGTTAGTTGATGTATATTAACTTCTATATTAAGCATGTATATTACATCACCACTCACAAGTCCTATTTCTCCCATTTCTCAGAGTAGCACTAGGACCTTAGAACCACACTCAACAAAATAAATCGGATAATATTACCATTTGTGCAAAGATGAATAGGCATTATAATTTATAATCAAAATTAAGTATCAATTAACCGTTTAGGTTTTTACTATGGGCAATTAGGAAACTGATGAGTATGGCGCATGGGCAACTGGAGATTAAAGCGTTTAAATTAAACTCATCCGTCAGGTATGGACAATTTTTTTACTATTAAATAATAACCACTATTTTGGTTCGCACAAACTGTAACAACTTCATATTTTATAGATATTGAAAAATTTTAAAATTCAAATGTTAGATTGAATCTGTTGATCTTGTTAAATTTAATGAGAAATGTGTTTCTATCTAAATTTTATAAAATTTGAAATTGATTTAATACTTAATTAATTATGACTGATTAATTCTAATAAGTTGATCCTTCAATCACTTAATCGAGTACCAACTCAACTCAAAATTTTATAAAATATATATGAAAATGCATCGATCGTTTAATTAAATAAGACAACGGATTATATTCGGCATTTGAATTTTAAAATTTTTAAATATTTATAAAACATAAAATTGTGGCAATTTGTGGTAACAGAAAATGATGGGCACTAGAACTTTGCTATTAAAATAATGATTAATTAAGAAGAAAAGCCACGTAGAGGAATGGACAATGAATTGGAGAAGACGCGTATACGAGAAGATTAACTTGGTGCATACATCTTTAGAACTTCCTTAGTTCATTCATTCTTCATTCTTTCATTCATCATTGTTGTTATCGACATTAATTGGATTTCTAATTCCCTTCAGCAGAGAGGCTGAGAGCAGAAGGGGGCCCGGCTGAGGATGGATCCTGCGATGCCAGCGCTGACGTCCACGTCAGTGTCGAGGACGGTGGTGAAGCTGGACAGCGGGTGCCATGAGTTCAAGATCATCGGGTACTCGAGCAGCAAGGGCATCGGAGTCGGCAAGTACATCACCTCGGAGATGTTCACGGTGGGGGGCCACCACTGGTGTCTGCGCTACTACCCGGACGGCTACGAAAAGGATGACCGTGGGGAGTACGTGTCAGTCTTCATCGAGTCGGTTGACACAGCCAGCGACGTGAAGGCCCTCTTCGACATCCGGCTGCTCGACCCGACGAGTGGGGCTGCGTCCGCTTCCACGCCAGAGGTGGTGAAGCCGCATGTGTTCCGCGCGCCATGCGACACGTGGGGCTTCTACCAGTTCATCCGCAAGAAGGACCTGGAGGCCTCCACCTTCTTGCGCGACGACTGTTTCACCATCCGGTGCAACCTCATCGTCGTCAAGGAGCTCTCTGACGTTGCCGACATGCTCGCCAACACGTCAATTAACCAACCAGATTGATCCCTTCGATCATTATTTAATACTATATATACTGATGCATTGATTTATTTGTGTCTTTTGATTTATCATTATTTACCAATCAATGTATCATCTCTGATCTGATCTTGTCATGGTTGTCATGCATGTTATGCACATACAGATATACAATATGTAAACTTGACATTTATTTTCTCGTTTATTTGTTTATTTCTCCAAAGAAGCGCGGGTACATTTATTTATATATAATTGCATGCGCGCAGTTTATATACAAGTCTACGGTGTTAGTAAATGCACCTTAATTTGGCTCTTATCTTGTCATAAGCAACTTGTTGCGTTTGTCCTCAAATTAATCAGATTGAGTGGTTATAGAGAGAGAGAGAGAGAGAGAGCGAAGCATCAAATGGGGCGATTTTTAATTATGATCCGCGTCACGGCCTTAGTCGCTTTCTTTTTTTTAAAAAAAAAAAACTTGGTAGAGGCCTTAGTCGCTTTCTTTGTTCTTTAAATAGGAAAACTAAAATACAAATTGAGAGTTGCTCAACATGTCATCATGATGTCATTAGAGGCTGCGTGTACTGAGCAAGCTCTCCGTCTCTCTCTCTCTCAAATTCATCGATTTTGACTGGAAAGTGGAAACAAACAAAGAGCAAAGCTCTCCAATCTCCATCTCCATCTTTACTTCTCTAGTGCCTATTGATCTTCACCGATTCCCACCATTACCCAAACAAATCAAAATCAATAAATTATACCTTCTTTCTTGTAACCTCGACAACAATTAAAGCATTTTCTTTTTTTCCCTATTTTATACGATTTATAGGAGGTTAACTGTGAACCCATTATGTGTGTTGGTTTCTGACTCGAATGTTTGACAAATAAAGGAGCACTAGTGGGGGCGTCGTGTCGTAAGACTTATTTTTTCTCTCGTCTTTTTACCAAATTTTACTGTTATAGTAGTTTTTACTTATTTAGTTTAGAGAAAAGTTCCGGTGCCACAACTTTAGAGTGTCACCAAATGCCACAAGTTTACTTTTCATCAATAATCACTACTAGAATTTTATTTATCTGAGTCGGTAGACATAGGATTCAGCGTGCCTAAATCAAGGAAGGACGCTAAAATAAAATTTACACAAAGAGGATTTGTCGCTCGCGTGGGTAGACGGACGCGGTTTAATTAGAACGGAGAACTATTTTATTTTGACATAAAGACACTAATTTTTTTTAATACCGACTCAGAATAGAAATCTAGGGCTGTCAATGAAACTCGTTTATCCGTTTATCCAATCCGTACCGTACCGTATAAGACGGGTATGGGTAAAGTTTTATTTTCGTTAAGTTAACAGGTACGGGTACGGGTAAGGAAATTTTTTCGTTAATTTAACGGGTACGGGTACGGGTAAAAGTTATTTCGTACCGTTTTCATAATGGGTAATTGCCACAATTAAAAAAATACAATTACATGATACATATGGCATCTTATATTGCATGATTGGTAAAAAAATATTGCTAGATTTTATTTAAGATTTATAATTCTTTCCATTCAGTGTACGAAAAAATGAAAAAGCATAAACCTAAAATATTCGCCTCCATTGTTGCACTTTATTAATATACTTATTGATATAATTTATTTATACAGAGTGTACAAATTTTATTATTATTATATTCATTTTTTACCGTTACCGTACCCGTACCGTTAATTCTTAACGGGTACGGATAAGATACGGGTAAAGTTATTTTTAACAGGTACGGGTAAAGAAAATTTTAACGAATACGGTAATGAAAATACCTTCTACCGTACCGTACCGTACCCATCGACAGCCCTAGAAATCGACCCTCGTCCCCTCATTACCCCTCTTTTATCTTATTTCATGAAAATCGACCACTACCTGATTCCATGAATCTACGTACCAAACCATTGGCACTTGCACACAATCCGATAACCTCATGATAAATTGGCCCCGATACCATCATTACCAGCTTCCCTAATGCCCAAGAACCCCTTCTGGTACAAATTCGAACCTAATCAGTACCAGACTCGTACCTTGCTGTACCAGTGAATGGCGATTCCACCAACCCAGGCCAACGAAACCTAAACTAACCTCATCACCGTCTTCTCCCCATCCCCACGGTGCCACAGAACCTAGTAACACAAGCCGCCATGGCCGGAGAGAGCCAAAGAGTGTTAACGGGTTCACAATCTGTTTGTAAGGCTCCATTAAGGAAAAGAGACCAGATCCTTCTTTTGGAATGCAAACTGCAAAGCACAACTTCTAGTCCGATCATCTGTGTCAAAACCCCGTGAAACTTGTCAGATGTCCGTTTCACGAGACCCGCCCAAACAATAAAAATAAAATGAAAAAAACAGAAAGAGATTACGGCCCAGTTGTAATACAAAGTAATAAATAATAACAATAGTACATATCCATAATTTGTACCGATGTAATTTTTAATTTATTTATATATGCATCTTTAAAATTTGATAATGCATCCAAATATTAAGGATAATTGTCATATTTCATGGTCTTTTTTAAATTTATTTGTCGATATAAAAAAATAGTTCATTGACGAATTGCAAAGGTATAATTAGAAAATTTTTGTAAACTTATTGTCATTGTTTATTACTTTTTCAAAATGCCCCAATTGAATGCCACAAAACTCACTTTTTTTATTACTTTTTCAAAATATAAAATTCAAACTTAGAATCCAAACCGTTGATCTTATTCGATTCAACGAGCGATGCATTTTCACATAAATTTTGAATTTTCTCGATACTTGATCAAGAGATTGAATATTGAACGAATCTAATTAAATATGATAGATTAATTCTAGTATGCTCATATTTTAGGCACTCGATCAAGTATCGAATAAACTTCAAAATTTTAAGAATGTATATGAAAATACATCGCTCGTTATATCGAATAAGGTCAACGGTTTGGATTCGAAGTTTGAATTTTATATTTTAAAAAAGTAACCAAAAAGAGTTCTAGAACATTTGGGGTCATTCAAATTGTGAGCACTAGAATCCTTTTCATAAAAGAATTACGGTGACTTAATGTTAAAAATCAACTATTCGAGTATCATTTGTTTATTTTAAGAGTATTATTTTAATTATATAAGTCTAATTATCGCGGTTTTTTTCGTCGGAACGTTTACAACTTGACAAATTTAATTTAACCAATCTAATCTACATATTGAAATTTCCTAACAAACCAAAATTTACAATTAAAAAAAAATTTATTATTTTTTTTTTATTTTTTAAAAATCCATCATTTTTGGAATATTGTTTTAAACCACTAAAATGAAAATCATATATTGTTTAAAATGCTTTGATTCAATTTTATTTACCAACTCTAGAATACATTAATAAAAGAATGAGGATTTGAGGAATCAGGAGATAATCAAGGGGGAAATTAGGGAAGTTTTTATTGGAAGACTATTTGGGAAGGAAAGGCTAAAGAGGCAAGGGATATAAAAGCTCATTGCATATCTACTCATGGGTACCACCGGTCAGTGAGGAAAAGTTAATTTTGCGTTGTCCAAATGAGAGAGAGAATCGGTAAAATTGATTTTGGCGCTTTGAAAAACGAGGAAAAATATTTACCAAATTTGCATTGGCGCCGTGTATTTTTTTAGATTATTTTGGCGCCAAACAAAAATCAGTATTAAATACAGTAATATTGTTTGCATGATAAATTAGATAATGTAATGTTACGATGATTTATGATATTACATGGTTTTCAGATAATGATAAATATTTATTATCGTTCTTAATATAATATTATATTATAGTAATTGTGATTATTAATATATTTATTACACTTCTGTATAATCAGAATAAACAATCTATTTATTTATTTATAATTTTCATTAGAATAATTAACTTATTACATGTTATAATGACAAATATTTTAAGATTAGATCATAAGATAATATGATTATTTATTCTGATTATTTTTTTGTCGGTGGTTTTACAAATTGTCAAATCTAATTTAACCAACCCAATCTATATATTGAAATCTCATAGCAAACAAAATTTTAATATTTTTAAAATTTTTTTACTATTTTTTGGAATTTTTTTAAAACTTGTCATTTTTTGCTTATAAATACACTAATTTGTAGCAAAAAATGACAAGTTTTAAAATATTTGGAAAAAATAGTAAAAAAATTTTAAAAATCGTAAAATTATTTGTTTGCTATGAGATTGCAATGTATAAATTGGAATGATTAATTTAGATTCGTCAATTTGCAAAATCACTGATCAAACTTTAATGGTGCACGAAGCCCTCTATGCATCATGGTTCACAATAGATTTACTCAATTATATTTATATTTTTTAAAGATTGACTATCTCTCGATACTATAGCATCGTTTTCAATTTTTATCCAAACTAACAATTTCATTTTTTGGGTGATTTCTCTACTCACATAAACATCTTATCATTGAAATCAAGTAAGAGAAGTTTAGTCCAAATCAACCCCATGTGCATATTTAACCTTAAAATTAATTAAGTCGTTGGTACTAAATTCAGCGGAAAAATTCCCCCCACTCATTTCATGAAATGTTCTACCAAATCATTTCAGCGGCAAACAAAATTTTGGAGACCATATTAAATATTTATGTGCATTTTTATACCATGTTTCGCACAAAAAATAAACCATATTAAATAATACAACTCTTCGTTAAAATTTTGCTAGAATAAAATCTTATATTTACTGCCATATAAATCATTTCGTGATAGCATATCCTTTTTAAAATTCTATATATATTTTCTAATAACAATTATTATATACTTCCCTAATATTATTTAGATAATTAATATATTTAATAGCAATACTAACATTCAGTTATATATTAATATTTAATATATTTCTATTTAATCAAAATTTTTTACTGTATTTTCAAATATTTGGAAAATTCTTGATTAATCATGTTTTGACTCTCCAATACAACGGTTTTAAAAGAAATTTTAAAAATATGTTTTGTTTCAATAAAATATATGTATTAATAAGAAATACTTTATACTTAGAGTAAACTCTAAGTATTATCATATGAAACATAAATTAACATCGTTAACATCACAATGTTTGATAAGTGTTCATTATTTGATAAATACTAATCATGTCAAACTTAATTATTCGATAATTACCGATCACGATGAAATTGAATATTTGTTACATTTCATCTTTGTCTCATTATTAATATTATTAAATAAAGTATAATACAAGTATTATTTATTTCATATAGTTATATTTATTATTTGGAGAGCAAACAATTAGGGCTATCCACGAAAAAATTTTAGCGGCAAACAAAATTTATTATTCTAAACAAATTATTTTAGCGGCAATTTACATAAAAAATTTTGGAGAGCGAAATTTTTGGAGGGCTATTCACATAAAAATTTCAGCCATCAAAGTTCATTGCATCAGCAATGCAAAATCTGCATTAAACCTCTCAATCGTTGGATATTGAACGGACGACATGATTCTTCATAGAATAATTCCATACTAATAGAATACCTCAATTAGGGCAAGTTTCTTCCCTGCCGAGGGCAGATCCCCAAATTTATGAAATCGTATCGTACCCCAAATTTCTCCCATCTTCTCTCTCTCTCTCTCGGCAATTCCTAGGCTTCGGCGTTGCCTTGCCCTAGCTTTTCTCCTTTGCTAGATCGTATGAGCCGAAGGTGGGGATCGCCGATTTCATGCACGGATCGGACGAGGCGTCGAGGCGTCGATTGAGATTTTTTCTTGAACTGATTGCGATGTTCTTTGGAGAACTGATTGAGCATACTACAATTTGGGTTTCATGTAATTGCCAACCTCAGGTTTCTTACAATTATTCATGTTTAATATTTTGAACTTTTTTCTCTAATTTTGACAACCTATGGTTTGTACTTTTCAGGAATAGATGCAGGTGGTCACATATTGATACAAAATTGGCTTACTTCCCTAATTTCTCTCTTTTCTGCATAAACTTTTTAATTCCCCCAATTTCTTACTTCCTTAAGTTCTTTTCTCTTTAGGCTAATTTCGCTAGCAAACTATAGCTTCTGGAGGTATGGGTTATCTAACTTTCTTTCTCTAGCAAATTAATATATCTAAATTAGTGAATTCACATTTCCTATTTAATTTTGTTGTATGAATTTTGAATTGACAGTATATATATACTCGGATTAACTACTCCAACACAAATATTTTGATATTATATGTAAATTTAGTCCTATAGCTTTTCCTCCTCTCTCTTTCAACAAAATTTTCTTATTTACAAACTCAATTTCTTACTTAATTTCTCTTTTCTTTAGGTTAATTTCACTGCTCAAACTTCTGGAGGTATGGCTTCTCTAACTTCCTTTCTCTAGCATGATGTATATTATATTTGAATTATGTTTTTGCAATTCAGGCAATAGTGGAAAGGCATAAAATTCACATGATAATATTCAAAATCAGATAAACAAGTTATTTTTTCTGGCATAAAATTGAATCTGCAAGTATTATTTGTTTGCTACTTTCACTTTTGGATCTGTACCAGTGAGATACCAGTATTGCAAATTCTTAGAAACCAAGGGTAATTTAAAAATATTAGTTATAATTGGTTTATCTTCTTCAGTTTCAATCTAGACTATCTTCTTTTGTGTCATGTAATGCTGCTTTTCTATCAACATGTATAAGGTAATTTCAATCTAGACTATCCTCTTCAGTTTCAATCTAGACCATCTTCTCTTAGGCAGATTATGTATAGGGTAATTTTAAAGCTTTTTTATATTGGGTTTATGAATTTGATATTCCTTTGGAATATAGAATTATATACAATAAACCTGTATATTGTTTTGGTATATTGTAAAAGAAAAGGTTGTAAGATGAATTAGTTGTTGTAGAATAATTTAGTTTTCATAAGGACCAAATATGATGCTTAAAGTTTTGTTTTCTTTTTGTTTTTTGCTTAATTATTAAGATAGACCTTTCGATTGAAGAAACATGATATTTTTTCTTTCTTTCGAGTCATGTTGAAATTCAGGTGTTAAATTGCTGATGCCAAATTTTCAGGTGAAGGAAAAATAATATGACAGTATATACATTTTTTGGATGGCAAATGCAATGTGGTAATTTTGTGCTTATAGGTAATGTCACTTCTTAGTGATTTTGTATGATTTACTTAGAAGTTAAATACCTTGTATGTCATTATGGAAATCTAAGTTTGAATCACAATTTTATATAAATGTAGATCCTGACAATGCCAGTCTTAAAATTATTTTGAAGAACACAGGAGCCGGGAGGTGGTCATAGCAGGACCAACATCATGATAAGCAGATTGCTGAGAGAGATCAATGCCATACTTTTGAATATAATTTTGTTTTATTATAGATTTTAGATAGTTGAAGTTGTATGTTGTATGTTGTATGGATATAATTTGCACTCTTATTTTTAATTCTGATTATTAGATGTGGATATTGTGAATTTGTGATGTAGGTTGTAAAGTAATTAAATGATATTTGAGTTAATTGATTTTTAAATTGTTGAAATTATGAAAACATCATTCCTTTCAATTAAAAAAATAATTTTATTTATCTGATGGGTTATAGTGTAAATATCACTAGTAAATCGGAATAAGTATTGCGTGGGTAATATTTTATTTATTTATTTATTTTTTGAGAAAAAGGCCCGTGAGCTTGCGTGGGTAACATCTGAGTGCTAGGATTGACGTTTCTATGAGAGAGTGTATATTTGCGTTCGTTCAACGCAGATAAAAAATGTCAGCGGCGGGTTTATCTGCGTGCGTGCCTCTACGTCCCTACATTAACGCAACTGACTTTCAAAGTCGAGCTACCGACCCCAATGCTCCACTCTAATGCTCATTATTCTAGTAGTGAATTAAAATTTTTAAAATTTAAATGTTAAATCTAAACTGTTGATCTTATACAACTTAACAAGCAATGTGTTTCCATATAAGTTTTATTAAATTTGGACTTGATTTGATATTTGATTAAGAGGTTAAAAAATAAATGAATCTTGTTAACTATGACAGATTAACTGTAATACGTTCATGATTTGACCTCTTGATCAAATATCAAATCAACCCTAAATTTTATAAAACATATATAGAAATACATCGCTCGTTAAGTTGTATAAGATCAATGGTTTAGATTCAACATTTAAATTTAAAATATTTTAATTATTGATGAAAAGTAAAGTTATGACATTTGGTGACACTCTAAATTTGTGGCACCATAACCTTTCTCTTTAGTTTATTGCATGCGCGAACCATAGTAAAAATATATAAATTATTAAAAAAAACAACAATAAACTAAGATGAAAGATAGCAACATAAATGTTAAAGAGTTTTTCAATAATAGAAATAATTTTGAATGCATTATAAATATCAAAGCTTTTTCATGTCATTCCTTGCTCTTCATAGGCAATAATATAGCAAGAAGTAGAAGTTGGTCAGGAGCACACGTAGAACTAAATATATTAGAATGCCATGATAAAAAGAACCACAAAAATCTACCATGAGCGGGATGAATGCACAATTTAAATGTCCCACGACATTTGGTACTAGCACAAATAACTTCTAGAGATTTGAAAGCAATTGTACCAATTGGTGCATCCTTCTCTTTTAATTCAACAAACAGTTTAGACATGACCACAATCAAGTTTTTTTAATTTTACCGACAGCATCATATTGTCTGATTGGACTTGCATTGACCAAATATATAATGAAAATACGAACAATATCACGTAATGCAAAGGTATACATTATTATTATCATACTAGACAAGATCTTAATCTACTTGGTATAATCAATTCTACCTAATCAATCAATAATATCACATAATTAATTAAATCATAAAAGATAAAAGCACATAAAAAAATAAATAACTAAACAAATAAGTTTGGAACCATAATCTTAGAATAACAAATCAGCAACTAGAAGACATCGAACAAACAAAAGAAAATGAGAAATAAGAGAAGTTACAACCAATTGCCTTTGCTTTTGCTTGATCTTGTCGAAATTCCCTTCTAAACGACCCGTTGCTGTCGCACACGGCTCGTCTAACGCTGCTACGATCTGGTCTTGAGACTAATCTCTCGGATATTTCTATGGCTAATCCTAAAATTTGACCTTGGGTGTACCTTGTATGCCCTTGTTTGCTCAAAATCTCCTCAAAGTCCTCTTAAATAGGCATTGCAAATGTGTAGAGATGCATGAGGCTTGTTCTGGACGTGCTGGGAGTAGAAAATAACCACCCCCACCAAGAATAACCTCAAAAATGGATATTTTCTACTGATTCTGGAAAGTTCTAGATGGACCGTTTGAACCTCCAGACGGACCAGTTGGAATCTGGCGAAAGTCAAATGGTCCGTTTGACTTTTCAGACGTCCCATTTGGAAATTTCAACACTGCGCACTGTTCAGTATTTTGCCCGTATCTCCTTCATCCCGACTCCGTTTGAGGTGATTCAAAAATCAGTAAAAAGCTTACGAGGAGCTCTACCCCATCATTGATTCATCCAAGTCATTTTTTTTTGTCCAAAATCTGAATTAAATTAGAAACTATGACAGTGACTCATTCTTGACACAAAATCCTAATTAAAATGAACATAATTAACCTAAAAAATATATATAAAATCCTCTCATCAAATATTTTCTCGACTAAAATAAAAAATATAAGTGAAATCAATATCTTTGGAAATCACTGGATGTAAACACGTGTAGTATCTGTTCATTGCACACTACACAGTTCTTTGAATGAGGTGGCCATCAATTTCAAAAGAAGTCAATAATTTAATGACTTAAATTACATACTTCTTATTAGAGTTATGTCTTAGAAGTTAGTAATTTAATGACTTAAATATTAGTTTATGTTATTAATGATATTTGATCATTTGTTCTTTAATTTATTTATAATTAAATGACAATGATAAATCTAAAATGTCCATAATCTTGATGATAAATAAGGAACATTAATTATCAATAAGATTAGTATGCAAGTTAAGTGATGATTAAGTTCTACAAATCATAGATAAGGAGTTACACAAATAGAACTTTAATCACATAGTGTATTATTTATTTATTTACAGCAATAAATACTGTAGAAATATGATAAGATTGATTAATTAATTATATATCGTTGTGGACCGTTATAATTAATTAATACAATGAGATCATATAGAAATAAATTAATACATTACTAATCTCAGAATAATTATTAAAGAGTTAATAATTATTTTTTGTTCAACACATTTTAATATAAAAGATTATATTAATTAATTGGACCATCATTTAACAACAAATGAATAGTTCAATTAAAGAGCAAACTTGAGATGCCTTAATTATTAGAATTAGAGGTCCAAATGAAGAGGTGAGGTGGCCCATAAAGGCCCTAATAGTGGCCGGTCTTGGATGGTGGTAGGTAGATGGCAAAAGATGTAATTTTGGAGAGCTTATTCCTAGGGTTTGAGCTCTATTCAAGGATCCCTTGGTGGCTCCTTGAGCTAACTTTCTCTCTCCTCTCTTGCCTCCCTCTTTGGCCGCCACCCTCTCCCTCTCTTCCTCTCATGCTCATGTGTTGAGCCTTCTCTCTGCTCTATTAATTAAGAAAGTTGATTAGTAGAAGAAGAAAAAACCTTTGGAATTAGTTGCCCTTCTCTTCCTTGCTAGCACAAATTGAAAAGAAGGTGATTAATCTCCTTGGTGGACTCGAGACTGCCGTTGGCGAAGTGCTGGTGGAGACGAGCACGCCACTGACTCCTACGCACTTGGATTGAGTCTCACGAATACCATTTCGTGAGAGGTACAATCCTTTCCTTTCCTCTATGAATTGTTGTGTTGGATGGACTTTTGCAAGATCCATATTGTTGCTTGAGATTAATTACTAATTAGTTATAATTAGTGGACAAAATTAAAATTGAGCACTTCCTTCACTTCCATTCCATCCCTCTCTCATTTGCATAATGGAATGCCTATTTGTTTTTATTTGCAATGAGATGAAATTTTTTATTATCTGAAATGCATATTAAATTGCACTGTCTTTTTTTATGAACACTAAAAACACCAAAAATTATTGTCTTTTTGATGAACACTAAAAACACTAAAATTAAGAACTTACCAGTACTATGAGTAACCCTTAATTGTCCCAAATTATATTTATTTATTCTGATGCAATATATTTAATAAAGGAATCCATTTCTATAAATAACATAAATGAATGATAAAGGAAACAAAACCCATTTGAAAGCAACAATAACAACCAACAAGTTGTAAAATATCAATAATTACGAAGGATCATAATGTAAGCCCGACAAATGGATACAATAAGTAAGAGTGTTAAAATATGTATGAACTTACATTTTGAAAGAAGGATTGAAACTAAATTTGATCCATCAAATAGCACATCCCAAAATATATATGTCCTGATGCGAACATAGATGGGGAAAAATCATTACCTGAAACATATATATATCAACCAAATAGGCAACGTATATATCTCGTGTGAATTTTTATTGTTTAAAACTTGAAAAAATTGTTGCAAAGCCAAAATGCACCCATACACTGAAACGAATCAGTTCATTTGTACAGAGGCTTACATATAGTCTAGCTCAATGCAATATATTTGAGTTGAACTCTAATCCTTACAACTGCACATGTTACAGAATTATTTTTTTGTCCAAGCCATTGTACCCTTAACCACATGCTAAAAATCGAGATGTAGCGATTTATTGAGTCAATACTGTAAAATCGAGATGGAAGACGATGGTGATCTGATGTAGAGAGGGAAACCCTTGTGCTTTTGGAATCAATAGAAAGAGATAGGGGAGCGAAGAAGAGTAAGAAAGAGAGAGAACAATGTGGTAAGTAGGAACTAGGAAGGAAATGTCAAAAGGCAGAGAAAACACCGTAGTCCGTAGTAGCAGTAGGAGGAGAGGATCAGAAGTAGAGTTGTCAACGGTATGCCATTTACCGTTATGCCGTTTCATTTAACCGAAATAGAACGATTTGTGGCATACAAAATTATACCGTTTTTTAAGTGGCACGGTTGATGGCACATTTAATTATACCGTTTCGATCATTTCAACTTCATTTTAAACCGTTTTATGTGTAATATATGGTTGATGGCACAGAAATTTGATTCGTTTAATAAATAAAACGGTAAGTGGCATGCCGGTATTGTACCGTTTAATAAGTGGCACGGTAACGATTTGTATCATTGCGTGCCACTTACCACGTTTTGACAGCCCTAATCAGAAGAGAAAACCAAACTGCAATGTAAGTATTCATTGACCAGTGCCCTTTTTCTTTATTTGATTTTGATTGGCCCTTGGTCCACAATTGACATCAATGACATGACATTTTAATGTTTTTCTTTTCCTCAGTCAGTGTCTATAAGTCTATTGTCTAACAACAAGCAAGATTCATTATGACGTCGGTCGCATTTTATTGTTTAATCATGTCTGAACCATTTAAATATATCTCGAAGACCTTCCTAGGAAAGACTATTTTTGGTAAATTTTCTTATTTCTAACAAAGGAAAAAGTTAAAAAAATGTGAAATAGTCAAGTTGGTATCTCTATAATTTTTTTGTCCTTAAGTAAGAAATTAATCCTTAATCCATGCATCTTGCTATATCTGCCACTGCAATTCAGACGTTAGACGTTAAATGATATGACCATCTCTTGAGAAATTTATAGACAAAAATTAGACCTTTTTTCAGAAAGATTGTTCAAAACAGAAGAAACTTTATATTTGCGAGCCATCTTTTACATAAAAAAAAATATTGAAAAGGATTACCCCGTTGACATTTAGAAATAAAAAGAAGGTCAAAAGACGCAGTTGACATTACTTTTTCGGAATTCAATTTTCATTATAAATTAATGCTGCTATATTCTATGGTCAACATTTACCAAATGGATACCTTCTCCAACTACTCTTTTTCCAATTAATATTGATACTTGTGGTAAACTTGCTTTTGAATTTAAAAAAAAAAAGAGGAGAAGGTGGCTTGCACAAATACTTGTTCTTGTAAGATGACCAAGAAAAGTTCAATAATTGAATGAGCTCATCAGGAAGAATTAGAAAAAAATAATTGAGCTGTATTGGACGAGAAGTTACATGTGACCAATTACTATATCACTAACTCTACAAACAATTTTGCACTTGCCAAATCACAAACTCTACAAACATTTAATATTATTAGCTAGTGGCATTAAATCTGAAATTGGTGTTGTTTGAAATGCAAGTAGGATTTCAGCATGCATGACAGCGCAACAGTTTAGCCAGTAATAAGTCCCGTTTGATTGTATTCCATACACTTGCGGGAAAAAAAAAAAGAAGAAAAAAAGGTAATACAAAAAATTTGCATACTAAACGAACTGACCGAATATAATATAAAATATGCTGTATATATATATATATACATACATATGTTACATGTCGTCAAAGCCAACTATAATTGTGAAGAAGAATTACAACTGAATTAGTTAAAAAAAATAAAATAAAATGCAGTCGTTGACCTTTCTCGTTGCAGCAAAACCAAAGGATTATTTGTCACACCCCAAGACCCAGGGCATGACAGGACCAACACTAACTGCACACTGACTACAGTACATCTCTCAAGTTTAGCTGAAATTTAAATTGAAAATGTAAAGTTTAATACACAAGCATGCTACAGCTGGCTGTAAAATAAAGTCTAAATATATATTTTTTTATTTAGTATTTCTTTCAAACAAAGACATTCTATTTCAAACAAATAAACCAGAACCCAAAATACACGAGTTGAAAGCTAATTAAACCATCAGATTCATTTAATTCTTTTTAGATATACAAAAGTAAGGAGTTCCTGACATAAACGTTGTCACAAAATAAAGGAATGCAAGGGTACTTCCAACACAAATACAAGCAGAATCACCACAAGTTAACTCAACTAAACCAAGGACAAAAGTACAGCTATGCTTGGGATATCAATGAGAAGATATAAAACAGAAATTAACAGTGTGTCATAATGCACTCAAAATATTAGTACTGGGCACGAAATTTGAAAACATCAAAGCTACTTATCAAAATAACTGCTAACAGTGCCCTCCTCTCAAGCTTGTAGTCTATATAAGTCAAAGTTACACAATTTACTTAAAAAAAATAAATTATATAAGCAGAAAGTAAAATCCAAGGGTAACCTACACAGATTTTATGCAATTCCTCTCACTGACACTAAGTAGTTGTACAAAGGCTAACCTTACAAACTTTAAAATATGCAAGTAATTTCAGAAACTATCATGAAGATGCATATACTTTTACTTTATAAGCTATCCCATTACCATTTCCCAGCAACATGCCTTAACCTATCCTTTATGGACTAATCTGATGCAAAATAAGATATCAGAACCTATACAAGTTACATGATACTTACTAGTAATTATCCAAATAAAAGATGATGATGCAAGCATCATTGACAGAAGATGAAATCAGATTTGTATAAGCCCATTTACACGATTTACAAATATCATGTACTAGAGCATGATCTAACTGTAACCACCACAAGATTAACAATATTTATACAGTTTTAAAGATATAAGTTTCATATGATATACCAGAGACGAGGACACTACCATCAGAAAGGAAGGTAGTGCAATTTACAAGTACACAAACTAGACCTCCTTCAGAAACAAAAAAAAATATCAGATTATAACACTAGCACAACAATATAGTTTACAATACAGCTATTCAAGCTAACTAGTTTGCACTTCCAAAATATTTAGTCATAAGTAATAGATGCCAGTAAACATAGCTAAAGTTGCAAGTTTGATCCAAAAACGAAATATACCACACTTGGAGATGATATGATACTTACCAAGTGACAACAAAATGACCTATCCTTCCACAGCTCTGACCCCGCTCTTTAACCCTGGAACCCACAAAAGTGGAGAATGAGATAAAGAAAAACTTTATCTCAGTACGGTATTTAGTTCCAGCCACTTGAATTTTAAATTTCAAGTTTAGAACTAATTACATTACTGAGTTAAAATACAATAAAAGATTAATTAAGAATTCAATTAAATCACTTCTCAATAGGCATCTCAATATCAAACTAACTCATTAAATGCAATATGAAATATGAGTCCAGCAACTTTTCAACAACAGTTCAGATTTGAAAGTAAAACAAATGCTGGCTCAATTATTGGACAATCAAGTAATATGCAAGTCTGGTTTCGTTGATCAGTTCAAGTCAGTAATGCTGCGAGTCACCTTCTTTGGGGACTACCAACAGCCAATTAATTCAATCTCAGTTCAGTCAAATAAATATTCCAAATGTACACGGCATGCAGGGAACACTCACACTCTGGACCATTCCAGACTGGGCCTTTAGAGTCCCGGTACATAAGCGCTTATTACACGGTGCTTGGTAGGATGGGTCATGACTCCACCTCCAAACATTACGAGTGTCTATCTCAACCACACAAGCTGTACTTTACCTCAATCAAATCACATTTCAATCGGATACCATTCAATATGCCACTAAACAATCATGCATCATTTACATAGAAATAGATTTTCATGAATGCAAGAATTAGTGAACACAACATGAAATCTGCTAATTAGGTCTCTATATCTGTATATAAATAAAAATAAATAAATTTAAAACTCAAGCGGAACCCGTACCTGAATCAAAATAAAACGCAGCAATTAACAACAAGAAATCCTACATATCGTCAGTCTCACCGGCTGCAACCGGCTCCGACACTTGGCCTGACTCTACAAGAATAAAAGCTACACTAAGTCCTTAAAGCCAGCAAATAAAACAAGTAATAGGCAAACAAAAAACAAAAAAAAAAATAGACAAGTAATACAATTCATGCTTTGCAACTGAACACTATAAAATCTAAAGATGAATATTTCTTTAATTATACTAATTAGGGGTAGTACTTAGTAAATTTCAGAACTGAACAGAGATTACCAGTACTAGACAATGGCATGTGACAGTGAAATCATGGTACCAGTAAGTAGGCTGAATTAGGGTTTTACACCTAACTAAGCTGAAAACAATTTTGGTACCTAACGTCCCTATCCAACTAGTTTACCACTAAGTAATTTCATTAAGGACTTAAGTTTACTAGTTATGTTACCCGAAAATAAAAACAAATAATAAAATTAACAAATTACAATGAGCAATAAGAAACAGTAAAAGTGACCCAAATTAATACACTTGTAAAGAGAACATAACAACTTCTGTCGAGGAGCAAATTTCACAACAAAATTTATGTGCTCTAGAGAAGTGAATTTCAGTTCTAAGTTTTTCTCAAATTGGAAAACTTTGAAACCAACAAAAAAATTCAGATACACAATCAATTTCAGAAAAAAAAAAAATTGACAATTAACTTTAAAATACAATGGATAATAGCAATATACTACTGATTCAGAAACTTACCTAATTGATGTAACAAATCGAAGAGATGGAAAGGGAAAAGAGGAACTCGACTTCCAGAAATTCGCCACTGGAACGACTAGAGAAACGGCCCCCTTAAATAAAAATCTATTTTTGCTAAGACCTTTGTTTGAATTACGGATTGGGTTTTGAGGTACTAATTCAGGAGAGAAGCACTTAGTTGAGAAAGAAGCAATTTAGAGAGAATGGAGGCGTGTAAGACCAGATCCAGGAATTAAGGGATATAGTTTCACAAGTCCTTTCTCCAAAACTACAATTGCACCTGGTGCACGACTGAACCAAAAAACCTAAATCTAGTACTACAAGTGGGCTCCACAAGACATAAGTAGATGCTAGAATAGACCAAGAGTGTAAAGTAATTGAGTAAAAAAAAAAGAGATTCTTTTCTGCCATTGCTATACGACCAGAGAGAGAAAAAAAAAATTATTCCTAATATCTTTATAATAAATGGTAGTACTTCACAAAAGACATCCCAACAACTATCCTGTGCAAAAACGTGCAACAAAGGTAGTGGAAACTTTTTTTTTTCTCTTAATATATAATCAGAAAGTAAGCATTGAAGACTCAAATTACTATAACATTGAGTATAAAGTTGAAAATCTCAAGAAATAAATTCACTCATCAAAAATCAAGTAAGTATTTTAGAATTTCAGAAAAAAAAAAATCAACAAAATTATCTAGTGTTACATTCCTCCCCCCTTAAAACCCCGTTCAGTCCTCTGAACGAAGCACGTACCTGAGACGTCAAACAACTCGGGATATCTCTCTCTCATGTCTGATTCTGACTCCCAAGTAGCCTCCTTTACTGAGTGCCGGTTCCATTGAACCAGGACAAACCTGAGTGTACGGCTGCGTAGCCGCTGTTCCTTACTATCCAATATTCGCAAAGGTCGCTCTTCATAAGACAAATCTGTTTCTAACTGCAAATCTGAGTAGTCTAGTCTATGAGAAGGATCATGTATATATCGACGGAGCTGAGATACATGAAAAACCGGGTGTACCCGATCTAAACTTGGGGGCAGTTTTAATTTATAAGCCACAGCCCCAACTCTTTCATCTACATCAAATGGTCCAATGTAGCGTGGACTTAACTTCCCTGAAACTCCAAATCTGAAAACGCCTCGAGTCGGTGAAACCTTAAGCAATACAGGTTCACCTTTCTTGTATTCTATAGACCGTCTATGCACATCAGCATACCTCTTCTGCCTCTCTTGTGCAGCCTTAAGACGACTCAAAGCAAGTCTGATCTTTTCTGCACTTTCTGAAATTAGCTCGGGCCCTGTAGGAGAATAGGTCCCTTTTAACTTCCACCATAATGGTGTCCTGCAAGGCTGTCCATAAAGCACTTCATATGGTGGCATCCCAATGCTAGCATGATAACTATTGTTATATGCTAACTCAGCCAAGTGCAAATGATCTAACCAAGATCCTCCAAAACTCAGAGCACACGCTCGTAACATGTCTTCTAGAGTTTGAATTGTACGCTCTGACTGGCCATCCGTTTGCGGATGATGGGCTGTACTGAATTTCAACTTTGTGCCCATTGCCTCTTGGAAGCTTTTCCAAAAATGAGAGGTAAAGCGTCCATCTCGATCAGAAATAATCTCTTGTGGACAGCCATGTAATCGGCACCAATGCCGCATGAATAATTCAGCTAAGTCGCGGCTGCCCATATCTGATCTGATTGGTATGAATCGTGCCACCTTGGTTAGGCGGTCCACAATCACCCAAATGCCATCTACACGGCCTTTAGTTCGAGGAAAACCAAAAACAAAATCCATTGTGACTGATTCAAATTTTTCTCTTGGCCTTTTCAACGGCTGTAAAAGACCAGCAGTCTTTTGCCTATCGGCTTTTACTTGTTGACACACCAAACATTTTGCCACAAACTCAGCTATTTCTCTTTTCATCTTAGGCCACCAGAAATGTCGCTTTAAATCCTGATACATCTTCACTTGACCAGGATGAATAGTGTAACCAGAATCATGAGCCTCTTTCAGAATCAGAGACTTCAGCTCTTTGTCATCTGGTACACAAATGCGATCACCAAATCTTAAGAGACCAGATTCACCTAATTTGAAACTGCTATTTGGGTCGGTTTCGGCATGAAGTCGGAATTTTTGGCACTTATCATCTACTTGTTGCGCTGATTGGATTCTTGCTGGTAGGTTAGGTTGAATTTCAAGTGGGGCTACTATTAGGGTTGCAATTGCAGCATGGAAAAGTGGTCTACACAAGTTCTGGTTAGCAAGGGTTTGGTTGACAAGGGTTTTGGCTAGGTCACAAGATAACTCTACATTCATGTCCATTCTTCTCATCTCCTCTACTAACTTCAACTCACCAGTGATCAAAGTAGCAATATTTGTCTGACTTTTTCGGCTCAATGCATCAGCTACTAAATTAGCCTTACCGGCATAATACAAAATCTCCAAGTCATAGTCCTTTAGAAGCTCTATCCATCTCCTTTGTCGGAGGTTCAACTCTTTCTGTGAGAATATATACTTGAGACTTTGGTGGTCTGTATATACTTTGCACTTTGCACCATATAAGTAATGTCTCCACAACTTTAGTGCAAAGATAACAGCAGCTAATTCCAAGTCATGTGTAGGGTAATTCAGCTCATGTACCTTGAGTTGTCGCGAGCCATATGCAATGACATGCTTATCTTGCATAAGTACACATCCGAGCCCAACTCGAGATGCATCTGTGTACACCGCGAACTCTTTGTCAGGCACTGGCATTGCCAAAATTGGTGCTGCCATAAGCCTACTTTTCAAATTCTGGAAGCTCTCTTCCTGAGCTCCACCCCACCTGAACTTAACCTCTTTGTGCAGCAGTTGGGTTAGCGGCCGAGCAATTTTTGAAAAACCTTCTACGAACCGTCTGTAGTACCCGGCCAACCCAAGAAAACTACGCACTTCCTTTACTGTCCTTGGCTGTTCCCAGTCAGCTATTGCCCGCACCTTTGCGGGGTCCACGGACAATCCTTTTCTTGAAATAATATGCCCAAGAAAAGCCACCTCTTCGAGCCAAAAGTCACACTTGGACAGTTTACCAAAGAGTTTATGTTCTCTTAATCGAGTCAACACTGCTCGCAAGTGTTCAGTATGCTCTTCAGAAGTGCGAGAGTATATAAGAATGTCATCAATAAAGACAACCACAAAGCTATCTAAATACTCTCGAAAGACCCGATTCATTAGGTCCATAAAGGCTGCTGGAGCATTTGTCAACCCAAAGGGCATTACTAAATACTCGTAGTGCCCATACCTTGATCGAAAAGCTGTCTTTTCGACATCTTCAGGTTTTATCCTTAGTTGATGATAACCTGTTCTGAGGTCAATCCTTGAATAAACTGACGACCCTTGTAGCTGGTCGAACAGGTCATCAATCCTTGGTAATGGGTACTTATTCTTGATGGTCACCTTATTAAGCTCTCTATAATCAATGCAAAGTCTCAACGTGCCATCCTTCTTCTTCACAAAGAGCACTGGTGCACCCCATGGTGAAGTACTTGGCCTTATGAAACCCTTAGCCAATAACTCTTCTAGCTGGACCTTAAGTTCCTTAAGTTCAGCTGGTGCCATTCGGTATGGAGCCTTAAAGATAGGTTGGGTGCCCGGCATAAGTTCAATGCCGAACTCAACTTCTCGTTGCGGCGGCATTCCAGAAATATCATCAGGAAACACATCTGGAAATTCTTGCACAATTGGAATGGATTGAATATTTGGCTGTCCAGTTGATTCCACACAAACAACCGCAAGATATGCCACACAACCAGCCCCTAATAAGTGTCGTGTTTCAATGGCAGAAATGCAAGGAATTACATCGCCATGAACTCGAAAGTTCAGCGAACACTTTGTTGGTTTGCCAAGAGAAAACTGAATTTGCCGCTTGGCACACTCAATCACGGCATTGTGTTGCACTAGCCAATCAAATCCAAGTAACATGTCATACCCAACTATATCTAACACAATAGCATTCACTTGTAACTCTCTACCAGCCACCAATACTTTCAGCCCTTGACATTCTGAAACTACTTGATTGAAGTGCCCGAGTGGTGTGCATACACTCGAGACATCGCCTCTCAAAGTCGTCTCCCAACCACAAGAACCCACAAACTCTCTAGACACTACTGTGTGACTACAACCAGTATCAAACAAGACAAAAGCTGAATGCCCTGAAACAGAAAGTATACCTGATAATAACTCCATTGTGGCTGCTGTACTCAAGGGCTCACACCCTATTTCTTGGTTGTTTAAATCTTCTTGCTTTAATTCCATAGCATAAACTCCTGCTCGACCTCCATTTCGACCCCCTGAGCGGCCTCCTGCCCGACCTCCTGACTGTCCCCCAAATCTACCACCATTTCGACCAGACCCTTGGCCCCCACCCTGTAGGTGGCCTCCACTGGCTGATCCTCGGCCCCCGCCCTGCAGGTGGCCTTCGCTGCCTTTATTGCCTTGTTCATTCCATGGTGGTGAAACTGGGCAATCCTTCCTCCAATGATCTGAGCTACCACAACCAAAACAAGTTCTATTAATTACTCTACATGTAGCTTCACTATGTGGTCTGTTGCACCTTCTGCACCATGATCCCTCTTTCTTCCCTTCCATTTTAACTAGAGGCACTTGAACTGGACCCGGTGCTCGACCTCCACCTTTACCTGAGGACTGCCCTTTGCTGGTCCCCGAGCTAGAACTTGGCCCTTGGCTGAATTTGGGCCGAACGTTTCTTGCCTGAGCCTCTTCTCGCTCTCTCTTTTGATGTTCTTCTAATTGCATTGCATGTTTCAACAAGTCTCTAATTTCTCTTACTGCTGGGTTGTCCACTACACCAGCAAGTTTCGGCCTTAAGCCTTTTATAAATTGCCTCCTATACCGATCAGCATTAGCACGAATGTCAGGTGCATAACGTGAAAGGCTTATAAACTCAGTATGATATTCTGCAACTGTTTTTCCTTCTTGCTTCAAATTCACAAAACGTTCCCTCATCTCTTCTTTCCTCAAATCCCCCACAAACTCCTCATCAAATTTCTCTTCGAACCAATTCCACGGTATTTGTGCTGCCTCTGCCACAAAACCCTCCTTTGTATTCTCCCACCAAAAACGAGCTGTGTTTTCCAAATAATGAGTAGCAAGCTCAACTTCATAATGCTCAGGTGCTCGACAAATGCGGAGCTTATCTTTAATGCTTGCAAGCCACTCTTCAGCCACTTCAATGCTGCCCCCCGAAAAGCTAGGGGGTTTTAAACGGCTGAATCGCTCATACCATTGATAAAATTGGTCTCCTACATCGCCCAACTGAGCAGCCAATACATCTCCACCTCTGCCCCGGCCTAATGCTTGGAATCCACGCTCAATACCAGCAGCAATTCGCTGTTCAAGATCAGCCTGATGCTGCCCCTGAACTGGAGCCTCAGGTTCGGCAACTTGGGGAGGATCTCTACGTGGTCTACCACGGCCACGACCAACCGGAGCCACCTGTCTTGGATGACGCCCTCGCCTATCCATAACAGCCTGTACTACATAAACAATACAACACAAGAAAGCAAACAAGAAATAAGTTAGGTCTCACATCCCACCTAGACTTAACCCCACTCAACCTATTTCAGTCTGGTTCAATTTCAACCTTTCTCTGATACCATAAACTGTCACACCCCAAGACCCAGGGCATGACAGGACCAACACTAACTGCACACTGACTACAGTACATCTCTCAAGTTTAGCTGAAATTTAAATTGAAAATGTAAAGTTTAATACACAAGCATGCTACAGCTGGCTGTAAAATAAAGTCTAAATATATATTTTTTTATTTAGTATTTCTTTCAAACAAAGACATTCTATTTCAAACAAATAAACCAGAACCCAAAATACACGAGTTGAAAGCTAATTAAACCATCAGATTCATTTAATTCTTTTTAGATATACAAAAGTAAGGAGTTCCTGACATAAACGTTGTCACAAAATAAAGGAATGCAAGGGTACTTCCAACACAAATACAAGCAGAATCACCACAAGTTAACTCAACTAAACCAAGGACAAAAGTACAGCTATGCTTGGGATATCAATGAGAAGATATAAAACAGAAATTAACAGTGTGTCATAATGCACTCAAAATATTAGTACTGGGCACGAAATTTGAAAACATCAAAGCTACTTATCAAAATAACTGCTAACAGTGCCCTCCTCTCAAGCTTGTAGTCTATATAAGTCAAAGTTACACAATTTACTTAAAAAAAATAAATTATATAAGCAGAAAGTAAAATCCAAGGGTAACCTACACAGATTTTATGCAATTCCTCTCACTGACACTAAGTAGTTGTACAAAGGCTAACCTTACAAACTTTAAAATATGCAAGTAATTTCAGAAACTATCATGAAGATGCATATACTTTTACTTTATAAGCTATCCCATTACCATTTCCCAGCAACATGCCTTAACCTATCCTTTATGGACTAATCTGATGCAAAATAAGATATCAGAACCTATACAAGTTACATGATACTTACTAGTAATTATCCAAATAAAAGATGATGATGCAAGCATCATTGACAGAAGATGAAATCAGATTTGTATAAGCCCATTTACACGATTTACAAATATCATGTACTAGAGCATGATCTAACTGTAACCACCACAAGATTAACAATATTTATACAGTTTTAAAGATATAAGTTTCATATGATATACCAGAGACGAGGACACTACCATCAGAAAGGAAGGTAGTGCAATTTACAAGTACACAAACTAGACCTCCTTCAGAAACAAAAAAAAATATCAGATTATAACACTAGCACAACAATAT
The DNA here is from genome assembly GCA_028095005.1 of Rhynchospora pubera. Classification (NCBI taxonomy): domain Eukaryota; kingdom Viridiplantae; phylum Streptophyta; class Magnoliopsida; order Poales; family Cyperaceae; genus Rhynchospora; species Rhynchospora pubera. The sequence goes on from CM051460.1 coordinate 360,515,212, forward strand.
AGTTTACAATACAGCTATTCAAGCTAACTAGTTTGCACTTCCAAAATATTTAGTCATAAGTAATAGATGCCAGTAAACATAGCTAAAGTTGCAAGTTTGATCCAAAAACGAAATATACCACACTTGGAGATGATATGATACTTACCAAGTGACAACAAAATGACCTATCCTTCCACAGCTCTGACCCCGCTCTTTAACCCTGGAACCCACAAAAGTGGAGAATGAGATAAAGAAAAACTTTATCTCAGTACGGTATTTAGTTCCAGCCACTTGAATTTTAAATTTCAAGTTTAGAACTAATTACATTACTGAGTTAAAATACAATAAAAGATTAATTAAGAATTCAATTAAATCACTTCCCAATAGGCATCTCAATATCAAACTAACTCATTAAATGCAATATGAAATATGAGTCCAGCAACTTTTCAACAACAGTTCAGATTTGAAAGTAAAACAAATGCTGGCTCAATTATTGGACAATCAAGTAATATGCAAGTCTGGTTTCGTTGATCAGTTCAAGTCAGTAATGCTGCGAGTCACCTTCTTTGGGGACTACCAACAGCCAATTAATTCAATCTCAGTTCAGTCAAATAAATATTCCAAATGTACACGGCATGCAGGGAACACTCACACTCTGGACCATTCCAGACTGGGCCTTTAGAGTCCCGGTACATAAGCGCTTATTACACGGTGCTTGGTAGGATGGGTCATGACTCCACCTCCAAACATTACGAGTGTCTATCTCAACCACACAAGCTGTACTTTACCTCAATCAAATCACATTTCAATCGGATACCATTCAATATGCCACTAAACAATCATGCATCATTTACATAGAAATAGATTTTCATGAATGCAAGAATTAGTGAACACAACATGAAATCTGCTAATTAGGTCTCTATATCTGTATATAAATAAAAATAAATAAATTTAAAACTCAAGCGGAACCCGTACCTGAATCAAAATAAAACGCAGCAATTAACAACAAGAAATCCTACATATCGTCAGTCTCACCGGCTGCAACCGGCTCCGACACTTGGCCTGACTCTACAAGAATAAAAGCTACACTAAGTCCTTAAAGCCAGCAAATAAAACAAGTAATAGGCAAACAAAAAACAAAAAAAAAAATAGACAAGTAATACAATTCATGCTTTGCAACTGAACACTATAAAATCTAAAGATGAATATTTCTTTAATTATACTAATTAGGGGTAGTACTTAGTAAATTTCAGAACTGAACAGAGATTACCAGTACTAGACAATGGCATGTGACAGTGAAATCATGGTACCAGTAAGTAGGCTGAATTAGGGTTTTACACCTAACTAAGCTGAAAACAATTTTGGTACCTAACGTCCCTATCCAACTAGTTTACCACTAAGTAATTTCATTAAGGACTTAAGTTTACTAGTTATGTTACCCGAAAATAAAAACAAATAATAAAATTAACAAATTACAATGAGCAATAAGAAACAGTAAAAGTGACCCAAATTAATACACTTGTAAAGAGAACATAACAACTTCTGTCGAGGAGCAAATTTCACAACAAAATTTATGTGCTCTAGAGAAGTGAATTTCAGTTCTAAGTTTTTCTCAAATTGGAAAACTTTGAAACCAACAAAAAAATTCAGATACACAATCAATTTCAGAAAAAAAAAAAATTGACAATTAACTTTAAAATACAATGGATAATAGCAATATACTACTGATTCAGAAACTTACCTAATTGATGTAACAAATCGAAGAGATGGAAAGGGAAAAGAGGAACTCGACTTCCAGAAATTCGCCACTGGAACGACTAGAGAAACGGCCCCCTTAAATAAAAATCTATTTTTGCTAAGACCTTTGTTTGAATTACGGATTGGGTTTTGAGGTACTAATTCAGGAGAGAAGCACTTAGTTGAGAAAGAAGCAATTTAGAGAGAATGGAGGCGTGTAAGACCAGATCCAGGAATTAAGGGATATAGTTTCACAAGTCCTTTCTCCAAAACTACAATTGCACCTGGTGCACGACTGAACCAAAAAACCTAAATCTAGTACTACAAGTGGGCTCCACAAGACATAAGTAGATGCTAGAATAGACCAAGAGTGTAAAGTAATTGAGTAAAAAAAAAAGAGATTCTTTTCTGCCATTGCTATACGACCAGAGAGAGAAAAAAAAAATTATTCCTAATATCTTTATAATAAATGGTAGTACTTCACAAAAGACATCCCAACAACTATCCTGTGCAAAAACGTGCAACAAAGGTAGTGGAAACTTTTTTTTTTCTCTTAATATATAATCAGAAAGTAAGCATTGAAGACTCAAATTACTATAACATTGAGTATAAAGTTGAAAATCTCAAGAAATAAATTCACTCATCAAAAATCAAGTAAGTATTTTAGAATTTCAGAAAAAAAAAAATCAACAAAATTATCTAGTGTTACATTATTAGTTTCGACTTTTAGTTTAATTATGCAATTTGAACTTAGTCCAAATATTCCACGTAGGCTTAAATTAATTATTTTCTTCTGGCTACCAAAGTAACACTGGAGAAGGGTTCATCTAGAAGGCATGAATTTCAAAAAGCATCAAGATTTTAGAAAATAAAAAATATATAATAGATTCAAGCTTATCGTGACAACCTGTCCTTTAATGTGAATAAAAATTCCTAGTCAACTTTCGTGATTAGACAAAACTAATGGCCACCAAGTTGTATTGAATAAAAATGTGTATTTATTTTATGGGTGTAGGAGTTGACTCTTTTAGCGCCCCATTGGCCGGCTACACTTTCCTCGATCACAACTTAATTCTACAGCTTCTTACTTGATTTGACATGGCATGATTTAATTGGCTTATTAAGAAAACAACAATAATTTAAACTTTCTCTAAGAAAGAATGACATATATATTGATATGGAAGCCGTAAAAATGAAGGGGGTAAGGAGACGGACCATAAGGCTTCAACTTCAATTGTTCAATGCTTGCAATAATTATTTTTATTTTCCTTTTTTCAAAAGTCAACCTTGACTTTAAATGCTTTCATATATCGTTTATTCGTTTCTCCCCTTTGAAGAGAAGTTTCTCTGGTTTGCTTTGATGTAATTATTCCTCATTGATCATCCCCACCAAAACCTCAACCTGTTCTGTGTTCGTAATCAAAATTTTGAGCGGAGCCTCGCATAGCTAATTGTTAACATCACAGTTACCTGTTTAAATTCGATATCAATCAATCAAAGATCATCAATGGAGGTTAATCGAAACAATCAGACTAGTAATGGGAACCCGGTGCCGGTTCAGCTCATTAGGCGTGCACGTGCCCGATTTCGCCATGGCCCCGCCACATCTCAATCGCCGGCAGAAAATCCCACACAAGAGACGCATATGTTTAAATCCCACACAGAGTGCTTGGAGATGCCACCTTACACTTACAGTGACAGATGCACTTCAGGCACCGCCATGCCAACACTTGCGTCGTCATCGTCTCATACTCAGAGTCTGAGATCTGATTTGTCTGGAGTGCATCTCAACTGCCCCTTGGACAATCGCGGGCCAAGCGGCAGCTGCTCAGCAGCCTCGTTCGACCGATCTACTGTCATAACTGGTGGTCCAACTACCATCATTGCTGAAGTACTTGACGACGGCGAAGGGTCAGTATATAATGGAATAAGGAGGGTTGGTTTTACCGAATTCCTCAAGCCGTCAACGACTACGGCCATGAGCATGCCTGGTGCTGAAGAAGAAACCGTCTACAACGGTAAGATCGGTAGGTTGCTCTTCTCCCACCATCAATTGGCACCCACTAATTTGGTTGCCATGATTGCACCGACTACCACCGACAATGAATCCAACTTTGATCGAAATGGAGAACGCCCCATCTCATTAGGGAAATTGACATCAAGCCATTCAGTTGCCGTCCTTGCCGAGGAGGGGACAACTGCAGTTCAGGAAACATCACCATTTTCTGACACAACAAGCTGTGCAAGGCTGCATCGACCAAAGAGAAGGTAACAACTGGACTTAATATTAGTCAGCCTCCAGTATTCATAGTTTTGTACATTATAACATCACATATTTATAGGCTTTAATTTGCCTAGCTACAATCTTATATAGTTTAGTACCTATATGTTTAATTAAATCAGCTGGCAAGGAGATACGACTGAGGATGGAACAACACAATTGGGCACAAGTGCGCCAGAGTACTCGATACAAAGTGACATCGAAAAAAACCTGACAATACACAGCAGGAATGAACCTGGCACGTGCAGTCAATTACCAGAACCAGTGCGCCCCTTGGGCTCTTCTTGCCACAAGCGAAGGTACATAACTACATGCATCATACATGTGCAGACGTGCACTTCTTATCTCTGAAAATATTGTTCAATTATCAAACACCTAAAAGCAAAAGGTGTTCTCTACTGCTAGATATACCTTGTTTTGACTACAGAATAACAAATTAAATTGAACTGATACTCTCACGAATAAAAGCATTCTAACATGTTGCAGAAAAATAAATCTTACAACAATTTCATCTTTTGTGAGCAATCGTGTGATCTAACAAATGTATCATGTCTTTTGTAAATGCAGGAAGGCAGTTAACTCAAAAAAGTCAGAAGTACCCCCGGATGGTTACATATGGTGGAAGTATGGCGAGAAAAAAATAAAGGGATCTCCTTACCCTAGGTATATATGCACTATTTCAAATCGCTTTTACACATTTACAAACACAAAGATCTGTTAATTTCATAAAAGAAAATAAGTCATTTGGTATGGGAGCATTAATTTGACTAATTAAGACGGTTTGTAATTTAATTTTGTTGCAGGAGCTATTATAAGTGCAAAACACAGGATGCTTGTCTCGCAAAAAAGAATGTGATGAGAGTGGTTGACGAACCCTGGATGCTCGATGTCAGATACAATGGCGAGCACTGCCATGCTCCTCCCCCAAAATTAAATGTTGACATCCTTCCTCATGCCGCTGCCTCTTCAATTGTACCTTCCGCTTCTGGTATTGCACTGAGCACTGCTCGTCCTGCACCTCTAGAAGAACCAACTACTTCCAAATTGATACAATTTTTCGAGTTCTTATAGATTTCTGGTTGCAATTAAAGATAGAGTAATCAATTAATGTAGATGTACAGAGTTTTCTGCCTAGCTTACCAGTTCCCATTTGAGAAGCAAAAAAGGAAACAAAATTTTTCTGATGCAATATAGTGAAAATTTTTGTAAATTGGTTAATGATTCTATGAATGATAGATATTTGTTTAGTTATATATATATTTTTTCAAAGTTAACAAAATGGTACAATATAAAATGGCGAGACATCCTAGTAGAATGTGATTTTTAGTGTAGTCGTTGGCAAGAATAAGTTTAGTCATGTAATTTTGAAAAATCCTAGTAAAAAGTAATATGAAATATTTAAAGACCCTTAAACTTAAATTTACCAGCGTAACACAGCGTGCAGACGCGCGTGCAGTAAATGATTATATTTGTAACACTATTTTATGGATTTGCGCTTAATTTAGAGAGAAATTTGCTTTGGTATATATGGCTCCGTTTGGATGGCTTCTTCCCGGAATAAGGAATAAGGAATAACTACTTTTTACCAATAAATTTATTTCTAACCATTCAAACTCTTCACAAAAGTTACACACTTCCCAATAAATTTACCCATTCCCAATAAATTTTTTCCCTTCTTCCTTCTTCCTACCTTATTCTCAACCATCCAAACGGAGCCTATAAGAAAAATAGGAAAAATTAGAAGAGATAATTTTATACTTCATGTTCCTTTTTCCTTGTTATTTTTTTCTTATCTTTTTGTTTTCCTTATTTTCAAATGGTGTATGGTGATACCCTCTACAAAACATCCAGAAGTAAATCAATCACATCAACCTACCAGTAAGCTAAGGTTAGAAAAATTCCAGTTGAAAAATCCCCAATAAATTATAGAAAAACAACCTGAACACAATTTCCCAACAATTACATACTGGTTGCATATGTAGAGGGTATCACCATTTGAAAATTTACAAAAAAGTTCCTATGAAAGTACTGATGACAAAATGAGCGCAGACCGAAATTTCTCTAATTGATTAGAAACATACAAAATAGATGGCTAATTTTCTAACTGATCGATTTTTTGTTTGCAATTGCATTACTATTGAGCATTCATACTTTGATACAATCAGTGATTTTGAGATGGTTGATATTTACTTTTTGACTTTTCGACTCATTGCCATTTTAGTACTTAGGAGCCATATGTAAATGAAATCCCGTCCCGCGCGGGACTGTCCAGCGCAGTTATGTGATTCGTGTGATTTAATCTCAATGGCAAAGGGAGCCCCGTGCATGTAACCTGATTGGTAGGCTCGAACCGTCCAGATCAGATCGGACGGTTCGTAGGCTGCGCTGGACGGTCCCGCGCGGGAGGAGATAAGGATTCAGCCATATGGGAACATTATTAAAATTATAAAAGTGGCGCAGAAAAAGGAACCGAGGAGAAAAGTCTTGGCTGGAAAATATAAAGCCTGGTATCTTATCCTATGTAATTTTTACGTTTAATTATTTTGGGAGCTGGGGAATGGGGAATCTGTTGGGTCAAAAAGGCCCAAAGTTGAAAAGGCTATTATGGCTTGAGAGATGATATATTTACATTACATTACATCATGTAAACCTTTTGTTCTCGCCTGATTATGAGCCCTTGGGGGCTGTTAATTTGTGTGCCTAATACTAAATAAATGGGTGGAAGAATATATCATAGCTCTTCTGTCCTTTGGTGTCTATCCGATAGCATTTGCTAAATGATATTTTTCGTTATGATATTAGCGTGTCCATTATAAATTCGTTATTCGCTATTTCATTTTTTTGGAACTCTCAATATTGGTGTCTAATGCACAGATTAAATTACAAATGCACGTTTTCTGTAGAAACAATAATTATGTTTTCTGTTAACAATAGTGATCAATCATTTGCAAAACATTTACTGTGTCCTTTTCAGCTTCAATGCTCAGGACGATGTCTGGATAAAATTACTGTTGCTTTCCCTTGCAATAATAATAATAACAATAATAATAATATTAATAAAAATAACAACTTGATAAGCACACGCCATGTCTTGTGTTCCCGTGTTATGTTGTCCCATGTATTTTTTAGAAGTGTCGTGTTTAGGCACCTTTAACTTTTCAACGTGAATATAATTTGTTTATGAAATTTCAAATCATGTTTGATAGAATATGCAAAAAATTAAAAAAATTTGTTATGCTTTACAATTGTATTAAAATATATAATTTTTTTTTGTCAAAAAATATTTTTTGTTTCATAGTAAATCTTTTTTTTTGGGGGGGGCGGGGGGCTCAGTTTGGCATTTGAAAATCCCATGAAAGTACAAGTGTTTGTTACGAAGTCCTTACATATGATAATTTGATCAAAAGAGAGCACTTTGATCCGAACAAATATCAATTTTGTAATAATGTGGAAAATGTAGATCACTTTTTTGTAACTTGCCCCTATGTGCACAATTTTTTAGTTAGTTTTAATATGTTCAACAACAAAGGATTGTAATAGTTTAAACTCTATCTGGTGTGATATTAACAATTTAGACAAACACAGAAAAGTTTGGGGGCACATGGGACCAGCTATATGTTTCAGAAATTATAAGAAGAGTTACTAATGTTATTTCGTAACTGTTATTTACTATACCGTTATATATATAATATAATATATAATCTTTAATGGAGAAAGATATGATTATAATATTCTATTAATATGTTAATAACATTATATATATAATCTTTAATGGAGAAAGATGTGATTATAATATTCCATTAATATGTTAATAACTAATAAGGGAATTGAATTGGTATATTTAACTGAGACAATATACTACATTAATAATTTCTAATTCATGATGATGAGTAAGTATTGATTATTCAATTTGATACTTTCAATTATTAATTATATATATATTATATATTTTGTGATAGTTTATATGAGAAGATATTATATGGTTTATTATATTTAAAGTATTTGTCCTCTTGTTCTAAAAAATGTCGGAACATGAATAAAGGGCCAAATAAGCTCTTATTCGAATAAGCGTTATTGGCTGGTCGTTTGATTCACACGAATAAATATTTATTCGAGCGAATTCAAGCACGCCTATTTAACAAGTTCTGAGTTTTCTTTTAAGTAGGGGGGGGGGGGGGGAGGGTTGGGGGTTGGGGGCATGCATCTGTTTAGCATATTTCTCTTGTACTCTAGGCTTGAGGATGAAAATGCATTATCAACACTTTTGGTTAGGGGTGAAAACGGAGCGGAGACGGAGCGGATAGTGGTCATACTATATCCGTATTCATATTTTTTTCGGATACGGATACGGCGCGGTTGTTAAACGGATACGAATACGGTTCGGATATTGTCATATATGGATACGAATATGAATATATTTTATCAGATACGGATAATATTTTGCTCAATTTATTTTATTAAACAAAAGACAATATTTGATTAGAAGAGTGTAATGTTTTCTTTTTTCGACTAGTATAGAATTAACTCAAAAAAATAAAGGCAGCAACAAAAAAATCAATACTTATTTACATTTATTGAGACATCACAAAAAACTAAATTTTAATCAAGCTTATACAAAAATTGGCATCATATTACAGTAAAAAAATAATTGTCAATTCTAATTAATGCTATATAATTGAAATAACTTATATCTATATGTCAATTATTCTGTTATTTTCAAAAAATGTGTCATTATCATATACAAAACGGATATCCGTTTTTCATAGAAATACAAATATGGATAAATATCCGTATCCACATTCATATCCGTATCCACATTAATATTGTTTACCATATCGGTTAAAAAATATTCAAATCCGCAAAATAGCGAATATAAATGCAAGCGGGATTATGGGCTCCATTTTCACCGGTGGATATGGCTGTCAAACGTGGCTGACGATCACAGAAATGGCTCTGATCGTTATCGTTCTGTTTGCTTGAACGGTACAGATTAATAAGCCGTTAACCAAATTGTTTATGAAACGGTACAAAAATCAGTTATGTTAATCGTTTCGTTTAAATAAACGATATAAACGATTTAACGTTTATATGTTTGTCAGCGAGAATACAAAGTTTAAAACAATACAAAAATCAGTTATGTTTGCCAACAACAATGCAAATTTCAAATCCCACTATCTCCATATCCGAAGAAGTATTATATTCTAGAAACAGACATAAATAAATCTCTATTAAGATGTCACACTAGTTAATTCATAGTATTCTAGCAGTGAAAATGTTTTTGCTGAAATTCCTAGAAAAGGGGAAACAATAGATGAACGAAAACGAAATTAATTTTCAAATATTGTACTAATTCTCGCTAACTTTGTACAAGAATCAAAACTTTCTAGCTCTCTTAATAAAAAATATTCGACAAATAAACTTCTTAAATTGAAAATTGATACAAAATAAGTTTACACCTGGCCACATCCCTAATCTGTCGTTTTCCAAATTGGACCTAGAAATTAGATCTGGATCAGGGACCTTCCAAGTTCCAAGCCAGACCTCGATCTGAGATCCGCTCTAGTTTACACCTCAGTCGATCTTCTAGTCCGGCGCCCTCTCCATTTGTACCTGTCGTCAATGGTGGCGGAGGCGGAAGCGCCCAGCGGAGAGGCGACTCGTGCGAAGGAGTAGCTGGAGGTAGGACCAGAGGCGACGCTCGAGTCGCAGAAAATCTTTTCTGTTGCTAAGGTTTGTAGAGAGAGACTTAAATTTTTGTTTTTTTTTCTTTGCTTTTTCTGATTTTCTCGAGGAGAAGAGAAGAGGTGTAAAGATGGAAGGGAAATGTTAATTCGGGAGAGAGAAGAAAGAGCAAAACAACATCCCTCGTTATTTCTCCCCATTCTCTGTTATTGTAACAATTCTAAACTCATAAAATACTAGACGCGAAAACGAAATAACAGAAACAGAACACCCTATTTCGTTTACCGCTACGTTTATGTGTCTCTTATATCGGTCTATTTCATTTGCTATTTCGTTTAGTTAACAAAATACATTTCGCTGCCGTTATTCGTGCCATTATCTAATAACGTTACGGCAGAACGTTTTTTTATCTTCCGTTGACAGCTCTACCGGTGGATCTAGAGTCTAGACATTATTCTAGAGGGACGACCGGACGATTAAAGAGTAAAGAAAGGTGTTGTTGTCTGTTGCGTCATTGTGTTCAACTTTTGTACGAGGCAAGGCAAGAGCAGTAGGACCCATGCATATATGCCATGTCATGCCAAATGTGCTGTCCTTCCCACCTTCTAAAGCAAACATGGGCACATGGCCACTGGGGCATGTGCAGTGGCGGATCTAGAAAAAATATCTAGGTGGATCTGACAACCTCTGTTTAAGTCTTCAGCCCCACTTTTGAGTGCTCCAATGACAGAAAAAATTAGCTGGGGCTAAAGGGGGGCTCCAAGGGCTCGACGGCTTGAGGTGGGGCTCTAGCCCCACCCGCCCCGGTGGTAGATCCGCCCCTGTGCATGTGCGTCTTGTTTTTCTTTTTTTCTTTTTTTGAAAGTTTTGGTGCCCTTGGGCTTTCATTCGAACCAAAAGCTAGTCCATAAAGACCGCTAAACGGAAATATCTAACGATACAACACTCCAACACCTGATTTTTTAAAAAAGAAATAACATCCTAAACTACCCCTGATTACCAGAAAAATAAAAAGTACCCTACAAAAGCAATAACGAACTACCCTTCTAACTATAATTAAACCGTTTGAAATAAAAGCCGAACAAAGAGAGAGAGAAAAAAAGACCAGGTGTGGAAAACAGAAAAATAATATGGAGGTTCTTGCTGCACTCTTTGAGAAAACCTGACATCCATGTTGTCTCCCACTTGACTCTCCTCTGCATGTAGGGATGAAAACGGATCGGATACGGAGCGGATGTAGGTCTTCCCATATCAGCATCCATATTTTTTTCTCGGATACGGATACGAATACGGATGCGTTCGGATACGGATACGGTTCGGATATTAAACGGATACAGTTACGGTTCGGATAATATCGGATACGGAGTCGAATACGAATATATTTTATCGGATACGGATCATATAACGATCAATTTATTTTATTTCATTTCTTTAGAACTTTTTTTAAATTTCATATTGCGTATAAAAATTTGTTATATATGAGAGTAGCTGAAGCATAAGAAAATTTTCATGTCATGCAATAAGTTATATTCAAACAATATAAATTATACGATAATAAGGTAATAAGGTAAGCAGTGTACAAAATTTATTCTTTCAACCAATTAAATCCAAAATTTCATCAAAATATTATATATAATATGTATAAATTAAATTATTATTAACATTATTGGTTAGATTCTCAACAAATATATTGGATTCAATAAATCACATATATAACCGTAATTATCAAATTTATGAATTAATCAATAAAATTGCAAGCACCACATAAGTACAAATTTAATAGAATTGATCAATAAATTCAGTCTTTCCACAATTTGAATTCCAACAGTATATTTAACTATTCAATGTCAAATCATATCATGTTACCTTAAATGTCATCATACATTAAAAAAGTATATTAATCATATGTAATCAACATGATTAGAGAAAAAAAAATTAATTTTAGTATTATTATCATATATAATCGTCTCAATAATAAAAAAATAAAAATAATTTTATGTTCCAAATAAAAATATTATTATAAGAGAACTTATCTAATAAGAATTAAGCATTATATAATTAAAAGTATTCTCTAATGTAGATAAGTAATTATATTAATTATCTTATGCCGTTAAAAATACGGATAAACGGATTAATATCTATCGGATACGGATAATATTCATGTCGGATACGAATACGGATCAGATATTGTAAAAAAACTCAAAATCATATCGGCATCCATATTTTTTTGGCGGATACGAATACGAATACGGATATGTTCGGATACGGATACGGATCGGATGTTATGCGTATTTTTCGGATTCGGATACGGATCGGAGCGGATTTTATCCGCTCCGTTTTCATCCCTATCTACATGCCATATTCTTGGAACCCCAATATACTGCACTCCTTTCTTCCTTGCTAAATTTGCCAGTAAATTTGCCTGGCTTACAGCCTCTCTCCTTACCAGCTTCACTTGAACCCTTTGCCTGAGTTAGTTGATCATGCAAATAATTTTAGCAACATCATGAATTGTCCTCCAACTAGGTACATTTTGCGCATCTCCTTCAAAAAAAACTTGCACCAAGTTAGAGCAATCCGTAAAAAACTTAATTTGCTGATCATTCTCATTCCTTTCCAGCCACCTACTTAATGCATCTTTCATTGCCATCACCTACTTAAGGCATCATATAAAATATGCGACTTGTAACCGACTTCCTGTAACCGCCCTCCTTGAAACAACAGAAATGCACTTCCAGCTTTGTTAGCCTGGTCTCAGGATCCATCTAGTATAATTTGATACCCAGTTTGTTGGTAGCAGTATAATTCAGCACTTGGTCTGAGCTCATCTACTGTTTGTACATTAAGTCCATCATTTTGCCCTTGTATGTTCAGCCAGTATTGCACTTTCCTCTGGATCTGTATAGGGTCAAACTTCACTCTTTGTAACACTGCCTCATTTCTACTTTTCCATATCTCCCATAAGGTATAGCAAAAGACCTTAATCTGCTCCTCCCCCAAGTTAACGGTACACTGCTCTAGAGTTGTTACCACATTCAGAGAAAGGTCTTGTGTTCTTAAACCCAGAGTGTTCCCAAACCACACGACCCTAGACCCTTGACAGAAAAAGAAACAATGCATTTCATATTCATTCTCCAAGCCACATCTTTGACACATGGGGGAGACATATGATATCCTTCTATGAACATTTTGAGATAGCATTAGTGCCCCTGAAATGAGTCTCTAGAGAAAGAGTTTGACTATTGGTTCCACACCTTTCCAACTTTGCATCTTTTGCCATAGTTTGTTTCTTGGGTTTGCCTCTTCCCCTCCTTGTTGAGTCCATAACCACTGGTACCCTCCTTTAACAGAATAATTGCCATCTTTTGCACACTTCCAAATCAGCTTATCAATATTCCTTTGCTCCTTGTCTGGCTTAGGCTGAATTACAATAATTTGTGCCACCTGAGCTGGGCTGAATAGCCTTAGTAGCTCCTTCATTCTCCAAAGGTTAGAATCGAAATTAAACAAATCTGAGAACCTCAGTTTCCTGTCTCTAGCTGTGTACTGGTTGTGCCCTTCCCAGCTTGTGAACCAGGGCTGGTCTATAGCACAAATCTGACTTCCATCTCCAATAAGCCACTTGATTTCATTTCTAAAGAAACTCCTTTTTTTAATTATATTTCTCCACATTCTGCTGCAATGCGAGTTCATATTGGCATTCCAAAACCCCACCTGAGGACAATACTTACCCTTACAAATTTGAACCCACAGCTTGTTGTCATCACTCATCGCAGCCCAAACTAACTTCAAGAATAAAGCCTCCCCAAATAAAAATATATCCCTGACCCCTAGCCCTCCTTCATCAATTGGCTTACAAATTGGTTTCCATGCCAAGGGTGCCATGTACCTTCCTTCACTTGGCTTCCCCCAGAAAAAACGTGCCATAAGACTATTTATTTGATTGATGATGGATTTTGGCACACATTCAAGAGACATAAAATAAACTGGCAAGGATTGCAAAACATATTTAATGAAAACCAACCTACCAGCATGTGATAGCATGTGGGCCCTCCACCCCGCCATCCTTAATCTCATCTTCTCTAACAGCAGCTTGCCAGTCTTCATAGCTGTTGCTCCCCCATCTATAATAGCAACCAAGTATTTTTCTTCCCCTTCTGCCTTCGTAGCTTGCAAGTTTGTATTCACTCTTTGCATAGTCGCCTCATCACATGCTGTAGATGTCCAGAATTTTGATTTTTCTGGATTCATCTTCAATCCTGAAACCTCTCCGAACTTTTGCAAGGTGAGGACCAAAGTGGTCAGTTCTTCTTGTTGTGCATCTCCCATGATTACCAAGTCGTCCGTATACAATAGGTGAGTAATGGATGGTCCAGTATGTGCTAACTTTATCCCTTTTAGATTTCCTTCCTTTTGGTTCTTGGTTAGTACTCTGGATAACATCTCCATAGCCACGATAAAGCCACGATGGCTACCAACCTACCACTCTCGCTCTCTGTCCCAGTTCCTAGTTCCTAGTTCCTAGTTCCTTGCTGAACAATATTCTCCTCTAAATTGCAGTCATCAAGTGGATGGGGCCCACGTGGTTGAGTTAAGTAATAATTAATGGGAGATGCTTTGGGCAACGGAATTTTTACTTGGAGTAACATATTTTTTTTTCTAAATGCCTAAGACTGTTACCTAAATTATATCTTCACTGTGTTTTTATTTTATTTTCTTAACCGTAATTTTCTCATTTTATATCTCCATCACGCCTTTATTTTGTAATGACAAAAAAAAATTCCAAATCGCAGGTCAGATCTTGCCCGTAGGTAATGCAGTGGGGAAAGAGATCAGTCCATGAAATGCTTTCCACTCAAATGTCGATTGAGCGATTAATTACTCTGAAACTAGCTTTGTGTCTTTAATAAAGAATAGTATGGCTAACTGTTCTCTTTTTGGGTTTTGTTCTCGGAACGCTCTAGTAAGAAGGAAATGGACACATAAATTTGTACTGATTTCAGAACATCAGAAACCAATAGAGCTTTTATCAGAATTTGTTAGGAGAAGCAGCAATCAATTCTAAATTTGAAGTTTCTATTAGGCAAACTAATTTGATGCTTTTTGTTTTGGACATGAAACTTATTGCTTAGACTTTGCCCAACTGATGATCTTTTCTATCATTTTAATATGGCACAATTCTCGGTAGCTTATGCACTATTCAGGGAGGAGGTAAAATACAATTCTTTTAGTGAAAACTTAAAAGACAAAAAAGTTACGGTTAAAGAAATAAAATCTAAAATAGAAAGTACAATGAAGACATAATTTATTTAGGTAACAAATCTTAATTGATATTGAGAACAATTTAGACATTTAGGCTCCGTTTGGATAGGTGTGGAAAGAAGGGAAGAAGTATTGGGAAGTGTGTAACTTTGTGAAGAGTTTGAATTGTTTATAATAAATTTGCGGGGGTGATAAGGATCATCCCCGACATTCATCATCTCCATCATCCCCAAGCGTTTTTTCTATTTTTGGCTCTACGCGTTTTCTATTTCTAGAAATTCTTATCCCGCGTATTCCCTCCTCGCGTACGTTATCCCCCTCCCTCCTATCGCTCTATTTCCGTCACTCCCGTGTACATCCTTCCCCCTTCCCCTTTCGAGCATAACTGTTAAAATTAATATATAAAATCATTGAAGTTAATATGATAATTGTTTAAATTAATATATAAAGTCGTTGAAGGTAATATCGTAACTGTTGAAGTTAATATGTTTAAATGTTGAAGGTAATATCGTAACTGTTGAAGTCAATATACATAAATGTTGAAAGTAATATCGTAACTGTTGAAGTTAATATACATAAATGTTGAAGGTAATATCGTAACTGTTGAAGTTAATATATATAACTATAACAGTTATATATATTAACTTCAACAATTAGGATATTACCTTTAATATTTAATTATATTAACTTCAACAGTTATGAAGTGTGTAGGAGGGGAAGAGGGAGTGTGGGGGGGACAGCGTATGTGAGAGGGATGAGGGGGGGAGGGGGAACAGCGTACGTGGGAGAGAGGAGGGGGGACAGTGTACGCGGGAGGGGGAGGGATTAGTTCACGCGGGAGAAGGGGAGACAACGTACGCGGAAGAAGAGGTCACGCGTTTTCTCTTTCTGAAAATCGGAGATGATGGGAATGATATAATCTCTGGGATGGTCCTAAGCAATTCCGATAAATTTGGGCCTTCTTCCTTCTTCCTATATCCAAACGGTGCCTTAGGAAAAAAAATATATTGCTCCAAGTAAAAATACAGTTGCCCAAAGCACCTCCCATAATTAATCATTATATTTTTCTGATTGAACAATCCTCTAACTTAATAATTATTCCCAGTTGGTAATTAATCTAGGCAGTAGTATTCACAGTAAAAAATCATAATTAATTTGGGCAGTAGCATGCTGCATGCGCAGTTTAAAAAATATATATAGCAGTATTTGGATCCGGCCGCTTTTAATCATGGGTACTTTCCTTCTTTGGCAACTTAATTTTGGTATGTATTAATTATTTTATGTGTTCTGTCCTCATCCACTAAAAATGATGCCCTTGACCGTGATCTAATCTAGATCTATAATTTTTACAACAACATTAGCACATGTTCCTGCGCTAGCTTCGTAATGTATCAATTAATCTCAGAATATAAATAAATAAATAATATTAATTTAGCCCCAAGCTCACTTGCGGTCATCACAAGAAATTTGCAATATATAGTTACCTGGGTATTTTCAGAATATTGGTGGCGTGGGCACATATGATCATTTATATGCTACTCAAAAAATTTTGCCATTGGATAGGAGTTGCAAAATTTGAAAAATTAAATAAAATAATAACGTGTAAGAGTTGTGAGTTTTTTAAGTCAAAAAGTCAACAATCAAACAAGAACCTCAAGAGTCAAGAGTCAATTACAGCATGCATGATCAGAAATGATGCAAACCAAGCTTCTAATTACCGTCAACCTTCCAAATTTTGCATCCAACCATGAGCAATCCAATCTTGTTGGCCTCCAAAGTTGTCAGTTAATTTTGATTATATATATATATATATATATATATAGAGAGAGAGAGAGAGAGAGAGAATGGATTCAATCAAAGCGCTTTGACCGGAGTCTCAGTTAAACCCCGTCGGTTCTCAATTTTGAAAGTTCAAACGACCGATCCGAACCGTCAAATATGATTTTCATATTGAAATCTCCTTGCTGACCAAAATTTTCATTTTTTTGAATTTTTTAAGTATTTTTTTCGTATTTTCAAAAATCGTTAATCTAATTTGTTCTGAACCCTACAAAAATTGCTGTTTTTGAAAATCTGAAAAAAATACTTAAAAAATTAAAAAAATGAAAATTTTGGTCGGCAAGGAGATTTCAATATGGAGATCATATTTGACGGTTCGGATCGGTCGTTTGAACTTTCAAAATTGAGATCTGACGGGGTTTAACTGGAACTCCGGTCAAAGCGCTTTGATTGAAGGCTTTCTCTTTCTCTCTCTCTCTCTCTCTCTCTCTCTCTCTCTCTATATATATATATATATATATATATATATATATATATATATATATATATATATATATATATATATATATAGAGTTTAGCTACGGTGAGTCGCGACCAAAACTCCTAGATCTAGATCAAAATGACCGATCCAAACCGTCCAACATGATCTCCCTATTGAAATCTCCGTGCAAACCAAATTTTTTATTTTTTCAAAATTTTTAAGTATTTTTTTCGGATTTTTAAAAACTGATGTTTTTGAATGGTTCAGAACCAATTAGATTAACAATTTTCTAAAATTTAAAAAATAATACTTTAAAATTTCGAAAAAATGAAAAATTTGGTCTACAAGGAGATTTCAATAGAAAGATCATATTGGACGGTTTGGATTGGTCATTTTGATCTAGATCTAGGAGTTTTTGTCGCGACTCACCGGAGGGTCTGTGAGTCGCGACTAAACTCTATATATATATATATATATATATATATATATTCTTCTTAATTTGTAATGGAAATGGTTTTATTGAAATTGGGAAGTTAGCGGTGTCACTAAAAAAAGGTGTTTCTAATTTGGCGCCACCTCCCTGTCTCTGTCCCTGGTTGGCATGCATTGTTTTGATTCGTCTGGATCGATCCAATCCAATCAACCCACCAACTACTTCTTTTGGTAAGGTAATTAGGTAAAGTGGTAAACCATCCATCCCCACCTCTCTATCCATATTTTATTTGCTTACCGTCTACATATTGTATATATATTCAATGATAAATCGAACATAGGCTCAGAATTTTGGTTTGGCATTTCCCTTACTTTTTGTTAAAAAAAGAAATAAGAATTTTGCTTTTTTGTTGAGATAAAGTAGTTACTTGTACACGAAGAAGAGCTTTTTCTTTGTCAGATTGATGAAACAGTAGAGATTTGCCTGCGACCATTTTTAAACAAACCTAATTTCGTGCCCCCTCTATATATAAAACATCCACCAGAGAAATAAACAATATATAAATGATGCTGAAATAACACATTACACATGCAATTCTGCATATATACCACGAAAGCATGATTTAATTTTTACGAAAAATAAATAAATTATACAATTAATTTCATCCCCACAATTCCCTCAACCCTTTTAATCAATATATTATTTTCAAAATAAGCCTTTAAAATTATTCATAATAAGAAATTAAACCCTAAAGTTAAACATATGACACACCCAAAATGAGAAACAGAAAAAAAGAATGAACAAATCAATAAGGACATATATCGATCTAACCACAATTAATTGAGTAGTCTTGAGAAAAAAACAATGGAAGTTTGAAGTTTGAATTGCACCAAAATTCAACAAGCCACTCGGATCCTTTTCTTGGGAGGTAGCAACTGGAAAGCAGCGGAAAGATCACGCGGCACAGCATAGAATCCGGCAGAAGGAGTTGTCGAGAGCTTTCTTTTGGTGGCTGGACGCGGCTTTCGTGGAGCCGGTGGACAGGTGAGGGCTGGCTTGAGCATCTGATCTGGTGATGTGGGAGTGCAGCATTCCTCGGTACCGGTGCAGGAGCTGGACGATTCTGATTGGGTGCGAATGGGAGCCACAGCCGGCAGTTCATCTAGGGCCGGGGCCAGGGCTGCAGGTTCAGTGGCCATAGGCATTAAATTATATATAAGAGAATTAGGCGAAATTGAGATGAAATCAGAATTTGTGGGGCATTGGCGATGGATGGATGGATGGGAGTAGAGTAGTATAGGAATTAGATTGATGAAGTGTAAGTCACTGCTTCTGAAATCTGAATCTAGAGAGCGAGAGAATTATATATTGCCAAGGTTAGTTAGTTATAAATAGTCAGAGAAAGAGAGAGAGGGGGAATAATTAATGTCTGAGGAATAAATAATTAATTAAGAGAAGGAGGGAGTAGAAATAAAAAAAAAGTAAGTAAGAGCAGTAAATTAATTACAATTTACAAGGGAGTAAGGGACTGGAACTAGAAGCCTTGAATAGAATAGTAATTACTAATTAGTAATTAGTAAGGAGTTGGGAGTTGGAGTTAGTCGAGTCAGTGAGGGTAATTAAGGTTCATCCATTCATTCACATGACATTAGAAGAGATTAGAAATTAAGTCCTATCCAGCTATCCTAGCCAAATATATAAGAGGAGTCCTCAATTATGCAAAAATAACAAGAATGCCATGGGAGGCAAAAGCTGGGGAGGCCACATGCAAACATGCAATGATGCAATGCGCCTGGCCTGCCGCCTTGTTCTTGTTACTTGTTACTTGTTAGGCCGCAAAAGCCGTTTCATTATTAATTTATTCCCTTCCACTATCCTCGGCTTTATTCGTGTTCTTTCTCCATTTTCTTAGCCATTTCAATATCACGCTCTGCATGCATGTATAATTCAATTTTATACACAAATTAATGAAGACTTTTACTTTGTATCAGTAAATTCAAGGTCGTTCATCGACTGTGTATACTGTCTGCTTATATGATATTCGTGCATCTATATCTAAAAGAAATAACAATAATCTTAATAAAACAAAAACGCGGATGTCGCTATATTCTACAAATTGATTGATGTTGGCTGTTGGCATTAACATATATATCCTAATTAAGGTTGGATCCAAGACCTATCAAAGTCAAGTGCCGTCTTAACAATTAGCATGTGGCACTCAAGTGTGCCAACCACTGCATGCATTTCTCCTAATTAAGCATCCAATGCGTATATATATACGTATATGCCTATGCTATATTACTTATATTTATTTTACTTACTTTAGTTTGGGTCTCAAATCTCGTTACAATATATTATATATATATAAAATGGTCAAAACTTGAGACACATTATGTATATGTATATACGTGATGATACAGCGCACTATACACGCTACAACAGAAAACAGATATATATATGTATATATAAAAAATCACTCTATTATTTATTATCACATTAAAATTATAGGGTGTCTTCAATATTAGATGATGCAACATTAATTATTTCGTCCCACAAATATTGACATATAGTAGGTATAAATAAAATCCTTTTTGGCTGTTATCTATAGTATTAATTAAATCCTGTGGGTGTCGATGTCCGCTATTTGTCTCCTCTTCCGACACGGCATCTGTGCCCTTCATTTTTTTCGTTACGATCGATCTGATCTATTATCTGAGTGATTAAATTCTTTCGCCTCTTCTTTGTCGTCGACAACAGAAAAAAATGGTTCATCTCCTCCGCCAGTCCCCTCATCCCCATCCCCTCCTCTCGCCCCCATCCCCTCCTCTGGCCTTCGCCAAGCCCTCCTACCTCCTCCTTCGCCGACCCCACCACACTCCTACCCCTCTTCGCACCTCCTCCTGCCATCGATAAATTCTAGGTTTTTTTGTATTTCGTCGCCTCTCCAGCCCTCTTCTCACATCTCCCTAATTCGGCCTCTCCAACACCACCCTACACATTCCTCCTCCCGCCAACACGAACCTACACATTCCTCCTCCCTCCAACAACCCCACACCCCGTCTCTTCTCCTTCCTCTCCGTTGACTCCCATGAAAAATCAAGATGATAGAGAGATGTTCAAATCCTTGCAGTTTTTGAGTCCAAGAGATAATCATACATGGCTGTTTTTTTGGGTCTGCACAAGACGTGTTCGATTATATACCCAAGTTACAGAATAAGGCTTGGCATTGGAGAAGGTATTTCAACTTGCAATTACTTTATCTATGATGATTAAATTTGGAGTACTCCATCTATTAAATTTGGCAGCAAAGAACTTTATATTTTATTGGCAATACATACTTACCAATGAATCTGAATTAGATGAGAGCTCAGAGGTTTACAACTTCATTGTCAGTACAATTGAACTTTATTACCATGCCTCGCATCTTGATCAGAGATTGTTGAAAATAATATTAAACTCACATGTCTCGAAAGAGGTAGACCTGAAAAGGGAACTACCAATTATGGCGCTGGCAACCCTTCGAGTGTGACCTTTCCAGGTTGGAACCAAATTAATTTAATCTCCATTATAATTAAACTGACTGACGTTCAAATTCGACCACCACTCAGGCTTAGGCTCTGAAAGTATGTGTTATGTTAAAAAATTAAACCTTTTGGTATGTGTTATGTTAAAAAAATTTCAATCATTATGTGTAATCTTTAAAAAAAAATATTTGTTGCTTATACACATTTATAATAAACTAGATGTGATAGGAAGAGTGTCTCATTTTACTACTATTCAAGAAAAATTGGCAAATGACAAGCCTACGAAAATGCAAACAATCTACATGGCAAATGAAAGGTTTCTCATTTTTCCTTCATTCAATTAAATATAACTTATTATTATCTTTATTTGTGTGTGTGTGTGTGTGTGTATTATTTCCATATGACATATTTCCATATTGAATAGTGGGCAAACCGTGGAAATGACTCTATGGGCGCATTTTGTCGATGAGCTAGACATTGATGGGGTCTATGCAAAATCAAACAATCAACCTATAATTCTTGCATGCAGTTCTGTTATGTTGAAACCATACCGAGGTATGTCTTATTATATTATATATGTAATCTGCATATACATATGCATGTATATTTTAAATGTGCTGAGGCATTAAGTAATGTACTTTGTTGAAATGGACTTCTAAAATTCTTAGGGAAATATTCATTAAAGGCATATGCTGCAACTCGATTTTACATGGATCGTGGAATTAAAGAAATCAAGGAATACTTAGAAAGGTTATGACGATTTTACAATTACAGCTATATGATATTATAAACTTATATATTGATGCAGGAAATATTTTCATAACTAATACTATAAAAAAATATATTTCATGACAGTGTACATTGTGATGATACTGCCGTACAAAATTCAGATGCTATTTTATCCAATGAAGGTTCAACATCAAATACACATGCACCAAACATTGATCGGATCAAAATTTCCTTGGGAGATCTCTCAATGTTACCATTAGATAACTTTTCTGTTAGTGGCTAATACTTACTTTCATTTTATGCCTTTTTTATTAATGTAAAATTATCCTTTTAATATTAATTTTTTTATACAATATATTAATTATAATATGTTTTCTAATGGGGGCCATTGTCAGACTGGACAATATTTATGTGTTGCTCAGATCGTTGGTGTGAACAATCCGTTCGACTGGTACTATGAAGGTTGTCCCAAGTGTAATGGGAAGTTGAGACAATCTTGGTGCGTGGGATGTGAAACAAAGAGACAACAACCTGTCATATGGTAAATATCCTTATTATTTTATATTTTATTTTTATAGTTTTCATTAATGAATATATATTGTAAATCTCCTAAACTATTTATTATGTATAAAATATAGTTATAAAATATTATGGCAAGTGGAAGATGACATTGGAGAGGCCGAGTTCAGTGCTATAGGAAATACTGCTCAATATATGATTGGTGAGAAAGCATCAGAAGTAAAGGACAAAACCAATATGGATTGTAATGAACTACCACCACCGTTGAAGAAATTGATAGGAAAGAAGTATAAATTCACCGTCTCAGGAAAATTACAAGTTTTATACAAGAATCACCGTGTGTATAATATCTTACAGTCAGAACTTATTGTTCAAAATGAACAACTTGCACTGCCTGCAATTACAAAAGATGATGAAGATAAAACGTCTCAGAATAAAAAGAAGTTGTTTGCAATTATGGAAGATGACAAGCTTTCTAGGTATGAAATAAAATTATTATTTTTTAAGATTTATCGTTAAATATATTTTATTAGAACTTATTATTAAGATTTTCCATCTGACTTTTGTATACTATATGTTGACAACAGCAATGATTTGAAGGATAATAGTGGACCAAATAAAACTTTGCTGAAAAAAATCAAGCAGGAAATAAAAACTCCTAAAAAGAAAATCGTCCGTCCAAATACAAGAAGAAGACTTATTCTTGGTGGTCAATCTGTTGAAGATGAAAATATGTAAGATTTAGTGTAAACATAAAATTTAGTCATGAATTACTAACAACAGATTATATGTAATAACTATAATGTTTTTTTTAAAACAAATGCAGTAAATCGAAAAATTACTCTCCATGATCTTTTGAAGTTAAAGATGAGATATATCTGATGAGGTGTTTTTGAGTTTCTTAGAAGTTGAAGACGATGAATCTGATATGAGATTTTTTGGATTTCTGTCGTAGTTTCAAATTAATTAGTCTTTTAAGTGATACATTGTTGTTATGTATGTTGAGATGATGACTTATTTAAGCTTTATATGTTATATATTGTTTTCTCTATGAACTTAAATTCATTGTTCTGAATTTAACCATGTGTCTTTGTGTTGGATTTACTTTAGACAATTAAACTTCTTTCACTTGATTGGTACCAATTCAACATTGAGAATAAATAAATGGGCCAAAATTTGTACTATATTCTGTTAATCGCTGCGAGTTATTTTTGCATGAAGCAATCTCATTTTGGTGGTAGATACTGCTGAATAACAAAGGAATTGTTAAAAGCACATTTGGTACATATGCACACACATAAGCAATTGAACGGTACCTTCATAATATTAAAAATTGTCAAATATAATAACTATATGATATACACTACACAGTAACATTCATTTAATTAATTATAACTAATATTTTTAAAATCTTAGGTCTAATATATAATGAAGTCCATTCTTTTTCGAAAATAGTATTCTTATCAATGAAATTTAAATGTTCGCCTTTTTTTGCTCGCAAAAAAAAAATAATTACAAATAAAAAAATTAAGTAAACAAAAACTAAAGGTGTCCTACAAAAGTTATTTCCCCATTTTTCCAATGGTTCTAAAATTATTCTGACAGTAAAAAGCGTTGCAGGGCGGCGGTGTCTGATTTTATATATCTTATCCAAAAATAATTCCAGCAGTCCATCCTGTCTCCTATTTTGACAAAAAAATTTTTGGAAAGTTACGTGTCTCTTATATAAAATTAAAAGCAATGGAGGTCCCCGCTGAATTTAACCAGTCAGTGTTTGTAAAAAAGCAATTAATTATGTAAATTGTAACTATATATACAATTATTATCCTTGCATAATTTATATGACGTATATGAGATGTAAATCATATCTAAGTAATTTTTTTTAATAAGCAATAAGCAAGCAACAATATTTTTATACACAATAATTAAGTAAGTTTTAACTATAGATACTTAAGGTCATAAAATACATCTTCTGTAAATTTTCCAGCATTATTGGACCTATTAATTACAACAAATTTTGAAGATCTGACATCATTTTCAATTCTACAATTACTACGATTCCTAAGGTTGCCTTTTGTAAAAACCTAAAATTCATGCTTAGTCAAGGCCAATCTTTGATATGATTGACCTGTATTTACGTGAGCTGTCTTTAGTCATGGTCCTTTGAAATTTATTACTTGAATTTCTCCTTACTAAAGCGCGGCAAAGCCGCGCTTCTCCACCTAGTTAATATTGAATTGGAGTAAGCGCATTGGCCACAAGTACCAGGTAAAAGCACAACCATCCAAACGGATCATCCCATGTCAGATCAATAAGGCTTAGTTAATTAATTAAGTAATTAGTTAGTTAATGTCCGATAAAACAGAATTTATTAAGCAAAATTGGATATAGCCCCTCCAATCTTCTTCGGGTGCGTTTGGATCGTTGGATGAAAGAAGAAGAAAAAGGAAGAAGAAGAAAAAAAATTATAAACAATCCAAACTCTTCACAAAGTTACACACTTCCCAATACTTCTTCCCACTTATTCCCTTTTTCCCTTCTTCCCACACCTATCCAAATGGAGCCTTCAATTGAATATTACCCCTTGCAATTTTTAAAATTGGATATAACCCCCTCAAATCATATATTCATATAAGCCCATTTTAAAAATTTTAAGCATATTATAGTTTATAAAAATTAATTTCTACAATCATTGACCAAATTACCCTAAGCCCATACCTTTCGTCTTTCTCCGCCATTAAAAAGAGTAGTTACGGTACAGTCTCTAGCGTAAATATTTTTCCTATTATAGTAGAATAGCTTTCTCTCTACGTTTGCGCATGATTTTGTTCTGTCATTTAGTATCATAGAGTATTATAATAAGCATAAATGAATTGGTCAATTTATTCACATATAAAGATATGAGCCCATTTGTACAGCTGGAAGAATCTTTTGCGACATCTCAACTTCAAATTACACAATTACACCATACTGAATATATAAATGCTTTTATTTTGAGCGATTAGATAAAATGATTATTCTTCGATCTCTAAAATATACAAAATTAATAAATAATTAAACACATAAATAACGAGAATACATATGCAATATATTCATTTTTGGTACAATTTACCCAGCGCCAAAATCATTTTTATTGATATCGTCCTAATTTTTTGGCGTGATTTTTCTTGGCGTCAAAATATTTCACCGATCTTCACCCGAGTTATTTAATCAGCTGCACCTCCTCCATCTTACTCGGTGCTTCTAAGCTTTCCTTTCTCATTAATTTTCGTTTCTTTCTTTTGTCCATTTTTCTCTTCTAATTTTGCAATGGACTTCTTTTTAATGTTTGTGGCCAGATGCCACGGAAGCAATTACAATCCCAGCTGCTAAGGAGTTGAATTGAACGCTTAAATACATTTATTTCTCTTAATTACTTCCACCAATATTCTATTTTTTTTCATTTTATGTCAGGTATTTGTTTCTTCCTTATACAAAAAACAGTTCTGAAACATTATAATTTGCAATAACGTTTAAGTTTGAGGGCTTTTTTGCAAAGTTTTGTTTGATCAGCCAATTTAGGTTAAAAGATGTCGTCGATTCTGCATTGTTCCTTTTGCATAATGTATCTTCTTGGTACAGAAAATTGAATAATGTATGCTCTGTTTGGATGCGTTGAGAATAAGGTAGGAAGAAGGAAGAAGAGAAGAAATTTATTGGGAAGGGGTAAATTTATTGGGAAGTGTGTAACTTTTGTGAAGAGTTTGGATGGTTAAAAATAAATTTATTGGTAAAAAGTGGTTATTCCTTATTCCTTATTCCGGGAAGAAGCCATCCAAACGGAGCCTACAATAAGTAGTCCCTCCGTACCTATCTTGGAGTGGCCCCTCAATAACCAGAAAATAGAAGGACCATATGAGAAAAAGTGACAGCCCAGACTGAGACAGGCGACGGATGATCTTCTCTCATCACTGATTTAATTTTTTTCAAAATTATAAAATATTATGTTTATTCATGAAATTAAACTAGATATTCGTTGTTTGAATTTGAAATTTTTAAAAAAGAAATGGAAAAATGATGATAATCTATAACATTGGGACCTTTTTTTTTAAAACTAACCTTGGAGCTAGGCTCATCAGTCATCAATGATGCCATGTGGCATGTGCAGAGAGAGAGTGCTTAAGAAGGGAAGGCTGCCTCAAATCAAATCTCAGTTGGAGCAGATAAAAGCATAAAGGGCGACAAGCAGAGCATTCGATCCCCACGTCAGATCACGGATTATTAACTGGTCCCGCGGCTGAGATTGCTTCAGTTCCGTACACAATCTCTCTCATCTCATCGACTGATCATCAAAAACTTATTGTGTAAGGGTAAGTGTATCCATCATCTAACGTGTACAATTTTACAAACATATATATACTCATATTATTAGTATATTTCATAAGATACGGTATTAGTTTTGATCAAAGGTTTAAAAAGCGGCTAAAACGGCCACTATATCGACGCTATAGCGGTACCATCCCATAAAGCTCTACGCCGCTTCAAATTTCGCGGCTTGTCTGATAGCGCGCCGTATATCGGAATTTAGCGGCCGAATATCGGTGATTTTAGCGTTATAAAGCGGTCTTCAGATATATTCGCGGCCCACAAATTAAAAAGCCCAATTTGGCCTGTGAGAAAGTTACGTATTTACATCTCTTCTCAAAGTACAGACCAGGGAGACTGCTTTGAGTCCCAAATCGCAGCCTACCGCTACCTGGTTCCTTCTCCTACGATTCAATCATAACTTCCACCTTCCCTTCGTCCCTCCATCTCTTGATCTTCGAACCTCCATTGCCGGCGACCTATCATGTACCTAGTTGTGTTTATTTTGGAAACGTTTTCTAGGGGTGCGTTTGGATAGGTGTGGGAAGAAGGGAAGAAGGGAAGAAGTGGGAAGAAGTATTGGGAAGTGTGTAACTTTGTGAAGAGTTTGGATTGTTTATAATTATTTTTTTCTTCTTCCTTCTTCTTCTTCTTTCTTCCAACGATCCAAACGCACCCTAGGATTTGCTGCTTGCAAGATTATACAGGTGATTTTCAATTAAAACCTAATTGAATCGCCACTAAGCACTAACCTCAGCACTGACTAGTACACGACATGTACCATGGCCATGCAATTTAAAGTATGTATCCAAAATAAATATACCATGACCATTTACTGGTACATAACTAAAGAGTCAATAAGTCAAATTATGCATCTGATATAATATCCGCTATGGTCCGATAGCGGCCGCTAAATGACCGCTATCCGCTATCCGCTATGACATTAGCATGCCCGCTACGAATCCGCGATCCGCTATTTAAACCTTTGGTTTTGATCTTCATCAAAATTTATTTATGCTGATGAAAAAATTAATTTGCACTCTATTCTATTTGATAATATATAATTTATAATTACTTATATATTTTTTTAATGTCAATTGACATGAGAATAAGCTATATGATTTTTGTTATATATAAAATATTATCTAAATGTTTACTTTATTTATATATTTATTTGATGTTATTTACTTATCCACATTATATACTATGGGTGTGTTTGGATGAGCCATGAATAAGGGATAAGAATAAGAAATTTCGGTATGCGTGCTTATCCAAATTCCTTATTCTTATACCATGGTTTTGTTAGTATAAGAATAAGGGCCCAAATTCCTTATTCTTGTGTTGTTTGGGTTGCACAAGAATAAGAATAAGCACGCATACCGAAATTTCTTATTCTTATTCTTTATTCTAAACTTATCCAAACACACCCTATATATATTTGTTATTGAATTATTATTATTATTATTATTATTATTACATTATGTATTGTTATTCTATTTTTACTGTTAATTTTTAACCGGTAAGGATAGAATAATTTGAATAAATTTTTTTTAATAGGTACGAATATGAAAATATCTTTTATCATACCGTATCCGATCCATTGACGGCCCCATATCGTGGTCAACTTATCAATCTCATACACAATACACCCCTCTCGAAAATGTATACTAAAATACTTTCTTCCTTTTTATGTTGAGATACTAAGCAAGCACCCCTTCAACTCCGTATACATGTCTTGATGAAACTATATTGAGAAATCAAACCAGTATTCTAAATTTCTAATAGTCATGTATTGTAACACCCCAGATTTTGACAATATTTAAAAATTTATATTATTTAATTTATGTAAATGTCTTGATTTCAATAATAAAGTTGAATCTTATTTTTGAATATTATTGCTATTTCATTAAAATGAAAGTGCCGAAGTTCTCATATATTTATTCCAACTATATTTTTTGTATCGTTGCCAAATTTAATAGAACTTTCATTGCATTTATTTAACCGGTCCTTTTGGATAAAAACTAAAATTTTTAACATGGCGTCATTGATTTTAGGCAAAATTGTCTGTATACCCCTCTAATCTTCTTCATCCGTCTATATACCTCTCAAATCTCTGAATTAGCTGACATATCTCTCTAATCAAGTGATTAACTTCTATATATCCTTTTTCGTTTTTCTACTAATTTTTAAATTCTTCAAAATATGAATAATTATTTTTGGACCAAAATGCCTATTCCCACCAATCTGACCTTGACCATATAATCTTTCATATTCCCGCCTACCAAATAGAAATTTCGTATCTTCCCAAATCAATCTATTCCTTAATAACTGCTTATGCCAAATCGGTAGGAAATATTCTCTCTTTCACTGCTTCATCCATACCAAATTACTAGTATCCTCACCGAAATCCATCTATTTGTTGTCTTTCTTCCTCACATCTCTCCCACCGTCAATAATCATGGAGAGAGAAGAATCAAATAATGAGTACTTTTCATCATTTATTATTCACCATTCTAATTCTCAAAATGAAATTTCATTGACTACTGAAGAAGGCTTGCCTCATCAGAAATTGAAGACAAGAAGAAAGGCAAAAGAGAAAATTCAAGATGATTTAAGGTAAAAAGTTTGTTAATAAGATTATATTGACATGACCGAGATTATATGTTAAAGAATTTTTGACAAATTGCATTATGGATTTCGGTGTATTTGTACCAATTAATTTCTCATATACCTAATT
The DNA here is from genome assembly GCA_028095005.1 of Rhynchospora pubera. Classification (NCBI taxonomy): domain Eukaryota; kingdom Viridiplantae; phylum Streptophyta; class Magnoliopsida; order Poales; family Cyperaceae; genus Rhynchospora; species Rhynchospora pubera. The sequence goes on from CM051460.1 coordinate 360,544,699, forward strand.
TGAACAAGAACAATATGAATTTGATACATACAGGTATTTTGAGTTCAACTGGCATTCCTTTGCTAGTACTGTTTTCAAAATTGAGTGAAAATACTTTCTTAAATACTGGGAATTAATAAAGCCAATAAAGCCAACTGGTATTGCTTTTGCTAGTACTCTGATTTTGATTTGCATCTATCAATAAAGCAAATAAAGCCAACTGGATATGATGATGAGTTAAAATTACGTATCAGTTATTTTCCTTGTACATTTATTAATTTGGTTTATCTAATAGAGTTGCTTAATAATGTGCTTCATTTTCACTTATATATGAGCATTATATTCTCCAAAATATGTTTACTAATAGAAGCTTGAAAGGTACATTTCTCCAAATTATTATTGTTCCTTCTATTGACATAGCTTCAGCTTTCATTGACTCACTGCAGTAATTTTATTATTTTTTTCAGCATAAATACATCCCGCTTCAAGTTGAAAGTGAAATATGATGGATGTTTTAGGCCAATCAACAACGGGACTAGAATGAAATATCATTTTGGTAGACAAAAGACAATTTATTTGGATCAACTAAGCTTCAACTTTGATGAGTTGTTAGGGGAAGTCAGTGCTCTATATCCTTTGAACGAGAACCTCACGTTGTCAATCTGCTTTTTGGATCAGCGTGCTATAACTCAATTTTTTGTCCAAATTGAGGATGATGAGAGCTACAGGATGATGCTAACAATGCATGAAGAGAAAAAAGAAGCAGTAATTTATGTAAACAAGGAGCAACTGGAAAGAGGTAGTAAGGAGGATTCGAGTTTGGCAGAAAATTTAGGGACGAAAAACACAGAATTTGAGAATTACGAAGAAGAATCTGATTATTGTCAAAGTGAAGAAAGTTATCGTAGCCTTCAAACTGAGATAGAAGATGAAGAGCAGGATGAAATCAACCTTGAATATGAGGGTGAATTATATTCATATGACAAAGATGATCCTAAGATGGAGGTTGGTGCCATGTTTCCTCATGTCACAGATTTTAGGAGGGCTCTAAATCATTATGCTGTGGTTAATAAATTTGAGTATAACTTTATAAAAAGTGAACCGAGACGAGTGAAAGCAAGATGTGCAAACCGCAAGTGTAATTGGAGGATACATGCATCACTTGCACAAGATAATCTATCTTTTGCTGTGAAAACTATGCAATCAGAGCACGATTGTTGCGGGGTGAAACATGAAAACAAACATGCAACACAAGAATGGGTAGCTGATCGAATTATTGATGATCTTAGGCAAGATGGAGATATCTCAGCAAAGGATTTAAAAGAGAAACTCCAGAATAAGTTTGGCATCTCATTGTCATATGATAGGGTTTGGAAAGGAAAAGAATTAGCAAAACAAGAGATATTTAGAAAGTGGAGTGATTCTTTCGTCCAAATAGGTGCCTTAAAAGAGGAGATGATGAATAGAAATCCTGGAAGTGTTGTGGAATTTAAAACAGAACTTGTAGAAGAGAGTTATCATTTTCAAAGGTTTTTTGTTGCTCTTGGTGCTTGCATTACTGGATTTCTTAAGGGATGCAGACCTTACATAGCTCTTGATGCATGTCACATGAAAGGCAAGTGGAAGGGGGTAGTTGTTGCTGCCACAGCCATTGATGGTAATAATTATATGTTTCCAGTTGCTTTTGGTGTTATGGAGGGTGAAAATGAGAATTCATGGGAATGGTTTCTAAGAGCATTGCACAAGGCAATAGAGATGCCGCAAGGTCTTGTCATATCTTCTGATATGCAAAAAGGGTTACAAAACGCCCTTATAAAGGTGTATCCTTTAGCTGAGCATAGAGAATGCATGAGACACCTCTTTAGCAACTTCAAGAAACATTTCCATGGAGATCTTTTCAAGTTTGGACTTTGGGGCGCTGCACAAACACACTCTCAGACACGTTTTGAGGCTTTAATGAATGAGATGAACATAGAGTGTCCTGAAGCCATCCAATACCTCAACACCGAGCACAAAAATGTATGGAGTAGAAGCAAATTTGGAACAATAGCAAAATGTGATTATCTCACCAATAATATTGCAGAAACATTCAACTCGTGGATATCTGGAGAACGGCAAAAGCCAGTCATAGATTTGCTTGATTCAATAAGAACGAAGATAATGATGAAGTTCAACCAAAGGAGAAAAGCAGCGAACAAATGGAAAGGCCCGCTAGTACCAAAGGTAGCTGCCGACATACAGCGTATTTCTCGAGTACGTGAAACACATTTTTGCAGTCATATTTTATTTCATTATTTACAAACATTAGCACATGCCCCTGGTTCCACGTATGCTTCAAAATCAGTAAAACTAATATTCAAAATCAGCTCTCATTTTGGTGTCAGAATTAGTCATTGGTAACAAGTTTCACTTGTGGAGATAATTTTTTAATAGTTTTATGCATCTTGCAAGTCTGTTCTTATATATCTAACTACATATTGTTATATTTTTTAGAGCCTGCAAGTATATGATGTGCATAGAAGTGATGATTCTTGTGCTAAAATACAAAAAGGTAGTTTGCGATGGACGGTTAATTTAGATGAGCAGCAATGTAGTTGCAGGGCATGGCAAGTTAGAGGAATTCCTTGTGTACATGCAGCGACATTTATTGCCTCACTTAGGAATGCTAAATGGGAAAATTATGTTCATCCATACTTTAAAGTTGATCGATTTAAGATGGCTTATGCAATGGGCATAGCTCCAATGCCGAGTAGAAATGATTGGGTCAAGACTGATTTTGGTTACAAAATGCTCCCACCAATATTGAAACGTCCAGCAGGAAGACCTAGAAAGAACCGTATTAGGTCTTCGGATGAGCCAAAGAAGAAGAGACATAAATGCACACGTTGCGGTTTGTATGATCACCACAAGAATACATGCAAAAATGCTATTCCGTCACAAGATGCTCCTCATGCACGTAGGAAAAAATCTAAGAGGTTTGTTAATTTTCTGTATTTTATTGTTCAATTTGTTGAATACTTGTTTCACTAATATTACAATTTTCTTGAAGGGATGAAACTGGTAAAATTCGATCAAAGAAGAGAGTATGCCCGCCAAGTATATTTAGGATTCTTCAAGAAGATGAATATTAAATTCAAGATGATATTTTATGTAATGTACAATTAAAGTTAGTTTTTTGTTTTTTTAAGTTGTTTTTTTTCTTGTTAATGCTTGTCAGGATGATGCCATGTTAAGGAATTACTGAATTTGCTTATTATTTTCTGTATTTCTTTTGCAAAATGGAAATGCAAAGGTTATTTAAAATTTCTTATGGTGAATGGAGTATCTGATATAGGTTTTGTACCTTGTGAAAATTAAATTAAAAAAGGGAATTTCAGGTCTTTTTAAATTTTTGTCAGCTTGATCAGATAGAGAATAAACGACAATATTTTAGAGACCTTGTGTTTTTTTTTTCTGATGAACACAGACCATTTGTTGAATGAAGCTCCAAATAACAATGCAAAAAGTCAATCACTAGAATAGTGATCATATACTGTTTCGTCAGTTTATTTATATATTTTTTGACACAAAAATAAGTGTCATGCCCTTATCTTTTCATTGAAAATAAAGTCTTACAAAAAGGTACAATTTAGTAAGGAGCTAAATAAAACAAAAATTAAAGTGAAAATAAAACAGTCGTTTGAAAAAGAAAAGTAAAAGATAGGACTATAGGAGCAGTAACGGTTCACTCCAAACTGGTAAAAGAGAGTGCCTAGCTAATTAGCAGAGAATAAGTTATTACCAGAAAGAAATTTTATTTTTTTATTATTAGTATCTTTTTGTTATATTCTACAAATGATAAGTTACAAACGTTTTTCTATGATATACTATAGATATTTCTTACCAATTTGGTAAATAGTATCAATAGTGATTTGGAAAGATACAATACTGTTAAATAGGTGTCAAAGATGAAGGTTTCCAGGGCGGGAAGAAGAGGCTAGATGCGAATGGGCATTTTGGTCCAAAAACAATTATTCATATTTTCAAGAATTAAAAATTCAGTAGAAAAACAAAAAAAGGATATATAGAAGTTAATCACATGATTAGAGGAGTATGTCAGCTAATTCAGAAATTTGAAGGGTATATAGACGGATGAAGAAGATTAGAGGGGTATATAGACAATTTTGCCTTGATTTTAATAAGACATAATCTAATTTCATTTATATTTGCTATTTGCTAATATCATCGTAAAACATGATGTCTATAACCGTGCATTTTCTCACCGTTTTAAATATTTCATTATAAACGTTATTTTGTTAACCGTGTTTTTGATAACTGTATGATTTTTTAAAATGAAATTTAATTTAGTCATCAAGTCCGATTATTATCACCCTAGTACGTGCTTCATCTGTTATTAAAGGAACCTTTTAATTTTGTCTTGCACCCCACGCACCTATCTTTCTATATGAATTGTTTGATTTCCTTCTATCCCATCCGAGAAGTAAAAATGATATATATTTCCATTGTGAACTTGATACTGCCCCCCCCCCCCCACATTGAAAACCCATATTTTTTTTTAGAATATCAGTTCCATTTGATGCGTCATCCGATTGGAATTCAAGTTCAACATCGAGATTATTGTTGTTTCATTATTCTAGATCGCCGATAAGGTAGCTAGATTTCTCTGTAATTTAATTTTCGCATTGATTGATTTAAAATTCGTTTGTTTATTTGATTGAATTGATATGTGAGAATTGTGACTTATGTGTTTTACGAGTCAACGGGTCTCTGATGTGACTTGATTTGAAATGGAAAAGTGATATGAATGTGAAGCGGAATCGTCTAGAGAGGGATTCGCGCTAATGTGAAAGTGATACGAGAAACTGATTTTGATAAAATCTAGACCCGTTGATCTCGGTAAAATACATTTACTTTGTTGTTATTGATGTGTGGATTAATCCGATCGTTTGATATTTGTTATATAAATTAGTTATAGAGAAACTACGTCGTTAAATAACTGGTTATTCGGCTTTGTAGCTGACCCCGTTTTGCTTTTATTTCTGTTGTGACGTAGGTTGACGGGCCGTCGAATGTATGATCAGATACTGTGTCACCTCACGCCTCGTATCTCGGATACGGGGTGTGACATGTATGGTCCATAAATTATCCATGCAACACAGATAAAAAATTAATATACATTCCACGGTTCGAATTCAAATTGTATTTATGATTCTTCATAAATTAAGCTCTCTTTTTTTTTTCAAATTTTTCATAACAAGATTTGAGAAAGATATTTCCCTCTTAGTTTACAAGCTTTCACACTCCTTTTTTAGAGTTTAATTGATATAAAAATTATCACGTAAGCTTTGGTGAAATCATATCGTATCTATAGATAGAGATAGTCCCTTCAAATTAATATATCGTGCATGATAGAATAGAAGGAAACAACATAGTAAAGAAATAGATATGTGATTAGATAAATATTTCAATTCAATGATACAAATTATTTGCAGTTAGCACTGATATGGCGCAGATATAGCAAACTAATGTTTCATATATAGAAGTATTGCAGCCCTGATATGTAAATATACATGATTTGATCCTGCTGACAATAATAATATCTGATGGAAATTGAATGTTTACAAGGGTACGAGTGAGAATAAATCAGTTTAGAAAATTGACAGTAACCGGTAGTGGTTGGCAGTTGACGCAAAAGCAAGGAGCAAGGAGCAAGGAGCAAAGGACCAAGGAAGGATCCATATCATATCCTAATCCTATCATATCAAATCATATATGGCCCTGTTTGGATAGTTAAGAATAAGGGTTATTCTAGACTAAATAGCTATTCAGGACTAAGAAACCATCCAAACAGTCCAGGATTAAGAGCTTATTCTTAATCAGACTAAGATTAGTTAATCCGACATTTTGTTAGAGTAAGAGTTGAGATTAGAAAAAAAAGCTCATTATTTATTCTTTCCTTCATCCAAACAAAAAGTCTTAATCTGAGATTAAGCTTATTCTTAAAAATTTAGGATTAAGAATCTTAATCTTGAATAGCTAATTCTACCCTTAATCTCATACGATCCAAACAGAGCCTTTATGAGTCGGATTCGAAGGGGGCCCGCCTCAAGTCATGTATGCATTAATGCATGCATATATTGGAATTTGGACTGCAATCTGCAGCGCCTTGTGAAAACAGAAAAATTAATAATAATAATAAATTAATAATGGGGATGCTCTCAAGTTTAATAGCTAACCATTTACGATGCCAATTGGTTGCGTTTCATGTTCTCTATCAGAGCGGCAGAAGGTACAGTTCATAACGATGGATGGTAGATACTAAATTAGTATTAATAAATTGTTGGATCGCACTTGCTTGTACTAATTTAATTTAGTACAAGCAATTTGTAGTTTTATCTACTTGACTGTTTCTTTGCTATTTTCCTTTTTCCGTGATGTATGCTCGCTATTAATATTACTAGAGTAGAACTAGAATTTAGAGAACACAACAGCAGCAAATTAAACGGCACGCAGACAATAAATCGAGGGTTCTACTTTTTCATGCTTTTCAGCTTTGACAAAAAAAATAAAATAAAGGTTTTACTAGTTCTTCTGTTCTAGTTCTCTTCTACTTCTAAATTAGCAATCATTTAAAAAGCAAAAAAAAACTAATTAGTTACTTATCCAAAGTCCCACTTCCTCGGTCAGAAAAAGCTACACTTAGATCTGGCAGCAGCTAATGCTAAAAAAAACATTATATATGTTGATCTATCTCATTCCCTTCACATGCTTCATCATTCGTTTCTTCTGAAAATCCTTTTACTTCTTCATCTGCTTCATCATTCCCTTCACATGCTTCATCATACTTCCACATTTCCACCGGAAAGGCCCGGTGTAGTGGGGTCTCTTCTTCATCTGCTTTCCTATGCTAGCTTATCGCTGTAGATGTTTCCAGACAAACATTAGATACTATTATTACAATTAATACCAATATTTCTTGACAACATAAATAAGACCAAAAAAAAAAATTGGTCACCAGCATTTTGGGATACCACATTACCACTAATATGGAGAATGAAAAGTTGCCAGCAAATATGCAAAATTTCATCCTTCTGTCAAAGCCTCAAAGGTTTAGGTATTCTGCACTGGACTTTGACATGTTGTATTTAGTTGGTACTTGGTAGCACCCAAAACTTTTCAAACTTTTAATTACTTTGTTGTACTTCCTGGCCAGAAAATCATGTTTTAAGCCTCAAAATCATACAGTCAAGCAATCAAAATGATTAAATGAGATTGGCATCAAACTTGTAAGTCATAAGATAACTGACCGCTGCTTGAAGAGAAATGGTCCAGAAAAGGCTTCACATTAATAGCATAGTGATGACTCAAAATCAGCCAATAGGGGACTTGGACTTGTAAGACTTGAAGAACACTATCGAGGCCTTCTTTTGATGGCATTGGGTCTTCTAGCTCGATCTCTGGCTTCTCTCCTAACAAGACCTGTTATATAGAATTTTATTCTATAAATTACTGCCAATGCATAAGATCGACAATAGGTATAATAATTATGAAGTGATGTCAGAAGTTCTATAACATACAGATACCCCAGTTTGACCAGCTCTCAACCTTTTTATTTCCTTTGTCCTTATATTAATTTCTTTTAGCTTGCGAGTGTTTACCAGGGATATAATTTAGTACATAAAATTTTGGCTAGTAATGAAAAATATTCACAAGAAAATGATGATATACCTTAACAAGTGCTGTCGCTGAAACGGATATAGAACGAAGATTATACCTTTTTAATCATACAGCCATAACATATTAGTTTACTTGCATCACAGAAGCAATTTAAGCTTTAAAAAAAAAAACCAACTATTAGAAGAAAGAAAAGAAGTGCATACCCTCCCTCAACCTCAAGTACAACCAACAGCTTTCCATCAGAAAGAGAAGTCAACATGTGTGCCATTTGTGCGTACCCAGCAGGAGTTACCTGATAACAGATGTATTTGATAAGGACAATTCAATGAAATTTTGACTCACAAAAGCTATATGACAAATTTCCCTCAATTAGCTTATTTGAATCTAACTTGGATTTCACAAGTACCCTGCCAACTCAGGCAGCAATTAATGCCCAACTAGAACCAATATGTATTATCTGTCAAATATACAGATCTCCAGTAAATGAGAATAATTACGCACTTAAAAAAATGAGAATTAAGCACTTAAAAAACAAATCTTGACAGTTTGGCCTTCAATAAAACAAACCCACTGTACTTTGGATTTGCTTCGTTTTTGTGTCATATTCCACAAGAAACCACAGATGAAAATTTCAAACTAAGCATATGAAATTCTATAAATAAGAAAATAATAAATACAAGTTTCAATAATACTCACATCACATCCACCCCAGGGGTCACCCCTTGCCGCATCAAACCCAGCTGATATAATCATCATGTCTGGTGCAAACTCCTTAGCTGAAGTTGAAAAAACCACAGTAAGTTGGCAGTTATAGAGAAACAAATTCTTTTTTCCCAGTTTATTAATTGCTTTCTTACTTAAATAACAAAATATAATTAGAAGTAAACTTGAGAAGCAGAGCAGACGAGTTTCAAAATAAACGAGCACAAGTTTGTACTAGCAGAGTAGCAGTTCCCATACAGGCAGGTACATATTAGAAAAACTGATTAAATGAAAGAAGAAACCAAATTTGTATATACCTGAATAAAAAGACCACAAAGTACCTAAAAGAAAAGCAAAAACTACCTATTGGAAGAACAACATTTTTACAAGCAAAGATGTAATCACGATCACCAACCCCACCACAGCTCCACGGAATATTCACTGAGAACCCTTCAGCTCCATTAGTTCCAACCTTCAATGGAAACATTAATTCAAGATAGCACTAGAAAGTATAGTAATACAAGCATCACCTTCTTTGGTAAAAGCAGCCATACTGGGCAAATATCTTCCTTATTATTATTGTACCTTATCTGTGCACTGTGCTTACACGACAGATTTATTCCCCAATCCCAGTATGCTTCCACTATAGCTGACAAAAATCATTCTCACCGACCAAACCCCAAGTTAACCATGTTAGTGAAACATTTTGGAACAATATAAATAACCTCAACAGCAGCTCCTGTACCAGGGTAGAAATTTCCACCTTCGTGCTGATGTAGAGAAATACACAGTACCTGAAAAATGAAAACAAACTTATTTCCAAGACAAAGAAGTTACCATCAATGAGGGATTAAAAAAAAAATTAATTTTTCATGGGCAATATAACATATGCTACAATTTCAGAACAAGGCCAAAACAAGGAAGATGAAATAAAACGAAGTTCAACTCAGATTCTTCCTAGAATTGCAATTCCATCTTTGCTTAAGAAATGTCTAATTATCAGGTAATAACATAAAAGGATAAGCATAGTCCCTGATGATCACTCCATTTTAGTTCAGCCTCCATTACAGAAAAAAATAAGGGAAAAAAACTACTAATAATAATAAAATTAAATAAACTAAGCCTAATAATCTCGTCATGATAAGGATCCTTAATTGTGAACTGAGAACAAGACAAAATGTCAAAATTCACGCAAAACATCATTCCTCGCTTTATAAATTTGCAATAACAGAGATAAACGTTGCAACAGAAAAACATTGCAACCAATTTTCTCGCATTACTAATTGACTTCTAGTTTGTAGTGTCTCCCTCGTACTTTAAAATTATTCAGATCCAATATATTTAAGAACACTATCTATGGGTAAGCTTTGAAGCGCACACTCAACTTTACATCATCAGTTTTTGTTGTATAAATAAAACTTTAAAAAAAAATCAAGGTAAAAAAATGAATACTGAACGACATTATCTATAACGTGTACTAATCTTCGGATCTGGATACCAAGGAAGAATATGAAACAGCAATGCTTCTCTTTGCTTTCTTTCAGAAGCTTACACTGCTGGACATAATTTGATAGGCTTTTTTTAAATTGATAGATTGAAATTTTGCTCAATGACAGCAGATTTCTCGATGGTCCACCTCAGTTAGCAAGTCAATTAAAAGCATTGGGTCACGTAGATATGTGTAAGAAGATACCACAAAGTAGAGATTGTATAATCTGGTCTTCTTTTGACACGCATTTGTTGAAAAAAAGGAGCTAAAGGTAATTACAAACTTACTGATTTGTTTCCGTCGAATATTTCATGTGTTCCATTGCCATGATGGACATCCTGTACATAATAGATAGAAATTAAGTGCCATAAAACCACATCAACCTGTAACAAACATACATACCATAGCAACCGTTGCCACAGGGGTGAAGGGAGGCAGGCAGGGGGAGGCAAGATCCCAACCTGTAAAAAACATACTATTTTGCCCATACAAACCACAGCAACCATCTTCCACAGGGCTGGAGGGAAACTAGGCAGAAGTGCCTTCCCCTGATTCAAAAAAGGGGTAAACAAAAAAGGGTTCCAAACATAAAATGCTTATTTTTACAATGAATTTTTGCAACAAAATTGCAAACACATGCTTGTGATTCAACAAAATTATAATTATAAGGTCATGTGATCATCATGTCCTATCCTTAATTTTTTGTGCCACCTTATGATACTTTCTGGCTCCACCACCACACACTCATGAAACCAGTACAACTTAAATAGTGAAAATTGTCTTGACAGCCGCTGTCAAGGTTTCTAAAAAAAACTTTTATAGTGAAAATATAAGCAGATATTGCACATCATTACCCAGTCAACTATAAGAACTTTCCGTGCTCCAGCTTTCTGAGAAGCTATAGCAGCCATAGCTGCGTTGTTATGCAGACAAAATCCCATTGCATGATGTCCAGGAGGTCTCACCTGCATCACACAATGCACCATTGAGCATTTTAGGAAAAAGAAGAATATAAGTAGATATGTGTAACCAAAATTCTACAAGAGCAAAGCCATTTTTAAATTGTCCTGACATGATGGAGGTTGCAAGATCGGCACATATTCCCGCAGCGAGTTTGGCAGCACATGCTGAAAATGCATTGGCATATGTGTCAGGTGTGAAATAGCTGTAAAGTTAGAAATATTTCATACCTTTATGTCATTACATAGCCATTAATTATAGACCATTTTAAGGGGGAAAAAAAAGGGTAGTATCTTCTTAAAAGGTTTAAATTGTATGAGTACACCACAGATGTGGAACCACATTGAAGCAATCAAATTAATATATCTTCATGCTGACAACTACGGACTCACCTATATATAGAACATGTTCTTCGTTTGCTCGACAGAATCAACATTATCTAGGGAGTGAACCTGTAAGAAATTTTAACAGATTATGCATTATCCGAAGTTAAAAGCTGGAATCAGTAACTAAGATAATAAAAATTCACTTATGACATATCAAGGAAATTAAAATTTCCATTTATTCATTAAGTTCATCATGCCAACATTGCATCACTTAACTCCTACATTGAGCATGCTGAGGGTATTGAAATCGGGTAAACATGTTGGCAACTTTATGAAGTAGCTTGTAATGTTCATGTATTTTATGGAAACTATACTACAAAAAAAAAAGACTAGAACCAAAGAAAGAAACAATGGCATGTACGTAGACTGAAACAGATGTAACTTATTGCATGCATGCATATATATATATAAAAGCTAAGATTCCTTTTGGGGAACTCCGCAAACACATCTAAATTCACAAAAGTTCTAACTTATATACATGGTTTTGAAAATCGAAATCGGAATCGAAATCGGACTGTTGGTCCGAGGAGTCGAATCGGATGAATCGGAAAAAATCGGATGAATCGGCTGGGAGAATCGGATTTTCATAAAAATCATATTTTATGCATTTAAAATTAAAAAAAATATAAAAAAATGCGGAAATTATTATTTTTTTTATCAAATATGAGCTAAAGATCAAAGATTGGAACTATAAAATCAATTAATATATAACAATTTTATAATTATGGAAGCCAGTGTAATGCGTTAAAATTTTAAGAAAATCGAAATCTTGAAAATAATTAAGATAAATTTTATGATTAATGGAATATTTTTGTAAAAAAAATTTATAAATAAATATTTATTAAAACACCTTATTACCTCAACTACTAACGTTGAATAAAAAACTTATAATTTAAATGCCTTTGTTAGCATGTTTTTGTTTTAATTATTATTTTTCATTTCGGAAAAATCTAAAACCATCTAAATTATATAAAAAAATAACTAACTGGACAGGTCCAGTTTAGACCTTTCTTCTCCATCCTTAATTTCCCGACTCCCTTTCTACAGACAGCTAGCAGTGGGAAAAAAAAAAGAAGCGGAACCACTAGGTGCGCCACGGTGCCACCCTCCTCCAAACTGCTTCTACCAGCCTCCTACGCATCTCTCTCGCCCCTACCCACCTCAAGCGGCCTTCCGCACACCCCTTCTCCTCTATCCAATGATGAACGCCACCATTAATGGTGGTTTTTGTTAATCTCAACCCGATTCCGTTCCAAACTGCCTAAAATCGGATCGCCCTCCGCCGATTCCGATCTGAATCACCCGATTTGACTCGGAATCGGCCGATTTTTTTAACCATGCTTATATACATAGCTTCATAATTTCAATTGAAGAGGAAGCCAGTTCTTACATTTAGAAGATCCTCTTGTGTTATTTCACGAGCTGGAATCAAAGTACATTTTTCAGGAAAAATACCTAGAATGTCTAACATTAAGAGAGTGTCATTTATAGACTAAAAATTGTCACAGTTGAATCAGAAAAGTAAAAGCTCAACAAGGAACATCAGATTCAAGCTGCAAAATTGGTCAAAAAATTAATAGATAGATATGTAGTAGGATTTACCAGCTTCAGTAAGGCTTGAAACAATAGCTTGAAGGCGATCAGGTCTCTCTGGATGAGGATGACTTTTCATTTCAATCTAACACAATACAATACAATCAGTTAGTCAAGTAGGCTAAGAGATTTTGCGCAAGATCTGTGTTCAACCCAACCAACTCTAGTAGTAGCAGTATCCATAATTTTGTTTAGTAATTTGGCATATAAAATTACAATTTACCATTTTAGTGGTTACATCCCATGAAGTGTGATCATCAACTCAAAAAATATAGATACAGAGTCTAGCAATTATAATGTATCTATCATAACTGCATTTAAATTTATTTAAACTTGCAGTACATTTTTCCCCCTCTAGTCCAGGTACCAGCACAGAATGATTCATTAGCCCATTACTTTGCAAGACTAGAAGCAATGTATGGTAAAGAATAGTGAAGGAAATTGCAGATTGAATTTATTTATATACATGAAGCCAAAAGAGGGACAAAAAATGATGCATAAAAAACAAAGGATGAAAGTTGTAAATAACACAACAAAATTGCATGCCCAAGAAAAGAGTCTCAGTCCTAATATAGTGGCCAAATTTAAAAAAAATATATATAGGAACAACCCGACAACCTAGAATTACCTCTTTGTGTAGCAACATTCACTCATCAAAACCAAATCCAGTACTGGAAGAAGATGACGAAGGTACAATTGAATTTAGTGATTATGTTATTAACTATTGAAGCACACAAACAAAGAAAATTAAGTAATACACTACGCGAAATTTCGACTTCTGTAACGGTTAATAAAAGACATTTGTAACGGTACACGTAACGTTACAGTAGCCCCCGTTACAGAAGGTCTAATAACCGTTACAGATCTATAACGGTTATTATCTAATAACCGTTATGGTATTGTGGATGGAAATGTGGTTACGGTTTTATGGAGAATATTTGTAACGGTTATTAGATAATAACTGTTACAGAAGATTGGCTTCTATAACGGTTGTTATATAATAACCGTTATCCTATTGTTGACGGAAATTACATTTACTGTTTTTTGAGGTCATGTGTAACGGTTATAATCTAATAACTGTTACAGAAGCCAGTCTTCTGTAACGGTTATTAGATAATAACGGTTACAGATATTGTTGATATAAAAAAATGAAATTATGAATTCTGTAACGGTTATTCATTAATGTTGTACTAAACGTTTCTAGATTTGTCGATTGCAAAACAATATCATTTGGCATTTAACAATCTTCTTTGAGTTTTATAGGAAGAAGATACAATTTATGAGGACTTGGATAAAAGCTTTAAGAAAGATCAAGATCAAGACATTAGAGAGCTTGTAGGCTAGTTTAGACTATGATAGAAGGTATACTTTAGTCCTTGTTTATCCTTAAAATGGTCTAGATAGCGAAAAACTCAATAAACCAGCAAAATCTTGTTTTCTGTGACCTAGCGTCGTACAACGCTAGATAGAGTTACACAACGCTAGAACAACTAAATTCATACTTTTGTGAATCAACGTTGCACAACGCTATATAGAGTTAGGCAACGCTGAGTCACAACGTTGTACAACGCTCAGTAGAGTTGTACAACGCTGCAGTTTAAAAACTTGGAAATTTTCCTGAGTACCATCGTACAACGCCATATAGCGTTGTACAACGCCACATAAATTCCAAGTTAGCTGTCCCATGTAAACAGTCGTTTTTACATGCAAAGTCTCTGGAGACGTTAGCCAACGTCTTTCAGCGTTGGGTAACGTTAGCGTTGTGTGACGGCATATAGAGTTGTACAACGCTCTGTTGAATCTGTCAGAATTGTTCCTTTTGTCTCCCTTTAGCGTTGTGTAACGCCATTCAGTGGCAAGCAACGCTCTGACAATTTCCAACGGAATTGTCGGAGCTTTCCTTTGGTTTTACACTCCTGCGTTGTGCGACGGCAAATAGCGTTGCACAACGCTCTGACAGACCAACGGCTATATTAAAGAGCCGTTAGAATTTACAACGGTCATATTCCAGCGTTGTACAATGCTGGGGAACTGCTCATTTCGAGCCCTATATATATCCACCCTATGTTCTCTTTCCAGTTACAGCCTAGTCTTGCAAAATTAGACCAGAATTGAGCCTTTGAGCACAGGGATACTCTCCCACTTGAGCTTTTCATAGCTAGACCATCTTGAGAGATTTAGTAGCCTCAAACACCACCGCCCCGACATTGTCGCTAGGTGTAGGTTGGAATAGGTTGAGAGCTCTTCTCCTTTGAGGCCGTTGTGCCATTCGAGTTAGGCCGATCCGCCTCGAGTGTCCTTGTGACGAGGTGATTCGGTTCGAAGTTGTAGTCCCGTTCTTGTTGGAATTGAACGGAGCGCGCCCTTTCGTGGTAGCGGAACTCCCGGAGACGTACGACTAAGGCTAGCATTTCCTAGCGGGTCGGAACTCCGTAATCATACCGAGTGTTCAATTTCTCTCTCTCTTTCTCTTTTTATTATCTTGCTATACTTGAATTGCTTGTGCTTTGATTGTTTGTATTAGACCAAGTTTGAATTGAACCAAATATTGACCATACCGGTTTAGAAATTCGTTTTTGTGTCTATTCACCCCCCTCTAGGCCAAAATTTAGGGACAACACTTAATAACCGTTACAAAAGACCTTCTTTTTTTTTATTTCGTCTGTTTTATTGGCTAGCCCAATTTGGCTAGCCGAATTGGTACCCAATTTACATCATACAAACCAACATGTAGCAGACAAACATATATCATGCATATATCAGATGTCACATATATATACCAAGCACAAAACATATATCAATATGTAGCAAAAATTAACAAAGTAACTATACATAGAGTTAACACCAAGTCAAGTCAAAATTTTTCTAAAATAATACCCCATACATGAAGTCCATAACCTCCGAAACGACTGCATCAACGTCTTCGCTTTTATATGATTGTCCAACCGGCTCGATATACTGCAATTTGATCATTAACAATTGATGAAGTCAAATAATTTTGTAAACCCTAAGCCCTAAACCAATAAAAATATAAAATCCTAAAATAATAAATCGGCTTAACATTACCTCAGGGAATTCTCCGACCGTAGTCCAACTACTTAATATTGCACTCATGTTGAGCATTGTGAAATATCCACACTCTGTGTCGCCCCTTTGTATCGGTCCCTAATTAAGATTCCAACAAAAGAAACACAATCTTTTTTAGTTAATTTCAATTTCACAAACAAATAATATCTTAAACTGATAAGTTCTGTACCTTAATTCGGTACCAATCAAATCCTGTTCTGCTCTTTTGGCCATATCTTCCGGTTTCCGCTAAATACCGCTTGTATACCCTGCATGCAATATCATTTAAAATAACAAAATCTAATATTTTTTAATTTGAAAAATCTCATCATGCTTTAACTTAATTCAGAAATGGAAACTTACGAAGATATGAATGGCTTAATATATAACTTTGGATTCTTGCGTTCCAAAGAATAAACAAAGTGAACGGTGCGCTTCTCGACATTAATAACAAAGACAACCCAATGAAACCTGTAATTAATAGAGATTTATTATTTTGGTGGAATTAAAGGAAACTATAAAATTCTTTCATTAGTAGCCATATTGGTTATATTTCTTACTGCTGATTATACGGCAAAACAAGATAGGAGGATGGATTATCCATGAATGCTCTCGTTAGGTAATTCACCGCACCGAGTTCTTCGTGTTTGAATTTCCACTCAGCCAATAACTCAGGATCCAGTACGGTGATGCTCTTGGAGTTCTCTTCACCTGTTGAAAGTTCTTCCATCCAAAACCTGCAAACATGGATATCAAAGTTCAACAATTTCAATTTTGAATGAATTGAATGAAGAAAAAAAATAAACATTAAAGTTGAAAAATTCAAACCAGCAGTAAAATTTCACGGTCAATTGAGATAGCTCCTCCCTTTTAAAACATTCGACAATATCGTCGACATTAACGTTGAACTTAACATCGCCATCGTGCGTACCCCAAGGATTGCAATTAGGCAGCTCAAAGTTCTTATCTTCTTCTGGTTGGAGCATCAACAGTCTGTATACTGCTAGTTCGGATGGGCTCAGCCTGTCAATAATATCCTTTGGGAGGAGTGGATCACGAGTAACAAACGACCCCGCACTTGGGACCTTTCGACTCTCCTCCACATTCTTCGCCGCCTCCTTCGCCTTTGGTTTCTTTTTGGCCGGCTTATTTTTGGTCAAACTCTGCATTCAATGTCATCATATTAATAAGTCATTAGGAGAAATGTATGAAACACATTGTCGTAATTAAATAAAACGATACCTTGTGGCCTATCTCCACCAAAAATGACGGCCATGGGAATCGACCCCTATATTATTTCCTAATAGCTCAGCTGACCTACCAGGGACTTGCCATTCACGAAATTCATCACCTACTCGGAGAAGATGGACATGCAATTGTTGATCAGTTAGAGGCACGCCGTGTACGATCTGACGAACAACACTCGGAATAATATTTCCTTCGGCCACCTTAATTCTCTGGTTGTCGTGATCAAGAGAAAAGAGATCGCACGGCATTTCTTCCTGAAATTCAGTTCAATCAGAAACCCTAATGCTAAGCCAAAAATAAATCTAAAGAGAAAAGAGAAAAATGATCAATATGAACCTGAACAACGCTTCTCGGATCCGGAGGCATATAGTTTGAGGCAATCGTTCGAAATAACTTTTCGTTTGACATTCCTGAGTCTACCTCGGCTTCAACGAATGGCTGGTACGGTGTCACAAATTGATGTGGTGCTTGAAACTGCAATTCGCAACTGGCCAACCATTGTTTCACGTCCTGAAAATTATCAAGCAACCAGATGATGAAGAATAGTTTTCATTCATTTTGATTACATTTTGATTGTCAAAAAGAATTACCTGAAAAGTTTGTTGTTTCGCCGCATTCATTATCTCCTCAGAGTGAATCAAGTCCCTTTTGGTTTTCTCAACGGTTTCAGCTGCGACCCTGCTCATCAATTCTTCAATTTGGTCTGGTGTCATCCATCCTTCATGCGCATCCTTTCTAGACTTTCTTTTATACACATCTTCCTTCTTGGTCCATAAAAAATATCCCCTGATTCTTCCTGGATGTTCCGGCCTGTCAACCGTCCGATTTAAGACTTCTTGTTCCGGTATTGACCCGGAATTGATTTCACCAAACATGGCACTCAACCGACTGAATGTCTCAATAGTCGACGAATCAGAGCTATGGAACGTGTAAGTATCTAACAAGCAACAAACAAATCTTATTAATAATCACAAAACAGAATTTGAAGTTAGCATATATAATAAGTCTTTACATGTGTAAGTACCTTTATCCTTCGTAGCCACAGTCCTTCCCATGAAATACCTTTGACTCCTCTGTTTCATATCGCCGATGGTAATGCTCGTGGAACCGGCCCCTTCAGAATCTTCGGGTATGACAATATTGTATGTAGGTTTCCATGAACCTTTTTTTCCTCTATAGCCAGTGGAACCCATCCTATGAGGCTCTTTCCATTTCTTTCTCTACTCCTTCGCTTTGTTGCTCTTTTGTACAAAATCTGCACCCGTCCTTTTCATGAAAAATTCTTTCCATTCTTTTTGTGAGATTGGGTGTTTATCGCATAGATTTTGGGAATTGTTTGGATCGGCATTTGTGATGTACTCCTCAGCAATCCTACTTCTATCATCTTTGAGAGTATTGTTCATGGCTTTATCATATTCGATGTTGAACATTTTCTGAAACATAACGAAACGTTAGTTAATTGGTAGCATAGAAATTTAAATTAGATGATTTAAGTGAAAATTTATTCACCTTGATATCCAACCACAACTCAAGTTTGATTTCCTTTGAAACTTCCTTCCGCCAATCATTAATTGTGATTGGCACTCTTGCTCTAGCCAGATACCCACAATATGATGCAAATTTGTTCACCGCCTCTTCAGTACCAATTGGCACTCCTTCTTTATCAAATTTAATCTCATACTTTTCTCCAATAATTTTTTTTCCTCCTAAACTCTTCCATTGTCGTTCTGCTCCTTTCCTTTGAAACATTGCATGTTGTTCATATTTTGAGAGACTTGTCTAGCCTTGGTTTTGAGAGGCTTGGTTTTGGTTCGTTTGGTTTTGAGAGGATGGATTGGCACGAACTTTGCTTCCTTCACCTTTCTCCATTATTACCTAATTAAAACACCATATATAATATATATTAATGTTTGGTGCAATGTTCAATTTATTCAAACATGGACAAGTTTAAAATTCAAATAATTAAAACATACATAAATTTAAAATTTATTTAATTAAAACACAATAATATTCAAACATGAATTCATACACAAATAACATAAACTTCAAATTACATAGATAAAGTTCACACAACATATTTTCGGTGTTGGTTTATCCATACATGTTATTAAGTGTTTTGACTGAATTTAATTTCTGTGTTGGTTACACATGAATTTAATTTTGTTTTACATTTTTTCTAACAAAATAAAATTACAATTTAGAAAATTAATCAAAAATAAAAATAAATTAGCTCCTTGTTAACAAAATATTTCATCAATTAATGACCTGCAAAAAATAAAAATAAAAATATTAACATAACAATTTAGCACATCTATGTTAAGAATAATTTATATTAGCACATAACAGTTTTTTAACTCACATGTGATTATGTAGCTACTTTCTTTTTTTTTCCTTCGCGTGTCGACCCACACGCCTTCGGTGTTATCTGTACGCCTACAACTGATCGATACTAGCTGTGATGTATCGTCGATACCGATGGTATTTCCTCGAAGTGGTCGTATGCTTCTTCATCTACGACATCACCAACACCGACAATACGTTTTTTCCTGAAAGTGGCAAATAATAAATAAGATGAACATTTGTACTTAAATAAGATGAACATTTACCTTGAAGCACAACATGTCTTCTTATCCGTCGGATCTTGAATGTAAAAAACTTGCATTGCTTGCTTATTTGCAAGTATAAAGGGATCGTCTCGATAAGCCCTTGAATTGAAGTCAACAGTTATAAACCCCATCTTGTCTTTTTTAACTCCACCGTGACCGTTGTCGATCCATGCACACTTGAATAAGGGTATCTTAAATTTCAGGTAATCTAGTTCCCAAATCTCCTCGATCCACCCATATGGGTGATAAGTAGCCGACCTAACATTATCACTAGATAAAGTTACAACAGTTACTCCACTATTTTGCACGGCACTTTTACCATCATGTTTCCTTGTGTACCAGGTAAATTCATTCAAATCATACCCTTGGTATGTCTCGACCACGGCATCAGGACGTCTTGATAACCATTTCACGGTTTCATCGACCTTTGTTCCTTCTTTCAACTGGGACTGTACTTTATATTCAAGCCATTGGACAAATTTTATTTCATGCTCTATGGTAATCAAGTTTTCGGTGTAAGAAGGGTATTGTTCACGTAACTCGATTAGATGTTCATTGATGTAAGGCGCCACAATAGCAAGATGTTGGAGAACTTTCATATGTGCTTTGGTTCTCATTGCAAGATCCGGTATATGAGTACTAGCTCCAATTTTACCTGAAAGGTGAAAATTTGTGCTAAATAAGGTGAACAAATATTGTGCTTTAAGTGAACATTTGTGATAAATAAGGTGAACAAATATTGTGCTTTTAAGTGAACATTTGTGCTAAATAAGGTGAAAATTTGTGCTAAATAAGATGAACAAATATTGTGCTAAATTAGGTGAACATTTATTCTAAATAAGGTGACCAAATATTGTGCTTTAAGTGAACATTTGTGCTAAATAAGGTGAACATTTGTGCTAAATAAGATGAACAAATATTGTGCTAAATTAGGTGAACATTTGTGCTAAATAAGGTGAACAAATATTATGATCTATGTGAAGATTTGTGCTAAAGAAGGTGAACATTGGAAGTTAATAAATAACCATTTCCTTCAAGTCTACCCTCATGTCGAGACTTTGGAAGACCGATTTGTTGTATATCCTGTAAATAATCGGTGTAGTACTCAATAACCTCTTCGGCCACATATCCTTCCACTATCCTTCCTTCTGGTTTAGATCGGCTACGAACAAGTCCCTTCAATTGACCCATGGCTCTTTCAAAAAGATACATATACCGTAGAAATACAAGACCACACATTTTTATCTCTCTAACTAAATGAATGGTCAAATGCATCATGGAGTCAAAAAACGATGGCGGAAAGTACATCTCCAGCTCACATAGGGTTAGTACAACACCTTCCTGTAACTTGTCCAAACTATTCGGATCAATCACTTAAGAGCAAATGGAATTAAAGAAAAAACACAACTTAGTGATGGTTTTTCTCACTTCTTCCCTTAGAATTGCTCGAATTGCGACCGGAAGTAACTGGGTCAGTAGGACGTGATAATCATGTGACTTCATACCAAGTAATTTGTTCTCCTTAATAGAAACCTTTCTTGATATATTCGAGGAATAACCAGTAGGAACCTTAATAAATTTCAGGCATTCTAATAAGCTTTTTTTCTCTTGCTTTGATAAATTAAATTGTGCTGCAGGTAGCCAATCTCGATTTTTTCCCTTATCTTGTGCCGCTAGTTCTTGTCGGATCCCTATTTCAACCATGTTCTTCCTCGCATTTACGCCATCTTTAGTTTTCCCTTGAATTTCCAACATGTAACCAATCAAAACTTCACATATGTTCTTTATTATGTGCATCGCATCTAAGCAATGCCTAATCTCCAAACTCTGCCAATATTCAAGATTCCAGAATATAGACTTCTTCTTCCATATACCGTTGGATATTTTTATTTGCAAATTTCTTACCAAATTTTACATTAATGTCATTCAACTGTCGATACACCCCTGAACCGGATAACGGTATTGAGGCCTTGTCTTTTTCCACAGTACCGTCAAACCTTTCCTTGTCTCGACGGTAAGGGTGATTGCGCTTTTTAATAAACCTCCGGTTTTCCAAGTAAACATTTTTTCTGGAGTTTTTCAGGTACACAAAATGGGTGTTTTCCATGCAAATAGGACACGCTTTCGCTCCTTTATTCCTATACCCTAACAGGTTTCCGTATGCAGGAAAATCATTGATTGTGCAAAATATCATGGCACGGAGGTTAAACTCACTTCTAGAGTGTGCATTATATATTTTCACTCCATTCTGCCACAATTCACCAAGGTCATCTATTAATGGAGACAAGTACACATCTATATCATTACCTGGTTGTTTGGGACCATAAATCAACAAGGAAATCATCATGTATCTCCTTTTCATGCATAGCCAGGGAGGAAGATTGTAAATACACAATAATGCCGGCCACGTAGTCTGCCGGCTACTCATGTTGCCGTAAGGATTCATCCCGTCTGTACATAAATCCAATCCCAGATTGTTAGGTTTACTGCCGAAATCTTCAAATTCCCAATCTATATTTATCCAATCTGGAGAGTCTGCTGGGTGTCTGAGCATGTTATCGTCTTTTTTCCTGCAGTCTGCGTGCCATCTTAACAATTTGGCATCTTTCGCGTTAGAGAAAAGTCGCTGGAATCTTGGTATTATTGGGAGATAAAACACCACCTTCGCAGCTGGTCCCTTACTACCTTCATCTTCAATATGATCGTCCCTCAGTTTATACCGTGATGCATTACACTTTGGACATTTATGTAAGTGTCCGTACTCATTCCGGAATAATATGAAGTCATTTGGACATGCATGAATTATCTCAACTCCAATTTTTAAAGGACATAACATCTTTTTAGCCTCATAAATTGAATCTGGCAACTAGTTATCTTTTGGAAGAAATTCTTTATGTAATAGTTTGAGCAAAGATGTGAAACTGCATCACTCCATCCATTTTTTGCTTTAAGATTGAACAGTTTGAAAACAGTATTAAGTTTTGACAATTCACAACTAGGATATAAAACTATTTTATCTTCTTCACGTAACATACCAAAAATTTCAACATTATCAACAAAATTTTTATCCACATTGTTCACAATTTCATCTAAATCAGCATTAAATTCTGAGTTATCTACATTTCTATCATCATCTACATTCTCATCATCAAATACATTGACATCATCAATTTCATCATCCAATGATACATTTTCTTCCTCATACACACAATTCAATACATTTGTGCTATTACAACAATCCCCCCCCCCATTCTCTCCATGGAGTGTCCACCGACTATAATCCGGTTGAAATTCATTTATAATCAAATGAGCTTTCACTTCTTCAAAATTAGACCACTTCAACAAATTCTGACAAACACGACAAGGACAATACATTTTATCATCTTCTTTCATTTTCAAATTATCTTTAGCACAAACCATACA
Organism: Rhynchospora pubera; assembly: GCA_028095005.1. Taxonomy (NCBI): domain Eukaryota; kingdom Viridiplantae; phylum Streptophyta; class Magnoliopsida; order Poales; family Cyperaceae; genus Rhynchospora; species Rhynchospora pubera. The sequence continues at coordinate 360,567,828 of CM051460.1, forward strand.
TTCTTCAAGTCCTCTCAAAAATATAGACGAGCATCGATTACTTGAGTACATCCACGTCCGATCCATCTGAACAATAAAATTTATGCAAATTATTAGGGTTTCGGACCAATTTGTCATATTAGGTTTTCGGACCGGTCACCATCCTAGCCCACTCTTTGGATACTCTGTCTCATTAGCGAGCGTACGTTAGATGCAATGTGCTATCTGAGAAAAATTCGGCAGCATTTCCCCTTATGTTCCCTGAATACGCCAACACACGATTGCTCGTGCGTACGTATCCGTGGGAACACAAGGGAAATGCCGCCGAATTTTATCTAACGTACAACTCGCTGTCCTAAATGAGACAGATCGTATCCAAAGAGCAGTACACCCGACCGGGAGTACTATCCGAGATTAATCCCTAATGGATTAATCTCGGACGGGCAATGACCTAAATTCAGTTGAGTTCCGGTATTTGGTTCCTATATGACAATACGAAATTCATGCCCATATATATATATGCAAATTATTAACGAAATGCAAATAATTTAAAAAAAGAGGAGTTTATGAAAATATACTTTCAATCGTGTGACTTCCGATCCGTTGAATCGTGCGACTTATCAGGCCGATGTAAGATCTTCTCCTATTAAATGAGATCTTAAAATATATAAAAAAACAAAAAATAACCATAAATTAATGAAAAAATCGAAATAAATAAGGAAAAAATGTAAAAATAAAAAATACGGTTCAAATTTAATTTTTTTACCTTAAATCTGCTATCTTTTGCCACAATACTACCACCTCATTTGTGTTACTCACTGCCATTTCATTCTTTAGGACCTGATATCCTTCCTTGACAGAAAATTTTCCTCTTTGACTGATGCCAGATAAGCCTATCCTTAGCGCCAGTTTCATTAGTAGGTCGTGGCTGTACTGCCTAAACATTCAGCATCTGTTGTTGTGAAAACATCGAACTGAGCTCTACTGTCCTCCACTGGCCCCTGGTAAAATCAAATAGCTCGGGTACAGTTTGCCTTGCTTGTGGTTGTGAGGCCACATGTTGCTCCTTCCAGCCATCAAACCAAGGCTGGGCTATAGCTCTGACAGAATTTCCATCTCCCAGTTTCCACTGCACATTCCCTCTAAAAAATTCTCTCCTGCGTAAGATGTCTCTCCATAGTTTACTGCAATTTGTGTTTGGGTTTGCCCTCCACACACCAATATTAGGGCAATACTTAGCCTTGCACACCTTCACCCACAATTTGTTCTCCTCACTGATCACTACCGAAAACCAGTTTCAGAATAAAACTTCTCCAAAAAGTTATAAATCCCTAACCCCCAGTTCCCCTTGCTGCAACGACTTACAAATTGACTTCCAAGCCACTGGAGCTATGTATCTAACTGACCAGTCTTTCCCTAGAAAAATGTTGTCATCAAGCTATTCATCTTGCTAATATAAGTTTTTGGCACACACTCGATAGACATAAGAGTACATAGGGATATACATGATTATTGATTTCAGTAACACTAGCCTACCAGCATAAGAGAGCATCTGGGCCTGCCAACCAGCCAATCTTGAGGCTGGTTGTTAAAACATATAGGTATGTTTAGTCACGCCACGTGAATTTGCTAAATAGGTTGTTCGAATAGAGATAGGTAGGTTTTTCTCTGTATGTTCAATTTATAACTTTTATGTGTTTAATTTGTTTTACATTCTCACTATTTGATGGGAAAGGAACCAATGATGAAGGAGGCAGAGGGAATAACACATGGAGAAGATAAGGGAAGGCGTGGAGGTAGAAGGAGAGTGGAGAGAGACAGAGAGGAGTGTTGCAGAGGAGGGAAGAGAGGAGGCAGAGAAGATGAACGAGTCAAGAAAGGAGAGAGGAGAGGAGGAAAGAGCAGAAATTCTATTTTTAGTTCAGCGATGGTTTTTTTTAGCGATGGCAGTTATAATTCTTGAAATTTATTTATTATCTATCAGACCACACCATCTCTTATTCCTCTTTTGTTCTTCTCGCTTCAGGTCGCCTGTCGTTTATTCATTATTAGTGTCGACTCCAGAACATGCTTTAACCAGATAAAAATTTTCTTCATTTGACACTAAACAGAACAGTCAATCTTATTAGAGGTACTGACCTCTCCTGAATTGTGCTACGGTTATCTCTTTCCTACTTCAAGTATTATTATATCTAATTAGGTTGTATCATTAATATGTTCAAATTGATATTTTCAACTGGTATAAAAATTTTGAGCTCTAAAAATCTTCCTAGCTGATCTTAATCACAAGTTTTACGTGGGACCTTTGTAAATCATTGTAAAAGTTTATTCTTACACTCTATTTAGTTAGATGGTAGAGGGCCAAAATTTTTTTAATTAGGCATACTAAACTTTGAAAGTTTAAAAATCTAAAAAAATTGACCACAAAAAATAATATTGCATTATTTTATAGTAGTAATTTTCTAAACATGAATTGTATCATCAATCAAATAAATAAAGAAGTAATTTTTTTCTTTCTTAATCAAAGATTTTTCATATCTGAGCAATGTTTTATTTGTAATTCTTTGTCTTCTAAATTTGCTCTAAAAGAAAAATTATAATTAAACTAGTTTGAATAAACAATAAACTTAACTAGATTGTATTTAAACTCATTTAGGATGCAACATGTTATATATTAACAAAATTTAGTATATAACTAAAAAGCTCGTCATACCAAAAATAAACAAATAAAACCTTAGGGGGGGCCAAGCCCCCTTTGCACCCCTACTGGCTCTACCCCTGTTCCAAAAGTCGTTGACATATTTTTTCTGATCATCTCATGTAATTTTGACAATGCATTTTCAGGAGTCAACATCCACGAGTTCCTTCCGTTTTCCATTTGTTTTCGTCAGGTGAAGATTTCACATGAATCTCAAATTTTCATTCTTAGAAATTTAATACATAATTGTGCATGTTGTTGCTTCTTGGTTGCATTTACTCGAGCATGGATATATATGATCTATTTATATTATGTGCATATGAATTTGTTGTTAGGAAAGGTGTTAATTTTAACTTTTTGTGCTAATTACTCTTAATTAAGCTATTAAAACAACACACAAACGGATCTAGCACTTAAACTCAATTGATACATAGAGAATAAGGTGAAAAATTGTACCTCTCTTAGTATAGCAACCAAGAGGCTCGTTCCAACGACTTAGGTGTCGATGGCGAGCCCTCCAAACACTTCCAAGTTGAACGCCTCGAGTCCACTAAGGAATTAAAGAGGAGAGAGAGAGGTTCAAAAGGTGGCTAGGATTTTCTCCCAAAAAACACCCATTTATATAGACCACAAAACCTAGCTCTCATCCAAACTTGGATGGACAAAATTGCCCCTCCTATAGCCGCACCTTTCATGGGCTCATGTGGGCTACACCACATGTTATACAAGCCCATTAAATCAATCCATTAATTGTCTCTTCTATTAACCTTTAATTGGACATTTAAATAACTATTTAAATAAAGCCCAAATAGCACATATAATTAAATGTGCCGATTATAATTAATTATTAACTATTTAATGATTAATATGAAATTAGTCAATGCATTAAATTATTTCAATATGATCTATTTGACTTAAATAATCATAACGGTCCATAACGGTATATGATTAATTAATCAATTCATCATATTTTGCAAAACCTATTGTTGCAAATAAATAATTAATGCACGTATTGTTAAATACCTTATTATGTGTGACCCTTTGAGGATTTATGCTACGTTGGACATGGAATTAAATCGCTATTTAATTCTAATAATCATAAGCGGTATCTAGCAACACGTTATGATTCCCAATTCGCATAAATAGTGTATTGCTACAATATTTCAATCCTGCATAAGAGAATAATAATGTTTCTCTATTTTGATTCTTATGTCACACGATATCATCGTATAATCCAAGATAGGAACGTGTCATTCTTGCAGATTATATGTTTCTTGATCTAGATATAATTGTATCAGTTGCTAGCAAACAATCTATCTCCATCAAGGGGCCCAAACAGATATCGTCACTCACTAAGTGAATTAATGAGGGACATATGGTTTTCTTGATAATTAGCTTTTCCCCGCACAATTCAAGAGAACTTAAATCAAGTCCGTATAGCAGCCTTTATCAGGAATCAACGATAGACATGATTTATAGAACCTATCCTCATGTGGAAAAAATAATCATCTCAAACTTAGAACTAAAATCATAACGAAATAAATATTGACACATAACACAATCCATATATTTATTTCGTGGGGTCCAGTCCTGTACTATGTTCTATAACATACGCATATATTCAATTAAGTTGGTTACTCTTAACCTATGATTTATAGAACTTAATCATCACTTAACTTGCATACTAATCTTATTGATAATTAGTGTCCTTTGTTAATTATCAAGATTATGGACTTTTATATTTATCGTTGTCATTTACTACTAAATGAATAACAGTGATATATAATTCAGATCCTCAACCTGAATGAACTGTCAACGAATAAATCAAAAAACAAATGATCTGAAATCATCAATAACATAAACTATAGAAGTAGCCAAATAATATTGGCTTCTAGGACATATCTCTAACAATTGTGACATGTTGTATGGTATAGCATTTGCTATCTGCCAGTTATTGCATGTGATGTTAGTGCTACTAGTATGATGTGCCATGACGCAATATGGAGAAAAGTTCACCGAAGTTATTTCGGGGTCCTTCACCCGAAGTACCTCGTGGTAATTCCACTGGTGCATGACGCGAGTAATTCATCCAAGGTCCCTTGGATTGTTCAATTTGAACAAGATGCGAGTCATTCTCCCGAAATATGTTGGGGTACCTCATGCTTCCTGAAATATCTTGGGATTCCGAGTATAATGCGAACCTAATCCGAAAGGGTACCTCACCGACGGGTCTCTCACCCGAGGGTACTTCACCCGAGACCTCACCCTCACCCAAGGGTATCTCTCCAAGACCTCTCCCGAGGGTACCTAGGGATGTTGCATCAGAGTACGACGCGAACTGAATCTCATCCGAATCTAACTCAGAATCTGACGAGAACTATCTTTAGTTTAGGACATTACTATATTTGTAATTTTATATTTTATTTTTCTTTCTGCAAATTTTCTTTTTAAGATACTATTTCTGAAAATATACTGACTTGTTGTCCAAGGCGCCGCCTCCTATATAAAGGAGTGCTTGTCATTGTAAAAGAGAGTTGATTAATTAATGAAAATTTCCTTTGGGCTCTTTGAGTTCTTCATTGCTATTTAGTATTTTTTTGTGATTTTTAATTCCACTAAACCATTTATCGCCGGCCTCCTTTGACGGACCGGTGATTTGGGACGAGCGCCGTCGTCATGCCATGTTTATAAGTTTCTGTCCGGGTGCCAGGTCACGACCGTGCTTGTCGAGCACAATATAGTCAGCGTTGTTGCATTGTACCCAGAGTGCCGAATCTAAATGCATGGGTTATGGGAGGATGAACATGTTATGCTATTGTTTGTATGTGTTTTTCCATCATATTGTGGTAATATGCGATTGTGTGTGGCCCATATAGGTGTTGTAACCAGACCAATTATATAGTGTATTTGATTTAGATTGGTTTAAGCCGACATAAACATATGTGGTTGTGGTGAGATACTGAGATGGACGTAGATTCTGATGGACAGTCCGTAGCTTGGTAGATCATATGTTTTGTGCCATATCTAACTTAGAACTTATTTAGGAAACCAACCGTACACCCGACTTTTGTTATCGTTTTGTATTTTGCTTGCCTTAATTGATTGATCAGTCGGTTTATCATTTCTTATGGCATGTTTGAACTTTAATTACTATTATATTCATTTTCTCCATATGTATTTTAATTTTAAATGTGAGAGTTAATGTTCATGTGACTAGAACTAAAAACCGCACTGAAAAATTCATTTCTCACTTTCTACTTTTTCTTTGTTTCCACAATGGTTGTGGGTTCTAGGTATTGAAGTGACAAAAGTTGAGAAGTGTTATCTGAAGAAAATCTATCAGCTAGTTTGTCATCGAGGTTGAAATATCTGCTTAAATACTAGATGGAATACAGTGTTATTATGCTTAAATATCATTTACTTTACTTCAAATGGTATCGGATTTTATTTTGGCGGGATATTATTTAGGTTAATTTATATGTATTATTTTATAAACGTTATGATGACAAATGTTTTTAATTATGTTATTGGCCTGCATATTTGTTATTACTGTCTTGTACCATTAAAATATACACGGTGGGCTATGCCACCCCTAGTTTGGGGTGTTACAAATATTACTATATAACAATATAAATTATTTCTATATAATTATTATATATTCTTATTATTAGTATTACATTATAATAATTACTTGATTTGACAATATCAAAATAAAATAAGTATTTAAAAATAGTGATAAATAAGAAATTGGTTGAAAAAGAATAAATTAAAATTTATTTTATTTATTTCTTCCTTTTTATTTTCAAACAATTCAAACACGTCCCGGACTTCTTCCATTTAAAAAAAAAGTTTTACAAAAAAAGTGAGCTAATGATGGTGTATGAATAATAATTTAAGTTAATATTGAAATCAGATACTTTTGTTCGCACACACTTGAATTCATTATTTATTATTACTCCTCACTTACTATAGATTAACGATAAGACTAATTAAATTGGAAGAAAGATTTACGAAAGAGACGGGAGAGCTGCCACAACTACTATAGTAGTATGCTTATCATATTTTGATTCGTACGTACGGTCACTAATATCGTAATAATTGTCGAGAAATAATTGTTCGTAACAATATAACATAATCAGAGGTGTGCGAGAACTTTGAGATAAGGAGAAAGACATCGGCGATCTGCTCTATTAAATTATTTTAGAATGGAAGGCCTTCAATTAGTCTTTTTCTGTTTTGCTTTTACTTTTTCTGTTCTTCGCTTATGATCATCTTCTGGCTTTTTAGTGTAATTTTACTTTTGTTCTGTTTACTTTTCTTTTATTTAGCCTCTCACTAAATTTGTAAGACATTTTATTTATTTAATATTAATATAAAGGATGGAGGCCTGACACTCATTCTTTCTTCAAAAAATATATATATAACATAATCATCATAAAATAAAAAAAATATAACAAATTAATCGTAACAAATAAGAAGGAAGACCCATGATAATGCAACGAGATTTCATTTACTAATTAATTAAAATCGGATTGACAGTTGACTTGTGGAGAAATTAATGGAAGATCATCTGTGTAGTAAAATATCTTGTTTTTTAGGATAAATTCATTTTATCTTTTCTAAGTGGAATTGAATATCAATACATTTACAATGAAAATTGGAAATAGGCAAGATAGTGTTTAGATGGTGTTGGTAAGATACTCATTAATTTTATTTGTATATCAGTATATGTGCGTGGAATGCAGGTGAAGTATATCGACTGAGGAGCAGAATAGCTGAAGTTTTATAAGTTTGAGGAATATATATAAGTAAATTATCGATTAAATTTATGAATTGCAGCATAGTCGAATTTTTATTTTGAGGATTGATGGTCGCACACTGGTTTAATGTTAAGAATGAAGACCGAGTCCACCTAACCTAACTTTGGCATTTTTATTTATTTCAATCAATCTGGGGACTGATTGATCTTATCCTCTTAATTTTTTCGTAATACAGTACAGACTACAGAGACAGTCATACTTGACCATTTCCATCTTCATAGTTCAGAGTTGTATCTTGTATGATGGATATATCTCTCTTCTCTGCCTCTCTATCTGAAGTCTGAAGCTGAGGCTGGCTGCTCTCTGGCTCTCTGCTAATTGATGACAGAACGGCCATCTGCTCTTCTTCTAAGAAGTCTGAATCTGTGGTTGCTGTTATTGTTCTTCATATTCTCCATCTCCATCTCCATCCATCTCAATCCAATCTTAGAAGCCACCCATCGATGGAGATGCCCATCCCGCCCCCGCTCGAGGTTGCAGCAGATGGGGATGGACACGCTGATCGTGATCAGAATATCATAAGGAGGAGCCTCAATTGCAAGATTCATAATAATTCTTCCATCCAGATCGAGGGGGAGAACGTGCGATCAGCGAATCACAAAGACGATGATGATGACGGTGACGATGAGGAGGATCTGAGGTCGGAAACTTCTTCCATCGGCGTCTGCTCCTCCATCTCATCAGCAGCCGATGAGAATGATATTGAGGTGCAGAGCAAACGAATCGACGATCCTGAGAGTGATAGTGATAGTAATAGTAATAGTCTCCACCAGCAGCACGAGCTTGAGCTAGAGCTACATAGTAATCCAAATACTAATGAGAGCAGCCTCACTTCTCTCGACTCTCTCGAGGACTCCCTTCCCTTCAAGTATTGATTACTATCATTATAATTGTAATTATTATTATGCTCGATCTCTTCCTTTAATTCACTCAATTCATTCATCCCTGATCTGATCAGGAGGGGACTATCAAACTTCTACTGTGGCAAGTCCAAGTCCTTCACCAGCCTCTCCAACGTCGCCAATGCCACCGCCACCGCCAAGGATCTGGTCAAGCCCGAGAACCCCTTCAACAAGCGCCGCCGCTTGCTCATCACCTGCTCTCGCAACCGCAGAGCCTCCTGCAGCAACCTTGTGTCCATTGCCGAGTCCCCGTTGCTGCCGCTGCCTCCAGTCCTTTCAGAATGCGACGACGAGGACCAGGACGAGGACGAGGAAGATGATGAGGACGCATTGGTGACAATGGTGATGAGGAGAACGAGGTCGGACAAGGAAAAGAAGAGGCCGTCGCTCTTCACAGTCACTGTCTCCCGGCAGCAGCAGCACCAGGTCTTTAATGAGTTTGACAATGATCCTCATCTTCCTCCTTTTCTAACTCCAAAACCAAGCAACACCGGCACCAAGATGCCATTGCGGTTGCCCGGCAGGTCCTTCTCTCTCTCCGACCTCAACCAACATGCCCATGCCCCACCTTGATTCCTTTTAATTAACTCTTACTTCATTTTCCTCGTGAAAAAATGAAAATCCTATTGCCTCATATTTTAGTTACTTAATTAGTGGATTTCATTTTAGTTATATAGCTAGCGAGCTAGCAATCTTTGTTTTCGGGAGTAAGCCAGCATAATTGATAGATGTATTTAGATGTTCATATTTGCTGTCTCAATTTGGCTCAGTCGTCCTAATTTTATTTAATCTCTGTATGGAAGGATTAGGAAGAATCTCTTTTCTCAATTATAGATCAAAATAAATAAATTAAAAAAGCTGTGTACATTAATTTTTAATTTCATTAGTGATTTTCCTATTCAAAGATTATCTCCTTTTCACTTTTTTGGCAATGGCGATTGCTTTTCCGTCATTCTGCGTGGATAAAATTCTTGTCCATGGATCTTGACATATAAATAAATAATTGTAATTGTCTTGGGGAGAAGATAAGAATAAGAGGAATCAGAGGATCCAATGCTTAATTGGATGGTTTTGGTTATATGATTTGATATGATAATATTTATTACGAAGACTAAGTAATGACCAGTGGAGGCTGCGCCTGCTTATTTAACAACAATTATTGAGGGATAAGGGAAAGCAAAGTTGATGTTAGGTTTGGGCAATTAGGCGTAGGTTTGAATTATTAAATATATAATTAATTAATTAATTTTCTATTGTTAGAGGGACAGGGACAGGGACAGGGGACAGGATAAGATCATAAGATAAGATAAGATAAGATTGCCCAAGTTTTCTTTCGGTTTGAAATATAAATGAATGAACAGACAAAGCAACTTGGCAGAGAAACATATGGGACAGGAACAGGATTGGTGAATGGTAATGGTAATACTTACATGGACTGATGGATGGTAATATTAGGTGACCTTCTCCCTTGCACCAACACCTTACATCCTCCATCAAAGGATACTGCACATGTCATTGTGTGGGCTGTGGGGATGATTTTCTTCATTAACTTAGATGACGTCATGCTGACTTACGCGATCTGCTGAGTGGATCTGAGCGCTTCAATTTTTACTCTCCTAATATGATAATTGCATCTAGACCGTTTGTCTCTCAAAGCCTCACTTCATACAAGTACGGAAGTACTGCCACATTTTATTGTCCCTTTCCGTTTCCTTCTTTTTACATGGCCACAACACAAATAGCACAGGCAAGAGAACACCCTTATGTACAAGGACAATTATAATCCCACTGTGGGACTAATGATATGAGATTAACCAAACCGGATAGTATTCACTTGGCTCTTTCTATGCGTCTCCATTTATTCACAAAATGGATGTTCCGTTTTTATATATTTAGAAAATATTACATTCGATTTTCTTAAGGATATGAGAATCTTTTAAAATTACATTTGAATACGGAAATTTATATGCATGCACAAAAATATTTCAAGAATCCGCTAATATAAAATTTTTCAAGAAAACATATGGTGCATACTCAATTATGTATGGAAGCTTTGGTGCGTATTGATCAAAATTCTTTGATCTACTTCAAAATTATCGATCCAAACCGTCCAATATGATCTTATCATAATATTCTTGGAGACCAAATTATATATTTTTCTTTTATTTTTTTTTATTATTTCTTTTTGAAATTTTAGAAAATCACTAATCTAATTTTTTCTGAACCGTTCGAAAATAGCATTTTTAAAAATTCGAAAAGAATACTTAAAAATTTCTAAAAAATGTTAAATTTGGTCGGAAAAGAGATTTTATAGGGAGATCATATTAGATGGTTTGAATCAGATCGAAAAGTTTAGATTAGTATGCATCGAAACTCCCGTACATTATACATATATTCGTTTGGGCGATCGTGCGCGGCACAAGAGTTAGTGTGGTCAACATAGTAACTCGGATGGATCTTTTGTGGCCACTCGGATGGATTTTCTATTGGCCATGATTTTTTGTGGTCTGTATTTTCTGTGGTCCAAGATTTTTTGTGGAAAGTCTTAGTATTTTTTGTTGTAGCTTTCATAATTATATGAATAGTATTCTCAATTTTTATAACATTTTTTTATATGACGTTCTGAATTTCTATTTTTTATATTCTCAATTTTATGACATTTTTTATATGAGTACATCGCGCAACGCGCGAGGTTCACTCTATGGTTATCAATCCTGACCGCAAGGTTGCTCATTTCATTTTATGATAATAATGATTTCTAATATTGCATGCATGTTTGCAAAAAGTTCCATAACGTATCCGCACTCATTAAGAAACCATTTAATAATATATTCGTATAAGAATGAATTGCGCAACGCGCGAGATGAGCGCTAGTTAGTATGCACCATAGGTTTTCTCAAATTTTTCAAACAATATTTTAAAATATTTTCACAAGTGTATTTCATTTCCATAGTTTAAGAAATGTGTTGGTTTAAACAATTTAATCTTGATTTGCCGATTTGCAAAATAACACCAAAACTCTTTTCTAACATTTCAATTTAGTGTGTTATAGCTATATTTTGTGAAGAATGACTAAACACAAGTGTGGCACAAGTTTTGGAACTTCAAGAGGCTATTTTGCACAAAGCTAGAATCAATATTTTAGGTTTATTTAAGGGGGGTTGCTAGTGTCAAACATATAGGACATGTACACTTGTCCAACGTGATGAAATTTTAATTTTTAAAATTGAAATGGCCGATCCAAACCGCACAAATTGTTCTGTGTTATAAAATCTTCATGGAGACCAAATTTTATATTTTTTCAAATTTTTTTACTATTTTTTTGGAATTTTTTAATATGCTCAATCTAAAAAGTTCTGAACCCTTCAATTTTGAAAATTCGAAAAAAATAGTTAGAAAATATGAAAAAATATAAAATTTGATTATCAAAGATATTTTAATATAGAGATCATATTGAGCGGTTTGGATCGACCGTTTGAAATTTTAATGTGCTACGTTTGGATCGTGTTTGACGTCCTATATGTTTGATTCTAGCATTACTCTTATTTAAGTCTCAAATTAATCTAAATCATTTTGCTGTCAAAATGCTGGTTTTTAGTACCAATGCGTTGTATAACGCAATATCGCGTTATACAATGTACCAGTACAACACTGAACTTTTCTTTAGTTTTCTTTACAAAAGGCAGTGCGTTACACAACGTTCTAAAACATTTTACAATGCGCTAGGCAAGTTATACAACGCTCCTTCTCCTTTGTGCAATGTGTTTCCCTCTTCTCTCAAGCCACAAGCCAGAGCGTTACACAACACTCTGAACGTTGCACAACGCGCCTTTGTTAATTCTCTGGAATTTTTCAACTCGTTTTTTAGCCAAAATTCTATTCATTTAATGACATTTAATGAGGTGTTGTATAAGGGACATAGGCGTCATGTAACGCATACTTGCTCTTTGATCCTTTGTGCAGTTTTTCACACGTTGTGTAACACGTCTTTGCGTTACATGACGTGTCTGACAACTTTCTAGCCGTTGAGTTTGTCTCTGTCTAAGCGTAACATAATGGCTCCTTTGCGTTGTGTAACGCACTAACAACTCAAACGAATACCTTATCTGTTCTGTTTTATTTCAACGATTATATGTGCGTTACACAACGTTCTGCTGCGTTGTGCAAAGCACTGGTAACGGTAAGTTCAGCTTTTCGGCTTGTTTATAACGGCTAGTGTTGCGTTGCACAATGCAATAGTGGGTCGTGTAACGCACTGGGTATTTCTGAGTTGGTTTGGAGCTTTTGGCGCCCTCTATTTATACTAATACTTTTGGGACTGGTTTGACACTTTTGAAACTTTGCAAAATCATTCCCTTTGAGCTCCAACCAGCTAGAACTAATCCCCTATTGTGTTTGTGCATTTGATTAACAAAATAATTGAGATTAGTATGCTTATATCAAATCCTAAGTCTAATTGTGAGATTTTTTGAGTGTATTGGTTAGAGCCTGAACTCAATTGAGTGTTTGTGTTGTTTATTCGAGTTAGGCCGATCCACCTTGAGTGTTTATTGTAACAAGGTGATTCGGTTAGAAGTTGTAGACTAATGAAGGAATTAAATCCTAGTACCAAATAAAATTTGTATACCTAGACCTAACCTTACTAATCGTTTGTAGTTTAGTTCTAGGGTCGAACCCAAAGGACGGATTAACGAATACTGGACTTGTTCTTTTTCTGAAGCTAGACAATTAAAAAGGAGTGGATTTAATTGTAAAACAAACTAATTAAATAAACATGCACTAAGATAAATATTTTTGGGTGTTGTTGTGAATTAAAATAATTAAGAAATCTAAATGATTGTTTTGGTTTTTCAAATAGTATAAAAACGTCTTAGGGATCAAGTTTCGTTTTAGTTTGGACTTCTAAAACTCAAAGTTCAACACTTTCATGCGAAAACCCAAGTTTTATAGGCAACAACATTTCAACTCAGTCCGAGTTGTGTCCATCTCGGTCCGAGTTGAGAACTGAGGTGGCTCGATTTGACTTGATTTGGTCTGTTATGAATCATGCAAGGATTGGTTGGCTAAACCTAGACTTACTAACCCTCAACGTTCGCTTTTTGGGCCAGGAATGATTTAATAACAACCGCTTCTAATCAAACTAATTAACCCACAACTTTTGGTATAGGAAAGACAATTAGATTGAACTTGTTTAATGGTTTTCGTAAGGATATTTAGAAGTCTTTTGCACTGTCTAAAAATAACACTTTTGGTGTTAATTAATCTCCCCTTTCGGATCTACGATTTATCCTATGTACTTGGCTTAAACTAATCTTGTTTATCCTAACTTAGGCTTAACTAAACGTGGCCATTCATTTAGAAGTTAATTAAGAAATCACAAGCAATTCAAACAAGCAATTAAAGACTACTCATTAAACAAATCACAAGTCATAACAAAACATCACAAGTCAAATATCGCCATCCAAACTTCAACTACTCCATTACTCCTAAGACTACTCAAACTTAGCCTAACATAGTACTAGAACAAACAACAACAAGAGTATAAATAACAAGATACAAGCCCATCAAAAATAGAGAAGAAAACATAGGAAGAATAAATTGAATACTCCCTCTATGCTTCAACACCGTCTTCTAGGGCAGTGGGGTGATGCAAGATGAATTTTTGAACCTTCTTCTCGCTGTCGTTGCTTAGAGATTATGGTTCCTTAGGGTTTCTTTGGCTAACAAAGCTTGGAAAGGAGAAATTGCAATTGTGGAGGCTTGGATCCCTTCTCAGGCAGAGGGAGAGCCTTTTATAATGGTTCCACGCACAAGGAAAGAGATATAGGGCGGAAAGGCAAGAAAAACTACCAAAAAATATCATTTCCATGCATAAAAACTTGCCATATGAGATAAGTCGGTGTTCAACTCGGACCGAGATGAGGTCCGAGTTGAAAACAGGTTAGTCAAGGCATGTGCAACTCGGTCCGAGTTGCTTCCATCTCGGTCCGAGTTGTAGTCTGAAAATCATCTTCTTGTGCTAGGAATGAGTTGTCTAGCATTCGTCTTGCGCCAGAAACCATCTAGAGCTTGTAAATCTATCAAAAACCAAGTAGAACCCTGAAAATAAGAAGAGAGACAACGACAAAGCCAATTCTTGGAAACACATAGCATTTTATCAAATAATTTAATGGTTTGAATGTAATTTAGGTGCTAAGTATGGTCCGAATACCATCAAATAATAACGATATCATAGACACGTTCTTTGTGGAATTGAACGGAGCGCGCTCCTTTTCGTGATTGCAAAACTCCCGGAGACGTACGACTAAGGCTAGCCTTTTCTGGCAAGTCGGAACTCCGTAATATATCGCGTGTCATCTCTTTCTCTCTTCTCTTTATTTGTTTATTGCTTGTGACTTGTGTTGTGGTTTGACCAAAATTTGAATTGAACCAAAATTGACCATATCGGTTTAGGAAACCGAAATTGCGCCTATTCACCCCCTCTAGGCCTTTTTTTAGGGACAACAAAATGTATTAACGCTTTAAGATGTTTGGGGCCTTCCTAAATTTTTTTTGTATGATATTTTATATACATACTCTCAAAATTTTAAAAAATTATAATGATGATTTTATTTTTTTAGACATTTAAAATATTTTACATAATTTTTTTATATCTTAAAATTTCAGGAATAAATTTTTATTTTTTATTGATTCATACCTTTTCCAAAAATTGGTTACAATGACATTTTGATTTTTTATGGTTTGAACTTACTAAAATATCTTCTATAATTTATCTTATTATTTTATTGTTACATTACATAGATCTTATTATTTTGAAAAAAAATTAAAATATGTAAAGTGTGTGTACTCAAAATTTATTAGTCGTCTGATCGATAATCTGAATGTCTAGATTGAGGCGCTAATTGAATGGATGAATTTATGTTTCCTTCCCCCGTAGCAAATCGATTGAACGATTGTGTCTCTGTTTCCTTATTAGATGTAAAACCAAAACATATTGTTGCTTCGTCTAACGATTGATATCTAACCACATATCAAATTGATCGAACGACAAAAATATGTGTTAGCACATTGGATCTAGCATGCTAACACCTCTTGGATCTGTGCATTTATAAGTAGTAGAAATAACACCAAAAAGATATTTGGTGGGAGGTTAAGATACCTTACAAAGTTAAGATTTTTACGTGGTTATTGCATAGAAATAAAGTGTTCACTAAAACTAATTTACAAAAAAGAGGGTGGAATGGAAACATTAACTGTGTTTTTTTGTAGGGCTGATGAAACATCTAATCATCTTTTTTTGATGTGTCCCATGGTACAAAAGGTTTGGTACTGGATGGTTTATTGTCAGGAGGTGTATCCTTCTTGGCAATGCTTGCAGGATATAGCTGACTTTGCTTTACAGTTACAATCTAACAATAAACAAGCTTTTTTTGTTACCTATAGTGCTTTATGCTGGGCCTGGTATATTTGGTTAGAGAGAAACAATTGTTGTTTTAATAATTCACAACCTAAAACAATGCGAAATACACCGACTGGTATTTGTGCTCTGATGGGATATTGGGCAGGATTGGCTAAGAGAGGAGTTCAAGAATGCATTAGCAATTGGATACCAACAAATTCGGACATGATACCATCGCAAGTGCTGGATCCAATTAGCAGGCTGACAAATGGAGCTGAAGTGAAGAGATATTATAGTGGAAGCCTGAGTCATAGAAACCATGCCGCACTTCAAATATAAAAATAACTATTTAGAGTTTTTGAACACTGGAACTCGAGATTTTGTTGGTTGTTTCTGCTTGGTCTGAATGGTTGTATATGTGTTGGGACTATTATAGAAATTAGAAGGGATGAATAATGGGGGTTACATGTTATTGGGTTTTCATAGTTCTTTTACTTTGATTAGCAGATTGGCAAAAAGGCCACTAGCTGAGGGTAGGGTTTAATACTATTGGTTTGTATTTGATCTTTGTACTTTTTCAAGTTTCATATAATGAAACAGTAGCACAAAATGCTACTTTTTCAAAAGAACAAAAAAAAAAAAAACACCAAAACGATATATTGCTTCAGCGAAGGGATAACAAATTGACAATAGACAGAAGAATATATTTCAAGCACAACGTCGGATGCATAAAACGTACAATTAAGCATGATAGAATAGCCTCTTATACACACTCAATAAGTTAAGAGATGGTAAAATAGATTAGTCTATACACTTATTAGCTTCTATCATGCCCCCTCTTGTTCCTCCGTTTTTTCCTCTGCATAATTAAGCAGCCAAAATATAAATAAACAAATAAGTGAAATATGTGGAAAACAATCACATTAAGTGAAAGTGCCCTTCAGAATATTTCAAACAATCTCAAGGTTATACTTTAAGCACTAAGAGAAAATGATAGAAGCCAAAAAACACCATGATATCCAAAACACCATTAAAACCAACAAATTACTACCAAAAAAAAAAATGCAGAAAGCCGGTACCAGGCTATACCATCCCTATATGCATACAAAGAGGGATATAAATGTATACCTTCCCGGTTATTTTTCCTGCGGATCTGTGTAAAGTAGTCACCCAAGGGAATCTCAGGAACAGGTATAAATTTGCCCACAAAAGCCAGCGGCCAGCTGAAAAACATACCAGAGAGTGGACAAAGTGTGGTTAGAAAAATTTCTATCTTAGCCAACACTAGAATGAAGCGATGACAGCTCGTTGGATGCGCATGCAATATACCTTATAAAGGCAATGGCAATTGAGATAAGCCAAAAATTCCAGCTAAGTCTGACGGTAGAGGTGAATTTCCCAAGGAACTCAATTATTAGTATCTAAACCAACACCAAAGAAAAATAAAAAAGAAAAGAACATCATATCAGTATTATTTGGTAAAACTAGGGTTGGGAACAGAAAGCTGAGTTCATTGTCGCGAACTTGCCTGAAGTAGAGTTGTGATTCCTATAATTCCCAAAAAGAGGTGGTTATTGGTGAAACCTTCAAATACATTTTTCTCCTCCGGCTTCCTAGCATTAAACTCATTGAATATCTAACAGAAATGTGGTATCAGTTAGTGCATGAAACTATTTAACATAATACCATCTGAGTCCTATTTTATGCAATTTTCTATAGTCATAATGTAAAATATAAGAAAAAGAAATCAACAACAGAATAAAAAACGTGAACAAAAAGATTCAGTCAAGCTTGAAAGTACAACATAAAAATCATAGACTCATCGCGTCTGGTACCAGTAAATTTAGGGTAAAATGATAAAATCAAAGGGCACCTGGCACAAGACAAAGGTATTAAAAATAAAGGTGTTCTTGAGTTTGTCAGCATGCTCGTGTGTTGAGTTACGATCAAAGTGGAGTATCTTGCGGCCACCGAAATTGAAAATAAGGAGAACAGCCACTTGATAAATAGCCTGCTTGTGCAATTAAACGTTAGATTTGTGCATCACATCTCAGTGAGATTTATAGATTTAAAAAAGTTTTAAATGGAGATAAAAGCAAGGAGACTTTCCTGAATAAGGAGATTTCTCCACATGATGTTAGTGACTAGTGGTTCCCTACAGGTGTTAAATCAATCAATTATCAACCCAATTGGAATAACTATGACGATTAATCCGAGAACCAACTCTTGGTCTAGTGGCAAAGAGCAATGCATCTTGAGTGAAAGGTCGCAGGTTTGAAACCCGGCTGGGGGGGGGGGGGGGTCTTTCATAGACATTTAATTTAAAAATAAGTTGGGAGGTTTGACCCCCAATTTATCTTCAAAAACTATGACAATTAATCCATACAATATGACACAAAGAAAGCTGGAAAAGTTGAATTTTCGAAATTTACCCATTCCAAATCATAAAATGGCAATGCACTATGTGCTTCTACAAATTATAGCATGTTCCTTTCAATCATGTAAATTTTAAAAAATATCCCCATGAAAAAAGCAACTTGGGTTAGACATTTTGGACCATTTCTGTGAGTAGAGATGAAATATTAAAAAGAGCCAACAGGCATAAAAGTGAATACCTACGACCAACCGGAGGCCGTTTCATGAGATTGTCAGTAGGTGGTTCAGTAGCTAATGCAAGAGCTCCAAGCGTGTCCATTATAAGGTTGACCCAGAGAAGCTATAACTCAACACAAAACAATCAATGTACTATTACTTCTCATTATAGTTCCCATGTATAGTTGTTTGTAGTTCCCAAAAATAAAAAATAAAATTACCTCAACAGCATTTAGAGGTACATCACCAGAGGAAATAGCCGCAATGACATTAATTACTAGAGCAGCGACATTAACTGTGAGCTGAAATTGTATGAATTTTTGAATATTTGCATAAACTGACCGGCCCCACCTCACGACCTATAATAACAAAATTTGGAAAACAGAAGGAAATTACTTTGGGGAAAAAGCACGAAGAAAACGAGAAAACTAAATATACTTGTCTCCGCTCCGTCAACTGTATTGCACTTGCAATCATATTGTAATTGCTGGTAAAAAGGGTATGCATACAATATCTAACCTTGACAACAGAAGCAAAATTGTCGTCCAAAATGATTATGTCAGAGCTTTCTTTAGCAACCTCTGTTCCAGCAATGCCCATGGCCAGACCTATGTCAGCCTAGGATCACCAAAGAATTCACACAACATTAGGGCAAGAAATAGAATAGAATGCATGTTGATAAATGCCCAGATAGAGTGGTACATCATGGAGAGCAGGAGCATCATTGGTACCGTCCCCAGTAACAGCAACCACATGACCTTTCTTTTTCAAGGCTTGTACCAGTAATAGCTTATCATTTGGAGATGACCTCCCCATAACCTATAATCAACATTTTTCCGATTATAAAGGTAGAAAGTCATTCAAAATTTTTTATTTTGTTTTTGTACCTCTAACAATAGCACCAAATGGATACAAACATACACTGATCTTGTCAGCAATGGATTCCCTCTCTGTTTCTGATAAGGCACGAAACACTCGACCTTCTATGACCACAGGCTCAGTGGCTTCTCTGGTCTCAAGTATGCCACACTCGAAGGCGATAGCTTTAGCTGTTTGTATGTTATCTCCTGTCACCATGCGTACCTAACAATTTCAACAAAATAAGGAAAAACTAACTATTGACATTAGACTTTTGATTAATGGATAATCATCCAGATATCTAATTCATTTAAAAATATTGATTTCTTTCAATTTTTCATGTCAATGTAGCAATTGTTCTTCCACACAAACATGCATTAGCACACAGAAAATGAAGTTTAGGCATTAAATAATACCTTGACACCAGCACTGGTACATAGTTCTACAGCACTTTTTACCCCTGGACGGCAAGGATCCTACCAAAAAAATAAAGGACAAATTAAACAACAAGCCAAAAATAAATAAAATTACACAGAAAGAATAATTGCAATTTTCAAGAATACCTTTATTCCCACTATTCCAAGGAGAATGAGTTCTTCCTCTGGCAATACCCAATGGTCCCTATTCCCCTCCTTTGGTACAGCTTCGGCATCAATCAGTCGATATGCAAGAGCAACACATCTAAGACTAGCTGCAGCCATGACCTCTATATGTCTCTTGTATTCATTTAGCTAAAGTTATACATAGTAAAAAATTAGTTCAAGACTAATATGGCATTTTCAGAGGCCTGTTGAAACAAGTGAAGCATTTAAAATACCTTGTCTGGGGTAATTGGATGAACTGTACCATCAATGGAGAGACAACTGGTACAAGATGAGAGAACTAATTCAGCTGCACCTTTCCAGTGAATATGAACCTCACCACCAGGCTAAGCAAAAATTAGTTATATTGTATGTATATGAAACTCGTAAAATTTATAAAATACAAGAAAGATGATCATTCTTCATATCTCCTACCAGTTGTACAGCGACACCACCACGTTTTTTCTCAGAGTTAAATGGAAGCACATGAAGAACAGAAGATTTGGTTCTTGCTTCACTGAATTTCATTCCCAACTAAAATGGCACCAAACATAAAACACAATGTTGTAATATAAAAAGCCGAGGTGAGTACTCTTGATAAAGCTGCATAATTTGATGAATACCATACCTTGATGCCCCATGAGAGGACTGCTTTCTCAGTAGGTGAACCCGTCACCTCAGCAGCTCCACCATCCTATATTGCATTAATAGTTTTCAGCAATACGACCAATACTATTACAAAAGAAAGAAAAAATGATTTTCCAAAATGTGCCTCTGCAAAATCAATGAGGCTTTAAGGCGAAGCAAATGCACCAAAATACAAAAAACAGACTCACTTCAGGCTCGAAAACACTGCCAGTAGTGTTTTGTGCGATGCCCTCAATGAGCAGACTTGATACGGTTGCTGACATCATTTTTGTACTGCTGACATCCTCCAACCTGGTCCCACCAACATAGGCCTCCACAACTGTCATCTAATATTAAAAATAAATTTAGTTCCCAGTAATATAAGTTCTCTCCTGAACCATGGTGAATATTAACATTGTTAGTACCTGATTTAAAGTGAGTGTACCAGTCTTGTCACTACATATGGTAGTTGCTGAACCCATTGTTTCACATGCTGACAGCCTTCTCACCTATAAAAGTAATTTCAGGATAAATAAAGGTAATATAAAGTTCCAAATGATGTTTTATTCATTCTTATAATCTGTCTTGCCACAAAATCAGGGAAATAAAATAAGTTCATGTATTTACCAAAGCCTTGTCCCTCATCATCTTGCGCATTGAATATGCAAGCCTGAAAGATGAAAACAAAAGGCTTTCAATTACACAAAAAATATATATATATATATTAAAAAGAGAGAATTACTTTGAAACAAAAAAAAAAAAAAATCTGCTTACGTAAGGGTTACAGCCAATGGAAGCCCTTCAGGCACTGCCACCACAACAATTGTCACCTAAAAGCAAATTGAAGAGCAAATTTGGGGATATTAGAAAATGTGCTTTAATAAAATGCACAGAGTTAAAATATTAAGGAATCTAACAATATGCTGATACATACAGCAATAGTCAATATTTTAATAGCCCCGATGAAGGACTGTTTAAGGCTTGTTTTCCCCTTCACAAATTGAACTGTGCCATCAGCATTCGTTGTATGCCCCGTAAAATACCTGATAAGATATAAGATGAAATTAATGAACATTTATGTTGTTTCAATATAGCCAGTTCCAGCCCAAGTAAAAGGAGGAGGATTGTGATAGGTGTGGCGAGCCAATGTTAAAGAAAACACAGCTATCTTTATGAAAATGAAACCCAATCATTTTTCATTGGGGGCATAACCCTCTTAGTGACCATGGAAGTCATTTTCTTTATAAGGCCGCCTATGGAGAGATATCAAGGAGCAGAAGGAATTACATATGGTTTTAAATATGGAGAAAGAATATGATAGAGTACTGAGGAAAGTCATGTGGTGAGTACTAGAATAGAAGAAAGTTCCCATAAAGTACATTGCCCTTGATAAGGACATGTACGATGGTGTTGTTACTTATGTATAAGAGCATCTAATAGTGAAACAAGTGACTTTTCCATTAAGATAAGACTACATTAGGAATCAGCATTATGCCCATACCTTTTTGTACGAGGGACATATAAAGAGAGATTCTTTGGTTTATGCTCGTTGCATGATGTGGTGCTAATTGATGAGAGGAGGAGAGATGTTGATATAAACTTGGAGTTGTGGAGACAAACTTAGAATCGAAAGGTTTTAGAATTTGTAGAACTAAGACGGAGTATATGAGGTGCAAGTTCAGCGGAGTAAGATCAAAGGATGGAGATATTTGTCTAGATGGGTAAGTAGTTTCCATGAATGATACATTTTTTTTGAGGGCTGACAAGTGCCGGCAATTTTCCATTAATAATAAAAAAAAGTTTACAAAAGTTGCAAAAAGAATTAAAAATCAAGACCAAGCTTCAAACAAAGCTTCTCGCTACTAGCACCGAACCGATATCAGTCTCTCAACCCAGCCAAATATCTTATACCAGTATAAACTGGAACAAAACCAAAAAGAGAAATAGTACTAACTCTTCCAAACCCAGCCTCGACCTAACCGGTACCTACGAGGCAATCTTCAAAAAACATGCAGACTCACACGGACTACCAATATCAGTGCTGCCACTTGACTTCACCTCAAACACCCCTACGCCGAGACCAGCAGAGGCCAACAGTGTGCTATACAACCACCTTCACCAGAGTCGCCAACTAAACATTTGTCTTGTTCGCCTCCGCGAGAAGACTGACTCTTCAATCCGAAGATTAAACAGCAGGACTTGCAACACCAAAGAGCCACACCGTTCTCATCGATCGCCCCAAACCACGACCTCCACGACCAGCTAAACCAAACCACCACTATACGACCCATTTCTGGCTGCACCACGCCTACAATGGTGCCAAATTCGTCGGCTGAACCAAACAACGGGTACGGCCACACTCGCGACCACAAAACACCCATCGACAACGGGCTGAACCAAACAACGGGCATGGCTGAACCAAACGCCGGTCACTATACCGACGGAGAAAGAGAACGAAAATAAATCAGATCTAAAGAAAAAGAAAGGGAAAGGAAGAAAAAAGAAAAATGGAGGATGGAGGAGGCGAGGGCGGCGGGGGAAGGGGCCGGCGGGTTTTCAGACTGTCTAGACAAGCGGCGGAGGAGAGGGGATCACTGAGGCTAGAGAGGGAGTAGGAGGAGGAGAACAGAAGGGATCGCTAAAAATCGCCCAACGGCACCTCAACATTCATGCTCAAAAATAAACTTTCTTCCTCTAGGAATCAAACCCAAGATACTTTTTTATATTTGGGTTCAATACTACAGAGTGATCGGCGAGATAGATGAAAATATTAGTCATAAGATAAAAAACACAATGGGTGAAATGGAGACAAGCATCCGGTGTCTTATTTGACAAGAAAGTCCTACAGAACCTAAAAAACAAGATCTATAGGACGGTGATTAGTCCTGTGTTGTTGTAACGGCATAGAATGTTACTAAAGACGACGCGTCATACAAGGAGTGACCAGATCAGAAATAATGAAATAGGAGACATGGTTGGGGTAGCACTAATTGAGTAGTACTTATCAATCATCGATTGAGATGGTTTAGGCATATCCCTCATAGGTCTCCTAGAGCACCGATGGATAGCGCCATAGCGGATTTCTAAAACGTTCCAAGAACACAACGGGAGGCGGAGTCAACCAAAATTGATGTAGGAGGATGTGGTAGAAAGGGACTTTAAAGAATGGAATATATGTAAGGAGTTGGTGTTGGATAGAAACACATGGAAGTTGGCTATCCATGTACCAGAAACATGACATAGGAAATAGGATCTTACAAGTAGTGTAATAGGTTATAGGTTATAGTTTAAGCTGAAGATGTAAGTTTTACTACTAGTATTTTTATTTTTATATTTTTTGTGACTTTGACCTTGTTGGGTTTCATTTCTATCCTACCCTAACTTGTTTGGGAATAAAGACGTTGTTGTTTGCCTACGGGCCAATCATCAAAAAAAAAAAAAAAAGACGTTGTTATTGTTGTCGTCGTTGTCGGTGATATATACTGATACTATAATATTTACGTGGTATGAACAAAAACTCAATGAAGAAAGAAAGATAATGTTTCCCATGGAAAACCTACAAATGCTATAAAGTTTTCATACCTTAACAAAAGGACAATGAGAACTATACCAGCAACTGTCAAACCCACCAGGCCAATAAAAGTAGCAACGCCATTTAACCGAACCTTGTTTTAATGGTAAAAAAAGATGACTCAGCACAATATAATCAAATAAAAAAAAGAAACAGAAGAAAATGTGCTAAACCTGAAGGGGAGTTTCTTCACCGTTATCTTCAGAAATATTAGCCATCAATAGACCCCATTCAGTGTTTAGTCCAACAGCTGTAACCTTTTACCATAAGAATGAAATTACCAACTAAGTCAAAGAAATAATTCTATTTTACAACACACAAAGAATATAAGAAAGTTCAGAAGAATCAATTAAGTCTATATATAGTGAAGTATCAGGAGTTGCATACCATCATGGTGCCATAACCATCAGCAACTTTGCAACCAGACATCAAAAACGGGTCCTTTTGATCTTTGTTAACCTATGTTTTGTGGAGAAAAACAATAAACATTTGCTTGTCTTTAAGCAAACATGATCATTCAAACAAGATAAAAAAGCAATTTGAAAAAAAAAATTAAATAACTCACAATTTTGGCTTCCCCAGTCATACTTGATTCATCTATAGCAAGAGAATGCCCTGAGATTAGGACACCATCTGCTGGAACCTTATCATTCAACAAGTAAAAGGACATAAGAATGGAGCCCAAAATAGTTGGTGAGATTGTAAATTGGGAAAAGAAAAGGGAGGAAAATTTAACAAGTTTTCTTGAGCAACTTAGGTTGATTGATATGCACATTGTCTTGTTTAATCCAATATATATTCCCATAGTATAAAGCATGATTGCAATATGCCTATTTATAATGCGAGATACATGGGATAGCAGAGACATCTTGTAATGTCATCAGATAAAAAGTTTGTAGAACTCACTTGATCTCCGATTTTTAAGGGAACTACGTCACCAACTACAAGATCAAAAATTGAAGCTTCCACTCTCCTTCCACCTCTTATCACCTAGAAATTTTCCGTTGGTCCAAAATTTAATTAAAATGGTTATAAATGCTAATTGAAAAGAAATTTTGTCTTAAGAGACATAAGGACGTACCTCCAGTAGAATATTCTGTTTCTCTTCATTTAAGTGCTGGAATTGGAGAGATTGCTTATAGTCGCTGATTGCTAAATAGAGAAAAAGAAATAAATGAAATAAAAAAATCATTTTTTATTAGATAGGGATAAAGTATTTTTAAGCCTGTAATTTTTTAATCAAAGATATATTGATGATAATTACCAGTGACTAATATAACAAGAATAACAGCAAATAGAATACTTCCACCATCATACCAACCTTCACTTACACTCTGCAAAATTGGACTCAAAGAACAGAAAAATGGTTAATTTTTAGTAATGAGCAGTCATACTAATAATAATATAAAAATATAATAGACAGAGAAACAACCTCAGTAGTCATACCCAAAACAAGAGAGATAACTGCAGCAACCATTAATATAACCAGTGTTAAATCTTGGCATGCTTCCCACACAAACAGCTACAGTTTCAACAACAAAATTTAAAAACAATACCAGTTCAAAATCTAAAGGCAAAAGGGAGACATAATATAGAGGGCATACGAAAAAGCTTCTGCCTTTCTTGCGGGGATAAGTGTTGGTGCCGAACAGTTCTTTCCTTTGATGCAATTCTGCAACGTCAGCACTCGTACCCCTTTCTACATTACTCTTCAATAAGTTGGAGAGCCCCTTTATCTGCATTTGAAAAAGGATAAATTTGACTGGATTTAATTCTATATAGTCAAATGTGCTTTATTCCTCTGCCACCCAATAAAAGTTGCAGCAGAAACTACCTCATACCGGTTGTACTAGTATAAACTTATTTTAAAGATGCAGAAAAGAAAAATGGATGATTTTTGAGAGAAAATATTATACCCCTCCAAACTCTTGAAGTGTGGAAAGATTGTGCTCCCTGGATAGAGAATTTAGTTGCTCTGAGCTAATTAAAAAGCCACCATTACTCCTTGGATCCACTATTTTTGACTCAACACTGACCACTTAATTTAATAAAAACAAATAAGAACAACGTCAGTTCACCTTTAATGGAATTTCATTACACTTAACTTAAAAGAAGTGTACCAGCTTGCTACTAGTCCAGACCAGTCTAATGAAGTAACCTGGTTTAGGTTTTGCACAAGAAAAATGCAAAGCTAGAGAAACGTATAACCAGAAAGGAAACATGAAAGGCTATACTAACCAACAGCTTCTCTTTCCCCTGCCTCCTTGAAAAGAAATGCTGCCTGGGTTTACACACATAAAAAAAAAAAGAAAAAAAGGAAACGTTATTTAAGTCGGAAGGAGTGGGATGTAAAGCATAGCTGAAACTGAATTTGCTCAAATTGGGTATGATAAAATGATGTGTGTACAATAAAACATACTCGTATAACTTGAGCATGTGCACGAATTTTTCTTTTGATTTTCTCCCTCTCTTCTTCCTTTTTAAGGTCGAGCGTGTATCTAAAACGGCGTGATGCATTCAACACGAGGGCAGCTTGCTGAAATATTGAGAAGAGAGAGGTTGAGTGAGTGCACAAGTAAAAGAGAGAGAGGCTTGAAGAAGGTGAGTAGTTTTGAAAATAATAGTTTAAACTAAGCTCTGTGTCTTACATAAAGCTTAATTTATTGAAGGAGTTGACTTATGCTTGTAAGAAAATGTCGATTAAAGTTAGTTACAGAATATATCTTTAGAGTCTAATAAAAAGAAAAGCTGATGTCACAGAAGGTAAAGCTTAATCCGTATATAGAGAATGCAGAGCACTGTAATGTAATTGTACTGTGTAATATTTTATAGTAATCTTAATATACATCTGGTGTTGTTTTAAAGTGAAGAGTGAAGACATTACATCATTAATTAGAAGAAGCATTGACTTATACTGTGGTCTTTGGATAGAGTTATAAATATATATATAAATAGAGAGAGTGTGTTTCATAGAAAACAGCATTTTCAATTAGTATCAATAACAAAAGTAACATGAGATAATAAAATGGTGTGGAGAGGGGAAGGGGGTGAGGAAATACTCTCCAACGGCGGAGGCGGTGGATGGGGACGTTCTTGGGAGGGATGTCAAAGGCGTCGAGTTGGGAGGTGGATGCGACGGCCACGATTTCATCATCATCGTGATGATGATCTAATCCGGAGGGAGGGCCGCCGAGGTCGTCATCATCGTACCTGCGGTGGTATTTGTCAGGTGATCTGAGCTCCATCTATCAGTGGGGATCAATGGATGAATGAATCTGTGTTGAGAGTGAATGAGATTGAGCAGAATAAAATATTAAAATATTAAAAGATTGAAATTGGGATGGGATCATGGGATGATGCATCATGCATCATGCATGAAGAGAAGAGAGAGTGAAAAAAGGAAGGAAGGATGAATTAGCACCTGATTTGCTGATTTGCTGCTGATTTGTGTGCAGAGGGTAATGCTTGGGATGATGATGAAGAAGAAATGGATTCAATTTGAATTTGAATTTGAATTGTGTTGAGGTTGGTCGGCCTCGGCCTCGCTCGCCGCCTGCCCCGCCGCCCGCCGCCCGCAAGAGGAGAAAGACGAGAAGAGGACAACCCAAAATCAATCAATCAATCAAAATCAAAATTAGCTTGCTAGTTAGTGTTAGTGACCAAACAAAGGAAGGAAGTTTCGCGGTACTTTCGTGTCCGTCCACTAATTTAGCCAATTAATTATTTATTAGCATATCTCATCTATTCTATATATTATATAAGACCACCATCCTCATTCATCTCATCTTCTTTTCTTTAACCTTAATTAATTTATTATTTATTACTGAAATCAGAATTCAGTGATGATCACTGATCAGACAGTCAGTAACACGCTGTACGTCTTTGCAAATTTAGGTTGCAAATTTGCAATAAGAAACGCCTGCCTCCCTGCCTAATTTTAGTTGAAATCAAGCCTTAGCCTCCGACTAATGCTAATTGTCATTAATAATATTTTTGGATTTTGGATCGACACTTCGACACATTCATTCATTCATTCATTCGTTCACAATCCACCTTCAACCTTTTTCTTTCCCCTCAATGGATGCGTTTGGATAGGTGTGGGAAGAAGGGAAGAAGTATTGAGAAGTGTGTAACTTTGTGAAGAGTTTGAATTGTTTATAATTTTTTTTTTCTTCTTCTTTCTTCCAACGATCCAAACGTACCCAATATGTATTTATTATCTTGTTTCGACTATCTCATCTCTTATCATTCAATAATTAAATTCGCTCTATCACGCACCTTATGTTTGGGCCGGACTCGTATAACATTTTGTTAGGTTTTACACAAAGAACAAAGTCAAGTGAATTTTAACCTAAACTAATGACGCTGGATCCATCTGGTTATTTTATAATTTTGAATATATTTTTTATGCTCTAGCAACGTCTGTGCACGCATCAAAATCGAGAAAAGGATCAAAATCGAGAGGAAGTTCTTCCAAAAAAACAAGACAAGCCTTAGGTACTCTTTACCTAAATCTAAAGCACTTTCTCTAACTACATGATAAAATAATAAAGAGAGAGGTAGAGATGCTACTACCCATGCATATATGCAGTTTATCGCATTGTTGTTTTTGTCTTTTTACGACCAACCCCTTTATTTATAGAGCCAAGGACTTCTTGGCCTGCACAAAATATCATATTTTGTCCATCATAAAATAGGTAATGTTTCTAAATATAACCACGTATAAAAGACAACACATCTATTGCGAAAAATCTGCTATTCTTTTATAGCCACGTTTAGTCTATTACCATAATTAATAAAAACTTGGATACCAAACAATAATCAACCCACAATTTACATTATTTCCATATAGATTCGTCAGACTATATGAAAATAATCTAACACATTTGACATTCCTTTGGGTATGTTTAGAAGTCCATAGAATAGGAACAAATTTTTTTGTTTGGCACCATTTAGAACAAGGAGAATAAAAATAAAATGAATCTTGTTTTTGTTCCAACAAAAATAAGCTTGTTCTTATTCCACACCGCTTCCAAATATATCCTAGGAAGAAAAGAAGATGTGAATGGATATGTTTGGATTGTGCACGAACTAGGTGGTGAACAGCTGTCCATGAACATTAAGTTCGCCAAACCCAGTTCGTCCCCGTTCGTAAAAAATGGAGGATTGGAAATAAGACCTTGTTCCAGGTTACTCGAAGGTTTACGTGCTCCAGGTTAGGGCCGTCAATGGTGAGAGCGTATCCTCTGGATGGTTGTTATTCAACCATCCAGTGGACGTCTTTCGATACGAGCCGTCTGATTTAATCTAAACGGTTAGATTTTTTCGGGCCTATCAATCTTAGTATCATGCACGGGGCATTTATAGCCATTGAGATTAAATCAGACGGCTGAGATCGAACCATCCACTGGATGGCCATCCAGAGGATGCGAATTCCGTCAATGGTACCCTTTTAATCGTTTTGATACCTAACCGTTCGTATTGGTCGGACGGTTCAGATCGAGAGAAGTCCACTGGTGTTGTTTTTGGAGAAGTCCGGATTCGGACCGATGTGGGACATATGATATGACGGTGGAAGAGAAGGAGAAGGAGGAGGAGGAGGGGTGGGTGCTGGTGCGGGTGCTGTGCCCCGTGGACAGAATCGGAGGGGTGAGCCGCCTGCAGGCTCGGTCGGAGGGCAATCTCAATAAGTGTTGCGTCCGCTTCGACTCGGCCTCGGCGTCGCCCTTCCCCTCCGACCGCGTCGTCCTCATTTCGGCCTCCGAGTCGTCTGACTTGCAGGCTGCGCTGCTCGCCGTCTTTGAGCGCATCGTCATCCCCAATCCCCACCCCCACTCGCATGTCATCTGCCGCTTGCTCGCTCCCTCATCGCAGGTCTCCTCCATTTCTTCTTTAATTCTCTCTCATAAATATAAATATAATATAACTAACCTCTCTCCATTTCAATTCTCAGGTCTCCTCCCTCGACCGCCTCCGCCAACACTCCCCTGCAGCTCAATTCCTCCTCCTCCCCAGAGACCACGCCTTTCCCAATTTCCACGCCCCTTTCCACCTTCTCACTGTATGCACTTACTACTTATTCTATCTCTCTCATCTGTCTATCATTTCATTTCTTACTTCCTTTTTCTCCAGATTTCCGGCACCTTCCCTGCTGTCAACAATGCCCTCCTCTCCCTCTCCTCCGCCTTGCTTCCTCCTCCTCCACCAACCCAAGTCCATGTCCTCCTTCCTTCTCTCTACCTCCCTTTCCTTTCTGCACCCGACCTCTCTCACATCCAACTGGTACGCAACACTTCTCCTCTTTCTCTTTCCTTCATTTCAAATGCCACTCTTCACTCTTCACCACAATTATGAATCTGCTAATCTCCCTCTTTAATCTGCTCCTTTTCAGATATCAGGTGCAAATCTCACTCTTCAGGATCCAAAACCCGCTGACGCAACAGCAAAGGTCATTGTTTCTGGGACACCTGACCAAACAAAGACTGCACAGAGCCTTCTTCACGGCCTCATTTTCTGTGCTGTTTTCAACCCATCTTGAATCAACCATCCGCTGTCAAACTTACTTTTTTCCATCCAGACCACAAAGGTACGATGGTGTTCTATGTTGTATACTATATGTTCCAGCCTTTTCTTTTTCTCTGCTCTTAGCTTAAGAGACCCTTGGTCCAATGTAGACTACTGTATTCTATGCTATGCTGTAGTTTGTATTCAACCCTTTCTTTGTATTTCTTCTAAGGCAGAACAAAATACTGAGTCTTTGCTGGACCTTGACAGAAAATTTAAAATTCTATTGGATTTGGTTTTATTCCATATACTATTGTTATTGTCATTGCATCTACCCTTTTATGCCCGATATTTAATTGGAGGTCTAGGCAAGTCAACTAATAGCTCCCGCAGGTCTCTTTTGCTTGGGTTTGCTATGATATCTGCAGATAAGGATACTTAATAAATATCTCTCTCATTGGCTTTTCTGACACCACTGCTGTCTACTGAAGGCATGCATAGTCTTAGTTTCTTTTCACCCATACATCCTCTTTTTGATGTGTTCCTTTATCAAAGTGTCATGGATTCTTATGAACGGTACAGCGACTTTAGTGTTGTAACTTGTAACCCTCATCTCTTTTGCCTTTCTTTGCCTGAGTTGACTCCACATGGCTTTTTCCCCTTTAATTACGATCAAGTCCAATGGTCGACTAACGAGGACACAGTTGTTTATTGTTGGGGGTGCTGATGCATCCCTTTCATGCTGAGAAAAAAACCAATTTAGATCTGCTGCAAAACATATGCAAAAAATGTGGGGGTAGATGTGCTATGCAACTGGAGCTCTGTCGCCTGGTATCAACCTATAAATTTATCATTCCTTTAAATAAACATTTCAAGTAGGCATCTTTGTTTGGTTGGTTTTTTCCTTTTTTTTTTTTTTTTGCAGCGTCATTGTTAGAGTTAATCTCTGGTTTTGACATCCCATTTCTTAAAATCTAGATGTGTATACTTAAAATTTACGGATATAACGAAGCTGATTCAGTTGACTTTCACTTTTATAAGAAAGGTACAAAATACAAAATTTATCTCTAATTAATTTGCCACGTGCTTTTTCTTTCGAACTTATTCATGTTGCATACCTAATTCTCTCTGTATAAGAGGACTACTTCCATATTATCTTACTTTTTGCAATAATTTAAAAAAAAAAAAACCGGACTTCTGATGGCGGCACTAATAAGCTCTGCAAATAATGACATCTAATTGGTTGGAACAAGATAAAAAGAGAAGCAAATCACATCACAAGACATCAAATTCCTAAATGAGAAACAAAGACCGACCAAACTAAATCCTAGCATAATCATATATAATTGATCGAGATATGTAAATGCAAATCGGAGAGGATTGTTAGACGTCAAGTTTTGTGCAGCGAGACCTGCGCTGCGTGTTCCTTCACATTACCCCCGGGGTTACTTTCGAACCTCACAATGCTGAACATCCCCATATCGACCCCATCGGGCACCTCTGCCTCACCCAGCACTGCCAATTCTGCCAGAATTTTCCCCACCGCAGGCCCCATCTTGAACCCGTGACCTGAAAACCCACCAGCCACCACCAAGTCCTTGCCGAACTCCCCTCCCAGAAAATCAATGATGAAATCACCATCTGGTGTCATGGAGTACATGCACCCCTGTGTCATGACGGGTCCATTGCTAGCATCTATGTGCGAGGGCATGAACTTGCTGACCCATTGCGCAACAGGACCCACGAGTGCATTGGCATCAGGTTCATTTGCAGATGCTGCAGCTCTGGAGCCCACCTGCCAGTCTCTGCGGTCAGGGTCACAAGGGATTCCTCCATGCATGGCGATCTTGATGAGGTTGGGGTACTCCATACAAGGGGTGCCATAAATGTAGGGGTCTCCATAACTTGCGAAAGTGGGAAAGCCACCAGCTGCTGTCAGCTCCTCTTCAAGCCCTTCTCTGATCTTCCAGTAGCAGATTAGGGTGTGCACCGGTTCTATTGGTAGCTCTATCCCACTGACTGACCCGACTAATTTCCGTGTCCATGCCCCAGCCGTGATTATCACTTTCTTACCACAAAACACCTCTCCACTGGCAGTAAGCACCTGAACTGGGCCCGATGCAGCCTCCTTCTTTATGCTGATGACCTCTGTGCGGTCTCTGACAACCACACCGTGTCGTGCTGCCAGGGACTGGAACATTGCAACTGACTTGGTCGGGTGTAATACACCTGTAAATATGTATTTAGATCGTCATTAACTCATTATAGCGAGTGCCATTTCTGATAAGCGTGACAATCAGTGATATATTTTGCTAATTAAGCACATGAATCTAAATTAAGGCAAGTAAGCTAATAGATAACACTCTGTATATATTTGTACCTCCTAGTGGAGTTTCCAGAGCCACCCATCCATGGTCCTCTGGCATATCAAATGCACCAGAGAACTTCTCCTTCAGGCTGTCCTTGGCCAACAAAACATGCTCGGTTGAACTTGAATTATCAATACAAGATTTGAAACTCAAGTCAGACATGGGCCCCATATCGAGGTGAGGAGTAGGAGTGAGCACGGTGTAACCGGCCTCAGACTGTGCTTCAAAAAAGAGCGACCTTGCGAGAGAGACTAGAGGCGGGTAGAAGGACTCTGGGTAGGTCGTGCGGGTCGTGCGAGAGTGGCCGTGTGAGGAGCCAAGCGGATGGAGGAGATCAAATCGTTCCAGTAGGAGAGTCTTTTGGCTGAGTTTTGACAGATAATATGCCGCACAACTACCCATAATACCGGCACCGATCACTATTGTGTCGAAGGAACTGGATGCGTCCATTTCTTAATTTATTTTTGAGCTAGTTTTCCGGTGTTGGTGTTGGTAGTGTTAGTTTGGGGCTCATGCAGAGGGAGGTATCTAAGCAAAGGGTACCGATGTCCGCTGAGCTAACCACGAAGTCATATATATGTTGTTTACTATACTCCTTGTGGGGAGATATATATAGGCCCCAAAAGCATATGCAGTTTTGTTTCTTTCACGAAAATTTACTAAATTCCAACATTTATCCGTCTCTTTCTGTATGTTGGGTTTGTGTGGTGGAGTATTGTTTGGAGGACTCCGTAGCACTCTCTCTCTCTCTTTGTGACAAGTGACAATTAAGTGACAACTTGTGATTGGCATGCTATCTATAAATTCAGACTTGCAGAGTTGATGATGATGGACACATAGGATGAGCGATATATATATATATAGAGAGAGAGAGAGAGAGAAAACCTTCAATCAAAGCGCTTTGACCGGAGTCCCAGTTAAACCCCGTCAGATCTCAATTTTGAAAGTTCAAACGACCGATCCGAACTGTCAAATATGATCTCCATATTGAAATCTCCTTGCCGACCAAAACTTTCATTTTTTTTGAATTTTTTAAGTATTTTTTTTCGGATTTTCAAAAACAGCAATTTTTGTAGGGTTCAGAACAAATTAGATTAACGATTTTTGAAAATCCGAAAAAAATACTTAAAAAATTCCAAAAAATGAAAATTTTGGTCGGTAGGGAGATTTCAATATGGAGATCATATTTGACGGTTCGGATCGGTCGTTTGAACTTTCAAAATTGAGAACCGACGGGGTTTAACTGAAACTCCGGTCAAAGCGCTTTGATTGAATCCATTCTCTCTCTCTCTCTCTCTCTCTCTCTCTCTCTATATATATATATATATATATATATATATATATATATATATATATATATATATATATATATATATATTACTATTTGCTTGATATATCAATGTCAAGTGTAATAGTGTATCTAGTTAACTTCATTTAGTGCGTAATTTTTATATACTGTATGTTTAATTTAATTTAATATCGAGACATGACATGTGATACTGCTGCTAGTTTTTAACTCTTCTGGTACCACCTTGCAAATTGCAATCAATATTTTAATCGCATTAAGTAATTAGTGATCCGAAGGAAGAACTCTTTGTAGGAGTATAGCAGAATCTTTCTGATATAAAATTAAAGTATTATCTAGATCCACCCTTCCACCGTAAACTATAGATTATAGACTGTAGTGTAATATTTTGATTCTCTGAAGGGTTAGTGAGCCATGAGAAGGCCAGGCCCACAGCCCGCTCAAAACCCTGGCCCTTGGCGTCCCCAAATTTGATCATAGCGACAATTAGTGAACTATGTGCCTAGTTGTGAGTTGTGATTTAATATATGCTTTACTAGTTTGTTTGCTGTTACAAACTTACAATGGCAATGAACAACACCTCTGGTTATCATTAAAACGATGACTTCCATTGCTACATATGACATATTTTTGGTATAGAATTCACTTTCTTAGCATACTAGTCTTCTTTTCGAATTTCAAAATATATAGTCATTAAATCTAGAAAATATATTAATAAAGAAAAAAATTGTGAATCACTCCATGGACCATGGCTTTTATTTATGTACCAAAAGTTCAGTAGTCTGCACATGAGAGAGTTTTTATTAATATATCAAAGGGTTCATTATGACTTCGAACAAACAATACCTACAAAGTACAAACACAAATTAACAACATATTACTGATACACATAAAAAGATTTATAAAAGCTTCACATTCATATAATCCTCAACGGGACTGTATTAGTATAACGTTTATTTATATGAATTGGGAATTATAACGTGTTGCTAGATACCGCTTATGATTATTGGAAATAAATAGCAATTTATTTTTTTATAGCCAACATAAACATAAATCCTTAAAGGGTCACACAAACAGAACTTGACCTTACGTGCATTATTTATTTATTCACAGTAGTGAGTACTAATTTCAAAATGAATCATATAGAAATAAATTAATGCATAAACTAATTTCAAAATGATTATTAATAAGTTAATAATCAATTTTGTTCAACACATATTCTATTTGGGCCTTTATTTAATTAGTTAATTAAAAGTCCAAACTAGATGCAACTTGAGAGCAATTAAATGGGTCATTAATTAATTGAATTAGAGGACCATTTAACCAAAGTGAAAAGCCCACAAAAGCCCAATAAATAGGCCGACCTTCACATGACAATGTTGTAAATAGTTGCAACTTTTTGGGAGAGTGATTATTCTATAAAAAGAGGTCATTTGGAGTGAGAAACCCTAGTCACTATTGCATCTTTCTCTCTTCTCCTTTTTCCTCTTGAGGACGGCCACAAAAAGAAAGAAAAAGTTGATTTTCAACCATTGTTTCTTGCTCTCTATTGTCCTTAATTAGGAGCTCATGTGTTGAGCACTAGTTTCACATAATTAATTTATTAATTAAGTGCAAGAAGAAGGGATTAGCTATTACCTCTTGCTTACTAGCATAGGCCTTGAGGTTTTGGTTAATTCTTGGTGGACTCGAGGCCGTCGAGATGGTGGAAGAGGTGGTGAGTACGCCACCGACTCCTACGCAAAGGATTACCTTTTAGTTACAAGTCTAGAAGAAATAATTAGCTCATACTAATCTCTATTAAATGTTATTTGCTTGAATTGTTAAATCTAGTAGTTTGCTTGGTGTTTTAAGTATTATTAATCAGTAATAAAATTAAGATTGAGCATGACATGACTTATTAGCACTTATTATTAATCAGTAATAAAATTAACATGCTTGCTCTTTAATTTAAATTGCTCAACCTCACCAAACTAACTTTCTACAATTGGCATGAGAGACATGTTATAGTTTTTAAGCATTTCTATTAAAAAAGAAAAGAAAAGATAATTTTTGGTTCTTGTTAAATATTTTGATTACTAAATTGTTTTTTATATTAAAGATAGACTCGGACATGTTCCGTTTTGCGGTTGCTTGTTGATATTAGAGCGAGCGAGAGATGGAGGCGGCTGCTTTGTGGTCGGCGTCGGCGTCGTGGTGCAGCTCTTTTCTAGCGGAGCCGGAGCACCTGCACCACCCACACCCAGTATCAGTATCAAAAGTATCAGAACTACAACTACAAACAAGGACAAGGAGGACTAATTTGAAGCTCTCCCTCGCCCTCGCGAGGCCGAGGCCGAGGCCTGTCCATCTCCTCCAGGCCCTTGCAAATGCAAATGGACCCTCCAGTGACTCCAATTCTATCAATACCACTGAGGATGTCAATGTCAATGTCAATGTCAATGCCAATGTCACCTCCTCCGTATCCGGTGCTGTCACCACTGGGTCCCGCGCCGGTTTTTTCAGAACCCCCATCTCTGGCGGTGTTCACAGTGCCACCTCGGCCCATGATTTGCCTCCTCCGGCGCTGGCCGTCCGCAACTTGATGGAGCAGGCTCGATTCGCACACCTCTGCACCACCATGTCCAAGATGCACCACCGCCGTGCTGGCTACCCCTTTGGTTCCCTCGTCGACTTTGCTCCTGACTCCATGGGCCGTATGCACCAATCTTATTGCATGTATTATATTCTTTCTTATTTATTGCATATATATATATAGCTACTCATTCATTCCTTCCTTCCTTCACAGATCCCATCTTCTCCCTCTCACCCTTGGCCATTCACACCAGAAATTTACTCGCTGATCCCAGATGTACCCTTGTCGTCCAGGTACTTTTTTACTATATATTTTCACTCATCACTTCTTTACTTTTACATCAATTCACATCTCTCTGTGTTTCTTCCCAGATTCCTGGATGGAGTGGCTTATCAAATGCCCGCGTTACCATTTTTGGTGATGTTGTGCCTCTCCCTCCTGACCACCAGGTACCTTCTTCTCTTCGTCTCCATTTTGCGCACACTTCACTTTTGCAGCAGCTATGTATGGTCATATCCATTTTTCTTTATAATAATAATCTAAATTAGTAACCTGAAAACTCAGGATTGGGCACGCCAACAATACATTGCAAAGCACCAGCAGTGGGCTTCCCAACAATGGGGCAATTTTTACTATTACCGCATGCAAACCATCAGGTAAGGGAAATTATCTTTTTGCCTATGATATTCTTGATTCATTAAATTTTCTGCAGAGTTATTCAGAAATGGAGGGATGATTGGTTATGGTTTTGGTTTGCGGTCATGCTCAGTCTTATTTTGAGAATATGGTGTTAATGTCTAAATACATTTAATTTGGAGTTTGTTCTATATGAGATCAAGATATCAAATCTCTACGGTTTGTTGTGATTAATTGGTACTTTTATTTTCCACCTTTTTATTTTGTACAAAACGAAACCCTGAATTTTCAATTTTTTTTATATTGAATTGTATCGAAATAAAAAACTACTGGTAATGATGTACAGCAAAAGCATGAGAACTGGATCCTTCTATCTCAAATCTTTTGATACTGCTGTATGTCATGCATGTTACAGAGTAGGCTATGAGTATTTAATCATTTATGATCGTATACTTTTTGACTATGCAGTGATATCTATTTTATTGGAGGGTTTGGCACGGTGGCATGGCTAGATGTGAAGGAGTATGAGGCCATTCAACCAGATAAGATAGCTGCCATCGGAGGGGAGCAAAACCTCAAGGTAACTTTTCCTATACAGAATTTTGGAATCTACTGGTTCTTGTCTCAACTATTGGATGAAACCTTAATGAGTCATGGTTCAGGGCCGAGAGCATCAGTACATATTTGAAAGTCACAAATAAAGAAAATATTAGGGATCTTTCTGTAATTTCTTGATCATGCAATGAACTGTTGCATCCATTGGTATTAGTTTAACAAAATTGAATCCTTGGTTTCCAGCTATGAAAACATTAAAAAGTTAAAGAGTAAAGAAAGAGGGCCCTTTAAAAGTATCTTTTACATTTATTGAATGTAGGAGCTCAATGCAATGTTTTCAAAGCCGTTAAAAGAACTGTTATCTGCTGAAGTAGAGATTGATGATGCAGCCCTCATATCTGTTGACAGTAAAGGCACTGATATTCGAGTAAGGCAAGGTGCTCAGGTAATTTTTCTTTCCATTTTGGAATAATAGGGGTACAGTCGAAGCACCTGGTTCACTTTTGGGGAACAAGTGCTCGTTTGGTGCTCAGATGATGTTTTCATACAGTATTGTCTTTAGTGTTTTAATGAGATAATCTATTCTGGTGCAGTTTAATATCCAGAGACTGTCATTTGAAGTAGACAATGGGGTGGAAACTCTGGAAGATGCAAAAAGAGCGCTCCAGAAAATAATTAAGAAAGGTTCTAAACTAAAACCGCACAAATAATGAAATAATCTGAGTTGAATAATGTTACAAAGAGGTGGTCTTTGCCTGATGGTGTGGTCATCTGGAAAAGGAGAATAAAGGCTCCACTTATGTTTTATATGCTAATAGACAGACATGTAATAAGATTAATTATGCTAGTTTTATTTTAGAATTCTGGCAAGGGACACGAAATTTAGTGTGCTAAAATATTGTGATATTCAGTGTTTGTTGTTTAGTTTTTTAGGCCTGGATTTTTTGCTTTAGCTCCTCTCTTCAATGTGCATGGGCTCCTGCAACTGCAACTTTGGAGTTTGGGGTTTAAGAAATGGTAGTATTGTCCAATTAGGTGGCTTGATTTTAAACCTTTCAACTTAAAAAAAAATTAATATTAAAAAAATCAGAGCTAAAGCTGAAGCCATGATTGGAATATGTTAATAAATTAGTATACTAAATAAATAGGTAATTTAATGAAAATGAAAACCCCTCAGTCAGCGAGAGCATCCAAGTAATCGAAGTTCCTTTTTTTTTTGTCCAAACAATCACCGCGAATCTTGAGCAGAACTTGCAATCATCAAAATATAAATGTAACAGTGGATGACATGGTGCGCCAGGCGCAGCTACATGGCGCAAGTCCATAGTAATATATTCCCATATTTTAAAGAGATTCGTGTTAGTGGGAGCATCAAAGCACTCGTTTCGTTGGTACCTTTTCTAGCAATCTTCTCTCCTCTCCATGTAACTATGAAATAAAAAAATGTTCCCTCTGTCAAATTGAAATTGCTTTGGTCGTCATCTCATCTCCGTTCTCATTCTCCAACGAGAAGCACTCATCACTCATGCCAGAGATAGAGAAATAGATTCGTATGCGAGAACAGTTTCAGACTTTTCAGTTCAAAATAGAGAGAGAGATCAATCGGCGCTAAAAACCATGGTATGTCTCATTCTTCATACTCATAAATTAACCTAGACAGATCTTATCTTATAATTATAATTAATTTTAATTCTCTACTAAACATTTCGTCCTTTGTGATTTGTCTTCATTCTTCAGAGTTTAAACTTTAAACAGAAACAGGAATTGACATTTGATTTTGCATTTTCATTTGCACCGTCCAAAAGAACGGTACTGTACCAATATTATTTGAGACCCATGATTGAATTTGAATTTTGAAACCCAGTGGTAGCACTATGCATGATAATTTATTTGAGCATTTTAACTGTCATATCGTTCATGCTGTAAAAAATAAAAATAATAATGAAGATGCCTTAATCATAAAACTAATTAGAAAGGCGAAAAGAGGGTTGATTATATATCACTCCCAAACTAAGAAGAAATAAAAATGTAATATAGGATCCACAAATGGAGACGGTTTCAATTTTCAAACTGAACCAAGTCATTAGTCATGTCGTATTGTCATCTGTCGTCTTGGCTTTACAAAGTTATATTATGGTACAGAAAGACGCAGAGATTTGGATCCATTTTTTTTTTCCAAGCAAATATTTCGTTTGTTTGTGAATCCCAGTAGTAGCATATATAGTTCGTAAAATAAGGCATAAAAAAAAAATCCATAGAGATGTGTGAGAAGGGTGTGGCTAACGCGTGACTTTCGGCCTGACTGAATAAACTATCCACTAAAATTAATATTTTGTAACAGTTGACCGTGACATGTGAACTTTTTGTTTGTGATCACACTTCTATTTTGTTTTGTTTATCTTAGATTTAAAAACTATATATGATGCCAACTCTA
Organism: Rhynchospora pubera; assembly: GCA_028095005.1. Taxonomy (NCBI): domain Eukaryota; kingdom Viridiplantae; phylum Streptophyta; class Magnoliopsida; order Poales; family Cyperaceae; genus Rhynchospora; species Rhynchospora pubera. The sequence continues at coordinate 360,608,234 of CM051460.1, forward strand.
TGACGGTGTTATTTAATTTTTTCAAAATTAGTTTGTCAGTCAATTCATCATCTACTCTTATCTAGCTGCAGTGCAGGTTGAAGAGATGATTCCGTTACTTCCCTTTCCCCTTTCCGATGAAAAATTAAACTACACCAGCTGGTGATCATATTATAAACGACTAAGACTAAGGATGGTGCATGCATTCTTAACTAACAAGCTAATTAGGACGTATACATGTATAAATATAATTATAATAGAGTTAGTTCAAAGTTTCTAAGCAAAACAAAATGTACTGATAATAATAATTGAATATGAGTTGATAAATTAATTAATTTGGGGGATGTGTAAGTGGGAGAGAGTGCATCATCAAGAGTTGTGCTGACTGCGCCGCTAGCATTGGAAGGTGGTCTGGCAGAAGAGATGCAGCCACCTAACATGGTCCAGCGGGTGCTAAGTCTTTTTCGCAATATCCGCCCCGGATCTGATCTCAGTCATTTTCAGGTAACAGCATATGCGCTCTATGAGTTGGTGATCATGCCATAAATGTAGTAATAATTTGCTGCTACTGATCTGATTTGTTTGTTCGACCCATGTTGATTGAATCATTGAATCGTAAATGTAGCTTCCCCCTCTGTTCAACATGCCGAAATCACAACTGCAATGCTATGGCGAAGGGGTGTATTGCATAGGAGAGGACTACCTGAGCAGGTGCCCCCTTGGAAAGACAAGCCGAGAGAGATTCACCTCGGTTGTTGCCTGGAGCATTTCCACCACACGACCCGCCATTTTTGGTTCGGCTCCATTCAATCCCATCTTGGGTGAGACTCACCATGTCTCCAGAGGAAACCTCAATGTTCTACTTGAGCAGGTAATTCTATTCCCAGCTGGTAAATTATAAATTCTTTTTTTTTTCTTTTCAGTTTACGATTCATTGAATTTACCTATTTTTGTAATTTTATTTAATTGGAGACTTCCATAAACATATTGTCAGAGCATAGTTGCTTCAATGTGCTTTGTTTTAGGTTTCACATCACCCTCCCATCTCAGCCCTTCATGCAACTGATTCAGTGGAAAATATAGAACTGGTTTGGTGCCAACATTTAGTTCCAAAATTTTACGGTAAATTTAGAATAATTCTATGTTGATATTAGTTATTCTTCCAATCTTTTGGAGATAAAAAGGTCAGCAAACTTTACATTGTTTTTTTCAATTTTGTTTGTATGATTGATGGCAGGTGCTAGTGTTGATGTGGTAATACATGGACATAGACAATTGTTGCTTAAATTACACAAAGAGAAATACAAAATGAATGCCCCAAATTTGGTTATTAGAATTTTTCCTAAGACAAGCATGGAGTGGTGTGGCACAGTCGGAATCAAGTGTGAAGAGTCAGGCCTTGAGGCTGAGGTATGTTATTATAGAGGTCGCTCTCTTTGGGGATTCAGGGGCAATTCAAGATGTATCAGAGGAAAAATCTTCCAAACTGATACGGAGAAGCTGGTTTATGAGATCAGTGGCCATTGGGACAAGTACGTATGTATTCTCCATCATAATTATTTTCTGATTTCTTTTGAGGTGTTATGTTTTTCTTTTTTACCTGTGATAAATTAAAGACTGGACTGAGCCAAGGTGGTTTGCTTTTCAGAACTGTTTCATTGAAGGATATTGACAGCGGAGAGGTTCGAGTTCTCTATGATGCCAAGAAGGCTATATCAAAACTGGAAACTCCTGTCTTGAGAAATGCAGAGGTAAGTATTTTGGTATTTGTTATTTACTAGTTGTTCTTTGTTATCATTTTGATTAAAAATACAACAATAGTATTTTTTTTTTCTTTACTAAAAGTGAGGAGTTTAATTTTGTGATTGAACTTGCCTGGTGTTAGGGATTGTCTACAACCGAATCAGTGATGGTATGGGGTGAGGTGAGCCAGGCAATCATAAACAAGGATTGGGAGAAAGCGAGAGAGGCAAAGAGGAAGATTGAAGAGAGAGAGAGAGCACTGGCGAGAGAGAGAAAGGAAAGGGGGCAAGTGTGGATGCCGAAGCATTTCACGATTTCTCAGAAAAAGGAAGGCCACTGGGAGTGTTCTCCGCTTGATGCATCAGTACCGCAAGCCCCAATTTTTGTGCCATTGCCTTCACCAGACTAATTAATTTAATTGGTTATGTTGTGGATTAGTGTTTAGTTATTTGTAGCTAGCATGCATTAAGAAACTAGCTTCAAATGTTTCCATTGTGGTTTTGATTGAATGGCATGTACACTGTATGTTCTCTTAATTACATGGAAATCAAAATAATCCAAAAAGAAACGATATTGATCTTAAATTACAATAAGCAAGAACAAATCATGATACATGAAGTTTACGTTTTTGAAGAGTTTAAATATTGAATCAATAATCTGTGACCAACATCTTATAAATGAACGGCCTTAGATATCTGCATTGGCTTAGTTCGATTTATATGAATGATGGTAATAATACTGTACAAGGCATCTACCTATCTATCTATCTATCTATCTATCTATCTATCTATCTATCTATCTATCTATCTATCTATCTATCTATCTATCTATCTATCTATCTATCTATCTATCTATCTATCTATCTATCTATCTATCTATCTATCTATCTATCTATCTATCTATCTATCTATCTATCTATCTAGTATAAGTAAATAATTTTTTTTCAGCTCCTGCTGTTTGTGGAGGGTGAAACTTGAGATACATTTAAAGCAGCACTTTTGATGTCATCATTAGTTAGGAAAGCAGCAGCACCAGCACCTAGCAAGCAGGACAGAGCTAGCTAGATCAATAGAGAGAGTCGATCGATGATGAATCTCATGAAGAGTAATCAAATTAAATAGAGAGGAAGGAAACGGTGAAGAGGAGAAACAATAACAAAAGATAATAATGAGATGCAGTTAATGTCTTGATGATAATTGGTGCAGAGGCTGATGAGCTGGTCATGTCATCTAAGTCTAACGCCGCTCCATCACCATCAGATTCAGGGGCTCCGTTGGCGGTGGAACCTCTTCTATTATTACTACTAGAAGTAGTGGGACCATTTTCTGGCGGCGGTGTGCTGCCTACCCATGTGCCATCTGATCTCTTCATTCTGCATCAATTATTTATGTATGAAGAATAGTTAGAATCAGAATCAGCACAATTTCAGCACCCATGTCAACCAGTTATTCTACATACGAACTAAGCTATATTGCTTGAGATCGAGGAAGGAAGGAGCATAGTAGCATACGCATTTGTTGGAGGGCAGAAGGCAATGGTGTAGTCAAAGGCAGCGGCACAGGTGAAGGTGCTGGTGCTGTCGTCGTAGGCGTAACTGTAGGCACGGGGGCAGGCTGCCTTGAAAACCGCTGAGTAGCGTGTGGGCCGGCACGTGCTCGGATTCCCATACTGCCCGCTGCAGCAGAACTCATCCCGCCCGAAGGCCTCGCATGCACTCCGACACGCTATCACTCCTTCTCCGCAGTCCACCTGGAGCTCCTTTGGGCACGCTAGATATCCATCGGTAATTAATTCCGCCAAACATATTAGTAAATAGTCACAATTATTTACATATCTGAATGTACTTTTTATATATATATATATTAACCATCAATGAATTGTGGTGTAAATTGTCAATTGGTTGATTAATATCTACATTAACTGTGAGTGAGTGAGTGGTGGGCCACCTTGGTTAAGATCAGCTATGCATCCTGTAGCATTGCACGTGCCATGTTGGACTCTCGGGATCACAACAACAGGCAAATTATACCCATCCACCAAGCTCACGTCATAGAAATCCTCGTCGGTACCCTTCCCGAGGGTGACCTCAAACAATGTGGCAGGCGGCAGTGCTCCTGCCCCCTGACACTCTAATCGACCCCCACAATCTCCGGTCTGGCAAATACCTGCACCGTCCAGGTCAAACTGGCACCCAGTCCGTGCCCATATTCGGCCTGACCAGCCCGGTGTGGCCTGGAGCCTGGCAGTTTGACCGGGTTGCAGCATGAATCCGGTGGATGACAGCTCAGGCGTCCCTGCACCAGCTAACGTGCCAGGCCAGATTGTTTCTGAACAATAGTTGGATATGGTGAAGGTGCTAGAAAGAGATAGCTGACAGAACATTGCATATGTTGAGATAAAGAGCAAGAGTTTGAACAAGTAGGATCCTTCCATGTAATGTATAGATAGATAATTTGAGAAAGTTATGATTGTTGTCCGTTGGTGGAGATGGAGAGAGAGAAGAGAGAGGGAAAGGGAAAGAGGGAGGAGGCATTGGGATCAACATTTAAAATGTTTACTCAGGAGGGAGAGGAGAAGGCTTCTCCTTAGAGACAAGCGTTAGTCGCATGGAGAGGGATTTGGGTTTAGAATTTTGCATGAAATGGTATTGGTAGCCTCACCAGAAAGTAATACCTTCTGTTGTATTACAAGAAAAATTAAATTAAGTAAACATCTTTTCTCTCCCCTCGATCACAATTAAATGCGTTCAACTAATGTCTAATCACACTAATCAGTCAGTTTAATCTTGCCAAATTGTTAAACAGACGTGTCCGTTCTTGCACAGAGGCCCCTCAATCTTACCATTTTCTCTCCTCTCTTCTAGGCGAAATAGAAATTAATTTTACAAACAGTATTATAAACTTTTTTTTTCTTTTTTTAAAAACTTGTTAGGAACTTTAGATAAGAGCATGTCGGACAGATTCACAGTTGTGGAATGTCTGTGTAATATCAATATATATTGCATGTGAAAAGAAAAAATTACGGTGCTAACCAATAAATTTAAGTTATGATTCAATCAATTATAATAACCAAGCAAACAACACAACACAAGAGAAACCAAGTGAAATATTAATATATAGAGAAATCACTAATAGTAAGAATCTTGTCCTGGGCATGCAAGAAGATCAGTAAACTAGTAGTCACTTAAACTTCCGTTGCAGATTTAGATTAAAAAAAAGGAACACTTTGTTTCAGATGCAAAAAAAGGGTATCATTGCCCCTAAACATTTGGATTGAACATTCAAATTCATAAAAGAAATGGTTAACTATGATCTCATGAATCAAGTTGAATCGTATTCGATCGGAGGTTATCCTCTCCATTAAAAAACTGAAAGCAAAGAGTGTGCCTCCTCCAGTTTCATGTAAATTTATGGTGCGGTAAGATGTGATATTGGTTGGTATTTACGCAAGGAAATTGATTAACACCATCGCACGATTTATCATCACGCTTCATCGCTAAAGCACTCCCCTCACCCAGTGCTGGAGTGGTTCCCTCACCTAGCGCGCTTGTTTTTGTTCACTCTGTTGCTATAATTGTTCACTTTATTAGTTATAAACATTAATTTTCTGTTACTAATCTGTTTATTTTATTTTTTATTTCTTATTCAATTAATATTTTATGTATGGTATTTTTTTTTATATATATAAGTGCTTATTTTGTTAGTATAAGTGTTCATTTATATTGTTATAAGTATTCATTTTGTTGTTTATTGTATATGATGTTTTAGTTATTATAAGTGTTCATGTTATTTGTTATATGTTCACTTTGTTATATTATAGGTTCATTTTGTTCAGTTATTATCTCAATGTGAAATACTTGTTTTCACTTTACAATTAGTATGTAATAAAATCACCAGTTCACACATTTAACTGAACACATAGGACATTAAACTAAACATATTGGTTATTAAACTGAAAATTATATAAAACGAACATCTGTTGATAGGTCCAAAATTCATGCGAGGCTCACGCGCACGCTCTCTGTTCAGAGATAGTGCGCGATGATAATTCTAGTGATGACACTTATTATTTCTTTTTATGCAAATGGATCAGCCATGGCAACAAAGCGATGGAGGTGTCCAGTGTAATTGGGTGAATGGAGAAAGGCTGTGAAATGTGAATAGCTGGCCCAAAGAGAGAAATCAGGGAAATGTGATTACTAGTATAGTATATATGTTTGTATGTATTAAGCAAGAAAGGAATAATAGCATCTCAATCTGGGAAGGAAATGCTCTCAAATTAGTTAACTTGTGCGGCGCCACGGAGAAGATAAGGTGATAATGGAAAGATTATTTACTTTTGGCATTTGTGTTATTTAATTATCTATCCATCATTCCATCTATTCTATGTATCCAATAAAAAAAGTTGGACAGTTTTATTTTATGGTCGGAGCTTTTTTGGTTTTGCAGTTTGCACCAGTGAAATTGTGAAAAGGATTTTAGGCTCATAACTCCCATGAAGAGCATCAGTTTAGTTAGTCTAATTTAATTTGTTCAATTATTATTATTTGGCGTACAGACGACCCCAATTAATTATTTAAGCCCAGAATACAAAATCGGAGCTAATAGGGCTATCAACATGTTTTGGTTAAACAAGTATAGATAGATTCTGACGCATGCCAAGTTAGAATTCTAAGTTCGAGCTTATGAGGGATTATGGAAGAGTATTAACAAAGAAAAAAAATATATATAATTTTTTATTGATCTTGCCATCTTGGTGAAGATTTACAAGAGGCATGTATCTTTCAGTAAGCCTAACTTATCTCGTTGCCACCTTGTCCCGGTGTATTTTGCACGGTTTTTTTTTTAATTTTTTGAAGGCTAGGTGGCGATTTCCACGCCAGTAATTTCATTGATCAAAGAAAATTATAAAGTATAGAGAAGTGAAAGGAAAAAAGAAAAAGAAACAAATAATAATAAAAGAAAAAACAAAAGACGAAAAGCAAAGAACAAGCAACTCTTAACTCTAAGTTATTTTCTTTCAAGTTTCAATGCCGGCCAGTGCAAATTTCATTGAGGAGTAGCGTTGCGGTCAATCTATTTGAGCCAAAGTTCCGTTTATTTCTTTCTTTGCAGGTTGTCCAAGAGCTCGCTGTCCAAATGATATTCTAGGACAGGTCAATTATAAAGCCAGAAGGCTGGAAGATCCGAAGTAAATTAAAGAGATCAACGACAAGTTAAATCTGATCTATATATAATAGAGTCCAGATTTGTTTGGCAAAGATGCTTTTCTCACATCCTTTTTGAGTCAATCGCCATGTGGTGTTCATACGGAGCAATCCCGATGGTTGGTGCACCGTTCCCTCTCCATCGTTTCTGGTGTATTTCAGATTAGTAGTTCCGGTTTATGAATCGCTTTCCTTCTTTTTCGTTCTGGAAATGTCCTTACCTGCTCCTGTTGTCAAAAATTGCGCCTATGCCTTCGATTTTTCTGATCTGCGTTCATCTCTCGCATTGCAGAACTATTATATTGTTGTTCCTCTCTCCAATTGTACACTGTGCGTCGGTATTGCCTTTTATGCCTCCTCACAGAGTAAAATTAAGAAAAGATCTCTAGCCTAGCTCTGTTACAGTAAGAAAGAAGTGTAAAAATTTTTGTAGTGTCTTTGTTTCAAATTTAAATCAAATTTAAACCAATTAAACAAAGAACAAAACACGGATCTAGTAGAATCGACAATTTTAAGGACAAAGGATGGGGAAAACAGATTTTACCTCTTCTTGTATCGCAATAAGGAGGTTCGACCAAGATTTTGAGGTCGGTGACGTGCTCTCCTCCTCCTTTAATCTTTCTCCTTCTTACAATGTCAAAAGGTCCACAAAAATTAATCAACCTCATGAAAACTTATGCTAGTAACTTAACAAGAGAAAGCTTAATCCAAGTCTCCCTTCAATTAATTCTAACAATCAATTGAGAGTAGCTATGCTCAACACATGAGTTCTATGTACGTGAAATAGAAACAAATTATGGTGGTCAAAACACCCATGAAAAATAACACCTAAGAGGGAGAAAAAAAGAGATAGAAATGACTAACCATTTCATCTAAATGAATGGTTATTTATAAATTAGTCATGACCTCTTCTACAAGTCACTTTGACTAATCAATTAACTTCCTCCACAAGTCACTTTAGACTTGAGAAAGGGGCCAAAACCCTCCTCAAAATTCGTCCAAAAATATGGACCAAAAAGTCCAAGTGTCTTATTTCTTTTTTCTCTATTATTTATGCATAAAAAAAAGACCCATATGATATATATAATCATATAGTACATTTATATTAATATAATTCTCATAATTATATTAATTATGTTGAGATTGTTAGAAAATGCTCAATTTTAATTTTAGTTACTAATTAACTTAATTAAACATCAAACAACAAGGATCTAGCCAAGCAATTAACACACAACAATCACAAAAGAGAAAGGTAGGAGTTATGCTTGATCAAAGCATGAGAGTCAATGGCGTGCACTTCTCCACCACCACCACGTCGTCGGTGGCCGCCTCGAGTCCACCAAGGAGGTTAATCACGTTCTACAAGGTATGTACTAGCATACCCAAAGAATAAGCTTAATTCTTCTTGGTTTTCTCTCTTCTTGCAATTAGATCTTTAATTTAGAAGAGAGAAATGAAGCTCAACACATGAGCAAATGAGAGGGAGATGAGAGAGACAAGGGAGAAGAAAATCTGAAATTTTCTTCTCTCTTGTAAGTGCCGGCCTTGGTAGTTAAAACGACGGAAATTGGGAGTTAGAGGAGAGAGAATGTAGGAGTTAGGGTTGGAGCCACTAAGGAGGTCCTTATATAGAGCTCAAACCTTAGAGAACCAACTTCCCATAAATTACATCTCATGCCACCCCTACCTACCACCCTATGGCTGAACACAAAGGCCATTATGGGCCATTCAACTCTTTCATTTGAGTCTCTAATTCTATTAATTAAAGCTTCTCAAATTTGCTCTTTAATTTGGCTATTCATTTGTTACCAAACAACGGCCCAATTAATTAATATAATCATTTATATTAATATGTGTTGAACTAAATTAATTATTTACTCATTAATAATTATTTTAGGATAAGTTAATGCATTAATATATTTCTATATGATTCCATTGACTTAATTAGTTATAACGGTTCGCAACGGTATATATTTAATTAATCAATCTTATCATATTTCCACAATACTTGTTGCTGTGAATAAATAAATAATACATTGTGTGATTAAAGTCCTATTTGTGTGATCCTTTGAGGATTTATGCTATATTAGACATGGAAAATAAATCGCTATTTATTTCCAATAATTATAGGCGGTATCTAGCAACACACTATGATTCCCAATTCATATAAATAATGTACTGCTATCAATATCTCAATTCTGTATAAGAAATAAAAGTATTTCCTTATCTGATTCTTATGTCACATGATATCACTATATAATCCAAGATAGAAAATTGTCATTCTTGCAGATTATATATTTTTTGATCTAGAGTTGATTGTACAAATTGGTCAAACAATCCAACTCCATCAAGAAGCCAAAATAGATATCATCACTCACTAGGTATGCTAATTAGGAACATACGGTTTTCTTGATGAATAACTTTTCCCCGCACAATTCAAGAGAGCATAAATAAAGTCTGTATAGCAGTCCTTATCAGGAATCAACAACAGACGATATTTATAAAACATATCCTCATGTGAAAAAAATTGAACCATCTCAAACTTAGAATCAAACTCATATGAAATAAACAATAACACATAACACAATCTATATGTTTATTTCATTGGGTCAAGTCATGTGCTATGGTCTAATAACATACACATATGCAATTAAGTTGGTAATTCTTTGCCTATGATTTGTAGAACTTAATCATGACTTAACTTGCATACTAATCTTATATGATAATTAATGTTTCTTGTTAATTATCAAGATTATGGATAGTTTAGATTTATTATTGTCATTCTAATGAGTGATCCACATAGATCCACAATTCAGATCCTCAACCTAAATGATCTGTCAATAATAAATCTTAGGAACAAATGATCAAATATTATCAATAACATAAATTAATATTTAAGTCATTAAATTATTGATTTCTAGGACATAACTCCAAAGAGATAAAATATCGTCAACAACTTGACTAATATTTCATGGATTAGACATAGGATTAATTTAGTTTCATATGATCCCTTGAATAATTAATTATAAGTTATAATAATATTTACAATTAATCATTCAACATATCATATATGTATTCTCCAATACAATAAACTAAACTTAATGCAGTGTTGATTAAGAGATTCGTACTGTGTAATCCTTGGAGGATATATGTCATGTTGGCCATAGAAATAAATTACCATTTATTTTCAATAATCTCAAGCGGTATCTAGCAACATATTGTGATTTCCAATTAACATAAATAAGAAAAAAATAGATATAACTCCTGTAATCTTCTTTGATTGGATATAACCCCCTCAAAATATGTTTGTTATGGATATAAACCTTTGTATTAGCTTTAGTAATTTTTAGATCATTAAAAATCAATTGTCTAAGTTTGTGACCAAAATACCCTCTTGCTTCATAAGAAATAGATAATTTTTTGGTTTTGATTCTTATGTCATTCTTACAGATTATACATTTCTTAATTTAGAGTTGATTGTACAAGTTGCACAAACAATTCAACTCCATCAAGGGGACTAATAGATATCATCACTCACTAGGTCTACTAATGAGGGACGTACGATTTTTTTTTATGAATAATTTTTTCCTGCACAATTCAAGAGAATATAAATAAAATCCGTATAGCAGTCCTTATCAGGAATCAATGTTAGACGATATTTATTGAACCTATCCTCATGTAGAAAAGTTGAACCATCTCAAACTCAGAATCAAACTCATATGAAATTAAGTTGGTAACTATGTTCTAGCAACATACACATTCAATTAAGTTGGTAACTCATTACCTATAATTTACGAAAGTTAATCATCACTTAACTTGCATACTAATTTTTTATGATAATTAATGTTCCTTGTTAATTATCAAGATTATGGACGATTTAGATTTATAATTATCATTTAATAAAAAGGAAATACAGAGATCCACAATTTAGATTCTCAACCTGAATGATCTGTCAATAATAAACTCTAGGAACAAATGATCAAATATCATCAATAACATAAACTGAAATAAGTCATTAAAATATTGACTTCTAGGACATAACTCCAACAAGAAGAAGATGGAATGCCTTTTCCGTGGGAAATGGGTGTCTATTTATAGGCCTTAGTAAATGATCTTCTTCGAAGTCAGCGGTAAATACACCGGGCTGGAGAGGCTTGTCGGGACCTAGGTTCACTGATGCTTGAGGCTCACTTTGCTTGGGCTCGCCTCATATAGCTTGCACCAGCTAGGTTCAAATCCTAGTTCGGACAAAGGGAACAGACCTTTCAGTTGTCAAACTGCTCCCCTGCTCTATTGTATTTTGCTCTGCTAACGCTTTTTGTCTGTATTGACCCAACCGTTCCTTTTGTCTCTTGTGGACCGGTATGGGCTAAATTGGGCCAGACCATGCGTAATTTTGTCTCATGTGGATCGTTAGTCTTCGAGTTTCTAGCATGTGAAGCTAGCGGAAGGTAATTGATACAATGCGGTCTGAAAGGTTCGGTTCGCCAACCCATGAGTGTTCTTCTTGCTCATGTGCATCCGTATTTGGGTATGATATGCACCATCCAGTTATAAAACATCCAAACCATCTACTGGATTAGGCGCCAAAAAGTGGGCTGGACGGGTCGCAAAAATCCAGCAGAAGTTGAATTCTGTGACTTCATCCAAACCATCACACATTTTAGAGCCGAAAATTACGGGCTGACTTCATCGCGTTCCACGTTGAAAATTACGCGATGGCGTTATCATGCATTTTTGCACTGGTGGACATCATCAAAATGAGAGATTTTGGTACTCAGTTAAACATCTCAAGTAATGTGTTAATTCTATTTAAGTATTCAGTTAGATCTCTTATGAAAATAAGATAAATAAGTCTTGTGTTCAGTTAAACAATTCAAGGGGTGTGTTAATTTTGTTTAAGTGTTCAGTTAAAAGGCATCAAGAAAGCGTATAAAAATATTTTTGTGTTCAGTTAAATCCATCAAGGGATGAGTTATTTGTAGTTATTGTTAGGAAATGTGCTAATTTTAATTTTGTGCTAATTACTCTTAATTAACCAATTAAAACAACACACAATCGATCTAGTACTCAAGTCCAATTCAACACAAAGAGATAGGTGGAAAATTTGTACCTCCCGCGAAATCGTATTCGCGGGGCTCGACCAAGGCATGGGAGTTGGTGGCGAGCCTCCATGCGCCTCCTCCTTCGTCGGTTGATCGGCCTCGAGTCCACCAAGGAGGTTAACCATAATCTTCAACTCTTGTGCTAGCAAGAGGAAGAAACAAGCTAACCCTCTAGGTTTTCTCTCTCATTTAGCAATTAACTATATTAATTTGTGGAGAGGAGTGCTCAACCCATGAGCTAGAAAGGAGAGGAGAGAAGAGAGAGCATGGAGAAAATTCTGAAAATTTTCTCCCTTGGTGAAATTTCGGCCATAGAGGAAGAGGTGAGAGAGAAAGGTGTGGAGGCTAGAGTTTTCCCAAAACTTGACCCCTTTATATAGTGCTCTCTACACCTACCTACCACAACAATTTGTGGACATATTTGCACTCACATGGCTGGCCCTATTGGAGGCTTTTGTGGTCTACACTAAGTGTGTTAAAAGCCCATTAATTCAAACCTTTTTAATTACTCTTTCAACTAACCTCAAATTGGGCTTTTATTTAACTAATTAAATAAAGACCCAATAGCTCAATTAATTTAAATGAGTTGAACATAATTAATTATTAACTCATTAATAATTTATTTGGGATTAGCATATGCATTAATTTATTTCTATATGATTCCTTTGACTTAATTAATTATAACGGTCCGCAACGCTATACAATTAATCAATCAAACTATCATATTTTTGCAATACGCACTATTGCGAATAAATAAATAATGCACTGTATGGTTAAAAGTCCTATTTATGACCCTTTGAGGATTTATGCTAAGTTGGACATGGAAATAAATCGTTATTTAATTCCAATAATCATAAGCGGTATCTAGCAACACGTTATGATTCCCAATTCGCATAAATAGTGTACTGCTACAGTATTTAAATCCTGCATAAGAGAATAAATTTATTTTCCTATTTTGATTCTTATGTCACACAATATCATCATATAATCCAAGATAGGAATGTGTCATTCTTGCAGATTATACGTTTATTGATCTAGAGATAATTGTATAAAGTTGCATGCAAACAATCTATCTCCATCAAGGGGCCCAAACAGATATCGTCACTCACTAAGTTAATTAATGAGGGACATACGGTTTTCTTGATGATTAGCTTTTCCCCGCACAATTCAAGAGAACATAAATAAAGTCCGTATAGCAGCCCTTATCGGGAATCAGCGGTAGACGATATTTATTGAACCTATTCTCATGTGGAAAAGATGAACATCTCAAATTTAGAACCAAAATCATAACGAAATAAACAATGACACATAACACAATCCATATGTTTATTTCGATGGGTCAAGTCATGTGCTATGTTCCATAACATACACATATGCAATTAAGTTGGTAACTCTTTACCTATGATTTGTAGAACTTAGTCATCACTTAACTTGCATACTAATCTTATAAGATAATTAATGTTCCTTGTTAATTATCAAGATTATGGACCATTTAGATTTATTATTGTCATTCTAAAGAATGATCCACAGAGATCTACAATTCAGATCCTCAACCTGAATGATCTGTCAATAATAAACCTAGGAACAGATGATAAAATATCATCCATAACATAAACTAATATTTGAGTCATTAAATTATTGACTTCTAGGACATAACTCCAACAGCTATGTGTTCATTTAAATGCATTTAGAATTTGACATTTCGATAACTATAAAATGATAAAGTATCATGGTAAATATTGACATTAATCCAATCACATGCGCAAAGAAAGTAAAAAATTGCAACAACAATGCTATCAGTTTGTGAAATAGCATTATACCAAATTCAATCACAAGCCAAGAAACTACAATTTACATATATTCATACCACAACTTCATAATTCATCAGTTTTAACAACCACAGGCAAACACAAAAACTAACTGAACACATATGATCACTAACTACTCATTTACATAAACTAACATATGACACATAATTTAAGAATTATGTAGTGGAGGAGAGGGTTCGATGCACTTTGTAATGACCACAACCTTCTCTTTGTTGAGCCTGTACGATTTGAGATTCCTAGTTACGCGAAGAGGCAAGCTCACCTGGTCTGTCAAAACAAGAGCCATGGCGATGGTGGCCTAATTGCAAAAGCAAGGAGGAGAACAAAAATAGAAAAAGGAGAAAGAGAACAGAAGCAAGGAGGAGGATGCAGAGGAAAGAGAGAAGGATGGGTATGCCTTTTGAAAAAGGAAAACATATGGTGTAGAGGAGGAGAAACACGACAGTGGGAGAGCAGAGGAAGCGATTTGGATCTGATCTGGTTGGTGGCGACCGGGAGAAGAGAGGAAATGATCAGGATCAGAAGAAGCCATGGATGGAGGCGATACGGACGGAAGCCATGCAGTTAGGGTTTGAAGCGAAATAAATAGACGTGACGTGGAGAAAGGAAGGAAACGACGCGAATTAAATATGTGGATGATTTAGATGTAATTAACTTGATGGTAGATACTAATTTCGGACGCTGGTTCGGGCAACATCCAATTCACTCCATACAACATTAATGGACAAGATTGTCCCTCTTACTAATAAAATAGACTACAAAATCATATTTAAATCTACAATTAAAATATCGACTTTATTAAATCCATATTATTTGTATTAAAATATCGGCCTTATATAAACATTAGACATGTTGCTAGAAAATATATTTGACAAATTTGATAGCACTAAAATAAAATATTTTTTCATTAATTTCGCTAGTAATTTTAGATTAAATAATTTATTATATATTTTTATTAGACTAAACTTATTTTTCTCAAACTCTTTGTTTATATTATTTTAATTGATTTTATATTAATTAAAGAATATAAAAAATAGTATTGGAATGCATTTACTTAGTTAGAGGAGTAATTTTGTCAACTAATGTTGTCCGAAAAAAATTTAATGTTGCCCGAAGCAACTGCCACTAATTTCCATCCGTATTTGGTAGCAAGTGGGAAAGATGGGGACCTAACTGTCAGTCAAATTAAATTAAAATTATGATGAGGAAACAATTATCAGCGTGCGTGATCGGTTCATCGTCAATCCTCATCCGTCCACTGACTGCAATAGTCCAAAAGCAAAAGCAAATGCAAAAGCAAATACAAATGCAAATGCAATTTCCAATTATTCGTGAGCGACTGAGCGTGTTTTATTTATTTTTGTCTCTTCTCTCGCTCTCGAGATAAATTAAAAAGAAGAAAAAAAAACAGAGAAGACACACCGACCCGACCCATTGCGAATTGAATCAATTCCACCTAATCAATCAATCAATCAATCAATCAATCATTCTCAATTCGCAATTCGCAATTCCAATCAATTCTCAATTCTCTCTGGACCATGTCTCTAGACGCCGCCGCTTCTTCCTGCAGCTTCTGGAATCTCCGGAGCTTGAGGTGGCGAATCCATCTCGGCATCCTCTCTTCTTCTTCTTCTTCTCCTTCTTCTTCTTCAATCGACCATCTCCGCCGGGCCGCCGCTGATTCCCGCCGGAGGTCAATTTTCTTCCTTCCTTCCTTTTATCTTTCTTTCAATTCAATTCAATCATGCTTGGTTGTTGGTTGTTGGTTCTTCGTGTACTAGAGAAGAGAAGAGAAGAGAAGAGAAGAGAATAACCCATGACATGATTCTCTCTCTGCTTCCTTTGCTTTTTCTTTCTATTCTCACATTTTCCAATTTATTTCTCATAGATTTATTTTTCCATTTTTTTTTGTTTTTGTTCTGCCAGCTCACCCACCCTTCCTTTGACAAATTCATTCTCTTTAATTATGTTATCCAAATAACTGGCCTCTTCTATTTATTTTTATACAAATAACAATTAATGAATTCTTCCATGACACTATCTATGACAGATATGCGAGTTTGCGGCGGCAACTACTGCTGACAGATGCCCAGGCTGCCCTGGCCAAGGATGAAGACTCCACTCCTGATCTCTCCATTGACAACCCTCTCTCTCAAAATCCTGGTACCATCTTCTTTCTTCTTCAAAACCTTACCCCTTACTGTACCTTATCATATCATACATGAATTTTCACAACTCACCAACCCTTTCAAAGCTCTGCGCACTTATTACAAACAAAAATACGTGCACACATCTACCTATCTCTCATTAATGTATCATATCATTGCTTTGGATGTTTCCCCATGGATTGGAAAAATGCAATCTAAAGTTGTTGACAACCCTCATCCATGGAATTTTAAATGTGTTACTGTTTTGTTCCCTACGAATTATGCAGAGAGCACATGGGGTCGCTTTTTCAGGAATGCTGAGCTGGAAAAGACTGTTGACCAAGATTTGACCAGGCTGTATCCCGAAGATGGCAGCTATTTCCAGACTCCCACGTGTCAGGCTGTTCTTCGCCGAATTCTTCTCTTGTGGAGCCTTCAACATCCCCAATATGGCTACCGCCAAGGCAACTCCATTTCCAACTTTTACTCTATCTAGGGGTCTATATATTAATTATACATTGATTCACATATTCATTACTGAGGCGATGTGTTGAACTAGTTTGACCTTGGTAATGCAAAAGCTACAATGGCTTGAACTTATGTGAGTGTCAAATTAAATCCTCAGTTACTCGTAGAAAAAGAAAAGTAAATATATATGCACCCTTTCTCTTATTACAGGAATGCATGAACTCTTAGCTCCGTTGGTCTATGTATTGCATGTGGACTTGGACCGTCTATCCCAAGTGCGCAAACTCCACAAAGACTACTTCACTGATGGCTTTGATGAATCTCTCTTGTCGTACAACACAAAACAAAACAACAAAGCAAGATCAAACAATGACGAAGCAGGTTCCAGTTCGAAACTAACCACCTTTGCCGATCTCGACCCCGAAATCAAGCAACTGTTCCTCTTGAGTGACCCATATGGGGCCGAGGGGGAGTTAGGGGTGGTGTTGTCTGAAAGATTTATGGAGCATGATGCTTACTGCATGTTCGACAGGCTGATGGATGGTGGGTCTCACAGAGGAGTGTCTATGGCCGAATTCTTCTCACATTCCAACCCTATAGGGTCGGGCAAGGGTACATCACCTGTTATCGAGGCCTCATCAGCCTTGTACCACTTGCTAAATCTTACTGACCCATCTCTACACAGTCATCTAGTAGAATTAGGGGTTGAACCCCAGTACTTTGCTCTTAGATGGTTGCGGGTTTTATTTGGCCGTGAATTCAATCTGGAAGAGTTACTGATGATTTGGGATGAGGTTTTCGAATATCCATACGACACTTGTCTGGATCTCAAGGTGACTGATATTGGCTTTCAGGTATTTTGTTCAGATCGGGGTGCATTTGTTGCTTCCTTTGGGGTTGCTATGATCCTTCACTTGAGATCGGCCTTGTTAGCTACAGAAAATGTTACAGTTTGCCTCCAGAAGCTGTTGAATTTCCCAAAAAATGTCGACATAAAAAAATTAATAGAAAAGGCAAGGTCCTTGCATGGCATTGCTCTTGATGCGAATGAGAACATATATGGCAGTCAAAGTTTATCTGGGTCGGGTTCTAATAGGACACCTCCTCACCAACCGATACCTGATAGTTATTGGGAGGAGAGATGGCAGGTCTTGCACAAGACAGAGTCGCTCCCTTTAGAGAGCAAGAAAGACCCTGTCCATGGTAGGCCAGTGAAAAAAAGGACATTTAGAGAAAAGCTCGGTCTAGTGCGCACCGAATCGGATCCTTCAGCTGGAGAGAACAACCAAACTGAGCACACTGTTAGGCGACAGCTCTTTGCTGTTAGCCCATCTTGTGAAATTGAAAATTGTGGGAGGTTAAATCAAAGTTTGTCATTCATTGGAGAACCTTCTCATTTCCTAAACCGAAATGAGTTCATTTCTAGGGAGGTCAGTGCATCAAATTCCGTGACACATGATATTCTAAATGGAAGTGCATCAGGATCTGTGCAGGGAGAGGAGTCGAGTGCTTCTTCAGTGAATAATGATAAAGAAAATTATGAAAATGACACAGATAAGAGTAGTGTTACATCTAATTCTTTTATTGGTGAGAATGCTGAGCAAGAAGTGGCTTTTACAAATGGCAAGGTTGGAGAGGAAGGTGCTAAAGATGAGGAAGAAAAGTCACAACTGGGTTTGAAGGAAACGAGGTCTGTTTCTGGCAAATTTGGGTGGTTTTTTAAATTTGGAAGGGGATCAAATGGTGAAGTTAATAATAATATGGAAATAGGCGGAGGTGGAAATAGAATAACAGACAAGGATGGTTCTGGTTTCAATTCTAATGGCATTTCTAATTCCAATTCAGCCAGTCATATTGCAAGGGCTGAGAACAGCGGAGATAAAAAGGTGATGGGTACTTTCAAGAATCTAGGCCAATCGATGCTTGAAAATATTCAGGTATCAGAAACATTTTCATTCTATGAATTTTCTTTGCTTCTTTTGTTGGTTTGTCCTTGATTTGCATTTTTAGTTTTCGAATGAAAATGTGGGCATATATATTTATTATTTAGCATACTTGGCTGGTTTTGAATATGCTGGATTATAGTCTTTCCCTGTGTTTTATGTGTAATCAGGTAATAGAGTCGGTGTTCCAGCAGGATCGGGGCAAAGGGCAAGTCACGGCGATGGCTGCCCTGACGGAGCTACGCAAGATAAGCAATCTTCTCCGGGAGATGTAAGAAAATGAATTTGTAGAAAGATGAAACAGAGGTCTGCCGAATTATTTTTCTTTGTTTCTTTGAGCAACAGTACCAACATTCCTCCTCCGGCGCTTAGAATTGTCATAATAAATAGAATTTTAGATACGTACGTGCCTTGGCAGTGTTGGATTCATTCTTCACACATTATTTTGGTAAGAAAGAAAGATAGTATGTATGTATGTATGTATGTATGTATGTATGTAATATATATAAATGCAATCTCTATTTAGCTCCTACTTGTAATTGTAAAGGGGCTTATAGGGATTTGCCACTTTCCAAATTGATATTCCTTCTATATCTAGAATAAATAGAAGTCCATTTTATTCTTCCTCTCAAGTCTCAAGAAAAATTGGAGTAGAGTGAATTTATTATTTTTTTTTGAGGTTATTCTTTTCTTTGTTGGTTGTTGATATAATTAAACAAGATAAAAGAAGTCAATAATGGCAGCTTAGCAGTCGTGTATTTTGCCAAGGAAATATGTTTGGTGGGACCGCAAAAAATTATGTCTATCTTTGACTGAGTCATCTCTGTAGTACTTTTAACTTTTTTTTAAAATAATGATTTGTCCCATTGTTGTAAATCATCATGTGGCGAATGGCGATAAGATGAGGTTGAAGTGGTCATGCATTTATGAGATGACGTGTCAGATGTTATCGCAAGGGAATGGGAGGGACCATTGCCTGAGGTCTGAGGAGCTTTATATTTTCTCCATGTTCAATTGCAAAAAAAAAAAAAAAAGAACCTCCTTTTTTTCGTGGACCATACTTGGGTTCTCTCACTTAATTGGAAGGTGTTGATAGGGGTGGGTGCGTTATACCATGAATACGAGAAATTGTTCCGTTCTGTTCATATGGAACGTGTAGCGAAATGAAATTTTATTTCGTTTCGCAAACGGAATGGATAAACAGAATGTATTTCGTGATTCGTTTGTGCATTTTATAGTGTAAATAAAATTGTTCTGTCGAAACGGAACAAATCACGAATCATTCCGATTCGTACCGTTACTGAAACGAAACGACTCATTCCGTTTCCGTGATACTCGTTACCCACCCTTATTGATAGTAACTAATAAGCATAAATGTTGCTGCTTTTTATGAACAAGTGAAAAACCAATATTTCCACCAGAGAGTAGGGGGGGGGAAAAAAGAAAACAAGAAAGGAACAATGGGGGGAAAGTTGGAAGCAGCAGTTGACCAGCTGTCAGTTGATACCAGCTAATAAAACTCATTTTAAACGGCAAATATTAGGTAATCAAAAGTTAATGTAATAAAAGAAAGCCACAATTGGACTCTAAATCATAACAATTGTAGAAACTCTAATTCTTTCATGCAGTTCAAAGGAAGCAAGGAAAAGATTTCTTGTACGTTTCCCCGGCTTGTGCCTTGTACAACTTTGTCTGGTCTACTACTCTGCACTTAAGTTCTATTCTTATTAATTATTAATTCCTAAATTAGGTTTCTTTTCGTATGCTAATGAACTTCTTCTGGCATAGGCCTACTTGAATTTTGTTATTTGCTTTACAAACTTTAACTTTGCATTCTCAAATCTCAATTATTAGTTCCAGCCCAAGATGTTAGCCCATATAATGATTTATGGGCTACAATTTGTTGTGGTCCTAAATATTAAGCCCAATTTACACAATGCTTGCTTATTTATATGGGGTGAAAACGGTCACCGTTTCGACCGTCCTTTCGTTTCGAAACGTTTTAGTTGCGTTTCAAAAAATAAAACGGTTAACGAAAACTTGAAACAGTTTCGTCCATGTATATTTTCGTGATTTCGATCGTTTTGTCCAAAACGAAACGATTAACTCAAATGGTAGTCAATTTCGTTTTCAAAACGCAACGGTCAACGAAAACCGACCATTTTCATAGTCGTTTTACACTTTATGCAGCCCTACCAGCGTTGTTCTTTCATTTCGTTTCGTCCAAAATGAAACAAATCGGTTAAAGTTTTTGGTTGCGTTTAAAAAACGAAACGGTTAACGAAAACTTGAAACGATTTAGTCCATGTGTATTTTCGTGGATAGAAAATCGATGGCACGTACCATCGATGGCGCATTAGCAATTTTATATATATATATATATATATATATATATATATATATATATATATATATATATATATAGATTGCCTAAAATATACTCTTGCATATTGATCGTCCGTATGCTAGAGTCATTTTTCAAAATCTAAAATTCATACAATCGATTCGTACCATTCAAATTGTTCTCCATATTGAAATTTCCTAGGAAACCAAAATTTATATTTTTTAGAATATTTTTGCTATATATTATGCTATTTTCAAAAGACATAAAGGAGTATTTCTGGCCCTTCAGTTTGAAAATAGCATAATATATAGCAAAAAAAATTGAAAAAAAATATAAAATTTGGCCTTGAAAGATATTTTTTATATGGAAAAGAACTTAAACAGTTTAGATTGACTATTTGAATTTTAGATTTTGAATTCGTATGCTGGAGTATACTTTAGTCAATCTTCGTATATATACATGTATATATATATAGAGAGAGGGGATGGCTAATGTGCCATCCACTTTTTAGCCGTCTGATTGAAAATTAAGATGATATCCAAGGGTCACGATTTTTGCGCTGAGGAGAGGAATGTGATTAAAACTTCTCCGTCAGCTCAGTTATGTGCCCTCTACCGCTCTACGTTATTTGCTCTACGCTCTCTACACTCAGTTATGTCCGAGATGAGCTTCGTCTCCCTCACGGCCTCACTTTTTTTTTTTTTTTTTTTTTACTTTTTCGTTTTAATTAAGCGTAGGGAGGGAGGGAGATGGGAGCAACAACGACGTCACTGAAGGAGGAGACGGAAAATAAACACGGAACGGAGAAACTTAACTGAATGCATATATCACTGTAGTCTTGACACAAAACTCATGTAGATTACAATTAATATAAAAAGTTGAGTATATATGTATATATGTATGCGCCATGTACGTCCTTCGAGTCTCCAGGTATTTAATTAAATTCTATATGTGCGCAAAATTGAGGCAATTGTACGGTTGAAGACTCCTACAGCTACTATACGATAATATGAATGAATATAATTAACCAAGATCTTGCATACAATTAATTAATTAATACATATTACCAAATTTTCTTTGAAAGTGTCAAGTACACAAGACCCTGCCGGAAAGATGACGTGCCGAAGTTTCTTACAAACAACTTTGATGTGCTTTAGTTATTAGAAATCAGTTGTTGTTTGCAGACTAATGTCTGAACAAGTTATCTGGTTTTCACATCACCACTTGGGAATTGAAAATGACTTGGCCTCTAGATACAATATATATCCTGAGGAATTGACATTTCAATCTGAAATCACTGATACCCTTTGTTTAATTTGTTTCGAGCATTCCATTGATGTACGCACTCCTGTTGCAAGTTGGTGCTGCTGCCTTCAACTAATTGATTTGTTTAAACTTTAAAGTGATGCCGGAATATATGATGGCAGTGAAGAGACGTACCTGTTAATAGGGCTGTCAATTTCATGCCGTTTCGCACGTTTCCGTTCCGTTCCGTCCGAAACGGAGCGGAAACGGAGCGAAATTTAGTTACGTTTCACTCAGTGGAACAGAAACGGAACTGAAATCACTTACGTTGGTAAGGACGGAACGTAAACGAAATCGGCCGATTTCGTTCCGTCATCCCACGTTTTCCGTTGGCCCATCATTGCAGCCCAAAATTGAAACACCTCTCTCTTTCGTGTCGCTCGAGGCTCGAGCATCTGTTCTTCTCCCTCTTTCTTGCCGCTCAAAGCTCGAGCAAAACCTAGACGGAGACCACAACCACTCACCCCCCTTCTTCTCTCTTCTCCGATCAGTCCACAACCTTTCTTCTCTTCTCTAATCAGACCACATCTTCTTTCACCCCTCTTCTCCGATCAGACCATAGCCCCTCACCTCTCTTCCATCTCTTCTCTATCAGATCACAGCCTCTCTTATTATCTCTACTCCAATCAGACCATAGCATCTCTTCTTCGATCTTCTTTGATCAGGCCCCTCGATGTTTCTCTCCTTTCTACAAGTTGCGCAAGCCGTCAAACGGAGGCGAGAAGAGGAAGGAGACAGTGAAACTCTGCCACTTCAACTCTGACAAAAGAATAAACTCGAATCAGAGAAGAGGTGATGCCACAGTGCTCGAGTTCAATACTGTCACTCCCCATTCCTCCTTCACTAGAATCCAGGTTAGGGTTTCGAAAGTTCATGTGTTGAGTTTGCTCAGTTTTGATTTGATTTTGGCTTAAATCAAAGTAATTTGTTCCTTTTCTTTCTTCAATTTGGGAACTTTTCTGTTGCTGAATATTATTTTGAGGCTTGAGCAATCTGAGATTTCAAGGATGAGAACAAATTGAGCTGATAAGAACAACTTCTCATATTGGACAATTAAATTTTCTATTTTTTTCTGGTATGCATGTTTAGGTGATTTAATACGGATATTAGTTAATTTATTGGTGTTTATTGGTTTTAGTGGGGGGTTTCCCCATTTTTTTCCCCTCTTTTTCTTATATATGTTGAATTTTTTTTTCATGCCATTTTAGATTGCTCACTCTGACAATCTACAATTGATTACTTTTTCAGGAACATCTACTGGTTTAAACGAAGAGGTTGTCTTACAATTTCTCTTTTTTTTTTCTTTCTTTTCGAAATTTCTTCTACTGCCTTTGTTTGGGATCTTAGTTTAGTATTTATTCCATTGTTGTATTAGGTTGGAGATTTCATTTCTTTTTACTGGTAAGCAGTTTTATCGATAGTTTTAATGGTAAACAGTTTTATCGGCAGTTTTACTGGTAAACAGTTTATCCGTAACCAGTTTTTTATTTTACTGGTAAACAGTTTTATGAGATGTGTGAGCTTTTGATTTCAGCGATAATAGAAATTAACGTTACTTGCGTTCTTCCGTTTAGACAGACGGAACAGAAAACGGAGGAAATTTTATTTCCGTTGTAATTACGGAACGTTAAGCGAAAATCATGGATGTTTCGTATATTACAACGGAACGTAAACGTAAATAGGTATTTCCGTGCATTTTGTGCACGTTTGACAGCCCTACCTGTTAATGGCAACAAACTGTAAAAACGTAATTGGGTTGGGGTGCTTGACAAGAAATGAAATATCTTTGATTGGTCTTGCTTTTTGTTGACGACGATGCTAAGCATAAAACAGACGAACATTCTCTAGTGGTCGGACGAGTTAAACATATATACGTGTATATATTAATGAATTCTCATCTTTATTATGTGTCAGGCCTACACCCCTCCAACTTATGATATGCTTTATATATATATATGAGCGCAACACTTATAATATTTTTTCAGAAGCTATATATCCTATCTATAGTCACTGTAAATAGAAGATTCGGCGCTTGTGAACAGAAAAAAAAAAAAAAAAAAACTTAGTATGGTTACCTATAGCAGGCTTAATTTTCTGAGCCAGCGATCGAGGTGGGGGTGGAGTTTCCTGTAGCGTCATGCCAACAAAATAGGACAAATAATAGAATGATTAATTGTTAAAGATAAATGTAAGGTGCACGTACACAGAATTAATTGTAATAACGTATCTAAATGTCTGTAAAAAAACAACCAGATAAAAGATCTTTAAACTTGAAAATATGCAACACCCAGTATCTTCAGAGATTTTCATCAGGTCTCCTTTTGAGGAAAGTATAACATCTATGATTTGCTAGCTCTAAAGAAGCATAGGACGCGTGTACCAAATATTTTTGCTTGATTATCCCTAAAATTGCTAAAATAACTATATTTAGATGCAAGGATCGATGAGAAATACACTAAACTGGTATAACATGCAAATATGAGGGCTATATATATATATGACATGCACTGAATAATTACTCGGAAGCTCGGTGAGAAAATTAATGTAAACAATAACACTAGGATGTCCAGTTAGTTTCGATTTCCAACACGTTACATGATACTATTTTTTCTGAGTAATGTCCTTGTTAAATTGGGAAATCGAATGGTTTTGATTTATCAAGTTGTTAGTTATATTATATGCATATGTTTGTCGTGCCAAATTAATTACCACTTTTAAGTCCCTGCTGTTTCATCCGTACTTAATAATTTTGAAAAATAATATAATTGTATTGTAACTAAGAATTAAACCACCTCAATTTCCTTTTTTTTTTTTTTTTTGCACAAGATCAATCTCTTTCAATATTTGATTGTTTTCTGATTTGATCTATTTGCTACAACTGCATAAATCTTCTTGTCAGATTCAGAAAGGAACAATTCAGGAACTGGATGACAGTCTCACAAAAAAATAATTTGCATCAAATATATGTTTTGTGCTCACAGAACTTGAAAGAGTCTTATATTTTAGAGCATTTGACTGTACTGTATTATGTAGCCAAACAGAGAAATTGTGTTAATTGTGCCGAATTACTGAATAACTATAAGTTTTTTTCCCCTCTTGATCCCAAATTCCTAATTTATTCAAACATGCAGAAGTATTTCAAATAAAGGATTTAGGATTTAGGGTTGTTTAAGTGCAAACAATAGTTTCTTGTGTCTCTTACCACTACGGAAAAAAGGACCTTCTGTAACGGCACTTCTGTAACGGTTTTTGAAATAACCGTTACAGAATAGTGAGGCATTAGGCGGGAAAATTGGCGTCACAAATCTGTAACGGTTATTATGAAACAACCGTAATAACATTTCCGTCATGGTCAGGAAAAAATGCATCAACTTTCTGTAACGGTTGTTGGATAATAACCGTTACAGATTTATTATATTCTGTAACGGTTATTATCCAACAACCGTTACAGATATGAAAAAAAGAAATATATAAATATCAACCATCTTCTGTAACGGTTATTAGTAAATAACCGTTACAGAAGGTTAACGTTTTTTTTTATTGATTTTGTAACGGTTATTTACTAAAAACCGTTACTGATATGGGACGAATTTTATTAATTTTTTATGATTCTGTAACGGCTTTTTTTTTATCTTTTTATGATTGTAACGGTTATTTTTTAATAACCGTTACAGAAAAGTTCTGTATTTAATTAGGTCTTCTTTCCCATCCCAACAAACTCACAGCTAGCGTCGCACTTAACTCTTTTCTGATCTTCTCATTTATTGCGATTTGTGGTGTCCACTTCACTCCAAAAAAATAGCAAAAATTTTCTAAAAATTCCGAAAAAATAATAATTAGAAAGAGAATAAGAAGGAGAGCAGATTTAAGGTAAAAAAAAATAATTTTGAACCGTATTTTTTTTTTACATTTTTTTCTTATTTATTTCGATTTTTTCATTAATTTATGGTTATTTTTGTTTTTTTATATATTTTAAGATCTCATTGAATAGGAGAAGATCTTACATCGGCCGGATAAGTCGCACGATTCAACGGATCGGAAGTCACACGATTGAAAGTATATTTTCATGAACTTCTCTTTTTTTAAATTATTTGCATTTCGTTAATAATTTGCATATATATATAGGCATGGATTTTGTATTGTCATATAGGAACCAAATACCGGAACTCAACTGAATTTAGGTCATTGCCCGTCCGAGATTAATCCATTAGGGATTAATCTCGGATAGTACTCCCGGTCGGAAGTACTGCTCTTTGGATACGATCTGTCTCATTTAGGACAGCGAGTTGTACGTTAGATGCAATGTGTTGTCTGAGAAAAATTCGGCGGCATTTCCCTTGTGTTCCCACGGATACGTATGCACGAGCAATCGTGTGTTGGCGTATTCAGGGAACATAAGGGGAAATGCTGTCGAATTTTTCTCAGATAGCACATTGCATCTAACGTACGCTCGCTAATGAGACAGAGTATCTAAAGAGCGGGCTAGGATGGTGACCGGTCCGAAAACCTAATATGACAAATTGGTCCGAAACCCTAATAATTTGCATAAATTTTATTGTTTAGATGAATCGGACGTGAATGTACTCAAGTAATCGATGCTCGTCTACATTTTTTAGAGGACTTGAAGAATTTATGGTTTGTGCGAAAGAGAATTTAAAAATGAAAGAAGATGATAAAATGTATTGTCCTTGTCGTGTTTGTCAGAATTTGTTGAAGTGGTCTAATTTTGAAGAAGTGAAGGCTCATTTGATTATAAATGGATTTCAACCGGATTATAGTCGGTGGACACTCCATGGAGAGAATGGGGGGGGATAGTACTAGCACAAATGTATTGGATTCTGTGTATGAGAAAGAAAATGTATCATTGGATGATGAAATTGATGATGTCAATGTATTTGATGATGAGAATGTAGATGATGATAGAAATGTAGATAACTCAGAATTTAATGCCGATTTAGATGAAATTGTGAACAATGTGGATGAAAATTTTGTTGATAATGTTGAAATTTTTGGTATGTTACGTGAAGAAGATAAAATAGTTTTATATCCTGGTTGTGAATTGTCAAAACTTAATGCTGTTTTCAAACTGTTCAATCTTAAAGCCAAAAATGGATGAAGTGATGCAAGTTTCACATCTTTGCTCAAACTATTACATAAAGAATTTCTTCCAAAAGATAACCAGTTGCCAGATTCAATTTATAAGGCTAAAAAGATGTTATGTCCTTTAAAAATTGGAGTTGAGAGAATTCATGCATGTCCAAATGACTGCATATTATTCCGGAATGAGTACGGAGACTTGCATAAATGTCCAAAGTGTAATGCGTCACGGTATAAACCGAGGGACGATCAAATTGAAGATGAAGGTAGTAAGGGACCAGCTGCAAAAGTGGTGTTTTATCTACCAATAATACCAAGATTCCAGCGGATTTTCTCTAACGCGAACGATGCCAAATTGTTAAGATGGCACGCAGACTGCAGGAAAAAAGGCGATGGCATGCTCAGACACCCAGCAGACTCTCCAGATTGGATAAATATAGATAGGGAATTTGAAGATTTCGGCAGTGAACCTAGAAATTTGAGATTGGGTTTATGTACAGACGGAATGAATCCTCACGGCAACATGAGTAGCCGGCAGATTACGTGGCCGGTCTTATTGTGTATTTACAATCTTCCTCCCTGGCTATGCATGAAAAGGAGATACATGATGATGCCCTTGTTGATTTCTGGTCCCAAGCAACCAGGTAATGATATAGATGTGTACTTGGCTTCATTAATAGATGACTTTGGTGAATTGTGGCAGAATGGAGTGAAAATATATGATGCACACTCTAGAAGTGAGTTTAACCTCTGTGCCATGATATTTTGCACAATCAATGATTTTCCTGCATACGGAAACCTGTCAGGGTATAGGAATAAACGAGCGAAAGCGTGTCCTATTTGCATGGAAAATACCCATTCTGTGTACCTGAAAAACTCCAGAAAAAATGTTTACTTGGGACACCGGAGGTTTATTAAGAACCGCAATCACCCTTACCGTCGAGACAAGGAAAGGTTTGACGGTACTGTAGAAAAAGACAAGGCCCCAATACCGTTATCCGGTTCAGGGGTGTATCGACAGGTGAAGGACATTAATGTAAAATTTGGTAAGAAATTTACAAATGAGATACCCAAGGGGATATGGAAGAAGAAGTCTATATTTTGGAATCTTGAATATTGGCGGAGTTTGGAGATTAGGCATTGCTTAGATGCGATGCACATAATAAAGAACATATGTGAAGCTTTGATTGGTTGTATGTTGGAAATTCAAGGAAAACTAAAGATGACGTAAATGCGAGGAAGGTACTTACTGTCACACCCCGCAGCGGCGGCGTGACCGATTTCCGCCGCAAGAACGTGCTGCGCACGCCCCGCAAGGCTTACTGTTGGGCCACAAGTTAATATGCCATGTTTTAGTATACTAAGCACCATGCACTTAACTAGCAACAGTTCAAATACTCCAAGTTGAGGTTATGCTTGTAACATGTGCAAAACAAAATTTCGACAGAGTTTCCTCTGTAATAGACGGCATCCAGCCATATAGGCAACATTCACACAGTTTATCAAGTCTTTTCCCAACCCAACCCATCAAGCAACAGTTAGTAAACTTAGCAACTGAAGTTTACACACATACAAGCATATAGTTATACAATCAAACAAGCAACAGTACACCAGTACACAAAACATAGCCTGACATAATGTACATGGCTTACTTCACAAACTCTTCAGTCCACGCTGCCAAAACCTGGAACCCATGAAAACATGGTACGGTGAGAAAGGAAACCATTTCTCAGTGCGGTATTTAGTTCCAGCCACGCATGAACCCGAAGTCTCATGTTGCGGAACTAAATACACACTGTTTAATATATAAGAACATAGTTTGCACAGTTTATTCATAAAACAGTTAGCAATTCATGCTATGCAATGCAAGGCCAGCTAGCAACGATTATCCGAAATCTGCAAATTCAATTCATACAAAAGCCGGCACTTGTTGGACACCTATCCATGCACAATACTAGGCTGGTTACCAATCAGCCAAGTCATTTCCTTTCCATAAATACAACCAAATAGTACTTAATTGCTGAGAACATTTACCCCCTCATAGTCATGAGTCCCGGAACATAAGCGCTTATCTCACGGCCCTTGGAACAACGGTTCATGACGCCTCTTTCCAAAGATGTAAATGCCATTCATCACACAATTAGCACAGCCATACCATATATCACAATTCAGCCACAATAAAATAAACCATTCAATATGCATGTCATGAGATAACAATCCATCCTATTCACAGTCATGTAGCATATATATATAATATAGCAATTCGTTCATGCAGGCTACATGCTAAGTCATGCAAGAACATCAAACAACATGCATAATATACTTTAGTTTAGCACAGCAACAAGAGTTAGGGTCCAGGTGAAATCCGCACTTCAAACCTTATACCGCTTTACCCGCCGTTTACTGCTGCGAAGCACCCGCTTCACCGCTCAAGTCCACCGAATCACCTTGCTCAGGGTCTGGTTCAAGCAATCAAAACCTTATGTCACAGTCATACTCAACACCATCCTATAACTCATGCAATTACGTGGTAAAGGCACCTAGCCAAACACCGTTGCGTGACTGGTTTGCGGGTGTTTGCAACACCGCTTCATGGTTTGATAGTTAACCAACACCAGACCTATGGTGCTTACTAGCACATGGTCAGTTAGGGTGCACCAACAGCACTATGCAATGCACCAAATCATCATGTCTTGGTCTGGTTAAGTCATGAAATCATCCACCATCCATGAGCTATGCACTGCCATGCTTAGTTTTCAGCCTGGTTTGAGTAATATAGGGCCAGAACCATGCATAAAATCTTGTTTTCTACCTTCCCAACTGTTTAGCTATGATCCAAACACTCTTTTTCACTGTCTAGCACCTCACAAACAAGCTCAAGGGGTCTGTTTTGGTAAGACACAGTGGTAATACGAATTTGGCAGGGATAAGGGCATAATTGTCCCCCAATTTGGGCCAGAAAGAGAGAGTAAGGGGTGGGGACCAGGTGTCAGCAAAGCACTCTCCCCCTGCCTAAATGACTAAGCTGCTAGGTGTCATGCAGCTAATGGGGCTGGTCAAACCAGGTTGGACTGCCCCTTGGCCAGCTCCAAGGGTCACCACTGGATCACTCCAGTCCTACATGCAATGGGACACTCCAGTACTCACTGCCAATATGCCTAAGTACATGAACCATGACTGGGCAGCTACGTTAGCCACCGCACACGCAGACCGGCCGTAACCGTCATGCGTTACAGCATAATTTGGCCATTATTTTGGGCACAGTTTGGATCATCAAGCAATTCAATTTCACCACGCAATAATTTAATTCAATTTGGCATACATAATGCAATAAATACACATAGTCTGATTGTAAGGCAACCGTTATCATAGCGGGACTTATACCGTTTCCAACCACGCTTTACATGACTGCACTAGTGTCTGGACAGGGACGGGGGTATTTTACATGGGTCTCTGGTCAGTCAAGGTCTCAAACATCACCACCCCCTAATAGACAGGATGCAATTTGGAGCAACATCTAGTACAGTATTTACCAACCCCTGAATTTCCCCCACGCGCTAAGGCCTGGTTGCATGGTGTTTACATGACAGGGACACCGTCAGACAGCCGTATCTCACACTTACACATGTAAATACTTATTATATATGCTAACTTCAAATTCTGTTTTGTGATTATTAATAAGATTTGTTTGTTGCTTGTTAGATACTTACACGTTCCATAGCTCTCTGATTCGTCGACTATTGAGGCATTCAGTCGATTGAGTGCCATGTCTGGTGAAATCAATTCCGGGACAATACTGGAACAAGAAGTCTTAAATCGGGCGGTTGACAGGCCAAAACATCCAGGAAGAATCAGGGGATATCCTTTATGGACCAAGAAGGAAGATGTGTATAAAAGAAAGCCTAGAAAGGATGCGCATGAAGGATGGATGGCACCAGACCAGATTGAAGAATTGATGAGCAGGGTCGCAGCTGAAGCCGCTGAGAAAACCAAAAGGGACTTGATTCACTCCGAGGAGATAATGAATGCGGCGAGACAACAAGCTTTTCAGGTAATCCTTTTTGACAATCAAAATGTAATCAAAATAAATGAAAATTATTATTCATCATTTGGTTGCTTGATAATTTTCAGGAGGTGAAACAATGGTTGGCCAGTAGTGGATTGCAGTTTCAAGCACCGCAGCAATTTGTGACGCCATACCAGCCATTCGTTGAAGCTGAGGTAGACTCAGGAATGCCAAACGAGCAGTTATTCCGAACGGTTGCCTCAAGCTATATGCCTCCGGATCCGAGAAGCGTTGTTCAGGTTCATATTGATCACTTTTCTCTTTTCTATTTAGATTTATGTTTGGCTTAGCATTAGGGTTTCTGATCGAACTGAATTTCAGGAAGAAACACCGTGCGATCTCTTTTCCCTTGATCACCTTAACCAGAAGATTAAGGTGGCCGAGGGAAATATTATTCAGAGTGTTGTTGGTCAGATCGTACACGGCGTGCCACTAACTGATCAACAACTCTATATCCATCTTCTCCGAGTAGGCGATGATTTTCGTCAGTGGCAAGTCCTAGGTAGTTCAGATGAGCTATTAAGAAATAATATAGGAGGGCGATTCCCATGGCCGTCATTTTTTGTGGAGATAGGCCACAAGGTATCGTTTTATTTAATTTCATCCATCTCTATTAGAACTCACTAATTAATTATGTGATGACATTGAATGCAGAGTTTGATAAAAAAAGAAGCCAGATGCGAGCAAGGCGGTGGCGAAAAAGGTGATCGAGAGTCCAAAGGTTCCAAGTGCAGGTTCATCCAAAACCTAATTAGTTCAATTGATTGTTTCAGGGTAGATTGTTGCTCAACGTCGAATAATCTATTCTTTTGTGTCTGATTATTTCAGGGTCGATTGTTGCTCGCGATCCGCTACTTGAGCAGGATGCAATTGAAAAGCTTACCCCATCCGAACGAGAATTGTATGAACTATTGATGCTCCAACCAGAGCTTGAGAAAAATTTTGAGTTGCATAAATGTGATGTTTGGGGTACACACAGCGGCGAGGTTAAGTTCAACGTTGAATTGTGCGACATCCTCCAATGCTTTAGAAGAGAATCTCTAAACGTGTCGATCGTCAAGTTGTACTCTTGGTATGAATTTTCAACCTTTAAAATATTTTTTTAAAGTACCGTATTCAATTGGAGGTGAAAAATGTATGAATTAATATCCGTGAGTGTAGGTTTTGGATGAATGAACTTTCAGAGGGAGAAAACAACATCACCGTATTAGATCCAGAGATGTTGACTGCTCCTAAAATCAAACAAGAACAAAACCAAGCTGCGGACTACTTGATGAAGTCATTCGCGCAATATTCATCCAATTATATGATTCTACCTTATTTACAAGAGTAAGGACAATTATAACTAATAAAATATCAATTATCTCGTTTACATGTTTGGTTCATTTTCATGAAAACAATAATCTCTATTTTTGCAGCTTTCATTGGGTCCTTCTTGTTATTAATGTCGAGAAGCGCACCGTTCAAATAGCATATTCTATCGAGCGCAAGAATCCAAAGATATTGATTAAGGGATTCATAACCCAGTAAGTTTTCGTTTCTAAATGAGATTCTGATATTGAGATAAGGACTACGTACGGTTCTATTTAAGCTATTAATGATATTGTATGCTAGATATACAAGCGATACCTTATGGAAAATGGAAAATATAACGCAAAGACCCGAACAACATTTGATTGGTTCAAAATTCAGGTACGAGACTTAAAAAATATATTAGCTACCTAGGGTTTCTGAAACTGTGCAAAATCTTAACTATCTTTCTTGTTGGATCTTTAAATAGTGTCCGATACAAAAGGGCAGCACAGAATGTGGATATTTCACAATGCTCGCCATGAAAAACGTATTATCTTATTGGATAGCAATTCAGGAAATACCTCATGTAAGTAACTTATTCTTTTAACTAATAACATTTGATCAAACAATTAGATTTTAGAATTTCATGATCTAACTAATAATATTTTTGACTTGTTTATCATAATATGCAGATGATCGAGCCGGTTGGAGTACCATACAACAAAGAAATGATTGATGGTGTCGTGACAGAAGTTATGGACTTCATGCAAGGGGTATTATTTTGATTAAAATGTGTTATTTGATGACTTGCCATGTTTGATTATACTTGTGATATATGTAAATACTTTGTTTATTGTTTGTGTGATATGCATGATTATATATGTTTGATATATGTGTGCTTTGTGATGTATATATATATGCTGCATTTGTTAATGTAAATTGGGTACCAATTTCGTACCAATTCGGCTAGCAAATTGGGGCTAGCCAATCAAACAGGCAAAACACAAAAAAAAATTAAGAATTTTGTAACGGTTATTAAGGAATAACCGTTACAGAATATTATAATTTCATTTTTTTAAATTATAAATATTATCTGTAACGGTTATTAGATAATAACCGTTACAGAATCAAGTCTTCTGTAACGGTTATTAGGTAATAACCGTTACAGAAGTTCTCCAAACACCACACCTGTTCCGTCCACAATACCATAACGGTTATTAGATAATAACCGTTACAGAAGACTGGATTCTGTAACGGTTATTATCTAATAACCGTTACACATGTTCTAAAAAAAACTGTACCAGATTTTCCCTTGCGTATACCATAACGGTTATTAGATAATAACCGTTACAGAAGAGGGGGCTACTGTAACGGTTGTTGTCTAATAACCGTTATAGATCTGTAACGGTTATTAGACATTCTGTAACGGGGGCTACAGTAACGTTTCGTGTACCGTTACAGAACTCTTTTATTAACCGTTACAGAAGCCAAAATTTCGCGTAGTGTACGCAACTCTTTAAGAATTGGTAAGGGTCGTTTAAGACGGCGACACAATCATGATCATGATCTTTGATCGTTTTCAATAAAATTATAAACAAAAGCGTTGGTTGTGTAGCCTTCTATCACAACTCTTTTGAATTTGCTTACATGATAATTTTAGATTGGTTAGTTATTATTTCTTTCTTGTGTTAGAGTACCAATAACCAACTCCACTTGAAGGAAGAAAGAAATGCAAATGGAAACTTCTGATGCACATAATCCAAAAGTTCAATTGTGACGATGTGGCCAATTAATTCTTGCTTCAATAATTTTACAATGTGATCGGCACGAGGAATAAAATACATGCATATTTGAACATTAGTATAAGATCCATGGAATAAAAATAATACCTATATATAATATGTATGCGAGCTATATAAGTATGTATTTGCACTACAACAAAAATGATTATTAGTACCGGTTTTTAAGAAAACCGGTACTAATAATAAATCATGGCATTTTCGTAATTGTCAGATATATTATTTAGTACCGGTTTTTTTAAAAAACCGGTACTAAAAATCAATTAATTAGTACCGGTTTTTATAAAAAAACCGGTACTAAAGGTTTGAATTTATAAAAAATCGGTACTAAAAATCAATTAATTAGTACCGGTTTTTTATAAAAAACCGGTACTAAAAATCTAACGGTTTTTTTTTTTAAATTCAAACCTTTAGTACCGGTTTTTTATAAAAAACCGGTACTAATTAATTGATTTTTAGTACCGGTTTTTTATAAAAACCGGTACTAAAATAAAAACGTTTTTTTTTTTAATTTTAATGGGCTGGTACTAAATTTAACCATTCGACTGGTACCCCTCTCACTGTGGCTGCACTTTTTGGGCAAGCGAGTACAATTAAGATTCTATTGGAGCACCATGCAGATGTATTTCTTCTTTTGTATCTTTTTTATTTGCAGTTTCTTGGAGCTATTATTTGAATGAACATCCTTGTTAATTCATATTTTTCTTTTAGGTGAGTTGTGCTAAAATCAACGGCTGTACGCCACTATTCCTGTCAATTTCTGCTGGTCATTCCTACACGCTAAGCTTCTCATCAAGGTCCTTAACTGAAGCTTCTTGCACTATATCACCTCATTCTAGCAGTACTTGCTCAAAGCTATAGACTTATTTATGTATTTCTTTGTTGCCAGGTGGGCGCTGATTTGAACTTGAAATGTCCATTAGCAAGGGCAATTCCTACAGTGGAAGCAACTGAGATCGTACCATGCTTGCTTGAAGCTGGGGCTGATCCTAATCTCCGCAATGAAGTAAGAATAAACAAGTCTTTTTCTTTAATACTCTGTAGCCTTTGAGGGTTTTTTTTTTGCTTTCTTTATGATCCATTTTTTCTATCACATCTTGTAGTATGGATGGTTGCCTATAGAAATAGCAGCTATGTGCAAAAAAAGGGATTTTGTTGAGATGCTATTTCCATTAACCTCTCCAGTCCCAGATGTGCATGACTGGAGTGTGCAAGGGATACTTCAGTATGTTCAAAGCCATGCTTTTAAGGAAAAGGTTTGTTCTGCATGATTTTCTTTTCTAATTGAAGTTCATTCAGCTCTGACTTTTGAAGGGTTTAAAAAAACATTGTGCCAGGACACACTGGTATTGAGCCTAACAGTCATGGCATGCAATATAAGTGCTGGTTGGCTTGTTTTAGAATGCCAAATGGCAAGTGGATATGTTGTATGAATACATGAGTACCTTTATTAAACTTATTGGTTTTGTTGCTTAAGAATGAAGAAATTTTGGAGAAAAACTTAGCCGACTTAAAAGTGAAGGGAGCAGATTCATTCAAGAAGAAAGAATATCAAGCTGCTATTTGCTTCTATACTGAGGTATGTTAATTAAGCTCTTATTTGTTATGAAAAAAGTAAACATTAAATAATTCTCAACCTGCTGTAGGGTGCAATGCCATGCAAATCTGAATTTAGTACGTGAGAAGTACTTGAAGGTACTAAATTATATTTAATTTAGTACGTGAGAAGTACGTGGCTAGCAAAAAGGGGCTAGCCCAAAAAACAGATTTAATTTTTTTTTTAAATTTAGTATCGGTTTTTTATAAAAAACCGGTACTAATTTTAAAATTTTCGGTTTTTTTTTTATTAATTTTAATTAAATAAAATTTACAGATTTAAATTAAATTAATTTAGTACCGGTTTTTTATAAAAAACTGGTACTAGATTAATTTAATTTTCGTTTTTTTATTTAATTAATTAAATAATTAATTAAAAAAAATTTTAATTTAAATATATTTAATTTAGTACCGGTTTTTTATAAAAAACCGGTACTAAATTAATTTAATTTTCGGTTTTTTTTATTTAATTAATTAAATAATTAATTAAATAATTTCTTAATTTAAATATATTTAATTTAGTACCGGTTTTTTATAAAAAACCGGTACTAAATTAATTTAATTTTCGGTTTTTTTTTATTTAATTAATTAAATAATTTCTTAATTAAATATATTTAATTTAGTACCGGTTTTTTATAAAAAACCGGTACTAAATTAATTAATTTTAGTACCGGTTTTTTATAAAAAACCGGTACTAATATGGTTTATTTCATGATTTACTACCGGCTCATTAGTTCCGGTTTTTTATTGCTTTTAGTACCCCTATTATTAGTACCGCTGCAAAACCGGTACTAATAATACAAAAAAAACCGGTACTAATGTTTATTAATGGCGTAGTGTTGAAAAAGAATATATATGTTCTTAAAACAATCTCCTTTACCTAATTAAACTAAAAATGAATGACGCATGCTAGACAAAAAGCAGGCGAATCAATTCTAGTAGTTCTATTTACTTATTTATTTAAATTTAACTTTTACCATTTAACAAATTAAAAACAAATAAACATGAAGCAATTTACATGAATAATTTTGATGAAAATTTAATTAAACTGTATTTCTTAAATGAGTATCTATCTCACAAATTAATAACTATATATATATAATTAACGTTAGTAACTGCAATTAATTGGCACTTTTCATTTTAAAGATGGTTAATGATTTTTCTGATTTACAGATAAACATATATAAGCCCTGAAAGACTGATATCACCAAACGTAGTCAATATAATGGTTTTGTTTTGAACTTGAGGGGTCATTTTCGCTTTGGCAGATAATCAGCAACGTATACATATATATAACTAGCAAGGTAGTCAAATTATAATATATGATTCTAATGCCCTTTAGGTACAAAGTATTGCAAAAATCCATATTGATGACCTCCGCTGTGACAGACCAATTCAAATGAGGTGACTAATCATGATGCATTATATATTGTGTATCAAAGTCCGAGATCGAATTAGAAGAAACTCGTACATCACTAATTAAGTTCACCATTATTCATGTCCCTAAAAATGATGCGGGTGAGACAACGATTTTTGAATTAGATTTAACAAAAGCTCATCAACAGTACGCGCGTATCGCCAAATTTTAATTAATAAACCTCTAATTAACTATACTCACTAAATATATGCGTGCGCGCGTGCCTACATGCCGTCTATATATGCTTCCAAGTTCCAATAACTTCCAACCCTCTCCGCCCAACAAAAAGAGAACTCCTCTCTTCTTACATGCATATATAATAGCACACCCCAAATACATTAAATAATGAAGAATCAGTGGGTGCCTTTGGATAGGTGTGGGAAGAAGTGAAGATGAGAAGAAGCGAGAAGAAGTATTGGGAAATGTGTAACTTTGTAAATAGTTTAAATTGTTTATAATTTTTTTTCTTTTTCTTTCTTCCAACAATCCAAACGCAGGTAGTAGTAATAAATAAAATGAAAGAAGAAACTGAAACAAAGCACAGTCAAAGGAACTCACTGTTCGTTGCAATATCCTAGTTTTTAAGCCACATTATTTACAAATTTTGTTCAAAATTGTTAGTAAGGGATCGGTCGACGTGTATATATGTGCTCTGCATGCTGTCTAATGACGCAAATTAAATCGAGAGCTCCATAATTGATGTTCTAGCAAGTACTACATAAATTTGCAAATATTGTTGATTTTTTTTTTCTTTTTTGTATTTTTTTTAAACAAGTGAGCTTATATTATATATTGCTCGCACCACTTTTTTAATTAAAATGAAAAAACAGTTTAATTATTACAATACTCTCTCAACCCTCATCCCTAAAACCTGACGTATTGGCACCAAAATCGTGAGATACCAGTGCTCCAGAACTATCTTTCTTTATTTGTCAAACTAAGTCTATTAATTAACTAGCTAGCCAGTCACTACTAGAATGCGACTTATCTGCAACGTGAATCGGCGTCCCTATTCCGACACGAAAAGTCCTTTACGTCCACTTAGCGACGCTACCTAAGGGACCCCGATAATCTAGCCCCTAATACTAAACATCTGGGTCGGATAGTCGCTAATTAATTTACTACGTCCTTGATTCTGGGTCGCTACAACGACGCAAGCGTTCTCGTTGGATGGCTGATTCGATGGTTAAGTGCGTCGCTACTTAGAGTTTACCGTGTCGTTATGCCGACGCCTTCACTTAGCGACCCAGATAATATATTGTCAGAGTTTGGTGGGTCCCACATTCGATTACAGTCAGTATGGTGACGTTGTTAATTACCGACCCTGATAATATATCGCGGGGCCCGCCGTCAGAATTTAGTGGGGACCATAGTATATTCTTGTATTTGTGCGTTGCTATTAATTTGAATCTAGGACGTCGTTAGAGCGATGCAATTGTTAATATCCGTATCAATTTCATTTATATAGCCATTCAATTCTTCCCGTACCAATTAGGTACAATTACTATTTAATTCATATTATTTTAATCTATCAGATATTTGCAAACCACAAGCATACAAATCACATTGTATCAAAAAAAGATCACACAATTGAGCACAAAATCTAATTTAATTCATAAATTTCATTTCATTAAAAAGAAAATCAACATCCAATACATTCTGAAAACCATCCATATACTCATCATCTACTTGCTGATGGATTAAAATCAACATCCAGTACAAATCATCCATATTCTGAAAACCATCCATATTCTGAAATAACCAACTAACAAATATTCTGATGGATTAAAATCAACATCTAGTACAAATCATGATCCATATAATAGGACTAACCAACTAACAAATATTCTGATGAAGTCTTTCTAACTTAATTTTGAAAACCATCCATATACTCATGATCCACTTGCTCCTGCAATAAAGCCGTGTATCCTCCAATAGAAGCTTGCTCGTGCAAAGTCGATGCTGCAACGGGCCCTATTGAACTGTTGTTGCCGACATGTGGTGGTGCAAAACTTCTATGTTGCTGAAAATGATCAAAACATGAAACCCAGTGGGGAGGGCGTACCACTTTGCTTTTTAACCAAATAAAAGCCAAAATACAGCCACAATTCTATGTAGGTATTGCAGATTGGTATCATACAGACTGAAGTTTATACATGATTTGTTTGAATGCCATATAATAGGACTAGCCATACAGTAACTAACAT
Organism: Rhynchospora pubera; assembly: GCA_028095005.1. Classification (NCBI taxonomy): domain Eukaryota; kingdom Viridiplantae; phylum Streptophyta; class Magnoliopsida; order Poales; family Cyperaceae; genus Rhynchospora; species Rhynchospora pubera. Next base: position 360,647,778 of record CM051460.1, read on the forward strand.
GCCAAAAGTTGTTTCAATTCACTTAACCATACAGTAACCAACATGCCATACAGTAACTAACAGGATATGGTTATTTCCAAACTTTCTTAAATATTTGTAACTAACATGATATGGTTATTTCCAAACTTTCTTAAATATTTGTAACTAACATGATATGGTTATTTCCAGCAAGTCCATCAACAAAGTTAAACAAAATTATTAAAAAATTGACCAAACCAGATGGTGGTGGACACAAGGTTCTGACTACGTGCTGCTGTGTACCCCTAGAGATCCATATCTCAGTGACACAAGAGAAAGTAGAAAATTTAACTAAACCTTTTGAAAAATGCAGGTGGATTTACACATCAGTTTGGTCTGTTATGCCATCAGCCATTAGCCTAACAAAGAAACTAGATTATCTGCCTTGATTTTTGTTGTCTCAGTGATTAACAGGCAACGATTGATTCTTAGAATAGTCTTGCAAAAATTGATGGAAACTGAGCCCACACAATTTCTATCACAATAAATATTGGTACTTACCATAATGTTGGTTGGTGTGGATTGGCTAAGAGTTGCAAAAATTTGACTAAACATCAGCTGGTTTGTTGCCTCTTTCCTCTCTTGCTCTGCACGGTCTTTAGCTCGTTCTTCAGCGTATCTTTGCTCACGCTCCTCGAGCAGTTTCTGAACCTCTTCTTTGGTGTACATTGTTGATGCAGAGGTTGCAGTAAAGGACGAATAACTAGAGGGTCTAGCACGTCTGTTTGTTGGTGTTGGCATCTCACTGTATTCGAGCAAACTCCCAAATCCAAAAGTCCTTCCCTTGTTTGCTTCACGAGATGCAATCATAAACAAGACGTCCTCAGTTTTGTCCTTGTACTCCGGATCCTGTTGCAACTCTTTGACACGATCCTATGTAAATGTTCAATGAATTATAAAATCAGACTTAAAGGTCACTGAATACAAATAGAATTTATAACAAATAAGGAATGAAACATGAAAACTAAATAGAATTTGTACAATCAGATCATTTATCTAAATTATCAGTTAACTAGCATTTTCATCAAAGAATACACTAAATACTAATGACTAAATACACAAAATAGAATTTGCACAATCAGATCACTATTTTCATCAAAGAATACACTAAATACTAATGACTAAATAATAATGACTAAATAAGGTGGCAAGTAGAAAAGTTAGCTTACAAATATATATTTTTGGGCATCATCAAAAAATACCAAGTTGTCAGATTGCACGGCACCTTCTCCACCTTCCATCTCAGTTGTGGCATCATTCTCTTGGGACACATCGCTGCCATGAGAAGTTTTCTTTTTCTTCTTAGGCACATGGAGGTGAATGTACAATTCAGTTTTAGTTGGATCCTCATCTGTATTATGAACTGTTTTCTGCAGCAAAATGCAATCTATGTCAGATGTAATCAATATAACCTATTTAGCGAAATTCAATGAAACATATTAATATGTTAATAAGAATACCCATTGCTTCTCATGTTGATAAGCACTCTTACTTCCTCCACAGTGTTTGGCAACTTGTCCAGAGTTGACTCGGTTTTCTCTTGCCTGCACGCATTGGTTTTTATACTCCTCTGTACACCAGAGGTCACACAAAAGTGCCCAATTTTCAGCATTTTTACACCAATCAGGGACCTGCTGTTTCCACTTGTCAATGTCGTCACCAAAATCTTCCTTGCATTTGTTTCGGCATCGACCAAGCACCTCTTTAAACCTTTTTGCAGCGATTCTTTCCAAAACCTCTCGACACTTTGCAGGATTTTCAGGACAGTCTGGCACATTAAGGCACCTCCACCTGTAGCAAGTCTGCACAAGACATTTTGGAACAGTACATATGATGTCACAAATAGTAATTTTTAAGATGATGGCAGACTATACATATGATCCAACAATGCATTATTATCTAAGAATAGACATTTTGGAACAAATAGACATTTGATGACAGGAACAGTACATATGACGGCAGGAACAGTACATATAATCCAACAATACATGATAATGTTTGTGAAGGATTCAACAAGTAGTCATTTTTAGCAAATGAAGGGTTCAAGATGTTACCAGAAACTGTTCCAGAACCAAAGCCTTAGCCTTGGCACTAAATTCGTGGAAGCTATTCCATGGGCCATCAAAATTTTCCAGTGCAATCTTGCAAATGGTGGTTGGAAGCTTTGTGCAATATGGATCGGAGTCGAACTCCCTCATACCAACAGGCCAGACCAGAGGTCGATCAGTTACAACGCTAGTTGGCTCCTTCCTAGAACTGCTTCCTCTCCCTCGACGTTTGAGTGCACTATTGGATTCCTCCCTTTCAGGGACCCGTTCAATTTGGAGTTCTTGATTTTGTGCTGCATAGTTTGTGGGCCGACTTCTCCTCACTCCTGATTTGGTAACCATGATGGCTCGATCTGTGATAAGAAACATCATATCTATTAGAAAAGATTGTTACTAAAGTGAAACCCAAACTGCCAACTTAGCAAGGGCCTCAAGTGACATACGGCTAGTTACTATCAGAATGTTACTTTTTGCAACTTAAACCCTGTGATTTATCAACTTGAACACTCACTATCAAATAGTTTATCCAAATTATTTCAGTATTTAATTACACATGAAGATTAGTTTATCCAAATTATTATGATTACCCTCTAGTGTTGGATCTAACATCCAAATATCTGTCACTCTAATCCTGCAACTTTAACAAATCCCACCTAAATCTCTAATCATGCACTCAACTCCCAAACTTGTTCCCAAAAGCATACCAAAGTTTGGGGCTTAATTAGAAGTTGGGGCTTAATTAGAAGTTTAGAACCAGTATTGTACCAACCAAGTAGCCTAACCTTAAACTAACAAAAGCAGCAACTGTGTATTAACTATGCATCAAGAGAAGCAACAAGTAATGTAATTAAGTAATGAACCATAGCACACTATTATGGTACATTTAGTACAGTACAAGTGTAACTATAAACTATTTGAAACAAATGTAACTAACTTATAAGAAAACATCACTATTATTTGGTACAGTACTGGCATCAAATTCATGCTTGATACTGATTATTTTAATGCTTGACAATTGTACATATTCAAGTTAGAAATCAAGTACCTCCAATAGAAATCAAGTTAGAAAAAGAAATCGTACCTCCAATAGAAGCCAACGATTAATTATCCTAAATGCAGAAAAATTGGAACTAAGTTAGAAATAGAAAAAGTTAGAAATACAAATATATACCAATAATATATGTTAGACCACAGTAGTATTAGTGGCTCAATACAAAACCAAAGCACAACTTAACCACTGTATTCATTTGTACAACATGGAATACTATCAGAGAACCAAATAACAATTTAATCCAACATTGTTTATTTATCAAGTGAATGGCATATGTCATACATATACACATATACTCTTTTTCCATTTAGTGAAACTTTTACTATCTGGTGTCATGGCTTTATTCATTTTTTCCAAGGAGAAAAATAGAAAAAATGATGATAAAGAAACCATACCTCTAGAAGTTGGATGAGCCTACTTAGCCTACAGAGAGAATATACACATTAGTTTACAATAAAATGAATTTTACTTTCTGTCATTAAATCAATGTTAGAGAAACTATGATCTAATCCTATGTACCTGACGTTACAACTTTGAGGAGATTATGCTTATTGACAACATACAGTAGAGTCACTAACACACCTCACATGCTCACAACTAACAGTAACAAAGATTTTTAGACTCTGACAAGATAGTGATTTACATTTTACCATCCTGAACTAAATGAACTAACTTCCTGAACAAATTTAGAACCAGAGTTGGGGCTTAATTACAAGTTTAGAACCAGTATTGTACCAACCAAGTAGCCTAACCATAGCACACAACTATGCAACTATGCAACCAAGCATAAATAATACTATTTGTTTCATTCCTAATTTAATATTTCAGGAACTAAATGAACTAAATAAACTAAGTTAGAAATAGAAATCAAACCTCCAATAGAAGCCAACGATTAATTATCCTGAATGCAGAAAAATTGAAACTTAGTTAGAAATAGAAAAAGTTAGAAATACAAATATATACAAATATTGACCTATACAAATATATCAGTTGATGTCAATGCATAATTGGTGTTCTCTTGGAAGAAAAGCCTCAATTCAGTTCACAAAAGCTACGAACCCTATCTCAATTTAGCCTCAATTAAGCTACGCCTACCTCAATTAAGTTCAAATTAGGAATGAAAATTAGGAAGAAAAGCCTCAATTCAGTTCACAAAAGCTACGAACCCTACCTCAATTTAGCCTCAATTAAGTTCAATTCAGTTCACAAAAGCCTCAATTCAGTTCACAAAAGCTTAGAAATCAAGTTAAGAAAAAGAAATCGCAGAAAATATTGAGAGAAAATTACCGGAATATGAGCGCCTGAATGAAAAGCTTCAATCAAAGGTGTATTTGGGGGGAAATAATATGAGCGCCTGAATGAAAATTGCTTATGTATTGGGCGAAAAATATTAGCGCCTGAATGAAAATTTTTCATAATTGGGAAATATTAGCGCCTGAAATTGCGAAATAATTGGGGGGAAATAATTCTGGCAATTGGAGCGGAGATGTATTTGGGGGGAAATTGCGAAATAATTGGAGCGGAGATGTATTTGGGGGGGAAATAATTTTCCGAAATTTTCAGATCTGGGGGAGATGTATTTGGAGCGGAGATGTATTTGGAGCGGAGATGTATCTGGGGGAGATGTATCTGGCGCGCCCTGCAATTATCTATTGCAACTGAAATACAATGACGCATCTTCACTATCGACTAAAGATCCGACGATTAGGAAATTATCGTAGATGTGTATTGTAGGGAATGAGTTTAAATTAGAAAATTATTTTGTTCATTATAAACTCATATCATGTATTTTGTATTATTTTTACATTCTAAATTTATAGTAAATTTGTATCATTATCATGTAAAAACATGAAATAAAAAAATACGAATTTTTTTGTTTATTATATAAAAGAATTTACATTCTAAGTTTATAGTAAATTTGTATCATTATCATGTAAAAACATGAAAAAAAAACATACGAATTTTTTTTTATTATATAAAAGAATTTACATTCTAAGTTTATAGTAAATTTGTATCATTATCATGTAAAAACATGAAAAAAAAACATACAAATTTTGTTCATGTAATACATACATATATATTGTTCATGTAAGGAAAAACACATATGAATTTGCTTTGGAGAACCAAAAAAACCAAGGGCATAATACAATAATACATACATATATATTGTTCATGTAAGGAAAAACACATATGAATTTAATTTTTATGTAAATCCTAGCTCCAATTAGGACTTGATGTAATTTGAGATCATAATACATTATCTACTTTTTTTATACATACATATTATTAAGTTGACTATGAAAAGCATACATGTTTATTATATAATACATACATACATACATTGAAAAACAGTTTACATAAAATTTTGATACATACATACATATATGTTTATTATATAATACATACATACATACATTGAGTAAGGTAAATAAAATTTTGCTATGCTTTGACCAATTGCATGATATGACTTGCATGTTTGTAACTAAGGTAAATAAAATTTTGCATGGGCTTGTATTATTGAACAAAGAAAACTTCAGTCTTAATATTACATATATGTGAGCAAAGGAAACCATTTATATTATTGAACAAGCATATTATGTATCTTCAAGTTTTAATATTACATATTAATATTAGACGAAGGAAACCATTAAGAATATATACACATATCTTAATTTATGTATTTGAAGCCAATGAAGATCCTAAAGATTCTAAAGTAGGTGGTCTATATATCACCAATTCACCATTTAAGTGTGTGTTTTTTCTTTTTGCATTCTTATCAACTTGATATTATTTATTTAAAAAAATTTATATGTACGAATAGGAGATATGTATATATATTCTTAATTTAAAGTTTAATTATTGGTTTTTACATAAGAAGAAAAGATATTACAGGATTTATTAAGAAAAAGAAACAGAATTCTTTTTTGTCCCTTTTTAAAGGTCATGCAACGATTATCATTCTTTTAAAAATCTTAAAAAGAAATTTTAATGATCTTCATGCTATACTAAATAAGTCCAATAGTTTCTGTTTTCATGCTGATTCATGTTTGTTGTAGTGTCTCACATTGAGAACATTCATTCATAAGGAAATAATTAAACAAATACATAAATAAAAGCAAACAAAAATTCTAGAACTAAAATAAAAATATGATATTATGCTTTAGCATCTTTAAAATCTTCATTGGCTTCAAATACATACACTAAAATACATACACCAGAATAAATAAATCCTCTAAAATAAAACAAAGGATAATGCAAATGCCCGTAAAGACTTGGAATTGTTCTGTAATCGCCCCGAGCTACATCTCACCCATGGAGAAACAAAAAAACCAAGGGCAAAATTTGCTTTGGATCGTAAAGACAAGCTAGAGATTCTCAAGTGGCTGAAAGAAGATGTGAAGTTCCCTGATGGATATGCTTCTAATTTGTCCAGATGTGTAAACCTCACCACTTGCACTTTCAATGGGCTGAAAAGTCATGACATGCACATCTTGGTCGAGCGCATACTCCCGGTTGCACTTCGTGGCTACATACCAGATTCTATGTGGGAGGCTTTCACAGATTTATCCAATTTCTGTAAGGAGATTTGTGCAAGAGAGTTGGACCCGGTACGCCTCAGACAGTTAGAACAAGAAGCAGTTGTTATATTGTGCAAGCTTGAAAGGTTTCTTCCACCAGCATTTTTTGATAGTATGGAGCATCTCATCCTTCATGTTGCCTACGAGGCTAGAGTGGGTGGCCCTGTGAATTGTCGATGGATGTATCCCGTCGAAAGGTATGCTCTATCACGTTTTAAGATAATTTACCTTGTTACTGACCAATTACAATAAGCTCTTAACCACTGGCGCACGAGTTTAATTTAAACCTAACAAAGCTATTTGAATCACATATAATCAATTAGTTCTAATCTTTATTGACACTTGTTAAATATACTCTTCTATAGGCGTATCAAAGAGGCGAGGAAAAGAGTCACCAATAAAGCGCGCGTGGAGGGGTCAATTGCCGAATCATATCTTACACAGGAGGTATCTGATTATTGCAAGTCATATTTTGCCTTTGATTTCGGCTCAAGAGTTGTTGATTGCCCTATGGATGTCGATAGCACTATGGAAGCTCAGTTGTCCGTCTTCAGCTATCCAGGACGTGCTCTTAGTCGAGGTGAAAAGAGAACATTAAGCCTCAAGGACTTTGACAAGGCAAAACTCTGCGTCCTCTACAATTGTCTTGAGATAAAGCCTTATCTAGAGTATAATTCAAACTTTAACTTAATATTCATGTCTTACTCTCGAGTACAAATTAAGATACTTGATACATGAAACTAACATTAATTTCTTCTAATATTCCGCAGGAGATATACCGAGCAAATCAAAATGACGAGACGGCCGGCCAATGATAGAATTCTACAAAAGATTGTAGATAAGGAGTTTCCTACATGGTTGAGAAAGACCGTTTTGGACGAGCCTGATCCTAACCCTGACATTAAAAGTCTATGTCTTGAACCAAGTCGAGAATATCAGTCTTATGGGGCATATGAAGTTAATGGATTTGTTTTCCATACTAAAACCCATGGAAAAACTAAATCCAGAAATAATAGCGGGGTATGCATCAAAGGAGAGTCGGATGGTGGGGGAGAACTTGACTACTATGGAATTTTAGAGGAAATTGTTGAACTCACATATCGTGGAGTTGACAATAATAAAGTTGTTCTTTTCAAGTGCCATTGGTTTGATGTAACAAATGGTGTCAAGATAGACAAAAAACATGGATTGGTCGAAGTCAAACACAAATCTCAACTCTTGCCTGAAGAACCATTTGGATTAGCAGCCCAAGCATTTCAAGTGTATTATCTTTCGTATCCATCGAAGAAGAGAAGTGACTGGTGGGTTGTATACAAGTGCAACAGAAAGCGACAGTTTCCTTCTGGTGATAGCAATCCAACTGAAGAAGATGATTTCTTTCAAGAAGACTCAACTAATCAGTTCGATGGTTCGTTCGACGAAGGGTTGGACGTGCCTGATCTGTTGGCTCAACCAGGTATTGAGGACCCAGTCGACCCTGCTGAGCTCTCCAACTCACAACTAGTTGATCAGGACATGTCAAGTGAGGAAGAGGATGACACTCATGGTACAAATTCAGATGACATCGAAGATGACTGGTATATTTTATCATATCATATTACATTAGCAAAAGTATAGTGTATGCTTGCATTCTTTCCGATTTGGCTTGCTTCTGTTGTATGAAGTAGAAAATATGACTAGTGATTAGGTTAATTTAGTGCAATAGCCTAATCAGTTTCATTTTGTGTTATTATGGTTGATTTTCTAACTTACATAATTGCCTCCCGTCCAAAATCAAAACAATAATATGGTTGCACAAACATGGTAAGCCTTGCATCATTTAGTTAAATTTTTTTTAGGTTGCATCCTTTACTGTGTGAACTCTTATTAGGCTTGCTTGTGATTCAGAACCAGCAAAGAAAGAGTAGTCGTTTTCAAAATAGTAAGTAAGATTAGGGATAAGAACTGTGTGATTTCAGCTTGAGAAAATATCTGTCAAATGGGTCAAATGTAGAATTCGATGTGTAAGCAAAGTTCTGATTCAGAAAGGAAAGGTATGTGGGTAGACATTGAATAAGAGATAAGAATTTTTATTATCATGCCACTTTATAAGAATGCATGTTCTACTAGTTTAATTGGTATGTAATACTTCATTTTGTTTATGGGGTATCTACAGGTATTGCTGATTTATAGGAGTGTCAAACTTGTGCTAGAGATCATGCCACGCACACACACTCAATTGAGGTGATCATTGATATTTTGATCAGTTTTGGACTCATGCTGTGCATTATTTTACTGTAGTGCAAATGCAAAGTTTGAACTTATGTTTCCTTACTCTTTTCAATTGCACACCTTCGAAATTACATGTAATGTGTACTGTTTTGATTACTCTTGATGTGTACTGTTTTGATTACTCTTGATGTGCAATGTTGTGTTGATGTTGCAACCTTCCTGTTCAATTATTACTCTTGACGTGTACTTTTGATTACTCTCGATGTTTACTTGATTCATGCAAATGCAAAGTTTGTACTGTTTTGTAATGTTTATGTTTTAATGAATTCGGGTATTGGGTAATTTATAAATGCTGTGATGAATCGTATTGAAATGGATACAGAACAGAGAACGAACAAGGATATGGATATATATTTTCTTAAATGCGTCGTTACGCTGACACATCAGATTACCAAGTAATATTACTTCCTTTATCAGCGTTCCTGTTGATACGTGTCAACTAGCGACTCCAATTAATTTTAAGATTACACGCGCCTAAAAGAAATAAATTACCGTCTCTGTTTGAAAATGATTTTGCGTCCCAACTAATATAAGTCCCTCAGCATAAGTGTCGGAACACCGACGCGAATTAGATTCTGTACCTAGAATATTTCTGCGTCCCTCCACAGAAATTGATAGCGTCTTTATCTAGAATATTTCTGCGTCTCAACTAATCTGTATCAAACGAGTGACGCCTATTAAAGGTCCTCCATTCCGCTTTTTTATTTCTGCGTCTCTACTTAATTTTGGGACCCTAATACGTTGGTAGGCCGACGCAATAAAACGAAATTCTAGTAGTGAGTAAACTTTAGATTACTACCAATCAATGGTGATATTAGATGCGTACGTGCACAACATTAGGCAACCTAGCTATCCATAGTGTGTGTGTGTATTAGCATTTTCATAATTCCATGCCTGCATGTATGATTGCATGAACAACGGCAATCAATCATCATCACATGCAAGTAATCGCCACCATCACCAATATATTGATATATTAACAATTAATGGTCTTGCATGCATAAATATATATAACCAAAAACGTGAGTCGAATTAGCATTAATTTAGTTTTAAAATTGTCTTTAGATCCGAGCTTGCATGTATGAAAATTTGCTTGTTACAAAAAGTCTTAAGTACCAATATTATTGCAACCGATCACTCTGATTAATTAGTTGCACTTGCGATCGAAACGCGAATCAACAAACGAAGACAAAGTATAATTGAATTATATACCGTAACAACTCACAAAAGACCTATAAAAAACTGTATCAATTCACCTGTATATTAATTAAGCAAATTATTAATTTAATATTAAAAAAGAAGGAAATGAAAGAAAAGACGGGAGACGTCTTTTAAATTAGCGCGGTTTGTGGGGAAGGAGACCCAGCCGGCCAGCCCCGGGTCGCCTGACCGACTGCTTCCCTGGTCAAAGGGCTCCGGGACCCCGTGGGCCCCGTATGACGTGGCATTAAAAGAATGGCTGAATTTGGGGGGGGACAGTGGAGCCCACACCACACGTGCTTGGCTGTTGACTGTGTGTAGGGGTTCCTAACGTGGTAAGTGGCAACGGAACAGGGTGTTCCGTTTGCCGTGTCACTAACGAAACGGAACAATTTCGGCGTTTCGTTTGCCGTTCCATTTACCATTTCATTAAACGGTATGTACAAAATATACGATTTCAATAAACGGCATGTGTTATTCCGTTCAACTATCCATTTCGTTTGCCGTTCCATTATCAAAATGTCACAATTTTCGGTGCCACTTACCGTTCCACTTACCGGTAACGTGACGGCATAACGGCGAAACGGCCGCGTTGGCACCCCTAACTGTGTGCAGGTTTGGTGGGAATGGAGGCCCCTAGCCTCATCTGTTTTTTTATATATAAGCATTGCACTTGCACATTTGTATTAATTATTATGTTCATATTGTATCATTTCATTCCTTCGGGCGTCCTAACCACAGACCCTTCGCCAAATTCAAAATCATTTTCCCCCTTAAATTTAATTAAACTATTTGGGCTATGGTTTAGTGCTAAAGAGCACTAGGCTGGTCTCAAAAACTCAAGAGTTCAAATTTTGTATGCATTTTTAATTTTAAAATAGTTGGATGACAAAGATCTCTCTCTTTCTTAATTTTATTTTATGAAACTAGCGAGAGCTGTCCCCTATAAGAAAATAAGAAAACAAAATAATTTATATTATTTTTTTATATGGAACTGTACATGTTAGACAATAAAACTATTGTAATAATATATTCTTTCAATTTTTAAATAAATTTCAATTTAGTAGCGACTTTACTTTTTTTAATAAAGAATATGGCCTTTTATGTGAAATCAATGGTCCATAATTGATATAAGAATTGTTTACCCCCTAGGTGCAATTGTTTGTGACCCTTTCATGAATGTTTTTATAAGTAATAGAGATATAAAGAATAAAAAAAAAACTAAATATATCTTGAATATTCTTAGAAGATTTATATTTAAATTGTTGATAGCACATACTTTAAAGCCTACCTTCTTCTATCAAAAATGAAAAGAGAAATGAAAAACAGAGAAATTATTGATATATAAAAGAATTGTTAATTAATTTTATACGATTTAAAGAACTTACCAAAGAACCTAGATTCACATAATACTACATGGTGTAGGTTAGTAGTTTCTATAATTTGCTTGGCTCAATTTATCAAAGCTAATTTGAAAAATGAATAAATCATACTCCTATATGAACGTAATTACAGTAAATATAGCAATGTCATTCTGTGTTGCAAATAAAAATAAAAATGAAAAAGGGACATACAATACAACACACATATATGAATTCATCGCACCGAAAAGTGTTGAAAACATCAAAATGCACGTCAGATTTTGCTGCATAGATGAATGGATAGTTTTGAAAAGATAAAAATGGATGTGAGATTTTGTCAACTAGTCACGATAATATTCTTTTGAATTTATCAACACTTGGCCACAAACTGATGACTCTTCTAAATCAAGCTGCTTAATTAGTAGTTGGTAGAAGCTTCAAAAACACAGCACCTAAATGACCTTGAAAAAGATCTACATATATCCATCTCTTCCATCCATTGCCATTATTTTGGTGCCTCTTAATTAATTAAACTAGACACCAAACCGTAAAGAGTACTAGTGTTGCGCATGTGTGTTGCATCATCTTCTCTATCCTCTCCCTTGCCCTTCTAAATATTTCATTTGTCTCCGTACCTCTATTATTTATGCCATATCTTTCAAGGCTGCTGCTCTTTGTTTTCCATACTTCGCATCCCTCCTCTCCCTTTACATATATTTGTTTGGAAAACTCGGATACTTCCATCTTGTTAAGTTGGAAATTAAGGAAATAAATCTTGCCAAGCATGCATATATCTTTTCATCAGTGATTGAATTCCATATATAGCAACTTGATGTTGAAACATGCATGTATGTTTTGGTTTTAATTTATTCGAGTTATAACCAGCTGATAACTTTCTAAATAATTAATTTTCTTCTTTTCGGTATAAGTAGTGTACGCTTAAACTAGTATACACAAAGTAGAATTAAGGAGAGAATTACTAGCTAGTGATCAACAAGAAACAAATTAAAAGAAACTGAGATGGAAGGAGCATCAAATAATAAAGAGGAGAGTTTGCCTCCTGGATTTCGATTTCACCCGACTGACGAAGAGCTGATCACTTACTACTTGCAACACAAAATCACTGAAGCCGATTTCAGTGCAAGAGCAATTGCTGATGTTGATCTTAACAAGTGTGAGCCATGGGATCTGCCAGGTAATTAATTAGAATTTATAATAATTAATGAACATTTGGCTTTCTATTTATTGGATTAATAATTGATATTTCAGATAAAACCATTGATGAAGGAGAATATATAATATTATTTATAGTATTATTAATACCATGCATTCTTCGTCTTCACAATCCGTTATTAATTTGGTTAGCTTATATATATATCTTCGCTTTTCCATATTTACTGGTTCAACCTTCTGGCTAGTAAGAATTAATTTCTTTATGATATATAGAATTAAAACTTCCATTTGACAATAATTAATTATTTAGTTCCATGGAGATTGAGTGGTGATGGTCGATGCATGTTATACATTCCTTTGATTAGACCATAGAAGTTGTTTCAATATTAATTTATGTGAGGTCACGGTTTCTTGAGTCACCATTAATTGTAGCTTAGCTAGTATAGATCCTTTTCTTTTCTTTAATTTGTTTTTCTAATTTGGCAAAGATAAACGTGGAGTTGGCTTTCTTTTCTTTTTTTTCTCCCCCTTTTTTTGTGTTAATTTCGTATATATATATAGGAGATATTTCCATTAGAGCAAATATAGCTAGTCCGTAAGCATTACGGATATTGCATTTAGTATACATAGATTAATTAATTATAAATAAACACATGCTTTACTCTGAAATTTGGCATTTTAAACTCATTACAATTGATAATTTAGAGAAGTTCCATACTTTTGTACAGACGACATTTTGATCACATCATATTAATTGATGTATTATTCATATATAATTTGAAACGAAGTAACGAACTAATACTAATCACGAAATATATGCATTCCTCCCCTGAACAATTCTAGAATTAATATCAAATTTATTAATTACTACGTGTTTTAAGCAGTAATGCGAACCCTCGATTTAAAACGAACTAATACTAAGTAATATTAATTGGCAATTCTCAAATCCGTACAATGTGTACTATATTGTACAGTTCCATAATTGTTGTATACTAATTCTGTAGGGACGTTCGAGTAAACAATATGTATGTAAACGCATTAATTCTTATAATATATAGAATTGTTCTGCTTTCATTCTGTCACTGCATCAATATTTATGTCTAATTTAATTATGATTATGTTAATAGAATATTATATATAGTTCTGTGTGAAGTTCTTTTTTTTAAAAACCATTTAATTAATTTATATATGCACCTTTTGTCTTTCTTCTCCAATTTGTTGGTTTGTGCTTCAGCGGGACGCGCCCTTAATTAATATAATATAATGTGATATATGTTTTCTGTGCATTTACCTAACACATATGATATATACACACGCAAAAATAAAAATGAAATCACCTTTGTTAATTTATTATATCCAAGCTTACTAACACAAGGCACTATAATTTTTGAGGTTTACTTGCACTACACTTACTCCGAATTAATACGCTGCAAAAACTAAAAAGCTTCATCCTCCAGATAAGAAATATTCTTGAGTAATATTTTCCTTAAAACTTCTGTTTCTTCATATTTTCCTACCAAACTCAACCCCTGCACAAGATGCAAGTCGTCCACATAGTACCTAATAATGCGACCAAGTCTATATATAGACATCGTAACATACACATATATACACACACGACATGAGCAATTGGCGGGTACTACAATTAATCACTCAAATTAGCCGATAAATGAAACTATGCACTAGCTAATTGCTGGTGCTTCAGACGTGTTGATCAATCAGTCAGAATAATCAGAGAATCAGTGGAAAAATATTTGTTAATTTATTTTCAAATAAAAAAGTATATAAATGCAAAAAACTAATAAAAAATATATATATAAAGGAATCTGTGCAGTGTGCAAATGTACATACAGGAATGCAGTAGTGGCCAGTCCGTGAATGATCTTTGATAACTTACAGATGTAGTATCATAATTATACTTAATTATACAGGATCCTATCTTATTTATTTAATTCTTGCACAAATTAACTAATTTTGTTTGTATTTTCCATTAATTAATAACAGAGAAGGCGAAGATGGGAGAGAAGGAATGGTACTTCTTTAGCTTAAGAGACCGAAAGTATCCGACAGGGGTGCGAACCAACCGTGCAACAAATTCAGGCTACTGGAAGACAACCGGCAAGGACAAAGAGATTTACAGCAATAATGGTCAGACCTCAAACTCGGATCCAGTAGTAGTAGGCATGAAAAAAACCCTAGTTTTCTACAAGGGACGAGCGCCGAGAGGAGAGAAAACAAATTGGGTCATGCACGAGTATCGCCTTCATGCGAAAGCTGCCTCCAAATCCAACAAGGTACTGATGAATGACGTAAATGCACACACACGCACTTGCATGTAGAGGACCACAAGCAAATAAATTAATTTACACTTGAAATCATATTTTTAATTTGCCGCATCATACACATTTACCTAATGAGTTGATCTGGTGATGCTTCCATGCAGGATGAGTGGGTCGTATGCCGTGTTTTCATGAAGAGTTCCGGTGGAAAGAAGTATCCATCCAACACACACACCCGGGCCCACCCGTACACCCTTGACATGGGGCCCCCTCTCCTTCCAGCTTCCCTCCTCTCGGCTGATCCCTTCTCACGTGGCCCCTATCCGATCACGGCTGATCTGGCAGAGTTATCACGCTTTGCTAGGGGCACACCGGGTCTGAACCCCCACATCCAACCCCACCCTGGTTTTGGGTCCCACATGGCTCCTCCTTTTGCATTGTCGGGCCTGAATCTGAACTTGGGTGCAGCGGCGCCAGGTCCACCTCCGACCCTGCTTAGGTCAATGCCGGTCCAATTGAATTTGGCAGGACAGGCAATGGCAACGGAGGCGGTGTTGGGTAGCTCAGCCATGCCCGGAGCAGATGCGATATTTCAAGGGAGTGGGATGAGGTATCAACAAAATTTGGAATCGTCCTGCGTGGAACCACTGGAGGGATATTGGCCTTCATATTGATAGTCCACGTATACTTGTTTAAATCATAGGGTTGAAACTGAAACATGTCTGTGAAAAGGATTATCAGATACAATACATAGTTGTCCTAGTAATTTACTGTACTTAGTTTTTTTTTGTGTTTTTGCTCTTGTAGTGTTTGTTAATTTATCATTGTTTGTTAATTTGTTTGGAGAAGTCGGCGTAGACAATCATAAATATATAGCATGTAGATGTAGCTCCTGAATTTGCATAAATATATACATATGTGTTAAATTATTGGATGAATTGGAAAATGAACTGTAGCGACGGGAGGACCTAACTTCATCCGTCAAAAATAAGAGGAGGAGAACAACGTACATGAGACAATACTGTAGGCAATGTCACAGAGGGACCTCTGTCGATGGAAGCAGTTCATTCTGATCGCCTTATCAACATGCCAGGAACAAAAGGAACCGCAAGGAACAAACAGAGGTGAACCTTTTAGGAAAAGGGTTCAACCAAGCCATTATTCTATCAGTATTGATCTTAGAATTGACAGTCATTTTGGTCATGGAATACAAGGTCTTCAACCATGCTGAAAATCTATTAGCGTGGATCCATGGTCAGCTTTTGCCCGAAGGCATCGAGTAGAAAGGAAAGTAGTGGGGGAAGGGGGATAGGAGGCGGGTTTGCACGTTTAGGTCAAAGGATAAGGAACATCATTCCTAAAAGGCGGAATTAAGGTATTAGTTTTATCCTAAAAGGCGGGTTAGGAGTCGTTCAGCACAATACCAGAAGTTGAGTACGAAGGAGGGCGAGAAGGACGTGTATAAGATAGCCAAGCTTCGAGATAGGAAGACGAGAGACTTAAACTAAGTGAAGTGCATCAAGGACGAGACTGATAGGCTTTCAGTGAAGGACGACGAGATCAAGAATAGGTGGAGGGATTACTTCGACAAGTTATTCAATGGAGAGGATGACGACTTAGGAATTGTGCTGAACAACTCCTTCGATGACTCCAATAGACGTTTTGTTAGGAGAATTCAAGAGTATGAGGTGAAAGAAGTCTTAAAACGAATGAAAGTAGGTAAGGCTCTAGGACCTGATAACATACCAATCGAAGTATGGAGATACCTCGGAGATGTGGTTGTAGTTTGGTTAACCAAACTATTCAATAGCATTTTCCGATCAAATAGGATGCTAGATGCGTGGAGGAGAAGTGCTCTAGTACCAATCTTCAAGAATAAAGGGGATGCTCAAAGCTGTACAAATTATAGAGAGATTAAGCTTATGAGTCATACAATGAAACTTTGGGAGAGAGTGATAGAGCATCGCTTGAGACGGATGACAAACGTTTCGAAAAACCAATTTGATTTTATGCCTGGGAGGTCGACCATAGAGGCCATCTTCCTAATAAGGCAATTGACGGAGAGATATCGGGAGCGAAAGAAGGATCTACATATGGTTTTCATTGATTTGGAGAAAGCATATGACAAAGTGCCAAGGAAAGTTATATGGTGGGCACTAGAAAAGAAGAAAGTCCCCACGAAGTATGTTACCCTCATTCAAGACATGTATGATGGTGTTGTTACTTACATCAGGACATGTGATAGTGTGACTAGTGACTTTCCTATTAAAATAGGACTACATCAGGGATCAGCTTTGATTCCGTATATTTTTGCCTTAGTGATGGATGAGATCACGAAGGATATACAAGGAGAGATTCCTTGGTGTATGCTCTTTACCGACGATGTGGTGTTAGTCGATGAGAGTAGGACGGGGGTCGATAGAAAATTGGAGTTGTGGAGACAAACTCTAGAGTCCAAAGGGTTTAGGCTTAGTAGAACTAAGACGGAGTATATGGGGTGTGAGTTTAGTGGGATACGACCAGTGGATGGAGATGTTTGTCTAGATGGTTAGGTAGTACCTATGAAGGATAGCTTTCGATATTTAGGGTCGATGTTGTAGAGCGATGGCGAAATAGATGAAGATGTTAGTCACATGATAAGAGCGGGGTGGGTGAAATGGCGACAAACATCAGACATCCTATGCGATAAAAAAGTCCCGCAGAAGCTAAAAGGCAAGTTTTACAGGACAGCGATTAGACCTGCGATGTTGTATGGCGCAGAATGTTGGACTACTAAAAGACGACATGTCCAGAATTTGAGTGTAGCTGAGTTGCCTATGTTGCGGTGGATCTGCAGTCACACGAGAAAAGATCGGATTAAAAATGATGACATACGGGATATGGTTGGGGTCGCACCGATAGAGGGGAAGCTGACCCAACATCGTTTGAGATGGTTTGGACATATTCAACGCAGACCTCCAGAGGCACCGGTACGTAGCGGAATTCTTAATCATTTCGAGAACACAAAGGAAGGGGAGAGGGAGACCACGATTGACATGGGAAAAAGCGGTGAAAAGAGACCTTAAAGAATGGAACGTCTCCAAGGAGTTGGCGATCGATAGGAGCACTTGGAAGTTAGCAATTCATGTACCGGAGCCATGACGTAGGAATTTAAGGGTAGGAGCGATGCCATAGGTTTGTAGGTCCCTCTATTAGATCATGGTCGAGGTCTAGGTTTCTAATATTACTATTATTATTATAGGTATTATTATTAGTATGACTACTCTTATTTTTAGTATGTTTTTATGTTTTGTTTTGTTCTTGGATGTGTTCATTTATTGGGTTTCTTTCTAGCCTACACCAATTTGTTTGGGACAAAAGACTTAGTTGTTGTTGTTGTATTTTAATAATTTTATTTAATCATATGGACTAGTTTAATGTAATATATTTTATGTTTTGTATTTCTATTTTGCATCTATTAAATTAAATTAATCGAATTCTAATTCTTACAATTTCTAAATTAAGTATGGTACAAAATATATGCAACATGTAGAAAAGAAAACAAAACCTAAAAAAAGCAAAATTGGGCCCATACCCTTTAAATATTTCTTAATTAGATATTTACCCCTCAAATTTTTGAAATTAGCCTCATACTCCTCAATTCATGATAGAACTAGATATATGCCCTCCTTAGCAATTTTAATTAATTTCTAAATGTAAAATCTGATTTTTATATTTTATGACGAAATTGTCCTTATCCAAACTTTTTTCTAAACCTTTCGTCTTCCCGCTAAGTTTATATAGAGATACAAAAGATATAATTATTTTTTTAAGCCCAGCGATCTTGGCTGGGTATTGCTTGGTTTCATCGATCATAATTTTGTTATACATATTGCTTTTTCAATTGATTTGCTTTACAAGTGTAATATCGCTGACACATCCATTAAAATCAATACAAGTGCATCAACGTGTAGCCAACATGAAGGAAATTTTATCAAAAATGCGCCTATGGTTTAGAATGGAAAAATCATATATTTTTAGCGATCTTCTAAATAAGAAAAATTTGGAATGGAAAAGGTATATTTGAGACACGTGATAAAAATTAGTGAGAAGATGAAAGGTCGGCTAATAGGGTAGAGGAGTATGGACACGGACAATTTCGTCATAAAATATAAAAAATCAGATTTTTACATTTAGAAATTAATTAAAATTGTTGAGGAGGGTATGTATCTAGTTCTATCATAAATTGAGGGGTATGAGGACAATTTTAAAGATTCGAGGGGTAAATATCTAATTAAGAAAGATTTGAGGGGTATGAGCCCAATTTTGCCAATAAAAAAACAACTTAGAAAAATTCTGCCATGAGAATCAAATTTTGAATCGGACTACAATCTTAACCACATATTTTTTGAAAAGAAAATTAATTCATTAGCACTCATGAACAGTTGCGATTAAAATCCGATTCAAAATTGATTCTCATTGCAGAATTTTCCAACAAGTTAATAAGAAAAATATATACGAACAATACAAAAATGAAAATCGCTTAAAAAAATGATTAGAAACACAAATATTAAAATTGTAAAAATATGATGAGAAGTATTAAAAATATATTAATTTATATTAAAAAAATATTAAAAGTACTTAAAAATAGGTAAGGAAAAATCGATATTGTAATACTATTTTATATAATTTGGATGAGATGATTTGAATAAAAGTTAAATATTATTTTTAATTAGTGGGAGAGGCGCCTGATCAGGATCAGGGCATGAAGATGAAGATGAAGTGTGTCCGTCCGGACTCCGGACTCTCCCGCTTAGTTTAGTTTTGTGTTTTCTTCTCTTTTGGGACACAAAGGAGAGAGAAAGAAAGAAAAACCCTAAAATAAATAATCATATGAATGGCGACGCCGACGGCGACGGCGACGAGGCGGGAGGAGCTCAGCCTCCGCCTCCGAGAACGGTGGCGCTCCCTCGATGTGGACGAGGAGCTTGGCGACGATCCCGGCCTCAAAGCCTCGTGGTTCTCCGACGCCTTTGATTTCCTCATAAATAATGATATGAATGACGAAGGGGAGCACATCTGGTGCCACCACTCCCACCTCATGGAGCCGCTGCTCCAGACATTCCACGCCTTCTCTCCTGCTCCTCCTCTACGACTAGACCAGACATTCCACGCCTTCTCTCCTCCTCTACCTCTACACCTCCTCTGGGCCCGCCTCTCCCGCCAGCTCTCCCTCTGCACCCAGTGCGTCTGCCTCCACCACCAGGCCCAGCTCTCCTACGCCTCC
The DNA here is from genome assembly GCA_028095005.1 of Rhynchospora pubera. Taxonomy (NCBI): domain Eukaryota; kingdom Viridiplantae; phylum Streptophyta; class Magnoliopsida; order Poales; family Cyperaceae; genus Rhynchospora; species Rhynchospora pubera. The sequence goes on from CM051460.1 coordinate 360,668,023, forward strand.
CTCTTCCACTCTCACTCCGTCGCCCCCCTCCTCCTCACCCTCCGCCGCCTCGACGAAGAAAGGCTCACCTCCCTCCTCAACCGCCTCAATGCCAACCTGCGCTCCAGCCACTACGACCCCGCTCGCGACGCTCCCCATGTCGTCACCCTCATGTTCGAGGTCCTCATGTTTCCCGTCCTCTTGGACGACATGTCCCTCGCTAATGAGTTTCAACTCTTTATAGAGGCCATCGACGACTCTTATGACCTCACTCTCTCCAGTGATCAGCACTATCCTGTATTTTCTTCTCTCTCCAATGACTAACCATTACTCTTTATTATTCTCTTTTAATTCGACCACACTAATTCTCCTATGAATAACCTAAATAGGGAGTCTTTGCATTGCTTTTCTTCACCAGCGGCAAGGCTCGAGCTATCGGCCTTCGCCTCGCCAGATGCATGGGCAAGTTCAGGTCCACCCCCTCCTTTCTCCCCCCTTACACAACTATATTTATTTATTATGTTTATCTTCAAAACCTCTCACCTAATGTAATGACAATATAGGCTAGCAACTGACTTGGAACCCTTGCAACCTCTACTAAAGAAATGGATCAGTTTTTTAGAAACAGATGTTCCGCCGACTGATAACGAGGCCCTCAGACCGAGAGTGCAGCTCAAGCGAGCTGATGTATGGCTTGGAATTAAGTCACTGTATGTAAGTCTAAAACTGGCTTTATGCTTACCATGTGCTTCCTTGAGGTTAGGTTGCCTGTTTCAATTTGTTGACATTTGCTTTGATTTCAGGCTGGGGTTTCTGGATGGCCCAGCATTTGAGGATGGTATATTGGAGAGGTATCCTGTTTTCCTCAATATAATACTCAACCATGTCAGTGACGATACTTCTGATTTCTCCTATGCTGTTAGTTGCCTCAAAGCATCCTTCGAGATGTTAGGTCAGTAGTACTTGTTTGGCACTTAATTAATAGGATTAATTTTGTTCCTATGATATGACATCTGTGTTGGACCTGTATACAGGTTGTAAGCTCTGGTTGAAAGCCTCACTATCCCCAAGTGTGATGCGAAACACTCTATTGGGCCACTGTTTTCATACTCGGGATGAGAAGAGCCATAAAGACATCTTTGACCTTTTCATTCCCTTTCTTCAGGTACCTACCTCTCCCTCTTCTCTCTCTCTCTCTCTCTCTCTCTCTCTCTCTCTCTCACACACACACACACACACACACACACACACACACACAGTGGTGACTCTTTGAGTTCAAGTACTGGGTGTTGCATACACCATGCTTTCATGCAGTCCTTATCTATATCATCTGTCTGTTAAATAAATGCAAAGAAGAAAGTAATGCAAGCTTTCTGTGATGTAGTCTCTTGAGGCATTGCAAGACGGAGAGCATGAAAAGCAAAGGAGAAACATACTTTATTTTCTTCTCCATCAGGTCACTAGAAGCAGTAACTTCAGTGTCTTTACACGGCAAAATGCTTGTAAGGTAATCCTCTCTAGTTTTATTGAATTATTTGTTCCTTCTTAAGACATATTTTTTCCTCAAACTGTGTTAATGCTTTCTTTTTTGATATCCAGTTTGTTAATATCATTTGATGTCGTACAATGTTGTTAGAGTTTAGAAATCTTTGTGTGAAGTGTGACTGGGATGGTGCTGTATTATATGCCTGATTTATCATCCAAGACCATATGAGCTTCTTTGTTAGAGAAAGATTTGTCTCATGTAATTCTTTGCATTTATAAAAGAATGACCATTCAGGCTGGTATCCAGTCAAATGAAAATGATGTGACATCAGAAAATGAAGTGGTTGTACATATATCTATATATAATTTAAAAAAAATGTTTTATGTCAGATTGCTATACTGATTGTGTACCGAGGATATACGATGGAACCTCCCAGTCCACCATTTGAGTGTGCTCATATGTGGTAAGATTGAATTAATATTGTTTTCTTAAACATAATTCAGTTTATGTGAATTCAAATCTTTTTGTTAATCTATTTTATCTGTCCAAAATTTTTCAATCAGGGGCCCTTCTTTGGTGAGCGCATTGAAGGACAAGACTCTACATTCTTCTTTACGCCAGCCAGCTTTTGATCTCATAAACTCTATAATAATATCGGATGCATGTGCATTGGTTTCTAAGTTCTTGTCCCTCTCAAAAGCCAGTATTAGAAGCCTATTCGACGAAGAAGAGGATACAGTCTTATCAAAGGATGCAGAGAAAGACAAAAGCTGTTGGACTGAATTGTGTTCACAGTGGAACTTGACTTCGCATGAATGTATCCAATGGAGGTGTATTCCTTTATTGTGGTATACTGCACTGCTTCAAATTTACCCTGTGGATCTTCCAATCTCATTCTCTATGGCCATATTTTTGGTACTGTCTCGTGTTTCTGTGGCCAATCTTGGTTCTGGTAACGAGCTGATGTCACTATCAGTGGATGAGTGGCTGGTGTCACATGCTGGGGAGATATCATGGTGCTTCAAATGGGAGATCCCTAGTGGATCAAACGATGGGGGAGACGGAAAGGAATCATTAAACTCAGTTGAGGTGGTCACTACTACGTGCACTCTATTGATGAGGGCCTTGAAAAGGTTTCGTGGTAGTTCTACCTAGTGGACTTCCTTTTGTACTTGTATCTTCTTGGTAGCAGCCATGCACTTTTGCTTCTCTTTGGCATCCCTAATGAGATATTATTTTGTTATTTAATTAGATTCTCTGTACATTTTGTGGTGCAACTAGTAAAGCTGGAACTTCAAAAGCAATGGACTTGGACACCTGCAATGGCTGAAAGCTTGGTTCTCTTTCTTGTGGATCCTAATGATGTCAGTAACTTAGCTTCATATAAAAGAATGAAATCTAAACAGTTTCGTTAGTTGATGCCTAATAGTTTGATTTATTACTATTATTATTATTATTATAATTTTTTTTTTGGAGCAGAGTATAAGGCAAGCAGGTAGAGCCATCTTAGAGAGTGCGTCTGAGAATAAAATGCTGACAGCCGGGCTCCAATTTCTTTGTTGTGGCGCTTCTCTCTCTGCTATGTATTTGGGCCTCCGATATGCTCTAGGGCTGGTGGGTTCTTCATTCATGCTTAATAGATTTTTGTAGATCTCCTTGTTTATAGCTCTGTACTCTACTTCATTAACATTGTACCTTCTGCTTTTTCTTTCTATCAGGTTCAAGTCAACCCAATACCAGAAAATTTTCACAACCTCCACCACATATTTTTTGTCGCGCGAAAGCTGCTAAAGGAAGTGGTTAACCCTGACCAATCACCACAAAGTCTTCATAAGGGGCCTTTACCCACAACAAAAGCAATGGAAGGGGGTTTTATAAGGCAACCAGGATTTAGCTATCCATCAAGTCGGCCACCACAAAGTACAATTAGTCCTGTGGACATGCAGTGTTGGGAACAATTTTGTTATTCCCTATCGACAAACTTGTGGCCTTTTATAGTGAATTGTCTAGAGAAAGGAGGCATGATTTTCGATGAAAAGCGTTATGAGGTACTGTTTTGTGAAATGTTCCATCTTTGTAGAGCTTTAATTATGCAAAAAGACTCTTATTATGGATATATAATGATTGCAAATTTGCGATGTTGCCTAAAATGCGACCACAATGACACTTCACCTTTCTTTCTGCAACGCATACCTGAATTCAAATTTACAGGGATACAGGTGGTTAATTGCCCAAGTTACCAGTAGTTAATGTCAAAAGTAAAATGTAGTAATTAAATTTGTAACAGATGGCAAGCGTGCGTCTTCTTGAGATGCTGCCTTGTGTTGTGGAGAGGCTCTCTTTGGGGATATCTTCAACTCGTGAAGAATTTGCTCCTGTCAACTTACCTTTTCAGGACTTGGCCTGGCTCTCATACTTGGCAAATTGGGGCAAATCATCCCTAATTGTTCTCACCAGGCACTGGAAGCAGTGCATCATTTCTGTTCTTCAAATTCTCATTAGATCTCTAACTACTGGGCCCACACAACTCTTTCTCGACCTTGAAGCAATGGTCTCCAAAGGTTTTCTTTTTTCATTTTCTTAATATATCTATGGAATATGGATTATATCGGGTAATGCAGCTAATGCTACGAGTCTCTTGAACTTTTGAGTTATGATAAATAGCCTCTGAACTTTTAATTTAACAATGCCATGCTGCCCCCCCCCCCCCCAACACACACACACCCAACCCCCCAACAAAGAAAAGAAATTTCTGGTTATGCTAGTATCGTGATGGTAAGATCTTCCTTCGACGGAAGATTGTTTTCTTGGTTCTGTTTGATTTGATATCTTCTATAGCAATGAGAGCTACAATAAAGATCGAGATCAAATCAGGCCTTTGTTTCTTACTATCTCAAAATATTGTAATGGCTTTTGAAGGGCCTTGATGAACTCATAATACCATAATTGCTTTTGGTGATGTCGTAATTCAGTTTCCTCAAAGCATTCATTTACTGATACCGACTCAGCCATATGGTGCAGTGCCATTAGAGCCATTTTGAGGTTACTAGGTGGTTTGACTTTCAACCAAATTAACAAATATGATTTTCTTTGAATTTATTTATTTTTACTTTTTTGCACACTTGTGAACTTACAGACAAAATTGATATTGAGAAATTTCTGGAGAAAGTATCAGCATGTAAAGTGAGTGCCTTATCAATGGAGGCACCTCATGCTATCACAAGGAAACAGGCTCCGCTGTTGGATGCTATCGCTACAGAAAGGACCCCACTTGGCAATGATATTCCCAGTCTGGTCATACAGGAAGCAAGGAGACCTTCCACCATGATGGAAACAGATAAGGTCCTATCAGCAAACAGAGACATGACCGACAGGCTAGAGCAAACTACAGCTGGGTCTGCTAACATTCTACGAAAACCAGTTCCTTTGGATGGGAGAGACTGCTGGAAGGGGAAGAAATCAATCACACCGTCTGAGATGGCTGAGCCAGCAGTTGCAACAGCAAAGGAACCCTTGAAACAACCTGAGCCGGCACGTCCATCAGAAAAGAAACAGTTGAAGCCCCCTGCTAACGAGGAGTCCCTTCTTAAGCAAATAGTACAAGATGATCAACCTGATCCTCTAGATGCCGCACTGGATAAAGCTCACCAGCCACCAATCCTGCTTTCTCTGACAAAGACACTTGCCATCCCCCCAAAGCGACAAGTTGTTCAACTTCCAATGCCAAATGGAAACAGAAATGCTTCCTTTAGCAACAGAAACACAACTGTCATGAGATTTAAACGCCCCAAATTCGACCAGTGGTACAAGGAAATATTACAGATGGACTACTTCAGTGCAGCTGGTGTTTCAAAGAATGGTCAAAAGGAGAAGGAACCAAATGTTAGTTTAAAAAAGGTCCCTCTTAGCTTTGGCTCAGAAAGACAATACCTAGAAATATTTAAGCCACTGGTTTTGGAAGAGTTCAAGGCACAGTTGCGTGCTGCATATATGGAGAGCTCCATGGAAGACATGATGTGTGGTAGCTTCTGGGTGTTGTCTGTGGAGAGAGTTGATGAATTTTTGGTGGTCAGGGGTCGGCCTGATGAGAAAGAATTTCTCAAGAACCAAGGCGGTTGTCTCGAAAATGACCTCATTTTACTTACCAAAGAGCCCTTCAAAAATACCGAGCAGTCTGTGCATGTGCTAGGACTGGTACATTTTTCATTTTCATGCTTTCTTTGTCAGCATATTTAATCAAGTTGCATTCTATTATATTGACTGGTTGACTGACTTGAGTGTGTAGTCAATCTAGATACTGGCTTTAATACCAGGCTCAACTATAACCCGACTATGTCAACCAATAATTATTGTCCATAATTATAATTGGTTGTGCATCCTACCTCAATGTCCTGTTGCCATCAGTATTTTAACAGAATTGGACCATCAGTAGTAATGCGTAAATTCCATATGAAACTCTATCCCATCTGTATTGTAAAAATAGTTGCTAAAAAAGTTGCAAACTGTACCGTCGGTACCTGAGGAAAGGATTCAATCAAAGCGCTTTGACCGGAGTCCCGGTTAAACCCCGTCAGATCTCAATATTGAAAGTTCAAATGACCGAACCAAATCGTCAAATATGATCTCCATATTGAAATCTCGTTGCCAACTAATTTTTGAAATTTTTTTTTTGAAATTTTTAAGTATTTTTTTCGGATTTTTTAAAACAGCAGTTTTTGTAGTTTTTGTAGGGTTCAGAACAAATTAGATTAACAATTTTCTAAAATTCGAAAAAATACTTACAAATTTCAAAAAAATGAAAAAATTAGCCGGCATGGAGATTTCAATATGGAGATCATATTTGACGGTTTGGATCGGTCATTTGAACTTTCAATATTGAGATCTGACGGGGTTTAACCGGGACTCCGGTCAAAGCGCTTTGATTGAAAGCTTTCTCTCTCTCTCTATATATATATATATATATTAGAAGTTGAATCGTAAAGTGTATCGTGTATCGTAGTATTTAGAATCGTATCGTGTATCGTGTATCGTATCGAATCGTTTAAGATACGCTAAACTACCCTTAAAATGAAGTAAATTAACTACTTAGAATGTATATTGAATTTTTTCATTAAAAGAAAATTATAATATCACACCCTATTATGGTAATCATTCAGCAATTCAGTCATCTAATAATGTAGTGTATGAATATTCGCCATTACTTAATATTATAATGTATAATATATTTATTTATTATTTATAATTAGATCTTATAATATTATACTGCATAATCTGTATAAATTATACTCATTTTAATCATTATAATATATAATCTATTTATTCATGTATAAATTATTAATATTAATAAATTATAGTTTATAATATATAATGCATAATTTTCATAATCTGTATAAATTATTATTGTTGTTATTTACTGATATTTTATTATAAACTGTACAAATTATAATCATAATTAATATGTATAAATTATCATTATGTTGTATTATCCAGATATTTTATTATTATTAATTTTTATTGATATTATTATTTAAATATATTTTCAAATATTAATTAATTATTTAAATAATTTTAACAAAAGAGACTGTAGTGTGCAATATAAAAAAAATTAATAGGACTCCCCATAACTATGGTCCCTTAAGTTCAATACTTTGTAAAAAAAATAAAATATAAAAAATAAATCGGATTTTAAAAGACAGAAAATGTAACTTTGTGCCCATATACTCTCTTTATTTAATCTTTGGGACCCACGTGTCTGTATCTCCTCTTCCATTACCCTTTTTTATTCGGCCCTGTACTACTTTCTTCTCTCCGAGGCGCAAACAAAAGGGTCAACTAATATTTTATTTAGGAAATTGAATCGTCGATAGGAAAATCTCGTTCTGATTGGTTGTTAGCGAATCGGAGGAATCGTTGCGATTCGATACGATACGCGTATCGCACTGTCGAATCGTTCGATTCAGACGATTCAGTAGGCTTGCGATATAAACTAACGATATGCATCGCTGAGCCTATATATCGTAACGCATCGTACGATGCGAATCATACGATTTTAACTCCCGTAGGCTTGCTGGCAACTAATATCGTTCTGGTATGTTGACACGACAATGTGGATTTTGCTGAATTGCAGGTGGAAAGACGAGAGAAAGGTGATAAAAACCAGTCAATTATCCTTGTTATTCGTTTCCTCATCTCAAATGAGGTTGCTCGTTTCAACAAAGTGCGAAAATTTCTGATAGTACGAAGTAAATGGTTTCTGAATCGAGTTTTCAACCTTACTCCTCAGAAGAGGGAATTCCAAGCCCTCTCTTCGTTACATGACATTCCTATTATGCCTGCCATCCTTAACCCGCTGATTGAACCCGTCTCCTCTGCTGGGTTCCACAAGGCGAAGTTGGATAGGCTAGGTGGGCCCATAAAGAGTTTTTTGACCACCTCTTACAACGATAGCCAGCTCCAAGCCATAGATGTCGCAATCAGGTCGATCCAAGCTGGAAAGAATTTTGAGCTCTCTCTCATACAAGGCCCTCCAGGTCTCCCTTAAACCCTTCTTTTGTCTCTATTTATCTTAAATTTTGTCCAGATATTTGCATTATTCTTTCACAGATATATCATTTTACCAATATGATGATACTTTTGGAAGCTAATATAAAAGATGACTTGAGCACCAGCAATGAATGTCTTTTGTTTAGAATAAAATAAGACTTGAGGCCAAATAGAAAGTTCATGACTTCTCTTTCTTTCATTCTTTCCTTTTTTCTTTCATAATTAATTAGGCAAAACAATCATTTAATTATTTTTTATTCAGGCACTGGAAAGACACGCACAATTGTCGCCATAGTGAGTGCGCTGCTAGCCTCACCTCTTGTGCAAAGGAAAAACTTTTCCACTTCCTGTACATCTTTGCATTCACGTGCTGGTAGCAGTCAAGGTAGGAATCCTACAAAACTCAGCCAATCTTCCTCCGTTGCTAGGGCCTGGCAAGACCTTCCTTTAGCCAAGCAGCTGATGAAGGAGTCTGGATTGCAACACCAGGTGTCCTATTCTGAAGGTGCCGAAAGGTCCCTCAAAGGAAGGGTTCTCATCTGTGCCCAATCGAATGCTGCTGTAGATGAGCTCCTCTCAAGACTCAGCGAGGGCCTCATAGGAAACGACGGCCAAATGTACAAACCTTACATTGTCAGGGTTGGTAATCAGAAAACTATCCATCCGAGTTCCCTCCCTTTTTTCATAGATACACTTGTTGAGCAGAAAGTTTCAGAGGATATGAAATCAAAAGCTGATGCTAAAGCTGTTACTGATTTTGAGTCAACTATTTCTCTGAGGGCAAGGCTGGAAAAGGTGGTAGAGGATATCAGGAAATATGAAACAAGGCGTGCGAAACTAGATAACAATGATGGTGAGGACAAGCCTAGTGGCAAGGTCTCTGTATCTCGAGATGAATCACATGATGTTCCAGATGAGCAAATCAATGCAAAATTGAATGCATTGCATTGGCAAAAGAGGGACGTCATTAGTGATCTCAAGATTGCTCATGCTAATGAGAAGAGAATTGCTGAAGAGAACAGAGGTCTTAGGCAAAGGGTGAGGAAACAAATTCTGATGGATGCTCAAATTGTGGTGGCCACACTCAGCGGGGCTGGCGGTGACTTGTATTCGGTCTGCTCAGAGGCTGCCTCAGCTGGTAAATTTGGAAATTTTTCGGAGAATACACTGTTTGATGTGGTTATCATTGATGAAGCAGCCCAGGTGAACTAAGGAATTCTTATTCTTTTTTATTTTATTTTTTTTACTTCTGTTATTTTTGTGCATAATGCTGGTCTTGGCTGCAATATAGTGGCAGGTCTTATGTACATATGAAAATAATAAAATTCCTTTCCTCTGTGTTCAGGCTTTAGAACCTGCAGCACTTATTCCCCTTCAGCTTCTCAAGTCAAAAGGAACTAAATGTGTAATGGTTAGTATCCCTGTTTCTCCAATTTACTGTTTGAGTTATCTGGTTTGTGTTGGCATCTCAATAGTATGTTTCCTAGCACTATGATCATGTGCATCAATTTTGGTTTCTTGATAAGAAGTTCTAATGAAAAGGTGGGAGACCCGAAGCAACTGCCAGCAACAGTGATATCAAATGTTGCAAGCAAGTTCTCATATGAATGCAGCATGTTTGAGAGGTTGCAGCGAGCTGGGCACCCTGTTATAATGCTCACAGAACAGGTTCCCATTCTGTGTTCCCATATTCTTGATTCATGCTACTTCACCCTTTACTTTCTAGAGATGATGGTTAAGGTGGTGGAGGTATGAACTAGCTGCTAGCTAATCTTTTTATAACTTGTTTTTGGTATTCAGTTCCGCATGCACCCTGAAATCTGCAGATTTCCGTCATTGCATTTCTATGATGGCAAGCTTCTGAATGGGGTCCACATAGAAGACAGATTGGCTCCATTTCACGGGATCAAATGTCTTGGCCCCTACATGTTTTTTGATGTAACAGATGGTCAGGAACGTTACGGTCGAAGTGGTGCTTCTCAGTCTCTTTTTAATGAATCTGAAGCTGAGGCTGCCACTGAAATTCTAAGGTTCCTTAACAAGAGGTATTGTCACTTCTGTTTCAGTCCCTTTTAAAACATGTAATATTTGTTTGCACCTCTGCAGTGAACAAGGTACTTTTTATCACTATTGTTGTCAGGTATCCATCTGAACTAACCTTCAAGAAGATTGGCATTATTACCCCTTATAGGAGCCAGCTGTCCCTTTTACAATCGAAATTCAACTCCACCTTTGGACCTGAAGCTGTTTCTGACATGGAATTGAACACCGTTGATGGGTTCCAAGGACGTGAGGTTGACATTCTCTTGCTGTGTACAGTCAGGGCTTCATCATTTAATGGATCAGATTGCAATGGTACAAGCAGTATTGGATTTGTCGCTGATGTGAGACGAATGAATGTTGCTCTGACACGTGCGAAGTTCTCTCTCTGGATTTTTGGGAATGCCAGAACTTTGCAAGTGAATCCTCACTGGACTGCATTGATCAAGGATGCCAGAAAGAGAAACCTGTTCACCTCCATTTCTCGGCCTTACTCCTCTGCTTTCACCAAAGAGCAACCTCAGTCTTTGCTCGACTCCATGCACAAGGATACCAGGATGAGTTCTGGAGGGAAGCAAGCAGAACAAAGCATGTGGATGCCACCTGAAAGGGGAAGGGTGAAGAGGTTTGGTGAAAACATGCATAAGGATACCAGGATGAATTCCAGAGGGAAGCAACCGGAACAAAGCATAAGAATGCCGATGCCTGGAAGGGAAAGTGTGAAGAGGTTTGGTCCTGGAGAATCAATGAAAAGAGCAATTGATGAGGTGGCCGTCAGAGTGTCAGGTGGGGGAAGCTGTGCATATTCAAAAATGATTTCAGAAAGTAAGGGGACAAACCAGAATGCCGGTGCCACCTCGTCAGTTCTGCTGGAACTGAAAGGGGGGAAGAGGAGCTTGGTTGATCATGTGAAAGAGGCAGCCAAAAAGTTGTCGTCTAAAAACTGTGATGGTGCTGGCATTGCTCCCTCTAAGCAGATCCAAACGAAGGCTGATTCTTCAAAGGGGAAACATTCGCATTCAGTGATGATGGAGAAGAGGAAGGTGATGCCGATGCCAACACAAATGCCGCACGGCTCGAAGGGAACTGGGTCCAGCAGCTCTGACAAGAACAGAGGTAGAGGAGGGGAAGCAGAGGCAGGAGAGAGGAAGAGAGGGAAAGCAGAAGGGGGAGTGGGACCGGGAGGGAATAGTATGCTGAATTCGGCAAGGAAGCGGCGGAGAGAGGATGTGGATTCTCTGCTCCCCTCTGCCTTTATCTCCTCTAGGAAGAAACCATGATTATGACTGTGACATGCTCGCCTTTGCTGGTATGATTATCAATCTCTCTAGGTAATTCTATCGTTTTGTTTATGTCAAGCGGAAATCAGCTCCTGCTGTTGTCTGTCACCAGTGAGAGCAACAAGGTTTTTAGTTAGTAATTGAATTTGATCGCCACCAGGCCTGAAAGAATGTTGGTTTGTGGCAGGAGATGGTGGGATGATAGGATAACTGGATAGGATAATAGCATAGAAATGATTTCAGATCTGAATCAGGTTTTATTTTTCCCTTCTCTTTTTATTAGGGAGGTTTCTATAATAGGATTATAGCTGAGAATATTAATGTAGGCATTGTGGCCTGATCCCATTTTTATACTCGTTTGTAGATTGTATCTTTTTGAAGGCAGCCTTTGTATATTATATCACAATGCCCAATGTTTGCTGTGTCTGTGTTGTGTGGCCGAGATATCAAATTCGTCTTGCTATCCTAATCTATTTCTACTGCAGGTTAGACTAAAAATAAAATGTGTTATGACCGTTAAACTTTGTAAGAGAGATGGACTGTGGTGGACTTTCCATGAGTGGAGTTTTTTTTTTTTTTAATTTAGCAGAAGGCCCACTGACGACGAGAGACCAACACTTGTTTAAGTGACCTGTTAAACTAAGGTATACCTGCCTTGGTTAAGCTACAAGAGATATTTCTGCAACCGTGGCATATACCCAAAGAAAAGAAAGAAAAAGAAAAGAAAAGAAAATGAAAAACAAAAAACAAAGATTGCTTGACTAGGAATGAATCAAATTGAAATTCCCGGTGCGGTACACTTGTACATGCAGGTACTGTCGAATGTTTCCAACTTTAGAAAAAGAGGGAAAGAGAGGTGAACCAAGTCATCTATTTTCTATTCCATCTGTCACATGATAAATTTATCCGATTCAGGATTGCTGGTGCTGTATTTCCACTACATCTCCTGCCTAACTAAACTCTCCTCCTCTCATTTTTTTTTCTTTTTCTTTTTTCTTTTTTCCGAGAGTGCGTGACTTTGGAGTGCCGTAGAGAGAAGAAAAAGTCCAAAAGAAGGCTAATCACTGTAACTGAATTTTGGGTTGGAAAATAACCGCCCCTAACAGATCTTTACCACAAAGTGCCACATTAATTATATGTTGCTTAATTAATTAGTGGCCATGAAATATACGCCTGTATCTATCTTGCCTCATGTGCCATCTATCTATGTGTAAACCACAAACCATATGGATAATTGGATATGCATTTCGCATTTGACCGCACCGAATTAAGCCAAAACTAATAAAAAGACAAAACGAATCACTATAGAGGTGGTAATAATAATAATAATAAGTAAATCAGGTTAACGAAAACAACGGCATTTGCTGCTTCCTTTCACCTGTTGTTTCCCAATCTGTACTTGGGCCGTAAGAAGAGAAAATTCAATATTTATACAGAAATATTTTGACGGAGGATTTCATCAAATTCGATCTTTATCTCAAATTTGAAAGCTTAAATTATCTATCCAAGCCGTTTAATATAATCTTAATATTGAAATTCCCTTGCCAACCAAATTTTATATATATTTTTTAAATTGTTTAAATTTTTTTTTAGAATTAAAAAAAAAATCTCAATCTAATGAGTTCTTAACCTTTTAATAACAATAATTTTTAAATATGCAAAAAAAAAATCTTGAAAAATTTGATCATCAAGGAGATTTCAATGTGAACAACGCATTGAACTGTTTGGATTAATCATTTGAGTTTTTGAATTCGAGATGTAATCGGATTTGATAGAGCAATCATTCAAATCGCTTAGACCGCTTAGACCGTAGCCAAACTTATATACCGAATATATATGGATGTAAGCACTCTGTCATTCCCATTGCAAGGCACGTATTTTCCCTTCTCAATTTAAGCATTTATCAGGTGTCACAAAAATGTACAGATTTATCCGTCGAACCAGTGAGATGACAAAAAAGAAAGGGGAACGAATGCCTTTTTGCAAATTTGCGTCCAGGGCATATTGAATCTTTTTAAACCGCAAAATAAATCATCTGTGTTGAAAAAAATATTGACATGGTAACATTTTTTCCTGTACATTCTCAGAACGTGAACTATGCAGTACTTGATGAGCGATAATAAGCCAGACCAAAAGTAGTTTTTCGGGGAAACAAAACCAAAAAAAATAAAATAATAATAATAAATTGCAGAATATTAAGATCACTTGTAAAATGAAATTTACATACTATTATCATTTTCTAGTTTGCTGGACTCGATAATAATTTCGTTCTTGCAATCTCAATTGACATAACACAGTACGATCCTCATTAATTATCAATAATTCAAATTACATGACTATGCAAGTATGCATATACTAGCAGAATACAATTTTATTTCTGCTTAGATTAATCAATGACAATTAAATGAATCACACAGACAAGCAATCCCTCTGATCTACCTTAGCGTTTGGAGCAGCAGCGATTGGATGTTTATGCGGGGCCTTGTCTTGGCAGCTGACATCCAAGATGTCAAGGTGGTACAGAATCGGCAGAATGAGAAGGGAAGAAAGAAAGGAGAGGACGGGGCCAAAAATCCAGAGCAGCAGCGGCAGAGCGGTGTAGAAGAGGCGGTTGCCGATGGTGTTGAGGAGGAAGCCCTTCTCGAGAAGGTCGCAGATGTAGTCCTGGGAGAGGGGCCCGCCGGCGGCAGCATCATCGTCGTTGAAGGCGATGTTGATGAGGAAGTTGACCTGGTTGATGAAGCGGATGGAGAGGGAGTAGCAGAGGAAGGCAAAGACGAAGAGGAGCAGCAGGGTGACGTACTTGAGGGAGAGCATGAACTCCCCGTGGGCCCCAAACACAGAGTCATTGAGCGGCCGCTTGATGCTGTATGTGCTGCTCAACACTGCCGCCAGCCCCGTGCACAGCAGGATCGATGTCGTCGCCATCAACGTGGACCCCATTATCGCATTCCGGATCGACTGCACCGCCAGGATATTCTTCTTGTCGTTGTCCTTCATTATGGCAGCCACCCAGAGGCGCCGCCCGGCAGAGTTCACGCCGATAAAGGTGCGGTGCGGCTGAGAGCGCACTTTGTGCCACAGCCAGGCGTGGTACATCATGGGAAAAAAGATGGCAAAAGGCACCAGAACCAAGTCCAAGTAGCTCTTCCTCCACTCCATATTCCTATATCCTTTCCCTATATATATATTTGTCAGATTAACCAACTGATCGATGATCCAGCAGTTAATGATTACCTCCTTTCTTTTGTTGTTGCAATTTGCAACGTACAACCAGAAATTAAGAAAAATAGAAATAAAGGAGATGTGGAAAAGGAAAGAGAGGGTGGCTGTTTATTATGTAATTAATGTGGAGAGAACATGAATATATATAGTGCGGGCCTGCGGGGGGGTGGTTGTACGCATGGTGCAACTTTAATATTAATTATGTAGTGAAATGTAATTTATTAACATCAAAATAGGCATGACCCGAAAGTATAGGGAAAACATGACCTGACCAAACATCATCCGATTAAGCGTCCATTCCACCTACCTTAATTTTAATTAATTTGGAAGAATATACTAATACTAATTGTAATCCATCTATGCCAGCTTTATTCTCTTATCACTTATCATTATCGTTCCGTTGCCATTTTTGTATATATAGATAACCTACGAAGAAGCCACAAGGCCCCTCTATATATGGTTATGTGTAATTAACATCATTTTTATTATCTAGGTTAGGAAACTAGGACATCAGGAAGTTAGAGATATTATTGGGTGTTTTTGTATGTGCAATGGTAATTGGGAAATGGTGCCAGTCAGACCCAACAATCGAGTCAAGTCAAGACGCAATCAATTGTTTCAATCTAGGAATGTTTGGCAACCGTTTCTGAATGCCAAACTATATATGCATCTACGCATTGTATGTACAATTTGATAAGATAAATTAACTAACTCGAGGCGCTGTAAACTTAACTGATTGCAACTTTTACATGTAGAGCTGTCAGCGTGATTTTTTGGCACGTGATTTTGTTTCGGTTAAAAGAAACGAAACGAATAACAGAACTGATTTTCATTTCGTTCCAATAACGAAAATGTAAACAAAACATGGAATTATACTATTTCGACTGTTTCAGCTTCATTTCAAACTGTTTCATGTATTATTTCTAAAGTGAAACGGTTAACAAAACAGAATTTTGTGTCGTTTCAGAAACGAAACAGTTAACGAAATGAAATGGTGTTTCGTTTTCTTATGCGAAACAAAAACGAATTGGGCCCATTCCGTGGTATTGGGCCACGTTTGACATCCCTATTTACAAGTAATCAACCTCATCAAAATAAGTTGCCTGCATATCCTGAATTCAGAAATCGACCATTTACAATTAATTGACACTCACCCTCCACTTCTACCCCATTCAGCGTCATCCATCAGATGGAGGGCTTCCTCCTCCCTCCTTTTCTTTCTGCGTCTTCCCTCCCTTCTATTCCCTTCCTTTCACTCTTTCTCTCTGCTCTCTCTTTTCAGCGGCCTCCTCTCCCTCCCTCCCTTTCGCATTTTCCCACCCTTTTTCTCCTATCTCCCATTCTATGTGCTTCCTACTCCCTCTCTTCTACCTCTTTTTTCTTCATGTTTTTATCCTCGTTCTCTTTTGTTTTTTCGTTTTTCTCTCTTTTTTCCTTACAATTAGTAATACTAAAGAATTATTTAATAAAAATAAATGTTCAATTTGTTATAACAAAGGAGTATATAATATTTACTCAGTTAGTATTACAAAGAAAATATTTAATAGAAGTAACTGTTCACTTTATTTATTGTATATTTTCACATTTTTACATATATGTTCACTTTATCGTTTTGTATGAGTTCACTTTGCTTATTATATCTATTCAATTTTGTCGTATATATTTAGTTTGTCCTTGTATTTGTACACTTTTATTCTTTATTCATTTTATTTTTGTTTATATTTATTTTATTATTTTATATGTTCATTTTGAGAAACAAGACATAGTTCATATGGTGGAGGCGAAGAAATATGAGACAGAGATACGAGAGAGAGGTGGAGTCAATGGAGAAAAAAATGAGACAGAGGGCAGTAGAAGGGAGGAGACACAGAAGGCGGCGCATGAGAAAAGAGGACGCTAGGCTAAGTAATGAGGCAGAAAGCGACGAAGGTAGAGGAGGGTGATGGAGGTGAGGTGAAGGGGAAGAGAAGTAGATGTGAGGAAAGGTAATGAGGGGGCGGGGTGGAAGAGGGTGGCGGAGGTGAGGTGAAGGAAAAGATAAGCGAATATGAAGGGAAAGATGAAAGAAGCGAAGAGGGAGGGAGAAGCGCAGAAAATAAAAGAGAGATGAAAAAATAGAGCATAGGAGAAGGAAAAGAGAGAAGTGAATGGCGTTGATGATAACTTACTGGATGGTGTATATCACTTATGTATATTGCCTCTTGGAAGGAGATGCTTTGTTCCCACTAACCGACAATGCAATTGACTTGCTCATACTTCAGCTCCCCAAGTTACTTGATCTTCTCTTCCACACATACCGATAATGAGTGTACATGATCTTCAGTATGAGATTGTTGTAGGACCTTTGCGTCTCAAGAGTGGCGATGAGGTTGTCCCATTGAGGTCTTTCGGTCAAATTCCTGAGCAATCTTTCTATTACACGATTGTTAGATAGGGTTTCTCCTATGTTGTTGAATTCATCGAGTAATTGTATAACCCGAGTATACATATCCTCGATGGATTCACCATCCTTTATGTAAAAATTGTCTAATCTAGACTCCAACTCGAATTGACGTGAGTTCTTGATTAAAGAATTTCTCTCATAACGGTTCAAGAGATAAACTCAAATTTCATGTGCATTGGTAGAACTACAAAAAATGTCCACTATGGACTAATAGACTGAGTTGAGAAGGACATTGACGGCATTGTCATTTTTTGTTTTGAGTAATTTTGAGGTCATGGATCTCCTTACTTTCACTATCAACATTTAGTACATAAGACTTGTTAACTACATCCCAAAGGTCAATCAAGTTGAGATATACAACATACATCTCTTTCAATAACGAAAGTTCTTGCAAGTGAAACAAAACTTGTCCGATTTTTTAATCACACTAGAGGCCATGAAATCGAGGTTATCTAACACAAATTTTAGTAAAAAAAAATAACCTGCTCTGATACCACTTTGTTGTCCATGATTAAAGACCTAGAGGGGGTGAATAGGCACAATTTCAAGTTCCTAAACTGGTTTGGTCAATTCAACAAATTACCAAACACAAGAAAGCACACAAATAATTCAAATTAAATGTAAATAAAGAAGAAAGAAAGAGATGACACGCAATATGATTAATAAATTGCAGGCAAAAGTACTTTATGTTGGAACTCACCAAAGTATCGTTGAGTTGAGATCAAAACTCCTACATCAAGTTCAAAATAACCGATCCAAACCGTCCATTATGATCTCCTTATTGAAATTTCCATGCAGACAAAATTTTTTATTTTTTTAAAATTTTTAAGTATTTTTTGAAATTTCAGAAAATCGTTAAAAACAGTAGTGAGTTGTAACTCAAAATTTCGAAACAGTAGTGAGTTGTATACTAATTTTTTATGATAATTAAAATTTCCATCTGAAATAATTAGTTCATAACCGTTCAAAAACAGCAATGAGTTGTAACTCAAAATTTCGAAATTTAGTTCAAAATGATCGATCCAAACCGTCTAAGACGATCTCCCTATTCAAATCTCCATGCAGACCAAATTTTATATTTTTTTTAAATTTTTAAGTATTTATTTTGGATTTTTAAAAACAGCTGTTTTGAACGGTTTAAAACTAATTTGATTAATGATTTTCTAAAATTTCATAAAAATACTTACAAATTTCGAAAACTATAAAATTTGGTTTGCATGGAGATTTCAATAGGGAGATCGTATTGGATGGTATGGATCGGTCATTTTGAACTAAATTTCAGAATTTTGAGCGTGACTCACGGACCCTTTGGTGAGTTGCAACTCACTATAACAAAATTATATATATATATATATATATGTTGGAGTTATGTCCTAGAAGTCAACGGTTGATGACTTAAATATTAGTTTATGTTATTGATGATATTTGATCATTTGTTCCTAGAGTTTATTATTGACATATCATTCAGGTCGAGGATATCTGCGAATCATTAACTAAATGCAATAATAAATCTAAATCGTCCGTTTGATAATTAAGAAGGAACGTTAATTATCATAAAAAAGTTAGTATGCAAGTTAAGTAATGATTAAGTTCTACAAATCATAGGTAAAGAGTTACCAACTTAATTGCATGTGTATGTTAGAGAACATAGTACAGGACATGACCCAATGAAATAAATATATGGATTGTGTTTTGTGTCATTATTTATTTCATATGAGTTTGATTCTAAGTTTGAGATGGTTCAACTTTTCCACATGAGGATAGGTTCAATAAATATCGTCTACCATTAATTTCAGATAAAGGCTGTTATACGGACTTTATTTATGTTCTCTTGAACTGTGCGGGAAAAAGTTGGTCATCAAGAAAACCGTATGTTATACCTAGCGAGTGATGATATCTGTTTGGGCCCCTTGATAGAGTTGGATCGTATGCATGCAAACTAGACGATCATCTCTAGATCAAGAATGACACATTCCTATCTTGGATTATACAATGATATCATGTGACATAAGAATCAGACAAGGAAATATTTTATTTCTTATGCATGATTAATATACTGTAGCAGTACAATATTTATGTGAATTGGAAATCATAGTGTGTTGCTAGATGCCACCTATGATTATTAGAAATAAATAGTGATTTATTTCCATGGCCAACATAGCATAATGTTAGTAAGTGGTTAGGATGCACAATTTTTATTTTTATTACAATTAACAAAGATAAAACAAGCAAACTACCACAAGAAAAGATCTTGCGAGCATGTAACACATCAATTAACCATGAGAAAAGGGATTATGGATATACCTCTTCTTGAATCGTATCAAGAAGGAAAAATCCATAGCGTAGGAGTCGGTGGCGTGCTGTGTCGCTCTTCCTTCTTCTCCAAAGGATGACCTCGAGTCCACCAAGAGAATCACCACGATCTCGAAACTGTGCTATCGATTAGAGATCACGTCTAACCCTATCTTCCTTTTCTTTCAATTAAATTATTTTAATGAAGGAAGAGATTTGCTCCACACATGAGCCAAGAGGATGGAAAGAAGAGAGCAACAAGAGAGAATTTCGAAATTATTATCCTTGGAAAATTTCAGCCAGCAAAAAAGAAAGAGAAAAATCAGCATTGTTTCCAACCTGAACCTCCTTTATATAGTTGTCCAAAAATCTAGTTTCCATAATTAATTCATGGACATATTTACCCTTCTATGGCCTGCATTGGATAGGCCTTTAATGGGCAACAACAATTGTATTTAGTCCATTAATTAATTACTATAATTGCTCATTTAACCATACTAAATTTGGGCATCTAATTAACTATTTAAATGAAGGCCCAAATGGCTCAATTAATTAAACTAAGTTGAACAAAATTAATTATTAACTTATTAATAATTATTTAGGGATTAGATAATGCACTAATTTATTTCTATATGATCACTTGACTTAATTAATTATAACGGTTCACAACGGTATATAATTAATTAATCAACTTATCATATTTTCGCAATACTTACTGTTGCGAATAAATAAATAATGCATCGTGTGGTTACAACTCTATTTGTGTGACTCTTTGAGGATTCATGCTATGTTGGCCATGGAATTAAATCGTTATTTAATTTCAATAATCATAAGCGGTATCTAGCAACACGTTATGACTCCCAATACGCATAAATAATGTACTGATACAAATATTCAAATCCTGCATAATAAATAAAAGTATTTCTTTGTCCGATTCTTATGTCACATGATATCATCATATAATCCAAGATAGGAATGTGTCATTCTTGCAGATTATACGTTTCTTGATCTAGAGTTGATTGCACAAGTTGGCCAAACAATCCAACTCCATCAAGGGGCCCAAACAGATATCATCACTCAATAGGTATACTAATCAAGGACATACGGTTTTCTTGATGAACAACTTTTCCCCGCACAATTCAAAAGAACATAAATAACATCCGTATAGCAGTCTTTATCAGGAATCAGCGGTAGACGATATTTATAGAACCTATCCTCATGTGGAAAACTCTTTGGGTCATGTCCCGTACTATGTTCCAATAACATACACATATGCAATTAAGTTGGTAACTCTTTACCTATGATTTGTAGAAATGATAATTAATGTTCCTTGTTAATTATCAAGATTACGGACGGTTTAGATTTACTATTGTCATTCTAATGAATGATCCACAGAGATCCACAATTCAGATCCTGAACCTGAATGATCTGGCAATAATAAATCTTAGGAACAAATAATCAAATATCATCAATAACATAAAGTAAGAAATTAAGTCATTCAATATTGACTTCTAGGACATAACTCCAACACATAAATCCTCAAAGGGTCACAAAAATAAAGTTTTAACCATACAGTGTATTATCTATTTATTCACAGTAGTAAGTGCAGTGGAAATATGATAAGTTGATTAATTAATTATATACTGTTATGAACCGTTATACAGAGTTTCACCCTCGCCGCTGATCTCAAGGATAATTCATTAAATCAAAGGGATCATATAAAAATAAATTAATGCATTTTCTAATTCCAAAATAATTATCAATAAGTTGATAATTAGTTTTATTCAACATTGGTTGAATTGAGAATTCAGTTTAATTAAAAAAAAATAATTAATTGAACCATTAAATGAACGATTTAATGTGTTAATATGAGAGATAAATATGTAAATGAAATGGTCTAATTTTATCCATTTCGTGGCCAGCAATTAGGGGGCAATTTTGACCATATAGGGTGAAAGAAGGATGAGGTTTGGATGCCTAAATATAAGGCGGTTAATTAAGGAAACAGCACCGCTAAATTTAGCGTTAACCTCTCCCTCTCTTCCTATTATATATGGACGAAAATTACAAAAAAAATATGAGATTTTTTCTCTTTCCAAAAGCTCTCATAATTTTGCTCTTCCATAGAAATTCATGTGTTGAATATTAGCCACAAATTAAATAGTTAATTTGGTGAAGAAAAGCAAAAGCATTAGTCATGTTCTAGGGTTTGCTAGCACAAACCTCTAGAAGATGGTTGGAGCTTTTGGTGGACTTGAGGTCAACGCGGTTGTTGTGATGGTGAGCACGCCATCGACTCCAAGAGAATAAGGTCGAGCCTTCCAATTGTGATATTGGAAGAGGTACACGATTCTCCTCCCTTTCTCATGTTTGCTTGATGTCTAATTACTAGATCTTATGGTTGTGCTTGATTAATTGATATTAATTAGTAATAAAAATTAAAATTACACAAGGACTTGAGTTCCTAACAGTGGTATCAGAGTCTTGGTCGTAATTAAGACGTTTTACCACTTAATTGAATGAGAAATTAGTAATTAACTTATGATGTGTATCCTTCTTGTTCTGTCTTGTTGCTTATTTTTTGTGATGTAAAGCCTTCTGAAAATATTTGCATCTTACTGAAAATTGTAGATCTCTGAGTTGTGGAGTTTTTGTCTGCATAGTTCAGTTTGAATGACCTGTAGGACCGATTTTTGAAAAAGAACTACCTGTAACCTTTGGCTATAATTAAACTAGACTTAAATATATTTTTGTTCGTGTATAATTTGTTGCATGGTTCGGATTTTATGTGGGTGTTTAAGTATGAAAATGGAAAAAGACGTCAGATCTGTTTTTTTTCAAACAAACTGATTGTTTTGATAAACTGTACTAATTGAGAATTTTTTTTAGAAAAGCGTTTAAATAGAATTGTTCTATTTTAAGTTAGGATTCTGCTAAAATTAGTTTCGTAATTTTTGGTGGAGATTTAATACTTTAACTAGGTCAAAAGATTTTAATCGTCAGTCTGTTTCAGAACAGGGGCAGTTACTTGTATGGCCATTAACTTGATGATTATGAATAGACCTTGTTGGTTTTCTTTTCGTAGGTAATTAGCCAATTGCATATACTAGGTCTATTGTGTAAATTGTTTGCACAAAAATTTTATGGAAGATGATCCTACAGACAAAACGTTTGAGGTAAGAAAACAGAAAATTTGATAACTGTGTTTTACGCACAAAGTCAGATTTGTCTTTTTTAATTCTCCCTGATAGTAAGTGATCTCTTCCTGAAATTTTACTGGTAGTTACACTCATTATAAGGAGTTTTCATGATTTATTTCATAAATTTTGGAGACCGAAAAATTTTGAATTTTATCGGGTCCCATTTAGTTGTCCTACAAGTCAATGGTTGATGACTTAAATATTAGTTTATGTTATTGATGATATTTGATCATTTGTTCCTAGAGTTTATTATTGACAGATCATTCAGGTTGAGGATCTGAATTGTGAATCTCTGTGGATCATTAATTAAATGACAATAATAAATCTAAATCGTCTGTAATCTTGATAATTAACAAGGAACATTAATTATCATAAAATATTAGTATGCAAGTTAAGTGATGATTAAATTCTACAAATCATAGGTAAAGAGTTACCAACTTAATTGCATATGTGTATGTTAGAGAACATAGTACATGACATGAACCAATGAAATAAATATATGGATTGTGTTTTGTGTCATTATTTGTTTCATATGAGTTTGATTCTAAATTTGAGATGGTTCAACTTTTCCACATGAGGATAGGTTCAATAAATATCGTCTACCGTTGATTCCTGATAAAGGCTGCTATACGGACTTTATTTATGTTCTCTTGAATTGTGAGGGTAAAAGTTGTTTATCAAGAAAATCGTATGTCCCTTATTAGTATACCTAGCGAGTGATGATATCTGTTTGGACCCCTTGATGGAGTTGGATCGTTTGCATGCAAACTAGACGATCATCTCTAGATCAAGAAATGTATAATATGCAAGAATGACACATTTCTATCTTGGATTATATAATGATATCATGTGACATAAGAATCAGACAAGAAAATATTTTATTTGTTATGCATGATTAAAAAAACTGTAGCAGTATAATATTTATATGAATTGAGAATCATAGTGTGTTGCTAGATACTGCCTATGATTATTGGAAATAAATAGTGATTTATTTCCATGGCCAACATAGTATAAATCCTCAAAGGATCACACAAATAAAGTTTTAACCATACAGTGTATTATTGATTTATTCACAATAGTAAGTGCAGTGGAAATAAGATAAGTTGATTAATTAATTATATATCGTTATGAACCGTTATAAACTTATAATTAATTAAATCAAATGGATCATATAAAATAAATTAATGTATTTGTTAATTCCAAAATAATTATCAATAAGTTGACAATTAATTTTATTCAACATATTTTAATTGGTTGAATTGAGAAATCAACTTAATTAAAAAATAATTAATTGAACCATTAAATGAATGATTTAATTTGTTAATATGAGAGCTAAATATGTAAATGAAATGGTCTAATTTTATCCATTTTGTGGCCAGCAATTAGGAGCCAATTTTGTCCATATAGGGTGAAAGAAGGATGAGATTTGGATGCCTAATTATAGGGCTATTAATTAAGGAAACAGCACCGCTAAATTTAGCGTTAACCTCTCCCTCTCTTCCTATTATATATGGACGAAAATTACAGAAAAAATATGAGATTTTTTTCTTCCCAAAAGCTCTCATAATTTTGCTCTTCCATAGATATTCATGTGTTGAATTTTAGCCACAAATTTAATAGTTAATTTGGTGAAGAAAAGCAAAAAAAAATTAGCCCCGTTCTAGGGTTTTCTAGCACAAACCTCTAGAAAATAGTTGGAGCTTTTGGAGGGCTCGAGGTCAACGCGGTTGTGGTGATGGTGAGCATACCATCGACTACAAAACAATAAGGTTGAGCCTTCCAAATGCGATATTGGAAGAGGTACACGATTCTCCTCCCTTTCTCATGTGTGCTTGATGTCTAATTACTAAATCCTATGGTTGTGCTTGATTAATTGATATTAATTAGTAATAAAAATTAAAATTGCACAAGGACTTGAGTTCCTAACTATATATATATATATATATATATATATATATATATATATATATATTAGCGCGAATCTTGCACATTGTGTGTTTCGTCTATATAATATTTTGTGAATTTTATGACATTATAAACAAAAACTACCATAGAAGATAAAAAATGTAATTCAGATCTTATATAAAAACTGCCACTAAAAATCATAAACACTATTCATGTCTAAAAAATTTCAAACACCACAAAAGATCAAAAATATTGTGATTTTAATAGTGGTTGAACTCCTATGTTTGTCTCCCATCTTTATATATTTATAATATAGAAATAGAAGTGTTTAATGAGATTTCTAATGAACTTATTATGCAAAATTGTGAGAAAATAAAAATTCATAGGAAATTACTGCACTTTTTTATTGTCTTGATTATTGTATATTATTATATTATGCAAAATTGTCAGAAAAATAAAAATTCATACAAAATTGTTGCACTTTTTATTGTCTTGATTTTTGAATTACTATATTGTATATTAATATATTTTTTTAGATTTTCTATTATTATTATTATTATTATTATTATTATTATTATTATTATTATTTTGATTTCTCATGATTTTTTTAAGTAACATAATTTTAGAATGTTTATTTGAAATTATTATTATGCTATATTTTTATTAGACGTTGTATTATACATATGTTTTCAATAAAAAAATTTTACGAACCTGCTGACATAAAATCCTAGTTCCTAGTTCGCCCCTTACTCACATATATCGTTGTAATACAGTTTTCAAAAACATCATGAAGCTTGAGTTTCTCTCTTTTAGCAAACTAGTTAATAATTAACTGGTGCAAATATATGGAGGTATAAATATCGCTGTAATACATGGAGCTCGAGGGACTTGTTATTGAAATTTTATTTATTTATTGCTTTTAATAAAGCGGAAACATGATTACACGTCAGAGTAATCCCTGCCATAACTGTCGGCCATTTTATGTTCCCGTTTCATTTCCATTTTCGTTGTATGAACACGGACTAAACCAATTGCTTTGCATTCCCAGGTATTCTTAGAAATTAATAACTTAACCTTTTTCGACATTTCAGTTTTCTGAAAAAACAAAATGATAGTTCGATTGTACTCATAAATTGTATATACAGAAAATATTTTGTAACCTTAAATCAACTTTCCTTGTTAGATCCAATGGGTATAATGGTCGCATACATTTATTTTTATTATTTAACAATTATTTATGACATAAAATAAAACAAAGGGGCAAATATATAGAGAAATAATTTGAAATTTAGGGAGACAAAATCAGAAGTTTATATTTTTAGAGGATAAGTACTTAATTTTCACAGTTTTGAAGGACACATAAAAAAATTTCCCTACATTAAATATATAAATATAGTGGTAGTAGCACTATATACATACACACACTATATTTTAAGCTCATGCAAAATGAGAGTGGAGGCACTATTTTGTACCTGCTCAATATCAGCGCTAGATTCATTTATTTCAATAGCGCACTCAATATTCTTTGCAATTTTTTTTTTAACAAATGTTAAGAAATTTTGCTGAATTATTGGATTTTACGAAACTGAACAATTTGTCTGGATTATAAAGTTAAATTTCGAGATGCTTGTAGAAATTACACAGGGAACTACCCATATCCCAAATGACACATAATAAACATAACATCTTAAAAATAACAACAATAATTAAGCGCCACGCCACCACCAATGTAAAATTATACAAGATTGCAAACAATCACCTATATCGGCGGCTACATTTGGTTCCGGAAATGATTATTAACATCTACAGTTTTGTCATCCCTGTCATCGCTAAATATAAAATGAATATATACAATAAACAAAGTGAATGTATAGACAATCTTAGTGAGAACACATACAAACAAATAAGTTCAATAAAAATAAGTTGAATATAAATGTAAACTTCTGAACAAGTGATGACAACATTTATTTATTTGTAAGTGTTCACTTAGAACGTCTATATATGTTCACCTTGTTTACTGTATATGTTCACTTTATATTTAGCGATAGCAAGGATGATAAAACTGCAGATGACAGTTATCATTCATGTTTTGTCCCAAAATATTTCTCTCCTAATAGAGCCCATACAGGTGATTCACGAAAAAGGTTTTTCTCACTTAATGGAGCCCACCAATGTTTCTGATCAATGGCCGGCGACATTTTGCCCCAAAATTAGGCGGCTCTTCAAACCCTTCAAAGCCCCTCCGACTTTTAGCCACAAAGCATTGCCTTAGCCGTATGTCCCCTTTTACGGTTTATCAATGTGATTCGTTTTGGTTTGTGCGAGAGAGAAGAACGGTTAAAGAGAAGAGACGGGTCTAATTGATATGCTCCAGCCTGTTCAACGAATGAGTTAGATTCAAGGGGTATAATGATCACATATATTTTCTTTTATTATTTAACAATTATTTATGACATAAAATAAAATAAAGGGACAAATAGAGAGAGAGTTTGAAATTTAGGAGGGCAAAATCAGAAATTTATACTTTTAGGAGGTAAATGCTCTATTTCCACAGTTTTAGAGGACATAGAAAAAAATTTTCTTTAATGTATACATATACATTGATCTCTTTGGGATGCAGATGTTGAGGTCTACTAATTTAATTAGGAGCCTTTTGTTAGTAAAAGTGTGTTCTAAGCGGAACGTTTGTTGGGCAAGCGAGTCGCTGCTACTAAATGATCTAGCGAGTTGCTTGCAAGGTAAGTAGACTGCTAGAATCGAAATATAAACAGGCTCTGTCTATTCATATTGACTCCTATATATATCCCTTTCCATAACTATCATGGCTCTCTCTGCTGCTGCGAATCTGAGTAGTCCACCAGAAAAGAGACACTAGGGTTAGGTTTGACAGGCAAGAAGCCAACCGAGTGCTTGGAGCAATCGAGTGCACACGCACGAGTAGACCGACAATTGGAATCGTAGAAAGTAATGTCGAGTCCTAACTTGAGGCGGTGGTGTACCTCCTGCGTATGGAGGAAGACAAGGCGCTGCAGGATCAAACTCCGAGATGGGTCTCGGTGTTCGATTATTGTCGCTATGGTATAACTAATTCTCTAAGTTATTCTTAAGGTTAGATATGCATATAGGTTTGAATAGTGTTAAACATGTTAGAGATATGTCCTAGAAGCCAATCATATCTGGCTACTTCTATAGTTTATGTCACTGATGATGTTTAATCATTTGTTCCTTGATTTATTTATTGACAGTTTATTCAGGTTGAGGATCTGAATTGTAGATCACTGTAGTTCATTTATAATTAAATGAACAATAATAAATCCAAAAGGTCCATAATCTTGATAATTAACAAGGAACATTAATTATCAATAAGATTAATATGCAAGTTAAGTGATGATTAAGTTCTACAAATCATAGGTAAGGAGTTACCAGCTTAATTGCATATGTGTATATTATAGAACATAGTACATAACTTGACTCATCGGAATAAATATATGGATTGTGTTACGTGTCATTATTTATTTCGTTATGATTTTGGTTATAAGTTTGAAATGATTATCTTTTCCACATGAGGATAGATTCTATAAATCTTGTCTACCACTGATTCCCGACAAGGGCTGCTACACGAACTTGATTTAAGTTCTCTTGAATTGTGCGGGAAAAAGCTAATCACCAAGAAAACCGTATGTCCCTCATTAATTCACTTAGTGAGTGACGATATCTGTTTGGACCCCTTGATGGAGATAGATTGTTTGCTGGCAATTGATACAATTATCTCTAGATCAAGAAACGTATAATCTGCAAGAATGACACATTCCTATTTTGGATTATACGATGATACGATTCCTATCTTGGATTATACGTTTATCTCTAGTTAAATCTTGGATTATACGATTCCTATCTTGGATTATCTCTAGATCAAAATAGAGAAATACTTTTATTCTCTTATGCAGGATTGAAATACCATAGTAGTACACTATTTAAGTGAATTGGAAATCATAACGTGCTGCTAGATACCGCTTATGATTATTGGAATTAAATGACGATTTAATTCCATGTCCAACAGAGCATAAATCCTCAAAGGATCACACAAAATAGAGTTTTGATCAAGACAGTACTTTATTTATTTATTCGCAACAGTAGAAATTGCGCAAAATATGACGTCTTGATTTTTTAATTATGTACCGTTATTGAACATAATAATTAATTAAGACAAACGGATAAAGGAAAATAAATTAAAGCATTAACTAATCCTAGAATAATTATTAATTAGTTAATAATTATTTTGGCTCAACACAATTTAATATAAATAATTATATTAAATCATTGGGCCGATATTTATGTATTAAACATATAGCCCAAATATAGAGAAAATGATGAAAGATCTAATTATATGAATTAGAGTCCAATTAAAAGGTTTAGAGAGGCCCATATAGCCCACTATATGACTGGCCACAATAGGAGGTAGGTGGGGTGGCATGAGGTGTAATTTCTAGTAACTTATACCTATGGTTTGAGGATTATAAAATGACCCCTTGGTGGCTCCTTGGATAGGCTTTTCTCTCTCCTTTCTCCCTAGTCGTCACCACTCTTCTCCCTCCTCTCTTAGCCGTCGGCCACCACCTCTCTTCTCCCTATTTTGCTTATGTATTAAGCCATCAACTCTCAACTAAAATCAATTGGTTGAATTAGAAGAGAGTTACTCATTTGGATTAGCTTGGTTCTCATTGATTTGCTAGCACAAATCGATTAGAGAGCTTGATTAATCTCTAGGTGGACTTGAGGCGGGTGTTGAAGGAAGTTGGAGAAGCACACCACCGGTTTCAAAGCATAGGGATTGCCTCCTTGATACGATTCAAGGAGAGGTAAAAGCTTGTTCCTTTTTCTCTCGTGTGTTGAATTGTTTTGCACTAGATTCTTGATGCTTGATGTTTAATGGCTAAATTAATTGTAATTGGCTCAAAAATTAAAATTAAGCATATCCTAATAAAACCTTAATTGGTATAAGAGCCACGAGGCGTTATATATATGGGGTTAGTCCCCTAGGAATAAGAGAACCACGAGTATTACTGCATACATGCGTTGATAGCAGCACCTCTATCATTCTCCCTAATACTTTCATCGTTTAGAGAGAGATAGTGCTTTTGTTTAGGCTAAAGGCACCAAGGGCGTATTTTGTTCTCTTGGAAGGCTTCCTCTCAACTTTAGTGGTGCTCATACAACACTAAGGACCAACAATTCGTAAATGAAGGTAGCATCAAAATTCAATCCATAACAATGAAATTAGATATGCTTCCACTCAAATTTCTGTTTTCTATCAATTTCTAGCGGCTAGCGACCCGCCACAATACTGGTTCTGTTGAGATAAAAATCTTTTTTTTTAGAGTACATTGACAGCGGTTGTCAAAGAAGAAATGTTGAGATAAAAATCTTAGTTTGCTATTTTACCTGTTTTGAATTATTATTCCGTTTTGGCCTTACAGCACATCCAACATTTTGTTCTTAATATATGCCGAATAAATATGCCTCCGGAATGTATAGAATATGCTTTGTTCCGGAACATGCCTTAATAATGAGTTGTTTTGTTCCTAGCAGCATATATATTATATTTTTTTTTTGTGTTTTCAGTTGGAAGCTAAAGCTAGTTTGCAGATTTAATTAGTGCTTCCAAGAATCTGTGGATGGATGTTGTGGCCATCCGAGTCAGATTTCCGAATTAGAGATCATGAGATATAATTAATTTATGCATGCACAGTCACCAATTGAAATTACATATCCACATGCCCGGCCGGTTGAATTTTAATTCTGAGCATCTTTTTGATGCTGAATGAATTTTCATTTCAGAAAGAGGCATGAGGACAGTTTTTTTATGAAACAAAAGGGTCAAGCTCGTAACTTTTGAAGAGAATGAGGAAACTTTAATTTAGAGAATTAGATTTTTAACGTAAAGCTCATATATATTCTTTTCCCTTGGGATACCCAAAACTAAAATGAGTAAAATGCATAGATATAATGTGTATCAAGAGCTTATTATTTTTAACCTAATTTTCATCTAATTCGATTGCAAGCATACAATATATGCTCAGTATATTTTGTTGAATATACTATGAGAAAACTCAAAATTTCTTTTAATAATTTCCATTACTCTAATCAGAGTCACTGTTTTTATTTTGTGCTAGCTGTTTCTACATTAAATATTGAATTTAATCACCATCATAAAATACTTAAGAGCTCATATCGGTTTCTGATTTTCCATTTATTATATGTCTGTTAATTATTTTATGACACAATTTATTCATACCATTTATATCCATGATCTAATCCATTAAATCAGAATTTATTTTTCTAACAACTCGTTGTTCATTTGTGCTATATAAGTACAACCGATTTCATTGGATAGATAGACTCAATTTTGAAATGATAGATAGACTCAATTTTGAAACAAATTAAACAGTACTATATCCATTTTATCATGTGTTGATATCTATCAAATTCTATTTCAAATTCCATATACTATTCTCAAATACACCTCAAATGTACTAAATATTTTGCTGGATATTTTTTGGAGGCTTTCATCAGTCACCTTTATGGTCGTGCCCTAAAAGGTGACAACTCCGTCTTATCTTGGTTGCGGTTCCTGTCGCACGTTGAGACGGAATACGCTTAAAGACAGCGCCTAGCGCGATTTGGGTAACTTTGTGCCTTCTATTTCTTTTATTCCTTTGACATTGATCTTATTATCCGATTTGATATTTGAATTTGCACTAACATATTTCGGATCGATCACAAAGACGTATTGTTCGATATCCAGAAACAAATAAGACTTTTAATGAGAAGTGCAGTTGGAAAAATAATTTTTTTTATTAATTAAAAAATCATATATCCTCGATGTCTAACGAAAAGTGTGCGTCTGTGTTTTTTGCATCTTTCATGTGCGTCCGATAGTGCGGTGGGTCATTCAGTTCTGTAGCATAGTCTAATATGAATTGTTGTTGAAA
The DNA here is from genome assembly GCA_028095005.1 of Rhynchospora pubera. Classification (NCBI taxonomy): domain Eukaryota; kingdom Viridiplantae; phylum Streptophyta; class Magnoliopsida; order Poales; family Cyperaceae; genus Rhynchospora; species Rhynchospora pubera. Next base: position 360,699,408 of record CM051460.1, read on the forward strand.
AGTTTGCAGGAAGGCGGACTTACAAAACTCTCAGAGCAAGAGATGTGCTCCTCTTCGATTTGTGTACACCCTGTGGTTCCTTGCCTGGAACGTTTCTGCGTGCTTATATTAAATATTAAAGCACGCATATCAAAAGGTGTAACATGCTAGGTCTAGAACGTAAACAGATGTTTATGTCGTTCGATCGATTTGATATGTGTCTGGATATTGGCTCCGTTTGAATGAGGTGTGGAAAGAAGAGAAGAAGTGAGAAGAATTATTGGAAAGTGTGTAACTTTGTGAAGAGTTTGGATTGTTTATAATAAATTTTTTCTCTTCTTCCCTTCTTCCCACACGGTATCCAAACGGAGCCATTAATCGTCAGACGAAGCAACACCATTGATTGATTTTCCATCTAATATAGAAATAAATTGAATAACATATCTATTTATATCGTTGGTAAATTAAAAAATATATTTTTATTGTCTAACATTGTTTTATTTCTTTATTTGTCTACGTATGAGAGCATCTTATATGCTCTTAGCCCTATAAGACGAGGTGGGATTCCATCTCCTTGGTCTATGAAATAATAATATGTTCTGTGTCTATACATTGAAGTTCAAGATTTACTGTGGCCTAATTAACCTCTGTAGGCAAATGAACAACTCTTAAGTCCTTTTCTAATGTTATTAATTATGATCCATTACACATAGTATCCCACATAAGTGTTTTTTAAGATTTTCACTTTTTGTTGTACTTGGTGCATCGAATTAAATGAGTTCTACGGTATTACATCCGCAATTTAAATTACTGTGGTCCACTAGTTAAAATTGTTACTATCATTTCTTAGGGCTGTAAAACATGCATAACATGCACGGAAGTGAAGGATTTCATTTTAGTTCCATTTTAGCCAACGAAACAGAAAAGAATTTCGTTTCTGTTCCGTCCTTTATTTACTATTGATTTCAGCCCATTTTCGTATTCTGTTTCTTTCCACTTCAGTAACGTTTATATATTTCAATTTTGTTTCCGTTCTGTTTTAAAAAACGAAACAAATTTTCTATTTCATTTAACGTTCCGTTCAGACAAAACGGAACGAAAATGTCCAAAACTGATGATTTTTGACCGCCCTAATCATTCTTTCTATTATCTTATTCAATTGTCTTGGCATTATTTTCTGCTCTCTCCTCCCAACCCAACTCCAACCACAAATTAAAAAACAATAACAACGTTCACAGTTAGAAAACAAAACCGTAGGAATTTGGAAAATTTACAATTTCTAAACATAAATTTATTGGAAAGTGTGTAACTTTGTGAAGAGTTTAGATTGTTTATAATAAATTTGACACATAAAATGTCCGAAATTTATAATTCCGGCCACATCCAAACGGCCCCTAAGATTAATTTGATCATTTCCTATCAGTTATTAGCCTGATTTCACTCATCAGCAGAGAAAATAAAAGAAAGATTACAATAGTATCCAACTTCTACTTCTCGTTCTCATCACCTCCAAACGATCAGTCTACTCCTAAACGGGACGTTTGCATTGTCTCTAGCTCCTGGCTTGCGTGAAATCTCTCCATAATCGTAACAAGCCACTCAAACGACCTCTTTCATAGCAATCAAAATAACTCCTAGTCGGTGCAAAGTGGTGGAAATCATGCTCTAATCATGTTTGGTAAAACTGGAAATGCCATCAAACAACTTTACTTGAAATTAATAACCGTCTATATTCTTCGGAATAACCCAAATTAAAGACCCGTCCAAACTCCTCAAATAGTTTGTTTGGACATCTTCTGGATGGACTTTGTGAGACTGACTGATCTATCTCCAGATGTTCCATTTTAATCTCCAACTAGTCCACTTGAATGCGCAAAAATCGACAGAATTGAACTGAGATTGATGAAGAACCTGAAACAAAACAAGGACAACAACAATACCAATTTTCTACCTAAAATGAACTCATGGAAACAAAGGTATTTAAGTTAATAGGATCTAATTTGATTTGAAATGTATGCAAAAAAAAAAAAAACAACGAGCAATATACATGCTTAAAATTAAAACAAAAAATGAGTTAACAGCATTAAGTAATATTTATATGACAGGTTCTTCAAATCTGATATTACATACCGATCCGATCTAATTTCGACGGTTTTACATACTGTATGGATCTGATATTAATCAAAAAGCACCTATCATTGATCGGACGGTTGTGATGCTGTTCTCTACAATAACCGAAGAGGATATCGATTCCTCTGCCTATCCTCGGTAGATCTTTTTTTGTTGGATTCTCAAAAAAAAAAAAATCTTTTTTTTTGTTTTTTTTTTCTTTGTTTGTTTAAATTAAAATCCAGAAAGATAGCATTTAATGAAAGCAATAAAGAATTAAAAAAAAAAGAGGAGTGCGCGCACCTAGACCAACCAAGTGCCAAGTGCCTAGTGGGGAAAGACAAAATAGTTGCGCTTGAATCTGGCGCTTCTTGTTGACTACATTCACCCCCCAAATTTAATTACGTTAGACTCGCCCACTCACTCATCATGCAATGCAATTCCAAGTTGAAATCCTACTTTTTATTCATTTGTGTTCTTTCTTTTTCTATAAAGCACGCCAAATTAACGAAGTTCTCCATCAAATTGCCTGGTCCACTTCGAGTGCCTAACAAGACAAAATATCATATTATGATTTAATATCTACATTATATTATGATAGATTAATTTTAGTATCTTTAGTTTTTGGTATCTTGGTCTTATACAAAATAACTCCAAAAATTATAAACTTCGGTGTTGATACACATCATGACAACGAACAATACCAATAGAATTTAGGATCAATATTTTGAAATTTTAAAATATGAATAAAACAGAAGCGTATATATGGCGGTAACAAAAAGTTGTGGCATCATCACTTCCTATAATTAATGTGTGAGGGCGAGCGCTTGTATGCACTTGTAGGAAAGAGAGAGTTTTGACAAATGTTTTAATTTTAGTGTTTTAATTATTGACACACTAAATTAAGATTCAAATTTCATGTGTAGACAATTGATCAAAAGTGACGAATAGTTTTCCATAAAAATCTTGTAGGAAAGTAAATTCTGTTATTTTTATAATTTTGAAAGATGACTTTACAAATATAAAAAAAGTTAGCACGTCCGAATAAATGGCAGAATATGTCATCTGTGTTATTGCTAATAAAAGAATTAATGACATAATTTATGAAATATATGAAAATTTAGAAAAAAGTGATTATATCGTAAAATTGAAGTTTTAAGATGCAATGGCACATCCTATATATATCAACAATTTAAAAGTTAGTTTGAAGATGGAAGCATTTAGTTCGGCCTAACTTAATTTTCATGGGTCATGGCGCGAGTAAAGACCCAGAAAGGGAGAGTTTGGGCCTTGCGCTTGCGCTGTCTGATCTGCTTCTTCACTCTGCTTTGTTTGGCAGTTGGCCAGTTGTGAGAGGGAACGGGATCCTCTTCGACCAGCGGACGTTTTTTAATCTAAGCCGTCCGATTGAGACTCAACAGTTATTGATGCCTTGTGAATAATATCAGATTGATAGGTTTGAAAAAATTAACCGTTGAGATTAAATCAGACGGCTTAGATAAAAAAACGTCCACTGGTCATTTTATAAAAATGACTGGAGGATCTGGATCCGTTCTGAGAGTTATTGTTGTTGTTGTTGGTTTTTTTTATTATTTTTTTTAAAACTTTGCAATTAATTTATCTGTTAAAGAAGAAATTGTAATTGACTAATAAATATGTATGATGGCATATAAAAGGAAAAAGGTAAGTGGGTGCATGTAAAAAGCTCTGCGTGAAGGCAGGGAGAGCGTAAAGCAAAGCAAATAATCATATCTATCTATTTATTCAAATTATCTGTCTCTCTGAAAGCGATAATGGCACGAAATAATAATAATAATAATAATGATAAATAATAGGAAAGAAAGAAAAAGTGAGTAAGGATAGTATGAGAAAAGGGAGGACCAAATCATCCGTTTTTTTTTATTAATAACAAATATTAAAAATAAATAAACTAATTTAATAAATTGAGAAATTTTTAAATAATAGTAATAAAGTTGGGTCACCAGTGGTTGGCAACGACAATTCCCAGTGAAGGGCATAATCGTCGTTACTAGTGGTGATTCTTACCTGATATATGGGAGTCGCCATGTGGGGCCTGAGAGCAAGAGAGAAGCGAGAATTTGGAAAATTTCGAGAGAGGGAGAGAAGAGGCGGGCCCACTTGAAAGAGAAGAAAAGAGAAGGACCCGCATGAAAGAGAGAGAAGATTAAGGTATTTTTTAAATTTATACAATTAATTAGGTAAGTTATGCCAAAATTGTTAAAATGTCAACTACTGAAAAATTACAGATGTATTATTTAAAAATATCTATGGTCAAAAAATTTATATGAAAAATATTTATTTATTGTCATTGTGTAATTTTAGGTTATGTCCAAATTGTAATTGTTTATATAAGAAATAATTATAATTTGTTATATAAATTGGTATTGTAAATTGTTTATGACCCAAAATTTAACGTATTAGATTTATATTAATATTAGTAATTTTTATGGCCTAAAATTATTGTCTAAAATAGATATTTATTAATTTTCATAAAATTATTATTTATGGTCCAAATTTGTTGAAATAGAAAGTATACGTGTCGAAGAATTGAGATGTTTCAGAGAAGATGAAGCGGCATGGAAAAGAGAACTTAGGGAACACATAAGCAAGGAAAGGGAGGAAGAGGCCCAAAGAGAGGCATAGGAAGCAAAAGAAGCAAAATGGTGGGATCAAAGGTTTAAATAGCGGCTACTACGGCCACTATAGCGGCCAGATAGTGGAACTAGTGCCCAGAACACTACCATGCTACAAATTTAGTGTTGTGTCTCATAACGCGCAGTATAGCGGCATTTAGCATATGATAGCACCCATATAGCGGGGATTTAGCGGGACATTATCGCCTAATAGCGGGACAAAATCGTCAGAACAATGTGCAGTACACTGAATGTTACTATGAGTTGGTTCCGCAAATCAAAATCGAGACTTCTTCATATTCAATTTTAGATTAAATCATTTGGATTTCCTTTTTCGTTGGTGACCTAGATGAGTCGTAAATCAGGAAGGAGACGGAGAGATGAATCTAACCAGTGGGTCATCTATATTGATGGTACGAATTTACTAAATGGGCTGTAGTGGGCTTTGTTCTATCTTTTTGTTTGTTTTTTTTTTTTAAATTTGTTTCGCATAACTTTAGGTCACGGAATCGAATAGATCAATCGGAGCTGATAAGTGCAATAAAGCTTTTCAGCAATCAAGCAATCAAATCTTAAAATGAAAAGGGTGCTCTGTCCAGAAAAAAAAACGCCTCCTTTCTTCTAACTCGCGTCCCCTCCCATTCCTTCCCTTCATTTCCGTCTCTTTTCTTCCCCGCCTCTTTTCTTCTCATGCCTCTCTCCTTCTCTCTCACCTCCTTCTTGCGCCTCCCTTCCTGCCTCTGTCTCTTCTCCTCCCTTTTTCTTCCCTGCCTCTCACTCGTATCATCCTTCCTTCCTTCCTCTCGAGCCTCTCTCCCTCCTCTCCTTTCTCTCCTTCCTCTCGAGCCTCTCTTCCTCATCTCGTGCGCCCGATCTACCCGCCTCACCTTCTAGCCAGTAAATCACCTTTTCCTCCCCTGCATCACCCTCTTCTCGTGCACATTTTCCATCCCAACACGTCTCTTCTGTTTTTCCATTGTTTGTACTCACATATACTCTTATTCACTCCCTTAAAATATATTAGTTATTTACTTATGTATATTAGATATGAGGTACTCATTTTAATCAACTACAAATTTAGACATATTAGTTACTTCCTTATATTTTTTATTTACTCTTTTAAAATATCTTAGTTACTCCCTTATGTATATTATTACTCCTTATAGATATTAGGTACTCATTTTAATCAACTATAAATTTTAGACATATTAGTTACTCCCTTATACTTTTTATTTATTTATTTTAAATATATTAATTACTTGCTTATGTATATTATTTACTCTCTGTAGATATTAGTTACTCCTTTTATAAGTTACATACGACAACTTATTAGTTACTTACATGCAATTATTAGTTACTCCCTTATATGTTTTATTTACTTCCTTTATGCTTCTTATTTACTTCCTTAAAATATATTAGTTACTCTCTTATGCATATTATTTACTCCCCTTAGATATTAGGTGTTCATTTTAATCAATTACAAATTTAGACATATTAGTTACATCCTTATACTTCTTATTTACTCCCTTGCTACATATTATATACTCCTTTTATCTGATATTGTACTCATTTTTATTTTATTGTTCAGAGCAGGGGAAGAGGGAGGGAAGCGAAAGAGTGGTGATGAAAGAGAGAAGAAGGGAGCGATATAGAGGAGGTGGAGCCATAGAGGGTGAGGAGAGGAATAAGAGAGTAGAGGTGGAGGAAAGGGATAGGCGGAGGAGAGCGAGAAGTGGAGGAGAGAGAGAGATGAAGTAAAGGCGGAGGAGAGGGAGAGGAAAGTAGAGGCGGAGGAGAGGGGATGGGAGACTTGTCTTATTTGATGTTGGCACTAAAAAGTGCTTTTTGGTTGATTAACCAACTTCTTTTACATATATAATTAGGACTGTCAATTTCGCTCCGTTTCGGAAGTTTACGTTCCGTTCCGTCCGAAACGAAACAGAAACGTAAGAGAATTTGGTTACGTTTCAACATGTGGAACGGTAACGGAACGGATCGCTGTTTCGTTCAGATGGACGGAACGTAAACGAAATAGCCCATTTACGTTTCGTGGGCTTAACGTTATTCCGTTATTTTGCAGCCCATTTCATTTCTGAGGCGGAGAAATAGAGAAGCCCTAGCGAGTAGCGCCGCTCTCATATCTCTCTCGCTCCTCCACAGTCGTGTCTCTCACTCACGAAAACCCAAAAGTTCAGCCCCTCTCCTCCGATGGCGCAGACCCCACCTCTCGCCTCTTCCCCCACTGTCTCTCTCTCAAACCCTCAGCCGTGACTAAACCCATCTCTCCTCCTCCGTTACCTACCTTGTAAGGGAGGAGGCACGACGGCAGTGAGGGACGAGGCACGATGGCTGTCAATATCTTCTGTTACCTTCGTCACCTCCTCTTTCCTCCTCCACCCCCTCTTTGACTATTTTTTCAACACCAATCCTATAACCTAACCTAGCAACAGGGTGTGTTAATGGAGGAAGAAGGAGGTGCGATGGCGCAGAGACCTGGACAAGTACCACCAGGAAACCCTAGATCGAGAAGCTTCTTCGAGCTGGTATGAATCGAGATCTGTGCTGATGAATTTCGCCGAGCTGGTATGAATTTTGCCATACACTAGTTTTTTGCTTTCCTTTTATCAATTTTTTTACTCTTTTTGCTTTCCTTTTATCAATTTTTTTTTACTCTTTTTTGTTCTTATTTTTATTTTCTTTTTGATTAGGCAAGGAATTACTGATTTGTTTGAAGATCTGTTTTGGTTAGATATAGGAATAGTTTATTTTTGGTATTGGAATTTATTTCTATGTTTTCGGTTGAGAACTGTACAAAGGCAGAGGCAAAGTTGTAAAGAGAATTCAGTTTTTTTCAATACAGAAATCATTCAAAGCAATTTGTGTTTTCTAATTCTAAGTTTCTCAAAGTTTTGTGTCAATTTTGACATGTCTTTGGTGGTTGCTTGCTTAAGATGTTGATTGATTGAGTATTGGATGTTTGTGGTGTCTCAAATTGATCTGCTTTGGCTTGTATATCTCATTTGGATTTGATATGAACTGTTACTATCATTTCTTTACCTTGTCGGCTCTGTAAATGTTTAGATAGTTGTTATTAGAATGCCTCTTGCGTGTTTGATGCTCTCTGGTTGATTACCAAGTTGGTATAAACTTGGTACCAGCCTGGTACACTTCTTTTTTGCTTACTGGTACGACGAGTTACGTTGCCAGGGACCTTTTTGTGAATTTATCTGAAACCAGGGACCTATTTGATTTTTGCACTAAAATTTAACGTTTTTTCTTTGTGTGAATTTATCTGAAACAGGGACCTTAAAATTTAACGTTTTTAACGTTTTTTCGTTTAATTTTTGACGGAACAGAAAACGTAAATAAATTTGGTTCCGTTCTAATCACGGAACGTAAGTGAAAATGAATATTGTTACGTTGTGGTGAACGAAACGTACACGGAAATTACTATTTCCGTATACGTTCTGCATGGTTTGACACCCCTATATATAATCCTTTGCTTATTTAATATGTCGTAAAATATACATATGAATTATTTAAGTTGCATTTTTCGGGGAGACCAAAGGTTCATTTCATCATTGCCTCTCAAGTCCTGTGCCTGAAAAATTCATCATATCTTTTCTTGGGATCCAAGAGGAGTCGAAAAGGCGTCCCGTTTAATTGAGACACAAAAGTCGAAGGGACGCTTTGTCTCCTATATATGTGAGATATAGTGTTATTTTTTCCTCTTTCTTCACTTACCTTGCAGCTTCCACCTGCTCTTCACCTTCTTCTTTTCTGAACTCATTCTCCATTGTTAGTTCTTTCTTGAATCTTCATCTTCTCTTGCTCCGACGCTTGTACGTGCCTACCTAAGTTTGTATGGTAAATTTTCATTCGATTGAAGCTTCTCTTCTTATTTTCTTTTTATTTGTCGTATTTATTTCTTTCCACTCCTTTCTGGCAATCACGGTTGTCTTTCCATTTTTTTATTCAAATAAGTACTCCTTTATGTCTTAAGGAAGAATTTTCTCTTTGGTATTCATGGCAGGTTAAACATGCATGTTTAAAAGAGTGTTTCGTCCCAATGAGTTGAAAGATGACGTGAAACACTTTCCTCTGTCTCGAGGTGAACTATGGATTGTTAGGTCTTCAGGACAAGATAAAACCCTCTTTGGGTTTCTTTGGTAAGTACTTCAAATTTTTTCATTACAGTGAGTTTTGCACCATTAGAACTTTTCTAGAACTCTTCGCCAACAAGCCTAAGAAGATCGCTTTTTGGGAAGAGAATTTCGTCTTCTTGAAAGGTTCTTTGATAGACAAGATGGGTGTTCACTCAGAATGGAACACAGACTCTCCTGGGTACACCAAGGTAGATCTTCCCAACCCTTCGAAAGATGACAAAGAGGTGATTGCCTTTTTGGAAAAGAAGTCCTCACGTGGATATTCATGGCTCTGTTTGGATAGGTGTGGGAAGAAGAAAAGAAGGGAAGAAATGGAAAGAAATATTGAGAAGTGTGTAATTTTGTGAAGAGTTTGAATTATTTATAATAAATTTGGACCTTCTTCCTTCTTCTTTCTTTCTATATCCAAACGGTTCCCATGAGTTTCTTGGAGCAATCATTGAAAGGAGTAAGATAAAACTTCAACCCCATGTCCTAAAGAAGATCGTCACCTTTGATAAGGAGAAATTGATAGAAAAGGCCAGACTTCGAGTATGGTTGGACATACTTAATTATGCTGGAAGTTACATTCCAAAACTTACTCTTCTAGGTCCCCTATACACAAAAATCAGCCCTCATTGAGACAAATGCCTCAAACCGTCTGATTATAAATTAATCAGAAAAATCAAGGATAAGGTGCAAAACTTGCTAGATCTAGAGCTTCCACCAATAGGAAGCTATATCATTCTTAAAACAGACAGATGCATTGAAAGATAGGGTGATATATATAAATGGAAACTGAAGAAACATGACCCAGATCCATAGAGAAAATTTGTGCCTATGCCAATGGTAAATTTTCGGTGATCAAATTAACCATTGATGTTGAGATACATGCATGCAATGAAACTCTGAAGGCACTAAAAATCCATTACCTTGATCAGCAGGAGATAACACTAAGAAATGACTATTAAGCAATAATATCATTTTTCAACAAGTCAGCCCAAAATAAACTAGATGGATAAATTTTGTTGATTATGTAACAAGGACAGGAGTGCATATCATCTTCGAGCACATAGATGACAAGTTAAACAGCTTAGCAGACGCATTTTTCGGTTAACATTTATGAATTTGTAATATTATGAAAATTTAACATTTTTAAATTTGTATTTTAATCAAAACTATCCGTTAGTTTTCGCAACGTAGAACGTTTAATTTGCATTGTCATTTTAGACTCAAAACAATTTAAGCCCAATCCGATTGATACACGTGGCAGGCCTCTCTTGGGCTGAACCTACTAGCGGGTGGCGCAGGCCTTATGGCTTATGGGTATGACTTCCAATCCAAGTAGCATTACTTCCATAAACGTTTTTGCCGAAAAATTTAAAAATAATATTAAATTAATATATTATATTAAAAATAATATCAATATAATAACATTTTTTTTAAATAGTATCACGAGATCGGAATCCCAGATTCCGAACGCAATATCGAAATCCAGGATTTCGAAAGAAAGATCGGAAACCAGGATTCCTGCGTTCGGAATTCAAGATCGGAATCCAGGATTCCGAACGCAAGATCGGAAACCAGGATTCCTGCGTTCGAAATTCAAGATCGGAATCCTAGATTCCTAACAGGGCTGAAACTTGATTTTTATCGTTTTTAATGATTTTAATATACTTTTATATTATAAATATTAATTTAATATTTAAAATTTTTGATATTATAAATATTAGTTTGGCCAGAACTGGATTTTTGACATTTTGAATAATTTTAATATAATTCTATATTATAAATATTATTTTAATATTAAAAGTTTTGATATTAATTTAATATGAATGGTTTTATTTTTTATTTTTTTTAATTATTTTAAATGTTGTTGTTCTTACTTTACGTTAATAATTAAATAATACTTTATATTAGCCTCTATATATAATCAAATATTATATAATACGTCAATAATTATAATATTAATTTTTAATTAAATATAATATATATTTAATTTATTTAATTTAATTCATAATATAAAAATACACACAATTAAAATAAGAATTGAATTTTATAACCATAATATGATATAAATTAGCACACTAAAATAAAAGAAAGGAAAAAGTACATAAAAAACCATACTATAAATTAGCACACTAAAATAAACAAAAAAAAAGTAAATAAAAAACCATAACATAAATTAGCACACTCTACTTAAAAACAAAGTACCTAAAAAATACATAAATTTTTAAAAATACATAAAAATACCTTAAAAACCATGGTAGAATTTCGTTCCACCATGGTTGATCTTCTTCCGCATTTATTTTATGTTGATTACTGACACCATAGTTGTCGGCGAATTTAGCGGCATCAGATTGTTGTTCATTACTGGCACCATGGTTTTCAGCGAGTTGAGCGGCTTTGTTCCAAAAAGACTCATCATGTTCTTGTTAATTACTCGCACCAGGGTTGTCAGCGAATTGAGCGGTTTCGTTCTAGAAAACTGCCTCGGTTTTTTATTGCTCTATCTCAGTCATTTTAGCTACTGCAATTTTTCGTTGTTCACCTCTCTTCTTGATCTTTATTAGGCTCTCCTTGATCTTTTTTTCCAATTTTCTCTTGTTGCAACCTCCGGCTCTCTCCGGCAGCTTTTTCTTCCATTATTCTTCTTTCGAACCATTGTTCTTTCACTCTGAATCTCTTTAGAATTTCATCCATCTCTTCTTGTTTTGTGTTAATCGTAATAGCCACGCAAAATGGTATATTTGAAATTGAAAACCTGACCACACTTTATACAGCTCACTGTGTGGTTTTTACGAAAATCGTATATGCTTTCGTAAACAATCATCGTTGTAGAATCTGATTTCCACGGTTTAAGTTATTGCATCGATTTAGGTTTTGTGTAGTACTTTTTATACCGTTCACAGTTGCTCGACTTAGGTTTAGTACTTTTTATACCGTTCTGTGTAGTGGCACCATGAATGTGCCACTGATAGTGGGTGTATAATGGTCACTCGCAACCATTTCGTGTATATATATTGTAATCGAAATTGCGATAACATTTATTACATATCACATGATAATCTCCTTTTTCGATCTCATTTGGATTGGCAGGGAAATATTCGTAATTTGGCTAGTACTTATGTCGAGTAGCTAGCCATTCCGACACTTCACTGTTGGAGATATTTCCTTTCACCATGGTATTGAATGTTTTAGAAAGAAGGATTGAGTAGATGTGACATATTTTGGCTGAGGAAAAATACTTTTATAAATCATTTTAGACTTACAATTATTTAAAATTAATAAATATAATGTGATATTTTTTCAGACTTTAGGTAGGTATCAGTAATAAATATAATGTGATACTTTTTAGCCTTTATCAGAGCACGCATGTTCTTTCGCAGAGCTTAAGTAGATATCAGTATACTTTTCAGACTTTATCAGAGCATTCTTGTACTTTTGCAGAGTTTAGGTAGGTATCAGTATACTTTTCAGACTTTATCAGAGCATACTTATCCTGTTGCATGAATTTAATTACATAAAAATTTAATTTAATTTAATTAATTTAATTAATTTAGCTAATTTAATTAATTTAGCTAATTTAATTAATTTAGCTAATTTAATTAATTTAACTAATTTAATTAATTTAATTTAATATTAATAATTAAGGTAATCACATTTAAAGGCTCTGGATACAGACATGCTGAAAATATTAATAATTAGGTAATCTAATTACATAAAATTTAATTAATTTTAAATTACATAAAATATGAATAATTTAATTTTTTTAACTAACTAATTAATTTTAAATTACAATTTATAAAAAATCTTAATAATAATTTTTGAACTAACAAATTAATTTTATATTACAGTATTTGAATTATTTTATTTAATACAAATGTAATTAAAATATAATTACTTTTAATTAATTTATATATTTATATTAATTTAATTAAATTGTAAACAGTAAAAAGAAAAGTATTGATTTGATTGGAGGTGTAGATTCCTGACATGCTAAGATCGGATTCTGGGATTTCGATCTTAGCTTAGATCGGATTCTGGGATTACGATCTTAGCTAGGATTCTGATCTTTGTTAAGAAGTGTGTAATTTTCAATTATTTAGTGCTAATTATAATTTAATTAAGCAATTAAACATCACACACAACGGATCGTGCACAAAAGCCAAATTAACACAAGAGAAAGGGGTGGATTTTTACCTCTTGATATTGTAATCAAGAGGCTCGATCCTACGGCTTAGAAATCGATGGGGTTGCTCTCCAAACGCCTCCAAATCGTCCGCCTCGAGTCCACTAAGGTATTAACCAAGTTATTCTCGAATCGTGCTAGCGATGAGAATAACAAGTCTTTTCCCAAAGCTTTCCCTTTCTTCAATTAATTCACCAATTAATTTGTGGAAGAGAGAACTCAACACATGAGCAATTGTGTGGGGAAGAGAGAGGGAGGCGCATGGACAAGAGAGGGAGAAGGCGTGGCGGCTAGGAGAGGAAGAGAGAGAATCTCACAAGGAGCCTCCACTTAGGTCCTTATATAGGCTCCAAACCCTAGCACCAAGTTGTAATAAATTACATGGTGTGCCACCCCACCTACCACCTCAATGAGGCCGACCTCTTTATGGGCCTAGATGGGCCACAAGCTCATCTATATAGGTACTCAATTATATTAATTAAAGGCCCCATTCAATTGTTATTTAATTGGACATTTAATTTACCAATAAATAAAAATCCAATAAATAAAGTGTGTTGTTTATAAATAACTATTAATTTAATAATAATTATTTAGAGATTAGACAATGCATTTATATATTTTAATATGATCCATTTGAATTAATTAATTATAACGGTCTATAACGGTATATAATTTATTAATCAACCCATCATATTTTGCAATACTCACTGTTGCAAATAAATAAATAATGCATGTATGGTTAAACACCTTATTATGTGTGACCCTTTGAGGATTAAAGCTATGTTGGACATGGAATTAAATCGTTATTTAATTCTAATAATCATAAGTGGTATCTAGCAACATATTATGATTCCCAATTCGCATAAATAATGTACCGCTACAGTATTTAAATCATGCATAAGAGAATAAAATAATTTCTCTATTTTGATTCTTATGTCTCATGATATCATCGTACTAATTAATGTTGACTCAGAAACAACTGGTACCACCATGGTTTGTCTTTGTACCAACACATTATGCATAGTTAATTTTGGCTCCAATTTGAAACTGTTGAAGCGCGCAGTGACTCTTCCCCAATTTTAGTACGATAACCATACAACAGCAACTCAATCCAATGACTCAAATTGAACACTACAAAAACTAACCAGAGAATCATCATACTCATTATTCTATTTACACAATTTTTATTGGAAAATAAAAACTGATTGTTACTATAGTCGTAAGCAGGTTTTGAAAAATATCAACTCATTGTATAAGAGACGAGAGGAGGAGAGGATTACTTGAGGTGGGGCAGCGGCGAGGAGGAGGAGGCAGCGGACGGAGGTTGAGAGGAGGAAGAGGAGGAAGCGCCGAGAGGAGAGGTACAGAGACAGCGTCGATTGCAGCCGACTGCAGCGACGAGAGGAGAGGTACAGAGACAGCGTCGATTGCAGCCGACTGCAGCGACGAGAGGAGAGGTAGGGCAGCGGCGATCTGTGCAGAGAGGAAAGGCGAGTAGAGAGTGCAGAGGGGAGGCGAGTAGAGAGTGCAGATAGAGTAAAGGAGATAGAAACTAAGAGAGGCCGAAAGGAGATAGAGACTCGAGGGTTTCAATTCGGTTTAACAGAAGATTAGTACCGGTTTTTAATAAAAAACCAGTATTAATATATTGATTTTTAATACCGGTACTAAATTTAAAACTGTTTTTTTTTGTCGGCACTTTAGTACCGGTTTTTTATAAAAAATCGGTACTAAATGAAAAACGTTTTTTTTTATCCAGCGATTTTTAGTATAAGAAACCGGTACTAAATGAAAAATGGTTTTTTTTTTATTTTTCCAGCGATTTATTATTAATACCGGTTTTCTTAAAAATAAATACTAATGGTCCGGTACTAATAATCTTTTTTGGTGTAGTGTATGTATACCTATACTTTGGTTCTCGGATTTTCTGAAAAGTTGATAGGGTACAGTAGACACCTAGTTCCAGGAAAAAGCCCTTTAAAAAAATAAAGAAAAATTTCGAATCCCTATATTTGAATTTAGTTTACAAATTATAAGCTTACATTTACGTAACAGAAGGTTATTGGCTTGGAGTTATTTGTATTATTATTGTCACCATTATTTTATTATTTAACGTTCTAGGTTCTGAAAAATTATATATATAAATATATATGTACCGATATGAATTTATTTTCCTTGGCGATATAGTGCATTTTCATTTCTTGACTTGAATCATGGCATCACTTACACATGCATGAATTACACAGTGAAATAAAGAAGAGAACTAAGTCTCAGATACCTTGAGAAATCTATCCAAGAACTTGTTGATATGTACATATAAGTTACTAGGGGCTGATTCACCACTGGGACGGGTGGGGCTAGAGTCCCATCTACCGCCGTCGAGCTCCTGGAGTCCCTTTTTAGCTTCAGCGAATTTTTTCTGTCATTGGAGCATTCAAAGGTGAGGCTGAAGAACAGAAAAAAAGAAACCGTTCAATTAAATGATTCATTAGAGCACTCATCTCCACCTAAATATTTTTTCTGACCCGCCACTGAGGTTACCCTCCATATGGGCTTGGTCGCGACAAGCTAGAGATGAAACAGGGGTGCTGATCATACGGGTTCATTGTGAAGGACAACAAAGTTATAAAAGTGAAATGATAATTATAGTGGATATTGAGTATTTAAAAAGTTGTGCATTCTTAAACCCCTAAATTAAATAAACTCATTGTTCATCTTAATTGTTTTATTTTAAGTAATTGTATATGTATGTTGTTGTCCCTAATAGAGGCGGCTAGAACAAGGTTTAGCGGAAGCGATTTAAGGTTTTGGACCGGTTTGGTATGAACTACCCTAACACAATTCAATTGGTACCCAATACAAGCAAGCACACAAGCAATTCACAATGCAAGATAATAAAGAGAGAAAGAGAGAGAGAAATTGAACACGCGATGTGATTACGGAGTTCCGACCCGCTAGAAGAAGCTAGCCTTAGTCGTACGTCTCCGGGAGTTCCCCTACCACGAAAGGGTGCGCTCCGTTCAATTCCAATAAGAACGGGACTACAAATTCGAACCGAATCACCTCGTCACAAGGACACTCGAGGCGGATCGGCCTAACTCGATTAAACAAGCTCAAACACTCAAGGGATTGAGGCTCTAACCAAATCACTCAACTAATCTAGCAATTAACACTAGTGGATTGATTTTGCACACTCTAATCTCAATGATTTTGCTAATTAATGCTCAAACACAAGAGAGAGTAATGTCTAACTGGTTGGAGCTCAAAAGGGAGGAGTTTCAAAGGTTTCACCAACATCTCAACAGTTCCAAGAGGCCCCATATATATAGAGGGCGCCAACAGCTCCAAAGACCAGTCAAAACAGACTCTGGCGTTATACAACGCTATATGCCGTTGTACAACGCCTAAGTAGCCGTTGAAAAAACAAACGGTCACAGACAATAACGTTGTGAGTTGTCAGAGCGTTGTGTAACGCTGTATAGCGTTGCACAACGCTTCAGCAAAGATCCAAAGCAAAAGCTCGACAGTTCCGTTGGAACTTGTCAGAGCGTTGTGTAACGCTGAATAGCGTTGCACAACGAAGTCAAGAAAACGAATAAGGCAGAACTGACAAACTCAAACAACATTGTCAGAACGTCATACGACGCTGACTGGCGTCACACAACGTCGCCGTTGCACAACGCTATTCAGCGTTGCTCTACGCGACCAGAGAGAAAAAGCGAAGTCTGAGCGAAGTTTAGAGCGTCACACAACGCTGTCGTTGCACAACGCTGAATAGCGTTACACAACATAGGAGCGGAAATGTTGTGTAACGTTACTTAGCGTTGCACAACGTTCTGACAAGGGGAAATAATAGATTTAACTGGTTTAAAAACAAATGAACTAACGTTGCACAACGCTACTGAGCGTTGTGTAACGTTGTTCCAACCTTGTCAGAGAATTTGCAATTTAAGAGCGAATTTACTCTGCGTTGTGTAACGGCAACTGGCGTTGTATGACGCTGGACAGAAAAACTGAGCATTTTATCAGCAAATTGATTGAGATTAGTTTAGAGTTTTAATTAAACCTAAACTGAGGATTCTAACTAGTCCAACGCAATCTCTTGAAGCTCCAAAACAATGCGCCACACTTGCTTTAATCCATTCTTTATAATTTGCATCTTCTTCCTATAAAACTCAAGGAAGATTGTTAAATGCCAAATGATATTGTTTTGCAATCGACAAACTTAGAGACGTTTAGTACAACAATCTCCCCCTTTTGACGATTTGCAAAACAATATCATTAGTAAAGCGATTAAAATTTGGCATTTCACAAGCTTTACTACAATTCTCCCCCTTTTTGGAAATCGACAAAAAGTGAAAATTGTAGCAAGCTCCCCCTAAATTTATGGCTCCCCCTTAATTTTGGAGAAAAGGAATTGGAGAACCAATTTAGAGCACTACACAAAGTAGTGTGACCAAATTTAACCTCTCAAAATAAAAATAAGATAGAAATAAAAAGGCTCCCCCTAAAGATTTGGCTTATAAGACCGGGGGTTAACTTGGTATTTAGGCCACATTGGTTACCATACCACTAGTTGTACCACTAGAGGTACAAGCTTTTGGAACCCACTTACCTTTGGACTCACAATTTGGTTTCCTAAGTTTGCATTCCAACGAGATATGACCATTTTGACAACAATAGTTGCAATATGCATTGGTTGGCTTAGGCATGGTAGAACCCTTGACAAAATGAGAATAGTAATGAGCTCTAAGGTATTCGGCCTTCTTCTTAGGATCATAGGATGAGGCATTAAAATCCTTTTTGCGATCCTTTTGGAAATGTTGGGAAACATTCTTTTTATGCCCATTGGATTGAGCTTTGTGGTTTTGAGAAGAGTGTTGCTCTTTAAATTCATAAAACCATCCATCGGGTCCTCTAAAATAAATTTTATTGGACGCCTTTGGAACAAAAACCTTCTTTTCTTGATTTTGCAAATTCTTTTCGTTTTGCACTCTAGTGTTTCTAGATTTCCTTTGGTACATACATGCATGACCACGAGAATTGCTAGGTTTTTGAAATTGTGTGGTTTGTGCAACTTGTTTCTCATTATTGTGTGACAAGTTCCTTTTCTTGGTTTGATAAGGCTTTTGGTAACCAAGACCGGACTTGTCATGAGACTTTTGACCTTTGAAAAGGTTTTTCAAATTCGTTTTAGGAACTTGAGCTAAAACCGGTTTTTCAAGTTGTTTTTCAAGCTCCTTTATTTTAGCCTCATACTCACCCATCTTAGAAGTAAGCTCATCTATCTTGGTTTTTAAGGTTTCTATTGTATCGGTTTTTCTAACCAAGGCATCATGGGTAGCATCAAGAATAGAATTCAACCTATCACAATCAACACATTTGGTTGAACAATTTGGTTCATCATCACTCTCACTATCACTACAACTAAGAGATTCATTGAGAGGGAGATATACCTTAGATGAGCTCGACTTTGGTGAAGTTGGTGGAGATGGAGGTGGTGTTGCCTTACGCGCTTGAAGTAGCGGATGAACAAATCTTGTCCCTTGATTGAACTCATTGAGGATGTCCTTCACGAAGTCATCTTCCACATCATCCGTTGAAAATACCACCTCTTCCACATTTGCCACCAAAGCATACACCTCATGAGCATCCGAATCGGATGAGCTTGTTTCGGATTCAACATCCCACAAGGCATGCATGGCTTGAGCCTTCTTCTTTTCCTTCTTGTGCTTAGGCTTTGGCTTGTCGGTTTGCACTTGAGGGAAAAGCTTGTGACACTTGTGCATTGAATGCCCCTCTTTATTGCACACAAAACTCAACTCCCGTTCATCATTGGCTAATCTCTCATTGTTGAACTTCTTCTCATGCTTGAGCAACCCACGATACATCTTCTCAATCACCATCTCTTGCATTGTCTCATCAAGCTCGTAGAGGTTTAATGGTGTTTGATGTGGATATCGGCGATGAGAGGATCGAGATGATGATGTAGAGGCGGGATTGCTTGTGGAGGTCATGGCTAAGGTCCTTGGATGAGGCTCTAGTTTGGCGAGTTGCTTGAGCTTCTCCTCAACACATCGAAGCTCGGTGTACATTTGTTCCGGGGTGTACGCATGGTCCATCCGGATAATGGTCTCAAGCGACGTGATGTGAGCATCCCATTCGTGCCGTCCACTCATAGCCCGCATCATCTTCCCTACAATCTTGCCATTTGTTAGGGGCTCACCTCCTTCGGTGAATTCATTTTGGAGTTGTACAAGACGAGTGTACATATCCTCAATGGATTCACCATCCTTTATGTGGAAATTCTCAAATTGAGAGTACAACTCATACAATTTAGAGTGCCTAATTTGAGAATTTCTCTCATAACGGGTAAGGAGAGCCATCCACATATCGTGTGCTAGATCAAAACGACTAAGGGTCACACCAATTGATTCATGGACCGAGGCTAATATGGCATTAACCGCACAATAATTGTCCATTCGGTTATCACGGGACTTCTTGGTCAATTCTAACGAATTTGGTTTAAGTTCGGGGGTATACCGATTTTCTACCACATGCCAATATCCCAAGATATTGAGGTAGTTCACCATGCATCTCCTCCAAAAGGAGAAATTTCTACAATTTTGGCCTAATTTATCTGGTCTCTCTATAAATCGAGCCGCCATGACCGAAAACCGAGATTAAGAATAGCTTAATCGAGGTTCCCGCTCTGATACCACTTTGTTGTCCCTAATAGAGGCGGCTAGAACAAGGTTTAGCGGAAGCGATTTAAGGTTTTGGACCGGTTTGGTATGAACTACCCTAACACAATTCAATTGGTACCCAATACAAGTAAGCACACAAGCAATTCACAATGCAAGATAATAAAGAGAGAAAGAGAGAGAGAAATTGAACACGCGATGTGATTACGGAGTTCCGACCCGCTAGAAGAAGCTAGCCTTAGTCGTACGTCTCCGGGAGTTCCGCTACCACGAAAGGGTGCGCTCCGTTCAATTCCAATAAGAACGGGACTACAAATTCGAACCGAATCACCTCGTCACAAGGACACTCGAGGCGGATCGGCCTAACTCGATTAAACAAGCTCAAACACTCAAGGGATTGAGGCTCTAACCAAATCACTCAACTAATCTAGCAATTAATACTAGTGGATTGATTTTGCACACTCTAATCTCAATGATTTTGCTAATTAATGCTCAAACACAAGAGAGAGTAATGTCTAACTGGTTGGAGCTCAAAAGGGAGGAGTTTCAAAGGTTTCACCAACATCTCAACAGTTCCAAGAGGCCCCATATATATAGAGGGCGCCAACAGCTCCAAAGACCAGTCAAAACAGACTCTGGCGTTATACAACGCTATATGCCGTTGTACAACGCCTAAGTAGCCGTTGAAAAAACAAACGGTCACAGACAATAACGTTGTGAGTTGTCAGAGCGTTGTGTAACGCTGTATAGCGTTGCACAACGCTTCAGCAAAGATCCAAAGCAAAAGCTCGACAGTTCCGTTGGAACTTGTCAGAGCGTTGTGTAACGCTGAATAGCGTTGCACAACGAAGTCAAGAAACGAATAAGGCAGAACTGACAAACTCAAACAACATTGTCAGAACGTCATACGACGCTGACTGGCGTCACACAACGTCGCCGTTGCACAACGCTATTCAGCGTTGCTCTACGCGACCAGAGAGAAAAAGCGAAGTCTGAGCGAAGTTTAGAGCGTCACACAACGCTGTCGTTGCACAACGCTGAATAGCGTTACACAACATAGGAGCGGAAATGTTGTGTAACGTTACTTAGCGTTGCACAACGTTCTGACAAGGGGAAATAATAGATTTAACTGGTTTAAAAACAAATGAACTAACGTTGCACAACGCTACTGAGCGTTGTGTAACGTTGTTCCAACCTTGTCAGAGAATTTGCAATTTAAGAGCGAATTTACTCTGCGTTGTGTAACGGCAACTGGCGTTGTATGACGCTGGACAGAAAAACTGAGCATTTTATCAGCAAATTGATTGAGATTAGTTTAGAGTTTTAATTAAACCTAAACTGAGGATTCTAACTAGTCCAACGCAATCTCTTGAAGCTCCAAAACAATGCGCCACACTTGCTTTAATCCATTCTTTATAATTTGCATCTTCTTCCTATAAAACTCAAGGAAGATTGTTAAATGCCAAATGATATTGTTTTGCAATCGACAAACTTAGAGACGTTTAGTACAACATATGTATTTGTACTACCGCACTGAGAGTTGTTAGGCCTCTCATTCGTATTGTGAGTGGAAACTAAAATCAGTAAAAAATTATTATCAAAGGTTGTTAATTGTTGACGTGGGTGTACAATTGGAGTGAATTTAGTAGCAAAACTGTAAATTTGAATTTTTCTCCAGTTATTAAATTAGTTTTTTTATTATAATATTTATTAATAACAAAAGTTTCGGCGAAATGATTAGTGTATTGTAAACGTGTCGTGTCAAATACGCGCGTGTCAGAGCTCATGTCGTGTCGTGTCGACATGAGTTAATATTTTCAACGTGTCGTGTCGTGTCATGTCGTGTCAAATGAAACAATTGGTTAACACGACACGCGTAATGAAACGGCACGTCTAACACGACGTGTCGTGTCGTGTTGACATGACGTGTTAAACGTATCAAGCAATATTATAATTTATTCATAAAAAATAATTAAAAAAAATTGTAAAATAGAAAAATATAATAAATTATTGAAATTTCATATATTAAAATGAAAATTAATGATTGAATCAAAAGATTATGAATAAAAAACTACTAAATTTAAAATATAAACTCAATATTATTTGATAAATTCTAGATAATAATATTTTTATCGTGTTAACTCGTGTCATGTCGTGTCACGTGTTGACTCGTGTCGTGTTTAGACGTATTAATGTCTAGAAATTTCAACACGACACGATTTTGACGCGACATGCTGACACGCACGTGTCGTGCTAATTTCATAGACGTATCGTGTCGTGTCGTGTCAAGCGTGTCGTGTCATTTGGAAAAACACCGGTAGTGATGATGATGATGATGATATCGATGTTGGATTGCAACGTAGAAACTTTTCGATTTGTATTTGCGTTGTAATCTCTGTCGGACCATCCATCCATCCATTCAAATTCCAATCCTCCGTTGGCTCGGAAAAGAAAAGAGTTGAGTGAGTTTGGGGAATTGGAGCGATGATGGTCGGAGTTGGTTCACTCCGGCCGGTGGCGGCGAAGCCAAAGGTGATGCTGATGGATGGGTGGTCGGAGAATTGCAATTGCAATTGCAGGTGTCACTCTAGGAATTCTAATAGCCTCTCCCTCTCCATCTCAAGAAATAGGAATAATAATAATAAGAGGAGTTGTACATGTACTGCTGGTATCTCCGTAGAGTCTGAGGTAGAGGCTGAGAGCACTAGGAGTCGGAGGGTGTCCAGCTCCGGCGCCTTCTATGTGCTCGACGGAATGCCCCAACCCCTGGGGCCTACCTCTACCTCCGACCATGGCAAAGTTAAAGGCGTCAACTTCGCCCTCTATTCGAGCAGAGCCTCCGCCGTGTCTCTCTGCCTCTTCACCCTCCCCCATCTCCACGCCGGGCGGATTACTGAGGTCATCCCTCTCGACCCTGACACCAACCGAACCGGCAACGTCTGGCACGTCCTTCTCTCTCCCTGTCCCACCAACACCAACAACCCCACCAACACCAAATTGGAGGAATTGGAGGAATTGGAGCACATGCTGTATGGCTTCCAGCTCGATGGCGACTTCTGCCCCCACCAAGGCCTCTACTTCGATTCCTCCAACGTCCTCCTCGACCCCTACGCCAAGGCTGTCGTTGTCAGCCGAGAGGCCTATGGCCTTGTGGGTCCCTCTCCCTCTCCCTCTGCCGATTGCTGGCCCCAGTTGGCTGGCATGATCCCTTCACCTGCTTCTCATGACGATGTATGTATGCTTCTTTCCTTCCCCCCCATCCCCCTCCCCATCTTCCCTTTTACTATTTATCTCACACCTTCTTGCTCCCCATCTTCCCTTTTACTATTTATCTCACACCTTCTTGCTCCCCTCCCTAGTTTGATTGGCAAGGAGATCGCCCCCTCGGATTACATCACAAAGACCTCATCATTTATGAGATGCACATCCGTGGTTACACCAACCATGACTCCAGCAATGTGCACCACCCTGGCACTTATGCCAGCGCTGTACAGAAACTCGACCACCTCAGGGTACTTTTTCTAATACATTTGTTCTGCTAAACATAAGCATATACCCCAGTTTCAGATGAGATGTTGAGTCTCTTCAGTTTTCAGGAACTGGGAATTAATTGCATAGAGCTGATGCCATGTCATGAGTTCAATGAGCTCGAGTACTTTGATCACAACCCAGTGATGGGTCAGCATAAGTAAGTTACCCCATGCATTGCTCCCTTCAAATTTAAACTAAAATCATATATATAAGACCTTGCCAGACTAGACTGGACTCTGGAAGAATGCTTCTGAGTTTGAATGCTTGTTGTCTGGCAGGATGAATTTCTGGGGGTATTCAACAGTGAACTTTTTCTCGCCCATGATGAGATATGCGGCAGCAGGGCATAGGAACTGCGGGCGGGATGCGATCAAGGAGTTCAAGACACTGGTGAGGGAGGCACACAAGAGCGGCATTGAGGTCATCATGGATGTCGTCTTCAACCACACTGCTGAAGGCAACGAAAATGGCCCCATCCTTTCTTTCCGAGGCATTGATAACAGCACTTACTACATGCTTGCACCAAAGGCATGCCCATCTTTTTCCTCATCTCTTTTTTTTGGTCATATAATCCCCTTTTCTCCACTTTAACCTCAATGCTTACTTATTTCTCCTACCATGAATATACATTGCATTATATACATGGCTTGTACTCATTAAGTAGCACCATCTCATTTTCAGGGAGAGTTTTACAATTACTCGGGCTGTGGTAACACCTTTAACTGTAACCATCCTGTGGTTCGTCAGTTCATTGTTGATTGCTTGAGGTTTTCTTTCTATTACTTTTTTTAAAATCAACATTTTTTCCATTAATCAGAATCTACCCATACCTTTATTTCTGAAAATAACGACTTGGAGCTTGTACCAGATATTGGGTGACAGAGATGCATATCGATGGGTTTAGATTCGATCTAGCATCGATCATGACCAGAGGCAGCAGGTGCTTTACGTAGTATCCTCTTACTAAATCTTTTGTATTTTGTTTGTTAATACAAAGGGCCATTGACTTAATTTGTTTATTTGAAATTTGGAAGCCTGTGGGATCCGATGAACGTCTACGGATATGCACTCGAAGGAGATGGGATAACAACCGGCACACCCCTTCCGAACCCTCCTCTCATCGACATGATTAGCAATGACCCTATTCTCTGTGGTGTTAAGGTGCTTACCAGCATCTCAGTTTCCTTCAAAAATAATTTAGTTCTCTTGAGGTTCCTTGCTTCCTGCCAATTTAACTAAATAATTAATAATTACTAATAAAAAATAGCGTGCCTGTGTAGTTAATTGCAGAGGCATGGGATGCAGGAGGGCTGTACCAAGTGGGACAGTTCCCTCACTGGAATATTTGGTCTGAATGGAACGGCCAGGTCAGGTTCACACACACATTTTCTTTTTAATAATTTTTAAGTGTTCTTATTAGGAATTCTGTAGTGTGATATTGTAAAGGATTGATGAGTTGTGAATAATTAATTGTAATGGCAGTATCGGGATGTAGTGCGGCAGTTCATAAAAGGAACCAACGGCTTTGCAGGAGGTTTTGCTGAGTGCCTCTGTGGCAGTCCCAACCTGTACCAGGTATATATTTTTCTATCATTATTCCTTCTGTATATTACAATGTGAACTTACATGTACTATTTAGCAATTGCCTTGTGTTGGTTTTAACTCCAGCTCTGATTATCTCATCTTACCTGTGGTCATTTGGTGTGTCAGGGTGGTGGGAGAAAACCATGGCACAGTGTGAACTTTGTTTGTGCACATGACGGCTTTACCCTTGCAGATCTAGTGACATACAACAACAAGTACAATCTCGCAAATGGAGAAGACAACCGAGATGGGGAGAATCATAACCTCAGTTGGAACTGTGGCGAGGTCAAAAAAATTACCTAGATGCATTTCCTATTTTGTTTTTGTATACCTAGTAAAAAAGTTGCTTTGTGTATAGGCATGGCAAATTATCTTGCTATTGATAACAACATCACATTCCTCTTTTAGAAAGGGAAAAAAATAACTAAAATATGTCCTTTTTTTTGGGTGTTTCCCTTTTAATAATCAAAGGAGGGGGAGTTTGCAAGTATGGGAGTGAGAAGATTAAGAAAGAGGCAAATGCGCAACTTCTTCGTTTGCCTTATGGTCTCTCAGGTATCTCTTAGTTTGCTTTGTGTTTTATTTTCTTCCCAGTGTTTATAAAATATTTGGCACATTCTACCTGGATAGGTCGTCGTAACAATTGTCTAATGACAATATTTCAGGGGGTTCCAATGATTTACATGGGGGATGAGTATGGCCACACCAAAGGAGGCAACAACAATACCTACTGCCATGATAACTATGTATTTATCTATGCAACATTTCTTTTGCACTCATGCACAAAAACAGACATGCACAGACACTAATCTTTATTTCCAAATCACTCGCATGCAGTTAAATTACTTCAGATGGGACAGGAAGGAGGAGCAGAGTTGTGACCTGTACCGTTTCTGCCGCCTCCTCATCAAATTTCGCCGGTAATGCCAACCCCCTTTGCCCACCCCCCAACCCCAACAACCACAAACAAAATAAGGGGGGAAAAAAATTGAAATTCTTGGCAGTAATATTGCTATGACCCCATGTGAGGAGGCACGTATTTTAACACGCAATAAAATAGTGCAGAGAATGTGAGTGCTTAGGGATGGATGATTTTCCAACAGCACAGCAATTGCAGTGGCATGGCCACCAACCGGGTATGCCTGACTGGTCTGATACCAGCCGGTTTGTTGCCTTCTCTATGGTACTACTACTGCTGTCTGTCCTATCTATTTCCTAATTTATTGCAGTACTGCCATGCCGTCGGTTGGACATTTTTGTTTTATAATTATGTTTGCTTTTGCAAAACAGAATGATGAGGTGAAAGGAGAAATTTATGTGGCATTCAACACAAGCCATCTCCCAGTTGTGGTGACTCTGCCAGATCGACCTGGGTACCGGTGGGACCCTCTTGTAGACACAAGCAAGCCGGCGCCCTTTGACTTCTTGTCTGAAGACCTGCCGGACCGGGTCACTGCTGTGAGGCAGTTTGCAAACTTTTTGGACTCCAACTTGTACCCCATGCTCAGTTACTCATCTGTAATATTAGTGTTGCGTCCTGAAGACGCTTGAATTATTAAAATTAAATATATGAATATGAATATGAATGTAACAGAGCATTCTTGTGATATCATATATGCCATTTAGAGATGTATACAAGGCGTGCCTCTAGCTAGCTAGCGAGCTCATCATTTCATTTCTGTTTCCCCAATTCTTTCTTTGTTGTTAAAGGGCAAAGGAGAGAAGGAAGAATGGGTGCGTTTGGATAGCAGTGATAAGAAGGGAAGAAGGGAAGAAGTATTGGGAAGTGTGTAACTTTGTGAAGAGTTTGGATTGTTTATAATTTTTTTTCTTTCCATCTTCCTTCTTCCTCTTCTTCTTTTCTCATCCAAACACACCCAATAAGAAGAAGCACATTGTAATTGGTAAATTGGAATCCGAAAAACAACAGCATGGGATTAATTGCTTGGCCCAGAAAGAACACAAGGCCACACTGACAGCACAACCCTCAACCCATAACTAATATTCAACAACAACAACTAAGCCTTTTGTCCCAAACAAGTTGGGGTAGGCTAGAAAGAAACCCAACAAGAAAACACATCCCAGAACAAAAAAAAAAAATAAAAAAATAAAAAAATAAATAAAAATAAATAAAAAAATAAAAAAAAATAAAATAAAAAATAAAATAAAAAATAAAAATAAAAATAAAAATAAAAATACTAATAGCAAGACTAGCCATACTAAAAATAATACCTCTAATAATAATAGTAATAGTAGAAACCTAGACCTCGACCGTGACCTAATAAAGGGACCTACAAACCTATGGTATCGCTCCTACCCCTAAGTTCCTACGTCATGGCTCCGGTACATGAATTGCTAACTTCCAAGCGCTCCAATATTCAAGTTTTTAAATTTCGTTTTTTTCGGTATGACGGTCCGGAGTTGATATAGCGGTGCGGCGTTATTTCGGTGAAAAAACGGCGAAAAAACGGTGTGCATATACGAACATATGTGTCAAACTCATATTATACAAATAGTCAAATACTATATTACAAGTCGAACTTCTATATTTTTTTTAATGTGCTAATAATCTAATTATAATCTATATACGATTGGTACTGGATCTTCTCTTTGTAACTTGCACATTCTATTTCCTACCAGAAATATAGGTAGTAAAACAAATAATTCCTCTAAAGCTCAACAATACGACAATAGTACAATACTAATTAATTAATCCTTAACATCCAAATATCCAACTTAACAACAATTCATACGACAATACAATAGTAATCTCTAAAGTGATAAAGTCTAATCCATACGACAATAGTACAATACCAAATACCAAAATGATTAAATTATCTCCGTTTTTTCACCGAAAAACGAAATATTTTCGCCGAAATAACGGCGTTTTTTCGAAAATAACGCGTTACGAATTT
Organism: Rhynchospora pubera; assembly: GCA_028095005.1. Lineage (NCBI taxonomy): Eukaryota > Viridiplantae > Streptophyta > Magnoliopsida > Poales > Cyperaceae > Rhynchospora > Rhynchospora pubera. The sequence continues at coordinate 360,727,221 of CM051460.1, forward strand.
TTTGGGTTTGAAACCGTAACGGTGGTGCGTTTTTATCCGAAATACCGAAATTTCCGAAAAAACGGCGTTATTTCGCCGAAATTTAAAAGCTTGCTAATATTATAATCAAATGATTATATCCCAATTCCCATCGGCCATCGCCTCCCCTCCCGGCTCCAGTTTGTGAAATGGATTACATCCCAATTCCCGTCAAATCAAGCTAGCGTTTGACTGATTTGTCGCATACTAGGTAAGCAAAAATTATCAATTGATGTTTCCATTTCGTTTGGCTGCATGCTACGGATTTATTTTATTTATTATATTATTGGTATGTTATCCAAAGGGACATCAAACGTACAACATACAACAACAGTACGACCGAAATTATTTAATATAAAAATTCAGACACCAAAAATTTTAATACAAAGAATTATTTATTATTTTTTTTAATAAGAAGAAAGTTCCAACGCGTTTATAAACCGCGCCTCTCTCTCTTTCCTCTCGAACGCGTTTTATAAACGCGTTACAAGCCTTAAAACGCGTTTATAAAACGCGCTAGAAAGCTGAACTTTCAGAATAGTTAAAACGCAATTAACGCGTTTATAAAACGCGCTAGAAGGCTTCTTACCCGTTTATAAAACGCGCTGGGAGGGCAACATTCCAACTTCTATCACTTCGATCAAACTTTAGTCATTTCGATCGAACTTTAGTCATTTCTGTCTATAAGTTTGTGAATTTATAACCGCGTTATTTGAAGTTATATAAGACTATACATTCTCGCAGAATTGAAATCGTTCACAACAGATTATCTCTTACAATTTAAAAACCTATCAATCAAATCCAAAAATGTCTACAATTACAATATATGTCAACCAATGTCCAACTTTTGGTTCTTCTTACTTCCACATCGGTTGTAGTATGCATACCACATTTGCTGATATTCGAAATGAATTATACAGCAGGCTACAGATTTTAGAAACCCAGTACACTTTGAATATCCATGGTCGTTACAACGAAATTGTAAATGGGAGATATGAATCGCTATTTCTTCCTGTAAATTCTGAAGATCAATGGCGCCTTTTTTACCACGAGACATTCGAGACGAGAGGGTTACCGATTATTGAGTTGCATGTTGATTTCATCCCCGTATATGGCACGGGACCAGATCTGAACCAAACACCCCTTGACGAGCCCGGTAGAAGTGAGCCAAACACTTCCTTAAACCTTATGTGTGGCCAGCAATCCACCCCTTACCAATACACTAGCGAACAGTCCGTTCCTACGCAAGACAATAACACATCAGGAGATGAAGTCGAGGTTGCCGATGGTGATGAAGATGAGGGTCCGGCGACTTACTCCGACCTTCCTACCGGAGAAGAATATACCGATGTGGAGGACTTCTCCGAGAGAGAAGTGCCTTTTATGCAAACTGCGACCAGCCGTACGTTTCAGGAAGGACGGACTTGCACCATCCTGTAAGTGAATTGTGTGATATTTCCATGTTTGAGTATGCTGGTATGCCGGAGCGTAGTTTAGGGCCACAAGGCGAACTTGCTCATGGTAAAAGATTCGGTTCCAAAAAATAACTAATTCTAGCTGTCTGTGATGTTTCATGCAAAACAAATCGAGAAGTTCGAACGGAAACTAGCAATAAACAAAAAATTGTAATGGTTTGCATGCAAAAACCGAATTGTAAGTGGCGATTGTATGGTAGACGTGAGAGTTATAATACAAATTGGAAGATCTCTACCAATCCCAATGAGCATATTTGTTCGAGACCCCCGGGCCAAAAAGGTCACGCAAACCTTACAGCTAGTCTCATTGCCGAACACGTTAGGGATGAATTGAAAAAAAAATTGGGAAAAAGTGTCCAGGACATAGGAAGCCTCATAAGGGCTAGATATCCACGTATTGAACCGACTTATAATAAACTATGGCGTGGGAGGGAGCGAGCGTTGGAGCAATTGTTTGGGTCTTGGGAAGGGGCCTACAATAAACTTCCACGCCTTCTAGAGGCAATGAAGGCGACAACCCCAGGAACGAAATACACAATAGTTTCTTGGCCTACAAACGATCATAACGTTGGCGTCTTCAAGATGGCAGCCTGGGCTTTTGGTCCGTGCATAGAAGCGATGAAATATGTCAGACCTGTTATCTCAATTGATGCTAGTTTTTTATCGGGCCGATACATAGGTAGATTGTTCTCAGTGTGTGGTTATGATCCAGAAAATCGATTAATTTCAGTTGCATTCGGATTGGGCGAAAAAGAAGATAAGGATACTTGGGGATGGTTTATGTCTTGGGTTAGATGGGAAGTTTTAGGGCGGAACACTAGATACTGTGTCATATCTGACCGTCATAAGGCAATAAAAGCGGTATTTGCATCCGTAGATTACGGTTGGAAGGCACAAGATGCGCATGCAGTAGCGATTCATCTGTTCTGCATGCAGCATGTTGCGGAAAACTTATGAAAGGAGGCTGGCGGGTCACAAGATGCTGATTTGAAAAACTTTTTCAAATGTAGACTTGCTAACAAGAAAGACCCTAGACGTTTTAGAGAGAATTGGGGAGTACTGAAGGAAAACAACCTGAGGGCTTATCAGTATCTAAGAAATTGTGGTAAAATTAATGAAAATGACAACAACGAGCGACCAAAACTATATAAATGGGCTCAGAGTTTTGACAAGGGGCATCGATGGGGTATAATGACAAGTAATGGATCAGAGAGTCTGAATAATGTATTTAGAATAGAGAGAAGATTACCAGTGACAGCACTTATAGAAGGCACGTGGTATAAATGTGCCAACTGGATGAACAAGCGAACACAAGAAGCACTTCAAAGGTTGAGTTTAGGAGAAAGATGTCCGGAAGGAGTAAAGAATAAATTGATCAAGCATGATGGAAAATCACGTAAGTACTTAAAGAAAAATAATTTAATTCATTCATTCATTTTAATCCATTTTGAACTAACTTCATCTTTTTGTTTCAATCTCAGAGGAGTTTATGAGCACATTCGTGTTAAGATTGGACCTTGGAGAATTTCGCGTGAAAGTTCGCGAGGAGTACCGTGATGGTGTAGGCTACGATTATTCCCATTACACAGTTCAAATTCCACCCGACATGGAGCAAACCGATGTGCAATTGCCCTTCACTCGAACCACATGTGAGTGCCAAAAATCACAATTGACAGGTATCCCTTGCGCACATGTCATTGCTGTTTGCAGGGAGATAAATTACAATGTAGATCAATTTGTGGATGGTCACTATAGCATGCAAAACCAGCACATGATTTGGTCAGCAGGTCGGTTTCATTGTTACAAAGATGAGGAAGAGTGGCCAGTTTATACAGGTCCGATAATTGTCCCCGACAAGAGTTTGGTCAATCGAGGAAGGCGCAAAATCATTCGTGTAGAGATGTGGATGGATATGATGGAAGGAAATGTGGAGGTTCCACAAGAAAAACAAAAAAGAAAAATCAAGGTGAAGCTTCAACCAGTCAACCGCGACAAGCAGCACCCCAACCGCCATATCCGATGGACGCATTGCAATCCGGTCGATACACCAGTAGACCACCAACAAGGGCCAACAGTCCAAGAAGGGCAGCGAGTACTGAACATACGGTTCAGACTCGTCAAACACCCATTCAACCAGGACGAATGTCATTGCATGTTGATCCACGAAGCAACAATAATCGGGAGGACCAAGGATCTGTACAACCACAGAGAAATTCTATAAGCATTGATCCACGGGTAAGAGATGTCGCATCTGGAAATATGAGAAGTGAGTCGGCTAGATTTCCAACAGATCAAGGCAATACATCAAGGGAGAGAGGACGAAAAGGATTGTTTGGGGGGAAATTTGGCAATGTACTGTCTTTCGGTAGGAAGAAAAAATGAAATAATTGAAGATTAAGTGTTGTCGTAATTTTATATATTGTAATGGAATGTATTGTAAGAGAATATACATGTTTAGCGTTGAGAAGCAGTTAATTAACTCGTATAATGGGACCCTCAGCATTCAATTAACTATTTAGCGTTGAGAAGCAGTTAATTAACTCGTAGCGCTAAAAGGCTTTGTACCATTTTATAAAACGCGCTAAAAGGCTTTGTACCCTTTTATAAAACGCACTAAAAGGCCTTGTACTCATTAGTTCATCCAACTATACCCTTTTATAAAACGCGTTAAAAGGCTTTACCCTTTTATAAAACGCGCTAAAAGGCCTTGTACTCATTAGTTCATCCGACTATACCCTTTTATAAAACGCGTTAAAAGCCTTTACTCTATTATAAAACGCGTTCAAAGGCTTTCTACCCTTTTATAAAACGCGTTAAAAGGCTTTACCCTTTTATAAAACGCGCTAAAAGGCTTTACCCTTTTATAAAACGCGTTAAAAGGCTTTGTACCCGTTTTAAGAACGGGTTCAAGCCCTACTTTCTTGTCTTTTTCTTTCATCATTTCAGTTTATAAACCGAACCCAAGCCGCAAATCTCATCTCACATCTCTCATTCTCACCTCTGAATGTCATTCTCATCTCTCATTCTCACCTCTCTCATTCTCACCTCTCAATGTTAATCAGTGCGAAATTATAATAAGATATTTTCCGGTGGAATCTGTTATTATGTACGAAGGTCGGCCCAGATGGACAGCTCGCTAACTTCATCATCATCTGAGGTAGACCAACACTCTGCTGTCTACGATCATGGATAATGGGCGGTAGAGTTCTGCCGACCCAATTAGGGAAGAACTCGACGACTGTCGAAGGTTCTCGCAGAATTGGGCAACTGTCCATGAGTCTCCGCAAATCCTTGTTTTCATATTAATGAGAATTACTGTAATGAAAATTGTTATTAATTTAAATCGTTGTTTTCATATTAATGAGAGTCATTGTAATGGAAATGATTATTAATTTTTATATTAATGGGTTCTGAATATTGTAATGGAAATTTTTCTTAATTTTTATATTAATTAGTTATGAATATTAAAACATAGATAAAACATAAATTCATACACAATAATTTAGATAATTAATTAAAACATAGATAAAATATAAATTCATACAATAACATAAATTCTAGATATGACGTTCATATTACAAATTAAATTTCATAGAAAATAAAATAGATAAATTCCATTATTCTAGCACAATTAAACTCTAATTTTTCTCCACTTCCTTAACCTCTTTATTCTCCTCCTCCTCCTTATTCTCACTAGAACTCTCATCTATTTTAACCCCCATACTAAAATCAGGGCTCCTGCCACAGCCTGGAGGGAAACGACGTACAGCCGAGACGGCCCTTCTCTTCGGAGGGCCGTATAATGGGATCCTTTTTGCTACCACATTAGGTGTTTCCTCCCCCACCTTGGATGTTTCCTCCCCCATCTTATTATTGTTTTGATCCTTCTCCATTTCTCAAATTTCTGATTTTACGCGTCTTTTGTTTGTGATTTTGTGATACGAAATAGGAGAACGAATTGAGATATATATAGGCAATTATTTAGCCGTTTATAAAACGCGCTAGAATAGGGGTCTGCTCAAAAAATGCGCTATAAAACGCTGCTCAACACACAGTATCACGCTGCTCAAAAAGTGGACACCACCTTCGTACGCGTTTATAAAACGCGTTGGAGGCCTTCGAACGCGTTTTATAAACGCGTACGAAGGTGGTGTCCAGGTAAAACAGTAAAACAGACTGACAGCCTGCGAAAGTATTGAATTCCATTAACTTAGCCCTTCGTACGCGTTTATAAAACGCGCTCAAACCTTATTACGCGTTTTATAAACGCGTAATAAGGGTTGAGTCTATAAATAGTCCTACTTCTCCGCAAATTCACGTCGAAAATTCAGAAATCAAAAACCAAAACTTTAGAGAAGTTAAGCAGAGAAAAGAAATCGAGAAAACATAATGTCAACTAAACCACGTCATGTTTGTACCGGTGTGCTTCTACAAGGAGATGGAGGAATAAGTAAACGAGATATTCTTCGGCACGTCTACTTGAACTATCCTTCCGACAAATTTTACGTGAAGGTTTTTCAACGCGACGTTTTTGAAGTGAGAGGGCCGAAATATTGGACGGATGTAGTTAAGAGGGATGGAGGATATCATGTCCGACGTGGAGATGGAATCGTTTGGTTGCGTTTGCAACAGGCATGTCCTCCTGGATTTGAAAATCACCCGTTAAATGAAAATGACATATATCATTTGGACTGATTATTAGGTTTTCTATAATTAGATGTTTTTATTATTGTGTGTTCTATAATTAGGTTTTCTATAATTAGATGTTTTTATTATTGTGTGTTCTATTATTATCATCTGTTTTCTTTTATGTTTTAGTATATGTATTAATTCGTGTTTTAGTATATGTATTAATTCGTGTAGTATATGTGTTGTAAGTTTTATTATCTAATTTATTTTAGTTTTTATTTTATCCATTTTCATTTTTATTGTGAAATTCGAAATATTAATATTAAGAGACTTAATATTTATTTAAATTATATTAGACATTACAACTCAATGAACATTATAATAAAAAACACAATACAAATTAAAAATTACAATTTATTAAAATTTTGAACCACACAATACACAACAAAAAAAATTACAAAATACATGATATTAAAATTTTGAACCACATAAAAAAAAAATTGTAGAAGATCCATTGCTAAGGGTGGGAAGAGAAAACATCACCGCAACTAATAGAGAAGAGTTGGGCGACTGATTGTCACCTTGACCCCCTCTTTTTCTGAGACTTGGATGAGGATGACTGCATGTATGCAGATTCTCATCCAAGGATGTCGGCTGCGGTGTTATGGCTCGTAGACCCAGCCCAACAAACTGTCCTCTACACGTAATAACAGATTCCACAGGAAAGTTTTTATTTTAAAGTTGGTGGAATATTAATAGCCATAAGGATTGTGTGCGACTCTGTATCAGTGAATAAGTGTGCCGCATACAACCCTTATGGCTATTAGTTTCACACCAACTAATATTATTTTGCATTCCACCATCTAACTCTTCTTTTCCTCTCATTTTTTTTTCTTTTTTTCATATCTTTTTCCTTTTTTTTATTTTGGACGACAGAAGGTTGGGTATTTATATGAAAATTAGATCTCTCGAACGCGTTTTATAAAAGGGTAAGAAGGCTTCTTACGCGTTTTATAAACGCGTAAAATCAGAAAATAACGCGCAAAGTCAGAAACTTTCGCCGCAATCACTGCAGCTTTTAGCGCGTTTTATAAACGCGTTTTAAGACTTGTAACTCGTTTATAAAACGCGTTCGAGAGGAGAGAGAGAGGCGCGGTTTATAAACGCGTTGGAATTTTTTTCTTATTAAAAAAAATAATAATTCTTTGTATTAAATTTTTTGGTGTCCAAATTTTTATATTAAATAATTTCGGACAGTACGAGTACGGTACCACCGTACCAGTACTAATTTGAATCGAATTAATTAATTACTACTTAAACAGATCGGATGGAGAGCCAACCCAATTGTAATGAAGTAAAAATGATTAACTTAATAAGATTCAGTTGAGCACAAGTACTTAATCATTTTTTAACTTAATAAACAGCTTGCATCTAGGAGCTTCATTACTTGGAAAATCAAGAAGTTAGAGAACCTATACGAAAACAAACTTGAGTACGACTTTTGAAAATGTAAAAGGTAAGTTATAGACAGCTTGTATCTAAGAGCTTCGTTGTACCTTAAAATTATTATTATAAGGTGTACCGTGTACAAAGTGCAAGTAAGGTATCCATGCCTCATACTTTTGTTGGGCTTAAGCTTAATTAATTAACTTTAACTATGATTATAATAAGTAATTAATTGAAGTTGGTCTTGCAATTGGGGCCGGTCTCATCTCTCATGGGGAGCACTAATCCGCCACCAACGGCGGAGGATGGATCGTGGGGGCACACTCCAAGCACTAATCCTTTATATACATATAAACAACAACAACAATAACAGGAATTTATTAATTGGAGAGAGAGAGAGAGAGAGAGAGAGAGAGAGGGGGAATACGATATTAAAGCTGCCTCCTGCCTTTAATTTTTCACATGCAAAGCATATATGAAACATGCCTCCCTGCCTACATGGATAGACCCAATTGGCTAATCTCTTTCCTAATTTAATTAGTCATCCTCTTCCTATTGACGTGCCGGCCCTTCAGCGTATAATTTAGTCCTAGTCATTCCAATCTAAGCTCATGTTAAAAGTTTCGTTTAAGGACATCAATAATTATGATAGAATATATATGCGAGAATTGATTTCAGTAGACGATTAAGGAAAGGCCGTGCGGAAATAAAATATTAATTTTTGGCTTATCTAGTAATAAATATAACAAGTTGGATTGTGCTAATTTTGAACTAGAAATGTGTCTCTTCCAAATAAATAATAACACTAGAAACAAGAGTGGAGCCTGATGGGCTTAATCAATAATCTCTTCATTAATTGCTAAGTTTCAAATAATATTAATTTTTCGTTGCCATAAATTTTATAAATAAATTATAATCGTCAGATAAAAATCAATATGAATTGTCTAAAACTTTTAGTGTAATAGAGTGTTATCATTTGCCTAATTTCATTGCAAATGCAAAAGTATAGTGGATTACAAAACATTATAATATTTCGGAGATAAAGGAGCACAATTTATGAAAAGAAAATGATTGTGTAAAGATTTGTATAGTTTTGGTACTAATTAATGAAAAGTTGCGGGCTTTGACCCACATTTTTACTTCAAAAAAAAAAAAGTTTTGGTACTAATTGAGTTGAAATGCGGATGCTAGAGGGCAGGGTTAAATTAGTCGTCAGAATTCTTGATAGGTCCCTACAGAGATAGAGGGTTTGCCGTGAGTCGTGAGATAAGCACCATTAATCTCCTATCAATTAATGTCATTAATTAGTACTTTTGGATTTGATACTAATGTACGGAAGCTTCGGTGAATATTGATTCAAACCAAGCTTTTAAATTTCGGTTTTTTCGGTATGACGGTCCAGGTCTCCATGTTATTCCGGTGTTATTTCGATGTTATAACGGTGATATAACGGTGTAGTGTTTTTTTTCAAAGTTTGACACACATCAATTCTATAACTATCAATTTATATGTTTATACATCTCCAATACTCCATACAAATAGCATATGGCCATACCAAATTCAATATACTGAAGTGTACCAATATTGAGTAGCAGTAGCAGTAGCAGCTTGTGCCAATTTAACAATAGTTCAATATTGAATACACAATTCAACAATAGTTCCAATAACAGCTTGTTATTTCGCCGAAATAACTAAAATAACGCGTTATATCTCCGAAATAACTAAAATAACACGTTATATCGTCGAAATAACTGAAATAACGCGTTACGTCATTTTCTCAATTAAGACCGTAACGTTCATGCAGTTTGATATAGAATACCGCTATTTCTGTTATTTCGTCGTTATTTCGCAGAAATTTAGAAGCTTGATCCAAACTTTTGGATTTGATCCAAAATGACCGATCCAAATTGTCAAATATGATCTCTCTATTATAATCTCCTTACCGACCAAATTTTATATTTTTTTCAAAATTATTAAGTATTTTTTTATTTTAGAAAATCGCTAATCTAATTTTTTCTGAATCATTAAAAAATAACAGTTTTTAAAAATCCGAAATAAATACTTAAAAATGTCGAAAAAATGTAAAATTTGGTCAGCAAGGAGATTTCAATAGGGAGATCATATTGGACGGTTTAGATCGGTCATTTTGAATCAAATCCAAGAGTTCAGATCAGTATGCATCAAAGCTTCCGTACATTAGTATGCATCGAAGCTTCCATGAGTTTTGCTATGTGAGTCACGACTCACAAGAGAGTCTGTGAGTCAGGCTCAAAACTCCTAGATCTTGTTCAAAATGACCGATCCAAACCGTCCAATACGATCTTCCTATTGAAATCTCCATGAATACTAAATTTTATATTTTTTCAAAATTTTTATGTATTTTTTTAAAATTTTAGAAAATCGTTAATCTAATTAGTTCTGAACTGTTAGAAAATAATAGTTTTTAAAAATCCGAAAAAAAATACTTAAAAAATTTCTGTGAAACAAAATTGGCTCATGTCGAATTGGTGCAGGGTCAGATCTTCGCTCTTGGAGGACTAATTAGTTGATAGTTGGTATTGTTTTTTTTTTTATCATCATTTTGGATTAATTTTCATAAAGTTAGTAAATACGTGATGTCACAAGAGTTCTTATTCCTTGATAATTTACCCATTAATTAGGCCATCATGCATCTCCTCTCCACTTTTCTTCTTTGACTTTCAAATTTCAATCCCTCTCACTCTTATTAGACGTCTTTGACCTTTTTATATATGCATGTCCTAGAACTGGCACTGGCATTCTGTAGCCTAATTAACCCTCTCTAATTTATGTTTATCAATCTTAATTACCCTTGCACGCATGCAGCATGCTCTTTAGAAAGAGAGAGAGAGAGAGCAGTGAAACATATAATAATATATAAGTCGATATATATAATATTTCCGTTCCTCTCTCCGGACTCCCCCTCCCTTTTCTTTCTTTCTGGTTAATCTCATTTCATTAAACCTTCCATGTCCTGTGTTAATTAATTTCCTTACACAACAGCAAGAATATCTACCAATCCACCGCAAAGGAGGGAACTAAAACCAAGCAAGAAATTAGAATTTAGAAAACAAATATATATATAGCACATAATTAGCTCTGGTGCTTGTGCTGGTGCTTATGCATTTAATTTTAAATTTAAATTAGGGATTCAAAAGAGGAGAAACTTCAGACATGGATCCGGTGTCTCATGGTCACCACCTCCAGCAACACCTCCCTCCCCCGTTCCATACCCGCGACTTCCACCTCCCGTCTCATCTCCAAATTTTCCACCAGTCCCACCCCAAGTCAGAGGAAGAGCACCATGACACCAATGCCCAACTAAATGGCGACACCAACAACAGCGGCAGCAATAACATCGAAGGAGGAGGAGGCGGCACTGGTGGTGGAAATAACAGCCCAAGTAGTGGCGGAGGAGGCACCAGCGGGGGAATGGACTTGATGAGTCGGCGGCCACGAGGCCGACCATCTGGCTCGAAGAACAAGCCCAAGCAGCCAATCATAATCGCTCAGGACAGCGCAAATGCCCTGCGCACGCATGTAATGGAGGTTGCAGACGGGTGCGATATTTTCGACACCATGTCGGCCTTTGCCTGCCGTCGGCAGCGTGGCATGTGCGTGCTAAGCGGCAGTGGCATGGTGACAAACGTCACCCTGCGCCAGCCAGGGAACCCTACTGCGGTGGTGACGCTTCATGGCCGCTTCGAGATTCTTTCACTTGCCGGGTCGTTCTTGCCCCCTCCTGCACCACCAGCTGCAACCGGGCTGACAGTTTATCTAGCCGGGGGTCAGGGGCAGATCGTGGGAGGCAGCGTGGTCGGAGCACTTATTGCATCTGGTCCAGTGGTTGTAATGACGGCCTCCTTTGGCAATGCGACGTATGAGAGGCTCCCGCTTGAAAAGGAGGACGAGCCTCCGCTGCGCCATGATCCCATGGGAACAGCTGGGCTCGCGGGTCATGGTCAACCACTGCCACAACATCAGCAACTGCTTGCCGATCCGAGCAGTGCGCAGCTCTTCCAAGGTTTGCCTCCTAACCTGATGAATAATGTTCAACTGCCTGCCGGAGACGGCTACAGCTGGGGAACGGGAACTGATGGTGGTCGGCCGCAATTTTGACTTTGTAGGCTAGTTAGTTTAATTGATTAATTAATGTAGTTTTTTCTCATTAATTTTGTATGATTTCTTTGTTGCGAATTGAGATTATGGTTAGTCTTTTTTGGCTTAATTTCTTCTAGAATTTTTTATAACATTATTTTAACATTAATTAATCTGATACGTACGCTTCTGTCATTAATTGATATATTAACCATTGTATTTGTATATATCGACATTTTGAAATGTAAACTGATCAGAATGCAAGTTTCTCAAAGTCAACCAAAGCACACTTGTGTCTATTGCTGTCAAACGTGGGAAACGGCAAGGAAACAGAGCTGTTCCGTTTCGGTAACGAAACAGAGCTGTTCCGTTTCGGTAACGAAACAGAGCTGTTCCGTTTCGGTAACGAAACAGAAATATTATTTCGCTTTTGTTCCGTTTCGATAATCGAAACATGTTTCGGTAATGTTGACAAAATCATTTTTTGTTTTCGTTCCATTTCTGAAAACGAAATCATTTTCTCTTTCATTTTTGTTCCGTTTCAGACGGAACGAAACGAAAATATGTGAAACGGAGATATATTGACGGCCCTACTTGTGTCTTTTTGCCTGTGCTAGTGTAAGGTTTTTTTTTAAAAAAAAATTGAGCTATTTCTTGAACTTTGTGGTAGATCATTCAACTAAAATTAAGTACCATTTTTTTTTTATCGTGTTGCCCTCACTTCAGTTAATTGATTGCATGTTATTTGGTTTTATCTGGCATTTGGGAATTGAAAAATGGAAATTAGGGGATAGATGAGGAGCTAGCTGCAATTTCACTAGATGGGAATTTTTTTATAAAAAAAAATTATGGGAAGAAAGATGTGAAGGCGTGAAAGTAATAATTTAATTAAAGTGCATGAGAATGGATTTGTTAAATTGGTTGATAGTGATACAATGATGCAATGCATAAATGGATTTTAAAATTAGGCTCAATTCGATTCGTACAGCTTTATGGACGGACACGGTGGAAATGATCTGAAAATTGTAATCCTTGATAAATGGTTTAATTGATTAATATTGTCCTTAAATAATAAAAACTTTGATATTATATGTATTTAATTTAATATCTACTAGCAGCAGTGTTCGCTCAATATACGGGCAATTTTATGTTTGATATTATTTCAAAAAAGTTAAAATATTTCAAACAGTGCTCAAACATTGTTAATTTGTCGTGTACGGTGCTCCAAGGATGTTTTGGTAAATATTTCAAACATTGCAATGTTTACTTTCGAGTGTAAATAAAACTTGACAGTGGGTAATTCAAGTGCAATTAATTTCTGACCAACCGATTAGTGGAAACGTATTAGGATGCATATAGCCCACGCCCTGACATGTCTTGTGCTTGAATGAGGTAAAAAGAGTATTTTTTTTTTGACGCAAAAATAAGGGTCTTTGCCCCTATCGTTTTATTATAAATAAAAGATAAGAGTATATTGAAAATTAGATTTTTCACTAAAAGGAACTCATGGTGATTGAGAGAGAATATTAAATTATCATAATATGACTTATATAAGTCAGGCGTGAATACGATAATATCTTGTACCAAAAGGAAACATAGCAGAGAATCATCGCAAAATACGCAGCCTTCCTTTGGCAGCAGCTCAGAAAATGCATTCAACCAATTAATAAGGAAGGAAATGATATATAAAGTTTTCTTAATCTATTCCATTTTGGTAAAAAAGAAAAAGAAAAGAACATTGAATAAATTTAGAATATTTAATTTACCTTGCTTAAAATTTTGTGTTGGATAGGCGCATATCTGAAAACTATCTTATTAGTTATTACTAAGAACAAAATGAAACAATTTCCTTTTGTCTATCAAGAATCGGGGCACGTGAGCTGGCAACTGGCATCATTTTGCTTTTAACCGTCTTCTAAAATGTTGGCTTATACATAGTTGAGCAATTGTACTTTTAAAATTTATTCAAGTATGAATGAATATAAACGAATGAACCTATTTCTAGAGATGTGTTTTAGGTACCTGCTCAAATAAGCCACAACTTGACATGAACTATTAGAGAGGCTAGTAAATAGTCTCAAGTTTCAATACAAACTGTGATATCTTTCAAGACAATGTCTGATATCCAAACATAAGTAAATCAATATAAGAAAATTCCAAATTTCTAACAAGTTCCTTTTACTTGTGTAGTCAGAATTGGATTGTTTCCAACAATGGTCAGTATTGTGTTTGAAACTGAGAACAACCAACAAAATGAAAATGAAAACTTCCCAAGGACAATAGTTATTATATCTTTGAATATTCACATTCAACATACAGAACTAAGCAATTGTCCTTGATAAAATTTTAATTGCGAATAGTAGAAATAATGGTATTTTGTAGAGAGAGAAAATTACAGTCCTTTAGTTAATCAAGATAATTATGTTCATCATCCTTTGGTCCTGATGTGACCTTGAAAGAGTCAAGTTGTTACCTATGGTGAAAATCATTCAACCTCTAAACCTACATAAAATTAAAATAAAAATAATTCCATGAGTATATGTTAAGACAAGTCTGCTTCCAGTAAACTTGTCTATTGTCAGATCCAAACCATGGCTAATTTTTGTTTGTTGATATGTAAAACATACTAAATTCAATTATATTAAAAATAAAATAAACAAAAAAAATTGTCTAGATTGGTTCGTCCCAACCAAATGTTTGAAGTACCGACTGTAATTGATAAACTAAAATTGCCTAGATTGGTACGTCTAATGATATATTTCAATGGATCACAATTATCAAACCAGTAAAAACATATGGCTTAAGCATGCGTGCTGTTGATGTTTTTTTTTATTCCACCAGAACAGGTGAAGAGTCAGATCCTGGTACAGTACCAGTATGGTACCACGATGCACCAGATCTTAAGAGATCTCACCTACCATATAAGGGCACCATCCTTGACGAGGTTAAAAACTGTAGATATCAATAAGCAAAACTGATAATACTCTTAGCAAAAGTTCAACAAGTACCAGAAACATTCTAGACATAAAATAAGATACAAGGTATTGATTAAAGCTAAGAAACTTTTCAAACAAAAATTCATAATCTGTTCAAACATAATCTAAAATCAAACATAATATAAGAGCTTAAAGAAAGGAACAATGACAGATGGTTATTGCAGGGATATGGAATTACATACAGAAGCAGGGTTGTTATTTCAATGAGTTCAGTCTTTACAAAGAATACAACAACAACCAGGTTTGGGATTTGTGTACTTTGGTTATAAATGCGAAGCTTGATATTATTAATCTCAAAACTAAGTTCTAATGAGATTTGCATTCATTATTGCCATATCTTGTAAGAGAAAAAAATAGAGCAAGTTCTTGAAATAAGCCTCCTTCAATCCTACAATTACCCAAGTAACCAACTATCTGCTTTGGTACCAAAATTAGGAGATTTTAGAAAAAGGAAGAGGAATCATTGACAGTTTGCTACCAAAATTAGGAGATTTTAGAAAAAGGAAGAGGAATCATTGACAGTTTCCTTGAAAAGCTGAGGTAAGGGATCTATAAAAGTTTCCAATTTGTTAATGCGCAACTCACCTCTACTGTGCCTTTTGTCCAGACATGACTCCAAATAGATCCTGTCCTATCTAGCTAATACACCCTTGAAGACCTTCATGTGTATGATATATCGGAATTTTTTAAATTATGTTGCAGTAAAATTTGAATGTTTAAATACAGTGTTTTGAAAACCGTACCGGATACCGAAAATTTCCGGTAATACCGGAAACCGGAATGGTGACTGAAACGGCGGTATCCGGTATTGTGAGAGGAAAAACCGGAAAATTTCGGAAAATACCAGAAAATACCGGATTTTTTTCATTTGACCGGTAGGGATGCCGGTACGGTTTTAAAAACACTGTTTAAATATATTTCATGACTTTTCTGCAAGACTACTTGTCCTTAAGACTAATAAATTAATGATGCAATTACACATCAAAGTAACCAACTCGAAGAATAAAAAAAATATTAATAATAATTAAGGATCATAGGACAATAGTTACTGACCTACACCAAATTTATTTCTCTAGTAGTAATACCTTGATAAGTTCTTCTTGCAACTCAAGAAACTACAATTTTCTTTTCCTCTCAGACATAGAATCTTCTGATTGCAATATTGTACCGACAGTATCAACCAACTCCTCAGACAGTTAAGAAAGTATTGCAACAACTGCCTCCTCAGGTTTCAACTTACCAGACACAGTGAAAGTCCT
This sequence comes from Rhynchospora pubera, assembly GCA_028095005.1. Lineage (NCBI taxonomy): Eukaryota > Viridiplantae > Streptophyta > Magnoliopsida > Poales > Cyperaceae > Rhynchospora > Rhynchospora pubera. The sequence continues at coordinate 360,743,160 of CM051460.1, forward strand.
AGTAGACATTGTAAAATGTTTGAATATCACCAATTGCTTATAAGAAGATCCAAATATTAAATTGATGAAAGAATTTTGATTTAAAAAAATACCTTCAAAGGATTAGAAGAGAAGATGGTACAACATGGTTAAGAGACAGGTCCAACCTAGGGTTGGCAACGAGTCGAGCTCGAGCGAGCTAACCTTAGCCCAAGCTTGATTTGAAATTAATTCGAGTTTTGTCGAATCGAATCGAATTTGTATCGAGTTTCTTAACGAGCTCGTCGAGCTAAATTATCGTACTTTTTTATATATCTTTTCAAGCAACTAATATACAAATTAATTAATATTTATCAATTTTAATATTATTTTTATTCATAAACTAGTATTTTATTCATTTTATAATAATATTTTAAATAAAAATAGCATTTATATGTAATAAATAAATATATTATATATCAAATTATGTACTAATATATATAAATTAGTTAACAAAATTATATTTCGAGCCAATTTCGAGTTAATTTCTAGCGAGTCGAATTTTGCTTCGAGCCCAAATGTATCGAGCCAATGTCGAATCAAATCGAATTTTTCTCGAGCGAGCCACCAGCCACGAGCTTTTTTGCCATCCCTAGTCCAACCAGTCACGGAGCTGAATGTAAAATTCAATTAAAAATTAAATCATTAATTCAAATTAAATTGCATTATAATCTTAGCGAGGGTAAAAAAGATCTATAATAAACTCTAATGGTATTTGTGACCAAGCGAATAATGAATAATATCAAAACTTGATTTTGCATCTCTTCCGTGGAAAGCAAAATAAGATGGCCTCTCTATCTCTACGAGCTTGTCTCAGTTCCTCCTCAGAGAAAGAAAATTATCATGACAAATGACAAAAATATTCCAGGTACTTAAAACAGGTTAATTTGAATAAAACAGAAGAGCAAGGAGCAAGTAAAATTTTCATGTTTATATGGTGTACAACATTTTTCTCGATTGAAGGGATTTGAAATGCTTCAGTTTTAAAGCTTTGTGTTATAAGTACTATCTAATATTTCAAAAGAGATAAGATTACCTGATCAAATGCAATCACAAGGTTCTCCCTGGCCATAGTGAATGGAGAATCCACAGCCAAGCTCCGGGAAGTAGCGATACACCAGCAAGAACTCACCACCAGAATAGGTTGCAAGGATTCCCCACTGAATAAAAAAAAATGTAAGAATGTAACATTGATTACCTTATCAAATGCAATCACAAGGTTCTCCTTAGTGCCTAGACAGGTTGCTAATAGAAGGTCGACCCTTTATCTGATATATAAATATGAACCGCAGATCATATTAGATTAACAAAATCAATGATCCATATTTGATATGAGCAAGGTTCCGCTATCAACATTTTGGTTGCCAAAAAATGCCAACATTTTACTATTAAGTTATTTTTTTCAAATAAAAAATGCAAACGTTTAATCTAAACCGTTGATCTTATTTAGTTTAACAAGCGATGCGTTTTTATATAAAATTTGTAAATTTTAGAATTTATTAGTAACGACTAATGAGTGACGAGCAGGTAGAGTGTAGAGCAGAGGTGTTGGGCCGTGGGCGTAGAGTAGGTGCGAGAAGCGAAATGGGCCGAGAGCCCGAGAGAAGTAATTAGCATTATAATAATAAGTATATAAAGACTGGTAGCCTCGTTTTCTCATTTATTAGGGTTAGGGTTAGGGTTAGGGTTTTATTTATCAGACAAAGACAGAGATTTGCCTTTGCCTTGAGCCATGGGAGTGTTCACGTTCGTGTGCAGGAACGGCGGCGGCGAGTGGTGCGCCAAGCAGATCGGCGACTCGGAGAAGCAGGTGGACGAGACCTCCGCAGGCGACGTCTACTCGCTGCAGCGCCGTCTGGTGCAGGCCGCGGCGTCGCTGGACCCGTCGGGCGGCGTGCAGTCCTCCTTCTCCCTCGTCACTCCCGACTCCGCCGTCTTCCAGGTTTGTATTTGTATTTTATGGGTTTATGGGTTTATTGGTTCTCTTCTCTTCTCTTGTATCATCGGACATGTGAATTGTGAATTGATGATGGGCAGGTTATCATCGGCGGAGGCAGCGGAGGTGCTTTTATCGGCGCTGGGGCCGCCTCTTCTGGACCCGCTGCTGCCGCTGGCGCTGGCGCCGCCGCAGCTGCAGACGACAAGAAGGAAGAGGACAAGAAGGAAGAGAAGGAGGAGAGCGACGACGACATGGGCTTCTCTCTCTTTGATTAATTTAATGCATTAATTTTTCATATAAGAGCTTCTCTTCTTCTGTCTCTCAGTTTGATAATCCATCCCATCATCATCTCTAGACCTCATTCTTTCCACCATCTTCTTGTTATTTTTAGACATCTTTATCTTTACATTTTAATTTGAACTCGCTATGTTATGTATGCTCTGCTCTGCTCTTCTCTCTTTATGATCACTTATTCTTCTTGTGCGTTGTTTCAATTATTATTGTTATTATGATGTTAAAATAATAAAGCGCTGTTTAGGTTAATGTTCGTTTCTCTTCTACTCTGCTCTTAACTCTAAGAGGCTTAATGGCGTAAATATGCTGGTCTTTTGTGGCTTAATTGTTGCTTCTTAATCTGATTCAATACTGTATGTTTTCATTTGTACAAATTTTCAGGGCTTAGAATTACACGCTGCAACACCCATCTCATCTCATTACCCAAAAACAAATCTTTAGACGTATGATGGAATAAAAAAAAATGTATTTCTTCTTTGCAACCAACTACAATGCCTGCCTGATGGAGTGAATACATAGGCCATCATTTTCGAGCTTAAATTGATTGTGAAAACCAAACATCAAGCATTAGTCAAGGACAAAAGCACGCCAATATAAAAAAGAAAATCAACAGTTACAATACAACCCAGGGCAAGTTCACATTTCTAAATCTGTATCATGTCGATCGCCGCACACAATTTATGCATTTATAACATATATATATTATACGGGTTGACGCTGACCTGCTGGAGCAAGAGAGAATACAATACATACACACCACTAACAGCTACAGAGCCTATCTCCTAACTATAAATTATCCACCACTATCTGTACAATTCCTTGTTTTTCTCCTTTTTCTAAATGTCTCAAGTTAGCCCCTGCCTCCTCTTCTATCCAATAACAAATCACGAGCCGTATGCACTGTTTCCTGCAACAGAAATTCAACATATTTAAACAACCATGGATACAAAAAATAAATAAATAACAACCCAAGACTGTAGTCTTCGCTGGGGATCCAGCAGTAATGTTCCAGCAGCAAACTATAGCTCAAAATTTCAAAATTTCAAAATTTTCCCATGAGAAAATTGCGTTCCAAGGCATATAATGCAAAATTAAGTCGCAAATTGAAGAACCAAATAAATGTGGGGGGAATTATAAAATGGTGAGGGAAACAGAAACAAAACCTTCAGACATGAGCTGCTCGATTCGCGTGACAATGTGCTTGCCATAAGTGTACTTGCGCAGGGCAGAAAGGTTGGCCCTGATGCGGCCAATCAGCACCTCCCTATGCTTCTCATCACACGTGTCCAGAATCTTCTGGACAACATAGTTGGCATACTGGTCCTTCATCATAGCCTAAGCAAAAGAATATTAAACAAGAAACATAAGATAATCATCATATGATAGATAGTAACTGATACTTAATTGTGATTTCATGGAACGAAGAATCAAGGAAGAGAATACAGACAAGAAGGGCGTCGTTTGCATCAGTTTGTTGTATAATACGGTCGATGAGAAGGTCTCGGTGGCTGGGGTCTGCATACTGGAAGCACTTCTCAATGACATTGGAGGCGTACTTGTTCTGGCTCATGCTGACAACCTGTTCTGCCAGCTTTTCTATTATTTGGTTCCTCTCCTCCTCCTTCCCCTTCTCCAGCACATGCTGCAACCAAATGCACACAATATTAGCCCATCTAAATATAATATGCGATAAAATAACCGACTTAAGTGAGAGGAGAAAGCAAGTAGAAACCTGGGTGACATAGTTGCCGTACTGGTCTTGAGCAAGGGTGCAAGCCGATTGCAGAATCTCATCCACTATGCACTGCCCCAGTGCATTTCCCGTGCAATGCTCCAAGACCCTCTATTTTCATTGCATTTCATTGTCATTTTCATACTTACCAAAATTATACATTTCAGAAATATAACCAAATAAGAGAGAGAGAACCTGAATAACACGGCAGCCATACGGATGCATGGAGAGAGAGGCAACCTGGCCACGAAAAGCTGTAATTATGAAGCCGATATGCTCCACAGGTACCCACTCTATACACTTCTGTATCACATGGTTACCGTTCTGGTCTCGCACACACTGCATCTCATGCCCCTCCAGTTCTTGTACCAGCTGTTGTTTCTGCTCTGGCTCTATCACCTCCAAGGCCTATTTCCATAACTCAATTTTTGACCAAATAATTTTGATTAGGTCAAACAGATGGTAGAGTTGATTGATTACATAGTGGCATCTAAATGCAAACTAGTTATGTTGTTGGCAAGTGTATGCACCTTCTGGATGACACGGCAACCGTACATCTGTAGACTAAGTGGCAAGATATGGCCCGCCAGCTTATTTGCTAGTTCTCTCCTCTGCTCTTTGCTTCCATACTCGAAGAACTGGAATTAAAAGCAAGTGCCATTAAAGTCTCCCTTTGCATCCAATTTTTACACATCACACCAATACACCACACATACACACCAAAAAGATTTTTTTTTTTTTTAAAAAAAAGTGAACACCTTCTGGATGACATAATTGCCGAAGACATCTGTCATGAGGGATGTGGCGTGAGGTAGTATCTCATTGAAAACCGCTGCTTTCTCTTCTGGACTGGAGTTCTCCAATTTCTGCTGTATGAATCTGCTCCCATGCTGGTCAGCACTGCCATCACAGAACCAAAATGAAAAAAGTAAAAATAAAATAAACCTAGTTAATATTTTTAGTTGTGGAAAAAAGAAGTGAACAACAACAGCATTGTGAATGAAAAATTACCTGAACTCCACTATGCGCCCAGCAATATCAGGCAGCTCGAGCCGACGGTTGCGATTGGTTTTCAGCTCTTCCAGAAAGGAGCACTGCTTCCCATCATCATTTTTTGTCATATTCCGAAAATCAGTTGGTTGGACCCTCAGATTTTCATTCCTCCTTGGGCTTGCACTCTGATAGTGCAACTGCGGCCCCATTTGGTACCCTGAATAGTTTGGGTTTGGCCACTTTCTAACACTCAAAGGGCTCACACTAATAGGCCTCACACCAGGAGAGAAGGGGGTCGGCCGGTGCACCTTGTGCAGATCAAAAGCATCAGTAGCTACAGACACAACTACATTATTTGGTGGCCTTGTAGCTACTGTATTGTATGGACTGGTGTTTGCATATAGGTTTAAAGCTGGCTGTTGTGGGAAGAATTGCATATAACTTGGGTCAGGCATAGGAGGCTGTACTGGCAACCCACCCACATGGCCATAATACTTGTATGGCTGAACAAACTCGGGCGCTGTTGATGCAACTGGACTCTGAGGGCCAAACCCAGTAAGAACAGGAGGAATAAAATTAGGGTTTAATGGGTACCCAGCTATGCCATATTGTGGGTTGAAAAAGGGAGTTGGATTAGGGTTTGGAGGTGGATAAAATGGGGCTGCTCCGAGATTTGGAAGGTTACTTGCTGGTGTGTAAAAAGGGTTTGTTATTCCAGCTGGTTGTAAAACAGGTTGTGGATCAACCCCTGGAAGAAAGGGCAACTGAGGAAGAGGAAATTGCTGTGATTTTAGTTGACTTGCCTGTCCATGAAAATTTACACTTAAGGCCGTCATTTCTGCCTCCAGTCGCTGAAGATCAGTGATAACAACTCCAGATGGTTCTAGTCCAGTTGATGCAACTCCAGTTGCTGGGAGTACATTTAGAGGTGTTGGTCTTGTATCAGAGATTGATTTCCCTCTGCGGGTGGGTGTTTTCTCAGAGGATCCCGAGGGGCTAGAAGACGATGGATTAGAACTAGAACTAGGGTTAGTGTGCGGGTCAGATAGAGGAGTTGATTGACTGACCGAAGACTGAGAAGGGTCAGGCTCTGGTGTCCTAAGAATCGATGTGCTGATAGATGGATGTGATGGGTATTCCTGCACTGGAGATGGAGGCCCTGCATATTCATCCTGCAAAACAATTTTTACTTTGCATACAGCATCACTGAATACCAAACAGAATAATAAAAAGCAAGAAAGAGAGAAGAAAAAAGAAAAGAAAATACCAGTGGTAACCAGTCTTTAACATGTGTTTTATACATACTGGTAAAAAATCAAGCACAACTTATCAGTGACAATTAGCCTGATGCAAGCTGCATCAGCTTACAAGACTCTTATTTGAACTGCGGAGAAAATTACCTGGGTGAAATCAGCCATCTCCTTGTGACGGATCTCGGACCCAGTACCTGAACTGGATCCACCTGAACCCAAGCGAGGAGACTTGTCTTCCTCTGGTTCTTCCTTATGTGTAGAAAGCACCGATCTTGGTATGAACAGAGATCCTTTAGTAACACCAATTCCAGTTGAATCATCTAATGAAGAGCTACTGTAAATTTTGTGCATGAAATGGCGGCCCTCACGGTTTATCAGGGGAGGAGGTAACCTAGGGTTTAGGTTGCCCTTTGAATTGTAGTAATCGAAATATGCTGGATTTGCACGAAAAGTGTCTTCATCAGAGTTGGTTAAATTGTGGAAAGATGGTTGATAAGAGGAGGAATGGTGGGGGTCAATGAGGCCTGTAAGTGCAGTCCAGGAGCCTTCTATGTTTGGTGGGGCGCTGCCACTGCGCTTTGGTAGAGAAGAAAGTGCGGGTGCAGTGGAATGGTAGAGGACTTGATCAGTGGCAGGGGACCAGGTGGGCGAGGCAGGTGCAGTGACAAGTCTGAGTGGGCTCTCTGTTGCCATCAGAAGAAGAATTCCATCACCATGAGATGCAGTGCAGGGTGCAGGTGAAGAGGAGAGGATAAACAGTGCAGTGCAGTGGTCCGGCTGGCTGAAAAGTAAAAAAGAATCATGAATTATGTTAAGAGGGAATGAAGAGCATAGCATAACAGCAGGTGAAATTGGTGTGTATGGATTTGGAGTCCACCCCAACCCGCAGAATAGGCATAATAGGCAGAAGTGAATTGGTACAGCAGAACTAACTAACTAACTAACTAACTAACTTAACTGAGAGGAATGAATTAGAATTAAAAGTTGAAGAAGCTGATCATAAACCCTAATCCTAGAAGGGAGAGGAGAAGAAGCACCTGATTGAGTGATTGAGTGATTGATGAGAAGGAAAGAGCAGAAACCCTAGGTTGCTTGGTTGATTGATTGATTGCTTTGCTGCCTGTCAGCCCAGCCTGAGTAAATAATTAATTAATTAATTATCTGAAGGAAGGAAAGGGAAAAGGGAAAGGGAAAGGGAAGCGTAGAAATGAAATGAATAAAATAAAAAAGAGAGACTGAGAGCCATACAATACAATACATACCTCTGGGCTCTGGTCAGTCAGGGGCTCAGGCGCTCAGGGCAGGAGAAGAAGGAGAAGAAGGGGGAAGGGGGAAGGGCGAAGGGAGAAGCGAGAGACCAGCTCGAACGGAATTACGGAACCTCGAGACCCGAGACTACATACATAATTAATAATATTGATTGATATATGTTGCTTGTAGACTAAAACCCTCTCTTGTCTCTTCTCTTCTGAGTCTCCTCCTCCTCCTCTCCTCTCCCAAGTCCCCTACGCCCGGTCTACCAAGTCCTACAATCTGTGAGCCGAGTCTGTTTACAAGTTCCGCAGAATTTTCCGCTGAATTTACCTGCAATGGGATTATGGGAATATGATCCATATGGGAATGGGATGCATCTTTTCCTCAAATTTATATAATATAATAATTTAATTGACTCTACTTTCCCTCTCCAGTCTCTAGTCTCCAGTCTCCAGTCTCCTCCTTCCCTTCGGACTTCGGACTCTTTTGCCCTCCTTCAACCTTCATACATTCGGGCTCGGCGGCTCGCTCGCTGCACATCCTACGCCCACCATCCACCAAACAGAGTAAGTCGGTCACGCCAGCACTGGACGCTTTTGCCCTTAATATAATATTAAAAAGTCAAGCTCCAGCTCAAGGCTTCACGCCTTCCTCCGCCGTGTCCCCCATCCACGTGTCAGCTACACTACTCCCTCTTCTGCTTCTCTCCTCAATTACCTTTTCTTTTCTTTTATTTCCAAAACCAAAAATCAACTAACTGCTCTCATGTTTCGCTTCTCTCTTAAATTCCAATTCTTATCTTTTTCTCGTCAGCAAAGCGGATGCTGCATCATTTCTCGCCGAATTTAAAATATATATAGAGAAAAGCAAAATTAAAATAAATAATTCAAGAAAAGCAAACACATTCATATAGAGAAAAAATAATTCAATAAAATTAAATATTTCTTTTCACAAATGATTCAGAAATTTATTTGTACATGTTATTTGAGGCTGCTTGATTGCCGACAATGTAACTATGCTATAAAAACAAAATTCCAAGCATTTTTTTCTTAATAAACTTTTTAAAATAATGAAATTAATCATAATTGTTATTTACACAATATAGAAAAATATTACATTTTTTTCCTGGCAACGTAATATGTTATGTTGTCCCAAATGGAGTCAGTTAAATATCGTAAGCGGAAGAAATTAAGGTTCTATACCGATTTGGTATGAACTACCCTAACACAATTCAATTGGTATCCAACAATAATTAACAAACATACACAATCAATTCAAGTGTAGCAAGAAAATAAAGAGAAAGAGAGTAATTGAAGATGCGATATGGTAACGAATTATGATCCACTAGAGATATGTTAGTCTTAGTAGTATGTCTCTGGGAGTTTCGCATAAATGGTGTACTGCTACAGTATTTAAATCCCGCATAAGAGAATAAAAGTATTTCTCTATTTTGATTCTTATGTCGCACGATATGATCGTATAATCCAAGATAGGAATGTGTCATTCTTGCAGATTATACGTTTCTTGATCTAGAGTTGATCGCCTAGTTGCGCGCATACGATCCAACTCCATCAAGGGGATCAAACAGATATCGTCTCTCACTAAGTGAATTAATGAGGGACATAAAATTTTCTTGATGATTAGATTTTCCCCGCACAATTCAAGAGAACATAAATAAAGTCCGTATAGCAGCCCTTACCGAAAATCAACGGTAGACAATATTTATTGAACCTATCCTCATGTGGAAAAGATAAACATCTCAAACTTAGAACCAAAATCATAACAAAATAAATAATGACACAAAACACAATCCATATATTTATTTCGTTGGGTCAAGTCCTGTAATATATTCCGTAACATATACATATGCAATTAAGTTGGTAACTCTTTACCTATGATTTGTAGAACTTAATCATCACTTAACTTGCATACTAATCTTATATGATAATTAATGTTCCTTGTTAATTATCAAGATTATGGACCGTTTAGATTTATTATTGTCATTCTAAAGAATGATCCACAGAGATCCACAATTTAGATCATCAACCTAAATGATCTGTCAATAATAAACCTAGGAACAGATGATAAAATATCATCCAAAACATATACTAATATTTAAGTCATTAAATTATTAACTTCTAGGACATAACTCCAACATGGTTGTATGGTTTATCTTTGGTGTTGATACTTCTTGTCATGTTTATTTAATTAGTTCTTTCTTTGTATAGAGTATTGGAGTAAAATCTGGATTGTTGGCTATTAGTTTCAAATTTGAGTAACTGATGTGTGAATTTTGATGGTTATAGAACTTCAACTTTGTAATTTTTATGCATGCGAAGTGTAGAGTTTTGATTTATATTGTTTTATTTTTTTTGTTAGTACTTTGAAAAATACAAAGCTTGAGAAGTGGCTGTACAGAAGAAAATATAGATGAGTTTGAGTGTTTGACACTGATGTTCGTATATAGCCACTATTTTATCGCCGAAAGAATACCGCACCGTTAAATCAAATTCGAACCGTCATATCGAAAAAGCTGAAATTTAAAAGCTTGGAGATAACAAATAAATAGAACTGATATAGCAAACAATGTGGACTTATACAAAAAAGTAAAAGTGAACGTATATAAAACATATATAACAAATAAATTTAACAGATATAACAAATATGTGGACTCATACAAAAAGATAAAATTGAACACAAAATGAACATATATAACAAATAAATTAAACATATATAACATAATGAATATATATACAAAATTCTTAAATAAGAAATAAATGACCATATTCAACGTATAAATTGAACACATATAACAACATAGTAACAGATACAAAAAAAAACAAAGTGAACATATATAAAAATAAACTAAATAAGAAATAAATTGAACATTTCAAACAAACAAAGTGAATATATACTATAACAAATTGAACAGATACAACAAACAAATAAAATAAATATTAAAAGTAGCTAAATAAGGAATAAAATGAATATATAAAACAAACAAATAAAATAAATATTAAAAGTAGCTAAATAAGGAATAAAATGAATATATAAAACAAACAAATTGAACACATATAAAAATAAAAATAAACATATAGAAAAGCTAGTGAGAAATAAAGAAGAAAATCACCTATAAGAATGAGAGAGGGGAGAATACACGAAAGAGATGGAAATGAGATAGCACGGGAAAGGGAGATGAAGAGACATGAAGGTGCACTCAGTGCGAGGAGCATTGAGATGAGAGGAAGGTGCGCTCGGAGGAGATTGTGCACTGGGTGAGGGGAAGGTGTGTTCGGATCAGATCGCGCAGAAAATGAAGAGAGCGCTGGATTTTGATGGCTTGGATAGTGATTTGTTAGATGGCAAGCATCAATTATCTCTTTATTATATGTTGATCGGAGCTGATGTCCAGAATCTAATTCTAAAGCATCGAAGCATCCAACCTCATGTTAATGGATGGGTCCAGTTTTCGCTTGATGACGTCATCAAAATATTTTCGAAAAAAAAATTGAATTTTTTTTTTGCAAGCTGACGTCATCAAATGGACATAATTTTTTGTTCAGTTAGATGAGTCAAGGGATGGGTTAATTTTCGTTAAGTGTTCAGTTTGATACAGTCACAATATGAAGTTTTAAGTTTTTGTGTTCAGTTAAACACGTTATGGGATGAATTTAAAGTGTTTACTTGTTCAGTTAGTTGCAGCAGAAATTTGATTTCATAGTTTTTTTTATTCAATTAAACTAGTTATGGGATAATTTAAAAAGTAACAAGCCATTCAAAAATCAATTCAAAACAATCCAAATTTTACATCACACAGCAATAAAAGTATCGTCGACTACGACAATACCAGCACAAATCAAAATTATAAACTACAACAAACATGTTCACTTTAGAACAAATCAGAATGTCGGTGGAGAACAAACAAACATAAGGACACCAACTCGATCAAACCGCAGCCAAAACCCGTGTAATATGAATAAAAATGCAGATATAAAGATGTTAACAACATGATTCCTTAATGTGACAAATAGTTCATAATTTAATACTAACTAATTTTTTCAAACAACTTTGTGCGGAAACTTGTTTCTAATAATTGAGCATAAGATGATCCCTTAAGTCATAACATTTGCAATATCTAACACATCATTTTTGAAAATTTTAAAGTTAACAATTGTTTACACGTCATATATTATAAGGGAAAATTTTTTCTGTGCCACCCCGAAGTTGCGAAATTCAGATTTTGCCACCCCAAAGTCGAATCTTCTGATTTTGCCACCCTAAAACCCGACTTTCTTCTCTAAATGCCCTTTTCGCACTTTGATCTGTGAGATACGGCTGTCTGATGGTGTCCCTGTCATGTAAACACCATGCAACCAGGCCTTAGAGCGTGGGGGAAATTCAGGGGTTGGTAAATACAGTACTATGTGTTGCTCCAAATTGCATCCTGTCTATTAGGGGGGTGGTGATGTTTGAGACCTTGACTGACTAGAGACCCATGTAAATATACCCCCGTCCCTGTCCAGACACTAGTGCAGTCATGTAAAGCGTGGTTGGAAACGGTATAAGTCCCGCTATGATAACGGTTGCCTTACAATCAGACTATGTGTGTATGATGCATCATGTATGCCAAACTGAAATAAATTATTGCGTGGTATAATGACATGGTAGGATGACCCAAATTGTGACCAAAATGATGACCAAATTATGCTGTAACGCATGACAGTTACAGCCGGTCTGAGTGTGTGGTTGTTAATGTAGTTGCCCAGTCATGAAATCTGTACTTAGACATGTATGGTTGCATGTACTGGAGGTGTCCCATGCATGTAACACTGGAACTGTCCAGTGGTGCCCTTTGGAGCTGACCAAAAGGCAGTCCAACTTGATTGACCAGCCCCAACAGATTAGTGACACCTAGCTGCTTAGTCATTAGGCAGGGGGAGATTGGTTTGCTGATACCTAGTCCCCACCCCTTTACCTCTTTCTCTGGCCCAATTGTGTGGACAATTATGTCCTTCTTGTTGCCAAATTCGTATCTGTTCTGTTCCCTACCAAAACAGGCCATTGGAGCTTAGTTTTGAGGCATTAGACAGTGGAAAGTAGTGTTTGGGACATAGCTGGATAGTTGGGAAGGTAAAGAATAAGGTTGCATACATGATTTTGGCCCTGGTTTACCCAAAACAGGTTGGAAAATTCATGATGGTGCATGAATTGTGTATAGTGGCTGGTTTCCATGACTCAAACAGACCTTTGGGATGATGATTGTGATGCATTGCATAGCATTGTTGGTGCACCCTAACTGACCATGTGCTAATGAGCACCATAGGTCTGTCATTGGTTGGTAGACAAACCATGAAGCGGCGTAGCGAACACCCGCAAACCAGTCACGCAACAGTGTTTGGCTTGGCGCCTTTACCACATAGTTGCATGAGTTATAGGTTGTTCTTGTGCATGAGTTATAGGTTGTTCTTGTGCATGACTGTGACATAGGTTTTGTTCAATTGAACCAGACCCTGAGCAAAGTGAATCGGTGGACTTGAGCGGTGAAGCGGGCGCTTCGCAGCAGTGAACGGCGGGTAAAGCGGTATAAGGTTTGAGGTGCGGATTTCACCTGGACCCTGACTCTTGTTGCTGTGCTAACCTTAAAGTATATTATACATGTTGCTTGTTGCCTTTGCATGACTTAGCATGTAGTTGCATGTATGAATTGCTATATTATATATACATATGCTACATGACTGTGCATAGGATGGATTGTTATCTCATGACATGCATATTGAATGGTTATAATATTGTGGCTGAATTGTGGTATATGGTATGGCTGTGCTAATTGTGTGATGAATGGCATTTACATCTTTGGAAAGCGGCGTCACGAACCGTTGTTCCAAGGGCCGTGAGATAAGCGCTTATGTTCCGGGACTCATGACTATGAGGGGGTAAATGTTCTCAGCAATTGAGTACTATTTGTTTGTATTGATGGAAAGGCAATGATATGGCTGATTGGTAACCAGCCTAGTATTGTGCATGGATAGGTGTCCAACAAGTGCCGACTTTTGTATAAATTGAATGGCAGATTTCTTATGTTCCTTACTAGTCGGCCTTGCAATGCATAGCATGAATTGTTAACTGTTTCATGATTAAGTTTTGCGTACAATGCAAATTATGTTCTTATATAAAAAAAAATAGTGTGTATTTAGTTCCGCAACATGAGACTTCGGGTTCATGCGTGGCTGGAACTAAATACCGCACTGAGAAATGGTTTCCTTTCTCACCGTACCATGTTTTCATGGGTTCCAGGTTTTGGCAGCGTGGGCTGAAGAGTTGGAGAAGTAAGCCATGTACATTATGTCAGGCTATGTTTTGTGTGTACTGGTGTGCTGTTACTTGTTTCATCGTATAAGTATATGCTTGTGTGTGTGTAAACTTCAGTTGCTAGGATTACTAACTGTTGCTTGATGGGTTTGGATTGGGAAGATACTTGATAAACTGTGTGAATGTTGCCTATATGGCTGGATGCCGTCTATTACAGGGGAAACTCTGCTGAAATTTCGTTTTGCACATATTACAAGCATAACCTCAACTTGGTTTTGTGGACTGTTGCTTGCTAATTACCCAACACTTAGTATGATAAAACATAGCATAGTGACTTGTGGCCAAATAGTAAGCCTTGCAGTGCGTGCGAAGCACGTGCCTGCGGCAGGAATCTGTCACACCGCTGCTGTGGGGTGTGACATGATCAATATTTTGAATTAAAAAAATAAAAACCCAAACTGAATGACGATTGTACCCTTCATCTAATTAGACACATCCTTGATCCCATCGAGTACGAACCAGACATTAATCCCTTCTTTTCTCTTCAAATTTTCTCCTCTTTCTCACCGTAAAACCTAGCTGATCAATCTCCTCTCTTCATCGCTAACCTCTTCACACCTTACCTCCATGGACGAACCGTAGTTGCAATTCCGTCTCTCTCTTTCGAAATGCTTCGATCCGATGAACCCTAGTTGCATTTCTGTCTCACTCTTTTCAAAGCGTGCAGTCGGCGCTAAACCAGTCAGTGATTTCCGTCTCTCTCTGTCCCTTCGCACAGCTTGGATCCGACGAACCCCATACTTCTTCAGTCGGCACTAAACCCTAGCTGCATTTCTTGTTAGTCGATCCATATGTGGCCTAGATTCGTCCTTTTTCTTTCACCTTTACTGAATTATTTTGAACAAGCAATTTTTAGAATCTATTTTCAATTTCATTGTTTGGAAAAAGGTAGTTTAGAATCAATTTTGAGAATCAATTTTGAGAAGCGATTTTAGGTTGTTTCAAAAGATAATGCTTGTCAATTTAGGGTGTTTCAAAAGATAATGCTTGTCAATTAAGGGCAATTCACGATAAGTACATTGTATAAATACCTAACAATGCACCATGCCTTTTAACTTGTATAATCAAAGAGTGCATTCTCATCTTCAATTTAATATAACTCTGAATTGGCCTTTCTTAATGTCCAACTAAGTCTTAAGTTTATTATAATGAGTAGAATTTAAAGGTACTGGAGAAAAAACTGAACCAATATTTTAATCAATTGCACAAGACAAAGTATTACCTTTGAACCTTTGAACCTAATAAGACAGAACTGAACCAATTAAGATTGTGATACGGGGTTGTGAAATTGACAAAGATTATCCTCTGATCTTGCAAATAGATTCTGTTTGTTTTTGAACAAGCAATTTTGTTTTTTTTTAAAAAGGTCAATTGTCAACACACTGTGGTTTTGCTCTGATCTAAGATGCATCATGCATGGAGCATGATCAGGCACTGTAATATAGTTGTGATATAGTTTTGTTGAAGATCAATTGACAGTAGGTACTTGTGTTTTTCAGGTCTTGATCAATGGATAGTAGTTGAACATCAAATTTAATAGGAATTGCAAGTCTTTTTTGTTTGTGATTTTAAAGATAATGGACAATACCTACTTGTGCGTTTCAGGTCTTCTGTTAGGAAATTGCTCAATTTTAATTTTGTGACTAATTACCCTTAATTAATCCAATTAAAACACAAGCAACACGAGATCTAGTACATAAGCTCATTCGACACAAAGAGATAGGTGGAAAAATCAATATCGTAATTGGATGGCTCGACCTAGGCATTGATGTCGGTGGCGTGCCCTCCAATCACCTCCTAATCGCGCGCCTCGAGTCCACTAAGGAATTAACCACCTTCTCAACTAATTATGCTAGTAATTAGGAGAAATGAGACTAATTCCTAAGCTTTCCCTCTTCTAGTTAATTCTCCAATTAATTTTAGGTGGGACGCTTGCTCAACACATGAGCTAGATGATGAATGGAATGGAGGAAGAAGTAGGGCTGAAAATGGTAGCCGTTTCAACCGTTATTTCATTTTGTTTCGTCCAAAACGGAACGGTAACAATCAATCATTTCGGTTTCGTTTAAGGAACAGAACGGATAATGCAAAAAGGAATACCGTTTCGTTTCAGAACGGAACGATTAACGAAACGGAGCTGTTTCGTTATCGTTTATTTCGTCTGTTTCGTCATCATTCTACCACGCTACTATTATTGATTGCAGAGAGACTCAGCGGAGATAACGATGGAGAGAAAATCAGGTTTTGTTCGCCGCTCTCTCTCTCTTAGACGCCTCCAATCCCAAACCCCTCTCCTTCTCAGGACAATCTCTCTCCCTTCTCCTCTCCGCTAGGACTACCTCTCCTCTCAACCCAGCCGAACACCACCTCTCTCCTTCTCTTCTCTGCCCGTACCACCTTCCTCTTCTTCTCTTCTCAGCCAGGACCACGTCCGTCTGGCTTCTCTTCTTCGCCAGTACCACACCTCTCTCATTTTCCTCTCAGCCGAACACCACCTCTCTCCTTCGCCTCTCAACCCAGCCGAACACAACCTCAACCTCAAACCTCAAACCGATCCCAGTCATCTCTCTCTCTTCGCCAGTACTTCTCTCTCCTGCTCTTTCCGTTGCCTCTCTCAACCTTAACCCTAAAAACGAATCCCTTCTCTTCTCACTTTCAAACTCACCTCCTCACCTCAGAGGATAAAGATGAGCGGCCCCAATGGCGACTGGAGGTGGTGACCATGGCGCTTGATGCCAAAATTAGAGACATGATTGGCGAAATATCTGTCTTTGTCTAGCCTTTCGCAAGACGACCAGGCTGTTGCTCCCCTTTCCAGGTCAATATCAGGTTTTCAGTCGATGTACATAAATTTTGGGTTTGATTTTTATTTACTGGCAAAGATTTTAATTTTGATTTAGACTAAGGTTTTTTCTTTTAATTTCTTTGTTTATAGAAAAATTCCAGTAATTTATACAAATGGAATTTCATAGAGTTAAATTCATTTCTTTGCTTAAAAGAATTTGTCTTTACTGGTATGATTTCACTTATATCAAATCAACATTGCATGCTAGATAATACTAGTATTACACTTTTCTATATTAAATTCAAAACTTCTGTTGTATAGCCTACTATACTGGACTTCTGTTGACAATTCTTCAAAACCTCGAGATGGACAGTGAATATGAAGGCCAAGTTGAAGTATTAACTTAGTTTCACTGATTTCTTATGTATTCATCCTAAGGGATTATTATTGTGGATGAGACTCGTGGTTTATTGGCTTGTAAGAAAATATGTATGTAGTTTTGTTATGGAGTTTATTGAACAAAAACAGATCATATGTTATTTGGATGTAGTTGTTAATTAGTTTTGTTGTACTAAATGTCTCTAGGTTTGTCGATTACAAAACAATATCATTTGGCATTTAACAATCTTCTTTGAGTTTTATAGGAAGAAGATACAATTTATGAGGACTTGGATAAAAGCTTTAAGAAAGATCAAGATCAAGTCTTTAGAGAGCTTATAGGCTAGCTTAGACTAGGATAGAAGGTATACTTTAGTCCTTGTTTATCCTTTAAATGGTCTAGATAGCGAAAAGCTCAATAAACCAGCAAAATCCTGTTTTCAGTGACCTAGCGTCGTACAACGCTAGATAGTGGCACACAACGCTAGAACAGCTAAATTCATACTTTTGTGAATCAACGTTGCACAACGCTATATAGAGTTAGGCAACGCTGATTCACAACATTGTACAACGCTCAGTAGTGTTGTACAACGCTGCAGTTAAAAAACTTGGAAAATTTCCTGAGTACCATCGTGCAACGCCATATAGCGTTGCACAACGCCACAAAAATCCCAAGTTAGTTGTCCCATGTAAACAGTTATTTTTACATGCAAAGTCTCTGGAGACGTTAGCCAACGTCTTTCAGCGTTGAGTAACGTTAGCGTTGTGTGACGGTATATAGAGTTGTACAACGCTCTGTTGAATCTGTCAGAGTTGTTCCTTTTGTCTCCCTTTAGCGTTGTGTAACGTCATTCAGTGGCAAGCAACACTCTGACAATTTCCAACGGAATTGTCGGAGCTTTCCTTTGGTTATACACTCCTTCGTTGTGCGACGACAAATAGCGTTGCACAACGCTCTGACAGACCAACGGCTATATTAAAGAGCCGTTAGATTTTACAACGGTCATATTCCAGCGTTGTATAACGCTATTCAGCGTTGTACAACGCTGTGGCCTGTTTTTGCTGGGAAACTGCTCATTTCGAGCCCTATATATATCCACCCCTTGTTCTCTCTCCAAAAGTGCTAAAAACGAGTTAGAGAGATTCACTTTGCAAAATTAGACCAGAATTGAGCCTTTGAGCATAGGGATACTCTCCCACTTGAGCTTTTCATAGCTAGACCATCTTGAGAGATTTAGTAGCCTCAAACACCACCGCCCCGACGTTGTCGCTAGGTGTAGGTTGGAATAGGTTGAGAGCTTTTCTCCTTTGAGGCCGTTGTGCCATTCGAGTTAGGCCGATCCGCCTCGAGTGTCCTTGTGACGAGGTGATTCGGTTCGAAGTTGTAGTCCCGTTCTTGTTGGAATTGAACGGAGCGCGCCCTTTCGTGGTAGCGGAACTCCCGGAGACGTACGACTAAGGCTAGCTCTTCCTAGCGGGTCGGAACTCCGTAATCATACCGAGTGTTCAATTTCTCTCTCTCTTTTTCTCTTTATTATCTTGAATTGTGAATTGCTTGTGTGCTTGCTTGTATTGGGTACCAATTGAATTGTGTTAGGATAGTTCATACCAAACCGATCCAAAACCTTAATCGCTTCCGCTAAAACTTAGTTAAGCCGCCTCCATTAGGGACAACAAGTTTTTTATTTTTCTTTGCTGTAGTTTTTGCTATTTCTTATTGTTTCGGTTGTTTTGATTTTTTTTAGAAGTTTTAATTTCCATTTTACTAGCTTACTGACCATGTTTGCATGGTTACAAATTTTAAACGTTTAAACTGTTTTTGACCGTTCAATTCAACGAAACTGTTAACGCCAGAATTTTACTTTGAATGGAACGCAAAACGCAAGGACAAAATTATTTGCGTTCCTTAACGAAATGATTAGTGCAAGGAGTAATTTTCGTGACTGTTTTACACGTTATGCAGCCCTAGGAAGAAGATAGAAAAATTCTAAAATTTTTCTTCTCCTCTTTGAAATTTCGGCCAAGGAAGGAGGAGAGAGAAGGTTGGTGTGGAGGCTAGGGTTTTCTCCCAAAGAACACCCCTTTATATAGACCTCATGACCTAGAGCTCTACCAACCTTTCTATGGACAATATTGCCCCTCCTTAGCCGCCCCCCTTAATGGGCCTTTAGCCTACAACAAGTTGTTGGTTTAGTCCATTAACCATTCCTTTTATTTGCACCTTCTATTGGACATTAAATCAACTAATTAATTTAAAGGCCCAATTAGCTCATATTATTAAATGTGTTGATTATAATTAATTATTAACTATTTAATAATTAATATGGAATTAGTCAATGCATTTAATTATTTCGATATGATCTATTTGACTTAATTAATCATAACGGTCCATAACGGTATACGATTAATTAATCAACTTATCATATTTCGCAAAACCAATTGTTGCAAATAAACAATTAATGCACGTGTGGTTAAACACCTTATTATGTGTGACCCTTTGAGGATTTATGCTATGTTGGACATGGAATTAAATCGCCATTTAATTCCAATAATCATAAGCGGTATCTAGCAACACGTTATGACTCCCAATTCGCATAAATAATGTACTGCTACAATATTTCAATCCTGCGTAAGAGAATAATAATGTTTCTCTATTTTGATTCTTATGTCTCACGATATCATCGTATAATCCAAGATAGGAATGTGTTATTCTTGCAGATTATACGTTTCTTGATCTAAAGTTGATCGCTTAGTTGCGCGCATACGATCCAACTCCATCAAGGGGCCCAAACAGATATTGTCACTCACTAAGTGAATTAATGAGGGACATACGGTTTTCTTGATGAGCTTTTCCCCACACAATTCAAGAGAACATAAATAAAGTCCGTATAGCAGCCCTTATCGGAAATCAGCGGTAGACAATATTTATTGAACCTTTCCTCATGTGGAAAAGATAAACATCTCAAACTTAGAACCAAAATCACAACGAAATAAACAATGACACATAACACAATCCATATGTTTATTTCATTGGGTCAAGTCCTGTACTATGTTCCATAACATATACATATGCAATTAAGTTGGTAACTCTTTACCTATGATTTGTAGAACTTAATCATCACTTAACTTGCATACTAATCTTATATGATAATTAATGTTCCTTGTTAATTATCAAGATTATGAACCGTTTAGATTTATTATTGTCATTCTAAAGAATGATCCACAGAGATCTACAATTCAGATCCTCAACCTGAATGATCTGTCAATAATAAACCTAGGAACAGATGATAAAATATCATCCAAGATATAAACTAATAATTAAGTCATTAAATTATTGACTTCTAGGACATAACTCTAACATCTTCATGGACAGAAGTACCAATCAGAGTGGTACAAATTGCATTGACAATGAACCATCACCTAGTGTGGCTTGTGGTAGTTTGAGTCAAGGAAAAATCTTTGAAGGATGCAATACTTCTAGTACTAATGTCGACCATGAGGAGCTTGAGTATGAGCCATATGTGGAACATGATGGTGAGAATAGGTATCTCGATGATGTGGATGATGTAATTCCTCTAGATGTAATTGCTCCTCTACATGTAGAAGTGGAAATCGATTTGGAACCAACTATTCTTCCAGAGATTGAACATAGCGTCATATACAATCCTGATAATCCAAGGATAGAGCTCAATGCATTATTTCCTGATGTGGATGCCTTTAGAAAAGCATTAAGGCACTTTGCTATCAAAACTGATTTTGAATATACCACATTGAAGTCAGACAAGAAACGATTCATGGCAAAATGTGCTTATAAAGGTTGTCCTTGGAGGATTCGAGCTTATAGAATCCGAGATGATAATAGAACCTTCAAGGTAAATTTGTTTCCTATACTTGGAGTCTAAACTTTTTGATATGATAACTAACAGAACCTTTTCTCTTATGTAGATAGCAGTCTTGCCACATGAACATATTTGTCCATCCATAGGTAGGACTAAGGGGACTATGGTTTCAAAGTCTTGGGTATCGGAGAGGGCTGCCAATTTCTTAAGGTTAAATCCATCGGCTGGAGCAAAGGCAGTGCAAAATAGACTAACAGAGAAATTTCATGTCAAATTGAGTTATGGTAAGGCTTGGGCAGGAAGGACTGCCGCTCTTGATGGGCTCCAAGGGTCATGGGAGGATAGCTTCAAATTGGCTTACAACTTCAAGGCAGAGTTGGAAAGTAAATGTCCTGGCAGCATTGTCGATGTAGAATGTGAAAGGGTCGGCAAGAAGATGCGATTTAGCAAGATGATAGTGGCATTAAAACCATGCATAGATGGATTTCTAAATGGTTGTAGACCATATTTGGCAGTGGATTCAACTCATTTGACATGTAATTTAATTGCTGATTTCATTGCTAATTTAATAGACAACACTAATTCAACTCATTTTGATAACAATAATTTTCTTTGAGAATGAACTGACCATTAATGATTTATTAATAGACAACACTACCTGTGACTTAGAAGTTCCTTTGAACTACCTGTGACTTAGAAGTTCCTTTGAACTACCTGTGACATCGCTGAATTTAATTGTTGGCTTAATTTTCTTATCAAAACAGGGAAATATACAGGGCAGTTGGCTACTGCTTGTGCTGTAGATGGCTTTCCATGGTTGTACCCAGTTGCATACGGCGTGTTTGATTTGGAGACAACTGAAAACTGGACTTGGTTCATGACTGAATTAAGGAAAGCCATTGGAAATCCACCGGGTTTGGTTATATCTTCTGATGCATGTAAGGGATTATACAACGCTATTGCAACTATATTTCCTGACGCCGAGCACAGAACATGTCTTCGACATTTGGGTGATAATTTCAAAAAGAAATTTCATGGCAAACCATTTGATAATAATTTCAAGCCGGCTGGCAATGCTTACACCATTGAGCAATGTGAGAAACATTTGAGAGAGATGCGAAAAGCATCACTTGCCGCAATGAAGTATTTGGATAAACATTCTCTTTGGTGTAGAAGCAAGTTCTCCGAGGCCTCGAAGGTGGATTATGTGACGAACAACATATCAGAATCTTTTAATAATTGGATAAAAGGTCTGAAAGATTTGCATGTCATTGAGATGCTTAATCAGATTAGGAGACAAATTATGGTGACATTTCATAGACGAAGGCTAGTAGGGAGAAAATTAAATGGAAAGATCGTGCCAAGTGTAATGAAGGAACTAAATGACAAGAGTAGACATCTCGAAACTAGGAATCTGGATTATCTTTAGTTCTGCTAACGAACTTTCTCACTGAAAGACAACATGACGGGCATGGCACGAGCGACAAACCTTCTCTTTGACTTGCGGGCCCTACGCTCGAAGACGCTGAATGCGACACGGAATCTGATCTGCTCCGATGACGATGCATGGCAGCGGTTGGTAAGGAGACGGAGGAGCGACGGAATGGTGGAAAAGTCTGAGATTAGAAAGACGAAGAAGTGGAGGAAGGCGACATCTAGGGTTTACGGCAAGAAGACAAAAATTGGGTTTTCAAGCTTTCTAGGGTTCGTCTAATCGAAGAGAATAAGAGACGAGATTGGGTTCACTTCGACTCAACTGGGTTCGACTGGGTTATAACTGGTTCGAGGGTAAAATCGTCATGCATTTTGGGTTTTTATTTTTTTTAATTCAAAATATTGATTAAAGGGCGAAAAGGGCATTTACAAAAGAAAGTCGGGTTTTAGGGTGGCAAAATCAGAAGGTTCGACTTTGGGGTGGCAAAATCTGAATTTCGCAACTTCGGGGTGGCACAGAAAAATTTTTCCCATATTATAATCTAATCCCTAGATGCATGTAATA
The DNA here is from genome assembly GCA_028095005.1 of Rhynchospora pubera. Lineage (NCBI taxonomy): Eukaryota > Viridiplantae > Streptophyta > Magnoliopsida > Poales > Cyperaceae > Rhynchospora > Rhynchospora pubera. The sequence continues at coordinate 360,766,013 of CM051460.1, forward strand.
TAACATATAAAGCAACTAACTGAACAATTGACAAGTACAATTTAATATTAAATAATCATTTCAAGCAACTTTATGCAGAAACAGTTTCTGACAATGGAACATAAGATGATTCCTTATGTCATTTAACTTAATGATTGCAGTATCTAATACATCCTTTGTGTAATTGCATATATAATTTCTGACAATAGAACATAAGATGATCCCTTATGTTATTTAACTTAACATTTGCACTATCTAATACATCATTTGTGCAATTGCATAGATAGTTTCAAATGGTGATTTTCACATTCTGATTTAAAAAATAATTTTTAAGAATTTAATCTGTTTCTTCTAAATCAATTAAACTAACTAACAATCAAATTTGCTATCAAAACCTACTCGCCGGCATAGAAGTGCACATCAGGGTTTGACACCTGGTGGGAGGGGGTCATGGAAAATTCAATTATAGATTTGAAAGGTTTACTGACATTTTCGTGAAAATTATAAAAAGAAAAAAAAATGAGAATTGCCAAAAGTACCTTCTGTCTTGGAAGGTGACATGTCAGAACTCGTAAAACCAATCATGTCAGAACTCGTAAATTGGATTAGTTTCTTTGCTGCTCTGATGGCAAAGTCGAGAAGAGACGCGATGCGATGCGAGAGGAGAAGCGGAGGCGATCTGGAGTCAGCGAGGTTCGGAGAGTTCAAAAACCCTAAATTTTGAAAAAAAAGAGGTGAGATACAATTGTTTAGAGACGGGAGAGAAGAAAAAAAATTATTTAAATATAATTTTTTAAATAAATTAAATTGTCCCTATTTCGAATGAATGAGTCCAGTGAATGCTCTAAATACTAAAAGAGATGATGTTGTATAGTAACTTCTTATGTCGATCCAAAACAATGCCCGTGCCCAGTCCAAAGACCTAAACCAGCCCGTAACGAAATCCCTCTTCTTTCACTTTCTCTGTTTGAAAGCCACAGCCCACCGCAGTACCGCACCCACTGATCTCTGTCCACACCATAATTAATTGTTGGAGCTAATAAGTGCAATCAAAATTTTCAGCAATCAAGTCTAAAAATGAAAAGAGACGCGCTTCCGAAAATAGAAATCACGCTAGCGCTCCCACGCGCCTCCCTTCCGCTCACCTCCCCTCTGTTCCCACGCGCCTCCCTTCCACTCACCCTTTCTCTGTTCTCGCGCGCCTCTGCATCTCGCGTCCCTCGCACCTCACGCCTCCTGCACCTCGCTTCTCTGTCCCGTCGCGCTACTAGCGCACCCCTCCCCTCTCGCTTCTCTGTCCCCTCGCGCTTCCTCTCCTCGCGTCTCTCTCCAGCCGCGCACCTTTTCCTAACACCTCTGTCCCCTAACGCCTCCCTACCCTAGCGCCTCTGTCTATACATATTTGATCTTGTATTAGTTACTCCATTCGCATTATTTAGTTACTCCCTTATACTTAATAATTTACTCCCTTACATGTAATTGAATCTGAATATTATTTACTCCCTTACATGTATTAGATACTCCTTTATAGTCATTTAGTTACTTCCAAACAATATCAGAATCAGATCTGAATATTATTTACTCCGTTATACTCATTATTTACTCCCTGATAGTTATTTAGTTACTCCCAAACAATAGTAGAATTAGATTTGAATATTATTTACTCCCTTATACTCATTATTTTACTTTCTTTTTCTCCCCTCATAGTGTTTAATTACTTCCTAATAAAAAGTATACAAAGATTTATTACTTGCTCCCTCGTATTATTTTAGTTACTTCCTTGTACTTTTTTATTTACTCCCTTACATGTATTAGATACTCCCTTATAGTCATTTAGTTACTTCCAAACAATAGCAGAATCAGATCTGAATATTATTTACTCCGTTATACTCATTATTTACTCCATAATAGTTATGTAGTTACTCCAAAATAATAGGAGAATTAGATTTGAATATTATTTACTCCTTATATGTATTAGATACTCTCTTATACTCATTATTTTACTTCCTTATAGTCATTTAGTTACTCCCAAGTACTTTTTTATTTTCTTCCCTCATAGTGTTTAATTAGTCCCTAATAAAAAGTACACAAAGATTTATTACTTACTCCCTCATATTATTTTAGTTACTTCCCTGTACTTTTTTATTTACTCCCGTATATATAGTAAGAGAACCAGATCTTTTCTCTTCTCATCCAGAGAAGGGATGGTGAGATAGGGAGAGATGAAGAGGAAGAGAGGAGATAGGAGATATCTCAATGGTGACGGAGAGGAGGCGCGTGAGGGGAGGAGCGGAGGAGAGGGAGGCGTGAAGGGAGGCGTGTGAGAGGAGACGCGGAGGAGATGGAGGCGTGAGGGGAGGCGCGGAGGAGAAGGAGGCGGAAAGGGAGGCGCGTGAGAGGAGGCGATCTGTTTAAATGAGAGGGAGCAAAGGGATCGAAAGGAAGGTGATTAAAATCGCGGGGGTGAGGGTGAGGGTGAGAATGAAGATTAGAGCGACAGCTCTCTGATTGATGTAAGTAATTCTCATTAATTGTTGTGGGTTGAGGGCTTGAGGCCACCGCACCAATACTCCATGAATGCCATCATTGTTACTCGTCAATCGTCATAGTAGTAATGAAATAACAATTAATGATAATATTAATTTAATTATACAACAATTACAATAATTATAATTGAACCCCCTTACCGAAAATATAAAAAATAAATAAGAGAAAGGTAGAGAGGCGATTTGAGAGCCAACAATAACGAACTCACATCCTCTGCCGCGCGTTGCTGGCACCATTTTTCATCCTGACTGTCTGATCTAGTCTCAACGGTCCCTAGAAAATATCAGATTGATAAACTTGAAAAAACTGAACCGTTCAGATCAGATCGGACGGGTCGTATAAGAAGTGCGGGTGTGCCGCGCGGCAGACAACAACAACTACAGAAGTACAGAGTACAGAGCATGCATGGCAACAACGACTATTTACAGTTAGTTTGTTTTTATCCCTGTCCCCGGTGACGGTGACTGACGACTCTGGCCCTCCCTCTCGTCCTTGCACCTCCTCACCACCACCCCATACCTCTCCCCCGACTCCCCCGCATAGTCGGCCAGCGCACTCACAGCCACCGACAATCCTGCAAACACCACCCGTCCAGCCATCTGCACCACCCCCTCCTCTCCTCCCTCCCCCTCTTGTGCCGCCAGCCCCGTGCACACCGACCCGATACCCGCCGCGAAGAAGTCCAGGCCGTCCATCACCTGCGCTCCCCCGCTCATCCCATCCATCCCTCGTGCCCACCTCCAGCATGCCCTGAACATCCTTCCCGCATCCTCATCGCATCCTGCCATCTGTTCCCCACTTTCATCCTGCCGAGCCCCGCAACACCGCTGTGCCCATCCCAACATCGCCACGGCATAGGCCCGCTGCGCACAGACCCAGGCCGCAAATGACCGGCTCCAGGTCCTCAGCTCTGCCTCCAGGGCAGCTGCCGCAGGACCCACATGAGGCGGGACTGACATGGCAGGGTTCAGGGTCGATGAGGCAGCAAAGAATGAGTTGCCAGAGCAAAATATCAGGGGCTTTGCCTCATCTATTGCGCGCTTTTGGATTCGATGGCACTCTGCCATGGCTCGCCACATCCTCTCTATTCTGTACCAAACAAACTCAAATATAAATCATGGAAGCCTTTCTCGGACCTCAGAACTGGTATGTGCCAGCCAGTGCCAAAATGATTCACATTCTTATTCATTGTTTTCATATGGAAATGGCATTTGCCTTTATACCAAATTGGTACTTGGTCCTTATTCATTGTTTTCATATGGAAATAGCATTTGCCTTTATACCAAACTTGTACTTGGTCCTTATGGTACCAATAAACCAATCTTAAAGGAAGGAGAACAGCAACAGCAAACATACCCTTGCAACAAATCCATCAACTGAGGGTACAGCTCTTCATCTCTAAGTGTTTCAATACGTCTCGATATGGATTGAACCGAGTGAAATGACACTTTTAGCCTTGTGTGTAGATTTTGCAGTGCGGTTCTTGTCCTATCAACTGACGATGGTTCTTCTCCTGTTACATCTTGGCTTCTTAACTGGTGCAGCTTCTTCTCGTACTCTACTTTTATTTTCTCTCCTGTCTAAGCACAAAAACACGATACCACATTACTCACTGCATACATCAATGTAACAAAAAGATGATCCAGATTCTATCATACAGACTACATGAACACTTAAATATATACCTTGACTTCATGATATAATTTCTTCTCCCATACATATAACCTATCCAATGTTGATCGATGGCTTGTGGATACCACTGACGAGTCATCAGAGAAGCAGCTGCTTGTATCAAACATGTCCTCTCTGGAGCCGGTTGAACCCAGAATGAACCGGGAAGAAGATGAACGGGATGAACCGGACCGAAGCAAAGCTACCGGATTTAAAAGTTTAGCTTCAAATATATAAAATTAAAACCAAACCTTATATTAATTGAAGTCCAATAATAACAAACAAGAGAGCAATCTCAGATACAGGCATTTTAATTAACGTTAGGTTACCAAACTGGCACAGGACTAAGGTTTGCTATACCCTACAGTTACCATATTTTACACCTAACAAGCAAAATGCCACTCCAAGTTGTTCACCTTGTTATTGGTTTTGGTTCCAGAAAATATTTTTCATCATTCCTGGTGGCTAGTACACATACAGGGCAGTAAAAATCCAAAAAAAAAAAAAAAATGAAACAAAAGACATACCAGCAAGATCACTTGGAGTAGAAGACAGTTGATTGGATTGAACCTGACCGGCCTCCAATAAACCAGTTATCTCATGGGCCGCATCAGAAGCTCTCTGGAATTGCAATTGGATCTCTCTCATCACTTCTGCCAAACATAAAGGTCTCCTGTTCATGTAAACTGTAAATCCTGGTTTGCTTTCTTCTGCATCCTTTTTACTGTCTCTCACCAAATTCTTCTTCTCTCTCTCCTCTCTCTTTAATTCCACATCAACCCCTCTGAGAGCATCGGATACCACCTCTACACTATCCATGCCTATGTCCTGAAACCCCTTCATATCTTGCCTTATGTTATGAGAAGCAGTACTCATGTTAGCAGCTTTTGGTCTGAAACCCAATTCCTGATTATTAATTTCGGGATCAGACTCCCTTTCAGTTTCATTTTCTATGGTATCTTCTTCTTCATCATCTGATTCTTCAGCTGATTCCAGTTCAACAGAATTTATATCCTCTTCTAATTCTGGTATACCCTCTTGCTCACGCACCCGTTGCAGACCCACCACATCATCATCACTGACAATCCTGTCATAGCTACTATAACTAGGGTTAAGATAAGTGTAATTGTCGAGAGAAGAGAATGGATTCCAAAAAAAGTCCCAGTGCGAGTTTTGGGGTGAAGGAGGATAGTTCCCCAAACCTGACCCGTGATCATAAGATGAAGAAGCGTTGTTATTGTAACTTGACTCATCAAAGAAACGGCCATCAATGACATAGTTGCTATCCATTGGGAAGTATGACTCTATTCGTATGGCCTCGGCCGGCTGATGCCTCTCTTGCACAGTCACTGATGGGTGGCTATTAGACTTCATATACCTTATTTCGCCAAAATCCTGTGAATGTTTCACAGAGGATGCTGCTGTGGAAGTTTCAGTAAAGAAATTGGCAGCATTGTCATTCTCTGTTGCACAATGAGATTCAACTCTGATGGTCTCTACTGGTGGGGGCCGCTGTTGCACAGAAATCGATGTATTGCCCCCTGGCCGCAAATACCTGGCAACATGGAAGTTTCTTTCTGCAGGGTCTAATGTGTGAATTTCAAGACTTGGCCGCTTCTTTGCTAGGAGAGGTGGTTTTATGTATGGATCAAAAGGTAATAACAATTGCTGTTTGTAATCTCCATTGATAAATCTATGAAGAGCCATGGAGACCCTTTCCAATGATTGGATATATTCAATGTGTCCAGATGCGAATTTAGATCTTTGTTGGAGGGCTTGTTTTATAAAATTCGTTCGGTCTTTGCAAAGTTGTACTGCCTCGGCATCTTGTAGCCTTGAAACAGAACATCCCATTTCCTTTTTGTTAGGAAATGAATTCAAGGTTTCTTCATAGCTGTTGGAGTATCTGTTATTTGAATTACTTGTATGGTCATGGTGTGTTACAAAAGATTACCCTTTTGTTACAAAAGTTGTATAATTAATTGTTATGAAACAACCATATTAATTACCTGGATTTGTCACTCTTGCTCCACGAATTAGGAAAATCTGCAAAAGATGAAACGGGGATAAGTTGAAAGTGAAATTGCGGTTCAAATAAAAATAAATAAAAAAGAAAGAAAGGCAAAGTTGAACAGGGGATGAGTAATAAAGAAAAGCAAAGTAGCAGACTAGCAGGCTAGCAGCAGAGTTGAACTCTATCCAAAGAAGAGACAAAGGAATAACGATAAAAAAGAAGAGGGGCACTGGGAAAAATAAATGAAAATTAGAGGTAAGAAAAATTAATTAATTATGTAGGTTAAAAAAAAAAGTAAAGTAGCAAAGTAGCAAAAGAAGAAACAAACGAGAACTTTATTATTTTTATTTACTTTTACAAACCTTAAAATAAAAGGCATGATGTAAGGCATTGAGGCAAATCTGGTAAACACAAATTAACTTGTGTTCACTCTTTCTTCTCTTCTCTTGTCAGTCTTGCTCTCAGAAGAAGAAGCATAATAAATGAATAAACTATTATGGGGAGGGGGTTGAGGAATGGGAATGGGAATGGGATTGATTGAGAATTTGAGATGAAAATTATAAAAATGTATGTTCTTCAGCAACGATTGAATCTCTCTCTCTCGTCTTCCTTGAATCCTCGTTCACACACAGACAGAATTAAGACTCAGGTGGGGAGTGAGAACTCACAACTTTCTTTCTTTCACACGGAGTAGAGAGAGAGAGAGAGAGAGTGCGCATTAACGGTCAAAAAGACAACTTATTAAAGCAGATGCAGAGAGAAAAGAGAGAGAGAGAGAGAGAGAGAGAAAAAGGTACTATACATACTACTATACTACTGTACTCGGTGTACTGTACTAGACTAGAAAACATAAAAGAACTCATCGGAGAATAACGCCTGAAAGTGGGTATAATTACAAGAATACCAAGCAACAAGGACGGATGCTGTAAATTGTGAATTGTGAATTTGTGATGCTGACGCGGGTAATAGTTGCCTTGCCTTGCCACGTGGATGGATGTAAATTGTTTTTTTTTTTTTTTTGAGGGCATGCAGCATGCTGGCGATTGCCAACTTGCAAAGGGAAGTGATTCAGACACCACTGAAAAATGATACCACACCACCAAAGTGTGTTCAAATACTAAAATACCCTCCACCCATTATATAAAAATAAATTAGGAACCTCCAATTAATTGTTCCCAGAAAAACCAAGATGAACAATTATAGTTTATACTTAAGTTTCAGAACAAAATTTTCATAAATGGTATAATGAAACCTAAAAAGTCGACCTAGAATATTTGAGATAAAAGTCATTTAGAAATTAAGAATAGACCTCTAAATAGTTTTAAAATCTCATAAAAATTTTAATTTTATTTATGAGCGACTGACGTCTCACTGCTGAAAGTTCGGTATACAGATAAGCCCTACGAGCAACAGAATCATTAGAAGAGCCAGCCCTTGGTTTTGTCAAACCATCCGAAGCAACACAAAAGGGCACTGTTGTCCCAAAGGGGGGCGGCTTAATCAAGATTTAGCGGAAGCGATTAAGGTTTTGGACCGGTTTGGTATGAACTATCCTAACACAATTCAATTGGTACCCAATACAAGCAAGCACACAAGCAATTCACAATGCAAGGAAAGTAAAGAGAGAAAAAGAGAGAGAAATTGAACACGCGATGTGATTACGGAGTTCCGACCCGCTAGAAGAAGCTAGCCTTAGTCGTACGTCTCCGGGAGTTCCGCTACCACGAAAGGGCGCGCTCCGTTCAATTCCAACAAGAACGGGACTACAACTTCGAACCGAATCACCTCGTCACAAGGACACTCGAGGCGGATCGGCCTAACTCGAATGGCACAACGGCCTCAAAGGAGAAGAGCTCTCAACCTATTCCAACCTACACCTAGCGACAATGTCGGGGCGGTGGTGTTTGAGGCTACTAAATCTCTCAAGATGGTCTAGCTATGAAAAGCTCAAGTGGGAGAGTATCCCTATGCTCAAAGGCTCAATTCTGGTCTAATTTTGCAAGGCAAAGCTCTCTTGAGAGAGAGAACAAGGGGTGGATATATATAGGGCTCGAAATGAGCAGTTCCCCAGCAAAAACAGGCCACAGCGTTGTACAATGCTGAATAGCGTTATACAACGCTGGAATATGACCGTTGTAAATCTAACGGCTAGTTAATATAGCCGTTGGTCTGTCAGAGCGTTGTGCAACGCTATTTGCCGTCGCACAACGAAGGAGTGTATAACCAAAGGAAAACTCCGACAATTCCGTTGGAAATTGTCAGAGCGTTGCTTGCCACTGAATGGCGTTACACAACGCTAAAGGGAGACAAAAGGAACAACTCTGACAGATTCAACAGAGCGTTGTACAACTCTATATACCGTCACACAACGCTAACGTTACCCAATGCTGAAAGTCGTTGGCTAACGTTAACAGAAACTTTGCATGTAAAAACGACTGTTTACATGGGACAGCTAACTTGGGATTTTTGTGGCGTTGTGCAACGCTATATGGCGTTGCACGATGGTACTCAGGAAATTTTCCAAGTTTTTTAACTGCAGCGTTGTACAACTCTACTGAGCGTTGTACAACGTTGTGACTCAGCGTTGCCTAACTCTATATAGCGTTGTGCAACGTTGATTCACAAAAGTATGAATTTAGCTGTTCTAGCGTTGTGTAACTCTATCTAGCGTTGTACGACGCTAGGTCACAGAAAACAGGATTTTGCTGGTTTATTGAGCTTTTCGCTATCTAGACCATTTTAAGGATAAACAAGGACTAAAGTATACCTTCTATCCTAGTCTAAACTAGCCTACAAGCTCTCTAATGACTTGATCTTGATCTTTCTTAAAGCTTTTATCCAAGTCCTCATAAATTGTATCTTCTTCCTATAAAACTCAAAGAAGATTGTTAAATGCCAAATGATATTGTTTTGCAATCGACAAACCTAGAGACGTTTAGTACAACAGACTTCTTTTTGATAACTCACCTAATACATTGTATTTAAGAATTCAAAAGAAAATAATATATATTGTGCTTATTTTCAAGTTGTTAATAGTGCGACATTTTGAAACAAAGGTCTATTACAAAATTATTGTCTATTAAAACAAAGGTCCATTCTCCTATGTAAAAATTATTGTCTATTTTTATGTCTACTCTGTAGAAAACAAATAAAACAATAAAGAGACACACGATTTTAACGAGGTTCAGCACCAATTTGGTGCCTACGTCCTCACACACGCACACGTCTCACTTTTTTTAAAGAGGAGAAGAAAAATTTTAGAATTTTTCTATCTTCTTCCTAGGGCTGCATAACGTGTAAAACAGTCACGAAAATTACTCCTTGCACTAATCATTTCGTTAAGGAACGCAAATAATTTTGTCCTTGCGTTTTGCGTTCCATTCAAAGTAAAATTCTGGCGTTAACAGTTTCGTTGAATTGAACGGTCAAAAACAGTTTAAACGTTTAAAATTTGTAACCATGCAAACATGGTCAGTAAGCTAGTAAAATGGAAATTAAAACTTCTAAAAAAAATCAAAACAACCGAAACAATAAGAAATAGCAAAAACTACAGTAAAGAAAAATAAAAAACTTGTTGTCCCTAATGGAGGCGGCTTAACTAAGTTTTAGCGGAAGCGATTAAGGTTTTGGATCGGTTTGGTATGAACTATCCTAACACAATTCAATTGGTACCCAATACAAGCAAGCACACAAGCAATTCACAATTCAAGATAATAAAGAGAAAAAGAGAGAGAGAAATTGAACACTCGGTATGATTACGGAGTTCCGACCCGCTAGGAAGAGCTAGCCTTAGTCGTACGTCTCCGGGAGTTCCGCTACCACGAAAGGGCGCGCTCCGTTCAATTCCAACAAGAACGGGACTACAACTTCGAACCGAATCACCTCGTCACAAGGACACTCGAGGCGGATCGGCCTAACTCGAATGGCACAACGGCCTCAAAGGAGAAAAGCTCTCAACCTATTCCAACCTACACCTAGCGACAACGTCGGGACGGTGGTGTTTGAGGCTACTAAATCTCTCAAGATGGTCTAGCTATGAAAAGCTCAAGTGGGAGAGTATCCCTATGCTCAAAGGCTCAATTCTGGTCTAATTTTGCAAAGTGAATCTCTCTAACTCGTTTTTAGCACTTTTGGAGAGAGAACAAGGGGTGGATATATATAGGGCTCGAAATGAGCAGTTTCCCAGCAAAAACAGGCCACAGCGTTGTACAACGCTGAATAGCGTTATACAACGCTGGAATATGACCGTTGTAAAATCTAACGGCTCTTTAATATAGCCGTTGGTCTGTCAGAGCGTTGTGCAACGCTATTTGTCGTCGCACAACGAAGGAGTGTATAACCAAAGGAAAGCTCCGACAATTCCGTTGGAAATTGTCAGAGTGTTGCTTGCCACTGAATGACGTTACACAACGCTAAAGGGAGACAAAAGGAACAACTCTGACAGATTCAACAGAGCGTTGTACAACTCTATATACCGTCACACAACGCTAACGTTACTCAACGCTGAAAGACGTTGGCTAACGTCTCCAGAGACTTTGCATGTAAAAATAACTGTTTACATGGGACAACTAACTTGGGATTTTTGTGGCGTTGTGCAACGCTATATGGCGTTGCACGATGGTACTCAGGAAATTTTCCAAGTTTTTTAACTGCAGCGTTGTACAACACTACTGAGCGTTGTACAACGTTGTGAATCAGCGTTGCCTAACTCTATATAGCGTTGTGCAACGTTGATTCACAAAAGTATGAATTTAGCTGTTCTAGCGTTGTGTGCCACTATCTAGCGTTGTACGACGCTAGGTCGCTGAAAACAGGATTTTGCTGGTTTATTGAGCTTTTCACTATCTAGACCATTTCAAGGATAAACAAGGACTAAAGTATACCTTCTATCCTAGTCTAAACTAGCCTACAAGCTCTCTAAAAACTTGATCTTGATCTTTCTTAAAACTTTTATCCAAGTCCTCATAAATTGCATCTTCTTCCTATAAAACTCAAAGAATATTGTTAAATGCCAAATGATATTGTTTTGCAATCGACAAACCTAGAGACGTTTAGTACAACAGGCACCTCAACAATTATCAAGCAGAACAACACAATCATTCAACTGCTTGTTAAAATTAAGGAAGAACTTGAAGATTGCAAGGACCAAATAAGAGAGCTCAGAAGGACAAAAGCACCTGAAGGGTCTGACACATCCGAGGCCCTAGAACAAATCCAAAATCAACTCAAAAATTTGAGTCTTGGTCCACCAACAACCTCAAAACGGCCAACTATAACGGGCAAATTTTTCGTATACCGTGACCCAAAGAAGATCTACGAAGAAGAAAAGAAAAAGATACAATGAGTCGCACTGAAACAGAAACAGTGGGTAGACCATCTGTATCAGGCCACGAAAACCAAATACCAACCGTTGAAGATCAAATTCGAGATTACAGACTCGGAAGACGGTTACGGTATGAGGCACAAAGAAGATTACCAAGGCGTAGGCGATATCGAAGGACATTAGAATCTCAACTAAGTCCTGATGCGGAGCTAAGCGTCTCACAGTTCCGCATAGCACAGCAAGTCCCGGCAGAAACACTATACCAAGCCGGATGGAGCGAAAGAAATCATCGGGTATACCAACATTATTCTGATGAAAGAATTTTGGTGGTTGGAGATCAAAGGGAAATTCCCTTTATCACTCAAGAAAGTTACAACAGGCTCGTTGAAGAAGGATTACAACACTTATACATAGGTGTTGTAATGGTCAGGTTATACGCTCTGCACAGAAGAAATGCAGGGGTAAATGCTCTAGTTGTTTTAAGAGACACAAGATGGGGGAATGATACCTCACTGATAAGTTCCATGGAAATGGACTTAACAGACAACACACAGCTGGCATACGCAGTTCCTGACATGATGGTTAGTATTCATGATTTTTACAATCATATCCAATTGGTTGTACAAACTCATGGGTATGAATCATGGCGAGGTGGAGAAAGCAACATCTTAATCTCTCGATCTTTAATAGAGAGGTTATCAAATACTAGCCACACAAACTTTCGGTACAATGTCCAAGGTGTAACAGAGCACCTAGCAAGCAGAGGCATAAGGGCTATACAGGGACAACCGAGATCAACCGAAGAATTGAGAGGCCAACGATGGATAATCAGGCCACCAGCAATCCCAGAAGTGCAACACCCACAGACAATTCGAGTCAGATCGAGAACTGATGGCTCCCTAGCTATTAGATTTGGTGGGTATACAGCAACTGCACCAACAGAACCAGTAGTTGTCGGGCCCAATGATGAAGAAGAACTAGATGAAGAAATGACCCCGATGGTTACAATTGAAGAGCCAGAAACCTTGGAAGAGTTGAAATCAATCCAACTACTAGCATCTCTGTCTAGAGAAGGACCGATGCTAGATTATTGTCCAATCTGGGATAAAGATGAAGAATCAGAGGAAGAATGGCTCAATCCTTTCGCCTCCGAAGGTGATAAAGACAAACTATCGCATTTTGCATACGCGGCAGAAGAAACGGAACTAGAATATCCTAAGATGAAGGCTTTCACAAAAATGATGGAATCAGCTTTTTCAACAGCTGAGAGTTCACTCACCCAGAGAAGGCCAAAAGTACCAGTAATGGGTCCTGTTAACTACCCTCCGGCGAGCACATCCCAGCAAACATCGATGTCAACGATACATGAAATCAGAGATCATGTTGGCAGACTCAAAAGAGGTTATGCACAACAACATAGTGGAAGATTCAACCTTCCAGATGCTCAAAGTGATAAAGGTGCAATTCTGGTATTACCAGAAGATATCGGGCAATACAGTGATGTAATTTCTCGATGGGAATCAATTACTCTCAATGTGGTAAATGACCGCAACTGGACAGATAACAAGAGTAAGGTGATTTTCATTGAAAATCTCCTAGGGGATGTAGAGAAAAAGATGTTCATCCAATGGAGAATGGCGTATCCCCATGAATATGAAGAATTAATAACAGTTGCAGATGATCCCCAAAACGTAATCTCCTGCATTCGAAGGATGATACTGCTAGAGGACCCCTACCAAGGGTCCACTGAAGAGCAGACACGCGCCTACCAAGACCTTGAACGCTTGTCATGCAACCATGTTAAGGATCTGTTCAATTACATGAATGATTACAAGATCCTTGCAGCAAAATCCGGGAGGATGTACATTTCCTCAGAACTCTCGGAAAAATTCTTCAGAAAAATGCCATCTCTAATTGGGCAAGAATTAGAAAAGGCATTTTTAAACAAATACCCTGGGGCAGCAATAGAAGTTATGCCAAGAATAAATTTCTCATACCAGTACCTGGCTGAAAGATGCAAACAAGCTGCACTCCAAAGGAGTTTGAAAAATCTCTCCTTTTGTAGCAAAATCCCATTACCAGGCTACTATGGAGAAAGAAAGAAGTATGGACTTCGCAAGTCCAAAACTTACAAGGGCAAACCCCACGAATCTCATGTGCGTGTATTCAGGAGAAAACATGCTGACAAAGTTCGTAAATGCAAGTGTTTCATTTGCGGAGAAGAAGGTCATTTCGCGCGAGATTATAACCGCAAAACAGGAAATATTGCCAGGACTGCCATTATTGAAAATATGGAGCTGTCAGATAGCTAGGATGTCCTCTCAGTTGATCTAAATGAACCTGATAGTGACGCAATTTGCTCATTATCTGAAGGAGAAGTTGGAAATATTGCTTCAGCCGTAATCAATGATTTACCATTTGGCGAGCAACTACTCATGATGCAGGCAGAGCAATTGAGCTGGCGGAGTTACATACAACTGCCTGAAGATCAAAGAGATTGTCCCAATGACTGGCAGGACAATGATTCAGTTCCAACAGGACATGAAAAATGTTCCATGTGTAAGGAAATGACTACTGAATCAACAAGGGCATACTGTAAAAACTGCCGCCTAACAGTATGTCCTATGTGTTCAAGATTCAGGCTGGGCAGACGAATACGAGCTAAGGTGCAACCAATAGCACCTTATGACAGTAAGGATCAGCTAATCAATGAGCTGGTGTCTTATGTTCAATACCTCTTGGCAGAAAACGGAAAACTCAAACAGCAACTGTTTGAGGCCAGAACAGAGGATCTCGAAGCCGAGTTTGATGAATTAATGAAGAAAGACAAAGGAAAAACCAAACTACGGTTCGAAGACGAAGAGGTGGATGAAGAAATAGAGATGGAACCTAAAAATCCAACAGGAGCTCTTCGAATAGCTTCTGCCAATACTATCTCTACTGAGGAAATTGAGCGATTCAATACAGTGGTTCAAGACCCTGTAAGGGGCAAAAGGGTCCTAAACAGACTCTACAACATGGAGATAACCTTTGAAATACCAGGAATCAACCCATTCAAGGTTCAAGCAATTCTTGACACAAGAGCAACTGTCTGCTGTGTCAACCAAGAAATTGTCCCACAAGAGGCATTGGAGCCAAGTGCCTATCCCATACAAATCAATGGGGTAAACTCAACTCAGATAGCCAGTCTAAAACTCAAAAATGGTAGTATGCTAATTGAGTCGAATAGGTTCAGAATTCCCTTCACCTATTCTTTTTCGATGGGGAAGAAGGAGGGAGTTCAGATGCTGATCGGGTGCAATTTTATCCGATCCATGCAAGGCGGTTTACGAATCGAAGGCCAGAATGTAACTTTTTACAAAAACATCACGACGATTGCAACCACAACAGATGCTGAGGTGGTACAAGCCGCAATTCCTGAGCTCGACCTAACGGGTTTAGAATACATTGAAGTAAGAGAGGCCGTAGCATACCATCAAGAGCAAGAGTCACAACAGTTTAAAGAAAAGTTCAGACCACTACTCAACAGACTAAGAGAACAAGGGTTCATTGGAGAAAACCCTTTGAAACACTGGTCTAAAAATCAGGTGACATGCTCTCTCGACATCATAAATCCTGACCTCCAAATTTAGGATAAACCTCTGAAGCATGTGACGCCTCAAATGAAGGAACAATTTGAAAAACATACAAAGGCGTTATTACAACTGGGAGTAATCAGGCCTAGTAAGAGCAGGCACAGAACCATGGCTATAATGGTCAATTCTGGAACTACCATTGACCCAGTCACTGGCAAAGAAATTAAAGGCAAAGAGCGCATGGTATTCAACTACAGGTCCCTCAATGATAATACTCATAAGGACCAGTATAGCCTCCCTGGCATCAATACTATCCTCAAAAAGGTCGGTCACAGCAAGATATACTCGAAATTCGACCTCAAGAGTGGATTTCATCAGGTGGCAATGGTACCTGAGTCAATTGAATGGACTGCTTTTGTGGTGCCTGGTGGACTATATGAATGGCTCGTTATGCCATTTGGACTAAAGAACGCACCGGCTATTTTCCAAAGAAAGATGGATCAGTGTTTTGCTGGTACCGAAGATTTTATAGCGGTGTATATTGATGATATTCTAGTATTTTCTGAGAATGAACAACAACATGCCGAGCATCTTAGAAAAATGCTAGAAATCTGTGAAAAATGGGGCCTCGTACTCTCTCCAACAAAGATGAAGATAGCAGTTAGAGAAATTGAATTCCTTGGAGCAATCATTGGAAGGAGTAAGGTGAAACTCCAACCACGTGTCATAAAGAAGATAATCTCCTTTGATGAGGAGAAACTGAAAGAAAAGGCCGGACTCCGAGCATGGTTAGGCATACTCAATTACGCCAGGAGTTACATTCCAAAACTTGGGACTCTTCTAGGTCCCTTATGTACGAAAACCAGCCCTCATGGAGATAAGCGCCTTAAACCGTCTGATTATGAGTTAATCAGAAAAATCAAGGAAAAGGTGCAAAACCTGCCAGACTTAGAGCTTCCACCAACAGGAAGCTATATCATCCTTGAAACAGACGGATGTATGGAATAATGGGGTGGCATATGTAAATGGAAACCAAAGAAGCATGACCCCAGATCCGTAGAAAAGATTTGTGCCTATGCTAGCGGCAAATTCCCGGTGATCAAGTCAACCATTGATGCAGAAATACACGCTTGCATGGAAACATTGAAGGCATTAAAAATCCACTATCTTGATCAGCAGGAGATAACGCTGAGGACTGACTGTCAAGCAATAGTATCCTTTTTCAATAAGTCAGCCCAAAATAAACCATCAAGGGTTAGATGGATAAATTTTGTTGATTATGTAACAGGGACAGGAGTGCAGATTAACTTTGAGCACATAGATGGTAAGCTAAACAGCTTAGCTGATGCACTTTCCCGATTAACAACAAAATTGGTTATTACCAGTGAAATACAAGAACAACAAGAGCTATTCTTAGCACATCTCGAAGGAGCATTCGAAGAGACAGATCGATTTAGTGACAGCCTAAACAAGCAGATGAATGAGCTAATTTTAAAAATTAGCTCCTTACTCTGATTCCCCTTTTAAAATCCAAACAAATGATTAATTATTTTATTTTTCTTTTTCAGGTCTGATGGTAATCTACGGAAGACCATTGATCTTTGGCAGTAATCTACGGAAAACTGTCTTTTGTTTAATAGTTTCAGTTTGTTTATATTTTTGCAGAAATGATGCTGGAATATTTAACCCATATTTTTAGAAGCTATGAAGGATCTCCACGTTATAGTCTTAGGCCAGATTCCAGGATAGCGCTTAACAACGCTGTTCGCTGGGGAGCGTCATGTGGCCAAACAGAAGAAATAGAAGACTATGAGACAATCACTTGTGATTTATTGTTTTCAAGGCCGACTTTAAATATGGAGGGAGGAATGAGAACAAGGCTCATGGAATTACACCAAGCCCAAATTCAAAAGTCCCTTACGGAGCTTGAAAAATTGCTAGTCATGAGCAATTTGCAAAAGGTCAGACTTTAACATCATGCTAGCAAGGATAATTGGGCAAGGGATGCCCTCGAACCTGTTAACGATAATATCGAAAAGTTGATTGAAGCTCACAGTAAGCTTCGAATAATCCAGCAGAGCATCTATTATTAGGTAGTGTGCATAATATGCTTACTTTCGATGCCAACGTGTTTGGTCTGTTAGTGGGTATCTTTTCTTTTCTAAAAGGCATCTTTATAATGGTGTCAGTATGTAATAATTGTACTGGTGTGTTTTAGTGCGCCACTTGGTGCATCTTTAGGCGCATTATTGAAGTAGTGCGCTTTTCTTTATTTTGCTTTTGGACAGCACTGAGGTAGTGCTTTCCTTTATTTCATTTTCAGATCGCACTAGGTGTGTCAGTGCGCATCTTTTTATTTGAGTGGGAGACAAAAGTATGTGGTAATCCAATTAATTGCATGATGATGGGGCCCAATGAGCACCCGATGCATTATTGAGATACCAGACTCGAGTCTCTATAAAAGAGTGTCATTCAGAAGTTGCAAGACACACAGAAAAACTCTGAAGTCTTACTTCTTCTCTTGTAATTCTTCTATCAATAAAATCCTCCACTCTTTTTAAATTTTTGAAGCCAGTATTATTTATAATCCGAAGTTTCAAAGTCGATCAGTTAGCTTCCACTTTACTTAGAGTGTCATTCAGAAGTTGCAAGACACACAGAAAAACTCTGAAGTCTTACTTCTTCTCTTGTAATTCTTCTATCAATAAAATCCTCCACTCTTTTAAAATTTTTGAAGCCAGTATTATTTATAATCCGAAGTTTCAAAGTCGATCAGTTAGCTTCCACTTTACTTTGGTATCAGAGCAAGGTTCGTTTCTTAATAATATTATGGCTTTCTAAATTCAATTTTTCTAGGAAGGCTATTAGGGGAAGTTATACCAATCACTAGAACTGCTTATAACCTGAAATTTAAGAATATAAATAATGAAATAATTAAGGATAATAGTTTATGGTATTAGAATTTTTTTTAGTTTAACCAAAAGAACCATCCTGCCGTACAGTACCTAAAGAGGGGGAAGATCGCGGAAAAACACGATGAGGTGAGGTTTTACTAAAAATACAGGACCATAAACTAATAACATAGACTATATGTGTACATATTTGAGAGCTATCTATTAAATCAAGGATATTTTTGTCAACATAAAAATTTTATGTTGTAGTATAACTTTTGAGTGGTGCCCAAATCAATTCTCACTTGCAAATATCATTAATAAGAAAAAATTGTACAGAAGTTACAATAGCGAGTAAAATAAAGTAAATAAAAGAAAAAACTGCTCAAAAGCCCTATTTACAAGCTACACCACTAAATATGCGACTTCCAAAGATAAAAGGACGCCATTATCTCCCTCAAAAGTATGAAATGGTTTGAAGCTTCGGAGGAGAAAATTCTGACATTGCGCTCCTTCATAAAGCCCACGACACTAGTATCTCATTGTTTATCAATAATGGCTCTATTGTATTGTGTAACCAAAAGTCGACAGGATTGGAGGTGAAAAAAAGGACGGGAGTATTGAATTGGACTTGGATATGGTCCCAGAAGGGGAGTTGATGAAGAGGTTTCAGCAGAAGTTGAAAGACACATGTAGCAAGATTGGATTGCGGGCCATCCTCTCAACTGGAGAATTTCATGGGTGAGCAGCAAACGGTCTTGGAGGAGCAACCAAAGAAAAATCTTTACTTTGAGCGGTGCTTTGATCTTCCATAACTTTTGGTGATAAGGCGACCGAATTCCTGTGTCTGCTAAAATCCCGTAAGCAAGGCTTGGTTAAGGTTGGCAATAGTGGTAAGTGAGGAAGTGAAGAAAGCCTTGTTCTGTTAGGATATTCCTAAAACCATTAGAGATGAAGCTGTGCGCGGCCAGAAGTTGAAGATCCGTTGTTCTAAAAAGTTCCATGACTGTGGTGCTCCAAATTGAGTTTGGTTCCGCCTTCAATTTCCATAGCCAATTTGTGAGAAGGGCTTGGTTTTGAATGTCATGGGAGATAATTTCTAGACCTCCGTTTTGCTTAATTCTAAAACAAAACAACAGACAACGACTAATGAGAGATTGGGGATGAGCGATGGCGGCAGGGAGGGGTGGTATTTTGGTTCTTTTCCTTAATTTTGATTTTATCCAGGGGCGAAGCTATGTGGAGAAAGGTGGGTCCATGACCCACCTCAAAAAAAATATTTTCTTAATAGTATATTTGTTTGTAATTAAAAACAAAGGTCACAAGAAGTTAGGGACCCATCTCAAAAATTTGAAGGACCAAGCTAAACATGTCGTGTTTGATTTGAATTGTATAACGACGTCTACAAAATCGCATAGGGATCCAGGTAGCATTTGTTCCCGACTAATCGTCTTCTTCCTTCATCCCCAATTAATTTTATTAAGACAAAATTTAGAATAGAATGAAATATTTGGATAAATAATTATTTGTAGCATATATATACTAGCGTGAATCTCGTGCATTGCAGGATTCGTCTATATAATATTTTGTGAACTTTAGGACATAATAAACAAAAGCTACCACATAAGATAAAAAATGCAATTCGGATATTATATAAAAACTGCCAGTAAAAATCATAAATACTATTTTTGTCAAAACAAATTTCGAACGCCACAAAAGATAAGAAATATTGTGGTTTGAATAGTGGCCAAATTCCTCTGTATGCCTCATATCTTTATATATCTATAATATAGAAAAAAAAAGTGTTCAATAAGATTTCTAATGAACCTATTATGTAAAATTATGAGAAAAATAAAAATTCATAGGAAATTGTTGTATCTTTTTACTGCCTTGATTTTTGAATTATTATTTTGTATATTAAATATATTATTTTAGATTTTCTATTGTTATTATAATATATATTTGATTTCTCATGAATTTTTTATATCACATTATTTAGAGTTCTTTATTTAAAAAATATTATTATACTATGTCTATATTAAAAGTTACATCATACATATATTTTCAGCAAAAAAAAAAATTACGGACCATGCTGACACGAAATCCTGGCTTCGCCACTGATTTTATCCACTAGCGCTTCAATTAATCATATACGTGATCTAAAGTATGAAATTGCTCTCATTGATTGGACTTTCATTTTTATTTTGACCTCACAGCTTTCACCATAAATCATAAATTTGCTGATTAGCAATCCCACGATAACAAATTTGTAAATGAATTGCATGGGCATATTTTTGATGCGAGATTATCCTAAATTTGAGTTGAAATTATGTTGTGGTCATTAGTTGTGGTATCTATTTTGTTTTCCTAGACGTTATCAACTGGAATCAGGTTTATCCTATTTCAGTTTCCATCTATATGTATGTCATTAAAATCTGTCTTCAATTGTTTTAAAATACAATCTTAATTTTGGCATTTATTGGTGTTCAGTTTTGAAATGTGTAGGGCTAATGCAGGGAAATAAATGGGTTGCCATTCCATTGCAGTTCTAGTATATATATATATTTGTTCATAAAAAAATTTATTTGGTTATGCCAAAAACTCACCTCTTGCCATTGGAGACAAGGTATAGCTTTTGAATTTCCTTCGGCTCCGTTTGGATACGTGTGGGAAGAAAGAAGAAGGGAAGAAGGGAAGACAATTTATTATAAACAATTCAAACTCTTCACAAAATTACATACTTTCCAATACTTCTTCCCACTTCTTTCCTTCTTCCCTTCTTCCCACACCTATCCAAACGGAGCCTTCATGATTCCTTTTTCTTTACAATTAATTCTTTTATATTTTCTTTCTTATTATTGGTTCCTGATTGAAGAAGCTTTTCTGATTTGATGTATATTATATCCAAACGCAGCTGATTCATTTCTTAAGAACATTTTGCCTGTTGCTTCGGATTAGGTACAGTTGTTACTTGCCACTTTTTAAGGTATTCCTTATTTTACTTACAAACAAATATCTGAAATTGTGAAAACGTGTAATGGGCTAATGGCGGATATATAATTTATTAACCAGATATTAAATAAGATATAGTGATGCCATAATTTATTACTGATATTTCATATTATATTCTCATTTCTGTTTCTGTTGATGTAAATTATTTAATATTTTCTATTTCTGACTGTTGGCGTTTGTGTTTTATGCCATATGAAATAGATTGCCAAAAATTGAGGGGAGAAAAAGGAAATAAAAAGGCCTATGAAGTCGACATGATTGTTTCATGATGTTAGAAATTGGAATCAGGTTCAAATATTCAATGCATTTATTTGAGATGTCCTCCATGGAAAAACTTAGCAATCTTTAAGCAGCCCTAATAGTGTACCGAATATTTAGGTTCTAATTTTTTAGTTACTTTTGGAATGATATATATAGGTTTCTTTTAACTAGACAAAGGTTTTGACCAAATAAATCTCAATTTTTCCTCATGTTTTTAAGCACCCAGTGATTGCATCTTCACAATATGATTATTATCATAATCTTTAGTTGCCTTCTTACTTCCTTCTTTTTTTTTCTTTTTTTTTTTTTTTTGCAAGAGTAGACATTCATTTGTAAATGCTGGTATAGTGACTCAACTAGCATTGTACTTTTTTGCCATATATTAATTTGAGCATGTACCATGCTTTTGTTGTTCTGTTTTTTACAAGCTCAACACGTCTAGTAATGGCTATGCATTTAGTAGTCAAGCCTTTTATTTATTTCCTGTTTTATTATAGACAAGAAAATCACCTATATTGTAATCTTTTTTTATGACCACAAACTTGTAAATGTGGAATAGCATCAGGTGAACCGTCATGATTAGCAACTAAGGTAATAAAATATAAAATCTAAAAAGGACTTCTTTGGAGGATGTTAAGCATAAGAATCTAATATAAACATATATGAAATGATAATATAGAGACAGATGGAAATTTAGTCCATTTTAGATATAGCATGTAATTTCATAAATATGCTGGTATGATCGAAAGAATTCGTTCAATTCAATGTTCTATTGGAAAATTAATAAAGTTAACTGAAGAAATGAATCAAGTACCAAATAATCTAAACTTATGACTTTTGCTTACAGGATCACTGTTTTGTGGAGGAGCATCACATCTTGATTGTGTTTAAGAAGAGGGATACAATCGGTCTTCGTTTAGATCATATTATTTATGATGTGATCCTTCTGCACCACTTTTAATTTTCTCTTGATCAGCTTCATCGAATGTTTGAGCTTTAATCGGTCTTCGTTTCTTTCTTTCGCTAGATGTAATCTGATATAAAAATAAATAGCAACTATCGTCATTATTTTTTTCTCTTTTGTTCTTCGATTATGCTTATTAGTAATTTGGTATTTGAAAATAAAATGAAGATGTCAATAATAATGGTTCTTATGTGTGCCATACGCCATGCTATGCTGGCTTTTTTGTTAGATAAAGGTAATTAGTGGTTCCATTTTAGGTCGTTTGTTACTTTAAAATTTAAGATGATAATTAGTAATAGATCAAATTGAAAAATTAAAGTTCGCCATATGAAATATGAAAGGTTGTAAAAAAAAAAATATCGAGGGATGGGCTCTGTTGGAATTAATTAGTTATTTGCATTTAAATTAGGGATACATGGACTAGCAAAAAAAAATCAGTAAAATATTAAATTAATTGGGAAATAAAATCTAATCATATAGGTATTAGTCACTTAAGGAGTTTGGCCGAACAATGACAAGAAAACATGTGAAATAAAAAAAAATGACATGTTCGCACATAGAACACAAAACACAAATGAATACTATTCTTGAAATTTACTATATGCTGTTCATTTTTAATTAGGCATTAACAAACGTTGTTCGCATCTTATCTGTCTCTTCATTTTTACAAATTAAGTTGCATCAACTCCAATACATAGATTAATAACAATCAGAAGTAACTGATATGAGTAATTAATGACATTAAATTAATTTAATTAAATTTTTTACATGACGCATTAATTACTTGATTTGTTGAAATCTTTAATGTGATTTTTCTTATTGCAAATTCCCATCAAGTACCGGTAAAATAATAGAATTCAGTTTTAATTGAGTACGTATTATTTTGGATATCTTTAAAATATTTTCGTTATAAAATTTAAACATAATATATCAGATTATCTCTTTTCTTAATCATCATCCCATTAAAAGGTACAAAATTTAATAGTATTTTAGAATAATCGAATCAAACTAACCATTAACAAAATTCTACTCTAATTTATTAAAAAATTTTGAGACCATGTTAGCTAATGCTTATTTAACCCTCATGTCCTTCATCATCGTTAACAAACATCAATAAATTAATCCAAAAGTTTTTACTATTTTCGGACTAAATATAATTAAATTGCACAAATAAAAAAAATACAAAACTATATTATATATATAAGATAATATATTAAATTTCACAAATAAAAAAAAACTATATTAAATTGCACAAATCCAAAAGTTTTTACTATTTAGTACAACATGTATCGAGCAAAGCTCGATCTACCCACCTTGTAGGTAATACTAGCGGGCTTTGTCGTTTAACATGCATGCTTCCAGAAAATTAATATCGACTTAATAATCATTTGCATAGTCTGAAAAAACTGCTATTGATTAGCATCTTTCTTTAATTATTACTAGGTGGGTAGCAGCGGCTTCGCCGCTATTTGATTTTCCTTTTTACTTTCTGATGAAAATTAAGCTTCAATAAAATAATGAAAGAAATGAATATTAATTCAACCGCAATTTCGTTGCGCTATGTTTTTTTTAAATTGAGAATAATTCAAACTATTTCGTCAAATTTCTAGGTCTATTTGGTAATGTATAACTTCTTAAGAAATGTAATTTAACATAAATTTGTTTACAAATTCAACATTATTTTGCTAATTATTTAACATATTTGGTATCATATAATTTCTTAAGAATTTATATATTCTCAAACCTAAAAAATAAAATTTTGTTGGTATTATATAATTTTAAATTTGTTGGGCTTGTTGTCATTAGATGACGCATGGTGCAAAAATTTCTTTACTTTATTATTATTATTTTAGATATGTCTGAAAACAGTACATAAAGTTATCTCAACCTCAAAACAATGTTATCCCTAAGAACAGTGAAATTTCATACCATCATTTGTCCAGAAAATGACTCTTATACCATGCGTGATATCTCTGTCATGGCTATATATTTTTTTAAATTCAAATTGGTTCTTAAATTTCAGTATTTATCGTTGTGGTCACCTAATCATCTTTAATCAAATCAAGAACCAACATCTAAGTCAGTGACTAAAACATAGTTAGTAGACACAATTTATAATTGAATTGTAAATACCTGAATGTCAACAGCTAAACATTACAAACAAAAACATAAAATAAATGATCCTGGGAACCACTCAATTTTTTACTGAAAAGAAAGCATTGTTTTATAAAACGGGGCAGCTGTAACTGGTTCCCGTTTCAAACAACAATTTTTGCTCATCTCCAAAACTACTTGTCATTAAGGATCATAAAATTGAACATGAACAGTTGTACCGATTAAGCGGTTCTCTAATAGGTGTATGGCCACGAACCACCTACACAGTTGCCCCATAAAACAGTAAAGAATTCAAAGTTTTGTTCAAGTAATAATATGTTGCAACTGAAGTGAAAACTGAATCAAGTAAAGCTAACTAAGCAAAGTCCAGTGAATCAGAATCAAGAATGCTTGTACACATTTCATAATCAATTAATGCAAGCTAGCTTATTCAAATAAATAGAAATGAATCTGCATATGTCAGTATTGTAACACATCCCGAGTTCAATAATGCAGAAAGAAGCTTGAAAAGAAAAGGTATCTGCAAAGGCTATACGTTCACACTTAAAATAGCTTGCTTAATTGAAATGCTCTTTTTGACTCCGGAACTCCTCCACCTGTCAATATTAAAAAATAAATCTCAAAGAGCAAGCCAGAAACATATGGACCTAAGAAATAGAACTCACCATTAGACATGAATAAAAAAGAGGATCCTTAGTGGCTGTTAGAAAGCAAAACAATAGAACTTACCAATATGCCCATATAAATAAAGAGAGCGAATTGAGCAGAAATTATCATGTGACATTTTTCTAAATTTTATTAACTTCCACGTAGAGAAAAGAATGAGGAAAAGAAGTAGTTTATTAATTAATATTCACAATATTAATTTTGAGTTATCAATTATCATATTGAACAAAAGAAAATATAAATTTAGGGAAAAATGGCTAAAAGTTGAACCCTTCCAACCATCCTTGAATTACCTTAGATTTTATAAACATAAAAAAGAAAAGAAACTACAACAATTGTCCTGAAATTGACAGAGACCATCACCTTCTAACATATTACAGAGATATAGAATTGAAAATGCTCTAAAATTATTTCATACATATTAATTCACATGACCAGGGAAACTGGATGCTCTACAATTGAAAATGCATCGAGATTACAAAGATATAGAATCTAAACAGTTCCAAAAGCAATTGCAATCAGGTGACTTGCAGTTGCACTATCATTATGGCAAGCACCGTCCCTTTTGAACGATGAGATGAATTATTACTTTGGAAAACAAATAAAACTGGAAACACTAATAATTACCATAAAACAGCCAAATTGCAAAAGAAGGCCATCCACCTGACCGTTTCTACACCAGGACAAAACCACTGTGCAAATGAACTGACGGCCAAGAGCTTGCTCTATTCTCTTAGCACACTTTATTCGAAATTGTCTGGTGGAGAGACTTAAGTTGGGCATTCCGCTTGTCTATTGCAGTAAATACATGTCATTGCGTTCCAAGAGCTAGTTAGCCTGATCGATGTGACCCTGGATCTTGTTATAAGAATCAATGGGAAACTAAACTAAATCTTTCTAAGCATCCTTCTCATGCACATTCAGTTCCTAACACACACAATTGTAATATTGCCAAAACATTCTAATAGAAACTCAACAATGATGAAAAGCTAAATAGAGAAGTGCTAGGATAACTAGAGAAGAAAACAACTCAAACACCGATCTCTTCATACAATAATTTGTTACACAATACCTCAGAATTGATGCCAATAAAAACCCGACCAATTAATAAACCAAATTGAAAAATAAATAACAACTCTTTTGATTTTGGTTACTAATTGAAATTAGTTGACACAATTGGTTAACAGAGCTGATAAGCGTCATCCAGCGGAAAATCATCCGCGTCATCCAACCCTTCCCTCTCCTTCATTTTTCACTTTTTTTTCCGCGCGCCTGGGTGAGACGCCCCTCCCTCACGCGTCTTTTCTCCCTCACGCGTCCTTCCTCCCTCGCCTCCCCTTCCTTCCTCGCTAGCAACCCTTACCCCCTCGCACTGCCTTCCGTCCGTCCCTCCCTCCCTCCCTGGCCATCCAGTTTCTCTTCCTCTCCCACACACTTGAACATAAAAAGCAAATAAACTGAATAGATGTAACAACTAATTGAACATAAAAAGCAAATAAACTGAACAAATGTAATAAACAATGTGCACTCATACAAAAAAGTAAAAGCAAGTAAATAAACTGAACAGAAATGACAAATAAATTGAATAGTTATAACACATAAATTAAATATATGTCACAAACATGCTGACTCATATAAAAAATAAACAGTGAACATAAAATGAACGAATATAACAACTAATTGAACAGTTATATCAAATAAACTGAACAGATGTAACAAACAATGTTGACTCATACAAAAAATAAAAGTGAGCAAATAAGCTGAACAGAAATGGCAATTAAATTGAACATAAATAGCAAATAAACTGAACAGATGTAACAAAAATGTGAACTCATACAAAAAGTAAAAGTGAGCAAATAAACTGAACATAAATAACAATTAAAATGAACAATTATATCAAATAAACTTAACAGATGTAACAAACAATGTGGACTCATACAAAAAGTAAAAGTGAGCAAATAAACTGAACAGAAATGACAATTATATTGAACAGTTATATCAAAAAACTGAACAGATGTAACGTGAGATAGAATGGAGAGAGAAAAAATAAAAGAAAGAAGGGCCAGTGAGAAACCAAAAAAATCAATATAGAGAAAAATAGAGGAAGCAGAAAGGAAAGGAAAAGGAAAGGGGACGAAAGGAAAGAAAAATGAAGAAAGAAGAAGGAGCAAAGAGAGAGAGGGGAACTCAAGAAGAAAACACTCGAAGGAAAGAAAAATGAAGAAAGAGAGAGAAGGGAGGGGGAGCCGTACCTGGGAGCGGAGGGAGGGAAGGGGAAGCACACTCGAAGGAAGGGAGGTGCGAGTGTTAGGAAGTGTGTAATTTTCAATTTTTAATGCTAATTACAATTTAATTAAGCAATTAAACATCACACACAATGGATCGTGCACAAAAGCCAAATTAACACAAGAGATAGGTGGAAATTTGTACCTCCCGCGAACTCGTATTCGCGAGGCTCGATCCTACGGCATGAGAATCGATGGGGTGCTCTCCTTCGCCTCCTATTTGCGGCGCCTCGAGTCCACTATGGTATTAACCAAGTTCTTCTCAATTCGTGCTAGCGAAGAGAAGAACGAGTCTAATCCCTAGCGTTCCCTTTCTTCAACCAATGAACCAAACTAATTTGTGGGAGAAAAGGATGCTCAACACATGAGCTTGAGTGGAGAGGAGAGGAGAGGGGGGCGGCGCACCCTTGGGGAAGGGTGGCGGCTAGGTGGGAAGGGAAAGGGAGGAGAGAGAGGAAGAGACCAAGGAGCCTCCATTAGGTGCCTTATATAGCCTCTTAACCCTAGCCAAGAGTTCACACTATTTACAAGTGTGCCATCCCCACCTACCACCATACAAGGCCGGCCCCATATAGGGCTTTTATGGGCCACTATTCCATCTCCAATTGGTCCCTTAATTCTATTAATTAAAGGCCCACTCAAAGCTATTTAATTTGGACATTTAATTTACCAATAAATTAAAGCCCAAATAACTTAATTAAATTAAGTGTGTTGTTTATAAATAATTATTAACTTAATAATAATTATTTAGAGATTAGACAATGCATTAATTTATTTCTATATGATCCATTTGACTTAATTAATTATAACGGTCCATAACGCTATTTAATTAATTAATCAACTTATCATATTTTGCAATACTCATTATTGCAAATAAATAAATAATGCACGTATGATTAAATATCAATTTTGTGTGACCCTTTGAGGATTTATGCTATGTTGGACATGGAATTAAATCGCTATTTAATTCCAATAATCATAAGCGGTATCTAGCAACACGTTATGATTCCCAATTCGCATAAATAGTGTACTGCTACAATATTTCAATCCTGCATAAGAGAATAAATATGTTTCTCTATTTTGATTCTTATGTCTCACGATATCATCGTATAATCCAAGATAGGAATGTGTCATTCTTGCAGATTATACGTTTCTTGATCTAGAGTTGATCGCTTAGTTGCGCGCATACGATCCAACTCCATCAAGGGGCCCAAACAGATATCGTCACTCACTAAGTGAATTAATGAGGGACATACGGTTTTCTTGATGATTAGCTTTTCCCCGCACAATTCAAGAGAACATAAATAAAGTCCGTATAGCAGCCTTTATCGGGAATCAGCGGTAGACAGTATTTATTGAACCTATCCTCATGTGGAAAAGATAAACATCTCAAACTTAGAATCAAAATCATAACGAAATAAACAATGACACATAACACAATCCATATGTTTATTTCATTGGGTCAAGTCCTGTACTATGTTCCATAACATATACATATACAATTAAGTTGGTAACTCTTTACCTATGATTAGTAGAACTTAATCATCACTTAACTTGCATACTAATCTTATATGACAATTAATGTTCCTTGTTAATTATCAAGATTATGGACCATTTATATTTATTATTGTCATTCTAAAGAATGATCCACAGAGATCCACAATTAAGATCCTCAACCTGAATGATCTGTCAATAATAAACTTAGGAACAGATGATAAAATATCATCCAAAATATAAACTAATAATTAAGTCATTAAATTATTGACTTCTAGGACATAACTCTAACAGCGAGCGCTCAGATATGTCGGATCGGATCGATGCGCTAGATGAGAGGTGCGCTGCGCTCGTGGATGATAGGGCTGATATTAAGATGGATGGTAAGTAGTAATTACCATTGGTTAAACTTGTTTACCAACTCTTCTGATAATAATAGTCAGGAAGATATCTGGTTAAACTTGCATTTATCTATCAACTAATAGAATAACTTACAATTAAATTTTGGATAAGGAAATATGTACCTGACAAATTTGGGATTTTATTTCCTATGCAACTCATTAAAACTCTCATTCTTTCTAACATTCGCATGCACCACGGCTTTACTCTTCAAAAGGGGCAATTCAAAAGTCATCAATTTGCCTTGTAAAACTTGTCACAGTCCGAAAAATTATTCTCATAATCATTCTCAATCTCGGTTGCAAAGGTAGAAAATCTCTTATGGAGCTTTTTCGGAGGCGGTTCACCTCATGTGGTGGTGGTGTGGACGGTTCATCTCGTTGAAGGCATTAAGAGGAACGGAAAAGTTTTGCCATCTTTTTTTTCTAAGTGAGGGGAAGACTTGGCAGAGGAGCAGCATAAGAGGCGGTGGGGACCAGAAAGGGTTGATCTCAGTGAGAGAGAGAGGACTTAGGGTTTGACCAACACCCACCGACATGGATCCCCCCCCCCATCTGCCACCTTCAACCTCCAACGAAACTCCCCCCATTTGGCTCTAGACTGCGGTCCGCGGAGAGGAGATCGAGTGGTCAGTGGATGAGGAAGGAAGGTCACGTGGAGGAGGAGGAGGAGGAGGAGGCGTCTGCGGATGCGATTGGCAGGGAAAGAGAGGAGAGAATGTGGGAACGTGTACTCCATCTGTTTATTCGCTGATCAATGGATCAGATCGATCGATCTGCGATAAAACTATTGAACGGTAAGATAGCCGTGTCTCCAGCGAAACAAAAAAACGGACCACGAACACTCACGGGTTTTAATTAATACAATATCTATAGATGAGAAACTACAAATATTAGTAGCCTTGACAGGTGTTAAGAAAATAATCGCCATGTGTCGACCATGCTTTGCCTTAGTGGTGGAGAGGCCGACCCCGAAACTAAAAAAGGAATAAAATAATCGAATAATAACATGTCCATACTAAAAAATACAAAATAAAAGTATTTCTGTAAGCATCATCTGACAAAAAATATGCCATTTTTTTCTTATGCTAGCATATTTCAATAAAAGCTACATATATCTATTAATTTAAATTTAGCTGTCCGATTTTTTAAAAATTTAAGAAAATTGATTTCATTATATGGTGGAAACCTATTGAAGAAAAAAAAAAACAATTACATAAGACACCTTTTAATTGGTACCCTTTCGTGTAGGAGGTATATACTCGATTGTATCTTTTCGTAAGACACTTTTTAAGACTTCACTTAATATGCACTTTTTAGTCGCACCTTTTAGAGCCACCCACGCATCTTTATTATATGTAAAATTCCAACAAAATGTTGAAACTAGATTGGAACAAACTAACCATTCAATAATAAATTATTATATTATAATTTTTTCTTGTTCTTGTTTTTATTCTTAACTAACCACCCAAACAACATCTCTTAATTTAAAAATAAACAATTCTTCACCATTTTTTATTCACCACC
This sequence comes from Rhynchospora pubera, assembly GCA_028095005.1. Lineage (NCBI taxonomy): Eukaryota > Viridiplantae > Streptophyta > Magnoliopsida > Poales > Cyperaceae > Rhynchospora > Rhynchospora pubera. The sequence continues at coordinate 360,796,735 of CM051460.1, forward strand.
CTTATTCTTGAACAAACTATTCTATTCTTATTCACCACACTTCTAAACACATGGTAATACTTACATTGAATGAATGCCAAAAATTAGTCCAATGAAATCCAGTTAATTGGTTTTTATTTAGTTCTATAATCTATTTGATGCAGGTAATCAAGTTTGGTTAAGGTTTTAGATGCTAACTTTCATTCAAGGTCTAATTCCCTAGGAAGAACTTATTTCTAGGAAGAAGTCATTTTTCTCTTTATTCCTAACTTGTTTGGATGTCTAATAAGAAGTTATTCCTAAGAAGAAGCTATTCTTCTTTATTCCTAAGCAATCCAAACGAGGTCTTAAGTTTAACCTTCAATTCTCGTGAAAACCTTAAGTTTCAACTCTCTTTTTTGGACTTACGTTTTCTAGATTTACCTTTCTAATTTAAGGATATCCTATATCATTTGATACTAAGTAGAGATATACATTTCGTTAAATCCTGGGTTGGTCTAGCCAAGGCCTTAGTCTAACTACCTATCGATCAAGCCAAGGCCTTAGTCTATTGGACAAAACCTTCAATTCAAGAGAGAGAAGGCCTTATTTTATTTTTCTTGCATCGTATCAATATAAAACAGAAATTATAACCACCATCGCGATTTATGCAATCGCTACCATCGCTAACCTCAATTTCCCTCCCGCGCGCTCCCCTCTTCTTCAGATGCGCTCTCCTCCCCTCCCGCGCGCTCCCCTCCTTCCCTAGCGCGTTCATCTTCTCCACCTCTTCTCTTCCCTTCTCTGCCACACTCCCCTCCGTCCCTCTTCACTCTCCTTCTACCTCCGTGTCTTTTCTTCTCTTCTCTGTCTTTCCTCTGACAAGCAAGAAAACAAATTGAACATATAGAATAACAAATTGAACATATGAATGAACAAAGTGAACATATACACCAACAAAGTGAGACATAAAATAAACACAGAACTCTGACGCACAGCAAAACAAATTGAACACATAGAAGTAACAAATTGAACATATAGAATAACAAATTGAACATATAGAATAACAAATTGAACATATAAATGAACAAAGTGAACATATACACATAATTCTGACAAGCAAGAAAACAAATTGAACATATTGATGGTGATTTTCTTGCTTTAGAATTATACCCTATTCTACTCAAATTTGTATCGCAAGCGTACGATAATCGTCTAAGTATTTTAGGGGTCGAACCACAAGGACGGATATTAGATAACTAAATTTCAATTTTACTTAATCTACTAAACTAGAGGGTTGCAAGATTGTTGAGTTTGGTGTCAAGATTAACAACTTAATTAAGTAAATATTAAATAAAACAGAATACAGTAAAGATGGATTAATTGGCTAATTAGAAGTTAGGGGCTTAAGACATGCTAATTCTTTCAGTTTATTCCAGTCCTAGCGGCCCGCTGGCTTTCGAAGCGGCCCGCTAAAGTGGACTCAGGTCGCTTGACAGATCAGCTGGTCGCTGGCTACTTGGCGGGCATAGACAACCTCGCTGGTTCACTCAGCGGTCCGCTGGTATCAAGCTGAGACTATTACTTAGTTGATTTAAATGCTGCTTTGTGTATAGAGTTGGGTTTTTGTTGAAGTGCTGCAGATCAAACTCTCGTTTTGTTTCTGGAATTCAATTCAACTAACTTCAAATCTATCAAGTAGAACTAAACTTCAACTTTCGTTTCGTGGTCTAGTTTCTACGGGTTTACACCTTTCTAACCTATGAATTCTTACGCTTTCGCTGTTAGAAAAGACTTATAACTCGCGTTAATTAGCCTTGGTTTAATCTTTCGATTATAAACCTTCAAGTTAACACAATTGATAATAATTTCTTAGAGAAGTTTGGACTTAACTATCTATCTAATCAAGCAAGGCCTATACTTGATGGATACAAACAAACTAATCTAATCAATTAATTCAAATCAGATAAGCAATTAAAGAAAGGAAATAAAACACAACATGCAACTAAAAAATCAACTAAATAACAATATCAATTCATAAACTAAAGGTTCACTGCCATGGCCCCTAAAAAGGTATCTACTCGCGATGAAACATCAAACAGAACATCCAAGTATCAAAGAGAAAAGAAAACATAAGAAAGAAATAAAGTTACAACAGAAGAGCAACTTGATCCCTTCCTTTCTGTCTTCTGCTACTCGACAGCGGCCCGCAGATGTCTCTGGCGACCCGCTAGACCTCTGCAGAATCGTTCTCCCTTCACCCAGAAATATTTCCTCTGATTTGCCGACCCCTCTGTCTTCAACGCTTCCTCCTTATATAACATTCATTGGCGGTTCCCTAGAAGTGGAGGTCGTGCAAGTAGAGACTCTAAATTTGGCTCAGACGGTTATGGAGAAGATAGCAAATCTGGCTGGCTATTTTTATCTGTCGGTTAACATCTTCCAGCGGCCCGCTGCTGCATCTAGCGACCCGCTGAAGTCTCCTAAATCGCAAGTCATCATCTGCTACCCGCTGCTTCACTGTGGGTCGCTGGTGAGATCTGTGGGTCGCAGGTCTAGTCTGAAATCGCTCCAAATGTCGAGTCGAGTAGCCACATCGCGTAGATCCTATACAAAATGAAGCAACCATGGCAGTACCTAGCTTCTAACCTAAATTAACCATTAAACATTAGAAAAAGCACATAAAATCAAGAAATTAAGACCTATAAATGGTTGAAATACTAAGTATGAAAACCATTTATCAAACCCCCCAAGCTTAGCATTTGCTTGTCCTCAAGCAAAGTCCTACGTTCAAGTTCTGGTTTTCAGGGCTTAATTTCAATCAACTATATGTTTCCTAACAAGTCAAAATGTCAATTCTTAAACTAACTAATCTAAATTTGAGCAATTTCAAGAATTCAATCTAAACTAACCAACTAACTAAGATATTTGCATTTGTCTTCCATGACTTATCTCATCAATTCCTAAGTTCATCATTTTATCAAGGTTAAAATTGATTAATCTAACAATTGGAACGGGATCTAACCCTACCAACATAAACATCCAATTCAACCAATTCATTTCACAAACAGGTCTTCGAGCTTTTTAACCATTCAATTTTCTGAAAACGCATTGAAATAAGTCTAAAGTGAGGCGGAAATAAGGGTACAACTCCCCACCCAACCTATTTCAAAGTTTTTGGGTTGGACTTTTAACTTTTCTCCCGGGGCTAGGAGGTTTTCCCGCGGTGGAGAGGTTAGCCAAATTATGGTGGATTTATTTATTTATATATATATATATATTTTTTTTATTTACATCATGAGCCTTTCTGTTTTTACTCATGATTTATGGAAGTTCTTCTATCCACCATAACCTATAGCTTCCCGCAATGTCCATGGCATTGCACGCTTTTTAGTTCCCCTTTTTATTATTCTTTTTGGTTTATCATTTTCTTTGTGAATTTATTCCTTTTGGCTCAAAATGAACCACGTGTTTTTATACATCTTCGACTTCTAATTATTCTGAAAACAATGGTTTAAACGCTCTAGACCTAATGATTATTCCTTGGTTGTCAAGCCTTTATGTTGCTAAAGTTGATCTAAATGAATTTATCAATTTGAGGTGGCTACCGCCTCAAATGCTTTGATTAACCAATTAACCTATCTAATTCAACAAACTTAGGTTCCGTTGAGATACTTCATGAAAAGCTATTGCTCCTATCTTAGTCATATTTGAGTTAGTTAGATCGATAAATGTGCAAACTCTTTAATATTTCCTCAAGATTTTATCAATTTGTTTCCTTCAGTTAAAACTCCTATCTTTTGCTCAATTCTCTGTTCAGTTAACTCAGAATAACTTCTTAACTTTCCCTAAATATGCAAAATGACATTAATTATGCAATTATTTACAAAACTAGATGAAAATGCAATGAAATTCTTAAGTTAAGACCTATAATTAGCGGTCCGCAGGTGATGTCTGCTACCCGCTGCCTTAGCAGCGAGCACAAAGGTCTGTCCTGCGACCCACTGAAATCCCTATACTTAGAATTTCTCTAAGTCTTGCCCACCTGCCATCAGCGACCCGCTGGTAGGGACTGCGGTCCGCTGATTGCCTTGCAGACAGAGACTAAAATGCATGAATGCAATTTCCTAACCTATAATAACCAAACTAATTAGCAGTCCTTTCCATAAATTTTCAATTTCTCTCTATACCCCCCCCCCAAGCTTAATTCATGGCTCTGTCCCTAGGGCCATTAATTACCTAAAGAAAGGAAATAGAGGGAAATTAGAAAACTTACGAACTTAGCTCAATCCTCGGGAGGTGGGGGTGGAGGTGGTTCTGGCACTCCGAAGATACGATCCGCGAAGCGCTGCATTATTGCCCTTTGCTCATACCTCCAACTCCTAGCCTCTTCAATTTCGGCATCTAGCTTCGCCTCAAGGCGCTCATAGTCCGCGGAGAGATTCCACTGTGCAATGTGGATGTCGTGAAGCATATCCGCGATGCCTGGGACATCAGGTGTGGCCGTCCCCTGGTAGAAGTCCTCCCTTCCCCACTCTGCTTGGCTTCCTGGCCCAAATGTGCGGGCCGCTGGTTCTGACTGCGACCCGCTGGCGTGAAAATAGGCTTCGTCATGCTGGGTCGCAGGTTCTTCCTGTGGGCCGCTGGTCCTGGGCTGAGGCTCTGGAGTTGGCACCGGCAGAGCCAAAACTCCGCTCCGGACTAGAAGATAGTCCCCGGAGCGCATCTGGCCTATTCTGAATGTAATGGGGATATCCAGGCGATAATCCCCCACTACATAGCGTGTCTCCCGCGGCGTTTTCTTCATATGTCCCATGGATGCAAGGAGCTCCATGTTGAGGCGTTCGGGTCCGGCACTTTGCTTCATGCGGAAGCTTGCCACGCCTACGTTCTTGGCCAGATGCGTGACAAGGCCCCCAATCGTAATCTGCCCCTGCCCCGTCAGTTTGTTGCGGGCAATTGTATCGTGCCAATGCTTGAGCATGCTCCGTGCCAAGTTTTGATGTTGAGAGTTGCCGCGGCGGAGCATTTGGCACAGCACCGATGTCTCACCCACGTTAGCCTTAGCCCCCGATTCTCCTCTCGCAAAGATGGTGAGAGATAGAGCCCGTTGGATGAATCGGATCACGGGCATTTGAATGTCCACACTCTTCCTCTCTTTTGGAGCCTTCAATCCCGTGATTCTCTCCCAAAATCCTTCATCAATGTCCTTGACATCCAACCCGCCTCGCCTTAAGCCAAAGATATCGGCGATCTCGCTCTCATATCGGGCATAACGGACCCCATGGAATTGCCATGAGGCCACGAACTCCCCTTTCTCTTTGTCCCACTCGAGGCGGAGTGTGCAAAGGAACTCCATAGTGAGGCGGGTGTAGGCGGGCTCCACTATCTCCCAAAATGCCCTCGTGATCCCGGCATTTTCAGTCAAAGCATAGAAATCCTCCTCTATGCCGAGATCTTTGAGCACTCGAGGGTCTAGAAAACGAGTGTTCTCCATCTTCTTAATCTTGAGGCGCTCATAACGGGCCTTGCACTCGGCCTCAAGAAAACGGGGCGGGTTATCCCCGAGCTCCTCCTCCGCTGTCCGTGACTTCCTTGCTGCCCGAGTAGTGGTTTCAACCACGTCCGGGTCCACTTCCATTCTATCCTCCTCTTCTTCTCTCCTCCTCCTCTTCTCCTGTCTATATTCAATTTCAAAATCACTCCCCGAAGCACTCTCCTCTTCTCCATCCTTTTCACTGTCACTCTCCTCCTCTTCTTCACTCTCACTATTCTCCTCCTCTTCTCCATTATCACTATTCTCCTCCTCCATTGGAGCTTTACCTCTGTCATCAGTTGGCTGGACTTGCTCCTCCTCATTCTCAGTCCCTTCATCCCCAAATATTTCCCTTTCCGCCTCTTCAAAATTTGGGGGCGACTCCTCCCTCCTTGGAGGAGGTGACTCTCTCCTTGGAGGTTGAGAAGAGCCACTCCCAGAGCCTCCCAACAACAATCTCACTGCTCTGGCTCCTCGTTTGAACACTTTAGGAGCCATCTAAAGAGGTTTCGGCTTGTTTTCGGATGAATTGGTTGGGTTCTGTCACAATTGTACCCAGTATCAGCGGGTCGCAGGCGGTTTTGGCGGGTCGCTGGTATTGGGTTTTGCTGAGGTTTTAGCTTGGCAGAATAGTTTCAGCGGGCCGCTTGAATAGTCTAGCGGGTCGCTGGTACTGGCTGAGAGGTGGTTAAGGGGAACCAGAATTGGGGTTTTCCGATGGGGACCAGTGTGGTACCGTTTGGTTTGGGTTTTTGGGTCTCTGTACCAGTTCTAATTGAATTTGAGGGTTTGGAATGAGATGTTACCTTAGCCTTAGTGGAGAATGGATCCTACTACGCCGAATTGTGGGATTGTGACGATGAATCGATGCGTGGATGCGATGAGGCGGCGGAGAGGTACGTCACCCACGGCTCCGGTGAAATGTTGGTGCTCGTGAGGCGCAGAACGGTGGAGTTCGCAGGTGCAGGGCTTGGGTCGCAAGAGAGGAGGGTAAGGGTCGAAACTGTTATGTTGGAAGAGATGGAGTGGTGAAAAGTCAGAAACACCCTTGATAACCGACGGATTTGAAATTTAAGATCTTTTCAGCGGACCGCAGGTGGTGTCAGCGGGTCGCTCCTCCTTCCCCCAAGCTTGCTTGGAGCAGCGGGTCGCATGACGCCTGGCGGATCGCTTCAATGTCCTGCGGGTCGCTGGTTGTGTCGCAGAAGAGCAGGAAACCTGAGAATTAAGCCAAGTTACATTGAAAACTTTCACTCCCTTATTTTTATATATTTTTTATTTTTCTAATTTTTTTGTTGTTTTTATTTTTATAATTTTTTTTTGAATTTTGTTGGGTTTACTGACTGAAAATAAATAAAATGAATTAAAAAGAAAAACCCTTGGGTTGCCTCCCAAGAAGCGCTCGTTTAAGGTCTCGAGCTCGACCCCTCATATCTACGTCTCGCTAGGTGTCGGGTTAACGAAGCGTATGACTCCCGCATCGTCCTTCCTCGACACATTGTCCATATAAAGCTTGAGACGTTGGCCATTCACCTTGAAGCTTCCATGAGTCTCGCTCCAAATTTCAACCGCTCTAAATGGATAAACCTTCTTAACCTTGAACGGACCTGACCATCGTGACCTTAACTTGCCTGGGAATAGCCTCAACCTTGAGTTGAACAGAAGAACCAAATCACCCTCTTTGAATTCTCTCCTCAAAATGCGCTTGTCATGCCATTGCTTGGTTCGTTCCTTGTACATTCTTGCATTCTCATAAGCATTCAAACGGATCTCATCTAACTCATGCAATTCCAAAACCCTTTTCTCTCCCGCTTCCTTGTAATCAAAGTTGATTGCTCGTGTGGCCCAATATGCCTTATGCTCCAATTCAACGGGTAAGTGACATGCCTTGCCATATATCAACTTGAAAGGGCTCATGCCAATAGGGGTCTTGTAGGCGGTTCGGTACGCCCATAAAGCATCGTCTAACTTGAGGGCCCAATCCTTCCTTGATCTTCCAACCGTTTTCTGCAAAATGTTCTTGATTTCACGGTTAGATATCTCGACTTGCCCACTAGTTTGAGGATGGTATGGGGTAGCCACCCTATGGTTGACTCCGTGTTTCTTCAATAAGTTCTCGAACTGGCGGTTAATGAAATGCTTTCCCCCGTCGCTTATCACAACTTTAGGAACTCCAAATCTTGGAAAGATGACCTTGGAGAACAACTTTCTCACCGCTTCCGAATCGGCCTTCTTGCATGCTACGGCTTCAACCCACTTGGAGACATAATCCACTGCTACAAGGATGTATTCAAAACCACAAGAGGAAGGGAATGGCCCCATAAAATCTATCCCCCACACATCAAACACCTCCACTTCCAAAATTGGATTCAATGGCATCTCATGTCTACTTGAAATGTTACCCATCCTTTGGCATTGATCACATGTGAGCACAAAAGCTCGGGCGTCCTTGAAGATCGAGGGCCAGTAGAACCCTGCTTGAAGTATCTTTGTGGCTGTCTTTGAGTGAGAAGCATGACCTCCATAACTTGATGAGTGACAATGGGCAAGAATGTCACTTATCTCCTCATGGGGAACACATCTTCGAAACATTCCATCTACTCCAAGCCTCCACAAAATAGGGTCTTCCCAGAAGTAGAACTTGACATCTGAAAGGAACTTCTTCTTCTGTTGATATGTCTGCTCTGGGGGTAGAACACCGGTGGCCAAATAGTTAGCAAAGTCAGCAAACCATGGGGGTCGCCCAGTTTTAGCGGGTCGCAGGATTTCCCAGCGGGTCGCAGGTGTTGGGGTGATCCGCAAGTCAGACTGGCGGGTCGCTTCCACCTGGTCAACTCGCAGGGCCAGGCTGCGGGTCGCTGGTACTGGGCTGACTGCCATCAAATGCTCATCTGGGAAGCTCTCATTGATCGGTTTCGGTTGGGGTTCATCCCATCTGAGTCTGGATAGGTGGTCTGCCACTGAGTTCTCTGTTCCCTTCTTGTCGCGAATCTCTAAATTGAATTCTTGTAGGAGAAGGACCCAACGAATGAGGCGTGGTTTGGCGTCCTTCTTACTCATGAGGTATTTAAGAGCCGAGTGATCCGTATACACAATCACTTTGGAACCGACCAGGTAGGGCCGAAACTTGTCCAGAGCAAAGACCACTGCTAGCAACTCCTTCTCGGTAGTGGTGTAGTTGATTTGAGCTTCATCTAACACCTTACTCGCATAGTAGATTGTGAGATACGGCAGTTTTGGCCCATGACCAGACAGTGTTTTGGCCATGTCAAGCGTGGACAGCAGCGGCGCTTGTCACGCAGTGTTGACGGTTGGCCACGAAACAGCCTTGCATGTGTTGTAAAGCATCTCATGCATCATGTAAATAGGCAAATTGGCATTGAAAATGACTTGTAACAGGGACCCAAAGTATGGCTGTTGGATAGACCAAAGCGTGTTGCATTGGCTGCTGGTTAGCAACCGTAAGCCAGAACGGTGTTTAGGCCGTTTCCCCAAGTGTGTATTGTGTACTTTAGCATTTTGGGCAGCATGTAATGGACGTGTCCAGTGCATAGGATTAATGGAGATGTTCAGTGGGATGGTCTAACATGTCTTTGACCAGCCACTAGTATTGAGCCACCTAGTAGCTTAGTCACCAGGGAGAAAGTATGGGATGTTGACACCTATTTCCCCTCTCCAAAAGCTGTCCCTCCCCAGCCATAAGCCCCTCACCTTGGAAAATTTCGTATAGGCCATTACCAGTCCCAAAACTGACCATCTATAGTGCTGTTTGAGTGTGTTTGACGGTGAAACAACTAGCCGGGACTATAGCTGGGGCAGTCGAGAGCAAGGTACAGTGCATGGTTTAGCATGTAAACCACTCAAACCAGGCTAAGGAAAGTGGCAGGGGCTGCTGCCAAGTTGAGTTCATGGCTGCCATACCGAACCAGTCCCTAGCGGTGTTGTTGCGTGGTAGGCCAGCGATGTTGCGGTGTCAACTAGTGTCCTGTCATCATGTCTTAACAGGCCACATGCATGTAGAGAGCATGAGCATGGTAGGACAGTAGCATGGCCAAGAGACGGTATAGTTGTGTGAGCAACGTTAGACCGTGCGGTGCTAGGAACGGTGTAATCACCGCAAACCATCCATGTAGCGGTGTCATGTCTGGTGAGTTGCCCATGAAACAGAATGAGTTAGGTGCTAGTTATGCATGGTTGTAACCCACGGGTTTTGTGTATGTGAACCAGACTTCGCAGGACACGAAGCGGGGGACCCGAGCGGTGAGGCAACGGCAACGCCTAAGCGACGGCGGGTCGGTTAATAGGTGTAAAGGTGCGGATTCCACCTGAGCCCGAAATCTCATGTTTTTGGAAGGAAAAGTATATATATTTATGCATGTTGTTTGACTGTTTGTGCATGATTTGCATGTAATTTGCATATATGAATTGCTATATTACATGACTATGGACAGGAAAAGAATTGGTAAGTAAATGACATGCATATTGGATGGTTTTCTTATTGGATGGCTGAATTGGAATGGAAAGGAAATGGTAAGGATGTACTATTGTGTGATGAATGACATTTGCATCTTTGGAAAGCGGCGTCATGAACCGTTGTTCCAAGGGCCGTGAGATAAGCGCTTATGTTCCGGGACTCATGATTGAGGGGGTAAATGTCCTCAGCATTAGTACAAGTTTGTTGGATCGATTGGTAAGGCCGTTGGCAAACCCCGGCGTGGGTAAATCGCGGTCTATTGTGTTGGAATGACTTGCAAGATGAATTGACATAGAACCAGACTTGTAGAGTGCATGGTTAGGAACCAAATTATGGCTGGCTTTCGTGTATTCTTATGTTATTTGATTTCCTAACCTTATTTGGCTGGCCATGCATTGCATGATGTTTTCAAATGATTTTATGGCTGAAACTTATATTATGTAAAGCTATTTTCTTATGTATTTCGGTTGCGTATTTAGTTCCGCAACATGAAGCTTCGGGTTCATGCGTGGCTGGAACTAAATACCGCACTGAGAAATGGTTCCCTTTCTCACGTTTCCATGTTTTCATGGGTTCCAGGTTGGAGGCCGGGTGGAGTGCAAGGAAAGGATAAGCCTAAGTAACGGCCATGTTTTGCTATGCTTTTGAGCGTTGTTGTGTAATTGTTTTGCCATGTAGTTGTGCTTGTATATTATGTAAATGCTTGACTTGTATGTTTGCCATGATTGAACTGCTTTGTGGTTGGGCTGGGACTTGATAAACTGAAGGGAACGGGTGCCTTTATGGCTGGATGTTTACAAATACAAGAGATGGCATGTCGAAATTTTCATTTACATGATGTACAAGAAGTGTTTGTTGGTCCTGGGACAGTGTTGCTGCCATAAGTATAGTAAATACATGGTAAATTGTGCTGGAAATAGGATGGTAAGCCTTGCGGCTGCACGCGGCGCGTGTAGTCGCGGCGGGATCTGTCACTCCCGGGGCAGCGGGGTGTGACAGGTTCTAAAGTGGTATCAGAGCAAAGTTAAGACCCCAACCAGACCTCAATAGGTTGTGTGAGTGGGGCTATGTCTAAGGGTTGTTGTTGTTGGTCGGGTTGTTTTCGTTTGCGTGTTTGCTAACGCTTACGACTTGAGCTGTGGACAGGTTGAGAATGGAAGGTGATAGAATGGAAGGAGCTGGGCAGCCAAGGGAAAATGTGCGTGGGCGTGAGCAACCCCGTGGTGCGGAGACTGAACGGCAAGAGCCGGTTATGAGTCAGCAAGCGACTATGGATGCTAGGCTCATTGCTGCCTATGAGCAAGGCCGGTATTTGGCCCATCAATTGCAACGAGGATCAGCTGCACCGTTGAGTGAAGCTGAGCAATTTAGAGAATTGCTTAATGTTTTTGGCCAGCAAAAGCCGCCAAGATTTGATGGAACGGGAGGCTACAAGGCAGCCGAGGAATGGTTGGAGAATATGCAGCACAAATTCAGTTTGTGTCGGGCGCCTGAGGCAAACCAAGTTGAGTTGGCAACCCAATACTTGGAGAATTCAGCGATGTTTTGGTGGAAAAGTGTTAAGCGCGGGTTTACCGGAGATCAATCAAGGATACCATGGAGTTGGTTTGAAAGGATGTTCACTAGACGGTACTTGGGTGCTAACCAAAAAGAGAAACTAAGGCTGCAGTTTTTACAACTCAATCAGCAAGGGAAGACGGTGGGTCGGTACAATGATGAATTCATGGAACTTGCCCGTTATGCACCTGAAGTGGTGGCTGATGAGTACCGGTATAGGCGGCAGTATTTGAATGGTTTGGACCCGGACTTGGCATCTCAGTTGGATGCTGCAGGTGAGATGGACATACATGATCTTATGGATCGGGCAGAGCGTATGGAAGGGCATGGAAAAAGGAAGACTGGATGGGGACAAAGTAAGGGTGTGCAACAAGAAGTTGTAGAATCGGAGGAAGAAGTGGCTGAACCTGCGAGTCCGACTCGTGAGTGGTACGCAGGGTCAAACGAAAGTGCAGGTACGCGGTTCGTTCAGAGGACTGAACGAATTTTTAAGGGGGGTGGAATGTGAGATACGGCAGTTTTGGCCCATGACCAGACAGTGTTTTGGCCATGTCAAGCGTGGACAGCAGCGGCGCTTGTCACGCAGTGTTGACGGTTGGCCACGAAACAGCCTTGCATGTGTTGTAAAGCATCTCATGCATCATGTAAATAGGCAAATTGGCATTGAAAATGACTTGTAACAGGGACCCAAAGTATGGCTGTTGGATAGACCAAAGCGTGTTGCATTGGCTGCTGGTTAGCAACCGTAAGCCAGAACGGTGTTTAGGCCGTTTCCCCAAGTGTGTATTGTGTACTTTAGCATTTTGGGCAGCATGTAATGGACGTGTCCAGTGCATAGGATTAATGGAGATGTTCAGTGGGATGGTCTAACATGTCTTTGACCAGCCACTAGTATTGAGCCACCTAGTAGCTTAGTCACCAGGGAGAAAGTATGGGATGTTGACACCTATTTCCCCTCTCCAAAAGCTGTCCCTCCCCAGCCATAAGCCCCTCACCTTGGAAAATTTCGTATAGGCCATTACCAGTCCCAAAACTGACCATCTATAGTGCTGTTTGAGTGTGTTTGACGGTGAAACAACTAGCCGGGACTATAGCTGGGGCAGTCGAGAGCAAGGTACAGTGCATGGTTTAGCATGTAAACCACTCAAACCAGGCTAAGGAAAGTGGCAGGGGCTGCTGCCAAGTTGAGTTCATGGCTGCCATACCGAACCAGTCCCTAGCGGTGTTGTTGCGTGGTAGGCCAGCGATGTTGCGGTGTCAACTAGTGTCCTGTCATCATGTCTTAACAGGCCACATGCATGTAGAGAGCATGAGCATGGTAGGACAGTAGCATGGCCAAGAGACGGTATAGTTGTGTGAGCAACGTTAGACCGTGCGGTGCTAGGAACGGTGTAATCACCGCAAACCATCCATGTAGCGGTGTCATGTCTGGTGAGTTGCCCATGAAACAGAATGAGTTAGGTGCTAGTTATGCATGGTTGTAACCCACGGGTTTTGTGTATGTGAACCAGACTTCGCAGGACACGAAGCGGGGGACCCGAGCGGTGAGGCAACGGCAACGCCTAAGCGACGGCGGGTCGGTTAATAGGTGTAAAGGTGCGGATTCCACCTGAGCCCGAAATCTCATGTTTTTGGAAGGAAAAGTATATATATTTATGCATGTTGTTTGACTGTTTGTGCATGATTTGCATGTAATTTGCATATATGAATTGCTATATTACATGACTATGGACAGGAAAAGAATTGGTAAGTAAATGACATGCATATTGGATGGTTTTCTTATTGGATGGCTGAATTGGAATGGAAAGGAAATGGTAAGGATGTACTATTGTGTGATGAATGGCATTTGCATCTTTGGAAAGCGGCGTCATGAACCGTTGTTCCAAGGGCCGTGAGATAAGCGCTTATGTTCCGGGACTCATGATTGAGGGGGTAAATGTCCTCAGCATTAGTACAAGTTTGTTGGATCGATTGGTAAGGCCGTTGGCAAACCCCGGCGTGGGTAAATCGCGGTCTATTGTGTTGGAATGACTTGCAAGATGAATTGACATAGAACCAGACTTGTAGAGTGCATGGTTAGGAACCAAATTATGGCTGGCTTTCGTGTATTCTTATGTTATTTGATTTCCTAACCTTATTTGGCTGGCCATGCATTGCATGATGTTTTCAAATGATTTTATGGCTGAAACTTATATTATGTAAAGCTATTTTCTTATGTATTTCGGTTGCGTATTTAGTTCCGCAACATGAAGCTTCGGGTTCATGCGTGGCTGGAACTAAATACCGCACTGAGAAATGGTTCCCTTTCTCACGTTTCCATGTTTTCATGGGTTCCAGGTTGGAGGCCGGGTGGAGTGCAAGGAAAGGATAAGCCTAAGTAACGGCCATGTTTTGCTATGCTTTTGAGCGTTGTTGTGTAATTGTTTTGCCATGTAGTTGTGCTTGTATATTATGTAAATGCTTGACTTGTATGTTTGCCATGATTGAACTGCTTTGTGGTTGGGCTGGGACTTGATAAACTGAAGGGAACGGGTGCCTTTATGGCTGGATGTTTACAAATACAAGAGATGGCATGTCGAAATTTTCATTTACATGATGTACAAGAAGTGTTTGTTGGTCCTGGGACAGTGTTGCTGCCATAAGTATAGTAAATACATGGTAAATTGTGCTGGAAATAGGATGGTAAGCCTTGCGGCTGCACGCGGCGCGTGTAGTCGCGGCGGGATCTGTCACTCCCGGGGCAGCGGGGTGTGACAGGTTCTAAAGTGGTATCAGAGCAAAGTTAAGACCCCAACCAGACCTCAATAGGTTGTGTGAGTGGGGCTATGTCTAAGGGTTGTTGTTGTTGGTCGGGTTGTTTTCGTTTGCGTGTTTGCTAACGCTTACGACTTGAGCTGTGGACAGGTTGAGAATGGAAGGTGATAGAATGGAAGGAGCTGGGCAGCCAAGGGAAAATGTGCGTGGGCGTGAGCAACCCCGTGGTGCGGAGACTGAACGGCAAGAGCCGGTTATGAGTCAGCAAGCGACTATGGATGCTAGGCTCATTGCTGCCTATGAGCAAGGCCGGTATTTGGCCCATCAATTGCAACGAGGATCAGCTGCACCGTTGAGTGAAGCTGAGCAATTTAGAGAATTGCTTAATGTTTTTGGCCAGCAAAAGCCGCCAAGATTTGATGGAACGGGAGGCTACAAGGCAGCCGAGGAATGGTTGGAGAATATGCAGCACAAATTCAGTTTGTGTCGGGCGCCTGAGGCAAACCAAGTTGAGTTGGCAACCCAATACTTGGAGAATTCAGCGATGTTTTGGTGGAAAAGTGTTAAGCGCGGGTTTACCGGAGATCAATCAAGGATACCATGGAGTTGGTTTGAAAGGATGTTCACTAGACGGTACTTGGGTGCTAACCAAAAAGAGAAACTAAGGCTGCAGTTTTTACAACTCAATCAGCAAGGGAAGACGGTGGGTCGGTACAATGATGAATTCATGGAACTTGCCCGTTATGCACCTGAAGTGGTGGCTGATGAGTACCGGTATAGGCGGCAGTATTTGAATGGTTTGGACCCGGACTTGGCATCTCAGTTGGATGCTGCAGGTGAGATGGACATACATGATCTTATGGATCGGGCAGAGCGTATGGAAGGGCATGGAAAAAGGAAGACTGGATGGGGACAAAGTAAGGGTGTGCAACAAGAAGTTGTAGAATCGGAGGAAGAAGTGGCTGAACCTGCGAGTCCGACTCGTGAGTGGTACGCAGGGTCAAACGAAAGTGCAGGTACGCGGTTCGTTCAGAGGACTGAACGAATTTTTAAGGGGGGTGGAATGTGAGATACGGCAGTTTTGGCCCATGACCAGACAGTGTTTTGGCCATGTCAAGCGTGGACAGCAGCGGCGCTTGTCACGCAGTGTTGACGGTTGGCCACGAAACAGCCTTGCATGTGTTGTAAAGCATCTCATGCATCATGTAAATAGGCAAATTGGCATTGAAAATGACTTGTAACAGGGACCCAAAGTATGGCTGTTGGATAGACCAAAGCGTGTTGCATTGGCTGCTGGTTAGCAACCGTAAGCCAGAACGGTGTTTAGGCCGTTTCCCCAAGTGTGTATTGTGTACTTAGCATTTTGGGCAGCATGTAATGGACGTGTCCAGTGCATAGGATTAATGGAGATGTTCAGTGGGATGGTCTAACATGTCTTTGACCAGCCACTAGTATTGAGCCACCTAGTAGCTTAGTCACCAGGGAGAAAGTATGGGATGTTGACACCTATTTCCCCTCTCCAAAAGCTGTCCCTCCCCAGCCATAAGCCCCTCACCTTGGAAAATTTCGTATAGGCCATTACCAGCCCCAAAACTGACCATCTATAGTGCTGTTTGAGTGTGTTTGACGGTGAAACAACTAGCCGGGACTATAGCTGGGGCAGTCGAGAGCAAGGTACAGTGCATGGTTTAGCATGTAAACCACTCAAACCAGGCTAAGGAAAGTGGCAGGGGCTGCTGCCAAGTTGAGTTCATGGCTGCCATACCGAACCAGTCCCTAGCGGTGTTGTTGCGTGGTAGGCCAGCGATGTTGCGGTGTCAACTAGTGTCCTGTCATCATGTCTTAACAGGCCACATGCATGTAGAGAGCATGAGCATGGTAGGACAGTAGCATGGCCAAGAGACGGTATAGTTGTGTGAGCAACGTTAGACCGTGCGGTGCTAGGAACGGTGTAATCACCGCAAACCAGCCATGTAGCGGTGTCATGTCTGGTGAGTTGCCCATGAAACAGAATGAGTTAGGTGCTAGTTATGCATGGTTGTAACCCACGGGTTTTGTGTATGTGAACCAGACTTCGCAGGACACGAAGCGGGGGACCCGAGCAGTGAGGCAACGGCAACGCCTAAGCGACGGCGGGTCGGTTAATAGGTGTAAAGGTGCGGATTCCACCTGAGCCCGAAATCTCATGTTTTTGGAAGGAAAAGTATATATATTTATGCATGTTGTTTGACTGTTTGTGCATGATTTGCATGTAATTTGCATATATGAATTGCTATATTACATGACTATGGACAGGAAAAGAATTGGTAAGTAAATGACATGCATATTGGATGGTTTTCTTATTGGATGGCTGAATTGGAATGGAAAGGAAATGGTAAGGATGTACTATTGTGTGATGAATGGCATTTGCATCTTTGGAAAGCGGCGTCATGAACCGTTGTTCCAAGGGCCGTGAGATAAGCGCTTATGTTCCGGGACTCATGATTGAGGGGGTAAATGTCCTCAGCATTAGTACAAGTTTGTTGGATCGATTGGTAAGGCCGTTGGCAAACCCCGGCGTGGGTAAATCGCGGTCTATTGTGTTGGAATGACTTGCAAGATGAATTGACATAGAACCAGACTTGTAGAGTGCATGGTTAGGAACCAAATTATGGCTGGCTTTCGTGTATTCTTATGTTATTTGATTTCCTAACCTTATTTGGCTGGCCATGCATTGCATGATGTTTTCAAATGATTTTATGGCTGAAACTTATATTATGTAAAGCTATTTTCTTATGTATTTCGGTTGCGTATTTAGTTCCGCAACATGAAACTTCGGGTTCATGCGTGGCTGGAACTAAATACCGCACTGAGAAATGGTTCCCTTTCTCACGTTTCCATGTTTTCATGGGTTCCAGGTTGGAGGCCGGGTGGAGTGCAAGGAAAGGATAAGCCTAAGTAACGGCCATGTTTTGCTATGCTTTTGAGCGTTGTTGTGTAATTGTTTTGCCATGTAGTTGTGCTTGTATATTATGTAAATGCTTGACTTGTATGTTTGCCATGATTGAACTGCTTTGTGGTTGGGCTGGGACTTGATAAACTGAAGGGAACGGGTGCCTTTATGGCTGGATGTTTACAAATACAAGAGATGGCATGTCGAAATTTTCATTTACATGATGTACCAGCAGTGTTTGTTGGTCCTGGGACAGTGTTGCTGCCATAAGTATAGTAAATACATGGTAAATTGTGCTGGAAATAGGATGGTAAGCCTTGCGGCTGCACGCGGCGCGTGTAGTCGCGGCGGGATCTGTCACTCCCGGGGCAGCGGGGTGTGACATAGATAACACATGGTTTTTTGTCCTTGCGTTGTCCAAGCACCGCTCCTACGGCATAGTCGCTTGCATCACACATCAACTCGAATGGCTGATTCCAATCCGGTGGTTATAATATGGGTGCGGTGACCAATGCTTCTTTCAACCTACAAAAGTCATCAACACAATTTGAGTCAAATTCGAAATCAACATCTTTCATTGTCAAATTAGTCAATGGTTTTGCAATTTTAGAGAAGTCTTTGATAAATCTCCGATAAAACCCGGCATGTCCTAGGAAGCTCCGCACGTCCTTCACGCAAGTTGGGTTCTTCATCTTCTCTATGACCTCCACCTTGGCCTTGTCCACCGATATGCCTTTGGATGAGACATTGTGACCAAGCACCACGCCATCTTGAACCATGAAGTGACATTTCTCCCAATTGAGCACCAAGTTGACCTCCTCGCATCGCTTCAAGATCTTTGATAAATTGGCTAAGCAATGGTCAAATGAGGTGCCATATACCGAGAAGTCATCCATAAAAACCTCCATGTCCTTCTCAATAAAATCGGAGAAGATAGCCATCATAGCCCTTTGAAATGTAGCGGGCACATTGCAAAGTCCAAAGGGCATCCTCCTATAAGCATAGGTTCCGTATGGGCATGTGAAAGTCGTCTTCTCCTGGTGTCTCGGACTTTTTCAGTCCAACCACGGAAGATCAGATAGTCCTCTATGGGGCGAAGAAAATGCGGATCAGATACCCCTCGAGCATCTTGAGACCCGTCGTTACTGCCCATTCCAAACGAGCGAAGGGCACTAATGCGGTTCTAAGTACCTCGAGAGTTGATTGTTTGTCGTAGGTCCTTTTTTTCCAGTAGGCGCAAGCCCCTACTGTTAATTACCTCCGGACTCAGTTACGAACTGAGCTAAGAGCACCTCTAGATCGGGATAATCAAAGTTTAGATGCAGTAAGTGGATGAAGTCCATTTTAATAAAAGGGTTGTGTCTTGATAGGGAGTTTCGGGGTGAAAAGCACTGCAGAAGGGCAGCTATTTTAACAGAGCCATGCTAACATGAATGATGTGGTTTAATTCTTTAGTTTCACATTTTAAGACATTTAGGTTGCTTTTACTTTGCTGTGTCAGGCTTAGTGCCGTCGCAGAGATTTTTGAGTTCGATACTAGGAAATTTGGTATCCTAGATCAATCCTCAATCGTTTGGGGATTTAGAGATTTTGGGATTTCGTTCAAGTCTTGAGTACAGATGCGCTATGTCTTCTCTTGACAGGAACTTAGGTGATGGCCGCTGGTTGACTTTTCTTCTGGTCACCTGGGCATCAGATTTCAGTCTGCTTCTGGTCAAACATGCTGTGCACTTGTAGAAACAGGCTGTTAGATTTGAGTCCAACGCTAGAAAATAGGGTATTCTAGGTTAGTTCTCAATCGTTTTTGAGGAACTTGGAGATTTTGTTGGGATTTTCGTTCAAGTCGCGAGTACAGATGCGCTATGCCTTCTCTTGACAGGAAATTAGGTGATGGCCGCTGGTTGACTTTTCTTCTGGTCACCTGGGCATCAGATTTCAGTCTGCTTCTGGTCAAACATGCTGTGCACTTGTAGAAACAGGCTGTTAGATTTGAGTCCAACGCTAGAAAATAGGGTATTCTAGGTTAGTTCTCAATCGTTTTTGAGGAACTTGGAGATTTTGTTGGGATTTTCGTTCAAGTCGCGAGTACAGATGCGCTATGCCTTCTCTTGACAGGAACTTCAGTGATAATTCAGAATTGACTTTTCCTTTTTCTCAATCTGAACATCGGGAGGGTGTCTCCTTCAGGGCGAAACGCGATGCAGTCTTGAAGGGACGAACTTTTGACTTTTAAGACTTTATGTCACTTTAGACTTTGTGTCTTTTGGGTCACTTTTAGGCTTTGTGCCATTTTGACTTTGTGTCATTTTGACTTTGTGTCACTTTTAGACTTTGTGTCATTTTGACTTTGTGTCATTTTCAGACTTTGTGTCATTTAGACTTTGTGTCATTTTCAGACTTTGTGTCATTTTCAGACTTTGTGTCATTTAGACTTTGTGTCATTTTCAGACTTTGTGTCATTTTCAGACTTTGTGTCATTTAGACTTTGTGTCACTTTTAGACTTTGTGTCATTTTGACTTTGTGTCATTTTGACTTTGTGTCACTTTTAGTTTTTATGTCATTTGGAAGTTTTGACTTTTGATTTTTGCATTTTTAGAAGTTTGAACTTTGAGTTTGACTTTGAGTCTTGTACTTTGAGTTTGACTTTTGAGTCTTGCATTTTAAGCTAACACTTTTGGAGCTTGACTTTTGAGTTGGGCTTTTGAGTTTTGGTTTTTCGGACTTTGGTTTAAAGTTTGAGCTTGGTTTGAACTTTTGAGTTGTGACTTTTGAGTTTTAGATTTTCGGTGTTTGGTTGAGATTTTGAGTTTGGACTTTTAAATTTGCACTTTTAAATTCCTTTTTTTCTTGGTGATATGTATACTTTATTTATTTCAATTTTGTTTGCGGGCTTTAGTGTTTGACTGTACCTATTGCTCAGAACAAGGAATGTCAGATGTACCTGTTGTCCAGAACATAAGATGTTCAAACGTACCTGCTGTCCAGAGCATAGAACATTCAAAATAATTCTCTTTTGCTTTATTTCCTTTTCTTTTTTTTATTTAACCATATAAATATAAATTTATTATTATTTACGGTCATCCCTTAAACCTATTAATTTTTCTTTTGTGTTTCGGTATAATATGACACATCAAAAATATTCCTCATATTTTCCTTGATATTTTGATATTTTATGGGAATTTTTCTGATAATCTAGCTATTTTTAATGTATTTTTGAAGTTTCCTGCGTAGCAGAATTTTCTGATTGGCTGGGTTTGCTGTTTTGTGTTATGCCTCTCAGTGGTTTGCTTCAGGATGGTTGCCACAGAAGATCAAGGGGAGTGCTGGGGTCGAGATTCGATCAAACCGTTTGGTCCATGTTCGCGTCTGTGCACCGAATGAGTCGAGATTAGGCCTGAACTCAGTCTGCTGGTTTCGCGTGTTGGCGTTAGCTTCCCAGACACAACTGGTTTACGCGAAATCTCAATGCGTCTTCCCCCTTCCTTTGTGGGCTTGAATTTAGATAATCTCCCGTTGGACTGGACATCTCCATTGATGGCGCCAGCAGCGGATTCCGTCGGCCGTGACGCCTGCTATCAGGTTGGTAGGCGACGTAAAGGGGATCTTAGCATGGTTCCCACTCTCCATTGTTTTTGCGTTGCTTGATTTGAGGAGCTCTGCGATCAGTTTGACTTGGGCATGTAATCACAGTTGGTGATATCCGACTGTCGGGGCGTAACAGAGAATTATCCTCTCAACGGAGCTGTAGATCACCTCGAGGGCATTTCCAAGTTATCTGTGAGTCCAATTTTATGTGGCATCCTCCAATTTCTCGAGCTACCATGTTTTGATTCTGCCTTTGGTCTGACAGACTCATGGAGTGAAATCTAATTTGCCTTATGTGCCTCCTTCATACCTTTTGTTTACTGTGTTTTCTTAAACAATTGACATATGCAACTTGGGCATTTTATCCTTCTCCTATCCACTGGCCATACATGCATCTGTCTTGGAGTTTTTTTTTTACAACATTCACCTGTTCAGATAATAAAACTTGGACTGGTAATGCTAAATTCTTGTTAACATTAGCCAATGACCACCCGTAGGATCATATTTTTCATTTTAAATCTTAATATTTCTTTATTCTGCATAACCTTCCTGATTTATGTTTTCCTTTTTGATGTTTACGACTTGACCAGTCCTATGTAGTTCAATTCCCATCACATTCACAGACATAAAACTTTCATGCTAAGTTTGACTCTCACAGTTTCACATATTGGTTTCTTTTGACTTCCATTAGTGCCTTCTACATGTTTATCTTAAAACAAAACAGATTTGTTGCACTCAGGCCATCAATGCCTTGACTCAGAGAATGAGAGTTCACACAGTTTGTTTTTTTTTTGCATGCAATCGATGAAGAGGGCATATCAGTCAAACGACCTCTGAAGTTTACTAGCTTTATTATTTTTTTTTTTTTTATTCAAATGTAAACTCACTATATCATTATATTATTATGTGGCCCTTTTTTAACAAAACATGGCTAGAAGTATTAAACCTATTTTTTGTCAACAAGCTTTTGCAATTAAACATAAAATTATATATCATCATTTTTATTTTTATCTGATTCTAAAAGAAACATCACTTCTTACTACCCTGTATATGCATACGTATTTTGTAAGAGGCATTTTACCATCATATGTGTTATATTTTCAATTTGACCCCTGATGTTTACATTATTGTGCAACACTTTCTTTTGCAACCCTGAACTTAATTCATATTACTACTATTAGAAGTTTTCTTTTTTTTTAAAAAAAAAAAGAAAAAAGAAAAGAGGGAAAGCCAGGGTCCAAGACATGTTACTATTTCCAAGTGTACGCTCTCAGGCAAGTACCCCTCGGTCATAATTACATATCTTAGACTGTAAACTTAACTAAATATGTTTTTAGCAAAACTGACTTTAATCATTGTAGTGTTGAAACCCCTTTTTAGTTCTGGATATAAATTTCTTGACACATATACCCCTGGCTTCTTATTTGATCATATCTTAGTTAAATTCAGATCCAATTACTACTATTTTTTTTACTTTATACATAACATTCAATATAGCTACCATTAGTTGAAGCAAGGCTAACAACATGAGTGTGCGCTCTCAGGCAAGCACCCCTCATGTAATAAACCATACTCCATCACAGGACTTCATCGTTATTTCATTTTTTTTTATCATTTTTTTATTAAGTGACTCATTGACATGGGTGAGTGTGCGCTCTCAGGCAAGCACCCCTCACCTATGTCTTTGAGCCCCAAAACTATGCTGTTGGATGTTTTACATGAGGACCTTTCTAGGATTAACACTTAACTTCAAAGAAGAGATCGACAAAACACAAAAAAAAAGAACTGAAGATGGAAGCAAGCTAGATAAAGGAACTTTTTCAGGAATTGGATTTAAGTATAGAACTGAATACAGTGAAGCTTTTAGTGAAGCCTTTACCTTCTCCTAAGACTGCCTCCCTTTTTTTTTCTTTAAATTTTGTTTTTACAAATATCAGTAAATAAACTAGCAGAGTTTTTTTGCTTCTTTTTTTCTCCTCCTCTTTCTTCTTTGCTTTGATCTTCTTTTATAGTTGAAACCCTTAGGGTTTGGCCTCATCTCTTTGACACATGGCAGCCTCTCCTTCCTTGATCTCATGATGAAGGGACATGATATGAGGTGGGGCTGCCGCCATACTTTTGTAATTCCAGCTTCACTTCTTTCTTTTTACTCCTTTTTTACTAGCTAGTAGCAACATGGCACCTGGCATTTGTAACCCTTACTCCTTTTACAGGATGTTTGGAGGAGGAATTACATCCATACTGGCGCCAATTGATGTGTTGTCTTTCATCTATTGGCCTATGGGTCATGGATGGTTGTGATTCATACAAGTGAGGTACCCCCTCAGTACTGTATAGCTGTTGCCCCTTGGATCATAGGCCTGGTGTGTCATTAGTTCACTTTTGTCCCCTCTCTCATGAGCTTTGACTGGAGGCTCTTTTAGTGAAAGGCAATTTCCTTCTAATACCCTTCTAAATTGTATATATGTTTCTTCTGTACAGGGGTAGAGTTAGGATTATGATTTTACTTGGAAATTCCTTTTTATTTGGCATGACTTTGATGGCCCAGTATTATGTTTGCTGTTTGGCTTAACCGTTGCCATGCCATATAGGGTCCACATGTCAGGGGAAATAAGTATCCTTATGTTCTTAGGAGATAGGGTGTATTGCTAATATGTGCTGTTCATTGGTCACTGTTTTACCCAGAATTTGCTCTGACAACATTAACATCAATATTATTGTTCCCTAATTGTAATTAGAGCCCAGATTATTTTGCAACATATTTTTCTTGAGATATATATTTATGCAATTGAACTTCACCCCTTCCTTGCAGCAGCAATTTTTATATAGGATAAGGAAGGGTATGATTGGAATTTGCCCTCTTACATCACGCCTGGGGTGCTTTTCAGGTGACAAGTAGTGTTTTGGTGATCAGCTGCACACCTTGAAGTGCACATGCTCTCTATTCAGTGGCATCCAACCCTTCATCATGCTTTCTTCCTTTTCTGTGTACCATAGGATGGTTGATGAGGTGTATACTAAAGAGAAGGGGACTTTTAATACTGTATGTCATTCAATGCACTGCACTGTCGTCAGAGGGGAGAATGATCATCTGAGAATCAACTGTTGGGAATTGAATTGACTGGAGAAATTCTCCCTTTCCCAATTACTTTTTCTGAGTTCATGGTACACTGCCCTGACAGACCTAGAGCCTTCTTTTCAGTGCATAGGTCAGAAAAAGACTCCCTCCTCTCCATTTGATCTTCTCTATGCTATTTAATTCCGCTGGCCATTTCCAGTGTCTGAATGTATATCCTTCTCTCCTCTGCACTTTCCTTCAGCTCTTCATTACATGAGCGTGTCGATCCCAGAACAGTGAGGGAGCATCCTTATCAAGTAACCAGTGCAGAGCCGCCTCCAATTGCCTTTCCCCTCGTGCTCCTGAAGCTCTTCGCCATGGTTACGAGTGTTGGTACCCCTCCTGGGTAAAATTGACCTGAAATTGCTCGTTCTTTCTTCCTCATAGATCCAATAAAAGCTTCCTGGGTATGTCTCCTTGGCAATTTCTTACTCCTTTACCGGAATTTGATATCTATTTGTCCCGACTGTTAATCCTTTCCATTTTAAATAGTGCACAGTCTGGTCACCCTTTGTTGCCGAGTTTGGTGCCATTGCATTGGTAAGGTCATTGCCTCTTCGTTGGTGAGATCAATTGGGGCTGAGGTGGCATAGAACGACGGCGAAGCTCCTCCCTACGCAGGCGTACAAAGTCTGTCAGACAGTACTGTTTCATCTTTTCCCTTTTTTTCTTTTAAATGGGGGTGGTGGGGCCCGCTGTTTCGACCAACCAGGAAATTTCATCCGACATTTTAATCTCAGCTTGAGATCCAACCGTTGGTTTTAGATAATATCGCTAGGATTTTTTGTATCCGTTGGATCAAGGGAAGATTTTATGATGATGATTGTTGAATTGGGTTTAGATATAATTCGGATGGGCCTCAGTTTTGGCCCAAGGCAGGTTTTAATATTTCCTTAAAAGCCCATCCGAAATTGCCTCCATTTATGCTTGGTCTGGTGGGGTTCATCTCCATTTATTCCAATAATGGGGGTGTCCATTTGACTGAATTTTGAGGTTAATTGAGCTGCTTTATTCTTAGAAAAATTGTTTGGTGCCCTTCCATAGGTCAATTTGACATGAAATTTTGCATGGTTTCTCATAAAAATATGAAGAATTTAGCTGCCACAAATTTTCTATTTTTAGGACTCCGGTAATTAATTATAAGGATATCACAGGCGCATAATGGCATTCCTCGTAATTAATTAATTTACTGTCCATTTTTTTAAGAATTTCTGTGTTTTCCTTTCATGCATTATAACCAATTATCATGGCTATTTTGTTGGGTCATTGGTTATGTGGATGGGATTTTGATCATATGGTTTTGGATTTTGGTGATAAGATAGGAAATCGTTTAGGATTTTGTGCAGCAGAATTTAGAGGCAAACAAATGCCCCCCACCAGAGTGGACTGTGAGATATATCGATCAGTCTACTCTGGTGTCCCCAATTTTTAGGCATTTTCTTAGTAATTTGTGGGCATTTTCTGGATATTTGACATGGCTTTCGCTTTTTTTTTCGCAGGTAATTATGGCTTCGGTTGATGAGATTTATGATACCGTCCCTCAGTTTGAGATTGTCAGGACGGGTTTCTATGGTCCTTCGGATGAGGCCATTGAGTCTTATATCAGTTATTATTTGGATCCTCAGAAAGTCCATGTGCACCTTCATCGCTTATGGAAGCGCGCCATTCTCAGAGGAAGAGATAATTTCCATGGGCTTTTGGTTCGGCACAATCGTTTACCCTTACCGGCCATCTATGACTATCCGTGCCTTGCTGTTGACCCTCCTTCACGCACTGAGGAGCGTCGAGATAGGTACTATACCTCCCATTGTTCCATCAGTCGGGATCGGCGTGGCATTCCCTCTGGTGACCTTGCAGGTATCTTTCTGAGCCCCACTGGTCGTTCTACTTTTTCTGCTGATTTTCATTTGTTGAGTATGGAGATGATGGAGGGGCATGTCATCCCTTGGTCTCCTGGTGGGAATTTGAGGGTTCAAGGTGATTTAAAATGGAGCCCCGGGCAAGTTGAATGGACCCGGTATGTTTTGTGTAGTATGGGAAAGAAATTGGATAAGGTTGAGATTTTTGGAGGTGTGATTTTGGCCTTGTTTGAGTATACATGGAGTTCCACCCTTTTGAAAGCAATGGGCTCCAATTGGAATTATGTTCATAATACCTTTCCCTTAGAGGATCGTGATGCCACCATCGATCTTCAGCAGATGTCTGGCCTTATGGGGGTGCCAGTAGAGGGGTTGGTTTATGAGGAGAGGGTACCACCCGATTTCGAGCTCTATGGTCCTGATCATAAAGGGTTCCCTCTGCATTCTTCATCACTTCGGGCAGTTTTCCGGATTTATTATGAGATTGCCATGTCACGTGGTCAGCGTGGCTTGGACAGGGATGTCCCGTTGAGAGACTGGGTTCGCTATTTCACAGACTTGATACCTGAGAAGAGGGCTGCGCATTTTGCTAATCCTTTGGAGCCGATTAAATTGGGTTCTGACAAGACATATATTCCCTCTGAGCGGGTGTCATTCTCAGATTTCTGTTCCCGTGAGTTGGATGATGAGACAGTCTTGACTGCCTTCTTGGCTTGGTGGTTGTGCTATTTCCTGATTATTTACGAGCCGGTAGTTGGGGCGTTAGCTCATCAGAGGGAGGTCGATTCTGATGATGATTCTGAGGGAGCTCTCTCAGGTGTAGTGCTAGCCCTTCCTCGTTTTGCCTCTCTCGTGGCGGACGCTTCTCGAGAGGTTGAGTTGATGATGGGTTTCCCTTGAGTAGGAGTTATGCAGCGCGTTGGCGCTTTGTATCTTTTCTTTTGTTATGGTTTTAGTTTTAAACTTGGTTTTAGTTGGTCATTTCTGATTTTGTAGCGGCTGGACTTTCTGGTTATGTGATGTTTTGGACCTTTGTTGGGCTCTTGATTGTAGTTGATTTATGGGCACGGACATTATATTTTAGTGTCATTGGGCTCATCATTTTTCGTTGAAATCCTTGGATCGCGAAGCGATCATGTTCCTTGCACACCGCCACGCCTTTTGATCTTTTGCATTTATGGGTAAATTCGAAAGGACGTATGCTTTCTGGTGCCCGAACTTCATTTATATATATATATAAGGCATCACGCGTACGTGTCTCGTATCATTTTCTTCTTTTTCTGAACTTTCTTTCTCGGACTTCATTTTCCATGGCCGGCGTCATAGATCCAAGGAATCCCAAGCGTCCCAGAGATGAGGGTAGTTCCTCTGTCCAAGGCGCGCCACCTTCCAAGCCTAACTGGTCATATGACCCAGGCAACCGTTATCTGTTTCGAGACGACGAGGCTTTTGAGTGTTATCAAAGTAAAATTGGTGAAGGGGGGTGTGAAGTTTCCGCCTGCTTTTTCCTTCATTCTCAAGGGCGTTTCACCACCCCTTATATGAATTTAATAACAGGGTGGCTTAATGCCTGGAGCCTCCATGGCCTGTCAAGGCTCGACACTCCTTACCATCCGGATATCACCAAGTTATTTTACGCCAATCTCTGTGTCACTTTTGACCATCATGGCATTCCTTCTGCCTCTTCCTATCTTTTCGGCAGGCTCTTTCACATAGGGGTTGAGGATCTGGCTGACCTGATTGGTGCCCCAGATACTTTAAATGGCTTGTCAGTTTATGCCTTTGGGAGTTGGCCTCGCGAGCAAGGGACATACCGGGGCCACTGCGATTGGTTCAAGATACCCAGATCTGAAGCGGGTTCTGAACTGGTCTCTACTGCGCATTTGCCTGCGCTTCATCGGTAATTTTGCTATTTGTGTGTTTCTGTTTTGTTCGTTTCTTTTGTTTGTTTCTGAAGGATAGGTTCATGACCATGAAGTTTATATGTTCTTTTTAGGTTATTTTTCTTGGTTATCAACTACATCCTCTTTCCTCAGGGTGAGTTATCAGATTTGACTCGCCCAGGAACTTTGTTATACCTTCGCTTATTGCTCCTTAAACGCGGTAAAGCTAATCTTCCCAGTCTCATCCTCCAAAACATGCATTATGTCACGAGGTTTCCCAAGGGCCATTTGCCTTATGGGAGTTTAATCGAGGCCTTGATGGAGCGGGCTCAGATTCCATTGCCTGAGATGCTGTGGGGGAATCCGATCACTGAGCGGCTTATGCTGTACCCGCGCAACCTGCTCTTGGATCTGACTTCCTTTGGGTGGGTGGAGATGTTCCATGGTACTCTGGTTCCTGACCCCAACTACCCGGTGAATAGTCATATCCTTCATAGGTTTGCTGCTGTGAATCAGTATAGTCCGGTAAGAGAGGCTTCTCCCCCTTCTCCAGACGGCTCAGCCATTGAAGAATCTTTCCCACTCCAGGAACACATAGACCAGCGTTTTAAGGAGCTAGACCAGCGACTGGAGAATGTCGAGGCGGTGCTTCAGTCAATTCATAACACCTTGGAGACCTTTGCAGGGGCGATGGCCGCAGCTCAGGCGCCTCCAGTGCCTCCGATATGAAGAAGTCTTGGATGTTTGATCACTTGGTTTTGTTGTTTCATTGCTTTGTTTTGTATGTTCTTTTCGTTGTTGTTCAAATTGTGGTAATTTTGGATGGTTTAGGTTTGGCATTTTGATTTTAGGGCAATTTGGAGACCTAATGACTCTTGGTATGTTGATCTTGGTTTATGGACGTCTGTTGAGGTTTATTAGTGATTTGGTTTAGACTGTCACAGATAGCGACATCAGACATCGCTAGCGGGACAGATATTTTTTGTTGTTCTCCCTGCTCTTTGGTTATGGCAGCAAGGAACATACCGGTGGGACTTGTTTATTCTACATTGTTGCCTCGGCAGTTAGGACCATTCCGGTGGGACTTGTTTGCTCCATATTACCGTTCCGACATGTAGAATAGACATTCTGGGTATGGCACGCAGTGGGACTTTGTGCATCGTTTTCTGTTGGTTGTTTTGGCACGGTGATAAGGGACGTACCGTCGGGACTTGTCTGTTCCATATCACTCTTTTGATGTGGTGAGATGGGGTTTTCTCCTGGCTCTTCGGGTACGGCAGCTAGGAACATACCGTAGTCGGTGGTTTAAGGCCCAACACGACCATAGGCCCCTCTGGGTATTAGGATTTATGAGGCCTATTCCTTGACATGGTTGGCGGACATCAGCCGTGGTGTTCTCCGTTTTCAGAGGGGCTTTTAGGTTCGGTTTGGTCTTCTTTTCTTTGGTAGGTTTTGGCAAGAATTACATTTTGAGTAGACAGGTTGTCTTTTCGATCTGTAACTGTTGAGGATGTGGTTTTGACTAATCCCATGGTAAATTTCACCTTTTGTGTCTTAATTTAGAGTTCAAGACACAGAACTTTTGTTCATCCTTTAGTTCGGTGAGATGAACAGGCACCTAGTACTTTGTTTAAAGGACAAAGCACAAGACTTTTTAGGGTCGTATTTTGGGGTGTAGGCCATTTGTAAAGGAAATGTTCTATGAATGCCCATAAGGACAGAACACTCCTTTTACCTTGGCCCGGTGGGACAGGACATTTTGTGTATATTTTTAGAAGTTTCGGATTTTGGACTTTGAAATTTGCCTTTTTATTTAGGGATTTGAGAATATTTAGGGAGATTTGGCTTTAACCTTTTATTTGAGCTATATTTTAGCTTGGTCTAGTTTCTTTTGGTCATGTGCTTTTATATTTTGGAATAAGACGTATTTTTTGTTGAACTTGGATTTTATTCAGGATTTCGACTTAGGGTCATTTTCAGGAAATGTTGAGAGGTTTATTTTGCTTAAAGGTTAATTTATTACTTTAGGGTTTTGACTCAGGGATACCCCATAGTGTTCAAAAGAACGGAGTACCCTGTCGAGCCTTGACCCGGTGGGACGTGAGAGATTTTTACTTAAGCGAAGAGGTGGTTGACCGCCTCGCAATTATCTGCCCAGTCGGTTTGTTGGTTGCTCTTTCTTTGACTCTGGTGGGCTGCGGGAACGTCGGGGTAGTTTTGTCCGTAATATTTCTTCAGGTATCTCCCATTTATGGAGGAGACAGGATGTTTTCCATTTGAGTCTGCGAGTAGGTAGGCTCCACCTTCATATGCTTGTTCTATGACATAGGGGCCTTCCCAATTTGGTGCAAATTTGGGACCATGGTGTCGGCCGAGGATAGGTCGCCTCAAAACCAACACTAGTTCTCCTTTCTTGAATGTTCTGGGTCTTGATAGCTTTTCATAAGCTCGCGTCATTCTGGCTTGATATAACTCCAAGTTTTGTTGAGCTGCCAGTCTCTTTTCATCCATTCCGTCCAACTCTTGCAACCTCAGTTGCGTTTGTTTAGTCAGAGGGATTTGTGCTGCCATCGCTACTCTCAGTGACGGGAGTTCCACTTCGATTGGTAGGACTGCTTCTGCTCCATACACTAACGAATAGGGTGTGGCTTGGGTTGCTGTTTTATGGGTGATGCGGTATGCCCACAATGCTTCATGCAGATTTTCATGCCAGTTTCTTTGATTATCTCCAATGGTTTTGCGAAGGATCTTGATCAGTGTTTTGTTGAAGGCCTCCGCTAGTCCATTGGCTCTTGGGTTATAGATGGAGGAATATCTCCATTCAATTTTGTGTTTATCGGCGAAGGCCTCAATCTTGGCATTCTTGAAGGCCGTCCCATTGTCAGAGATTATTTTCCTTGGATTTCCATATCTATAAAGCACTTGAGTGGTGAAGAACCTGACCACATCAGGGGCCTTAATTTCACGGTATGACCTGGCTTCGGCCCATTTGGAAAAATAATCCGTAGCGGCCAATATGAAGCGGTGTCCATTTGAGGCTGGTGGGTCAATGGGGCCTATGATATCTGTCCCCCAGATTTCGAAGGGCCATGATACCACGGTTGGATGTAGCGCATTTGGGTGTTGGTGTATGAAATCTCCATGAATTTGGCACATATGGCATTGTCTGGAGAAGTTTTCGCAGTCATTGATCATGGTGGGCCAGTAGTAGCCCATTAGTTTGATTTGTACTCGCATCCGAGAGCCCGATTGATGGGCTCCGCATACTCCCGAGTGAATTTCTTGCATAACTTGGTTGGCTTCGGTTTTCGATATGCATCTAAGCCATGATCCTTCGTAGGATCTCCAATAGAGTGTGCTGTTCACATATACGAACCTTAGGGCCCTTTTTCTGATTTGTTCCCTAATGGCCCTGTTCAGAGGTAATTTTCCTTGTTGGAAGTAGTCGAGAAAGGGTTGTCTCCAGTCCTCTTGGTTCGAACCCTCGGTTGTCATGACTTGTGTGATTTCCTTCCATTCTTTTTCATGTTCCCTTTCGAGTGTTCGGATGTCAGTAAACAGGGTTCCTTCTTCCTCGTTTCTTTTCTGCGGGAGACAAGGGGACAAGGATCTCCTGCGATGGACAAGGATTTGGATTTCTTCCTGGCTCGGGTCACTGAGTTCATTAGCCAATCTAGCCAATGCATCTGCTTTACCATTCAGTGACCTTGGAACTTTCTGGAAGGTAATATATGTGAATTTGGCCATCAACTCAAGGGCCTTTTCATGGTATTTGACCAATTCTGGTTTTCTTATTTTGAAGAGGCCTTCGATCTGACTCAGGATGAGCTGAGAATCTCCATAGACTTCCAACTGCTCAATACCCATTTGAAGAGCAATTTCAAGTCCAGCTATTAGGGCCTCATATTCAGCTTCATTGTTTGTGCATGGCTCGGTCAGGCTCAGAGCATGCCGGAGAATGCCTTTCTCTGGGGTGACAAACACCAGCCCTACACCGGCTTGCCGTTTTGGTAAGTTTGGTTTGACTGCTGGCTGGATGGAAGATGACCCATCGAAGTATAGCTTCCAGCAAGTTTCATTTTCCTCTACCTGCATAGCCTCCTCATCAGGGAAGTCGCACGCTAGTGGGGAATCATCAGGTATGGGATGAGCAGCTAGGAAGTCAGCTAGTGCTTGTCCTTTGATAGCCTTTTGGGGTGCATATGTTATATCAAATTCCATTAGAGCCACAGCCCACCTTGCCAGCCTTCCAGTAAGCATAGGTCGGGTCATGAGGTATTTCAATGGGTCAGTTTTGGAGATTAGTGTGACTTTGTGGGCCAACATGTAATGCCTAAGCTTTTTTACCGCAAAGATCAAGGCTAGGCAATGCTTTTCGATTGGCGTGTATGCATGTTCTGCCCCCACGAGCATTCTGCTGAGGTAATACAGAGCGTTTTCCTTTCCTTCTTCATTTTCTTGGGCAAGTAATGCCCCCAGAGATCCGTCCAAGGCGGTGGTATAGAGAATGAGGGGTTTTCCCTGGATGGGTGCTGCCAATACAGGAGGTTTTTGCAGATATTGTTTGATATCATCAAAAGATTTCTGGCATTCTTCGTCCCATTTAAAGGGGACATCCTTCTT
This sequence comes from Rhynchospora pubera, assembly GCA_028095005.1. Lineage (NCBI taxonomy): Eukaryota > Viridiplantae > Streptophyta > Magnoliopsida > Poales > Cyperaceae > Rhynchospora > Rhynchospora pubera. The sequence continues at coordinate 360,829,015 of CM051460.1, forward strand.
GGTGAGCCTGATAAAAGGCTTGATTTTGCCTGACAGGTTGGCTATGAATCTCCTAATATACGCCAAGCGCCCTTGGAGAGACCGGAGTTGTTTGAGTGTCCGTGGAGGGGACAGTTCTTGGATGGCTTTGATTCAAGCGGGCTTTCTTTTGGCTTGGCTGTTTTCCTTTGAGTGAGTTTTGGTTCACTTTGTGAGCTGTCACCTTGGGTTGTTGGAGATTCCTCATCTTCGCCATCGGTGTCAGACCCGCTCACAGTGATTGCCCGACAATTTTCAAAAGTACCTTGCCCCTTGGCGGCATTCTTTAATTTTCGCGCGTCGGCGATGGTTTCCTTTTGGATGTTGATGAACGCTTCGGGATCATAATACCCTTTTATTGTGTCATCTGCATAATGCCTGGGCCATGTGCTGGGGATGGGATAGTGAGGAGATGGCTCATAACCTTCTATACCCTCCACAATTAACGCTCGCCTGAACTGTTGGGTGATTTCTGCTTCCGTTTCCATTTTTTGATCGGTGGTAGGGGACACCAGGCTTCTGATTCGGCCATATTCCAGCGAGCATATCTCCCTCCGTGATCTGTTATGCCTTATCCTTTCTACCCATGGTAAGGGAGAGGCCTGTATTTCGCTAATTTGCTTAGAGCTTGTGGGCAGTCGCCTTTTTGGCCAAGGGTCTAGGACGAAGGGTTGCAGGTCGACCAGGTAAGGGTGTTCTGGTTCCAGCTCGTCATCACTCCCTTGCCATCCGGCTCTTTTGCTGGGTTCTTCCACTCGGTTGACCAGGTGATTCATCCACCCAACAGGGTCAGCGAGGGACTGATACTCTTCTTCAGAAAACTCTTCTTGTTCAGGCTCTTCCGAGCTCGAGTTATCATCAATGGTTATCATTTGGCATGCTTCAGAGTTTTGGTTTTGGTTTTCTTCTTGGTTTTGATTTGAAGAAGCGGTGTTTTCAGCTTGGTCTTGAGTAGAGGTAGCGGCTGCCCCCTGTTCAGTGCTGACATTTTCCTCTGTCTCTGGTTCGGCGGGTTCATTTTCTTCTTCTGCCTCTCCAGTGGCCGTGGCTTCCCAGATCTGGTTGACCATTTGCCGTACTATTTCTCCCAACTCCTCGAGAGTAAGGTCAGGTTGGCCCGGAATGTTAGGGATATGGATATCCAAGTTTACCATTCTCGGCTGCCGCCCTTGCAAGTCGGCAGGGTCCATTTGTTCAGCAGGGTCTAGCACGATCTCATAGTCATATGCCATCTCCTCTGGATTAGTTTGATTTTCTTCTGCGGTTTCGGCCTGTGGTTGTGGCACTTCCGAGGACTCTCCTTTGTCAGAATCATGATGGCCAACTCGATGACAGGTGGCGTCATCACGAGAGGATTCGCCTTTGAGCAACTTGTTCTTTCCTTTGTTGGTTCCTTTGTTTCTTCTTTGATAGGTTATTATTTCCTTCTCGTTCGCTGGTTTCTTTCTTCTTTGGTACACTCTAAGGGCTTTAGGGCTTTTGACTTCTTCCTCATCATCCTCGGTGGGACAATGAGTATCATCATCACTATTTACCCTTAGGTTTCTTATGAGTTCGCTGGTCGTCATGGCCTCGGTTTCAGCGATGGCTCGCTCCAGCTCATGCCGCGCATTTTCATCCCATTCGGGTTGGGGCCGGACAGTCATGCGAGCATTTCTTCCTTGTTGTCTTCTTTTATTACATGGTTTTAAGGAAGGCTCATCATCATCCGTCCAAGCTGCAATTCGGGCGGAACGGTGATCATAATTTTCGGACTCAGAGTCATCAGATCCCGAACCGCTGATGTAACGGCAGTTTCCAGCTTCGGAGCCGTCATCATCGCTGCTATCGTTGTCAATGTCATTTGAGATCTTATACAACCTTTCTATTTGTGTCCGAAAACGGGTGGTTTCCCGGGGATGGGTTCTCCTGAGCCTTTCATAACTGGCTCCTGGTTGTTGTAACATCTCAGCGTGCTTAAAGTTTAGGAATGCAGGGTCTTCTTGCCTTAGGTGTTCCATGTATGAGAGGATCCTGGTTGCTTGTGAAATGTTCAATCCTTCAAATGCCGAGGTTATGTCAGCTGGGGGACCAGAACCAGATGCCATCAGGATTGAACTTCCTTGGAGGGTGCTTGGTTGAGGTTCTTCATGGTCAGGTTCCACCTCAGGCTCCCTTTCTGTCTCTTCTTCATCGCTATCGGATTCGCTATTTTGTGCGTTCCCATCAGATGTTTTTCCGCAGAAGAAGAATCGCGGAGAACCTCCGCTATCCTCAGAGTCAGAGCACTGGGGAGTTTTGCCTTTGTTAACCTCTTTTAGGATGGTTGCTATGGCTTCTCTTTCAAACTCTTCTGTAAAATCTGGATCTTTGGGGTGTGTAGCTCGGCGAAAGGCCCTTGGGTCTGTGATTCTCAGTTCCCTGAGCTCAGACACATACCATTCTACCAGGCTGTCATGTTCATTGTATTCTTCTTCCTCGGGGGCTTGCTGGGATGGCTCACCCTGAGTGGTATCGACCTGGTTGGAAGTCTCGATCGCTTCTATTTGGGTGGGGAATGTCACCTCGGCCCTAGGGCCTGATGTACGCCTGGAGCGCCGAATCCTCCTGGATCTGCGGCGTCGAGTGGTTCTTGGTGGGGTTGCTTCTGGACTTATTTCTCCTTCCTCGCGCCCCGTCTCATCAGCTATTTCTCTTACAGTCCTGGTTAGGGCTTGCCTTTCACATCCCTGGTACTGTTGAGGGTTTTCAGGGTTTAGCACACCATGGTAGCCGACCGGGTCTGAGACTCTCAGGTTCCTGAGGTACTGGGAGAATTCATTAGCCTGGTCCTCCTCAGCCAGGAAAGTTTGGTTGTTTTGGTTGAGGTGGGCTCGGTTACCCATGTTGTTTTCATATTCCGCGAGGTCAGTTTCAGTAACCTCGATATTCTCCCAGAGGTGTGAATCCTCCGCGCTTTCCAGATGCGCACGCATGATTTCAAAATCTGTGGGGTGGTTTGGGTCTGGGTCTTTCTTGTCCCATCCATTTTTCACCACAATACCCACCGCGGCTTTCTTTATGGCCATATTTTCAATTTGTTGCTCATAGGTATCCGAGTCTGACATATTTTCTATCTCCTCATCAACCCTTAATTCCTGTTGGAACAAGTCAGGCTCTTGAATTTTTAGTTGCATCAGAAAGTCCACATACTCCGCCACAGCATTGAAAGAGATGTGTGGTAGTGAATCATCGCCTTCTTCCTCGGCTTCTTTTTCTGATTCCCCGACATCACTCAGGTATCTGCAGTGCTCTGCGGGCTCATAGTCTTTTTGTTTAGGGATGTTAAGAGATGTTTCCTTGGTCCAGAACCTATTTGCCAGCCATGATGCTAGCAATTGGTCCACATCATCACCATGCATAAGCTCTTGGATCCACCAGGCTGGGTTTAAGGCAATTTCTGCCTCCAGGGTGGGGTGAAGGTAGGTTTGACCGCACCAGTAAGAGAGGTCTCTCCATTGTTCCCTTGCTTTCATGTATATTTTTATCCTCCTGTAACTGGCCGGTTGGCATCCCTCTAGCGCCTTATAGAAGGCATCATCATCTTCTTGTGGGTTTTGGTTTGTGATTGCGGAAGAGAGGATGGCCTGTGTAGCCTCCTCTATTTGCGCAATCATTTCTATTTCCTCTTCTTTAGTGAGCTTTTCCTCTTTTTCTCCCGAGCTATCCTCCGGGTGTGCGTTTATTGCCGATGTTGAGATGGCATTGCAGGAGATTTCACCAAAGTCACCACCTCCTCTTTCTTCATCACTGTCGAAGTTGCTACCAAAATCGTAGCTTTCGTCTTGGCTAGGGGGGTCCGGATCAGACCATTCGTATTCCTCATCGGTGAAATCAGGATCATTTTGGGCATTTTGGGTATTAGTTGAGGTGGAAGCCTCTTTGTTTACTTGGTTTCTTACAAAACTAGTCACAGCAATGGTCTGTTTCATCAATTCAGACACATGCTCTGCTAGTATTGCAATGGTTTCTGGTGGAATCCCGGATCCTCCCTTTTTCTTTGGTATGACAAGGTTGAACCCCAGATTCTTTAGGCTTGGGATACCTTCTGAGTCTAGACATTCATCATGAATGTCTACGAACACTTTGCGATCTTGGCCATTGATCTTAAATGGCAGGGTCATTCGGTCCGGCTTCTTTCCTTTGCGGATCAGGGCCTTATCCAATTTCTTTATTTCAAGGATTTCTTTCTTTTTCTTTCCTGATTGGGTCATAGGTTGAACAGTGACCGTCGACCAGGTATGTTGGGTTGGGACTGAGCTGGATGACGACTCAGTAGGGTTTTGTTCATTTGTTGTTGAGGTTTCGGGAGGTCTGGTATCCGCCTGTACCGGCTCCTGTTGGTTAGAGGATTCTTCATGTTCTTCCTCATTACCTGAGACATGGTGGCACGCTGCTGTCCAGAACTCCTCTTCTTTCTTTTCTTTTCCTTCGCCTTTCAACTCCTGCCATACTTGTCCGCTAATTTGAGCTGCGACTTTGGGGGAGATGAAATCAGCGAGGGTTGCTTGTGTTGGCTTTTCTTGAACATAGGGATCTTCGATGGTTTCGAGAGTGGTTTTCCTCCAGAATGCCTGTCTAGATCTCACATTACCCGTTGTTGCGTTACGGGTCATCGGTTTCGGTTGTATTTTTGTTGATTTGAGTCTTTTTGGGACCACTGGTATGATAGGGGTTTTCCATCTGAGTTGAGGTTCGGCCTGCAAGGCTCTCAACTTCTTTCTGGTGTTTTTGCTCAAATATACGCTCCATGTCGTGGGCGGTTTTCCGTCAGTAGTGACCGAGACACGACGAGAGCTGGCACTTGGGGTTCCATTTGAGACGGCATGAGGAGCTGGCTCCTGCCTGGCGTCATCATGGAGAGAGATTGCTCCTTCTTGGATTCTCTGTTCGAGCCAATCCTTGAAGACATAGCAATCCTCTATGTTATGACCCAAAACTCTATGATACACACAGTAATTAGGGTGGTTTACTTTGTCTTCTTCCTCGGGCCTTTTGCATTGGGGCAATCGAACCTCGAGAACTTCCATAGCTTGTTTAAACAGCTTCAGAGTTTTCTCTTTTTTGAATGAGTAGGGCTTGCTTTTCAGCTCCCTGAGTGTTGACCTTTGAGCCTTGGACTGTGGATTTCCATCCTTCGTCTCGCTATTCTTTCCCCATTGGGCACTACCAGTGCCTTCAGCCTGGTTAGTAATGGCTTTGACTGCCTTTGTGGTTTTGATTTCCAATTTCTTTCCCTTTTCTTTGTCTTTCTCCTTAGTGGAATAGTATAGCTGGTTCATTTTAGGCTCCACTTCCTCGTATCGAGCAACCATGGCTACCAAATGTTCAAAGGTGGTGACATTGTGTCCCACCATCCATACTTTCATCGGCGCATGGATGCTGTTCAAGAGCATACGCACCGCCTCAGATTCACTTATGTTGGACTGGCATCCTGTGTACATGGTTTCCCACCTTGACACGTAGTCATAGACAGACTCGCCTTGTTTTTGTCTGGCATTGACTAGATTGGTGACAGAGACCCTATGCGGAGTCGTCCTGAACCTTGCACAAAAGGCATTTGCCATGTCTTTCCAGCTTTTGATGCTATCTGCCTCGAGAGAAGCATACCAATCAAATGCTACTCCAGACAGACTTTGTGAAAATTGCCTTAGTAGCCATTCCTCCCTTCGGGCGGTGTTTCCACAGGAGGTTATGAAGTGCGACAGATGTTGACTCGGGGTGATTTTGTTTCCAACCCCATCAAACACCTTGAATTTCGGCACTATATGTCCCTTCGGGTAATCCAGCTGGTCAAACCTTGCAGGGTAAGGTCGGCCTGTGAAATTGACGGGCAGTTGAGTGCCCCCAATCCCTAGAGATTGCAGTTTCTGATCCATGGCCCTTTGCATTTTCTCCATTATGGCCTCAGGGTCAATGACACTAGTTTCTTTTCTTTCAGGCAACTCCTCTTCAGAGGTTTCACTGGAGCTGCTATCCTTTTCCCGCACTATTTTGGAGTGGGATTTCTTGGTTTTCTTTCTGTTTTTGGATTTTGGTTTAGGAGCCATTTTCTTGGTATCGGTTGAATCAGGTATATCACTGTTTAAGACGACACTATTTGGTCGTACCCCTTTTTTGGTTAGGTGTTTTTGGGCTGCGGCGCAAGCCGCGGTTACCCGAGCGTTCTCCACTCGGAGTTGCTCAAGTTGTTTTGTTTTCTCTTCCAACTCCTTGCGAAGCTGGGCCATCTCGTCAGATATTTCCTCGAGGATTTCAATTTCCTCATCAACATCCTCAGATGAACTTCCATGGTCCGGATTTGGATCCTCTTCATCACTTGCGATGTTATCAGTGGTTTGCTGGACAATTTCCTCCACTACCGGGCTGCGGTTCCTGGGCCGCCCTACCCGTTTGGGAGGTTTGGATGCTGAAGCTTTTCCTTTCTGTCCTCGTGTTTCCACGGGGATGCTTTCAGAGTGAGGCGGTTCCTGGGAACCTGTCCCGACCATACGGACTTCCGCCGTTTCCTCATTGTCATCATCATCATCGTCAACTGACACATGATATGTCGAGACAGAGTCAGCATTCCGTCTCTTCCTCATCACATATTTCTTTTTGGTTTTATTTTTTATCATCTGACTCGCCACCTGGCTAGCCAGAGAGATATCTTTTTCTTTTGGCACCCATCGCTTGGTGCCCCCTGTATTTTGTTTGGGAGCGGGGATGGGCTCTAGTTGTTTAGGCTTCCAAACCTGTTTCACCTTCCCTTTGGCCTTCATTGAGCGGGCGTTGGGTTGGAGTGATGGAAAAGTAAGCCGGTCGAAGACTGAAGGCGGGTGGGCCACAGTCCTTTTTTCTGACGCCCTATAGTCCGCGTCTCCCTCTCGGTTGTCTTCGCGATAAGGAAAGCGGAGCCTCTGGTGCACCGGGAACTTGAGCCTGTCCTCGATGGACGGCTTGTTGGGGTTGGCAGGGATTGAGGTGACGGTCCTGCGGGACTTGAGGGACCTCTTGACAATCTTGAAGGCCGCATGGATGGCCTCCACTGCCTTGTGTTTTGGATGGGTCACTTTCTCTGTCTCAGAGACTGGGGCGTACATGGGGAGCTCCCAATCCTCTCTAAGGCGCATCACTTCACCTCCCTTTTTGAGCACATGTAGGGGGGCGAAGGTATTGCTGAGCGACAGGTCAGTGATGGTATCAGGTTGCTGGACCAGGTGGAGAGCTTGGGCCCTCGAGATCCTAGTCCTCTTTTGTTTTTTGAGTTTTGGGGCTGTTGCCCCCTTGACATGGGCGGTTGCTGCCTGACCCTTCTTGGTGCTAAGGGCGGGCTTTCCAGAGACTTTTACTGATGCTTCACCAGCAAGCATCACAGGAGAGATTTGCACGACAGCTTGGACGGGCACGTAGAGAGTCCCGGTTGCTGCTGCTTTCCCGTGGCGAAGACGCTCGCCCTTCACAATTTGACTCCAGGTAAACATGATTCCTGCAATGGAGAAAACTTAGAGTCAACCATTAGTATATTTTTTGATATGATGGACTTAATTCCATTTGTACATTTAAACTTTGACTATGCCCTGATGAGAGGAGAAAAATGTCCCACCGGGCGTGCCAGAACCTGTCTCGCACTTTTTCAGTCCAACCACGGAAGATCAGATAGTCCTCTATGGGGCGAAGAAAATGCGGATCAGATACCCCTCGAGCATCTTGAGACTCGTCGTTACTGCCCATTCCAAACGAGCGAAGGGCACTAATGCGGTTCTAAGTACCTCGAGAGTTGATTGTTTGTCGTAGGTCCTTTTTTTCCAGTAGGCGCAAGCCCCTACTGTTAATTACCTCCGGACTCAGTTACGAACTGAGCTAAGAGCACCTCTAGATCGGGATAATCAAAGTTTAGATGCAGTAAGTGGATGAAGTCCATTTTAATAAAAGGGTTGTGTCTTGATAGGGAGTTTCGGGGTGAAAAGCACTGCAGAAGGGCAGCTATTTTAACAGAGCCATGCTAACATGAATGATGTGGTTTAATTCTTTAGTTTCACATTTTAAGACATTTAGGTTGCTTTTACTTTGCTGTGTCAGGCTTAGTGCCGTCGCAGAGATTTTTGAGTTCGATACTAGGAAATTTGGTATCCTAGATCAATCCTCAATCGTTTGGGGATTTAGAGATTTTGGGATTTCGTTCAAGTCTTGAGTACAGATGCGCTATGCCTTCTCTTGACAGGAACTTAGGTGATGGCCGCTGGTTGACTTTTCTTCTGGTCACCTGGGCATCAGATTTCAGTCTGCTTCTGGTCAAACATGTTGTGCACTTGTAGAAACAGGCTGTTAGATTTGAGTCCAACGCTAGAAAATAGGGTATTCTAGGTTAGTTCTCAATCGTTTTTGAGGAACTTGGAGATTTTGTTGGGATTTTCGTTCAAGTCGCGAGTACAGATGCGCTATGCCTTCTCTTGACAGGAACTTAGGTGATGGCCGCTGGTTGACTTTTCTTCTGGTCACCTGGGCATCAGATTTCAGTCTGCTTCTGGTCAAACATGCTGTGCACTTGTAGAAACATGCTGTTAGATTTGAGTCCAACGCTAGAAAATAGGGTATTCTAGGTTAGTTCTCAATCGTTTTTGAGGAACTTGGAGATTTTGTTGGGATTTTCGTTCAAGTCGCGAGTACAGATGCGCTATGCCTTCTCTTGACAGGAACTTCAGTGATAATTCAGAATTGACTTTTCCTTTTTCTCAATCTGAACATCGGGAGGGTGTCTCCTTCAGGGCGAAACACGATGCAGTCTTGAAGGGACGAACTTTTGACTTTTAAGACTTTATGTCACTTTAGACTTTGTGTCTTTTGGGTCACTTTTAGGCTTTGTGCCATTTTGACTTTGTGTCATTTTGACTTTGTGTCACTTTTAGACTTTGTGTCATTTTGACTTTGTGTCATTTTCAGACTTTGTGTCATTTAGACTTTGTGTCATTTTCAGACTTTGTGTCATTTAGACTTTGTGTCATTTTCAGACTTTGTGTCATTTTCAGACTTTGTGTCATTTAGACTTTGTGTCACTTTTAGACTTTGTGTCATTTTGACTTTGTGTCATTTTGACTTTGTGTCACTTTTAGTTTTTGTGTCATTTGGAAGTTTTGACTTTTGATTTTTGCATTTTTAGAAGTTTGAACTTTGAGTTTGACTTTGAGTCTTGTACTTTGAGTTTGACTTTTGAGTCTTGCATTTTAAGCTAACACTTTTGGAGCTTGACTTTTGAGTTGGGCTTTTGAGTTTTGGTTTTTCGGACTTTGGTTTAAAGTTTGAGCTTGGTTTGAACTTTTGAGTTGTGACTTTTGAGTTTTAGATTTTCGGTGTTTGGTTGAGATTTTGAGTTTGGACTTTTAAATTTGCACTTTTAAATTCCTTTTTTTCTTGGTGATATGTATACTTTATTTATTTCAATTTTGTTTGCGGGCTTTAGTGTTTGACTGTACCTATTGCTCAGAACAAGGAATGTCAGATGTACCTGTTGTCCAGAACATAAGATGTTCAAACGTACCTGCTGTCCAGAGCATAGAACATTCAAAATAATTCTCTTTTGCTTTATTTCCTTTTCTTTTTTTTTTATTTAACCATATAAATATAAATTTATTATTATTTACGGTCATCCCTTAAACCTATTAATTTTTCTTTTGTGTTTCGGTATAATATGACACATCAAAAATATTCCTCATATTTTCCTTGATATTTTGATATTTTATGGGAATTTTTCTGATAATCTAGCTATTTTTAATGTATTTTTGAAGTTTCCTGCGTAGCAGAATTTTCTGATTGGCTGGGTTTGCTGTTTTGTGTTATGCCTCTCAGTGGTTTGCTTCAGGATGGTTGCCACAGAAGATCAAGGGGAGTGCTGGGGTCGAGATTCGATCAAACCGTTTGGTCCATGTTCGCGTCTGTGCACCGAATGAGTCGAGATTAGGCCTGAACTCAGTCTGCTGGTTTCGCGTGTTGGCGTTAGCTTCCCAGACACAACTGGTTTACGCGAAATCTCAATGCGTCTTCCCCCTTCCTTTGTGGGCTTGAATTTAGATAATCTCCCGTTGGACTGGACATCTCCATTGATGGCGCCAGCAGCGGATTCCGTCGGCCGTGACGCCTGCTATCAGGTTGGTAGGCGACGTAAAGGGGATCTTAGCATGGTTCCCACTCTCCATTGTTTTTGCGTTGCTTGATTTGAGGAGCTCTGCGATCAGTTTGACTTGGGCATGTAATCACAGTTGGGGATATCCGACTGTCGGGGCGTAACAGAGAATTATCCTCTCAACGGAGCTGTAGATCACCTCGAGGGCATTTCCAAGTTATCTGTGAGTCCAATTTTATGTGGCATCCTCCAATTTCTCGAGCTACCATGTTTTGATTCTGCCTTTGGTCTGACAGACTCATGGAGTGAAATCTAATTTGCCTTATGTGCCTCCTTCATACCTTTTGTTTACTGTGTTTTCTTAAACAATTGACATATGCAACTTGGGCATTTTATCCTTCTCCTATCCACTGGCCATACATGCATCTGTCTTGGAGTTTTTTTTTTTACAACATTCACCTGTTCAGATAATAAAACTTGGACTGGTAATGCTAAATTCTTGTTAACATTAGCCAATGACCACCCGTAGGATCATATTTTTCATTTTAAATCTTAATATTTCTTTATTCTGCATAACCTTCCTGATTTATGTTTTCCTTTTTGATGTTTACGACTTGACCAGTCTTATGTAGTTCAATTCCCATCACATTCACAGACATAAAACTTTCATGCTAAGTTTGACTCTCACAGTTTCACATATTGGTTTCTTTTGACTTCCATTAGTGCCTTCTACATGTTTATCTTAAAACAAAACAGATTTGTTGCACTCAGGCCATCAATGCCTTGACTCAGAGAATGAGAGTTCACACAGTTTGTTTTTTTTTTGCATGCAATCGATGAAGAGGGCATATCAGTCAAACGACCTCTGAAGTTTACTAGCTTTATTATTTTTTCTTTTTTTTTATTCAAATGTAAACTCACTATATCATTATATTATTATGTGGCCCTTTTTTAACAAAACATGGCTAGAAGTATTAAACCTATTTTTTGTCAACAAGCTTTTGCAATTAAACATAAAATTATATATCATCATTTTTATTTTTATCTGATTCTAAAAGAAACATCACTTCTTACTACCCTGTATATGCATACGTATTTTGTAAGAGGCATTTTACCATCATATGTGTTATATTTTCAATTTGACCCCTGATGTTTACATTATTGTGCAACACTTTCTTTTGCAACCCTGAACTTAATTCATATTACTACTATTAGAAGTTTTCTTTTTTTTTTAAAAAAAAAAGAAAAAAGAAAAGAGGGAAAGCCAGGGTCCAAGACATGTTACTATTTCCAAGTGTACGCTCTCAGGCAAGTACCCCTCGGTCATAATTACATATCTTAGACTGTAAACTTAACTAAATATGTTTTTAGCAAAACTGACTTTAATCATTGTAGTGTTGAAACCCCTTTTTAGTTCTGGATATAAATTTCTTGACACATATACCCCTGGCTTCTTATTTGATCATATCTTAGTTAAATTCAGATCCAATTACTACTATTTTTTTTACTTTATACATAACATTCAATATAGCTACCATTAGTTGAAGCAAGGCTAACAACATGAGTGTGCGCTCTCAGGCAAGCACCCCTCATGTAATAAACCATACTCCATCACAGGACTTCATCGTTATTTCATTTTTTTTTATCATTTTTTTATTAAGTGACTCATTGACATGGGTGAGTGTGCGCTCTCAGGCAAGCACCCCTCACCTATGTCTTTGAGCCCCAAAACTATGCTGTTGGATGTTTTACATGAGGACCTTTCTAGGATTAACACTTAACTTCAAAGAAGAGATCGACAAAACACAAAAAAAAAGAACTGAAGATGGAAGCAAGCTAGATAAAGGAACTTTCTCAGGAATTGGATTTAAGTATAGAACTGAATACAGTGAAGCTTTTAGTGAAGCCTTTACCTTCTCCTAAGACTGCCTCCCTTTTTTTTTCTTTAAATTTTGTTTTTACAAATATCAGTAAATAAACTAGCAGAGTTTTTTTGCTTCTTTTTTTCTCCTCCTCTTTCTTCTTTGCTTTGATCTTCTTTTATAGTTGAAACCCTTAGGGTTTGGCCTCATCTCTTTGACACATGGCAGCCTCTCCTTCCTTGATCTCATGATGAAGGGACATGATATGAGGTGGGGCTGCCGCCATACTTTTGTAATTCCAGCTTCACTTCTTTCTTTTTACTCCTTTTTTACTAGCTAGTAGCAACATGGCACCTGGCATTTGTAACCCTTACTCCTTTTACAGGATGTTTGGAGGAGGAATTACATCCATACTGGCGCCAATTGATGTGTTGTCTTTCATCTATTGGCCTATGGGTCATGGATGGTTGTGATTCATACAAGTGAGGTACCCCCTCAGTACTGTATAGCTGTTGCCCCTTGGATCATAGGCCTGGTGTGTCATTAGTTCACTTTTGTCCCCTCTCTCATGAGCTTTGACTGGAGGCTCTTTTAGTGAAAGGCAATTTCCTTCTAATACCCTTCTAAATTGTATATATGTTTCTTCTGTACAGGGGTAGAGTTAGGATTATGATTTTACTTGGAAATTCCTTTTTATTTGGCATGACTTTGATGGCCCAGTATTATGTTTGCTGTTTGGCTTAACCGTTGCCATGCCATATAGGGTCCACATGTCAGGGGAAATAAGTATCCTTATGTTCTTAGGAGATAGGGTGTATTGCTAATATGTGCTGTTCATTGGTCACTGTTTTACCCATAATTTGCTCTGACAACATTAACATCGATATTATTGTTCCCTAATTGTAATTAGAGCCCAGATTATTTTGCAACATATTTTTCTTGAGATATATATTTATGCAATTGAACTTCACCCCTTCCTTGCAGCAGCAATTTTTATATAGGATAAGGAAGGGTATGATTGGAATTTGGGGCTCCTGTGTGTATGCTTTATAGACTTCATTTCTTTGTCCTTTTCCTTTAATTCCCTGATTTGCCCTCTTACATCACGCCTGGGGTGCTTTTCAGGTGACAAGTAGTGTTTTGGTGATCAGCTGCACACCTTGAAGTGCACATGCTCTCTATTCAGTGGCATCCAACCCTTCATCATGCTTTCTTCCTTTTCTGTGTACCATAGGATGGTTGATGAGGTGTATACTAAAGAGAAGGGGACTTTTAATACTGTATGTCATTCAATGCACTGCACTGTCGTCAGAGGGGAGAATGATCATCTGAGAATCAACGGTTGGGAATCGAATTGACTGGAGAAATTCTCCCTTTCCCAATTACTTTTTCTGAGTTCATGGTACACTGCCCTGACAGACCTAGAGCCTTCTTTTCAGTGCATAGGTCAGAAAAAGACTCCCTCCTCTCCATTTGATCTTCTCTATGCTATTTAATTCCGCTGGCCATTTCCAGTGTGTGAATGTATATCCTTCTCTCCTCTGCACTTTCCTTCAGCTCTTCATTACATGAGCGTGTCGATCCCAGAACAGTGAGGGAGCATCCTTATCAAGTAACCAGTGCAGAGCCGCCTCCAATTGCCTTTCCCCTCGTGCTCCTGAAGCTCTTCGCCATGGTTACGAGTGTTGGTACCCCTCCTGGGTAAAATTGACCTGAAATTGCTCGTTCTTTCTTCCTCATAGATCCAATAAAAGCTTCCTGGGTATGTCTCCTTGGCAATTTCTTACTCCTTTACCGGAATTTGATATCTATTTGTCCCGACTGTTAATCCTTTCCATTTTAAATAGTGCACAGTCTGGTCACCCTTTGTTGCCGAGTTTGGTGCCATTGCATTGGTAAGGTCATTGCCTCTTCGTTGGTGAGATCAATTGGGGCTGAGGTGGCATAGAACGACGGCGAAGCTCCTCCCTACGCAGGCGTACAAAGTCTGTCAGACAGTACTGTTTCATCTTTTCCCTTTTTTCTTTTAAATGGGGGTGGTGGGGCCCGCTGTTTCGACCAACCAGGAAATTTCATCTGACATTTTAATCTCAGCTTGAGATCCAACCGTTGGTTTTAGATAATATCGCTAGGATTTTTTGTATCCGTTGGATCAAGGGAAGATTTTATGATGATGATTGTTGAATTGGGTTTAGATATAATTCGGATGGGCCTCAGTTTTGGCCCAAGGCAGGTTTTAATATTTCCTTAAAAGCCCATCCGAAATTGCCTCCATTTATGCTTGGTCTGGTGGGGTTCATCTCCATTTATTCCAATAATGGGGGTGTCCATTTGACTGAATTTTGAGGTTAATTGAGCTGCTTTATTCTTAGAAAAATTGTTTGGTGCCCTTCCATAGGTCAATTTGACATGAAATTTTGCATGGTTTCTCATAAAAATATGAAGAATTTAGCTGCCACAAATTTTCTATTTTTAGGACTCCGGTAATTAATTATAAGGATATCACAGGCGCATAATGGCATTCCTCGTAATTAATTAATTTACTGTCCATTTTTTTAAGAATTTCTGTGTTTTCCTTTCATGCATTATGACCAATTATCATGGCTATTTTGTTGGGTCATTGGTTATGTGGATGGGATTTTGATCATATGGTTTTGGATTTTGGTGATAAGATAGGAAATCGTTTAGGATTTTGTGCAGCAGAATTTAGAGGCAAACACCTGGTCACTTGGGTGGATTGGAATTTGAAAGAATCCGGAATAGCCATCCAAGTAGCAAAAATAAGAGTGATTGGCGAGACGCTCCAACAATTGGTCCACGAAAGGCAAAGGAAAATGATCTTTACGCGTGGCGGTGTTGAGCTTGCGGTAGTCTATGCACATCCTCCACCCCGTCACTACCCGTGTTTGTATCAACTCATCATTCTCGGTCTTCATTACCGTGGTTCCTCCTTTCTTGGGCACAACATGGACCGGACTTACCCATTCACTATCGGAAATCGGATAGATTATACCCGCATCCAGTAGCTTCAGCACTTCTTTCTTGACAACTTCTCTCAGGTTTGGATTTAGCCTTCTTTGGTGTTCAACTGAGGGTTTGTGCCCATCTTCAAGCAATATCTGATGTGTGCAAATCTTTGGGTCGAGACCTTTGAGATCATCGATGGAATAGCCAATTGCCCTCCTATGTGCTCTTAATTCCTTCAAGAGCTTCTCCGTCTGTTCCTCATCAAGCTCTGCATTGACTATCACGGGATAGGTCTGGTCTGGGCCCAGGTATTCATACCTTAGGCTGTCGGGCAATTGTTTCAGCTCCAGCTTTGGTGGCTCTGGCTCCTGGTCTGAGCGGGCCGCAGGTGTTCCCAGCGGGTCGCAGGTGTTATCCAGGCTGAGCACTGTTCCTGTTGAAGTTCTAAGCTGAACTGATACGGCCTGGCGGTCCGCCGCAGAGGCCTGCGGGCCGCTGGCATCTATCCAGAGAGGTGGTTGAGGCTCAATTGCTTGCAGAATCTCATTGAAAATCCAGTCTGCCTCTTCCATCTCTTCGTTGGTGTCGGAGATGAAGCTGAACACTCTTATAAGCTGTTTGAGTACTGTCTCCTCCACCATTCTGTCGAGTTCTTCCACCATGAAGATAGAGTCATGTTGAGAGGGCATCTTCATTGCTTTGTCAATTTGGAACTCGACTTTCTCTTCGCCGATCGCTAAGGACATCCTGCCATTCTTAACATCTATCATGGCTCCAGCAGTGGCCAGGAAAGGTCGTCCAAGAATAATCGGCACCTCCAAGTCCTCTTCCATGTCTACAACAACAAAATCACAAGGGACATAAAGATTACCTACTTGTAGCGGTACATCTTCAACGACCCCAAGCGGTAAGCGCACTGATCGATCAGCCAATTGTAGAGACATCCTAGTGTCTTGCAATTCCCCTACTCCAATTTTATCGAAAATTGACTTTGGCATTAAGCTCACACTTGCTCCCAAGTCACACAATGCCCTTCTAATGCTTGCCCTTCCTATCTTGCATGGAATGGCAAACTTTCCCGGATCTTGCATCTTTGGTGGCAGCTTGTTGAGTATCAAGGCACTGCATTCTTCAGTCAAGGCCACCGTCTGGCATTCATCAATTTTCCTCTTATTGCTAAGTATATCTTTCAAAAACTTAGCATAAGTTGGCATTCGGGTCAAGGCGTCCGTGAATGGGATGGTAATGGAGAGTTGTTTCAGGACCTGCAAGAACTTACTGAACTACTTGTTCTCCTTGGTTTTGGCTAGTCTCTGTGGGTAAGGCACATTGGGGCGCGGCGTTAATTGATGGACAGCTTCATCCTTGTCTGGGTGCTTGGCTGGCTCAGGATCAGCGGGCCGCTGGTCAGTTGAGTGGGCCGCTGGTTCTGGGTCAACCAGCACGAATCCACTGTCTTCTTCAGAAACCAATTTCATCTCAGGTTCAGCGGGCCGCTGGTCATTCCTGCGGGTCGCTGATGCTGAGTCTGAAGCTGGCTCTTCAGGAATTTCAGGTCCATCGTAATTTGTGCCGCTCCTGAGCGTGATGGCATTGACGTCAGCCTTTGGATTAGGCTCTGGTTGACTGGGAAACATGCCCGTTTTGGTCATCACTCCATTTCCCGGCTGATGAATCACCGAGTTTTGCTTGTGCACCACTTGTTCTAAGAGTTCGCCTATCCTCGTAAGCTCGGTGTGAACCTTGTTGTTCCATATCCCTTGATCACGCATGAAGTTGTCAACCTGAATTCGATGCGGAGATGGTTGATTTGGTTGATTTCCTCCTTTGTTCAAATGAACACCCGGATTGGCCGCGCCATTTGGGTTCGCGTATGAGAAGCCCGGATGATTGCGCCTATCCTTGTATCCAACGGGAGGGAAGTAAGACGGCCCATTGCCAATGGCATTGACTTCCTCTTCTACGGGCTCATTTTGTTGAAGACGAGGGCATTGGGGAGCCAAATGTCCCTCTTCATCGCAAAGTTGACACGAATGGACTTGAGCCACGGGGGTGGACTTCTTGTCATTCATTTTCTTCATCAAGGTCGTGAGTGCATCGATTTGAGATTGTAGATGAGTTGTCTTGTCCAGTTCGAGCATCCCACGAGGTTGGTGTTGAGTCCTTGTCGAGTAGTTTGTTTGTGCAAGAGCCATCCTCTCAACCAAGTCAATTGCCGTTGCACTTCCCAAGTTTAAAAGCGATCCACCTGCAGTATTGTCCACATTTTGACGGGTTAGGTGAGTTAAGCCATCATAAAAACAGCTAATCAGTTTAGATTCCGATAAATCATGATGTGGACAAATCCTTTGCAACTCCTTAAATCTCTCCCATGCTTCCCCTAGACTCTCATCATTCTCTTGTCGGAAGTTATAGATCTTGCGAACAATTTGGACCGTCTTCTCCCTAGGGTAGAATTTGTCCAAGAAGGCCTTAGCTAGCTCATCCCAAGTCCCAAAGGGTCGGGACTTGAATCCTGCCAGCCAAGTCTTTGCTCGGCCTCGAAGAGTGAATGGAAAGAGGGTAAGGCGGATTGTGTCATCGCGAACTTGGTCGAAATTGAGGAGAATGCAACATTGTAAAAAGTCCTCCAAATGTAAGGTAGCGTCCTCATGCGCGTCTCCCCCAAACATGTTCTGCTGGACCAAGTTTATGATCCCTGGATTGAATGCGAAGTCTCTTGCTCGCTGGGGGTTGGGTGGGTCAACTCCAAGACCGATATTGTTTGCGGCGGGTGCTCCAATCTCACGCAAGGGGCGATTACGTGCAGCAGTCTCCCTTGCTGTGAGCTCTTCACGAACCCTACGCTCCAGGTCGGCCAAGGGAATCTCGTTGTCACCCATGCTGTTGTCGTCGGAAAAGTCGGATTCTTCGGGTTTCGGGTCCTCAATCGTATCAGACCCAAATTCAGCGGGCCGCAGGATGATCTGGCGGTCCGCTGGTTGCTGGAATGTCTGTTCTGGATCACTCTTCGACCCTCCTCCTCGTCTCTGGTATACGAGAAGAGGTGGCTGACTCGATGTGGTTGCAACAGACTTCTCTCTGCCCTCTGTCACCTTTTTAGCGGCTCGCTGGGGTTGCCTGCGGGTCGCTGAAATTGGTGGTTGGTCAGGTTGAGAGACTCCTTCTTCACAAAGTCTTGGTTTCCTCGTCCTAGGGGTGCTTCCACTGTTGGTCTTCTTGTTTCCTCGTCCACCTGCCAGTGTTCTCACCTAGATTTGAAGAAAGCAAAAGATAGTGAAGAAGGGTAAAGAAATCTAGCAAATTAAAATAAAATTTGAACCTAATTATCGCTACCGTCCCCGGCAACGGCGCCAAAAAGCTTGATGGTGATTTTCTTGCTTTAGAATTATACCCTATTCTACTCAAATTTGTATCGCAAGCGTACGATAATCGTCTAAGTATTTTAGGGGTCGAACCACAAGGACGGATATTAGATAACTAAATTTCAATTTTACTTAATCTACTAAACTAGAGGGTTGCAAGATTATTGAGTTTGGTGTCAAGATTAACAACTTAATTAAGTAAATATTAAATAAAACAGAATACAGTAAAGATGGATTAATTGGCTAATTAGAAGTTAGGGGCTTAAGACATGCTAATTCTTTCAGTTTATTCCAGTCCTAGCGGCCCGCTGGCTTTCGAAGCGGCCCGCTAAAGTGGACTCAGGTCGCTTGACAGATCAGCTGGTCGCTGGCTACTTGGCGGGCATAGACAACCTCGCTGGTTCACTCAGCGGTCCGCTGGTATCAAGCTGAGACTATTACTTAGTTGATTTAAATGCTGCTTTGTGTATAGAGTTGGGTTTTTGTTGAAGTGCTGCAGATCAAACTCTCGTTTTGTTTCTGGAATTCAATTCAACTAACTTCAAATCTATCAAGTAGAACTAAACTTCAACTTTCGTTTCGTGGTCTAGTTTCTACGGGTTTACACCTTTCTAACCTATGAATTCTTACGCTTTCGCTGTTAGAAAAGACTTATAACTCGCGTTAATTAGCCTTGGTTTAATCTTTCGATTATAAACCTTCAAGTTAACACAATTGATAATAATTTCTTAGAGAAGTTTGGACTTAACTATCTATCTAATCAAGCAAGGCCTATACTTGATGGATACAAACAAACTAATCTAATCAATTAATTCAAATCAGATAAGCAATTAAAGAAAAGAAATAAAACACAACATGCAACTAAGAAATCAACTAAATAACAATATCAATTCATAAACTAAAGGTTCACTGCCATGGCCCCTAAAAAGGTATCTACTCGCGATGAAACATCAAACAGAACATCCAAGTATCAAAGAGAAAAGAAAACATAAGAAAGAAATAAAGTTACAACAGAAGAGCAACTTGATCCCTTCCTTTCTGTCTTCTGCTACTCGACAGCGGCCCGCAGATGTCTCTGGCGACCCGCTAGACCTCTGCAGAATCGTTCTCCCTTCACCCAGAAATATTTCCTCTGATTTGCCGACCCCTCTGTCTTCAACGCTTCCTCCTTATATAACATTCATTGGCGGTTCCCTAGAAGTGGAGGTCGTGCAAGTAGAGACTCTAAATTTGGCTCAGACGGTTATGGAGAAGATAGCAAATCTGGCTGGCTATTTTTATCTGTCGGTTAACATCTTCCAGCGGCCCGCTGCTGCATCTAGCGACCCGCTGAAGTCTCCTAAATCGCAAGTCATCATCTGCTACCCGCTGCTTCACTGTGGGTCGCTGGTGAGATCTGTGGGTCGCAGGTCTAGTCTGAAATCGCTCCAAATGTCGAGTCGAGTAACCACATCGCGTAGATCCTATACAAAATGAAGCAACCATGGCAGTACCTAGCTTCTAACCTAAATTAACCATTAAACATTAGAAAAAGCACATAAAATCAAGAAATTAAGACCTATAAATGGTTGAAATACTAAGTATGAAAACCATTTATCACATATAGAATAACAAATTGAACATATGAATGAACAAAGTGAACATATACACCAACAAAGTGAGACATAAAATAAACACAGAAATCTGACGAACAGCAGAACAAATTGAACACATAGAAATAACAAATTGAACAGATGAATGAACAAAGTGAACATATACACTAACAAAATGAGATATAAAATAAACACATAAATCTGACAAGCAACAAAACAAATTGAACATATAGAATAACAAATTGAACATATGAATGAACAAAGTGAACATATACACCAACAAAGTGAGACATAAAATAAACACAGAAATCTGATGCACAACAAAACAAATTGAACACATAGAAATAACAAATTGAACAGATGAATGAACAAAGTGAACATATAAACTAACAAAGTGAGATATAAAATTAACACATAAATCTGACAAGCAACAAAACAAATTGAACATATAGAATAACAAATTGAACATATGAATGAACAAAGTGAACATATACACCAACAAATTGAACATAAGGAAGAAACTGAAGAGTGCGAAGGGAGGGGGAAGGGAGAGAGATGCACAGAAGGAAGAGACTGAAGAGTGCGAAGGGAGAGGAGCGTACCCGGATGAGGAGAGAGGAGCGCTTCGCAGGGTGAGGAGAGGGCTCACTTCGCTGGGGAGAGAGGAGCCTTCGCTTCGCTGGGTTAGGAGAGGGGAACGCTTCGAGCGATGGTAGCGATGGTAGAAATAGAGATGGTAGTAATCAATTTCCAATATAAAATACATTAAAACTTAGTATAGAAAACATATCTAAACAATATAACGAAATGTATATTTCAAATATAGAAAACATTTCGAAACTTTAATTTATTTTTATTTTGACAAAGGGCTGATGGGTTGAAAAGGAAAGGAGGGAGGGAGGGACGCATCAAACATGGGATGGGAATTTTCCAAAAGAGCAAAAGGTGATGTTTTAGTTGGCTGCCGGAGGAATAAAAAAAAAGCAAACAAAATGAGAATGAAAGGGGGGAAAAACAAAAACAAAAAAGCAAAAGGAGATCCTACTCAAGTCGTCCTCCTCTTGCCGGGTGGGTCGGTTTAGCTGTTTGCAAGTCACCCCTGCCGAAATTTTTTAATGCAAGAATTAGAATAATTAAAGTTGCAATCTTAAACAGATACTCTTTGGAATTACAAAAGTAGGGACGAAAGTTACTAATTTCTGTGCGGACCGTGCATTCTCCGTTGCCTCTGCATGTATAAATTTCTGTGCAAATCATACTTAAAAAAATATATGTACAGATACCCAGTATGCAATATGAGTCTACGATATTATTGATTTTTTTTAATAATGAAAACCCTTAAAACACAAGAAAATGTGAATTGTACAAAGATATCATACTCTCACTTCCATAGGTCTAGCCATATATGCATTGAATGAATTAATCGTGATTGCCGTGTGTATTATTTATCAAATTAACCAACCAATATTCTAGAAGCCATATTTTCATTTCAAATAGTAAAGAATTCAAGTCAACTAAAGCTAATTCCTTACTGCCAATCCATGTGTGTCAACACTATTCGCATTTTTGGACATCTAAGTTGAGTTAACTCAAACACGCATCATTATATTAAACTAGATCTGTGCGTCGACCTTCGCTTGACGATAATGATATCCATTGTAAATAATATTTGAGACATTACGGCATTAGTTTTTATTTTAAGTATATAGACGATTTTTAATCAATAATTTTAATATAAAAGAACTTATTTTTTAAAGTATATTTGTTATAAGAAGATAAATTCCATAAATTGATTTGCTTAAGAATGAAAATTAATAATGATTTAAACATTCTGGTATTAATAAAAATTATTGTATAAAAAATTACCTTACTACTAGAAGAACAAAATTCATCCCCCATGTATTTTTTGTCTTCGAATTTTTTGTGGGCCAAATTTTTAGTATCCGTACACGTATCGCGTCTAGATTTCCATTTGAAAGTAATGCAATATCTATTATGTTTGTCTTTATTGTAAATGTGAAATAGTTGATGAAAACTTAAAAAAGATGTATTATTTATAGATAAAATTTTAGCACCCTTTGGTGGAGGAGACATCATTTGGCAATGCACCTTTTAAATAATACCATTTGAAGCATCAAATTGATTGCATCCTTTGAAAAGATATATATTAATTGAACCCTATGAAATATATGTTAAAAGACACATTTTCATTCGCACTCATTCATTGAATAAGACTATACTCACACCTTTTCATTTGTTAACATTTAATTAACATATCTATAATTTTTTTAATAATAATTAATAATATAAAATAAAAAATGACACTTTATCATACACAATCGCACCATTTCATTTGTTATCATTTAATTAACCTAATTATGATTTCTCAATAATAATTTAAAATAAAAAGGATACTTTATGATATATTATCCCACCATTTTATTTATTAGCATTTAAGTAACCTAATAATGATTTTTTTAATATTTATTTAAATAAAAATAATACTTTATTATATTTACAACTATCTATATGCATTTTAAGAAGGAGATGAAACAATTATCTAATTAGTGTAAGGCATCTTTTGGGACCCATTCATTGAATATAGACTACATGAACGCACATTTTCGTTTGTTAGTATCTAATTAATCTCATTATGATTTATTAATAATAATTTCAAATAAAAGGACAACTATTTATTTTACAAATAAGAATGCAATTCTTTTTAATATTTATAAAATTTTTAGATTGTTTACAAATAAAAGGCATTACGAAATATTAAAAAATGATTGAATAAAAAAATTGTATTAAAAATGTCGAAATTAATAAGTAAATTGTAATTAAGAGTTATAAATTTTAATTTATATGATTATAGTAAATAAATAATAGGTGTGTTTATAGGTTGTCTGAAGTCTGTAATTTCTGTTCTGATATTTTTAAAAGGCTTGAAATCAAGCAACACACGAACATGGCAAGAAGATTTTATGTCAAAATAATAACATAAGTATTTGCGGACAAATCAATACAAAACTTGTGGGGAACCATAGATAGCCTCCTCTAATATGTTCTACATTGAATCGTACAATCTCGCACATAGTGTCTTGTGTAAAATTATTTTGGGTCCGTTGATAATATTCAATATCAAAATAAAAAGTATTCTAATAAAAAAACATAATATTTTAAGTCAATATTATTGTTAATTTTAAAGTTTTGAATATTTTTAAATTCATATATGTTCGTTGTTGGCCCAAATGCATAAATATGAAAAAAAAAATATTGGAAACAAATTCTTGTTAAATTTGAAATCGACATGATTTAAGAGAAAAAAATGTATTGCATAAAAAGTTACCTTAATATCTAGTAGAACAAAATTCATGCTTCATGTATTTTCCGTCTTCCAATCAGTTGCAAGCCAAATTTTTCGTGACCCTTACACGTATCACATCTGGATTTCCATTTGATAGTGATGTGATATCTATTATGTTTGTCATTTTTGTATATGTTAAATGGTTAATGAAAATTTTGAAAATGGAGTACTATTTATAGATAAAATATTAGCATCTTTTGGTGAAAGAGACATCGACTCGATTACATCATTTGACGAGACATTTTTTAAATCGCACATTTTAACACATTATTTTGATAGACACCCTTTCATTCGCATCTTTTGGAGTCATCCACACATCTTTATTATATGTAAGATTGACCACACAAATTTACACATTAAACATCATCAAAACCTACATATTTAACTTCACACACAAACCATAAAATTAAACGTTGAACACAAACAATCAAATATAACTTCACACACATGCAAACAAATTAAAATTTAATATAAAAAATATTAATTTTTTGCATAATCAACCGTATTATTGTAATATATATATATATATATATTTCCATAAACTGAATTATTTGTTAATTCTATTTCTCTCTCATTATTAGAGCATGACTTTGAATAAATGGTGAGCCTCAACGGTTATAACAACTATCAACTATGCGTTAATGCGAGAGCACAATGGAGAAATGAATGAAAGGGACGAAAACAATTGAATAAGAAAAATATGCTATGGTCTCTTTCCTTATGAGGCTTTGTCGTTTTCCTTTTTTTATTTTTCTTTTTAAATCAGAGACCCATTGCCATTGGAGCAGCAACTAGCAAGCTAGCAACCTACCAAATGGTTCGCTCCAATCATAAAATAATATGAAATATAGAAAAAAAATAAAATGAAACACACTCATTTCATTTGTCAAGCAAGGCACATGTCTAATTCAAGACTAGACACTTTCATATTTTTCGATCTTTAACAACCAAATATATTAACATAATCATAATTTTTGAAGAACAAACTCAATCACGTGCCTGGACTTGTCCTAATGTGGCTCCGCCCTGTCACTTGAAGATGCATCTACAAGGTAAATTAAACAAATTGAATGGCGACTTGCCTCAATCCCATACTGAGTGACAAACATTTCTTTAAATTAAACAAACAATGTTAGCAAGTTGGTAAGAATTTACAAAATATAAAATGTACGACCTTCCATTTAATTACCTGCCATATATATATTCCCCTTTATGGCTCATGTAGATTGAAGCAACACTAATGGAATTTCGTCAAGACTGAATCCCGTCGTGCACACGACTTTTTGACTTGACACCCTTTCTGTCCATTTCATCCAAGTCAATTCGTCATAGTACGCAAAAAAATTTTACATTGATTGGCTAAAGTATACTCCAGCATACGGGTTTGATGCTGAAGTCGTTTTTCGAAATCTAAAATTTAAATAGTCGATCCAAACCATTCAAGTTTTTTACCATATAAAAACATCCTTTAAGTCCAAATTTTACATTTTGTTCGAATTTTTTTGCTATATATTATGCTATTTTCAAATTTAAGAGACAGAAATACATCTTTATAGTGTTTTTTTAAATAGCATAATATATAGCAAAAAAAGTCGAAAAAAATATAAATTTTGGTTTCTTAGGAGATTTCAATATGAAAAACAATTTGAACAGTTCAGATCGACGGTATGAATTTTAGATTTTGAAAAACGACTATAATGTGTGTCTCGCACTTTTTTGTCCTATCCACGGGGAAGGCCGTGGATTTCCATCATGGGAAAAAATAATGCGGATCAGATACTCCTTGAGCCTCCTATGATTCAAACACCACTATCCGTCTAATGGACGAAAGATAACAGTGTGATCCTAGGAGTCTCAAGAGTTGGTTGTTGTGCGTAGGTTCCTTCCTTCCAGCAGGTGCAAGCCCCTGCTATTAATTACCTCCGGTCTGAGTTGAGAACCAGACAAGAGCACTTTCAGATCGGAAACAAACAAGTTAACTGGGAAGAATAATTCGGGATAACTTTTCCATTTATTTCTTGTCATCAAGGAATATTTCCTTCGTACTTCTCTTACTGCGGGGGTTTGGTCAGCATCAAATTTTGGTTGATACCATACTTTGGTGTACTTTTGTGTTGCAATTTATCGGTATTGTACTCTGATGAATATCGTACTTTGGTTGACTTAGGCCATCTTTGGTTGACCTCGTACCTTGTACCTAATTGGTATTGCATCTTAACTAGCACTGTATTTTGGTTGACTTCCATGTCACATTTTAAATCAACTTAGTAATTTCACTATGCTGAATTTGGCTTGAGGCCACCATGAGAATACTGAAATCAATACTGGGGGGTTATGGGTCCCAAATTAATATCCAGTTGATTTAAAGATTTTTTGAAATTTGAGGTTTTTCGTTCAAGTCTTGATTACAGATGTGTTATGTCTTACCTCAACAAGAACTAGAGAGTATGTCTTTTCCACTGACTGGGCGCTATGTCGGCTCGAAAGAACGTTTTGAGATTTTTTTAGTTTGACACTAGACAGATAGACGATCTAGGTCAATCCTCAACCGTTTTGAGAGGCTGAAGAGATCTCATGATTTCGTTCAAGTCATCTGGAATTAAGTGCTATGTCATCCTCAGACAAAAACGACAAAGTGTGTTATTTTCACTGATTAAGCGCTATGCCATCTCGAAAGAACGAATGTTGGACTTTTAGAAGTCACATTTTATTTGGCGAAGACAAATTTCCTTTGATTTTCCTTAGGGCTTTTGACTTTAGATTGACTTTTCTTGAGTTTTGAACTTTGATTTGATTTCATCAATTTTAAGTTCTTTAAGTTGGACTTTTAAGTTGTGAACTTTGCAACGGAATTTCAGGCTTACATTTCAAGTGAGACTTTTTAGGTCAAGTGCCCTAAAAGTGGGTTTTTGATTTTAGTAACACTGAGTTGCGACTCAAGTTCGGACTTAAGTGAGATTTTTTAGATTTTATAAATTTTCAACCAATCTTTTATGCAAAACTTAGGTGTCAATCTGCAGGGGCTTAGGGATTTGTAATGGGATTTGGTCATGAGCATTTGGATTTTGGATCGAAGGTTCCATTTTTGGGTTGAAACTTTCGAAGTGGGAATTCTGTATGAGGGGAATTCCGAGTCTGATTTGGAGTTTGGGCTTACTAGGTGTATGGGCCTAGGTTTTCATCTTTGAGTTTGGAGATTTTCTAGGATTATGGTCCTAGTATTTGTTTGGATTTTCTAGGACTATAGGCCTAGCATTTGGATTTTGGATTTGGGATTCAGTATTAGTTTAGCATTTGGGAGGTGTTGGTGGTCTCGGTTTCGAGGCTCACGCGTACCTACTGTCCAGAATATAAATGTTCATATGTACCTACTGTCCAGAACATAAATATTCATGTATTCTTGCAGATATTTAATTTTAAATTTGTCTTTCATTTTTTATTATTTCCAAAAATGATCACTTTTAGACTTTTCAATTTCTTTTGTTTCATGCATTAAGGTTGGGCCTGAAAAATACTACCAAAATATTCTTTATATTTTTCTGAACATTTTGACATTTTGTTTGCAAGACATTCTTACTATTTTTATGCATTTTTGAAGTTTTCATGTTTTCGCACTACTTTGATTGGCTGGAGGCTTGCTGTTTGCTGCTTTGGGTTGCAGTGACCCGCTACACAACGGCCGTCACAGAAGATCACATCATGGCGCTGAGGTTTCGGTTTTCCGTCGGGTTTAAATTCAATTTGTGGGACCCATTTTTAGTGACTTGGTCTTTATGCGCCACGTTCACCATCATTGTTCTTTAGATCCGTTAGGGATCAAATCTGTCCGTCCCTAGGGTGTCAAGATTCGTGCCAGGGACTCTTTTCTTTTCTTCCTTCCATTTCTTCTTGCCTTCGACTGTCGAGAGAAGGTGGTTTTTTTGTCAGAAGTGCCATTGCGACGATGGTCGTCGCCATTACTCAAATTGGGACCACTTCTTAGCTCGTGGCGAGCTTCTCTTTCTTACCCTCCAACACATTTCACCGATTTCTTCCTAATTTCGGATTTCTCTTCTTCCTCTTCGATCAGGTTTGACCCATTATTGCCAATTGAGCTGTCCAGAGCCCTAATTGAGTTTCCTTGGTGGGTCCCATGGAGTTATAGTGGCTTGTAGAGGTTCCTGGTGACTTCAATTATGCAGGAACCTTTCCTTTTGCTTTAATTTTGTAATTATTTCATGTGGACTGGCTGTATTTGGTAACACAGTCCTTGTCAGGTTCTGAGTTCAATTGATCCTTTCTTTATGCTTAATTTAATCTTGGTACTGATGGCGATCAGTCACCCTTGCTTAATTGAGTTTAATTTGACCCAATTTCACCATTTGATCTGAGACTGGTTGGGGTACTTCCACCGATTTGGGGTTTCATTCTTTTGTCATATATGGACATTTCAAGATTTACACAGATGTGTAAAAACCAAGCTTTTAAATTTCGCCGAAATAACGACGTTATTTTTTAAATTTCGGTTTTTCGGAAAAAAACGCACCAACGTTACAGTTTCAAATCAGAAAAATGCGTAACGCGTCATTTTCGAAATAACGTCGTTATTTCGGCAAAAAAATTCTTTTAGCGGAGAAAAAATGGAGACAGAAGAGACTATATACAATATTACATTATAGTATTAATATTATACTTATACATAATAATAATGCAATAATTAGATATTAGTATATTACTATATTAGATTATTAGCACATTAAAAAAATATAGAATTCTGACTTGTATTGTAGTACTATACACAAGAATACATATGAGTTTGACATAGATGTTTGCATATACACACCGTTTTTTTCGTCATTTTTTCACCGAAAAAACTCCGCACCGTTAAATAAATTCCGAACCATCAGACCGAAAAAAAACCCATTTTATAAACTTGGTAAAAACCCTCCTCATGAGTCAAGCTTCGAGATATACACATTCCCCTTTGAGTTTCTACTGTGTTTTTATTTGTTTTGTATTTGTTTTATTACTTATTAAATTTATGAATCTTGGGTACCTATTTTGTAATTGAACATAAGTATGTAATTTTGTAGCCTATTTTGTTGTTGAAAAATATTTAATATATAGATTTTTGTTTATTTCTATTTAATGTGCCAAACGATAAGATATTACCAATTATCGTGATCATTTTTTGTCAATAAGTTTAACATTTGTTTCTTGTTTTATTTGATTTCAATTCTATCAAATTGGAATGGGTAGTTATGTTGTTCGACATAAAATAACGTCTCCTCCGAAAATAGTTTTAAACGTTAATTTTCTGTGGACTCTAAAAAAGAAATTATATATTTTTTCGTTAGTTCATTTATGAAGAAACTTTAAAATAACAATGGCTACATTAAGTACAAATTGCAAAATAGATTGCGTGTCCAAATATATTTTTTTTCATGGTGCTTAGTTAGAATTTTTAATTTTTTTGTCTTTAAATTTTGAACCATTACAGTTAATAGAGTACATTTATAATAAATAATATATATGTATATATATATATATATATTTTTAATTATTAATTTATTTTATAATATTAATCTTTTAAATATTTTGAACCCACTTTAAAATTTTCTAGCTCTGCCATTATTTATTAATATATTTATTTGATATAATTTATTTATCCCAAATATATAATTTTTATTGTTATTATTTTTGTTGTCGTTACTCTACTTTTATCATTAATTCTTAACAAATAAGACTCACATGTAAGGATAAAATAAGGATAAAGATAATTTTTAGTGAATAAGAATAATTATGGTATGGTAAAAAGGAAATTTTTAATTGGTACGGATATAAAAAATATTTGTACGGCATTGTACATTCGTACCCTACCCCGTTGAGTCCTATTAGTCAGTTTACTTTCATATGTTAATACCGTTAGAAAGTTTGGAATTTTTTCCGTACGTGTTGTTGTTGTTGTTTTTATTATTATACAAAATAAAACAGGCGGGCTGTTAATTAACAATAACTAATCTTTCTCAAGACAAGAAGCACAATGACTGACAAAGACCAGTATACAGAAAAAATGAAAAAAAAACCAGTAATCTATAGTATTAATTAAAACCCGTGGGTGTCGCAGTCCGTTTTTTTGTTTCGCTAGCGACACGGCACTCTGAATCGTTTGTTTGTTTAAGCTGAATCATCCTTTTTCTCCGTCTGTACTGTTCCGCCTTTTCGCCTCTATTTCCCTTTCTCAACTCCTCTCTCTTTGCCTCCTCCGTCGATGTCGTTCACGTGCCTCTTGCCTGTTGCCACCTCCTCCTCCACCTCCTTCCGAATATCCTATTCTTTGCTGAATTCGCGCCACCCCGAGCCAAAACCCTTGACGGATTTTTCGTCTCGGATCCTCACCTCCTCAGGTCTTCCCCCACGGCCTCATGCGCTGCTCCGCTGCAAGTCTGCCCCTTCCGACCCTGTCATACCCCTAACGTCCTACGCACCCCCGTCCTCCTCTGCCAACGCGCCCACCTCCTCCCGACGCTCCGCCTCTTCTTCTCCGCCAAATCTGCAGCACCTCAGAACCCTCCGCCAATTCAGCCCTGATCGAATTGAGAAAGCTAAAGGTACTGTTATGATTTCTTCGGTTGGTGCGTGCAATTCGATCTATAAATTTATCTCTTCTACTTTTGTCTGATTGCAAACAATTTTATATTTTTAGTACTAATTGTTTTGTGAAATCATGTCGTATCATATTTCTAATCACTCAATTAAATAGTGGCGGAGCATATTCGTGTATTGATTTGCCTTGCAAACATGAAATACGGTTTGATTTAACTTATTGGAACTAAAATTTGTATTGAGAGCGATGTGGCTTCACTACTATACTTCTTACTTTCTAAAGCGTAAAATTTGATCTATTCTTTTTACATCTTACTTGCAGAATATGATCCCAAATTTATCAGTTGGCACTGAATTACTTTGGTTGGGTGAATTAACTAAAGTTTTAGATTTCTGTAAAAAATTATGCACAATTAATGTTAGCTTACTATTGTCCTTTTTTCCATTCATCTTTTTGGCTTTGTAGGAACAGCCCTGGACTGAAGAGGAAGAGAAAATTCTCATCCAGGCACACTCTGAGTATGGGAATAGGTGGGTTCAGATAAGCATGTATAAGAGGGATAATAACAAGAGGAAGAATTTTCAAAGGAACATCATGTATAAGAGGTTGAAACCAAGGACAACACTACAAGTACTAAGCCTGGGTCATAATGACAAAAAGAAGAATTATAGACCAAGTGCTAAGCCTGCGACCTTGGACCCAGGGGAAGACATGGTGCATACCGATTACAACTTGAACCGGCCTCATGTGCCAGCAGCTGGACATATGATGTACAACTTGAACCTGCCAAAGGTGATGCAGCAAATATTCCAATATGAAGTTAGTTTCGAGAATGGTTTGCAACCTTGCAGGAGTTTGATGCAGCAAATATTCCAATATGACCTCTTACTGTCTTGCTTATCGAAATGACAAAGGTGTATTTCTATGTCATAATTCAAGTAAACATAATTAAAGGTTGATATCTTTTTAGAACTGATTTATGGCAAAAATTATATAGTAAGTTTATTTATGGGAACTTAATAATTCAGTTAATCTCTGGTCAAATTGACTATACTTAAAATCATTTATTTCCCAATGATGTCATAAAATTGTTGTTGATTTGAAATGATTATTGGTGACAATTCAATCAAATTTGACAATCTTTTGCATTTTAATTTTGAAAAATGATTAGTTGCACTGTTCCTATATTATTAAAGCTCATAGCATGTTTTCTTTCATTATTAATCAATTGCAACTCAATAAGAGTTTCTCTTTCATCATATGCTAACATAACAACTTAATTAGATTAATAAAGAACAGAGCATAACTGGTGATTGTACTGTGCTAATTTGGAGGTTGTTTATGTGAACTTTATATAAACACTTTAATCACCTTCATGGTTCATGACTTTTGTTCCATTACTTCTTGCAGCTCGAGAAGTTCAAGAACTATAATTTTAGGAGGTGCCCATGAATATGGATTCACATTGCATTTTGCTGCCAGAGGGGTAAAACAAATATTTGCGAGCTTTTACTTGGAAAGCTCAAGCTCCAAGCTGATATTAGGAAAATGAAGGTATGAAAGCTTTCCTCTTTAAAAGTAAAAGACATTCTAATTTGGATCAACCATACTGGTATGATGCCAGTGTATTGATCTGAAATTGGTCCTTTCT
Organism: Rhynchospora pubera; assembly: GCA_028095005.1. Classification (NCBI taxonomy): domain Eukaryota; kingdom Viridiplantae; phylum Streptophyta; class Magnoliopsida; order Poales; family Cyperaceae; genus Rhynchospora; species Rhynchospora pubera. The sequence continues at coordinate 360,860,537 of CM051460.1, forward strand.
TACATGTAGGATAAAGCATTAGGTTTTGCATTTTATGCGTTGATTAAATCATATTAAATACTATTGAGTATATGATGCTCAATTTAGCTAAATTTGTCAAATTCACTTGAATTCGGATATTAATATTGGCATTAGCATATGTAATTTTTTATAATAATGGTACTCAGTGTTGATACTTATTTTAGGTTGGACACCTTTAATTCATGTAGCAAGACAAGACCATTATGGTACCATGTAATATTTTCTAAGCAAAGGCAAATCCATCTGCTTCGAGTAATTTGGATGCTATAATTCTTTACCATGACTGCTGGTATAAATTATCAAAATAAATAATTTCTTTTCTAAGGCGATATATAAAATTACTTTTTACTATCAGAAAAATTACTTTTAAATTTGCTAAGAAGAAAGCTCAGATACTCAATTTATGGTGCAATACTATAAAAATTCTCAACTGTATGTACAAGGTGCATTACAATTAGCGATTAATGTTTTTTTTTATGTTTCCACTTTCCAGTTTTAACTTTAGTAATGATCATCTTCATCTTTTAATGTATTTCAGATGTCACTAATTTATATCTTTGTCTACTGCATTAATAAAGTCCACATAAGTAGGAACTTTTACCTGACCCCTGGAATTCTCATTTAAGGATGTAATCTTGAAACTGACATTACAAGCGGTGATGCCTGTGATATTGATCAATGTACCTTTTATACATATTCTGGATGGTCCGGTGAAACCTGAGGTAGTTGCATGGTAGGAGTTTCATTCTATGTTGGATTTAATTAATGTGTTTGGTTGCACATTAACAAAGCTCCTATAAATTTTTCATTCTAAATGATAAGGGCGTTTTTGACTGCCAAAAAAAAGGAATGTAAGCTTATTGGTGATTGTCACTGTCAGAATAATTAAATTGAGCAACATTTGAGAGATGTCTTTTGCCAAATGTCAGTTCAAGGTTTTACATCTTTGTTTATATCTATTACATATTGGTGTGTATGATTGCTTCTCAAGTTATGCTAGATGCATGTGTAAGGCTCTTGCATCTTTAATTCTTCTGGTATGTTTGACTTTATTCAAATTTTGATCCAACCTCATGTTGTTGGTCAAGTATCATAGATTTTGAAACAGTTTTAATTGACGCTTCTTTAAAACGGTAAATATTTTAAGACATGTTTATAGTTTTTTTTACACATAATACATATATATCTTTCATGCCATAAAGTTTCCGAGGATTTTTTTTTTTGATATTTGCATCATTAAACTTTTCAGTTTAGTTAAGGGTTAATTATCAATAAGAACTATACCATCAATTGTTTTTGACTTGAAACTCTTCGATTTATGTGATTTAGACTTTCAGTTCATAAATACACAGTAATGTTTACTCATTTGTGTAATTTTTTTTTTGTTTTAGGCCCTCGAGGGGTTAGTACAAAAAACCGGAAGATATGAGGTTATTGGAAAACTTGATAAGGTACCAGCATCAAACCATTTATGTACCAGAACATAATTACTCAATTATTCTAATTCCAGATTTTCTACCAGAATACATTGATAATAATATTTACTTTTGAGTTACTGCCTCATTGGTAATGACATCTTGGTTAATATTTTCACTCATTAGATGCTTATACACTTAATTTTTTTTACAGCTCATGTGAAAGAAAAATTATGATATTTTGCTTTAGCACTTGCATGTCGCATGCTATTTAGACTTAATGACAAATTATTAGTGGTTCTTAAAATTGAAATACAAAAAATCCGCTAAGGCGCGGCGAAGCCGCGCTTCCCCACCTAGTTGAAATAAGATATTAACAAACAAAAAGGAAAAAAAAACAAAAATGAAAGATGGAAAAGAAATGTTCCTTTTTCCTAGAAAAAGAACATCAGGCCTCCAAAAAATAAAGACAAAACAGAGTATAATTCAAAATAAAGAAGCGTTTCCTTGCATTTGCATATACTCTTAAAGATACAGGCTCATAAGCAAAGAAAGCCTTTTTGAGAAAAAAACTTTTGCGCATTAGCTTTTAGATTGCTACAGAGGAGAAGTGTGCATCCTCATTCTCTTCTGTCCTCTGTAGCAAAGGTGCAGAATCTTTGTTGGTTTCTCCCCCACCTGGGGCTCCCAGCCCTTCGATCATCTCCACCGCATCTTTCATCTCCAATCTCTTCTCCATGTCGGGCTCACAGCAGGCCAGTGCGATTCGTAGCAGAGCCTTCACAGTATCCAAATTGGGAGAACCTGAGACAGCTCTCATGAGATCGGCATCAATCACCTTCTCACCCCATTCGTCCTCTGGCATCGACGCTACCCACAGGCTGAGGTCGTGCACTTGCCCCTGTTGATGTTGTGAGGAATCATCACTCTGTGTCCCTGACAATCCCGTCAGAATTTCCAGGATGAGGTGCCCTAGACACCACACATCGCTCTTCTTTGATGGGCGGCCTAGCTGGCGACGCTCAGGCGATCGAAAAGCAGCCATGGCATTAGTGGCGTGTTGTTGATTAACGACTGGGACCAGAGCGTAGTCTGATAGCAAAGGCTCAAACGAGGAATTGAGAAGCACATTGGATGGTTTGAGGTGACCATGTGGCACGTTTAGCACAGACAATTCCTCATACAGGTAATACAGGGCACGGGCTACACCCTTCACGATTCTTAAGCGTACCGACCAGTCCAAGGCGGCGCGCATCCTTCGGTCACCTGCTTAAGTTGAGCAAAAAAACACAATCAAATATATATATATATATATATATATATATATATATATACATGTATGTGTGTAGATGCCAACAACAGATATTTAATACGACTTTTCTGCTCTAGATGCACAAGTAACATATATATAACATTAACATAGCGCGCGAAGCATTGAATAAATAATTGAATGGGCTACCGTGTAGAAAATGAGCCAAGCTTCGGTTGGACACGTAATCAGTGACAAGTAATTTATCATCCTTGCGATAATAATAAGCAACTAGAGGCAAGAGATTGGGGTGCGAAAGGCGGCCAAGCCTCCTCATGTGTTCTTCAAAGTCTTCCTTGCCGACACGGTTCATGTCCTTGAACTTCTTGACAACCATTGATGAACCATGAACCAAAGTTGCCTTATATGCGCACCCCAAGCTGCCCGACCCCAACACCTCGGCTTCGGATTTCAACAAGTCTGGCAGTTCAAATCTCTGCCTACCTTCCACCACAAACACCAGCTTGCCCTGCTCGTGGCCTCCGCTGCTGCCGCTTCTGTGATGGTTTGGAGATCCCATTTTACTCGAATTACTTATTTCTGGGCCCGCATCCAAATCGTCAGTCTTCTTGTTCGAGTTGTTGGTGTTATGGTGCGAAGTTGGCAGCTCAAACTGGTGTTCAGTCATGTTTTCTGGGCGCCTCTTCTTCAGGAAGAATAATACCATGACAGTAGCTACAAGGATGACAACAATGAATACAATAATACCGATAGATGTGCTGTTTTGTGCAGATGATGGTGACTCCGATGATGACGATGATGTTGGTGAAGAGGTGCATGTCTGCAGGGGTGCCCCGCATAGATTCTTGTTGCCTGCACATACAAAATCCAATGTTTACCAAGATAGATCAATGACACATTCTGCCAGGGAACTTATGGAACTAAGTTCCATCATTTAAATAACATAACTAAAAGAAGCTCCCTTTGACATTTCATATATACATACATACATACATACATACATACATACATACATGCATACATATAGATACATACACACACATTTATTATGAGCAAGAATCGAGCATTATTTAGAAACACCTGGTAAAGCAAATTAATTAGTGAAAAAAATGACTACAATATTCTCCTGTATGCATGCTTGTGAGGGGCATGTGTATTTTGTGCAGAAGCGGTAGTCTTAATTGAGTGTTTTGTAAGGATGCAGCACAATCCCTTAAATATATGTACTATATATATGTGTACCCATAAAGAGGTCAGCTCCCATTTTAGCCAGTTTGTCAGGTATCTTGCCCTCCAATGCATTATTAGACACGTTGATGGACTGCAGGGTGTCCTGCTGTAATTCCGGTATCACTCCCTGAAATTGGTTGCCATCTAACCTCAACTCCGCAAGCTTCGGTAACTCAGCTAGTGATTTGGGTATGGATCCAGTGAACTGATTGTTGTCAAGATGAATCCTCTTGATATTACCCATGCCAGAGAACGCATCAGCTGGTATCTCTCCTGAGAGCTGGTTCATTGAGAAAAATGCAGCCCTGAGATTGGTCACCATGTTAAGTGCCGGAATGGACCCCTTGAAGTTATTGTTGGCAAAACTCAAGACACGTAGAGTCGGTAGTTTTGCAAGGATCGTAAGGTCTAGCTTGCCAGATAGCTCCATGCCCTCCAGTTGAAGTCCTAACACTCTTCCCTCGTTGGTGCATATGACTCCTGACCAAGCAGAGGCATTTGTTCTCCCGTTGCACGGTGTTTTCCCTTGTTGCCAGTCGCTGAGACTGTTGGCTGGGTTGGCCAGTCCCTCCTTGAATTGGAGAAGGACCTCGGCATCAGCCTTGGCATCAGCACTGAGTCTCTCATCCTGCGCGACAGCGACTGGGAAGGTTGATGAAGTCTTGAGGATGATGAGGAGGATGACGAGCAGGTGTGGTCGGGGATGGGATAGGTTGGCCGTGGGCATGGTGGAAGCAACCCGCCGGCCCGTGCAACGGCTGAAGGCGCTATCGGTGGTGTTGCGAGGAGGATTATAGATTAGTATAGTTATGGATTGGGGGGGGGGGGGAGAGAGAGAGAGAGTGCGCCCAGGATAGAAAAGGGTCTAGTTGGACGAAGGGGTGGGGGCCGATGGAGGAGAATAGGAGAGGTCCGCATGACCGTGCTAACAATAGAAACAATAAATCAATTCAAAAGGGTTAGCCCTGCTGCCTGCATGCGATGCGCGCATGCATTTTCAATTCAAAAGCGTAGCTTAGCTTGCGTCAAGAATCAACGGTCAGCCCTCTATTTTTAGAAATTCTTCAATCTCCTTCCCAATTCCCATACACATAATATCTCATCTGATCTGTACATACCACCGTACGTACGTACATGAATAATACTTAATTGAGTCGACAGCACGAGCACCCCCTATCGTCACAATCCGAATGTGCTCCCGCGCGGGACCGTCCAGCGCAGCCTACGAATTGTCCGATCTGATCTGGACAGTTCGAGTCTATCGATCAGGTTACATGCGCGGGGCTTCCTTTGCCATTGAGATTAAATTATATGGTTCACAGTGGTACGCTGGATGGTCCCGCACGGGACTGAATCTCATTTCCATATCGTCAAGAGCTCTCATAATTTCTGGCCTGGGTTTCTTCGTTTTGAAATTGACAGTAGCTAGATTCCAAAGTATATTAATATACTAAGCTAATATATATCACGTGTTCCGCGATCTTTCTATGACTTACTTTAATAATTATATAGGAAAACAAAAATATAGCATAATCTGTACGTATTGATGAACTCAATGATCAGGGTAAGTCTAATGGAAGAGAAATCTTTCTGTCTGTTTAAATATAAGTAAACATATTCCTTGCGTCTTAACAAATTTAGAAAGCTTTTGTCATTAGAATTGATTTTACAATGGTGAAAAGTTTGGGTCTCAATTACAACGCAATATTGTATACATGCATACTCATCAACCAGCTAATGCAACTATGGAAGCTAATCTCTAGCAATATCTAAATACAATCATCCCCAAAGATACATCATATCTAAACATATTCTTTACTATATTGTTCATACTCTGTCTCAAGTTGTAGCATGCAGATCACAAATGTCCAACTTACCAAGTAAATAATCAAACTGAGTCTTTCCAAGTGCTTTTGTGAAGATATCTGCTAGTTGCTTAGTAGATGAAACATGACACATATCAATTTGACCTCCACAAATTTTATCTCACACAAAATGACAGACAACTTCAATATGTTTGGATTGCTCATGAAAAATAGGGTTAGTTGTGATATGAAGCGTAGCTTGGCTATCAGAAAACAAAATGCATCAGCTGCTTATGAGAAACACCAAGAAAAGAAGGAACATATTTTAGCTAGATTAATTCACAAGTTGCAGATATCATTGAACGGTACACTGTATGTTGTTTCTTTGTTTTTCAAGAAATAGAAGTGAATCATCGGGCATCACAAATTAGCCTGTCAATAACATTTTAGTAGTTGAACAACTTGCCTAGTCTAAGTCATAATACTCATATAATTGTAGATCACTATCTTCTCGAAGATTAATTCCTTGTCTTTGATGTCTCTTCAAATACCTCACTACTCTAAATGATGCATCATGATAGACTTGGAAAGGAGCATGTATAAATTGAGCTAGAGTGTGTGAACAGGGTAAGATAGTTCAGGTTTAGTATTTGTGAGATAAATAAACCTACCAATCAAGCGCCGATATTTTTCAAGGTCCGTCATAGTATTGCCAATTGCTTTTTCCAAATTATGATTTATGTTCCAGAGGTGTCATTATTGGCTTTGCACCAAAAAATCCGCATTCAGCGATCATATCTAATGTGTATTTTAGCTAACGAAAAAATAAATCATGGACCTCTTGCTATTTCAATTTCCAAAAATACTTCAGCTTTCCCAAATCATTCATGTGAAACTTGCGAAATAGATACTCCTTGAAAAGATTTATTGCTTCACCGCTGTTTCCAGCAATAACTAAATCATCTACATACACCAAAATGATCATAGATATGACACATTTTTTATAAACAAACAAGGAGTAATTTGCTTGTGACTACACAAAACCATACTCCTTTAGCACAGCAGTGAGTTCTGAAAAATCACAAGTGTGGTGCTTGACGCAAGCCGTCGAGTGATTTTTTCAAACGACACACTTTTTCAAGATGTGAAGATCCAAAACTAGGTGGTATTCGCATGTAAACTTGTTCATGTAGATCACCATGCAAAAATACATTCATGTGCACATTCATTTGATCTAATGTCCAGCCTTTGGCCACTGCTACCGCAAGCAAAATTCTTATGGTTGTTATTTTAACCACTGGTGAGAATATCTCATTATAATCAATATCTTCCACTTGTCGATTTTCCAAAGGCACCAATTGTGTCTTGTATCTTTCTATGGTGCCATCAGAATTGTATTTAATTTTGTATACCGATTTGCACCCAATTGACTTCTTTCCTTGTGGCAAATCTTCAACACTCCATGTATCATTTCTTTCGAGTGTCTCGATTTCAACTTGTATTGCATCACATCAATTTTTGTTCTTCATAGCTTCTCCAAATTGTTCAGACTCCTTTTCCTTGGTAATTGCACTAAGAAAATTTCTATGCCCTAATGAAAATTTGTAAGGATTTACATAATGAGATATAAAGTAAGGAGTACCTGAGGAGCTTACATATGTGCAATGAGCATAAAAAAAATCAGCATGTGCAGTATAACAAATATAATCCCGCAACTTAATTGGTGGTTGTCGCACACGATTTGATAGTTCTCTAATTTCAGCTTGTGGAAGAGTTACGACACCAACAGAGGGATCATTTTCTTCGAAAATGATGACAGTCATCCTAGAATTTGCCATCCAACGCCATCCAATTCATTTTTAGAAATGTGTGCTCTCCTCCTTCTCTTTGTGCCCTCCCTTTTTCTACCCCTAGTGCCTCTCTGTTCCTTCCTCTTCCTCACCCCTTGCTCCCTCATCTCCCTCTCTCTCTTCTTACTTTCACTACTCTTCTCTTCTCTTTTTCTTTTTCTCCTCTCTCCCAATTTTCCTCTCCTACACCTCTCTTCTAGCATATTTTTTCTCCCTTATTTCTCTTGCCTCATCCTTACTATCCTTTGTTTCCACCATGAATATAATTTGTCTTTCTTTTTCAAGATGAATATATGCAACAACAAAGAAAACATGTACAACAACAAAACAAAAAGATACAAATATTGGGTAAATAAGAAACTAAATGAATAGATACAACAACAAAGTTAATATATACAACAATAAAGTGAACATATATATTTATTAAATAATAAAGATGACTATATTCAACATGCAAAATGAACACATATAACAACATAGTTAACAGACACAATAAAAAAATGAACATATATAAAAATAATTAAATAAAAATAAAATGAACAGATTGATCGAATAAAGCAAACACATAACAAAAAGATGACAATAGATTAAAAAAATGAATATATGGTAAAATTAGCTGAATAAGAAGTAAAGTGAACAAATATAGCAAACAAAGCAAATACATATAACAACAAAAATGAACAGATGTAAAAATAATCAAAATAAGAAATAAAATTAGATAGAAGGACCAACGAGAAAGGAAAATGATAAACAGAGAGGGGATAGAAAGGAGCACGAAAGAGAAAGGAAAGAACAAGAGAGATCTAGAGAAGTATGAGAGGGAGGGACGAGAGATGCTGAAGGATGGACGGGAGAACGTTGAAAAAAGAAAGAAGAGGGAGAAAGGGGAGATGTAGAAGATAATCTAGGGGCCGTTTGGATCGCTTAGGAATTTGGAAAAGTTGCAATTCCTAGGAATAAATTTATTAGGAAGTGTGTAACTTTGTGAAGAGTTTGGATTGTTTATAATAAATTTATGGTAGGAAGATGAAATTTTCCAAATTCCTTATGGTAAGAAGAGAGGAGAATTGATGGAAAAAAGTTGGGCGGACTTGGTGGTAAGGGTTAGGCCCGTTAGGGTTTCAAATATTAATTATTAGTCTAAATTTCATTTCATTTTGGAGTAAGATTGGAAAATATTAGAAGAATAATTTTTAATTAAACAAAATTAGTAACAAAAAAATTCTCCGTGCAGAACTATTGAATATTGTGTAATTTCAATTAAGGGGAAAAAATGGGACATAATAATGTTTGTTTGTAATATATGAAATAGATATTTTGGTGTGTTCGTTGGTGATTAAAAAACCAAAAGGGGGAAGTATATATGAATAGATATTTTTGACGGATGATATTGATGGGACAATTGGGAGAGGAGTATGAGAGTCTGTGGTCTTTATTTCTTCATCAAAATTCAAATCCAAGCAATATAATAATCAATTCAATTTAATAATTCGACAAAAAGGTTTGTAATTGGCCTTTTTTTTAAAGCCCGTATGCAAGTAAATTTTACTTTTAGTTTACTTGTTTATATTCATTTTATTTATTATTATTATTATTAAACTAGGGTTGTGTACTTGTGTTGATTGGTATCTTGGGTGTGTTTGGATGAGCCGGGAATAGAAAATAGGAATTATGAATTTCGGTTTGCGTGTTTATTCTTATTTCTTATTTTTATATTATGGTTTTGTTTATTTTTTATTCTTGTATTGTTTGGATTGCACAAGAATAAAAATAAACACGCAAATCGAAATTTTTTATTCCTATTCTCTATTCGCGACTAATCCAAACACACTTTTGTTCCTTGCGTTGGTTCACATCAAAAAAAAAAAAAAAAAACTTGCGCTGGTTCTCCGATTGACTATTCACGACAATACATACAAATATACAAAACAAGAAGGCAAGGAAAGGAAATTTGGCGACAGAGCATATTAATATTAATTGAATTGAGTCAGAAGAAAAAAGAAAAAAAAAAAAAGAGGACTGAAGGATGGATTTGGAGCGGGAGGCTGAGGCAGGGGCGGCGGAGGTTGAAGCACACGCACATGCACATGCACAGCAGTCGCTGATGCAGAGTAAGAAGCAGCAGCAGATGTCGATGTCGATGTCGATGTGGGTCTTTCAAGGCACATGCTCAGAAGAAGAAGTAGAAGTAGAAGAGGCTACTAAGAAGAATATGGGCATCCTCGACTTGGACATCCGCCGCCTCTTCCGCGGTCGGCGCGAGGCCGCGGAGCTTGTGAGCGGCGCCCTCGCCGGCGCCATGGCCAAGGCCGTCCTGGCCCCCCTGGAGACCGTCCGCACCCGCATGGTAGTGGGCGTGGGCTCCCGCTCCATCCGGGGGGCCTTCGCTGAGATCGTGCGCAAGGCCGGCTGGCAGGGCCTCTGGGCCGGCAACGCCATCAACATGCTGCGCATCGTGCCCACCCAGGCCATCGAGCTCGCCACCTTCGAGGCCGTCACCAGGGCGCTGCAGACTCGGCAACCCTCACCCTCCTTCCTGCATCACCTCTCCCCCGTCGCCCTCGGCGGCGCTGCTGCCGGCATCGTCAGCACCCTCGTCTGCCACCCCCTTGAAGTCCTCAAGGACCGCCTCACTGTCGACCCCACCGCATACCCCTCCCTCGGGGCCGCTGTCGCTAAGATCCACTCCGATGCCGGCCTCCGCGGCTTCTATGCCGGGCTCTGCCCCACCCTTGCCGGCATGCTGCCCTACAGCACCTGCTACTACTTCATGTATGACGCCATCAAGCGCTCCTACTGCCGGGCCCGGAAGAAGACCGCTCTCTCCCGCCCTGAGCTTCTCCTCGTCGGGGCCCTCTCTGGTACTTTTTTTTTTTTTTTTTTCTTTCTTTCATCACCCTCGCCCTCCTCCAAATTCAATTACATATGTCATTATCAGGTCTCACTGCAAGCACATTAAGTTTTCCATTGGAGGTGGCAAGGAAGAGGCTGATGGTGGGGGCCATACAAGGTAAGTGCCCCGCCCACATGTTTGCAGCTCTGTCAGAGGTGGTGCAGGAAGAGGGGATGGCTGGCCTCTACAGGGGATGGGGCGCCAGCTGTCTCAAGGTCATGCCCAATTCTGGCATCACCTGGATGTTCTATGAAGCTTGGAAGGATATCCTTCTAGCTGACAAGCTGAAGCAGCTCCCTCACTTTTAAATTGCTGATTCATCTATATATTACGGCATTCCATTATTGGGGGTTTTATTTGACATCTCCCCTGCTAATTTACTCCATTTACGGGAAAGGAAAATTTTATTTTGGTAGTTTAGTAGCATACTGGGATGTTGGATTGATGATGTATTGGAATGTAGGGTGATGGAAAAAATGTAACACTGATGAGAGGAATTTAGAATAAGAGTGATTATGTTTGGTTTCACATATAAGGATGAGAATATTGTCTGTGAGGTTGTTCTCTCTGTGAGGTATGAACATGCTTCATTGCCATTTTTTATATTTATTTATTTACTGATTATGTATTCGTATGTTGAGTTGTTGTTAGTTTAATATTTATTTACTCGAGAAATTGGGCGAAACCTCTATTACCATCAGCAGTCGCCATAATAGTTCACATACCCATCTCCAGAAACATTGTTAAATTTTAATTATAATAGAACAAGAGAAGTGAAGCAGAAGAGATTCCATTGGACTAAAGGAGAGAGACAGAAAGATAACTGAGATGGAGGGGGAAAGAAATATGCATAGTTATGATTATCATTATAGTTACTATGTGAAGGAGATAGAGAGAGTGAGAGGAAGCCGACGAATAGGAAAGAGGATGAGGCGCACCGAGATTCTCTGATTATGTGAAGAGGATGATTTAACGTCCCTCTCATCTTCTCACACTAAGATCTGTCGCCTGGTACTTAATTAATTCTCTCCTTCCTTTCTAATAAGTTTTTATTGCGCTGCACTGTCTAACCTCGATTTCATTGTTTTGTGTTGAAGGATCTTGAGTTTTCTTCAGGACCTGCCATGCTGCATGGTGAACATGAATATGCAAGTGAAGACTGGCTGCTGCAACAGCAAATAAAGACCAAATATTCTACTGCTTCTGTGATAGATGTAAATTTGATGAATGAGGAAAGAGCTCTTGTCTTGTACCAGCCGATGCGGATGTCTATGCCGGTTGCTCATGCTCATCTCCTTGCAGTTGCAGTCCTCATCCCAATCCATGCAATCCTTCCTTCAGCATTGCCTCTCCTCATCTTATCCCTGCTCTTATTGTTAGAGGTGACTTTTATTTCATCTTGTCTCATCAAGCATTTTATTTGGTTGTCTAATTAGTAATTAGGTTTTGTTATATAATACGCATGGTTGCCTAAACTTCATTTAATTTGATGTTAGTTTTGATTAATTCTGTGCTGAATCATCTAAATTCTTGAAAATATACATGTATGTATACCAAGTTGCCAACTAAATTAAATGCTACATTACTTCTCAGGTCAAATTGTGAGTAATGATGCAGTGATAACAAATGAGGAGGAGAGTTTGGCAGTGGTCCCATGGGCTCCAAACAAACTGAACTGGGATCAGAGTCAAGAGGAGGAGCTCTGCTCGATGGAAACGGAAGAGGAGATGGAAGTAGAAGATGATGGGGAAAGAGAGGAAAAACTAGTGATTGTAAATGAAAATAGTAAGCACCATCATCATCAATGGCAATGGCTGCAGAATCACGGTCATAAGCGTTGCATGGCAGCCCCGCAATTCCCTCTCAACTCAGGTGTTCCTGCAACTGCCGTAACTTGGTCCTCCTCTTGCTAACTCACTCTATTAGGCTACCAATCGTCCCCATGATGTAATTTTACACAGAAAAGCTTCAAACCGACTTGGAGTAGCATTTTTTGCCTTTATTTTAGTTTTTAGTTTCAATTTTTCTTCTCTACTTCTTGGTCCTTTCCTTTTTTCTTTTTAATTTTTTTCCTTTCATATATTTTTGTTATCAATTCCATTTTATATGTACCATAAAACATTAGTAAACGGGCATTGCAAACTTAATTATACCTCACTCAATTGCTCCCTGATGTGTCTACCTAATATACCCAAACCTAATATACCCAAAAGTAACCTAAAAACACCGTAAGTGCACAATAATTTGTTGGTACAGTTGGGGTCGAATCCACAAGAACGAATTATGAGAATTAAACTTTACTCATTCACAAAATCTAGATGATAGAATGATGGATTTTGGACTTAATCAACAAGTAACAAAAACAATCAACTGAAGGTAAACAATACAGTAGGAATTTTTGGTGTTTTTGGTGATAAAATATAGTATAAAAATGTCTTAGAGGTCTAGTTTTCACCTTGGTTAGATCTTGGACCGTCAACACTTGTCATTCTCACGCTGCAACGTTGACGATTGCACACTAGAGAGCCTTGTGCGACCGCACGAGCCCATGGTTAATGCCGAATTGACACGATACATTGGTTCCTGGCTTGTGCGGGACATGTCAGTCGTACATAAACTCTTGAATCTTAGCCCTCGCATGTTGGTCACAGTATTTGGTGTAGAACCTAGTCTAAAGTCCATATTAGGTTAATTAACTCTCAACTTTCATTTTATTGGCTTAATTACTCTAATTTCACTTGTTGAATCTCAAAAATCTCGCCTAAGCAGAAACTTGTCTCCGTCGGGCTTAAGTTGGTCACCTCTCGGCTCCAAACCTTCCTTGGGTTTGCATATTCAATTCAATTAACTAATATACACCTTTTGTCTAACTTAGATGTGGTCATTCATCTAATAGGAGGTTCAACTAATCAACCAAACACAAATAGGCATAATCATATAGAAATCAAGCAAGTTGTACACAATAGAAACTAATCATCAAGTCAAATCAACAAACCTAACCTCAGTTTCAACTAGCCATAGACAACTTCAACAGCAACAACAACTAAGTCTTTTTTCTCAAATATGTTGGGGTAGGCTAGAAAGAAATCCAAGAAGAGAATACATCCAAGAACAAAAAACAAAACATAAAAAGATACTAATAATAAGATTAGCCATACTAATAATAATACATCTAATAATAATAGTAATAGTAGAAACCTAGACCTCTACCGTGACCTAATAGAGGGACCTACAAACCTATGGCATCGCTCCTATCCCTAAGTTCCTACTTCATGGCTCCGGTACATGAATTGCTAACTCCCAAGCGCTCCTATCGATCGCCAACTCCTTCGAGACGTTCCATTCTTTAAGGCCTCCTTTCACCGCTTCTTCCCATGTCAATCTTGGTCTCCCTTTCCCCTTCCGTGTGTTTTCGAAATGATTATTTTATTGTTAGAGATATGTCCTAGAAGCCAATCTTATTAAGCTACTTCTATAGTTTATGTTATTGATGATTTCAGATCTTTTGTTCTTTTATTTATTCGTTGACAGTTCATTCAGGTTGAGGATCTGAATTATATATCACTGTTATTTATTTAGTAGTAAATGACAACGATAAATCTAAAAGTCCATAATCTTGATAATTAACAAAGGACATTAATTATCAATAAGATTAGTATGCATGTTATAAGGTGCCCATCGGACCTGTGACTATTTATTGTGATAGCACTGCTGCTATAACATTCTCTAAAGACCCCAAGTATCATGGAAAGGACAAACATATTGACATGAGATATCACTTTGTTAGAGACAGACAAGAACACAAAAAGATTTTGTTGGAGCACATTTCCACCGACGAGATGGTGGCAGACCCATTTACAAAGGCCATAGCTAGGATGCAGTTCCTTAAGATGGTTAGAATTATGGGTTTGAGATTTGCAGGCGGATCTTAGGATTGGAACGGCCCGTCCCAGATTGGGGCGACCAGTCCGGATTTCAGCCGGACCGTCTGAACACTGAAAAACAGCTAGGGCATGGCCTGTTTTAGGCTGGGACGGCCCGTCCGAAATCTGGGACGGTCCGGTCCAATTTTTCAGATTTTTGTATGTATGTATGTGTTTGAACAATTATGTTTTATTGATATATATCATGACATTTGCATTCATTCTTGTTATTGAATTGCCTGTTATTGTTCAATTAATTGTTAGCATGGATGGTAGTGTGTATTTGAACTTGAGATTGTCTCGCTCACACGAGCAATCGCCTCTAATGCTAGGGGCATGTAGAGATGAGACTAGATTGAGTTATGTGCGCTTAGTCAAGGACTAAGAAACCATCTGGGGTGGTCGAAGCTCAATGTCGCTTTAGTCTGGGACTAAAATGAGGCTTGTCTTCTTTTAGGCGATCCGATATGATTGTATCCGCAACAATCATGTAGTTCAAATATAGCCGAAGTGAGAATCTCCTTAAAACTCTGGGAGTGTTTAAGTGGAGAATCTCAGGATTAGTTGCAATAAGGAGTGGTCTAAACCATAGACACTTGGTTTGCAAACTGAATCTAGACTCGTACAACGAATGTGAACACACGTCTGTTGGTGCAGATGATTCATTGTAACATGTGCTCATGCCACATATGCTAGACGACTCTTGGAAAATGGGTTGAGTGGTTCCAGGACCAAGACCGTATGACTCCCCATTGTGTGAGTTCCATACTTACGTACCCTTTGACTTTTGACTATGTCATGAAGGGCAGGATCAATGCCTGCTACTTTGGTGTGTACCCTATGGTGATGCATATTCTGCCTGTCGGGGCATTGCTGGGAAAGCGACTGATTTTGTTCTGATTTTCATGAGACAAAGGAAAGATCATATTTGATTTGCACAAATGAGAGATTTGTTGGTGTTCAGGATCCACCAAACTCGTCATTTGGACTAAGGTTAGGAACATACAACAAACTAAGACTGAAAAGGAAAGGACATGTATCATTGAGTGGTCGATAATGTCCAATCTAGTGCAAATCTAAATGTATCTAAGGTACTAGTATACACAATTATCTAACTATTTTTATAAAAGGGTAAATGCTTTCTCGCTGGCCTTAACTTTGTTATGGTGAGGCGTTTTAGCTCCCGCTTGACAGGTGTATGTGCTGGTCACACGGTACATTTGCCGTATGAGGTCTGACTCTGTGTTTGGCAACAATGTCTCCAAGAGGAAGATGTTAGAAAAAGTGTGTGGAGCCATGTTCCGAACGGACCGGTTTGCTGGGCAACCGGACTGTCTCGTTGTGGTTGGGACGGCCCGGTCCAACTCTGGACCGGACCGTTCCAGACAGCGATTATGAATCTGAAAAATCTGTTTCCAGGCTGGCTATTTATACCCCTCTCTTCTGAAGCGTCTCTAGGGTTGGAATTCGTATCTTTTGAGATAACCACCATCCTAGAGAGAGTTCAGAAAGAGGGAGGAGCCATCCTATTGCTTGGAGAGCAATAGGAAGCACACGCACGAGTCGACCGGCATCTGGATTCGTGAAAGTTGACGCCAAGCCATGTCTTGTGGTTGTGGTGTGCCAGTTGCATACGGAGGAAGACCAAGAGACAAGGAGGGGTTGCAGAGAGGCTTTGAGAAGAATCTAGGCAATCGATCAACTTCCGCTGCGGTATATCTGAACTCCATGCATGGTTATAGGTTAGATATACATATTAGGTCAAGGACTGACTAAAACCGACACACCCTGCTTGCCAATTTCAGTTACATAAGAAAAAGACCTTCGGCTTGCCAGTAATGTCACTGGTATATAGAAGAAAAGATCTTCAGCATCAACCCATTCAAGGCATTACATTCTATCACCAAACATCTCTTCCACCCTACCACTTTGTTTCTTCCCTTTTCATTGCCAATGGATTCTCATATATCAAACAGATATCTGTATTGTTAATCCAGTAAAAAAAATAAGCAGAGTGTTTAAAAGGAAAACCAAAAGAAGCAAGAATCAGAAGGTAGAGGCAGATATTCCATGCTACTCTAATTCAAGTTGTTCAAGCTACAAACAACCGTAGGATTGACAATTTCAATACAAAGTATTTTAAGAACGATGGAGGAATATAATCACATAGAAATAAACTAATAATCTAATCCAGTTGATTATTTCTAAAAAAATATAATAAGCGGCATTCTTATATTTACCCAAATCATCAGTCGAGCTATAAGGTATGGGAAAAGATTTTGACTTAATGGATGGGTTCTGCTAAAATATTGAGCAAATCATACCTAAACCAAAGATACATCAGTACAACTGTAAGCTACATGTTTACTTTGAAACAGAATTTAAAATATTCCAAGTTTTTTTTCCAATGGATTGAATTATCAAGAACAGATTTAGAAACTCAATGAATGAGGTATTTAAGTATAGATATGATAATATAGAGTGATTCTGATAAGTAAGAATGATAGAAGGTTGCATAGTTAATATTAAAATTCTAACACATTAATGTATGGTACTTTTCTAAATTCTAATCATGCTAGAAGCTTGGCGAATAATCTCAAGCTGCTACTTGTGCACTGCTAACACAACCAGTTTATCAAATTAAAGTGTATTGGCGACTCTCATTCCCAATTTTAAAATATAATGATGGTTTATTTTTACTTTTATGATTGTCATATATTATGGGGAGGCGCATCTTTTGACTAAACCAGATATTAAGCCATGCTTGGAGGATAGTCTTCAAAGTCATATAAGAAAAGTTACCTTCAAACAGGACGCCGAACAGATAAAAACCTTATGCAATTGGAATGTTTAGTAGATCTCTCTTCTGCCTCATCTCTAGCACCTCTAAGTCTAAGTCTTTTATCCCAAACAAGTTGGGATAGGCTAGAAATGACACTCCAACCCTGGTCATTTCTTGTATATATGGCTGAGTTTTTACGCTGGCTTGCCAAGCCTATCGCAAGAATGCGGGCTTGAATCCTGGACTTTTTAGAAGAGAGCTAAGTGCTCTTACCACCTGAGCTACTAGACATCTCTAGCACCTAAACTAACAAAATAAATAAAAATAAGGAAAAAATTTTATGAATAGTTTAGTACTTTCGTTTTAGCCTAATCAAATTCTAGGACTAGTATATGACCTTCATTCTCATATACATGTAACTTGTGTGATAAGGTGCTAATTACTTCATATTTTCTCTTTAGCCCGCTAAAACATAATTTAGCTTCGACCTATAGAATGCATCAAAAAAATCCCAATGTACATCACAGTTCTTAATCTTACAAAATTATTAGTTAATAAAACTAATATCTCATATGAGCAAAAAAAATTCAAACATGTCGCACTGTTACATTCAGCAGCCTGACAGGAGTATGTTGGAAAGTGTTGAAAATAGTCCATTCGGCCAGGTGTTCGACCAGGTCCAGCCGAATGGTTGGCAGAACAGACGCGTTTTTCATACAAGGAAAGGTCCAGGTTGCACCAAAGTTGGAAATACGTGTATGGCACGTCCAGGGGTGTGGTTCTAGTATGTTGGGATAGTTTCCTTGTAAATAAAAGGTCAAATGTAACAAATAAAGAAAGAAATAATGGGGAATTATGGAAAGGGGGGTGTGTGCCTCTATAGGATAGTTTTCCTATTTATTATTCATCTTCTCCATGTAACAATAAACCAGAAAATCAATAAAAAAAGTGAGACGTGTGCGTGTGTGAGGACGTAGGCACCAAATTGGTGCTGAACCTCGTTAAAATCGTGTGTCTCTTTATTGTTTTATTTGTTTTCTACAGAGTAGACATAAAAATAGACAATAATTTTTACATAGGAGAATGGACCTTTGTTTTAATAGACAATAATTTTGTAATAGACCTTTGTTTCAAAATGTCGCACTATTAACAACTTGAAAATAAGCACAATATATATTATTTTCTTTTGAATTCTTAAATACAATGTATTAGGTGAGTTATCAAAAAGAAGTCTGTTGTACTAAACGTCTCTAGGTTTGTCGATTGCAAAACAATATCATTTGGCATTTAACAATCTTCTTTGAGTTTTATAGGAAGAAGATACAATTTATGAGGACTTGGATAAAAGCTTTAAGAAAGATCAAGATCAAGTCATTAGAGAGCTTGTAGGCTAGTTTAGACTAGGATAGAAGGTATACTTTAGTCCTTGTTTATCCTTAAAATGGTCTAGATAGCGAAAAGCTCAATAAACCAGCAAAATCCTGTTTTCTGTGACCTAGCGTCGTACAACGCTAGATAGAGTTACACAACGCTAGAACAGCTAAATTCATACTTTTGTGAATCAACGTTGCACAACGCTATATAGAGTTAGGCAACGCTGAGTCACAACGTTGTACAACGCTCAGTAGAGTTGTACAACGCTGCAGTTAAAAAACTTGGAAAATTTCCTGAGTACCATCGTGCAACGCCATATAGCGTTGTACAACGCCACATAAATTCCAAGTTAGCTGTCCCATGTAAACAGTCGTTTTTACATGCAAAGTCTCTGGAGACGTTAGCCAACGTCTTTCAGCGTTGGGTAACGTTAGCGTTGTGTGACGGCATATAGAGTTGTACAACGCTCTGTTGAATCTGTCAGAGTTGTTCCTTTTGTCTCCCTTTAGCGTTGTGTAACGCCATTCAGTGGCAAGCAACGCTCTGACAATTTCCAACGGAATTGTCGGAGCTTACCTTTGGTTTTACACTCCTGCGTTGTGCGACGGCAAATAGCGTTGCACAAAACTCTGACAGACCAACGGCTATATTAAAGAGCCGTTAGAATTTACAACGGTCATATTCCAGCGTTGTATAACGCTATTCAGCATTGTACAATGCTGTGGCCTGTTTTTGCTGGGGAACTGCTCATTTCGAGCCCTATATATATCCACCCCTTGTTCTCTCTCTTTAGAGAGCTTTGCCTTGCAAAAATTAGACCAGAATTGAGCCTTTGAGCACAGGGATACTCTCCCACTTGAGCTTTTCATAGCTAGACCATCTTGAGAGATTTAGTAGCCTCAAACACCACCGCCCCGACATTGTCGCTAGGTGTAGGTTGGAATAGGTTGAGAGCTCTTCTCCTTTGAGGCCGTTGTGCCATTCGAGTTAGGCCGATCCGCCTCGAGTGTCCTTGTGACGAGGTGATTCGGTTCGAAGTTGTAGTCCCGTTCTTGTTGGAATTGAACGGAGCGCGCCCTTTCGTGGTAGCGGAACTCCCGGAGACGTACGACTAAGGCTAGCTTCTTCTAGCGGGTCGGAACTCCGTAATCACATCGCGTGTCATTTCTTCTCTTCTCTATTTACCTTTCTTGAATTGTGAATTGCTTGTGCTTTGATTGTGTTTTGTTAGAACAAGTTTGAATTGAACCAAATATTGACCATACCGGTTTAGAACCTTGTTTTTGTGCCTATTCACCCCCTCTAGGCCTTTAAATTAGGGACAACAAAGTGGTATCAGAGCGGGAACCTCGATTAAGCTATTCTTAATCTCGGTTTTCGATCATGGCGGCTAGAATGGTACAAAAACCGGGTAAATTGGACCATACTTGCACAAATTTCTCTATTTGGAAAAATGGTATGGTTAGCTACCTCAAAAGCATGGGTGTTTGGTATATTGTGGCAAATGAATCTAAATTTAAACCAAATACTAACAAGCTTACCACCGAGGCCTTGAGGGAAAAGGAGGATAATGACTATGCGGTCAATGTCATCCTAAGCTCGGTACATGAATCAATTGGTAGCACACTTGTTTGCAATTTTGATATAGCTAGGGACATGGAGAGCCATCTTGAGTTGTTTCGAAGGAAGCCAAATGGGAGGAGTCCCGAATTCGGAGTTCGATCCATGTACATCCGATTCGGACAATTGCGAAGAACATGCATTTGTTGCCAAAGAAATGGAATCCTCTATTCCTTCAAATCATTCCACTCCATCCACATCACCAAAGGCATGCTCTCCTAAGGTATATCTTCCTCTCAATGAATCTCTTAGTAGTAGTGATAGTGAGAGTGATGATGAACCAACTTATTCAACCAAATGTGTTGATTGTGATAGGTTGAATTCTATTCTTGATGCTACCCATGATGCCTTGGTTAGGAAAGCCGATACCATAGAAACCTTAAAAACCAAGGTAGATGAGCTTACTTCTAAGATGGGTGAGTATGAGGTTAAAATTAAGGAGCTTGAAAAACAACTTGAAAAATCGATTTTAACCCAAGCTCCTAAAACGGATTTGAAAAACCTTTTCAAAGGTCAAAAGCCTCATGACAAGTCCGGTCTTGGTTACTAAAAGTCTTATCAAACCAAGAAAAATAACTTGTCATACAAAAATGGGAAACATGTTGCACAAAACACACAATTTCAAAAACCTAGGAATTCTCGTGGTCATGCACATATGTACCAAAGGAAACATAGAAACACTAGAGTGCAAAATGAAAAGAATTTGCAAAATCAAGAAAATAAGGTTTTTTTTCCAAAGGCGTCCAATAAAATTTATTTTAGAGGACCCGATGGATGGTTTTATGAATTTAAAGAGCAACACTCTTCTCGAAACCACAAAGCTCAATCCAATGAGCATAAAAAGAATGTTTCCCAACATTTCCACAAGGATCGCAAAAAGGATTTTAATGTCTCATCCAATGATCCTAAGAAGAAGGCCGAATACCTTAGAGTCCATTACTATTCTCATTTTGTCAAGGGTTCTACCATGCCTAAGCCAACCAATGCATATTGCAACAATTGTTGTCAAAATGGTCATATCTCGTTGGAATGCAAATTTAGGAAACCAAATAGTGAGTCCAAAGGTAAGTGGGTTCCAAAAGCTTGTACCTCTAGTGGTACAACTCGTGGTATGGTAACCAATGTGGCCTAAATACCAAGTTAACCCCCGGTCTTATAAGCCAAATTTTTAGGGGGAACCTCTTTATTTCTATCTTATTTTTGTTTGAGAGGTTAAATTTGGTCACACTACTTTGAGTAGTGCTCTAAATTGGTTCTCCAATTTTTTTTCTCCAAAATTAAGGGGGAGCCATAAATTTAGGGGGAGCTTTGATACAATTTTCACTTTTTGTCGATTTACAAAAAGGGGGAGAATTGTAGTAAAGCTTGTGAAATGCCAAAATTTAATCGCTTTACTAATGATATTGTTTTGCAAATCGTCAAAAGGGGGAGATTGTTGTACTAAACGTCTCTAGGTTTGTCGATTGCAAAACAATATCATTTGGCATTTAACAATCTTCTTTGAGTTTTATAGGAAGAAGATACAGTTTATGAGGACTTGGATAAAAGCTTTAAGAAAGATCAAGATCAAGTCATTAGAGAGCTTGTAGGCTAGTTTAGACTAGGATAGAAGGTATACTTTAGTCCTTGTTTAACCTTAAAATGGTCTAGATAGCGAAAAGCTCAATAAACCAGCAAAATCCTGTTTTCTGTGACCTAGCGTCGTACAACGCTAGATAGAGTTACACAACGCTAGAACAGCTAAATTCATACTTTTGTGAATCAACGTTGCACAACGCTATATAGAGTTAGGCAACGCTGAGTCACAACGTTGTACAACGCTCAGTAGAGTTGTACAACGCTGCAGTTAAAAAACTTGGAAAATTTCCTGAGTACCATCGTGCAACGCCATATAGCGTTGTACAACGCCACATAAATTCCAAGTTAGCTGTCCCATGTAAACAGTCGTTTTTACATGCAAAGTCTCTGGAGACGTTAGCCAACGTCTTTCAGCGTTGGGTAACGTTAGCGTTGTGTGACGGCATATAGAGTTGTACAACGCTCTGTTGAATCTGTCAGAGTTGTTCCTTTTGTCTCCCTTTAACGTTGTGTAACGCCATTCAGTGGCAAGCAACGCTCTGACAATTTCCAACGGAATTGTCGGAGCTTACCTTTGGTTTTACACTCCTGCGTTGTGTGACGGCAAATAGCATTGCACAACGCTCTGACAGACCAACGGCTATATTAAAGAGCCGTTAGAATTTACAACGGTCATATTCCAGCGTTGTATAACGCTATTCAGCGTTGTACAGCGCTGTGGCCTGTTTTTGCTGGGGAACTGCTCATTTCGAGCCCTATATATATCCACCCCTTGTTCTCTCTCTTTAGAGAGCTTTGCCTTGCAAAAATTAGACCAGAATTGAGCGTTTGAGCACAGGGATACTCTCCCACTTGAGCTTTTCATAGCTAGACCATCTTGAGAGATTTAGTAGCCTCAAACACCACCGCCCCGACATTGTCGCTAGGTGTAGGTTGGAATAGGTTGAGAGCTCTTCTCCTTTGAGGCCGTTGTGCCATTCGAGTTAGGCCGATCCGCCTCGAGTGTCCTTGTGACGAGGTGATTCGGTTCGAAGTTGTAGTCCCGTTCTTGTTGGAATTGAACGGAGCGCGCCCTTTCGTGGTAGCGGAACTCCCGGAGACGTACGACTAAGGCTAGCTTCTTCTAGCGGGTCGGAACTCCGTAATCACATCGCGTGTCATTTCTTCTCTTCTCTCTTTACCTTTCTTGAATTGTGAATTGCTTGTGCTTTGATTGTGTTTTGTTAGAACAAGTTTGAATTGAACGAAATATTGACCATACCGGTTTAGAACCTTGTTTTTGTGCCTATTCACCCCCCTCTAGGCCTTTAAATTAGGGACAACAAAGTGGTATCAGAGCGGGAACCTCGATTAAGCTATTCTTAATCTCGGTTTTCGATCATGGCGGCTAGAATGGTACAAAAACCGGGTAAATTGGACCATACTTGCACAAATTTCTCTATTTGGAAAAATGGTATGGTTAGCTACCTCAAAAGCATGGGTGTTTGGTATATTGTGGCAAATGAATCTAAATTTAAACCAAATACTAACAAGCTTACCACCGAGGCCTTGAGGGAAAAGGAGGATAATGACTATGCGGTCAATGTCATCCTAAGCTCGGTACATGAATCAATTGGTAGCACACTTGTTTGCAATTTTGATATAGCTAGGGACATATGGAGAGCCATCTTGAGTTGTTTCGAAGGAAGCCAAATGGGAGGAGTCCATACGAATTCGGAGTTCGATCCATGTACATCCGATTCGGACAATTGCGAAGAACATGCATTTGTTGCCAAAGAAATGGAATCCTCTATTCCTTCAAATCATTCCACTCCATCCACATCACCAAAGGCATGCTCTCCTAAGGTATATCTTCCTCTCAATGAATCTCTTAGTAGTAGTGATAGTGAGAGTGATGATGAACCAACTTATTCAACCAAATGTGTTGATTGTGATAGGTTGAATTCTATTCTTGATGCTACCCATGATGCCTTGGTTAGGAAAGCCGATACCATAGAAACCTTAAAAACCAAGGTAGATGAGCTTACTTCTAAGATGGGTGAGTATGAGGCTAAAATTAAGGAGCTTGAAAAACAACTTGAAAAATTAGACCAGAATTGAGCCTTTGAGCACAGGGATACTCTCCCACTTGAGCTTTTCATAGCTAGACCATCTTGAGAGATTTAGTAGCCTCAAACACCACCGCCCCGACATTGTCGCTAGGTGTAGGTTGGAATAGGTTGAGAGCTCTTCTCCTTTGAGACCGTTGTGCCATTCGAGTTAGGCCGATCCGCCTCGAGTGTCCTTGTGACGAGGTGATTCGGTTCGAAGTTGTAGTCCCGTTCTTGTTGGAATTGAACGGAGCGCGCCCTTTCGTGGTAGCGGAACTCCCGAAGACGTACGACTAAGGCTAGCTTCTTCTAGCGGGTCGGAACTCCGTAATCACATCGCGTGTCATTTCTTCTCTTCTCTCTTTACCTTTCTTGAATTGTGAATTGCTTGTGCTTTGATTGTGTTTTGTTAGAACAAGTTTGAATTGAACCAAATATTGACCATACCGGTTTAGAACTTTGTTTTTGTGCCTATTCACCCCCCTCTAGGCCTTTAAATTAGGGACAACAAAGTCAAATCTTATGCCACAGAATCTGAGACGAAATGAATTTGGTTAAACTAAAATATCTACACATTGTTCGATTTGTGTTAAGTTTTTTAAGAACATACCAGTATGTTCAGTTTGATTATCTTTTGAAAAGCAGCCAGATGGACATTAACTGGATCCATGACAGGTATTTTCAGTATTGCACATTGAATAGATTAATCAATATTTTATGTGGAATTAGTCATGTACTCCCAACATCAGTGCAACTGCAACCTATCCAAACTTCTACAAAACTAAATTACGACTCAATCAAAGGACTCGATAAGAGAATCGGGAGAAAAATCCAATGACTCGATAAAAGAGACAAAAAATTAAACTAACTACTTGAAGACAATTGAAAAAATTTAGACCCAAATAAATTCACGTATGTGGAATTTGTTCTTTCTCAGCATGAATGCGAGAAGGCTTTGCCACCCCTTCGTCTTCTATTTCTGTCTGGAAGCCTTGGAGAGAGGCTGAGCAAGAAAAGGAGAGAATATCAAGAGGCGAAAAACATCAAAGAAGAACTCAGGAGGAAGCCATTGAGAGAGGAAAAAAAATTTGTCGACGGCTTAGGGGTAGCGCGTCGGGAGAGGTGGGGCGAGGTTGGCAGTGGAGGAGTGTGAAAGACGACATGAGGGGTGTGAAAGAGGAGTTGGGGGTGAACAGAGAGTCATCCGGAGAGGCATAGCGAGGTTGCGGTGATAGAGAGGCGGTAGGAGAGGCATCGAGGTTGCCGACAAAGGAGGTTGATCGGGCGCAAATCTAGTCAAAATAATCTTATTTTATCTGATTTAATCTATCGTAGTAAAGCTAAGGGTCGAATCACAGGGATTGTGTTGGAATATCAGTCTTTTATTTTAATTAATTAGCTAGACGAGTTCAACTCTTTTGGGTGTTCAAAGAATTGAAGGTGGGTTCAAATCCTAAGTTTAAAATCAAGGTCAAACTAGAACTAAACAGGAGATAATTAGCAAATCTGAATTCTAGAGTTTCTGGTTTTAACTTAATCTGTTCAGTTCAATTCCCAAACGGTCCGTTTGATATCTCAGACGGTCCGTTTGAGCCGTGAAATTATTTACCGCTTAGCTATTCCTAATATGTGTGTGGAATCATATTTTAATCCTAGGTTACCAGATACTAACCATCGTTACAGTTCTAATTTCGTAGGTTAAACTATTACTTCTCTTAGAAACTCTAAGATTTGATCATCACTATTGGCTTAAGTTTTCTAAGTTTATTTTTCAATTCGAAGGATGTCTCATAACTATCGTTGCGAGAAAGGTTCACCTATCGGTTACTAAATCCTGATTTCACTCATCAGTTACTACCATCCTCAAATTGATCAATCAAGTTATGCAAAGGTATAGATTATTATTACCATACTAGACAAGGTCTTAATCTACTTGGTATAATCAATTCTACCTAAGCAATCAATGATATCACATAATCAATTAAATCATGAAAGATAAAAACATATAAGAAATAACTAAGTAAATAAACAACTAAATAAATAAGTTTACAACCATAACCCTAGAATAATAAATCGACAACTAAAAGACATCGAACAAACAAGAGAAAATGAGAAATAATAACAAATCAACAACTAAAAGACATCGAACAAACAAGAGAAAATGAGAAATAAGAGAAGTTACAACCAATTGCCCTTGCTTTTCCTTGAACATGTCGAAATCCCCTTTTAAACGACTCATTGCTGTCGCAAACGACCCGTCTAACGCCGCCACGATCTGATCTTGAGACTAATCTCTCGAATTTTTCTATGGCTAACCCTAAACTTTGTCTTTGGATCTAAACACCACCTTGTATTGTTCTTCTATGGTCTTCTATGGCCTTGTAAGGGCTTGTATGGGCTTATATGGCCAAAATCTCTTCAAAGTCCTCTTTAATAGGCATTGGAATTGTTTAGAAACGTAGGAGATTTGTTCTGGATGTGTTGGGAGTAGAAAATAACCATCCCGCCAAGAATAACCACTAAATCGGGCACTTTCTGCTATTTCTGGAAGGTTCCAGACGAACCGTTTGAACCTCCAGACGGACCGACTGAAATCTGGCTGAAAATAGCAATTTTTCTTGTGAAAGTCAAACGGTCCGTCTGACTTTTCAGACGGTCCGTTTGGAAATTTCTGCACTGCGCACTGTTACTGTTTTGCCCATATCTCCTTCATCCGGACTTCGTTTGATACGATTCAAAAATCAATGGAAAGCTTACGAGGAGCTCTACATCATCATTGATTCATCCGAACCATGTTTTTGTCCAAAATCTACATTAAAGTAGAAATTATAGTAGTAACTCATTCTTGACACAATAACCTAATTGAAATTATCATAATTAACCTAACTCAAGTCAAATGGTTTAGTTTGGAGTCAAAATCCTACCAAAATATATATATAAAATCATCTCATCAGAGGTAGAGAGAGATGAGTTGAGCACGGGGAGAGAGAGAGGCGTTGGATAGGTGAGGAAAATAGCACGATTAGATTTCAATCGTAAATGAAAGGACGATTAGGCATTGGATAGCTGCTCTGGAAGCTTTTGTTGGGGTTGGGGGAGGGAGGATCGACGAAGGAGAAGGTAGGAGGGGTTGGCGGAGGAGGGGTGAAGTCGATGGAGCCACAAAGGGAGGTAGGAGGGGTTGGCGGAGGTGGGGATGAGGGTGAGGCGGGGAGTTGATGGAGGAAGAGACGGAGATACACAGTGAGGAGGAGGCAACAGCGGTGGGTGTGTCGGAGGAGGCTATGAACTATGAAGTGAACCTTTTTTTTCCTGCTATTGACGAAAAAGAAGAGAGGAAAGAAAGAGGGAGCTGAAGAGGGCGAAAGAAATATAATTGTTCTAATATTGGTTAACGGATCAGATTACTCAACGATAAAATTCAGAGGCTTAGATGCCGTGTCGCAATGGAGGCCAAATAGCAGACGACGATACAGACGGGTTTTAATTAATTATGCTGAAGGAATTCAAGACCTTGAGGAGAAACGTTCCCAAGAATTTGAAATGAAGAATCTAGGAGGATTGAAGTATTTTCTAGGAATTGAAGTTACACGCAGCAAGGAAGGTATATCTTTATCTCAGAGAAAGTATGTACTGGACTTACTAGTTGAAACATGCATGTTGGATTGCAAACCTGTTGACACACCAACCAAATAGAACAACAAGCTAGGAGTTTTCCCTGATCAGGTAACAACTAATAAGGAACAATATCAAAGATTGGTAGGAAGACTTATCTACTTGTCACACACTCGACCTGACATTGTCTATGTCGTGTCTGTGGTAAGTCAGTTCATGCATAATCCCAGTGAACGCCACATGGAGGCTGTCATGTGGATTCTCAGATATCTCAAGGGATCTCCAGGACAAGGTATTTTTTTTCAGGAAAAATGGACATCTTCAAGTTCAAGGATATATAGACTCTGACTGGGCAGGAAATGTAACTGATAGAAAGTCTACATCTGGGTACTTCACTTTTGTTGGTGGCAATTTGGTCACTTGGAGAAGCAAGAAGCATAAGGTAGTGGCATTGTCAAGTGCTGAAACTGAGTTTAGAGGAATTGCTAACGGACTGTAAGAGTTACTGTGGAATAAAAGGGTACTCAAGGATCTTGGTTTCTATGAATGTGAAGAAATGAAACTGTTTTGTGATAACAAGGCTGTCATTGCTATATCATAGAATCCAGTGCAGCATGATAGGACCAAGCACATTGAAGTAGATCGACATTTTATCCAACAGAACATTGAAGAAGGGGTAATTAGTATTCCTCATGTAAGAACAGAAGAGCAACTTGTAGACATACCAACCAAGGGTGTGTCCAGTACTAACTTTCATGAAGCAATTAACAAGTTGGGCATGCGAAATATCTGCCTACCAACTTGAGGGGGAGTGTGGAGAAAAGGAGCCTTTTGGCTTGGTCCGAGTTGGTCTGAACTCGGACCGAGTTGGACCTCGCTTCTTTGACTCGGTCCGAGTTGGTCTAAATTCGGTCCGAGTTGGACCTTCTGTATTTTCTTTTTTTGATTTATGCACATATGGAAATGTAATAAAAAGAAATAATAGCCTGCATATTCTATAAAGGAGGTGCCTCTCTCTTTCTTTCTGACCTATCTTCTTCCCCAATTCTCTCTTGTACTCCATTATTATTGAAAAATAAAAGATTGGTGGTGTGTGTGAGTCGTGGACGTAGGTACAATTTTGTGCTGAACCACATTAAATCTTGTGTTCTTTTGTGTTGTTATTTAAGTTTTCAACAACTTAATTGCATATGTATATATTATGGAACATAGTACAGGACATGACCCAATGAAATAAATATATGGATTGCGTTATGTGCCATTATTTATTTCATATGAGTTTGATTCTAAGTTTGAGATGGTTCAACTTTTCCATATGAGGATAGATTCTATAAATATCGCCAACCTTTGATTCCTTATAAGGGCTGCTATACGGACTTTATTTATGTTCTCTTGAATTGTGCGGGAAAAAGTTGTTCATCAAGAAAATTGTATGTCCCTCATTAATTTATTTAGTGAGTGATGATATCTGTTTGGGCCCTTTGATGGAGATAGATTGTTTTCTAGCAAGTTTATACAATTATCTCTAGATCAAGAAATGTATAATCTGCAAGAATAACACATTCTTATCTTGGATTATATGATGATATCACATGACATATGAATCAGAAAAAAATACTTTTATTTTTTATGCAGGATTAAAATACTATAGCAGTACAATATTTATGTGAATTGGAAATCATAACGTGTTGCTAGATACCGCTTATGATTATTCAAAATAAATAGCGATTTATTTTCCATGTCTTGTGTGTAAACTATCTACTTAATTTGAAATAAATAGCGGGTTTGGTATGGCTCAAGATACAAATGTCTTGTGTGTTCTAATTGTATGAATGCATGTGAATTTGTGTGAGGCCTTTGGTGCCATTATTAATTAATTTGGATTAATTTTAATGTAATTTGTGTGGCTTGCATGTCCCTAAGATTAGGAGAGAATTAGGGATATTTCACATGTATTTATTTTCATTAATTGTAAGATATAATAAATATAATTAGTGTGAGGGCTTGAGTTAGATTAATCTTGCTACATGGAGATGTGACGAAACTAATATGCAAGCAGGAGTCATACTAACCCACAACAATGTTTGAGATGATTATTATGTGAATGTTTGTGTATGCTATGGAATGTCATAGGATAGGTATGGGTGTATGTTGACACGACCACCAAACAAAGTTACATAATGTTTGTCCCATTAATTTTATTAAGTCGATCGTCCTCCTTCTCTCTATCCCCTTCACATCGCTTGCCCTTTCATGGCGTTGTTCGTCTATCGGACGTCATGGTTGTCATGCGATAGTCGGTGTACAAATAAATGGATTTGTTAGGAGCAAATAGAGAGAGATTGCTTATCGATGGACCCAACTGGAGTTTGGACATCGGGATGAAATTTGTAAATATATAGGTATTTCACAAACCAAGAGTTATATGATTGATATAATTGGTTGGAGAACCAACCTTGTCTAGTTAAGTAAGGTGACGTGCCATATCAGACTTTACGATGAGCCCCTCTCGTGCTCATCGTGTGAGTCAACATGGACAAAGAGGATGTGCCATCCTCTGATTGGAAGGGGCAGAGGCAGCCACACCTCTTGACCAATCACAGAAAGCCACAAGGAAGCCAAGGCACGAGCTCGAGCAGAGCTCGAAGAAACCAAAACGAGACAGATTTGTCGGAGGAGACGAGGCATAAGGAGAGATCTCATCTTCGCCTCTCTTCATATTATAATCACACAAGATTTTATGTGACGGAATCTGTGTTGCCTTTGGTGTAACGGGACACAAATAGTAACTTAATTAAATTAGCTATTTCACCTAATAAGTTATTTACTCAAATCCAGAAAGCAGATAATTGGGGCAATAACAAAAAAAATACTTAGAAAATTTCAAGGATCATACCCACTATCTCATATTAGACATTCCATCAAATTTTACTGTTATTTTAATTTATTTCATTTAATTTCTTGATCATATAATTAATTAAACCTGATTAATCCTAATTCGGATAACTTGAAACTTGATTACTCTCTAATTAATCAAAATCATGACACCTCTCATCAATTTGATGTAAAGAATACTTTTCTACATGGTGACTTGGAGGAAGAAGTCTACATAGATTTACCCCAGGTTTCTCAAAGATAAATTCCACCCGAATGGTCTTCAAGTTGAACAAAGTATTATATGGTCTCAAACAGTCACCCCGTGCATAGTTTGGAAGATTTAGTGAAGCAATGAAGAGTTATGGATACAACCAAGGAGATTCAGATCATACCCTATTCTACAAGCAAAGGTTTAAAAAGGTAAATATTTTGATTATTTATGTGGATGATATGATCATTATATGAGAAGATGATGGAGAAATTGTGAAGCTTGAAGAACAACTGTCAAGAGAAATTTGAGATGAAGAATTTGGGAGGACTCAAGTATTTTGTTGGAATTGAGGTGGCTAGGTCTAAGGAAGATATTGTTCTATCTCAAAGAATGTATGTCTTAGATCTCTTAGCTGAAATTGGTATGATTGATTACAAACCGGTTGATACTCTTGTGACTCTACATTCAAAATTATGTGAAGAGCCAAATCAAGTCTAACTAATAAAGAGAGATATCAAAGGTTGGTTGAAAAGTTAATCTATCTATCACACACAAGGCCTGACATTGCTTATGGAGTAAGCTTGATTGCCAATTTATGCATAATCCAAGTGAAGAACATATAGAAGATGTTATGAGAATTATGAGATACTTAAAGGGGTGCCTAGGGAAAAGTATACAATTTAGGAGACATGGTCATCTAGAAGTTGAAGGGTGCACCGATGCAGATTAGGTTGGAAATGTTACTGATCAATGATCAATTTCTGGATACTTTGTGTTTTTTGGAGGAAAAACCTGGATGAGTAAAATGCGAGATACGACAGTTTTGGCCCATGATCGGACAATGTTTCGGCCATGTAAAGCGTGGCCAACAACAGTGTTTGTCACGCGATTGTTTGCCTCTAAATTCTGCTGCACAAAATCCTAAACAATTCCCTATCTTATTACCAAAATCCGAAACCATATAATCAAAACCCCATCCACATAACCAATGACCCAACAAAATAGCCCCGATAATTGGTCATAATGCATGAAAGGAAAACACAGAAATTCTTAAAAATGGACAGTAAATTAATTAATTACGAGGAATGCCATTATGCGCCTGTGATATCCTTATAATTAATTACCGGAGTCCTAAAAATAGAAAATTTGTAGCAATTAAGTCCTTCATATTTTTATGAGGAACCATGCGAAATTTCATGTCAAATTGACCTAAAGAAGGGCACCAAACAATTTTTTCTAAGAATAAAGCAGCTCAATTATCCTCAAAATTCAGTCAAATGGACACCTCCATTATTGGAACAAATGGAGATGAACCCCACCAGAGCCAAATAAATGGAGAGATTCGAACGGGCCTTTAAACTTGTACTAAAAACTTGTTCTGGGCCAGGACTGAAAGCCCGTTCGGATTATGTTCAAACCCAAATCAATGACCATTGCTTATGATAAAATCCTGTTGATCTAACGGTCACGATAAATCACAGTAATGTTATCCAAAATCAACGGACAGATCCCAATCTAAAATCAAGACACTCGACTGAATTTCCTGATTGGTCGAGAACATGGGCCCCATCCATTTCTTTTTTTTTTAAAAAAAAAAGAAGAAAAAAAAGGAGAAAAAGAAAAGGATGGAACGGTACCATCTCTGACAAGCGCCGTGCGCCAGCGTAGGAAGAGATTGTGCCGCCGACTCACGTCGTCTCGATTCCAACCAACCTCACCAATGAATTGGCGATGACTCCACGGTTCTGAAGACACTGAACACGGCGGGGTGAAGGCACTGGAAAGGAAGAATGCGAGGAGGGCAAGGATAAGAAGGCAACAGATGAAAAGTACAAAATTACACTAAATTGCTAGAAATTGGCGAAGGAATTCACCTGTTGAAGCCTCTGACGAGCCAAGGATGATGCCTGGATGAGTTAATGAGAGTCAATTTGACGAGAGGAGGGAGTAACGCTGTCCTTCACCACAACTATTTTGTCACAAAAGGTGCTGGGTTCAAAGAATTTCAGATACACTCTGAATCAGAAGCAGAAGAGATGATGAGGAGTTAGCATGGAGCATGGTCAGAAGAGAGAAGTAAAGGAAGAGGCGATAAAAGCAAAGTTCTCACAACTGGAGATGTCCCATGTGAAACAGTTGATGGAATTGAGTAGGAATTCAAATGGAGGAAAGAATGCCATTCCCCACAGCCTATAACCTGAAAAGGAAGAAGTAGCCCTGCAATAGTCCTTGGCGCCAGAAGGTGTGACAATAAGCGGTAAACTCACCACTCTAATTGGGACCGTTGGATTTAAGATGGGATTTAAACAAAGGCTGAAAAGCTCTCTATGCTTTAATCACGACAGTACAACCATTCATTCACCTATGTCATATACAAATGGGGTATGTTGAAAAAAAAGGGAATAGCACATCCTACCGTATGTTTACATCTCAGGATAAGACTGAATGTAGATGGACGGTCTGAGATAGAACTATGTACTCTTCAATGAACATGGGATACAAATACATCATGTCATGCCTGGAGAATAAGTGACTGATGCGTGACTCCTCTGACCATGGGCAAATCAGGCATTTAGAAGAAAGAGACAAAAGAATGAAATAGGCAGCAAGGGAATTTAAAGAGCGTATATACCCATATTACCCCTGGGATATTCCTGTGTAATGATTGAAAGAAATATGATTTACATCAAAGAAAAATTAAAATGCAATGTTCAAAATCAGAAACCAATGAAGCTCCAAAACAGCTAAACACCATAGTTAATTAACAAGTTGAAATTAAAAGGGGAATGATGGATCAAAATTGAAACTCAAAGAAAGGATGATAAACAGTTCAAAAAAAAGAGAAGAAATTGAAAACAGGATTGATAAAAAGGATAACTGGAGAAAGTGAATAGCATGACTGTTGATGCATCAGACCTATGCCCCTATGAGCAACAGCTATATCCCAAAAGAGATGCTTCATCTATGCAAATCACAGCCACCCATGGCCTATGAACCATTGGATGAGAGACAGCACATCACTTGGCGCCAAAGCCAGTGTGGCTCCTTCCCCAAGCACATCATATGGAGCAAAATTACTGATGCCAAGTGGCATATTGTCATTGGTTGGTGAGAAAAAGTAAGAAGAACAGAAGTGAAATTGGAATTATAAAGTATGGCGGCAAACCCCACCTCATATCCTGCCCATTCATCATGAGATCAAGGAAGGGGAGGCTGCCATGTGTCAAGGAGATGAGACCAAACCCTAAGGATTCTAGCTATAAAAGAAGGCCAAGATCAAAGAAGAAGGGGGGTTCCAGCTCATAGTAATTACAAGCTGAAACTCTGCTAGTTTGTTGAGTCGTTTTTTTTGTAATCAAATCTTAAAGCAAGTAGAAGTAATTTCAAAAGAAGGTAGAGATTTTCATTGTACTGAGTTCAATATACAAGTTCAATTTCTGAAAGTTCTTTCTCTTGATCTCTATTTTCAATTCTTGTGTCGTCTTCTTTGTTTCTTTCACTTTTATTGAAGTTAAGTGTTGATCATAGAAAGGTCCTCATGTAGATCACCATGTAATGCTGTTCTAGGGCTCAGAAGCATAGGTAAGGGGTGCTTGCCAGAGAGCGCACACTTGCCTATGTTAATGAGTCCTTTAATATAAAAAAAATACTAAAATAAATTTCTGTGGAGAGGCATGGTTCCATGTACGAGGGGTGCTTGCCTGAGAGCGCACACTCATGCATTCAACTGTGTTTCAAGGTTAATAGTAATGGTTTAAAGGGTTGCATCTAAAACTTGTGTCAGTGAGTCCTTTAGCTAAAAATGATTAAAAGAACAAAGCTCTGTGGAAAAGCATGGTTCTATGTGTGAGGGGTGCTTGCCCGAGAGCGCACACTCATACATTTAACTGTGTTTCAAACAGTAATAACTAATTGTCCCAAAAAACCTATGTCAACGAGTCCTTTTAATGTTTTAGGAATGCTGAAAATAAAGTTTGGTGGAGGGGCATGGTTTCATGCATGAGGGGTGCTTGCCTGAGAGCGCACACTCATGTATTTAGCCATGTTTCAACATTAATAGTAAGTTATGCCAATTGTTATGCATAGAACAAACAATGAATGAATCTGAAATCAACAAAAAATGTAATAAAGTAAGGAACTAGGGATATATGTGCAAAAGTCTGTATTTAGCAAAAAGAAAGGGGGAATTTCAAAAGACAACAATTAGAGTCTGTTTTGATAAAAGAACATGTTGTCAAGTTTATTTTTATAAAAAAAATATAATAATAATTTGAGATATGAAGCTATGGCAAGGGATGCTTGCCTGAGAGCGCATACTTGGGAGTAGCAGCATGATCTCGATCCTTACTATTTCTCAAAACTCTGCTAAAAAAATATATATATATAAACTTTGAATCAGCAGTAGTAGCAATATAAACCAAGTCTAGGGCTATAAAAAAATACACAATGATGTAAAGTTGTGTTTTATAAAACATATATGACCCTATCTTTTCAAAAAACATATACGCATATGATAGCAAAGTGCTTTCTTATATATCAGATTAACCTTCCAGTAAAATGATGAATAGAAGATAATAGCATTAATTTTGTATTTGGTCACAAAAGTACACTGACTTAAAAGGTTTTAATGCTTCCAGTCATGTTTTGCTAAAGAAAATATGATAATATAGTGAGTTTGCACTTAAAGAACAAAAAAAAAAAACAGCAAAGTTAGTAGGTTCCAGAGTTTGTCTAACTGTCATGCCTCTTTTTATGATCTGCATGCTCAAAGATTGTATAGACTTGCATCCTTTAAGTCAAAGCATTGATGGTCTGAGTCCGAGTTATTCAGTGATAGTAACTGTTCAGGTTGGTACCTAAATTGCTTTGTTTTGAAATAAGTACGTGAGAAATACCAAAGGAAGTTAAATCCAGTAAGTAAGTAAAATTGTGAATAAAAGAAAGGAGGGTGAGTTGGCCTCGATGTGAGATTGATATATATAAAGATGACAAAGTTATGCTTCATACAACCATCTGAAAAGGATGAATTCTAAAATGGAACAAAAAAAAGGGGAAATACTCAAGGTTCTGTAAAATGACAGAATATCAGGGGCCAAAATGAATAGGATGGCTTCACATACATGAACCTGACCAATGTTAGTAGGATTGTCAACATTAGTCCAAATTTGATTTCAACTATCTGAATGAGTGAATACTAGTGTTATGACCTGAATTTTGAGCTACAAGTCACATATGGTCAATACAAGAGAAAAGAGAAATTAAAAACGTAAAATCAAATGCTCAATGTGTGAATACCCGGCATTTAGTCCAAAGCAATAAACAAAAGCATGATGAAATATTAGAAAATATATATGTTAGGGAATAAGTTACGAACAAAATTGTACTTTGGTTCTCAACCTCGTCAGACCAAGAGAAAAGCCAAAACATGTTATCTCAAATCAGAAAGGGCCACATGAAATTGAACTTGTAAATACCTCCACAATGTTCACGAGATGCTTCATAGTGCTTTGATCGGGACCACTCGCCGCTGCTTCTCATCAATCGATGGCTCTCCGTCACTGCCGCAAACCAAATGAAGTCAAGGCCAGAACTCCCTAAATTGACCGACGCGACTTTAACGAACGGCAGAGGCAACATCACGAAACCCTCACGACGCCTACCAACCTGGCCGCAGGAACTACGGACACCAGAATCCTCTGCTGACAGCGCCAATGGAGGCGTCCAGTCAAACGGAAAGATGTCAGAAATCAGACCAAAAGATGGAGGGAGATGGGTTAGAACGTCGTGTAAGCTTGGCGCACTCAGGCAGCAACACCGACAAGCGAAGTCCACGGGTCGAATCCAGACCCAGCCTCGACTCGTTCGGTGCACAGACGCGAACGCGAACCAAACGACTTAACCAGATCCCAATCCCCAGCATTTCTCAGATCCTCTGTGACGTCCAGCCTGTAGCGGATCCCTGACGAACACAACACACACAGCGAAGTCTCAGCCAATCAGAAAATTCTACAAAACAGCAACTTCAAAATATATATTAAAAATAGCTGGATTGTCAGAAAAATTTCCATAAAATATCAAAATGTCAAGAAAAATGTGAGGAACATTTTAGTATATCATGTCATGCCAAAACACCGAAGCACCAAACATTTTGAAATTAAAACTCTAAAAGGATGGCCACAACGGAAAATAATAAAATTAAGTCCCTCAAAGAAATTGGATAAAAGTCTCTTTTGAACATGTTATGTTCTGGACAGCAGGTACATCTGAACATTTTATGTTCTGGACAGCAGGTATACCTGACATTCCATGTTCTGAACAACAGGCACAGTTAAACATTAAAATCTGCAAACAAATTTGAAATAAAAAAAAAGCATCACCAAGAAGGTCAAAGACAGAAGTTTAAAAGTGCAAATTTAAATATCCAAACTCAAAGTCCAACCAAAGGTTGAAAGTCCGAAACTCAAAAGTCCAAACTCAAAATCTCAACCAAACACCGAAAATCTAAAACTCAAAAGTCACAACTAAAAAGTCCAAAGTCCAGAATGCTCGAATTCAAAAGTTCAAACCAAGTTCAAACTTTAAACCAAAGTCCAAAGAATCAAAACTCAAAAGCCCAACTCAAAAGTCAAACTCCAAAAGTGCTAGCTTAAAAGGCCAGACTTAAAAGTCAAACTCAAAAGTCCAAACTTCTAAAAAAATGCAAAATCAAAAGTCAAAACTTCAAAAGTGACACAAAGTCTAAATGACACAAAGTCTAAAAGTGACACAAAGTCAAGATGACACAAAGTCTAAAAGTGACACAAAGTCTAATGACACAAAATCTAAAAGTGACACAAAGTCTAAATGACACAAAGTCAAAATGACACAAAATCTAAAAGTGACACAAAGTCTAAAAGTGACACAAAGTCAAAATGACACAAAGTCTAAAAGTGACACAAAGTCAAAATGACACAAAATCTAAAAGTGACACAAAGTCTGAAAGTGACACAAAGTCAAAACGGCACAAAGCCTAAAAGTGACCCAAAAGACACAAAGTCTAAAGAGACATAAAGTCTTAAAAGTCAAAAGTTCGTCCCTTCAAGACTGCATCGCGTTTCGCCTTGAAGGAGACACCCTCCTGATATTCAGATTGAGATAAAGGAAAAGTCAATTCTGAATTATCACTGAAGTTCCTGTCAAGAGAAGGCATAGCGCATCTGTACTCGCGACTTGAACGAAAATCCCAAAAATCCCTAAGTTCCTCAAAACGACTGAGAACTGACCTAGAATACCCTATTTTCTAGCGTTGGACTCAAATCTAACAGCCTGTTTCTACAAGTTCACAGCATGTTTGACCAGAAGCAGACTGAAATTTGATGCCCAGATGACCAGAAGAAAAGTCAATCAGTGGCCATCACCCAAGTTCATGTCAAGAGAAGGCATAGCGCATCTGTACTCAAGACTTGAACGAAATCCCAAAATCTCTAAATCCCCAAACAATTGAGGATTGATCTAGGATACTAAATTTCCTAATATCGAACTCAAAAATCTCTGTAACGGCACTAAGCCTGACACAGCAAAGTAAAAACAACCTAAATGTCTTAAAATGTGAAACTAAAGAATTAAATTGCATCATTCATGGCTCTGTTAAAATAGCTGCCCTTCTGCATTGCTTTTCACCCTGAAACTCCCTATCAAGACACAATCCTTTTATTAAAATGGACTTCATCCACTTACGACATTTAAACTTTGATTATCCCGATCTAGAGGTGCTCTTGGCTCAGTTCGTAACTGAGTTTGGAGGTAATTAATAGTAGGGGCTTGCGCCTACTGGAAAAAAAGGACCTACGACAAACAATCAACTCTCGAGGTACTTAGAACCGCATTAGTGCCCTTCGCTCGTTTGGAATGGGCAGTAACGACGGGTCTCAAGATGCTCGAGGGGTATCTGATCCGCATTTTCTTCGCCCCATAGAGGACTATCTGATCTTCCGTGGTCGGACTGAAAAAGTGCGAGACAGCGATGTTATTGGTTGGCCACAAAACAGCCTTGCATTTGTTGTGCATCATCTAATACATCACTAAAAAAAATCTAATTGGCAGTGAAAATGAACTGTAGTGGTGATCTAAAGTATGGCTGTTAGATAGGCCAAAGTGTGTTGCATTGGCAGCCGGTCATAAATCGTAAGCCAGAACGGTGTTTAGGCCGCTTCCCCTATTGTGTATTAGATACTTAGCAACCTGGGCAGCAAGTAATGGAGATGTCCAGTGAGTAGTACCAATGGACAGGTCCACTAGATAGGCTCAATGGAGGTGTCCAGTTGGACAGTCCAAATTCTCTTTTAACCAACCAATAAAGTTAGGATGTGTTAGTTGTTGGACCAGGGAGAAACCAGGGCCCATTGACATGTGTCCTCCACCTCTTAAGACTTCTCTCTACCAGCACAAGGTCCCTTCCTTAGCCAAATTCGTAGCTGTATTATCTATGGTCAAAACAGACCCATATAACAAAGTTTGAGAGCTCTGGTGCATGAATTAGCTAGCTGGGACCATAGTTGTATAGTTGGGGCAGTCACAAGCATGGTATGGTGCATGGTTTAGCATGTAATTCACTCAAACAAAGCCCGTGGAAGCTCATGGCTGTGGGTTGCAAGTATGGTTCATGGCTGCCATACCTGAACCAGGCCCTAGCGGTGTTGTTGCAGTGTAGGTGAGAGTTGTTGTGGTGCAAACCATGATCTTATGACCATGCCTTAACATGCCACAAGCATAGAGCATGCATGAGCATGGTAGGACAGTAGCATGACCAAGTAACGGTGTGGTTGCGGTGAGCAAATTAGGATTGTCCGGCGGCACTCACGATTGAGGGGGTAAATGTCCTTAGCATTAGTACAATTTGATGAATTGGTTGATAAGGCCATTGGCAAACCCCGACATGGGTGATTTATAGTTGATGGTATTGGAAATGGTGGAATTGGATTGACATGGAACCAATCTTATAGACTGCATGGATATGTTACCAAACTATGGCTGGCTTTTGTATATTCTTGTGTTATTTGATTGCCAAATCTCAGCTTGGCTGGCCTATGCATTGCATAATATTTTAAAGACTTTTCATGGTCGAAGCTTATATTACGTAAAACTATTTTCTAAAGTATTTCAGTTGTGTATTTAGTTCTGCAACATGAAAGTTCGGGTTCATGCGCAGCTAGAACTAAATACCGCACTGAGAAATGGTTCTCTTTCACACGTTTTCATGTTTTCATGGGTTCCAAGTTGAAGCCGGGTGAAGTGGAGGAAAAGAATAAGTCTTGTGTATGTCATGTTTTGCTATGCTTTGTATGTTGTGTGTAACTATTTTGCCATGTAAATTATGCTTGTATGTTATGTAAATGCATGAGTTGTGTTTGCTATAAGATACTACTTGTATATGTGCTGGGAACAAGTGGGGAACTGAAGGGATTGGGTGCCTATATGACTGGATGCATGTAATTACAAGTGAGGGAAGGTTTCCGTTTTTATTTATGTGATGTACAAGAATGAGTTGTTTGGTCCTGGGATAATATTTTTTGCTGCCTTAAGTATAGTAAATACATGGTAAGTATTGCTGGAAATATGGTAGAAAGTCTTGCGGCTGCATGCGGCGCGTGTAGTCGCGGTGGGATCTGTCATGCCCGGGGCAGCGGGGTGTGACATAAAAAACAAGGAGTAGTAGTTCTCTCAAGTGCAGAATCTGAGTTAATTGCATTAGTCAAGGGAGTTTGTGAGATAGTTTGGATTAAGAAAATTCTGAAGGAAATTAGGAAAATCCAAGGAGGTGCAATGATTCTTCATGTAGATAATATGGCAGCGATTAACGTGCCTCATAATCTAGTACAACATGATAGGACAAAGCACATTAGAGTTAATCGCAACTTTTTGAAGAAAACAAATTGATGATAAGGAATTGAGATAAAATTGAAAGGTCTGGAAATCAACTTGTAGATATATTGACCAAAGGTGTGACAAGCACATTGTTTAATGAAATGATTAGCAAGCTAGGTATGACAGATATGTACATGTCAACTTGAGGAGTGTTCAAAAGTATCATTATAATTCGGTCCGAATTAGTATAATTTGGTCTAAATTGAAGCACACCAGAGTATATTTGGTAAGTTAATTATGGAATCTTGTCAAATCTTTTTATGTTTGAAGCATGCTCGTGGTTTTGAGTGTATTTCCATGATTGAAGGATCTGATTCAAGTAAGAGGAGAAAGGAATATGAAGAATATAGAAAGAAATTGTGGGAATTAATTTTATTTTCAAACAAGCATGTTGCCTTATGTAATTATTGGTTATTTCTTCTTCTTTCTCCCTTGTTGTACTTGAATTAATTGAAAACTCAATAAAGAAAAATGTGTGTATTAGAATAGAGGACGTAAGCACTAAATTGATAATGAATCTCGTTAAATTCTTGTGTTATTTTTTGTTGTGTCAAATTGTTATAGATAAAGTGCGGCACCAGATGTGGTCATGGTCTAAAAGGATTTTTCGGTGACCCGTTTCATTTAACCCGCAGAAATAAAAACGATACGGAAACCCAAAAATAATAATTAAAAGGGTAAGTAGGTACTGTTCCATATTAAATAAATGGGAAAATCGGATATAAACCCCTCTAACCGCCTCCATTCAGACATAAACCCCTCTAATCTTTGAAATCGGATATAAACCCCTCTAATCCGATTTTGTTTGGACTTAACCCCTTTTCATTATTTTTAATCATATTTTAAACAAAAAAAATTAAAATATCACTGCTATGACTATTATACCCCTAACCTACACATTCTAGACAACAACGATTCATTTTTCCTCTTTGTTTCTCCTCCAGCAATTCATATTCCAAAATCGTGACTTTACCTTTCTTTTTTTCTGAGTCTATAAGGAAAGGTTTCTCTAATATAATTTTGCTGAATCCCAAGACACTCATCTTTCCATATTCTTATCTGTGTCTCTTCTACCTCTATCGCTATCAAATAATGGAGACACAAGAATTCAATGAATGGGTGAAAGTTGATTTAGGTTACCATATGCTCCCACCAACATTGAAACGTCCAACAAGAAGATCAAGAAAAAACAGTATTAGAGCATCAGATGAACCAAAGAAGAGACCCCACAAATGCTCTCGTTGCCGTATCTATGACCATCATAATTAGGGCTGTCAACGGTGCACCATTTACCGTTATGCCGTTTCGTTTAACCAAAATGGAACGGTTTGTGGCACAGAAAATTATACCGTTTTTTAAGTGGCACGGTTGATGGCACAGTTAATTATACCGTTTCGACCATTTCAACCTCATTTCAAACTGTTTTATGTGTAATATACGGTTGATGGCACAAAAAATTATTTCGTTTAATAAATGAAATAGTAAGTGGCATGCCGGTATTGTACCGTTTAATAAGTGGCACGGTAACGGTTTAGTGCCATTCCGTGCCACTTACCACGTTTTGACAGCCCTAATCATAATGGAAGCATGTGAAGGAGAAACTTGTAATACTTTTGTTTTATCAAACTATTCACTATGTCAGGAAGAAGCAGTGAGCATGGATGCTAGATGTGTTAATTAATGCCGGGTACTAAGTACAATACAGTACTAATTTGATTTCTGACTTCTGAAGCTTTGATTCATATTATTTCTGGTTTTTCAATATGTTGCTGTTTGCCTCTAAAAAATGCTGCAAAAAAAAAGGGGGGGAATGGAATTTTATTTCATAAATGATTATAAAACACAGCCATTCGGTCCTGGTACATAATTCGCTAGGTAAAAAACATGACCCTCGTAAATCTTAATCCATCTTTATCGTGATGACACAACCATAACGAAACGCCATAACCAAGGTGGGACATAGAGAAAGCCCGTGCACCGAAATATTAAAATTTCTACTATTTTTAATGAAAATTTTATTCTGGCCCGATCTGGCCCGACTCCAAATCAAACCCAACAACAAAAGGTCCTTATGAATGTGGGCCGGTTTGCAAACTCAAAGAAATAGGCCCAAATTACCTAAATTCATCCCATCGGATCGGATCCAGACAAATAGAAAACCCGAAACCCGTTCAGTAAAAAGGGGGGAGAAAAGAGACAGATGGCGAGTGCTCATTGGTTCGTCTCTGTGGGCCCCGTCCTTTCTGTTAACAAAAGAAGGGGACAGTACAGACCTGAGGGGAGAACGCGACGGCCAGCCAAGGTTTCGCCTCTCTCCGGCGCTGCACGTCGTCGCAACTTCGATGAAGCGCACCGCTGTATAGAGAACTCCATCACGAACCTGTCGACATCAAACACGGGAGATGTCAGGCAGCGAATTTGACAAATGATGAGCACGACATTGAAATTGGGAAAAATAGAAATGCGAAATTACTTGGCGAAATTACTCAACAGAATGACCAATTGGAATACCTGAGGTGTTTTTGATATCCTTCTGATGAGGAATTTGCGATAATTGAGGCTAATTTCAGAGGAAGGAGGGGACTATTGGAGGTATCGAATGACGGAAACTTTGGAGTGTAGCAGAACTCGCACCAAGTGACAACGCTTATGTCATAGAAAATGGA
The DNA here is from genome assembly GCA_028095005.1 of Rhynchospora pubera. Classification (NCBI taxonomy): domain Eukaryota; kingdom Viridiplantae; phylum Streptophyta; class Magnoliopsida; order Poales; family Cyperaceae; genus Rhynchospora; species Rhynchospora pubera. Next base: position 360,903,660 of record CM051460.1, read on the forward strand.
GAAGCTCTATAGAGGTTGAAAGTGATGTAACAGAGCTTCAGAAGAAAGGAAATGCACGCCCAAGATGGTAAGGATTCAAATCTCCACAACTGGAGAGGTCCATTGAAAGAAAAGGTGAAAAAGGCATTAGAAACGAAGCAATGGAGAACATCACCCCCCTCTCTGCAACCTACAGTCTGAAAAGAAGAAGAGCTACTACTGTGGGGATTCTTTTGGCAGAGGAGGTAAGTTTACCCCTTCAATCGCATCCGTTGGATGAACAAAGCATGATTGCTTTAAGTCCTTCATGGTACAAGGTATTAAATGCTAACTGAAAAGTAACAAAATGCATGGATGATTGGAACACATTCCCCAGGTCAGGACCACATTCTATTATGCATCATCAATCCAACGGTTAGATGCTTCCTCTGATGAGATTAAGGGAGGTAAAAGGGGCCTGGGAACATGAATCATCAAAGTTGCGCATAAGCTCTCCCTGGTGGGCCCAAGGGGCAAATCAGTAAATGAGGGAAAGGACAAAGGAATGTAGTACATAAGAAATAAAAAGGAAGAGCCAAAGGCAAATATGTTATCTCAATTTTACCCTTCCTTCTTGCTACATGACCTGATAAGCTTGCAATTAGGGAAAATTGAGTTAGTTGAGCCAAATTAAAAACATAATCAAAGAGCCAGATGGTGCATTAGTGTCTCTCTAATACTTGGAAAAGGAAATTAAGAACAATTTAGTAAAATGAACCCATGGCATCTGGTTAACTGAGTTTAAATATGTTGTCTGACATGCCAAAGTATAATACATAGTTAGATGTATTCTTTCATATGACCTTCCCAACCAATAAGAAATCGACAACATCCCTAGTTCTGACAAAAAGGAGAACCCCTTTCCCTGGGATGGAATAGTAAACACCAAAACTGAGTTAATTGACAAACCACAGATGAACAAAGTTTCAATTCCACTTTTACCCCTCGGAATTAAGATCAAATACATATAAGCTAAAGGATATTGGTGAAATTACATACAAACCACAGATGACTCCAGCACAAACACATGTGGAAACAAATGGAGAAAAGAAAAGAAACCTATCACCTAGACACAGCTATGAACCCAAAATTGATCCTCTCACAAGAGCATCAAAACCATGCACTGCCTAGGGATGCGTGGATGAGTGCCACCTGTCCTTACTCCACAACTGGCGCCAAATACCCCCTTCCAGGAAAGCCAGTGGATAAGAAAGAGACAAACATGGCCTGGTCCCACCAAATGCCAAATGGCATGAGGACCCATCTGTCATGCACATCCTACATGGCAAGTGAAAGAAAGTAAATCACAAAGCAACTATCCCATTCCTAACCTGTAAATGCTAGGTGTCAAAAGAAGATTGGGGAGTATGATTGAGCAGTAGAACATAAGAAGTGAGTATAGGATTGCAAAAGTAAGGCGGTATGCCATCTTACCATCTCAACCATTGATCAAGATTGAGAAATTGGAGAAGCTGCCACATGTCCAGAGGATGAAGCCACCAAACCCTGGAAACTTCCTATAAAAGAAGCACCTCCTGAAGAAGAAAGGGAGGCCAATTAGATAGTTGAAACCCTGCCATTTTAGAAAGTCAAGTTTAGTTTACAATCAAGGTAATAAATGTAACTTCCTGTAATGGCCTCCAAAAAAAAAATGAATAAAATGATGTTAAGTTCACTTGCTGTGTCTTTTTCTTTCTTTCTCTGTTTTGTTCTCTAGAGCCTACACTGATGCTAATGAGGAGTGTGACATAGATTCCACCCTCACTACAGGAAACTGCAGTATCTGCATCGGCAGTTATGAATTTACAGTCAAAAATATCTGTTGCATCGGTCAAATTAACTTATTTGCATCCGCATTTGGTTTTTCAGCATTTTGCATCCACTTGTTTTTGTCTGCATCAACTTGTTGATGTAAATAATAACTACTTGTATGGGAAACACAGATGTAACTATTTTCATTTATCTGTATCGGATTTACTAATGTAACAAATTGGATATTTGCTTTTGCCTAGCAGATGCAGTTAATGTTTATGCACTTGCATCAGCTGCGGCAATGAAAATAATATATCTAATTGCATGGGATAAATTGATGTAACCATTCTCACTCGACTGCATCAATAAGACAGATGCAATCAACAGATTCTTGCATCGCCCCCAGCAGATGCAACAAATCTGTAGCTTATGCATCAGTTATGTCTATGTAAATAACATAACTAATTGCATGAAAAACACCGATTTAACTAATTCGTGCTACTGCATAGGATTCACTGATGTAACTGAACTAATTATTACATCTGTCCAGTAGTTGCAACAAATCTTTAACTTATGCATTGGTTATGTCTATGTAAAAACTATAACTAATTGCATGAAAAACACCGATTTAACTAATCCATGCTACTGCATAGGATTCGTTGATGTAACTAAACTAATTACTGCATCGGTCCAGTGGATGCAAAAAATCTACAACTTAGGCATCGGCTATGTCAATGTGAATACCATAACTAATTGCATGAAAAATACCGATTTAACTAATCCATGCTACTGCATAGGATTCACTGTTGTAACTAGACTAATTATTATATCTGTCCTACGAATTTAGGAAAAGTGTAGCTCTTACATCGACTAGCCAAATATAAATAACACGAAATAAAATGCAAAATTAACCTCCACAACTAGGAATTGAACCCAAGCTTTGTGGAATCAAAGCCAGCGCCTCAACCACCACACCAAGAATCCTTTGTTGATTAATTTGTTTTGTATTAATATATATTTATCTTCTACATTAAATATGACATTCTATTGATTGAGTTAGGTTTTTAAGAGGGTTTTAAGTTGTCTAAATTGGAAATTTTAGTATGGATCAAATTTATTATTAGCCATATATTTGGTAATCACGGTTTAACTAAATTCATATGAATTATCAAAAATCCAACTTAAAAAAATATATATATTTGATTGATTGAATCTGATATATATATCGAGAATTCAACCAATAACATTAATATATAATAATTTAATTTATACATATTTATAGTATTTTGATGCAATTTTGGATTTAACTAATTGAATTAATAAAGCATAAGCACTACGTACATAATTGTCGTATAATTTATATTGTCAGAATATAATCCATTGCATGACGTAAAGTTTTCCTTCTGCTTCAGTTACTCGCATTTGTGACGAAATTTTATATGCACTATGAAAGTTATAAAAAGTTCTAAAGAAATGAATAAAAAATGAATTGATTGCAATATGATCCGTATCCGACAAAATATATTTGTATTTGACTCCGTATCCGATAATATCCGAACCGTATTCGTATCCGCTTAATATCCGAACCGTATCCGTATCCGAACGCATCCGTTTTTGTATCCGTATCCGGAAAAAAATATAGATGCGGATATGGGAAGACCAACATCCGCTCCGTATCTGATCCGTTTTCATCCCTAGTTAAAATTCAATTGTTTGAAAAAAGAAATTATGGTCGATAAATTTTGAGTAGTAATCTTTTATTTTATTGAATTGTACTAATTATGCTCAAATTTTAACGTAAATATAATTGGCTTACTGTATCTCATTACTAATTATGCTTTCTAATAAGTTAATTATAAATACAATAATAATGAAATAATACCACGGTAAGACGTGTTTGTTTTGCTATTATTTTTCTTTATATGATGCAAAAAGACTAACAAGTTTTTTTTTTAAAAAGAAAACTTTTAACATCAAAATCCCTTTTTTTCCTCACGCCACATGCATTTCTCGGTTGCCACATAAATCCGGACATCTTTCCCACCTTTCTTCCCCAAATGAAGCACCGCTTCTATTCATTTTTTCCATTCAGAAATAGGCCAATAAACTAAGTGATGAGGTGAATAAACGAAGAAATCAATCAAAATTAACCGACTGAGCGATTACGTTAGTCTCATCTCCTGATTTGTGGGTCCGATTCTTCAGACATTCAGACCAGACATTTCCATTTCAGTTCTGTACGCGCGCGACGTTAACTCCTCTCTACCGATAAAACCTAAATCGAACCCTTTCTCTACTTCTCTGCTGAAAAAAGAGGCCGTCGCTCCTCCGTCTAGTTCCTCAGCTGACCTTCCACTGCAATTCCTATCCGCTGAAAAGAACTCACAACCTTTGCAATCTAACTTCATCAATTTACTGGTACGGATTGCAATTTCATTCAAATTCCTTTTCTTTCAAAGATTTTTAAATTTTCATCCTATTTTACTTTTATTCAAATATTTTTATTCTATCCAAATTGGTTTTCAACAGTGCTCTTATATTTCTCTATTTTGCTGAGTTCAGTAAATCAGGATTCAAAGTCAGCACCCATCCCTGTGATTCTTCCTTTTCTCCTCTCTATTGCCGTTCCTTTTGGTAAGTACCACTTCCATTATCAGTTGTAATCTGGTGCTTTTAATTTGTACATACGACCATGAATCATCACTGGGTACTGTTAATTTGAGAACATCCAAGCAGCTTTTGCAATTGTTTTTGACAACCAAAGCCATTGCTGGTTCAATTTGTATGGGTTGTTGGAGATACCATAAGCATTATACTAGTCCGATTGCTTCCCAAACTATCTACTTTTGAACCAGCAAGTCACTCTCAGCCCTCTGTACTTATCATTGAATAAAAAAGATAAAACAGTGATCATGGAAATATCATTTTAGTCGTATATACCTAACCTACAATCTCTCCAAATGGTACTTGTCATCACCTAAGCTGTACTATGTAGTGTTTTATGGTCCATAGAATGAAATAACAATTACGTATAAACAATGTTGGCATAAATTGTGTAACAGTAGCACTTATATTTGGTTTTGAATTTTTATCATCAATTCTAATCACATGTTTTTCTTTGTTGGGATATGACAGGTTAAAAATGAGGGAGGATCGTAGTTGGATGTATGAGCAATTCCTTAGTGACAACTCGCTCAACCCTGACTTCTTAAGTGGAATAGACTATTTTGTTACAGAAGCTTTGAAGCATAGTGATACGGATAGGATCCGCTGTCCTTGTCGAGAGTGTGATAATGGCAAGTTCTTTACGGGTGATGAAGTTAGAGGTCATTTGTTTATCAAAGGATTTACTCTATTTTATACTTGCTGGCACAGGCATGGTGAGGAAAGAGTAGTTGGGGGCTCAAATAGAGTGCCAGTCAATGAATGTCTGGAGGAGATGAATAGGATGAATGAGATGGTCGTAGATGTCGCTGGTCCAGATTTCAATTGGGACAGAGAAGATGAAGTTCCAAATGACCAGGCAAAGAAGTTTTATGAGATGCTTGAAGCAGCAGATAAGCCAGTATGGGAGTTGGATGTTAAAGAGATGAATCTAATCAAGTGTAAGGAATCACTCTTGTCCTATGTGTCTAAACTGTTGAACTTGAAATCTGAGTTCCAATTGCCTAGAGAATGCTTCGACCGAATGATATCTATTATCAAGTCTGGGTTCCCTGAAACTGAGAATAATAAATTGCCTTCAAACTTCTATGAGGCTAAGAAGCTAACCAGTGCGCTTGGTTTGAAGTACAAGAAAATAGATGTATGTCCGAATGATTGCATGTTGTTTTATAAGGATAATATTTCAAAAGAGAAATGTGATAATATTTCAAAAGGATAATATTTCAGTTTTGCTTCAATACAACATTTTGCTTAATAATTTGGCACGATGCTCATTTGTATGTTGATTTGTGCTAATGCATCATTAGATGAAGGATTGCCTTCGGTAGTAACATGTTACAAAAAAATTTTCATTGCAGTTAAAGTATAGGTGGGGTAGAAGGCAAAAATTTGAAAAGTGTGCCGAAGTTTTCAACACCATTGCCACCAGCCGCGACAACAACTCTCTAACCAGGATAAGAAAGCGGGTGGCAGAAGAAGTGAAAAGTGAAGACCCTCTCAAGTGGAAGGTGTTCACACCTGATTGGTGCGATCGATTGTCCTGGGAAGGGATGTGTGATAAGTGGAATACAGAAGAATGGCAAAATAAGTCAAAACAAGCCAAGGAGAACCGTTTGAAGTCGGGCGTTAGAGTTTTCCATCGTCATGGTTCTGTGAACGCTCATACCACACGCAGTAACATGGTACGTGTTCTACTATAACATGCTTATTGTCCTATAATTATTAGTTTTTCTAGTTATCTAATATTATATTCTTCTCTAGGAACATAAATTGGGACGACCGGTCACTTTCCATGAAGTGTTCGTGGAAACACATTCAAAGAAGGGAAATCGAGATGAATGGCTTACTGTTAAAGCTGGAAAAACTATGGTTATTATGTATTCCTTTATATTTTTACTACTTATAAATATATGCTAATTCAAGCAGGAACAAAATAACTAACGATTTGTAATAAATTGCAGGAGGATTATAAAAAATTTATGACTGAAAAGTACGGTCCAGACGAAAACCTTTGGCCGTTTGACGATCAAGGTTGGGCTAAATTATCAGGAGGAAAGAAGCATGGAAGATTCTATGGTGTCCCAGCTATACTCAACTCCGATAAATTAAAGATAAGACGCAAATCCAAATTTCCTGTTTTGGATAATGATGGTTTATCAATTAACTCTAAGGAGGTAATTTTTTAAATCTTATTTCTACTAGCAGCAGTGCCCGCTCAATGTGCGGGCAATTCTTTATTTGATATAATCCAAAAGTTTAAAGATTTTTAATATATTTTTTTTATGTGAATTTTTTTGCCTTTAAAAAATGCATTACACATGATCTAATAAGAACTTTCATTGTATAATTTTTCGTGAACTACCTTCAGACATATCATTAATCAATAAAAAAAGAAGAAGACAAAATCTGGGGCACCGTTTTTAACATTATTAATGGTTACTATCTCCATATGCACTTTTCAATATCAGAACTTCTATCAGTTTCTAATTTTTAAACCTTTAACAATGTGATATGTGAAAATAAAGATATTATTTGGCATCAATATCTTGTCCATTTTCTCCATATCTTACCTTCCTCAAGCCGAATTTAATTTGAGTAAGCTGGAACATATATATCATTATTGATTTCCTCCCTAATGGGCTTCATATTTTTCATTTCTAATTAATTCCTTTTCTCTCTTAATTAGATTCCATGTTGAGTCGTTGACCGAATAAATTATGCCACATGAGCTGCAGCCAAATCATTTTTGCTACTCTTGCGTCTCTTCCATTTTTGTTATACAAAAAGTTGACTTTCTGATTTAGTTATTAATGTAGTGTCTCTCTCTCTAACTATGATTGGTTGGAACAATAATAATAATGCTAAACATTTGAAACGTATTCCGCTGCCAATTGATTCTCATTGATTTTCTTCTTGATTTCTTTCCTTCACCTCTTATTCCGATTGTTTCCTTCTCTAGTATGTATACTAATTATTTTCTTTCCCTCATCATTGCAGCATTCCGTTTCTTTTGCTCAAAACAAAAATAAGATGGGAGAGACGATTATTTTTTTTTTCCTTCGTATATGCCTTTGTCACAGTAATATTATTATTTTCGATATTACAAAACGATTAATTGTGTTGGAAGCTAATATTCATCAGAAGATATTTAATAAAGCAAGCTGATCATTAGGTCATAGCAATATAGCTTCATATTTATGAGTATTTTATGTGCGGCAGATGAATAATGCATGTAGAAAAATATGGAAAGGCATGTCATATGCATTAAACATCTTTTATATATATTAGTATTTTTGACAGCATTTCTATTAGTAACTATGATTAAAATAAACAAAAACTAATTAAAAAGATAAATAAAATATGTACAGTTCTATCCCCAGTCGTATCTTTTATTACAACGAACTCTTTGAAATTTTATTTAAAAAAGAAATGGTGCCATACTAATGGCTCTTTCAAGGTTGAGTGCTATTAACTCGTCCAACATGCATAGACTCACCGGCTTTTAGAATCCTCTCTTTCCACTGCAAGGTCTGGCTTGTGATCCTTCAACATATCAATTTCCTACAATATGAATAGCAAATAAAAGGAAAACACGCTAAAATATGTTGTATTTTATATGAACTGGTCACAACCTGAACCAGATGTACCAGTCGGTATTGGTGATACCATACCATGGACATAAAAGGTCGTTTTCATATTGAAGCAAATAAACATAAAATTAAAGAATAAAACAAATTTTAAGCAGTTGAGTCCTTTGTCACTTTTGCTGCTTAAGAGGGAAAGGCAAAGAATTCACAAATTGGATGCTGAATCTGAATCTTTATAGAAAATATATATATATATGTAAGTAGGGAAATATCACCTGGACAAAGTAAAGAAGCAGAGAAGCACATTGATGCATAAAGGCATGGGCCAAAAGGCAAAACCCCAAAGCTGAAAATTCAGAAGATAAATTACAATTAATATAACTCTGTAAATCAAAGACATGGCATGATTGTCATAAATGCGCTAAAATGGGCCAAAAGGTCACGTGTTACTGTCCCTGACCCTTTCTCCCAACAAGGTATAATTCTAACTATTAAGTTAGAACAAGGAAATTAGGCGGTAGTCCGGTAGATCATGATTGATGAACTCAAAAACTAAAATCTACAGGTACTAAATCTGATATGAAACATTTTAATGTTAACTCTAATTAAAAGTTATGCACCTGATAGACAAAAGATGTAATAGCAAAATAAAAGAAAATAAACGTAGAAATAATGTTGAATGGAACTAAGCATACTTGGCCAGCAAAAAAACCTTGTAATTTCATTCTGCCGGACCAATATTGTTCAAGCTGCTTTGGATTTGCTGCAATCACTTTGTCCACCAGTGCTTCTACTGCTACTGGGTCAGTAATCTACACGTTTCCAATATACACACAATAAATTTAAACATAAGAGGTACAGATTCTCTCATGATAAATTTAATTGAATCGATAATCCTCGATGATAACTTTTAGTTCTGGAATCTGATATTTGAAAAATTATTTATATTGTATAATGTGGAAAAGGTGGAGGGTTATCGTATATTTGCCTCTCTGAAACCAGAAAATAGCATCTATGCCGCTTTCCTAACACACTTTGAAATTCACAACAATCCTCTTCCGTTCCTCATAATCATAGATTGCGAAGGGGCATATTTTATTTGATGTAATGGGTAAGAGGGACACCGATATGATACTTATTTTCCTCTATTTCATAGGAGTATATAAGAAAAACTCTTATGCTTTACAAGGGCAGGAATTCAGGTCAAAGTGAAAGAGGCCACTTTACTGAATTGGGATTGTATCAGATTTGAATGCGATTGATGCAAATGCACAATCGGAGCAAAGAATCGAACAATTAAAGCAACAGACACGGCAGTTCCTATTGGATCCAGGAGTGCTGAGTCAAAAGCGAGAAAGGAAGCAAGGAAAAATCACGGAAAATCCCATGAATGATGAATCGGAAGGGAATTGAGATTGAATCGCATCAGGAGGAGGAGGGCATACCGATTGATCTGAGAAGGCTTTTGACTGGCGATAGAAACCGAGAACGCACAATTCCCTCGTTGCCCCGAAAATCTCATTCGGGTCAGCATCTATGTTACGTCTCGACAGTGGGGGATAGACAAGATGAGGAGATGCGCGCCGACATGGGCTCAATCTGAGAGAAAGAGGCGGTGGTGGAGACTGGAGAGAGAAAGGAAGAACGTGAGGCAAATCTAACAAATAAAAATATTATAAGCACTAAATAAAAAAATAAACAGAATGGAGGAGAGGCAAAAGCACCTGTCATTCCTGTCAGATGCAGACCATCCACTCTTAGGCGGTTTTCTGTCATTGGCACTACCATCCATCTTCTCTTTTGGTAATGGTGGTAGGGACCTGCCCTGAAGGAGGAGCTCAATCTGCTCCTCCATTCTCCCACGAAAGATTTACTCAAAATCGAAATCGATATCTCCATTGAAAGCTCGATCTAGGGTTCTGGCGCAGCCAGCGGCGATGGTGCAGGTTGGCTCGTGAGAGAAAAACAGATGCGGCAGAAAAAAATGGGAGGTGGGGGGTTGCAGCGGCTGCTGAAGAAGAACAAAATGATTTTGGGGTGGCTCAAACCCTAGACTCGCAAGAGAGAGGGCTAAGAAAAATTAGGCGCCTGTATTCCTTCTATCGGAGATGCTATCAGAGTATACAGAGAAGAAAAAGGAAAGAAATGATGCGAAGGATAAGTGTTTCCAATCGGAGGCAGTGCAGCTTATTGAACGGAAAAGAGAAAGAGATCTCCATAGAATCTTCTGTTGTCATATCAGATCGATGGAAATTGGAGAGGAGATCTGATCGCTATCGATGGAGATTGGAGGGAGATCGGATCGTTGGTCGCTGGAGGAACCCTAGAGTGGAGAGTTGTTACGGAGCGACGATACCTTTGATATGAACGGTTGGAGATTACGATATTTGCGTAGCGGAGAAAGAAAAAAAAATATTTGCGTAGCAGAGAATCGAACATCGCACTGAACTGAGACTTAACACGCACCGCTTAGACGGTTCGGGTTAAAAGGTCGACTTTTTTGTCTGATATTTGAATCTCAACCGTAGATCATAGTAGATTAACAAAATCAATGATCCATATTTGATATTAGAGGGGTGTAATTCCCTTTTATCTCGAAGTTTATGCCTGTTCTACTGATGCTTTATAAGTAGTGGAGATGATTTTAAAATCTTTTTGGGGATGAGAATTAATTGCTTATCTTACTGTAAGCCATAAGCACTGAAAGTTTATTTGTTTGTTCGTTTAGATAGTCATTCATTTGAATCCCTTGGACCTGAGTGCATAAGTTACATTTAAGATGGCTTCACTGTCACGTTTGATCATAATGTATCTCTAGGAAGAAATTGTAATAAGGGTCAAATTTTTTCGATGTATAAATTTTCACGCCAGGCTTACTATTACAGTTTCGCTGAAACTTAAATACTTCAGCCTACTAGATATGAATCACATATTCACATATGGATCTTTTTTAACTTTTTTTATATTAAATGGTTTATGATGACAGGTGGGACAATCTTCAGCGTCTTCTGGCATAAGGGGTGGTGCTTTCTATTTTCCTTGTGATTACTATAGTGGCGATGATGATGATGATGTGGACTACGTTCCTGGTGATGATGAAATTGATGAGGAAAACAATAGCAATGTGATTTTTTCAGAAAATGAGTTTGATCAAGATGATTATGAAGAGGCTGATCTTGAATCTGAATCTGATGCTTCATCAAGTGATGATGAAGTCTTTTGCAGCTCTGGTGGAGATAATTAGGCATAGCTTTGAGTCATTCAAAAGTGCATGTTATGTTCTTTTTATTCTTATTTCTGTTGTGATAGTACTTGTGGTAGCATTTTTATTTTTGTTTGTACCGATGAATGTTTTGGATTTTGTTATTTATTATATGTCAAATGTGTTTGATTTTGTTTTATGTACTATGAATAAATTAATTTAATAATGATAATAATTATTATATCAATGTTGATCGTTATGTGTGAATTTGTGTAATTAGTTAATTTTTATGTTAGTTTAATTAATTTATGAAATGAATTTATATTGTAAATTTTATTTTGTATCAGTGAATTAAAATTAAATTTATATATTTGCATAAAAAATATTGGTGCTAAAAGGGTGCAAAAGAAAACTATTTAAATAAAAAATATGGATGCAAATGATAATTCCTGTGCATCCACTGGTCAATGCAAAAAACAATCATATGCATGAAAAATATTCATGCAGAATAGTTTACGTTGCATCGGTATGTGGATGTAGTTTATTGCATATCATGCGAGAGTAAATCGATGCAACTGAAAATCAAACACATCCGGCACTTACATGCAGAAGAGTACAAGTTGCATCGGTTTATCGATATAGTTGACTGTTTATATTGCACAAGTCAACGGATGCAAATAATAATCATATGCATCAAGAACTTTCATGCAAAAGAGTAGAAGTTTGCATTCGCTTGTCGATACAATTATTGTTTATATTGCATGCATCAACGGATGCAAATAATAATCACATGCATCAACAACTTTCATGCAAAAGAGTACAAGTTGCATCGGTTTGTCGATACAGTTGACTGTTCATCTTGCACGAGTAAATGGATGCAGTTAAAAATCAAATGCATCGGGTATCCTCATGCAGAAGATTATAAATCACATCAGCTTGTGGGTGCATTTGTTATTTATCATGCATGAGTAAATTGATGCATATACAAATTAAATGCATTGGGATGCAGATGCAGTTTATTGTTTATCTTGCATGCATAAGTTGATGAAACTAAAAAACACATGCATCAGGAATTTCTATGCAAAAGAGTATAAGTTGCATTGGCTTATGGATGCAGTTTATTGTAAATTCTGCATGTGTACACCGATGCAATGGTAATTAAATTCATCGGGAATGCCAGTGCAAGAGGTAGAGGTTGCATCAATATGTTGATGCAGTAGATAATTTATTTTTCATCCGAACACTGATGCATTTAAGAATTTATTTTTAGCATCAGTCATCCGATGAAACTGAGGGAGTCGATGCGTTTGATATCATTTGCACTGTCACTTAGTGCATCACCTTTGTTGCATCAGTAAGCCGATGCAGATCACTTACTTCATCAGTTTTCAGATGTAAAAGGGCGATGCAGATAGTGCTTTTTCCTGTAGTGCCTCATGAACATCAATTGTGCCTCTGGAAAAGTTTGCATTTAGGGGTAATTTGCATTAGCATGAGCTTTTATTTCTTAGTGTTTAGTTAGGAATTGTTGGCTTCATGGAGAGCGTGACCTAGATTCCACCTCCATGGGTGCCATCCTAGTTCCTAATTTTAGTTTATCTTAACATTCATGTTATGGTTGGAATCATTTGTCATACACACAGCTTACAATCAAGAGTCAAGTCTTTGCAAGGGTATAAGCGTCCAGAAAGGAAAACATGTAAAAAAAATGTGTATAAGTGCAGTTTGCATCCACATAAGTGCTGTCCTTAAGTTTGATTGTTTTTAAGAAAAGGTCCAGAAGAGAATCCCAAATAATCAAGTCTTCATGTCCATTAAGTTTCAAAACAAAAAGGATGGTCTAATTTCTGTGTTCCTAAATACAAAAGGATGCTTGAGCCTTGGCATGCTGTCCAAAACCAGAAAATGGTTTGGTTGTAAGGAGTGTGACATAGATTCCACCCTCACAATGTTGTTCTCAATCTGATTTATACAGCATGCTAAAGTTCAGGTTGACTAGAATAAAAAATACGATAACAAACAAGTTCAGGGTCTAAAATACAATATCATTCTTTAGGTATAAGTTTTTTTTTTTTTTTTTTTAAGCTGTGTTGAGTTTTGAAAGCCAATAAAATTCTTCTCTCTACCTATCCAGTTTTAGCTATTTGACAACAGTGAATCCTCCTTATAGTATGCATAGAATGTTTTATTTTGGCCAAAAAGAGAATTTAAATTGCACTTTCTGAGGTCTTCCCCTTTTAAAATATGAAAGTACAAGAACCATATATGTTGTTAGAGGAAAACTATGTTCTTAGCACAATGTCTTATGAAAGTTCAATCAACACAAAACGGTGCTCAGCATGCCTGTACCAGCCCTAATACACCTAAGGAAACCAGACAAGAGGGTACCAACCATAGGCGATGAATAACATATAAAAGGATATTTGAAATGAAAGGAGCCTAAAATGGTGATTGTATAAAAACAAAAGAAACAATGGGAACTGAAGATAGGAAGACATGTGTTGTCTAAAAAGTGCATAAGAAGAAAGACATGGATCCAAATGGGAAGACAACTGTAAAAGCATATTAGCAGTGTTATTGCCAAAGGAAAGAAAGGGGTAGCATGTCTTAATGGTGTCAGAGGACGCATGACAAATCACAACAAAAAAACAGTGAGCAAAGTCAAAATTATGAGAAACATGGTGTAAAAAATCTATGTGTATATATCAATTGCCTCATAAGTACAAGTGCCTTAGCCAAAATGATGTGAAAACATAAAAGTACCTCACTAATTATATTAAACTAAATCACTGCTCTAGTCCCCAGACTGAATTTGAGGAGCACATGAAATGTTGATGGAAACCTTAATGAAAGAAGCAAATTGAGAAAACTAGCTTACAGAGGAAAGGGAGGCGACCCTGCGCAACCTTTATGGGATGGCATTGGTGTAGCGGAGCCATGAGAATGATCCGGCGAAGTTCAGACGGGTTGACCCGTTTCGCCATGGCCTGCCTTTCTTTGGAAAGTCAAATGAAGGAGAGGCGATTGACCAGCGCAAATCTTAATGAAACCCTGAACGGATGGATTTCATGTGCAACGGCTTAAGAGGCAAGGGATCGAATGGACGAGGCACATAAGCCGACACCCTCTGAACAGTGGGGACCATTGGACAGGCTGAATCCAAGACTCGATGGTTCATCGCGTCGAACCCAAAGCCATCAGACTCAACCCTCTTCGCACGACACCAGATTCTCTGTGTCGCCTGATCTGTAACGGGTCCCTGACAACATAACACAGAACACCAAGGCCTCAACCAATCAGAAAAAAACTATGCGAAGCAGAAAACTTCAAAAATGCATTAAAAATAGCTAGATTGTCAGAAAAATTCTCATAAAATATCAAAATGTCGAGAAAAATATGAGGAATATTTTGATGTGTTATGTTATGCTAAAACACCAAAGTACAAAATATTTTAAAATTAATAGGTTTAAGGGATAACCATAAGTAAAAAAAATATATAATAATAATAATAATGATAATGATAAATTTATATTTATATGGTTAAATAAAAAAAAGAAAGAAAAGAAAATAAAGCAAAAGAAAATCATTTCGAACATCTTATGTTCTGGACAGCAGGTACGTTTGAACATTTTATGTTCTGGACAGCAGGTACATCTGACATTCCTTGTTCTGAACAACAAGCATTAAAATTTGCAAACAAAATTGAAATCACCAAAAAGGTCAAAGATAAGTTTAAAAGTACAAATTTAAAAGTCTAAACTCAAAAGTCCAAAATCCTAAAGTGAAAATTAAAAGTCCAAAGTCTAAATGACACAAAGTCTAAAAGTGACACAAAGTCAAAATGACACAAAGTCTAAATGACACAAAGTCTAAAAGTGACACAAAGTCAAAATGACACAAAGTCTAAATGACAAAAAGTCTAAAAGTGACACAAAGTCAAAATGACACAAAGTCTAAATGACACAAAGTCTAAAAGTGACACAAAGTCTAAAAATGACACAAAGTCAAAATGACACAAAGTCTAAATGACACAAAGTCTAAAAGTGACACAAAGTCTAAATGACACAAAGTCTAAAAGTGACACAAAGTCAAAATGACACAAAGTCTAAGTGACACAAAGTCTAGAAATGACACAAAGTCAAAATGACGCAAAGTCTAAATGACACAAAATCTAAAAGTGACACAAAGTCAAAATGGCACAAAGCCTAAAAGTGACTCGAAAGACACAAAGTCTAAAGTGACATAAAGTCTTAAAAAGTCAAAAGTTCGTCCCTTCAAGACTGCATCGCGTTTCGCCCTGAAGGAGACACCCTCCCGATGTTCAGATTGAGAAAAAGGAAAAGTCAATTCTGAATTATCACTGAAGTTCCTGTCAAGAGAAGGCATAGCGCATCTGTACTCGCGACTTGAACGAAAATCCCAAAAATCCCTAAATTCCTCAAAACGATTGAGAACTGACCTAGAATACCCTATTTTCTAGCGTTGGACTCAAATCTAACAGCCTGTTTCTACAAGTTCACAGTATGTTTGACCAGAAGCAGACTGAAATCTGATGCCCAGGTGACCAGAAGAAAAGTCAACCAGTGGCCATCACCTAAGTTCATGTCAAGAGAAGGCATAGCGCATCTGTACTCAAGACTTGAACGAAATCCCAAAATCTCTAAATCCCCAAACGATTGAGGATTGATCTAGGATACTAAATTTCCTAGTGTCGAACTCAAAAATCTCTGTGACGGCACTAAGCCTGATCCAGTAAAGTAAAAACAACCTAAATGTCTTAAAATGTGAAACTAAAGAATTAAATCGCATCATTCATGTTTGCATGGTTCTGTTAAAATAGCTGCCCTTCTGCAGTGCTTTTCACCCCGAAACTCCCTATCAAGACACAATCCTTTTAAAATGGACTTCATCCACTTACTGCATCTAAACTTTGATTATCCCGATCTAGAGGTGCTCTTAGCTCAGTTCGTAACTGAGTCCGGAGGTAATTAACAGTAGGGGCTTGCGCCTACTGGAAAAAAAGGACCTACGACAAACAATCAACTCTCGAGGTACTTAGAACCGCATTAGTGCCCTTCGCTCGTTTGGAATGGGCAGTAACGACGGGTCTCAAGATGCTCGAGGGGTATCTGATCCGCATTTTCTTCGCCCCATAGAGGACTATCTGATCTTCCGTGGTTGGACTGAAAAAGTGCGAGACAGGTTCTGGCACGCCCGGTGGGACATTTTTCTCCTCTCATCAGGGCATAATCAAAGTTTAAATGTACAGATGGAATTAAGTCCATAACATTCAAAGAAAAAAATACTAATGATTGACTTTGAGTTCTCTCCATTGCAAGAATCATGTTTACCTGGAGTCAAATCGTGAAGGGCGAGCGTCTTCGCCACGTGAAGGCAGCAGCAACCGGGACTCTCTATGTGCCCGTCCAAGCTGTCGTGCAAATCTCTCCTGTGAGGCTTACTGGTGAAGCATCGGTGAAAGTCTCTGGAAAGTCTGCCCTTAACACCAAAAAGGGTCGGGCGGCAAACACTCACATCAAGGGGGCAACAGCCCCGAAACTCAAAAAGGAAAAGAGGACTAGGATCTCGAGGGCCCAAGCTCTCCACCTGGTCCAACAACCCGACACTGTCACTGACCTGTCTCTCAGCAACACCTTCGCCCCTCTGCATGTGCTCAAAAAGGGAGGAGAAGTAATGCGCCTTAGAGAGGATTGGGAGCTCCCCATGTACGCCCCAGTCTCCGAGACAGAGAAGGTGACCCACCCAAAACACAAGGCAGTGGAGGCCATTCATGCGGCCTTCAGGATTGTCAAAAGGTCCCGCAAGTCCCGTAGGATCGTCACTGCAATCCCTGCCAACCCCAACAAGCCGTCCATCAAGGACAGGCTCAAGTTTCCGGCGCATCAAAGGCTCCGCTTTCCCTACCGCGAAGACAACCGAGAGGGAGACGCGGACTATAGTGCGTCAGAAAAAAGGACCGTGGTCCACCCACCTTCAGTCTTTGACCGGCTTACCTTTCCATCACTCCAGCCCAACGCCCGCTCTATGAAGGCCAAAGGGAAAGTGAAACAGGTTTGGAGGCCCAAGCAATCGGAACCCATCCCCGCTCCCAAGCAAAATACAGGGGGCACCAAGCGATGGGTGCCAAAAGAAAAAGATACCTCTCTGGCTGGCCAGGTGGCGAGTCAGATGATAAAAAGCAAAACCAAAAAGAAATATGTGATGAGGAAGAGGCGGAATGCTGGATCTGTCTCGACATATCATGTGTCAGTTGATGACGATGAGGATGATAATGAGGAAACGGCGGAAGTCCGTATGGTCGGAACAGGTTCCCAGGAACCGCCTCACTCCGAAAGTGTCCCCGTGGAAACACGAGGACAGAAAGGAAAAGCTTCAGCATCTAAACCTCCCAAACGGGTAGGCCGGCCCAGGAACCGCAGCCCGGTGGTGGAGGAAATTGTCCAACAAACCACTGATAACATCGCAAGTGATGAAGAGGATCCAAATCCGGACCATGGAAGTTCATCTGAGGATGTTGATGAGGAAATTGAAATCCTCGAGGAAATATCTGACGAGATGGCCCAGCTTCGCAAGGAGTTGGAAGAGAAAACAAAACAACTTGAGCAACTCCGAGTGGAGAACGCTCGGGTAACCGCGGCTTGCGCCGCAGTCCAAAAACACCTAACCAAAAAAGGGGTACGACCAAATAGTGTCGTCTTAAACAGTGATATACCTGATTCAACCGATACCAAGGAAATGGCTCCTAAACCAAAATCCAAAAGCAAAAAGAAAACCAAGAAATCCCACTCCAAAATAGTGCGGGGAAATGATAGCAGCTCAAGTGAAACTTCTGAAGAAGAATTGCTTGAAAGAAAGGAAACCAATGTCATTGACCCTGAGGCCATGATGGAAAGGATGCAAAGGGCCATGGATCAGAAACTGCAATCTCTAGGGATTGGGGGCACTCAACCACCCGTCAATTTCACAGGTCGACCCTACCCCGCAAGGTTTGACCAGCTGGATTACCCGAAGGGACATATAGTACCAAAATTCAAGGTGTTTGATGGGGTTGGAAACAAAATCACCCCAAGTCAAC
Organism: Rhynchospora pubera; assembly: GCA_028095005.1. Lineage (NCBI taxonomy): Eukaryota > Viridiplantae > Streptophyta > Magnoliopsida > Poales > Cyperaceae > Rhynchospora > Rhynchospora pubera. The sequence continues at coordinate 360,921,979 of CM051460.1, forward strand.
ACCTGTCACATTTTATAACCTCCTGCGGAAACACTGCTCGAAGGGAGGAATGGCTACTAAGGCAATTTTCACAAAGTCTGTCTGGAGTAGCATTTGACTGGTATGCTTCTCTCGAGGCAGATAGCATCAAAAGCTGGAAAGAAATGGCAAATGCCTTTTGTGCAAGGTTCAGGACGACTCCGCATAGGGTCTCTGTCACCAATCTAGTCAATGCCAGACAAAAACAAGGCGAGTCTGTCTCTGACTATGTGTCAAGGTGGGAAACCATGTACACAGGATGTCAGTCGAACATAAGCGAATCTGAGGCGGTGCGTATGCTTCTGAACAGCATCCATGCACCAATGAAAGTGTGGATGGTGGGACACAATGTCACCACCTTTGAACATTTGGTAGCCATGGTTGCTCGATACGAGGAAGTGGAGCCTGAAATGAACCAGCTATACTTTTCCACTAAGGAAAAAGACAAAGAAAAGGGAAAGAAGCTGGAAATCAAAACGACGAAGGCAGTCAAAGCCGTCACTAACCAGGCTGAAGGCACTGGTGGTACCCAATGGGGAAAGAATAGTGAGACGAAGGACGGAAATCCACAGTCCTAGGCTCAAAGGCCAACACTCAGGGAACTGAAAAGCAAGCCCTACTCATTCAAAAAGGAGAAAACTCTGAAGCTGTTCAGGCAAGCTATGGAAGTTCTCGAGATTCGGTTGCCCCAATGCAAAAGGCCCGAGGAAGAGGACAAGGTGAACCACCCTAACTACTGTGTGTATCACAGAGTTTTGGGTCATAACATAGAGGATTGCTATGTCTTTAAGGATTGGCTCGAACAGAAAATCCAAGAAGGAGCAATCTCTCTCCATGATGACGCCTGGCAGGAGCCAGCTCCTCATGCAGTCTCAAATGGAACCCCAAGTGCCAGCTCTTGTCGTGTCTCGGTCACTACTGACGGAAAACCACCCACGACATGGAGCGTATATTTGAACAGAAACACCAGAAAGAAGTTGAGAGTCTTGCAGGCCGAACCTCAACTCAAATGGAAAAGCCCTATCATACCAGTAGTCCCAAAGAGACTCAAACCAACAAAAACACAACCGAAACCGATGACCCGTGACATAACTACGGGTAGCATGAGATCTAGGCAGGCATTCTGGAGGAAAGTCACTCCCGAAACCGTCAAAGATCCCTATGTTCAAGAAAAACCAACACAAGCAACCCTCGCTGATTTCATCTCCCCCAAAGTCGCAGCTCAAATTAGCGGACAAGTGTGGCAGGAGTTGAAAGGCGAAGGAAAAGAAAAGAAAGAAGAGGAGTTCTGGACGGCCGCATGCCATCATGTCTCAGGTAATGAGGAGAAACATGAAGAATCCTCTAACCAACAGGAGCCGGTACAGGCAGATGCCAGACCTCCCGAAACCTCAACAGCAAATGAACAAAACCCTACTGAGTCGTCATCCAGCTCAGTCCCAACCCAACATACCTGGTCAACGGTCACTGTTCAACCTATGACCCCATCAGGAAAGAAAAAGAAAGAAATCCTTGAAATAAAGAAATTGGATAGGGCCCTGATCCGCAAAGGAAAGAAGCCGGACCGAATGACCCTACCTTTTAAGATCAATGGCCAAGATCGCGAGGTGTTTGTAGACATTCATGATGAATGTCTAGATTCAGAAGGTATCCCAAGCCTAAAGAATCTGGGGTTCAACCTTGTTATACCAAAGAAAAAGGGAGAATCCGGAATTCCACCGGAAATCATTGCAATACTAGCAGAGCATGTGTCTGAACTGATGAAACAAACCATTGCTGTGACTAGTTTTGTAAGAAACCAAGTAAACAAAGAGGCTTCCACCTCTACCAATACCCAAAATGCCCAAGACATTCCTGGTTTCACTGACGAGGAATATGAATGGTCTGATCCGGACCCCCCTAGCCAAGACGAAAGCTACGATTTTGGTAGCAACTTCGACAGTGATGAGGAAAGAGGAGGTGGTGACTCTGGTGGAATTTCCTGCAACGCCATATCAACATCAGCGATGAATGCACACCCGGAGGATAACTCGGGAGAAAAAGAAGAAAAACTCACCAAAGAAGAGGAAATGGAAATGATTGCGCAAATAGAGGAGGCTACACAGGCCGTTCTCTCTTCCGCAGTCATAAACCAAAACTCACAAGAGGATGATGAGGCCTTCTACAAGGAGCTGGGGGAGTGCCAACCGGCCAGTTACAGGAGGATAAAAATATACATAAAAGCGAGGGAACAATGGAGAGACCTCTCCTACTGGTGTGGTCAAACCAACCTTCATCCCATCCTGGAGGCAGAAATCGCCTTAAACCCACTCTGGTGGATCCAAGAGCTTATGCATGGCGATGATGTGGACCAATTGCTAGCATCATGGCTGGCAAATAGGTTCTGGACCAAGGAAATACCTCTTAACACCCCCAAACGGAAAGACCATGGACCCACAGAGCACTGCAGATACCTGAGTGATGCCGGGGAATCAGAAGAAGAAGCCGAGGAAGAAGGCGATGATTCGCTACCGCATATCTCTTTTAATGCCGTGGCGGAGTATGTGGACTTCTTGATGCAACTGAAAATTCAAGAGCCAGACTTGTTCCAGCAGGAATTAAGGGTTGACGAGGAGATAGAAAACATGTCAGACTCGGATACCTATGAGCAACAAATTGAAAATATGGCCGTAAAGAAAGCCGCGGTGGATATTGTGGTGCAAAATGGATGGGACAAGAAAGACCCAGACACAAACCACCCCACAGATTTTGAAATCATGCGTGCACACTTGGCAAACACGGAGGACTCACACCTCTGGGAGAATATCGAGGTTACTGAAACTGACCTCGCGGAATATGAAAACAACATGGGTAACCAAGCCCACCGCAACCAGAACAGTCAAACTTTCCTGGCTGAGGAGAACCAGGCTGATGAATTCTCCCAATACTTGAGGAACCTGAGAGTCTCAGACCCAGTTGGCTATCATGATGTGCTGGACTCTGAAAACCCTCAACAGTACCAGGAATATGAAAGGCAAGTCATAACCAGGACTGTAAGAGAAATAGCTGATGAGACGGGGCGCGAGGAAGGAGAGATGAGCCCAGAAGCAACCCCACCAAGAACCACTCAACGCCGCAGATCCAGGAGGATTCGGCGCTCCAGGCATACATCAGGCCCCAGGGCCGAGGTGACATCCCCCACCCAAATAGAAATAGTTGAGACTTCCAACCAAGTCGATACTGCTCGGGGTGAGTCATCTCAGCAAGCCCCTGAGGAAGAAGAATACAATGAACATGACAGCCTGGTAGAATGGTATGTGTCTGAGCTCAGGGAACTGAGAATCACAGACCCAAGGGCCTTCCGACGAGCTACCCATCCCAAAGACCCAGATTTTACAGAAGAGTTTGAAAGAGAAGCCATAGCAACCGTCCTAAAAGAGGTTAACAAAGGCAAAACTCCCCAGTGCTCTGACTCTGAAGATAGCGGAGGTTCTCCACGATTCTTCTTCTGCGGAAAAACATCTGATGGGAACGCACAAAATAGCGAATCCGATAGCGATGAAGAAGAGACAGAAAGGGAACCTGAAGTGGAATCTGACCATGAAGAACCTCAACCAAGCACCCTCCAAGGAAGTTCAATCTTGATGGCCTCTGGGTCTGGTCCGCCGGCCGACATAACCTCAGCATTTGAAGGGTTGAACATCTCACAAGCAACAAGGATCCTATCCTACATGGAACACCTGAGACGAGAAGACCCTGCATTCCTAAATTTCATAGCTCAGCACGCTGAGATATTGCAGCAACCAGGAGCGAGTTATGAAAGGCTCAGGAGAACTCATCCACGGGAAACCGCCCGTTTTCGGGCACAAATAGAAAGGTTATATAAGGTCTCAAACGACATTGACAATAACAGTAGTGATGATGACGGCTCTGATACTGGAAACTGCCGTTACATCAGCGGTTCAGGGTCTGATGACTCTGAGTCCGAAAATTATGATCACCGTTCCGCCCGAATTGCAGCTTGGACGGATGATGATGAACCTTCCTTAAAACCATGTAATAAAAGAAGACAACAAGGAAGAAACGCTCGCATGACTGTCCGGCCACAACCCGAATGGGATGAAAATGCGCGGCGTGAGCTGGAACAAGCCATCGCTGAAACTGAGGCCATGACAACCAGTGAGCTCATGAGAAACCTAAGGGTAAATAGCGATGATGATACTTATTGTCCCATCGAGGATGATGAGGAAGAGGTCAAGAGCCCTAAAGCCCTTAGAGTATACCAAAGAAGAAAGAAGCCAGCAAATGAGAAGGAAATAATAACCTATCAAAGAAGAAACAAAGGAACCAACAAAGGAAAGAACAAGTTGCTCAAAGGCGAATCCTCTCGTGATGACGCCACTTGTCATCGAGTTGGCCATCATGATCCTGACAAAGGAGAGTCCTCGGAAGTGCCACAGCCACAGGCCGAAACCTCAGAAGAAAATCAAACTAACCCAGAGGAGATGGCATATGACTATGAAATCGTGCTAGATCCTGCTGAACAAATGAACCCTGCCGATCTACAAGGACGGCAACCAAGAATGGTAAACTTGGATATCCACATCTCTAACATCCCGGGCCAGCCTGACCTTACTCTCGAGGAGTTGGGGGAAATAGTGCGGCAAATGGTCAACCAGATCTGGGAGGCCACGTCTACTGAGCAGGGATGTGAAGAGAATGAACCCGCTGAATCAGAGACGGAGGAAAATGCTAGTACTGAACAGGGGGCAGCCGCCACCTCTACTGAAGACCAAGCTGAAAATACCGCCCCTTCAAATCAAGACCAAGAAGAAAACCAAAACCAAAACTCTGAATTATGCCAAGGTACTTCTGAAAATTGTCGGACAATAACTGTGAGTGAGTCCGACACAGATAGCGAAGAGGAGGAATCTCCAACAACACAATGTGATAGCTCACAAAGTGAACCAAAACTCACTCAAAAGAAGATAGCCAAGCCAAAAGAAAGCCCGCTTAAATCACGCACGGCGGACAGCTCAAGGGAAGCAGCTCAAGAAGTCATAACAGATGGCCCCGCCCACCGCACAAGGTCAAAGCAAGCACAACCAAGCACCGCTTTAGACAGGGGGCAAGCCCAACAACCGTCAAAAGAAGATAACGCTACCTTCACTTTGAGGGAAAAGCGTCAACTCCTAATAGACCTGGATTTCTGCACAAATGCTCTGAGAAGGATGACTAGACAAAACATCGAGATACAAACCTTAGTCGAAACCCTGATAGCTAGGCTAAAGACTGAGCGAAAGGAAAGAATCTCAGTAGAGGCGGAACTCAAAGCATTGAAGGACCGCACCCAGAAACAGGGGGCAGGTCAGAAAAAGGGCATGAAGTCTGGCCATGCTACCTCAGGCAACTCAGGAAACCTCCCACAAAGAAGGAGAGAGGCCGGCATTGTCATCCGAGAGGGACAAGGACCAAAACCCAAAACTAACCATCCCCCAGGAAAAGGAAAAGGGAAAGCTACTGCAGAAAACCATCACCACAAACCAAAACACCTCTGGTCCCATGATAACTCGTTCGGGGGGCCTGAAACAGGCTGGCAAGAAAGAGGTGAGAGCTCACGCACGCGGGTGTGCCCTCCCATAAGGTATGAGCCTGGCCATTTGAGATACAGAAATGCCGAAACCAATTTAACCCAACAAATAAAAAATAGACAAAACCCCACAGGGCAATACCATATGAAAATGAAATTGGTTAAGCTCGACAACGCTTCCCCTTGTAACAAATTGCCACATAAAATCAAGATAACAGGGAAACTGAAACCAAAGCATGGGGGTTCCGACGGGCACTTCCGACACAGGAACCGTATAAACCCATGGGAAATGCCAGAAGCCGAAAATGGGGCACTTCGGGCACAAACCACAAATAGACATCCAAAACTACATAAAGCAAAGAAAGAAAATGATGCCGGAAGGAAGGCGTACTGCCGATACCACCAAGTCTGGGGGCACTCTAGAGAGGAATGCCTGACATGGTCTTGGAATGATAATGACCCGTCAGATGAAGAAACAGAAGACGAAGTGTGCCGCGCCATAGCCTGGGGTACGAACTCTCAAACCTCTGACGAGGAAACTGCCTCTGAATATGAACATAATACTGAGGGGGAATTACAGTACGGTAGCCCAGAAGAGGAGCCTGTTGTGCTGGCAATCAACTCCGCTGCAGTCAGACCACTGGGGAGTGATACTGACCAAAGCGAAACGGAGGAAAGAGAAATCAAACCACCAACAAAGCCAAACAAGGTGTCCAACCTAATCCGACAGGTCTCCACTAGAATCCGGCCAAACATAAAAAACCACTGCAATGTCAGTCTGAGATCGGGCACTAGGATACCTGAGAGACAACCTCCCAGGAAAACGACCAACAATGAAATAAGAAACAGAAATAATACAACAACAGAAAGTGAAACAAGGTCCGATGGCAGGCCTAAAATGTCCGTGGGAGATTACAATGTGGTCGCTCATTTACGGAAAATCCCCACACTGCTCAGTGTCTTTGATGCCTTGATGGTATCTCAGGAGCTGCGCGATGCCTTGATCTACGCACTGCAGAACCCTGCCAGCTTCCAGGCCTATTTTGCCCAAGAAACCCGTGAGGAGGTGGCACAGATCGACCAGGAACCATACATTACCTTCACAGATGAGGACCTGATGGCGGGCACGGCCGACCACAATCGACCCCTGTATACCACAGGCACCATCTATGGCAGGAAAATCAACAAAGTCCTCGTTGATCCCGGATCCTCGATCAGCATTATGCCACTAAAAACACTGGTGCAGCTATCGCTCAGCATTAAAGAAACAAAGAAAGATAAAATCCGGATCCACGGGTTTAACCACCAATACCAAAAGGCTCTTGGTTCCACGGTGATCGATATTACCTTTGAGAACCTGGTCACTCCAGTCAAATTCTTCATCATCGAAGCTGATACAACATACAAGGCACTGTTGGGGAGACCATGGCTCCACGCCAACGGATTGGTTCCCTCCACCCTACACCAGTGCATTAAATATGTCAAAAACGGAAAACAATACGTGATTAAAGGGGATGATCAGCCATTTGAGGCACACGAAGCCGAACTGGATGATGCTAAATATTACAGACCCAAGTCTGGAAAGGGGGCAGCCACCAAGCAAGGAAAGCCCTCTTCTGAAACTATGAAGGAAGCAGTCAAAAATGCTGTGCTCAAAGCAGCTATAAAATCACAAATGCTCTTGGGTAGTGATAGTGAGACGGGATCGTCGGAAGGCACGACCGAAGACATTAACTTACCCACTCGAATGCGGCCAAATTATTCCAGTGAGGGTGAGGAGCAAAATACTCTGTCCATAGAAATCCTACCCCTAGAACACTGTAAAGACCTAACACCTCGGGAAAATGAAGAAGTCATCCCTTTCAAAACCTTCACCGTCCCATCCAAAATAGAGGAGCTTGAAACAGGACACGTTGTTCATCCCAGTATACAATTTGTCAAAATGGGAGAAATTGAACCTCAAAATGAAGAGTCAAACTCCGAAAACTGGGAACAATGGCTTGTAGAGGAAACCAGGAAGACCGGGATTCCTCCTCAGCTTCAGGACACCACCAGCACACGGTTGGTTGAATTGTTCCGTAAAGCACAATGCCTAGAACCCATTCTCGAAAAGCGAGCAAGAATGTTCCGAGACATGTGGGATGGCTACTCTAATGAAGTCACAAAACTTAATGGGAAGGTTGCTAACACAAGGGGCCTAGGATTCAAAGCTCAAGCCAAGGGCTCAGGGTCAAATACTCCTCAAAGACCACGACAGCACTCTTGCCACCGCATAACAATTACTGAAATTAAGGAGGGCGAAACAACTGCAGACAAAAAGGAACCTCCAGAAACAGAACAATTCATTTTGGCAGCCAAAAATGCACCAAAAGAGTTAGAAGAAGGTGGTCAAAACACCATCGACAAATTGAAAGAAATCAACCTAGGAACAAAGGAAAATCCAAAGACTACATTCATTAGCACCTCCCTCCCTCAGGAGATGCAGGATGAACTGACCAAGCTGCTAAGGGAATACCAAGATTGCTTCGCATGGAGCTACAGTGAAATGCCCGGGCTAGATCCAGCGATAGCAGTCATAAGGGAAGAAGAAACGCCCGACTGGGTGGCCAACATTGTCCCAGTAAAGAAAAAGAACGGACAAATCAGAGTCTGTGTTGATTTCAGGGATTTAAACAAGGCTTGCCCCAAGGATGATTTCCCTCTACCAGTGACAGAAATCATAATAGACCACACCTCGTCTCACGGGGTATATTCCTTTGTAGACGGATACTCAGGATACAACCAAATCAAAATGGATGAGAGTGACCAAAAGCACACTGCCTTCCGTACCCCAATTGGTATTTACTGCTATAAAGTCATGCCTTTCGGCCTCAAGAATGCAGGAGCCACATACCAAAGGGCCATGACCAAAATCTTTGACGACCTCATACACAAGGTGGTAGAATGTTATGTAGACGACCTTGTTGTGAAGTCCCATACCCATGAACAACACTTAGAGAACCTGAGGCTGATGTTTGAGCGGCTAAGACAACACACGCTGAAGCTCAACCCCCGAAAATGCGCCTTCATGGTGTCATCGGGAAAATTTCTAGGCTTCGTGGTGCGGCACCGAGGCATTGAAATTGATCCTGACAAAATCAAAGCCATCCAAGAACTGTCCCCTCCACGGACACTCAAACAACTCCGGTCTCTCCAAGGGCGCTTGGCGTATATTAGGAGATTCATAGCTAACCTGTCAGGCAAAATCAAACCTTTCACTAGGCTCACCAAAAAGGATGTCCCCTTTAAATGGGACGAAGAGTGCCAGAAATCCTTCGATGATATCAAGCAATATCTGCAAAAACCTCCTGTATTGGCGGCACCCATCCAGGGGAAACCTCTCATTCTCTATACCACCGCCTTAGACGGATCTCTGGGGGCATTACTTGCCCAAGAAAATGAACAAGGAAAAGAAAATGCCCTGTATTACCTCAGCAGAATGCTCGTGGGGGCAGAACATGCATACACGCCAATCGAAAAGCATTGCCTAGCCTTGATCTTCGCAGTAAAGAAGCTTAGGCATTACATGTTGGCCCATAAAGTCACATTAATCTCCAAAACTGACCCATTGAAGTACCTCATGACCCGACCTATGCTTACTGGAAGGCTGGCAAGGTGGGCGGTGGCTCTAATGGAATTCGATATAACATATGCGCCTCAAAAGGCTATCAAAGGGCAAGCGCTAGCTGATTTTTTAGCCGCCCATCCCATACCTGATGATTCCCCGCTAGCGTGCGACTTCCCTGATGAGGAGACCATGCAAATAGAGGAAAATAAAACTTGCTGGAAGCTATACTTCGATTGATCATCCTCCATTCGACCAGCAGTCAAACCAAACTTACCAAAACGACAAGCAGGTGTAGGGTTGGTGTTTGTCACCCCAGAGAAAGGCATTCTCCGGCACGCTCTGAGCCTGACTGAACCATGCACAAACAATGAAGCTGAATATGAGGCCCTGATAGCTGGACTTGAAATTGCCCTTCAAATGGGTATTGAGCAGTTGGAAGTCTATGGGGATTCTCAGCTCATCCTGAGTCAGATCGAAGGCCTCTTCAAAATAAGAAAACCAGAATTGGTCAAATACCATGAAAAGGCCCTTGGGTTGATGGCCAAATTTACATATATTACCTTCCAGAAAGTCCCAAGGTCTCTGAATGGCAAAGCGGATGCGTTGGCTAGGTTGGCTAACGAACTCAGTGACCCGAATCAGGAAGAAATCCAAGTCCTGGTTCACCGCAGGAGATCCTTGTCCCTTTGTTTCCCACAGGAAAGAAACGAGGAGGAAGAAACCCTGTTTACTGACATCCAAACACTCGAAACAGGACATGAAAAAGAATGGGGGGAAATTACACAAGTCGTGACGACCGAGGGTTCGAACCTAGAGGACTGGAGGCAACCCTTTCTCGACTACTTCCAACAAGGAAAATTACCTGCGAACAAGGCCATTAGGGAACAAATCAGAAAGAGGTCCCTAAGGTTCGTACATGTGAACAACACACTCTATTGGAGATCCTATGAAGGATCATGGCTTAGATGCATATCGAAAACCGAAGCCAACCAAGTTATGCAAGAAATTCACTCGGGAGTATGCGGAGCCCACCAATCGGGCTCTCGGATGCGAGTGCAAATCAAACTGATGGGCTATTATTGGCCCACCATGATTAATGACTGCGAAAACTTCTCCAGACAATGCCACATGTGCCAAATTCATGGAGATTTCATACACCAACACCCAAATGCGCTACATCCAACCGTGGTATCATGGCCCTTCGAAATCTGGGGGACAGATATCATAGGCCCCATTGACCCACCAGCCTCAAACGGACACCGCTTCATATTGGCCGCTACGGATTATTTTTCCAAATGGGCCGAAGCCAGGTCATACCGTGAAATTAAGGCCTCTGATGTGGTCAGGTTCTTTACCACTCAGGTGCTTTATAGATATGGAAATCCAAGGAAAATAATCTCCGACAACGGGACGGCCTTCAAGAATGCCAAAATTGATGCCTTCGCCGATAAACACAAAATTGAATGGAGATATTCCTCTGTCTACAACCCAAGAGCCAATGGACTGGCGGAGGCCTTCAACAAAACACTGATCAAGATCCTCCGTAAAACCATCGGAGATAACCAAAGAAACTGGCATGAGAAGCCGCATGAAGCATTGTGGGCATACCGCATCACCCATAAAACAGCAACCCAAGCCACACCCTATTCGTTAGTGTATGGAGCAGAAGCAGTCCTACCAATCGAAGTGGAACTCCCGTCACTGAGAGTAGCTATGGCAGCACAAATCCCTCTGACTAAACAAACGCAACTGAGGTTGCAAGAGTTGGACGGAATGGATGAAAAGAGACTGGCAGCTCAACAAAACTTGGAGTTATATCAAGCCAGAATGACGCGAGCTTATGAGAAATTATCAAGACCTAGAACATTCAAGAAAGGAGAACTAGTGTTGGTTTTGAGGCGACCTATCCTCGGCCGACACCATGGTCCCAAATTTGCACCAAATTGGGAAGGCCCCTATGTCATAGAACAAGCATATGAAGGTGGAGCCTACCTACTCGCAGACTCAAATGGAAAACATTCTGTCTCCTCCATAAATGGGAGATACCTGAAGAAATATTATGGACAAAACTACCCCGACGTTCCCACAGCCCACCAAAGTCAAAGAAAGAGCAGCCAACAAACCGACTGGGCAGATAATTGTGAGGCGGTCAACCACCTCTTCACTTAGGTAAAAAATCTCTCACGTCCCACCGGGTCAAGGCTCGACAGGTGCTCCGTTCTTTTGAACACTATGGGGTATCCCTGAGCCAAAACCCTAAAGTAATAAATTAACCTTTAAATAAAATAAACCCTTCAAAATTTCTTAAAATAACCCTAAGTCGAAATCCTAAATAAAATCCAAGTCCAACAAAAAAAATACATCTTATTCCAAAATATAAAAGCACATGACCAAAAGAAACTAGACCAAGCTAAAATATAGCTCAAGTAAAAGGTTAAAGCCAAATCTCCCTAAACATTCTCAAATCCCTAAATAAAAAGGCAAATTTCAAAGTCCAAAATCCGAAACTTCTAAAAACATACACAAAATGTCCTGTCCCACCGGGCCAAGGAAAAAGGAGTGTTCTGTCCTTATGGGCATTCATAGAGCATTTCCTTTACAAATGGCCTACACCCCAAAATATGACCCTAAAAAGTCTTGTGCTTTGTCCTTTAAACAAAGTACTAGGTGCCTGTTCATCTCACCAAACTAAAGGATGAACAAAAGTTCCGTGTCTTGAACTCTAAATTAAGACACAATGCGGTGATCTGTCCATCACACCTACCCAAAAAAGATGGCCAAAGTCTTGTGCTTTGTCCTTTAAACAAAGTACTAGGTGCCTGTTTATCTCACCGAACTAAAGGATGAACAAAAGTTCTGTGTCTTGAACTCTAAATTAAGACACAAAAGGCGAAACTTACCAAGGGATTAGTCAAAACCACATCCTCAACAACTACAGATTGAAAAGACAACCTGTCTACTCAAGATGTAATTCTTGCCGAAACCTACCTCAAAAAAAATTTAAGACCAAACCAAACCTGAAAGCCCCTCTGAAAACGGAGAATACCACGGCTGATGTCCGCCAACCATGTCATGGAATAGGCCTCATAAATCCTAATACCCAGAGGGACCCATGGTCGTGTTGGGCCTTAAACCACCGACTACGGTATGTTCCTAGCTGCCGTACCCAAAGAGCCAGGAAAAGAAAGAAAAAAAAAACATCTCACAACATACAAGAAGTGATGTAGAATAAGCAAGTCCCTACGGTATGTTCCTAGCTGCCGTACCCAAAGAGCCAGGAGAAAACCCCATCTCACTACATCAAAAGAGTGATATGGAACAGACAAGTCCCGACGGTACGTCCCTTATCACCGTGCCAAAAACAACCAACAGAAAATGATGCACAAAGTCCCACTGCGTGCCGTGCTCATTGCACGCCGTACCCACTGCGTGCCATACCCAGAACGCCTATTCTACATGTCGGAGCGGTAATATGGAGCAAACAAGTCCCACCGGAATGGTCCTAGCTACCGAGGCAACAATGTAGAATAGACAAATCCCACCGGTATGTTCCTTGCTGCCGTAACCAAAGAACAGGGAGAATAACAAAAATATCTGTCCCAATAGCGATATCTAAGGTCGCTACCTATGACAATCTAAACCAAACCACTAATAAACCTCAACAAATACCCATAAACCAAGATCAACAGACCAAGAGTTATTAGGCTTCCAAATCGCCCTAATCAAATCATAAAATCAAAATACCAAACATAAGCCATCCAAAGCCACCACAGTTTGAACAACAACAAAAAAAGAACATACAAAACAAAGCAATGAAACAACAAAACCAAATGATCAAACATCCGAGACTTCCTCACATCGGAGGCACTGGAGGCGCCTGAGCTGCGGCCATCGCCCCTGCAAGGGTCTCCAAGGTGTTATGAATTGACTGAAGCACCGCCTCGACATTCTCCAATCGCTGATCTAGCTCCTTAAAACGCTGGTCTATGTGTTCCTGGAGTGGAAGAGATTCTTCAATGGCTGAGCCATCTGGAGAAGGGGGAGAAGCCTCTCTCACCGGACTATACTGATTCACAGCAGCAAACCTATGAAGGATATGACTGTTCACCGGGTAGTTGGGGTCAGGGACCAGAGTGCCATGAACCATCTCCACCCACCCAAAGGAAGTCAAATCTAAGAGCAGGTTGCGCGGATACAGGATAAGCCGCTCAGTGAGCGGATTCCCCCACAGCGTCTCAGGCAATGGAATCTGAGCCCGCTCCATCAAGGCCTCGATTAAACTCCCATAAGGCAAATGGCCCTTGGAAAACCTCGTGACATAATGCATGTTTTGGAGGATGAGGCTAGGAAGATTAGCTTTCCCGCGTTTGAGGAGCAATAGGCGAAGGTAGAACAAAGTCCCTGGGCGAGTCAAATCTGATAGCTCGCCCTGAGGAAAGAGGATGTAGTTGATAACCAAGAAAAGTAACCTGAAAAGAACATATAAACTTCATAGTCATGAACCTATCCTTCGATAGCAAACAAAAAAAAAACACATAAACGACAAAACTACCGGTGAAGCGCGGGCAAATGCGTAGTAGAGACCAGTTCAGAACTTGCCTCAGATCTGGGTACCTTGAACCACTCGCAATGGCCCCGGTATGTCCCTTGCTCGCGAGGCCAACTCCCGAAGGCATAAACGGACAGGCCATTTAAGGTGTCTGTTGCGCCAATCAAGTCAGCCACATCCTCCACCCCTATGTGAAAGAGCCTGCCGAAAAGATAGGAGGAGGCAGAGGGAATGTCATGATGGTCAAAGGTGACGCGGAGATTGGCGTAAAATAGCTTGGTGATATCTGGATGGTAAAGGGTGTCAAGCCTTGACAAGCCATGGAGGCTCCAGGCGTTAAGCCACCCTGTTATCAAACTCATATAAGGGGTGGTGAAACGCCCCTGAGGATGAAAGAAAAAACAGGTGGAAACCTCACGCCCCCCCTTCACCAATATTACTTTGATAACACTCAAAAGCCCCGTCGTCCCGGAACAGATAGCGGTTGCCTGGGTCATACGACCAGTTAGGCTTGGAAGATGGCGCGCCCTGGACAGAGGAGCTACCTTCGTCCCTGGGACGCTTGGGATTCCTTGGATTTATGACACCGGCCATGGAAAACGGAATTAGAAAAAAGAAAACTTGGAAAGAGAAAATGATACGGGTTACGTGCGCATGATGCCTTATATATAAACGAACTAGGGCACCAGAGAGCGTATGTCTTCTTAAACTTGCTAATAAAGGTGAGAAACCAAAAGGCGCGGCAGTTTACAATGAGGAAACACAATCGCTTCGCGATCCAAGGGTTTTTATGAACAAAATTGATGAATCCAACGATGTCAAAAAAAATATATAATATCCATATCCATAAACCAACTACAATCAAATCCAAAGAGTCATACAAACCCAAGAAAGGTCCAAAACATTACATAATTAAAAGCCCAACAGCTACCAAGTCAGGGACGGCCAATTGAAACCAAGTCCAAAACTAAAACGTAATAAGAAAGATACAAAGCGCTAACGCGCCATAAAACTCCAACCCCTACTCAAAAGAAACCCATCATCGACTCAACCTCTCGAGAGGCGTCCGCCACAAGAGAGGCAAAGCAAGGAAGGGCTAACACTACTCCCGCGCAAGCTCCCTCTGAATCATCATCAGAATCAACACCTCTCTGACGAGCCGACATCTCAACTATCGGCTCAATCAATACCGTGTCCGGGGAGGAGACAAAATCCATCATAGCTGTAGAAGATGAGCCCGCAGCCGGCGAAGGACCGGTAAGGAGGGCCTCCCACTCTACACAATCCAATACCATCTCGTCTAGTGAAGCTGGTACCACGTCGAATTCAGGCGAGAAGAGATCCTGGAGAAGCTGAACCATGCGATCATTCATGGGGCCACCAGAAACCGGGTCATCTGTCAAAAAGGGAGGATGGCATGAGAAGATTAGGAAAAGAGATAGCAAATATAATAACAAAACAAGTCACCGACAGATACCTGTCGAAGTGGGAGCCAAGGGCGAAGCATCACCTGGAATCTCTAACTCCATGTCAGGAATAGGATCACTGAGCAGCTCCCCTACACTGATGAAGCTCCTAACGGACAGCTGATACATATGACAAAAATCCCCCAGTCCAAGGGCCCATAACTCAGCACCAAAAGCCATCATAGTGTAGGGAAGTCGACCTGAATCAAACAAAACCTATGAAGCAAGAAATTAAAAGAAAATCAGATGAAAGCTGAGTAAACAAATGATACCTAAACCGCGAAGTGCCAAGGGAATGACCGGTGTCGGAGCGCGCTCACAAGTGAGGACAGTGACAGCAACGATAGCCAAGGAATCATCCGGAGTCGGGAAGTCACTATCCTGAATAAATGAAGCCGGAGAAATCAGCCTGGGGCGCAGGATCTCCTCAAATGGCACGCTGATTGTGTCGACTTGAACTTCCTCCATCTCGACCTCTTCCATAATGGGCTGAGGCTCAGCATGTAAGGCACTTCCCCAACCCAAAGAGCCTAGAAAATCTGAAATAACATGTAAGTCATGGTACTAAACAAAAAAGAGAAAGAACGAAGATACATACCTGAAGGGAATGAAGAGGAAGGAGGCTCCATGGGGAAATCAGAACTTAATTCCTCACCGGTCCGACGACGGATTACATACTGCCCCGACTCCTCTGAAGGATCCGGACTTTCACGACGACGCTTCCTGAATTCATCTCTGGCTGCCTCTATGGCCTGCTGCTCTGGATATTCTGGGGAAGGACAGGAATGCACCGGACTGAGAATATCTCCCGTCTCAGGAAGAGCATCATCTGAAAACAAAAAGAAATAGGGTAAACGCTGGGAACAACAAAATCAGCAAAGAAAACAAAATGTGACATGACCAAAATACCTAAAAACATCAAGAGATGCTCATAGCTATCTGGCCCTTGCATAGCAGCCTGAAGAAATCCACCTGCTAAGGCACGCTCAACTCTGAAAAAGAAATGACCAAACTTCCATTTTCCAAAACCTGCACACAGAAAATCACCAAATGAGTATACAAAACCATTACCAGACAAATGAAACAAAATAGGATATTCAATAAGATACCTGGGAAGAAGCCGTCAAGAGGCACAGGAGGCTCAACATACTCCGTAACCTGAGATGAGCCTGTCAGACAACTGTCAACCCCATATGAGCCTCTGAGGGGTCTGAAACCACCAAGAGAAGCATCCAAGCCTGGAGGCACAATACGAGAAGATGGATAGACTCTCTCCCTCAATATCTCAGCACCCAAGGAATGAGGAACCCTAGCCCATCCTCTGAACCAGCGATCATGATCAGCGGTCATGCGCCCCATCCTCTGCGGACCAGGAACAACACATCTAATCCCAGTCCCCAACCGTAAGGAAAAAGCGGCTAAATCAGCACAATAGGCCAAAGAAACACTACTGGGAGGGTCAGAAAGTGCAGAAGAAGGAGTATCCTGATCATACCCAAACTGCCAAGCGCACTTCTGAGGACTGTACACCTCAGAGATAATCCTCGCACCTAGTCGGATAATCAGACAACCCTCTCTGATGCTGATAGCGTAATCTCTAGAACGCTTGTTCCTGCGGGAAAGTAATCTCAGTGGAACTCCTTTCTTGAGAGGCCTTGAATCCTCAAACTCATACATTTTTCCCGTGTTTGATGGCCAGTTGCCTGCAAAAGCCTCAGGGCGATAACTGGTGATATAACGATCACTCTTGGTGAAAAAGTAATGAGCAGTGAGCTGATCAGGAGGATGAACTGATGAGCCAGCAATGAGACTAAGAGCCGGCATCGAACTCCGCACACCGCGCGAAGTAGATGAAGAATAACACCCACTCCAATACACATTGAACCAACCATGTAATATGTGTAATGGCATAGTGACATAGGCCCTGAAGGGATCTCTGGAGGAAGTAAGCTCTCGCATGGACCGATATGCATTCACCAAAGCTGCTGTGGCTAAGGACACTTTATGACCCCGGGCCAATGCATTAGCTACTACAAAAACCCCTGGCCGAATGTAACCCACCGGCTCAATGACAACTATGAAGTAGCACAACCACCATGTTAGATAAGCTGTCAGGATGGTCTCATCATCAAAAGCATGAGAACTCAGATCCTCCCATGGAACGCACCGATCAGGAACATAAGTCTTATCTAAACCAGGTGCTACGGGCTCCAAAGGACTAGCAAACCCCACGGCCTTTTCTCGCGGAACCTTATTCATGAAATAACCAACCCAATCCTTGAAAGGTACATCACGACTCAAACCCTGGAGAGAACGGGTCATGGCTATCTCATAATAAATCTTGAACACAGTTCGTAAAGAATCCCTGTGGAAGAAATCCCCACGTCTATCCATACCATAAAGCTCAAACTCTGGCGGGATCCTCTCCTCATAAAACAAACCCGCTACCGGAACCCCAAGCAGACGAATCATCTGGTTCAAGTCAATGGTGGCATTGCGATCCTCAAGGACGAAAGTGTTATCCATGTAATTCCAGTTGGTGGCCATGGCCCGAAGGATAACTGGATCCCAAGTATACCTAAACAAGGCCAAGGTAACTCCTCCAAATATCTCTAACTCAGTCAATTTCGGCCCCATATGCCCCATCATATAGCGAGTCCACTCGGTTTGCCCCGGAACCCAACGGAGCTCACCTTGAACATTCAAACCCCCAGGAGCCCAAGGGATAACATGACCCTCTGTCATCTCCATACTCAACAAATGATAATCTGAGGAAGAACCAACCCGTCCGGTAGGACCCAGAAACAAACCCTCAAAAGAACAAACCCCGCCAGCACGGCGAAACTCACCACCAGGCACAAAGGAATCATAGGCAAGGCTGTGAGGACGTACCTCTGTAAGCAAAGATGGGTCAGGCCTCAAATGAGGGTATGTGTAATCAGCATACAAAGGAGAACGATCATGTCGAGGTAGCAAACCGTGGAAATTGTCTCTCCCGTGGAGAATAGCGCGTCGCCACCGGGAATGAAGATGCCCGTGGATTCCTTGTGGGTCCAGATAACACTTGATGTATGAATCAATCGCTTTGTCGGAGGGCCCATACACACCATTCCTGACTATGTCAAACCGAGGCACCGTGCTGTAAATCTCCTCAACAGGCCCTGTACCTCCTACAAATAACAAAAAAATCATGTCAAGGGCTCAAATATCTCTCAAATATAAAAGGGGCACCAGAGCAAATTGTTCCACACTCAAGTTTCACAATCCGCTCTGGTGGGGGGCATTTGTTTGCCTCTAAAAAATGCTGCAAAAAAAAGGGGGGGAATGGAATTTTATTTCATAAATGATTATAAAACACAGCCATTCGGTCCTGGTACATAATTCGCTAGGTAAAAAACATGACCCTCGTAAATCTTAATCCATCTTTACCGTGATGACACAACCATAACGAAACGCCATAACCAAGGTGGGACATAGAGAAAGCCCGTGCACCGAAATATTAAAATTTCTACTATTTTTAATGAAAATTTTATTCTGGCCCGATCTGGCCCGACTCCAAATCAAACCCAACAACAAAAGGTCCTTATGAATGTGGGCCGGTTTGCAAACTCAAAGAAATAGGCCCAAATTACCTAAATTCATCCCACCGGATCGGATCCAGACAAATAGAAAACCCGAAACCCGTTCAGTAAAAAGGGGGGAGAAAAGAGACAGATGGCGAGTGCTCATTGGTTCGTCTCTGTGGGCCCCGTCCTTTCTGTTAACAAAAGAAGGGGACAGTACAGACCTGAGGGGAGAACGCGACGGCCAGCCAAGGTTTCGCCTCTCTCCGGCGCTGCACGTCGTCGCAACTTCGATGAAGCGCACCGCTGTATAGAGAACTCCATCACGAACCTGTCGACATCAAACACGGGAGATGTCAGGCAGCGAATTTGACAAATGATGAGCACGACATTGAAATTGGGAAAAATAGAAATGCGAAATTACTTGGCGAAATTACTCAACAGAATGACCAATTGGAATACCTGAGGTGTTTTTGATATCCTTCTGATGAGGAATTTGCGATAATTGAGGCTAATTTCAGAGGAAGGAGGGGACTATTGGAGGTATCGAATGACGGAAACTTTGGAGTGTAGCAGAACTCGCACCAAGTGACAACGCTTATGTCATAGAAAATGGAGAAGCTCTATAGAGGTTGAAAGTGATGTAACAGAGCTTCAGAAGAAAGGAAATGCACGCCCAAGATGGTAAGGATTCAAATCTCCACAACTGGAGAGGTCCATTGAAAGAAAAGGTGAAAAAGGCATTAGAAACGAAGCAATGGAGAACATCACCCCCCTCTCTGCAACCTACAGTCTGAAAAGAAGAAGAGCTACTACTGTGGGGATTCTTTTGGCAGAGGAGGTAAGTTTACCCCTTCAATCGCATCCGTTGGATGAACAAAGCATGATTGCTTTAAGTCCTTCATGGTACAAGGTATTAAATGCTAACTGAAAAGTAACAAAATGCATGGATGATTGGAACACATTCCCCAGGTCAGGACCACATTCTATTATGCATCATCAATCCAACGGTTAGATGCTTCCTCTGATGAGATTAAGGGAGGTAAAAGGGGCCTGGGAACATGAATCATCAAAGTTGCGCATAAGCTCTCCCTGGTGGGCCCAAGGGGCAAATCAGTAAATGAGGGAAAGGACAAAGGAATGTAGTACATAAGAAATAAAAAGGAAGAGCCAAAGGCAAATATGTTATCTCAATTTTACCCTTCCTTCTTGCTACATGACCTGATAAGCTTGCAATTAGGGAAAATTGAGTTAGTTGAGCCAAATTAAAAACATAATCAAAGAGCCAGATGGTGCATTAGTGTCTCTCTAATACTTGGAAAAGGAAATTAAGAACAATTTAGTAAAATGAACCCATGGCATCTGGTTAACTTAGTTTAAATATGTGGTCTGACATGCCAAAGTATAATACATAGTTAGATGTATTCTTTCATATGACCTTCCCAACCAATAAGAAATCGACAACATCCCTAGTTCTGACAAAAAGGAGAACCCCTTTCCCTGGGATGGAATAGTAAACACCAAAACTGAGTTAATTGACAAACCACAGATGAACAAAGTTTCAATTCCACTTTTACCCCTCGGAATTAAGATCAAATACATATAAGCTAAAGGATATTGGTGAAATTACATACAAACCACAGATGACTCCAGCACAAACACATGTGGAAACAAATGGAGAAAAGAAAAGAAACCTATCACCTAGACACAGCTATGAACCCAAAATTGATCCTCTCACAAGAGCATCAAAACCATCCACTGCCTAGGGATGCGTGGATGAGTGCCACCTGTCCTTACTCCACAACTGGCGCCAAATACCCCCTTCCAGGAAAGCCAGTGGATAAGAAAGAGACAAACATGGCCTGGTCCCACCAAATGCCAAATGGCATGAGGACCCATCTGTCATGCACATCCTACATGGCAAGTGAAAGAAAGTAAATCACAAAGCAACTATCCCATTCCTAACCTGTAAATGCTAGGTGTCAAAAGAAGATTGGGGAGTATGATTGAGCAGTAGAACATAAGAAGTGAGTATAGGATTGCAAAAGTAAGGCGGTATGCCATCTTACCATCTCAACCATTGATCAAGATTGAGAAATTGGAGAAGCTGCCACATGTCCAGAGGATGAAGCCACCAAACCCTGGAAACTTCCTATAAAAGAAGCACCTCCTGAAGAAGAAAGGGAGGCCAATTAGATAGTTGAAACCCTGCCATTTTAGAAAGTCAAGTTTAGTTTACAATCAAGGTAATAAATGTAACTTCCTGTAATGGCCTCCAAAAAAAAAAATGAATAAAATGATGTTAAGTTCACTTGCTGTGTCTTTTTCTTTCTTTCTCTGTTTTGTTCTCTAGAGCCTACACTGATGCTAATGAGGAGTGTGACATAGATTCCACCCTCATGAACATCAATTGTGCCTCTGGAAAAGTTTGCATTTAGGGGTAATTTGCATTAGCATGAGCTTTTATTTCTTAGTGTTTAGTTAGGAATTGTTGGCTTCATGGAGAGCGTGACCTAGATTCCACCTCCATGGGTGCCATCCTAGTTCCTAATTTTAGTTTATCTTAACATTCATGTTATGGTTGGAATCATTTGTCATACACACAGCTTACAATCAAGAGTCAAGTCTTTGCAAGGGTATAAGCGTCCAGAAAGGAAAACATGTAAAAAAAATGTGTATAAGTGCAGTTTGCATCCACATAAGTGCTGTCCTTAAGTTTGATTGTTTTTAAGAAAAGGTCCAGAAGAGAATCCCAAATAATCAAGTCTTCATGTCCATTAAGTTTCAAAACAAAAAGGATGGTCTAATTTCTGTGTTCCTAAATACAAAAGGATGCTTGAGCCTTGGCATGCTGTCCAAAATCAGAAAATGGTTTGGTTGTAAGGAGTGTGACATAGATTCCACCCTCATAATGTTGTTCTCAATCTGATTTATACAGCATGCTAAAGTTCAGGTTGACTAGAATAAAAAATACGATAACAAACAAGTTCAGGGTCTAAAATACAATATCATTCTTTAGGTATAAGTTTTTTTTTTTTTAAGCTGTGTTGAGTTTTGAAAGCCAATAAAATTCTTCTCTCTACCTATCCAGTTTTAGCTATTTGACAACAGTGACTCCTCCTTATAGTATGCATAGAATGTTTTATTTTGGCCAAAAAGAGAATTTAAATTGCACTTTCTGAGGTCTTCCCCTTTTAAAATATGAAAGTACAAGAACCATATATGTTGTTAGAGGAAAACTATGTTCTTAGCACAATGTCTTATGAAAGTTCAATCAACACAAAACGGTGCTCAGCATGCCTGTACCAGCCCTAATACACCTAAGGAAACCAGACAAGAGGGTACCAACCATAGGCGATGAATAACATATAAAAGGATATTTGAAATGAAAGGAGCCTAAAATGGTGATTGTATAAAAACAAAAGAAACAATGGGAACTGAAGATAGGAAGACATGTGTTGTCTAAAAAGTGCATAAGAAGAAAGACATGGATCAAAATGGGAAGACAACTGTAAAAGCATATTAGCAGTGTTATTGCCAAAGGAAAGAAAGGGGTAGCATGTCTTAATGGTGTCAGAGGACGCATGACAAATCACAACAAAAAAACAGTGAGCAAAGTCAAAATTATGAGAAACATGGTGTAAAAAATCTATGTGTATATATCAATTGCCTCATAAGTACAAGTGCCTTAGCCAAAATGATGTGAAAACATAAAAGTACCTCACTAATTATATTAAACTAAATCACTGCTCTAGTCCCCAGACTGAATTTGAGGAGCACATGAAATGTTGATGGAAACCTTAATGAAAGAAGCAAATTGAGAAAACTAGCTTACAGAGGAAAGGGAGGCGACCCTGCGCAACCTTTATGGGATGGCATTGGTGTAGCGGAGCCATGAGAATGATCCGGCGAAGTTCAGACGGGTTGACCCGTTTCGCCATGGCCTGCCTTTCTTTGGAAAGTCAAATGAAGGAGAGGCGATTGACCAGCGCAAATCTTAATGAAACCCTGAACGGATGGATTTCATGTGCAACGGCTCAAGAGGCAAGGGATCGAATGGACGAGGCACATAAGCCGACACCCTCTGAACAGTGGGGACCATTGGACAGGCTGAATCCAAGACTCGATGGTTCATCGCGTCGAACCCAAAGCCATCAGACTCAACCCTCTTCGCACGACACCAGATTCTCTGTGTCGCCTGATCTGTAACGGGTCCCTGACAACATAACACAGAACACCAAGGCCTCAACCAATCAGAAAAAAACTATGCGAAGCAGAAAACTTCAAAAATGCATTAAAAATAGCTAGATTGTCAGAAAAATTCTCATAAAATATCAAAATGTCGAGAAAAATATGAGGAATATTTTGATGTGTTATGTTATGCTAAAACACCAAAGTACAAAATATTTTAAAATTAATAGGTTTAAGGGATAACCATAAGTAAAAAAAATATATAATAATAATAATAATGATAATGATAAATTTATATTTATATGGTTAAATAAAAAAAAAGAAAGAAAAGAAAATAAAGCAAAAGAAAATCATTTCGAACATCTTATGTTCTGGACAGCAGGTACGTTTGAACATTTTATGTTCTGGACAGCAGGTACATCTGACATTCCTTGTTCTGAACAACAAGCATTAAAATTTGCAAACAAAATTGAAATCACCAAGAAGGTCAAAGATAAGTTTAAAAGTACAAATTTAAAAGTCTAAACTCAAAAGTCCAAAATCCTAAAGTGAAAATTAAAAGTCCAAAGTCTAAATGACACAAAGTCTAAAAGTGACACAAAGTCAAAATGACACAAAGTCTAAATGACACAAAGTCTAAAAGTGACACAAAGTCAAAATGACACAAAGTCTAAATGACAAAAAGTCTAAAAGTGACACAAAGTCAAAATGACACAAAGTCTAAATGACACAAAGTCTAAAAGTGACACAAAGTCTAAAAATGACACAAAGTCAAAATGACACAAAGTCTAAAAGTGACACAAAGTCTAAATGACACAAAGTCTAAAAGTGACACAAAGTCAAAATGACACAAAGTCTAAGTGACACAAAGTCTAGAAATGACACAAAGTCAAAATGACACAAAGTCTAAATGACACAAAATCTAAAAGTGACACAAAGTCAAAATGGCACAAAGCCTAAAAGTGACTCGAAAGACACAAAGTCTAAAGTGACATAAAGTCTTAAAAAGTCAAAAGTTCGTCCCTTCAAGACTGCATCGCGTTTCGCCCTGAAGGAGACACCCTCCCGATGTTCAGATTGAGAAAAAGGAAAAGTCAATTCTGAATTATCACTGAAGTTCCTGTCAAGAGAAGGCATAGCGCATCTGTACTCGCGACTTGAACGAAAATCCCAAAAATCCCTAAATTCCTCAAAACGATTGAGAACTGACCTAGAATACCCTATTTTCTAGCGTTGGACTCAAATCTAACAGCCTGTTTCTACAAGTTCACAGTATGTTTGACCAGAAGCAGACTGAAATCTGATGCCCAGGTGACCAGAAGAAAAGTCAACCAGTGGCCATCACCTAAGTTCATGTCAAGAGAAGGCATAGCGCATCTGTACTCAAGACTTGAACGAAATCCCAAAATCTCTAAATCCCCAAACGATTGAGGATTGATCTAGGATACTAAATTTCCTAGTGTCGAACTCAAAAATCTCTGTGACGGCACTAAGCCTGATCCAGTAAAGTAAAAACAACCTAAATGTCTTAAAATGTGAAACTAAAGAATTAAATCGCATCATTCATGTTTGCATGGTTCTGTTAAAATAGCTGCCCTTCTGCAGTGCTTTTCACCCCGAAACTCCCTATCAAGACACAATCCTTTTAAAATGGACTTCATCCACTTACTGCATCTAAACTTTGATTATCCCGATCTAGAGGTGCTCTTAGCTCAGTTCGTAACTGAGTCCGGAGGTAATTAACAGTAGGGGCTTGCGCCTACTGGAAAAAAAGGACCTACGACAAACAATCAACTCTCGAGGTACTTAGAACCGCATTAGTGCCCTTCGCTCGTTTGGAATGGGCAGTAACGACGGGTCTCAAGATGCTCGAGGGGTATCTGATCCGCATTTTCTTCGCCCCATAGAGGACTATCTGATCTTCCGTGGTTGGACTGAAAAAGTGCGAGACAGTTGCCTAAAAAAGTTTCAGCAAGCTGGCTTTGGAGTATAAGCTATCTCCATATTGAAGAGTAAATTCATTCTAACAATTGTCAGATTTTAATGCAAAAGTTTAATAAAAGGGCATCCAATTTTATACTGGTACATTGATAGCTGAGTTGCTTCAGGTTAATTTTGCCAAACTAAGAACTTATTTAGATGCCACTTTGAACTTTGTGTGCACATTTGAGCAATTATCATATAAGTATAGTTTCAATAGAAATTAAGAACCGTTTATATGCAAGGCATATGGCTTTTCGCAAAAACAACTGTGACAGTATGTGCTTATCAGAAATGAAATGAAGTCGTGCAAAGAAAGAGTGAGAAAAGAAAGTGCGGGTATGTGGGGCAGGTCAGTTAGGGATATAATAGTCATAGCAGTGATATTTTAATTTTTTTTGGTTAAAATATGATTAAAAATAATGAAAAAAGGTTAAGTCCAAACAAAATCAGATTAGAGGGGTTTATATCCGATTTCAAAGATCAGAGGGGTTTATGTCTGAATGGAGGAGATTAGAGGGGTTTATATCCGATTTTCCCTAAATAAATAAACAATAATTAAAGGGTAAGTAGGTACGGTTCCATCGTCGATTCTCCATCACAGAGCCCAGAAAGAGGAGAGAAGGAGATATTTCTTTGTTTGTTTTCCTCGCCTCTCTTTCTCTCTCTGTTGAAGTTTTGTTGCCATGGAAAAGGAAAAGGGAATAGGAATGGGGATTTGCAAAGTTTTGTTTTCCACGTCTGTGCTTCTTCTTCTTCTTTTATCCCTCCTCGCTTTCTCCGCTTCCGCTTCCGACGAAGCACCAGCGCCGCCGCACCATGAGCAAGAGGAGGTCGGAGTGGACCCCCACTCGGAATCGGATCTCAAGCTCCAATTGAACCACCTTCGATCCAAGATCCTTTCCCTAGGTAGGTAACTCATACTTATTCATTCATTGCTTGATTGATTGCTAGGTTGATTCATTGATTTCTTTCTTCCATTGTAACAACTAACTTATTAGCATGGCATCCAGTATTATTAGCATACTAACTTAGTTATTAGTAACTGACTTCTACTTCTTTTTCTTTTATTCTTGGGTTGGGAACTTGGCAACTTGGCAACTTGGCAACTTGGTAACTTGGTAACTTGGGATGTGAAAGAGTCCAGCATAGACGACAGAACCAAGGAGCTCACCTCCAAGGATCAAGCTATTTTAAACTTGGAGAAAACTATTCAGCACAAGTCTCAGAAGATTGCCTCTTTGCAACATGACATTGCTTCCCTTCAGGTCTCTCCCTCTTTATTTTCCCCTTACCCCCTTCCTTTTCTTCAACTCTTTATTCTTTCTTATTTTCTTCTTCTGCCTCTGTATGTAGAAACAGCTAGCTCTTGATGCTGCTGACAAAGCCGGCCAGGCCAATGCTAATACCATCTTACTAGAACAACAGGTACTTCTTTACGCATAACTAACTCCTTTTCGGCTTTACCTACTACATGGGTTAGCAGTTACAACTTACAAGTGATCGTTGACTACCAATATTGCACTATCCATGATTTTCCCTCATGCAAACTAATACCCAACCTCACCGCATCATACCAGTTCCTCATGTGTCTGTGGTACATGTCTATTCTTGTGTCTCGAGGGACACATATTCATTAATTACTAAATTCATCAGCTAGATAATCATTCATTTAATTATTATTGCCTTTGCTGCTTTTTCTAATATTTTCTGGAGATTGAGGCTCTGAAAAAGGAGATAGAATCCCAACAAAAGAAGAGAGATGCATTGGAGGCCCAATCAATTGTGGCCGACAACAAAGTACGAGAGCTGTCTGCCAAATTGGAATCCGTAAGTAATCTCTGTTGGTTCCTGAATGGTAGTGTTGTAGCAGCAGATTTTAGGTGCTGCTCACTTTCAACCCGAGTACGGTCAAAAACCTCAATTTGACAGTACAAGAATAAAACTTAGATACGGTGGGATTGGGGTTGGAGATTAAAATGGCCAAGCTGATCAATAAATGCTTGTCCCTTGTGGTTTGGAATAATCTTGGTTGTTATTGTTGCTCTTACAAGTCTGATTGTGTGAGAATCTTTGATTGCTACATGTAGTGTAGCATAATCTACCGTATGTCCTAATACCGTTAATACTTGCCCTAAAATATGAAAAAGAGGGATTTATTTATTATATCCCAGAGTAATTCATATAGTAGTTGCTAACTTTCAGTTGTGTTCTTTGTTCGTAGTTCCAAAAGACAAGTGATGAGCAGAAGAAAAGGATTCAGAAAACAGAGCGTGCTCTTAAATCTGCTGAGGTATTTCTCTCAAAAATCTGTCAGAAGAAAATCCTTGAATTTTCTTAATCTTGATCAGAAAGCAATTATCCCCAATCATCAGCAATTCTATGTACTTGAAACTAGCTTAGCATCACCAAAGATCAAGGAATACTAATTCTCTCTCTCTCAATCTGTTACTAGGAGGAGTTAATGAGGGCACAACTAGAAGCTTCAGCTAAGCAAAAACAACTGCATGAGGTTTTTCTTTATAATGTTGGAGTGTTCCCGTAGATATTGTTTTTTCAGAGATAGATATCTCTGCCTTTTTTTTTCCTTCTCGGCTTTGAAATTTAATAAATGATATGTAGCGAAGAAACATTAATGTTCATCTGACATAATTTTGTTGCTTTGTTGAAAACCCTCTAGGTGCATGGTGCATGGTTGCCGCCTTGGCTAGCAATGCAAATGGCCCATTATATGGTAATTAATTTGTATGACTATCTTTTAAATGATCCACTATATTATACATAAAGCAATGCGTTATTTTTTTAATTGTCTAGGAGGTGATGTCTGCTGAATGGAACGAACATGGAAAACCTCTGATGGCTAGCTTTATTCAAATGGTTCTTTTTTCCCCTTAAGATTTAATCTCTGTCTTTTTTTTTTTTAATTTTAAATATCAACACCTAAGTCTTGTGTTTTCTTAAAAAAAAATGTGCAGGCAACAGAGAAATCAAAACAGGCACAGAAATGGGCTGAGCCCCACTTGGAGATGGCAAAAACTGTAAACTCTCTACTTAATTTGTTTATTCATCCAACATGTTGGTTTCTTTAAGATACAGGCTATTCTCAATTAATCCATTGGTTGCAATTGTTGATTGAAGTAAACAAATAATTCTGTTGGTACATCTGTGAATGATATAGTATTTTTTTTTTTTTTTGGGTATTTCCTATGTGAAATGAAGAAATGGATACCAGTTGTGCAAGAGAAATGGATGGTCCTGAAGACAAACACCGAGCCATATATGCAATTGGCATCATCTAAATCAGTGGAGTGGTATGAGACAGCTAAGATTATTACTACACCTCATATTACCAAATTTCAAGTGGTTGCTGCTCCACACATTCAGGTAATTTATGTTTTTAATCATATTCATAATTTTGTAAGTAGGATTCAAATAAAAAGTAATCATTTTTATTTACGTGATACTGTAGAATGTGAAGAAAATATCAAAGCCGTACATTGACCGGGCTGCTGAGCTCAGCCAGCCCCACGTTGAAAAGCTCACAGTTTTGATGCAACCCTACACAAAGCAAGCCATGGCAACCTATACCAGTTTTCTCAAATCTGCCACCACATACCATCGCCAGGTTTTGATTGCTTATTTTATTAGGAAAAGTTTATGCAAACTTATATTTAAATTTTAATCGGTTCTTCAGAAAAAGATTTTTAACTGTGGAGGCAAGTAAAACTGAATGCAATGAAAAGGAAAATAAGATTCATTGTGGTTTCAAACATATGTAATCTCATGTGGTGTATCTTTATGATTCGAAGGCTCAAGCTAATATAGGGGAATATCTTAACAAGCATGAATTGACGAAGCAGCTTGTAACCAAGGAGCTTGTCTGGTTTATGGTATGAAACCATGTGTTGCACTTTACCAATTAATTTGTAGATTTTGTTTTTTGCATTTGTATCCCTGTTATATTTGTTATTAGTAATCCCCTCGTGTTCTGTAGGCATCTGCTCTGCTAGCCTTGCCTTTTTTCTTCTTGTACCGCATCTTGTCTCAGTTATTCCGGTATGTTCACTTCTGGTTTCTGAAATGTTCTTTTCCATGCCACATTGATATGTAGTGCTATAAATGCAATTGCCTCAAGTTGTTTTTAATTTATTTTATTATTTTTTTCTTCCATTGCAGTGTGAAGAAGCCAAGGAAGCAGACACGTAGTTCACATGGAAACCATGGGGCCCGCCGACACAAGAGGCGGCATGCTGATAAGTAGAAATGTATATCCATTCCTATTGTGTTATTAGCGAAATATTGTGTAAAGTTTGATCCATTGGGCACCCTTATTACAAGATTTTCGACATTGTCATCCTTCTAGCACGGGGATCTCATTATGATTCCTTCTTTACCTATGTGTTGGAAGATTTTTGTGTGAGCATGGATGATTCGGTAGGCAGATTCTATTAGCAACGGAGTGGTGCTGTGTGCTTGAAATGAGTAGTTCTTCTCATTCTTTGTTTGTTAATTTGGTAGTCAGTCAGTTTTGTGTTACTAATATGTATTATGTAGGCTTTGAAAGTTTTTTTTTTTTTTTGGGTTTGTGGGGGTGGGGGCGCTTGTTTGAAATACTTTTTTTTTTTTTATTCTGTCGTTGGTAGCTACTTGTGCCGTTTCAAGATTCTGTTACTATCGTTTTCTTATTATTTTTATTTTGGTATAAGACGTGGTTATATTGGTGATATGCGGTGTAGTCACTTGTGTAATGGATCACGAGGGGGAACGGCTATCTGAGACTGATAAAAATAATATCGGTCAAAACACCCATAAAACCAAGGGATAATTTTTTCTGTGCCACCCAAAATTTGTGAAATCTAGCAATTGCCACCCGAAAGTTAAACTTTTTGTTTTTGCCACCCAAAAATGTGGTCACCCTTATAATTTTGCCACTTTGAGTAAAATTTTCTGCTATGTGCACCCAAAACTGTGTACCCAGTTTATTAATTAATCTTCCTTTACTTTGCCAATTTTAAGTTTATTTACTTTGGTTATAACCTCACATCATCGTGTTTACCCGCGATCTTCCCCTTTTTACTAGGTACTGTACGGCAGGATGATTCTTTTGGTTTCTTAAAATTTCACTTTTAACTGACGTTTTCTGGTTGATTAATTTAAACAATTTTATTAGTTTGGTATAATCTCCCCCTAGGTGCCTACCCAGAATAATTAGAAAATTAGAAAGCCATAATATTAAGAATACAAACCTCGCTCTGATACCAGAATAGAATAATAGCGATCGGATCGACTTTGAAACTTCTGATTACTAATGAATACTGGTTCCAAAGTTTTGAGAGGAAAATGAGGAAATTTTATTAATATCTGGCAAATGATACAAGAGAAGAGGAGATGATTACTAAGTTGGGTGATGCCCTCTTAGTGAAACATCCTACTGCTTATATAGAAGGAACGCTACCGGTTGGTGAGCTCGATAATTGAATGCGGGTGCGCATATGGGCCCCATCGTCCATTTCAATTATTCGTCTACCACAGTTGGTATGTCCTTATCAAACTAGTGGGCATCTTTAGTACAATAATTGCCCAAAAAGAAATAAAAGCAAACCACTCATTTCGTGCCAACCCCTGTGACAGTGAATAAAGAAAAAGAAAAGATGCACACTACCGTAGTGGCACCGAAAGTAAACACAATAATGTGATTCCCTTATAATGGTGGGACTCACTAATAATAATGGCCTTGCTGGATCGATCGCATCTTTTGGTGAATTGCTAACAGCTCATCAATGTTATGATTAACTGGTCCTAGTGCAGTACTAGCCCAGTTGTCCTTGGATGCCTTTCGACTTCATCAATGGTCCTTTGTATTTGCTCCTTATGAATTTCCTCAAGCCTAAGTAGCATGGTTCCTTCCCACTGAAAAGACCGTGGGTACATTGTTAGTAAGTCACCAGTTATTATTTCATAATCCCGAAGAGAGTCTAACTCTCTTCCTGAGGTTGCCCATCTTTCGGCCTGCTGAAATGCTTGCCGGCTTCCTGGTCTGAACCCGATTGTTGAACTTCCTTCATGGATTCTCATGAGGTTCCTCAGATGATCAAGCACCATTTTTCTGAAAAAGAAATAAAATTCACACAAAATAAAAATTATAAGAAAACTAAAAATGTCAGTAGCTTTCCGTAGATTACTACCAGACAGTTCCTAAGATACAAGGTATAGTGGGTTTTTCCAGCGGTCCACCATGCCCGCTTATCGCCTTGCTCTAGAGGTTTTGAAAGAAATGTTTTTCATCTAACATATTATCAATATGCCCGATAATCGTTGCCAGATGCTTGATTATCTCCTCAGGAGCTCCTTTTGTTTCTTCGAGCACCTTTTCTAAATCGGCCAATTGTTCATCAGCGAAATAGCAATTTTCGGTTTTCACCATATTTGCTGTTAATCGTGATAACGAATCAGCTAGCACATTCATTTTGCCATCAATGTGCTCGAAATTCACTTGCACTCCTGTTCCTGTAACAAAGTCAACAAAATTAATCCATCGGACTCTTGAAGGTTTGTTTTGTGCTGACTTGTTATAGAAACTAATTATGGCCTGGCAATCAGTTCTGAGAGTGATCTCCTTTTGATCCAGGTAGTGAATCTTGAGTGCCTTCATTGTTTCCATGCAAGCATAGATTTCTGCATCTATTGTGGATTTAATCACTGGGAATTTCCCGCTTGCATACGCACAAACTTTCTCCGTGTTTCGGGGGTCATGCTTTGCTTTCTTCCATTTGCATACTCCACCCCATCCTTCCATACATCCGTCTGTTTCAAGGATGATGTAGGATCCTTCCGGAGGTAGCTCGAGATCTGGGAGCTGCTGCATCGCTTGCTTGACCTTTCTGATGATCTCGTAGTCTGAGCTTTTGAGCCTTTTGTCACCGTGTTCGCTTGTTTTTGAGTATAATGGCCCAAGTAATGTTCCCAATTTCGGTATGTATGATCTGGCATAGTTGAGAATGCCAAGCCATGATCTCATACCGGCCTTCTCCTTCAATTTTTCTTCATCGAAAGAAATGATTTTCTTGATTATGTGCGGCTGAAGTTTGATTTTTCTATTCCCAATAACTGCACCTAGGAATTCGATTTCCTGTACAGCTATTTTCATTTTAGTTGGGGAGAGTACAAGCCCCCATTTCTCACAAATTGTCAGCATAGCCTCCAAGTGTTTGGCATGCTGTTCTTCATCTTCAGAGAACACCAGTATATCATCGATGTAGACTGCTATGAAGTTTTCCGTTCCCCGGAAGCAGTCGTCCATCTTTCTTTGAAAAATTGCTGGTGCATTTTTCAACCCGAATGGCATAACTAGCCATTCATACAAGCCATTTGGGACGACAAAAGCCGTCCACTCAACCGATTCAGGATCCATTGCCACCTGATGGAACCCACTTTTTAAGTCGAATTTCGAATAAATCCGACTGTTGCCGACTTTCTTAAGGATGGTATTAATTCCTGGCAAACTATATTGGTCTTTGTGGGTATTATCATTGAGGGTGCGGTAATTCAATACCATACGCTCCTTGCCTTTGATTTCAGCACCAGTCTTTGGATCTATTGATGTACCTGAGTTTACCATCATTGCCATGGTTCTGTGTCGGCTCTTACTGGGTCGTATCACTCCAATCTTGAGTAGCGCCTGAACATGCTTGTCAAATTGCTCTTTCATTGCTGGTGTGACATGTTTCAGGGGCTTGTCTTGGATTGTGATATCCGGGTTGATAATGTCTAACTTGCACTTAACCCGATTCTTTTCCCAGTGTTGGAGAGGATTTTCTCCAATATACCCTTGTTCTATTAATCTCTCCAAAAGGGGTCTGAACCTTTCCTTGAATTTCTGCGATTCTTCACCACAGGAGTATGCAGTGATTCTCTTAATCTCAAAATACTCTAGCTCAGACAGCTCTAGTTCTTCGATTGCTGCTGAAGCTGCCACCTCAGCGTTAACTTTTGTCGTGATTGTTGTAACATTTTTGTAAAATGTCACCATTTGGCCCTCAATCCTAAGCCCTCCTTGCATGGCTCGAATGAAATTGCAACCAATCAGCATTTGGATCCCATCCCTCTGCTCCATTGGGAATGCATAGGTGAAAGGGATACGAAAACGGTTTTCCTCGATAGCCATCATTCCGTCTTTGAGTTTTTGGTTGGCTATTTGAGAAGAGTTAACCCCGTTGATTTGAATGGGGTACGCACTTGGTTCCAAAGCTTCTTTTGGAACTGCATTCTGGTCTACGCAGCAAACAGTTGCGCCAGTATTCAAAATTGCTTGGATTTTGAACTTCTCAACCCCTGGTATTTCCATTGTCAGCTCAATATTATAGAGTCTGTTTAAGACTCTTTTCCCTTTTCTTGGATCCGGAACTTGGGTACTAATGTATTCGTTTCTATCTGTCAGCATCTTGATTACTACTCCATTTTGTTTCTGGATATAGTTTTCAATTGCTTCATCATCCGAATCAACTTCTTCAAGAATTGGCTCTTCTGGAGCTTTTCCTTTTGTTGGATCTCGCATTTCGTCCCGATCCTTTCCCATCTCCAATTCTTCAATTCTTTCCTTTAGCCTTTGATTTTCTGCTAAGAGGAAATTTGTATACCCCATCAGCTCATTGATTAGGATATCTTTGTTGTCGTACTGGGGATTTGATTTTTGTATTGTTAGCCTTCTTCCCAAGTTGAATCTTGAACACATCGGACAGACAGTCAGACGACATATACTGCAATGTGCTCTCATTCTTGGATTAGTCTGTTCTTTGCAGAACAGACACTTCATAAATTCTTGCGCCACTGGACTGTTATCCTCCCATTGATGCGCGCAGTTTTGGATTTCTTGAGGCACTGAGATCACTACCCGCCATGAGATTTCTTCATTTGCTATCATCATTGCGGTTTCGTATGGTACCTCATTTATACCGGCCATCAAAGAATGACCAGTACTTCCTTCCCCTTCAGAGAATGAACAGATTGCATCACTATCTGGTTCATTTTGATCCACCGAGAGCACATCCCAGTCGTCATCCAGATCTAGATTTTCGACTATGGCTGCTCTTGCAATGTTGCCCTTTTGTCTTGTGCAGTTGCGGGCAAAATGTCCTTCTTCACCACATATAAAGCACTTGCATTTTCTTACTTTATCTGCGTGCTTCCTTTTAAATACCCTGATGTGCGTATCATGTGGTTTGCCTCGGTATGTCTTTGCCTTTCTAAGACCATACTTCTTGTTCTTTTGATAATAACCTGGTACTGGTATGCGGCTACAGAATGAGAGATCTTTGAGGCTTCTTTGGAGTGCAACTCTCTTACATTGCTCTGCCAGGTACTGGTAGGTGAAATGTATTCTTGGAATAACTCCTACCGTATTGCCTGGGTATTTCTCAGTGAACGCCTTCTCGATTTCTCCACCAATGATCGGAGGCATTTTTCTGAAAAATTTTGTTGAGAGTTCAGGAGATATATACATTCTTCCTGATTTTGCCGCTAAGATCTTATAGTCGTTTATATAGTCGAAAAGATCTTTCACATTGTGGCATGAAAGCCTCTCCAGGTCGTTGTACGCTCGATCTTGCTCTTCAGTGGACCCGGTTGTTGGGTCCTCCAACAGGAACATTCGTCTGATTTGTGATATTACATTTTGCGGATCATCAGCGATGTTCACTAGTTCTTCATATTCAGTGGGAAATGCCATTCTCCACTGAATCCAGGTCTTCTTCTCCGTTTCACCTAGGAGATTTTCGATGTAGTTGACCTTTGATTTGTTATCTGCCCAGTTTTTCTCATTTATCAGGTTGAGCGTGATTGATTCCCATCGGGAGATAACTTCTGAGTACAGCCCAATATCTTCTGGTAAGACCAGGATTGCGCCTTGACTGGCTTGGGCTGTTGGCAGATTAAACCTTTCATTCATTTGCCTTGCATAACCCCCGCAGATATTGCCCAACCGTGCTTTTATCTCCGGAATTTGGGGATTCTGGGGTCGTCTTGAACCAGGTGGGTACATGGCTGGTCCCATAATTGGTTCAGGTGGTATTCTTGTGAGTGAAGACTCTGCGGTTGAGAGTACTGTCTCCACTTTTTTTTTGAGATTTTTGAATCGTGGGTATTCCATTTCTTCTACCATATAAACCGTCTCGAATAAATCTTCGTCCCACTTTGTTTTAGAATTTGGGAAACTGGCATCTTCCCCACCACCTTTTGCTAGAAGACTTAGCAAGTCTTCATCTCGGTTTGCCGGTGCATCCAATTGGGATAGAAATTGCACCGTAGAGAGTGTCTCATCTTCATCTGATTCATCCCATTGACAAGTCATCATGAGGGCTTGTTCCTCAAACCATTCACTTTCTGCATCAATGGTTTCTAGCCAATTAAACTCTGCAAATGTTATTTGCACGAGTTCGTCTTCATCCTCTAGTTGTTCAATAGCAAACCATTGATACGGGTTTATTAGTTCCATCATTTCGACTGTTGGTTCAGTTTGTTCGGCTTTGAGTATTGCCAAGAACCATTTTCCTAATAAGGAACCATCATCTTGTTCAGTCTCATCATCTTCACTGAATTCCTCAGGGTCTGAATAGATTTCTGGGAATTCCGGGTCATCTTCATATGGCCAATCATCATCTATTGTGAGTAGATTGATGAATTCTTGTTCGAGTTCTTCCTCATCATTTTCTCCATAAATAGCTTCTTGCTCGGGGGTTGTTGTTGCATACCCCGAAAATCTGACAGACAATGAGCCGTCTGTCCTTGCTCGAATTCGTGCTGCTTGAGGATTCTGGATTTGTGAGATAACAGCTGGTCTCACAAGCCACTGTCTTCCTTGGAGTTCTGCAGTTGTCCTTTGCGAGCCAGGGATGGCCCGAACTCCTCGGCTTGCTAGATGGTCCGCCACGTTTTGAACATTGTATCTGTAATTTGTGTGGCTCGTATTGGACAGTCGCCCAATTAGGGATCTTGAGAGTAAAAGATTACTCTCACCACCTTGCCATCCTTCATATCCATGAGTTTGAATCACTAGTTGAATGTGATCTCTGAAGTCACGGATACTTAGAGTCATATCTGGAGCAGTATATGCCAACTGCGTTCCAGATGTAAGATCCATTTCCATAGAACTGATAACAGCTCTATCATCTCGCCATCTAGTGTCCCTGATTAACACTAGTGCATTCACACCTGCACTCCGCCTGTGCAGCGTGTATAACCGAACCATAATTAGCCCGATATGCAGATGTTGGAGCCCTTCTTGCAAAAGTCTGTTAAAACTTTCTTCAGAGATGAACGGTAGCTCCACTTGCTGGCCATCTGTGACCAACGTTCTTTCATCCGAGTAATGTTGGTATACTCGGTGCCTGCTCTCTGACCATCCAGCTTGGTACAGAGTTTCTGCTGGGACTTGCTGTCCTCGTCTGTATTGGGAGATGTTGAGCTCAGCATCAGGATTCATTTGTGACTCAAGGCTTCGCTGGTACCGTCGAGATTGACCAGGGAGCCTCCTTTGAGCCTCAAATCTGAGTCTAGATCCAAGGCGATAGCCACGGATCTGGTCTTTAACAGTAGGGATTTGATTTGTGTCTCTTTCCGACACTGATGGTCTTGCTGCCTCTGTTGTTGTTTGCGTTCTGCTCATGCTGCCTTCTTTTTCTCGGCTTCAAATATTTCTTTTGGGTTTTTGAACACAAAAAGTTTGCCTTTCGGTTTTGGTATTGCCGGCTTACTGGGCTCTCCTAAGCTCAGCTTCTGAAGTTGTTGCTGGATCTGGTCTAGAGAGTCAGTCAGGTCGTCAGGTTGAGTGCCTTCTTTCCCTTTCACAGCCTCGAGCCTTTTGACTGCTACCTTTAGATCCTCGATTTGTTCAGTCAATTTAAGCAACAATTGTATGATTGTGTTATTTTGCTTAAATTGGACTTCTGTTGTTCTCCCGGTTATGTCCTGTGGCTTGACAAAACCGACCGCCGGTGAATGGATTGATTCGGTTGCTTTGAGTGCTTCTCTGTAAATTGTGCTGTTCGCGCTGAGGCGCCAATCGCTCATAGGGAAAATAAAATTTTTATAAGGATTTTTAGAATTTCTACTGGTTTATTCTTAAATGACTTTTATTTCAAAAATATTCTAGGTCGGCATTTTCAGGTTTGATTATACCATCTGGTTCTTCTTGGGGACAATTCTTGGGGTTCATGTAGCACTTTTATATGGTCATAGTGGCATTTATAGAAGAATTAACTTTTGAGTGGCATTTTCACAATTTCCTTCTTTTTGGGTGGCATCAAAACAATTTCCCCTAAAACCAATGTTTTTGATACCCTATCAGGTACTGGGTCCTTACCCGGTAGGAAAACACCCATAAAACCCGTTAGAATTGAACCGGAAAATATCGGTCAAAACCGAAAAATTGCTATACCCGGTTTGTCTTCTTCGTTTTTATTCTCGTTAGATTTCTTCCTTTCCGTTCTCTCTAGAAAAAACTTTTTGTTTTAGTTAAAAGGCGAAACTTTGAGATGCAACGTAATTTTTTCTCCTCTGCCTCCACCCTCTCTCCTTTATTTTTGCCTCTCAAACTTTGCTGGTTAGTCCCCTTTTCTTTTCAAATTTTCTTTTTAGATGGCTGAAAAGCTTGCGCCTTTAATTGATTACAAAATACCTTTCATGGTGCTCGGACATCTTGGGAGCCCTTAACTAATTTGACCTTTCTTGATTTTTTTTTATTTTATTATTCTCATTCTTTGCTCACATGAGAAAGCAAAGTGATTTAATTTGGCCATGGTGCTCAAACAGAAGATTTTTCTACTGTACGTGAGCCAAAGCTCAACCCCCTTTTTTTTTAATTTCATGTAATTGTAATAAAATAAGAGAAGGGTTCGATGCCACAAGTTTAGAGTGCCAATAAATATTACAACTTTAGTTTTTTTTTATTAATATTTTAAAATTTAAAATGTAAATGTTCAATCTAAAACGTCGATCTTTTTAACGAGGGGATGTATTTTCATATAAATTTATAAAATTTGAAGTTGATTTGACATTCGATCAAGAGGTTAAAAAATGAATGAATCTGATTAATTATAATAGATTAGTTATAATATGTTAATGATTTGATATCTGGATCAAGTATGAAATCAACTCAAAAATTTATAAAGTTTATATGAAAATACATCGCTTGTTAAAACAAAGAAGATTAACGGTTTAGATTCGAAATTTACATTTTAAAATTTAAAATATTAATAAAAAAATAAAATTGTGACATTTAGTAGCACCAGACTTGTGTGGTACCGAAATTTTACTCAGAAATTTTACTCATCAGATAATGCGCATCAAATATAGCGAGAGGATAGAGAAATGAGAAGGATGCTTTTAAGTTTCAACTAAGCAATAATTAAAAAAATTAAGAATAAATTATGTTATGTTACATAGAGTCATAGACAGCTGAACCGCTGTTGCCCATTCATGTCCCTTTCTTGTTAGTTTTAGCCCCCTTCATCATCTTCTTCTCTTCTTCCCTCTTTCTGTTGGTTCCCTCCCTCCTTCCCTCCCTAGGCCAAGCTAGGTTTGTGTTCCTCTTCCTTTTCTCTTTCTGTTGCTTATACAGAGTAATAATCGTTTATTTCTTTTAGTTAATTTTTATAATTAAGAAGATAATGAAGCTCCTCTCTGCACTGAGAGTTCCTTGTCTCAGGAAATAATCCCCTCTTCTATTTTCTATTTTATCTTTTTTTATTCTGGTGAAATCAAGGAACTATTTGTTAAATTTGGTTTAAATTAATCGGTATTCTAAAGATAAAGAGGGATAAGAGATGAAACCCTCTCTCTCTTCCTCGGCTCCTTTCTTTTTTTAAACCAACCAAATATAAATAAATAAATAAATAAATAAGAGGAAGTTACGTCTGAGTTACCTTTTT
Organism: Rhynchospora pubera; assembly: GCA_028095005.1. Classification (NCBI taxonomy): domain Eukaryota; kingdom Viridiplantae; phylum Streptophyta; class Magnoliopsida; order Poales; family Cyperaceae; genus Rhynchospora; species Rhynchospora pubera. Next base: position 360,960,844 of record CM051460.1, read on the forward strand.
GTAGACCCAATTTGCAGGGGTTAATTCACAAAAGGAATCGTCTTTTGCAAAACAACAGAATCAAAAAGGAGATTTGACAAATTATCTTCTTTTTTTTTTTACTTTTTCTTTTGTTGGTTGGACTGGCTATGAAATTATTCCTCATCACCAATACTTGCTACAATCAGAAATGGAGCACCAATTTTCAACTCCATCTCAAATTTAAACCCCAATTAAAAGAATCAAAGTAAAGGGTTCTGCCACTTATATAATTAAAACCAGTACCCTATTTACGTATTTGTTTTGTCTGTTTATTATTTGTTGATTTCTTTTTTAAACAAGCAGGGGTAAAACCCTGCCAATTCCATAAAAGAAGCCAGTACAAATCACAACCATCTGAAAAATGAAAATTTGTTGATTTTACTATTCCTGTATTAGCCATATGGGAGGAGAAGTAGAAGAACTTATTGGAATACTGCCAGATCATATCCTCATTGAGATTTTTATTCGATTGCCGGTCACCCAGTTGGGCCTGGTTGCCTGTGTAAGTAAAAGATGGACTGGTATTTTTAGAGGAGATCATTTGTGGCAAATAGCTATAGCCCAAACATGGCCGACAGCAGTCACAAGGAAAAGGTGGCCTGGTCCCATCCCTAGAAGCTCAGGTCGAAGGTTAGCTTCTGTAGTCTCTCTCTCTCTCTCTCTCTTTTTCCCCTCCACTGGTCCTTTTTTTGTTGTCACTACTTACAAAGTTGTTGTCCTTCAAATCTTAGTTTTACAATCAGGATTACCGAGTGCTAACAGCTGTTTTATCAGTCCTTTAAACCGGAGTCATATCTGAACTGACGTGGTAACATAATTTCCTTCTAATATATTTCTTTTCTGCAACTAAAGCCTTTTCTATTGTAGGAGATTTATGGCATTATATGTAAGCAACAATATAGTCACATCTGGTAGTGAGACTGATGAACTTGCCGGTCATGCTTATCTCTATCTGAAAGAGCAGCTGGAGCTCTCCAATTCCCCTCCTCCTTCCAGTATACTTCATGGCACCATGATAGGTTTCGTTTAGATATACTCGTACTTCAATATCTCTTTATATTGGCTTTTGAAGGTCATTCTGTCATTGACAGTAGCTTGCTTTTTCCAAGTACACTTGTTGCAACTCATGGTTCATTTATTGACTTTTGTCCTTCTATTTTGTTCGCAAAATTAAAAGATCAATTTATAGCATGCGGATTGTCAAGAGATGGGGCCCACAAGGTAGTGTCAGAAATATGGATGGCGGTCATAAATAATTTAGAAGAAAACCATCATACTTTCTTACTGTTAAAACGCCTCGCTAAAGAAGGAGATGTAAGTTTTGCTCATGCAGCACTGCTTTACCATAAAGTATTTTCATGCACAGTGTTTACTTAGTTTTTTACTTGTATTTTTTATTTTTTGTAGCTGTTCCTACCATACCCATACTCAAGGTCATATGAAGTGCTTTGGAGAGTATATGACAAATTATTTACAGATTTTAGAGATTGCTTTAGTCGCACTGATTACTGCAACTTGCTAGGTTATGTCAGATCCAAGTTCCAACCACTGCCTTCCACTTGGTTGGGTTATTGATCCTCTGTTCAAGGCCCTGTTCTATTCCTTTATCTGTTTATTTTGCAAAATAGTTTATGTCCCTGGATTATGTTGGTACCTTGACCGATCTTTTGTATCATATAGGTCCGAATGTAACTAAAGTTTTTTTTTATCTTTTGTAAGATTAAAAAACTTCAAGAAGAAGAGATCAAAATTACAACTAGCAATATAAACTAGCTATCTCATTGTGCTTCGCTTCGCACGATAAAGTTTGGTCTTTTGTGTGCATGTTGTTATATCTGACTAATAGGGCCGGCCTAATAAAACTCGGCCCATTTGAAAATCTATGGGAACAAGCCCACAGGGGGCTCACAGGAGGCCCACAAAGAAAATAAGGAAGCGAGAAAGGGTAAAATCAAACAGCACGCCCAGATAAAGTCGGGAAAACAGGCTCTAACAGACTCACGTGAAGCGCCTTACCGAACATAACTCGAGAGAATCTAGGAGCACAAGTGGGTTAACTGCTGTCGGGTGACGTCAGCATTCTGTTGTAAAAATAGGTCTATATATAGAGGGGATAGGCGACTGTATAGGGGGTTGGCATTTTAGTAGACAGAATAGCTAATAGAAAAGAGATTGTAATCCTCAAATAATCGATAAAACACAATTCCCTTTCATTCTCATCTCTCATCTCTCATGTGTTGCTAATCTCTACTAAAACTGAGCTTATCAACTGGCGCCCACCTGAATTCGACCATTGGCATTTCGAAATTGCATTTGGTAAATTGAGAAATGAATGAGAATAAGAGTACGATTTAGCCCAGGCGGCTAGATCTGGAGTTTACAACCAGTAAACTAAGCAAAGAGAAACAATTCATTCTTAAAGAGATTGGATCTGAATCTCAGCATCAGATCGACTCTCCTACACCTCGTGCACCAGACGATCCGCTTCATCAACCACAACCAGATACGACGAACACTGAACCTCAACCAAACAGCTACACACTGAAGCATCAGCAGTACAGAAAACGATCGGCGATTTAACTCCGCAGCAAATCGACCTTGAACAACCAGAACCTGTACCATCAGATCAAGGATCAGAGAGAGCAACGCCAGCTACAGTACACCCGATCTTACAAGCTCTCCAACACCCTCGCGAAGAACCGGAGAGAACAACACCAGCCATAGTACACCCAATCTTACAAGCTCTCCACCAACCCCGCGAAGAGGCGAGATTGGAAAGACCTGAAGCTGTTACGACAAAGCAGAGAAGTACAACCAGTTTGGAGAACCAACGATCCTTTTCTCAGGCAGATCTCGCAAACCTTGTCGAGCAAACACTGCAAGCAGCCCTCACGTCAACCACTCCAGCTCCAGCAGGGCTAAATCCACCAAGAGCAGAGATCCAAGATCCACGACAAATACAAAGTGTCACACAGCCCCCTCAAGGATACGGGTATGTCGCTGATTTTCGTCCACACAGCTTGGCATGGAGAGCAAAGGGAGCACCACAAGGGTATACTTATCATCAAGAACAAACCCCGCATATTTTCCAGTGGCATCCACCGGGATATGGTCACCAAACAACACCACAAGCTAACATGACAGATTGGTACTCTTCTCAACACAATACTTATGGTTTAAGCAGACCTGAAGTCTCATACAACTATTATCAATGGGCCCCTCCAGCTCAAGGGGGCATATACACACCTTGGAATACCCATAATCCTTATTCCTGGACGCGAACACCTCAGCAACCCGAACATCCTAGACCACAAACTATTCCGAGGCCTCCCGAAAATATCATCCCAACAAACCCAAGTCCGTCCCTTGCAATTCCCATACCGACATTACCTATCCCACTGTCTCGCACTTTTTCAGTCCGACCACGGAAGATCAGATAGTCCTCTATGGGGCGAAGAAAATGCGGATCAGATACCCCTCGAGCATCTTGAGACCCGTCGTTATTGCCCATTCCAAACGAGCGAAGGGCACTAATGCGGTTCTAAGTACCTCGAGAGTTGAATGTTTGTCGTAGGTCCTTTTTTTCCAGTAGGCGCAAGCCCCTACTGTTAATTACCTCCGGACTCAGTTACGGACTGAGCCAAGAGCACCTCTAGATCGGGATAATCAAAGTTTAGACGTCGTAAGTGGATGAAGTCCATTTTAATAAAAAGATTGTGTCTTGGTAAAGAATTTCAGGGTGAAAACTAAACAGAAGGGCAGTCATTTGAACAGTGCTATGCAAACATGAATGATGCAATTTAATTCTTTAATTCCACATTTTAAGATATTTAGGTTGCTTTTACTTTGCTGTGTCAGGCTTAGTGCCGTTACAGAGATTTTTGAGTTTGATTCTGGGAAATTTAGTATCCTAGATCAGTTCTCAATCGTTTGGGGATTTAGAGATTTTGGGATTTCGTTCAAGTCTCGAGTACAGATGTGCTATGCCTTCTCTTGACAGGAACTTAGGTGATGGCCACTGGTTGACTTCTTCTTCTGGTCACCTGGGCATCAGATTTCAGTCTGCTTCTGGTCAAACATACTGTGAACTTGTAGAAACAGGCTGTTAAATTTGAGTCCAACACTAGAAAATAGGGTATTCTAGGTCAGTTCTCAGTCGTTTGGAGATTTTAGAGATATTTTGGAATTTCGTTCAAGTCTTGAGTATAGATGCGCTATGCCTTCTCTTGACAGGAATTTGAATGATAATTCAGAATTGACTTTTCCTTTATCTCAATCTGAATATCAGGAGAGTGTCTCCTTCAAGGCGAAACACTATGCAGTCTTGAAGGGACGAATTTTTGACTTTTAAGACTTTATGTCACTTTTGACTTTGTGTCTCTTGAATCACTTTTTAGACTTTGTGTCATTTTGACTTTGTGTCACTTTTTAGATTTTGCATCATTTTGACTTTGTGTCACTTTTAGACTTTGTGTCATTTTCATGTTTGGACTTTTAATTTTCACTTTAGGATTTTGGACTTTTGAGTTCCAGCTTTTAAGTCTTGCACTTTTAAGCCAGCACTTTTGGTATTTTGACTTTTGAGTTTTGATTTTCTGGACTTTGGTTTGAAGTTTGATTTTTGAATTAGGTTTAGGCTTTTGAATTTTGACATTCTGGACTTTGAGTTGGACTCTTGAGTTTCAAACTTTCAAGCTTTGGTTGGACTTTTGAGTTTGGACTTTTTAAATTTGCACTTTTAAACTTCTGTCTTTGACCTTCTTGGTGATGCTCTTTTTTTTGTTATTTCAATTGTGTTTGCAAATCTTATGTTTGACTGTGCCTGTTGTTCAGAACATGGAACGCCAGGTGTACCTGTTGTCCAGAACATAAAATGTTCAAATGTACCTGTTGTCTAGAACATAGAATGTTTAAGTGTACCTGCTGTTCAGAACATGAAATGTTCATATGTACCTGCTGTCCAGAACATGAAATGTTCATATGTACTTGCTGTCCAGAACATGAAATGTTCAAAATGATTTTTTTGCTTTATTTCCTTTGGGAATTTAATCTCTTTTACTTAACCATATACATTTATTATTATTATTACCATTTTTTATTATGGTCATCCCTTAAACTTTCTTAATTCCAAAATCTTTTATGCTTTGATGTTTTGGCATGGCATCAAAATGTTTCTCATATTTTTCTTGGTATTTTGATATTTTGTGGGAATTTTTCTGGTAATCCAACTATTTTTAGTGCATTTTTGAATTTTCCTGCGTTGCAGAATTTTGATTGGCTGGGCTTTTGCTGTTCTATGTTATGTCTGTCAGAGACTCATTTCAGAACGGCTGCCACAGAAGATCCATGAGAGGCGCTGAGGATTCAGGTTGATCAAGCCGTCTGGTTCACGCCTATGCCGGTGCGCCGAGCGAGTCGAGGTTAGGCCCAGATTCGATCTGTTTGCTTTATGCGTTGGCGTTGGCTTCTCAGATGCAACGGGTTTATGCGAAGTCCCGACATATCTCCCTCCTTCCTTCGTTGGCATGGTCCCGATACTTTCCCGTTGGACTGGACACCTCCATTGACGGCGCCAGCAGAGAGTTCCGGCAGCCATGACGTCTGCGACTAGGTTGATAGGCGTCGTGGAGGGCTCCTGATATTATTTCTGCCATTCGTGGCCGTTGCGTTGATTGATTTGAGGAGTTCTGACAGTTGATTTTGTCTGGTCTGCTGCAATGGTGGACAGCCACCGATTGACGGAGTGTAGTGACGAATTGTCCCGACCGAGGCATCGTAAGACATCTCGCGAACGTCACGGAGTCGCCTACACATTCAATTTCACCTTGCATTTTCCAATTTTGAGGTAATATGCTTTCAATTGACTTTGGTCTGACGGGATTGGGGACTAAAATACGATTTAGCAGGTGACTTGTTTCTTAATGCCTATGTTTTGTTTTTTTTTTATGTCTTTGCTTATCATGCTAAACTAGGTAACTGGCGCTTACACATTAAGCCTTCATCTTATTTACTTTTAATTTCTTCTTTCTCCTCTTTTTTGTTTACTGAACACATATGACTTGCAACTCAGGGATCATGTTATGGCCATAGTACCCTCATACTTGAACAACCAAATTTGAACTAATAGTGATGGTCTTGTCAACACTGGTCAAAGTCACATATATAAGACCACCTTATTCATTTTGACCCCTGGCTTTTTTTATTTTACAAAGCCTTCTCAACTTAGGCATTTTTGGTAACATTCTGAAGTTTAGACAATTTTGCGCAATTCCACTTTCATCTTATTCACATGTAACGTTTATGCTATGACTGATTCGCCCCTTTCCTTTTTTATGTAAACACAGCTTCTCATACTGACTTAAACAATTATTACTCCTGGATGACTTGACCTCAAACTATTGATTTTTTTTTGTTCAGGAGATGCAACCCAACACCCCTCTTTTTTTACATGCGGATTTGTAAAAGAAAGGATCAAACAGTAAGGTGAATTTTAAAATCTACTAATCTTACTTTCATCATTTTTTTTTTTACATGTATGACATTAACTTCTGGTTTGAAAAGCAACTTCTCCCTTTACTTATAATACCCTTCTTTCACTACATGAAACCTAGACTTTTATTCTGAGGGCATGAACTTTGACTCTAGACCCATCCCAGAATAGAAATGGAGAGAAGGATTATTCTATTACATGTGTATATGCATATATGTTATTAATATGAAGTAATAGCATAAGTGAAGACATAGGTTAAAATCTGCTTTAAGCCAACATTGGAACACTTTGCCATTATGCTATTTGGAAGGATTTAGGATTACAACTAACCATGAACAGGAAAAGCATCATTTTTTTTAAAAAAAAAGGAAACAAAAAGGACTTATAAGTATACTTTCAGAATAAAAAAAAAATTCTGATATTGTCATGATTTTATTTTATTAGACCCAAACTTATGTATCTGTAAAAAAAAAATGACACTTCACTTTAAACCCTGAATTTAACTATATTTATTTATTTTCATTACTTCAATCAACTTGAGACCTAGCATACTGTATAAAACAGAATCTAAACCACATCATGAGGGTGGAATCTATGTCACACTCCCCACAAACAGGCCATCTTCTGATTTTGGACAGTAGGTAAGGATTCAAGTATCTTGTAGCATTTTAAAACTCAGAAATTGAACCACCCATTTGGTTTTGAAATCTAATAGGCATGAAGAACTTGATTGTTTTTTAGAAATTCCTTACTTATAGATTTTTTGACAAGAACAAATAAGTCTAAAGAAAAACTTACATGAATGCAAACTACACTTATATGTAACCACAGAACTGAACATTTTTTTTGTTATGACAAGGGCTTGACCTATTGAACCAATGATATGGGCTGTATGCATGACAAATAGAAATATGATGGCAATCATGACATGAACATTGAGACCAATTAAAGCCAGAAACTGGCTTGACATCCATGGAGGTGGAATCTAAGTCACACTCTCCATAAAGCCAGCAGCCTCCAACTACACACTAAAAGTAAGAAGTTTATGTTGATGCAAATTATTCCTATATGCATAACCTTTAAGAAGCACAACTGATGCTCATGAGTATGGAATCTATGTCACACTCCTCATTGACATCAGTGCAGACTCCAAAGAACAAGACCAAAAAAAAAAAGAAAAGAGGAAGAAGAGACATCACAAATGCATTCAACATTATTTTATTCATATTTTTGGAGGCCATTACAAAAGATTACATCTATTACCTTGATTAAAAATAAACTTGACTCTTTAATTTAATAGAATTTCGACAGAACAATTGGCCTCCCCTTTCTTCTTAGGAGGTGCTTCTTTTATAGGAGATTTCCAGGGCTTGGTGACTTCATCTTCTGGACATGTGGCAGCTTCTCCAATTTCCCAATCTTGATCAATGGCTGGGATAGTAAGACAGCATGTCGCCTTGCTTTAATAAACTTGTCTTCACTTCTTCTTTTCTACCATTCAATTGCACTCTCCAATCTCTTTTGAACACCTGGCATTTACAGGATGGGGTAATTGTCTTGCATTTTACTTTTTTTTTTACTTGCCATGTAGGATATGTGTGATGGATGGGTCCTCATGCCATTTGGCATTTGGTGGGACCAGGCCATGTTTGCCTCTTCCTTATCCACTGGCTTCTCTTGGGGAGGGGGTATTTGGCGCCAGTTGTGGAGTAGGGACAGGTGGCACTCATCCCTGCATCCATAGGCAGTGGATGGTTTTGATGTTCTTGTGAGAGGATCAACTTTGAGCTCATAGCTGTGGCTAGGTGACAGGCTTCTTTTCTTTCTCCATTCACTTTTGCTTGCGTTTGTTATGAACTTTGAACTGGAACTGTCCATAGCCTACATACAATTCCACTAATACCCCTTAACTCATATACATTTGGTCTCAATTTTGAAGGGCAAAAGTGGAATTGGGGCTTTACTTATCTGTGGTTTATCACTTGATTCCATTTAATGGACTAGTTTTGGTATTTGCTGTTTTAACTTTAATGAAAAGGTATTTCCCTTTGTCAGATTTGAGGGGTGCTGTCGATTCCTCATTGGTTGGACAGGGGTTAAACAGCTCAATGTATATGCAGGGGGTGCTTTAGTGAAGGTTTTTTTTTTTATGCTTACTATTTTTTCTATTCTCCATATTACATAATCACACTTAGTTTTGTGTGATCATGCACACTGGGTTTGTTTTCTTTTCTCTTTTTTTGTTTTGTTCACGAGTCTATAAATTAACATTATCTTTCTATTAATTGGCTCTCAGATTCATCCCTTGAGTATCAGAAGGACACTAATACATTCTTATGTCTTTAACTACATCTCTAATTTAGTTTAATTTTGCCTAATTGCTTTGCTCATTGGATCATGTAATACACTGGATTTGTGGGTTATATGTGTACTATATTCTTTTGTCCTTTGCATTTGTTACTGATTTGCCCCTGGGTCCACCAGGGAGGGTTCATGCGCTGCATTTGGTGACTCATATTCCCCAAATTCACTTCATCCTTTCATGACAGTGGCTTGATTCCATCCAATACTGAAGAGAAGCATCTTTGGTGTATCATCCATCCGTCTAATACACAATGTGTGGTAAGATGCATATCAATTATAACGAATGCACTTCAGCTGTTTCATTTCACCCCACTCTCTTTCACCATTCCCTGTGGGTACTCATTACTATGTACTATGCCTTAATCCATCTAACGGCTATGGTTGAAGGGGTAAGCTCACCTTCCTCTGTGAAAAGAATCGCTGCAGTACTAGGCTCTCTTTATTCAGGTTATAGGCTGCAGGGAGAGGGACCATGCTCTCCAGTGTTTTATTTTCAGTTCCTTTTTCATTCCCTCCTCCACTGGCTCTCTCCAGTAATGGAAATTTCGAGTTTCCATTAACTTATGCATGCATTCACTTTCTCCTGAGGTTTTATCACATCGCTTATAAGCCCTGTGAAGCTTTTCCATCCCCTATAAACAATAACAACACCATCTGGTGCGAGTTGTCGCCAGGTTTGAAGCTTCTGTCAGTCAGTGCCCCAGTATCTTCCTTCTCTTCTTACAATTGATCCAATTGGCATATAATTTCTTCATTATGAAGCCACTGCGACGCCCCAAATATTTCAATTGGTTATTTCGCCAGGTAATTTCGCACTTCCACTCTTCCCAATTCCACCGTCGCGCTTATGGTTTACCAAGTCTACTGTCTGACACTCTCCGTGTCTGATGTCAATAGGGTCGCAATGGAGCCTTCTGTGCGATGGTGTGTCCCGTCGGAGCCACGACGACGTGCAGCGTCGGCGACAGGCGAGGCCTCAGCTGTTCCCTTCGTTCGTTTCTCAGGTCTGTACTGTCCTCTTCTCTTTTCCTTCTCATTAACAGAAAGGACAGGGCCCACCATGACGCGCCAATGGGCGAATGCCATCTGTCTCCTACTTTTTAACTGAATGGGTTTGGGTTATCGGTTTTTTTCGTTTGTTTGGATCCGCTAGGGAGAGGGTTTGACCCGTATTCCCTTTTAATTTCGATTGGGCCTTTCTATTTTAATTATGCCAAGCCCAAACCCACTTAGTTACTGGGCCTTATCTATTTTGATCAGAATTCCGAAATTGGGCTGGACTGGGCTGAATTGGACTGACATTTCATTTTTTGTGGATAATTGTATGAGTTCCAATAGTCCGTAGACAGATGCGGATTTAGCGTATGGATTCGTGTCCTATTTCAGGCATAGTATATTTTCTTGTGGTTGCGCCATTTTTATGTACCAAAAGAGGGCTTAGGACTGTAGCCCTTTATGTTGTATTTTTTTTTTTAGCTAATGAGTTACATGCCAGAATCGGATTGCAATATTTTATGAGCATTTTTCACCATTTATTTATTTTTATTTATTATTATATTTTTTTTTGCAGCATTTTTTTAGAGGCAAACAAATGCCCCCACCAGAGCAGGTTGTGAAACTTGGGTGTGGAACAATTTGCTCTGGTGTCCTTTACATTTCAAAGATATTTGAGTTTCTAACATGATTTTGGTTACATGCAGGAGGTACAGGGCCTGTTGAGGAGATTTACAGCACAGTGCCTCGGTTTGACATAGTCAGGAATGGTGTGTATGGGCCTTCTGACGAAGCGATTGATTTATACATCAAGTGTTATCTGGATCCGCAAGGAATCTACAAGTATCTCTATCCCAAGTTGCGACGTGTCATTCTCCACGGGAGGGACAATTTTCACGGTTTACTTCCTCGGCATGATCGTTCTCCTTTGTATGCTGATCACACATACCCCCATTTGAGACTTGACCCACCTTCTCTTACAGAGGTACGCCCTCACAGCCTTGCTTATGATTCTTTTGTGCCTGGTAGTGAGTTTCGCCGTGCCGGCGGGGTTTGTTCCTTTGAGGGTCTATTTCTGGGTCCTACTGGGCGTGTGGGTTCTTCCTCAGATTATCACTTGTTGAGTATGGAGATGACAGAGGGTCATGTTATTCTTTGGGCTCTTGGAAATTTGAATGTTCAGGGTGAGCTCCGTTGGGTTTCGGGACAGACCGAGTGGACTCGTTATATGATGGGGCATATGGGGTCGAAACTGACTGAGTTGGAGATATTTGGAGGGGTTACATTGGCCTTGTTTAGGTACACCTGGGATCCCGTTATCCTTCGGGCTATGGCTACCAACTGGAATTACATGGATAACACTTTTGTTCTGGAGGATCGCAATGCCACCATTGGCCTGAACCAGATGGTTCGTCTGCTTGGGGTTCCGGTAGCGGGTTTGTTTTATGAAGAGAGGATCCCGCCAGAATTTGAGCTTTATGGTACGGATAAACGTGGGGATTTCTTCCACAAGGATTCTTTACGGACTATGTTTAGGATTTACTATGAGATAGCCATGACCCGTTCTCTCCAAGGTTTGGGTCGTGACGTTCCTTTCAAGGATTGGGTTGGTTTCTTCATGGATAAGGTTCCGCGAGAGAAAGCCGTGGGGTTTGCTAGCCCTTTGGAGCCTGTAGTACCTGGTTTAGATAAGACTTACGTTCCTGATCGGTGTGTTCCATGTTAGAGATATGTCCTAGAAGCCAATTCATTAGGCTACTTCTATAGTTTATGTTATTGGTGATTTCAGATCATTTGTTCTTTGATTTGATCATTGACAGTTCATTCAGGTTGAGGATCTGAATTATAGATCACTGTTATTCATTTAGTAGTAAATGACAACGATAAATCTAAAAGTCCATAATCTTGATAATTAACAAAGAACATTAATTATCAATAAGATTAGTATGCAAATTAAGTGATGATTAAGTTCTATAAATCATAGGTTAAGAGTAACCAACTTAATTGCATATGTATATGTTATAGAACATAGTACAGGACTGGACCCCACGAAATAAATATATGGATTGTGTTACATGTCATTATTTATTTCGTTATGATTTTGGTTCTAAGTTTGAGATGATTATCTTTTCCACATGAGGAAAGATGCTATAAATCATGTCTACCGCTGATTCCTGATAAAGGCTGCTATACGGACTTGATTTAAGTATTCTTGAATTGTGCGGGGAAAAGCTAATTATCAAGAAAATCGTATGTCCCTCATTAATTCACTTAGTGAGTGACGATATCTGTTTGGGCCCCTTGATGGAGATAGATTGTTTGCTAGCAACTGATACAATTATCTCTAGATCAAGAAACGTATAATCTGCAAGAATGACACGTTCCTATCTTGGATTATACGATGATATCGTGTGACATAAGAATCAAAATAGAGAAACATAATTGTTCTCTTATGCAGGATTGAAATTTTATAGCTGTACACTATTTATGCGAATTGGGAATCATAACGTGTTGCTAGATACCGCTTATGATTATTGGAATAAAATAGCGATTTAATTCCATGTCCAACATAGCATAAATCCTCAAAGGGTCACACAAAATTGGTATTTAATCATACGTGCATTATTTATTTATTTGCAATAATGAGTATTGCAAAATATGATAGATTGATTAATTAATTAAATAGCGTTATGGACCGTTATAATTAATTAAGTCAAATGGATCATATAGAAATAAATTAATGCATTGTCTAATCTCTAAATAATTATTATTAAGTTAATAATTATTTGTAAACAACACACTTAATTTAATTAAGTTAATTGAGCTTTAATTTATTGATAAATTAAATGTCCAAATTAAATAGCTTTGAGTGGGCCTTTAATTAATAAAATTAAGGGACCAAATGGAGATGGCCTTGTGGGCCAAAGAAGCCCACTAGGAGGCCGGCCACAAGGAGGTAGGTGGGAGTGGCACACTTGTAAATTGTGTGAACTCCTAGCTAGGGTTAAGAGGCTATATAAGGCACCTTATGGTGGCTCCTTGAGCTCTCTTCTCTCTCCCTCTCTCTAGCCGCCACCTTGCCCCCCCCCCCCCCGTTTGAGGTGCGCCGCCCCCCTCATCTCCTCTCCCCTCAAGCTCATGTGTTGAGCATCCCTTTTCTCCCACAAATCGATTTGGTTCTTTGGTTGAAGAAAGGGAACGCTTGGGATTAGACTCGTTCTTCTCTTCGCTAGCACGAATTGAGGAGAACTTGGTTAATACTATAGTGGACTCGAGGCACCGCGAGTAGGAGGTGTTTTTGGAGAGCACGCCACCGACACCAAACCCAAGGATTCGAGCCTCTTAGTTGCTATACCAAGAGAGGTAAAAATCCATCCTTTCTCTTGTGTCAAATCGGCTTTTGTACTAGATCCGTTTTGTGCTTTGTTTTCTTGGCTTAATTAGTTGGTAATTAGCATAAAAATGAAAATTAGCACACTTTCTAACAGTGGTATCAGAGCCTTGGTCGTACTTAAGCTATTTTGACACTTAATTAAGAGAAATTGGCTAATTAACGGATTAGTAGAGATGATGCGTTTGTTTTCTGTCTGGAAATAGTATTTTCTGTGTTGTTTCGCGTTTTTCGATGTGATATTTTCTCTGGAAGATCTTTCCATCTACAAGAAAGTTGTAGATTTGTGGATTGTGATTCTTTTGGCATTAGATTCACATTTTTCTGAATTAGTATAGATTTATTGTGAATAAAATGGCGACAGTGCGCAGAACCAGTTTCTGCTCGTACTGTCCTGTTTGAATGGCTTGAAAGATTTATATTTTGAATATAAGTACCAGTGTTCTATGGCTAGAAATAAAGAGGACTTGAAGCTCTTTCTGAGCATGTATAAATTGTTGCATGACTCGGATTAATTTGTGGGTTTTCAAGTATGAAAAGGGAGATCTTGTCAGATCCAGTTTGTTGAGCAAATCGATTGTTCTAATAAACTGTACCAACTGAGAACTCCTTTAAAAATTCTGTTTAAATGGAGTTGTTCTATTTTGAGTTAGGATTCCAGGAAAATTAATTTCATAATTTTTCGTGGAAGTTTGGACCTTCAACTAGGTTAAAACATTTCGATCGACAGTCTGTTCCAGTACAGAATTTGTTGATTGTTTAGCATGTAATTTAATATTATTGAACTGAACTTGGTTGTTTTCTTTTCATGAATGGATAGCCTGTAGTCTAAAAGGAATATTAAAGCATAAACTAATTGACCATAAACTTATGTATTGTTGTAAATGTCTTCCTCATCTTTTACGCTACGTTCTCTTCTTGAGAAGGAGAAACTCGCTTTTAACGGTGCCAATTTCTCTTTAGGTATGAGAAAAGAGAG